>OX639993.1:195646396-200446396 GCA_951828415.1 Anomoia purmunda
TTTGGAGCAGGTGCAGTAAGAAAAAATGATGAAGTTGATTAAATGTGGAGAAATGCCCACTCACCAACATATGTTTGTAAATTTAAAGCACAATAAATTTTAAAAAAATTTCACAAAAATATTAATGTTCGCTCATTGCAATAAATTACAAAAATAGTCAAGATGGAGAAAACTTTAAATAAGATGCTGCTCACAGAAAAGTTGTAGCACACAGAAGCAACCACGCAACACCAAAACAAACAAAAAACGCGCTCCTTAATAGCTGCAATCCAAACGCATCGTTGGATGTGTACCCGCTACCACAACGCAAAATGATAAGTAGCATATTTTAAGGCGAACACCGCTGAAAGCGAATATCCGATTGTCACGCTGCAGCGGCGACGAAAGCGCCAGCTCGCGATAAGAAAGAGAAACGACTGTTAAAGTAAAGAAAAATGAAAAGAAAAGCGAAAATTTAATAATAAAGTGAAAAGTGAAAATCCTATACGGTCGGCCAGAGACGTGGGAAAGCGGGAAATGCGCCAAATGGCATTAAGTCGTAGCGGAATTTGGCAAGCACAGTTTGACAGCGTTTTGCCCAAATGCGCGCGTAATTTACACACAATTCTAGCGTATGCCGCATTCGGACGAGATAATGTTGCAAGTTGAAGCGGAAATGCAGAGGAAGTTGGCAAACAGCAACAACAACAACAAGATCAGCACCCAACAACCAGGCGTGTAGTCAACGTTGGCGGCAAGTGCAGCAAAAGCGCCGCTCCGTGAGAGTAGCCAAGCGATTGGTGCGCCAAGCCAAACCAAACAGAATAATTCCAGGAAAAGGGAAAAACAACAGCGGCAGCTATAGCCAAAATAACAAACTACAACAAAAGTTAAATTGAAACAATTTAAGTGCAGTTGCGGGCGATGGAAGGTCATGGCAGCGGGGGAGTTAGTAGTGGAGCGCACTAGGTCACGGCAGCGGGGCGGAGACGCTACTTTGTGACAAGACAGGCAGTTACATTTGTGAATGATATGAAGCTCAAAGCACAGCGGCGGTGTTTCGTGGAAGGAAGTGAAAGAAATGGAAATTTATATTGAAAAAAAAAAAAATATTCTCTAAACAAAAATTTCCTCTCACATACAGCAAAGTAAAAGTGGCTTTATGGAGTGCGCTACGATAAGTTTGCATAGAAGTTAGTGTTTGTTGAGTGTTTTATGGGGTTTTTGAGAAAAATTTTATTTCGTTTTGGCCATTATGAGCATCAAAATTTGTTTGTGATATTGAAGTAGTCGGGAGATAATAATTTATATCTACTTTAAATTAACTTATTGAATGTATGCAAATTTATGTATGTTTGTATTGAAAAAAATTTCAGCAATAGGAAAATTTTACTTTATCCGATTAATTTCTTACAACTAGCTGGAATACTAAAAGAAGGTGGTTGTTATTTAAGAATTTTTTCTGAAGCGTAATACCAATAATAGCAGTAAAAATGCCTATGATATTTTTCCTCTTATCAAACTTCTTCTTCTTAATTGGCACAGCGCATTGCAACTTGTTATAATTTAATGCAAAACCTAATCACAGAATCAAAAATAGTTTTCGCTTTACTTCGCATATTAAAATTTCTCACTTTTTCTTTTACATATGTACATATTATTTTTTTGGGCAATACTACTCGTAGTGTCTTAGTTAAAGTTTGAAATTCAAAATTTTGCATTTCAATAAGAATGATATGCTCAGTAATAATTTAGGTATGAGTTCAACTTGATATTATCTTAATCTTATCCCCTGTAAACGGTGCAAAAGATCGATTTGTTTTTACATAAATAAAACATTTGTATATTCAGGATAATCTCAGTAAAATTTTAGGGCGATATCACAAAAATTTACAATTAGATAAATTTTTTTATTTTTTATTTAATACGTTTATTTGCAATCTATTTTAAAATAATAAGCAAATTATATAATTAATTAACAAAATTACTTATATTATTGAACTCCACTGAGGTCAATAATAATATACTTATGTACTACATATATGCAACTCCGACTCTTTTGTTACATTTTAATACATTTTAATTTTAAATTTAGCTATTAAGTTCTAAATGGAAGGTCTAATACATGATGTCTTTTAAGTCTAATAATTTCATTAGATTCATCAAGTAATGCAATTGCTAGCGGATTTCCATGATTACTAATTCTATGTAAATATTTTGTACTAATTTTTTTAATTTCATTTTTTATAAAAGGAACTTTTAGATCAGAATGAATGGCTTTATTAGTGATGAACCAGGGTGCACTCGTAATAAGTCTTAAAGTTTTTGACTGATATCTTTGTAAGATTTCTATGTTCGAATTGGAAGCAGTGCCCCACAGTTGAACTCCGTAGGTCCATACTGGCTTTAGTATAACCTTGTATATTAAAATCTTATTATTAAGATCTAAAGGCGATTTTGGGCCTAGTAACCAGTAAAGTTTGCTGGTTTTAATCTTCAGATGTTTACTTTTGGCTTGTATATGACATTTCCAGGTTAACCGTTTGTCCAAATGTATGCCAAGATATTTGACACTATCATGTTTGGGAATTATATTACCCTTTAGTTGCAGTGAAGGGCATTCTTCCCGTCTCAATGAAAACAAAACGTGCACCGATTTGGTATTGTTTACTCTTATTTTCCATCGGTCAAGCCACATCTGTATCTCATTTAGTTCTCTCTGAACTAGATTGCTTGCATCAACTGGGGACTGACTTGATGCTAATATAGCAGTGTCATCAGCGTATGTAGCAATTAGAATTAGATAAATTAAACGCTTTTTCCTAAAGGTCGTGTTTTTAACACTGTGTGCAAAGTTGCAAGAAAAATCCTCATCGAATTTGCGCAACTTTTTGAACACTTACAAAACATATTTAGTCCTTGACGGATTTTTTTTGTGCAAAGAAAAAACAACATTTCATAAACATTTTGTTTAAAAAAAATAGCGTTAAAAATTTAAAATTCATTATTACTATTTTTTCGATCAATAATAATACTTATTTTTGAATTTAATATTTTTCGATTATATTTTATCGATTTGTATATCGGTCACACAACATATTATTGTTCTCGCCGATAAATTTGTTTGCGTTTATTATGATCGAAAAATTGTAAATACAAGATAAACGATTAGTTTTAATCGAAAAAATAAAAATCGCAAAATATCGATAAATCGAAAAAATAAAAATCACAAAGTGGCGATCAACTTTAAACGGAAAAGTAAAAATCACAAAATATCGATCAAGTTTTATCGAAAAAAAAATTCCCAAAATAAATATTATCTCAATTATAACATATTAAATAAAAAAAATGGAATTTTGTTTCTATATTAATTAAGTATTAATTAATAAATATTTTAGATAACAATAAATTCAAAAATAAATTTTATAATTTATTATTTTCTTAATTATAATATATTATAATTAATTTTACCTTTAATTATTTTAGAATTTTTTTTTTTTATATATATAATTTAGAGATATACAAAGTGCAATGTTTTAAAACTAAAAATCTTCTAAATAAGAATAAGCTCAGATTTGTATAACATAAGGTATAAGGCTTAGATCGATATATTCTAGGTTTGTTTAGGGGGAGTTATTGGTAATGCAAAATGTCAAAATTATTTTCGGTCGCTGATATCGATATAAATTTTCTTAACATATTATTTATATTACATTGGAAATCTCGATGACACAATATTCGTGAATTATCAGTTTCTTCGTGTCTGATCTGCATTATAAGACGGAAATAATAATAAAAGTAAAAATACAAAAATACTACAAAAAACGGTTAGCATTTATTCTTAATCTTCGTCTCTTGTTATCTGATATACATAGTCGCCATAGGTTTGAATGCATTTTATAATTCTTTAGACCCACTTCTCAAAATTGTTTTCAAAAGCATACTTTTTAAGTAAGTAACCAGAAATCTCAAGGAATATGGTGTTGGTCGTATTTTTTGTCGATGCCAATTAATATTTTAGTAGTGTGAACTGTCGCGTTGTACTGATTTAAAAAGTAAGTAGTGTCGAAAATTCCGGTTTGCCAAGATAATTTTTGAAAACTTTTTGTAGGTAGTCTTCAGTATAGATACTATTATGCACTCTTCATTTGACATTCCTAAACGGGTACAGGCTACAATTGATTTTATCTGTGTAGAAAATTGACATCGCCTCCATACCAGTGACTGTTGTTTAGTTTCCGAATCGTACTTAAATAACCAAGATTCGACATTACTAAAGTTTCAAGACTGACCATTTTTGAAATTCCTTATAAAAAATTTGGCAAAATGCACGTTTTTTGGGTCACATTTAAATTTTCTCTAACCCATCAATAGAATCACTTAAAACAGCATGTGAGGAAGGAGCAATCTTTATATGTTTAAATTGGATTTATTTTGATATTTATAGTTGCTTTAGTTTACGCCGAAAGGCGAAGAGAAACCGAAAGCAAATTTCTGTTTGCGTTGTTAGTGGAATTTCGTCTGATTCATCCTCAGCTATTTTGTGTGTTATTCGTCTCCATTTTGTTGCGACATTTCTACACAAATCTCGTAATAAAATTATTACAAAGGCATTTTTATTTTTACCTTTAAAGATTTAAAAGTCCCCAACTAAGCGAACTTATGAAGTCACAAAAAGTTCACTACAAGTGAGTGATGAAAGCAGATAAAGGCAGTCAGCTGATACCGGTTCCAGTTGGCGATAATAAAAATAAAAAAAACTCAAATTACTCAGGAAAATACATTTAATTATTTTGTTTTGTAAGCGTTTTACCTGAATCGATTCTTCAAATCTATACATTTAGATTCAATTAAAATGGTCGAACAACATTACCAGAATTTGTATGCTACGATCGTAAGTGCAGAAAAGTTGAACGTAAGATGTGTGCCACGTTTGCTCTTTCACAAAAATCATGCAGAGTCTTACACGAGCATCAAATCAATGGCAAAATTGAACGAATTAAACTACGAATGGCTTCCCCATCTACTAATTTCCCAATTGGGCCCCCAATGACTAATGGCTGTCTGCGAACCTGGCAAAATGCCTCCAAGTAAAGACAATGGCGAAGTTCGAGCGTTATTATTTGCTTATAAAACTATCCTATTTTAAATATCAAATATAGCTCTTTATCAAAACCCAGAAAATGTGATTACACTAAATAACTAACGTTTTTTAAATCTGTCCAATAATTGTAACTTTGCGATATTTGAAACTAGCCTTGCGACAATTTGGTTGCATTTTGAGAGATGGCACTGTGATAATATCAATAGTTTGATAATTGAGAAATAAAAAGTGTCGAACTTTGGAAAAATTAGTGAAACTCATTTACAAAAGTAGTCTAAAAAATATTTTTTATCTCGTTGAAAAATATTTTTTAGACTACTTTTGTGCCTCTGAACATGAAAATGAGTTTCATTAATTTTTCTCAAGTAAACAGTTATTAGTCATCAAAAGATAAGTTCTATATAACAGGATTCAGATGATACTTTTATATTTTTCTTCTTTTTTTTACCTTTTTTGGTTCAGGACTTGCAGCCCAAAATATCTTTACAAAAATTATGAAATTTTTAAATTATTTTTTGACACAAAACTGACTCTAACAGTTAGAAAATCTATAAGGTGAATATAAAAATTTGCATAATTTTATGGCAAATTGAGATAAGTTTTTGGAATTGCGATTCGTAAAATACTGTTGAAAAAAAATTGAGACAAACTCAACCTAAATTGGGACAAACCTATGAAATACTTTCAGCACTCAATCCCATATAGAATGTGATATTACACCAATTGGTAAATGAGCTGAATGAGCCTCTAAAACGATTATCATAGAAAGTTAGGTTCATTTGCTATTCTAGAGTTTTTGGCAATAACTGCAAGAGGACCTCGAAAATAAGGGGCTTGTCTTTATCTGTAAAGGGTTTTATATTTTTTTTTTAGAAAAATAAATGAAACTAATTTTCATGTTCAGTGACCCAAAATTAGTCTTTTTTTAATTTTCATGCACACTATAACTATCGAACCTGCGCTCTCAATTTGCGGTATGCAACTTGATGTCTCATCTACCTTTCCAAATTTTACGCAATTCTGAACTACTCGAACTGTTCTACTAGTTGTGCACAAAATACTTAGTTTTCTTTATTTTCTGCCTACCACTCAAGTTCTTAAAACTGTTGACCTTATTTTGAAATTACCCTTTTTCAAACGTGGTAAACTTTTTACACTTAACATTTTTATAACTACTATTTTGTGTTGATTTATTTTTGTTTGTTTTTAATTTGCATTTAACATCCTTCAGTGTGGAATTTGATATTAAACGTAAATTAAAAAATGTTTCACCTCCATGTTCGTGCATTATTGAATTGAATGCGTAATTGAGCAGCTAAAAGGCTGTGTAAATGTAAAATGCCATTGCCACCGCCCGCCGCCTCCCCTACCACAAACGCCACCTCACCACACTCGCCACACTCGCCACAAGCGGTGTGAACTTCAACCAATGCGCATAATTAATAGTGTAACGCCCTCAATACGAGTAGCAATCATATGTATTTATGTGTTGGGCTTGGATGCAGCAGAAAAAACCAACAAAAACAACAAAAAAAGAACAAACCAGCGACAGAACGGTGCAACGGTGGTAACGACGCTTGTAATACGCTTGTTGACATAAATATTTCGGGCCGACCGACCGCACAAGTAATTACCAGCAACAACTGACGGCATGAATGCTCACCTGAGGGTCGAAATAAATGGGCCACACGACCGACGGACCGGAAGTGGGTGAAGGTAAGCGGAGGGGGGGGGGGTGGGGGGGGGGGGGAAAGAAAAGAAGTTATAATGAACATTTAGCCAACGGCCGGTATTGGATAATGGATGGGCTCCAATCTAGTACGCACACATAAAACATCTATTGACACTTTGGCATTGGCCAAAAGCATCTTGTAATTTTAATTGTTTCACATATAGTATAAGTACATACATACATATTTATATACTTATATACTTATGTAATTAATACGATTTTATAAGAGGCGATACTTCAACTTGAAGCTCATTGGGATTGTTGCCACCTGCTAACCGCAATCAAATTAATCAAAAACAACTGTAAGTTGAGCATGTGTGACTAATGAATTGCTTGTAGACACACACATACCTATACACTTACACATACACACACTCACACACACTTACATACTAGTGTAACGCCAAGTCAGATAAACACACACGCATACCCTACAGTAAAATTTTTTTACCAGTCTCTAAAAAGTCTAGTTCTAAATAGAATAGACATTTCGCACCTGATTTAGTACCGAGTGCAAAATGGAGAGTTAAACACACAGTTCGATATATTGGTGCTATTGGTAATTATCGATAATCGCTCATCTTCGCAATCAGCTGTTCATACTCATCTCACATTGAAACCGGTGTTTTGAAGTGAAACTTCTTAGCGTTCGTTGGCCTGTAATTCCAATATCGAATGAAACGAAAAAGCGACAGGAAAAAGGTTGGGGATGGCGCGCATGGTGGGGTAGTCGGACGGAGGGACAATTAATTTCTACCCCTCCTTTTACTAATTTTTACCACTATTTTTAATAATTTCTACCACTAGTTTTACTAACTTCTACCACACTTTTTACTAAGTTTTACTAATTTCTACCACTATTTTACTACTTTCTACTACTATTTTTTACCAGTTTCTACCACTATTTTACTACTTTCTACCGTTTTTTTTACCACTTTCTACCACTATTTTTATTAGTTTCTAACACTAATTTTATTGATTTCTAACACTATTTTTTCTTATTTCTACCACTATTTTTACTAACGCTGCTACTCATTTCTACCACTATTTTTACTAAATTCTACCACTATTTTTACTAATTTCTACCACTATTTTTAGTACACCTGCCACTAATTTCTACCACTATTTTGTTACATTTTCAATAAATTCTACCACCATTTTCACTAATGCTACTGCTAATTTCTACCACTATTTTCCCTAATTTCTTCCACTATATTCAGTAAAGCTGCCACTAACTTCTACCACTATTTTTACTAATTTCTACCACAATTTTTAGTACAGCTGTTACGAATTTCTACCACTATTTTGTGAACTTTGTGTATAGGCATTAATAAAACAATTTATTTCTTACACATAAAAATCTCGTGTCACGCTGTTTGTGGCGGAAGTTCTCCGAAACTGCTCGACCGATTTTTATGAAATTATGTATGTATAGATCGTAAAGTATATTTTATGCTTGGTAGAGAGTTGCTATAACTTTTGGCAACCTTATTTATTTACTTAATTGGCACTATAACCACTTAAGCGATTCTTCTACACTTTGTGGTGTCCGTCTTGATGTTTGTAACACAAATTGAGGGAATTACAGTTTCACGCCGACTCTGAACGGCGAATGTATTTTTTTTTTTGTGATAAGTTTTTTTTCATGGCAGAAATTCACTAGGAGGTTTGCCATTGCCTGCCGAGGGGTGATCGCTATTAGTAACACAGTTCGTTTCGGACAGAAGGTTTATAGCTAACTTTTAACAATATTGCCAAAAGCCAAATTTAATTTAATTATATACAAGAAATATCAAAATATTTGTGTCAAGCAGTTCGTCTCAGCGAGGAGAAGGCTCATAAACATATTTTGGATGTGGATGCCACCTGTTTGAACCATCAAATTGTATTTAGTTGTACACAACTTTGTAGTAAAATATCCAAATATGACTACCAAAGGGCTTACTTCGCCGAGAAAAAAGTTTGAAGCAAGCTATATTTTGAAAATGGTTGTCATCTGACTTGAAAGTCGATTTAATGAAATTATTATTGAATTAAATTATACACAAGTGAAATATGAAGATATGGCTGCCAAACTGTTTAGTTAGCTGAAGAGAAGGATTATAGCATATGCAGGGCTGCCACCTTCATAAAAAAACGAATTTAATGAAATAGAAAAATATGGAAGACAAACGGCTCGTGTTACTGAGGAAAAGGTTTGTAGTAAGCTATATTTAAAAAAAAGGTTGCCACCGGTTTGAGAACTCCAATTGAATTTAATTATACACAAGTTATAAGAAATAGTAAAATATTTGCGTCCAATAATTTACTTTGCTATGGGAAAGTTTATGTAGATATTTTTAAAAGGGTTGCCACCTTTTTAAAAAGTCAAAGTACTTTAATCACACACAAGGATTTGAAATGTTAAAATTTGAGTGTCAAACTGTTTGCCTCGGTGAGTACATGGTGCATACCTATATTTTCGAGAGGGTTGCCACCTGTTATATTTGTTAAAAACTGAAATGTGTTTCTGATTTCATAAAACTGTAATTTTCAGAATTTGAAATATAAATATTAAATTTCGACCGTAATTTTCTGAATTCGAATTTCGGCTTTCGGAATCTAAAATGAAAATTCCGAATTTGAAATTTAAAATTTCTTAATTTAAAATGGAAATTCTGAGGATGGATTTTAACTTTATGAATTTAAAATAAAATTTCTGAAATTAAAATGCAACTTCTGAACTTTAAATGGTAGTCCTGAATTTGAATTGTAATTTTCTGAATTCAAAATAAAAATTGTGAAATTGAAATGCAACCTTCAGGATTTAAAATGAAAAATCTGAATTCGAGATGCATGTTTCTGAATTTCAAATGGCAATTCTGAATTTGGATTATAACTTTCTGATTAAAAAACGGAATTTTTTTAAGATGAATTGCAACTTTCTGTATTTGAAATGAATATTCCGAATTTTAATTGTAACTTTCTGAATATAAAATGGAAATAAGCAATTTGAATTGTAATTTTCTGAATTAAAATGGTAATTTGAGAATATAATTTACAACTTTCTGAAATTTAAATGGAAATTTGATTTGTAATTTTTAGAATTTAAAAAAAAATTAAATTTTAAATGTAAATTTTGAACTTGAACTGTAATTTTTTGAGTATGCGTTGCAACTTTCTGTATTTTAAATGGAAATTTGATTTGTAGTTTTTAGTAGTTTTTTCCCCTCTAACCTGAAGCTATCTACTTTTGAGCTATCTTGAAACTATGCCTTAGAGCTAACCAAACTCGAACCGATTAAAAACGAGTGGCAAAGTAATGCACTGGGCGGCAATTGCCACCGCCGATGACAGTGCTGCGTAAAACTGGCCAGTTGAAAGTTTTGCTTTGGTACTGTGCTAGAACTAGTACTGTCGCCGATAAGTCTAGTTCTACATTAGTTTTGAGCTAGTTAGATTTTCTGCAGGGCACTGGCATGCATTATAATTATGTGAGTGAGTGTCTGATTGTGTTTGCAGCTGTTGCCACTTGTTTGGCAATTTGTGTAGAATTTGTCGATTTGTCGATTTGCGAAATTGGTTTGCCAGACAGCCTACTACCTGCTAGTTTACCTTTTGTCATTTACCATTTAGGCATTACAAAACCCCGAAATCGATTATATATTTACACAGCTATTGTATTTACACCGCAAACCGTACGGGCTGTGATGAATGGCAGTTAAGGGGACTAGAGGCGATCGTCTTCTTCCACTTTATTCATTCATTAGTTTATTTGCTGATTGTTTGGTTGATTGCCTTGCAACCACATCTTCAGTGGTAGCTTTAAATATGTAGAGTTCGAAAACCAGCCGCAATATTTAATCACTATTCATTTTGATTTTCTCCGCCGCCCCCCCCATACTACACGGCACTTCGCCGCTCGCTCACTGATTCAATCAATCAATGTTGTTTATGTGTGTGTCTATTGCAATGACTTGATTATTTGTGTAGGTGTGAGTGTGGGTGTACACAGCTACATACATACTTTGATGTGTTAGTGGTTATTGCATTTGTTATTTCCTTGTGGCATTTGCGACAATTGCAGCAATTAAGTAATGCCTGTTTATGTCATGATTATAATTGCAATACAAAATCACCTACACATTCGCAAATTCACACAAAATCAGCACAATAACAAATACAACAATTACAATACATCCAGACTAGAACTACCTGTTTAAATTTGCATGGGCTGTATTTTAACAATATAAAATAATGAGTGTGCAGTTTGCTGCTATTGCCATACTGTCATTACAACTTAATAGCACAACTTAGTAGTAGCCTCAAAATGAATTGCCTATTGTGGGGCATTGAAATCGGCTATCAATGATCTGTTTGCATTTATGTATCTATACCCAATAAACATTTAGGCTTGAAGCCCAAATTGAGAACAGAGATATTTGCTAAATCTGCAACGATATTTCGCAAATGTGCGCCAAGTGGAGATTAAAAAAAACTGCATGATTCTCAAGTTTTGCACAACCTTGTCCTTGGTATGGCCACAAATGTGTTTCTCCAAATGTCAGAGTCAGTATGGATTTCTCGAATTACTATTCAATAAAATCCGATTTTAATTTCCACCAAAATTATTCACTAAATGAAGATACAAAAATATCAAAGATTAATTTCATGCATTTTCACACAATCCATATTTACGGTTATAAATAATATATGTAAATACTCACTGGATGTCGATTAAAGAACTATAATTAAAAACCGAGAAATATATAAGTACACATTTTTATAACAGAAAAGCTACAAATAATGTGGCATTTTTGTGCTTGTATTAAACCCATTAGTCGAACATCTTTTTTTTTAAATTAACTGCACGCATATTTGTCTTCACACAAGCATGTAAATATATTTGGGGTTATGCTTTCGAAGTTTCTTTCACTTCCACACAAGTGGACACAAATAGTCATCATTAACGTGGAATAGCACAAATGGGACTGCCAAACAGCAGTAAAGCCAAACTAACAGATATGCACAGATATATACATATGTTTGTATGTACCCTGTCGGAATGCAGTACGCGAATTTTCAGTTTGATTTATTTATTAATTAATGGTGAAAAAATTCTGAAATTAAACACTCGCGCACCTAAAAGCGCAAGCCAGAAGTACAACTTTTTGCCGACCTCATAAAAAGATTGAAAGTGAAATTTGGGCGTAGTAGTGATAGTAGTCGTTGGTAGTAAGTCGTAATAATAATAATACCTTTAGTAGTACCTAGTAGCATTAGTAGTAGTAAAAATAGTAGGAAAAATAATATTGGTAAAAATAGTAGTAGTAATTAGTAGTAGCAAAAAGTAAAAATAGTAGTAGAAATTTGTAAAAATAGTATTATGAATTAGTAAAAATAGTAATTTCATTTATTTGTAGCAATAGTTAAAATAGCAGTGGAAATCAATAAAAATAGTAGTAGATTATTAGAAACATTAGTAGTAAAAATTTTAAAAATAGTAGTGGTCACTGGTAGCATCGTTAGTTAAAAAGGGAGCAGAAACTAATAAATACAGTAGAAGCAATAAGTAGTAGCAATATAAAAAATAGTAGCAGAAATTATTAAAAATAGTAGCAGGAATTAGTAGTAGCTAAAGAAAAAATAGAAGCAGATAATTGTAAAGATAGTAGTAGGAATTAGTTATTATTATTATTATTATTTATTATTATTATTCGTTATTCATTTACAATAAGACTTAAAATACTAAAATGCAACCCGCGAAGCAACAATGCTTATCTGCAGGTTTATAATTATTTGACATTAACATTTTTTCTTATATAGATATCTATATGTGAAGATTAGTACAATTTTTTCGACTTAATTTCAATTTGAATTAATCTTGAATTCTAAATAATTTCAAATAATTTCATACATATTACATAATTTTAAACATTCAATTATATCACTGTTTAGAAATTTATTACAATAAGCTTTTGATATGATTTTTAATTAAATATTTTCTTTTGGATGTGTTTGGTAGATTCGTTAAATTTATTGGCAGTTTATTAAAAAGTGTTGGGAGCAATACTGAAAGTGAATTTTTCGTATAGTTGTTTAAAAACTTTGCCAGTACTAGCCTATTCTCTAGACATCTTCGTGTTTCATGTTTATGAGCAATCGGTATCTTGAAAGTATTTTCATCGTAAAACTCATTTAGAACCGTTATTTTAAAAATTAGTATAAATAATAAATTCATTTATTAGTAAAAATAGTAATTTCATTTATTAGTAGCAATAGTTAAAATAGTAGTGGAAATCAATATAAATAGTAGTAGATTTATAGAAACATTAGTAGTAAAAATTATAAACATAGTAGTGGTCATTAGTAGCAGCGTTAGTTAAAAAGGGAGCAGAAATTAGTAAAAATAGTAGGAGGAATTAGTAGTAGCTAAAGTAAAAATAGTAGTAGATATTTGTAAAAATAGTAGTAGGAATTAGTAGTAGCAATAGTAAAAATAGTAATAGAAACTAGTAAAAATAGTAGTAGGAATTAGTAGTAGCTTTAATAAAAATAGTAGTAGTAATTGGTAAAAATTGTAGCAGTTTTTGGTAGTATCATTAGCAAAAATATTAGTAGAAATTAGTAGAATTGGTAGTAGTAATTATTAGAAGCATTAGTAAAAATAGTAGTAGCATTCGTAAATGTAGTAGTAGTAGATGGTAGTCCTTGAAATGGTCCCGAAATATCTAGTCCCAAAATAGGTCCGTTCAGTCTGGAAAAGCAGTCTGGAAAGGCATTTTGACGATGAATGCATGAAAAAGAAATTATCTTAAATAAAAAGTAAATCAGAATTTTGGTAAAACTTTCTGAAAAACCTCAATGCGAATGCCGATCTCTACTGTTGGTTTGAGTGTTGATTTATTGTTTATTTAGCGACCGCGGATATTTCGTTAATCACTCATCCATCCACTAAACGGATGAGACTAGAAAATATGACAAGTGACTAAATGCAATGCAGGGTAGCTAATCGAACAAGAAATTCCTAGAAAATGGGTACAAATATTTAAAAGAAACACTACTGAAATATATCTTGGTTTAAACGAAAAGTATTAATTTGATAGTAACTATAAATAATCATATAGAGCTATTGGATATAGACAGCTATCAAAGTGATGAGAAACAGGCGGATTTTTAAGTGGTTTGAATTTAGAATAGTTGAAAATAAAAACATTTTTTGACAGCCGGAAAAAACTCAGTTTGATATTTTGAATGTAGGGTCAGATAATTGACATACTTGCGGGGCACGGTCATAATAATAGTTAGCTACTTGTAAGAAAAAATTAAAAGATTTCACCCACTTCTAGTCGATAAAAAAGTACTTTTTAAATTTATTTCGTTCTAGTACAATTTCCGACAGGGTAAATGTAACGCATTTTTAAGCAAATCAACGCGGTACAAATACTGCTGAAAATATTCAGCCATTTGTTTGTATTGCGCTGTTATCTCTGCCACTTTCTACATTTGCAACTTAACTTGTTTCTCCCATTCGCCCTTTCGACACACTCGGCCATCATTTTGGTTGGACTTCGTTTTATGCTAGTCACTGAAACTTCACACTCCGACTATTTGGCCTGCTGTCATTTTTTGATAAGGGTACTTTGAGTGCAGTTTGCGAGTTGGGGGTCTCTTGGCGTGCCACAAAGCGTTGCAACAAATGATGTCGTTATTAGCGTGAACTTTTGCTGTGCGTATCCACATTAGAAGTTTGTAAATTTTTTTCTTTTGTTTAATTTTTAAAGTTGGCTGCTTTGATTTTTGGTTGGAGTGCAAAGTCGTAGTTTATTTGAGTTTGGCTTTCGGCTCTTCCTCAAATCATTTTGACATTTTGGACACAGACTGCCCTGAATTTTAACAATCTGTGCGGGTAATGCATTTGAGTTGGCGACTCGGGCGTTGACAAAGGACAACCAAAGTTGAAAATGCATTTGGGAAATCTGCGAGCAAGTGAAATGTGAATGGCGGAATATTTTGATGTATATTGAAACGAATTTCCGTCATCCCTTGTCAAGTTCGGTTTGGTGATCAAATGGTTTCGGCGTTGCGCTATCTACTGTGACTCACACATTGACTTTTATTATACTTTTTTGCTGTTTATATTACATGAAAATTCTATTTTTTTCGGTTTTGTGTCTAAAATTATTTTTTATATCATGCAATAACCTTTCCACTTTTGATGACTTTTTCTTAGTTATTATTTAAATTTGAAAGTTTGTTTCACTCAAAGTTTTTCAAATCTCATAGCACTGTATAATTTTAGGTTGCCACCTTTTTTTATATACATTAGTTTAGCTGGGGCGTATGAGTAACTTTTTCAAAAGTTTTAAATTAAATATTAATCAAATTACAATTACTGATATTTGGTGCATAATTTTAGTAAAAGTGTAGTGTACATATTTATGAACTTAATTTAAATACATATTTATTCACCGGAATGACTATTACCTTGCGGCAGTGGTACGTTCTGAGTACAGCTAGATCGATAACTCAAAAAAATTTAATTTTTACACCTCATCTAATTTGTGTTAAAAGCAGGGATGCAAAGCGCTTCAAAAATCGAATGGTGGCATAAGACCGGTGGAAAAACAGGTTCATAAGTTGAAATGTGCGAACCAACCCGGCGCGCTGCGCTATTTCCTACAAATTCAGGTTTGTAAAATTAAACCAAATCGAACCGTGCGTATGAGTGTTAAAGACATTTCGGATTCAGCGCCACCTATTGGTTATCTTTTTAAACAAAATATTTATATTTATGTGAATAATACAAGTTATGAACTTGATTTCAATCAGACTGTATATACGATCTTTAGATATAACTCTACACCAGCGCCACCTATCGAAATTTTTGTTTGTACAATAGACAAACACATTCAATAAATTTGAGCCCCGTCAATTCAGTATTTTTTCGAGTCTATAAACTATGTATATACAAACCGACACACAGAACGTTTTAATACATAAGACATAAGAAAACCCGACACACATTATCCTGCTCATATTTATCTTAAATGTAGCCGGAAGTCGCATTTCGGTTTATCTCAAAAATAAATAACTATGGTATCTATAATTAAATCAAATTCCACCCAAACAATTGGCAACCCTATCAAAGTTATATATATGAACCCTAAGTTAACGTAGATTAACTGATTGGCACTCATATTAATATTTTTTTTAACTAACAAGGAACAAGTCTCATAAAAGTTAGCTATACACTTTCTATCCGAAAAGCACTGCTTAATAGCTACTTACAATTCAATTTAATTCGATCCTTGTCGAGGCGAACAATTTACTATCATTATTTTACTATTTCATATAACTTGTGTTTATTTCAATAAAATTTGACTTTTCAAACTGTTGGCAACCCTTTTGCAAATATAAACTACTTGTGTACGTCACAGCTAATTCTCTTACCTACCACACATACATAAAAACCGCTCGTGCACTAAAAAGCGCGAGCCAGAGGAAAACTTTTTTACCGACTTTATAAGGAGTTAGTGAAAATAAAAGTATCAATTATTCAAAATAGTATCTCCATATGGTAGTAGCATTAGCAAAAATAGTAGTAGCAATTAATAGTAGCATGAAAAAAATAGTAGTAGAAATTAGTAAAAATAGTAGTAGCAGCTTTTACTACGTAGTAGCATTAGTCAAGATAGTAGGTAATAGATATTAGTAAAAAAGCAGTATATAGTATTATTAGTAAAAAAGGTAGTAAATATTTGTAAAATTTGTTTTAGTAATTAGTGGTTGAACTAATAAGAAAAGTACTAGAAGCTAGTTACATTAGTTAAACTTTGTAAAAATAGTAGTAGTAATTAAGAGTAGTTTTCAGCATCATAGTAAAAATAGTAATAGAAATAAGTGAAAATAGTAGTACTCGTAGTAATTAGTAGTAGAAATTGCAAAAATTGTAGGAGAAGTTAATAAACAAGTAGTGGCACATCGTAATATGATTAGTCAAGATAGTAGTAAATATAAGTAAAAAGGTAGTAAATATAAGTGTGTAGTAATATAAGTAAAAAAAGTGGTATATGTTTGTTAAATTAGTTTTTGTAACTAGTAGTAGCACAAGTAAAAAAAGTACAAAAAGTTAATTAAATTAGTGGAAATTTGTAAATATGGTAGTGGTTATTAGTAGCAGTTTTTAGAAGTAGCATTAGTAAAAAAGTAGTTGAAACTAAGAAAAATAGTAGTAGTAATTAATAGTAGCATAAATAAAAATAGTAGTAAAGGTTAATAAAAAAGTAGTAGTAAATATAGTAGTAGATATGATTACAAATTAGTAGTATTCTTTGGAGGTAGTACTATGTAGTATTTTTAGTAAAAATAGTAGTAAAATCTAGTAAAAATAGTAGAAGTAATTGGTAGTAGTATAAGTAAAAATAGTAGTAAAGGTTAATAAAAAATTATTAGTAAATATAGTAGTAGATATGATTAGAAAAGAATTGTATTCATTGGAAATTGCAATATGTAGTATGTTTAGTAAAAGTAGTAGTAAAAATTTGAAAAAAAGCACTAGAAATTAGTTATGTTAGTGAAAATTTTTAAATATATTAAAAGTTATTAGTAGTAGCATTTGTAAAAATAGCAGTAGAAATTACTAATAAAAACTAGAAAATATTAAAAGCATAAGTAAAAATATCAGCAGTTATTAGTAGTAGAATTAGTAAAAGTAGTAAAAGAAATCAGTTAAAATAGTAGCAGTAAATTGTAGTAGCATAAGTAAAAATAGTAGTAAAAATTAATAATTGCGAGATGTCAAAAATAGGTATACCAAACGCAAATCATTATTCCGCACTGAATGTGAAGGATGCAAATATTATAGAATTTTGGAAAGTTAGCTGACAATGACTTTTGTGCAATAAAATTGTCACTATAATTAAATTCAAATACAAAAAATATTATTTCCAGGAAATTTTGAGAATGAACTGATATCCATACTTGAAGAAGTGGAGTAAGAAGCCACCATTTTTTAAGAATTTCGTAAATAAATTCAGTAAAAAAGAGAGCGAAATTTTGGACCCTTAGCACCACCACACGCAAGCAGACACGCGCTCGTATCGACACACATAATTTAGCAGATTTTCCTTCCATTTTGTGTCATTAAAAATTCTTCTAACTAAATTATGCACGCGCATCGAGACAGTGTCACTAAAATCCCACTCACGCTTGGAGCCATACAATTACACAACATGTAGCATAGCAAATTGCTACTTAGGACCTACAACATAATACCGTATTGTCAGAGTAAGCGCTCTGAGTAGTGCGGTCGGGGATACATCCAATGTAGGTTGGTGGTACATGGCGTATAAGTAATTTGTTTTTTTTTCTTCAATTTTTGTTGCTTTTGCTACGCAAAGGCGCACATGCGAATGCACTCAGTATCAATTAAACTTCCCATAGCAGAAAGTAAGTAATAATTGAGAGTAGGGAGCGCAATCAACAACAACAACAGCCGACCAGTGTGACAGTAGAAGTTTTGTTCTTATCTAAAATGTTGCAGCAGTCAGTGAAGCGCTGCACAGCAATGCAAATGTTGTCAACGTAGCAACGTGGCCAGCGGCTGTGTAGCAACAAAATGCTCGATACAAAGTTTGTGCTACTGTGAGTGCGTACGCTGTTAAGGGTTGCCTCGTCGCTGATGAAATAACAATTTCTGGTGTTAACAGCAGGCAACACGAGGCAACATGAAATTCTCTGCACTAGGAGTAGTAGCAACAGCCACTGTATAATGTTGCGAAAAATTCACAAACCCACCATTTGTGTGACAAAAGCAACCAACACTGTCTGTGTTTTGAAAAATAAAAGCGTATCATACGACGTGCACTTCACTTGCATTGACATATAGCGGAGGAGTGGAGCAGGAGAGACAGCGCGGCGCATTAGCAAATAAAATTAAGTGCAAAGTGATATCAAGTACAGTCAGTTTTTGAATGTAGGTTAGATGAAGCAATGTTGCTGCAAATATGTTGCAATTTGTGCGGGAGTTTCACTTAGCGAAATTGGTTTGCTAGCGAATATAGCGGCATTTTTGGCAGTCTTATATTTACTAAGCTCCTATTGATTGTTTTAGCTATTATGAGTCTATATGTTCTGTGGAGTTAATTTGATTTACTCTCTCATGTTTAATTAAATTAAACTTTAAATATTTTCTGCAATATTAGCGCATAAAATAAACAATTTGGGTAATATTGTTGCTCGAAATTCAAACCCATGTGAATCGATTCATAATTTGCATATAAAGGAAATATATTAAGGATTTTGGTTCCCTGGGTAGTAAAGGAGAGGCTGCAATGTTTTGCGAATACCTCAGTCTAACGGTATATTACTGTCAAAGACGATGTCGGCCAGGCCAACTTTTGTGAAGTAAGTAATAGTTTAGAGTGGCATGTATAAAGCGATGTCGTATAAAATTTCTGTACTCAGATTTCTATAGTACAATTTAGAGAGTATTCATTTCTGCGATATATTTTACCTCTCTAACTTTTACTTTTAACTCGTATGGGATAAGAAAGCTCATAATTGTAAGTCCCGATAATGGAAATAGATGTAGATGTGTGTAACTATTTTGTTGCTACTAGGTATGTTCGATAGAATTTTAATTTTAAACCTAAATACCCGCTAAACGCATTCTTGAAGAAATATTTAAACGCGTCGCGTTAATTTTTCTTTTTCACTACAAGAAAAATGTAAAGAAAATTCGTAAAAAGTTAATAGTTATAATATCAAATATATAGGTTTACCATTTCAAGAAATGCAGGAAGGAATTATTAACAACTTCTTACAATTACCACCGTATATTACATCTACAAAAAAGAATTGCACAGAAATTTCTAAACTGACATTTTGAGTAATGTAAAATTTGCGTGTATTCTCTAGAAAATGTTAAAAATCGTGCTAGTTATTAACTCCGTTAAAGTTTGTGGATTAGATGTAAAATAGAAAATTGGCTTGCCATTAAAGGATGTAAAGTTCGAACTCTAATTATTCATCAGCCAGATGAATTGCTTAAAGTTCTTGGACTGAAAGTATGAGACCTCTGAACCCCACAAAAAAATTACCAGAAATACGACGGGCAAGTATATGTGGAGAAAAATATGTTCATATTATGGAAGTTATTGTTTTTTTTTGTCGCTTAGATAATGGAAATGATGACTGAAAATGTTGATATGAAGTCTGCTAAAATTGAAACGATGTTCGGTAACATTTGCAACGGGCAATTTTTAATCCATAAGAAGCTATTTATTTTATTCTCTACGCAAGGTAATCTAAATAGCCGTATCTTCTATATAAATAAACAAATAAAATTAGTTGCTTACTAATTACCATATGTTGTTATATTTCAAGCTAAACCCCTGCACATTTAGAAACCTAAGCCTCCGATAGATCTACTGTACACAGCCAACCCATTGGAAAAAATTAAATTTATGTATGTATGTAGCATTGCGTTCATTATCAAATAAACCAACAAAAGCACTAAGCACTATATGAATTTTTTGTGGAGTTTTTATCGAAAACATCCTCTTTTCATAGAAATGAGAGTAATTTTATTTGTTTTATAATTTTGTAGGCAACCCTTTATTTTTAAAAGCATCCTTCAGTTTCCTTAAAATTTTTTATAATAGTTTCAATTACTGGTCATTTAACCACACATTTTGTGCATAAGCTCAGAATGCAACTGCGGTGCGGTTTCGTCATGAATATACCTCGGATTTACGATATGCCCAAAAATCCTCGATGTGGTTTAGGTCGGGCGAATTATCCGCCCAACGAATAGTGATATTTAGGTTGTAGAGGAAATCACTGGTTCGCAGGAAGCTATGTCACACAGACCATCGAGCACAAATGCTTAGTGAGCTGCCGGAGAGTTCGATATGCTGCGCCAAATCATTAACCTGCGGAGATGTTTCAACGTTTTTTGAACATATCTCTGCATAAATTGGATGACTTCTATCATATGGTTCCAATGGTTCTAAATTATTTTAAATAGTATGGTAAATTTAAATGGGTGACTTTTTTGAGAAATTTCACAATTTGTAAGCTTGCTGCCATCTACCTGTATATAGTTCGGATGAAGCCTAGGAACATATTAAGCGCGGACTTTTCATTCTCTTGTTCAATTTTGGCTTTCGTGCTAGTGAGCGGAATGTAAGATTATATTCTGAAAGCAATGACTCGATATCCAAACTTTTGTGGAATTTTCGTCACTCGGGCAACATTGGCTACACTTACGCCCATTTGGTTCCTACTTCTCTATGGGATGCACCTTTTTCCTTTCAAAATCGCAACTTTATCATTCTTGGTTTCGTTCGCTATACTAAATTTTTTGCCCATTTCTTGGAAAAAACATTTTTGTGAATTAGATTATATAGATAATTTCCATAAAAAAATATTAACCTAGCAAACAAAACGTTGAAATTTATAAATTAATAATTAAGATGGCCCAAAAACTACTAATAGCCATTTACAGTGCAAGTTAACTTCATATTTCTGACACGTTTTCGTAGGAGAGTATTTTTTTTACCTAATATATCCTACTTAATGCTTAGGCTGTGGAAAAAGATTCAAATTATTTGCTAAGTAACGGTCGGCAGTAGTTTCTAACTCTATCCTATACATATTTGCTTTGTTTCGAACGCATTGGTGGGGAATTTTCTATGGAATTTTCTAACGAATTAACATCACCTACTTGTCCTACGCCAAGGCAAAAAACAAGCTACACTAAAAAAACCACTAAAATGCTTATGTAATAATTATATGAAATTATAAAACCACTTAAATCAAATTATTAGTTTGCTGTCAAATAAACTTTGATTAAAGCCTTCAAGTGTACGAGTATAATTAATTATATTTTTGTATTGTAAATAATAATAAAACCCATTAATCCGAAATAATTTTCAAAAGCACTAATTGTATTTTTGTTTTGTTTTGTTTGCATAAATATTTATGCAATACTTTTTCACTACTACACTCACAATTTTCATGAGCTTCATAGCCCAGTACACTTAAAAAAAATAAAGCCAAGCACGTCATGTGTTCGTTGATGCTTAATTGTCTTTGATTTATTTTTGACTGTCACAAATCAAACAGTCAATAAAGTAAATTGACTTAATTGCATGCACAAATACATGCATAAATATTTTGTCAGTATAACAACGCTATGCGATTTTACATCTATGTATGTGTGTACTACGTACATATGTGTGTGAGTAATATGTGTGAAAACGCCGCTATGTAAGTGCCGAGTACCCAACAGGAATACCTGACGAAGTTGAGCGATATGGTAAATAAGACAAAATTAAAAAAAAAATATATGAACACTAATCATACACGAAGTTAGTGCGGCCAATCGTTATGGTTTTGGTCTACAACTTTTTTCAGTTATAGTTCAGAAACTAGGCAATTCATATTCAGAATTTCCATTTCAAATTCAGAAAATTGCAATTGAAGTTCCGAGAATTAAAATTTAAGTTCTGAATTTTCAGTTTAAATTCAGAAAAATACAATTCGAAATCAGAATTTCCAATTAACGTTCAAAAAGTTACAATTCAAATTCAGAGTATCCATTTTAACAGCAGTAAGCCCCAATTTAAATTCAGAAACTTAAAATTAAAGTTTAGAATTTCTGTTTCAATTTCAGAATTTTTACCTCAAATTCAGAAAATTACAATTCAAATTCAGAATTTCTATTTAAAATTTAGAAACTTGCAATTTTAATTCAGAATTTCCAAAATAAATTTAGAAAATTACAATTCAAATTCGGCGTATCAATTTTATATTCACTAAGCCCCAATTTAAATTCAAGAACTTAAAATTCAAGTTCAGAATTTCCATTTCAATTGCAAAATTTTCACTAAAATTGCAAAATTTTCACTTCAAAATCAGAAAATTAAAATTAAAATTCAGAATTTCTACTTCAAATTCAGAAAGTGGCAATTCTAATTCAGAATTTCCAATTTAAATTCAGAATTTCTATTTCAAATTCAGAAATTTCTAATTTAAGTTCAGAAAATGTCATATTCATTGTACGATTTGGAGATTTTATGTTGCATAGTAACAATTGTATCACGAAGTTTTTAATTTTTTTTCATTCTATTCAGTATACATACATACTGTAATATCATAAACCAACCACAACACAAAAGGTAACAAAAGATAACATTCTTCCTTAATTAATTTTAAAAAACATCCAATCTACGAGGGATAAAGATATTTGCGAAAAGATGAAAAGAAAGTGTTAAAAAAAATGAAATCTATTTTGACGTTGAAATACGTAGTTCTCCAGCATTCTGTCTATTCGAAACATAAACTAAAATAATGACTGATGCTACTTTATTTGCTTGGGATCGGACCATGTCAAGCATTAAATAGAAAACATTAACCACGTCATATCACGGTCACACTCGATGCTAGCATTTGTATGTCGAAATTGCTCTGCATTCTCTAACCCACATACTCTCAAAACATTATATTGTGCTTTTGTCAGATCGAGGTTAGAGTATGCCGCTATTATTTGGAGGTCCTACCAAATAGGTCCCTCTAATCGGCTTGAGAGAGTTCAAAAAGCTTTTCTACGATTTGCGCTCCGATCCTTAAACTTTTCAGAACCTTCACCATCGCACCGATCTCGGTGTCTGTTGATTGACTTAAAAACCCTAGAAAGCAGAAGATCCATTTTATCGTGTTCCTTTCCTTCTTAGTAAAATTCAGTTCAATGTTCCTTACAAGAATCTTCGACAATTCGAAACCCTAAAAATTGGTTTCTCGAAAACCATTTATGGTATGAATGCTCCTATTTCTAGAGCAAGTGGTGATATAAATTTGTTCTTAAATTCTACAGGTACTGATCTTATGTGGCCTTATGGCACCTTAATGGATCACCTCAGGCCTTTTTTTCATACCAATTACTGTTGTTTATTACCTTAATTTAGTCTGCAAAAATTTGTGTGTTCAAAGACTTTTCATACAAATAAATAAATAAATAAATATAGCCATATACTTTTACACCGATTAGCAACCTCTTACATTTCAACTGTCTAATAAATATCTGAATGCAAAAAATAAAGAGGTGAAAATTTCCCTTTTTAATTCGTATGCATGTAAATAATTTTATAAACCTGGTAAAAAATTGCCTTATATTGAAAAACTAGTAGTAGATTTAACTAACCAAAATCATCAAATAGAAACTGCAACGGCGGAACATAACAGAGACCGTTCCATACAGGAAAATCACGCAAATCTATTTAGCGAATAAATGCAATAGGCATCTTCCAAATCTAGTGGTAGTTTTTGTTTGGAAGCGCAAACATTTAGGTAGGAAATCTTGGCACAACAGTGCTAGTTCCAGGAAAAAAAAACACACGCACACAAAGGCAATATTCGTTAAATTTAACTGATTGAAAATTGAAAAAAAACACTTTGTAAAATAATATAATTTAAATATTAACAGAAAAGAAAACTAAATATTAAAATATTTTATAATTGAAAGTATAATAATGATTGTATCTACATTTATGTAGGTATTCCGAAAATGTTTCAATTTTTTGTTTACATATGAAACGAGGAATGTTTGGAAAATAAATAATTTAAATAAGTATGCAGAAACATTTCCAAATTTCCCACATATTATTGGCTGAGATCGACAGGGTGCCAGGAAGTTTTTTATTTCCCTTAATATCACGAAGTTATCGTGTCGCTTCTGCGTTTCGTTTCTCATCAATTATTTCCGTTACTTCATATTGACTTACCAACATTTGGTGATATTTTCTCAGTTTTGCCACAGACCGTGCTTAGAATATGAAGACATGCTGGTATTTTCTATTTGAAATTACAGTAAAATTTTCCTTTGCCAGAGTGACTTTCTATGCGCATCAAAACTCATTGTTTTTTAGTATCACAAATCACTCGAAAAACTATTTAAAAAATAACTAAATCAAAATTTCCTTTCGTTCCATAGTTACAAGGTATTAAGTGCGCACCAAAAATTGACCTTGATGCCGGATTTGTAGTTCTTAATATTTTTCAATGTGTAGATGCATCAAAAAGAAAGTTAAAAAAAAAAAACGTCGCTCACGTTTTTTATGTGGTTATGGCTCGCATTGTCTTGTAAATAATTTCCGTCGCGAATTCGATACGATGCAAAAATTATTCTTCGGGAAATTTTTGCTGGGATCGTCTAAGGCGAAATCTGTGTGCGGTTAAAGCCGAATTCTATTTGAATTCAAATAAAAAATATGCACGTAAATAGTTTATTTAAAAATTATATCGAACCTCTGTTTGTTGAATATTTGACTTTTGATTTTCTTTGAACTTTTAAATAAGGAATAATTTTCTAAAACATTTTATCCTCTAACAATTTCCTAAATTGGGTTGCTTGAGGTGAGGGTTAAAAAGAAGATTTTAAATGGCAGCTCATGGGTTAAAAAATTGCAATAGAAATTTTCTATATATCTCTTAACCTTTCATATATTTTAAACATATTTTGAAAATGACTATATAAAAGACAAGAAAACTTTAGTAGCCCATAAAAAAAAGCTAGCTAACTTTAACATACCCATCAAGTGATTTATTACTAGATAGGCTTACTTTCGGAAAATAATTATAATAATAATAATAATAATAAGCCCAACGGTTACCCTCTTTCCCGCCCAACCGACACGAGGGGCACAGTCCGCATGACGTACGGATCTTGTTTTTTTTTTTTTTAATATTTTTTTTTGGTGCCGATATGTTAAAAGGAAAAAGTTTGTTAAGCGTCGAGATCCAAAACTGCTCAGCTACAGAAAAAAACTTCATCAGCTGAATCAAATATATATTATACCTCCGTTAATCATTTATTGAGAAAGGACAGTACAGCTCTTTTTATGGTGAAAAGTGAGTCCGAAATATCAAAAGTGTTGGAAATACAGTTGAAATCTTGACATGAACATCGGAAAGGTTCATTTAATTCATAATTGGTTTTACACTGTTTTAAATAAAGAGGTTTAAAGTGTCTTGAAATCCGAGAAGGAACATTAAGTTTAACTTCGGTAATAAGAAATGTGCTTGCGATAGACCCTGTGAGTAGTTTAGTAATGAATATTATGCCTAGCATTTCTCTACGGCTGGAAAGAGTAGGAAGATTTATTAGCTTCAAACGATCAGTATAATGAGGAAGATTAAGCCGAGAATCCCATCTAAAGTCTCTTAGGGCAAAAAGTAAGAACTGTTTTTGAATTGATTCCAGCCGATCAATGTGAACTTGATAACGTGGGTTCCAAACTATCGAACCGTATTCTAGCATAGGTCTTACTAAAGTTGTAAAAAGAGCCTTTGTTACATATGGGTCCTTGAATTCTTTTGACCATCGTTTTATAAAGGCAAACATCCCTCTAGCCTTATTAGCTATAGCATTAACATGACTATTGAAATTAAGTTTGGAATCCATTGTAACTCCCAAGTCAACAAAGTCAAACACTTGATCCAGAGTATAGTTATTTATTATGTAAGAAGCTGGCTGAATAGTTCTTCGTGAAAAACACATAAATTTACATTTTTTAAGGTTAAGTGGCATATAATTTATGTTGCACCAATCAACTAAGCTGTTAATATCTATTTGTAATAAATTTCTTTCTTCAATCGACACCCACAATTTTCGCAAAGTGTAATTATGACTTGAAAATGAAATAAAATTCTAAAACTGTTGGCCAAATGGCGGCAGTTAAGCAATCTCGAGCATATTTTAAATTTACAATTTCCTGGGAAAGCAAATAATTAAACCGAATTAAGGCAAAATCACTTTAATATTTCCGCTCACAAGGGTGGTAGAAGTGGAAATAATTCAATTTGACATGTTTAATATTTTCTTGTATAAGAACGTTATACCCTCCAATATCCTAAATTCACAAATTTTGTAAAATACTCCTAAAATAGTAAAGTAAAGTTTTTCTAACGGTTTTTGTTTTCTGTTACAGATTTATAATAAATGCGCTTGAACGAAGCGTGAATTGATTACTGGGCTGATCGGCAGACGCGCAAAAAAAAAAAAACTCCAATACATACATACAGATTCGTCAATTTACCTATCAAATTGTTTATGCGAGCTTCAGTCAATTGTTGAAATACAAAATGTCACTTTTTGCATCGATACCACTCACAAATACATACATACATACATGGAAAAACATATGCCCTCAAAAATTCACTTACAACAAGCATACTATTTATGTATCTACTAGATATACTATGTACCAACGAGTAAACAAATGTGGTTGCACAAATAGCGTATTTTGTATCTCTCTTTGCTTTTGCATGTTTGATGATTAAACACACATGCCAGACACGTCGTCAAAGGCTTTGGTTTTGGCATCCTTGCAATATTTATACGCCAAAATGCTGTATCTAAAATAAACAAATAAATATTTGCTTGTGTCGCGGAGATTGGAAAGTAAGGTTTTGCCCAGCTAGAAATAGCTGAAGATCCATCCGCTGGTATTTGACTCAAAGATTACTTTAAAGGTTAAGATGTCTTAACCTTAAAAATCGATGCTGTTTTGTATTACATTTTTGAAGCAAAACTTTGGTGTATTGATCGAAGATGCCCACGTTTATTGTCTTTTGAATCCTATTACTTACTTGGCGCTATAACCGCTGAGGCGATTTTGGTCGAACTTCTCCTATAATTTGTGGTGTGCGTCTTGATGTTGTAACACAAATTAAGGGACCTACGGTTGTACGCCGAGTCCGAACGGCGAATGTTTTTTGTGGGAAGTTTTTTCAAGGCAGAAATACACTTGGAGGTTTGCCATTGCCTGCCGAGGCAATGTTGATGTTACCTGTCCCGGCCTGGATTTGAACCCGGGACCCACCGAATGAAGCGCGTACACCCAACACATTCGGCTATTAGCATAAGATTATTGATCTCAGATGCTGCTTTTATAAGCAAAGGTAATAGTAAATTCGAAAGTATTTATATATAGTTTTCCGACCTGGAATAAATGACAGTAGGAGTTATTTTTATCTTTTATTCCTTACTGCGCCGTTTGATAGTTGTTGTTTTCCTTACCCAGGCCTTTGAATCCATTTGCGTACAACGCTTCGCCAGGCTACACTTGGTTGTATTAGAAGTCAAATCTATAATTCTACACAATAACAGAAGTCTTCTTCAATCGATGAAAGGGAATTCACAACTTTTTTAATCATGGATTTTTCCTTACGGGTTTTGGAACCAAGCACTTATGTATCAATACTTAAGCATAAACCGTCTGTGAGAAAATTCGTTCTCAGACATTGATCTATTGATATGAGTTTAAACCGGGTTTCATTATGCTTTCAGTTTAGAACCAATCTGTGTGTTCATTTCTTTTTAAAAGGAGTCGTTATATATGTTTGAATCCCCTTTGTCCTGTTATGCAATTCTTTGATATTTCAAATTCTAATAATTTGGCCAGATTCTTTAAAAAAAAAAAACGAAGTGTTCGGTATGCTCGGCCTGTAAAACCGTGAAAGGGGCGCTTAGCTCTGCGAAAGTTTTGTTAAAGAACTAAAACGAACGTATTCTATGGTTTCGTCATAATGGTCGGAAAAAAGCAATTCAATTAAAAATTTTGTTTTTTAATTTCCATTCAATTATTATTTGGATTGAACTGATTCTTTTAAAAATTGTTTTGTAATAGGTAGTTAGGCCGGTGAAATGGCTGCGACCCACGTCGTCCAAGTAGCAAATATACTGCGGTTTTGATGTCATAAACTCGATAAAACTTAATGAGCAAGGGAAGGTTATGCATTGCGACCAGCCAGAGGTGTTAATGACGTCTAATATGTTGGAGGTCTCGATTCCAGACACCTGCCTAGATTATCGAGAAAAAGATTTCCTAAAAATATTAGACGCATGCGGGCTAGAGCCGGACATTTGCACAGGCAATGCTCGGTGTTTGCTGCACGGCTACGTCTCTGCAGCTTCCCTGCATTCGGGGCATTATGCGGAATGCCATTATTTCTCCATGCTTTCCCAAAGGCGAGTGTCTTGGGGCACGTCCCTTTATAAGAAGACCACTGGTTCTCATCACATGGTAGTCAATGCGCTTTATTGATACTTCATCCTCTGTTGAGCCGCACCAGGCTAGCTGATTGGATTTCTCATAAGGTTCGGTTTCTTTATGCTCAGGAAACCAGATGGCAGATATTTCTTGATTGGTTAAAGAGCCAATCGGTTGTTTACAAGCATCGACTATCTGTGATCCAATATTTGGTGCCGCTAGTGTCTCTTTTTTCGACTGGCAGTAAGAGGTGAGTTCATCTTGAAACCATCTTTATGCCCTCAATGTGTATTCTTCCGGCACTCAGATTCCCTGAGCCCAAATGCTGTCTGCAAAGTTGTGCGCAGTGTATATAAGTCAAATGGATGCAGGTTTAACATGGAATCTAAAGCCACTGTGGGGCAGGTGCGTTCAGCTTCCGTGGCGCCAACACATGGTGTGCATTGAACTCTCTGTATGGATATAGTTCTTCCGGTGAGCTTCCCACCAGACTACAGAGCCATGGCTCAGCACCAGTCGCACCACCGCTTACAACATCCAGAGTACCATCCTTGACGTGAGACCCCACTACTTGCCAAACATCGATTTGCAGGCATAGAAAGCAACACAGATTTTTCGTACTTACTCCTCGCTCTTCATTACACATTTTCCAATTTAACTTACAGTCGATAGCCTGCCACAAACACTGGTACTGGAAGACAAACCTAATTGTCGACAATTTAGGCTTGGAGGTCCGAAAGTCTCGTGAAGAGCTACAGCTCTGTCTTATCTAGGTTCAACCTGAGGCCAAAACCTTGTGCCTACCCACTAAATTTTGGCAACGTGCTTTACATGATCTCGCTCATCACGGAAGGGAAGGCACCTGTAATTCGAAATAGCGGTAATAGGAAGAGATACTGCAATCGTTGCTCTTATTCCGGAAAAACCTAAAAACAATAATCCGTTTGGAGTGTATTCCTCTCCTGTGTATTTTTGTTATTAACAAATTTAAAAAGCACACGAACATTGTTGGGAAATACTGCATCATGGGCCTCAAAATGTTAATCACGAAGAATGGAAATTTAAAACAAATTTGATTTTTTAAAAGACTTGGAAAAAATATTTAGCAAATTTAATACAATACTGTAAAAATCAGTGCTAATGACACAAGCTTTCTATTTAACCCTTTCTCGGCCTTTGGGTAGAATTCTACCCATAATTTAAGACTAAAGTAAAATATACCCAATAGAAAAGTTGAGAATAGTTCAAAATTGTACAAGATCAATTACTTTTGAGTGCAACTTAATAAACAAAGCGATTCGTAAGAAGAATTTTCGTTTTAAAGCCAACGAAGGGTTAAACCGTTTTCTGTTCAAACAAAGTATAAATGAAAAGAGATAAATATCCGAGTGGCATCTAAAGAACATTGATACCGACGTGGAACGTACATGCATCTATTTGACAAAATTTATTTCCTGTTCAAAATGGTGGCTTCTCTTTATTAACAATATTTTTATTTTCCCATGCATTATGATTTCATTTGGCCTGTTATTGTCTCACTTTTCAATCAATTTTTATATACGCACGTACACTCTCTGTTGGCAATCAGCTAATTGATTGGCGTCTAAAGTGGACTACAATGTTTTATTTTTCCATTTCCATATGGCAGGCAATACTTTTATTCTTTTTAATTGCCTTTTCATGCCACAAAATACAAAAAAAAGTATAGATAACAAATTTTGCTTGCTGTTTCACTGCTTTTTCTGCTAAGTATTAATAAAGCTATTTAATTGTGTATATTTTTGTTTGTTTTTTTTTTTTTGTCCACTTGTTGGTTGGAAATGATAAGCTGTAGAAAAATATGTTTGTTTTATTCAATATGACAAGCGTCAAAGTGTCAACACTGCAGGCAAATTGTGGAAAATAACTATGCACGCATTTTGCAAAATTATTGGCCTTTATAATTTTGCGAGTGAATGTATATACATTGACATTAAGTCATAGTAGCCGCCACAAGTTATTATTTTAATTTAAAATATTAAATTTAAACTTACTGGAATTCGCTTGGAAACCCCAATATAAGCTTTATTAATTAATGTTTATTTTATTTGTATCTCTTATTAAGCCGGAACAAATATATACAACGGCATTAACTAAATATTACCATAATTTTGTCACACGCACCATGCAGTTTCTTTGAAATCTATATAAAACTTTCCGATAAAGTTTGTAAACAGATTTTCTATGTCTCATGTCAAAATCATTGAAGTAGAAAATTTCAATTAAAACGTTTTTTTTTTTACTTTAAATGCAGTCAATTTACAATCTTCTCTTATTAAAATATCTGGCAGGCAAAGACAAATTTAATCGCTTTAGTTAAATGCGTTCTTCTTAGAATTTTTAGCAAATAAATCTTTTCGGGAGCGCTTTCATAATCCATTAAGGGATATTTAAATTTGAGTAACTACATTCGTAACGCTACTTACATATTGTTGGGTTTTAAAATTAATGCATATATGTACTGAAAAATCGAAAACTTCGTTATTTGCGTTTAATTCAAAAGTTTTCCGCAGAAAATTTGTCATTTCCATCCAAAAGTTTTTCTCTAAACGTGCCTGGTGGTACTGCTCATAATTCATTACTTTTCACAATAGGTCGCAATAATCGTACGCACTTTTCTCCACATAACGGATTGATTTTGTATAACTACCCGTTGCTTTTTTTAAATATTTTTCATGCTCACAGTTTTGCAAATTTTTTGCCATCGAAACTGTCTACTTAATTAAGAAAAGTTTCCAGGACATTTATTACTAAACTATTTAAAAAAAAATCCATCTGGATTTCACACAACTGCATACCGAAAACTTCTTCAGAAATTTTAACTAAATATTTAGGAAATTTTTTGAAATTTAATTAATGTAGCACAGTTTAAAATTTTGATTTATATACTTTTTTTATTTATATTATAAAAAACAGCCAACATATGGTGAATTTTTGTAGCGACTTGAACTTTGTTCTGCCAGAAGCTGCATCTTCATTATCGCCAAATAATTTGCATCACATTTCCGACATTGGTTGGAGGTTGAATTTTTCGAGTTTTTTAATACTTCTCTTTCATAAAAATTTTTTTCAATTTTCTTAATGAAAATTTAAAAATATTAATTAATAATTATTTTATTAATTATTATTTTAATAATTATTAATAAAAGTTAAATACCCCTATTATTTAACTTTTAAATTAATATCTTGGATAAAATAGATATAAACAAATTTACAAAAAATAAAATTAATTTATACTAAAATTCTAAAATAATTAAAGGTAAAATTAATTAGTTACAAATTAACAAAAATAAATATTAGTTACAATATAATTATTAATTTATTAAATTCTAAATATAAAATCCCCTATTATTTTAATTTAATTAAATTTAATAAATTAATTTTCAATTATATTTTAAATTTTTATTTTAATATATTTTTTAAAAAAGATAGAGTAAATTTTATATTATTAAACTTTTATCACTATAAAGAAATTTTTTTATAAATTTGTAGATATACTAAATAAAATTTAAATATTTAAATTTTATAAATAATTTTATTTTTATATATTAAATAAAAATAAAATATGATTTTTATATTAATTAAATATTAACTTATAAATATTTTAAATAAAAATAATAAAAAAAAAAATTATTTTTATATATTAAATAAAAAAAATGGAATATTAATTTTATATTAATTAAATATTGATTAATAAATATTTTAAATAACAGTAAATTCAAAAATAAATTTCATTTTTATATATTAAATAAAAAAAAAATGGAATATTATTTCTATATTAATTAAATATTAAATATTAAATTTTAACTGCTGTAATTTTAATGAGATTGATAAGGCATTAAGTGGCATTAACTGTGATATTTCCTTCAGGAATAAAAAAAAGTTTTAACTTGTTTTATAGCAAATGTTTTTCAACTGTTAGGGGTAAAGTTCGTAAACTTCCCTGGTATTTAGTGGAGCTTAGAAATCTAAAAAAATTGAGAATTAAGTGCTATAAAAAGTACAAATCGACCAAAAGATAAAATTTGTATGAGCTGTATGTTTTATACATATAGGAAAAAGTTTAATGATTTAAATATGTTATTGTAAGATAAGTACATTAATAACTTTGAGGTGAATAAAAAAATAATCCAAAGACTTTCTGGGCATATGTACATAAAGTCAAAAAGAGTGTACCGAGTATTCCCAAAACTGTTTTTTATAAAAATTTTTTTTGCTTCAAATATTGAAGAGGTGGTTAATTTATTTGCCGACTTTTTCTCATCAAATTTTGTAACTGATCTGCCTGCTGATAAAATGGCTGATTATTAGACATAAATAAATTAATAAATGAATAAATGCACACCACAAATTGTAGGAGAAGTTATGCCAAACATTGCGCTATGGCGCAAGCGCCAAATTATTATTAGGCAAAAATAGTAGTAGTAGTAACATTAGTAAAAATATTAGTAGAAATAAGTAGCAGTGTTAGTTAAAAGAGTGGAAGAAATTCGTAAAAATAGTAGTAGAAATTATTAAAAATAGTAGTAGCAATTTTTAAAAGTAGTAGCAGTAATTAGTAGTATAGATGTAGTGGAGTCCGAAAAACGGTAGTAGTAATTAGTTAAAATAGTAGTATAATTAGCAGTAGGGTAAAAATTGTAGTAGTAAATAGTAGTAACATCAGTAAAAATTAGTAAAAATATTTGTAGAAATTATTAAAAAGGAGTAAAAGTTAATAATGATAGTAATAGTAGTTGTAGTACATAGCAGTAGTAGTACTTAGTTATTTCTGGAGGTGAACTCGTTCCGAACTACTGGTGGTGAACTCGTTCCGAACTACTGAACAGTCCTGAAATGGCACCGAAATATCTGGTCCGAAAACAGTGATACGTCGCTGCCTCAGTATGTTTGTAAGTTTTTGCTCATATAAGGGTCATATGGTGACTTTGTAGCGCGATATCGACACGACTTACATAACACGATGTAAATAATCACTCTCATGGCGATAATATAGTTTTACTAAAAAAAAATCAGTTTAAGAGTTTCCAGTTTTGTTGAAAATTAGTTTAAAGCAGATTTTGATAGAAATTAAAAAAAAAAAATCAATTATCGATGCTTGCGTGAGGCGCTGTAGTCTTATCAACCTGTTAAGTTATGCAAAGAAAATTTTTACTTTGTCAACTCTGAACAAGGCCAACGCAATGATGTGCTGCATAACGCACTACAGAGTAGGTAGATAATTTTTTTCAGCCATATGAAACGCAACGTAACGTCATTCACATGCCTCGCTTGCTTTGTGGCATACCCTTTTAACTTCTAACTGTCACAGCGCCGGTTTTGGTGTCTTTTATGTTGCATCATTGAAGATGGTTTTGTTTTTTCCTTTTTGTTATTGCTGCTTTTGTTTCTAATTTAATATTTGTGCGTTTATTTGTACGCTACACTTTGTTGTTGCAATGTCAAGACTATAAATATGGAAATTTCAAATAACAAAATTTTGCAGAAATCAGAATTGCTTTCCCTCGGCAACACCAAACAACACGGCGCACAAATAGAAAACAATAACGAAACCTACCTAGCTCATAATTGAGTTTTCCCCCATCGAGACGATACACGGCGAGGCTGACTTACCGCCAAGCTGTCTGGCATGTACGATGATTTTTTTTATTTTTTTTTTGTCGCATAGCAATATTCGAAATTGTGGCATAGACGACACACACACACACACACACACTGCTCACACGCATACCACCTACTACTCTACACCACAGAGTGTACTCATAAAGAGTTGGCATCTCTCATACGCACTGCGTCTCATTTGCGACAAGAGGTGTTGTGACGTGCCGCTGCAGTGCGGTGCGGTGCGGCAATGTTGTATTATGACAAGGAGCCATGGAGCCGACTCCCAGGCATCATTTGCCAGCTCATTTCGATATACTCCGTACATTCTAACACATTCCATCCATATGTTTGTCTGTCTCATTTTGTTTGTATGCAGCAAATACCAAAAACACCGCAATGTCACATATTGTGCCTACGTGCATGTGGCGTCTAACACACACAAACGCAATCAAATACAGGCGCTAACACGCGTCCATTGTATGTAAACATTTTATGGATAAGCACCAAAATTTCAGCGATGTGACGACAGTGTCACTATTCGCCCCGCCCGCCACTTCACTTCACTGTAGCAGCAGCAACCCATAGTGGCACCAAAACAGTCAACCACGCGCCGAGAGCAAAAGTATAGAGCAATGGCGTTTGCCATCCAAGTGATCTGCAAGAACGTGAATGCGGTTAAGTGTGCGAGTGATGTATGTGTGTGTGTGTGTGTGTGTGTGCTTGTGAATTATGCACGTCGCATTGTATTTGCGGCACTCCTTTTTCTGTTGGCGACAAATGAGTCGAGTTTAAGCAGCAGAACAGCAGCCACAGCGCACAGCGGTTAAAGTTGAGCAACTGCTGTTGCTGCTTACCACTAACAAAACCAACTCCCCACCCCGACACAAATGCCGTCTCGTTGCGGTTGTGGGTGAATGGAAAATTTCTCGCAAAGTTTGCACCAGCTAATGATGAAATGATTATATGAGTTGTGCTCTTACTGGTGTAATTTGCCCCTTTTTTTGGGGCATGCTTTCGCAAATGTGGCACATGTGATGAGCGTCAAGTTCAAGGTTCAAAAAAGTAGCATGAAATATTTTTGTAGGGGGGGGGGGGGGGGGGGGTAAGTTTTTTGCTTTGAATCGTCGCACGTAAAAAGCGTTGACAAATTAAAGCAAAGAAAGTTACCTAATTTGCAAAACATTTACTCAGATTTACTTAACCCTTGTAAGGCTATCGGCTCTAGTTAGGCCACTTTCAGCTTTGAAATAATATTCTCAACTGTTACGCGAAAATCAAATCACATTAATTTTATTTAAAACTATGTTTTGCCTGCAGCTTGAATTAACGTTATGAATTCGAATGTAACAGAAAAGGAAAGAAATAATTTCCACCAAGGTAAAAACTTTGAATTCATTTTTAGTTTTGGGTTTTAATCTTTTACCATCTAAAACAGTTGGGGGCTAAAACATATTTCTGTCATTGGCTACTGCACAATCTGGCATTTGGGTTTAGTGAACCCTAATTAATTGTTTGAAGCCTCATTATTACCAGGTACTGCTGAGAAGCTGAATTTCAATCTGATATAGCGAATGCTCTATGTAGATTTTTTTTATATTTCTACAGAAAGCAATTCTATTGAAAAATGTGTCTTATTAATACAAATGTTTTCCATAACAACTTAATTTTTTATACATTATTTAACTTAAACAAAAATTTCTTTAGTTTTCGAAAAGTGGCAACTCCTTTATGAACTTCAAAAAAATTGTGTGCAAATATATATATATATATATATATATATGCGCTCGCATATCCCGGGATATCCTTATTTCACTTATGTTATTCATAAATTTGTATTTAATTTTCAAACAGTTGGCAACCCCTCAAAATTTTTTATTGACTAAATTTTTCTAAACCTCTGTCAGTGGAATCCAGTATTTTAGAGCTGTATTTATCCTAAAACTTTAGTTTAAATTAACATTGGTTTTTAATACCCATAAGTGGCATCTCTCTCAAAATATATTCATCGAAAGGAGCTTTTTTAAACTCTTTTCTTTTTACACCGGTATAATAAAATTTCCGTCACCTTACCAATTGAATTTAATCAACAGCGTTTAAGTGGTGGCAACGCTCTTCAATAATGTTTTCATATAATCACTTCTTTTAACTGAATAATTTCATTAAATTTACTCTTTCAAGTAAGTGGCAACCCCTTTTAAGAGTATTTTCAATAAAAAGCCTAAACTTGTTTTTTTTTTGATATTCATGTTTCGATATTTGATTTGCCGTATAATTTTAATTCATTTTTTAAACAGGTGGCAACCCTCTAAAAAATTATTTTTAAAATTAAGTTTTGCTGACACTTTTAGTTTGGCTATCATATTGCAAAACGTCATTTATTTTTTACTTCACTTTAATTTGCGTTCAAGCAGGTGGCAACCTTACTTCAGAACATTTAGGGAATGAAGTCTCTTTTGTTTGATAGTTATTTTGTAATATTTGGTTTAATTTTATGTTTAATTCAATTAAGCCTTCTAAACAGGTAATTTGATGAATAGTGAAACGATTTTCCGTCATCCCTTGTCAGGTTCGGTTTAGAAACATGGTCATTGTCACTGAATTTTTTATTTACTATCTACCTTGATTAAGCATTACGACAGGTTGTTATCGATTTTCCTATACTTTGGCAATCAAATAACTGTGAAAATTATTACATCATCTTGTTAATTGAGAAAGTTTTCTTCACGAACAAGGTCTCATGGCAAATATAATTAGAAAGATTTGGAATTCCATTTTCCCAACTGTTTTTGAATTTTTTAGAAAATATTCGAAGACAAAATCATTAAGTTCTGCTCGATTTAAATTAGTATATTTTATTTCCATGTAAAACTTTGGGTAAAATTCTACCCAAAGTACAACGAACGGTTAAAAAAAACTTACGTTCAGATAATAAGGATTATAGGAAAAAAAAGGACATAAATTTTCAATTGTCTGAACAAAGCAAATCAGCGATGTCCTTACCAATAAGAAGTTATCCACACGATTGCCAGTGCTGAAATTATAATCAAATCTGCTGCAAAATGATAAAATCACTGCTGATTTCAACGACATTGCCTTGGTACAAAAGAAGTCAGATTTCGGAATTACTTTGTGTTTTAAAATTAGTACGCTAATCGTCGTGCTTCCAAGTCCTATTGAGATTATACTCCCATATTAGTGATGACACGATTAATCAAAAAACTGGGTAGAATCAATTATTTCCTAAAGTTTTTAAAATAATCAAAAACACTCCACTTTACTCACCCAATAGCGTGTGAATTAAAATTACATATTAAAAAATTACCACCCCATAATAGTAAACCACCAAATATCATTTCTTGCAGTAGTAATATGGAAGAAAAAGTTAAAATTAATTGGAATTATTAGTAACTTGAACCTTACACTGAATCCCACTAGAATTTAGTGGACTATAAAAGTGAATTTTGAAAATTATTTTCTATAACAAACATAATCCCAACAAAAACAAAAAGAGGAGTAGCCAAACCTGTTCAAAAAACCCGGAAGAACGAAATAGACTTACGAAGAAACATTTGTCAAAAGTTTGCATAATCTAACAAAGAGCATATAAAGCAGTCAGCTTTTTATAACTTTTGCACTTTTTTCGAATTTGGTCGAAACGAACGGTTCATCGGTTTATTTCTTATGATTAATCACAATTAATAACCGAATACTTTCGATTAATTAGTTAATATATTTTTTTTTGCCATCACTATCTGTTTCTTCGGAAATTCAATTTTCAAAACCATTTAAAATCTTTGTAGCCTTAAGTATCTCCCACACACTTACAAATTCGTTTTTCGAACTTTACCATACTCCAATAAGAATACTATGTACACATGTGCTAGAGCTAACAATTTAGATATACGGCAATTTTACGTACAAGAGTACGGGGGAAAGTGGTTATTTTCACCATTTTTATAGTTAACGAAACTCGCCTCTTGGACAGTTTTTTCAGCAGCCGTGATGGCAGGGGTATCTATTGTATATACCCTGAACGAAATACCGATAGTGAAACTGTATTGATTCCCTATTAACTTCGTCACCACTACTGCTGATCAATTAAACCCAAAATAATGTTCTCTGTGCTGTGGACATTTGACGTGTGCTTGTCATTACTTGTTGGTTGACAATGTCACCCAAAATTGTAGACAGAGTGGTGACTTGGAGACACTTTATCGCAAGCTTCCTTCAGAGGTTACCGTTACGAAAAATGCTGCTTCAAGCTACATACAGATACAGGCATGCCAATTTATGTGCGTACAGTAGTTAACTACATATGTACATTTGAGTAAATCCACATATGTATGAATGTATGTGGATGTGTTCTGCACAAGCACGAAATCAATAAGAGCAATAAAAATAAATCATTATTGTCCTTAAATATGCGCTAGCCAAAAAGGGAACAGAGCGGAGTGATTGGGTGAATGAAGTAAAATCCATTGAAATGCAATACAATGTCAGTGGGTTAGCAGCAGATGATGTTGATGGAAAATAACAAAAATAAAGTTGACTGAGTATAGTGGAGTAGATCATGGCAAATGTGTGAATGTATGTACATATGTACAATATATCTATGCAATATACAAATTTGTGTGTTTATACATTTTTAGTCCATCAGTAAAGATGGGATAAGATATGCTAAAAATAAAAATAAAAGGGAGTCAAAATACAGAGTAGATAATATGAACGGGATTCAGTGATAAACAAACCCATACACACACATACATGGATGTATGTACATAGATACCCTGTCGGAAAGAGAATTACTTTAAAACCAATTTAAGATATACTTTTTTATCAACTAAAATTGGTCGAAATTTTTTCTGTTGTTTTGTTTTTTTTTGTAACCAACTAACTTAAATAGCATGGCTATGTCTTAGGAACAAGACAATTATTTGACACTACATTTGAAGGTTCGTCTCAAATGACTTTGTGGCCGACAATTTTAGTACAGCTCTTATTTATATAAAATTCCCATTTAAGCAGGTATTTGAATTTGGATATGTTCAAAAAAAGGGGTATTCAAAAATTGTCGTTTACAAAGTTATTGGATGCGAACATTTATATGATTTCAACTACCTTTAAATATTTTTTGAAAGCAAGAACATTAAAATTAGTTTTTTACCAGCTACAATACATAGAAGGCTTTTATTTCCAAATTTTTGAAATGCTGTCCTCTCAAACTATTTTAAAATTAGTCTTATTACCATTTACTTTCAAGCCTGTCTTATTTGAATTATTTAAAAATTTGTGCAGTCTTCTTTAGGTAAAAAAAATTATAACATTTTCGTTTTGTGTTTAACAAAATTACATTTTTATTTTGACTCAGTATACAAATTCAAAATAATTACACAATTTTTTCAAGCGTCAGTTCTCGAAAGTATTGTGAATCTCTATTTCTGATTTAATTACACTGCTTTACAGGGAAAAAAAAATTTCTATATATTTAGGCATAGGCGGGTTCTGAGCTCAAATTCACACTTCTTAAACAATTTTATTTAACTTATCCTTCATGAGATCTTCAATATTACTGAAATTAATTTGTTCCAAGCAGTAAATTTCTGGTATAGAAAATAATTTAAAATACTCAGGAGTTTTATAAAACCTTCCATATTATTTTTAAGTATAATTGCTAAGTAAAATATTATAATTTTTAAAGCATATATTTCTATTATTTTTATTTCGATTACACAAAAATTAAATAATAGTAATCATTTTAATTCAAGTTAAAAACAAAATTTAATTGTAATCAAATTTAGAAACAAATTAATGCAGTTTTATTATCAGATTTCTGACATAATTGACATTGACTTCTTTTTATGGCAGACAAAGGTCTTCCTTCTGTACTGCGATTCATTGACTTTAAACGATCCGACAATCGCAATTTTTGTAATTTTTGTCAATATTTGCCATTTGCACTAACGATTATACGCTTCACTAACTTAACGACACTTAACAGCTGTCTCGTTGTATTTATTCAAAGTACTTAAAAATGCCGTCTTGGTCAAACTAAATACCTAAATGGGTGGAAAACACAAAAAGGAATAAAAAAAAGCGTGCTGCCGAAAATAAATTTGAGTGCGTTTTTATTATATTCGATTAAAGTGAAAACATATACTAGTTTATTTCACTCTACATATATTTATAATTACTTTTATATATTGCAATGTTCCATTGTAGCAGAATTCCGAACTCTCCTCTGAGTGATTTGGTAGAATAGACATCAACTCGACTCCAAGGAATATCCGGAATTACGCGCAATTATGCCATTGTTTTCGTTTTCAAAATTCGCTCTATTATGAATCGTGTTGTGGTCCAGGGTATTAAGGATCACTTATTTATATAACAAAGCTTATACAACTTGTTTTTTCCATTTGCATATTAATTGAATCTTTGGCTCCAAAATTGATACATGAGCACAATCGACGGTCACAAGAGTGCATCCCACAAAAGGTGCCGACACTGAAGCAAACATTTCTTTAGCAACTTGGCGTTCCACTTGGGTCATAGAAACCCCGTCAAGCTGATAAATTAGATCTTCAGCCAAATCTGAAGTTAACTGATACAGCTTCTGAAATTCTGTTGCATTCAAATGAACGGGATTGTCCACATCTCTGAGAAAACGACGATCCACCGTTGGCGCGCTTAATTCTTCGTCACCTCGTGATAAATCATATTCCAAATATTTAAACGATATTTTTTACTGTTCCTTTATAATATTAAAAAAACAAATAATTGAATTTTAAATTTATCTTTTATTTAAGTTGAAATCGCGAATTTTTCTTTTCTCGATTGAGTTAACAACATGAAATTTGTTGTCATTTAGTTTCCGATAATCGACTAGCTAACGACCAGAGCTGGTTCGGCGATAACGAAAATCGTTAAAAATGGCTGGAGAATAGCAACATCATTAAAATTTTCGTTAAGGTGAGTTAACCATGCGAATATCGTTAAAAGAGGTAAGTGAGTCGCACTTCTGACCTTGTAAAACACAGCTTCTGATTGTATTGATCCAACTCGTTAATTTTTCTCTATGACGTGTGTGTGTGACGTTTTCAGATAATAAAAGTGAAGCAAAAGAAAGCCAAACATTTCAGTGATGTTGATGTTAATCCAATCAATACAGAGAACACATTTTCCTTCCTTATTAGTGCATGTCAAAATCATCACAGGAGATGGAAAGAATAATTAAAGATTTGAGATTTCTTCCTCTGTAATTATTGAAGAGGAGTAGCGGGTAAAACCTGGAATCATGTTAATTAGATTTTCCATCGTTTCTCTTTCACTTCTGCTCTTACAGTGCGCCTTGGAGTATCTTAGTTGTCCATTTATGTATACCAATTCACTTCTGACCAAGATTCATCTTCATCTGATGCTCCATTCCCTATCGCCTATATTTCAATATCTTTTATATTTCCGGAGAACATTTCGCTCAACGTTCAAACTCATTCGGACATAGACTTGTGTTACTCTTTCTTTTCATAACATTTCTAGTTCACATACAAACAAATCTACAGATTCCCCGATATAATTACAAAGGTAATTAGAGGAAACGAAACTAGTATATATCTATCTTTATTAATGTTTGTTTTGAATTTTCATGTGTAAAAGCAGCAATAAAAATCTTCAAGCAGCTTATTGAGCAAAACATTCCGCTCAGAAGCACAAAAATAATAGGTTGTTTACATCTGGTCAAATTTGAACCGAAGATGTTATATGTAAAAAAAAAAATATAACTAGAAAAGTCGTAAATATATGACCCCACAATGAGAATGACGTCATAAGTTTCTAAAATAAATAAAAGTCATAAAATATAAAAAAAAAAATGTACGGACAAAAACGATTTTCTTCCTAAAATGGGTCAAATTTGACCCAAATACTGTTGACTAATATATCATTGAGTATCTTTTTCGAAAAACAAACAAATTGCACTTTTAACGAGACAGAACTAGCATCAATTGGTTAAGAATATGCTGAGTTATAACTAGTCAAAATGAAAGTTTTTTAAATATTGGTTCTAAAGTGTCTTTTCAGAATTTTTGCAATTTTTTTTAGTAATTCCTTACCCTTAAGTTAAAAATTTGCTAAATGTCCATTTCTTTATACCCTACTTGCAAAATAATGCTAACACTCGAATAAAATTTCCCTTAGTTGCAAAGGCAACCCTGTTAGCAACTTTCATAAAACATGCGATTTGATTAGTGCTATTGAAGTGCGGAAAATAGTTATGATGGCAAAGTTTTTATAGATTTAGTTATATATTTAAAAATACCATATATGTAACTGAAAACGGATTTAATGTTAGTTGAAATTTCCCAAGTGGTTTATTTGACCTAATTCACAATAACGCAGTTTTTCCACTTCCCACCACTAAATCTCAGGTCGTATATCATTTTGCCGAGTTTGTGTTGTAGCTTTACATCCAACTCGTTGTTTTATCTAAGGTGTCTTTGCAAGTCGGGCCTTAAAATAAAAAATTAAAAAAGATCGCAAAAATTCTAAAAGCGAAACACTTTTGACATTAAAATTAAAAAAAAAACAGTTTGATTTCCACCAGCTATAACTCCACATGTTTTTAACCAAATATATAATATATATATCTGGTTCTACTCTTAAATTGGTAGATACATTTGCTGTACTGTCTGCTTTTTCCCAACACGGTATCTAATAGTAGTCAATCGATCCGTCATAGCTAGCGTGACTGGTGAAAGGATGAGCTGCTGCTCGAACAAAGCCAACGAAATAAAAAGAAAACAAGTTCTAGGACCACAGCAGCTTTATACAGGGTGTAAATCAATCAATACACGCCCTACAGATATGATTACGGATGCAATATCTATCTGAACGCTGCACTGGGCAAGCGGGTGCGATGGGGCCAATGCGTTGTTAGCTTAGACAAATCTGGCACTGCGGGACAGAGTAAGCAACGCTCCGCTTTTGGTGCTAAAATGGCAATAAAGAGGCGAACCATTTACTGTTAGCTAGCTATAACACGAAATTAAGATATGTGTGTGTGTGTTTGTGTTTCAGGAATAACCAATAAACAGAAATAACCCAACATGTAATATAAGACACTGCAAACAAATCCGGGTAATATGGAAATATTTATATGCACAAATACAAATAATAAAAAATTTGTATGTAGCATTGAAAATGTGTGTGTTCAGAAATATCTCGGACATCTTGGCATTACGTACGATTTATCATACACATGCATACATACATACTTGTTTGCAAATATTTATGTGTGTATGTGTTAGTAATGGCACCTCCAGAAATAAGGCGTAAACAGTCAATAAAATTAATAAAAGACTACAAAGCTCCACTGAACTTAATACTAGCTTCTCACTGTAAGGGTTTTGGTTAAGTGCTCATACACATGTACATTAATGTATATATATATATATGTTTGTGGTAGAACCAGAAATGTGAATCACAAGAGAATATATTACTTCTTGGTCCTTCGGAATGCTATTAATGTGTTCATATTCACTAGAAAATGTAGCTGGAGTAAAATTCAGTTAAAGAACTTAGGTAGATGATGTGAGGTAAACGAATTGGTGAAGCATGCCAACAATCTCACGTTTCTTAAAGTGAGCATTTGAAAAATGTCATAATATCCAGACTATATCTTCTTCTTCTTATATATAAAAATAAGTCGCTTTTCTTCGTATGTTTATAACTTCGGAATCACAACACGGAAAGACGTGAAAATACGTACACTTATTAATCTTTTCCCGGAGAAGGTTATAGGCATGTGTTTTTATGGAACTCGAAGAGTGTTGCCACCTATTTGAAAAGTCAAATTTAATTAAATTATGCACCAGTTATATGAAATATTAAAATATGATGGTCAAACGGTTTGTCTAGGGGAGGCGAAAGTTCATCCTTCAATTTTGGAGAGGAATGCCACCTTATTGAAATGTCAAATTTGATTAAATTATTCACAAGTGTATAAAATATAAGCATCAAACGGTTCGTTTCGCTGTGGAGAAGGTTTATAACTAGCTTTATATTAAAGAGGGTTGCCACCTTTTTTAAGTAAATTAAAGTAACAACGTCTACGAAATATGTTTTCTGGTTACATATGTAAAGGTCAATTAATAAATAAATATAGCGTGTCTCAAATCTTTTTATCTGTAGAGGCGAGTTGAGAAATTGACATTGTCAATAAATATGCGGGTTCGTCTGCAAGGCGATGTACCCTCACGAGAGTTTTCGCAACAGCTTCTGCAAATCGGAGAAGGACGATTAATGAATACGCCAGGCCACCACTCAGTAACATTTCCAGAAGACTTCTGCAACTTGAGTAAATCGTTAGATGATGTTGTTAGCAGTGTCTTCAATAGCATTGTTGCCAAATAACAAGTTACCGGGGACTATAACAACTTACAAGTCCATTAACACTGCCACTGATCAAGAGCAAGCAATCAACTTCCCTGTAGAGTTTCTTTATTCAGTAGAGCCATCGGGAATGCCGTCACATCAATTATGTTTGAAAATAGGATAACCAATATGTAATAATGCTCAGAAAATTGAGGAATGGAACTCGACTGATCGGCAAAAATTTACATCCAAACATCATTGAAGCTACGATTTTATCAGGCCCATCTGCTGGAGAAGATGTTTTCATACCACGCATTCCGTAAATTCCTTCCGACATGCCTTTCGCATTCAAAAGACTTCAGTTTCCAGTTCGTCTTGCTTTTGCAATGACAATCAACAAAGCACAAGGGCAATCTTTGAGCGTCGCAGGTATCCATTTAGCACCCTCATGCTTTTCTCATGGTCAATTATACGTTGCTTGCTCAAGGGTGGGCAACCCTAAAAATTTATATACATATTTATGCTCCAAATATTACGACAAATAATGTTGTTTACCAAAATGCCTTAAAATGATATCTGCATCGATTGAATACTATGGTTATAATTACTACCACTCGGTAGGGACGGAGGTTTATTCTTCCTAGCCCTAGAAAGATAACGTACGTTAGGACAATGTTCAAAGTGATTTTGAAGATCAGTTCGTTGACAGTCCAAATGAGAGTATGACGGGATCTGAAACACCTGATACAATTACTTCTGATGGACGCATTATAACAGATTCCGTACCAACGCTAAGGAGTAAAAGTGGACACTGTTGGAGTACAACAAAAGGAACTAGTTCTTCCCGATACGCAATGATAAACATAGTTCGAACTGCAAGAGGACCTACTCGGCAGAACAAATCGTTTTATGAACCTCTGGAGTGCTTCAACATATTTTTTACGGATGAGATTATTTCAGTTCGCTGGATAAACACCGAAATTATACAAAATCGTCGTGACGATATGACTTCTGCCACATTTAAAGAAACAAACGTCGATGAGATACGTGCTTTAATTGGAATACTAACACTGACCGCGCTTTTAAAAGACAATCACCTTACTACTGAAGAATTGTTCAATGCATCATACTGTGGAACAAGGTATACGGCTGCTAAGAGCAGAGACAGGTTCGACTATCTTATCAGGCATCTAAGAATGGCATTAAGCATTACGCCCATCACTTCTACCAAACGATGCATTCACTCCTATCAGAAATATATGGAATATTTTTATAAAACAGTGCCAATCTAGCTACATCCCTGGCTCACACACAACAATCTACGAACAGCTTTTGGGATTCCGTGGGCAGTGCCCTTTTAAAATGTTTATTCCTAATAAACCGAAAAAGTATGGAATCAAAATACCTATGATATGCGACAGTTCCTCAAAATATATATTTAATGCAATTCCGTATCTTGGAAAAACAACGACAACCAGCAATCTTCCTTTAGGTGAGTACTATGTAAAAGAACTTTCACGGCCTATAACTGGTACATGCAGATGTATTACCTGCGATAATTGGTTCACATCGATCCCACTTGCTAAATATTTGTTAAAAGAGCCCTACAAATTGACTCTTGTCGGCACCGGTAGATCAAACAAACGTGAAATACCCGAAGAAATGAAAAATTCACGAGCCCGACCTGTTTCATACAAGCCAAAGCCATCGAAAATGGTATACTTGCTGTCATCTAATATTGAAAAGGGTACTATTGATAACACAAGTGGAAAACCAGATATGATATTGTACTACAACCAATCGAAAGGGGGGGTAGACACTCTAGATCAAATGTGTTCCGTAATGTCGTGTTCGCGAAAAACTAATAGGTGTCCGATGGCAGTTTTTTATGGCATGCTAAATATAGCATTCGTTAACTCATATGTAATATATTGCCATAACATGATAAGTATTGACCAGAAACCTTTAACACGTAAGGATTATATGAAAAAACTCTCTGCTTCGCTAATAAATCCATGGATGAAAAAAAGACTTGAAGTACCCACATTGTCAAGAACTTTCCGCAACACTATTGAAGACGCTTTAGAAAATTCCAGCGACGGAGTCAGTGCTACCCAACAAGAAGACCCAATTGATATTGGGAATGATCCCGAAAGTAGTAGCAATCCGAAAAAAAGAAAATACTGCGGTTTTTGTCCTTCCAAAATAAGACGCATGTCGAAAAAAGAATGTGTTAGGTGCAAAAAGCCCGTGTGTGGGGAGCACCAGAATCAAGTTTGCAACGCGAGCATATAATATACAAAGAGTTATTTTGTAAACAAAATAAAAAAATATTGTTAATCTAGATTTAAGAACGAAAATTGTACCTTTTTCTGAAGACTGCCTTATTTTTGCTACTTTTTATGAAAAAAAAATGAATTGCTTTATAAATTTTATATTATCTTTAATTTTATGATTACATGTTTCAAAATGGACTGAAAATGAATAAATTAAATGATCTCAGTTAAAAAACAAACAATTTTTATATTTTTAGGAAGCTTAAAATCCATTAAAAGGAGATACGTCATTATGACGTATCGTTATCTTTTCAGGGGTAAAAAATAACGTTATCTTTCTAGGGCTAGAGTACTTTAATTCTTCCGATCTAGATTGGCAGGTGCAATCTCTGCTATCAATCTCTACTACCACCGTGGCCGCTGCTCAGAAGACGGTAATTGTCGGTAAAAGCAACAGTGGCACAAATATACGAAATTTTTAACTAATATCATCTTCACACGTCAATAAAAACCAATTGTATTCAAGAGATCTTTTCACTAGTAAACATCTCTGTCCAGTCATCATTCCTTTTTACCAACAGATTTTCGTTGACCTTCCCTATTTATATATTACCTTTTTTTTTTACTTTTAGTGAAATCCGGTAACCTCAATGCCCACCAAAGAAAGCACCAAAAGAATAGCTTCACGCTCCTTTTTCGCGCACCAAACAGTTTACTTTTCATAAGTATATAATTTTTTTTTATTCATAGGAAACTAATCGAAAAGGTAAGGCCCTACCATCCCCACAGACTCCAAGGTCTCCAGTAGCCTGCCACCCTTTCCTACCTTCAAATGACACAAGTCGCAGGGAGAGGACGTCAACGCCCATCATTGTATATGGGGTAGCTCTGATTCCAATTGAGAGCTGAGTCATTTCTTGAATTTATTATTAGGTACTTCTTAACCGGGGTAACGAGCCGACATTCATCAATGCGATAAGAGGGAGGTAATTGAAAACTTTTTTCTTTCGCAATTCTATATAAAAACAAAGTGACGATTTTGTCTAAAGTCCAAATGAATTTGAATCTTTCTGTGTAATTATAATTAACATCTCCAAAGAGGTTGACGGCTTGAAGTTAGCCTGCGAATAACAGGCAAATCATATTTAAATGTTGTAATAACGAAATTGGTAAAAAGTCAGAGAGCCAACAAAAAATATAATATGTTTTTTTTTTGTACAATCTTCGAAAAGGAAAAACTATATAACCTCATTTCACGAATAGTAAGGGAACCACGCAGATACCTCAAAAGCAAAATAAAAGAGTAAATTTGAGGCATTTTACTTTGTGACAAGGGTCCAGTATGATAATGTTACTTTACTGGAGATACTTCAAACTTAGTTACCTCCATGAATTAAAATTAAAATAAAATTATATTTTCTTCATACACCCAGGTCTCTTTTTATGCGGATTTTTTTAATGCGGATTTGAATTTATGCGGTTTTGAATTTCTCGATTTTTTGCAATTGTGTTAAAGTTTTCCGTTGAGAATGTTGTCATCACTGGTACTGTGTCTCAGTTTTGGTTCAAGAGAGAGAGAGCAAAAGAAATGAGACTAAAAATGCTGCAACTCAAAAAAAGATGTCCCATTATTTTCCCAGAATAGACCAACCTACAGACAGGAAGCTTGAAAAACGGGGAAGAACAAGTCTAAGTAGTTATTCCGATAATATTTAATTAGTTTAAAACAATTTATAGCTCAGGAATATAATTTATTAGCTACTAAAATGCATCTTTATTATACATATATTCTACATATGTACATATTTTTAAATTATTTTTGTTTAAATTGAAATTGAGAAAACTATGCAAATAAAAATATTATATGTATGTTCACATGGAAAATAATAAGTTAAGTTGAAGTTTATTTCCTAGTACTATTCTCGTTGAAACCCTCGCCCCTATTGGCAAAAAATGCTTGGACAGTCGATTTTCACAAGCGTCCCTTGAGGCGGACTTTTCACCAGTTAAATTTTTCGCCATCGACAGGGGCAGCTAGTAATCACTTGGTGCGCGATCTGGATTATACAGTGAATGGATAAGAACCTACCAATCAAGCTCCCAGAGTTTCTGGCGAATCACTATCGATGTGTGTGACCAGCTCGCCGCTTCTGAACGATTATTTCTTTCGGACGGTACAATTGTCGAATTGAGAATTTGGCCGTAGGATAGCAGCTTATATTAGATAATTCCCTGTCAATCCCATCAAACACGTAGCTAAACCTTCCTGATCGTCAATCCTGACTTCGCCACCGTTCGCGTCGTCTTACCAAGATTCGACCACGACAGGTTTCGCTTGACGTCCCCCTACTTTTTATCACCAATAACCATCCGCTTCAGAAATGGATCGAATTTGTTGCCATTCAACAGCAATTCGCATGTGGAAATTTGGTCAATGAGGTTTTTCCTTTAACTCATACTTCGAGCTTATTTTTGTATCCAGACTTACTTAAATAGTTTCAATCCAAAACAGTATTTACGAGACGACGGTCGGACTCGAGGATTTGCATTATCTTATTGATATTTCCGACAATTGGCCTTCCAGAGTGGGGTGCATCTTTGATATCAAAAATACCTGAACGGATTTGACGAACGAAAATTGCGCGTGACTGCACGTTTTCAGCCGTTTGGCTTGCGTTTTCATCTTTATCGAAGAATAACTGTAATATATGGCGTATTTTCTTTTTGCTGGTGCTCATCTTTGACGAGTGCTCTGAAAATACTGAGATCTGATCTGAACACGAGTTGCAGATCACTAAGCCATTGGGCAAATAATGGAATTCTTTTTGCTAGACCTAGTTCTTTCTCTCATAATAGTTATGTCTCTGGTTAATATCAAATACAGAAATTTTGAAAGAAAAAACATACATAACTCGACCAATAAAATTAGAAAAAATGACAACAATTCAATTACATTGTAATGCCAATATTATTGAAATTTTAAAGCTTAAGCTCAACATAATTTTAGAAAATAATTAGCTACTCTTATCAATTGTAATTATACTGTGGCATAGCAGCGCCCAGCTGTGTAATCTCACAGCATTTGGGGCAACATTCAAGCACGCGAATTGAATATGTGGTCTACCGAATTGAGTAGTTAAGCCTGTGGCTGGGCTATGAGTGAAACAACAAACGATGGTGGTCACAGTTAGGCGTCGATTTGTAGTGAAATTCTGATATACCACAAAATTTGTACGTATGTGCTTGTAGATACAGTGCACGACATAACTATACTACAGTCTCTTAATTATTCTACAACAAATAGGGGTTCAAGCCTTGTTCCAAACTTTGTTCATATACGGGAAGAAATTCGGCAAACTTTACAAAAAATTTTACAATTTAAAAAAAAAAAAATCCCAATTGCAGTTGTATAGTCCAATCAATTTCGCTTTAATTAAGTGCAAGTTTTAACTGGCTAAAAATGACCGTCGATTTTTTGGAAAGTTTTTTCTGACGTTCTTCCTTAAATTCGAAAATCGCACAACATCATCAACAAAAAAAAAAAAAAAAAAATTGGTAATTAATTAGCCGCTTAATGTAGTTTTGGCGAATGGCAACACAGTGGAAGGTCTCAGAAGTAAAAACGATACTTAAACCCGGAAAAAGTGCTGATAAAATTGAATCTCATATCGGCCTATTAGCTTACTACGCATTCTCTCCAAGGTTATGGAAGTAACTTTTTTAAAATTATAGAATACCAAAAGTTTCTTGTATTTTTCTCCCATTTGGAACAAAATTTTAAACAGTTTTTAAATTTAATTTCTTTTTTGTTGTAGAATGAACTGTAGCTTTATTTAAAAATAATAATTAAAATTAAATTAAGCAAAATAAATACCGAAAATTTGTAATTACATATGTGGCTGTGTTATTGTTTTGCCCGGCACTGTATGTAGTCACATATAAATTCATATTCCCATTAAAGGCTTTGCTAACCAAACCCAACATAGCTTTGTCATAATCATGAAAATCTATTACACTAAATGAAGCCAAATACTCATATAAATAACCGTAGGCACACATACAGATATACATACAAACATCATTAGAGCATTGACATGAAAACAATAAAGCATATACATACAGTCAAACTTCTTCGAACGCAAATCACCATTAGTCCAATGAAAATGGAGACTGCGAGTTATAGAATATCACTTTTTTTTCATGAAACCATAATTATACAAGATACAACTTAAATAACCAGCACATTTATTAATTCGAGATCAAGTTCAGTCTGCATACAAATGTAAATGTTACAAAGAAATTAATTTAGTCAGAATTTAGTGACTGAAACCCTACTTTCCTTTTGTAGTTTTCGTATACAGAGCTGTAGTTTTCTCTTTCACGCAGTCCTCGCCAGCAAAGTCATTACTCTCATCTAGTGATATTCCGATGCCACTGGTCTGATGCCGGTGTAATAAAAAATATTTTAATACTTTAGTAAATAAATGCGCTAGGTGGCGCTAAAGGTAAGCTATTTAGAAACTCTGGATGTATAATCGGTTTTTGATGAAATTACAATCGTATAATGCGACGACGGCGATGATAATTACATTTACGGAAAATGGATCCGCCAGGTGGCGCTAGAATCGAGTTATTCAGGAAATCCATGTGTATGGTCTAATGTTGATGATATTAGAAAGCTATGGTGCAGGTGCGATTAGGAATGCTTTTAAAATCCGATTTAGATCACATTGAAAATATTTACAAGTATGTATACTATATACTTTTACTAAATAAAAAACTTATTAAGATGGCTCTGTAGTCGAGATTTGCATGAAATTCTTATTTATGGGTCGACTTAGTTTAAATCTAACAAGCTTTGTGCAGTGCGCCTTAGTCATAGTCGAGATAAATTTGGTTCTTAAGTTAGCTGCTGCGGAAGTCCCATTGAAAATTAGGTTGTAAAATTTCTTCTAACTTTAGAGTCGACTTCATTTTTATTGTGACTTCAGGACATTGTCTTTAAGTTTATCGAAGCTGCATTTTAAACATTTTTAAAATTTTCTGTAGATACATATATGTTAATGTATATAGGTGAAAAGCGATTACTTTTTTGAGAAATTGTTGTTTCTGTTTGTTAAAATATACGCTCGCTCGGAACCAACGTTGTTACTAGGAAAAATAAGTAAATTTCGAGCAAGATTGTAAAGTGATGGATAATGGACTTTTAAGTTTACCCACTCTAAAAAATGGTGATGCTTTTATGAAGAGAGAGATGAGTTGATAAAAAATGAGTAACTTTTTCCATATTTTTTTGTCCAAGTTTCATTAATTTTTCTACGAGCAAATACTTGCACAATGTACTCGATATACACCAAGTACTTGTACATCGGTATCGAAGTATAAAAACTACTCCGTTTTAGTGGAAAAACTCGAATATTTACTTCGAAGTCGTGTTATCAGAACATCACCATATTAGCACGTTTTAATTTTTAGCTGCTGTAAACCATTCGACGCTTGTGAACAATGATCAGCAGAAGCAGCACGCAATTGCTATTAACTCTTTTTAATTTTTATTTTATTACCTTCAGCCACTTCTTTATTATTTTTCCAACTTTTATTTTCGATAAAAAAGTTTGTATACCAAGCTAATAGCGTTTAATCTACAAATCTAATAAGAAACCTTACACAAAGAAATGTCTAAAAAAAACGCTCGTGCATCTAAAAGCGCAATTCAGAAGTAAAACTTCTTTGCCAACTTCAAAAGGGGCACAGAGTTAAATGAGGGAGTAGTAGTGGTGGTTGTCGGTAGGAGTAAGTTGTAGTAGTAACAGTTGTGGTAGTAGTAGTAGTAATAGTAGTGAACTTAGTAGTAGAATTAGTAAAAATAGTAGTAGGAATTAAAAATAGTAGTAGTAAAACGAAGTGGCATTAGTAAAGTAGTAGTAGTAATAGTAGTGAAAATAGTAGTAGCACTGTAAAAATATTAGTAGAAATTAGCAAATACAGTAGTTGTAATTTGTATTAGATTAAGAAAAAATAGTAGTAGAAACTAGTAAAAAGAGTAGTAGGAATTAGTAGTAGCATTAACAAAAATAGTAGCAGAAATTTCTTAATTAGTATAAGTAATTAGTAGTCGCATAAGTAAAAATAGGAGTAGATATTAGAAAAAAATAGTAATAATAAATAGTTTTAGTAATTAGAAATAGTGGTAGTTAGTTGTAGTAGTCGTAGTAGTACTAGTAATTAGTAGAAGTACTGAGAGTTCCTGAAATTGTTCCGAAATATGTAGTTCGAAAATAGGATGTAAGTATCAAAAATCTACGGGGCGCCTTCTTAATTACATTGAAACGTTTTGATCTTAGTTTTGCAGATTATCTTCATGATTTGATTGAAAAGAGATATCCAATCGAAATATGTAGTTCGAAAATAGTATGTAAGTTTAATTTTTCTCTCATAAGCGGCATATCGTTGACTTCGTGGCGCGATATCGACTCGACAGGGCCTGCGTTAAGTGACATCGACGCCACTTGTGAAAAAATGGCTCTCATGCTGCCATAAAAAATTTACTTTAAAAACATTTACTTCACTACCCCGATTAAGAACTTCGCTGAAAAAAAGCGGAAACAAAATTTCCCCTACTTTATTCGACTTAAAAGAAATAGTTGCCAAAATCCTTATTCGACGTATGGAGAAATTCGAGTTACAGAAGTTCGAGTTATGGAAGTTTAACTGTATTTGGATATGTGCCATATGTTACAGTATATATTAAAATCGCTATGCCTCTATACATGTGTGCATATTATGTACACCCACATATATGCATTTACCATCAATTGCCCATTTGGGTAGTGCAGTACATAAATTTCTTAGTAAACTGGCCAATATTAGATAATACGATTAAAATTGCTGCGAAGCAATCGCACAATGACATTCACAAATATAATGATGATGATAATGTCGAGTAATTTTGTAGGGCAAATGCAAATATATTTAGCTGTAAGATGATGATTGCTTTTGTGCCACATTCAGCTATCATTGGCAAAATGTCACTATCAGCACATCAGCGAAAGCCGCTCCGCTCACCACTAAGTCAATTCACCAAACGACCGGATCTCTGCTACTGACGGCATTTCCTGCGGTCGATCACTTCCTTTATGTAAATGGGAGTACATTAGGTACATAAGGGCAGATATATGTATGTATGTACATCTATGTACACATTTACTTCACATGTAAATAATTTTATATTAAAATCTATGTTGATATTCTTGCAAATATGTTTAAATGTAGTTTTTGTGCGCAAAGGGGTTTTCGCCACGAATATTCGTATGGATTTCTGGGTTTCATATCAGCTGGACTTCGTGAGCCCCTTAGCCACGATGTGTATGCTTTGTAATCGTCTCGAAACCATGGATTTTCGGCAACGCTGTCAGCGACAGCAGCAATAATTTCACTTGAACACACCGGACCAGCACGCGTTGGTGTCTTTACGTCACTAACATTATTAGTATTATTGAGTCCAAGCCGTAAGTGAAGTACTTAGGGGTGTTGGTGGATCATAGGCTAAGCCTCCGTGACCATTTTGTATTAAACGGTAGCCCTGGCTAGGTTAGGAGCGAACATCGGGACCAAGGAAAGAAGGAAAGACAGGTTTTTACGAGGGTGTTCTCAACCCTCTCCATAACGGCATGACTGCCTGCTGCGACGCACTGAAACATGCCTCTTACGTTCGAAGTATGACCATTTGACCTGGTAGTTTGAAAGATGCGAGAAGCAAGATGCATGAAGCTGCGCCAATTCCAAAGCGACCTAAGTGCGCTCAGTTAAGCAGCGCTGCGTATCGTTGCGGCAGACACGTTGAGAGAGCCCCACAAAGGGCAAGCGGTCTCATTGGCTCAATCCCCTAGTTAATGCGTGACTCGAAGGACAGCACGGATAAGTAGATATTGACTTTACTCAAATTCTGAGCGGTCACGGCTATTTTGAACCGTAGTTTCAACGCTTTGGGCATGAAGAAACCCCATATTGCGAGCAATGCGAAGCAGCGTATGCTGAAAGTACGTTTCAGGAGGCAAAATAACTAGCTAGAATATAGTCTCAGCCATAACCTCACTCTAGAGAACCTAGTAAGACTGATGCTGACGGGGAATGACGTTTGGAGTGAAGTACCCCATATGGCTGCCGAACAGCAACTATCAAAAGCGATCAAGCGAAGTGTAGACGAAAACGCGAAGAAAGTGGGTGTACTAGTAATCGTAAACGGAATCATTGGCGAATAATGCAGCAAGAAGGGAACCAATGAACCGCTGTATGAAGGTAAGCAAATCTGGCTTAATTTTGTCTCGCAGAACAACTCAGCAGTACTTCATGAAAGCAGGAGCGCAGCTTGGAATCCAATCTGTTCCATCCGATCCGATGGGTCGGGTATCTAGAGAACCGAGGGTATTGTGGGGTGACATACGAGTACATCCGGTATGTTTTGTTTGTAGCACAGAGTCCCGACTTTGGAATTTCTCTTAGCTTAAGCTTCCTCCTGATCGGTCACGGGCCCCTTAATGCTCTTCTGCATGAAAGACATCTGGCTGAGTCGGAGGACTGCTCATGTGGGGCCCGAAAGAAGGACTGGGTTCGCGTCATAGCGGATAGCCCTATATACTCAGAGATAAGAGATATGCGGGATTAAGTCGGATGAACGGAGGCTTGGTCAAGCTTCCAACATGTGTAAACGAGGTAGGTTTTCAAACGGCGAAGGCGTTTAATGAAATAGTTAGAGAAATGTATTTGTAAGAGTGCGTGTATGGATGAATCTGGTCGTGAATGTTGGTTATAGGCTGAGTGGACTGGAACAAGGTGTATGGAGTTCAGCCACTGGCCAGCAGTCCAGAGCTGTATGGGAGCGCTCAACTGGAAGTGGCTTGGGCTACGAGGCCCGACAAGAGACCTAAATCTGGTACCACGTGGAACAGAAGCCCGCAGAACTTGCTCTGACCTAATCGTTGGGTATGACCCCTGGGGAGTATCGTTGAGACTGTGGTTTAATGCCCAAATGCGGGTAGAGCTTGACCTTGTGTTAAGTTTAATGAGGAGTTGGACTGCAACCGGGTGCCGGATCCAGAGTACAGTAGAGGTATCAGATAGACCTCGAGCCCTACCAAGGTGGTTAGTGTCTGCCAATTGGTTCTGAGAATGCTTACGCACTTCATGGCGCTGATCAGCGCATTAGTTTGGTAGGCTGTGCTTTTGACCGCCGTGGAGTTAGGCCGTCGTCAGCCGGCAACCTCGTAAACCACTCCGAACGATGTCTCAAAATGGGTTTTTAAATCAATTAAAGGCTCTTTTCGTGCTTGAGGTGCAAAAGTTGCAGAATTACCGAGGTATAAGGCAAAAAATTTCGAATACTAAGTACGTAAAGCTTAGAGCTCAAACCATCTCCCGACGAAATACTGAACGTTCGTACCGGGAATATTTTCACTTAGAAGATAGCAGGTTTAGTTCGGATTCAAGTCCCGCACTGACGATTTTTAAGGGGTTTGCCTTTGGTTTGGCAATGGTTTGGCGATGCAACATCGATAACATGCGAAAAACACTGGGTAAGAAGGCGCTCTAGTATGAGTAAAATTGGTAGGAATTTTGCGAGCCGTCTGCTCGAAATTTTTAAAGTTTTTGTAGAAACTTTCAGTATTAGCGTATAGCGATGCATTTCACAAAACCAGTTGCTGTACTTACTTACTAAAAAGGGCGTGAGTTTTAAAATAAAATCTCTTATTGAAAGACCCTGTATATAGAGAGGAACATGTGTGTGTGTGTGTTTCTACCATTAGCAGGGGCCGTTTGCATAGCCCATTTACTTGTGCTCATTACTCAAAATTAATTGAGTATTTAATCGGCGTACCATAACGCCGCACTACTTGCCATTAAAGTCATATCTACATTCATTAGTATCGAAAGTAAATATGTTTGTTTGTTAATAGCCAGACAATTGCAAAAGTGTGCATGTATTAGTGAAAAAGTGCGAATGTATTGCTATACTCATGACAGCATTTGTTGGTGTGAGGAAACGGTAATGATGATATATCGACATAAATACCAATAACCGTAACGACGGTTTGAACGTTAACGACACTGATAAGTATAGACAATGCTAATTGTAACAATACAAATAGCAATTATTATAACAATATGTATAGCGATAAGATAATAATATAAGTGCAAAAAATTTTGTTGGCAAAAAAAAAAGTTCAGAATACCAAATAAAATTAAACTTCAAAGGATACTAATATGAAGATACTTCATGCTTCTTAAAGACGATTTGTTTTTTGTGTAAATTGGAATAGTAGATTTGGTGTTACAGATGTTTAAATAAACAAAAACAAATTATGACATTTTCGAGCAGTTTCGAAGAATATTGATTTTTGAAGTAAGACTTAGATTTAGCGGCAGTGAGTTTTTACATCGCCTTACGAAAGTCGCGTCAGAAACGCTTGACTTATTTCTACCACTATATTTACTAATTTCAATCACATATGTTACAAATGCTACTACTACTTCCTACAACTATTTTTACTAACGCTACTACTAATCACTACCACTATTTCTACTAATTTGTACCACTATTTTTATGAACGCTACTACAAATTTCTACCAATATTTTACCACATTCTACCACTATAGTTACTCATTTCTTCCACTAATTTACTAATTTCTACCACTATTTTTATTGATGCTACTACTAATCTCTACCACTATTTTTAGAAATTTTTTCCACTGCTTTTACCATTTTCTACCACTATTTTTACTTATCTCTTCCACTATTTTTTACTAATTTTTACCACTATTTTTACTCACTTCTACCACTATTTTTACTAATTAGTAGCACTATTTGAATATATTTCTACCACTATGTTTACGAATTTCTACCACTATTTTTACTAATTTCTACCATTGATTTTTACTAATGCTACTACTAATTACTACGATTACTTTTATGAATTTCTACTACCAGAAAGAAGCTCTACTTCGGGTTCACGCACTTAGGTGCACGCATTTTTTTTTTTGTTTGCGCTTTAGTTGATGTTTTGTTGAGAGACAATTTTTTCATTTATTTATTGCGAAAATGTTGAGCGCAAGAGCTTCTTTATCGCACCGAAACTTTCTTGACTTTACCGGGACTCGAACTCAGGTGCACGGTATTGCTAGGCAAGAATTCAAGGGCTCTGCCACGCTAAGCGAGCTGGTTGCTTTCTCATTACACAAATAGTAAGCAAACAATTGCTTCTGAAAAAAAGCAAGGTTGATGCTACTTTTTTTTAGTATCGGAAAATCCCACTGAAAAATTAACGCCAAAAAAATTGTATTTTTATGTGAAAAAAAACGCGCAACACCGTTAGCAAAACAAAAATATCAACAAACAAAAAAACACCAACCATTATTATTGTGAAATTTAATGGGCTACAAAACTGTATACCTGAGAAATATCAGAACATTCTGAGTCACAAGTTTGGAAATCTTATGAGAAGTTTTTGAAATCTTTTTAATTTTTGTGAATTTTATATAAAGTGTGAAATTTCAATTTATATGGCTTAGGTTATAGAATGAACTATATTTGTTTGCGTTGCTTACTGCGTTCCATATATGTACTTACCGCACATTTTTAAAGGAAAAAATGCAGCTAAAAACAATGGCCAGTTGACTCTAAAGTTATTAGCAATTTGTTTTTCATAATTACATATCTGCCAAATGCAGCTGCTACTAACTGAGCATACTTCTCTAATATTAACCACACCGGACCAAAAATACAGATTTTCTATTGTAACGCCATCTAGCGGATCTAAGTATTTTTCGTAGAAGTACATCTCGTCTGATCCTTATTATCCGTTTTTAAATCAAAATCATCAAAAGCGGATCATAAATACAGATTTTCGGAACTCACCTCCAGCGCCACCTAGCGCATTTATTTTTCTTCAATATCGGTTCATAAATACGCATTTTCTGGATAACTCAATTCTAGCGCCACCTAGTGGATCTATTTTTTTTTTTTATATTTCTCGTCGTGCCACCATTATACGTTTTTAATTTCATCACAAGCGCATCATAAATACAGATTTTCTAAACAACACGCTTTTAGCGCCACCTAGCGCATTTATTTTTCATAACAGTATTTTTTATTGACCCAGCACCATTTCTTTGGACCACACCCATGTACTTACTATATTTAGCAGAACTGAAGCAAACCATTCGTCATACTATAACGCTTGAAACAATGTACGTAGGGTTTACGACTTTTTATTGGGTAATTATTTGCGCCAACAGTCGCCGTGACACATTAGTTACATTCAATACGTCAGCACGTCAGCAGTCAATTCATTTTGTAGAATACTCAAGTTTATACAAAACACAGCACTACGCTTTCTTTTACTCCAGCACCCAGATGAGGGAATTGAAAAGGGATTCAAATTGCAAATAAAAACCCCTAGCACGGAAAGCAAGAAGAGCAATAACATGCCAACAATTTCCTTTGGCGCTACGGCATCAGCATTATACGACAACTTTATGGTCAGCTGATTATTATTTTCGAAGAACTCATTGGTGGGGCTGCCACCGCAACTCTCTGTTACCATTAAGTGGAAGTGAATTGGTGTGCGTGACTACTGCTGCGAGAGAGAAATAAAAATTTCGCATGCCAGTTGAATTATATTCGGTCATTGCAGTAGTTAAAGTGTGCAACTACTTATTATAGTTTATTTGGTTGTAAAATGTACGAAATAACACAAAAATAATGGCAAATAAGAAAGAGCAGTTAATTGCAGTATGGCAACGCTGCTAGGAAAATGGGGAATGTGAGCCCGTGACACCGTGCATTATAATTATGTTAGTTTGTATTTATATGCAACACTAGAAAGACAACAAAATAAGGACGTATGGAAAGTTAAAACAAAATTTAGGACTGCTCCACACTTAGGTTAGGTTGGGTTAGGCGGCAATCCCTAGTGAGACGCACCTAGGCTAATGGCCCCCTAAAACCACTTCGTCCGGCCCCTAATTTCGAATGACCTAAGATCGTCAAGTTCAATAACGAAATAGCTACCTGCAACTTTAGATCTCCTTCTAGCTAGTTCGGGAAAGCCGCAGAGTAGTGGGTCTCCTCCTGCTCCACGTCACGCCAGAGTGCCCTTGGAATTTGACAAGTAGGCAGCTTATTGAACTGTGGCCGATGTAAGGATGTGTATATTGTCTAATTGAATTTGATCTAATGGCGGTGTTGCATGAAACTTCCTTATCAGGAGTAAATTGAGCAGCACACTAAGCGCTGTGGTTTTCAAAGCCCCGGTAATTAACAGAGAGACAACTCTCGGAATTCTCTATACTTTCTTAATGTTTACTTTCTTGGCGCGAGCATCCAACCAGAAAACCGCACCTTAAAAAAGGACTGGTCTTGCAACCGCCGTATAAATCCAGGCAAAAATCTTGCGTCCTAGGACCAAGTATATTATTGTATATTGCCCTGCGGATTGAGTAAATAGCCCTCGTGGATTTGTGAACCTTTTTGTTAACGTTTAGTTTCCTATCTAGAATCTGGCTCAGATACTTGGCTTGTTCCGTTCTCGTCAACGTAACTTTAGTAACTTTTTATAATTGACAGTTTAATCCTGTACTGAAAAAACTGAAGAACATAAACAAATTTTCCTTATAATAATGTGATTTATTCTTTAAATTGCGATATTTTCTCCCGATTCAGTAAAGATGTTTTCAAAATGCATGAAAATCAACATAAAGTGGAGTCAATTTTCTCCAAAAGTAGAAATTATTTTCTAAGCGCTATTTCATTCCCTTTTTTCTTTCTTGTTATAGCAGTTTATCTCCAATCCAGATTTTTTTTTTTTTTTAGCAGACTGAGTCTGGATCTCATATTGGGCCCGCGACCTGAAAATACCTGAAACCCGGTCTGCTGGCGCGGTTGCAATGTACTAGTCTCCAGGCCGCGCTGTCACTTATCGTATTGTCTGGATTGACGATGTCCATCAGGTTGTATGAACGGACTAGGTCCAGAGCAGCCCTCTTTGGAAAAATGAAGGCACGGTTGGAAAGGGCTGGTTTCCAGACCGCCTCTTCGCTTCTCATATTGTTGCTTCCATTCGGTAAGAGTTTGCGATGCTTGAAAGACCTATTTTCCACGCCGATCTTTTCTGCCATATAAGTTGGGTTTCTTCAGTGAGGATTAAATCAGAAATACGCCAATTCAGGACTTGTTTAAAATTACGGCCTACCTTAGTAGTAATTTAACGGTGGACCTTCGTTGGAAGGCTCCAAGTATTATTTTGTAAGCGAACACGCCACAGGAGTTTGTCATAAAGAAGTAAAAATAAAAAATAAAATATTTTTACACTTTTATTGCAGTACAGTGGAATTAGAACGCCCGCCATTAACTTTACGCTTTACGACAATGCTAGTTCACTTTTATTTACTATATTATACAACTTGGATATTAAAATAGATGCGTGACAACGCAAAACATGAAATGCAGCTAAAAAGTAAAGAGTTTTAAAACGCGCAGCGAAATGAGTGCGCGGAATGCACAAAGTTTTGTATTCGCGCCTCAACAGCCATCAGAAACGTCATCATTCATCATTCATTACAACGTAAGGAAAATTCAATAAACGACATTGACTAACTGAATGGCTGATTGAGTGAATGATGGCATGAATGGCATGAATGGCACGAATGGCACTTTTCCACACTAGCTACACGGTCGCTAACTGCCAGCGCATGGAATTCACGCATTCTTGACACGTAAGTAGCATAAAAACACAATACGCAATCCGGCGGAGGAAGGAAGTGTGGCCAAATATTGTTGTATATGTTTATGTCACTTGCGTTGCAAAGAAGCAGTCACATAACTATTTACCCAGACCCTCACACCATCGCACACTCAGCTCCCTGCCATCTGCTTATTCCCATTTGTCTTTGAAGTTTTGCTTGATGTTGTTGAGCGAATTTCGTCGCGTTGATGATTTGATGTTTACGTAAACAAAAGCTCTGCACGAACTGATTTAAATTTCGTGAAATTTTGGCGTATGTTTGCTAGCCACCCGCGATATTAGAGTAGACGCTTGTGGACTATGTGGGTGCAGTTATGTAATCAAAACAATGTCGATAGCGATGCTGCGGGCAAAAATGCACAGACACACACATGGGTTCTACCAAATAGCAAGCGTTGAGATTGTGAGAGCGCGTATTAGGAATGTCAATCTCTAGGTCCGATTAATCCCGAAAATTCATGGATTTTTGTTGCGCAAAGATGCTAAAATGTTAGCGAGAAAGATAACACCACCAAGCAAGCTTCAAATCAAATAAAGTCGCATTATTTGTTCGTATTTTTGACTTTGTATGCTGAGTATAGGTTAGGTTAGGTTGATGTGGTAGTCCCCTCAGAGGACTCATTTTGCCATAGACGAGGAGTCCATTCTGATATCAGCTATCGATTAAACGGTAACGTACCGAAAATTGAACAAGAGAAACGCTGTGTGCTTAAATTTAAGTTCCTCCAGCTGCTGATTTTCACCCCTGAGAGCTCACCTGGGATTTCTTTTTTATCTTCTGTTTTTCCGACAGTGTGAAAAGTTGATGCATATTGGAACGATTTGCCGTCATCTCTTGTCAAGTTTGATTTTGAGACAAAGCGGTTTCGGCGTTGTTAAGTAGCGTAGGCACTTAAACATCAAATTTGTGTTGGCACGGCAGTGAGTAGAATGAAAAAAAGATGATTCCACCTCGTCATCTTCAAAACAGCCACGACAAAGACAGTCGAACACCCAACACATGTCCGGCATGTGGAGATTCTCCGCACGACACCAACCACCTATTCACATGCCCTCTCAAACCCACTCATCTAACCCCCCTCTCCCTCTGGTCCAACCCTGTCGAAACTGCACGTTTCCTGGGCCTCCCCCTAGATGAGTTCGACGACAACGACCATGGGTGAATCCGCTCTTTACGGGGCGCGACTAGCCGCTACAACAACAACAACAACAGTCGAACACTGTGTTCAGCCTAATCGCATAACCGCATGAATACCTATCGGACAATGCCCGGTCCGAACTCCTACGAGGATGGAGGGTTGCTGCTTTGTTATGCAGCAGAGCTTCTTCGAGCACCAAAGGTCAGAGAGTCTTCGCAATTCTGTATGGCTTGGTATTCTTCCAATGCTCACTGCCCTGATATTTAGCCCATCTGCCCAATAAAAGTCCGGAGACGGATAAAGGACCCCTACCCGGAGGCTGAGCCATAGCTCCAAGGCTACCCCGCCGAACCAGCTCATCAGCCATGAAGATCTCTGCAATGGCGCCATGGTGCCGGTATTCGAAGTAGTGCGATATAAGGGTATTCTGAGCGTTTTCGTAGTTTCGACCTGACTATTAAATACCCTAAGGCCTTGTTTGCCGCTTGGCTATCAAAAAAGATGTGTGACTGCCTATTGGGCATTTCAACAGTGAGTTGCCAATCGGCTATCTCTTTGATTGCGCCTAACTCCGCCTGAAAAACACTACAGTAGTACGGAAGCCTAAATTTTTGGGTAATAATAAATACATTCCGATTCTGGCTCCACTGGTCATATTTTTCTTGTTATATATCTACAAACACATTTTTTAAATAAAAAACAACCAAATCAGCTTAATGACAGCTTTCTGTGTTTCAGTCTTATCTTAAGTTGAAAAGTTTGAATTTTCATTTAGATAAATTTTTTCTGATATGAAATAATTAGGGTACTCAGCAAGCAACAGCAAAGAACGTAGATTTCAAAGAAGTCGCATCACTCCCACCGTTCTTCTAACAGAAAATCTCATTCAATTTTGCCATAGGTTAGGTAAGAATGGCGGCGAAGGAGCTCAACACAATTAGCAACTGAGTGCCGTTTTGATACCATAGAACTACGGATTATTTTGTTTTAAAACCAACTAACGCAGTTGATAAATTTTATAGTGTTGTTAAGGCTCCCAGAGTGGCCTTACGTGTCATCATTAGAGCCGGACATCTGCACAGAAATTGCTCTACTATCTCTTGTTCGTCTTCATCTCTGCAGCACCAATACCAAGTCCTCTGGCATGGGTTCCGATCGGCCAGTGTCCCGTCAGAACTGTCACGAGTCTCGCGACTTTAGGCCTACTCTTCACCAGAAGGATTGATGTTCTATTAAGGCCATATTCATGCCATGTTAAATTTGCAAATCTGATCCTGGCGCTGTGCACCATCTCTGGGCAGATTGCTGAAGATGGTGGAGGTAAATGCTCCTATTAATTAAACCTATGGGGACTTTGCTCGGTACCTCATTTGAGGTTGCCACTGAACCTTCTCTGGCTAGCATATCGGCTGCTTGGTTTCTAGTACATAGTTATGATTGGCTAACAATTTAAAATATTATATTCGGGCGGATACTTATTCGCTGCACTTTTTAACATTAAATTTTAACAAAATAAAAACCTCTTAATTTCGGGACACACCCGAATATATCGAACTACGTAAAATCCCGAAAATTGGCACTCGTAACGCGTATGTACGTATTTGGTGATATGATGCTAACAAACCAAATCGACAAGTGTAAAATGGGTAAGATAATAAATTACAATAAATTAAAATGAAAAATATCAGACGCGTGACTATAAATCGCGTAAACTAAACAAATGTTTATGACAGATTTTTAAAGTGGGCATTGAGTACAATACTTATTATAATCATATGTAGGAATCATGAGTCAGAAATATTGTACCGACCAAAGCAAAAAAAAAAATCGTTTTTAAGATTTATTTCATGAAAAGGGATTTCCTTTGGCAAACAGAAAATCTATTAATAGGCCTCTTTTGTATATAACCGGCTCGCAAAGGAAAACTAGTAGATAGGTAGTAAAAAAAAACTGCGCTATTGTGAATGGTCTCTAAAACAATGCATGGGGAATTTCAATTTAACACCTAAGCTGTTTTTATTAACATATATTTTATTTTTAAATAAATTACCAAATCAACCAAAAATGTAACAGCACAACTGTTTTCCGCTCTTTACTAGCTCTAACCAAATCGCAAGTTTCACTATATCTTCTAACAGGGTTGCTTTTGCAATTAAAGGGAATTTTATTCGATTTGTAGCGTTTTTTGTTAGTCAAAGAAACAGGTCTAATAAATACAGTGCTAACTTTTAACTTTGTGTCGGGATTCTTTTCATTTAAAAAAATACAGATTTACACTGCTTCTAAAGGCCCTCCAAAAAGAAGAGGACACTGGTGGTGAGCAAGATATCTTCGTTTAGAGTTCTCTTGAAAAAAAAAACTAAAATACTTTATTAGTAGTCATATAAATCCAGGTAATGATCGAAGGAAAAGACGAAATTTTGATTTCGGAGAAAACGGGAGATTCAAAAAATAAAAATTTCGATTTTTTCACAAACTTTTTTTTTTTTTTTTAACAAATAACACTCCCCTCGTCTTTATAAATATGCCAATATCCCCAATAATTTTCATCGTTTCGATTTGAAATTTTGAAAGAATATACTCATATACAATGAATAATAATTGTTTGACCGTTGAGTTCTAAAAAAGCCGACCTAAGTTTGATAAGAATTACACAAGTTTTTTGTTAATAATTTTGAGTGAGACAAAGTTTTTAAGTTCTCGATATTTATTATAACATAATTTTATATTATAAATGGCTTTTTATTATAATTATGAGTGAGAACAATTTTTTTTAAATCAGCAATAATTATCATTTTCAAATTTATATTATAAAAGTCTTTCCATAATAATTTTCCGCAAGAAACATTTTTTTACGCCGCTCAAAGACTTTTATTTTGAGACTTATATTATGAAAAAACTTTGCATAATTAATATGAGTGAGCGAATTTTTTCAGTCTTGAAAGACGGAACTATTTCGAAACCTCAAAGAGTACTAAACAAGTCCAGAAACGATCTCGAACTGGCCCCGAAATAATTGCGAAGTAATCCCAAATCAGTCTCGAAATAGCTTTAAAAAATTCCCATCCTTCAAGACTAAAAAAATGTTTTCTCACTTATAATTATTATGCGAAGACTTTTGTTATATAAATCTCAAAATGAAAGTCTCGCAGATAACTACTATACAGGGACTTTTATACTTTTCTTAAAAAAAATTTCTCACTAATAACTATTACGAAAAGGCTTTTATAATATAAATCTCAAAACAAAAGTCTTTGAAGACTTCAAAAAGTTTATCTCGCTAATAACAATTAAGAAAGGACTTTTATAATATAAGTCGTTGAATTGTGTTAATAGATTACTCAAAAAAATGGTATCTTGATATAATAACACTGTGGAACAAATTCAGCTTAGCAAAAGTTAGGTCGATTCTGAGAGTGAGGGATGAAAATAGAGGCTAAATTAGAAGACCCGTATCGCGGCGTTTGTTTATGTTAGTTCGAATTTTTTTTTAATCGACCTTCGAACTTTGCAGTCAAATGCAATAAATTTCTTCCCCATTCTTCCTCTTTTTCCTCGTCTTCCTCTTTTTTTGTTTCCAACCACCGCACAGGTAGCGATTTTTATTTATTTCGTACAAGCGAACTAATATAAAAAATAAAGATTCAGTTAAGACTCGAAACTCTGCCGAAGCTGATGTCTTTTAATTTTCGCTCGGTAGTGATAAAATTCGCTTTTAATTTTTTTGGAACTTATTTTATTTTGTGAGTGATTTAAGTTAAGAGCATCGGTTTCATAAAAATAAAAAAAACAACATTTTATAATATATATTGTAGGTATTAAAAATGTCGGAACCAAAATGTAAAATGGACCATTTTTGTAGTGCGATGAAAAATGTGGCAATGCGAGTGATTGTTTTTGGGAAGCCTATAAACAATATTTCTCGCAAGAGTTTATCACTGACGTAAACTATGCCCCTAAAAAAGTTTGCTCTAATTGCTATTCAAGTGTTATGCAATGGAAAAGTGAAAAGAAGAAGGCTGTGTCTTTTGGTAGACCAATGATAAGGTTAGACAACAGCCCGCATCAACAAGAAAATTGCTATGGATGTATTAACTACCATAAAACTTTGAATAGAAGGAAAGCAAACTTATGTGACAGTGCCAAGTGTCCAATTACCATTATCGCACTCAGAATTCGTTCCAGTACCAACATACCGAAGTATTGATCTTCAAACAGATATCAGTACTACAACCGCCGCTGCTATATCCATGCATTTCTTCTCAGAATACGATCCTAGTGAAGGTACATCCTCTGAAACATCAAAGGACCCAATCCTAGTTACACAAAAGCAATTGGATGCAATTGTTGCAATTTTGTGTTTGACTCAGAAAAAATCAGAACAACTGGCTTCATTTTTGAAAGGAAGTAATTTGCTGGCGAAAGGTACCAAAGTAACAGCATATCGAAAATGCCAAAAAGAGTTAGAAAAGTTCTTCAATGTGAATGATGCAAAAATTTCGCTTATTGCAACGATATCGAAAAGTTAATGGAGACGATAGGGTTAACCTATAAAAAAGATGATTGGCGTTTATTCATCGATAGTTCACTAATCAGCTTAAAAGTTATGCTTTTGCACAAGACGAATAGAATGCCTTCTGTTCCAATTGCGTATAGCACTGACACTGGTGAAAATTTCGATAATTTGAAACACATTCTAGAAGTAGTCAAATATAACGAACACCAGTGGCGCATTTGCTGTGACCTCAAAATAGTTTCATTGATTACAGGGTTAACAGCATCTGGCCGTCTAAAATATCCGTGTTTTTTGTGCGATTGGGTTTCACGATACGGAGAAGATATTAAAGGAAGAAACCAGTACAAACAGCATAACTGGAATAGTCGCATTGGACGGAAATGACCTAAAGACAATAGACTACACGAAAGTCTTGTTCCTGAAATGAAAATTTTGTTGCCGTTGATCCACATTAAACTTGGCATTGCTAAAAATTTGTTGAAATCTATCGCAAAAAGACCAACCGCTCAAAAGACATTTTCCCAAGGCTAAGTAACGTCAAAATTCAGGCAGGGGTTGTTAATGGTCCCGACATACGGAAACTAATGAGTCGTCAAGATTTTGACCAAGTTCTAACAGACCGAGAATTATTCTTTACTTTTGAGTAAAGAACGCAAAGACAACTACAGCCAATCTGTTGCAAACATGCTGGCAGCTTTCGATGAAATTGGGGTTAATATGTCGTACAAAATTCATCTCTTGCATCAGCATCTTGATCAACTCGCTCAACGGTTGCCAATTGAATCTGATGAGCAAGGCGAATGTTGTCACCAAACTGCGCTTCCATTTGAAATAATTTGAATTCCTAGATTTTTCTAATATCTTTGTCAGAGTGCACAATTTAAACAAGTTAACGATTGAAAACTATTTTCGTTCCAGGTACAGAGGAAAGAAATCTCCAGATGCAATACTCGCTGAAATTTGTTGGTGGTATAAAGACACCTTTGAAGAAGAGGAAGACGAGGAAAAAGAGGAAGAAGGGGAAGACAAAAAATTGGTATCTTACTATAATAATTATTGATTAACTTTTACTCCTTTCCTCATAATAGTTTTGTCTCGGATTTTTTTTTTTTTTTTTCTAACTGCGACGAAAATGGTGTATAGTTCGATGAGATATTTATATATTTTTTTTTTGCTATTAATTAGCTGGAAGGTAAAATTTTAAATATTCGGTGGCAATTTTTTTAACCCAGGATTCTTATAATAGTAATAATAATAATAATAACAAATAACAACAACAACAATAATAATAGTAATAATAATAACCCAGCTGACATCCAAAGGGCTGTGTGGCGAGAACCAGCAAGCAAGGAATCCTTCTTTCTAGCAAGTTGGTTTAAGCTTTTACATTTTTGTTCTAAACTTTATATTTCTTTTAAGCTGCTTTGATGCTTTCGAAAGTGTCAAACGCAAACAATAATTTATTTGCCTACATCAAGGTTGTCGCGCCTATTACGTTGCGCATATGGGTGTGTCTTTTTTCTCATTCAACAAAGATTGAAAAAAAAGAAAAAAATTAGAAGAAAGGAAGAGCCGCCAAAAGTGTGCTATCAGGTCATAAATGTCTTAAAGCATATGAAAATATACTTATACTTTGCGTGAAGAAAAGGAAACGAAATATGGTAGAGCAAAAACTGTCAATTACTTTGAGGCAGAGTCAAAAGAGTTCAAAGATATAGAAAGGCAAAATTGTGCAAAACACCGGCAGCAAAAAGTACAGGCTGGGACAGAGGTACAAAAAAGATCGATAGAAAAGTACACATATGGGCGTGTGAAAAGTTTAACTTAAAAACAAAATAAGTTGCATAAAACATGAAAGCGAAAATATGTGGGAGGAATTTGTGAACGCAAAGTGGGTGGCAAAAAAAAAACCAAAAAAAAAGGGAAAAAAATGAGAACAGTGAAACGCGCAAAGACCATGCGGCAACAACCGACACACTTGGCTGTGGCGACAAAAGCGAGACCGCAGCGGCGGCTGTGAAGGGTACAGCGGAGCAGGTTAAGCCGCGGTAAGACAACGAAGCACAGCAAAATTCAAATTTATGGGCACTGTCGCATCGAACCCAAACCAAATGTAAATCATAAGACATATGCGGCTGCAAGGATATTCGTATGTGTGTGTGTGTAAGTGTATGCGTATGTTATGCGAAAAGCGTGTCAAAGCAAACTGGAAGACAAGAGTAAAGTTTTTATTTTTATTTTTTGTTTTGGCTGAACTTTTTGACACTTATTATGGCGAACAAAGTTTATTTTTTGTTGTTTTTTTTTTTTGATAAGCGTGGTCTGTGTGAAGTTTGCACATGAAAATCGTAACGAAAGTGGAGTACAGCAGCACAGCTGATTTGCGAATAAAAGTTGACAGCCGTTACAAGGAGGCACTGCAAAAAGTGGCCACACAAAGTAAACACAAGTGTCAAAAGTGACAAAGACAATATAGCGCGCCATAGACTTGATAGAATTGTTCGTGTCAAACGCACGAACGGCTGTGAAATAAAACGAAATGAAGCATAAATGCTTAGCGCAAAGCGAAACGCCTAAAATATGCTATGCGTGATTTCCGCGGCAATCCAAAGCAAATTAACATAAATAAAAACAAAAAGAAATAAATGTGATGTCGCAATTTCGGCACAAACTTCGCTTACTTAAACTAAGGCGACGGTTGAGGTTGTGTGCGTCTGCAAGTCGACATACTCGTATAATAAAAAATAAAAATAAATGACAAAACACGCATAAACATTTCGCTTACGCACACAAATAAATATGTTTAGTGATTTTTTTTTTTTTTTTTTTTTTGATGTTGGTGCGAGTGTCTGTGCTATAAACATCAACTTCCTCACACACTTGCCACTTTATTGCCACATTCGCAGTTAGAATAAAAAGGAAAAAAAATTCGCTTATTTATGGTGTTGAATTGGCATACAGAGTATCGTTCTTTTAAGTATGTGGCGGTCGGTATGCTTTGAACGCATAAAAATTGAGTGGTATACGGCAGTAGCTGACATTTCTGCCGCCAGTCATGTTGCTACTTACTATCTACTTATCTTTATATGGCGGCGCGCAAACGAAAATAAAAGTAAATGTTTAGGATTCTTATCAATTGAATTTGCTGTGGTGGAACGATGGAGCCAGAACTTTTAGAGCAAGGCTGAAGATTTGCGACTGACGGTTGATGGTTGACAGACTCCGAGGCGTCTCAGTCTCAGTTGTTCACTGACGCATTCAACTATTTGATATAAAAAACCTACACATAGCTTGGCAAAAATAAATGAGCTAATGTGTAACTCTAACTAATCGTAGGGGCGTTATTTGAGCAGCTATTTAGCTCACCACCATTGGGAATGTGATGGTGAAAATTGTGGTGGAAATGGTGGTGTTTGTGGTGGTGGTGGTGACGCTTGAGCGACGATATACTTAAATTTCTCCTACTGACGGATGACTTTGCAGCCACTGTCGTCAGATGATGTTGTGAATGTTGCTCTGGAGCTTTCATGTTGATTAAATTATAAAAATTTACTCACTTGGATCGTGGGTTGTTACCAAGCGTAAGGGGGTATAAATTTTTTATTGTAATAAAATTCACGCATGTGTTTTGTTATATGTACGTACATATGTACCAAAAAGCGCAAGTGTGTGCAAGTGTATGCGTGTGTGCGCTTGCGTGTGTGCAGTATACCTCAAATAGCGCTAGCCTACATTTATTGAATTCGCTGCTGTTTCCTTCTTTTATTGCCACTGCAGTTGTACGTGGGCAAAAGTAGCACAATGTTTTATTTTTCGCTTAATTTCTATTCGAACATTGTTATCTGCGCATATATGTACATACATACAACACGAGTTTGTACATATGTATTTTTGTGTGTACGTAATTTTGAATCTCCAGTTGTATTGCTGTGAAATCATTTTAAATTGATTTGGAATTCCATTGGTTCATGCTGCCAAGAAATGCACGAACTCGAGGGCATAAATCATTTCGTATTATATTATTTTCCGTCTGCTTTCAATAAAATTTGCTCGCCAGCTGTTTTGGTAATTTTCGGTACTGCCTTTGAGTAGGCTCCTTTTTCTATATAAGTAGATGGTATTTATATTTTTCATGAAGACGTTTATTACTTGTGGCTCACAGCTTAAATCATACAATGCTATTTTTTGCAATATAGGTTATATTTTTCGAGCTAATAATTTTTTTTTTGTTGTATGAAAAATATAGTTTATTTTAATAGCATAAAGAATAAAGAGGTAATTTTTTTCTTTGTAAAAATGTGGCGATAATTTCTCAAATTTAATAAAAAAGAATCCTTTCAAACTATAAATTTTCCTGCCGAAATTTTTAGAAATTTTTCGAGTATGCACTTCGGTAGACCTTTCAATTTTAGTATAACAAAGTGCAAGTTTCAAGTTCCTAAATTTTTCTTCGATTTTTGGAAATTTTTCTTGCGGATGATGTTGATAATTTTCTCAGAAAAATTACCGAAAATTAAAAAAAAAAATTTCAGCCACCTTCAACTTACACCTTGTTATACTAAAATTGAATGTTTTACAAAACTGCATACTTGAAAACTTTCTAAATATTCTGAGATTGAAATTTAAAATTTTAAATACACATTTTTTTAAGTTTGTTAAATTAACATCAAGTTAAATTATTCACAAAGAAACAAATTTTGCTTTTCATGCATTATGATATTGAAATGAGCTGTATTTTTATAAAAACCTAGAAAGCTCCGGCAGATGTTGTCCTGCCTATATTAAGTTCCCTTAGAATTTGTAACTAGAAAACGCATTTCGGTTTCTGTCACTTATAAAAAAACTAGTTATGCACCTTGTCCTTGCCGAGCGAACAATTTGACACTCATATTTGAATTCTTGGGCGCTCTCCTCGTGTCTCACGATTGCCCATTTTTCTCTAAATAACTTCATGTGGAGTGAAGAAGTTTGCAATATCTCTGGCAGCCAAGCTGAAGCTAATATTTCAAATGCTTCCCCTGCCGTGCCAAGTCTGCACTCCTTCTCGTACTGAGAATATTAAGTCTATACAGGCGCTGCCAAATTTGCTACACATTTTGAGGTGCATATTTTAATTTCACTCATTTGCACATTTCCTCTTTTATTAAAAACAAGAATAACACTGGTTTACAATATTCAACTTTTTGTCTGTTGCCGCGAATCCTGTGGTTGATATTGTTCACTCATCACTTGTTTTTGTCAAATCTACCCTCAAAATTTTTTGAGCAGCTCGAGTTACTTTGTTTTTGATTTCATCATTTATATTAATTTATACCATATATATTAATCGATAACAGGCATATTTTACTGTGTTAAAATTAGTTTCTCTAGTTTTTACGTCATAAGTAGTTCAAGGAGACGTTGTTTAAACAATCCAGATCATTTTTGCTATATATGCGGAGAATATGTGTTTAACAATAGTAGAAAAGTTATATCAGAGTTGGTGAAAAATACCTATTTTGAGTATTTTGGGATGCTCTTGGATAAAAATGAGAAGTCTTGGGCTCCCAATTGTGTTTGTAAATCGTGTGTGGAATATTTAAGATTATGGAAAAGTGGTAAAAGAAGTGCCTTTAAATTTGGAACACCGACTATTTGGCGATAACCACAAAATCATCTCATAGACTGTTATTTTTGTAGTGTGAACATAAACGGTTTAAACACTAAAAATCGAGCTAAATGGCAATACCCTAGTACTAGTTGTGTTCAACGTCCAGTGCAGCGTTCACCTCACTCTTCAAAGCTTAAAAATATATCTGAACCATTAGAGCAAGACATTGAAGGACCAAGCTCATCACAAAATAACCCGGTTTTTAAGCTATGTCTAATGAGCCAAAATGCTTTTCCCAAAATGAGTTAGATGATCTTGTAAGAGATTTAAATCTTTCTAAACAAGCTTCAGAATTGTTAGCATCAAGACTAAAAGAAAAAAATTTGCTATCCTCGGATACTAAAATAAGTTTTTATCGTGAAAGAGATACAGAATTACGGTGTTATTTTCCGAGGAAGATGGCATTACCTTTTGTTCAGATATCAAAAAATTGTTGATAAAAATGGGCTTGAAGCAATACGAACCAAATGACTGGCGTCTATTCATTGACAGCTCAAAACGTAGCCTAAAATGTATTCTATTACATAATGGAAATAATTATGCTGGGGTACCTATTGCCCACAGTACAAAGTTAAAGGAGGAATATTGTAACATTTCGCTAGTCTTGAACAAAATAAAATACAATGACCATAAGTGGCTAATTTGTGTCGATTTAAAAATGGTCAACATTCTTCTCGGTCAACAAAGTGGTTACACCAAGTTTCCCTGTTTTATATGTCTTTGGGACAGTAGAGCTAAACAAGAACATTGGGTAAGATAAAACTGGCCCTTGAGAGCAAATATGGAGCCTGGAAAGCACAATATAGTCCACAACTCATTAGTATCTCGTGACAAAATTATCCTTCCACCATTACACATAAAACTGGGCATCATGAAACAGTTTGTAAAATCACTAGATAAAAATGGGAACTGCTTTTCTTACATTTGCCAAAAATTTCCTCAGCTCACTATGGAAAAGATTAAAGCCGGTATCTTTGATGGCCCTCAAATTAGACAACTTACGAATGATACTCAATTTAGAAATTCTATGACTGAGTCAGAACTGAAGGCTTGGACAGCTTTCGTATCTGTGATGCAGAATTTTCTCGGAAATCGGAAATCTGAAAATTATGTTGAACTTGTAGAAGACCTTCTGCTACAATTAAGAAATATGGGATACAATATGAGTATAAAAGTCCACTTTCTCCATAGCCACCTGGACAGGTTTCCGAAAAATTTAGGAGATATGAGCGAAGAGCAGGGAGAGCGTATGGATCAAGCCTTACGCGTCATGGAAGAGCGCTATCAGGGTTTCTGGGATACAAATATGATGTCTGACTATTGTTGGTCTCTAATACGTCATTTTCCAAAGTCGACACATCGGAGAAAAGCTTTAAAACGAAGTTTTTTAGAACTCAATGATTAATTGTTTCTTTAAATAAAGTTTTTCTTATTAAATACATGTTTTTTTCTGTCTAATACCTACATAGCTGAAACTCAGAAACTAGAGCTGATAAAAATATTCTAATTATATTTTTGAAAATAGCATATTATATGTAGTCAGCAACAGCTAAAATTTCTTCGGCAACAAATGTACTGTAAACTAGTGTAATAATTTCTCATAGTTTCAAAAAATGTCATGTAGACTTTCAAAAGAGATCCAAATAATGAAGTAAAATGTGCGCCTTAAATCAAACTAAATGAAAAATGCCAAACATTTTATGCACGCAGTGAATTCACCACCGCTCGAGAGCTAAGCAACTTTGCCATTCACATTTTCATCCTTTAACTACACCAACGCTTGTTCATTGGAAAATATCCACACAGGCGGCAGAAGACTCTTGATTTACGTTATAGCAAAGCGCCACCATATAGCTTCGAGCTAGCCAGGCAGTAGATTGTGGGCTTGGAAATAGTAGTGTTTTCATTTCAGCTATTCATTGCTTTGCAGTTTCTCACCAAATCAATATACATACGTGTAGGTATTGCCTAGGTGCAACCACAAACCACAAGCCTCACACTTGCACTGGACGCCACAGCGTTGCTCTCAGCAGTTTGTTAATAAAAGACTTGTATAGTTTTTTGGATAATAAAATTCTATGAAAAGATGTGCGCTTCTTAAGACACTGCTCCATCCATAATACAACTTGATGCTCTTCATGGACCTCATTCTGATTATACAAGTAGGTACGTAGTTTCAGATACCTATATTTGCGCGCTGTTAGCGTGGTTTAAATATTAAAAACTTTCTTTCAGCCACGCCCGTCTTGTTTGTTCTACGCTATTCTATTCTGTCTTTCATTTTGTACAACTTTATTTTATCACCAGCGACGTCTGACCGCTGCTGAGCGGGTACTGGCTATTGCTATTGATGTTGCTGTTGATGTTGATGTTGATTTAGTGCTATGCGAAAAGTGATTGTCCTTGGTGGCTCAAGACGCTGTTGGTGCTGCTGTTTAATGCCTTTCGGTGTTGGCTAGTTGCTTTGTCGGTGCTTTTCATGTACAACTACTTAACGCTTATGAATTATTAGCGCGTGAATGTGTTGATAAAACGCTTATTAAAAAAAAAGGTGTTTTTTGTTTCTTTTTAAAAGAAGAAACTTGTCCACTAGCTTTATAATGGAAATTTATTCAACTAAAAAAATATAGCATTGAAAATATAATCCATAGTTGACGACCACAATCTCAGTCTAGAATTGTTTAATGTGTGCACAATGTTTGAGTGAATGCTATGAAATTGTCTTAAAATTCGATAGATACTCTGCAGTGAAAATTGGAGGCGATCAAGCTGAGCGACAGTTTCGCACTACATTTTTCCCCGAATTCTTGCTGTATGGTTGCAAAGCAGGCCTACATATGTCGCTTCTTTCGCATATACTACACATGTATGTACATCAATAAACTTTCAATATAATTTACAATATATTGTGCATTAAATGCTTTTTAAATTAAATAGAATTTTATGGTCGATCCTTCAATGAGGAGTATTTTGATTTTTTTAGCTTTGGGTGCAACATTTCTCTTGATGCTGCTGTAATAGTTGGCTCCTCTGAAGTTTAAATCAAATTACTTTAATTGTTTGCTTAGTTATTATTTTAAGATTAAAACCATTTTCTCGAACAGTTTTAATTTTTTAACAATATCGTGCTATTTTTTAACTACTGCTGTTTAAGTAAGAGGCATTTCACGAAAGCAAAAGAGTAAGAGTCTTGTTTAAATAAACTGTAGTGCGATTCATTCACTTTTAAACTTTCTCCAAAACTTTTCACCCGTCCTGAAAACATGGCATTCGCGGAGACGCATTTAAAGATATAGAACGTCATAAAGAGATGCCGCGCGCTACCCTGAACGAAGGCGGAAACGACTTGAATCTTTAACGGCATATTTTTAACGTCATTTAAATGAAAAACTTGAAAAAAATCGATTTTTTAAAGCCGCTAACTAGAAAACCCCCTCAGCTTTAGAGTATGCTGTCCCTGGACAGCGCGAAGGCTTAAGTCAAAGCGCTACACTGTTATGCGATTTATTAACTTTAGCGATCCGACAATCGTAATTTTTGTCGACAATATTTGTCGTTTGCAGTATTGATTGCGCGAATAACTAACTTATTCCTAACGACACTTAACAGCTGTCTCGTTGTATTTATTCAAAGTGATAAAGAGTGGCACCTCTTTCAAAATAAATGTCAACATAATCGAAAATCACAAAGAGGAATAGAGAAAAAACAAACGAATGCCTTCTGCCAAATATGAATTTGAGCATTTTTATTATATTTCATTAAAGTGAAATCAGATACTAGTTTATTTCAAACTGAAAATGTTTATAATTCTTTCGGATTCTCCTCTGAGTGATTTGGTAGAATAGTCATCAACTCAAATCCAAGGAATATCCGCAATCACCTGGAAATGTGCCATGGTTTTTCTTTTCTAAATTCGCGTTGTGCTCCAGCGTATTTAGGATTTACTTATATTTAAATTTTTTTAATTAGAATCATATATCTATATATTAAATCTAAAGTATATTTCTGTTTTTATACTTGGATCCCTAATAAAAATATGCTTTTACTATTTGCACATTAATTGAATGGTAGATATTGTGATTGCCATAAGCATCCTCATGATTCTTTGGTGGCAAAATTGATATATGCAATCGACGGCCCCAAGAGTGCATCCCACAAAGGGAGACGACGCTGAAGCAAACATTTCTTTAGCAACTTGGCGTTTCACTTGGGTCACAGGAAACCTCACTTTCTGGTGAAACAATGAATCATTGATTGCATCCGTTAACCGATGAACGCCGGCTTACGCATGATTGGCTGGTTCATGGATAATATTCTCCATTGCACACCTACAAGTCGTTGATAGCAACTAGTTTCGAAGAATCTCAAAGCCGCTGGAACCTACCAATACAAAAGTAAAATTTTAAATTGCACACTGGCTTAAAGATTACACGAGCTGCTAGTTTTCCAGTCGCTATTGCCGTTACTCTAGAACCTCTTGTTTGGTTGTCAAGCAGAGAAATTGGATATTCAGCCAATTCTGTAGTTAACCGATGCAGCTTCTGAAATTCTGTTACATTCAAATGAAAGGGACTGTCAACATCCCAGAGTAAACGTCGATCCATTGTTGGAACGCTTACCTTTTCGTCACCTCGTGATAAATTATAGCCAAATATTCAAACGACATTATTTAATGTTCTTTTTTAATTTCAAGAAAACAAATCACCGAATTTTAAATTTTTTCTTTTATTTAAGTTGAAATCACGAATTTTTCTTTTCTCGATTGAGTTAACAACATCAAATTATTTATCGTTTAGTTTCCGATAATCGACTAGCTAACGACAAGAGCAACATCGTTAAAATTTTCGTTAAGATGAGTTAACCATGCGAATATCGCTAAAATAAGTTAGTGAATCGCACTACTGTTCTGAATAAAAAAATATTTGTTGCATTGAAAGAACACGCTTTTATTTTCAACATTTAGCGTATGTTAATTCTTAAATGCAACGCTAAATTGTGGCTTTCTTAAGAGGTAATATTTTCGATGGTGCACCTATATCTCTTCTACCCTGATTCATGAAATGTTGCTAGCAACCAAAATTATCGAAACGACTAAAAATTGGCTGCATGAAAATACACGTAAACAAATAATACAAAAACAATACCCAGTTTAAATGGGTGCACTGTAACTTTTCTAGCAATTTAAAATGGTAAATGTATTTTAAAAGCTGTGGGAAAATGTTGCTGGCATCATGTTGCCAACATGTTGTGTGTCTTTTCTGAGCGTAAGGAGAGTGAGTACAACTTTATAGTGGAAATGTTGTGGAATTTCACCCATAATTTACGGCAAAAGATTTTTTAAGAATTCCGACAGCTCATTTTACAAGAAATGAGAACAAAGTGCTATGATGTTGTCAGTGAAATGAAAAGTGAATGACAAAAGGAGGTTAAATGTGTACCTAATAATTTTCGAATGTAATATTTTAAAAAATATTCTTTGATATTTTGAAATGCCTTTCAAGCCATTTTTGAATCAGTTATTTATTTCGATATAAGCATTTTTTTAAATTATTTGTTGATGATGCCAACAACAGCTGTTAGTGAATTGCCACAACGATAGGCGATATGGGAAATTTGTGAAATTGCAAGCACACTAATTCACTTTCACAGGAAATTTTTAACATCTCTTAGTGAAATTGAAATGTGAAAATGAGAGTATGGTTGCAATGTGTGCTAATGCAAATTAATTCTGTTCGTGTGTAGTGACTTTAAGGCCAGTTAAAAAATATATCATAAATCTGCACATGTTTACAAATATAAAATGTACGCATAGAGATATATCAACTAAGTACGCTATCATATTGTTTGGCTAATTTGTCCTTGTTGCCTCATAAATTTTATAAACTTTCAGCGCTGTATGCCGCGCTCACATGAATCTAGTTTTTAGTAGCATGAAATTCATACATATTGAAATGTGCGCGCACAAATCAAATCATGTGCATATGTATGTATTTAACATACTGTTCAAAATGAATAGTCATGATTGCAAAGTGTCTACAACAACTATACATCTACACACATTTTACATGTGCGCTTATTTTGCGCAGAAATGAATGATATTTTTGTAGTATTAGTAAAAATACTTGGCTCAAATACAGCACACATCTGCCTACATATGTATACTGTCATCACTTTCATTTGCAACACTGCCTGAAGTTCTTCGAATGTATGTAGGTACATACACTGGCGAGCAAAACTGGTCGAATGGGGATTTTTAGAATATGTGCAAGGTTTCACATGATATTTTTTTTTGGTTAGCTTTCTATAAAACTTTATTTCATACTATAAGAAAAACCAAATAAATTAATCTCTCAAACCTTATGCACAATTTATAAAAACTGAAAAAATTTTTATCAAAATTTTTTTATTTTTTAAAACTATGTTTAGGCATTTTTTGTCTATGCCGTTTTATAGTTTATTTCATTTTAGTGTAACAAAGTGCAAGTTTAAAGTGGCTAGCAACTAACGTAGATTTTTTATAATTTTATGAATTTTTGGCCTTGGAAACTTTTTTTCCCCGTATCGCCTATGCACGTACACATTTTATGTGATAGAAAATGTAGAATACTGCCGGCATATAAAATTATTATAAATCAATAGGAATTATTAAAAAACGCTTGCGTTTTATGAAAAAAAAGCTTGTAAGACCAAAAATTCATAATATTATAAAAAAAAACAAGCTACAGGTTTTGGCCACTAAGTCAGTTCACTTTATTGTACTACAATGAAATAAGCTATAAAACTGCATACTCGAAAAAGTTCTAAGAAATCTTCTTAAATTTTTAAAAATTTGAATGAAAAATTTCTGAGTCTTCAGAAATTTTGTATAAAGTTTGAAGCATTACTTTAGTATATTGTTTTGTTTTATAGTATGGACTATATTTGTATATAAAATTCAAATAAAAAAATTTTACATAAAAAAATTTATCATGAAAAACCTTGCTAATATTGGGAAAAGAATACCATTCAACCGGTTTTGCTCGCCACTGTGCATATGTGTGCATCTATGCATGTCCTTGTGTTTTCTTTTGCCTTTTACTAATCATCTACTTTCCCATTCATTGCCAACTGACTAATTTGTCAGAAATGTAAATATGCAAATGAGCGATATTAAATTCTTACTCGTCGTCTTATGCAAATACGACATACAAGTAGCTATCTACAAAATTTTACAAACGTACATACATCCATACAGCTGTGTGTGAATATTTATGTCAGTTTGAATGAAAATTTTTCTTACTGCTGTCATAAATCAATTTGAAGGAAGCTTTTGTTTGCTTTCTTTCTTTAGAGCATAATATTTGGTTTGAATATGTACTCAGTGAGATGAAGTCAAATATTAAAGTTCTAGACTGAAAAAATGACAATAAAAATATGGAAATATTTAGAATCTAATGCAAAATTTTCTGCAAAAAACAAATGTTGGAACAAATTAAGTTGGTTGAGCGCTAGCGGATTTTCTGTATACTATGAAATAAAATGAAAACGAAGAATTGCATATTTAGAAAAAAGAGAAAATAAGAACGTGGATATAACCAAACTCAAAAATTAGTAAATTTATAATAGCTAAATAGCTTTAACTTCTATCATTGTTGTTTTTTCTATAATTTTTACTTATTAAAAATGGCCTTGAGCCCATAAAAATTATTGCGTATTCGTATGAGTTTGTTAAAAAGGTTCAAAAATGGAAGAATATTCAAAGCTCCTCAGCTAAAAACGCCAACATTGACTTGACTCTGCCCCAACACATTCGAAAACTGTTGCTAATTGATGACAGAGCTCAGAGCAGTTGAATTTTTATCTGATGTGGGTAAAGGGACTCAACCGAGACCTTTTGTTGAAATTTTTATGGGAAGCTCTATAAGTCTCTCATCGCGCCCGGTTTATTGTATGGCGCTGAATCATGGGCTCTGTCAGCATCGGATAAGACGGCTCTTGGAGTGTTCGAGAGAAAGATTATACGAAAGATTTATGGACCTCTACGACTTTGCGACGGCGACTACCGCAGACAATGTAACGATGAGCTGTATGAGCTTTGCCGCGAAATAAAGATAGGCCAGAGAATTAAACAACAGTGGCTTTTTGGGGCATGTCGTGCGAATGGGCAAAAATGATCCAGCCCTAAAAGTATTCAAAGCGGTACCAGCCGATGGTGGTAGAGGAAGAGGACGGCCTCACCTGCTTGGAAAGATCAAGTAGAAAAGGCCTCGACGTCGCTTGGTATTTCCAATTGGCGGGAAGCGGGTTGGCGGGTTAGCAGGAAGAAGGAGTGATTAGCGGAATTGAGTGAACTTGGCCAAAGTCTCTTAAGAGGTTATAGCGCCTAGTAAGTAAGTAAGTAAGTGTACCGCGACACTGTTACATATCAAGTAACGAGAAGGCAAACGAGCTTGCAAAAAAGTGTACTTCCGTACCTCGCTTCATGTAAGCTCAAGATTAGTGAGTTCTCCTCCATCCAGGACTTGCAACACATCAAAATGTATGTGGCCTAAATGGGGCATGAGACAACGGGTTATGCAGATGTTGTCGTGTCGATGTTGTTGTGAAGAAGAAGCGCCACAAACTGTTCGGCACCTAATATATGACTGCGCCTCAGTTGTGGGAGGCGAGCGAAATTCCTGGATGCGTGTATACGAGTATTAAATAACCTAGACGTAGCTGCATAATTGAAAATACGGCCGCTGCTTAAGTTCTTTGAATCGATAGACTGGTTTAACGGTACTTAGGACTAGGTTTTCAGTACGAGTTTCACTCTGTTTGCCACTTAAATTAAATTTAAACTCGCCTTTTTGCTTTTTCTTGTCTTTTTTTTAGTTAGTCTTTTCAGTTAGCTTTAAACCTAGTTAGAACTTAGTATAAACCGCCAATTTGGCAGAGTCAAACTGAGTTTAAGTACCCAGCTATAAGCAGACTTTAATCATAGTTTTCACACAGCCGCGATTGGCATTCCCTACGAAAACGAAAGCGACGTTTGGGGGTTAAATCGAGGGATCTTGGTGGGCAGTCAATATCGCAAAAACCGCATTGCTGTCTGGCATGACGCCCCGGCTTGTTGAAACCGAAAGTCAGTTACACAAAATTTACCAGCATCCACCGATATCGTTCACTATTTCGTCTTGAGGAAAAATCCCAATGATGGTTTTTGGTCATGAATTGGTGTTTCATGAATCTCGTGAGGATTTTCGGTACCCCAAATGCGGCAATTTTGTGGGCGAAATGCGCCTCGTCGTTCACTGAAACTTGCAACTAAAAGTCCGGCATGGTTTGGTTGATTTCCATGACCGATTGTTTCGGCGCTTTCTTTCATAAAAATTTTATAAAAATTTTACTGTGTCGAAGTTTTCAAAACGTGTCTAAGACAGTGATTCCACTTTTTATTAATCTCTCTCAGTTCCAGCGCCACCTCGCCAGGAGCCTTTTGTAATAGCATTTCCGTTACAGTTACAAATCTCGAATATGCGCCAAATCGAATCATAAATATAGTTTTGAGTTATATTTTGACCGCTGCGCCATCTGGCGGATTAACTTTGTGAATCTAAGCCATCCAAAAAAAAACTTGTGTCATTAAAAATGGCCGAGCCGCTTACGGGAAATTCATTCACCAACAGAATTAAGTTATGTATATAAAAATATCAACTGAACACCCTTATTGACTTGTATTACCCATCATCTTCTAGGAAAGACAACAGAGGCAGAATAGTAGTAGCATTCTTTCAGTACTGGAAAATATGGTTTTAAATCAACTTCCTCAATATCAACAACCGATGATCCAGAATTGTCACCTGAGTTTGGAGGTAAATGAAAATATATGGGGGACATTTTCCTAAATAAAAAGCCGGTAGTTGTCATAGATACCTAGCAGGATGGGTAAGCTCAGTGAGTTCTGAGCGAGATCCTTGAGATCCAAAGCTGCTAATCCAAGTTCTGGTATGCATTTCAATCAAGTCGATTAAGTTTTAAATGAAGTAAGAAAGTAAAATTCAAATTTAATAGTTGACATGGTTTTGATTTTGCCCATCATTTTCACTTAAATAAAATCAAAACAAACAACTGATAGCCTTTTGTCTATTACACATACTTACAAAGGAAAATAAAAAGTTTGTTGCGTCAATCGGATTCAATTTACCGCTTAATTCAGAAGTTTCATTAATTAGGTAATTAAGAGGCATAAATCATATAAGGGGGGCGCGTCTGGTGTAGTGGATAAAAAATATAGATTTGTTTTCATTAGCTTAGTATTGTTAGTATTAAACCTCCAGAGTAGTATCGATGAATCTCAATGGCCACTTTATTTGATTTAAATTGCCGCAGATCTTTCATCAATCAACTTGAATAAAGTTTTTCTCGAAACCGTAATTTTCTAATTGGCGGGCACTATAACACAAAAACTACTCTAGGCAATGACTTGATTTTTTTTAGTATAGCCAGGTGATGAAGCGCGGCAAACTGAATAAAAAAAAATTTGTCCCATTATTTTGAAGAAAAGCAAATTTTACTTAAAAGTATGAGTTTTCATGATGCCATTTTCCGAAATTCAAATTTCTTTCTATATATATATATTTTATTTTTTTTTTTGGTTCGCCGAGTAACTACAAGTTAAAGAGTTTTCCTGTCCGCCGCAGTGCCACTCGGCGTGAATTTGGTTGGACATCTACTCGTGGAACGTATTTGTAGCGCTGCATGACTGAACAAATTTTTTCGGTCAGAATTGGCCAATTCACAAGGTGTCTTTATATGTCATAAGTCACAAACTCATAAAATTTGAGATTTCAAAAGTTATGTTTTTGAATTGCATTGAAATAAATAATTAAAACTAAGCAATTTTGTATTTTTTAAATTTTATAACTTTATGATTTATGACACATTATGACTACTTGTGAATCACACAAATGAATGCGTAAATAATAAACTTTAATATTACACAAGAGGTTGACTGTTGCCTTGCCTTCAAAATCGCAAACCAAAAATTACTTTCGATTTGAGCACTTTCCACCAGACGCCCCCCAGCCTGCCGGGGGCAGTCGAGAGAGCTTTAAGGGCTTGCCAAAGAGCAGCGCTTGACAAATGGCAAAGTTATTCAATGTTTACATACCGAAGGAACATATGGCGCAGCCTGTACTTAAACCGGTGTTTAAAGTTGATAAAACTACTATTTGTATAACTTCCGATTCCTTTAGAAATGTTATCATTGCATTTTTTGACTTGATCAATTTTTTGGCTAAGAAGTTATAGCCAAAAATAACTCGATAATTTTATTTTTAGATTGTTCGACCGTTTTTGGCTATAACTGGCTCTAACAGGGAGAAACAAAATCAAAAAAAAAGCAATAACAGGATGCTGAGACTGAAATTTAGATAGGGTGAAATAATTTAATGCATATAATATTTAAATAAATGGGAATTCAAAAAAAAAATTATTATATGTTACCTTGTACTATGCGTCTTATAATTATGAAACGCAACTAAATACACATTTTTATTATTTTACTTATACGCTCACTAACAGAACCGAATGAAAAGGAATGACTGAACGGTTTCATTAACTACATTTTTCTATAGTTCACTGTATAGATTACTTTATAAATAAAATTTTTTTTCACTCCGTATGTCTCACGATTCGAACATAACAAAGCAACTTGCTAAACACGCATAATAAATAGAAAAAAGTATGAATCTTTCATAAAATAGAGGCATCATCTTTTGAAATCATTTCATTTCCCGCCGGTCATTACCTTCCGGTTTCGATTGCACGTTAAAAGCGGCATTTAGGACATCTATAACAGTAAAGCAAAAAAAATCACAAAAAAATGGAATCACAATAGACCAAAGCAAACAGCAAAATGACAATACGCATAGCCTCATTTGAAATCATTTTCTATGAGCGTTTATCTAGCTTACCAATTTACTTTATATGTTTATGTAGTTCTAAGCGTTTATTAAATATTCTGAAAGATTTACGCACACACATACATACATGCATAAAAACACGGTCTTGCACGCTTTATTTTGTGTATTCTGGTATTCTGGCAAATCTGCCAAGCCATCCTTGCCTACTTAAGTCATCATCAAAAGTTTTTCCTATAGTCGTTAACGTCCCCACCTTCACGTCAGACCACGCCAAGCATTGTTATATGAATTTGAGGATACGAAAAAAATGTGCACGTTTTTTTTTTCAGCAACACAGCACCGAAAACTCAACAAAAACACACTAGAATATTTTATGCCATGTAAAAGAGAAAATAAATATTAAGTGGTCGTCATATAAAAGAAAATGAAATTTTCTTAACCAAATATGCAATGGTGAAAGCTCGACGAGCAGGAGAGTGAAGATTTAGTGGATTTAATGCAAGAGCTGAGCGAAAATGTTATTATAATAACCGCAGCAGTAAAGCGGAGTCAATTATAGTCGACTCATTGCTCTCACCGCACGCTCTCTTGCCCAAGGAAAAATCTGTGGATGGCAGTAATTTTCTTTACAACATTACTTAAATGCTGCCCCTCTCTCCCCCTCTCCACGCACACACCGCACGCTTCATTTAACCAGAGCTTCATATAATTTCTGTTATCACAAAATGCCATTTCAAATCATCGACAGAGGGCAACGGGCCTACAATAATTCAGGTAATGCTGCAAGCCAGGGAAAAAGCTTTTAATAGAAAATATTATAGAAAAAATAAATTTACTTGCCTAAAATCTACATGAAAAAAAAATGCCAGCAGGACGATCACTCCTTATGCAGCTAGCTGTGCTGTCGAAAATTGTTCAAATCATGCGGAATCGAGATTGCATTCACCTGAGGCTAAACTTTATGCATGTTTATACACACACACACACATACACATACCCATGCACATACCCATGCACGTTATAATAAAATTTTCAAAACCAATTTATACTGTGGCAACAAAATGCGGCTGAAATTCATGAGCCCATATGAAATGCTGAAATGCTGAAGGGCTGAAGTGCTGAAGTGGTGAAGTGGTGCAGTAGGTGGGCGAGGGGGAGTAGCAGGTGTGGTATAGCATTAATTTTTCGCTCCTGGCAAAAGTGGCTACGGCTGCTGCTTCAGTTGGTGCACCAAGGAAGAGTATGAATGAAATTTTGCAACGAGTACATTCTAAAGTGATATGCGGCTGCGGGGCACAAACTAATGGTATTCAGATTTTTTTGAAGGGCGAGGATTCCAACAAATCGTAAAATACGGGTGGATATTTTATGTGCGCAAATATTTTCATATGCACAACATACAGACATACAAACATATATATCTACGATAAAGGAGTACAGTACGAACTATCGATATTGATGTGCAGTGTAATAAATTTTGATAGTGATGCAGTTTAATAGTCATCTGGACTTATGATTCACATGCATTTCCGACTGTGTAAGTTTTTTGTTAGTCAAAGTTTAAAGTTTTTAAATATATTTCTTTTAATCTTATATACATTAAACCGGTTGTTTTTACGAGAAAATATAAAATGCTTTCGCTAGCTCCATCGGAGTTAAATGGCGTCTGGTTGATTCTACCTACAAGTACCAAATTTCTAGGCTTATTTTAGACAAGAAGAAGAACGCTAGGGAAAGGCTTCTGCAGCCCCCTATACCTATAAAAGTGCCATAGACAAGGAATGGCGCCTTAATTCGCTGATCTGTCGGTGGTTATTTACAGCAGTCGTTAGTACCAATTATTCTATATGGAGTGATAGTATGGTCACCTGCATTAGAAAAAATTGATTACCTCGGACTACTCACCAAGGTGGTATAGGTCTAGTAAAAAGAAATCTATTATTTTTGCATTAAATTGAATTGATCATACACGAATCGCGATAGACGAAAGGCATGTATCCAGTGTATTAGACGCTCGTACACTCCGAGAACCGAACATTGACTAGAATCATTATCTCGTCGCGGCCAAGATGCCCAAACGTCTCTGCGCAGCAAATGATGTGAAACTACTACCTACGCTACTCAATTCTTCACACCTGCTCACTAAGAGCTCTCCCATCAAACCGGAGTTCGCGAGCATTGGTAGCGCTGATGTTGTCATTGGCTTCCGGTACGATGAGGAATGCCGTGCCGCTATGGAGAGTAAAAATGCTGCCTACCGGGCCACGCTGCGATCGGACGCAACGCGAGCTGTATGGGAACGCTACCGAGATTTGAGAAAGGAAGAGAGGAGTATTGTTCGCAGAAGGAAGAGAGTTCGAAGTACGTGAGTGCAAAGAGCTTGGCATGCTTGCCAACAGGGATTTTATTAAAAGGTGCGAATTACATAAGGTTTTAAGACCAGGACAAATTCTCGTAGAAACAAGAACGGCAACCTGGCGACTGATGTCCAATGCGCACTCAAATTGTGGAGGGAACATTTTTCCACTTTGTTAAATGGTGACAGCGAATTCGTCACCGGAGAAGATGAAGCTCCCGAACGCCAAACGATGATTACATTACCAACATCCCGTCACCCGATATCGATGAAGATCGAATAGCAATAACGCCGCTATGGAACAACAAAGCCGCTAGAGATCAAGGGTTACCATCTGAGCTATTGGAGCATGGTGGTGAAGAGCTGGTAAAGGGCAAAATATGGTCAGACGAAGGCATGCCCGATCTTGCAATCAACCTCCTTAAAATTTGGTACAAGGCTTTATCGAGCGTTTTGTGTGAAAGACTGACACCAACCTTCAACAAAGTGGATAGACGTAAGGTCTATCTAAGGAAATATTCACGATACGGCAGATATTCCACCCGTGAGAAGAGGATCGACACGCACCATCTATTTGTCGACTTTAAATCAGCACGAGAAGAAGTTTCTTACATGCCGCGATGTCTGAATTTGGTTTCCCTGCAAAACCAACACGGCTATGTAAAATGAAACTGAGTAATACCACCAGGATTTGGTCAGAATTGGAAAGGAGCTTTCCGAGTCGTTTGATACCAAACGAGGTTTCAGATAGGGATACTTCTTTAACATTATGCCAGAAACGATAATTCGAGCTGCAGAATTAAACTGATCAGACACCATTTTTTTATAAGAGCGTGCAACTGCTGGCGGATATCGAAGACATCACACCATTATTGGCCTTAACAACCGCAACATTAGTTCTGGCTCTTCCAAGCTGGATAAAGAAGCGAAGCGAATGGGTCCGTTGGTGAACGAGTGCAAAACAAATTACCTCTGCGTTACTGCTTACAATTTTGACAAAGAGAGAAAGATTCTCCGAAAAATGTTTGGGCCCTTACGGCGAATATCGCAGACGATGGAACGATTACCGGTATTAGATTTACCGTGACATAGAAATAGTTAAGCTAATTAAGATTGCTGTGCTGGGTACGTTCTACTTATAGGAGAAAATGATCCAGGCCTGGAAGTAGTTGACACGGTACCGGCTGGTGGTAGCAAAATAAGAGATAGGCCTCCATTACGTTGCTAAGACGAGGTGAATAAGGACCTGGCTTTGGTTCGTGTCTCTAGCTAGCGCCAGTTAGCAACGCGTGCCAAATTGAAATTCACCAAAATCGCCTAGCGGTTATCGCGGCAATCAAGAAGAAGAGGAACAATTACAGCTGTAATGAATTTTTCATGGAAGGAAGCTTTTTATTATTAAACATTTTTTTTTTATAGATCAACTTCGCTAGTTTTCATGATCTCAAATTAATGTACAAACATCTTATATATAAAAATCTGCTGACGTGGTGTTTGTGGTCGAACTCCTCCGAAATGGCTCGAAAGATTTTTAAGAAATTTTTTATGTATAATTAATAGGTATGAGAATAGGTTATAAAATATAATTTATGTGTGGGAGAGGCTTGAAACCTATTTGGAAAGTTAAATTTAAGTAATATATACACAAGTTATGTGAAATAATAAAATGTGGGCCTCAAGCGGTTCGTCTCTGAAAGGAGTTTCATAGCTAACTTTTATGAGGGTTGCCATCTGTTTTAAAAGTCGAATTTAACTAATTACCTACAAGTTATATGAAATATTAAAACATGCCTGAGGCACTGTTTGTCTCGGCGACTTGACGGATCAAATCTATCTAGCTAGAGGGGGTTGCCACTTGTTGAAAACGTCAAATTACATTTAATTATACACAATTTTCTGAAATATGAAAATATGGATATCAAACTACTCGATTTGTTGCGAAGAAGGCTTATAGCATATACAGGGTTGCCACCTACGAGAAAAGTTGAATTTAATAAATTTATACCCAAGTTATATTTAAACAGTAAAATATGAGTGTTAAACCATTCATATCGCTAGAAGATACATATATGCTTCTATATATATAATTAAATAGGTATATGGGCATTTTTTGAAGAGGGTTGCCACCTTATTGAAAATTCAAATTAAATTAAATTTTGCAAAAGCAAATAAAATATTACAATATGGGTGTCTTAAACGGGTTTCACAAGGCGCATCCTCATATTTTGAAGAGGGTTGCCACTTTATTGAAAACTCAAATTCAATTAAATTACACATAGTTACAAAATATTCAATATGGCATTCAAACTGCTTGGGCACGGCGCATATTCATATTTTTAAGAGTGTTGCCACCTTTTTTAAAACTCAAAATTAAATTTTCACAAGGAAATAAAATATTAAAATATGGGTTTCAATTTGTTTGAACAAGGTGCATATTCATATTTTTGAGGGTGTTGCCACCTTTAATATGTATATATAAAATAACTACTATAAATTTTAGCAATCTTTATCACTGCATTTATTTATGGAAATTTCAGCATTTGAAACTTAAAGACCTAGTAATCGGTACAAATTTATCGTCTCTTCGGTTGACACTTAGACTAATTGGTTTTTCTACATTTTGAATAGTTGCATTTATAATTCAATTCTGTTCTTTTTGTTTATATTTCGATATCACTGACAAGCACACTTTAAAGAAGATCCCCATATCTTCTACTCTTTCTCTCTCTCTCTCTTTTGTTTTTTTTTTAGCGCCCAATAGAGCTGTCGCTAGCAGATACGCTGGTGGGCAGAATTACTGCCTCACTGTGCCAGTCGATAACCGTAAATGTAGTTAGCTGAAGTGGTCCCTGCCACTTTTCTCACCCCGTTCACTTGCTCTTCACACATCAACGCAAAAAGAGTAATCGCCTCCAGCTCATAGCCAGACCAACAGCAGAAGGCTAGAAATAAGAACGCACTATGTATTATGCTAAGTGTGACATTTGTAAAGAGCTATGTCTATGTATGTTTTGCATGTGCAAATTTCTTCCTTGAGTTCCCGCTGAATGGAATTTTGTCTGCTGCCGGCGAATATAAATGCTTTTTGTGTAATGAAAATTAGTATTTCAACATACAACGCTTTCACTTTTTTTCTTTCAATTTATTTATTTATTTTTTTGTTTTGTACACTACGCGCATTGCATGCATTTGAATATGTAGATATGTGCATGTATGTATTTTGCTTGCTTGTGCAATGGTATGAGTGTGATTGCGAATTTGGCGAACTGTACTAACACTCGCAGCGGGTGGCAAAGTAAATTATGACATTTAAGCTACTGTGCGACTTCCTGCTGTTAAAGCAAAGTTAAATCCATTGCGCCCCTTTTGCCATTGCTGCTGCTAATCGAATGCGTGTATAGCTGAATGTGTGTGTGTGTGTGTGTGTGTGTGTACGTGCGTGTGTTTGTATGCCAGGACAATGACAATGAATTTGACTTTATCCCTGCTGCCAAAAGCTTTTGTCTTTGTACAATATTTTAAATTCAACATCATTCCTCTTCGGTTTTTACGACTTTGCCATTTTGTAATTTCGTTTGAGGAATGAAGCAAAATCAGGCGTTATTGTTTTTTGCTTTTATATTGGATTGCAAAAACATGGCTGATGCTGCATTCCTTTGGCCGCCCCCGCAACAAATGCACCAACCAAGTCAAATGAAAATTTAGCAGCTTATAATGCTATATGTATGTATGTGTACGTGTGTGTTACGCCCCTTAGGTTGCCCACTGCTTCACTCTATGGTCTGCTGTGCTCTATGCTCTGCTGCTACTTTTGCTGCTATTGCCATTTCAGGATGATTTTAATTTAAATCTGTTGTTAGCCAAGTGTAACAACGAACTTTGCCAGATCTTTCATTTTTTTCTGGCTACGTTTTTGCTGTTGTTGCTTCTGTTGCCGCAGGCTAGAAAACGGCCAACAGTCGAAAAGAGCAACGACGCTTTAACTCAAGCAACAACAAATACGCAAACGTGTCTATTTATTTACCTGCAACCAAGAGAGAGAGAGAGAGATAAAGAGAAGAAGAGAGGCTTTTTTGTTGGTAGTGGGCGTGGGCGGCGACGCACCAAAAGCCAGGCAGGGCAGGCAAGTCAGTTCAAATGCGAAAACAATCCGATTTATGGCATTCGGAAACAGATTAAAATCCTCGGGGTAAATTCTATTCCATTTAGGCAAAAATACATACATACATACATACATATGTATTCACAAATAAGTATACGTAGATTTGCATCTACATATTTCTCAAATTCGCAATGTTCGCAAGGTTGCATTGTCGCTTGGTATAGGATTTTGACTCACTCTACTTTCCTCAAATCCACTGTGTGTTTGGCTATGGTGCGGAAAATTTGGAATAGTAATAACTGATATGTGTGTGTGTGTGTGTGTGTGTAGAGTTGAAAACTCGTACGATTTAATAACAAATTTTACTTCAACATAAATCAGATTTAAATATTCGCCATTGGCTATGAAAAGTATTTGAATTCTGTTGGGTCGTGGGTAAACCATCAATTTGATGATTAGAGTTAACTCAACCATTTTAATTGAATGATAAGTGAATCATTTTCACTCGAAATTTTACAGTACAATTCCAACAATATACTAGCGTAAGCCACCTCCAGACGTCCAAAAGGCCCATCTGCAAAGGTTACGGAGTTCAGCAGACCGGTGCTCGGCTATAGTAACCGTATCGTAACATGAAAATTGCTTGTTCAAAGCATCATTTAAAATTCGTTTAATTATAAAAGGCGAGCCAGCGGAGTCAAACATTTTCATTACCATGTAGCTACTGATACTTTTACTTGGAAGTAGTATTGATAGCGATACCTGAAAAAGATCGGATCTAAATTATCGATTCCCACTTTTATCGATATTTTGGGCTTTTGGAAAGCCAATGACTTCTCAGCGAATTCCGGTTTGCTGGTGAGAGCTCTACCGAGAAGGTGTGAGAGTCGAGTAGCGAAGTCTCTCTTTTGCTTTTGCAGCTTTCCGACGTCGAGCTTTCTTACGCCGCGAGTCGATTTTCGATCCTCGGAGTGTACGTACGTTTCATACACTGGAAACATGCCTTCCGTCTATCGCAATATGATCGATTTGGTTTCGCGTTTTCGATCTACCGGCAGCCATGTACCTGGGTGAATCTTTTCACAATGAAACCTGGTGCCACAGATATTTCGGGCCCGGTAAAATTGCTCAGTTTCAGTCACAGCCGGATACTGTACTATTTGACTGGACGAACTGACCACGTGATGCCGTACGAAGCTTCAAATAGGTCTCTTGGGACTACACTAGAGGATGCTGCATGGACGGGTATCCAATGGAGAAGGGTAAAAAGAGTTGGAGCTACGGTTTTACTGTCCAGAGCCAGATATTGTAAGTTTTACAGACTGGCCTATCACTGCAGTATTTTTCAAGTTAAAATCCTGCCCGTGAAGAAAGCGGCTTAGCTCAACAGTCTGGCAGCCATTATTCGCACAGCATCTGCTCAAAAACCGAAGCAGAGTGTAAAAAGGCATTGGGAGGATTGGCTGAAGCGAATACCGTGTACCTTAATTCGATTTCGGAGCAGAAGGTTGTAAAAGGGAATGAAAGGGCAGATGACTTTTTCAAACAGGGGGTATAACTAAAAGACTCAATTAATGAGGAAGTGCCATCTCGCTACAAGCAATGAAACGGTCACACGAACTGTTTACCTATCAGTAAGCAGACGGAGCGCAGAAGCAAACACCGGGCTATAGGATTGGAAAAATCAAATCGAAGTCCTGCGGTACTAAGCTCACGATATTTTTACTTTCTCTTCAAAGGAAGAACTCCAGATTCTTACTGGATTTGCTCACAGGTCATTGACACATGGCGGCACATGCCTCTAATGGGGCACATAATATGTGAATGCCCAGCACAGAGGCGAGGACTCGTGATACTTGGCGAAGCACGGCTGCAGTGGGCTGCCGACAAAGGGCCGAAGAGCCTACTTCGAGGTTTTTAATGGTCGTGGGTTTCTGGCAACACAAGCGACCTACCCGGTCTATGTGAGGCTTTTTGTTAGGCCAGACCCCTTAAGCTAATCTAACCGAATCTATTGTTTGGAAAAATAGCATTACCATGAGAGAAAATGTTAATGTTAAATGTTATATGAGAAAAATAGCATTTCTCTAATGAAAATTACTTTTTTAATTAAATTATTAAAAAAGTTTTAAATAAACATTTTTTTCTGTTACAAAATACGTGGCTTTATTTGTATTTAATATTGTGTACAATATTATTATTAAGGCATTTGTTTTAACCACAGCAAGCAAAGTGCACTTTGAAATAATCAAACAAACTGAAGCTTTGAAGAAATTCTGTAAACCGTTTCTGGCTTTATAATAAAATTATTTTTGGAACTATACAAACCGAACAGTGGGTTTTTTGCATTATGGAGAATATTTTTGGTAATTCAACAATTCAAATTTGTATTTTCTGCTCCATATTTACAGTTGTGTGAAAAAAAATCAGAAATGACGTTAGAAAACATAGAACAATTTAATAAAGTTGTATCAAATTTTCAAATATTTGAATTCGATTGTATGGAAATATTCTAGGTATGCCAAGTGCATTCGGCAATGAAAAGGAATGTGTGACAATGACAGCACAAAAAAAATTTTTTTTAAATCAACGGAAATTTCTTGCCATTTGGGACTTGTCCTAGAATTTAATTAGAATTCAAATATTTGAAAATTTTGTTTTTCTACTTTTACTACAAATTTTGAAATGTGGATTTTTACGTTCGCTCAAAGTCAACGGAAATTTTAGCTCCTTGAATCTTTCATTTTACAATTTTAGAATTTAATTAACTATACAACTGCGTACCTAGAATTTTTATAAAATTTGGAGTTAAAAAATTCGAACATTTCGTAGAGTTTGCTCACTTTTTCTACAAAAAAGTGTGAAATGTGGATTTATATGGCAGGACTGACAAAACAACTAACAAACAAAGGAGAATAAGCAATACTGGCCAAAATGACCTGTACGTATTTTTTACACATAACTGTATATTCCTTTCTATTTCATTCAGCGCTCGTTTAAATTTTCTTTGGTGCCTAATGGATTGCCATAATTTATTTGAATTGCTCCTTAGTATTTCCCATTCCGCTCAAAGTCATCGGAAATTTTTAGCTTCTTGGAACTTTCACTTTATTATACTAGAATTAATCAGCTTTCCTGGAAGTTGTGTAAAAATTCGGATTGTAAATTTCAAAATTTTGTTTATTATGTGGATTTATACGTTGTATGTTTTTAATGAGCTAGACAAAAGAACAAAGAAAAGAAGAATTACCAATACTGGCCAAAATATCGTATACATATTTTTTGCACATAACTGTATATTTCTTTCTATTTCATGCTGTGCTCGTTAAAATTTTCCTTAGCGCCTATCTCTATCTAATGGGTTGTCATAATTTATTTTGTATTGCTACCTTTCCCATTTTACGCAAAGTTTCTAAAATTTATTGAGGCATAAGCTATTTTGTGTTAGTCCTCAGGCGTTAAATTGATTGATACCGAAACGTGGCTGATTATTAACATTACCAACGGAGAGTCTAAGTCAATTAATTCTACCAAGAAGATAAAGAAAAACACTTACATATTTCCAAAGGATGCTATCGTACTGGCCGACACTTAAGTTAAACAACAGCAATAGTCATAAAAAAAAAATATTCTTAGACTGTGGCATGTAATTATTTGTAAATAACGCAAAGATTTTTATGTGCATGCCGGCGATAAGGAAAAATTTATGTCGAAGTGAGAAGTTTTAACATATTTCACTCACAGTGGCATTAAACCAACGAAGAATGGCCTCTTACTGCTTGGCTTCCCTTCTCTTGTTCGCCCTCCCTACGCTTTTCCACATTCGCTTACCACTGCCCGTCCGTCCGTTCGTTTGTTTGCTCTCATTATTATTTATGCTAAACTTTACGCTGCTAAAGTTGATATTTGTCTTTGTCCCTTTTTTTTTTGTTTGGTTTATGCTGATGATGAAGGCCCTCGGCGTCGATTTTTAAATATGCTTTAAGCTCTAATTTATATAAAACGCAAGTATAAATAAACAAAAACAAAAATAAAACATATTTATTTGCCTACGCAGTGAGGTGGCATAGCGAAATTGTGAATGTAAAGTGGATTTATGTTAGAAGACTGGAAAGTTTTCAAATGAATTGTAGAATCTGCTGTGGCTCGAAGCAAGTTTTTTTTTATATTCTCTTGTTTTGTAAGGAGGTGACTAATTTATGTGTAGGATAAGAAATGTATACAGTGCTGGTAAATTTAGAATAAACTTGTTGTAAGATTTTGTTTCATAGCGAAAGAAAAAACAAACGGCGCAATAAAATGCAAATAGTGTCATTAAGGATGTAAGCAAATTAGAGATTAAATATGTAGACTAGACAGGGAACAGTAAGAAGCGGCCTGTTCTATTGTGAGGAAGTGGAAGTACTGTGTGCGTGTGTAGTAAGGTTTAAAATTTTCTAGTCTAACAAGTTTGGATTTATCCAGGCACTGTAACGGTTACAATTTTTATTTAAAAAAAAATCAAGATTTAATCATAATTTTGAGATTTTTATTTTTCGTTCGAAAATATTCGTTGCTCTTGGATCTTTATTCAATCGATCAAGTTCGATATTTTTTTCGATAAAAAATAATCGTTATTCTTGATCTTACAATTCTTCGATCATATTTGTTCGATATTTTGTGATTTGTTTTTTTTTCGATCATAAAACATGTCATTCTCATCATCATTCTCATCGAAAAAAATTAAATTCAGCAAATATCGTCCCGAAAATTGGAAACACAATAATAACGATTATTTTTTATCAAAAAAAAAAATCACAAAATATCGATTATGCAATGATATAAAACAAAAATCATGTGAATGAAAATAAGGTCAGGTTTGTATGGCATATGGCATTAGATAGAGTTTTGTTTGTAGCGAATTCTTTAGGTTCATCGCTAACTTTTATTAGAGTTGCCACCTGTTTGAAAGGTCGAATTTAATTAATTTATATACAAATTGTATGAAATATTAAAATATGGTCGACTCGACGAAAAGTAAGTTCATACAAACATTTTGAAGAGGGATGCCACCTGTTTCAAATGTCAAATTTGATTAAATTACACCAAAAAATATAAAATATTGAAATGTGAATATTAAACGGTTCATTTCGCTGAGGAGAAGGTTCATGGCTAGCTGTATCTTGAAGAGGGATGCCACCTACTTGATAAGTGAAAATATACACGAGTTATATGAAATATTCAAATATGGGTGTCGAACAGTTTGTCCCGCCTAGCAGAAGGTTACATTCCTATATTTTGGAGAGGGTTGCCATCTGCCATCAAGTTATATGAGGTATTAATGGATGAGTATCAAAAGGTTGCTCTCGGCCAGAAGGTTCATAGCTAATTTTATGAGAGTTGCCACCTGTTTGAAAAACCGAGCGCACACAAATTATATGAAATATAAAAATATGGGTGCCAAACTGTTTGATTTCTTCAGGTGAAGGCTTATAACATAAAGAGGGTTTCCATCTGCTTGAAAAGTCGGATTTAATAAAACTATATACTCGTACAAGTTATATGAAATGGTAAAATGTGAATGTCAAACTGCAAAAAGTCTCAGCGAGGGCAAACATAGTGCATACTTACAATATATTTTTGAGAGGGTTGCCACCAATTATATTTGTCACAGAAATGCGTTTACTAGTTATACATACAAAGGGCAATTAATAAATAAATATAGGTACAACAACGTCTGCCGGGGTTTTCTAGTAACATAACTTTTAATGAAAAACCCCTATCTATATTAACTACTTTTATTTTTTTTACTTCAATCAAAAATTCTACGTCACAATTTTCCATTCTACCAACAGCGCTAACTGGAAGGACTTCAATCACTTTCACCGAACTTTACTTCAAAGCTTCTACTGTATTTACTCAAAGTGCGGTTTACAAACTCCAATGTGGCGGTACAGTAGATACTCACAAGACAAAAACAGTGGCAGCCAAAACCAACAGCAACAACGCGAGTGCACAAAAATCAACAATTGATTGCTGCTATTTATTGTAATCCGCTGCGGTTGCCACAACTCTTACGAAACCATTACACAACTGACCCTGCAAGACAGTTGATCATCAGACAAAGGCTCATATTATAAGGAATACTGGAACGATTTTTCGGCATCCGTTGTCAAGTTTGGGTTGAAGACAAACAGTGTCATCTTCTGTGTAATTTTTTTTATTTTCATTATAACTAATTATAAAGATGTTCATCAAAGTACTCATTTTGATGCAGGCCATGGGAAAAAAATGTGTACTTTTCCTTTGTTTGCGTGATATTTTGTCTCCTTCTACTAACGGCAATGCCCATTTTGCTCTACGGAGCACAAGACAACTAATTATTTTTATGATTACAATTTTCTTGGTGCTGATAACTAAACTACCCGCTGTTGTCATCAATAATAGATTACAAAAACAAAATTATTTAGAAAATGCACATATATTAAGAAACTAATAAAAAACTAATGTAACTGTGTTATAATTTTTGTCAAAACTGCACAGCAATGTCTTGTAGGGGACCTACTGCATTCACTACCCGAAACAAACCCTGCAGGAAGTGAAGGTAGCTTAAACTTAACTTTAATCTGTTTACGGAAATACTAGCGTTGACTATTAATTGTATGTTTTTCTTGAGAAAAGCTTACTATTTTTGTATGGCGATGGCCGAAAAAAAGTCAGCCCTGGTTCTCTCTGCATTAGTTGACAGCTAACTACTAGCTAACTATTATTTGGCACGAACTAGTTTTTGGTAGCTAACTTTTTACTAAAGGTAAACTAATTATTTATTAACTATTTTTATGTGAAATAAAGCTACCTATTACCACATCTACTTTCTTATGTATTGCCTCTTTTAAAGTAAAATAAAGATCGAAACAAATTATGTAACATAATCAAGTGACAGTATTTACATATTCAAATATTTGAAAAAATTAATTTTGCTTAAATTATTATAGTTATTATTATAAGTAAATAAAACTTTCCGTAGAAACAACACAGGAATCCTTATCACTTCAATGATTTTTTTTTTGTGAGTTGATGAACGATCTCCAAACTTTTGACAGCTGGCGTTTTTAAATTTTTCTGCATAACTTGCCAACTAACTGAAAATGTATTTCTGGGTGTTTGATAAAAATGGGTTATTACCTTAAATCACAACAAAATAGTTCATAAAAAGTCAGTTAGTTTTAGTAATTGATAATTTTTTACTGCAGGGAATCCATCACTTTGCACTAGTATTATAACAAAACATTTCGCTATACGCATTGCATGTAAACCAGAGCAAACGATACGTTTCAATGTATATCGTGCTAGCTCCCTCTCTCCACTGTACAACAGACTATGTGTGAGTTTCGTTCCGATGCCCTAAATGGATTCAGTGAAAGTTTTTTTTTAATTTCTCACGCGTACTTTCGGAGTACCACGTTAGATTATAGATGGTGTTCGTACTGGGTACATATAGATTTATTTACAAACATATTGATGAGCTTGCTACTACTCGTAGTGACTGTTACTGAAGCTGCTAAACTTTCCGATGCTGCTGCTGTTGCTGCTTTGACTGATACACTGACTGACTGTTGCTGTTTATCTTATTTTTGATCTTATCAAAGTCGTTGTGCTACAATGTTCTTGTTTTTATTGTGTTTTTGTTTTTTTTTTGGTTTATTGCTATTTGACAGCATCAATGCAAACTCTTGTTGTTGTTTTTGTTTGTGCTACTACCAGCTTCATCGGTTGCGGTAAACCAACGAACTGGGTGGCATGCCTTTTATTTGCTCGCTGTACACTTCATTGTTTGCATTATCGATAAAGCAAGTAAAATATTACATTTCAATACGTTCACCGGTGGCGCAAAGGACCTATGTATATCAACACACACACGCATACACATGCATACAAGCATACATACATATGTACATACAAAAAAAAGCTGCTCAGGATTTATGTGCCTGGATATAAAGTAAATATAAATAGACGAGAGAGAGATTCGAACTTTCACTTAGTGCGAGAAAAAGGGAATGATTTAATGCTCTGCTTCCTCATCTCTGTCTCACCTCCCCATATAAATCCACTACTAGCAGTTCATTCTGCAGATATTTATTTGTGTAATTTATTTGGCCCTTTCAGTTTCAGATTTCGTTATACTTTTGATCTATATTTTATGCATAAGTACATAATAATAATTTCTGACACTCAGCCAAATATATATGTATGAAAAATATGCATGCCTCCATACACATACGCGTGCATACATTGTATTTACCCTGTCGGAAAAAGAATGACTTTGAAAGTAATTTAAAAGGTACATTTTTATCAACCACAAGTGGTTGAAATCCTTTCTCTTTCTTGTGGTAAGCAACTAACTTTATTAACGTGGCGATGTCTAAGGAGTAAGTCAATTATCTGCCTCTGCATTTGCATGAAATTAGTTTTTTCTCTCAACTACAATAGAATGTTTTTATTCCAATTATTTGAAATTCCGTTTTTCTTTCAAATTGCTTTAAAAGCATTTCAGAAAAACTCAAATTTCAGAAAAGTTCAACTGTATTTCAGAGAAGCACAACTTTACTTCAGAAAAAGCCAAATGTGTTAAAAAATCCACAAATATATTTAAGAAAAGCTCAAATGTATATCAGAAAATGTCAAGTGTATTTCAGAAAAACACAATTTTATTTCAGAAAACGACAAATGAATTTCAGAAAAACGCAAATGTATTTCAGAAAAACACAAACGTTTTTAAACGATTTTTTTCTGATATCCATTTGACTTCTCTGAAATACAATTGTGATTCTCTGAAAAATATTTGAGTTTTTTTGAAATGCTGTTAGAGTAGGTGTAGTCAAATTTTTAACTAAATTCACACCTGTTCTTTTCCAATTATTCAAAAATATTATAGTCAACTTTGTAGTAACTATAAATATTTTATTTTTAGTTTGAACGAAAATACACTTTAAATTCAATTAAGTATACAAATTGCAAATAATTACACCATTGTATTGTGATAGTAGATTTTTTGCTCAATTACATTGCTTTACAGGAAAAAAATTTCAAAAAATTCAGGTATAGGAGATGACATCAAACACATATTTAAAAAAAAAATTTGTACGGGTAGGGTTTTGAAATTACGGTAATTTTCTGGGTCTTAGTTTTGGGGTAACATTTCATTAACTATTTTGTATTGCTTAACTGTTAAATGCGTTTATTGAACGACAAAAAACTTGTAAGGTTAGGTTTGAAACGTACTGAGTTATAGCTGATTAAAATTAACCATTTTTAAATTTTTGTTTTCAATTTTTTTCAGAGTTTTTGAGATTTTTTTAAATTTCTTAATTTTTTGTTAAAAAACCTGAAATAAGAAATTAAAGAAATCGCGAAAATTCTAGAAAAAATACTTTTAATATCAAAATTAACAAAAAAACCATTTTCATTTCGACCAGTTATAACTCTGCATGTTTTAATCCCAATGAATATATTGCTAGTATTTATTTACAAAATAATAATTAATAAAACTTATTGCATTTTTAAAAAGGCATAGATATGAGTTATTGAAAATATATTTTACCGCTTAAAAATTGTAATACTAAACCAGCTGTATACAAATGAAATATTTGTTGCAAGTTATAACAACATAATTAATTTAATATGCACTTTTTTCAAAACAGTTGACTTCCAACTACTTTTTAGATTGGTAGTTTTTTAAATTTTCTGCTCTTCCGGCAGGGTAGATATGAATGAGTGAAATAAATTATACTGAAGTGCCAGTATGTTTTGCGGAATTCGCGGCCAAGGTGGTAATTCGTATATTCCATGGTATATTTCAAAACTCAAATAAACATTTTAAGGTATACAACTCAACTGGATAAAATTCCAACATATCAAAAAATGGTATTCCTTAATAGTAAAAAGTACACAGTTGCATTTGCCACCTTAAATACCTCCTCACTAAGAGCACTTCACAACAAACCGAAATTCGTGAGCATTGGAAGCACATTTCTGTCTCACTTCTGAAGAAGTAATTGGCCCTCAGCGAGCCCGAAAAAACGACTGATACGATGAGGAATGTCGCGCCTCTACAGAAAAAAAAATACACTGTGATCGGGCGCAACGCAAGCTAAATGGAAACACTACCGGGAGTTGCGAGAGAAAGAGAGACTTATTGTTCGCAAAAAGGAGTGCGAGGCCGCTGTACGTGAGTGCGAAGAGCTTGATATGCTAGCCGTCAGGAAAAGCGACCGAACATGACTTACGGAAGGTTTTAAGACCAGTGAAAATTCCTACAAGAACTAGAACGGTGGCCTGGTGACGGATATCCAAAGCACACCTAAAGGATAACGAAGACCTGGTAAAGTGCAAATGCGGTAGCGAAGTAACCGTGGCGGTGATTTCCATCTAGATGAGGTCCCTGGGTATGGGTCTGGTTAAACTTGACGACGAATTAAAGTTCACAGAGCAGCATTTGCGAAAAGGCGTTCAAAATTAATTGTGCGCTCACTAGGATTACTTGTAAATGCGAGGAGACTCAAACAGAATAACAGGTAACATCTGGTTTGCGTACTAAAATCAGTGATCTTCTATGGGTACGAAATTTAGGCATCGTGGTATCAAGCCGATATACAGATTCTGTGTGCACTAAAAGTTTGTTCAGCTTTCGGATGGTTTCGGAAACTCCAGCTCTTTCATGGCCTGGATGCACCCCATTGATTAACTTGCGAACGAAGTCTCACTCTCAGCTCTTGACTACTTCAGAGCATCCAACTCAATTTAAATGTAGGGGTGTGGGTCGTACAACTCCTACAGAAGGTGGCAAGCTAGTGCAGCGTGCGACGAATTGTGCTTAGACAGAAATGAAAGACAGAGCTTGATGCTCGAAATTGCCTACCGACGAAAAACCTGACTCTTAGCTGCAGCGGTACCGGAGTCTTGGTTCGGATTTAAATTCAACTCTACGGGGTTTAGAGACATAAAAGTACATATGCATATCCAATAGAAAGGGGCCAAAGAAGACAAAAAGTAATGTGTCAAATGTTTGTATAAAATTGTATTTAATTATATTGTGACTACTGAATGATAGATGACGTTGGCATATGTAGATGTTTTAGTTTTTCAGGCCTGTTTCTAACAATTTTATAAGGATCAAAATGGATTGATGTTCTTGGTTTCGATTCTGACAAAATTCTGACAAAAACGATTAGAAAAGTTTCTTCTTTGACTAGTCGGCATGAAAAGTAATTGGCAAATTAAATCGAAGTATAGTGTATCACTAATATTAAGCTAAGCTCTCTTGTCATAATCACGATTTGTAACATTTTTGTGTAAATTTCATTTTCATCTGCTTCGTTTCAACTTTCACTTGCTAACAGCACGTACTGCTATTTACTCTTTCTGCCTGCTGTCAAGAAGTTAAAAAATATGCACACTTAGAGTGTCTGACACTGGCGGAGAGCGGAGGCAAAGATATGGACAGTTTAAAGAAAAATACTTCACATTAATAAACAATTCAGGCATACAATTTACAAAATGAACAAACATTTAAAATCCCACTTAACCGAATACTTTACACGTGTCGCATACACAATATCATTGTCTGTGTGTGTGTGTGTGTGTGCGTTTGCGTTTTTTTACTCGCCGCTCCCACCTATTTCAATAAATCGTTTCGCATTCTCACACACCCAGAAAAACATTATTTGCAAGAAGCAAAAATTTGCAAGGAATGGAATGTGCACGCAACGCTATAGCAAAGAACAAATGAAAAGGAATTCTGTTAAAAATATTATTACGTGTGGGTGTGTGTGTGTGTGTTTATGAAAAGAGCAAACGTTTCTCGACCATAAATAATCTGCAGGCGTTAAATATATCAAACTGGCATTGTTTTTTTTGTTTTTTTTTTTTTGTTTGTAGAAAGGCAGAATAAATGGAGGGTATCTTCGGTCTCGCCCAAGGGTATAGAGGACCTCAGTCCATCTTTGGAAGGCTTACACTAACTTTACGCCTGAAAATGCTGCTGCACCTATTTATTTACATAGTTAGGTTAGTTTTGTTCTTATAGCTCTACTCGTGCGTATCTTCAAATAATATTTGCTTTTCTTTGCCTTCTCTGGACGCTAACTCAATACAAATGTACATTTAGTACACTCCTAAATATTTATGTATACACATATTCATTTAACCAGTTTTCTATGTTTTCCTTTTTTGGTTTATAAATCAGTTGTACTCTTCGTATGTTTCTTGTTGTAATTGTTGTAAACCGTTGTCACAATTGTGATTTGTGTCTATATTTGTTTCGTACACTCTGCCCATCAATCTTCGCACTTATGTGTGTGTGTGTGTGTGTGCGTGTGTCCCCAAAAGCATGGCCCATGTCCCACACAGCCAATTACCCAAGAGGAAAAAAAAAATTGCATTTACCTTAAAGTTTACAATGCAATAAAATATGCAAAATATTGCGCAATCAAAGAGTTTAACCTTCGTTCGCTCTTCGGGTCAATTAGACCCAAATTTCAAATTTCATATTTTATAATTCGGTCCAAATTTTAGGGAATTGAAGCGGAGGTTTGGCTCAACGGACAAATCGCATACGAATGTTTCTAATTTTTTTTAAATCAAAGCCGAAATATTTGCTCCTGTATGTGTGGGTCACTTTGACCTAGTGTATTTTTGTAGGTTAATACGCTCGTAGAATTTTTACCGTTAGTATTTATGTTGTCTTCAGTTTTTTGACACATAAAGTGAACGTTTTTATTAAAATATTCCGGACCAATATCCAACTGATGATTCAGATCCATTTGACACAGCCGACGATAAAGATTATTTGCCAGATGAAACTGAAAGTAATTTTGACGGTAGTAATGATTCGGACATCGAATTATTGACTCAAGACTTGAGAGAAGAATAAATAAATTTCTTACTGTTTATGGATTTTTTAATTTAATTTTTTTCATGAATTAGGAACAACTGAAAAGGTATGCTTTTTTGATCGCTGTGATAAATTTTTGAACTATAGTTGTTCGAATCACAAATACTATTTGTCTAGAGATTGCGCTGGAAATATTAAATAAAATTCGCTTTTCAAGATTTTCTTTTACATTTTTTTAATTTTCCTCATTTTTCTCTGATTTTTCTGTGCATTTTTGATCAAACTATCTTTTTCTTAAACTCAAAAGAAATGAAAAAAGTTTTATGTTTACTGCTTGCCACGATTTGTCTCTTAAAAACAAGACCAACGTCGCAAAAACAAGCGGGGTCAATTTGTCCCAAAAAATGTAACTTGGGTCATTTTGATCGATATGGAGCGGACTTGTTCACGGAATTAAAGTCCGGAGAAAGTTTAACTTCTTTCAAAGCTTAAAAGTTTTTCACTTAAGTAAAGACAACCCATGCACTTTTCATTCTCAAAATCATTGCTACTTATATTTCGTTTACCACTTTCCTGCTGACCCCTTAAGACGCCCATTTGTCGTCCTTCACCAAACCAGTTGATTTGCTCTGTTTGCTCACAAAAGTGTTGATATTATGATATATCCGAACACAATTGAGTTAGAAGGAAGCTGAAGGGAAATGGCTAGCAAGGGATTTTAGACGTGTGGGAATACCGACAAAAATCTTTCCAAGCCATTAAATAGTTTATGTGCTCCCAACCTGGACACACTTTAGCTGAGTCAATGAGGTGTATTTGAGGTATTGTTTACTTACGTCCTAACATTTTCCATATGATGATAATTTGCTGTGTATGCTTGCACTATGTAAGCAAATATGCTTTGGACAAACACACTCTTTGCAAATAATATTTTTTGGGTCAACACAAAACTTGGTCACTAGCTAATTTATTACATAGTACCAAAAAGGCAGCCTGTTGCGTTGCGCTCCAGTGGATCGACAAAGGACCACTTCAGGTGTTTAGGTTAGCAGCTGCGGAGGCGGTAAGGGTTGTGTGGGGGAAGTTGTGAAAACGAATAGCTACATTTAAGTAGTTTTTAAATTTAAGAATGTTGTAAGTAATTTCACTAAAGACTTTACTGATAAGCTCAAATTTATTGTAATACATAATTCTTAGATTGTTTGGTTATATGTATATGAAATGCCGCACAGAAAGTTATCAGATGTTTATAATCACTTAATTTTCTCATTTCTATAGAATGCCAATGCTGATCTGAAAGTTTATTTGCTAAAACTCTAGTCCAAAGAACGCAGATTACAAAAAAGTTGCATCAGTGTAATTATCTTGTGGTAAAAAATGTTTGCTTACTTCATCACACCACAACGCAATTGGATCTAATTAGATTCTAATATCAATTAGTGAACATCAAATTTGTTCTGGTATGGTGAAATAAGCCAAAATATTCTGCTGGCATATCCGGTGAACGTATGCAACTTCTTTGTAATCTACGTTCTTTGCTCCAGTCACTAATTGAGACTACTCGGTATTGAGTAAGCCGTCTCAAATCTCTAGCCTTAAAATAAAGCCGCTAATTTGTCAGCAGGCTCTGATCAGGTGACAAAATAAAGAAATTCAAAAAAAAAAGGCGCTATCGATCTGATCTTTGTTCGTTCGCTATGCTTTGCTTAGTTTATTAAAAAATAATACTTAGGTAAAAATGTGCTTGGTTTTTTATTTACTTTGTTTTGCCGTTGTGATCGATTGCGAATATGGATGAGTACTTGTATTTATCGATTGCTGATAATAGTTTTAGTTTTTACACATATTTTAATTAAATTAAATTTGACACACATAAAATTCAGAAATAAAACCGAATTGGTTTAGCTTCCAAAGAGGAGTAACGCTTTTGACAAAGAATTAAAAAGTATATTGTGTGCAATCGATTAATTTCGCTTACTGAATACCGAAATCGTGTAATTGAAAGTAGCATATTAAGAAACTTAAGATGATACTAAAATACAGAATACGGTCAGAAATATCAGCAGATTTCTATTTTCTCTAAAATTTATCTAGACAGAAATTTTCGAAGACAAGTAATGGGGTAGATTATGGTAGTCAAAAAAAAGAAAGAAAAAAAAACTAAGGTTGCTGTTTCATCAATGGCATTATGATATGCAAGAGAAAGCCGACCAAACTTGAATAATATGAGCTACGCCCAAAATTTTTGGTGTCATATGTTATTGTATTAATCAAAATTCAGGTAAGAATTCCTTGCATATTTAATAAATTCACATACTATTTTGGAGTAGTTTAAGATTTTCATATTTGCGTTCTTATTATTGGGTTGCAGAGAAAAAATAACTAAAATTTATTAAATAAATACATTTTTAATATTCTGATGATCTTCTGACTTCGTGAACTGTTTACTTGTGGGATCTGCAAGATATTTTCCAAATAAAGTATGAAACTCACATACTCTAAAGCTGCGACTCCCGAAGAGCTGACTAGAAATTTGGAGAAATAGATATATACAATGATACAAAAAGGTTGTGGTTACGAAAAAATGCGAGAAAGTCTAATTAGAGAGTGGTCAGTTGTAGTGATTTCGTATTAAACTTATTTGGTAGCAGCAAGAGAGAAATGTACAAGCGATCGACGAGTTTTGATATGGGAAAAGGGTCTAATAGCTGGACACTTGAAGCATATAATGTTAAGACATACGAACTAAGTTTGGACCTATTTTCGAACTTATCACGAAGTTTTCCCAAACCCGTCCGGACTTGTCCTGAGCCTGCACCGAACAAATCCCGAACTAGATTCATATAAGTACTGAACTAATTCTCAACGGTGCTCGAAGTTATCTCAAACAAGCTCCGAGCAGGTCTTGAACTTGTGTTGGAAAGGCCCTTAACTAATCGCAAAATGGCGCTTAACAATCCTTGAGATGTGTGTGAACTAGTCTTAAAATTATCCCGAAATGAGCGCGGAATAGTCTAAAAAGATCCCGAAATAACTAGTTCCAAAACTGTTACGAAATAGTCTAGTACTAGTTCTAACGAAATGCTCCCGAATCTCGAAATGGTCTTAAAAAAGGTTCAGAAATTGTTTTAAAGTGGTCCCGAAATGTTTCTTAAAGGATCCGGAAATAACTAGACCCTAAATTATCTCGATGTTGTTTAAAACAAGTCCCCAAATGGTCCAGAACTAGTTCAGAAATGATCTCAAGGTAGTCCCGAAATTGTCCAGAACTGACACCGAAACAGTCATGAAATGGTTCCGAAATAATCCCCAAGTGGACCGGAAATACTTCTAAAAGGTCCCCGAAGTAACTAGTTTCGAAAGTGTACGGAAGTGATGCAGCACTAGTCCCAAAATGTTCCCGAACTAGTGCCGAAATGGTGCACAGTTTCATATATGCATACACATATATTATACATATCGTTACATGCATTTATAAGTAGCGATATACACACATATATCGCCGTGTTGTGACCTCGTGACGCGACTTTGTGACGCGACATTGAAACATCAGTCTAATGCCACTAAAGAAGTTTTACTTCAAAAAGGTTAGCTCTGAGCGACTTGGGACAATTTTTATTCTTAATAATATGCCGAAGTATAGAAAATAAAATAACCAAAATGTATAAATACTTAGTTAGTTTTATTTAATTTAAGTCTAGTTGAATATTTTTAAGTATGTCTTGGAAGAAATTTTGACGTCAACGACTTTGTGTTATTTACCACAAAATAATAAAAATACAGTCGTTTATGCAATTGTTGTTGTTGTATAAAAAATGCACATGTAGTCAAAACGAAACCTTGCAGAACGCTAAACGTTTCTCACACAGAGCATATTTCTAACGTTTAGTATTCAGTTCAGCTGTCCTAAAACATTCGCAGACATTTACTATGCCCCGAACTGAGGGGTCTCATTACCAATCCAAAATCGAATTTATTGCCATTATATTCGAAGCAATCAATTCACCACTTTTGCCTATTTGATTGCAAATTTTCAAATGTATACACGCATTTGCAACTTGACTATTATGCTAAACTATCTAGAGCCAACAATCACAGCCAATAAGCAAAAATATGCAGACAAAAAAAAAACAAAAAAATAAATTTTTTTTCTTCGCCATCGTTGTTGTTGTCATTAGTTTGTCTGCAGCTCGTTAGTAAATACTTGGTGCAATGCCAAATCGCTAAGCAGGCAGAAATTCAGACCGACAGTCAGACCGAGCGCGATACTAGACGACTTATAATGCTATATAGCCTATTGAGCCAAACTAACTTTGCAAATGCACGCCTCAAGTATTTAGTAGGACACACCCAGCGCATCAGCGGCACAATAATGTGTGCTGATAGAGCGGCGGCGAGTGGTGGTAGCGGTGGGGAGGTTGCCAATAAAAATTGATGTACTGTCGTAAACAATAACAAAATGTAGCCAGCAAAATAACAAAATGCATAGAAAAATACAACAACAAAAAATAAATAAAAAATAGAAAAACATTGGCAAGTAAGCGATACAAATAAATAAATGCGCAAATTGGTTTGCATGCTTTGTACGAGTAGCTGCAGGTTACTTATACGCCATGGAATACAATACTATTTTCGATATATGGAAATTATTGGTGTGTGTGGAAAGGTGAATTGATTGAGGCCGACTGGTGGCAGCATTTATGTTTGTTTGCAAGTAGGCAACTTTGTTCATTATCTATGCTGAAGCTCTTGATAATTTAATTTACGTATTAATTAATGAATACCATCGGTCAAGAGAACAGAAAAGAATAAGCAAGAATGATATAAATGAAGTGTCAAAATAACTCAACAGCCTGCTCTTCCACGTTTTGGTAGTGGTGTGGTGAATAATGCGTACTAAAATGATTTGAAGAATCATTAACGACTGTAATGCCTGTAAATCAAATTTTTTGATGGTAGCCTGATAAGTTCTAGAAGAGTCTCCTTAGGCTCATTGGCTGGCATTCAAAATCAAGCATTGGGTGTGCGAGACAGAAGTAAAACTTCTGCGCCGACTCCAAAGGGGATATAGAATTAAATACGGGGGAGTATTTTATAAGGAATCCTTTTAATTTTTTTTAGTTTAAGCATGAGTGAAAGTTAGCAAAAATAATAGTAGCATTAAACAAATAGTAGTAGAAATTCGTAAAAACAGTAGTAGAAATTAGTAAAAACTAGTAGTAATTAGTAGTAGCATTAAGAGAAATAGTTGCAGAAAATGGTAAGAAGTAATTAATAGTATTAGTAAAAATAGTAGAAGTAATAAGTAGTAGCATTATTGAAAATAATAAAAAGATTAGTAAAAACAGCAGTAGTATTTAGTACTAGCACAACTAGAAATATTAATATAAATAAGTAAAAACTATAGTAGAACATATTCAAAATAGTAGTAGAAATTAGAAAAAATAGTAGTAGTAATAAATAGTACCTTTAATAAAAATAGTAGTAGAAATTAGTAAAAATAATGGTAGTAATAAATAGTACCCTTAATAAAAATAGTAGTATAAATTAGTAAAAATAGTAGTAGTAACAAATGTAGCTTTAGTCAAAATGGTAGTAGAAATTAGAACAAATAGTAGTAGTAATAAATTGTACCTTTAGTCGAAATAGTAGCTGAAATTTGTAAAAATAGTAGTAGTAATAAATAATACCTATAGTCACTGTAGTAACAGAAATTAGTAAAAATACTAGTAGTAATAAATAGTACCTTTAGTCAAAATAGTAGTAGAAATTAGTAAAAAGAGTAGTAGTAATAAATAGTACCTTTAGTAAAAGTATTAGTAGAAATTGGAAAAAGTAGTAGTAGTAATAAATTGTACCTTTAGTCGAAATAGTAGCAGAAATTTGTAAAAATGGTAGTAGTAATAAATAATACCTTTAGTCAAAATAGTAATAGAAATTAGTAAAAACAGTAGTAGAAATAAATAGTACCTTTAGTCAAAATAGTAGTAGAAACTAGAACAAATAGTAGTAGTAATAAATAGTACAATTTGAATTAGTAGTAGAAATTAAAAAAAAAAATTTAGTAGTAATAAATAGTACTTTTAGTCGTAATAGTAGTAGAAATTAGTAAAAATAATAGTAGTAAAAAATTGTACCTTAAGTCAAAATAGTAGTAGAAATTAGTAAATATAGTAGTAGTAATAAATAGTACTTTTAGTCAAAATAGTAGTAGAAATTAGTAAAAATTGCGGTAGTAATTAGCGGTAGCATTAGTAAAAATAATAGTAGAAATTAGTAGTAGAAAAGAGTAGTAGCAACTAGTAGTATCATAAGTTAAAATAGTAGTAGCAATAAGTAGTAGCATTAATAACAATAGTAGCAGTAGTAGTCGTAGTGATAGTAGTAGTATTTATCAGTTGTAGTAGCAGAGGCAGTTTTTTGTTAATGTTGTATATCGTCCTTTTCTATAGGATCGCAGGTTGATTACATACAACTCTGACTTTCCAAAACTTTTGATAAAGTAACACACACAATTTTAATTGCAAAGCATGAGAGTCCAGGATTTCTTTCTGTTTTTTGTTTTCTTTTTTTTTTTTTAATTACCTAAATCGTATATTACAGGCGGTGATCTGTTATTATTGAAAATTTTTCGTCTGATACTTTCGTAGCGACCTCGGGTGTTCCACAAGGTGGTAGTATCGGGCCCCTGCTCTTTGTTTTCATTATAAACTACATTAATTTACGCTTTTGTTTTTCCAGCTTTTTGTTATAAGCCATTTAATCAATTTAGAATAACGTTTCTCTGACCCGATTGCTTCCTATCTTGCTCGGTTCTTACTAATTAATCTTAAGTTTTTTGGAAGAGGGAAGGTCAGTTCTTTCGCAAACTTTCGTTGGTTTTCGACATTACCCAAGGAACCGTGGGGTGGCCCTTTCTCGTGGGGTGTATAAATTTTAATATTCCGCATAGCGCACTCCGGTTTTCCTATACACTTTATAGCACCAATCGGCAAAAAGCTCAAATCAAACGGCAATAATTTACAATGATATATTGCTCACATAAGTATCTATACAAAACTAACTTTAATTAGAAATAGTATTTGCCACTAACAAGCCCAATCCACGTTATCAAATTTAGGACGACATTCATTTTTTCTATAAAGAAATACTTTGGATCCATCAATATTGTTTTCAAATTATTTATATGGACAGAAAATAATAAAATACAAGGAAGTGAACATCATCATGGGTCCATTGGACCCACTTGGTAAACAAAGCATTAATTATTCGACTCATGCGCCACCAAACGGATTATAATTTGGCTTATGTCTGTGCCAAGGGTCTAAGGAATACTCCGTATATATTTTGTTACAATCCGTTCAACTGTATTTGTGCCCAGTTTTTACAAGGGAAAGGGCTGCATTTTTATATATATGTACATAGATAAACTATATAATATACTTGTAAAAATTGCTCGCACTTTCCAACTAACTCTTTTTCCCTCGCGTCTGTTGTTATGGAAATAAAATTTATTTGAAAATTTAATTAAATCAACTTGTGAGCATTGCTGCTTTTTCAGCTAACTAAAAAAAAGTATATATTGAAAGTAAATATGTACATATGAATCCAATAACAATTGCTATCGCTCGCACATATAACCACAGTCGATTGTTGAACTGAGTATGTGCAAATTGTTGTTTGTTGCTATTGTCAGTAACTGTTGTTGTTTTGCAGCAAAATATAATTGGCATAAAATGTTTTCTTTGTATTTTTTTGTTTTTCTCTGTTCTTTTTTTTCTTTTAAACAAAAGTTAACAAATTAACTTATCAACTTTTATTGTCATATATGTGTGTGTGCATATATGTATACATAAACATAAACACATACCCAGCAAACACAGAGGCGTTAGTTCTTAAGATCTCTAAGGTTTCTAAAATAGTTACAAATTAACGATGGTTGGTCCTTGTTTATAATTAACTTAAAACTTACATCAATTTACATAAAATCCATATTGGAGACTAAATAGAATTAAATGTCAGAAAACAATCTACCCTGAAAGAAGCCTGTCCTCTAACTATCGGTTATATTAGCAAGAAAATTAACTCAAACTAGTGGTCTGTTTGTTGGTTAGTTTTCTATGGGCAACGGGCATGAAATGATCACTACATCTCTTTATTGGTTTTTTGCATTTATGAAAATGAATTTACAGAATTCTTTACTTTATTGAACACACATTTGTCCGTGGTGTCTCACAGCTAATATTATACTGTGTTCAAATTGACGCTTTAAACAAGTTTAATAGTATTTTAATGGTTAAATGGCAACACCACGAAAACAAGGTCGCCATATATCTGCATGTCTATTTTGCAGCATAGTTTTTGGCGCTCGGTCTCCAAATATGTAAATAAAATTCGGCTGGTACAGGGCGAACTGGTTAAAATACTTCTATTTTCCTCATGGCGCCGACTTAATTCGTTCATATCATATGGATCACTCTGTTACAGTATGTTAATCTTTTCTGTTCCTTAGGGGCACTCTATTTAGTTAAACAAATAGACGGCCTGGAACAGTTCTGTGTGTTAAAAAACCCCTGAATTGGCTTTTTCCAATCGGTTGCAGGGATATTATACAATCGATAACTTATTTTCGATATTCTTAGTTACTTTTTGCAGGGTCGTTTGCTTTTTGTAGAGCAAGTCACAGTTATCGACAGTTCCACTAATCGTATTCGTTCGATTCCGATTCCTATTCTAATCGTTCACTAGCTTAAACTTTTGTTTGGTATGAGGTTCGTTTTTTTTTCTTGTTTGCTCTTATTACCAATTTTCCACAATAATTGGTGACATCACTAGACAAAAAAACAAAATCGATTTATTTTCATTTGCAAAGTTTTTACACTTTTCTCTCTTTCAAAGCACAATTGCATTTCGTTCACATTTAAATTCACGCTTCCATTGTGCGCTTTCGTCAATATTTTCAATAATTGATTTGTTATATTTTAATTAGTGAAGCTAAAAGCAGTTTCATGTGCATTTGCATAGGTCGTAAATGCACAGCAGTATAGCAGATTTAATTAAAATCACTACACTACCCTTATCGTTTATTGACTAAATAGTGTTTATTAATATTTTCAATAATGGCTTTCTTTTTTTACACAAAACTAAACATGTATTTATTTATTTTGGGATTTTAGCAAGCAGTGCTGATTTGTTGCGATTGGCATTCAATTAAATGTTGAATATTTGATATTCGTGCAAAACTTAATTAACAATCAACGAGCTTTGATGATGGACAAAGATGAATTTATTGAAATACTGATAGAGCGATAAGAGCTACGTGTGTGTGTGTGTGTGATATTATTAATAAGTAGTTTAGGGAAGAATTTTATATGTTAGAGCAGTCATAAATTTTTCTTAATTAAACCAGGGACCGTAACTGTTATGACTTTTTTTCAAAAGAGTCAATGAATAATTGTTATTTTTTCACCGATATATTTTCAGTCAAAAATAAAAGTTAAAATTTGACTTTTATTTTTTCGGTCAAATATAAAAGTTAAAATTTGACTTTTATTTGTTCGGTCAAATATAAAAGTTAAAATTTGCCTTTTATTTTTTCGGTCAAATATAAAAGTTAAAATTTGGCTTATATTTTTTCGGCCAAATATAAAAGTTAAAATCTGCCTTTTATTTTTTCTGTCAAATATAAAAGTTAAAATTTGACTTTTATTTTTTCGGTCAAATATAAAAGTTAAAATTTTACTTTTATTTTTTCGATCGAAAATAAAAGTTAAAATTTTATTGCTAATCTATTTGATTGTAACTGTTTAAGATAAAACAGTTTGTTGCTACGTATAAACAAGACATTTGTCATTTGTCAACGACAAATTTCTGACAACGGTAGAAATCTGTTAAAGTGTGTGAAATTATTGTCGCAAAATGAGAGAGAAGAAAGCGAAGACAATGAAAGTACATGAAGTTACAGTGTTACAGATGGAATCGTATACGAAAACGTATTATCAATAAAATGCGCTGCCCACACACTACAATTGGCAGTAAAGGACTTTTTAGCTGACCAAAATCAAAATTTAATTAAAAAATCTCGCGAATTAGCTAAGCTGTTAAGGTCTGCTTCATTACGGTAGATATCTCAATCCAATAACAGAAATGCTTTCCTCATTTATATACATTTTTTTTACTGCTTTTAATCCTATAGTTATACAATCGAAAACCAAGGACTACCAAAACCCCAATTGGACGTTCCAACACGCTGGAGCTCAACATATATTATGCTTAAGGGTGTTTTTGAATTTAAGGAGTTCTGTCTAGACAATGAAACCTTAACCGGGGAATTAAAAACTGAGGAATGGGATCAAATAGAAACCATTGTATCTGTTCTTGCTCCAGTGCACATCTTGACGCTACGTTTGCAAAGTAATCAATTGCTTTTAGGTGACTTTTATAAAGCATGGTTGCAGATGTTGTTTGAGCTGCAGTCTGGACAGAGTGAAGACAGTAAAATTCTTGTCGACCGTATTACATAAGTTAAGGCAATCAACTTTAATGGAAAACGATACTATGTATTCGGCCTTGTTCTTGGACCCAAGATTCAGACGTGTGTTGCCAAGAGAAAAAATTGAACGGGCAAAAAAACATTTGAAAAACATCATATTTCAAATCCATAATATTGAACAGGTAACTAACTATTTTAATGCTGCATATACATATGTATGTACATAAATACATGTGTATATCGTTGTATATTAATTTTATTTATTCTGTTCTTACTTGGTTTATTTTGTTAATTGTAAATATGCAATAGATGTCTACAACTCCAACACCATCACCAACGACATCGAACACTGAGCCATTCCAATTTGATGAAGAAACAAATCAAAGCAGTTCGTCAAAATTACGAATTGGACTTTTGGATATGGAGCTATCTGATGCTTCATCCGAAGATGAAGAAGTATGCTTCAATGATTACGTTCGAAAAGCATTTATGGAAATAGACACCTATAAGGAGAAGCGCATTGATGTTGATGCGGACCTTATGGAATACTGGGAAAGTAAAAAATTTATATATCCTAGACTAAGAGATCTGGCATGTATTATTCATCAGGTGCCAGCGACACAAGTCAGTGTAGAACGCGCATTCTCAGCACTTAAGCTTATTCTTAGCGATTTGCGATACAATTTGTCCGAGCAGAACTTGACAGCTATATTAATTGTTAAATTGAATTCCAAATCATTGCTGTAAAATGGGGAATAACTTAAACCTTAAATTTAAGAAATAACTGTCTAGGAAATATATTTACAGAAGACGGAAAATTGCAATTAAAAGGAAGTGAATTTTTTACTTAGATTTTTTTTTTACTTAAAACATATTGTATTGTAATATGTAAACTGCTATTTTTGACCGAAAAATTAAAAGTAAAATTTTAACTGTTATTTTTCACCGAAAAAATAAAAGTCAAATTTTAACTTTTATATTTGACCGAAAAAATAAAAGTCAAATTTTAACTTTTATATTTGACCGAAAAAATAAAAGTCAAATTTTAACTTTTATATTTGACTAAAAATATATCAGTAAAAAAATAACGGTTAATTGCTGACTTTTTTGTAAGAAGTCAAAAAAATATAAATCATATCATAGGATTAGCATTCCTTGGCTAACAAGCATCACATTGGTATATACAAATGTTAAAAAAACAAATTCTTTCCTGCTAACTTTTTAAATTGAAATTTCGAAAATAACTATTATTTTCGATCCCTGAATTAAACTACTCAACAAGTTTCACGCTTTTCATTTTATCAGAGATCGCGAAACCTGTTTACAATTATTTATAATAAGAATATGCAAATAAAGATTTTCTATCAGTTCTCAGTCTGCAGAAAAAAAGCCAAGTCTACAGTGCAAACTACAAAGAAAATTTTAGCTTTTATTGATGTTGTAATTGAAGCGAAATTATTTTTTCGTCACATTTCTCTCTTGTACTACTATTGTAATATTATTCAGGAGCATCTCTTAAAAGTTTCCAACACTAATCTGCGAACATAAAGCGGCATTTTAAAGCAAGCATTCTTCGTATACGTTCCAAATTAAATCTACATACATATATTTTCAGAAACAAAATGTCACATATTAGTGAAGGAAATGAAGTTTCACTGACTAGCTGCTAACCCTTTTCAAAACAATTTTTTTTTCGCGAAAGTCAGTGGAGAATTTCTCATGCTCCCTCGTCAATATTGCTAATACCATGTACAGAGGGAAACGAAAACAAGTTGTTTCCAGAAGATGTTTTCAATATTATAAATTTTCTATTTATTTACCAATTGTACTCTATAGAAATCTGGTAACCAAAATGCCGCTCTTTATAAATAATTCAGTTTTTCTCCTCACCAATTTTGTTCTTTTTATTGTTCTTACTACTTCTCCTAAACTAGTTGTTTAAGAAACCACAACGAAAATTTAGATGTTTTCGAGATTGTCATGATTAGTGAAGGAAGAGTAGATCGAAAATATGAACTATCAATATTCAACACGCTGAAGTATGAATTTTATTCGATAATTTTTAAGAGTGTGTAGTGTTATCAAGGGAAAGCTTAGGAGTTTAAATTTTAATGGATCTTTGATACTGAGAAACGGTTCGTTTCAACAAGCAGCAAGTTCACACCTATATTTTTGTACAATAGTTGAATTTAATAAAATTATACCCTTGTTATATGAAGAATATGCTCCTAGGTACACTCTAACAAAACCTAACAAAACTTATCAACCTGACAGTTGTAAGGTGTGATCCGCCTACAAAAAATGTCATAGAATACAACAGCGGTGTCATCAACTCAGCAGGACATAACAATTAACACGACTGTTGTCATCATTAGAGGGCTGAAAAGCATTTCTCTCGCATAGTTTTAGGCGCAATAAATCTGACAACTGTTTGATTGACGAGTTCTATCAGGTTATCTGCATAGAGCGGTTAATTTGAATTTGCATTATGTGTCAGCCATATAAATATAAAAATTTTATTTAAAAAATTAAGCAATAGGTGGTGCCGAATCTAAAATATCTCTAAACCCCATATTCACAGTTCCATTTGATTCAATTTCAGAACATTTATTTGTAGATCTTTGCAAAGCGCAGCCGGTTAGCTAGTTATTATTGTGTTTTGGATTTTAAACCACTATTTCTGGAAATATATTGTTCCTTCACAGCTAAAAACGAAAGCAATAGAAATTTTGTGACACTTTCATCTCCTTTAAGTTACTATTTTGCACTTTATTGAGCACATTTTTAAATTTTGAAATTTCAACCTTTGTTGAATCTGTGCGCAAAATCACATGTAATCTTCTTCGAAAAAGGGCTTCTATCAGAGGGTGTGTTTGCGACGTGAACCAACGGATTTGTCTAAGTTACTATTTTCATGGAAACAGCTTTTTTTCTTATGATAAATTTTGGAGTAACAGTTCTTAGTTGTTTGCTATTGCTTACTCTTTCTAAATATTTTGCCAACAACATTCTAGCTTACGGCCTAATAGAAAACTCACCCCTATGAACTACTGCCTACTGCGAAGTCAGCATCAGGTTACAATCCTCTTTTGTACTGACCCTTAAAAAATAAGAACACACCAATCCTAGGCTACTTTAAATGTTCAGTACTTTGGAAGATGACATGTTTCAGATTTTGGATGGAGGTAATAGTTGCCTTCCAAGGCTGGTGACCCTAAGACTTATAACACGTGGGCAATCACACAACATATCTTTGTCGTTTCTTCAGCCAACCCACAACACCGACACTCCACTTTTAGCAAGCCACATCTCAGCCACATCAAAGATGGTATTCTCGTTAACAGTGGCCTGTGAGGTAACCAGTGAAAGTTCTTAAACTCTCCCTGCTGAGGTTCAGAAGTCGTTTAGAGATCTTACGAGAGGGAGATATGAACTTCTTGGACTTCTTTTCAGCTTTGCGCCAGTGAGTTGCAAACCGAGACTTCTTCCATCTTCTGATTAGTTCTGCCAGTGCAGAGCCCTTGGATCCTCCGCAGAAAGACTCTGGACCAAGCAGATATCGTTGGATCCCAAGCATTGCGAGACTGCTAGCTTTCTTGTTGCACTCAAACCCCTCACGACTCACAACTAACCACAATGTTACTTTGCTGGCTCAGTAGAGTTTTGTAGTCATCCACAACCTCGATGTGATAAAGGCCTTTAGAGTAGCCTAACATAATATGTATTGCGGTTCGATTTGCCCTTCTGCGAACACATTCGCAGGCACAGAGTTCAATTGAGTAAACCTCCGCTTGAAAGAAGGTTAAATAAATGCCCATTTGAAGACTTTATCGAAACGTTCGTCCGAATATTCCAGCCCCTCCACTTGTGATCCTCCGCAGATATATTATATTATCTCTCCGCAGCATTCCCTTTCAGAAATTATTGTGTTTATTGAAGTATAGATTTGGTAGCATGTTATCCGAGCAATTGATAACGGTATAAGAAACTGGATGAGTATTCCCGTGTGACCCCGAAAATTGCCACTCTTCGTACTTTGTGTATAGGGTAAACGAAAGGCTCTCAAATAAGCTGCTCCTCGACAAGGGGGAAATGCCTGTAATAAGAGCCTTCTAAGAGCAACCGTTGGATAGCCGCTTGGCCACACCAACCTTGCGATGGAGCTTACCGAAAGTAATGCCGGTGCTTACTTGCTTAACCTTGGACCACTGGATCAGTGCCGCATAAGTTAAAATCGGGCTTACCACCGTGTTGAATGACCCCAAATGGCTCAGTCCAGGCGATATTTCCCATGTTCTATCAAAAAGCTTTTGACAGGTATAGAAAGCCTTTGTGACCTTATTGGCAATCATTGTAAGGTGTCAGTTCCAGTTGATTGTTTTATCCAGAGTTACCGCTACACATTTTACCTTCTTTTGAAAACTCAATTTCCATGCCCGCTAATGTGGGTGTCGTTAAATTAATCGTCCTTTTTTTTTGCCGCACGGAGCGATGGTGGACTTCAATGGGCTTATCATCCACAACCAGCGTCCATAATAAGAGCGATGGTACCCCCTTTGAGGACAACCACGACTCGCTGTTACTGATTGTTAAACCGCTTCAAGGGTTTATGTAATGGTTCGCGACTTCACCAGATATAAGGTCCAGTCCGTTAATAGGCTGATTACTACTGAAGTTATAGCCCTTGTTTTGCCGGAAAAATTGCGCCCAGGGGTTCACTGGGAAGCAAAATAAATTCCACTCGGATCCCTTAACTTTGTAACCGGTGTGGCAATTTAGTACCGCACACTTCATTTTTATTGCATTAGTAATCTTGATATCGATATATAACAAAAACGAATTTTTACTTCGCAAAATTTTAATAGAATGTCCGAAATAATCAAATCACTTGCGTTCTTATTTTCAAGAGACATTGAGGATGTGACGTCATCACTCGAACAGCTGATTGGCAATATCGTAAAGTAAAAAATATCGGAGCTGCGCATAGCGAAATCTCTTATTCTATTAATCTTGCACCTAATATGACAGTCAATAAGTATTTACAATGTTCAATGATCAAAAAGAAGCTAAGGCTATTCTGTTTGAACGCCTACGGCATTTTTCTATCGATATCCATATTCCATATTTAAGATTCGCCTAAAAATTTAAAAATAAAACGCTTATAAATATTTTTTACTAGGTCACGCGTCAAATATATATATTTTTTTTTTTTGTAATTCATATTTGGCAAGCAACCTGTTCAGCTCGATTGTAATAAATAATGGCAAACGCCAATGTTGCACTTGCTGTTTAGGTATAAATGGTCTCCCAGGTGGCATATAACTCCTCAATACTTAGCAATCTAATTTTCATAAATCTATTGTTGACAACTATAGAAAAGAAAAAAAAAAAACAAAAACAAATATTCCTTTGCATATATTGCCAAGCACTTATTATTTAATAGCCTTAAATCATTTTCGACATAAACAATTCCACTTTAATTTTTTTTCTTCTGCTATTCGAGTGCATACTTACATCGACAAATATGTTTGTATGTATAAGTAGGTAGATGTGTGTGTGTGTGTGTGGGTGCCCAAATTCGTTTTCTTACTACTAGACGCTGTCATTCTTCATATACGAGCTAAATTTTTGGCCTCTTTGGCATATTAATCTGCATATCTATCAATTCGCTTGCCAGCCAAATTTTTCCTTTTCTACTTTTTTTTTAGACTTTTGTGATTTTTGGCAAAAGAAAAGCCGACAGCTGCCGCCAGTGGCATATTTCGACATACATATGTACATACTTATATCTCAATAACATACGTGCGCGCCAAAGCGGAGGTTGAAGGCGACTGGGGAGGAGTTGATATTACGCTCTCGTGTGGGAATTATATGAAACTTGCCATTAGAAACAACAACTGCTAATACTGACACCCCACTGATAGCCCACTACCAAATATTTTAGCGTCAATTCGCTGAGAATTTTTTCTATCTTCAAGCAGAATCGAAGGCACACGATATTGCGAATAGTTTTTGTTCATACTATTTTTGTTTTGTGACATTACTTAGGCATAGAGAGAGAGAGAGAGGGGCGCATGTGGTGCATGTGGCGCACAATGGGTAGCAGAAAAGACAATGGCATGCATATCTGACGTCTCATATGTGATTGTTTTTGCAAGCCCCACTCACTGCCGCTTTCTCCACACACTGCCTTATTTATTTCTTTTCAACTAGTTACCGAAAATGGTAGATAAGGCTGAAGAAATTGGCAGTAGTAGAGAAAAAAAAAGACAGCAGTCGGCCGCAATTGGCATGCGAGTGTGGACATTTTTTTTGTTTTTTGTGCTTTTGCTTTTAGCTGGATATTTGTTTTGACAGTTTTCGATTTGTTTGTTACATTGTTTTAAGTATTTATTATGGTTTTTTTTCTTCTTCTTGTGGTTGCCAAGTTTTCACACACTTTTGTGGCATGCAGGGAAACAAAAAACACAAAAATGGTTTCAATGCATGGAAATTCATGTGCAGGAAAAAAGCTATAGGCCGAAAAATGCGCATTATTAAATATTTAAGCTGCATTGTTTGTATAAAACCATTTTGCGTATCGGCTCCACACGATGATTTCGTTTCAACATTAAATTCGCTTAAATTCCTAATCGTACCACTGTTTTGAATTTATTCGAATGTCAATTTAAAATCCTGCTGTTGGCTATTTATTTGCATGCACGTTTTGCAGGCCAACACTTCCGCTTAGCCAGCAAAGGGATTTGTGTTTAAATTTCGCATGTAAAATTCATTTTTGGGGCCGCGCAGGCGTGATGGTATCGCCGCAGTAACAATAGTTGCCCGGCAATAACCGGAATTAATATGACAATCAACTGGTAAATAACAACAAATGTAAATGCCATATAGAGGCGGTTGACAACTACACACACACACACAGCCACATATACACTCACAAATATTATATATTTTTGTATGTGTAGCCGTGCAAAGTAAGTGCAATAGCACCATTGTTAACAGCGTGGTAATTTTCAAATCGATATTTACTTGTTTACAAAATTGGCCGAAACCAGGGAGAGACGAGTGGGCGGGTTTAAATAAATAAATTAGTGAAATGAAAGCATTTCATTATTCTGCGCTTAGTAAATGAAATTTTAGGTGTAACTTAACCAGAATACTTGCTATGCTATGCGCTGGACGGTGGAGTAAACTTGAATTAGAAGTGAACAAATGGGAAAACCACTAGCGCACAGTGATAAATAATAAAAATTAAGATATTCAGAAGCTGAATTAATGCTAAACCCAACGTAGAATTGGAATTTATTAGCGCAGAGTTGGTAGAGTAGCCTCTGAGGCTACGCTCGCCGGCAAATGAAATATGAAATGATGAAAAACGTATATAGTGAGTATTTTCCGTTCAAGCTAGAATATGTTGTTTTTTGGTAAAAATGATCGGACATGTATTTCTTCTTTTGGCGGAAAAACAAAATTTCCCCGACTTTAATTTCGCGATGAAAATAGTATTTTTCTTAAATAACGTCTTTTTTATCTGACCGATTTTGATTACAAAAATTACAACTCATGTCCAAAATTTAATTTTTTTGAAAAGCAAAAGGCTTTTTCCAAAATTAAAAAAAATTAATTTCTCGAAAAGTGTATAGTTTTGTATTTTTTATTATATTTAAATATATTTTCAAGTGTCTACTGATGTGGAAAAAAAATTTCGAGAAATAAAATTTTGAGAAAAAGTTCTTTTTCATTTTTCGAAAAAAAATTTAATATGATTTGGCAATTTTCCTTCTCATTTCAGGCTCAACTAATTACAAACATTTTGCTAGAGGAATTATCAAAATCGGGCAGCTTTTAGAGAAGTTATGTGCATTGGAAAAATACGATTTTTATAGCGAAATTCAAATCGCCGAAAAATAGCGGAAGATGTTTTTCTTTCAAAAGAAAAAAACATGTCTAATCATTTTGACCAAGATATAACAAACTCAAGTTTCAAGGGAATCGAAAAACATGACCACCGTTGGGAGTTATACCATTTAAACCATTAAAATATTTCGAAAAGTATTACAGTTTACGTGAGGTGGATCGATTTGAAAGTTTGGCCAAAATGGAGTTTTTTATAAATGAAAATAATTGTTTTTTTTTTGTTATTTTAAACATAAAAGAATTTTGAATTTTATTCAAAACAAAACTAAATTTTAGTATTATTGTGAAGTATTTTAGTGAAGACCTTAAAATATAATAAACTCTATGATTCGGATGGAAATATAGTATCGACTTTTTTATGGGCAAGAATGATATCTCAATTAATCGATTTATTTTGCCCAAGCCATGTATGGGGATTAAAGCACGAAAATTCCGTCATCGGCATCGACATAGTACCACCTCAGAGAACATACTGATATATATCCGAAACTACAGTATTATGTAAATTCGATTAAAGTTCGTATACACCTTACATTTCAACTCATTAGGCACAAGTTCGAAAATTATAGAAATCGGTCGAACAAAACAATCAAACGGTAGCTCTTAGCCACTTCAAATTGATATGTGTTTCCGACTTTTTGGTCAGATGTCTACCCATATTGAGATTTCAAATCTTTGGTACGGAAAATTTTAAAAGTTATGAATCGTTTGTATTTTATTTATTACGAAACCAAATTTTACAACTCGTTAATGCAATTGACGCACACTGTAGGTGCTTGGATATTTTTGCCGGCTGGTTTTTTAAAAAAACCATCATATAGACTCTATTTTTGGCTTTGTGAAGCTCTTTTGTCCCTTTTGATTCTTTCTTGATATCTGGTAATTTCGTTGAAAGATATTGGACTCTTAGTTTTGAAAGCATTGAATAAAGGAGTTTTAATAAAATTCTTCCCTTCAGAAATAGTGTCGGCACAAAGTCACTGAATTTTTTTTATAGCGTATATTTTTTTAATGTTAAATTTTAGGTAGAATTCAACCCAAAGATCAATGAACGGCTAAATAGACTATAGCCCTGTGTACTTAAAAATTTTTTTTATCATTCTGATAATAAGTAGTACAATTTTTTAAGAAGATTTATTGAGTTTTTTTATACATTTTGTACAAAAGTTGAAACATTAATTTAGATGGGCTTTGTATGAATCATATTCTTATATAAAGTAAAAGAAAAAACCGAAATAATATTGCAAAAAAATCCAACAGTCAGTGTTCGTCAATGTACATATGTGCTGAAAGTATTAATACAAATTAAAGCTTTATTAAAAATGTGAGCAGGAGGAAATCTCTTTTATGCAATTTTCGAATACCGCTCCGTCCAATACATAAGTTTCTTCTACTGACAAAATTTTGTCTTTTCCTAGTTCCCTTGGATATTGCAAGGATTTTCTTATTAGAAATTTAAGTGAGTGTATGCTGGAAATCTAGTTGAAATGGAAGTTGCAATTAATCGTAAAAACGATATGGCGAATCGCAGATTCTCATTAGTAGACTTAACTTGAAATTTAAAAATAGATTGTTGCATTTACATTTACATAATAAATGATTTTTTAAACAATTCAAAATCATTTTGTGCCACTATACCTATCAGCGCTGCCAGCGGGATGACTGAACTACACAAAAATAAAATATATTAGCAAATAATATTATACAGTGCAAGTTTAAACATAAGTATATATGCATGTGGTACATGTTCAACGAGCAAAAGCAATATTTGAAATTTATGAACTATGTACAGTGGCGGGCAAAAGCGGTCGAATGTTACTTGCCTTCCAATATTAGCATAATTTTTAATGAAATTTTTTTAAATATTTGAATATAAAAATCTAGTTCATAGTATTACAAAAACCATGTTAACTAGTATTTTAAACTTTATACAAAATTTTTAAAACCTCGACACATTTTCAACAAAATTATTAAATTTTTTAGAAGTATGCTAAGCCATTTTTAGGTATGCAGTTTCGCGGCTTGTTTAGTTCTAGTTTAACAAAGTACAAGTTCGAAGTACCTGGAAACTATCGATGATTTTTTATAATTTTCTTTTTTTTTTATTTTAGTCTGGGAAACTTTTTTCCATATCCCGCCTATTCAAGTAAATATTTATATGGTAGAAAGTTCAGAATACTGTCGTCATATAAAATGATGACAAATTACGAGAATTTAAAAAAATGCATGCGTTTTATGAAAAAAAATCGCAAGACCAAAAATTATAAAAAAAATCAGCTTCAGCATCAATTCTTTCTAACCACTTCAAACTTACATTTTATTATACTAAAACCAAATAAGCTATAAAACTGCAGACTCAAAAAATTTCAAAAAAAATCTTCTAAAAAATTTTTAAAATTTGTGTGAAAATTTATTGAGTTTTCCAAATTTTTGATAAAATTTGAAATATATTTTTAAATAAAATTAACAAAAAAGGTTATCATTAAAAATCCACGCTAATATTGCAACACAATCAACATGCGACCACTTTGCACGCCAATGTACACACGTAAGTAGATTCACAACCATACGCCGATATAGTACAATATACCTGGGGTGTATACAATGTCAAAAATTTATAAAATTTTGAGGTGAAAATAAGTGGGTGTGCTTCCCAAAAAAGGCTCCTTGCCAACATTTACCGTGGATATTTTGAAAAGCTCATTTATTTGCACCACCAGTACTTTTATTCAAATCTAAACTGAAACTGAGGATATGTATGGAAAAATTTGCGAAGCATAATATTGATTACTTTTTACGAGTAATGCTAAAGAATTTATCACAATGTTCGCAATGTTCTATGATAATAAAAACCACTGTTATTTCGGAATTATCCATCAGAGTGCGCTTCTATATCGTAAATAAAATATTTGCGGAAATTCTAACCCTTCGTTGATCGTCGATTCCGGACGCAATGTGCCTAGTTGGAACACTTTTAAAAACACAAAATTATATTCATTATACTATTATACTAATACGGTATTTGGGAATGTGAAAAGCAAATGAATGTAAAAATTTGCGTAAAAATCCAATTAAGTATTTTACATATAAGCTTTAAAATGAAGTTAAAAAATCAAACGGTAAAACATGCAACGTAAAATCTTAAGCTTAGAACAAGTACAAATATTTCATAAAATTCAAATATGGAGCATGAAATTACTTTTAAACAGCGGCCCTGACTTTTTTAACTTTTATAATGAAATTCATTACAGAAAAGTTACTTTGGACCAAGGCACATTAACCAGGTAACAGCAAGAGGGTTAATTTTTTGATTTTTTTCAATCGAAGTGGTTCATCAGCTGTCAAAGTTTGCTTACATTTTATCATAACAAACTATTATTTGTTTTGATTATAGATGAAAATAAATTGTTTACATATTACATATCCAAATTATATTTACATATTCAGAAATGGGAAAATGTTTTCTTTGCAATAAGAGGAGTGGGAAAGGCCGTAACTTTTTTAAGGTTCCGCAAGATCAGTGGAGAAGATCCAATTGGAACAGAGCATGTGGCGTGGAACTTCCTGTAAGCGGTTGGGTTTGTTCCGATCAGTTTTTGGAATCCGACCTCATTGCAGGAGCTCAAAGCAGAAACCTAATGCCCAACTCTGTTCCTCTGTTCTGTTGTTGATGCACAAGCTACAAATTTATTCTTTTTATATTTATTTTTCACTTTTTCCGAACAATAGAATTACTTACTTATCTTCAATGTGACTTGCTGGTGTGCGTTTTGTTTACTTATTGAATTGTCAAACACGCCAAATTTGTCATTTCTATGTTGACGTTTGATGGGCCGCTTGCAACAACAAAATACATGGCTGGGTTGTATTTTTTCTAAAGCTGTTACTTGGTTAATGTGCCATGCTTTGGACTTAAATTTGATTTGGAATAAAATAATCGGTTAACTCGATTGATTTTTGATAATTTTTGTTAACACGGTGCTCAGTATTTTTTACAAAAGTTAACTTTGTCCATTCCTTATGTGGAGGAAAATCGACAACACCCTCAGCAGAAAAAATTTGCCAAAATCAACCAGAATTTTCACTCCCTTGAAATTTACATTTTATAGTAAGTAAGATATATTGGGCTACATAGCTGCATATTCAAACAGTTTCTAAAAATTCAAATTAAAAAGTTTGAGTTTTTTGAAAATCTTTTGGAAACTTATCGTTTTTTGTAAATTTACGTTAAAAGTTTGAAACTTTTGTTTATTTAGTTTATGTAAACTTTTATAAAAAATTGTTCAAAATAAATCATTATATTGAAATAAAATAATATAAATGTATTATATTGAATATTGTTGCTTAAGATACGAACCCATGCAAATTTTTGTCCATGGTAATCAAATAGATTAGATATTTCAGTACACTTTCATTTGATACCAAATTTGATTAATTTAGACATGCGGTTTGTTTATTATTAGGAGAGGACGTTTATTTCGAACTTAAAAAATATTTGGCTAAGTTTAATTGTTATTACTGGACTAATCGTAATAAAAATAAAGTCCGGACATTTCAATTATTATTGGAATTTTTCGCAAAAAGATTGAAGAATATAATAATCCAGGATTCTGCACCAGAAGATCCCGGAATTCAAGGAACATTGGAAACTTTCTTCTACAACAATAATTTGGTCGGGCTCTTATTACATTGAAAAAAAAAATGTTATTTTCTTACCCTGCTTTTAATGAATAATGAAATTAAGAAGAAGCTTATTTTAATATCAATAGTTAACTGCGGCGAGTTGGGGCGCAGTGAGATTCTCAAACCAAAAACCGCAAAATTTCTATTGAAATATTTCTAACAAAAACTGGGTGGCTTTAAAAGAGCCCAGCTGTTGAACGTCAACAAAGTTAACGATATAAAATGGCAAGGCGAGATTAAAAAAAAAAATGTACTGGCTCTGCCTCACAGGTCCCTCGTGCTCGACGAAGGGTTAAATAGCGAAAATAGATTAACAACTTGTCCAGTGTTATTAACCCAACAAACACCACCACCGCACCCAACTGCGATATTTGACTTCCCTTTCATCAATGCAATGCATTGGCAATGTAACTGACTACCTACAGACCAAAAAGTGTAGATTGTACATAAATGAAGCTCAACTAAAATTGTTGACATTTCTGTGTGCACTCACAACGTACATTAAATATGAATAATTAAATATAGCATCGTGGCTGTCTAACATGAAGCTCATCAATACTTACTACGTGGAGGAGGTGGAACTCTCGTCGAGCCAACCGAACGAAGCGATGCGAGCAACTCTGCTTGCTAGTAAATTTGTTCAAAAATAACTATCTATGTCTGTATGTTTTTTCTATCCATCTGAGGGGCAGTGGTTACGGACGCCAGAGCATTTCCATTTACCAAATTAATTATTTAAAATATAAAAGCGCCAAGCACTATTCAATGAAAGCGATTAGATGGTATTACGACAAGATAGTGGAAAACATTGGACATAGTAAAAGGGTGCAATGAGAGTTTGAGTGAATTAGTTATTGACATTACTTAGTTATTATTGTACATACATATGTACATGTATTTACATATGTAGTTGTGCTGTTTTATATAAGGTACTTAGTATGCATATTTTTCTTTTTTTTTTGTTTTTTTTTTGTTTGCATGTTAGCTACGGTTTGCTGGCATGACATTTTAATAGAAAAATAGCAATGAAATTGAAAATGGAAACGAAAATAAGTAATCCAGTTATTAGTGGTAAATTGAATTTACTAACTGACAGCAAACAAACGCTTGCATTTACATGTGTTCTTTTTTTGTTTCTGCGTGCTTATGTATGCAGAGCAAATTATAAAGGTACTTAGTTATATCTAACAAAAAAATAATAAAAAAACAAAAAATGGTAGAAAAGTGTAATAAGGTTGTGTATTTGTTATTGTAACTTAACCGATGACTTTATTAATACTTCACGAACAAATATGGACCCATAGGCACAAACACGCAATACTCGTATTAATTGGTTAAATTTTTCCTAACTTACTAAAATTTTACAAAAAATACGCGTGCAACTAAGGGCGCGAGTCAGGCGGAAAACTACTTTGCCGATTTTATCAAGAGATAGAGAGTTAACTAGGGGAGCAGTTAGTGTAATAGTAGTACTAGTAAACGGTAGCAAACGGTAGACTATGTCGCGATTGAAGAAACTTAGCTACGAAAAGAAATCAAAATTAACTAAATAAAAAGAAACTCAAGAAATATTTACCACAGATTTTACTCTCTGTGGGTTTTTATTCACTTTAAAGGAATTTTTGCTCAATTGAAGGAAAAAGTTTGCGATTGGAAAAAAGACATATGCCATCCAAATACCGAAAATGTTCTTCGGTCCTTTTGTTGTTTTTTTCTTCTTTCTTTGTATGAGCACTCATTAAATAAGTAAAGAAGTGTTTGAGTTCTTGTGAAACCCTCTTGATGTTGTACCATATAAATATGGCGGCCTCAGTGTTGTGCAGACCCCAAAAGACTGATAACTTTTGTGCAAAAATTTTCATTACAGAAATAAACTAGCAGATTTGCTTCTATAATTTTTGATGTTACTTGTTCGGGAACTTGAACCCGGTACACTCCGAGTGAAGCACGCAAACACTACAACCTCGCCTAAGGCGGTCGCCGAGTTTGTTAAGCGATTTAGTAAAATATCTAATATTTCTTTTGTTAACTGCAGTTACTATATGAGGAGTAGATAAGATTTTGTGCGATTTTTATAACTTTCGACACTTCCTCCAAACTTGGTAGCTCTTATCAAGGTAGTCTCAGAGACATGCCTTGTTTACGAGGAAAATTTTCCCACGTATTCTTTCCTCACATCAAATTCTGTATATCAAAGTTGACAAAATTATTTTTGATAGTTACTGAAATATCACATACTTTTGATTTTTTAAAAAGACCGTTATGTGGTCGTGGTTATTATAGGATTTCGCACATTCTCGGCACCAATGCTGCCATGGGTTGAGGACAACATGTATACCAAATTTGGTTCAGAGTTATGCGATGCAGGTGTCGTCGAATGGGCAGACAGGCAAGACTTAAGCGATTTGTCTTTTCTTCCTGTACATTTTGGTATACACATTTATATCCACATATATATATATATATATCGGTTGGTTTAGGCTGTTCCAAACAACCATTATTTTAACAAAGCTAATTCGTTTATAGAATACATTTGTATCGCTGGGCTATCCCCCCGCTTCTACACAAATTTCTTCTCATTGTAGAACTGTATAATCGTCGCTAATTGCACAACAGCTAACGAGACAGCGCCAGTTATCGATTTTACGGTGCTACCTATATTCACACATACACACACACACACACACATACAAACATACTTTGTGTAACGAAATGTAAATACTTACGGTTCGACGACGATTTGTCAAACACAATGAAGTGCTAATTAATTCCCTGAAGAGTTCGCTTCATTGTCACAGAGTGATTAAAGTATTTGCTCTTTTCTGGACAGGAATTTGAGATGGGTCATAAGTGCAGAGTAGTACATTTAAATATAGAAAATATAACTTTTTACAGACTTTTTAGTGCTAATTTTATTTATATCAACAATAATTTTTAATTCAGAGGTTAGTTTCCTTTCGTTTATTTATTTGGAAAGTGTCGGAAAATGGCGCCCACAGCCAGAGGATAGAAATTAAAACTGTTATTTTTTTGTAGACTTTGCACCCGGCAAACCGCGTAACCTCAGGCTTGTCATGCAAGTATGCTGCCAATGATCCAAGCAGATACAAACACTGTTATTGCCCTTCCACCATTTTATATCCAAACGCAATTAAAGCACGGCAATCTACCGCTATTAAGTAAATGTGTTGTTTTTGTTGGCTATAAAAATTCAAATTAGAATTTTCCATTGCAATCCTTAGAACTTGACAGCTTTTATAGCCGGTCAAATTTCGTGCATACAGATTTTTGATTAATTTTTAATACAAATATCAACTAATAGCCCGGGCACTTTAATAACTGGCCGCGGACGCTATATTTCAAACGATTTTAGTCAAAACATTTCTCATAAACAGACAAACTTCGGAAAAATTCCAAGCAAGCCTTATAGTGGTTTTGATAAAAATGATTAATGACTTAATGATTCCCTTTGAAGCAACATAAGTAAAGTTAAGTAAAGTTTTATGCGCATAAGAAAATAAACCGCGCACAATTTTTTGTTTTTAAAGGTTCAGTAATGGCAAAACACAAGCCGCAAAAATCAATAAAAATATAGAAATAGAAGACTGGAGGTAATTTTCACCAAAAGCGATACTTCTTATAAATGTGGACAGCTCTCATAAATATATAAATAAATATAATAAATATTGCGACTTCTAATTTCCCGTTATGTGTAATTACACTCTATTAGTTTGTTGGCCTAATTTTATTTATATGAACACATTATTAAATAATTTAATTTCAGCTTTTGAATAGTGAAAAAATTGTAAGGATTATTTTATTAAAACTACACAAATTTCTCTTTGACCAGAAACAATTGCCGGACATGCCTATCGCAAAGCAACTGCATGAAAGCAGCTCCCTTCTCCGCCGCCATCGATTTACCTTTGGCAAGAAAATACCAACTTTCATCAGAGCTTTCAAGAAGTTTATTGGCTCAAAAATAGCCCAATGGTTGGCAAAATAATCCTGCTATGCGAATTTATCAACCACATTTTACATCGATATAACCTTTAACTATTTCTTATATCGGTCAGGTGGGGAAATACTCAAAATCTTGACAGCAATTAGGTTTTTAGACTATATTTTTTATGGCAAATTTCATTAGCTTTAGGAGATAATGGGTGCTAGTTCTGCTTAAACAAATGTACGAAAGTTGATATAAAAATTAAGGAAATTCGTAAAAAAAATGAAACTTAATAGTTTACATCGGTTTATTTACCAATGACTTTACGTTATGCCGAAAAAGATAATCTGGAGGTGTTAAATTGCACGTTGTCGGTAATTAATCGAGTGCAGTGTTTACCAAATGTGTCCATCAATAAGTCGATTGCTTGACGCGCTGAACGTCTCATGCTGCCTTTTGTTTTGGAAACATAATAACTTGAATAGAAATTTAATTTAACTGCGGTACAAAATAATAGATAACTATGGCCCCTTAGAGCTATCCGCCTCAATATAACGTACATTCCGTAAGGACCAACGATTCCATCGGTCAATAGTGTACCCTATAGCACCCATTAGGGAATTTTTGTAAATATAACCTCATGAATCGCTCGTGGAAACTTTTCACAGCAAATGCGGAAATATTTCTTATTGCAAAAATTAGTCTGATTACCGAACTGAACCATGATTTTCTAAAAAAAAATGTGCGCAATATGCAAGTTTTATTCTGACATTAGCCTCTGCACAATGAAATAACAAAACTAACTGAACAAAACCGTTAACAGTGCTGCAAAATGTAACCAATTTGGTTAGTCAAAAAACTGTACAACCGTGGCATCTATCAGGCAAAGTAAATTCGAGCGTGCTGAATCCAGCAGCGCTAATAATTTTTTTAAGTCAGGTCCTTTTAGCAATTTTTTATATTTAAAATTTCTTATGTTGCACATTTTTTTTTTTGGTATTTTTTGTGTATTAAATAAATTTATTTCCCAAGAAATTTAACGAACATGAATTGTTTCTTCTAAATTATATGAAATGGGATCAACAGACAAACTGTCGATTCAGTCCATGCCAAAAAGTTACTCATACGCCCGACGAACCGCAGTCTTTTAAACCAATAAAAAGTATGTAATAGAAAATTGCTTATATTCCACTATATCGTCCAGTATATTTGTTGATGTGATTTCCATTTAATATATTTTGCATCATTAAATTTAATACTGAAAAAATACGAAAGAAGATTTGCATTTTATAAGTAAATTAGAATTGAAAAAGTCACTTAAATAAACTAACTCAGAAAAAGCGTGACTTTACCTGGTTGATCTACCCAGGTTGTCCAAAAACGAAGCTAAATTTTGTGTACAGTGACATTATTGGGGACTATGGCCTTCAAAAAAACTGCATTGATTTTAATATATGATAAAAGCTACGACAGAGATAAAGTCATTGAACACCAAAACTCTTTAATAAAAAGAACGCGAAAATTTAATAAAGTCACATGTTATCCCATTAGTGACCGAAAGTGACCATTTTATAAAGTTTCTTACCAAAAATCCACAGTCACATTTACATGGACACCGTTTCACTAATTGCGAGATGTTTTTTTTTTAATATTGATAATTTGGTCTAATAATTTGTTCACGCCCCACTACTTTTGGTGGCTTTTATCTAAAAAAAAAAACAAACTATGTACCTGACGAGCGAGCCGTTTTGGATGCGCTCTAGTTATCATGATTAATTTTGATACCTGCAAAAAAAATTTTGATGTATCTTTGGCAGGTTACAATCGCCTGCAATTTCGACCATATTCGACCAATGGTCCCTGTAAAAAGTTGGAAAAAGCAGAACATTATCTAAGAAGGAAAGATCAACTACTATGAGCATCTCGGATCCCACAGCGCTGGGCCCCCACAACATTTTTATTTTTATTTTGAATTTTTTTAATTTCAATATTGTATTGTACATACATACATACATATATAGTTTAGTAAGTTATAATATAAATAGTAATTGTCTGCCTCCGCGCGGAATAATATAAAACTACTGGCGATGAAATGAAAGGAGGAGCCGTCTGGCATACGTGATACGCATCGCAACGTGCATCACATGGGTAGTCAAGGGGGGCTCACTCTCCGCGGTTATTATTTTATTATTATTATTCTCTTTAAAGGAACCCAGGTTAGCCGAGAGTTTACCCCAGCACCCCGGAAAGTCTGTTGCACTACAATCAACCAGAGATAATAAAAAATTGTAACTTAGAGATGAACGAAGTGGCTCTTTATGGCAATACCGCGCAGAGCTATTACATCGAAATTCATTACAAGAAGTGGTAGTGGTCGTTTTGGATTTCAATTTTAAATTCTGCTATCATCAAAGCATGGAGACTTGACTGCCTCGTTCATCGTTATATTCAAAAAAATATTGATTATGCCCTTATAATGACAGCGGATGAAATAGAATCTGAGGAGACTGAAGAAAACGAGAAAATCGATGTTGATGATTCATCGAAAAAAATCTGCCGCAAATCAGGGGACAGCATCTCATTACCGAGATCGAAAACAATAAAAAAATGATGATGCAATGGGTGCCATAAACTTAGCACGTTTTTGAGCGAGAAGTTCAACGTTGCACTTAATGTCTATTGTTTAAAAACCTACCATCTAAAAAGAGCAAAATAATGTATTTTTTTATCTATTTTAAATGAGATACAATCAAAAAATGATATAAAAAATAAATACAAGAAAAAAATATTTCCTCGCAAAGACATGTTCAATCCCAAATTCGATTTGAGTGCCCCAATTTTACCATATCTGAAATTTTAATAAGGTATTAAACAAAAAAATATTCTTTCGGCCAATATGGGTTGATGGTTATTGCCTTAAGTACATATTTTGATAATCATTGCTCGACCCAAAACATAAATATTTTGCATACATTATGCAAGTTTCACCTAGTCTTGTACTTTTTGGTTTTGGGTTTGAAGTTTATATTAATTTGAAATAGTTTCAAAATTAAAGAAATTTGTGGATTCAAAAACTTCAAGTAACTAACTGAAATTTACCCCAAAATGGCACAGAAACGCTTCGGTTTTGCAAAGATCAAAAAAAAAATATATTTGTTCAGTGGGGTTCTATAGGTCAACATCCATATAAGAAATCATTTATCTATTTACATGTGGATTCAAAGACTCAACTTAACTGGTTTTCTAGTCTCATTAAAAAAATATATATTTATAATTACGCAGTACAATAAATTTATATAAATTTTCGCAACATAGTATTCACGGTATTTTTCTAAAAGGGGGCTTCATTCAGAGCATTTTTGCTGAACGAAAAAAGTATTTCCTTGAAACAAGAAATCAATTTCCTTATTTAAGAGTTAGTGTTTTTAAATTAATAATAGGAAACAATTAACTCAATATGAGAACCCTTCCCTTAATTCAAGTTCATGTTGAAAATATTGTGGCATTAATTTGATGAAGTAAATTTATTTATCATTCGTATAAAAAATCCCTTGAATCATTTTAAATTTTACCAGTGCTTTTATACCAAACCCAGCATTGCCGCGTTAACATTTGATATATAAATAGAAAAAAAAATTTTTGAGTTGAGTTTTTTTAACATAAAATATATAAATATTATGTATCTTATTGATCAAAAGCACTATACAAATAGCATGATATTATTTAAGCGGAAGCATTTTTATTGAAGCATGTGTACATATATGAAAACTATTCGAAAACAGTAAATATAAAACATAAATCGGCAAAAATATAAATAAAATTTGAAAAAATAGATAGGATTTCTGCAAACTGAGCGAATTTTTATTTCCTCGAGACAAGTATTAATTAAAAAAAACTTCCTGACAAATTAATTTCTCTAAGAAAAAAGCGCTGCAAATTCAGGAAGTGTGTTTCCCTCAAAGTGGGTCAAATCGTTTACTCATTTTCAGGAAACTATGCCTTCGGAGGCATTTTAAGGAAATTTTTTGTTAGAATAATTTTTTTTTTCTAGCACCAAAGAATGTTTTTTCTGAGTGTAGTTCAGCACATTTGGGTTTTTTTGTTTTTTTTTATCGTTTTGCACTTAAATATTAAATGGGTGCCAATGGGTATTTGTACACCTAAGCATAAAAACTTGAAGAGCTATAACTTTGATGGCTAAGGAAATTTTGTTCCTTAGTAAAATATAAATATTTAAATCTATAATTTAATTCATCACCGCCACACCTGCTAAATTTTGTTCATTTTTTTCCGAACGCGTTATAAAGTTGGTACAAATATTTCATTTAGCGTTGGTACTTTTTGTGGAGCATCAACTAAAATGACGAACAAACATGGCAGAAGGGGGGATGGTGGCTGGTTAATTTGTAGACTTGAAATATTTACCTTTCTATAACGAAAATAATTCCTTAGGGAATCAAAGCTGTAGCACTGCCCTAAAATTTCTGTTGTATAGTGTTATTAAAGAGAAGGAAGATACTCTCAGTTCAATGGCCCTTCTGACGTAGATTTATGACAATATAATTTTCTTTGACAAATAAAATAATTTAAAATTAATTTTTTACACACGCTTTTAATTTTATTTTTCAAGTTTACTTTGTTGTAAACAAATATTAATTACAATCAGCAAATATGCACACACATACATAAATATACTTGTCAATTAAATTAATACTTTTCACAGCATAATTATATGCGCATATTTAAAAAAACTGCAGAATACTGAAAAAATATATACAAGGAACAGCAGATTTAATTAGTTGAACAGATTTCAATTGAATAGCCGTTAAAAAGCAGAGCAAAAATTATAGCATAAATTATGACATTTAAACAAGCAAGAAAATATTAAATATTTGAATGCACAGATATATTACACATATGTATATAAGAGTATAATCCATTTAAGGCTGAGATTTTTAAATAACAATTATTTCAACCCTAATTAAACTTGTTTCGAATGTGTGCAATCAGTCGCTGTCAAATTGAGACTATGATGAGACCGATAATAGCGTGAGTGATTTCCAGAAAAAATGCAACCACAATGAACTATATAACGTAAAATAATGTTGATATGAATATTTCACGAGTGCTATAAGAAATTGCACATCTACTACTCAATATATACGGAACTAGGCAAATATTTTGGTTTATTAATTTAACATTTCCCGACGTAGGTTATGCCGCTACTCCCGATTTGTCCGCCGGAGAGCGAGTAACATGCGATCCTAGATAGTGAGGCATTAGATTTCCGAAAGAGGGAAACTGAGCTAAAGATGCTGAGTTCATTCTACCTCCTCATCAACAATCAATGATGACAGCTTCTTGGCTAATCGTAGAATCTGCCGTAACTTCCTCCGGTCTAATTTTGCCCACAAAGATCTCGCGACTTTAAACCTTCTAGTAGCTGTTCAGCGATTTCCAAACTAATCGCAAGCCCATTAGTTCAGAAATTGCTGACAAATGGCTAGAGGAACTCCGAAAAGCTCCCAGCTTAAGAAATCCTTTTACTCAAGCGGTTTGCTTTTAAGGAGTAGAAACATTTTTTATTAAAGATAGATAAGGTAAAAACTATATAAAAAAATGTAAAAAATCACAAAGCAGAAATAAAACTGTATCATAATAAGTGAATAAATAAATGCTCTAATTGCTTTTTGTGTTTTTAAAGAAAAAAATTGGCGAATACACAAACAAAGATAGATCGAAGATTTAAGCCTTTTCAAAAAACCCAATTCTGGCGATGAATCTGCAGCTGAGGCTTTTAGCGATGACGAAGAGTATGGAAACCATCCAGACTAAGTGCCAGACAAGGAACGAGAAGCTGGTCAAAGTTCAGACGAGGAATCCGACAAGGGAGATGGAACTCATTGCAATACTTCCCGAGTTGTAAGAAGTAAACATTGTAAAAATTAAATATTACATATTAATTAAGCTGTCCTCGACGACCTAGTGGTTAGTTCTATTGAGAGCTCAGAAAAAGCCACAAAAAACCAGCGCAATACTTGTGAGGCGAAGTCTGAAGGCGGGTGGTTTAAAAACGTCAAACAAATACCGCAATTTAATTTTGATGCTTCAAATAGTGGTGTGAAAATTTGCGTTGAAGAATATTGGACCCCTAGGAACATTTTTGATAAGATATTCACGTCAGACATAACACAAAAATTGGTGGATGCAAAAGAAACACCATTCCTGCCTCTAATCGTCCACATACTCGAAATGCTCGTTTCACTGTTTTCAATACTACGAGCTATAAGGAAGTTACTGGGCAGTTGCTTATTTTAGGGTGAAATTAAAACTTCCAAAATTTTTGACTTATTTTCACGAGGACTGGCCACAAATTTGAACAGCTCACACGTTGCTTCAGTAGCTCCGCGGCAAACGCCAAGAAGAGACTTAACTAAGAAAAATTAAGCTGCTACTGAATATTTTTTTTCAAACTTCCCAAAGTGAGAATAACGTTTACTCTTCAAAAGACGGCTAGAGTTCCGACAATATAAAAAGCCCCGATATAGCGAGCGATGGATATATTCTATTCTAAACATTGAAATCTATCAAGAAGGAAGAAAGTGATATGCAAAGTTCGAAAACCGCAAATATCCTATCATACAAGACTCATATCATAAGCGCCACACTACGAGTAAGCCGTAAATGAAATCTCGAGGCTATTACCGACCTTAAACTGATTTATGGTATTTACCATATTATGGTTTTGCATTATTTTATTGTTTTTAATTTTCATCCATTTCACTAAAGTGAAGGGAATTTAATGAACATTTCGCTAATGTATTTGCACAGTACAAATAAAAACTCAGTCGGCATATCCTCCTCCGCCTTCATAAAAATCATATCACGCAATTATGAGACAAAACGGTAAACGCCTCAAGGGCTATTAAGTTTGAATTATAAATAGGACATAACGGTTATATCCGCATAAATCAAATATATATCTTACGTTCAAAAATCAATTCAATTATTGATTGCAAATATTATGCTGCAATCTCGCGATGAATATCTTCATTGCAACCTAAGATATAGGCCCAAAACTATTGCCCTCGAAAGGGTCAATTTGATGGAGAAAAGCTCCAAATTTCTCTCGAAAGAGAAGTCCGTCGATCCTTAACTAATTTCGATCGCATTGTTATAGAGTTTATGGCTTTAGTTACCGCATGGCTAATGGAGTAAAATTTACTTGCCTGACAGATGTCGCGCTGGTAAGCAGCCATTCGGTTGCTTCCGTGATGACGAAAAACTACTCCAAAGTCAAGCATAATGTTTTAAATATGAAAAGTCATTTTTGCCTTCCCGCAGAATGATATGGTTGCGACAATATATGGACTTATAAATTTAAAATTCCGAAAATACATCATTTGGTTGAATTTTGTGAAACTACATGAATAAAATTTAAATTTATTTACTTTCAAAAGTGCAGCTCGTAATCCGTACATTTTTGCATGTGTGCATACGTGTGTGTGTGTGTGTGTGTGTGACCTACGCGAACACATCGCATTAGCTGTGTTGTTGGTGTTGGATGCAAAGCAATCAAATTAATAAAATCACTTAAGCCCATTACAGGTGGCGCTAAGAGCACGAACACAAACGCTCACACACATATTTAGATTTTCAGAGAATACGCCCAGCAAATGAATCTACTGGTCCGAAATAAGCTTATCGCATGTTTGCTAAACTTAACAGCAACTTCAAATTCTATTTTTTGTACCCAAGCGCAGTAATACCCTGTCCTATCCTTGTTCACCTAATGGTTGTTGCAAACAGTAACCAATCGAGATATATATATAGACATATATACATACATATTTACCAAAATTCTTAGAATTTATAGCGAAATTGAATATGTCATGTTTGTCTGTCTGTCAGCACGTCCATGGGTCGGGTAACTAGAGTAAATGCTGAGCTATCTCAACGAAACTGCGAATGCACATCGCCTTGGACCCAAGGTACTTTGGTATAGCAAATGGCCGAAATCAGAAAATAACCACGCCCATATGACGTTGTTTTGTAAAAATCAAATGAATGCGATAACCCGTCACCAGTGAAACGTAGGTTTGGGCTGAGGAAAAATACGCGTGAACCTTTTTTTTTGGGAAAACAGACGTGGCATACGCGTGTCGAAAAAATTATATCTCCTATACCACCATACCCTACCAAATATGGTATGCATATTGCATTTTAAGTCAGGAGGTAAACTTTCGAAATTTTTTAAAATCCACGTCCACACCTCATATAGCAGTTATTTACAAAAATAAAGCAACCCCGATATTTCAGTCAGCAATAAAAGTGATTTGCTCAAATTTAAAATAAAGGATGACAACACCCACTTTAGATAGAAATACATCTTCGAAATCATGCTACTAAGTCTACCAAATTTGTTACATACATTACGTTTGGAATCTACAAGCAAAATTTAAAAAAAAAATTTTAATTTTCCAAAAATCCAAAAAACGCGAAATTTAAGCACAATATATAACTATTAAAGAAAATTTGCTCAAATGCAATATGTATGAATGAGGTTGCATAGCAAAAACGGGAATACAAAAATATTAGAAATAGGTACGAAACCGGTCATTTTCGAATAAATAGGTATATCTCAAAAACTGTGCCACCAAACTTCAGACAAATTTAGTGCACAGATTGCGTTTCAAGTCAAGAAGCAAAATTTGAAAAATAGTGAAAATGGTACAAAAACCGCCTCTCATATAACGGTAATTTACAAATAATCGAAATATTCAATATTTTACTTTTTTCAATACATATATACAAATACAATGTATAGAATTAAATTAAGGAGCAAAATAATTAAAAAATCACAATTTTGAATAGTTTCCTTTTGCTTTTATTTGGTTTAAGGCTTAAAAATGTGTTAAATAGTGTTCTAGGACTTAAAATATTCTCTGGAAATATATTATGAATACTAGTTTCGTCTTAAATTGGGGCGTGTGCTCACCTATTCCCCAACAAATATTATATAGCCTTATATATAGAATCTATATACCAAATATAGTACGTATGCATAAAATAGTTGTGAAGGTACAAGCAGTTAGGCTTTTTTTATTTTAGAGGGCGTGCCACCGCCAATTTTCTAAAAATAATACGTAGTTTGATCTATAAAACTTTCATCTGTACTGAATGGTTGGCAATATAAAACGAACTCAAATGTTCTCTACCATCGGGAATTTAAAGTTCGGTTGCACCCGCACTTTGAACATTCCTTACTTGTTTTTAATTAATTTGATACTTCATTCTAGTGAATTGATTGTTGTATTAAATTTTGAAATAATTGCAAGTCAAATGCCATAAAAAAATATGTTACAGGAATAAAGCATAGCTCTCGAATATGAAAAGTTCGCACAGTCGAGCAGCCGCTTTTGTAGGTAGAGTTGAACAAACTTCAATATCTCAGAAACGGTTGAACCGATCGGAAACCAATTTTTCACGTTAATATCCCATTATAATATTTCTCTTTATGGTAAATAGGAGGCTAATATATTGGATGTCACGTACACGGCTAATGCAAACACTTTTCTAAAATTTCTTTAACTTATGTAGATTATATAAATAGATAAAACGAAAGGTTAATAAGAGGTAATGGTGAAAATATACAAAACCGTGTAGTTTGAGCTCGTACTTGTGCGTGTAAAGCACAAGAGTTAAGGTTCAGAGCTTTTTATTTTCATGAAGTTTATTGCTTTTATTGCGAAAATCACGACTGATCAAAATGACATACACTTTCTGAAGTGTTTGTTTAAAGCGGGTTTATTACAAAGAAGAGTGCAATAACAAGCTAGCCATGGTTTGTATTAGAATAGAAATGTATTTCTATTAGCTTAAGTTAAGATCGAAATTTTAGCCTATTGTAACTGCTAATTAAATCTTCATTTGCCATTTTTTGCGTAGCCGAAAGGTTTTTATATTTTTATTATTTGTTTCGGCTATCTACTCAGAAAGCTGCCTCCGAGAAGTTAATTTTTATCAGTTTATCAGATCTGTTTCGTGAATCAAAATTGTATGCAAATTTGCAGAAAACTTATACCACGGATATGTCATGACCAATTGGGGCCCCCGTTTCAATATCGAACTTTTCAAACTGATTTGTATTTATTGGATACCTTATTGAAAGAACAGATAACGAGATGAAAATTTACATAAATTAAGTTAAATCATTAATTGTAAATAAATTTTTGTCGAAGATAATCGGTAGAAAGGATCGTCACCGGCAAAATTGCACATATTTTTTTTTATTAAAATAGTTACGTTTTATATGATAGTTAAAGAAAAATGGGGAACAAAGTGAAAACTAAAAAATAATCATAATTTGCTTATAAGACCTGGTTCTGAGCGGATCCATAGTTATTTTAAACTTAAATGCAAATACGAGTGCTTTAAAATTGCGTTCGTGAAAGTAACAGGACTCAGTCACCGTGTATTTAAAAAAAAATTTCTCTCACATATTCATATAATATTTTTTGGCCTGATTTTATTAAACGTATTTTTTCCAAAATACTTTTCTTTGTACTGGCCTTGAGCTCAAAAATTAATATTGTCATTTGTCTCACTACTTAAACTCAAAATATAGCAAAATTCGAATTGGCTTAATTTACATGCACAAGTGTCGACTTTAAAAGAGCGAAGGTACCGTTTGAAGTGTCAAATGCCTATAAATGCACATTCACCATAAAATGTCAATATCTTTGCTATAATAGGGCACAACAGACATACGTTTTTGAAAAATTAAATTTTTTCACTTTTCTGTATGGGGCAGCGGCACCACAGTGCAGTGTCGTAAACGGCAACCATCAAACTGTAGGTACCACGGTCTGCAAGCGCGGGCGTTGTTTTACCTTTCATTAAGATGAAATTATGTTATCACTTTAGTCCGTTGTTCGTAAGTAAGAAGAAGAACACAAACACAAATTAGTCCCTCAGTTTTTGAGATATCTAACTGAAACTTGGTAGGCAGATTTATTTCTATAATATATTAATCTTTCGTGACCATCGAAACGCAATCGAAATCTAAAATTTGCATCATTTATTTAAGGATATACCGGATAAAGTATGATATCACGAAAAACTTTCCGCGTTAATTATTATCGAAAAACTTAAGTCAACAATAATGTTTTAACTCAAGACCTGTTTTTTTCTTTTATTAGGAAAGTTTGGAAAAACGCCACAAAAGTCAAAGCGGTAGAAATTATTGCTGCTATTTCGAAGTTCACCTCATTTACTCATCAGACTTTTTTTTAGACTCTGCTCGAGTGTGAATTCACTGTATCCGGGCAAGCAAGTCCAAAGCGGATATACAATATAAATTAATTAGGTGGAAAATTAATATATGAAATATTTAAATCTGGCAATAATCAAATAATATCAATATGATAGAAAAATTCAGATGCAACAAGATTGCCTATTTTGGTGCAGATTTTTAATGTATCGAAAATATAAAAATCGGTATTCGAGTACAATATTATGTAATTGTAGTTGAGTTTTGTGTTCTACAATTACTTTCAAATATTAATTCTGTTTTTATCCGGAAAAGTCACAAATAAAGCAAGTCCTACCACTCACAGACATTTCAAACTGATGACAAGGAATCCGATTTCGCAAATTGTACAAGGCCACCTGAAAAAAAAAATTGGCATCAAAGCAATTTTTGTAACACTTCAGGTTTGCACTACACTTTTATTTTGACTTTCAAATTTACGCTATTCAAAGGAAAATGGCACATGACTGCCGCAAAGAAAAACCAGTTCATAAACCAGTATGTTTGTTTATTAGTTTGGATATTTTCACTGCCGGGGGGGCTTATGCAAAGTGGTCACATGTATGCGATACTCTCTAATGCAGAGTTTGCTGGCGGCACAAAATATAAATTAACTACATTTGCCACAAAAGGTCTATACATAGCTTGGCCGCCTACCCATGTGAGCGAAGAATATTAGCAGCTGCTGGACTGCTGAATAATTGAGAATTTTTGCCAATGATGCGGCAGAGTGCTTGGTAATTGTATTCACCAATAGGGTTGGTTCACAAAACCCATACAATGGCTCATAGGCGATAAGCAACAAAGTTTAATATACACACTTGCAGAATTTGTACGCATAGCTACAGAAGGCAATGCAAGAATTGCTACGAGGGTCCATACAACCAGCACTTTAAGTTCAAATGTACATATTTACATTTTTGAAAAGCTGGTTTATGCTTTGATTCTCTTCCAAATTTCAGATATCATATCGTCGCATTAGCACAGCTTAACTTAGTTTTATTCTCAATTCTTGTTGTAGAAAAATTTGAAACTGGTAAAGAATGTGATGCCATATTCGCAGACTTTCCAAAGGCGTTCGATAGAGTCAGCCATGGAATCCTATTTAAAAAGTTGGGCTCAATTGGACTTCGTCCAAGTTCACTTAAGGCATTTGCATATTATCTAACTGATAGGACTCAATTTGTTCGAATTAACAATATAAAATCTGATGGCATTAAACGGAGCTCAGGTGGATCTCAAGACAGTAATTTTGAGTCATTAATTTTCTTAATCTTTGTTAATGATATTCCAGATGTTTTCTTGACATTGCGCTGTCTGATGTTCGCATATGACTAGAATATATACAGACGTATAGATAACTTAAATGACTGCATCAGAATTCGAGAGCATTTAATAAGGATGGAGACTTGGTGTGACGCAAACTCTTTACCTCTTAATGCTGGTAAATGCCAGCACTTTTTATACAGTTGCGATTAATTCCGATTACAAGTTGGGCACTACTACCCTCTCAAAAATGCATGAAAAGAATGATTTAGGAACCATATTTACCCGGAAAATATCGTTTTTTAAACATATAGACTTTATGGTTACAAAGTTTAGGTCTATGCTTGGATTTGTAGTGAGGAATTCAAAGAAATTCCTGGATCTTTTTACGATAAAGAATTTGCATGTTTCTCTTGTTAAATGAAAGCTCGAATATTGCAGCATCATCTGGCATCCATTCCACTATGTTTGTTTGTTGTTGTTTGATCCTCTTTAAGAATTGAGAAGCTTCAGAAACGTTTCACTTGGTTCACTATTAATTCCCTTCGTTGGCCTTGTAATACTTTTTAATTGTACTACTTGTAACCTTAGACTCAGCAATAAGTTTCATTTACTTTACCACATGAAGAATTTTTGTCTTAATGAACCGCTAACACGTTGTATAAGGCAGTCTAATCAAGTTTGTAAAAATTTAGACATTTCTCTATCCCGCGAGTGACTTTAAAGAATATGGGGATACACTTTTTAAATCGTGAGTAATGTATCTCAACGTATTGCATACCAAATATTATATGTAAGCTCTAGTATTTAGTTGTTGTTGTTGTTGTTGTTGCGGTTACTCAGACCCTGCAAGATCGGTTCAACCATGGTCGTTATCACCAAACTCATTTAGGGGGAGGCCCAAGAAAGCGAAGTTTCGACAGAGTCAGACCAAAGGGAAAGGGGGGTTAGATGAGTCGGTTTTACGGGGCATGTGAAAAGGTAAGCGATATCGTGCGGGGAGTTATCACAAGCTGGACACACATTGAGTATGTCTGGGTTAATTCTGGATTAGTAGGAGTTTAACCTGCTACAATATCCGGAACGTAGTTGGGCCAGAGTGACACGGGATTCCCGAGCTCCTCCTCTGCTATGGGTGGTGGTTTGACCCCGAGGACGGCATTCATAGGGCGAGAGTCGATGAAGTTGGTGATTGTCTCTCGGTGAATGTCGTTCAGGACTACCCGATAGGCAGCAGGGTCCAGTCTGCTGGTGGTGTGCGACTGGATCTCAGCCGTCATATCAAGGAGATACCCCCTGACGTTTCTCGATGGCGGATCCTCAACAAGCAGGTACCCGTTTGGGTGGCCACTTCGATGGCAACCAACGAGTAACTATCTGGCGAGCTTAAAGTTGTGCTCCCTAACTGGGAGCATTGAAGCCTCATGGTGTAGGTGCTCAACAGGAGACATCAGAAGCCATCCCGTTGCCGTCCGGAGTGCTGCGTTCTAGGTAGCCTGTAATTTGATCCAATGGGTCCTTCTTGTCCCAGGCGATCAAACTGGAGCAGCGTAGTTTAAAACTGACCAACCAATCGCCTTGTATGTTGCCAACAAAGTTTCTTTTTCTTTGCCCCAAGTGCTGCCGGCTAGCGACTTGAGGACTTTGTTGGGGCTCTGTACTTTATTGACGACTGCAGTTGTGTGCGCAGAGAAAGTGGCCAGGCTGTCAAATGTAACACCCAAGATTTTAGTGGTTTACTGTCGGTGCAGGTGTACCGTCCACTTGTATATTTTATTGTATCCTGACCTCCTTCGTCCAGGTGGTAAATAAGGTCGCCGAGGACTTAGCAGGGGTTACAAACAAGTTCTGGCCAATGAAGAAACGAGCAAGGTCTGAGAGGTATCCATTCAGTTTTGAGCTCATGTCATCAATTGCATTGCCGGATGCCATAATCGTATAGTCGTCGGCATATGAGACTATTGAAATCCCCTCGGGTGGTTGAGAAAGCTTCGAGATAAAATTATTAAACAGAACCGGGGCGAGAACGCCACCCTCAGGTACTCCTTTTTTAATTCTTCTCGGTTTAGATATTGAGTCTCTAAAATACACCGACGCCTGTCGACCACTTAGGTAGTTCGCAGTCCACGGCTTCAAACCCAGCGGGAAAGTAGATGTTTCAACGTCTTCAAGTAGCGTTGAGTGATTGACCGTATCGAAGGCCTTTGATAGGTCCAACGCCACTAAGACGGTTGATGCTTAGCCGGGCCCAGGTGGTGTGTAAAATAGGGAAGGAGCATAGCCTCGAGTGTTTTTACCACTGGTATTAATAAGCTATTTTAGCAGTATTTAGTATTTAGTGATATATATTAGTTTTACTTTGATTGATTAATAAAGTAAATAAAAATAAATTAATAAATATATGCACATCTATGGATGTGTTGATTTAGATCCCTCAAGGAAATAAGTGGAAAGTTTCCTTTTAGAAGTGATGAAGAGGCATTCCTCTTCATTGTTTATAGAAACAAATTAGAAGCTTTGAATCTACATTATTTTCATTTTGCATCTATTGGAACTAATGTAAAAACAATTTGACAATTTTTACTGAAGATTTACTTTTTTTTAATAAAATTTTTTACTTTTGTAGATCAATCTGCGCTGCACACCCTTGTGCAGTCCATAGAGGAATCTCTTGCGTGTACGGACTTTTCGCCCTTCTTGACAACGGGGAGACATTTAACAATGTGTTGTACGGAGCTATAGTGGAGTCAAAGCCTCATCTACCGCCCCACAGTCAACAGAACTGTCAATGCAACAGTTGCTAGTCTTGTCCTCTTTAGTCGAAGAGACTGAATACCATGTGGTCGCCTTCTTCCAACTCCGATTCCTTCTTCTTGGCTACTTATTTCTTTTTGGCAGCGTTAGCCTAAGACAGAGGAGGGGGAATAGCGACACTCTCCAAGATGAGGTCTGTCACCGTTTCAGTGGGTTGTTTTGGTTTGAGATCGGAGCGTGAATCAAAATTTTGAGGAAAGTTCAAAAAAGGCAAACGCTGGGGTCTCTCGCCTACAGTTGTTAAATGATTATATGAGAAACTACTATACGGGTTTCTTGCTCGGTTGTGAGAGGAGCGACGAATCCACCAAAGCCGAGGCTTGTCTTGATGAATCCATACCGGAAGCAATTAGCTGACCGCTTTGGGTAAACAAGAGAAACCTTCACTTACAGTTCTCACATATGGCAGAAACAATTCAAGAACGATGGACCTATTAAGTAGGCCAAGGAAATACATATTCAGGCTGACAGCCACGATAAAGGTATGCTGGGCGGTTGGCGAACATGTAGCCAAGATGGGCATCCCATAAAACACTCGATATCGGAGCTGCGATCTGGTAGAAAAACAGTTCTTTACAACCCTTGTGACTGGGTAGCCCGGGCTCGTTGCATACAGCAGATACTAGGATTTTTCTTGGCGAGCAACCTGAAGGAAGTTTCTAACAACTTCAGTAGATTCATTCACAAATCCAAATGGTTTGAGAACTAGAAATTACAACAGCAGAGAATCAGCATATGAAATGTCGCTCCTGGCGCTAATTGGGTCCTATGTTTTCCTCGTCACCACTACAACCAACCAACTGCGCCAGCGGTTCGGAGGTTGATTCGTCTCAGCATTTTTTACTCACTTGCTCTAGTGTGGCGGGGCTAAGGCTCGAGTATCTGGGATCGCTCCTCATTTACTCTCCGGGGGACAAATAGGCAGTAGAGATTAGCTAGATTTGTAGCTTCATTGTAAACACACGGCGCTTTGCTTTTAGTTTAGTGTAGTGTGATATCACAATGGATCACAGATGGTCTATATGACCTCCTGAGAGTAGCCCCGTTATTAATTTTTTATTTATTTATTTAATTTTTCTCAGCCCATCAACTCAGTCTGAGGCGCATGTATCTTTCGTCAGACTCAACTATCTAAAATTGTTCTACGAGATCTTGGGTTGGAAGGAGCCCCCACTGCATAAATAAGAATTTTTCGCCTCCCATGCATACCATGGACTTCGAGGAGGAGAGTTTCCCACTAATGACATCGTACGTAAAAAACGAAATTGGCTGTTCAACGCAAGGTAATATGCATGCATTTTCCTAGAGGGATGCAATGTGGTTCCTTTTTGTAATGGTTTGTTTATTTATGTTTGCTGCAAAAGCGGAAAATATGCGAAAAGCAAGCATGCCTTTAGTGCTGGCACGCAATCCAAACTTTTATCTGTATGTAGACATATTTGTGCCCTACTCCCACGTAACTATAAACTCAACAAAGTCAATTTAAACACAGCTGCAGCATGTGGGTTTGTGTGTGTTTTGATAGGGTTACCGTCATACCCCAATGTTCATACCACAAGCGCCATGGTTACGCTATTTTACTTTATAAAATTACTTTTGATTGCAAGTGTGGTAATTTATTTATGCAAAGTTGTGTATGTGGGAGTAGATTTTTATATGTGTGGGTGTTTGTGTCGATTGTTGTGCAGCTCTCAATATAACGGAAAATATTGTATGAATATTTAGATAGAATTTGTAGAAACATTTGATATCCTCTGGTAACTTTTTATACACTAGCTTTTCTCCACAGCTTCCCCTCGCATGTCAATCGATTTAAAGTTATGAGCAGTGTTGCCAATTTCAGCGTTTGTTTAAGGGAAAATTTTAAAATTTCTTTTTGGCCTTTTTTTTAAATTAGCGCTATGAGCATTGTCAAAATAAAACAAAGACATAGACTGAGTGTTAAAATGTTATATGCAATTTTAAGTATCAAATATGGCTTGAAGAAAATGTCTCTGATAAATACGTATATGAAACGTATGAATTCATTTTACGTACTAACCTCGTGCCTTAAAAATATGTTATTTTATAAGCTTATAAAGTCAATATGAAATTTGTTAGGAAATTTTTTTTTATTTTTTGTTCTTTATTTTTGGAAAAGTGGCAACTCCTTTATGAACTGATTTAAAAAAACTTTTGTACAAGTGTGATATTCTGATTTCAATTATGCACGTTATTAATAAATTCATATTTAATTTTAAAACAATTGGCAACCCTTAAAATTTTTTTCTCCAAGTTGCGCTTAACGGTGTTGAGCTCAAATCAGTATTATAATCCTTCAATTATCTTATAAATTTAGTAGAATTTAATTTATTTTAAACAGGTGGCAACCCTTTCCAAATATATTTCTCGCAATTCTTTTCGTTTCTATAACTAAATTTGTATTACCTTAAAAACTAGTTGGAATTATAGGTCTTTAAAATGTGGCAACCCTCTTCAAAAATCTTTTCGTACAAACTCAACACTCTTCAAATACATTTTGATGATTACGTTTTCTTAAGCCTACTTTTTTTGAATCACATGCCGCTTCTTTTGATAATCTCATTTTATTTACCTTTTTAAGCGGGTGGCAACCCTATCCAAAAGTAATTTCAAACTAAAGCTTTCCTTTAACCTCCTTCGTTTAAGGAACATATGTACGTCAATATTTGATTTCCTTGATAATTTTAATTTAATTTTTCTAACAGGTGGCAAACATTTTATTAAAATTATGCCTCTTTACCACTTTGAGTTTATCACTCATATTGCAAAATGGCAGTTATTTTTTAGTTTAACTCAATTTGCATTTAAACAGGTGGCAACCTTTCTTCAAAACATTTGCTAAAAAATATTGCAATATCTAAATTTAATAAAGCTTACCCTTTTAACAGGTGGCAGCTCTCTGCTAAAAATATTGCAATATTTTAATTTAATAAAATTTAACATTTTAAACAGGTGGCAACTCCCTTTAAAAAATTAATTCAATAGTAACACAAAAACGGGTTATATATGTATGTATGTTTGAGTCCACTTTTATCCAGGTCGTCTGTCGAGTCTTCCTATAGAAATATGTGATTTAACTTATTTATTTAATTTATAACATAATTTGTTTAACAGGTGGCAATTCTCTTAAAAATATAGTATGCATGTTAATGTTGTGTATAAGGTATGGCATGTGCTAATTTTTATACAAATTAGGGCCTGAAATTGTAACAACCCACTCACACAACTGACTGCCACACTCATTCACACACTCACTCACACTCACACTTTCACATTTATAACATAAGTGGAAGTAGGAGTGACAGGCAGTATTACTTTGTTTGATATACTTAAGTGACTTTTAATATAAGTTAACAAAGTTATATTCCTGACTTCCACTTATTACGGATACATAATATTGCTTTTAGTAATGTCAAAAAAATAAACCACTTTCAAAGTTAATGAAATGTTTTAAACAAAAGTAGCAACTTAGGGCTGAACATATTACGCATATATGTAATTAAAATAAAGTTAGCTTATTGCCTCACAATATTGCGGAAATGTAAATAATGTCGTTTGGTAATTACACTATTTTGTCATTTGTTATATTTTTAAAAGCAGTTTTTTATATTAAATGTAAATAGCTTTCTTAGTTCGGGCATTTTTAGCCAAAATTAATCCAGAAGATAATTTAAAAATGCATGTGTTAATATTGACTATAATCGAACAAATTTTTGTGTACAACCAACGACAACGATTGCTAGATAGATTCGGCGATCACGAGTCCGTTAATACCTCATTAAACTAGTCGAACTCATTTCATTCAATGCTGCAGATATTAGACCAGTTGTATACTGGACATAAACGACGATCATGTGCGCGGACGTACTTGCACTTTTCGTGCATATTCGTCATTTGTGAAGCGCGCACATTATATTGGAAACAAAAACCAAATCCGTGTTGATTCTAAGTTATACCAGATGCTTCACACATTCTTCACTGGCTAACAAATGGCGAATAGAATACGGCTATTATTACTAAAATATACCTAGTAGATGCAGATATTATACAGGGTCACGACAATTATAAGTTTTATCGCAACACTGCTCCATAAAAGTTATAAAATGAGTAATATGTTTTATTTCGCGCGATAAGAGTTACATCCGAATATTTATTTATTTTTTGCGCTGCCCGATGACTGTTACGCAGGAAAAATATTTTTACCGTTCCCGTTTTTTGAAAAGGGTTAGTTTTTAACGATTAGTTTTTATGTTGTCCGATAAACGATGTAAAGTAAGGCTATTGCTGAGGCTGAAGATGAAGAAGAACATAAAAATTATGAAAATGAAAGGGAAAATGAAGACAAAGATGCAAATGAATATAAAGATAAGTAAATGATAGAAATACAAAAAAGAGTAATGATGAAATAACTTTTATAAGACAACGGAAAAAGTAAATATTGGAAAATTATGCTGGTAAAACTATTATCAGGCAATGTAAGAAATAACTCTGTTTGACAACGAAAAAAAAAATAATAGTAGCTATTTGAAATGCCCTAACGCTTTTCACTTTTTTTGTAACTATAAAGTTGTGAATTAAAATCGCTGTGAATATTGATCACACTTTTAGTCAATCTAAAAAAAAAAAAATGAATTATACAAATAATAGCCGTGAAGTCAGCGTCAAATGTAACCCTATCGAGAGGGTCATGAGAGACAGAAAGAGGCGTTGCACAAATTGAATGGTGCTTACTCTTTTAAGATATCTTAATGTAATGTTAATATAACTTCAAAAAGACAAGATTAATGTATTGGTTATACTTCCACCAATGCTGAATATACTCAAGAGCTATCCATAAGTCTTGCGGTTAGAGGAATAAAAAACATTCTGTTTACAATAGCCGTATTCGTTTCGCTATTTGTTAGCGTCTGGTAAATCGATGAAGCATCTGACATAAATTAGCATCAACACAGATTTTATTTTTGTTTCTAATGTAATTTGCGCACTTAAAACTGGTATATTGTCTGCAGAATTGAATGAAATGAGTTCGACCAGTTTAATGAGGTATCAACGTACCCGCGATCGCCGAGTATACTAGATAGCTATCGTTGTTTTGGCTTGTACACACAAATTTGTTCGGACACGAGCAGAGCTCAGGCATCGCGAGCAGGGAAGCGGCGAATCGAATGTACCTAATGTCATCTAAGATAACCAGTTATCTAGCGACTTCCAATATAACACGTTCTTAAAAATTTAGGCTAACATTATTAGTAGATATCAGTGGAAGAGCCCACTTTTAGTCACAACCGGTGCAGAAAGTAGAATAATTTAATTATAAATGTTAAGATATTTTACAGTGAAATTAATATGACAAGGTATTCTTAGACTCCTCTAAAGCTTTCGGTTTGGGTTTACTAAAAAATCAGTTAAATTATTGAAAAGCTGTGTGTGCTTTCTTGCCGCATGTTTACCCCGTCTGTAATACCTTAAGACCCTACTTATATATTGGGTCCTATTACCTTTACTGCTTTTATTAATGACATAGTTTACTGTTGCGAAAAAACGTCTGTACACCTTTGTGCTACTAATATTCAGGTCTATTATTCATTTCCTATTGGCTTTAACGAAGATTTAGTTTTCAGACTTAACGATGATCTGAAGAGAAACGCAATTAGGGCGAAAACCAATTACCTTTATTTAAACGGAACCAAAAAGCAGGTAGCTACCTGCTTCCAATAATGCATGATGCTTTCGATCTTACTAACTTATCGGAAATCATTCGGGTAGACTCGCAGATCGAATTTAATTGAATTCAGTTTTAAACAATAATGTTCTAACATTCATATATTGCACACTAAAAACCTTCTCGATTTCAGCCGTGAAAGTTGCGTAATAGTTCGAAATATTTTATTAACTTTATTAATTCTAATAATAGCCAAGTTATTAAAATTTATTCAATTCTCTCACACCTACAACATTATATTTAGTTCCAAATATAAAATATTAACAGCCTCCAAAAGATTCTTTTTTTCCATCATCAGACTGTGGAATGCGCTATCTATTTCTGTCAAAAGCAGGGACCGGAAATAATCGTTTTTTCTTTTTAAATTTTTTCGGGTAAAAATATCATCGGGTATAATTCATGCAAAATAAAATTCGATTACATCGATCGAATCCTAAAGCCACATACAATGCACAACTGACCTCATTTTTATTTAGATAACTTTTTTCAAATCCATTGATTGAACCTTTTTTATTTTATTTTTTCAATCAACTTTGATCGATATTTTCTGATTTTTATTAATAATAAACTTCACGATAATATTTGGCCAACATTTTTTGATTTTTATTTTTTTTCGATCACATAACATAAATTGTGTTATTGTTGGTGTCGATATTATTATCACCGCCAACAAATTTTCTTGCTTTTATGATGATCGAAAAATTTTCGAATACAATGATAACGATTATTCGCTATCTAAAAATAAAAAACGCAAAATATCGAACAAATATGATCAAAGAAATGTAAATCAAAGAATAACGATTGATTTTGATCGAAAAAATACAAATCACAAAATATTGTTTAAATGTAATGTAAATGGATATGATTAAAAGCTTTCAATTAAATGTTTCAGAACGTTAAATTTATGTAACTTTTTTATTTAGTTAGCTATGCATCCCCCGATGTTTCTAAAATTTTCATCTTTCTTAATTTCTTTTGCCTATTATTATCCTTTACTAAAGATTATGTTTTGCCTATTAATATTAGTTTAAGTCTAAACAAAAGTTAGAATTTGTAATTTAAATATTAAAGTTGTGCATTGAAAAAAACTATATGTCAAATTATTAAAATTTTTTTTTTTTTCAAAGTGCGACTATTTCACATTTTAATATCAACAAATATGTTTGCCAATCACTAGTACATTTTTATTACTATTAATATGCTGTTTCATTTCTCGCAATTGCAATACAATTATTTTAGATAACCAACTCGCACACATTCCGCTCCATGCAAAACGCTTGTATTTTTATATAATTTCCTACTATTCGTTTGTTATTAGTTTTTGCAACGACAGAATCAGTAAAAAGTGCAATTATATCAAAGTTGCTAGCCAATAAATTTAAGTAATCAATAAAAAGCTGCGCGACAAAAAAAAATTAAGCTTACAAAGCATAGGCATTGGCGCGGTGCAATTACTAACCGCTATTATTAATTTTTACCCCCATGTTAGCGAACAAACACACGGTGGGAAATTTTGCTAATTTGCTGGCCAAAAATTCTTGAGTAATCAGGCTCATATTGGAATTTGAAGTGCCTAAGAAAATCAAGAACTAATGTTATTTATAAATAAAATGAAAACCAAGAGGCCTATCATGCTACTCGTACCTGGCGAAATGCCCGATGAACCAAAAAGACTCTGATTGAGCGTCAAATACAGTAACAGCACATCGCTTCCGATGCAGGTAAGACTTAAGCCTTTACAGAAAGTTTGAATGAAACCCTATGCGAGCCATTAGTAGAAATAGTAGTAGAAATTAGTAAAAATAGCAGTAGAAATTAGTAGTAGCATAAGAAAAATTAGTAGTAGACATTAGTAGTAGCATCAGTAAAATTAGAACTAGAAATTAGTAAACATAGTAGGAGTAATTAGTAGTAGCATTAGTAAAATAGTAGTAGTAAATTGCAATAGCATAATTAAAATTAGTAGAAGTACTTAGCAGTGACATTAGTAAAAATAGTAGTAGCATTTGCAAAAATAGTAGTAGTAATAAAAAGTAGCATTAGAGACAATAGTAGTAGAAATTAGTGAAAATAGCAGTTGTAATTAGTAGTAGCATTAGTAAAAATAATAGTGGAAATTAGTAAAAGTAGTAGAGGTAATTAGTAGTAGCATAAGTAAAATTAGTAGTAGGAAGTACTAAAAATAGTAGTAGAAACTAGTAGTAGCATAAGTAAAAATAGCAGTAGACATTAGTAGTAGCATCAGTAAAATTAGAACTAGAAATTAGTAAACATAGTAGGAGTAATTAGTAGTAGCATTAGTAAAATAGTAGTAGTAAATTGCAATAGCATAATTAAAATTAGTAGAAGTGCTTAGCAGTGACATTAGTAAAAATAGTAGTAGCATTTGCAAAAATAGTAGTAGTAATAAAAAGTAGCATTAGGGAAAATAGTAGTAGAAATTAGTGAAAATAGCAGCTGTAATTAGTAGTAGCAATAGTAAAAATAATAGTGGAAATTAGTAAAAGTAGTAGAGGTAATTAGTAGTAGCATTAGTAAAATTAGTAGGAGGAAGTACTAGAAATAGTAGTAGAAACTAGTAGTAGCATAAGTAAAAATAGCAATAGAAATTAGTAGAAGCATCAGTGAAATTAGAACTAGAAATTAGTAAACATAGTAGGAGTAATTAGTAGTGCCACTAATAAAAACCAGTCTCGAACCACTGAAAGGTCCTTAACTGGTCCCGAAATACCTAGTCTAAAAATAGGGCCAAAGCGGTTCAGAACCTGTCCTCAAACGTTCCCGAACTACAGCCTTCCCACTTCCTCTTTGTGTTTGCAAAAACTTCCAAAAGCGACATGAAAAAGATTAGAATAAAAATTGATTACAGAAAAAATAAAGAATCCATTTAATAAATATAGAGTAATGTCAATCCGATTTAGATTAAAAACTGCCTAGAACTTTATCCGTTCCCCATTTCTCATAAAAAGTAGACAAATTTGTCGGAAACCTTTTCCTTTTTCCTTTTTTCACATTCGAACTTCTAAGTTGTAGAAAGTATGTATCATGAATATCAGCAAAAGCGAGATTTAGTTGAGGTGTTTTGGGTGTAGTTTTTTCAAATATTTGAAAGCAAATTGCACAAGTCTTTAAATTTTTATATTCGTTTGCGCTTATTGCGGTTAGTGCTTTCGAAAACCAAGTTAAACAACAACAACAACAACGTTTTTCATCTCTACATGCCAAATTATTTATAGATTCCGAATGAAAGAAGTCTCCGAGGAAATATCAAAAGCAAACCTGCTAAAATTCACATAAATATGTAAGTATATTTTAAATTATTCCCAGACATTTTTCGTTGGATCACATTTTTCTGTAGGAAAGTTAGCTCATTTCCACTTTAATTATGGTTTTTTTTTTATTTTTACTATTTATTTATAATGTAATTTTCAAATATATCTGAAATATTTTTTATTGAAAATTCAAAAAAAAAGTTGGAACGCTTTTGTTTTATTTGGTAAATTTTTTTCTGCCATTTGGCACAGTTTAGAAAAGTTAAATACCATTTATGAAATACCCTCGAAATCACCGACTTATTCAAAATTGAATTGAAATTGAAACTAGATAACAAATTTTTTTGAGAAAACCAGAAAATAAATTAGCAGCGTCTTCTGAGCAGCATTTATTGTGGAGTATACTTTTTTTGATATTATGAATATCCAGAAAGTCTTAGCATCAAATATAATATTGTTTTCAAAATGAGAAATATAATTTGCATACAGAAATTGATCTAAACAATTGTCCATTTAAATTTCTTTTAAAATGTATTACTATCTAAAAAAATAAAACAGAATATGGAAAATAAATGTGAAAGTGAGTTCAATAATTCAGATAAAATTTAACTTGTATAGTTACAAATTAAAAAAAAAAAAACATTCACTTTTTTAATTTTCGCTCTTTTTTTGAAAGGTAACACTACTCGACAAATTTTGATCAACTTTAGTCTCCAAGAATAAAATAGTCCTTTCCTAAAGTGAAATTTTCTCCTGATTCCGAATATGAATTCCATTTTCTTGTGGCAGATCTAGTTTCCGAGATATCGGCGAAAATATGAAAATTCCCATTTTTGCAGAACACTACTTCATATAGGTTTTTCATTTTTTCGTTTTTAACTGTTGAATTATGCATTATACTAATTCCCATAAAAATTTCTTGCCTTCTTCGCCCTCAAGTATCTTCAGTAGTTTGGCCACTATGCCAAAAAACGTTCAAAAAATGTTGAAAAAAAACGAAATTTTTTACACAATTTCAGATTTAACCACTTTAAAATCGGAAAAATTCTATTGACGAAAAAAAGTTAGCCCTCCTATGTTGTAGGTAATTTAACTACGAAAATTTTAAGCATACCAGTACAACAATCGGACGTGCCATTGAAACTATAGCCCCGTTAACTTGCAAGCGTCTATCCTACAATTTTAGTATTACTCTGATAAAATTGGCGAGACATTTCATTTGGTCACTCTACCTTAGGGTCTAATAAATTTAAAAAGACATCAAGTATTTAATTGTCACTACTGTTTGTTGTAAATTTTGTTTTGCAAATTGTAGTGCAAATTTATACATACTATATCGGTAGATGTGTTTACGAAATGGCTTGTTGCAAAAGAGATTTTAAATGTAAAAATAATCCGGATGATTTTTGCTTTATTTGCGGACATTATATTTTCGGAAACTCAGCTCGGAAAATAACTAATTCTGTCAGAGATGCATACTTTCATTATTTCGGTTTCCGTGTAAAAAATCTCGATAAATCTTGGACACCTAATTTTATTTGCGCCTCCTGTAGATTAACTTTAATGAGATGGGTATCGGGTAAAGGTCATAACATGAAGTTTGGTGTTCCAATGATGTGGACTGAACCCTTTAACCACGACCAGTGCTATTTTTGCGTGATAGACCTTAAAGGTAAAACGAGAAAAAAGAGGAAATTAATAAGTTATCCAAATGTGGCATCAGCTAAAAAACCAAAACTACATGACCATACCTTACCCATACCTAGACCGCCTATAAGTTTTGAAGCCTCAAGCGAAAGTGACTCCGAAGCAGATAATTCAGAAAGTGGACAAGAAGGAGAGATCCCACATCGAGTCTCACAAGCCGAACTTAATGACTTGGTCAGAGATTTGAAATTATCGAAATTTGATAGCGAAGTTCTAGGATCTCGTTTGCAGCAATGGGGCAGCCTAGGCCCTTCGACAAGTACTTCCAAATTTCGAAATAGACACAAGACTTTCTCTTCTTTTTTTACTAAAAGTGAAAATATTTGCTACTGCAATGATGTTCAAGGCACTAAAATTAGAAAATAAAGTGGATGATTGGCGCTTGTTTATAGACAGTTCAAAGCATAGTTTAAAAGCAGCATTACTCCATAAAGGAAATTCGTTACCGTCAATACCAGTGGCACATTCTGAGAATACTAAAGAAACTTATTTAAGCATATCAAATTTACTTGAGCTCATTCAATATAAACAATTTAATTGGAAAATTTGTGCGGACTTAAAGGTAAGCAGTTTCGGTGGTACAGTTTAAAATAAATAGTATATGAAATACATCCTAGGTTGTAGCTATAGTTCTCGGACTTCAAGGAGGTTTCACTAAATATTGCTGTTTTCTCTGTCTTTGGGACAGCCGTGCTAGAGAAACCCATTATATTCAGGAAAAAGAGCTGAGTACGAACCAGGTGCCTTCAATATCGCAAACCCGCCTTTAGTAAATCCCGAACGAGTTATTTTGCCAGCACTTCACATCAAATTAGGATTAATGAAAAATTTTGTAAAGGCTTTAAATAAGGACGCGCCATCCTTCCAGTACCTAACGAAATTTTTCCCTAAAATAACTCAAGCCAAATTAAAAGAAGGTATATTTGTTGGTCCGCAAATTAGAAAGTTGCTGAAAGACGAAAATTTTGCGAATCATTTATCATCAGTAGAAGCAGCGGCTTGGGACAGCTTTAAGCAAGTCGTTAGTGGGTTTCTTGGCAACAACAAAGATCCCAACTATAGAGAGATGGTCAAAGCCTTGTTGAAAAACTACAGTGCTATGAAATGCAACATGTCCCTCAAAATGCATTTTTTGCATTCACATTTGGATAATTTTCCCGCAAACCTAGGTGCTGAAAGTGATGAACAGGGTGAAAGGTTTCACCAAGACCTCATGATTTTTGAAAAGCGTTACCAAGGTTTTTGGAATGAAGAAATGATGGGAGATTATTACTGGACAATAATACGGGAGACAAACCCAGAAAATTATAAACGGGTAGTTAGAAGTACCCACGTCCCTCACTATTGACCACCACGGTAAAATCGCTCAATTTGACTTTTTTAGATGTAGATATGTATGTATTTAATGTTGTTGTCGTTGTTGTTTTTTACTGAATTGCTGATTTATACTCATATTACTCAATTGAATACAGTTTAACGTGCAAACATATGTCGATAATAAAACGTTATAAAAAAATAAAAACCTAGTTTGAATAAAAATTTTCTCTATAAAAAAATTGTAGGATAGATGCTTGCAAGTTAACGGGGCTATAGTTTCAATGGCACGTCCGATTGTTGTGCTGGTATGCTTAAAATTTTCGTAGTTAAATTACCTACAACATAGGAGGGCTAACTTTCGTCAATAGAATTTTTCCGATTTTAAAGTGGTTAAATCTGAAATTGTGTAAAAAATTTCGTTTTTTTTTCAACATTTTTCGAACGTTTTTTGGCATAGTGGCCAAACTACTGAAGATACTTGAGGGAGGTAAAGGCAAGACATTTTTATGGGAATTAGTATAATGCATAATTCAACAGTTTAAAACGAAAAAATGAAAAATACAAATTTTTGCCGTACCTATATGAAGTAGTGTTCTGCAAAAATGGGAATTTTCATATTTTCGCCGATATCTCGGAAACTAGATCTGCCACAAGAAAATGAAAGTCATATTCGGAATCAGGAGAAAATTTCACTTTAGGAAAGGACTATTTTATTCTTGGAGATTTTTTTTGTCGAGTAGTGTAATTTTTATATTGTAAATAGATAGAACACTATGTTTGTTCCTCAATACAAAATTCAGCACACTTGTTAGAAAAATTACAACTTTTTACTTAAAATCGGCCGTTAAGGGGAAACAATAAAACTTGCTGAAATGGCAGAGTAGAGTGAATTAATATAATTAAACTTACATTTTTTGTAATAAAATATTGAGCTCGCCATTACCTGCATTAGCTTCCTATATTAGATATGGCAATTCAGAGTTTATAGTATTCAAAGTAAACTTTATAAAATTTGGCACAATGTCCTATCAATAAAAATCCCTGTTTTTTTTTAATCATCCACTTCTGTAGTCTCCTAATTAATATTTGCCAAAAAAAATTGATGAAATTTCCCATAGTGCAATGCAGAGAATGCTGCCACGGGTGAGAACGTGCTAAGCATAGTTACATGCTGCAAATTTATTTTTATAGCAACCGTTAAAAATCAACTAGCTGGTGAAAAGGACAAACTGCATATGTTTGTTGTAAGTAAAATGTAGGCATATGTTTGTTTGCCGTCAACAAGAAGCAGTTTTTCTGCAGTGCATTTTTTGCACTTACATTTCCAGTGCCATGATGTGCAATGGAACTTTTTTGTTACAGCTTCTGCTTTATTTTTTGCTTGCCTTCTTTTAGGCGCTTCACCTCATTCATTATACTATGCCATTGCTGTGTTTGGTTTGCAGGAACATTATTTGTTGCCATTGTTAGTAGTTACACCCACTGAAAGTTTTTTCGTTTTGACACTTTTTTCCAGCGCTTGCACCGACATTTGGCCTAATTTTTGTGGTTTTTTATAGCGTTTTTTTTTCTTTTTTGTTGTTGTTACACTGCGGAACAACTCCTGTGTGCCGCGAGCAAATTAGTATTTCATGTAAGTGAAAATAAAAAAATTAAGCGAAAACAAATGCCTGTTGGCTATTTCGATTTATTTTGCTCTATGACACTTTAGGTGTTTTCTGCAATTATTTTTGATGTTAACAAATTTTCGGTGACAGTGTAAAGGATAATTACATATAGTGTAAAAATAAATAAAATCAGTTTCAGTGTGAAATATGTAACTAACTGGGTAATAATAGCAAAGTTGAGCTAAAGAATTTATGGAAAGCAAGCTGAAATCAATGGCTTACGGCTTACGAGTTTTACACACCGAGCGTTGCAATGATATTATCGTATAACATTTCATATTTGTACCACCACAAATTAAATGATAGATTTTTAAAATATTGATATTTTGATTTATACCCGTTTGCTTTCAAGAAATTCTCCCGGTAATACATCTAGTAGTGACGTTAGTGCTATGATTAATATAAAAAAAAAACTAATTTTTTTATTATGTAAACTCGTCATGATCTTTGGTTTCATACAACTTCTAGTATGAAGCTCTACGAAAATAGTCCAAATCATTGAACTATATCGAAAAAAGACATTTCTATATTTATTTATTTATTTATTTAAATCTATAAAATCCAATCTTTGCAGCATATGAACCAAAGACCGTAACAGTAATAATATCTAAAATTAAAAAAAAATATGATCTATTCGTTATTTTGTGATTTTTATTTTTCCGATCAAAATTGATCGTAATTTTTTAACCTTCCTTTTTCAGTCAAAAATAATCTCCGTTCTTGAATTTTTATTTTTTGATCGTTGTTTTTTAAGTTTTTTTTGGACCAAAAATAATCGCTATCCTTGGATTTAAAATTTTCTGACCACATAATAGTTAATCGATATTTTGTGATTGTTATTTTTTTTTCGATCAAAAATAATCGTTATTCTTCAATTTTTATTTTTTCAATCAAGTTTGATCGTTATTTTTAAATTTTTATTTTTTCGATCAAAAATAATCGTTATCCTTGGATTTAAAATTTTCTGACCACAAAATATTTAATCAATATTTTTTGATTTTTAATTTTTTTCGATGAAAAAATAATCGTTTTCTTGAGGTCAAGTTTGATCTTTTTTTAAAAATATTTTTTTATCTATCAAAAATAATCGCTATTCTTGGATTTGGTTTTGCAATCAAGTTATTCTCTCCAGTCGTATTAAACGATATTTTGTGATTTTATTTTTCTTGAATGTTTACTTTGTCCAATAAAGTTTGATGGTGTTTTAATTTTTCTTTTTTCAATCAAAAATAATCGTTATCTTTGAATTTTTATTTGTTTTGATTAAATTTTATAGATATTTTTTTATTTTTCGTTATTCTTGGACTTAAAATTTTCTTGGATTTTTATTTTTTCGGTCAAGTTTGATCGTTATTTTTTAATTTTACTCTTCCTCGAAAAAAAAATAATCGTTATTCTCGGATTTAAAATTCCCCGATCATTAAATTGTATGTATCAATCTCGAGCGAATTTACTAATAGATTTAGTAAAATGTCAAATATTCTGATGTGTTGTAACATAAGCTGCATTTTTGGGCACTTCAAAAAATTTAGGAATAATTAACGTAGGTAACTGCAGATACATTACCAAAATTGTCCTTTATTTATTTCGACCACTTTTTCGGGAAATATTTTTACCCTATGAACCTGTTGGAGCGAAATACTATGCCATCAAGAGCAGATTGAGTATTATTTATATATGTACACTATAAGTTATATCTGTATAACAGAGCTCTTGTTAATAGAAGCAAAAGTTGTTAAAAAAAACACACGTGCACCTAAGTGCGCGAACCAGAATAAAACTTCTGTGTAATTAAAAAAGAAGAAATAGTGGTAGAAATAAGTAGTAGCATTAGTGAAAAAGTGGTAGAATTTAGTAAAAATGTAACAAAATAGTGGTAGAAATTAGTAGCAGCTGTACTAAAAATAGTGGTAGAAATTAGTAGAAATAGTGGTAGAAATTAGTGGCAGCTTCACTAAATTTAGTGGAAGAAATTAGGAAAAATAGTGGTAGAAATTGGTAGTAGCATTAGTGAAAATAGTGGTAGAATTTATTGAAAATGTAACAAAATAGTGGTAGAAATTAGTAGCAGCTGTACTAAAAATAGTGGTAGAAATTAGTAAAAATAATGGTAGAAATAAGTAGTAACATTGGTGAAAATAGTGGTAGAAAGTAGTAAAAAAGTGGTAGAAATTATTAAAAAATAGTGGTAAAAATTAGGAAAAAGAGTGGTAGAAATTAGGAAAATTAGTGGTAGAAATTAGTAAAACTAGTGGTTGAAATTAGTAAAAATAGTGGTATAAATTAGCAGTCGACTTCACTTAATCGACTAACCCTTTCCACTCGACTAGTCGACTACCCGTTCGCATACGCTTTTTCGACCAGTTGTTTTCTTTCAATACAATTTTGTTTTTAATAATGCATGTTTGAATGTTTGTACATTTTGACAAAACTCGTTTTCAACTAGAAAGAAGTTTGGGGCCATTTTATTGTACCCGACTTACAAAAGAATGCTCCAACTTGAGTAAAACTTCCTATAGTTGCAAAAGCAACCCTGTCGGGATCTTTCATGAATGAACAGAAAATAGCTGTGCAAACAAATTTTTGGTTGACGTAGTTATATATTTAAAAATACTATGCAAATAAAAACGAATTAGGTCTAAAACTAAAATTTCCTATATATTTTCTACCGGCTCATTCACAATAGCGCAGTTTTTTCACTTTCCAACACTACATCTCAGGTCGGTTAACATTTTACTGATTTGGCTTAACTCGCACATTTTTCCGAGTTTGTGTTGTTGCTTTAAATGCATTTTGTTATCCTACCTAGTGCTATTTTGCAACTAGGTTACAAAAAAACGCGCCCTTTGTATGAATTATTGTGAATAACTGTCACTATTCGAATAATTTCGGTTAGTCGATTTTCAGATTACTTATTGGTAAGGGGATAGTTGAAATCGAATAGTTGTTATTCGACTATCAACGATCAAAATAGTTACTGATCGATAAGTCGATTAGTCGAAAAGTCGATTTTGAGCAAGAGCTCTATTGTGTATGGCTTATTTATTTGACGTGCAAAATTAATTAAGAAAGAAAAGACAATATTTTGTTGGATTGCTCTAGTTTTCTAGTAATTTGAGACAATACAAGATTTTTAAAAACTTTCTTAATACGGTACAATAAGTAAATTTATCTCGTGAGTAAAAATTTCTTAAAAAAGTATTAAAATTTCATAGCAACAATTGGTCGAGGTGGCAGTGCAACTTGTGCAATTTACGAAAAGCAGAAATGGCAATAAGCGCAGTTTATGTCAAAAAAAAAGTTCACAGCGAAACTACTACCTCTCCTTTTTTGTATCATGGAAAGTGTTTTTTATCAACTTTTTTGTATCTATGTATGCATGTATGTAGGTATGCAAGTGAAAACATAAATAGTATTTTACTATTTCATTAATTTGCTGAAAAAAAAATGTTTTTGTACTTGATAACAATATTTAATTACTTTATAAATATACTTGTAAATTCTTATATGAAGTAAATGTTATTTGAAACCATTTCATGGCAAAACTCCTTTATGTGGTTTTCGCCAATATTGATTACATTAATGAGAAGCAAGCAAAAAAATGTCTGATTGCGCGTGGTTTTGTATGGGGCAGTGGTCCTTTTGGTACTAGAAAACAAATAAGTACTCGCACAATTTTTTCCTCTTAGTGGCATTCGAATGGCATTCAATTTCATAGTATTTACTGTCGTAAAACCTGAGAGAGCAGTAGTCGTCTACTATTGCAAATAGAGACTAACGCGATGAGCAAGTGTATGGAGAGTTTGTGCTGTGCGGCCTCATAAGAGTTAAATAAATTCGTTTGTTTTGTGGTTTTATGTACAATTTAATACGATTTACATGTATTCGAGTATTTAACAGACTTCCACGCCGCATGCCACAATCGCTTTATGTGGTTTCTAGAAAAATATTTCTTTGATCGGCTTTCTATATTAATTGTACTTCCTCGTAGAGTTTTTCTTTTATATACCACAAGTATATACATATATAGAACAAGAAGTAGTGTAATTCCAAATGTTTTACCTACCCTGCACGTAATTCCTCATTGCTTCCAAATACATTTAATTATGCATGCTAAATTTCGTAATTATTTTGATGGCACACACTCCCAAAGGTAGTTTGTATTTACTGCCATAATTATATTCATAACTTTTAATGCTATTGTGTGTTGCATTAATGGCCCATTTGTAGTGGAATTTATTTGTAATATTATGTAATTGGTATTTGTATTAATGAATATTTATAGTATTTTCACACACCGCAGATTTGGAAGGAACGCCATAAATGAGAACTGAAAAAAGTTAGACTTGTTCAGTAAATTTTGAAGAGTATAGAATTAAAGCTGTAAACACACGTCAATAAATAAATTTTTTACCATAGCAAATTTAAAAAAAAAAACGATTAAAGGTCCAGCTCGCACAGACATGCTCTTTAATCTGACACAACAACATATGACGCTATGGGGGAAGACCCTCGTATTGAAGGGAGTGGATAAATATCTAGGTCTCATGTTAGAAAGGAAACTAAATTGAGAAGCCAATATTATAGATAGATTGTGTCAAACAACAGTACGGCTATACTCCTGGAGCAGGTCAATTAGAAAAAGGTGGAGGATGGAACCGAAAATAAGAAACTTGCTCTACACCGTGGCAGTAAGATCACAGTCAAAAAGAATTCATATAAAGTGGTAGCATAACGCGATAAAAAGGAACTGAGGATTGGAAGCCATTAGTTTTCGTTTTTAGGGTGTCATGGAGGGAAAAAATGCAAATATATCGGAGGAAGAAGATATCACTCCCTTTATATGAATTCGCCTTGGGCATAGCTGTATGGTTGAATGTCATTGAGAAGGCGGTAAACTACAAAAGGATTGTTAAAGTACAAAGGCTTGCGTTCATACTCATAACGGATGCGATGAGAAGAACACCATGCAAGGCACTGCACTCCCTACCGAAGTTACCATCGATGGGCCTTCATGCCAAACAAGTGGCAAACGGTGCGGCAATTCGACTAATTATGATCATAGCGAAATACTTACGGAGCTCTGGGAACTTCCGGCCTACTTCTAATTTCACTACAGAATTCCCGACCCTCCTAGCCTCAAGAGAAGAGTGGAAACACGATGCTGGAAGAAAAGGTGAGTCCATCCATGTATAAACAGATGGCTCAAAGCTCAAGATTACGGTTGGTAAACGCGCATACCTTGATCACCTCTCCAACGCGAATTGAATCTTCATTAGCATCTATCAACTGGACCATTGTAGAGTTTTGTAGAAGTAAATGATAGCAATTGTCATGGTCACAAATTAGGTCAAGTGTGATGCAATTTCCAAGGCTGTTATCAATATATTCACTGATAGCCAGGCGGCAAAAAATTCACTAAAAAAAAGGCGAAAACTTCCATGGTGGCCATAAAATGTCACACATCTCTCAATGAGAAACTCAAAAGTGGCGTGAGTTCTAGATCATTGCGACAGAGAGTGGAACTGTAAGGCCGAAAAAACTCGCGCGACTCTGCACGAAACTTCCTGTAAAGCACACAAATTATGAACAGGACTGTAATTGTCAAAACAACACACTGTTTGTTAGGTAAATCTGTAGAAATTGTCAATACGAAAAAGACGAGGAGCCGCCCGCTCTATCCAGAGGAGGATTCTCTACTTAAGGTAGACAATTCTTTGATAGCTTGACCGACTTTAAATGTGTAAAAATCAGGGATGTTCTAAAATGCTTGGAAAGTTCGAAATGGCCTTTGCTTCTGTTGCCTCAATGAAACAATAAAATCGTGGTGAACTTTCCCTGGCAGTTAGATGGGCGAGGCCATTGAAAGAATAAAGAGAATAGTTCATCGAGTTTCCTCTAGAAAAGAATGTGGTCCTACCTCACTTCAGAGTAGTATTTTCGAAATGGAAGTACTACCAGCATATGAGTGGACTTATATTTTATTTTTTATTTTTGGTGGCCGGCGTAGCCGGGTTCGAATCTGGCCAAGGCAAGTAACATCAAACAGTATGGTAAAGTTTTTTCTAATAGCAATCGCCCCAGCAGACAATGGCAAACCACCGTGTGGATTTCTGCCATGAAAAAAAAATTCGAACTAAGTTAAGTGCACACTTTTCGGTGTTTCAATTAAAACCAAGTGTGGCGACTTTTGAAACGGATATTTCGTTGCAGAAAAAATTAACATGAGAGACCCTTAACGGTCATCGTTCGGAAAAAATCCATGACCTATTAATTATAATTATTATTAATTTATTTAAAGATGTTTCGCATGATGCAAGAACGAATTGGACAATTTTGTAAGCTCAAGACAAAATTGTATTTACATTGTACGCCTTTTTTCGTATGGAGACGGCTTTGCGTATCTATCAGAATGCATTCGGGTTCTAGTTCAACAAATTCTGGTTGAAATGCAATAACAGTACATGAGTAGCTGGAATTTAAAAAAAATCCGAATAGATTCAAATTTTAAAAGAGAATCGTCTGAGTTTTTCCGAAAGCTGGGCATGATTGCGTCGAAATTTGCTTTGCAATCGGTACGCTAAAACCTTAAAATATCGAAAGTAACCCGAGTTTCGGGATTCTCATCTTTCTGGATTGATACTGAGTTTGTTTTTTTTTACGAATAAGTAATAAAAACTTTCTATTAATTTATTTAGTTCGTTTTCATCGTTCATTGCTGTGCTCGATTTCAATGTAAAGTTGATCGGTTTCATTGCATCGACGGCAATTAATTTGTAATTTTCTAATGAGTCTGTCAAAATTTTGATTTGGCAGACTGTCGAACTTGAATTGTGTTCGTAGCATAAAAGGAAAGTGGTAAAAACAACAGTGAAGTTGACAAGCCGACTGTGGTTCATTGGCTACGTGAATATTGACCGGTGGAGTTATGAAAGAAATCTGATGAGGAGATGTGGTGATCTCCGAAATAGGTATAACGTCTACCACTCTGACTGTTGTTGTCTTTCCCTCAAGTATTTTCTTTATACTGGTCTCGAGTTTAAAAATTAATATTGCTGAGGAAGACAAAAGGTTAGAATGTAAAACATTTTTGAGGAGACCAGATGAGATGCAGCTGGAAGAGTTTTACTGTCATAGTCAGAATTATTCGTCCCGATTTTTTAACCTGGATTGTGTGCCTTGTCGGAGCTAAGTTTTTAAGAAACCAAATATTTTCAATTTTTCAAAAAAATCAACAAAGTGCGCAGATTATCGAAAATTTTTTTTGATAATACCACGCGAACTGAATGCTGTGAAAATATTTATGCTTTGTGCTAGGTAAGGAGCAAATAAAATGTTTTACAATGATTTACATTCGGAAATGAGCCAAACCGGCGACCAGCCTTCATTACAGACGAATTTCGGAAGCATGCCGGCTTCGACACGAAAATGCCCTCTCGTTACCAAAGTTAGGAGCAGCATCTCACTACACCACATGCCTGCCGCCCCTTTGGTATACCACCAATCACAAGTAAAAAATTAACTACCAAAATTACAAATAGCATTTAAACAAAAATTTAATATTTATTTTGAAAGAAATCATAAAGCTCGATTGCGCTATACATAATAATTAAAAAAATTAGCAATTAACCTAAATCTCAGTCTCAAATCCGAATTTTTTGTTTAATTCCACACGTATCGTTAAATTAGTATATTTATTATATTTTTCACGAAATATGGATTTAAAGTTGCGCATATCCGAAATAATTATTTACGGTAATTACATCCATTCAAAATTTTAACTATGTATATCTTCCTCTGAAATTCTAAAATTATGCGGTTATGTAAATCAAAACTAATCCGATAATAAACAAAATTTTCTATTAAATACCACAAAAATGTATAAATGGATTTTCACGTCAACTAAAAGTATAATTAGATGTGCACGTAATAAGTACAAATTGCCTCAGTACATTTGGGTGAGTGGGCGGCATATAAACTTGCATCTATTAATAAAATCTATTTACATGCATCACTCCCCAAACAGAAAAAGGTTGTTTTTTTTTTTGGTTTGTTCTAATTAATACAACTACGGTAAAGAAGGGTAAATGCAAAGGGGAGTATTTTTATACTACATTCATACACAAGAAATAAATGCTAAATTTCAACACTTAGTTTAGAAACAATAACGACTATATTTGTCTCGTACATACAGAGAAAATTTGGATTTTGTGCGCCCTGTTGAGTTTCCGCGTGTTATCTAAAACTAGTTTTCGAGTTAATAGAAGGTTTCAAATCAATTCAACGAAGAATTCCATTTATCTAAGCAGACAGCAGCAGCAGCAGAAGTGAGGAAGGCCAATAAGCTTATCCGACATTTTGGGGGGGGGAAAAATACGGTACATGAAAAAATTACCCTTAATTAGTCGAATGTTACCTCCGATGTTACCTATTATTGCAGTGCGTCGAGGAGAGAAGGTTTATAGCTAACTTTTGAAAAGGTTGCCACCTGTTTGAAGCCGAATTTAATTGAACTATACACAAGTTATGCGAAATATTAAAATATGAGCGTCATACGGTTCGTCTCGGCGAGGAAAAGGTGCATACCTTCACTTTAGAGAGGGTTGCCAGCTGTTTGAAAAGGCTAATTTAATTGCATTACCATTTGCTTCGTTTAGATTATTGGGTATATTTTTAAGTGGGGTTCAACCTCTTTTTTTTATAAGTTAAATTTCATTAGATTATACACAGTGGTATTATATATTAATGGGTCCCTTTCTTTGTAACCTAGTTGCAAAAGAACACTAGGTAGGATAACAAAATGCATGTGAAGCAACAACACTAGCTCGGAAAAATATGCGAGTTAAGTCAACTCGGTAAAATGATATCCAACCAGATATGTAGTGTTGGGAACCAAAAAAAATGCGCTATTGTGAATTAGCCCTAAGCAAATACATGGGAAATTTAGATTTAAAACCTAATTCGTTTTTATTTGCATATGATTTGTAAATATTTAGCTACATAAACCTAAAAAATGCCGTCACAACTATTTTCCATTCTTAAATAGCACTAAAAAAATCCCATCTTTGATGAAAAAGGCTAACAGGGTTGCTTTTGCAACTAAAGGAAATTTTATCCGCGTTGGAGCGTTCTTTTGTAGTCGGGTGCAAAGAAACGGCCCTAATATATGAGTGTCAAAATTTCTGCCTCAGTGACGACAAGAGAACTGTCACCTATTATATGTGACAGATACCATAGGATAGGGTAAAAGTTCTATTAAATGGTGACTCTTAAATTTTTAAAACAAAAAGTATGAAACTCTTGGTGATTGATTGGAGAGACTACTTTCTACATTTCGAAATAATCAGGTAAAATATAGACGAGAAAATACAACAAAACAAATCAGAAGAATTTCCAGCAACAACGCAAACGAAAATTCACTTTGTGCTTCTCTTTTATTTTCGGCGTAAATTAAAAGTTTCTAAAAATATTCAATGAATGTCAAATAGTATATGGAATTATGACTCCACACAAATTCCACACGGCACATTTTGTTATAGATGCCGAACGACAAGAATCTGCCACTGATGGCGTCACTGTGGCTCTGGTTAAGTTCAAAGTTGCCGAAGATGCGCGATTGACAAAAGAAATTATTGCTGACGAATTCGGCTAGAATACCGTGGCTGTGTCGGAAAATCTGCTCGATGGGCTCCACGAATTTTAAATGAAGCCCAAAAAGAGATTGAGGTACATTTTGCTAAATTTTTCAAAAATTCAAAAAAGGGCGGTCTAGCAACTTTCACTGCAGAATCTTGGAAACCTGGCGGGAGTCCATGGTATGAAGTCCAATAGGAGCAAACCCAACCGTTAAAGCTAAGCGACAAAAATCAGCAACAAAAGTGTTGATGTCAGTTTACTTCATCCGATTAAAAATCGTAGCTGTTATTGCCCGGAAAGAGGATCAAAAGTTTAAAAAAAAATTGTGGGAAACCCAGAGCGAACAACGTTCTTGCTGAAGCAAAGTTTGCTGAAATTGTTATTTTAGTTAAAACTGATGTGAATAATTTTTCATTAAGATTATTTTTGTAATAATGTTTTTTTGAATATAGGGTGTTGTTTTTAGAAAAAACATAAAACAAAATGACTTTCAAATTTAAAATAAAATTTTTCTACGGGACGAAAAGTGCCCCTGGTCTTTATGTCATTCATAAAAATTGCAGGTCAAAATTTTTCTACGGGACGAAAAGTGCCCCTGGTCTTTATGTCATTCATAAAAATTGCTGGTCAAATGGGGAAATTTTAGAAGAAAAAACAAATTTAACTGTTTTTACAGGGTGACGAAAAACAAATTTTCCCAGTTTTGAAATCTTCACAAGGTAAATGTTTACACCCGAGAGGCACATTTTCCACCATTTTTTAACTATATACATTGTGATATGGTTTATTTAAATAAGCTAAATAAAATATTGGTTTTGAGGTTGAAAAAATTAGCGCTGTTTGATGTTCCAAAAATCAAGCTGTCATAGGGAGTGTCACAAATGATAAAAACGAAGGAAACTGTACGGGGAATTCGGTCACTCACTCCACTTGGTGTGCACAAATTTTAAATGGGACTTTATTTACTATTATTATTATTAACCCTTCGTCGGTCGCAATTGATTTTTGATGCACAGACAACATATTTTTTATCCCACATTGTCGCCTTTTGTTGTTGTTGTTGTTGTTGTTGTAGCGGCTAGTCGCGCCCCGTAAAGAGCGGATTCACCCATGGTCGTTGTCGTCGAACTCATCTAGGGGGAGGCCCAGGAAACGTGCAGTTTCGACAGGGTTGGAGCAGAGGGAGAGGGGGGTTAGATGAGTGGGTTTGAGAGGGCATGTGAATAGGTGGTTGGTGTCGTGCGGGGATCTCCACATGCCGGACATGTGTTGGGTATGTCGGGGTTGATTCTGGATAAGTAGGAGTTGAGCCTGCTATAGTATCCAGATCGTAGTTGTGCCAGAGTGACGCGGGACTCGCGGGGCAGCAGGGACTCCTCATCTGCTACAGGTGGAGGTTGGGCTCCGATGACTGCATTTGCCTGGCGGGAGTCAATGATGTTAGTGACTGTGTCTCTGTGGATGTTGCTTAGGACCCGCCGGTACGCCTCCGGATCCAGCCGTTGTGTGATGAGTGGCTGGATCTCGTCCTTTAGTTCAAGAAGATGTCCTCTAATGTGCCTGGGGAGCAGCTCCACTGCAAGCAGGTGCCTATTTGGATGCCCCGAGCGGTGACATCCGGCAAGGAACTGCTTGCTAAGCATGAGGTTGTGCTCCTAAACTCGGAGCACATTGACCTCTTGGTGGAGATGCTCCTCAGGCGACATCAGAAGACATCCCGTCACCGTGCGGAGTGCGGCGTTCTGGCAGGTCTGCAGCTTCATCCACTGTGTCCTGCTGGTTCCCAGCGACCAAACTGGCGCAGCATAATTTATTACCGGCCGGCCAATCGCCTTGTATGTTGCCAACAACGTTTCTTTGTCTTTGCCCCAAGAGCTGCCGGCGGGCGACTTGAGGACATTGTTGCGGCTCTGTACTCTATTGTTGTGTGCTCCTGCGAACCGTAGAGGTTCTGCCGGTGCTAGACACCGGTGCACTAGGTGCAACTAGGGGAGCCGTAGAGGCTATGGGCGCCTTAGGGCGCGAACAACAGGGGGCCACATAATTTGTGGACCACTCCTTATGGGTCTTAAGGCCTGAGCAGATCTTAAGATGGCTCCATCCGTCGCACGAATTACACCTTACCGAAGTGGAGTTCGGATGGAGCTTTTTCTGGCAAACGCAGCAAAAATAGGTTTCTGGGCCAGGGTTAGGCTCAATGCCAGCCCTGATCAGAAGGAGGTGAAGCAACCCTGCTGCAAGGAGTTGCTCCAGGGGAGACAGACAACTTATGGGGTAGGCCGATCTAAACAGGGTTAGATCGCCGAAACAACAGTCCTTGGCCGGGTGAAACCCGGGTCATTCCGGTACTTAGAACCGACTGTCGTGGGAATGGTCGCCTTTTGTCGTTAAGCTTTGCTTACGCTCAGTTGCCGTCTCTTTTGGCTTTGCTCTTTAGAGCAAAACCACCCAGTTTTTGTCTGACTCTCACAACGAACAGTTGTGCGGTTGGGTGATCTGAGAAGCTCACCGCACCCCAAATCATCACATTTAAAAGTTAAAGTAAGTAATTTTTTTTAAGTTTTATTATTCGTTTAAGCTGCTATTTACAGGTCCCAGAGTAGAAGAATTTTTTATAAATGTTTATACTTTTCCTAACAATTTTAAGTTGTATGCTTTATCTTTTGATTTTTTAACTTTATTTTAAGACTTTTGAAGTAGCTGCTAAATTTGTGTGGAATAAATGGATTTTTATAAAAATGTTAGCATATATTTCCTACACACATCCCTAAACACCAAGTTTGTATTTGGCAGATGTGTAAAAAATGTAATTCTGCGTTTTTAAAAGTGTTCCACTTAAACACATTGCGTCCGATGCAGGGTTAATCTTTATTGGTGTTTTTCCTCAGCAACAAAACTAAAAATTTCCTAGAAACATCAAACAGTACGGTAATTAGTAATTTATTAAGTTACAGTAGGCGCGTGAGAGGTGAAATCACAAAAAAAAATAGAAAAAATATATAAATGTTCGTTTTTTGTTTTTTTTTTGTAATGACAACAAGAGAAAATTACTTTATTGCATATAAATTGTACATTTGTGTGTGTGTGGAAAACCGAGCTACATGCCACTTCACACGCAATTGCATACTTACTTGAAATTCCGCACAGTAATTGTGAGTTAATTAACAACACAAACAACAATCAAAATTTAACCACATACATTAACTACCTCCACCGCCCACCCCCCAGACAGTTGGCGAAAAAGGCGTCGGTGCTGGTTGTTGAATTGAATTTCCAAGTAAATATATTAAAAAAAAAAAAAATGGCTAGCAATCAAAGTGAAAAAAAAACATAAAAGAAATGTTAAATAATAAGTTAAACTTTCTTTTCCAATTTATTGCGTTGTTTTTGTTTTTTTTTCGCTTGCTCACTTACCAAATATACGCCCGGCTTGGCTGCCTAACGGCGCAGCTGTCAACAGCAACAGCAACGCGGCAAACCCGTAAATGATGAGGCCAAGATGATTTTTATATTTCGCGGAAATGCGTAACGTCATGTTGCTGCTGCTTTTTTTTGTTTTTTTTTTGTTTGTGTTTCGCGGTTGTTACGACGTTTTGCTGCTGTTTTGCTGTTTTACTGTTTGCCAGATACTTTTGTACTATAAGTACTGCGGTACAACAACAAACATAAACGCACGCACATTCGGTTGAATGCGAACACTTTGTTGCCTACTTTAGCGCCGGTTGATTTGACGGTTAATTAGAGAGCAATGTAAGTTGTTGTTGGCAGGTGGGTGAATTTTTTGGGTGTTGTTGTGGTTGTTGTTGATCTTGTGGTGCTTTTTCAATGCTTGTTTTGAAAATCAACAGTGGAAATTGAAGAGTCCGTTCCTTTTTTTTCTACTCGTATTGCTATATTTTACTTCGTTTTTATTTTACTTTTACTTAGCGGTGTTGAAGCTTTATTTTTAAATTACTCCCCATGTTGTTGTTGATCGAGTTGTCATTTGATTTAATTCCGCTTATGATTTCTTGGTGTGTAATTTAGGGGTTAATTTAGTTATCTAGTTATTTGCCTCACTTTCAACTGATGTTACTTACGGCAAATATTTTCCAGTATATTTTTGTTCATGCGTTTGACAAATCGTTTCGTGGTTTTGCAGACTTCAAACGTGGGATCTGAAAATAGAAAAATTAAAAAAACTCTGTTAAAGATAATAAGCTAAGGCTGATTTTTTTTTTAATTTTTGTTGTATGGCGTTGATATACAAATTTTTGATCATGGCTCCTATGACTTTGCAAAAATGCTTTTATTTTTATTTTAACCCTTTCGGACCTGAAGTTGCTTGTGAGCAATTTCAAATGTTTAACGGCTGACTGTGAGCGTTGCATTTATTCTTATTTGCTAAAATGCATCCCTAACGAAAGCCTTGTGTGTGTGCTTTAAGCTCGATTAAAGAACAGTTGATTTGTTGGCGATCCGGGTAAAGTTATTTACATTTGAACTCAGGCGTGACGTGCAACAACATTTTACGTATTTGAAAAGAGCTGTTTTTACCTGCGTTTTTTTTCCAAAACAATAACAAAAAGTGTTAATTTTTAATTGCAGCAGTTTTTAACATAGTATAAATAAAACACTTATTAAATTAAAATGTATAATTTGTAAACAAACATCAAGTAAGTAATTTTCAAAGTGACCAAATTGCTTGTGAGCAACTTTCGGCAATAGTGGTAATTATTTTACTTACTTACAGACATGAGACCTGAACAAAAGGGCTTAAGAAATGATGATATAGAAAGAGTTTTAAGCTTTGATTGGGGAAATAAATTTAATTTACAAATTTTTAATTTTTTGTTTATTTATTTAAATAAAAAAATTATTAATTTGAATATTTTAAGGGATAAGCTTTAAAATAAAGCTTGTTCTAAAATGGATAACAGTAATAAGTTGATAAGAGTCCGCCAAAAATCCTAACAAAGTTATATGAGTCGGGAAGCCGTAGATAAAAAAAATGTTATCTGCTTTTTTTTATATTATTTCTTTTCATTTTTTGCTTGTCGTTGTCTCATATTTTTTTCATTTCAAATTTTTTATTAGTTTTTTTTTAATATTGCACTTTATATTCTTTTATTTTTTTAATTTCTTTTTTTAATTTTATTTGTTTGCACTAAGTTGCTTTTATTTTATTGTCTTAACTCTCCCTTTTTTTCCTTTATATGTTCCTTTTATTTTCTCTTGCATTACTTAATTTTATTTTAACTTTGTTTTCGTTCGGTTTGATTCTTTTATATAAATTTTTTATTTGTCATATCTTTTCATTTATTTCGCTTCCTTTATTGTACTTTATAGCATTTTATGTCTATTTATTTTCTGTTCTTCTGTTCCTTTCCTACCTCTATTTTATTGTTTTTTTATTTTACATATTTTTTAGTTTTTACTTCCTTTTCCTGTATGTTTTTATTTGAGTTTCTTCCTTTTTTATTTTCAGTTATGTTATTTTATTTGCATTTATATACTTTTCTTCTACTTCATTTTCCCAGTTTTTTTCTTCCGCTTTCCTTTTCTCTTCTTGTCCTCAATTTTACTTTTTACATTAATTTAGTTTATTTATTTTATTATTTGCTTGTTGTTGCTTTTCTTTTATTTTCTTTTTTCTTTTTATATATATGTTATTTTCCTTTCCATTATTTTCTGTTATATTACCTTATTTTAGTTTATTTCCTTTCCCGTTTGTTTTACTTCTTTTACTTTATATATTTATTTAAGTTTTTTTTTCCTTGTTTTCCATTTATTTAATTCTATTTAATTTATTTATATTATTTTATTTAATTTTGTTTCCTACTCCTTTCGTACTTTTATTTCATTTCATACAATTTCAATGTATTTGATGTTATTTTATTTTACTTTTCTTCTTGTGTTTTGATTTTATTTTGATTTTTATTTTTTTCCATTACTATTTTTCTAATCTTTAATTATTTTCCTTTTATTTTATTTTATTTATTTTAATTTATTTTATTTTCTTCTAAATACTTGCCTCTTCTTGTGTTTTCTTTCTTTTCTGAATGTCTGTTTTTTTGTCTTATTCTTTTATTTTCCCATCTTTTTATATGTAATATCTTTGTTTTCCGTTATTGTATTTTACTTTATTTCATTTCATTGTGTCTGCTGTTTTTATATTTTGTTGTTTTCTTTTAGTACTTTTCTTGTATTTCCTTTCTTTTTTTTTAGCAAATCTTTTTTTTTTTAATTTTCCGTTATATTACTTTTTTATTTTATTTGCTTTGCATATTTCTTTTCTTTCTATTTCATACTTGAAATTTCTGATATTTTGTTTATTTTTCTTGTTATAAAATAATGTGAAATATTTCATTTTTCTATATTTTTTTACTTTATTTTCTTTTAAATAGTTTTTCTTTATTTTCTTTTCGTTTTCCGTTATTTCACTTTCTTTTATTCCATTTTTTCCTTTCGTTGCATTTTCCTTATTTTAAGTAATTTCATGATTGATTTATTTATTTTTTTCTTCATTCTTTTCTTCTTTTATCTATTCTTCTTCCCTCTATTTTAAGTTCTTCATATTATTTTTTTTATTTTATTCTTTTGATTTTTTGATTCCGGATATCGTTCGTTATGTTTCTTTTTTATATTATTAGATATATTGTTTTATTTTGTTATATTTCATTTTCTTCTGCTTTTCTTATTTAATTTCTTTTTCTTTTTTACTTTAATTTCAATTTATTTATTAGAGCAAGTGTGGGTAATATGGTACAAGCGGGTAATATGGTACACCTGTTTTTTGCAAAACTACTTACTCCATGGCAACACTAGTTATGCCATCAGCTGTGAAGGTTGAAAAAAAAAGAAATTAAAAATATAACGGCATTCACAACTGCAGGGTTTGGTCTCTGTTACTAAGCACGCGTAATTTGGATGTCGGACATTTTTGCATAGTGAAATAAAAACTTTTTTGTACGTCGCCGTGTAAAATTAGTGAAGGTAATTTTGATTCATATCTATAAATAATCTACCAAACTTCATTTATGAAAGGTTAGTTTAAGAGAAATTCATACCTTAAATAAAAATATTAGGGAAAAATGTGATAATAAGGAAAACTGGTAATATGGTATACCAGCGTCAGGCTAATATGGTATAGTGTACCATATTACCCACATTATGTGCATTACATTATACTAACCCTTTCATTTTACAGTTGAAGTGTTTTGCAAATATGGCGAAAAAAGGTGAACGCTGGCAGTGGGATACAGAGAATATGCGAAAGGCCATAGCTGCTGTGAAAAGAGGAGAAATGAGAATACTATTGGCCTCCAAAACATTTAAAGTTCCACACACTACACTTCACTTTTTCATTTTTTTTCTTCAATTTAATTTTATTTGATTTGTTGTTTATGTAGATACGTAATAAAGCATTGAAAATATTTAATTGTCACTTGTTTCAAAACATACATTTTACCCTTATTGTTCATGTATTGGGCGGGTAATATGGTATAGTATACCATATTAGACTGACCATGTGTACCATATTACCCGCGTGTTTTTCCTGATGCCAGTTTCTGACTTCTTTGAGATTTCTCAGCACACATTCCCTACCATATAATATAATGCATTTTCCGTCAAGGGCTGTACTGGTGAATATTAAAATACTAAAAGCAATTCAGTTTTGAAGGTTTCTCACGAATCCCTTTATATTTATAATCAAAATACAAATTGGTATACCATATTACCCACACTTACTCTATATTTTAAATTTCTTTATTTTTTTTAATCTATTTTTTTATTTTATTTTCTTTTATTTCAGCTGATATTATATTATTTTATTTATTCTTTTTTATTTCGTTTTCATTTCTTTCATTCTTTTAACAGAGTTCAATACAAGAATTTATTTTGTTATGTTTTACTTTATTTTATTGTATCTTATTTTATTCGGCTTTATTTTATTTCAGTTTGTTTTATTTTATTTATTTTTTATTCTACTTTAATTTATTTTATTATTAATTTTTTATTTTACTTAATTTTTGTTTGTTTTTTGTTTTTGTAGTATGTCCCCTTATTTTATATTCGCTTCCCTTATATTATTTCGTCTATTCGTTTACTTCTCTTTCCTTTCCCCACCTTCCGTTTTTTCTCTGTCTTTATTTAACTTGGAATATCTAATCGACAGCTAATTAAAATTAAACAGTTAACATATTAATAGCGTATCAACATTTTTTATGTTCATACAAGAAAAACTTGAAAAAAAAACAATGATTCGAAACAGACTGCCACTATCACCTTGTTAGCAAAAACTTTTAGGTTTCATTACAAAGTTGCAAAAAAGTGGCATCCTAAACAAAAAACAAACAAAAAAGCAAAAAGCACAATCGGCACACAACACCATCACGCGTTTTGCCAGCAGCTGAAAAGTTAATTGGCAGCTTTGCAGTGGTGCTGCTTTGTAAAATTCGTAAAAATATGCCGCTACAGTGACTTGGTGGTACTTTCACATACAATACACATACATATACATACATACAAAAATTTGAACTCAAATAAAGCCGCACTCTCGTACCTTTGCGAAATTATTTACAATAAACCTACTATGTGTACATTCTACTAGATGTAACTATGTACAGATGTGAGTTGTGTGGTTTGTGTGGCTGTGTGCACGCACACCGCTGGTGCATGCAACTTTTTAGTCTCTTCAAATTCTTTTTAACAGTTACAAAAATTTGGTTTTTTGTTTTTGAATTTTTCTTTATTTTCTTATTTTTTTCACACGAAAAATCTGTTGCTGCATATTTTTAGCGCCGAACAGCTGCATCAACAAGCGGCAACTTCTGCAATTTCGTTTTTTTTGTACTAGACTTTTGCACATTTGGGTATGTGTGAGTGTGTGTGTGTGTGGCTTTATGTGCTAGTGGCAATGCTACTAGCATAACCGGCAATTGTAGCCATATGGCAATTTGTGTTGCTGCCAGTGTTGCATACTTTGAATATGAACAGCAACTGTGTTGCGGCAGTTAAGTTGGTCTTTGGCTGGGAAACAGTTGGTTGAACTGTGCTGATTTCGGGGTTTGCCATGGCAAGCGGTTTGGCATTTTAAATTCTTTTTCAACCTCAATGTGATTTTAACTGCTCGATGTTACTTTACAGGTCGCGTTCTCCGCGCTAGTTCAAAGGACGATGATATTTATTTGGATAAAAATATCTTCTAAAATTGAATCTGAACTGATGCAAATTTTACTTTGAATAGTTATTTCGGGCTTTCGGTAATCATGAAAGAGTATTGTTGAAATATTAAAAAACCGCCGAAACTTATTTTATTCTCATCAGAATTTTTTTTTTCGACCCTTTAGGATGACTTACATATAAGAAACGCGGCGCATAACGAAATTAATGATACTTTAAAATTTACTGCGAGTGTCATAAAATTGTTTCCGACTATATTTGGCAAACCTGTTTTGTGAAATACACTGTTCTTCACCCATCAGTCAGACGGAATTAAATGTACTTTTTTCGTGTTTAAAGTTTTAAGAATAATTCATTCTTAAATATTGTAAAAATAAGTTATCTGAAATTTTTATCCTAGAAAAAAAAAACCCTTGAACTAAAGATTTTATATTCCGTATAAAAATTTTCGGTGTTACTGTTCTTTTTGACCTTGACTGTTTTTGACTGAGTGTAAACGTAGATTGAAAAATTGTTAAAATCGGATCATACATAAAACGGTAATTTAATTTACAGCATGTAGTGAAAGTGATAGCTACGGCACGGCCATATCGTAGCGTTCGTACCTTTCATGATAATAAAAAAAACTGCAATGTAAATTAAAAAACTACTTACTTTTCTCTTATAAAATAGTATGCAATAAAATAAGGAAATTAATAAGATAATTATGACAACATAAATTTTATTTTTGTAAATGGGGAATGGGATGATTTTAAGCGCTAGTGATAGCAGATGCTTCTCAGCTGTGCGCAGAATGCAAGTGAACCTTTGACTTAATTTTAATGTTTTTTTTTGGAAGATTGGCTTAAGGAAATGTTAATAACTTAGCCAATAACTTGACTGATTTAAACTAATAATATATCATTTAAAAATAAATCCATTCACATCCCGAATTTATTTTCCGTAAATATTATTATAAATCTGTGGAAAAAATTTTCAAATATTGTTAACAGACTTGTTAAAGATGAACTGATCATCTCATATGTTTTTTTAATATTTAAAAAATATTTTTTTTTTATTATACTTAACAAAAAACTCAATTTGTTGAGAAATTTCCAATTTCTAATAATTTTCGAAAGACATTATATATATTTTTTCGGGCTTATTTTTAAGAAACTAATGTAATTTTTATTGAGCTCGAGGCCAGTTTTTTCTTATTAAATATTTTTTCTAAATAAAACAAATTTTATTATTCCTGTGGAAAACACGCAACTTTTTTAATGAGGCATGTATATTTTTTAAAATCCACTCCGAATTTGTTTTAAAAAATTATTTCAGTATACAAATACAAAAAATGTAATACATTGTACTTTTTGAGGCAGTAGCAGTAGAGTAATTGCTAACTAGATACACTTGATAGAAAAGCAGACAGATATTTTAAAGCAAATTTTTTCAACAGAAAATATGGACTCCTAAAAGTATTCAAAAGTATTCAAGCATGTCACAGCAATTGACATGGCTGCAGATGTTAATTGAGAAAAGTGTTTTTTTCTAACGAGAAACATATTAAAAGAATTTTTTTTTATTATTTTGAAATTAATAAAACTTGACAAATGTTCGACAAAAGTTCGGATTTTTTTGGTCGAAGCCAAATCGAAAGCGAACCGAAATTTGCTGACCGAACATGGACGTAGTCTAAGTACGGTCGTTCTCTATTCTGCTTAGTCAAATATACTTATTGTTAAACCACATCAAATATACCGATTGATTTCGTGGAAAATGTGCATTGCATGCCATATCAACAAGTTACTTATACGCCCCGACAAACGACTGTATTCAAAATTGTTTTTTTTTTTTTCAAATTGGCATATCTACATTTGAAATGACATAATTTATAAATTTCATTGATATTGTATATCCTATTTTAGATTATTTGCATATTATTTTTTTATGTTAATTGAATTGTATAGCTCTGCCTTAAGAGTGTGAATTTTTAGACACTTGCATTTTTGTTTTAGATTAAAATTGATTGATTTTTGACAGTGCATATCAAACGAGCTCCTGAAATTTCTGACCTAAATTTAAGAGTTTAATGAACATTACTCTATTTCTGTTAGACTATTTACAAAATGTGAAACTTGAAATTGAGAAAAAACCTCGATTACAAAAAAACTTAATTAAAATTATATAGGAAATAAATAGGGTACTGGAACTGGTCAATAAGTCACTGTCGCATAGTTATAACAAAAACTTTGTTTAAAAGAAAAAGTTACATTAAATAAGAAAATAAGCCTTCCCTTAATCTAACCACGCCCATTTTTTGAGTCTAGCACTAATATCAGCCAGAAGCGTTATTAAATAAAACTCTTTCGAAACTAGAGACTCAAACGTCCTTCCACATTTTAAAAAAGTCTCAATACAAAAGTATAATAATAATTATAATTCCAATTTTTTGCACTTACAGCGTACCTGAATGTTTGGCCCAACTGCCCCTACAATTTGTGGGTATGTGTTTTGATGTTGTAACCCAAATTACGGGGCCTACAGTTTTACGCTCACGCCGAATGATTTTTGTTAAAATTTTTTTCATGGCAGAAACACACTCGGAGGTTTGACATTGCCTGTCAAGGGATGATCGCTATTAGAAAAAAAGTTTTTCTATAATTTTGTTGTTACTTGCCCCGGCCGGGTTGTAAAAATATTGACGTTTATTTATTTCCGCAGCCTCGTAGTGGTTTATTTCAGAAGCAAAGATAAAGCGGTCTGTTTAAACGAGTCTGGACTTAAATGGGAGAGGTGTAGGTTTGAGGGGGTTTGTGAATAGATGATAGGTATCCTACGTGAATTTTCACATGCCGGGCATATTTCGGGAGGATTCTTGATAGGTAAGAGTTGAGTCTACTATAAAAACCTGAACTGAGCCAGACTAACGCGGGACCCCCAACGGTTGTGATTGTCTCTCGATGAATGTTATTTAAGTCCGGTATGTACACTTTCATCGGTATGTAGTGGTAGTGCCCTGTACCTTGGGGTCGCATCCATTTATCGTAATTTAAACGGTACGCCCGGTGCAATACTGTATCCTATCATTCTCATTCTCGCAGCGAGCTGCAAAGAGAGAACTGCCAGGTTACTCTTCTCGTTTAATATAAGTTTTTTTTAAATTAATGATATTTTTTCAGCTTATTTGGTTTTATAAGTACTCGTTTGTCGGGGCGTATGAGTAACAATTTAACATGTATAGAAAGATTACATATTTCCCACTTCCATTTAGTATATATTATTAAAATAAGGCATGCCTATTAAATTTTCAGTGACATAGATAATTTCGATACTCAAAAAATGGCAATAAAAAATTATACTAAATAGCAAATGTAAAACTGAGAAAACCCCAATTAAATGACCTAACCGAGGAATATGATTAGCACCACTTGAATTGACCTTAGCCGATAGATATACAGGTTGTTCAAAAAAATAAGTAAATTTCGCATTACATTTATAATAAAAACCACAAAATAATAGTTATCGGTGACTTAATTTGTTCACGCTATAATAATAATCTAAAAGTTTTCTTACGAAGCTATTGAGAATTTTTCTAAAAGTTTACCATTAACTCATAATTATTAGGAATCTCCGATGTGATTCAAAATTAATCTAATTAAAATATGTAATTTATAAGGAAATAATTACATACTGTTAACGAATTACAACGAAATATGTCTTCGTCATTAGCTGAACGGTAAACTGAGAGAATTCATAGTATCGAGTTGTTGTATATTTGAAGAGCGTTTAAATTAACAGTTTACATGTTTTTTCGTCGTCATCAACTAATGCTTGGCTAATAGAAGGCTGCATGCGTACATTCATTTCTTCCATTTATGCGAATTAGTCGAATGTGAATGTGCTGCTCATTCGATTCATGAAAGCATGAGTTCATAGTGGTGGGTATTCACAGCGAAATAAGAGAAGAATATGAATACTCTCTTGCCTCTCTCTACAATGAATGCATAAGTCTTCTCTTCGCCACACTCCCTTATACTCAATGGTCAGGCAGAGTGAACGCGCAAACTAGAAAATGTGTCGAATGTCGCGAATGTTTTGCAGACATTCACCACCAGCGATGCCTGTAGATGCTTTTAACTAGAAAAATAACTTAGGTATACATCAAAAAATACTAACATATGTACCTACATACATACTAATATATTGAAAATCAGGGTTTTCTGTATTCATTGCAAATATTATAAATTTGGCATTTTTGAGTGAAAAACATTAAAACTGCATGAAGATATTTTATTCTTTTAATTTTGCATTTGCAACAAATCATGAATTATTCTAACGTATGTACATACATACATAAATATTTAAAAGAGATTGTTAATTTGCTGTTATATGAATATGCAGAAAACTGGCAAAAACGGATTGCACTCTGCGTTATATCGATTACAAAGCGCATAATATGTCTGTATATATAGTACATATGTATGAATTAAAAATGGTCGCGGTAAAAACCCTAGCTTACATACCTACACAGGCAACCTTGAAATACATACAAGTGTTTATATTTTCTGGGTGGTTAAGGATCGTCAGTGATGTGATTAGTACTCATTGTTTTGTGTTTATAAGGATTTTTTAGTTTGGGAAAATACGTACATTTAAATGTGTACATATGCATGTATGGAATTGTGCAGATACTGCGAAGGCAAAAAAATCGCAAGTACCTGTGTTAAAAATTATAAAATAGAGGCTTACCAGTAAATTAAACCATTAATGTGTGACTAGTGCTTAACGCTTCAACAAGTGACAACATAATTCCTAACCGTCTGTATAATATCCCGCAAAGTGAAAAAAAGTAAAAACGTTGCAATGGACGCAGAAGATGTAAGTACACCGGATTGCCTAATTAATTTAAAGTATAATTTTCTTGAAGTTAAAAGTGTAACAAATAAATATTTTTATATATTTATAGAATTTAGTAATGGATTCCTCAGCTCCCAACGACTTGACCACAACCACACCTGGACCCAGTAATTCAGACATAAAAGCCAAAATTATTCAGAACGAATTTAAAATCAGCGATAAAGCAGGAAAAAGTAAAGTTTGGGAAATTTTTGGCAAAGTGGAGAACAATACTGGAGAAGAAATTGAAAATGTTGTAGCATGTAAAAAATGCATGAATGTGTACAAGTTTTCCAGAAATAGCAATTCAAATTTAGTGAAACATAAGTGCTATTTGGTATCGAGATGTAACGATAGTGCCTTGGCCGAAAAAATAGACGTCGACGTTGAGACAAAAAAAAAGGGGAATATTAATTCTTACTTTGTGGATAATAGAGAGCTGCCGATCATTTAAAATTGTGGAAGACTCCGGGCTGATAAAATTTTCAGAATTTTTAATAGAAACTGGCGCAAAATATGGGCAACATGTAGATGTAAGCAAATTACTACCCCATCCAACAACAATTGTACGGAATGTTGGTAAAATATATAACGCGTATTTTCCAAAAATATGCGAAGAAATTTGCTCAATAAAAAACGTGGGATTTGCCCTCACTTCCGACATATGGACAGATGATTATTTACGAGTATCGTATTTATCTGTGACGATTCACTTGATCAAAAATGGACAACTGATCACTCGTCTTTTGGGAATGAAGTCAATGGAAGGCGAAAGATGTACAGGTAATAACATTCAAATTTATTTTTCTTATATAGCTTTAAGTAATTTTACACGCTTTGTGATTATAGTTTGCTAAAATTGATTGCTTTTTTTATTTATTATTTTATTTTTTTTTTAGGTGGAAATATTACAAAAAAGGTACAGAAACTCCTGATCGAATTTGATTGCACACTCAACGATAAGGTCATTATTGTCACAGACAGAGGTTCAAACATGGTGGCAGCATTCCGCACCTTCAACCGCATAAACTGCTTAAACCATTTAATGCACAACATACTGGAAAAATCAATGAAGGAAGTTTCTGAGGTGGCGAAACTTTGCAAATATTCTTCAAAACTAGTCAAATTTTTTAAAAAGTCGGGCATAAATTCCTCATTAAGGACATCTTTAAAAAGCTTTTCATGCACACGCTGGAACACCATTTATTATATGATTTCTTCAATAGAGAAAAGTTGGGTTGAAATCGTTAATATATTAGAGGAAAAAAATGAACTCAACAAGATGGATAATATTAGTTTGAATTGTATTAGAAGTGTACTACAAGTATTAAAACCCTTCGAAGAGTCCTCTAGGAAATTGGAAGCTGAAAAGGATGTAACTCTTCATTTAGCAATAGTACATATACATCGTTTGAAGAAATCGTGTATGCCAAATAATGAAGATGCAGATATTGTCAAAAATTTAAAAGAAAGCCTGAGTAATCTGATAGATACTATTGTATTGCCAAACATGTCAATTTACCACAAAGTTGCAATTTTCTTGTTCCCTCCTGCCAATAAGCTAGTTATATTTAATGAAAATGAAAAAATTCTTATAAGAACTGAATGTAGTAACATAATGAGAAGTTATATGAATGATCTAAGTAACGAAGAAAGTCAACCTGAATTGTCTGCTTCCGTGTCAGCTTATAATTCGCAAATTTTTATGGACTTTTTCCAACCTCAACAATCATTTAATTTAGAAGAAAGAATCAGCAATGAGTTACGCATATATGAAGACACAAATGTAACATTTCATGACGATTTTGATATCCTTCAATGGTGGCACTTGAATAAAACGCAATTCCCACTACTCTATAAAACAAGCTGTAAAATTTTAGCGGTGCCAGCTAGTAGTGCCGCTTCTGAAAGGATTTTTTCAAAGGCGCGGAGAAACGAAGCTTAATCGGTTCCAACGCAATCAATGTAAATCAACTAATGTTTTTAAATTGTAATGTGAATCGAATAGAGATTATGAAAGAGTTAGGCCAAGAAACCAATCCTTGAAGAAAATAATGTCCTTAAGAACACAACTATGTATTTAAATTTATGGAATTAATAAATTAGTTTTAGAATATATGTATGTATGTAAGCATGAAATACTTTTTTTTTAAATTAAATATATATGCGTATGGAATGAATTAATTTTTCAGTCATTGAAAAATCTTGCTATGTTTTATCATTTTCAATAAAATATATTTAAAAAAATATGTCGCATTTTTTTCTAATTAAATACTTTGATTCATTTAGCAAAACTCTGAAATTTTGCCTTGCAATATTAGCACACATGCGAATATTCATTGTGCTCAGCCACACATTCGAATGCTCATATGTAGTTGCACAACTTATTTACGTCTCTTCGCACAATGTGTTCTCTTAAATTTTGTAGCAACTGAGCTACGTACTCACAGCTATCTGCACACTCATTCATTCATATCGCTGGCTGAGCGTTGAGTGCGTCGACTGTTTGTGATACAAGCGAATGTATTAAAACTGCTAATGACTGCATTCATGCAGATGTCTTTTTTTGCTAAAAACAAACATTGCATTAACCCATGCCATCACAAACATTTATTACCTGCCACACGTGACAGCTGCCTCTAGGGGCGTGTAACAGAAAATTCGAAAAGAAAATTTAGGTAAGTGACAAAATGTCACTTATGCACTTCATACACTGATTGTGAGCTAATAGTTCTAAATATATTGTATTTAAGCATTTCGCATTACTTAAGTACTTACATACTACTGTATGTCTTATATTGTATGCTTTGAAGTAAAATCACACCACTTACCGGAAACACAATATTTTAATAACTTCAATATATTCGACAAAATGATAAAGTCAAATTTCGAATTAACCACTGTTTTCGTGATATTTTTTAAATTTTTACTTGTTGCGAATAAACCACAAACGTAACAAAAGTTATTTCGAGTCGGGCACTGCATTTTTTCTCAGATGAAATATATAGAAATACGTTTTCGCACAACAGAACTTAAAACAATTGTGCAATTCAATGTTTCATCTGTCATACTAGTTGTAAGTGTTGTAAAACTCATAAACAGTTTAGTGTTAGAAAGATACTATTGATAAACTACAAATATATGGAGTAGGATGGGTCGAAAAACAATTTTTTTTCTGAACGCTCTAGTAGTTTAAAAATTTTGAGTCCCTTCAAGTTATGCCGAAAAAAGTGAAAAAAAATTAAAAAAAAAAAAAAAAAGATTCAGGAACATCTGAGAATTGAAACAAACATATCTTTTTTTTTAAATTTGTCGTGGTACAGACATTTTCACGAGTCTGCCTGCAAAAATTCAGCTCGATTGGATCACGGAAAAAGGTTTAAAAATCGATCCAAAGACTTTCACACAGGCGGACAGACGGACACTACGAGCTTTATACTTTATACATAAAAAAAAAAATTCTGACGTGTACATGAAAATCGCCGATACACGTGTATTTTTATTTTTTCTCCCCTTTCCGAAAAAGTATATTTGGTTCATAGGACAGAATGTGTGTAACGCGGTGTAATATGAATTCTAGCAAAGTATATTTTTTCCATTGAATATTCATTTAAGCTGCAAAATGGAAGTCTACTTATTATCCAAATAAAATAATAGTTATCAAACAAATGTGACCTCTATCATAGATTTTAGGAAGAAAGTGCGAGAATTTATAAAAACTTCATTAAATTATTGTAGCTCAATAATACTGGGGTGGAAAGAATAGCAAATCGAACAAATTTAAAAGAAAAATACAAAAAGGCAGTTAAGACGGCACTGTCTGTGGTTAAATCCATTGTGTTATGTTGAAAATCCTTCATTTGGAGCTCAGCGGCCTCTGTAATGTTTAAGATAAGCGTGATCCTCTTTTTTCATATAACTGAGTGGTCATAATGCCGGCAATGCAGGAGCCCATTGAATGAAGTTTTATGTAGCATTAATTTCAGTTCCTGGGCATCGCAACTTAGCTAGAAGAAAGGCAGCCGACCGGCTAGCCAGAAAGTGTTCTGTGACCACCCCAAATAAGGCGTCGATTCTAAACCCCATCAGATTACTAAACAGGATTACTTACCTGCACCATCTTCAGCGAACTGCGCGATGATGGCGTACAACACCATCACGAAAAATTTTCAACAGTAATATGGCTCGAAAACGAAGTCAAGAGGACGACTTTTCTTCTGACCTAGGTTAGGCTTAACGTTGCGATACTCGTCGCAGTTCTCACAAGATATTAGCCTATCGAAATTCACACCAGAAAATATTTTCTTGCACGCAATGATTACTTCAGAAGTAACGGGAATTAAAATGAACAAGATACAGTTGAGTAAATGTCCCGCTCTAATGAAGAAACTTAAGGTCTATACAATGATTTCGACTGTATTATATGGGGCGAGGGAAAGGCACGGTTGAAAAAATACAAAAAAGAAAGATTTGTTGCCAGTGTTGCCAGAAGTGGTGATTTATTTTCATAATTCAGATATTTTTTCATAAATAATTAAAAGGTTTTAAAATTAGGATAATGAAATCAAGTAAAATCTCCATACAACAAATCTACATTGCGAAGAAAGTCTGGTAAACTTCTTCTTTTTTTATTTGCAAAAACTGGAGTAAGATTCTAAATGTATCTTGTTCTAAAATCGATGTTATAAAAGTGGATCTGTCTCTCCAAAATTACTAAGAGAACTTTAAATTTTCTTTTGTGTTTAAACATATCGTGTGAACAGTAAATGCAAGCACTGCTGTATTCTGGCTATGCCTTTAATTGAGTTTATGCATCTCATCGGACACAACAACAAAATCAATTGAAGGCCAAAAGATTAAGCAAAATTAAATTTTATTAAAAAAATCTTTAAATTGTTATTCCTTTAAAAAGGGGTCTTCAATCAAAATTAGGACATATTTTAACGAATATGTACCTATATATTGGTAAACTTGCAAGATTAAAAATCATCTACCTCATTATGCTTCGAGCTTTGCAGCCGAGTTAATAGGTGTACATGAAGCCATTAGTTACGCAGAAAGCTCGCCCTCATCCAAATTCGCAACTTGTACCGATTCTCTCTCCTGTCTCAACGCAATAAAAAATATTAACAATGACAACTTTTAGACAAAATCCATTCGGACCTACCTATTAAAAAAAACCTATCAAGGTAAAGCTTATTTGGATACCTGGCCACATGCAAATACCAGGCAACGAATACGCCGACCTTTCCGCAAAGCACGCCCCAAACGCCCCCCTCACAGTCACTCCAAATCTACTATTCTCGGACATAAAGCAATTCATAAAAACAGACCTCTGGCAAAAATTTTCCAACACAGACAAAAAACTATCTCAATGGTACACAAACATTTGGCTAAACTCAAAAACAATTAATGTTTATCTTAAAACTAATCCTTTGATTGACTATTTAAAATATTGCAATTTGTGCGATGAAATTTAACAATTCACACACTCAACACACTAAACCCCCACACACATGTAAGCAATAAAAGTTATGTACTACACCAACACTACTCAAACCATTTAAAATCGCTAGCTTAAGGCCAAAGATGGCATAGCTTCTAAGCTTATATTGTACTATAATTTAGTTACAGCCTCAATACTTTCATACAATAAAAAATAAAATTTTTTTTTTAAATCATAAAGAAAATATATAAAAAATCAGCGTTAGTTGCTGCTCACTTCAAAATTGCATTTTCTTATACTAAAATTAAATACGAGTTAACTTTAAAAAAAATATACATATGCATATTAGGGTGCCTCACCAAAAAAAAGTTTCGATTTTTCCAAGGAAATTATCAAATGTATTATGTTCTAGCACTTGCCCCAAAATAAATGTCGAAAAATATTAAGGTTTACGTGAGCTAGATCGATTTGACAATTTCTGCAAAAATGGAGTTTTTTTTTATAAATAAAAATATTTATTTGTAAATATTTCAATTATTATATTACTTTTGGTCTCATATGTTAGGAACAAGTGTAATTTATTGAGCTCGCTATCAAGTTTTTATTTGAAAAATTGTTGTTTTCTCCTATTATTCCCTAATAAAAACCTCGTCTCGAACTCAATAAATTACACATTAAATATTTAAAAAATAAACCATCCAAAAAAGTTCAAAGGCAGCAACAAAGATTTTATGTTATGATTCCGTGGAACAATTTTTTTAGTATTTTCATGCAGAACTTTTATGTTTAAACTGTTGTATGATCAGAGGTAATTTTTATATTTAAATATATAAAAAAAAAATTATTTATTAAAAACCCAAAACTGGAGATAATTTCAAATCGCTTTAGGTCATCAAAATCTTAATATTATTTCAAAATATTTTGGTTAATATCTTAAAACAGAATGAGTTTTAGAATTCCGATAAAAAAAAAACAGTAGTTGGAAAACCAGTTTTACAAAAATTTCAAAGAATAAACGCACCACCCTAATATTTTTCGCAAATATTGCATTTAAAAAAAGTAATTATTAAAACCAGTTCAGTTCAGTTGAGAGCTAAATCGTTACGTAATTGCACCCATTCACTACTCCTAAATTTATTTACGTGCATATGCACCGATGTGTATGAGTGTATTTATTGCTAGATCTTTCGAAAATTTGATTTTTTTTTTTTGCTGAATAAATACAATTTGCATGTGCAATTTAATATTAATTAGTTTCCCTCAAAGTATCTTAAATTTACAGTTAAAAATATTTCCGTTACACGACTAAATATTCACCCAGTGTCCCGCATTCAACTTTGAAAAAAAAAAACAATAATAAAAAAAATTTTAATTAGGAGCATTGTAGAATATTTGACAGCTCCACCAAACAATGCACTTCTCACCCAATGGAACAAAATGTGCAATTAAATGCTCGATACGCTGTCATTTTCAGCAGCTTTTGTTATAGACTGAACAGCAAAGCTGCAGAAAAAAAAAAAAGAAAAAAAAACAGAAGCAGTATAAAAGAATCTCAAGAAAAAATCGATTACAAAAGTCCAACGCAAAGCTGGAGAACATGAGTTGAAATGCCAACGGCCGATTAAAATAAAAATAAAAAATATGACACCCAGGCGAAAGCAATTACAGTAAGCCAGTGAGCAGCGAGCAGTGCATACATAGCCGACTGCTGAACAGGCGGTCACTGTGGTGCGGTAGTGGAGTCAGGAAAGCGGAAAGTAAAGTCAATGCGAGTCAACGAGCTGGCTAGCAGCGATCCCCAACAAAACAACAGAAGACAGAGCCAACGGGGTAAGTCATTGCTGTGGCTGTCACAAACCAAGGTACGACAGCACGTCTGTGCGGAGAAATGTATGGTGTGGGTGAAGACGGACCCAGCTAACGTCGACAGTAAGATGACTAAAGACAGACGATGACAACAACTTCCGCGGTCAAAGACAATAGCAAACTGAGTAGGAGCATGAAGACAAATTAAAGACCCATCAGCAAAAAAAAAAAAAAAAACAAAAAACAAGAGAGAGAAATAAGAAGATATATGTATGAGTAAAATAAATAACGGCAAAGCAAAGAAAGAGTGGCATAAGTATAAGAATGAGATCAAGAAAAATTGTTTCGTGCATCAACAAAGGAATTGTTGGCTGTTGCAACAACAAAGCATAAGAAGCGGGTCATGTCATCATAGAAACGCTGCTACCGTTAGCGTCAACGATGAGTGAAAAGACGTTAATGTCCGGATTGTTGTTGTATAAGTTGGTGCTTTGTTGCATCGGCTTAGGTCACTGGTTGTCGCACAGTCGGCAAGGTGTTAAGGACTGGTATACACTATTGAGGAAATTTGAGCTTTCAAACTATACTTGGTTACCATTAGGAAGCTGCAATAAATTTTTAAAGAGATTTAAGTTAAATTTTATTTTAATAATTTAATTTTTAAAGTGAAACTCATTGCGCTCGTTGAGCTGTAATTCCAATATCGAATGAAACGAAAAATCGACAGGAACAGTGAGGGGATGGCGCGTAGTGAAGCAGTCGGACGGATGGAGAATTAATTTCTACCACTCTTTTTTTACCACTATTTTTAATAATTTCTACCACTATTTTTAATAATTCTACCACTATTTTGCCACTTTCTACCACTATTTTTTACCAGTTTCTACCACTATTTTTTACCAGTTTCTACCACAATTTTTAATAGTTTCTGCCACTAAGTTTATTAATTTCTAGCACTATTTTTACTTATTTCTACCACTATTTTTAGTACAGCTGCCACTAATTTCTACCACTATTTTTACTAATTTCTACCACTATTTTTAGTACAGCTGTTACGAATCTCTACCACTATTTCTCCTTTTTTAATTACACAGAAATCTTACTTCTGGTTCGAGCACTTAGGTGCCCTCGTGTTTTTTTTTAATTCGAATTAATTTTTTAATTTTGTAGAACAAATCGAACAATCGCTGAAAAATGGTCAAATATATTTATTTGCCTTTCTCCGCTGGGTATTTTTATAAAATATTGGATGCAAAGGCCGAGCCTAACTTTTGGTAAAAAAAAAACAATTGCACAATAAGGGCGCAAAGCTTTCGCTTTGGTAAATGAGGGAAACTGAAGATCAGAGAAATGTTTTAACACGCAAAGAAGTTAGTTTACTTCTTAAAAATATAAATCATAGCAAAACGTACATACTATGTATAGGTAGGTATATAGGCTTGAGCGGCAACTTAAGAGATGGCATTCCTTCTTGTAAATAATATTAGCGATTAGAAAAAGGCATACATTGTTTTTAATAACATCGATACACACAGAAGGGAGATGCCTTTGAAAGTTTGCGAGACAAAATATGTTTATAATTGTAATCCTTCTAAATTTTTTTGATATACTTATTCCAATGATAACAGATATCATTTTGGGCTCATTCTCGATATCATTGTTTATCTTTATCGACACCATTAACTAAATTTTCACCGTTATCGATTTCGTGCTCATTTACCTCTTTTATTGTTGCCCTTTTTGAAATTTATATGTTTCAACATTAAATAAACAGCATATCGATATCGTTAGTTTATCGCTATCGCTATCGATATCATGCACATATTTGTACTGCTATCGATATCATTAATGCGATTTATAGCATTATCGACTTCGTTATCTCGTTATATTTTTACCTTTTATTCTCATCGAGATCGATATATTTAAAATATTTATTATCGATAACTAGTTTATGGTTAATTGTTGTTAGCTTTATACACAATCGTCTTTATTCAGATTGCTTATGACAACCCATATTCTTATCAGTATCCTTAACGATATCATTTCAACATTTTTATCATTATCGATATTATTAATGTCATTTATATAGTTATCGAAATCGCACTCTTCTTATCTTGCTTACCTTTTTTCTTATCGAGATCGTTATGTTTACACTTTTTATGTATATCCATTCGTTATACATCATTATACATAGCCATCATTATTCAGATTGCTTATGGTAGTCGATATAATTATCACTATAGTTATCGATATCATTCCAACATTTGTATCATTATCGATACTATTGATGCAATTTTTAATGTTATCAACTTCGTATTATTATTATCATTTTATCTTTATTCTTAATGATACGAGTATTGATATATTTCAACTTTTTAATATCGATAGTTAATTTTATATTTATCTGTCGCTATCCTTATATGATATCATCATTGTTATTTAGATTACTTAGCTTTGCAATATGCACTCGCTTCTTACATTATTAGGCTTTGCGAGTGTTTTAAACTAGTGCCGCTTAACAAAATCTCAAAAGTTCAATTTCTATGTCAATAATTCATCTAATCCATAATAAAAATTTTCAATAAGTTTTAGCAAATTATTTGCTAGTTAAGTGATGTAGTTCCAAGCGAAGTCATAATACCACTAGCTAGTACTGGATATTCAAGGCATTAGTAACGGAAAAAATTAATATGAATTAAAAGAAGATAGCGAAATCAGTGGGTTATCTTATGACGCTGCCCGAAGGTTGAATTTGCGCATTAACGAAGGTGGGTCAGCAAAGGATAAGCCCAGTTTTAGTTTGTGAATGTGGGTCTAAAACCATGCCGTTCCTCACTCTGGGAAACATCAACACCGAAATTAACATGAAGGATTGTCTTCAAAAACGTCTACTGCCCTTCTTACGTCGTCATAATGGCCCAACTTCTCCCAAAAGTGTTTCGAATACAACAATGTGCATTACGTAAAGAAAAACTTGAATCCAGCTAATGTGGCAGAGTTGCGACCAACTGAGCGAGATTGGGCTATACTGACAGCCAGACTTCTGAAAGTTGAAAACCTAATCAAAAAAATTATAGAAATAAAAGGAATCTGGCGAACGTTCAATGTGAGCAAAACCGTTGTACAAAACTTGATGACGGGCCTTTCAAGAAAAGTTCGCGCGTACGGGCAGCAAAAAATAAATTGAAATATTTTTTTCCCTATCATCACTTCAAATATGTATTAATTTATATTAATGCTTATTATATGCACTTAATGAGCATATTTTTAGTTTGCACAACTTTCTGTGTCGGTCCTTACATGCGCGAAAAAATTCGTCGATCAGTACCACCGCAGTATCGAGCCTTTGCAGTACGACAAGCAATGATATATATAATCAAGAGTGTAACTTTCATTTCATGTTATTTATCGTTTATAGTACAGTATGAATGTATATGAACGTTTTTTATATATTCTCAAATGCATAGCAAAAGAGTATAAAACAAACAATCCAACTTAGCCCACCACATGTATGATGCTCTTATATTGCGATAGTTCAATTATATATAACTTGTTTACCTCTAGAGGTGCCCTTCACATTATAATGTGACAGCAATAAGTGACGTGGCAAAGCAATTTTTAAGCTGTTCCAGTGGCCCCCACTTGACGTGACGTGCGCAAAAGGCAGAAAATTCGAGCTTCGACCGAATATACTCTACACAAATACTAAACTATATGTGAAGTGAATTTTTTTGTTTTTAATTTTGGCTCAGAAACCAGTGTGAGGTAATACAATAGTCGCGGTTTATACTTCCTCGGTTCCTATAAAAAGTGAAAACATTTGGAGTATCCGTGTTTTAAGCAGAAAAATGTCCTAAAAAACTTTATGAAAAATCATCTATAAATCTAGTCAGTTTTGTGCATATAAGCTAAGCCATCACTAAACAAAGTAAATGTGATTTTTTTTCAACCGTTTTCATTGCAGCAGTGCTGGCAGAGGGATTGCATTGTGTCCCATTCTATATTTATTTTATGAAACATTTTGGTATGTACGTGATTTGTAATACCATCCTTAGTATGTACATCTACTAAATGCCAAAAAAAAAAACAAAAAAAAAAAAACGAAATGCAAGTGTGTGCAAATAGTATGTATTTAAAAGGACATTATAAATCCTTTTGGAGATTTACGTCTGTGCTGGAGACGTTGATGTTGAAGTTGACAGCGACAACGATGGTGTCATTAAACTGACACACCGGCGGCACAGTGGTTCAGATTTTATAATTACAAATAAAAATGCACAAAAATATAATTTAAATTGTGTCTACTTTCGAACTGTATATGATTAGTTTTTTTAACGCAATATAAAAACAACAAATGAATCGTCTCCTGTATTTCTCATTTGAAATACAATCTAAAAAAAAAACCTGACGAATGTCAAATTACAAAATTTATTTGGCAATGTGTTAGAGAGAGACAACCGCTGTACCAATAACAGCTGTGTTTTGACATTTCCATTTGTTTTTTGAGAAATATTTTGCTTTTATTTTTTTCTTTTATCACTGCTGTATTAAGGAAAACAATCGCTTCATTTGTATAAAATTTCTATTTCCATTTGGTTTAGGCTTTGAAAATCTCTCATCTGCGGAAATGCAAACCAACAGATGGGTGCGAAAACCAAACGAAATGCAGCCATCTGTCAAAAAAAATCTAACGAAATACAAGTTGACCAGACTCTTTTTAATAACCTAGTTTGTTTTTCGTTAGTTTTCTGTTGGTTTCTTGATATATAGCTTACTCGTTTACACCAGTACATAATTCTTATGGATATGGAACTTCATCTTAAATTGTAAAATATTTTACCACAGGAAAACCCTATAGACGAATTGCGTTATCGTTCAGCCGGTTGACGAACTTTTTTAATGAAATTCTCTTCGCACCGAGCTACCGTTTGGCAGATTTTTGCTTGAATGAAAATTGTTGAGTTGTAAACACGATGGATGGTGATTCCTTTTTTATTTTAAATTTAGCAAAAAATGCGTCTGATTTTAGTTTAATCATTATTATTACCGACGCCATATTCATAAATTCTAAGTTTTTCAAATTTATCAACCTTTATAGAAAATCAAAACAGTATGATTTTTCTTCAATCCGACGACCAACTGAACAACAGTAGAGGTTATTTCCAACAAACTTGTATTGATTGATCAACCAGTAGAGTATTAAATCAACCTCTCTATAGCTCTTTTACTTCCAGGCAAAGTTAATACAAAATAAAATGTTGAAAAGAAAAGTTTTTTTAGTTGTAAAATTAAAAAAAAAACAAAATAAAAAGCAGAATATGATAGGGGGTTCCCCTATTGCAAAACTGAAGGTCTCGGCCCCCGGAAGCTTGTTGGTAGTGAAAGTTACAAACATAGGGAAGATTTATGTACTTTTAAACTGAAAACTTTAATAACGGCAATTTTAAAAATGACGTTTAACACGTTTTTTAATTAAGCGTAGCATCTTTGCTAATGGCGTTTTTTAAAATGATCATAAATAAAATAATAATGCTTCTATTTAAAATGTCTTTAGTTTTAATATAACAAACTGGAAAGTTTAATTCACTTACATACATATGACGGGTTGCCTGAGTTAACATTGTAAGCGGCAATTTTTTATACCACTTTTTTGGGAAAATTCGCGTTCAAGAGGATATTTGAATTTGAAAGATGCCCAAAAAAGAAGTCTAACAAAAAAACTGTCGTTTAAAACACTGTTTTAGGCGACACTTCATATGTACTACGTGCTTTGATAAATTTTTATTTTTATTAAATAAAAGGTGAATAAATAATATACATATATATGCAGTTATTTCAATTCGATTAAAGAACGTAAAACATACGATTGCTAACTACGGTGCATTTTATAAAATTTGCATAAACGCTCATGATTAGTTTTTAATTTGAAGCTTGAGCATCGAAAAGAATAAACGCAGTTCAAACTCTGATGAATACAAAGCCATGCAGTACATCTTTCCCATTTCCACCTGAATATTTCTCCCTATCATTTCTTAGCCGCCTCCTTCATATTATAACCTTCTCAATTTTCAAAATTTACTTAATATTTTTTGCCATTAATTTGGTTTAAATTCTACACTCGTATTGATCACCTGCACTAATCAAAATCGTTTTTCCAGCGTTTAGAGTCTTATGATATGCGAGACCATTTTTAATTGTAATGTACAAAAAAAAAAAAAAAGGTTCAGCTAACAATGATATCTGCGGCGACAATTCAAATATTTTCTTTGAGGATCCCAAAACTCCACGGTGTTAAGTTTTAACTAGAGCTTTCCATTTCTGCTCGCACATTCCCGCGTATTTCGATACTCGAGAAACCGCGAAATCGAGTTCTCGATACAATCTCGGGTATCGCCGTTTTTGCGCGAAATATCGAGTCTATATCGAAACGAGGTTATTTCATTGTTTCCTTGTTTAAAGTAAGTATATAAAACAGCACGCACAAGTGCAAAGTAACAAAATGCGTACCGTGAAATTGAGTATCGAGCTTAACGAGATTCTCGATAAACAAGACGCTTGCGACAAACTGCTTCTTGAGCACTCTCGAAAGATCGAATAATCTAGTTTTAATCGCTTGACCCTCCATAATCGACACCTACTGCAAACATTACAAGGATGTTCATAGTCTAAAAAAAAATTGCTTTATATCAAGAGGGCGTGGCACTTGTCGTACATTTTTTAATGAATATATGTAAATGCATTGCTCATAGAGAACGTCAGATTTATGGGGAAAAGGGAATCGCATTGTGGCTGGAAGTATTTGAAGAAGAGCACCAAAATTTGTTTATTTTATGAATACCCTGAATAAAGTGGAGTTTTACCTGATATAGGAGTGACACCACTAGACTAGGTCGCCAAAAAAGTGCAGCCATATCCCTCCTAGTTTCAAACCCAACTTTCAGAGGACTTCATGGGCATACACATTTGCGTCCAGATCATTTTAGGAGCATACACATTTTCGTTTTCCGAAAAACAGCCAGCATCGATTTTTTTTTTAAAACTCTTCTTATCCATTACACAACTGAATTGAGGATATATATACCTTGAAAACGTAATTTTGAGTAATTTATTGATACAGTTCCAAATAAATAAATTCAAACCTAAAACTTTTCAGTTCATGAAGAGTAAAGTTATTTTGGGGAGGATAGAAAATAAGTTATTTGAGCTTAGCAGGCTAATGACGGTACTGCAGAATATTCAAAACAACAGTTATGCCATCGACCGCTTTTCGCTATTGATAGAACACGCCAAGGACGAAAGTGACACTAAGAACGAACATGTTTATGTCAGTGCAAACTTTTTTCTTTCATATGGAGATCGACCCAACTCTAGGCACCAGCTTTATATGCATATTAAAAATTTCTTTCCCATATTTGTATAAGAACATGCGATGAAACCCGGATAAAGGCTTGAAGTAAAATAATTTCTTGAACGCAGAATCATTTTCATCTTAAAGAAAAGAAGAAAACTATGAGCTTTTTTCCGCAAGTGCATATATTTCGCGGAAATACAAAACCAACTAGTGTACTTAAACATAAAATTTAGATATTTCTTCGTGCAATAATTTTTTTCTTCCATATTATTAAGCCTTACTAAATAAGTCATGAAAAATTTCCTCCACAATGTTAACGTTCAACTCACACAGTGCCAGTGCCGATTAGTTGAGTAAAAAACGCAAAGAAAAAAATGCACGACAGCAGAGCAAAAAAAAAAAGACACGACAACAGAGCAAGAACCTGTTAATCCAAAGCAAATAAACTTAGCAAAAGATAAAAAAATAAGCAAAAAAACCAAAAAAAGGAATAAAAGGAATAAAATGTGATAAATACGACAGCTGCTAGGCTTTTGGGCTTCTAACAATGAATGAGCGCTGAGCATAAGTTTATGTACTTTAGTTTTTAGTATATTTTATACACATACATTTATGGGTATAAATAAGTACATAAACCTGTATATAGTATGTACAGCAATTTCACTAACAAACACACAACTAAACAATTTATCATCGAGCTTAAAGCTTAGCTGCATTTGAGCCAGTAAAGCACATTAAATATAGAGACATTTATTCGCACAATAATTGTGAAACTTTTTAAGATAGATTGCATACAGTTAAGTGAAAAAAATATAGCATATAAAGATTTTCGATATTTGTGTTTTTGTATGTAAGGTGCCACACATTCTCTTCACTTCGCCAAAAAAAAAAAATATATCAAAAATCAACCGACGTTTTTAGTTATTTGAAAGTTGCACTTTATTATACTAGAATTTACTTGGCTACATAGCTGCATACCTAGATTATTTCAAAAATTCGAATCCAAAATTTTAAAATTTTGTTAAGTTTTTCTATTTTTCTACAAAGTTTGACATGTGGATTTAAGTATATCACGGTGTACTGAATGCAGAAGATGGCGCGTTCAGAGGTACAGCTACTTTGGTCTTGCCGAGTTTGACAGTTCTCATCTTCAACTAGACAAAGCTTTTTTCACAAATTAGGAAAAGGAGTTACTTTTTTTAGTATTTTGTAGATGTATTGATTAAATTTCAGCCTACAATTCCTAACTTTTGCGCTTTAAAATAATTAAAACACATTTTTCACTGAATTGATGGAATTTATTCATTTTTCTCGCTACCGTATTCTTGTTTACTAAAGGCGAGATCTGTCACTTCGCCGCGGGAAGGCGCAATGTTGTATGCTATCACTCTTCGATTTATATACATAGCGTTCGTTATAAACTGAGCCAGACTTTTATAAAAACAAAAAAAAACCCAAAACATGAAGGAAACAAAAGAAAGAATAACCAAACTGATCAAAATTTCGTGTGCCTATTTTTTTCACACAAAACTGTATACCAAAAATATATACATAGTTGAAATTGAAATATAAAATGAACATTTTCTTAGTGCGCATATCAGAATGTATATTTTTTTTATTGAAATCGAAATTTGTATTTCAAAAAAATTTTTATTTCATATAAAGAGAATAAATGAAAAAATAACAAATTTTTATTATTGAAAGAAATTTTACATATTCAGTCTGTGGCAAACAAACAATCGAAAATTCGTAAAATTTACTCTTAATCAATTTTAGTTTTACTATGACAGAAATAAGCTATTTCATAAATTTATTATATGTTCTTTTATTAAAAACACCTGCACATTTAACTTTTTTTATCAAAGCAAAATTTTTGCTTTACTTGACTTTTACCAATAAAATTCTGATATCAAAAAAAAAAAACTGAAAAAACGAACAAATTTGTTTAAAAAGTTAAGTAGAATGAAGAATATTTTCAGTTGAAATCACACACCACACATTTTTATTGCAAAATTTACCTTTTCTCAGAATTTTATATTTTTGTTTCTACTATATACTCCCGCTGTCCTCCTGTCTGCAGAGATACAAAGATTGGCTCGAGCTGCTATCAAGTTAAATTTCGAGTGAAAATAAAGTAAAAACCAATAAAGTAAGTAAAGAAATATTTGTGTAAATTAAACAAAAGGATATGACTATAATTTCGAAGAAAGAAAAAATAATTATCGTGCATAAAATACAATAAATTTACAAACACGAATATTCTATGCTTCATTGACCAACCTCAGGAAATTGTTTGATATAATGTAAAGAAACCAAGCAAAACAAAATTTTTCGTATTTACTTTTCAGCAAACTAAAATTGAAGCGGATATAAAAGAGACTAGCCACATTTTTTTCGTGATGTTTAAAAAAAAAATCGTTATGGAGTGAATTTTATGAGTTACCGCAAATTTTTTAAAAAGTTTGAAATTACGGATTGTATGGGTTTTTCATAATAAAACAAATTTTAAAATTTCACTACTTAATTTTACAATATTGAAAGTAACTGTGCGAACGGAATGATATCTGCAAATAGCGCGCATGTCTCGGGTCTTGCATAGGAACGCTACATAAGTTTTTTTTTAAATAAAAGAAAAACAGTTTGGGATATGAATTAAATTTTTTGTTTCTGTGAAAGTACATTCGATGCCATTATGTATGGAACTCGATTTCTTTTGCATGGGCACCAAGGGCACGCTTGCAGAAGTCCAGATGCAATTTCTCGTTCGATATTCACACGAAGTTCATCAATCGTCGCTGGCTTATTGGCATAGACCATGGACTTGAAGTAGCCCCACGGGAAATAGTCTAACGGCGTCAAATCGCACGACCGAGGCGGCCAATTGACTGGGCCATTTTGTGAGATAACAGGTTCACCAGACTTGGTTTTCAATAAATCGATTGTGACATTCGCTGTGTGGCTTGTGGCGCCGTCCTGTTGGAACCACAAGTCCACAAGTCCACAAGTCCATATCATCCACTTCGGGCCAAAAATATTCGGTTATCATTGAGCGGTAGCGATTCCCATTCACAGTAACATGCCGGTCTTGATCAGCAAGGAAGAAGTACGGCCCAATGACGCCGCCGGCCCATAAACCGCACCCAACCGTAATTTTTTCGGGATGCAATGTTGACCCATGGAGTACGTGTGGGTTGATGCCTGTCCAGTAACGCATATTTTGCTTATTGACGAGGCCATTCAGCCAGAAATGACGACAACCATAAATTGGACTTAGCGCTCTTAAAGTTGAGGCCATTGACTCCGAATTTCGGTAGTAAATTATAATAATTTCGACTCGTTGTTGGATCGTATATCTTTCCATGATGAAATGGCAAACCTTACTGAAGAGAAATGTCAAAAGAGCAGAAAAAAATATGGCGTCGTTTGCTGTCACTATCGGTCTACTTTTGTAGCGTCCGTATTGCAAGACCCTTTATTTATAATGGTATATTTTGAAAAACACAATGAATTAACAAAAAAACATATTCTTTCTATTACACTAGTATACAAATATTTCGTTAATGAACTCGGTCTCGTAGCTCGTTAAAAAGTCTTTTGCATATTAAGTGTTTTAAACATGGACCGCCTAACAAAATATCGAAAGCGCTCTTTCCATGCCAATAATTTATCTAATCTATTATAAAAATTTTGAATAAATTTTAGCAAATTATAAACAAAAATAAAACATAAAACAAAGTTTAATTTCTTATTCCAAAGAAGCGTTTTCGATATATACTTAAGAAAATCTTCTGTTTTCGAGATCCTTTTGCAATTATTGCCAAAAAGCTCCAGAATAGAAAATAAAGCTGTTGTTTTAAAGGGACACTCAATGTCTTCACGCTGATATTTTGTGTAAATTGGAATTGTTCTTTTTAGTATGCGGCGTTTAAATGAAAAAACATAAGGAAATATTCGAGCTTTTTCTATAGTGGTTTATTTGTATTCTTTAATTTTGAGTTACTGGCTGCAGACGGTTTTTTATGAGTTTGTCCTATCACAGTTTGAACTTTCCCCAATTCTTTTCTCACAATTTTAAAAATCGAAATCTTTAAACCTGCCCTGAATGTGTGCATAAAATTTCGTTAGCATTTATATTTTTCACTATTACAGCCAGTTTTATGGGAAAAAGTTTAAAACAACTAATAACACATTTTTTTCGAATTATTTTTAACAGTAATTTCTGAGCACAAAAACGGTAAAAAAGTTATACTCGTACCATTTTATTGTATTGTATTGTATTTTATTTTATTTCAGGCAAATTCATCGTTTTTGTTTGGACAACATTCTGCTTACGGTTTAGTTCGGCACTTTTTATTTTAATGTTAAGTAAACAGCTGATAGACATAAAATAATGTTCTGTATTTCAGGTTTAAAATGATATCATTCGTCTTTTTTTCGCATTATTTTTTGTTGAGAAGTTATAGCCAAAAATAACTCGAAAAAGTCTGAGGATTCATTGGCTTGTCGGCGATCAAGTGCCAGCTTTTCGATCACGGACTAATTTGGGTGCTGGGCCATAGTGACATTGAAGAAACCTGCATGGCTGACGAGCTCGTTTGGCTGAGCACCCTAAAATGATTCCCACAGTTAGGCCAAACCTGGTTTCCGACCTTCTTAGTCGCAGCTGCTTGGGGAATAACGAGGTGGGATCATCCTTTCAACGTTTACCTACCTGCTCTGTCTAAGCGAAGCTAAGGTTTAAGTACCTAGGCACTTTCTTCATTAACACCCCAGAAGAGAACTTAGGGGTGGAAATCAGCAACTTGCGGATTTTTATTTTGGGTACGCACCGTTTCTTCGGTTAACTTTACGGTTACTGTATGCGCTACCGTTCAGTTAATAAGTGATATCCCAATGGATTCTGTTTGTATGTCTAAGTGAGTCCCCTGAAAAGCCTGCCACATCAACTTAACCTAATCAGTGAAGAGAGGTTTTTATATGAAGTGACGAGAACTCATTTTTATAACTATAATTTTTCACGCAAGGTTCGTATCGAAAATATACTACACCAAGAAATTAGAAACGCACAATGTATTGCTGACCTTTCTTGTTTGGAAGCTGTGCAATTCATTTTAGTGAAATTAATCTTTGCAACTCATCAAAATTATATGACGCATGCAGTGTGTTTTTTAAATACAGGTCTTAGCCTCGCAGCCAGATGAATGTTCAATAACTTATCGATATCTCGAGAGGCGATGAACATAATATTATCTGCGATAGCTCAGTTTCTTTGCGAAAAATTTGGCTAAAACACCAAATTTTCAAATGTTTATCCTTTTTTAACATTTTTCCCAATATATCAATGGGCTAGGATCAAATCGAAAAATTAACTTGCTCGAGAGTACTCAGCGGTTTCGGAAACATATTATAAGATATTAAAAAACTTAAATTTCTTAAGGAATTTCGCGAGCGCACTTTTGAAGGACGAATAATTTTAAGCAAAAATGATGGGCCGCACGGTTTTTTTTTGTCAGTGTACATTGACAAAACAACTTATTTTACCTAAGAGGTTTTATTTGAAACCCATAAATTAGCATTTTTGATAGTCGTATTTCTAAACTAAAGCAAATACAATTATGTGCCTTATGGTTTGGTTACAATCATTCTAATATTTCATATAAATTCAAACAAGACTTAAAAAAAAAATGTATCACTTGAACTGCGCAAGCCTAGGCAAAGCCTGAAAACTCCATCCATATCGCAAAACCAATTCAGCAGCATAAAAAGCTATATGCAAAAACTTTTGGATAAATAAAAACAAAATCTACCAAATTAACTCAAGAGTGCCCACTGTTACATTTGCGTAAATCAGCGCGCTTGAATTTGAAACATCCTAGAGAAATTAATTATTGAACCGCCAAGTTGTCAAAATATTTAAACGGATGAGGATTCGGATTCGAGAAGAAGATGTTACTGGATGACCAGGCAATTGACCAAAATCTCAGTTAACACAGCCATGTGAAGCCATCATGCGAAAAACAGGTACAAAGTTGCCTACGGAGGGTGATAAAGATTAAAGTAGCGCAGAAACCTTTAAAGATGCACTTAGAAATATCATGACTTTCTCATATAAATCCTCAATTTAAGATCAGATGCCACCACACCAACATAGGATTCTACAGTTAAGTTAAGATAAAATTTCACATGACAAAACATCTTCCCGACCAGCACCGGGTCCACGAGCATCACTGTCAAACCCGATTTCATATCCTCGTATAAAAAGGGAATATGTTTCCAAACTTTCAGGTACCACCATTGTAGTTCGTGGTGGGAAATGGTGGTTCTCCATTTTTACCCAGCTAATAGTTGAGCCAATACAAAACGCATGGATTTTACATCGAAAAGGAGAAGAAAACATGAGCCACCTCGAATTCCGGAGAGCTATTGCTTCTCGTTATTGCAGAACTTACGGGCTTTGTTACCCACTCAAAGCTAACGCTGAGTCGCCACCTAAAAATCTCAATATTCTAGGCGGTTTGATGGCATTTATAATTTTGTGATCGAAACTGAAAGCAAAAACAGGCGTCGATGCGCTGGTCTAAATTTGTAAAAATCTAATATTCGTTTGTGCATAAAATTTTTCGAAAAATATCATTATTTTAATATTTACTAGAACTTAATTCCTAAAACTAGTATAAATTTAATATTAGGTGTTATATTTTAGTTTCGTAAATTGCCGGATTTTTTATTATTTTCTCTACATATGTGTGGTTTTCAATGAGGCAATACTTTTTCGTAGTTGATCTCTTTGGCAGCCATTACTTAATTTATACTGTTTAGTTTGTCATCTCATAATGAGAAGACTTACTCTGGAATAACGTTGGCAAATCGTGCAAATTCAATACCAAGTGATGGTTCAGTTTGCGCGACGCATCCGCGCTTCGTCTAATATTCGGTCGATATAATCGCCCAGCAGAGTAGGTAATTCGAACAACTCTGGATCGGTTTCTCACCTCGTTTACTCAGATGGATAATGCGCATCCTCAGATACGCCGTTCAGTGCGCACCGAATACGCTATTGATGGTGTGGAGCAGAGTATCGAAAAGACCCGAACGATTCCATCCGTCATCGCGCGCAACAATTGGAGTTGTGCCCATCCACTTTATGGAAGATTCTGGCGAAGGATCTTGCTTTACGAACGTCGCACATTCGGCGAATGGGCCCAAAACGAGATGGCCACCGGGTACGTTAATAAGTATTTGGAGTATTGGTAATCCATTGCCCTTGTGCCTCAAAAAATCACTGTTTGGTGTGCTCTATGGGCATATTTCTTCAAAAATCAAAGTCGGCCACAATACCACAGTCAATGGGGAACGATGGCTTTTTCGTGGCTGTTGATGTGGGCGACCTTTGGTCCCAACAAGATGACGCTACATACCATACAGCCAATGAAACAATAAATTTATTAAAGGAAACTTTTAATGAGCGCATTCTGCCGCGTCGTAAGATGGTGGCGTGGCTACCAAGATCGTGCGATTTAATAGCGCTGGACTATTTTTGTGGGGTTATATGAAGTTGTTTGTGTACGCATATAGGTCCGGAACAATTGACGCCTTGGAAGAGAATATTCGGTGCGTTATTCTGGCATACGGCCCCAATTGCTGCCAAAAGTGGTCGAAAATTATTTGACTGCAATCGTTTTTGAAACATAATCCCTTATCTTTATAATAAAGCAAAATTCTTGGTCATGGCATTAAGGTATATGGGTGAAATTTCTTCTTGAATACCACATGCCTAACAAAAAAAAAACACAATTTATGTTTCTAACCCATCTGGATTGCTCTGGGTACTATTGGGTTCAGATTATAAGGAAGACCTAAACTTTTGTAAACCAACAATCCCAGTTGGTTAAGATTGAATGCGCCGCCATAATATTGTAAACACAATACTCGTATTACTAATTTGTATTAGATACCGAAAAGTAGGAATGTTGCCAATTTCGCTTAAAGTAATAGAAATAACACTGGCCGAAAATGCAGCTATAAAGAGAATTATTTGAAGAAAAAAAAAACAAAAACAAACAGAATTGTTAAGCAAACTCCAAACAGCAATGTCGCATGCAACGCACAATGTTGGACAATGCGGACAATGTTGACAAAAATGATTGTGATCACAATAATAGTCAGTGGCAATAATGGTGGAAGTGTTGCAGCTGATGATGGTGCTTATGAGCAAATTTTAAGGCTGCTGTTAACAGCGATAGCAGCAATGCAAACAACAATAACAACAGCAACAACAACAAAAGCCATGTAATTTAGTTATACATAGTGCAACAACAACAAAAGGAAGCATAAGATGAAAATTGCACGGCATGTTTAGTGTTTACAAGAAATGGGTGAAGATGCAGCAGCAGCAGAAGAAGAAGCAGCAGCAGCAGCTGCATGAAAGACTGCAACGCTTGAGTATCTGCAGCAAGAAAGCAAGCAAACAAACTAATACACCAAAAAACCAACAAAAAAAAACAGCACTACAATAACAAGTATGTAGAATGTATGTAGAAGTACATGCGAGGTGGAGTAGAAGTTTTGTATACAAGCAAAACACTACACTAACTATGTATGTATGCAACAAATGCAATAGCACGAGTGCAAAAATATAAATGCCAACAAAAACTTGCAATTTTTTGTGCAATTGCCCACGAGCGATTCTATAAGTACATACATACATACATACATACATAAAGATATGTGTACAGGGTGTACCATATCCGGCCATCCTCCGGTATGAGAATATTGAATAACTTTTGAAAGAAATAGTAGATTGCAAAGAATGGCGTTCTTTTTTATTTAGTACAATCTTTTGCAATTTATGTGGCCTACTTTCTAACATCTACCAAATGACCTCCTCAATTGACCACTTCCTCGAGTAATGCAGTCGGTGTTAGGCCCGTATGCACAGGGGGGTTTCGCGGGGTAACTTTTCGTCAGATTCATCGTTACAATATGGAGGCTAGCGACATTGAAGAGTATTATCGAATTTCTACTTACATATCATGCCTGAATTTATTCGTAACTCAACTTGAAGACCGTTTTTTAAAGCACCATAAAATAATTCAGAATTTCGCATGTATTTTTCCATCGAAAACTTCAATTCTACACCTTTTCCAGTTTTATTTCGGAAAGTTGAACTGTGATTTTCTGAATTTAAAGTGAAAATTCAGAATTTGAAATGTAAGTTCTGAACTTGAATTGTGACTTTCTGAACTTCAATTGGTGGTTTCTGAATTTAAAATAGAAGTTCTGAGCTATAAGCGCAACTTTCTAAATTTAAATTGTAATTTTCTGAATTTAAAGTGGAAGCTCTGAATTTAAATTGCAATTTTCTGAATATGTATTGCTGTTTTCTGAATTTGAAATGGAAGTTTTGACTTGAATTGTAACTTACTGAATTTGAATTGGAGCTTTTTGAATTTAAAATAGATATTCTGCGTTAGAATTGCAACTTTCTGAATTTGAAATAGAAATTCTGAATTTGAATTGGAATTTTCTGAATTTAAAGTGAAAGTTCTGAATTTGAAATGTAAGTTCTGAAATTGAATTGTGACTTTCTGAACTTCAATTGGAGGTTTCTGAATTTAAAAAAAAAAAAAATCTGAGCTATAAGTGCAACTTTCTGAAAGTGAATTGCAATTTTCTGAATTTAAAGTGGAAGCTCTGAATTTAAATTGCAATTTTCTGAATATGAATTGCAATTTTCTGAATTTGAAATGGAAATTTTGAACTTGAATTGTAACTTACTGAATTTGAATTGGAGCTTTTTGAATTTAAAATAGATATTCTGCGTTAGAATTGCAACTTTCTGAATTTGAAATAGAAATTCTGAATTTGAATTGAAATTTTCTGAATTTGAAGTGAAAATTCTGAATTTGAAATGGAAAATCTGAACTTGAATTGTGACTTTCTGAACTTCAATTGGAGGTTTCTGAATTTAAAGTAGAAATTCTGAATTTTAATTTTAATTTTCTGAACATCAATTGCAATTTTCTGAATTTAAATTGAAACTTCTGAATATGAATTGTAATTTTCTGAACGAACAGTGAAAAAAGTGTGGATGAAGAAGCCTACAAGTAATTATTTGAAAACTGCTCTTCGATTTTGCATGTCAATTGTGCTGTAGTATTTGTCGACAAAGTAAAACTTTGGCGAAGACGAATCTTCGATAAAAATTTCCAGAATTCTATAAAAAGCACTCAATATCTGCAACAAAAATGATTTCCCTAATGTTCATCAAATCTTGATTGTAAAGGCTGGTCAACCAGTAACGACATCGACTACACATTCATCGAGACGTAAAAGTAGGTTCAAACGCGGTGTCGGACGAGCTTTTTTTCATTGCCCCGACGCCATAATTTGCTAATTGCATAATTCGTTCGAGGTGTTCTGTAACATTAACTTACTCCTCTTTATGAATAATGGAAATAAATGTATATTCACATCCATAGAATAATGGCTTATTTTTTAATTTCTTCCATTTGTTATTTTGGTGCGAATATTGGTATTGAGCTTGTCAATGGTCTTTGATTTGCTGGCGTAAACTTTATTCTCTAAATATCCTCACAATCTAGAGTGTCCAGTCAATAGCGCCTCTTTTTGATATTTTACGTCTAGGGAATTTTGGTTGAAACCCCCACATTATTTCGGTTGCTGTGAGGTTTTGTTGAAACCAGAAAACAGTCAGATCATAGTTGGATTAGCAAGCGCAGGTTTACCTCCACCAAAAGAAGTTAGACTCATCGCTGTATACCAGCGCTAAATCATTGGCTGAACCGAAAACATGGCGATGTAGACCTCCATCTCTGTCAATTCCTTAGTGGGCATGGCTGTTTGAAGGCACATTTGTTCAAATACAAGCACGACGACTATCCGTTTAGTGAATACTGTGGAACTGACGTAGTGGAGATCGTATATTATGTTTTCTTCGAATGCCCGCAGTTTAGCTATCAGAGAAGCAAATTGAGCTCAGCAATGAACGCAGAAGTCTCACTGAATTCGATAGTTCGCCACACGCTAAAGAGTGCCAATGACTGGACGTCAACCAGCGATGTTATTTGCTCGATTCCAAACAGTCTGAAAATTTTTGAGATGCAGCGGGATTGCAATCATTCTGAAATCTGTGTAACTGAAAGGCGGCTTCGAATTCAGTCCAATCCAACCGCCTAGGCCTCGCGACTTTGACGCTAGTTCTTTCAGGCTGCCTGCACAACACGAAACCTAATGATCGCGTGAGGCGGAATTCCGTCTATTCTGATTATCTGAGTAGTGCTTTTTAAATCAACAAAGTGATATTTTTGTTTTGCTTGAGATGCAAAGTGCCAAAACTGTCGTTGTACAAGGCAAGAACCTAGCGGTCTGGAGGCACGGAATGCTGTCCATCACGACTGCCTCAATTGTGTGTTTAAATCATTAAAGGGATATTTTTTGCTTGAGATCCAAAAGTGACGAAATACAAGTCAAGAAGTTGCCAATACGAAATCTAGCATTCGAGTGGCTCAGAATCCCGTAAATTTCGACTGCCTCAGTAGAGCTTTAAAATTAATGAAGAGCTAATTTTTGCTGGATTACAAAAGTGATAGAATGGCCGAAGTAAAAGGCCAAAAATTGCCGATACAAAGAACAGATGATGGTGCAACAACCTACGGGCTGCAAAAGGCCTTTAACGAAGGTAAGTATCTACCTTGGCTTAGTGTTCAAACCGACTCCTTACGAAATACTTGACGACGCTAGTAACGAAGAGATTTTTACTTTGACGGTAGGAAGTTTAATTCGAGTTCACGTCTTACATTGTCACGTTTTTTGGGGTGTTTTTGGCTTTCGATGGCTCTTCCTCGTAAGAAAAAAAAATTATTTAAAAAATAAACGTTGACTTAGCACAATTGAAGGACTATTTTCAATTTACATAGCGACTAATACGGCGAACTATTTCGGTGTGAAGCGGTGCATAATTAAAATTTCGTGTCTAAGAAAATAAATCGGTTGGCAAATGACGAAGTTCTTCAATCTTTACATACCGGAGGAACAAATGACGCACCCTGTATGTATGTGTGTATGACGGCAAGTACAAGTGTTGTAGCAGTGTTGCTAGTGTTGCAAGTGGCACAGCAAGTGTTGTTGCAAGTTTACACTGTGCCACAAGTATTTGCTTAGTTCCACCAACTACAAGCACACACACACACACACACACATTCGTTCTTTTGCTCTGTTTTGTGCCAAGAGCTTGTTTTTCTTTTGTTGTTATCCAACTGGCAGCATATGTTGCACGAAATGTTTTGTCATGTTGCATGGCCGTCGACGCCTTACAGCAGTGCACTACGACTAGCGACCAAACACCCAAAAAAAAAAAAAACAAAAGTGTGCACACAATGCACAAGTGTGCAAATAATGTAAAAAGTATCCAGTGAGTGACAACACGAAATTTAATGAAACAATTTACAATAACAACAAATGCCACTGCAACAATACAAGAATAAAATAAACTTATTGCTAGAGAAAAAACATAAATGCTGTGGAATTGAATAGAAAGAAATAGTAATAATAATAATAATAATAAAAGCCATAAATAAAGTGAGCCCACATATATCCACAAACGCACACACATAGTATGTGCATGCAAGTGGGCGCATCGTGTTGTTGGCTGGCTGCATTTGTGGGCGTGTGTGTGTGTGTGTTTTTTTTTGTGCAAACTACCGTATTATGCGTCACACGTCGCAAAGCAATTGAAGTTGATGCTGCAACTGTTCGTGCAGCAAACAAGCGTGGCGAAGTACAGCAGACACCTGCGCACACCAACACACACACACCCATGCACACATAGTTGCATATGTATGCGTTTTTACTAGCAACTGCTTTAGCTTTATATTGTGGTATGTGTTTTGTGTTTTGTATTTTATTTTTTTTTTTTTTGAGTTCGAATGGGCCAACGCTGCTCGACCAACTTTGCCCTGTCAATTCACATTTGTCTGCTGCACGTTTCACAAACATATTTGCAGTTACATAATTTTGTCACATGACACACACACTGCACAAAGCGCACACAATGCACACCATCCCCACACTAACCCCCGTCCTCCAAGACCCATCGACGCAGAGTATAATATTTTTCTTTAAAACTCTCAGAGCACACTCGCCAACTAGGCGTGCCATCAACTGGAGGCAGTGTAAAAGCCGAAAATGCAGCTGTCCGTCCATTCGTGTATAGTAGGCGGTGCACAGTGTCTCAACAGCTACGCCACCTATTGGGATTGACGAACTATTTCAAATGCTGTTATGCGTTTCATTTATTGCTTAATGTTAAATGGCGCATCACTTGTTTGAGGCCACTACAAGAGCAGATTCTTGCAAATAGTGCGAAATATTTTTTTTTTACTCACGTCCGTACGTTTTTATGCTAAAGGGTAATATAACTATAAGTAGATATGTTCATGCTATATATTTTTATATTCTTAGTAGTTCGAATAGTATTGATATTATACTTATATCTGAAACGCATTATACCAGCAAATTATTTTTCAAACACTTTTATGTATAAAGGTTAATTGCCTACACTTTGATTTGAGTTTATCAGTCGTATACTTTCCACCCAGACAAATGCAACGAATATAGGAACTTTTTCCAAAACTTTGGGTCAAGATTAATTGTTGGTGGAAATTACAATGCCAAGCATCCCTGATGGGGATCCAGGTTAATAAATCCAAAAGGTAAACAACTCTACAAATGTATTACTGATAATAAGCTATCCACGCTGTCTACCGGCAAGCCTACTTACTGGCCCGCTGATCCATGGAAAATTCCGGATCTCTTAGATTTGATTGTTTACTCTGGCATAACCAAAATATCATTTAAGTATAGCTGAAAGATTTGACCTAAGCTCGGATCACTCACCACTCATTGTAACGTACAACACCGTACCGCAAAAAGGGAACTTCCCTTAAAAGGTCATCACGCTAAAGGCAGACGTTACTGCGTTCAGAATTATTAAAGACTAGCGTAGAAACATTGACTCACAGAATTTCATATATTCTGTTGAATTTGTTTTTAGTCCTCATCCAAAAGGTAACCCTTCAAGTAGTCTATTTATATCAACAAAACTTAGACATCTTATCAAAAATAAAAGAAAGCTAAGGAAAAAATGGCAAGCGAGCCATAGTCCGGTAGATAAAAAACAGTTTAACCAGTTAAGGAGCAAGCTAAAAAAATGATTGGCAGAAATAAGAAACGAATCAACTGTAGATTTCCTACAAAATCTAAATACTTTTACACACGATTATGAACACAGTATTTGGAGAGCTACGTGATATCTTAAACGTCCAACTAGAAGAAATATCGCAGTCAATGACAACAATGGAGTCTGTTGTACATCCAATGAAGAAAAAGTTGAGGCATTTGCACAGCACCTTCGTGCAGTAGTTCAGCCTAGTCCAGATAATGCCAGAACACAAGAAGATGACATTTTTAATTTTCTAAATGCGACATGCGAAATAAAAATAGCCAAAGGGCTAACCAAATATAAAATTAGAGTTAATCCTCTAAAATCCACTCATGTGTGTAACTTTTAGTCTTAGAAGTGGAGAGTGCCCTCAAGTTAATCTGAGTGGCACTCAAATTCCCCAAACTACGACAGTTAAGTATCTTGGTGTACATGTGGTATGTAGAAGGCTGACAAGGAAGGCACATATAAAAGCTAAACTAATGCAGATTAACCAAAAAAACAAAGAAATTGTATTGGCTTTTTAGAAAAAACTCGCAATTGAGCTTGGAAAATAAAGTGGATATATACAAATTAGTTCTTAAACTTATTTGCACTTAGGCTATACAACTATGGGAGACGGCAAGTCATTTAAATCTTGAAATACTCCAACGTTATCCATCTAAAACTTTAAGGCTCTTAGCAGATGCTCCTTGGTATGTGAGAAATGATGAGCTTCATCAACATCTAAATATGGCAATTATTTAATAAGAAGATACATTAAAACAATTAAAGAATTTTAAAACTCTAAAACAAAATGGTATATAATGATTAATCTCACTGGAGGCTAACCATTCCTGCCACGCGCATAGGTTAGGTTTATAATAAATATTGGCAACATTCGCTTATTGTCGTAAAGATAGATTGCATATAAAATTAAACACAAAAAAAGAACAAATAGCTTGAAATTATTCAGAAGGACAAAAACAATCTATTAAGCAAATGCCTGTCTGTCTGTCTGTCCGCCCATTCCGCCCGTGCACAAAACAGCTCGCATAAAAATTGAGATATCTCACAGAAACTTGGTAAATTTATTGCACTCTACCAGAGATAGTATTTTTTCGATTCTAACGATTTCTCGGTTTTCGCAATCTCGCTGTTGCAACCTGGAAACGCCGAGATTTATTTATATTATTTAGAAATTCATAAATTTGTAACAACCTTATTTTAAATTATTTTATTTGATTGTAAAAATAAAATAAAATCTATTAAAATATTCATAATTGTTAACAAATTATTACCTTTCTATACACATTAGCATAAACCACTTGATCTCGAACTGCCCTAAATTTCAAGCATCCAGAACGCGGATATTTCAAAACGCCAATCCCCTAACCTTCATTTCCTCTCCCAATCCAGCCAACATTGAAAAGACAATAGAATTCCTAAAGTCAACCTATTTATATCAACACATTTAGTGCATAGCTATCACCAAAAAACATAACGTAGTTCAAAACCATACTTAGAATAAGCTTAAGGCCTGCGCTGCCAAAGCTAAACGCAACAGCATTAGTTTAGAATTTTAATTTTAAATGAATTTTGTATAAATAAATAAATAAAAATACCTACTGTGAGTCACATTCCAAACTGGACACCTCAAAAAACTTAAATTTTGAAAATTTTCCCAAGGTGTATCAGGTTAGGTTAGGTTAGGTTACTGTCGTAGTTCCCCAAAGGGAACTCACTTAGACATATTAGTAGGAGTCCGTTGTGATACCACCTAATTTATGAACGGTAACGTGAATCGGAAAGTCCGGAAAGATTAACCTGAGAAACGTTGCGTGCCCCGAATGAAGTCACGCAAATTACCAATCTCCACTCCAGAAAGGTCTTCTGGAGAGCTAAAGAAGTACGAGCCCAGGTACTTGAACCTCAGTCTCGCAAATGCAGGGCAGCTGAGCAGAAAATGACAAGATGAATCCACCTCATCCTCCTCCATACAGCTGCGGCAGAAAGGGTCAGAGACTATTTTCAGCCTAACCGCGTGAATACCAAACGGACAATGCCCAGTCAAAACACCAACCAGGGTCGAGAGTTGCCACTTAGTAAGCGACATCAGCTCCCTTGAGCGCCCACGATCCACTCTCGGCCAGAGGGACCTTGCAATTCTGCATGTCGTGGCAATTTCCCAGCGCTTGCTGAGACGACATAAAGCCCATCTGTTCACGAGAAGCCCGTAGGCAGTCAAAGGAGCCCCCACCCCCTCCCTGCAAGGAGAAATGACTTCCAGGGTACTTTGCCGAGCAAGTTCATCAGTCATGCAGTTCCCTGCAATGTCGCTATGGCCCGGTACCCAAATTAGTCTAACGTCGGGATATTCCGAGGCGGCTGCGAGGGAAGTCAGGCATTCCCTGGCCAGTTTTGATCTCAATGTATCAGTTTAACTCATATTTATTATTTTTGTCACAAAACTTGACTTGCTTGTTCAACAAAAAAATATCACAAATTCCAAACATTGTCAAAACCCAAAAAAATTTAAAAATTTATTTATAAATAAAGGGTTCAAACTTTGTAGGTTTAGGCAAGTTTTAAAAAAATGAGATTTATTTAAGATATAAAAAATTCAATGGTAATTAGTAGCGACGTCGAGCTTACTCCCTATTCTTCTACAATGGAATCGAGTACAATTACGTATAATCGCGATGATTTTCGGTACCGAAAAGATCCCGGAGACTTTCATCCGTGCCCTTAACTCTTTAACTCAATGTAGGCTGAAGGTGATGGGTGATTGAATTGAATGATAATTCTTCATTAAAACTAACTTCAAAGTTGACTGAAAATGTCGTCTTATTTTTGTATAATTTAATTTTTCAGTTTTCTGATAACACCCACATCCAATTATTTTCCGCAATCAATTCCTATATTCTCAGGAAGACGAAGAGTAAGAAACGCATTATTCTAGATACAAATATAAATTCTTGAAAAATTTACGCTACTTTAAGAATTATCCTACAACCAATTTAAATTTTTGATAACATTACTATAGTAAAAAATATAAGCAGTCAACCAAAATAACCTTTACGGGGTATAGTTTAAGGCAATTTTTTTTTAAATAATATTTTTATTCATTGTAAAAACTTGTTCGAAATGTACCAACAACACCGATAACTAAAATAAATAAATTTAACAATAGAACTCAGCGGCGGTATAGGGAAGAGTTGTGTTGACTTAGAGATAATTCCTTTAAGACGGAATTGATATCGTATAATCATAATTCCCATGAAATTAAAGCAAAACAAAGTTATTTTCTTAATTGCCAAAATGTGTAAACAAAAGTTTTGATATGTCCACGGGGAGGGTGAATAATTTAAACAGATACAGGTAAAATGCGCCCAAAGTAAATAACGTCAATTAAACATACGATATGAAATCATCTCTACTACATTTTTTTTCCAGTAAATCAACAGTAAATCTTTTGCATAGTTTTTACTGCTTTTACAATCCGCAACATGATGAGGTAAAAGTCGAACGCAAAGAATAGTGAAAAACGCAGGAAAAAGAAATAGGCAGTTTTGAAACATTACACCAGAAAAGCTTAAATAAAATTTGATATTTTAGTATTCACAACAGATAATCTACTTAGATTTATTTGAATTTTAGGGGAAAAATAAACGAAGTTCAAAACTTTGGATATGGGCATAAAACTGCACACTTTAGAGTAAACAGAAATGCGACAAAAAGCAAAGCCACTTTCACATTTATTTTAGTTGGAAATAATAAAGATATTAAAGATTATTTGGAGAACAAAAATATACCGCCAAAATTATTAAATTTCACTTAGTAATTCTACGCTTCTTTGTTTTGTCTCTAATTAAATTGAATTGGAACAGCACGGACATATTGTTTTTAATTTTTCTCAATTTTAAACTTTGCAAACAAAACACATAGTTGTAATTTTGATTTTCGAATTTCACTAGCTCTTTAAAAGTAGAATTTGTTTCGGGCAAAACTCATAATAATCGTATTCACTTCGGGCGGATGAAAAAATTACGAGCGAATTTTTTTTTGGGCGGAAGTCAGAGAAAGACATCCTTCAAAATATTCCAAAAAAATTAAAGATTCTTTAATGCTGATTTCAAATACATTTCCAAAAGTTTTCTAGCACGTCTTATTTACCACATTTTTTCCTCTACTCATCGAAGAGTTTTTTTTCTAAGAGAAATTAATATATTTTTTTTTTAATTTTAAATTTGTAAGTGGTTTTTATTAAGGCACAAAAACATACCACGAAAATGAAATGCATCAAACATAGATATTAATTTGCATAAATTGCGAAAATCTTTAAAAAAGCTTTATATTTTAAAGGAAATATTTTCAAAACGCCAATTATTTTCTCAATTAAACTCAAAGGCCAAGGAATATGTTTTATAGATGCTGTATAAGAATATACCAACAATAATTAAATGGAAGGCTGTTTTCAGCTTTAACACAAAAAGGTGGCATGACGGGAACTTTATAAACGGAGATATTATTATATAATCTCTATCGAGTTTTATGCCTTCAATAAAGTATTGTGAAGAAATGTGCATTCAATAATTGTTAAAATTTCTTTTCTATCACAATTTTGTAGGGCATATTTTGAAAAATTAAAAACTTGCCTTCTAAGAATCTTTTTTTGTGATATTTAAGTTTTATTGTGATAATATAAGTTTTTAAATATATAGGACCATGAATGAAAACTCTTAGAGTCAGTAAACATCTCGGAGCAGTTGAGTTAAATGCTACTATTTATGTGAGAGCACATTTTTTCAATCATTTTCTGTAAATTTAGAGCCAACACTGATTTGTTCGTGATTTGTTTCGATTTAAGATAAAGCAGCTCATTTCATCAAAATTTATTGATAGATTTTACAAAGCGAAATTACTTCAGTTCATCGTACATAATTTACACATAAATTAAGAATGATCCATCAATCAAGATAGTAGATAGACGGGCATAAACAAATAATACACAAACAGTTACTTAAATGAAGTAGCTAGCTATAACTTTTCACGCCATTTTAAATGGCAAATGTAATTTTAAAGCTGTAAAAAATTTTTGCTGGCCAAGATGTTGCCAAGATACTGTGAGGCTTTTCACGCAAAATTGTACAAGCAAATGTAACAAATGATACACAAAGAATCTACTATTTTTGAAGTGGCAAAATGTCACTTTTCATGCAGTGCTAAAATGTTGCTAGCATCATGTTGCCAAGATGTTGCTTAGATCTTGTAAGCTCTTTCACGGTATGAACTGAGTACTACTAGATACTTTGCTGTGGAAATATTGTGGAATTTAAAGCAAACTATTTTATATGGATTTTGAAAACTCATTTCACATGAAACGGTCCATAGTAATAGTAATTAATTGAAAATTATCGCAGGCAGGAATAACGAAATCTATCAGTGCACATCCTTTGATTTCTCATCAACGCCACCCAAGCGCGGGCATAAATATTTTCCACCTGATTCCACACAGGCCATAATAGAGGTTGACACGACGACGTCATATTTATTTACTTGGTTACATACACAGCACTCATTTACACTCACACATACAGAAAAATACACACACGCACACACAGAAGCACAAGTAAGATTATTGCTATTGCTGTCATCTTAGAGCGCGAGGAGTATTATTTTTTTTTTGCGGTGGCAACCGCAATTAAATCCCTTAAAGCTTCTCTCTGCCTGGCAATTTTAATGGCCAGGCGCGGGAGAATATTTCATATCCTCCTACATATGGGTACCAATACTACCACAAACTCCAACACATATCCACATCCATATAATCAGATTTTGGCCACTTAAGCTCGCGCTTCGCCTACTTTTATTTCATATTGCCATTATATTTTAAGTTTCCTCTGGAGGTCACTTGACTTTCGTTGTTATTCTGAGTATATGCTTTTTATTATTGCCGAATAGTTGTGGTTGTAACAATGCTGTGCTATCGCTCTGAATTCACTCATTTCTTCAGCTTTGGTATTTAAGTGGGGGTGAATATTTGCGGGGTCCACTCATGTCACTCAAAGAGCAGCCATGTTATTGTTATTTCGACTTATGGCCGTAGCCATTACTTTGGCTTATTCCTTATACGGAGGGCAGGAGGGAGGGGATCTTACCACGTTGCAGAAATAAAGGCATTTGTGGTTGTGTGCCGAATGTGTGTGAGAATAACAAATACAAGTATAATGAAAATAAACCACAATGTAATATTCTAGTAACGGTTATAATATATAATAAATTGAAGTTGGTGTAGGATTTGCTCATACGAATTTCAACTAATGTTTGATGTTCTTTATTGCTTCGCTGTTGTTATTGTTGTTGTTGTTATTGCTATGATGTTGACTTTTTGTTTACTCAAACTCGTATAAATAATTCTGCTCTGGACTACAACTGCTTTCATTCATTCATTCATTCATTCATCGTGGTTTGTGCAGTTTGACCATTGCGGCTATGAATTTATTGTTTGCCTCAAGTTTACAATTTGGGAACGTGCCACAAATTTTAAAACGAAAGAAATTGCAAGCAGTTTGCAGTGATTTCGCTAAACACTAGCCACTCTCCGGGTACTGGCTAGTAGCTTTACTCATTTTATTTTCCACTTGGCTTTCGATATAACTTTTTGGGAATGAGCTTGAATTATTTTATTGATTTCACTTTTGTTTTTTACATTTTTGTTTGTTGCTATTGCAACTGTGCCATTGTTTTAAAAGTGGCCATCTGTTGATGTCTGCCTAGCTGCAATATTTTAGTTGAAATTACATGAAATATTCATGAGATCCTTATTTAATGCCCTAGGCAGTTATTTGATTGGAAAAAGTTGAAGGATATTGAATCGGCTTTTTTTGTTTTCTCAAAAATAATTTTTATATAATTTTTTTACATACATCACTCACATCGCTATCTCTCTTAAATACCCCAAAATTTTCAATAGAGGGAGCCTATTGTTTGAATCACAAAATGATTCGTGAGCTCCTTTTTGCTTATTTAGGGATTTTGTTCTACAAAAGATATTCGAAATCTCAGCTTCTCTGTAAAATGGTGTGTGGGATCAGTACACTAGGAAGCGTGCACTGAGTGGATACCTGGAATGCAATTTCTAGCCTTATTTGAAGCATTAGCTTCCACAAACGTCATTGTCTTTTTGAAATTCGGACCCTAGCCTCTGATGAAAATTTTCAAAAAAGGAGTCTACCTGAATTTCTTTATTTATTCTACTTATATCTCTGCGATTTGTTAACCGCATTTCTATAGCATGAATATTTGTTGTTTTCTCTTCTATAAGCTTTACCTTACTTTAGGTGAAAAATGGCACTTTGTAACAAAAAAAAATCTGTTTGGTTTCTACCCGTTTGCTGACCTTTGGGTAGAATTCTATCCAAAATTTAATATTACAATAAAATATACTCAATCGCGCTAAAACTCAATGACTTTGTCATAAAACTATTTAAAAAAAAGGTATTACTTTTAAGTGCTAGACGAATTGTTAAAAGAATTATGCCTTAATTTAAACCTTATGGGTTGAGATCTACGAGTCCAAGTTCATACTCGTCTTCCTCATTACTGGCAAAACTCAGAGACCAATATCTTTCTTCGATTGATCCACAACCAGCTGAACGTTCTATAATGGAAGTGCTAGATAATCAAACAGGGCGTGTGTGAGGCAAGAGACGTTTCAAGGAGAACATAAAAAAGTATAAAAAAGAAGAGTGCCAATATTTTTTTTTGTAAAAAACCTATCCAACAAAAGTATCCGCACATGTACCGTGAGCGCCATTTTGTCTCGTAATAAATAAAATTAAGCGACTCACTGACTTTGGATTTATTTCTACAAATATATGAAATCCAAATATGGGTAGAAATCTACCCAGAAGGTAGGAAAACACATATCAATTTTAAGATCAACGAGCAATTAAGTGGCTGCTTGAATAGTTCACGGAAAAGCGTACGACAAAAATGTTAGAAACAAATTCAAATGGAGTTCAACGCAGTAACGACGTGGAAGAGAAAGCAAACACGATAGAAATTATTCTTTATCTGGTCTTTGCCACATTTATGTATAATTTTCAGCGCCACCAAAATTACTGCCAAACGAAAACAATTTGGATAAGCTTTTGGTTCCGCACACCAAAAGCAAAAAAACAAAGATTCGAAAACACTTTTTTCAGAAAATAGACAACTTTTTGTTGAAAACCAGTATTCATAGGGCTAAGTTCATAACTAAAAGTTCATAAATCGAAATTCATAAGTTAAGATTGGGAACGCAAAATTAATTACAGATTTTTCACTCTACCAAACACTTTTAAACAAGGTGTAATAAAAAGAAGGTGATGTCAGTTAAGAGGTGGTTGTGTAAATTCCGAAAATTGCGGCATGCCTGCCTTGGAGTGATTGATGCCAACTCAATGCTTCCCGGTCAAAATAGAAAGAAAAATGAAGCAAACATATTAATTTTGACACTTTCGTCAAGGAAGTAAGTATAAGTATGATTATTTCTTTGCTTTTGTTTCTATTTCACTTTTCGTTTTAAAATTTATTAAATATCATAGTCCTGATAGTTTTCTTATTTCTTTGCAAATTTTCGTTGACCAAATTTATCCGCAAATAAGAAAATTTCCTGCGAAGTCTAGCGAATAAATTTGTTACAAAGAAATCCCAATTATGTTGCTCGCCGTGTGCGTTCAACAGCCAGTGATGAACCAGTGGACGAAGGCGTGTTGGAAACACAGATCACGATTGTGTAGCACAAAAAGTACTCAGTGAAAATTAGAGTGACGCTGGCAATGAGACTATTTGGTTTCCTTATCACCACCAAAGAAGCCTAAGCGCTTTTGTTAAGGTCCATCAAAATGCAATAGGTCTCGAGGTAAATCACACACTGGCAGCGGTAAAGAAGGTGATGAGGAGGACGTGGGAATGACCTGCCCCATTTGCCTCGTCAACTATCAAATTTCGGGGGAATTATATCAACTTTTTTTTTTTAAATATATGTAGATTGCATTTTCGTAGCAAATATTTGAATTGCCACGACAACTACGAAATTTCGCAGTAAATATTTGAAAAGCACTGCATTAATTGCCACCATTAGCATTCCCCATATATTTGCATGATTTTGGTTATTTGGCTTTCAAACAGATTTCAATGAACAAACCTAAAGTTAGTAAAATATGCAACTCTATAGCCTATTTCATTTAAAATGTCAATATTCTCTGTCTAAACAAGAACGAAAAAACGATCTTAAAATGAATAAACAAACAACAATTAAGAGCAGCATTAGAAAAGGATAATTCGAACACTGGAACTTGAAGAACCATTTGCATATGCAGGGGGGGGGGGGGGGGGGGGAACGATTGATGACCTTCGCGGATCGAGTAAAAATTAAATTAAATTATCAAATGTCAACGAAATCTAAAGAAAATGCAGTGAAAGCACTTAAAAAAATTTTCCAGATTTCAATAACATTTCGAAATCTCAGATTTCAGTGCAGAGGGAATACTACATTTTGCAAAGTACTGGAAATAGTACTCAAAATGTTATATAAACATTACTAATTTGTCTCACTTTTTCTGCTACCTTCAAGTGCATAGCCGGAGTCGCCATGCAGAGGTTATGTTTGTAAATGAATTCACCTTATTTCATCACACCATGCATTTGGACTGGGAACACAATATAAAAACTACTCGAATTTCGTAATAAAATTTTATTGAAGGTAGACTCAACACAATTCGTACTGCGCTTCGGTAATATCATAACATATTTAATTTTGTAAAAAAAAAAAGTACGAAACGTGCCTGTTCGTTAACAGAAATAAAACTGTAGCAATTTTCAGCTAAATGGAGCCGGATCGAAATCGCCATAAAAAATGTACAGATTTCGATCACCGTTTGATAAATACTGTAAATTCACTCGAAAAAAATAACGGAAATATGATTCAATCAATTACTTGCTCGTCATGCAATTTAAAATTCTAAATTATATTGTTTTGTCTATAAAATTTTATAAAAAAAAGGTTTCCCAAACATAGCAAACAGAATAGCATAACTAAATCAGTACTTCATTTATGCGCTGTGTTTCGAAGTGGTTACTTTTATGGACAACGTGTGCTATTCACAAGAAGCATTTTGAATTTGTGTTCTTTGTATGATATCCTAAAAGTCCAAAAATATCCACAACAGAGGCAGTCAAGTACTAAAAAACTCAAGTCACTTTGTTAGGAAAAATTAATTCAAGGTAGAGGCCCAATTTCGACGTAAAGCCTAACAGATGTTTGAATAAAAACAACTCAAACACCTATGGCAAGCTTTCACTAAAAATACTGATGTTTTCGTGCGTACATTCAGAGAGAGATTGAGATATTCTGGCATCAGAAATCGAAGCACACTACACAAATCGCTTTTGACTGAATTTACAGATGAATTATTATTCGTTGCTGGAAGAAAGATTGGATTGATAAAGGCACTAAATTGGTCTAGCCGTCTGCCATGGTTCATATCTACGGATGCTTTTCTGAAATAAGATTCGGTACTTTAACTGGTTTGACACAAAATCTCGACGCAAATTTTATGATTGAACTGTATAAAAAATGTTTGCAAAAATGTCTGGAGGAAAACTTAGTAGATTGAATACAAATGATTGGATTCTTCAATAAAACAATGACACAAAACACCGAAGTCGATTATGCACGTCCTGGTATAGAGAAAGGCCATACTCCTTCACAAAGTTCGAATGCAAACCCAATTGAAAATGTGGAGCTCTAATGACATCGCGCAATACATTATTTTCGTGTGATATACAGTGTCCTTGAAATATAAATCGTTACTGTTCATAAGAATCCGAATGGGAATCATATTAGGAAGAAATGTGTTAGCTTAATATTTCTTCGAAAACATTGTAGCACAGATGTAACATATTTTTATTTAAAATTTTCAAATTGAGAATAAGAGTTATTATTTTTAAAAAAATTAATAAATGTGTAAATAGTTCGCTTATTTGACCTAGTTAAACTTTCCCGGTAGGATATTTTATTTGCTGCACAGTGTTATGTCTTAAGTAAAATATTTACAGTATTTTAAATATCTTTAGCATTTGTTATATCTGAGCATTTTCCGTAGTTGAAGTGAAACCATTCACTGGAATCGAAAACTCTAGATTCCAGGAGATTCAATACTACCCCCTTCCCCTTTCTCGGACCTGCTTACCGAAGCTCTTAGTCCGTAAACTTTAACACTGAAATGATAGAATTGCGTCTAACTGCATTAGTTTCGTTTAGAAAAGCACTTATCACTTCACTTGACAAATAGTTTGGCACTTCGGATATATTATTTTTTTATCTGCATTTTGTTCAACAATACCTGCGTTTAGATTAATAATTCACAATTAATTTCCTCACTCGCAAAAACTATTAACGTAAAGCAATTCAATCGTGTTTTATTCGTCGAAAACTACGCATTTAGGGGTAGCTAATGCAACCTTTTAAATAAAATGCACTGAAAAGAGTTTCGTGCAAAAAACAAATTTCACTTCAATCAACAAAATGATTTCTGCAAGGACGCAAAGAGCAGATGAAGGTTAAAACTAAAAAACCATACAAATTCAATCTTTTTTTTTTTGTATGTAGGCCATTAAATAAAGTGCAGGTCTCAATTAGAAATTCTAATAAATAAAATAAAATTCAAAAAAAAATTCTAATCTTACAAAAAAATTTCGACTTTGTGTTTGGTTTTTGTACCCCATTAATTAAAGTGCAAGTCTCCATTAGGAATTATTGTTATTTTTGAGAATTCTTCTCGCTGAAGTTGTTTCGGTTTTATTTCATATAAAAATTAGTTTTGCTTGCTGAAGGTTAAAACTAAAAACAAAGTAGTACAATTTAATCAAAACTTTAACATTAAAAAAACTCGAATTTGTTTTTCTTTTGTAGCAGATTAAATAAAGGGCAAGTTTCAATTAGGAATTAAAAACTGGAAATTTCGAGAATTTTTTTGCTTAAGTTGTTTCGGTTTACTTCCATATAAAAATTAATTTTGTCTATTTAAGTTTAAAACAAAAAGGAATTCATTCATTTAAATTTAAAAAAATTAAAAAAAAATATATTTCGATTTTTAGTTTTTTTAACCCATTAAATAAAGTGAAAGTTCCATTAAAAATTACTGTAAATTTTTAAGTTTTTTTTTTTTGTTGAAGCTGTTTTTGAGAATATTTCCTGTTGAGCTTGTTTCGGTTTTCTTCCATATAAAAACACATTTTATTTATTGAAAGTTAAAACTAAAAACAAGCCAATACAATTTAATAGAAATTTTAACCTTTAAAAAATTTCGATTAAAGAAATTTAAAAAAAATTGTAGATTTTTTGTATTTTCTTAAAAAAAAATTGTAGATTTTTTGTATTTTCTTTTGTGGCCATAACCAAATTGCAAGTTTCAATTAGAAATTACTGTTAGTTAAGATTAAAACTAAAGCCAATGCAATAAAATTTAATAAATGCTGTAACCTTTCCAAAAAGTTTCGAATCAAAATTTTTTTCTTTTATATTCTATTTTAATAAAATTTTAGAACAAATTTTAACCTTTAAAAAAAATTTCAAATTTAAAAAACATTTTAAAAAATTTGTATGTAGGTTTTTGGTTTTTTGTTTTTTCTTTTGTGGCCCAATAACTAAACTTCAAGTTGCAATTAGAAATTACTGTTATTAGAGGTTAAAACTAAAGTCAATGCAATAAAATTTAAATAAAAATTTTATCCGTCAAAAAAATCCAATTTTTTTTGTAGCTCATTAATCAAGCAATTAGAACTAGGATTTTAGAATTCTTTTTTTGAACTTGTTTCGGTTTTTTCCATACAAAAATTTAATTTGTTTACTTGTTTTATGGAGGCAAATTGCACAAAAAAAATTTTTAGAAATCAATGGCAATTTGTAGAGCACCTTCAAAGCCTAATTTTATTGCAGTGAAATTTATTCGGTTTTCTCATTTTTTTACTTTGAAATTTTTATGAAAATTTTTTAGATTACTATAAGCTTTGTTATAGTTTGAAACTAGGGTTTATATGGTTTTTGTTAAAGAATGAACAGTTTTTTACTTTAAAAAAAAAATGGCAATCAAATAAAAGAAAAATAAATGATAGGCAATTTTTCAATATCTTACAATTTGTAACGGAGTATGATTTTCAAGCAAGGCATCATGAGGATTTCCAGATTTGCTTCCTATCACTTTTAACACAGTTCACGTTCGAATTTTTAATAAAAATTATCCGTTTTATATTTTCTCCGTTATATCACCGATATTTTGCTTTATTCGAAATGCATTTAAAACAACTTTTTGACCCAGTTAAGTCTATTTGAAAGCTAAATTTTTTTTTTAAACCCAACCACATTAGAGTTCTTTGAGTAAATATTTTTAGCGTAAGTTTCCAAAGCGACATGAGTTTCTAAATTGCCCACAGACTAGTATAGCGAAAGCTCATTATATATACAGTAATTTATTTAAGTTGCTTCTCCTTTTTTTTTTTGCTACATGAATGCAAATGGCAGAAACCTATAAAAATAGGTTTTATTCACCGCCGCAGAGTGAAGAAAAAAAGCTACTTTACTCAGAGAAATCTCAGCCGTTTGCTGGCAATTACAGAGATGGATATTTAGGACTTACAACGGCGAGATAGTCATAAAACCGCAAAACCAAACAATACAATCCAAAAGGCAGTACGTACAAAAAGCGGCCTCGAAGCGTGGCCACCGGCATAAACATTGAGATAACCCAGCAGTCGAGCAAGTCATTGGGGCCATTTGACGAGCAACCAGAGCAGGCCACAAGCGAGTGCCACGAAATTGAAATTATCAAATGCAGACAACAATCAGTGCTACAAAAAATGTACAGCTATAAAAAAAACAAGAAACATTTACAAAAAAAAAGGGAAAGAAATCTAGCAAAGCGTTTAGTAGCGCAATTATTTTCATGTTTTTAAACATTTTCATTTTTATAGCTTCATTTCCATTTCCGCCACCGTCAGCGCTACCGAACACCACTTGTCTGTGCACACAAAAACCAGTAAGAGTGCAGAAACACGGTTTTCGCTTTTCATTTTCACTTACATTGTGTAATGCAGCAGTTTGGGTTTTTTTTTGTTTTTTTCTTTCTTTATTTTGGCTATTTTCTTACTTTTTAAACTTTTTATTTATTTCTTTATTTTTTTGTTTTTTTGTTTCTTTTATTTACGCTGCCTTAACTTCACTTAGCTGCCACAACAATTTAAATGTGTGGCAACGAGTTTAGCACATTATTAGGCAAAAAAAAAAAAGCAGCCGGCTAGCAGCACGCCAACACACAGCGACATGAAAAGGACGCCTAGATATAGGCTATGCCGCGCCGCGCTATGCACTGCGATTGTCTGTGGCTGTGGCGGTGTCTATGTTTGTGTCTGTTGCTGTGTGTGTGTGTGTGTGTGGCAGTGATACGAATAACGACTAGCCTGAATGTTGGCAAATGCCTGACTGCAATCGCTGTGTGGCAGTAAACCGAAATGGAAATGCTGCTAAATTTGGGTCAAATGCAAAACATGCTGAGGGCGAAACAAATGGCGAAAAATAAAACACACACACACACAAAAAAAAGGAGATACACAGCCAGGCAAATGTAATGGTAATGAATGAAATATTTTAAACAAAAACTCTGCCTGTAGCGGAGCAAGGCAAGGCGAGGAGCGGCATTGCGAAAAAATAAAATCGTAAAGCGCAACACCAAAGCGTCACAACAAGGAAGAGTAAGCAGTGAAATCGTCATTCAAACAGAGGCTGACGGGCCGAAAGGAAGCGAGACAGCTGGGCAGACAGGCAACCAACAGCCAACAGCAAGGCCAATTGGGCAGGCTTTGAGGCGAGCAAACCGGCTGTAAGATAGGGGGAAATGCGCTGAGGGGTGGGCAGGCATAGAGACAGCAAGGCATCAAATAAGTGAAAATGAGTGGCATATAACAAATTGAAACCTAAACCTCGACTGGAGTGCATGCCGCATGCCACATGCCACATTTGCGGAGACGCAGGCGGGAGAGGGGCGCAGTAGCTGAATTTTCTGCTTTAAACGGAAGTAAACAGTTATACAATCCGCAGAATACGCAAAATATGAAGTGGCTGGCGGTTGCGCTGGTTGCAACAAGAATGGAATGCCAGTGCAACGAAATGCGGCAAAAGAGGCAAAGATGTAATAAAAGGAAGCTGCTGCTGGTCAGCGCAGGCAATTTGTGAAGACAAGCCAAACTAGAAAGAGGAAGAGGTCTATGGAAAAAGAAAGAAAACAACAAAAGATAAAACTTATACAAACGCGAAAATATTAGCATGAGCGGGAGTGATAAAAAAAGGCGAGTGAAAAGCAAAAATATGCCAAGTTTTATTTGCAATTTTAAAAGCCAACAATTGCAAACGCCCAACAGCTGCGTAAAGAAAAGCAGAACGGCAGGCAATAAGCGAAGAACGGCAATCGGCGTATTGCAAAATAACTACCAAAAAAAAAAAAACCAGAGCTCCATTAAAAGAAATGCGCGCCAACGTTGTTTTGCGGGCAGATGTTACCAAAAGCATACACTGCCATTTCGGTGGCCAGCAACGCCAACATTTTATAACGCTTTGCTGTTCCCCTTTACTGTACAAAATTGAAATTTTGCATTTTGTTTGTTTTCATCGTATACGCCTTTCTTAATTTCAGTGAATTTTTGTTGCTCTCGACTGCCATTGGTTTGGGTCAAATATTAACCAACGCAATTTTCTTTGGTATTTTTCTTCATTGTTTTGTCGTTTTTTTTTTTTTTTAATTTTACAATTTCCTTTCTTCACACCCACAATTCCAACGCAAATCATTTCGCATGCTAGCTACGCGTAAACTATGCTAAATGTTTTCTTTTTGTTTTCTTTTTGTGTTTTTGTAGCAGATTTTTAGGCACTTAAGTGTGGCAAATTAATTTTATATGAACGCCACATGCAAAGCACAATGCGACGCAAAGGGAAAGCCAATGCATGCAGGCAAACAGCAGATTGAAGTGCAGCGGCAAAATTAGCGCGATTGTAATGTCTTAAGTTCAAAGGGCGAGCGGGTGGGTGTGTGTGTAGCCAGACAGCTCAACGTGTGCTGTGCATGTCGAGAGCGTGTGGAGGGCTTAAAGAGCTGTAGCATGGAAAACGCGCTGGTTTTTCTTTAGTTTCAAAATTAAGCGCATGAATTGTGCGCATAAAACTAGGTAAAAAAAGTGAGTTAAAAGTGTTTATTTCAGGTTTAGAACGCCTTAGAGTAGGCAACTATTAATTTATAAATTGTAGAGAGAAATAGTTTTAGGCGCGCTGCACTGAGCTATTGCAGCTGTGTGATTGTGTGTCATGGAAAAAAAATTTACAAATATATAAGCCCCCCAAAGTATGCCATGAGAAATTCTAATAAAGAGGTTTTGTAGCCAATCCCTAATAACTCACACTTTTTTTGCGTATATTTGATTGTTGTCAGCTAAACAGCCTTGGTTCAAATAATTTGTGCACTCAACGTGAAATTGTTGTGAGCTATTGCAGTAATTGAGTTGCATGCTTCTGCTTCTTCCATTTAGCTAGTACACTCGTTTTTTTTTTTGCACATAATATTTCTCAACACTTGCTTTTTGTTTTCTTAATTTTGCATTATTTGAATATAAGATGAGATTCACTTTTCCTTAGACACTTCACACTTATCAAACATTTTCTGCCTTCACTTTCACACACACGCACATTTTTGCGCTTTCAAATTTCTTCTTTTTTCTTTAAAGTAAATCACTCAATTTATGAAATCAACTGCACTACTTGCCGCCTTTTAACGGTAATTGTGATAAATGATATAATTTTGGCATGCAAGTTTAGAAACTTTAGGTGGCTTTTGACTCACGCGCGACATAGAAAACGACAAGCACAACGACTATAGCGGGACGACGATTACGACGTTGGCGACGACGACGTTACACACACGGTACGCGACCCTTTTGACGCACATCCTAACGAGCGCACAACAAACACGAAACTGAAGCAGCTATTCGTTCGTTTGTTTACACCCAGTAATACATAGCCAAGCATTTCAATTCCACGCGCGCTTCAATTACCAACGCGTTTCGCTTGCAACATATGTATTGTCTCGCGTTGCTCACCCACGATATGATAGCAGTGGCTATGGTTAGTTGCACGAAATCAGCTTTTACCAGGCTGCGTGCATTTTACGAGTCCTGCCGATAGGCAATGGAACAGGAGCAGCTGAGCGCAGGCATGACGCACACTACTTTTGTGGTGGCCTTTGATTTCGGTCTGATTCGCAAACGTTTCGAAATGAGAGCGGCAGAGCGTAGTTGAAAGAGCGCACAAGAAAGTATAAGAGTTAGCTCTCGAGGTCCTGCATGTGAAACCCACCACGAAAACTCCGAAAATTTGCACAGCTGATAAGCGTTTGATAACGGCACATGGAGTATGATATTCGAATAAGCAAAGGTTGAATGGTTGGAAATGAAATAACCGCGAACACCGATACATCATTGTAGGGTGGGTTGGCAGCGATTATGTTATGGGCAATAACATTCGAAAACTGGGGTAGGCGTATCATGTATGTATATGTATGAGTAATATTTCGAAAGAGGAATAGCTGCTAACAGCGATTGCAAATTTTATCTTATCACAGACTGTAAGCTTGCTGAATATCGCACGTGTACCATAGATTCAGGTAGTATTTATATCCTGCCATAAGTTCTTTTACAACTTCAGGCCGTTATATAAATTAAACTATAATACATTTTTTAATAGAGTTAATTTTATTTAATAATGCATGTACAAAATTTTAATCGGAATGGCCATCTTTTGCTTTCACACAATACTTCGAAACAATTTCGCCATTAATCAATAGCGGCACGCACAGCCAAACGACTTTTTGAGACTCTTCAAATTTCTGTGGGGTACTCCAACTCCGATCACAAACTGTAGTTCTATGGATTCAAATTTGGACTTCCAGATGGCCAATTATTTACAGCTATGAAACCAGGAATATTTCTTTTAAGCCACTGCTGCGTAGTTTTTGCCTTGTGGGCTGGAGAAGAATCTAGCTGGAAGATCCAATGCTTTCCGTCGAAGAATATTTTGTTTAACTGCTTTACCACGCCTTTTAAAACTTCCGGCTGGCACACTTTTGCCCCAGTTTTAAACTCTTTTTCACAGAAGTGAGGAGGTGTCACGTCTTTATTGGAGACTCCCCACCAAACCATTACAGCAGCTGGCTGATGATCACGTTGAACTCTTGGAATAAAATTTTTTGCGTTTTCTGGAAGTTTTGCATAAATTTTATAGTTTTGCTTTTTAAAAACTTCTTCAACAGTAAACATTTTCTAATCTGTGCGTGCCACTGAAGAAGCCGCTTGCATCTGTTGAGCCTAATTTGCTTCAAGCCCGTTATCAGCAGATGACCAGTTGACCGACGCTAGACTTTCTTTGTAACAGAATTTATGGCAAGACTAAGTACAATATTGTTTTATATCTCAGGCTACATATTTATGTTTCATATCACTGGCATTGTGCCACCTACAAATCTTATATATAAAAAGAGGTTACATTTTGACTGTAACTTTATAATTCCAGAACCATCGATTCGATTTAAGAAAATTTTGATAGTACATACATGTAGATGGTTTTAGTGAAGTTTGCCCGTAATTGGACGAGTAGTTCCAGAGATATGGTATCTTGAATTTCAATGATCTTCGTCCGAAAAAATCATATTTCTGGTTAGTGGGTAATTTTTTGCCTAAATTAACGCGCGGAGTACTTTTCTTTGGAAAGTGAACCAGAAACCGATTGTCGCAAACAGTTTCAAATTTTTATCAATTAAATATTGTATTTCGACAACTTTTACATATCACCACTGTTGCTGTACCTGAGAGCTCCCAGAATACATAGACAGTCTTGGAACTGTGAGATCGGATCGGTTCCCAAAATGAAAACTTCCAACCGATATATGTAAGTGAAGAACTGAAAAAAGCGCCTCGTGGATTGTCAGCAGAGTTCGTTCGGTATGCGTACGTTGTCGACATCACCACAATTTTATGGAAGCTTAAGCCTTTTCGAGGATGCCCATCAGCGATCGGCAAATTAAACGTCAATATAACGCACACATTGGAGGTGTCGATTTAACGGACTCTTATATGTGTCGCAACAGTATCCGAATCAAAACGCAAGATATGGCAACAAGAATTCTAGACATGATAATAATAAATGCGTTCGTTTGGTATAGGATACTCAATGCTGGAAAAAATGTTAGCGCTGAGAACAAAATAAAAGGCATGACGATGTAGGAATTTCGCTGCAGCACTCCATTGGCTGCTGCAGAGCCCACTACCAGATACAGGTTTAATAAAAAATCAATTTACCAATGCCAAGGTTGAGGTTTGACCAAATAAGTAATTTAATGTAAGGGATCGAAAAAATCACCTAACGCCTTCAGTAAAAAGTTCAGATTCTTTTATTCACCCCTGAATCAAACTTGAACTAAAATGTGCATAACAAAATATCCAATTATTCCATTTCAGTGATTTAACCAATTTAACCACAGAATATTTTAGATTCAGAAAACGAACTAATTGGAACTGAAAATTCATCAACATCCATTGCGTATGGTGGATTTAAGTGGAAATCAGATTTTTCTCTTCCCATATGGCGAAAATCCAAAGATTTTAAAAACACCAGGACACCAATTAATGCAAAAGCCCTCAAAATGGAAGACATATTTACTGAAATTGGTAAGCAATTTATTCAATAATTGTTTATTTTCATACATACATTAGATTACACTTTTTGGGAGGCTCACAATCTCTGTGATGCGCTAACTTATTTTAACGATATTCGCACGGTTAACTCATCTTAACGAAAATTTTAGCAATGTTGCTATTCCGCGGCTATTTTTAAACGATTTTCGCATTTGCCGAATCAGCTGTTGTCGTTAGCTAGTCGACTACTGAAAACTAAACGACAAAAAATTTGATGTTGTTAACTCAATCGAGAAAAGAAAAATTCGTGATTTCATCTTTTCTTAAAGCTAATTAAACGGTTAACTCCAGACTTGGCTGAATACCTAATTTCTCAGCCTGACAACCAAATACTCGTAAGAAGCTCCAGAATAACAGCAAAATCGACTGAGAAACAGGTAACTCGGGAAATCTTTAAGCCTGGATGGAATTTTAAATTTTACTGTTATATTGGTAGGTTCTAGCGGCTTTGAGATTCTTCACAACTGGTTGCTATCAACGACCCGTAGGTGAGCAATGGGGAATATCCATGACACAGTGATCCGTAAGCCGAAATTCATCGGGTAACGGATGCAATCCATGATTCATTGTTTCATCAGAATGTGAGGTTTCCTATGACCCAAGTGGAACGCCAAGCTGCTAAAGAAATGCTTGCTTCAGTGAAGTCTCTCTTTGGGGGAGGCACTATTGAGGCCGTCGATTGCACGCATATATCTATTTTGCCACCAAAAAAAACATAAACAAATAGTAAAAGCAAACTTTCATCAAGGATTTAAGTTCAAAAACAGAAATAGAGTTTTGTTTTAATATATCGATATATGATTCTAATTACAAAAATTTAAATATAAGTAAATCCTAAATACGCTTGGAGTCTATTTTACCAAATCATTCAAAGAACAGTCTGAAATTCTGCTGCAATGGAACAATGGAATGAAATATATAAAAATTAATATAAATGCTTGTAGTTTGAAATAAACTTAATAAATAAAAAATATATCTATATTTGGCAGCACGCATTCATTTGTTTTTTTTTCATTACTCTGTGTATTTTTCGCAAATTTTGGGATTTAGTTTGACCAAGATGTCACTTTTTAGTACTACGAATAAATACAACGAGACAGCTTCGTTAAGAATAATTGTCGACAATAATATCGCACTACAGACAGGGATTTTCTAATTATGAAACAGGCGATGAATCGTAATCGATTAAAAAATTAAACAGTTGCTGATAACTCCAATTTAAATACAGCAGATCGCTTTGCCAAGGTTCGGCCTATTATTAACGCTCTCAATAAAATGTGTATGCAATTTGGAGGCTTTAGTCATATTCTTTCTATAGAGGAACAGATGATTCCGTACTTTGTCTGCCCCTTTTGCAAAATGTTTATCAAAGGAAACCCCATTGGGTTTGGATTTAAATCATGAAGTATTGAACTACGGCAATAACGATGAGTATGAGTACGAGGATGAAGATGGAGATAAAGAGAGACGTCACCCGTTTCTCTGAGCAACGAAGGGGTACACGCCGTCATGAAAAGCTTTGAAAACAATTATCGGCGGTGGAAATTATGCAACTAATACACTATTTTTAATTGCATAAAATGCAATATTTATTTACATACTAAATGTTTTAATGATTATCATAAAAATGTGTAAACTGACGAATCTATCAATAACATACCAAAAACAAAAAAAAACTTTTATTTTAAATAAAATGAAATAAATCTACTTTTAGTGATAATTTTTTATTATAAAAGTTTTTTTTTTTTTTTTGTATACTTGACGGCTTTTGGTCAGCGGTCGATTTTTCGATCAGTCTATATTAAAAAAATGGTTGGTAACATTTTTTTTTAATTTTTCTTGATCATGACCCTAGAAAACACTGCCCGGAAAGGAAATTGAAAAATTATGGCGATTTCTTGTAGCAGCCAAAGATGGCTTAAGGGTTAAACTTAAAAATCTTAAGTTTAAAAGTTGATTTTTCGCCGCCAACACTGGAACCTCTTCGTTTTGTTTTTATTTATGCGAGTTCGAAATGCAAATATCCCATTTTGTTACCAAAGAGACAAAAGCAGATGACACACTACTGATGACTGTTCTAGTCATATTTTGCTTTGTGGTGAAATTGGCAAAAGCAAAAGCCGAAAACTTTTGCTGTTTTATTGTTATTCCCCCAGGATATTTAAAAATATCGCTCCATTTCTCTTCACCAAGAGTTCGATCGAGATATTTTCTACTGGGTGCAAAGACTGACGTATGTACATGCATTACGTTTTTAAATTTTAAATTAGCGTTTTCTAACCATGTTTTTTAACAATCAAACGTAATTAGGTTTCTCACAACAAACGCTACTTAGGTGGTCGTCCACGGTTTTATAAGTACGCGCTGTAAATGTCGGTACGTTTATAACTACAATCATTTGTGTACATATGTTTACTTTTTTTTACATACTTTAATATACATATATACATACATATGTATGTATATACCGCATGCCTATTTAACAAGTTCAAGTACAAATTATGTTGCAAATAAAAAGCAAAAACTGAATTAACATAAAACTGACTTTTATTCAAAACAATAAATCACATTATTGCCACCAAACAACCCCTTCAACATATGACAAACAAATACAGCCAATTGTACATAAAATGTACGTACTTGTGTAAAGTCAATCGCGCTAATTCGACGCACTTGAAAGCTTTAACATTAAATTCTTCATCAGCGAGTAGTGCGTAAATTTCACATACGCAGTTACATGCACAGAGATGCACACATAGAGTCCCTGTAGGAAATGGATTTACTTTAAAAGCAATTTAAAAAGTACATTTTTACCAACTAAAGGGTGGTTAAATTTTAAGGGCTGATGTTGAATGTGAACCACACCTAACCGTCAAGTTTTTTTTCTGCATTTCATTTGACATTTCTCAATTTCAGACTAACTCAATTTGAACATGGAAAGATACACAATCGAGCAATGTGTTAAAGTTATTCAGGCCTATTATGAAAATGGGCGTTCAAATCAAAATGCATATCGCCTCACTTCACCTCATCTCAGTGGATTCGTCAATAAGCAGAATTGCCACATTTGGGCGAATGATAATCCAAGAGTGATTGTCGAAAAACCAATGCACCCACAAAGAGTGACTGTTGGGCGCGGTTTATGGGCTGGCGGCATCATCGGGCCGTATTTTTTCCAAAATGAGGACGGTCAGGCAGTTACTGTGAATGGTGTTCGCTATCGTGAGATGATAACGACCTTGTTATGGCCCGAATTGGAACATATGGATGTGGACGATATGTGGTTCCAACAGGATGGTGCCACTTGCCACACAGCCAACGAAACAATGGCTCTTTTGCGCGACAAACTCAATGGCCGTGTTATCTTATGTGGTGGCGATGTCAATTGGACACCAAGATCATGTGATTTGACTACTATCTTTGGGGTTATTTGAAAGCAAAGATGTACGTCGATAAGCCAGCAACAATTCAAAAGCTAAAGGATGATATAATTCGGCACATTAACGGCATGAACCTCAATTATGCCTCAGCGTCATCGAAAATTTGCACCATCGGATGGAGGTGTGTCGCCGAGGTCACGGCGGACATTTGGCCGATATTTTGTTCCATACATAATTGAACCGCACCATATTATCATAATAAAAAGAAATTACAATAATTTCCAAAATAATTTGTGTTTTATTCAAAATCAACAACGGCCCTTTAAATTTAACCACCCTTTACAAGTGATTGAAATACTTTCTTTTTTTCTCTTTTTTTTCTTTATTATCATATCGAGTCGTAATAACAAGTCAATTATTTCCAACTATTTGAAATTCGCTTTTTTTTCAAACTATCTACTTTAAAACTAGTGTATCTACCAAGTACCTTCAAACCGGTCCATTTCCAATTATTTCAAAATATCTACAGTCTACCTTAAAGTAAGTATACAAGTTTTAATTTACCTTTAAATAAAAATACATTTTAATTTCAATTTAGTAAACAATTCAAATTAATTACGCCACTATTTCTAGCTTCCATTTTTGAAAGTTTTTAGAGTGTCGATTTCTTGTTCAATTACACTCCTACGAAATTTAAAAAAATTCAGTTTGTACTTTCTAGCTCAAACACAAATTTTTTTTTTTAATTCTGTATGGAGAAAGTTTTGCGATAATTGTAATTTTTTGTGCTTTTTGGGATAACACTTTATTAACAATATCGCATTGCTTAACTGTTAATTGCTACCATTGCGTATATTGTTCGAAAGACAATAAACTTAAAAAAAAACAAAAATTAAAAAAAAAATATTGATTTTGACCACTTATAACTCAGCATGCTTTTAACTATTTTTTTAACCCTGCTGAATTATAGCTGGTCAAAATCACAATTTTTTTTAATTTTAGTGTAGTAATTTTAGTAGTTATTTTTTTTTAAATTACCGCGATTTCTTTAATTTCTTAACTTTATTTTCAAAAAATCACCAAAATAAAAATCTACAAAAAAATGCAACAAATTCTTAAAAAAACCTTTTAAAGTCAAAATCAAGTACCATGGCGAAAAACGATTACTGTGCAAATTTCAACTCCAAAAATTATGCGAAAATAGAAACGCTACGGAAGGACCGGTACAGAGAGTTCTACAAACTAACAAACGCTCGATAAGTGGATGCAATTAGCTTGGCTTTATTTTTGTTTTTTTTTTTTATTAATAAAAAAACTACACATTTGTAGTGATAATAGGAGAAGGAATCCTTTTTAATTTATTATTTTCTAGAGAAGCCCATCAACAAGTTTTGTACATAAATTTTGTCCACTTTTAGCGATATTGTCGGCCACTAGTTTTAAATTTTGTAACTATTTTGGTTAGTTTCCCAAATTTTAAAAGTCTGGCTTTCGTCACAGTCCAAGGTCGCAACTCTGGCATATTAAGTGGGTTCAAGTTATCCCTTATGTAATACACATTGTTATCTTCGAAACACTTTTGAGTGATATTAGCGTCATGTGCTGCTGTAGTCAAATCCAACCAAAATATATGCAGTTCGACCATTATGATGGCGTATGAATTGTAGGAGATCTGAAAGAGGATTCTCCTTTACGTAAATTTCAGTGTTGATGTTTTCCATAATGAAGAACGGCGTGGAAATTCATAAATGGCTTGCCAAATTAGAAATTTTTTGCCAAACTTTTCAATCTGGATGGATTTTTGCCGATTCAGAAATATCTTCTCTAGACTGAAAATAGTAAAATTGCTTACCGGGCAATGTCTTCAAATCCAATTTCAAATATCTTCCGACCTCCATAACCACAAAAAAAATTGGTATTTACCAAATGTGTCTCATTCAAACTTACGCTGCATTTTGGAACATTTTTCATTTTATAAGTTTTTATACCTATTATCTTCTTAATTCCAGTGACTTTCAGATGTGTGGTTTTAGCATTTTTGGCGACATCTCTAATCGGTATGGAGCGGTTCTTCCTAATTATGGTCATTACATTCTGCTGCAACTGGACGTCTGCTGCTCCGTTTCGGCGGCCTCTTCTTAGCTTGCCCCACTTATTAGTGACCAACCTTCCTTAATGCGCAAAACCGTCCTCAGTATAGTGTCATAAGATAATCCTCTAAGTTTCGCCAACTTTTTTATATATAACATTGGGGTTATTTGTCCAAATGTACAACATTTTTTTGCGGAGCTTTTAATTCATAGTAATTCAGTTTTCGTTGTTGATGCCTCGATTGCAAAAACTAAATAAATTTCAGAAATGGAATTAAATATAAATTAAAAATAATCTTTTTGAAGCCTACTATATTATTGCTAAACATTTTCCGTTTTAATATTTGTAGAACTTTCTGTGCCGGTCCTTATATCAGGATTAAAGCAATATGTACCTTGTAAAAAGGACTACTTGCAGGACACTTAACTTTTATTTAAAAAATTAAGTATTATCTCTGTTTCTTGAATTTTATTTATAGAAATAATCCTTATTTCTTTTTTTTTCACACATATTAAGTTTTATTTCCTGAGCAAAAAATAAAACTCTAGAAATAATGATTAAAAAAAAACAGTTTCATTACGACCAGCTACAAAATAATAATTTATATAACATTTTTATAAAGATACACATAATTTAATAAAAACATATTTGCCACAGAAAAATTATAATATTACACATAGCTACCATTCGGTGCAATTTATAACAATATAATTAATTTCCCATGCTTTCATTTCAAAGCAATTGGTTTTCAAACCCATTTTTAAATTGCTACATTTTTTAGCCTATCTACTTTTTTCCGACAGGGGTTGTACGCCCAATGCGTGTGTATTTGTATGTTGGCTATGCTACTGGCACTTAAGAGTTGACAGCAAATTGTAACTTCCCCTAAATTAGAAACAATTTTTGAATGGCAACAAAGCGTCGGCAACATCCTGTCAACATGACTAGATGACAGAAGCGCCGGCTGGGCGGGCTGGCTGGCTGGCTGACTCGTTGCCTGCACCAGCGACTGAGTAGCTGCATCAAATAGCAAACCACATCTCCTTGTCTACACATTTGGGTACACACTGCCTGGCTGCTGCCTTACTTCAGCGCCTTTTGTGTGGAGTCTTTCAATGCCTGCTTGCCTTCAGTCGCACACGCATCCATTGGTTGTTAGTGTGTGTGTGTGTGAATGTGTGTGTGTGTGTGTGTGTGGCAAATGGGCACGAGCGTCGCATAACTACTGACGACTGCACCCCTAAATCAGTGACAATTACAAATTGTATGTAAAAATTAGCAGATAGGGCGAATTGAAAAATGAAATGAAAAATGTGCACAGAAACTGAATCAAATGAAAGTGAAACTAATGCTGAACAAGGCTAATAAAAATTATGAACAAAAGCGTGAAAATTGCATAGCACAGAAGCTAAAAGCAAGAATAGCGTCGATGTGACAAATTTACAAAGCCCAGCCGAAAATGGAAAGCCCGTCTCACTGGTGTTTTATGTAAGTAGATAGTTGAATGGTTCGGAGGAAAAGCAAGGCTATAGCATTCTGCTGCAAATATTTCGCTACTTCATTCACTTGGCCGCCGCAGAGACCATTTGGGTCTGTTGTAATATGCAGAGAAAATTTGCGTTATGCCAGCGTAACCAATGCGTAGCAAATTTGAAAGCCACAACACTGACAAAACAGAAACATTGCTGAGGGGTGTAAAGTGAATAGAGATTGCAATGGTGTGATGAAGGGATGCAAGTTGCATTTGCAATGTTGGCAAATTGAAAGGTAGGGCGTGTGCAGCGCAATTTGTAAGGCCACAAAGGCCTTGCAAGAGGAGTAGGATTTTGCTGCTATGCGGTTTGGGTAGAGATGAGCCCGATATGTATGTAGTTAGTTAAAAGAGAGTAAAGTGCAGTAAATCGCTGAAAGTATGATTTTTTTTTTTGAGTAATGTAATCGAATTATGGTTATCAATATTTTTATCTAACAGATAGCTTTTTCAGAAACTCGTTTATACGGAAAAGGCTTCAGATTATATATGAAAACTGCAAAAACCCAGGAGACATTCGGCATTGTACTATATAACCAGAAAACGCATTCCGGTTTTAATCACATAAGTATAGCAGGTGACAACCGTCAAAAAAATATAGGTATGCACTTTGTCCTCACCGCTAACTCATAATTTAATATTTTACATCATGGCGCATAATTAATTAAGTTAAAATTTTCAAACAAAAGACAACCCACATAAAGATCGTTTGACATTGAGCGTTTAATAATTAATATAATTTGTATATAATTTAACCTACTTTTTTAATCTACCTTTTCAAACAGGTAGCAACTCTTATAAAGGTAGCCACGAACCCTCTTGCCGAGGCTAACCTTTTGACAACCATAGTTTAATATTAGATATAACTTGTGTATAATTTAATTGCATTTGACTTTCCGAAAAGGTAGCAACCCGCTTCAAAATTTAGCCAGCTATAAATTTTCGCCTCAGAGAAACGAACAATGTCACATTTTTTTTTATTTAGTATTCCATAATTTTATTTAATTCGACTTTTTAAACAGGTGGCAAGCCTCATAAAAATTAGCTATGAAACTTCTTGCCGAAACGAACCACTTAGCATCCATATTTTAATATTTCATACAACTGGTGCATATTTTAATTAAATTTGATTTTTCAAATAGGTGGCAACTATCTCCCAAGCATAAACTATACTTTATGTCCTATTCTCATGCTTATCCAATATACATACATACAAATTTCATAAAAATCGGTCCATCCGCGTCGGAGGAGTTCGACCACATACAGGGTGGCGCGAAAACCCAACGAACGACGCTTTAATTTGTCGACAAATGTCTGTTAATTTATAAACAAAAACTTGAATTCATATTATGTAAAGTTGAGTCAACTTTCCTCTTGAGGTGGCCAATTTATTTGCCCAGCTTTTTAATTAGACTTTATCCAAGGCAATGGCTACTCCTATACTTCTCCTTAAACTGATTAGTTTTCTTCTTAAAATTTTTCTGACGGCATCTTTGTTAGAAGATCATGATTGAGGTCTTCTTCCCAAGCTGATGTGGATGGGCTTACGGTCATCTTAAATAAAAAATAAGAAAATCTCCCTCCATTGTCATTCCACTAAAAATAATCTTTAATAAAACACCAGCAACCGGAGTCTTCATTGATGATTGGAAATTTCCAACACCTCTCCCCTCCAGATTATCATCAGTTCAAATTTCTTTTCGTTTGGTGATTTCAAAATATTTGGCTTCCCTATTGTTATTAGTAGTGTTACTTTGGTTAATGATGGGTGATGTATGTAGGTATAAATCTAAAAATTATTAATTATTAAACAAAAAAATTTAAATGCATCGGATAATTTTTACTATCTTACAAAGAAACTGTTACTTTCATTTATTTTTAAAAGCATTTCGAATGATATTTTGCGAACAACGAGAGCAATAATGTCCTGCAATTCTTCAATCGCTGCCGACGTTTTCATGCAGACTTTGAACTTTAAGTAGCAACGAAGGAAAAAATCTAAATGACGCAAATTAATAGGAGCTCCTGAACTTATTCGAATGTTATTCGAAAACAGTGAATCTTTTTCTAGCTTTGCATGAGCCCATAGGCTAAAACTATGTCGGACTAAACCTTAGGACGACGAAATGGCAAATAGAGTTGGATAGTTCGTTCATTGAAAGAAATGAATGACCTACATCGAAATTTTAAATTCACTAAAATCACATTTTTCCACAATTACTATGGTATGCGCCTCAGTTTTCAACACGTGGCTGGTAACCCAGAATGAACTGGTTCATTTAAGTGACTTGAACTGCATCGAGTGAGTTCACCAAAAATAACTTAATATTCCAACTGCAAGGGCAAAAAAAAAAAACTGAAGAAAAATACGATGAGCACTTAATAGACGCGCACAGTCTGCCATAAAAACCAAAAATACTGGAAAAGTATCACTTAATCAAACAATTAATTTGATTTAATTAGAAGCGTGAGCGCACCATAGTCCGGATTTTTAAAGTCCAGACAATACATAAAACTGACATAACGAAATCCCGACCAGACAATATACAGATTACGCAACATTCGGTTGAGGCAAAAACCCGACAACTATAAATCGCGACATGACGTAACAAAAAAAAAAAAATTTAAATACTTTCTTAACCAAATTTTTCCTCAAATACATTGAAAACAGGACAGAGAATTTTATTAATCTACTCTACATACAAAGAGCAACTTTATATATATTTTCGACAAATACAGTTATAACGAAAATAACTTATTTCAATCAAAAATTAAAAACAATCGGAGATATTCAATATATACATCTGTATAAAAAAATTAGTTAACTAATAAGCCCTACGTATACAAATATTATTCAGATAAAAAAAAGAAAGAAAAACCAAAAAGACCCGCTTATGCTCAGAAAGAAAGATTTAAAGAAAATATATAATTATATAAAGAATATAAGAAATAAGATTTTTATTCTGGACACTATTGGGCAGCTAAATACTTTTAAAATTCTTCTTTGGGATAATTATAATTTTAGAAAGCCACAGAGCCTGACACCCAGAGCTTTATTACTTAAGTGATCTGATTATTTATAATTACTTCTCTTTTAAATAAATAAACAAATGAAAATATTTTTAGAACAGCAATGTTTTGATACCTTCTTCTCACAACATCATCTTTTGATTGTTTTTCCTACTGCTATTATTTTTTTGACTATAATTTCTTCTGTAGTTTCTACTATTAGACTTGGAATTAGATTATAAATATGTACTTTCATTCGTATGGTCTATTAGAGAATCATTAGGCAACTTGGGCTTCCAACGCCAAACCTCGAATTTGCTTCGCTTTCACGGAATATTGGACAAAACATTATAGTATACTGACTAAAATTTAGTTTAATGTTTTGATTGTTTTCTATATACATAAATATAAACATTCCAAAAATTTAGGTATTTTCAAAAAAAAATTATTTACATGTTTAGCAATAAAAGTAATGCAGTTACATAGAAGAGCAACGAATGAGGTGAAGTTAGGAGGTAACACTTTATTATAAATATCCACATACTTAACTTTTACATTATATTTCTAGATATTTTGTGTGCATATTTTTTACATGCAAACAGAAGAGAATTTAAAAAAAATAATTATTTTTATGTATTATATATGGTAGAGACTAGCTCGTGTTCGGTTCATGTATGGTCGCAATTTGATCGTGTCTGTATTATCTTTTTCGAGTTCTTGTGTGTCGGGATTTCGTTATTCATCCATTGGCAGCACAAGAGAAAGAAGAACGTTTGGCAAATATTTGAATTAAAAAAAAAATACGCGTATATTTATTTTACGGATTTAAATTTGAAAAATGTTAACAACTTTACTTTTTTTTCAATTCTTTTAACCAAATTAATTAAGTCATTAACGCGTACATTTTTCCTGCACTCAATTGGCAAATCAATCAGCAATTTTTCGCTTCCGACATGATCACTTTATTTTTTATTTTTATTTTTTATTTTACACCTTTTTCTTCAGTTCCCATCGGCACTTAATTCCGCTACATTCCCGTTATGATACACTCAACAACTGCTACATCATTATCAGCATTTTCCATGCCATCTCACCCCCCGACGCTCGCTTCCATCAATTCTTCACATCATCAACGTCAAGTAGGTAGGTATGTAGATACAGAAGTCGAGTTGGCGAGCGAATGAGTGAGTAGGTGTTGAGTACCAGCTCGAGTGTGTTGGCTGAATGAGTGGTTAAGCAATCACAACAACAGAAACTACAACGTGACCACACCACCAACACACACAAACACACCCACACACACCAACGCTAGTACGTAAACAGAGGCGTGCACGCGAAACTAGAAGAATTAACCGGCATTCGCCAGAGGCGTGGAATTCCCCAGCAGCGCGTGAATAAATAAAATAAATAAATGAGAGTGACTGCAACATACGTTGGTCCGCCGCACGCACACTTACATACATGCATACATGCATACATATCTATCTACACGCACTCAAAAGTTGGTGGAGGAGGTTCGAGTGATGCCTGTCAGCCACGTGCCAACAACTATTACGTCGTCTTTCCACTGTTGTTGTTGTTGTTGTTGTTGTTGTTTTTGTTGTTGTTGTGGCGAAGTGTGCGGGAGTGTAAGGACCAACGAACAAGTGAAACATATTTTGTATACTGTTGTGGTTGTTTTTGTTGCTTACACCCGTCCAGTGCATCAATTAAATGGAAGAGATGATTTTTTTTCTATTAAATATATTCCTCTTTTCTTTTTCGCTTCTTTTGCAACATAATGAGTGGGATATAATGCTTTTATGACGTAAAGTGAGGCAATGTTATTATTAAGTCCGGGCTAGGTAGAGAGTTTCGAGAGCGATAGACCAAAGACCGACGTATTTACATATCTACTAATATTATAAATGTGAAAATTTGTGTATATGTGCGTGAGTGTTTGAAAATGTTATTAACTTTTCAGGCCGATACGACTGAAAGGAAATTTACGAAATTTAGCACACGATTAGCCTATACTCTACATTAATACATAGGAGACACGATGCAGAGAAAGGAAGGTGACGACAAAAGCACTTACGTTACTTCGTACTTGCCTTGTTTGACGGATTGACGTCACTGATGGTTCTTAAAAATTTTTGATTTTTCCGAGTTTTGAGTGATTTATACAAAAAATTAAACACAGAATAGTAGATGTGAAGTGGCGAGCTTTGTACTGTAGCAGATACAGCGAAAATAAAAGCCCAAGTGCAGTTCTCACCTTCCTTTTCTTCTCGCTATTCCTGTGGTATGCACATCTGTGACGCGTACGCTGCCGGCGTTGTCGTAATCTGGTTTTATATCATTCTTGCATAGGATATATGTTTTTGAGCGACGCCATCTGCTAAACAAGTTATAGTCAATTAAATAAATAAATTAATCACATATATATCAGATCTGGTCAGGATATATACATAAGTTGCCATGAAATCAATTTTTGTATAGGGAGTTGCCACCTATTTAAAAGATTGTAATCAATTGAAACAGTGAATGTAATAAAATATTGCAATATGGATATCAAACGAAAGAGGCTTAATAAAGTTTAATTTTCGAAATGTTTCGACAGAAGGTTGCCACCTATTTAAACCGGCAAATTAAGTTATATAAGAAAATTATATTTTACCATATGAGTGCCAAACTAAAAGTTTTAAGAAAACTTAATTTTAAAAACAATTTTGTTGAGGGTTGCCATCTGTTTAAAAAATTCATCAAAATTATAATCCAATCCATTTAATATTGTACGCAAGGCTCACTAAGGTTTCATTTCTCAAATACTTTTAAAGAAGATTGCCCCTTGTTTATATGCAAATTGAGTTAAATCAAAAAATAAACGATATGAGTGTCAAACTAAAAATTAAGAAATGCGCAATTTCAAAATTAATTTTGGAGATGGTTGCCACATGTTGGAATAGTTACTTAAAATTACAATATGTTAAGTAAAATATTGGGCTATGGGTCTCAAACAAAAATATTTTAATAAAGCTTTATTTTGAAAATACTTTTGGAGAGGGTTGCCATCTGTTTAAAAAGGTTAGTTAAATTAAATTATTAACTTAACGGAAGTATCACGTAACGAGAATGTAGGCTTAAGAAAACTTAATTATGAAAATATATTTAAGGAGTGTTGCCACATGTTTAAAAACATGAATTTAATGATATTTGTAAGCTTACTGACAGTACTATTGTGGAAGGAAATAGTTTATATGAAAACATGTTTTATGAACGTTGCCTATCCTTAAAGACCGTTGATTCAATTTAATTGGCAACGTAACTGAATTTCTACTATGCTGCGATCAAACGAAAAAGTTTTAAGGAATGTTCAGTGCATTTGGATAAGGTTGCCACCCGCATAAATTGTTCAAACTTAACTAAATTTATAAGGTAAACTAAGCATGACTATGCCATACATTTCTTGACTGAACATTCCTTACACCTTACCAATTAAATTATTAAATTGAATCAACTTTCTTTAGCAGGTGGCAACCTTCTTCATAAATGAATATTTGTAAACATGTGGCAACGCTCTTTAAACACATTTTGATTAATAAGTTAATGCTTACTTCCGCGATATTTCTTTTAACTTAACAATTCCATTAAATTTACTATTTTGAGTAAGTGCCAACCCCCTCCAAATGTTTTTTCAATTGAAAGTTTTCTAAAACCTCCTTCGATTAAAACTCATATGGCAATATTTGATTCCACAAAACAAGTAAATTAAATGGAAATTTGCTATAAAATAAGACAAACATTTAAATTCTTAAATGACAGCACCGTCGCTTCAAAAGAGTAAAAATAAAATATTTTAGAAATAAAAAATATAAGTAATCGAGAATTGTTCAACGTCGAAGGCATGTGAAATGAGTTGTACCCGAAAAGGCGATGCCAATGACAACTGACAGTGATTTATGTGCAAAGCCAAAGTGATAAGCGAGCCAGTACGCCAACGGCACAACAACAAAATACCAACACATACTCGAACATTCAAGCAACATTTGCAAGCAGAGCGGGCGAACTAAGCTTGGGACAAAGATTTACAACAAATCAAAAAATGCGGCAAAAAAAAAGGAGTGAAAGCAACAGAAATCGCTGAGATACTATTGCTAGTGTCGGACGGTTGCATTTGAAATATAAACGCATGGAGATGCATTTGAAAGTGTTTTTGTTTTTTTGTTTGCGCAGCAGCAGAGATAAATAGAACAGACATTAGTGAAAGCGTGCAACATTGCGTGATGGCATGCAACGAGCTCGTTTTCCTCAAATGAACTTTTTCGTTGTTGTACCTTCTCCTTTTTATACCCAGTCGCACTGGTGGTGTTCAGGGTATTATAACTTTGTTGGCCTAACGGTTGTTTGTTGTCAAAGCAGCCGACATATGTAGATATAGACATACATTTATATTCCAAAATTCTCCATGTCCGTCCGCCCGTCTGTCAGTCCAATAACTCGAGTAAATATTGAGCTTACTTAAAGAAACTTGGTTTACACATTGCCCTGATCCTACGTACTTTTGTATAGCAAATGGGTAAATCGGGTTATTACCACGCCCACATAACGGTGCTTTGTGCAATTCAAAAAAATTGCGATATTTCGATAACCAGTAAAGATAGTTTGCTTAAATTCGATACAGGAGACTTGGTTTGGGAAAGGAAAACTTTTGTAAACTTTTCTGAAGCAAAACTTATTTAGCGGCAGTGATTTTTACATCGCATCTCGAAAGTCGCGTCAGAATCGTATAACGAAGGTCGAGTCAGAATCGCGCCAAGAAGTCACGACGTGACGTTTTTATCAGAAAAAACCAACATACATACTGATGTAGAGATATGCACATCAGATTTGAATATACTACTACTAATTATTATCAATATTTCCCTAATTTCTACCACTATTTTTACTACCCTCTACCCCCATTTATATTAATTTTTACCACTACATTTACAAATGCTTCTACAAATTATTGCCACTATTTTTTCAAAAGTTTACCACTTTTTTAGTACTACTACCACTCATTTTTACCACTATTTTTACTACTTTCAACCACTATTTCAGGATTAAAAAAAAATTAAAAGGAGGTCTTATAAAACTCTCTCTCATATTTAACTCTCTATCTCTTTGAAGAACATGCTCAGAAGTTTTACTTCTAGCTCACGCACTTAGGAGCACGCGTATTTTTAGTTTTTTTAATGAGCTGAGTCCACACACTTTAAAAGAAAAAGTTATATATCCGAAACTACTTCACCAACCACTACCAAATTTGAAATTCTCGAAAATTGCTAAATCGGACAAAAACCACACCCTCCTGTCACATAACCGTAATTTACAAAACAAAACCCGATATCTAACCCAGATATTTAAGTCAGCATTAAAGGCTGCACTAAAAAATTCACGGAATCAAAAGCATTTGGAAATGGGCGTGGCACCGACCACTTTAGAGCAAACAAGTAAACCCTCGAAACCATGTCACCCAATTCTATCAAATTTGGTACACGTGTTACATTTGAAGTATGTAAGCAAACTTCCGAAAACTATGAAAAAAAACAGCCCCAAGCTAAGCCCACTTCCCACAGTAATTTTCAAAAATAAAAAATAAAACGATATTTAAGTAACTATTGAAAAGAATTGTCTTAGATTTAAGAGTAGAATACGGTTGTATAGGTAAAAACACGGAATAAAATAATGTCGGTTATAGGCGTGGCACCGCCCACAAAAATTTATTTCGAAAATTGTTCAAATTGCGCAAACACTATTTGATAGTATCGCTGACCGTAAAGCAAAACGGTATATCCCCGAAACTTTTTTGTCAAATTTTACCACATTACGTACACTTCACGTTTCGAAAATTATGGAAATCGCTCTAAAACCACGCTCAGCTGTCATATGATGAGAATTTACAACAAAACAAAATATTCAATATTTTACTAAATCCTGCCTCACATTCTTTAAAAATTGGTATATAGAGAATTTAATTGGGGAGAGAAAAGATTAAAGAATGAAAATTTTCGAAAATGAGTGCGGAGGGTATAATCAGACTAACTTCTTTTGTTTTCATTTTAATCAATAAACGTCGTCTGAAGTTTCAAAATAATGCATAGAGCTAAAAAGTTTAGCTATTATCAAAGAGAACGACGTCTAAAATAGCCCTCTTATTAGAATCACAGGCATCATGGATAGCAGATACTATATTGAAAATATATTACTAGGTGTAATGCTACCTTACGCCGAAGAGGAAATGCCATTGCGATGGGTCTTCCAACAGGATAATGACCCTAAGCATACCTCAAAGAAAGCGAAAGATTGGTTTGGAAGGCACAAGGTTCATGTTTTGGAATGGCCGGCTCAATCGCCGGACCTTAACCCAATTGAACACCTCTGGATGGACGTGAAGAAAGGCGTAAGGAACGCAAAACCCACAAATGCTCAACAATTATGGCAAGCAGCTAAAAATACATGGGATAATATACCGTTGTCAAGATGTCGCGCTCTCATATCATCTATGCCTTCCAGGTGCGCTGAAGTTATCAAAAATAAAGGGGGAGCTACTTCGTATTAAAAGGAAGGTGAAATGTAGGTATTTAAAAGGATAGGGATTCGCTAGAACTCTCTTATCATCCTTGTTCTTATTTTTTCGAACAGGCCATTTCCGACTTACCGCAAAATATCAACGACAGCCAAGTGTATGCTTATATTTGAAGACTGCGTTTTGTTTTGTTTTAAACGTTAATGTGTATATATTCATTTACAATTAAATTCGTTTTCTGAAATATTACTGTTAAACTTTTACAAGGCATTTACATTTACATGTACTTGGACATACATATATCCCCAAAAATGATTCCTCTGCACCGAATAATTGCGGATATAAGACGAATTTGGATTTTCTTTTCCACCGCCAACTTTGCCAATTTTATATACAGAATTTTAAGCCTGGATACCATGTGCGCTTACTGTAAAAATTTCATAAAGATCGGTTGAGTAATTTAGAAGCCTACATATAAAGGATTTAGATTAATTTGTATATATAAGGTTAACTTTTTTGATGGCATAAAACAAGTACCATTTATTTCCACTAAAAACTTGCGCTGGGTACTTAAACTACGGCTGTTCCCGAACTTAGAGATTTGTTTCTTATTTGTTTTTAATATAAACTATTCATCTATTTTGTGGAAGCGGTTGATGCCAGCTTTTTTCGCTTGCCCAAAAAGCAAAATTGTTAAAATCAAAAATATAAAAACTCTTACAAAACATTTGCCTTACTACATATGCTGCATTCCGCAGCCGGTGAGAGATGTTTTGGGTTATTCTTGTAACACTTGTTTCGTTTCGCCAATTTTTTTGAGTTCATTTACCAGATGTTGCCACTTCTTTGGGTTGCACGCAACTAGCACTTTTTTTTCTCTAGCTGGCTGATTTCTTCTTGCTGGCACTTATGTTGCAAGAACTACAGTTATTATTGTACAGTACACATACGTAGTACAGTACTTTGCCACGTGATGCCATTTATTTGTTAATCCTTATCGATATCCCGATCGACGCCCGAAATTCATTTAATTTGAATCACGATATTTGCCACTTGCGTCATGGACTGCTATCGCAATTGTTTGTGTACATTGTAGCGGTTTACATAACATCCACTTTCAAAAAAAAAAAAAAAAAAAAAAAAAATCAAAAAATCTGAGTGGTCCCGTTAATCTCCGCTCAAATGAGGGTGCGCCTTCGGGGCACGTTCGCATGCTGGGGCGTTAAATTATTAATCGACCTCTAACTGTGGCACAATACAAACGCATTAACCTGATGTCAGGCGGCATCAAATCATCGGCAACGAAATTGAAAGTGACAATGGAATCTGTGACAGTGTTGAATGTCGTTTGTTGTTGTTGTTGTTGTTACTGTTTGTTGTCAACGCAGCGAGTCAGATGATGATTGTTCGGTGCGAACGGCAACGCTCTCGGGGTAGTTGATTTATATTATGTTTTTTTCTCTCTTCTTCCCCTAAGCTGCCGGCACAAGGGTGCGCACACACTTTGATACGTTGATGCAATATGCTGATGTCTGATTTTGTCTTTTTAAGTGCAGCCTGCGGCGCTTACCAATATTGCTGTCAATTGGATTAAAAATACGAAAATGCTTTATTTCGTTTGAAATCTGGTTTATTTGCAACAAAACCAAAAAAAAAAAAAAAACAAAAAAAAACAAGGAAGAAGCACAGTGAAATGGAATTATGTTGTGATTAATGCACAAAAGTGTAATAAAATGTTGAATTGGCATATTTGGGTGAAAATTTACGATGTTGCAGCTGTGTGGAAAAAATATTTGATTGACAGGAGCAAAAGTGTTTTTTTTTTTATTTATGCTAACCTAAACTTTTCTTCAATAACCTCGGACTTAAACTCAATTACCCTTTATAAATCACTGACTTACTTCCGGTGATTTCTCCCCACCCTTTTGCGCAAATATGCAAAGGTAATTTTAGTTGTATGGGGGTGACAGACCTCCCTCCTCCAGTTACGGACAATAAAATAGAATCAATATTATATTTTCGATAACTTTTGTCTGTAATCGAAAAAATTTAAAGCATTTTCGTTTCACTGTTAGTGGGCTTTTACTATAGTAACAATAGGCCCGTTTCTTTGTAACCGAGTTACAAAAGTACAATAGGTATGATAACGAATTACATCTAAAGCAACAACACTAACTAGGAAAATATGCGAGTTGAGCCAATTTGGTAAATCGATATCCGACCAGAGATGTAGTGTTGGGAAGTGAAAAAACTGCGCTATTGTGAATGACCCGGAAGAAAAGACATGGGAAATTTTAGCTTAAGACCCAAATCTCATGCTTCATGAAAGATGCTAAAAGGGTTGCTTTTTTTAGAAGAAATGGCTCGCGGAAAGCACTGCACGGCAGAGGAACGTAAAGACATACAAAATGTGAAAAAAAAGTTTTAGTAAAGAGGAATTGCAAAAATAAATAACAGATCACAAAAATTTGTGTTTACTGCTCTATCACCTCTAAAAGAATGGGAACTAAGAGGTCGACCACGAAAAACAACGTCAGAGTGCGAAAATTTCATTGAGAGGTTATCAAAACGCGAAACTTTTAAATCCGTTGCAGTCATTCAGAAGGAAATTAGCGTGGAATTATCTACAAGAACTCTTACCAGTCGTCTTGTAGAAGATTGCCCCGATAAGTTCCAATATTGGCAAAAGGGCAAAGACTAAATCGACAAATGCTTGCGAAAAAACTAACATTAATTGATCCGGTGCAGAGAATTCAAAAAAATGCCTAATTATTTTATGATCCGACGAGTCTAAAGTAAACATGGTGGGCAAATATGATAAGATCTGGGTCAGACATCCGAAAAATGCAGGAAAAACATCAAGTATGGGGAGGGAATATATTGAGATGGGGATGCTTTTCGTGGTATGGAGTTGTATCGCTATTTTATCTTCAGGAAAACATGGACCAGTACCGATACCTAAGAATCTTGGGATACGTTATTCTACCCTATGCCGAATGGAGTATGCCTTTGATTTGGCAGTTTCAACAGGACAATGTCCCGAAACATACCTTGGGTCTTGTACACAGGTTCTTACAGAGTGGCCTTCGCAATCGCCGGAAAAGTTTGGGTCCGCTAGATCAAAGAATGGGTTGAAGAAGAAAGTAACTGAGACGCTGTGTAAATTCTTTGTTTTGTACGTTCTTTGCTTTATACTTCTCCGGCTTAGCTGATTTGTTTCCGTTCCCTATTCAGCAAGAGCTGGTCGAAATAGAACATTTCGAGAAACCAAGTTTTCATTGACTTTAAAAAATGCTTTGAAAGTTTTTAGAAGTAGATGTTGAGATAGTTCTAATATTTAACATTCTATTTTTGACAATGAGTTAGAATTTTAGTTGTTATAATGGTCAATATTGATTAACTTAATATTTGTTTTCTTTTTTTCTCATTTTACTAAGCTAAAAAATTAATAATTTTGTCTAAAAAGGGAACCAAATTGGATTTTAAAGTAATTAAACACATCATCAGCAGATAATAAGACTAAAACAGACGTGAAAACAATAAAAATGCAACAAAAAAAAATGAAAACGTTTCCATATTTTCTGAGGAATAATTTAAACTCGTAATTGCACCGAAAATAAGGAATAAATCGTTTTGGAAGATAAAGACTGAGAATTCATTTTAAGAAATAAACAGTTTATTTAAATTAAATGCTATGCTTTTTTATTTGGAAAGAAAATTTTTACTTTTTGATATTTAAAAACCGAAAATATATTTTTTATCTAAAAATAATATGATGTCTTCGGATAAGTTTTCTAAATTTTTTTTATAAAAAAATATGCAGTCGGGCTTATTTGTATGTAGGCCATACATTTTAAAAAGTCTATTTTTCAATATAAATGAACACCTTTTTGCTGGCATGATAAGAACCACTTTTGTGAAGAACGAATGCGCTAGGTGGCGCCAGAGGCGACTTATTCAGAAAATCTCTATTTATTAACCGATTTTAATGCTATCAGAAACTTATAATGGGGTAGCGACAATAAATCCTTTTACGAAATATATATCAGCTAAGTGGCACCAGAAACGAGTTTTCATAAAATCTTTATATATGAACGGGAATGGGGACCAGAAATTCTTTTATTTTAGCTAGAATCGATTTATTCCGAAAATTCGTATTTATGATCCGATATTGATTATATTTATTGATGGTGGGGTGATTAGAAATGCTTTTATAGTCCGACTAAGAAAACATTAAAAATATATATGCAGGTGCTTATTGTATACGTGGAAATCGTATTTTGGAAACAGAAATATTGAAAATATACCTATCTATATGAAAATCCACTAGATGGCTCCGTAAATGATATGTCCAGAAAATTCATATTCAGGGTTTGATTTCGTTACAGCTATTTTTGGCAGATATCCCATTGAAAGAGTTATGTCTAAAAACTGTAACTATTTTACTTGAGAGTCGGGTTCATTTTTATTGGGAAGCTTTACAAATCCACTGAAAGTATTTGCAAAGATAGTACTATAAATAACAAAGTTAAAGAAAAATTTCTCACTGCACTAATTTCGTTGGGTAATCAATTGATTCCTTGATGAAATTTTTGATCTTTCAATACAAGCGCATTTTATTTGTTGATCACTGTGATATAGTATTATATTATATATTAAATCAAATCGACGATGAAGTTGTGAATTACGGGAAATGTCCAGGGACTCCAAATATCTGTTATGGGTGAAAATTTGTTTGAAAAAGAGCTATACGAAGGTTTATTCGGAAATCATATTTTAGACATCTTTTAATTCGGGTAAAATCATAAATTTTTTAGCTTTTATTCGTTTCAACAAATTTAAGAATCATTTCACAAATTTTATGATTAGAGTTTGAACGCAAAATAATACTTACCTGTTGAGTTTTGTTTTTCGTTCGATAAATAACTAAAACTTATGAGATGAGTTCTATTATTCGCTCAAGAAATGCAACCAGTTTTATTTATCGCTCAAAAATAATAGTTACTTTTTAACATAACATTTAATTACCTTAGTTTTCAGGTCAAAGTAGACTTAAAGAGTAGATCAATGGCTTTAAAGGGTAGCAGTAAAGTGAAAATTAATAATCATTAAAATTAAATTAAATATTAGTTTTTATAAATGAGCTAATCGTACCTAGTATTGAGGTCAACGAATAATCAGAAAAACATAAAAATAGCAACTATTTTTGAACGTTTTATTGCAAATCTTTCACGGTGAGTTTCATTTTACAATACAATAGTCAAACACACGGCGTAAGTTTTATTTCTTGGGCGAAAAATATATTTCATTTTTAAAGTTTTATTTATTGCGTGAGAAATAAAAATAGATCAAAATAAAAAAATAAGGATTACAGCAAAACACATTTTCGTTATCGCTTATAACTGTAAGAGCCCCTAGAAGTAATGTTTCTGTTTTATTTTTAATAAAAAAAGACAATGCCGAAAATATGAATTTTGCTGGCTTCCTTACTCACTTAAAGTGGTCCTCTACTCTCAAAGCTTGAAATCGAGTGGTTTTTTGGGAAATAAATTCCGAAGGATTTACCGAATGGATTAAAAAAAAATTTATTCTATTTAAAAGGCACATGTTTTGACTTCAAAATCAAATAACAAAAAAAAATTATTGTCGACCTTGAAACGTCATTAACTAAATTGATGTTGAAACTGCTTGGGGCCCGCTCAAGTAAAATTCTGGCCAGTTGGGTAATCTGTATTCAAAAATTAAATATTATTTATAATCACAGTTACGTTGGCCATATTTTCCGGAAATAGAATTTTTTTATTTTGTAAATTTTAAAATTTATGCAACAATTTATAAAAAATTTTAATTTTCACATTATTTTTTTGACATATTAGAGACGGATCCCAGAAGCATGTAAAGGAATGTGATTTCCACGAAATCCTCTCCGTGACGTATTCTTGGATACATATAGATTGAAATTAAATAAGTAAAAGAAAAATCGATTTTTTGAAACCGCAAGGGTAGACCCCCTTAATTGGCGCTATAACCGCTTAAGGCATTTTTGGCACAACTTCTCCTACAATTTGGGGTGTGCGCCTTGATGTTGTAACACAAATTGAGGGACCTGCAGTTTTACGCCGACTCCGAATGACGGATGATTTTTGTGAGAAGTTGTTTTTTTCATGGCAGAAATACACTCGGAGCTTTGTCCTCGGCTAAGCGAAACAACTTTTTCTATAATTTTTGATGTTACTTGTTCCGGCCTGGATTTGAATCTGGGACTCACCGAATAAAATGCGTACACGCTACGCACTCGGCTACGGCGGCCGCCAGCTAACATTAAGTAAAACCAGTTTCAACACTTTTGAAGCTTTAAAGAAATGCATCAAATAAAAAATAATAATTTTCTCCCCCTTCAGAGTCAATTCCTGCTCATACAGCATCTCACAGGGACGGTATATAAAATAAGGAAGTGATAATTGCGTTTGACAACCGGGCGGGAACATTCATTTTTTTTTTCATAGTTTTCACAGACTTTCCATACTTGCATATTCATTTATACATAAATATGTTGGTATTAGTACACACATAAATGCGTATGTATGTATGTACTATGTAGATATACATAAGTACAAATTCGAGTACGATATTTATTCCCTGCACAGCCGTTGCACGTATGCGTCGAATATCCCAATGCGCCGCCGTTGCCGCCGCCGCCCATTGAGCCAATTGAGGACAGTAAATGCCAATGAATAATGATACCGATGGTGGTGGTGGTTGGTTGACTGAAGGGGGATTGAGGTACCGATGCCGATGGTGCTGCTGAAAATGAGAAGGCCAATTTTTTGTGTTGTGTTCGTTCGGTGTGGGACGGGCATTCAACTGGCATTTTTTAAGTGTCGGCGCGATGCTGCGTTCTGTCCAAGTGGCGACTGTCCGCAGCGAAGGTAAATGAGGAGTGTACAATTTTTGTGCTTGCAATTTTTATTACTCCTATAAAAAGTTACTTGTTGTTTTTCATTTTTTATTATTTGTTTTCAATAATTCTTTTTTTTTGTTTTCTTTTATTTGTTAATTTCATTGACTTTCCAGCGCTGTGCGGAATTTTCATATTCAGGGATGTGACGTGCTACGCACCTTTGTGCTATGTGTGCTTTATAAAACCGATGAATATATCCTATCCGCATAAGTAGAAGGAGCAGAGAAGACGAAAGGAAAGCAGTAAGTTACCATAATTGCGCCTATTTGCATTAACTTCACACCGTTTTCGTTGCAAATCGGATTTAACGCTCTTCTTTTTTTCGTTGTGTTTTTTGTTTGTTTTTTGTATCCAAGTTACTTTATTCGGGGCTCTATTGATTGTGCTGTACTGAAAGGAAGCAGAAAAAGAAACTTTTCCCAGCTGTATTCAAAGTAAATTCCTTAGTTTATGCTGACTTTAGAATACAACATAAAAATAATAAAAATCCATTATCAATAATATATTTATAATAATGCTAATTTCTATTTCAAAATAGAAAGCCACTTTGATGGGTCATCTTTTTTTCAAATATTAGTTCATACCCAAAAATGTTTAAAAAAAACCTTTTCCATACTTTTTAATTGCAAAATTATTTTGTATTGAAAGCGTTGTCCTGCTTATATTTATTTATTAATTGCCCTTAGCGAACAGTTTGAGAATCATAACTTAATTAAGTTTTACTTTTAAAAAATGTGGCAACCCTCCACCAAATAAAACTATTAACTTTCTCCTAGCGAAACAAACGGGTTGACACCCATATTTTAATATTTTAAATAACTCATGTATAATTTAATTAAATTCAACTTTTCAAGCAGGTGGCAACACTCTTCAAAATATACATAGCTAGCTATAAACCTTCTCTTTAGCGAAACGGGGCACTTGATACTCATACTTTATACAGTTGTGTATAATTTAATAAAATTTGACGTGTCAAACAGGTGGCAACTCTCTTCAAAATTTAGTTATCTATACACATTGTCTTCAGCTAAATGAACCGTTTGTCATTATTTCCTATATTAACTTGGAAAAGTTGAATGAATGAATGAATTTTCTTCTCGTCAAGACAACCCGTTTGACACCACCCATATTTTAATATTTCATATAACTTGTATATGCTTTAATAAAACACGATTTTTTAAACAGCTGGCAACCCTCTCCCAAGCATAAATATATACATAATTAACATACCTACCAAATATACATAAAAAATTTCTTAAAAATCTTTCGAGCAGTTTGGAAGGGGTGTGACCACAATCACCGGGATACCTGATTTTTATACATAAGGAGCATTAAGGTGGTTCTTACATGTAGGAAACAAATTTATAAATCAGATTTCCGAACTGATATGTAAATTTTGGCAACGATTATGGTCGCTTACAACTTGCCGCAGAGCGGACAAAGTACAGATACATATATCCCTCTTTGTAGACTTAAAAAATCTAAATTAGTTCTTTTTCGTTTAATAAACAAACTCAGTGCCAATGTTCGAAAATATATCACATACCATATTCTCTTCATATTTCACAATTTAAGGTTCAATTACCGATTAAAATTAAAAGTAGGCTTTTTACGATAGCACATATTTTTAATCAATTATGAGGGAAAATAGTTAACCGGGAGACAATTAAGCGGATAATACTGTATAATTGTTGGTCACGGTTGAAGACGGCTAACGCGTGTCGCATAGGAGTCAAAGTTCATTTTCCATTTGGAGACTCAAAAAATTAACATTAGATAAAAATAAAACAAATAATATTGAATAATCATTATAACGGTCTTGAAAGTTAACATAAAAAACAGCTTTTTATATTATTAAATTTTATTTGTTGTATTTTTATTTAATTTTTTGACTTCCCATACTGAAGTCTGAACTGTGCGTTACTCCTTAACCGTCTCCAATCCAATTGTGAACAACATTTTTTATGAAGTCTTCGGCTATAGATGAATCAATTTTGGGGATTACTTATATGAGAAAATCAATGCCAATTTTTTGAGCCTCTATAGAATAATTTGAACATTGACCCCTGTCATCGTGAAATCGATTTTTAACGATCAACCTAAAGTATATACATATATACCCAAGAGTTCAGCCGACCTAACAAACATTATTTTCTTTCCCTTTTTATTATGTTAGGTATAAATTATAATTTTCAAATCGAATTTCTAGCTTTTCTACTTGTGATGGCACTCTGCTTAAATTATATATGCTTTAATTTTGGGTATAGTCGAAAGGCAGCCTTTCTTAAAAACTTCTTCTTTGTTACGTCTCGCTTGAATTTATATCACTTTCCCGCACACCCAATGAGTGTGGAATGGTTTCCTGAACAAAGAAAATTGTATTACCTAATCACCGTGAGCTTAACCAAAATGAAGTCAAAGACAATATATACAGCTACATTGCTTATCGATTGACGGGCAAAAACTGTTTGCACGAAAATCATAGCGATTGGTTTTTGCTACATCCGTCATATGGGAAAAGCCGCGCAACACCGACACCAAAAACCAAAAGTCAATGATATTTGACAGCCAATTGAAGTTTCCAATTTATTGGGCTAAAATTTTAATTCCTTCTAAAATTCTAATTACAAATTTTGGCACTTTGTGTTGAATTTATTCAATTTTTTTATTTTTTTTTTTTTCTGTTTGAAACTTGGATCTCAACATTTTTTGTTATAGATGAAAAAAGTAATAATAAAAAAAGTGAAATAAAGAAAGAGAAAAATAAATAGTTATCAAGGCGGTGGGCTATAATTTTGTGATAGGTTGCTTATTTTTGAACTTGTCAGATTATTGAATAGAAAAATCAAAACAAAACCATGTTTGTGTAAAAATGGCATAGAATAAATTTCTTTTGAATAAAATTTTATATTTTTTCAACAGCATCAATGTATGCCGGTATTTATTTTTGGTTTTTGATTTTTTTTATGGAAATTTTCAATTGAAATGTAAATTAATATCAACTGTCCGAATAAGAACGGTTAATACGTTTACCATTTTTGTGTCAAAAATGACATTTTGACATAAAAAGAAAAATATTAAAGCCTAGCGACCGCACGCTTGGTATATCTAGTATATTATAAAACTTTAATTCGTTCTACAATAATAAAAAAAATTTTAAACTTTGTACAAAATTTCTGCAAGTTCAACAAAGTTTATTCAAACTTTAATTATCTTGAGATTTTAAGAAACTATTGGAGTTTAAATCACTTCCAATTTTAGTATAATAATGTACAATTTTTAAATATGTTTTTTCACTTAAACGACTTAGCGTTAATGGCATTGTAAATATTGTAAAAAAAAAATCAGCGTTTGATCAGTTGCGTGGGTCACCGATATTAAATGTGGAGTCTAATTTATGTACTATAGTAAATGTTTCTCGTATCTTTTTGTGTGTCATGAATGAAATATTGACATTACCCTCATATATTTTATTGTTAGGAAACCCTAACTTTTTTTTTTTTTAGTAAAACTTCTGTAGAAGCATAAGAGTGATTTTTTACATCGCTTAACGAAGGTCGCGTGGATATCGCGTCACGAAGTTACAACATGACGCTTATAAGATGAAAACCCAGACGTGCATACTTAGGTAGCCACATATCAATCCACAAGACCCAGCTGCTAGTCATCATGGCTTTTTTTGAAATTTCACATTTATGCGGCCAAAAAATTATATTACTTGCAAAAGCTTGTATACTTGCAAATATTATACTATAAAAAAAATTTTGATGCGATGCTTAATGTGGAGAGTAATAAGTGGAGTAATTTTAACATAAAACCGGGTCATAATAATTAATAAATCTCAAATGACTCACTTTAAAACGTTATTGGCGTAAACCAGAATTTATGAGTTTAGAGCTAAGCGTACATAATGACACATATATACATACATACACACTATGAAGATACATACTCAACTACATGTAGAATATCTACAGCTATCCACGCATTTACTCAATAAAATTTAATTATCTTAGCGCTACCGCTGAATGGACGTTCGTATTGTATAATTGCAGTTTTAAAATTTTAAAGCCTCTTAATAGCAGACAACACACACACACACACACACACACACAAGCACACACATGTTTTCATTTGTTTCAAACACTAGTATGTGACATTAATTTGTTTTAAAACATCATGGGTAATAAAATTAATGAAAACATGTGTCGACTGTAAACACCTTCATCATCATGAAAATTCAAAATGCCATCCACCCCGCACTACCTCCTCCTCCACGGCAACCTGTTATTCGACTATAAAACGACCTCATTAAAAATCATTAAATGTCATTTGTTTGTGTTTGTGTTTGTGTTTGTGTTTGTGTTTTGTTTGTGTACTCGCTATTAGCTTTGCATATTTGTGTTTGAAGTTAGGAGTTCAGCCTTGCATTTTATCACCTCGACACATCGCACAGCTCGACACATCAACTCGTTGGTATGTGACATCGTTGACGGTAATTCGAATAAACTATATACAGATGCAAATATTTAGTATAATTAAAAATACACATACTATGTATGTATCTTAATGCGCTGACAAGGAAAAGGTGTTTAAAGCTTGATTTTTTTTTGGAAAAAATAAAACAATATTCTCTATAATTTTTGTTTATTGTACGAGCGTACTAAATTTAGAATTTGCCCCTTCTTGATTTACAGCAATGAATTTAATATGTGAAAACTAACAAAATTGCACTAGATTGGTGACTCTAAAGTCATAAAAACGAATACCAAACTTTGCAATTATTTTACGGCAACTCTTTCTAAATTTCAAAACGATCGATTAAAATGGAGACGAGAAATCACAAACTTCTGTCCTGCCATAAGTTCTTTTACAAGCTCAGGCCATTATAAAAATTAAACTATAACACATATTTGAATAAAGTCAATTATATTTAATAATGCACATATTAAATGAGCGATGTACAAAATTTGATTCGAAATGGTCACCTTTTGCTTTCACTCGAACCTCAAACAGTTCGGCCATTGATCAAGAGCGGCACGCAGATTTTCTATTGGTATTGATGGCGTTCCCAAAGATTTTTTGAGACTCTCCAAATTGCTGTTAGGTGTTCGACAGGTCGATATGTTCTCCAACTCTGACCAAAAACTATAGTCCAATGTATTCAAATCTGAACTTCCAGACGGCCAATCATCTGCAGCTATGCAACTGGGAATATTGCTCATAAGCTGGATAGTTTTTACCTTGTGTGTTGGAGCCATCCGAGAGAGTATTCCTTAACTGTTTTGCTTTTGCCCCAGTTGTAACCTCTTTTTCACAGAGGTGAAGAGGTGTCACGCCTTTACCGGAGACTCCCCACCAAGCCAGTACAGCAGCTAGATGATGACCACGTTGAACCTGTGGAATAAGATTATTTGCGTCTTTGAAAGTTTCTGCGTAGATTTGATCGTTTTGCTTTTTGAAAACTTCTTCAGCAGTAAAAATTTTGCATCTATTGAGCCTAATTTGCTTCAAACGCGTTGTCAGAAGATGACCAGTTGACCGAGTGTAGGTTTTCATGTGGAGATTATCCGGAATAAGTCTTGACATTGATCTGATCGACCTAATTTTCTGTTTTCTAAGGGTATTTCTGTGTATTCGTTCGCGAACAGTTTTTATGGTTGAATTGAAGTCTGACTCTGTTGAAGTCCAAAGCTGACAAAGATCCACGATTTACACAAGAAACGATTGATGATGAATTGGGTTTGATTGCCATAGCTCTATTGCGTATTTTAAGTATTCATCTGGAATGCTCGAAGAAATCCGATCGATAGGTTCCACGAATTTTAAATGAGGCCCAAAAGGAGGCTCGATCGCATTTCGGTAAATTTTCCCTAAATAAATTCGAAATTGGGCAGTCTAGCTACTGTAGAAAGTCGTTGCTGGTGACGAATTTTGGTTCTATAAGTAGGAATCGGGAGCCAAATAGAAACGGAAACTATGGTATGGATTCCAGCAGAAGCAAACCCACCCGTAAAAATCTCAGCAACAAAAATCAGCAACAACATTAATGCTGCCAGTTAGCTTCATTCGATTAAAAAGACTAGCTGTTATTCTCTGTAAAATGCTATAACGAAAATGCTTACCAAAAGTTTTAAATTTTTTTTTTATAAAACCGGAAGAAAGAAGTGCGGCAAACACACAACAAAAATTAAAAAAAAAAAAAATTAAGGGAAAGTTCTTCAACAGAAATGCGAGGATAATCGACCGCATAAAGCTGAACTTAACAAACTTAAAAAGCAAGATTTTGAAGTCTATTTTGTGATGTGGATCTATAAGCTTAATAAATATATTGAAATTGAAAGGCATTATGTAGAGAAGACAAAGTTATTTATTTTTGTTTTATTTCAGGTCTAAAAAACGTTTTTTTTATAATTTTTTAATGAAACTTTCCCTGGGGAATATTTGAACCCAGCAAACCTTGAATGAACTGCACACACGCTACACACTCGGCTACGGTGGGCACAATAACTGTTTTATAAGAGAAATATTCTATTTAGTACACAATATTTTCAACTGGATAATATATATTTTTTTATATTTCAGTGACATTGCTTAAACCGCCAATTTGGAAGAAGAAAATATCTCATTGCAAACTCAATTTGGTAGTTGGGTATTCATATTAGATTACTAAACCATTTTTAACATGCACAAGTATTTCATATTTTTATACGAAATACATACATAAATGTGGTATGTAAGACCATTTGACAAATACATATACAGGCGGCAGAAAAAGTCTGCGTACACGCTTATGTTTTATTTGCTTTCGCCGGAAAAAAAAATAATAATAAAAATTTAATGAGTTTAAAATAAATTGGATTCAAAAAAATTACAATATTAAAAAAAAAACATTTTTTTCAGTGAGATATTTTATTTATTTATTTATTTATTTATTTGTTATAAGTCTATGAACAGAATATTCTTACAGACTATTTACAGTGTAATTTAGTTAATAACTATAACCTTAAGACCTAGAATAATGAATTAAGAATACTTGAAAATACACTTTTCGAAGATGAGAATTCAAGTTGGTTAGAATTCGAGATTACATTCAATTCAGTTAAGGCACGAACAAGAGGTGCATTTCGCGAATAATCAGTTTTACTATTAAGACCATAAAACGGTAACGAACTACGAAGATTACGTTGTGGAATGTTGAAGTTAATTCTTTCTAGAAGAAAAGAGCAGTCAATACCACCCGAGATTATACCATGAGCAAAAGAAAGCGAGAGAACTGATCTTCTTGCCTCCAGAGACTTTAGGCTGATTAAAAGCAAGCGCGATTCATACGATGGAATTGGATCATTGAACCTCAATGACCGCAAAGCATATTTAAGAAAAACTTTTTGGACTCGTTCAATCCTGAAAATATGATTTTTATGACTTGGCCTCCAAATGAAAGCAGCGTATTCCAAACTGGAACGAACGAAAGCAGTATACAATAGCTTAAGAGTATATGGGTCCGCAAATTTAGAGCTATTTCGCCTAACAAACCCTAAAACCGAGTAGGCTTTTGAAATAATATGGCTAATGTGCATATTAAATGAAAAATTACTCGAGAATATTACGCCAAGATCTTTAACCTCGTCCAGACTTTGCAGCAAAGAATGCGAGATATTATAAGATGTCGGTAAGATAATTTGAGCTTTTGAAAACGTAACTTTGAAGCACTTTTTTATGTTTAATGCAAGTCTTGAATTAACGCACCATAGATGTAAACTATCGATATCGCTTTGAAGCTTAATGGCATCAATTGGGTCCTTTATTTTCGAAAAAACCTTTAAGTCGTCAGCATAAAGCAAAAAGTTTGCGAACCTAAAGCAGTTACTTATATCATTTATAAATAAAACGAACAAAAGTGGGCCTAATATACTTCCTTGGGGAACCCCAGAGGTGGCAAAGAAAGGTTCAGACGAAATGCCATCAATTGTTACTACGCAATTTCTTTTACATAGATAAGACTTAATCCATTTTAAAAAGACTGAATGGAAGCCAATGTCAGCCAACTTGTGAATTAGCAAAATATGAGAGACTTTATCAAAAGCTTTGGAAAAATCAGTGTATATACAGTCAACCTGAAGCCCAGCAGTAAAAGTGTCAATACAATATTCACTGAAAACGGCAAGATTCGAAACTGTGGAACGCTTAGAAACAAACCCATGCTGGTTTGGCGAAATAACACCTTTGGACGCAAAATACATTTTATCTTTAACTATGCTTTCAAAGAGTTTCGAAACTGTTGATAACTTTGAAATGGGCCTGTAATTACACACATCGTTCTTGCCACCACCTTTGTGGATGGGCGTGATTGAGGTGATTTTCCAATCGTCTATGAAAATTCCAGACGACAACGACAAATTAAATTTTTTTTTTAAAGGTCGGATTAAAGCGGAACAATTTTTCAATAGTAAAACTGAAAGCCCATCAATATCTGTTTTCGCAGAGGGTTTAAGATTAATAATGCCTTTAATAACATCATCCGAAGATAGGCAAAGTGAGCCAAAATTTAGAGCCGTGGTTAAATTAGAGGTAAAGCTAGGCGAAGTATCCTCATCTTCTGCAACAAAATTCGCACTGAAAAACTCTGCAAATAAGTTGGTCACATTAATTTGCGTACTAGCAAACTTATCACCATAAAAAACGGCTGAAGGTATGGCACAGTTTGACTTTTTCGATTTAATAAAACTCCAAAAAGCCTTTGGCTCAGACTTGATCCTCTCCTCGATTCCTAGAATATGATTTCTGTACAGAAATCTATCTAAACAGTTGAAATCTTTAGAATATCGCTGATATTTGGCAAAAAACATTTGGTTGCCAGTTGATTTAAATTTTTTAAAGAATTTATTTCTGAGATTTTTTAGCTTTTTCAAATTAAAATTGTACCAAGGAAGTTTATAAGGCCTTCTGTTTTTTGCGGGAATATTATTTAAACAACAATCAAACAAATAAGATTTAAATATGTGATAACATTTTGAGACGTCATCGCAGGACAGTAGATTATCCCAGTTATAGTCCAATAACAAATTATTAAGATTATAAAAATCGCAGGCAAAAAAATTAAAAGATATTTTTTCATCCGGCACAGATGTAGGAAAAACGCAAAATTTAAAATTCAAAATCAAAGGCACATGATGTTTATCACAAGCCGATATAGGAGAAAAGCATTCAGAAATCTCATAGCTCATTGTTCGTTCCATGTACGAAAACTTTTTCTACCGACTCTACATGCCCCTAGCATAGGAAATGTATCTCTTTTACTTCCATATAACTGGATTTAAAATAAATTGACAATAATTATGAATAATACGAAGTTTTTAAGTTATCGATAACTATTATTTTCCGACTGGTTTAGAAATTTATGCCATAAAAGTATTTATATAATAATTAAAAATTATAGCTGCACGAACTTTTGTTTTATTATTTGTTGACGTAAGAGCAAGACTGTGCTAAATTCAAAATTTTAAATATTAGAAGCAACTTAAAATAAAAAAGGGAGGAATGCACAGCTAGAGTTAGTAGCTAATCCTGATCTGAAATAGTACCGACCTAGTCCAGAACTGATATCGAACTGGTTTTGAAATGATTTCGAACTAGTCCCTAATTAGTGCCGAACTAATCCCGAACTAGTCTTAAAAAAATGTCAACTTTCCAGACTTAAAAAATTGTTTCTCACCCTCTCTCATTCTCATTGTTATGAAAAGACTTTTATCATATAAGTTTCAAAATAAAAGTCTTTGAAGACTTCCAAAGATGTATCTCACTCATAATTGAATGAGAAGACTTTTATAATATAAGGGTGAAAAACAAATTTAAAAGGCAAAAATAGCAGTATTTATATAATACACGCCTCAAACTAGAATTCTTTGGAGACTTAAAAATATTTGTCTCACTAATAATTATTATAAGAAGCCCTTAATAATAAATGTCTTAAAAATATATATCCAGCTCATAATTATTATGAGAAGACTTTTATAATATAATCTCAAAATAGAGGTCTTTAAAGACTTAAAAATTTATCTCATTCATAATTATTATGGAAAGACTTGTAAAATATAAATCTAAAAATAAAAGTCTTTAAAAACTAAAAAATTAATTTCGTACACAATTATTATGAGAAGACTTTTATAATATAAATCTCAAAATAAAATTCCTTAAAGACTAAAAAATTAATCTTCTTCATAAATATTATGAGAAGACTTTTATAATAAAAGTATCAAAATAGAAGTCTTTAAAACTAAAAAAAAAAATAATCTCGTTCATAATTATTATGAGAAAACTTTTATAATATAAATCTCAAAATAAAGTCTTTAAAGACTAAAAGAATTAATTTCGTTCATAATTATTATGAGAAGACTTTTATAATATAAATCTCAAAATAAAATTCCTTAAAGACTAAAAAATTAATCTCCTTCATAAATATTATGAGAAGACTTTTATAATATAAGTCTCAAAATAGAAGTCCTTAAAACTAACAAAAAAATAATCTCGGTCGTAATTATTATGAGAAGACTTATATAATATAAGTCTCATAATAAAAGTCCTAAAAATATATATCTAACTCATAATTATTACGAGAGGGTTTTTATAATATAAATCTCAAAATAAAAGTCTTTAAAGACTAAAAAAATAAATATCGTTCATAATGATTATGAGAAGACTTTTATAGTATAAATCTCAAAATAAAAGTCTTTAAAGACTAAAAGAATTAATTTCATTCATAATTGTTATGAGAAGACTTTTTTAATAGAAGTCTTAAAAATATATTTTATAATATAAAACTCAAAATAAAAGTCTTTAAAGACTTAAAAACTTGTATCTAACTCATAATTTTTATGATAAGGCTTTTGTATTAAAAGTTTCAAAATAGAAGTAGAAGAAGAAGAACTTAAAAAAATTACAAAAAGTCTTTTATAATATAACTCTTTGAGTAATAATTATAAATTACCCCAAAATATTTTATGTTACGATAATAATTATTGATAAACTTTTTCTCTTATACTAGTTCTGTCTCTGCAAAAATTATCAAATAACATATTTTTCAGTGAATTATTTTTTTTGGCTTCCATGTACGCAAACTTTTTCTGCCGATTGTACAAATTTCACCTCTAGTGGGGTTACCAACTGATATCAGCACCACAAAGCAGTCAGCAGTCAGCGCCAGCACAGCATAACACAAATAATCCAAACAATAATAATTGCATTAACAATAATAGCAAAACAAAAAGTGTTAGTGTGCCGCAGCAGCCAGTTATATCTCTGGCTGTCTGGCTGTGTGCTTTACTCCCGTGTATGTGTGTGTGTGTGCATCGGTTATTTCATTTAGTTTTATTAACTTGTACCATACTCTCGGTACACGCTTGCCACTCGTAAACGTTTGCGGCTGCTTTGAGCGGTGCTCCATTGTTTTACGTTTTGCTATGTCAACGTTATAGCAATGCAAAAATTAAAATACAAACACAGAAATGTACGAACTGGGGGAAATATCTGCGCAGCGCCTAAGTGCATGCTACCAATTGAGTGCCTTAGGATATTAGTTAAATGTTGCTGCAATTAGTGCGGTCATCTGCTGTAGCCTTACGTCTAGCTCAGCTCAGCGTTAGCGCACTTCCCTTTGTGTAGTGTTTAGTTATTTTTACTTGTTTTTTTTTTTAATATCTACTACTCTCTACGTACGAGTATGTGATATTACGGGTGACACTTATTTTATGACGCTTATTGTTGTTGTTGTTGTTGCTGTTGCTGTTTACCCCTGTGGTTGTGGCTTGCTCTTAGTTAGCGTAGGAAAACACCGGCAACAAAAATTGGCAAAAACCACTTATACTACCAACAACAATAAAAGTAGCAAAAGCAGTTGCACTTTCGAGCACAAACTTGGGGCAAATACGAAAATATACAGTATTGTTAATATCATAAGGAACAAAACTCAATGCAATGCAGTTGGCCACTTATACTTATTGAATTATTTTGAATAGTTTTTATTTATAAAAGCAAAGCATATTGTTTAGTATAAACAATATAAATAAATTCACAAAAATTCACGAAATTTTAAAAACAGTTACAAGATTTGTAATGATTTTAAATAGAAGTTTTAAAAACTTTTTGAGTACGTTTATTAATTTATTTTTCATAAATTTTTAAAGCAGTTTTCAAATTTTTGCACACTTTTTGAGTATGCTTATTATTTTTTCAATCACTTTTTTGTAATTAATTAATTTTTAATAGTTTTTTATACAAGTATAGCTCCTTGTGTAATATAAACTACATAAAAAGTTTCAAACTTTTGACGAAATTCACAAAAACTCACTAAATTAAAAAAAAAAATTTTATAACATTTTCAAACTATTTTATCACTTTTTGAATATGTTTCTTATTATTTTTTAATAGTTTTTTATTTATAATTTATTTTTAATATTTTTTTTTTTATAAAAGTATATATTGTAAGAAATTCACAGTTTAAAAAATTTTTAATCAAATTTTCAAACATTTGAATGAGAATTTTAAAAAGCTTGTTTAGCATGTTTATTAATTTTTTTAAATGCTCTTTTTTTTAACAACTACATCTCAATATATAACATAAACTATTTAAAAAGTAAGTTTCAAACTTTTTACGATATTTAAAAAAAAATCATGAAATTTAAAAAAATTGTTGTACAATTTTCAACATTTTTAATTTTAATTTTGAAAAACTTTTTGAGTGAGTTTACTAATTTACCACATTTTGTAATATAAACTATATAAAAAAAATTTGAAACTTTTTACAAAATTCACATAAATTCATCAAATTTCAAAAATTATCATAAAATTTTCAAACTTTTTAATCAGAACTTTTGAAAAAATTTTGAGTACGTTTATTAATTTATTTTTAATAACTTTTAATAGAGTACAACTCATTGTGTAACGTTAACTAGATAAAAAAAAGTTTCAAACTTTTCACGAAATTCACAAAAATTCATGAAATTTCAAAAAATTCTCATAAAGTTTTCAAACTTTTTATTTATAATTTTTTAAAACTTTCTGAGTATGTTTATTAAAATATTTTTAATAAATTTCCACAATTAAATGATTTTTAATAACTTTTTATAAAAGCACTTCTCATTATATAACATTAACTATAAAAGCTTCCAACTTTTTACGAAGTTTACTTTTAATTTATTTATTTTTAATAATTTTTCATAATTAATTTATTTTTACTTTGTTTTTAAGTAGATATAGCTCAAATAAAATAAAATAAAACTTAAAAATTCTGATTAAAAATTTGTTATACTGTTTATGTTTTCCAATGATCGTGCTTTTATAAAAAATTATTAAAAATAAGTTAATGGGCACGAATGGTCAACTGCATTATATTAAATTTTGTTTCTTCTTATATGAACAGCACTGTATCTATTTACTTTGTACGTATGTTTGTTTGTATGTATTTGCATGCAGTCCCGTAAAGTTTAAAAGCTTTCAGCAGCAGTCTACACTTTATTGCGGTTGACAGGCATTTATATTTAATAAAATAATTTAATTAATTACTTCGAATAAGAGTATGTTGAAAAAGTGATTTAGAAGATATACGTGGACGTAAAAATATTAAAAAATATTCAAAACAAATATGAACTGTAATCCACATAAAATACAACTATTATAATAACCACAAATTTTTTCCTAAATTTTAGATTAGATTTAATTAAAATATCTATTTAAATAACACAACCTTTTTTCTTTTTCTTCTTCTGTTTTTTCGACATGATGAAAAGTTAGGCGGACATTTAGTTCTTTAGTTCAATATAATTACATTTCAACACTTGGCGTTCAATCACATATTGCTAAATGACAACTTGACAGATTTGAAGAAGATATGGGTTCCCATATAAACAGTTTTTAAAGGGAGTTGCCACCTGTTTAAAAATTTAAATCCAATTTAAGTAATCAGTGAAATCAAATATTGTAATATGGGTATCAAACAAAAGCTTAATTTTCAAAATATTTTGAAAGAAGGTTGCCACCTTTTTAGAGGCAAATTAAGTTAAATAGATAAGTGAAATGAAATTTTACAATATGTGTATAAAACCCAAAGATTTAAGAAAGTTTAGTTTGCAAAATATGTTTGTAGAGGGTTTAAGAACGTAATTAAAATTATAACAGTTAAATTAAATATTGCGATATGGGTTTCAAACGGAGTATGGAATCTAAAGGAAGTAGGTTAAAAATATTTTTTAAGTTAAATTTAAAAATTTAATGAAATATAACCACTGTGGGAAACAAATTATGAAGAGAGTTGCCACCTTTTCCGAACTTTTAGTTTAATTAGTAAAGTAACAAAAATTCTTCAATTCTAGAAAGCAAACGAAAAAGGTGTAAGAAAGCTTTGTTTGAGAAATATTTTTCGAAAGGGTTGCCACATGTTTAAAAAAATTAAGTTCAATTGAAGAGGCTTAGCCTCGTACAAATTTTAAGGGATTGCCAACTCTTTGAGGATTGATATTCCGCTTTATATGTCTCCTATGTTAAAGGTGTTCGTTCTAGTTTATCTACTGGTTGCCTTAGCGCTGATTTTTTATAGGGCGGTTGGATTCCTCCAACTTTCATAATTCACATTTCCTAGGATGTTGTCTATATTGATCGTCATATTCAGATAATTTACTTTTCCTTCTTTTTCTTTTCCACCGTAAGCTTCGTGTGTTTATGTTTTTTGTTGAGGCATTCTAAGACTTCTTCTTCGTTATTGTTGGTTACTACGCAGGTAATGTCATCAAGGTATTTCGTATAAACTATCACTCCTAATTTTAATTGTAGTACCTCACTATATTACCCTTTCAGGGTATGAAAAGCGTCCGAAAGTTTTTCCAAAAGGTGCGGCGACTTACGGAAGGTTTTAAGACCGGGGAAAATTTCTTTAAGAATATAATAGGCGATCTGGTGACTGATGTGTCCAAAGAATACTTAAATTGTAGAGGGTGATTAAGCTTTCTTAAGCTTTCTTTTAAATCCTATGCCGCTATATTTATTTAACTTAAAAATTTAACTTAATTTTTTGTAACAGGTGGCAACCCTCTCCAAATGTATTTTGAGAAACATATTTCAATATTTGATTTAATTTGTTGCAATTGTAATTATCTTTTCAAACAGGTGGCAACACTCTCAAAACAGATTTTTGGAAATGTGCACTAAACACACTCGATGGAGCAGCAGACAGATATTTTAAAGGAGTTTTTTTTTCAACAGAAAATTTGGTAGTCAAAAATTTCACAATTTCTCGCAACAGTTGTTTTTTGGGGAAAGCGTTCAATTTTGTTTGTAATAAATAATTTCTTTCAGTTTTATTACTGCAAATCATATCGGTAGCATTGCACAATTTTTAAATAAAAAGTATTAAGAAATGTTCGGCCAAAGCTCAACTTTTCTTGGCCCAAGCCGAACCGAAACCAAACCGACCCTTGATAGCCGAAGGCCCACACGAACACAAACAAGTTACAGTGGACTGAGAGACACCAACGAGAATGCACGAATATAAATGTGAACGAATAGAAATAAATTAAAATGTTGTGTTCTGAACCAAATTTGAAAAGGGGAGGACAGAAGAGGTGTATTAAATACACAGTTCAAAAAATATATGTTTTTTAAATCAATTTGCTAGTTTATTTTCTACTCCACGAGTTTGTTTAAATTAGACAAAATTTTTATTAAGATAATTTAATTGTTTCTTCTCCTTGTCCGCTCTAAATTTAAGCCCATTTTTAACCAAGAATCTCCACACAATAAAAATTTTAGTTTTAAAGAGGGTATAATAATTAAATTGGCTCACAGCTTATTTCGTTCAGATGCAAAATGAAACTTTTGAGCCTTTTAGAAAAAAAACTAGCGAGGCTATCGAAAAGATTTAAATGTACCAGCTTTTAACGCGGTGTTTTTTTTATTTAAATCAGAGCTTTATTTCAATCTTTTTGAGTATTGGTTTTATAAATTTAATTAAGTTAAAAACCTAAAGTAAAGAAAAAAGTTAAGTCAGATCTTCTTTCGTACACTGCCCTCAGTTTTGGAAAACATTATTTAGAAGTTTTTTTTAAGTATTTCATGTGGCCCTCTTCTTGCTTAGTTACATACTTAATGCAATTTTCCTAATATTTGAGTAGTTTCGCGGGGATCTTTTTCATAGAGCTAGACCAGAACAGTTTTCAGTTGGTTCAGATTACTAATCTACCGTTTCCGTATAGCCAAGTCCAAAATTGCCTACACATTTTTAGTGACGTTTAAGTCGAGAAGCGGATTCATGAGATATGGACAGTACTAAATCAGCCATGATTGCACAATCCTGGAAACCAAAGTACAGCAAACGATCGCGTACAGCCCAACCTTCAGCACTCAACAACAAACATTCTTTTAGAAGGTACACATTTTTGGCCATTGTGCCATCAATAAAGAATATTTTTCCAACTCAAGAAGCAGCCACACAAGCCTTAACTGTTACATATCCACCACCGTGATTCGCCTAGTCTTCAAGTTTTTGTTTTGAAGCTCCGTATTGACTTTACGTCACGCGTAATTCATGTCATCCGATCCAAATACATAGAACAACTTTAACTCGTCAGCGAAAATGACTTCTTCCCAGAATGAAATTGGCTTTCTAAGATAACCTTTAAAAATTTTATTTCGAGTCTTTTAGGCATTAAGTATCCGGCACTCGATTCTCCCGCACAAAACACTGTACGATGTATTGCGCTATAAACTAATTCAATTTTTTTGATACCATCGTTAGTTTTTTTTTCTATAAAGCTCAAAAAATTTATTTTTCAGTTGCACGAAATAAGCTGAGAGCCACTGTAGGTCTGTTTCTTTGTAACCGACAAGCAAACGAGTGCTTTAACTGCGATAATATTTCCTGCAGTTGTAATAAATGCAACCCTGTAGCATATTTTATGAGCCATGCGATTTTTTAACAGATAATAATTGGGTTGAAAAACTTTTGGCTAATTTGGTTATATTTTTCGAAATACGATATAAATAAAAGCGGTTAGGTGTTACAATGACGTTTCCCATATGTACATTTTTTTAAGGTTCATTCATAATAGCGTAGTTTTCTTTATTTCATAACACAGCATCTCAGCTCGGGTATCATTTTACCGACTTGGCTCAATTCCTATATTTTGCAAGGTTTTTGTAGTTGTTTTAGATGCAATTTGTTATCTTACCTGCTGTTCTTTTGCCAGTCGGTTACGAGAAAAACGGGCTATTATTATTTCTTAACTTTTATAAGTGTATTTTTTTATTTGACTAGCAAAGTTCGTTTGCAAATTCCTACCAGCAATAAAAACCAATGCCACTAATTTACATCAATCCGCTAGCTACTAATTAGGTAACAAATATTGACATTTTGCGATTTTAAAGGCGCCAGCAAATTTCAGTTAATGCGTGTTCAGCCGATAAGTTCCTTATCACCAACACCACCACCATGATTCTCTCTATTTGTTTGATTGCTAATTAATTAAAACCATACGAACTTACACACACACACATATATATGTATATATTTTATGTACACATTGCTAAAGAAATTTGGCTGAGTGGATGATTTGGTAATTTGCTATCTACAATTAACAATTACACAAATTATATTCGCTTTATTTACATTGGAGATGAACAAAGGCGTTACGAGTATAACATTTGAGAAATCGATTAGCTATATTAGTTAAGTAGAGTAAATATTAGAGCTCCAGTTGTTTAAATAAAATTTAAAACTCTCGAACACTTTCTCTAGTGTCTACGGAAGTATGCCGAATTTGAAGAGATTACTGTAATAAAATACTGCGCGATACCGCCAATATTTAAGCTAGCATTTATTACGAAATCGCGCTTTTTACAAAAGTATTCTAAGAAAACACTAAGAAAAGCAATTATTGATAAAACTGAGTTATTATCTGCAAGCGCAAGAAGACCTTGAGAAAGAAATAAAGAAATTTAGAGAACATTTCACAAGCAGCGCAGAATTTTAATAAACAGAATTTCAGTTCTCCATCATTTTGATCATACAGAATTTTAAATACAGAATATTGAACCAAAAGAATTTAGGCTGGACAGAATTTTTTTTTTGATTTTTACAGAATTTTCATCCAAAAGAATTTTGAAAAGCAGAATTTAGTACCTCTCCCGTAATTAGGAGTAGCATTAGAAAAAGTAGTGAAAGAAAATATTCAAAAAAACATAGTAGAAATTAGTATAAAATAATGGCAGTATTATTAGTAGTTACATTAAAAAAATTGTGCTAAAAAAAGTGAAATAGTGGTAATAATAGTGGCAGAAATTATTAAAAAAGAGTCGTCGCTTTAGTAAAAATAGTGACAGTATTTTATAAAACAGTGGTAGTAATTAGTAGTAGCATAAGTGGAAAAATAGTGGTAGGATTTTATTTATAAATGATATAAGTAACTGCTTTAGGTTCGCAAACTTTTTGCTTTATGCTGACGACTTAAAGGTTTTTTCGAAAATAAAGGACCCAATTGATGCCTTTAAGCTTCAAAGCGATATCGATAGTTTACATCTATGGTGCGTTAATTCAAGACTTGCATTAAACATAAAAAAGTGCTTCAAAGTTACGTTTTCAAAAGCTCAAATTATCTTACCGACATCTTATAATATCTCGCATTCTTTGCTGCAAAGTCTGGACGAGGTTAAAGATCTTGGCGTAATATTCTCGAGTAATTTTTCATTTAATATGCACATTAGCCATATTATTTCAAAAGCCTACTCGGTTTTAGGGTTTGTTAGGCGAAATAGCTCTAAATTTGCGGACCCATATACTCTTAAGCTATTGTATACGGCTTTCGTTCGTTCCAGTTTGGAATACGCTGCTTTCATTTGGAGGCCAAGTCATAAAAATCATATTTTCAGGATTGAACGAGTCCAAAAAGTTTTTCTTAAATATGCTTTGCGGTCATTGAGGTTCAATGATCCAATTCCATCGTATGAATCGCGCTTGCTTTTAATCAGCCTAAAGTCTCTGGAGGCAAGAAGATCAGTTCTCTCGCTTTCTTTTGCTCATGGTATAATCTCGGGTGGTATTGACTGCTCTTTTCTTCTAGAAAGAATTAACTTCAACATTCCACAACGTAATCTTCGTAGTTCGTTACCGTTTTATGGTCTTAATAGTAAAACGGATTATTCGCGAAATGCACCTCTTGTTCGTGCCTTAACTGAATTGAATGTAATCTCGAATTCTAACCAACTTGAATTCTCATCTTCGAAAAGTGTATTTTCAAGTATTCTTAATTCATTATTCTAGGTCGTAAGGTTATAGTTATTAACTATATCACACTGTAAATAGTCTGTAAGAATATTCTGTTCATAGACTTATAACAAATAAATAAATAAATAAATAAATAAAGAATTAGTAAAAATGGTAGTAGATATTAGTAAAAATAATGGTAGTTAGTAGTTTTAGTATTCGTAAAAATAGTAGTAGAAATTAGTAAAAGGAATGGGAATAATTAGTAGTAGCATTAGTAAAAATAGGAGTAGATAGTAGTAGCATCAGGAGTAGTCGTAGTGATAGTAAATAGTAGTAATTAGCAATAGTGGTAGAAGTTGTAGTTGTAGTAGTAATTCTTAGTAGTAGTAAACAGTAACAGAGGTAGTTAGTAGTAGTAGTAGAGATTATGGGAGTAGTAGTAATTATGATAACTAATAGCAATTTGATAAAATTCAATAAAAAATACCATAAAATATTTTTTGTTTTTTACTACTTTGTCTTTTATTCATCCCTTCTATACAACAATTAGCTCAACATTCATTCTTCAAGCTCAGATAAATTGATCGCCATTTTCAGGGGTGCAATAATTACAATTAATGGGTTATAACCCACTGTGCACTGTAAAGAGAATCAAAATCGTATTCTAATCAAATTTTGTTGACAGTATAGTTTACCATGAACTTCTTAAGGCTAGAAAAATAATAGATTCAAATTTACTCTTAAGTGAACAAATAGTCAAAAAAGAACTGTTTACAATTGTGAACCATAGCGTAAAAACGAATTTCGATTAGCATCGAGTAATTCAAAGCGGTTTTACGCCGATTACTGCGTATTAGCAATTTCACCTACTTAATCGCTTTGGCAGACAATCAATCTATCTTTTGATATTGCTGTTGATGGTGTTGTTGTTTTTGTTTTTGCCTAATTATGCTACTGCGTATGGTTTCAACAGCTGCCATTCACCCACAGCATGAATTTTAATTGAATTGGCATGGGGGTTGCGAAGAGCAACCGGAAAATTAGTTAAAAAAGCAATTTGAGAAACGAAGAATAGAGCACGATGTTAAATTCGCAGTGAATGGTTGTGAAGATGCGCACGCCCACATCCACGCCTGTTGACCCGCACCCGGCTGTCACAGAGCCAAAAGTAGGCGGTTAAAAGAATATAACGTAAATTTTTATACCTATTGTAAAATTTTCTATATCGAAATAGTTTATTGCAACAGTGAGCTGGTTTCTGATTGAAATTATATTTTTACTTTAGAAAAATCTCGCTATAAGTAGGCTAGCTATAATTCAGCGTCAATTTGTTACAATTTGTTACAATTTATTATTACATTTCATTGTATAAGGGAAGAACAATTTGAAAATTCCAAACATTGCTTAGCGTTTAAGATAAGCAATAGAAGTTATACAAATAATGTATGTTTAGCAAATATGGGAATAAACTTAAGAAAATAAGACATTTGGGATATTTGAAATATATCAAGAGAGAGTGCAACTATTTGAGCGTCTAAGTTGTGAAAAACGCAAATCGTTTATAGACCAAGCTCTGAGCTCTAGTAGATTTTATGAAAAACTTAATTGTAACATTAATTTTAAATAGACCATTTTTTCAGAGAGTCGTCTGAGATGTCGTGGATTTTCAAAGTAAGGTGTGATTTAATTGCATTAAGTAAGGTCCGTTTTCTCTCCTGCCTGTTTATGCGGACGTTACGCAACCAGAGATAAATTTGTCGTGTTCTTTTTCTCAATATCCTGTTAAATATTTATTTAACTCTAGTGAATAGATGGCAGGGCTGGAAAAGAAAAGAAAAGAAATCCTCAAAATCACTTGCTAACAAGTTAATAAATCCAGGAAGTTTTCTTGCGTTTAATATATTTTCAAATAACAAACTTAAATGTGCATTAAACAAACAAACAAACAAGAGGTAAAAATTTAACTTCCGAAAGAGAGAATTACAATCAAATACCTCCAATGAAAAAATGTGAACAATTCAATTAGCAGTTTTATGTTTACAACCATAGCGATAAATGTTAACCGGAGAATTGGCTGACTGTTAAATTTGTCGGCGGGATAAACATAGCAGGCAGGTGAGAAAACGAAAATGCGTTAAAAGAGGATATAAATTTTAGCACGCAGTCGAGAAAACGGCCCTAAGACTTATTACGCTCCGTTTCCTATCTAAATGACGACAAAAATATCTACCATTTTATAGACAGATATGCGATTTTAGAGGAGTTAAGGTATGCATAATTTAAGAAAAATATTTTGAAAGAAACTATGCTAATAAAAATATTAAACATATGTTATACTTTAGAGTCAATGCTTTAACATATCTTTAAGTGTAACCTTCGTCGCTTCCACGAATATGCGACAGAAATGCGCTGTCTCCTTTCAACGAGCGTGTTGATCGTAGCTTAGCACCTCAGTTCCTTCGGAAAACAAAAACATGTCCAGCATGTATGTACAATATTTTTTAAGTTAATACTATAATGGTCGCCGTTTATTTTCCTGTGATAAAAACAAAATATTTTTATATTTTTTATAAACACTTATAGTAGCATAATTTAAATACGTTAATGAAAAAAATTTTGTTTAAAGTAAAACTTCCTTAACGGCATGAGAGTGGTTTTTACATCGCGCCACCACCTTCTACTACTACTAACTACTAATAATTACTAAAACTACTACGACAACTACAACTTGTACTACTACCTACAACTGCTACTAACTACTACTACTATTTTTACTTATGCTACCACTAATTTCCGCTATTATTTCTACTAATGCTAATACAAATTACTGCTACTATTTTTAAAAACTTCTACTACTAGTTTTACTAATTGCTACTACCATTTTTACTAATGCTACTACTAAATACTAGTACTACTTTTTTTTACTTTTTTCTACTACTATTTTTACTAATACTACTATAATTACCACTACTACTTTTGGTATTTTTACTGCTATTTTTCTTAAGCTACTACTATTTACTGCTACTATTTTTATAAATTTTTACAAATATTTTTTCTAATGCTGCTATTAATTCCTACTACCGTTTTTACTAATGCTACTACTAAATAGTACTACTACTTTTTTTTTACTTTTTTCTACTACTATTTTTACTAATACTATTATAATTACAACTACCACTTTTGGTATTTTTACTGCTATTTTTCTTAAGCTACTACTATTTACTGCTACTATTTTTATAAATTTTTACAAATATTTTTTCTAATGCTGCTATTAATTCCTACTACCATTTTTACTAATGCTACTACTAAATACTACTACTACTTTTTTTTACTTTTTTCTACTACTATTTTTACTAATACTATTATAATTACCACTACCACTTTTAGTATTTTTACTGCTATATTTCTTAAGCTACTACTATTTACTGCTACTATTCTTATAAATTTTTACAAATATTTTTTCTAATGCTGCTATTAATTTCTAAAATGCTAAATAGTATTTAGCTCGCTATCTCTTTATGTTGTCAGCAAAGAAGTTTTACTTCTGGCTCGCGCTTTTAAGTCCACAAGTGTTTGTGCTTTTTTGCTTTCGTTCTTTTTATCCTAAACCGTGTGTTGTTTCTAAGAAAGTTGATAATCAATACTATAATAATTTAAGGAAAATGATTTTTTATGAATTATTTGAATAAGTAAATACAGTCACTTAACTTGATCATATTAAATGCATTGTTTCGATCTTTAATTTACTATTAAAAGAGGCAATACATAAGTAGGTAGATGTGGTAATAGGTAAATAGCTTTATTTCGCATAAAAATAGTTAATAAACAGCTTAATAGTTTACCTTTAGAAAAAATGTAGCTACCAAACACTAATTTGTGCCACACAATAGTAAGATAGTTAGTTGTCAACTAATGCAGGTGTAACCTGGGCTGACTTTTTTGCTACCATCGCCGTACAAAATTCGTTAGCTTTTCACAAAAAAAATATGCAATTAATAGTCAGAAACGTTTTAAAAATTTTCGTCGAACCGACTAATGGCATTACGACACCTAAGTCTAGGGGTAAGCAAAAATCTAAAATAAAAGTTTCCTTTACATACACGGTGTTGTTCGTATCTTAAGCAACAACATTCAATGCAGTACAGTTGGCCACTTATGTTTACTAATTTGATTTTTAATAATTTTTTACAGAAATATAACTCATTGTGTAACATAAACAATATAAATAAAGCTTAAAAACATTTTACGAAATTCACAAAAATTCATCGAACTTAAAACAATTTTCATGAAATTCTAAAACTTTTAAATCAGAATTTTTAATAACTTTTTGGTTATGCGGTTTTGTAGCCCGTTTAATTTTACTATAATAAAGTTCAGATTTCAAGTGGCTGAAAATTCTGATTGATTTTTTATCATTTTTTTAAAAACAGGCGGTGGTCAGCATTTTTCTTCATATAAAAGTAAATTTGGTTCATGCGTTATATGGATGAAAATGTCGATTACCAACTGTAAAAAAAAAAGATCAAAAATCAAGCAGAATTTTTACAATGAGTTATACTTTTGAAAAAAAAAAATATTATTAAAAATAAATTAGTAAAAATAAGTGGCCAGCTATATTATATTGAATTTGGTTGCTTAAGATACTACGAACAATACTATGTACATATATGGCTTTTTAACGTAACAATTAAGTCACAGTTAAGAGTACTTAGCTATTCCCTAAATTACAATATTGCATGCGCTTTGTACTTTTTGTCACTATTACACTATGTGCTCCAAAGTTACATAACTGGCTAACGGTAAGTCAAACTTTTAAGCGAATGTCTAAGTTTCACCAAATTGTACGTATGTTTAAAAATTAAGTTCGGAAAAATGCACTATGCTTCTTTTTATTAGAATTATGTAGCATTTAAAACTAATGAAAGTGTACGCTTAAAAATCTCACATTACGACACGACGAACAGCCATAAAATATGAATTTGCACAGTGGCGTTTGGAAATGTTTATACTTGCTACTTTCCAACTAATTTAATTTCCTTTTAATGTGCAAAAAATAATTAAATGAAATAAGTGGCAACTACGCAAATGCACTAAATATATGTATGTACGTTTGTATGTATGTATGTATGTATGTATGTATGGAAGTGTGCATACAGTTTTCCATCTCATGCCGCAACGCTGCGCAGTTGGCAGTTGGCAGTTTGCACTTTTACTTTGTGCTTTGAGTGGAGTTGGGAGTTGAAACGGAATTGGCGTAAAGCTGAGCAGAGTGTAGTGTAGAAGCAACTTAATCTCGCTTAATTTAATAAAACATGTGCACAACTATTGCAACAAAATGCAATGCCACACAGGCCCCAACACACACACGCACACACACACACACACCTACATATAATATATGGAAATGCAGATGTATGAACATGTGCGTGTGTGTGTGTGGGTTTGTATTTGTGTGCATGCCATTAAGCCGTGCTCATTATCCTTGGAGAGACAGCAAGTGGAAGGCTTCCGCACACTAAGCATCTCTCAACCATACTGCCTTGCCTTACTTTCTCATCCGCCGTGCATTTAGTTAAGTCAGTTTAGTTCATTGCAACAATTTACGCTTTTAAGCTGTCGCCGCCGAAAACTACTAACGACAAAAGTTATAATTGCATAAATGTGCACACACACACACACACACACATACTCTTTTGCATATTTGAATCTATTTGGTACTACCTGTGCTCTTGCCGAGGTATATTTATTTATTTCATACAAACAAAAGTTGCCGCTGCTGCTGCGCTTTGTCAGTTCCTGCCCGTTTCTACAATACTTCAAGTGTCAAGTGCTCAGACTTTTAACGTGTGAAATCTGAAATGTACTTATACAACTACCATTTCAAAATGCGTACATTTCGCTATGAGGGGTGAAAAGTAGTGGTGGTGATGGTGGCGGTGGCGGTGTTGGTGGTGGGCGTGCAGATCTTACGGCATATGGGCTGCCGGAAATGAGGCATAAATCAAATAAAAAACCCCAAAAAAAAAGGTACAAAATCGCATGCAAAATTCGCCCAGAGTGTATTTAGAAAATGACCCAGTGAGAAATTAGGCTCATGCTACTTATAATAAAAAAACAAGTGTTAGCTATACGTGCGGCCCTTGGCTCCAAAACCGAAAAAATATTATTGCATTCGTTTAACCCTTCGTTGATCTTAAAAACGCTGTATTTTCCCCGACCGTGTGGGTAGATTTCTACCCATATTGGGATTTCATATATTTTGTACGAAAAAATTTACATTGAGTCAATCGTATTATGAAACCCAATTTTCTATATAGTTTATCCAATTGGCGCACACTGTACGTGAATGGTTCCATTATTAGACTAGTTCTTTGCCAAAGCAACATATAAACTCTGTGTTTTTGTCCTTTTTTGTGCTCTCCGTGTAACAACCTTCGCATCGTTCACGTCCCTTTTGATAATCGGGCACTTCAATTTTAGAACGTTAATGAGGAGAACAAGAATGACTTTGAATTTGGTAGAATTCTACCCATAAGGAAGGAAAACACATTAATTTTCTTACAAATCGCTTTGTCTATTACGTGGTACTCAAAAGTAATGGATTTTGTTCAAAAATAGTTTCGTGACAAATTCTTAGGTCCTAGTGTGACACAGATAGGCTCATGTCTTCTCAACGTACATACACGCTGTGCGACTGGGAGTGAGCTCGCGGGACTACTGCCGCAGCTGTAAATTCGAAGAAGAAGTGGAGAGTGTAAAGCACTTCATCTAAGAAAACTATTTCTGTAAAACCTGGCGAAAATACCCGAAATCAAATGAAGACAAGCTTTAAAGTTCATTACGCTAAAGAAATGGTTCGATCATGGGTGAGCGACGCACGATCGTATGGGAACGTAATTTCATATGACGTCACAAAAGGCCTATTATTCACCGAAGTGCAAGAGGTGTCTCTACCTCCAGCCATTATAACCTAACCTACGTCTTTGAGTTTAATTTCGACAGAAACTTTTTAATTAGGTTTATTTTATTTATTTACTTATATTTATTGTTAGTTCTACCCAAAGGTCAACGAACGGTTATCTAAATTATTCATTTCACTACATTAAAAAGTCGCGGACTGACCACAACATAATACTTCATTATTTTTAGTACTCTTGGAGTGCAATGAAATCTAGTCGATATTCTGAGTTTGCAGTTACAGTTGAGCGGATATACTTAATCCCAAGTCTTACGTCTACGTTCGTGCACTATGGGCAACGTGAGCAACCCATGTGCGAGATGCGGCAATCACCCACAGGGGCCTTGGGTCGCGGCAGAAAGAGAGGCAGCTTTGGAGGGCCCCCACCGACTTACTCAGTTTAAGGCTCCACTAAAGTTACAGCGTCTGTTCGCCGTTAGGTGCGGCTTCAAGGTGGCGTCTGTCTTGAAGCAATCGACATGCTATATAAACGTGTCTCAAAATTACAAGTTCCCAAGATTGTGCGCTGGTAGCTTGGTAGCCGCCACTTAATACAATATATCCAATGATAAGATTCAACAAGCCTCGGATGAGACCCTCTATTCTGACGGCGACCACGTCAAATGTTTTAAGAACTGGTACTGGAAAGTCCGGACCCTTAATTGGGCACTCTTCCTTGCTGATTGAGGTCCTCATAAAAGCAAAAGCTGGCATCACCTTAATCCAATAGATCCGATTGACGGGGTAAAGAATGAAAAGGATCGAACATAGTTTCTGAATGCCTCAAAGGTCTGGTGAAATGTTGAAGAACGTGTACCACGCATTTTTTCTTTAACAAATGATAATAAGCCATTATTGCATAGACCCAGTTTCGACGTCTGCCATGATACTGTTAACGTTTCAGAAGCACACTAATTGAAATTTTTGACATTTCTTTGCACCAATCCACAGGACCTTTTTTTGAGCTCTAATAAGATTGTGTGAAATGAACCGCTTAATGCTCATTCACTACTTAATGCGCATGCAGGCTCATTTGTTTTTGACTTTTGCCAATGTGCTAGGATACCTCTATCTCGGTATAACTATTACATGCCGACCCTTTTAAATCATCTCTCGTACATTTCCGATCCATGCGGCAACAGCAGTAGTTGACGAACAGCCTTGGCGGCCTTCACTGCCTTCACGGCCTTCACTGGGGCTGACGCGACTACTTCTAAATTCATAAAAAGTGCTAAGAGACGAATGAAGCCGTTCCAAGCTTTGTTCTTGCGCTAAGTCGCACTAAAATCGTAAAAAAATATCACACGAGAATTTTCACTAGAAACTTTTATTTTTCCACAGAATAGATTTATTTGAGACATTGTAAAATCAAAACTAGTAGGCGGAATTTTTATTTGTAAGTGTTGTGTTTGACGAATGTGTAGCGTGTGTGCGCTTCATTCGCTAGGTCCCTTGTTCAAATTCTAGGCGGTGCAAGTAACATTAAAACTGATAGAAAAGTTTTTTCTAATAGCGGTCGCACCTCGGCAGGCAATGGCAAACCACCGAGTGGATTTCTGCCATGCAAAAACTTCTCGAAGTCGGTGTAAAACTGTAGGTCCTTCAAGACGCACACAGAAGTTCGGTCGAAATTGCGTAAGCGGTTATAGCGCCAATTAAGTAAATAAGTAAGTTGTTTTCCTTAGAAAATATAACATTTTTGGGAAATCATGGCGGGTCATGTAAAAAAATTTTAAATGAGATGTGAACGCGATTATTGCCAGATTTAAATGATCGGTTCACCAGTATCAGCATCTTAAAGAAACATTCCAACGGTCATCGATCTGCATTATTCAATATTAATGAAAAAAAATATCTCGCTAAATATTGATTCTTACTTTTCTTGTTCCCAAAAGTGGCATGTAACTCCATTCCTACCGACCCGCTTTTTTCACCCTCCAATGCAAATTCACTCATTTTCTTTATGGCATTACATCATTTAAGTGTGAAAACTCAGCACAAGAGCTTCAAGAGAATTGAAGTTCAACCCTCAGCTTCGTGATTTTTAATCTCACCATATTGGCATGCAGTGGAAAATAGTTTTCTATCCACCGATTAACACCGTGCCTTTGAATTATTATTCTTCGGTGTGCAGAAAACTCACTTAATGCTTTCAATCGCTAAATTGCCTTTGTTGTATGAATTCTTGACATTTGGATGGTGAGGAGAAAAAACTTTTGAAATAAATAATAATTTTCATCATATTGTTAAGTAGAATGTGAGTTGGAAGCGCGGAAACTGGTTACGCCTGCCAGTGTGGCGTTAATCAGCTAGTGCGCCTGAAAACTAAGCAAAGAAATTGTTAACTGCACTGCAGCCATTTAGGAGGGAGGGGTTTTGATTTGGTAAGAAAAATTACTTTGAGCATTGAATGTCAGTTGTATTACGCACCTCCTCTTGACAACGAATTTTTCTGCGTGTGACTACAAATAGCTCATAACCTACATTAGCATTAAGGCTATATTTAAAAGAGAGTTGCTGCCACCTATTAAAAAAGTTATAGTCACAATAAAGAAATAATTTAAATCACGTATTGCGATACATGTATGGCGATTGGACAGATCTGGATAAGATTTGGCCCGTATTCAGTCCGTTATTTAGGTACCATAGAATAATTTTTCAAAAGTAGTTGCCACCTGTTTAAAAGCCTAAATTCAATTAACCCAATCAGTGAAATAAATTATTGCAATATGGATATCAAATAAAGCTTCAATTTTCAAATGTTTTGAAAGTAGGTTGCCACCTAATTAAATGCAAATTAAATTATATTGAAAAATAATTGCAATTTTACACTAGGAGCGTCAAACGAAAAGTTTTAAAAACGCTTAATTACAAAAATATTTTTGCAGAGGGTTGCCACCTGTTTAAAAAATTCACTAAAATGATAAGCAAAATCAAATTTTTGAATTCGGATTTAAAATTTAAGAAAACTTTATATCGAAAAACCTATGCAGGGGGTTGCCACTTATTTAGAAGAGCAAATTAAATGAAATTATTAGCATAAGAAATATCAAGGCAAGAGATTCAAAGAAAGCATTCTTATAAAAATCATAAAAATGTGTTTACTGAAATATAGAAGACTTGCTATGAAACGAAAGTGTTTTAACGAAACTATTTTTGAAAAGGGTTGCCATCTTTTAAAACCCGTTGATTCAAATTAAAAAGTGCTGTGCCGGAAATGCTGCTATGATGGCATCAAACGAAAAAAACTAAAGAAGTTATATTCAAGAAATATATTTGGGGTTGAGGGTTGCCACCTGTTAAAAAAGAAAAATAATGCAACTAAATTTATAAGAAAAATTAAAAATTACATTATTGGTTTGAACATTTGGGTAAAATTTGACGCAGATATAGCTAGTAGGCTGTAACAATACAAGGAGTTGCCACCTTTTAAAAACCCTAAAATTAATTTAATAAATAAGCTTCTTCAACCACTGACTGTAATCGGCAAATATGAATTAGGGTAGGGATATATTTTTTTAGGTAATAAAAAATTTGAAATCAAAAGTAAAAATTAATTGAAAGTTATTACCTTAAGTGCAATTTTTTTATTTCCTTTCGGTTACTAATTTCATTCATTTAGACAATTGGTCATTGCTTTGCAGATCTTATTCTTCCAATTAAGGTAACTCTTAACATTAGTTAAATGATCACTTTATTTATTTGTATGTTTTTTTTAATTTTCTAATTTCTATGTTTTCTAACTTTTTACTTTAAACTTTGAGTAACGATTTCTAAAAGTTAAACAATTTTTTTCATTTAATTTATTTGTTACTCTTTACAGTTGTTGCCCAATTACTAAACTAGTTGTTATAAAAAAAAATATCACCACATGTGTAGACATTGTAGCATTTAGAACGCTCTCCTGAAATGTAGCACAAAAACTAAGTTTACATTTCGCCATTTAAGGAGATGATAGTTGCGTCTTCGGGCAAACCGACCAACATCTCCACACACAATAAAATCTGTTATATCTGGCTAAATGCCAAATGCCAAGCACTTGAGATATCCCTCACAAAAGTGGTCACACAAAATTAAGATAAATGAGATGAGCACACCCAGCGAGCAGTAAAACTTTAAAAAATATGCATTAAATGCCATTGATGTTTTATATTAATGTTATTTTTCTGCAAGATGATAAAATGTGAAAAGTATATGAGGCTGCAGCTATTGTTATCAGTATATGGATCGATATTGTTATCGTTATCGATATCTTTGTCGTTATCGTTAATCTTGTTGCCGTTATATATTCAGTTGAGAATATATCTTCAAATTCTAAATTAGCAATAAAGTTATCGGTATTGTTATTGTTTGTAGCCATATCGACTTCAATTTTTTTGTAATTTTCATTGAATGTCCAAATAACAAAATACAATAAATGCAAAATATCGTGTGCACAATCAGATATGATATAAGGGGGACTCGACTTTTATATCGATGAGAATTTGGTTTAAAAAGTAAGATATAATTTAAGAAAAAAATTAAAGCATAAATCAGTAACATTCCTCTTGCATAATTTATGTTATCCAAGCATTAATAAAAAAATTAATAACAAAAAATGAACACCGAACTACCGCCAAATAGCGCCTTTATAGCAATAAAAATATATTATTGTGTAGTAGATTCTCGTAGATGGCTACTGTCAAAATTTCAACCGATTCGGAGTCATAGTTTTGTTTTGACCGCGTGTGGATGCTGGAGTGTCTGCGGATTTTAGAAATTTGGAAAAAGAGCAAAGTTTTTGGAAGTGAAATCGCGCAGCGAAATTGAAGAGCGCTTCAATGCTGTGTACGATGATTCTTCCCGTTCGCTAGCACACGTCAAAAATTTATTTAACGAGTTTCAATGTGGTCGCCTGTCGTGGGTTTTTAATGAGCCATGCCCCAGGAGCTCCGAAAACAGCTAACACGGAAGATAACGTGACAAAAATTTACGGCAGACCGCTTTGGTCATAGTCTGCATGAAATTTTGGGCATGAGAAAGCATCGGAGCGTTGGATGCCTCATTCGCTCCCTCCGGACAACAATCGCAACCGCGAGGCCACTTCAGAGCAGTGCTTGACGCCATTGAATTGGGTTACAAATTGCAACCCCATCTTCCCTATTTTCCGGATTTGGCTCCGTGCCACTTCTTTTTGTTTCCAAATATGAAAAGGTCACTCGCCGGGCAGAAATTTGAATCGAATGAGGAGGTCATCGACGCCATGGAGGCCATCTTAGCAGACCTCGAAAAAGATTAGTGAGTTCAAACAAGCAGTAGGAGAAGATTGTTTGATGTGCTGCACGGCAAGGATGATATACTACAAGATTGCGCCTTCCGAACTGAGAGCCACTGAAAGTGGAAATGGTAGGAACTGAACAGGAAGAAATTCTAAAAAAGGAGAAGAAGATGTGAACTATTTAGTTTTATTTTTACTTTGAAAACGAGCTACCACACCTTTCAATTAAAATGAATACAAAATTTAATTTTTGCTTTTAAAATCAACAAACTTGCACTTTATTTCACAACTATTTTAATTAGATTTTTCATAAATACGAAATCATGGCATAGTAAAGTTTTAAATAAAGTGTAAAATAAGAATTAATCTAAAACCTAAGAGACATCTTGTCATAGGCAAGTAAAGATATTCATAGAAATAGAGGAGGTAATATCAGAAAAAATGTAATTGCAAAAACTACGGGTCAAGCTTTTTCGAAGATTTTTATTCATCAAATTCTGTATTGGCACAGTTCATGTGTACACATTGGCTTACTACAATATAGACAAATGTTTGGAGTTTTTTCGCTTAATCCTACTAAGGGGCATACATATGTAACACAATTGACGTGCAACCGGATTGTTTTCCATTGCAGGTCGTGGTGCCAAAGTCCAAACCCAGAAGTTTTCCAATTACATCTGGTAATATCAGAGAAAACCTTGGGTTGCCGTCATTGCAAATCCGATAAAACTAATTGCCTTGCCTATTTTTTTTTTGAAAAGCTGTACTCAAATAATTATCAAAATCCATCGAAGATTGAAAAATGATTTAGGTGACGTGTGCGTCTAGGCAAGAATAAATCGAGTATTCCTTGTCAAGCGCATCCATTCCTTCTACTTTGTGATGCATAGAGCACAGTACAGGACAATTAAACGGAGCAGTGGTAAAATTAATTATAAGATAACCAAACAGCAAGTAAGACATCTGGTAAACTCACGCCTACCATGACGTGTAAAAAAATATTTTCCAAGAAAAATGTTCCTAGTAAACTTTGAGGAGTGGTAATTTTTACAGCAACATCAGCATTTCTCGGCTGCGGTCACACCTCCGAAAGTAAAAATACAACTGATCAGTAATGACAACGAAACGAGAGGCAACTGAGAGAATCAAGTCTCTGGAGCGCAAAATAAGAGAGTAATTTAAACTAATTTAAAAGTAAAATAAATTGTGCCACCACCTCCAAGTTAAAAGTTAAAGGATTTCAGTTAAAGTCGTCAAGGATATTCGAGGATATACAAATTTTAAAGGCCATTTTTTTTATATTCTTGGATTGTATACACTGCGCTTCTTGATTTAATAACCATATTTCCATATTTTGTATTTATATGATTTTTTGTAAACCGCTCCTTGTTGAAATTTTTACACCCCTTAAGAAAAACATATGTTCTGTAAAAGGCAGTCCGAAGGCTAACGACTTTTGTGAAAGGTTTTTTTTCTTTGCCGAGGTCGCACCTACAGAGTACTGGGTATTTCTTTCCACGCCCACATTAACCCAACTCAGCCAGCTGGTAACCTTTAAATGTCACTAGCAAACAGTTGCATTTGTGGTTGGAAAATCTAGAGCATAGAGATAACAAGATGGCAACAATCTTGAAAAAGAAATCTCAGTGTGTGTGTGCGCTCTGTTTGATATGACAACAAAAGATTGGCAAAAATATAATCTTATCTACATACATACATATGTATTTTATGAACCTAAATACATATTTACTTAAACCTTGCTATACTTCACACTAATAAGTCTGCACTTTTGTTAACCCCCCCGCATTCCCCTATTCAAATTACTTGAGCTCTTAGTTTTAGTTTTTTCCTTTTTAGTTCTTTTGCACTTCCTTAGTCGAGGAGTTCATTTAGCCAGTTACATGACACTTGTCACAAAGGCCATCTTGTAGTTATGTACAGATTTACGTACAGCCATATTTGCATGCTAATTCCATTGCAACTGTAAATGCTGCAAACCGCAAAAATTGGAATGCAAAAAAAAAAGTATTTACTATGATGTGGTAAATGAACAATTTAGCAAAAAGTAGTTGAATTCTGAAAAGCAAGAGAATGTGGACAAAAGGTTGAACAAAAAATTTCAGTAAGGAAAAGTAAATGTATGGTGGGAAATTAAATAGCCTTTAGCCTTATGAAGGTTCCTTATCCTTCATTTGGTAGGCCTATAAAGTAAGCAAATAATTGAAGAGAATTTAGTAGAGAACTGAGTAGAAGATGTGAAAACAATTAATGATTTAACTTATTTTAGAATAAATTATCATTCTAGGCTTTAGGTATGCAAAGTTCAAGGTTTCTAAATAAAAATTTTGCTCCGATTTAATAAGTAATTTCCAAGAAAAATGGAACTAAAGGAGGCCGTACCTTATTTACCGAAAAAAATGTTTCCTCAATATCTGCATCGACGAGGGCAATTTGAAGAATCCTTGCAAAATTTATCAGACATCTCCACTAAAAAAAAAAAAGAAGCAGGCTGTGTCAGAGACACGGCCATTAAGTTTAACGTCGAATACGCCATCTGATAAGACAGAAAACATATGTAACAATAAATGATAAATAATACAAGCAAATGAATTTCTTTATTTGATAGTTACTTTGGATGATATATGTACATAAGCTTATGATAGGAAAAATAGGATAAAAATGTTTTTAAATTATCAATTAAATTTCTCGCAAAAACGAAGTCAATGGCTGTTATCAACAGTAAAGATAAATGATAAATAACATACGCGAATCAATTTTATTATTTTTTTTGCAGTGCTTGGCAGCATTTTCTCTTCTTTTACTCTACTTTAACTTGCCCGCCCAAAATTATGCAATACAAAGAAAGGGCTGCACGAGTACATTTAAATCGCCCAACAGCAAACACTCAACCAAACACCACACACATATTTGTGTGCATGTGTTTATACAATTTTCATTTGAGAAATTTAAATATTAGGAAGATATCAACCAACATGAAATGCATGTCAAACGAAAGCTAACATCTTCATTTGACTACAAAAAAAAAAAAAAAAAAATAATCGAGCCGTTTCCTTATAATTAAAGAAATAGATATTACAACAATAAAAACCTGACATTGGTGCCCATACCGTAAGGTAAGACGTATTCTACGCCAAAAATGGTGTTACCGTATTAGAGTACCAACCTTCAAACCATTAACTACGAAGTTTCAAGAAGATCTGTCAATTCGTTTTTTTTTGGCAGCCATTCGAAGCAAACAACTTTTGAGTTTTGTGAAAAATGTAATAAAACGAATTGGAATAAAATAATAAACATTTCCCGGACTCTTCACCATCAATTAGTTTGATTTACAAGTGGATTGCAGATTTTCGTTGTGGTCATGCGAGCACCGATGATGCTCAACTTTCGGGAAGGCCAAAAGACGCTCTCACTGAAGAAACGACAGAAAAAATACACGACATTGTTTTGAACGATCGGAGAGTGAAAGTGAGCGAGATAGCTGACATGATGGAGATCTCAACTGAACGTGTACACAACGCCTAGCACGTAAAATTGGATATGAAGAAGTTATCCGCACTTGCTCACATCGGACCAAAAACGTCAATGGCTGAACACATCGAGGCAGATTTTGAAGAATTAAGATATGTAAACTTCAAATTAATTCTAGTTCAATTTTATTATGGTATGTTTACTAATTATAACAATGGTTTCATCGACTTGTCGGCTTGGGTCAACAGCTGTGTGTAAAACTGGCCTAAAGTGAAAAATTATCTTTAGGCGACGCTAAAGCGCACATTTCGTTTTTTAACTTTTATTGCTTTATGACGACTGGACAAATTTGAATAGGATTTGGATAAGATTTGTATGGATTTCCATATACGCCGTTTTTGGAAATTGCTACCCTTTTATAAACTTAACTTTAATTATGGGTACCAAGCATGAGCTTCACTTTCAAAAGAGTGAAAATGAGCAAGCTATTATATTAAGTACCTAGCATTAAATTTCTTCTTCTTCTTAATTGGCGCAATAACCGCCTAGGTTATTTTCGCCTTTGCCTGCTATCTGGTGCTAACTAGAGACACTAAGTGAGCCTAAGTTCTTCTCCACCTGGTCTTTCTAATGTAGAAGAGGTCTTTCTCTTGCTCTGCTACCTCCAGCGGGCTGGATCATCTTGGATGAGATGGCTTCTCCGAAGGTTTTTCCGAACGACGAATTCCGTAAAAAATAGAACGATGAGTTTTATTGCCATATAGACTACGTCGGGATGTACGGTATGATGAGAGATTTATATAGCTTAGTTTTGGTTCGTCAAGTGAGCTCTTTAATCACTTGCCTACTTAGCCCATAGTAGCACTTGATAGCAACAGAGATTCTCCACTCGACCTTCAAGCTGGCATTATTGTTGGTACTTATGCCGGTTTCGAGACAAACAAAGTCCTCCATTTCTTCGAAGTTGTAATTGTCAACAGTTATGCGGAAGCCAATACGCGAGTTCGTTGACTGTTCATTTGATGGCAGGAGGTACTTCGTCAATTGTGTAGCTCTCAAAAGTGATGTGGGACCTAAGGCGTAAATTTACCTTCGATATTTTGGATCTGAAGACAATCACATAGCCTGGTGAATTTTTCCGTGCTAGAACCTGATGCTACAGACTATCATGTTCCTGCGTCGGGCAAAGTCGGAAAGTCAGTAATATGAGGTTTCGTCGTGGAGCCTGAGCCCGGGTGGGTAGTTCTGCTGGTTGTAAGAGTATACCAAGTGAAGAAAATGGGTCATCCATCAATTAATTAGGTCAACGGGTTTGGGTAAAAGCTATTATTGTTCTTCATGTAATAAGTTTTTTGTACATACATAATACATGGAAGTATTTATTTGGAAATTTTATAATTTCTGCAGGGGAAATATAGCCATTCGTTTAGAATTCCGATTAATTGAATCATTATTAAAAAATTCCACATCTTATTTACCGTATAATAAATATTACCATACGTTTATCGCCATTTAGTCTGCATTCGTCAAAATCACCCTTATAAAACTCGATGATTTTCATTCTAGATCAGACAGACATAAATAAGATAAATCAGCTCGTGGTCCAGATGGGAGTTCCACACGAATTCAGAAAAAAATCAGAGTTTCTATTTTACAAAAAAATTTATTAAGAGCCTGTTCATTTCAAGGACACCGGCCCATTCGGGTCGTGATTTGCTTTTTCCATGAAACTCAAAAAAAACTATGTATATCGTTTTTTGGTCAAAGTTATCAGACACGTATTTTTTCTTGCGACCGAAAAAAATGTTTCGAAAATCGCAATTTTCGGTCTTTAAAATTTTCTTTTTTTTCTAAATGTAGGTACTTAACTTTTCAAGACACTGACCGATTTTTATACTGCAACTTGCAAAATGTTCGTAATTAGCTGAATTGCCAACTCATGTCCAAAAAAATTTGTGTCGGAAAAATTAAAAGAGCCACTTTTTTAAACTTAATTTATCGAAAAGCGTTTTTTTTATTTTTCATTTTTTCACATCAAAAAAAAGGACACTACAAAATATATTTTGGCCAAGCGCCTATTAGCAAAAACATTTTGTTTAATATTTCATTTTGCGAAAATTTATAATTTAATTTTAACTTGGAAATTTTTAATTATAAATTTTTATGTACACTTATGGATTCTGGCCCCTGAATTTTTACCTATGAGATTTTCCTTTTAAAAAAAAAAAGCTTTTGAAATTTTTCATTGGAATCTCTTTCCCGTGGCAGATACCAAGCCCAATGCACAACCAGATTTTGGGGAATTTTTTTGTTTTAGGGAACATTTATATAGCGATCCGCTTGCTCCAAGCCAGACGCCCGCTCGCAGCCGCAATTACTGATGAACAGATGCTGCAAAACCCTGGTGGGTCCTTAAACCGAAAACGTCAGAGTGCCCCATCAGGTTCGCCTTCTCACTTTAGCTCACTCCCAAACGAATGTTCGAGAGCTACCCAGAGAATTCTTCGGTAAGATCACTCGGAATTTGTGAGGTGCTTGAACCGCATGCAGGTGAATGGCGATCAGAGACTTTCCCCACTTGCATGGACTTCTACACACGGCCCCATCCTATCGGAAGTTAAAGTAGGGAGCGAGGCGCATTTTCCGAAAAAATAAGAGCGAGGCCAAGGTACCCGAGTGCGAAAAGTTTGAGATGCTTGCCGATAGGAAAAACGCCCGAAAATTTTACCAGAAGGAACGGCGGCTTACAGAAAGTTTCAAGACCGGGGCGATTTCCTGTAAGAATGAAAACGACGACCTGATGACCGACATCCAGAATATACTTAAACTGTGGACGGAGCACTTCTTCACGCTACTTATGGGTAGTGGCGCGGAAAACATTGAAGATGATCGAACCGAACCTCCAATCAATGAAGACGGAAGCGAAGTACCGTTACCCGACCTGGACGAAACTTGAACGGCAATAGCACGGCTTAGAAATATATAAGGCCGCTGGTGCTGGCGGACTACCAGCAAAGCTATTCAAGTGCAACGGCGAGGGGCTGGTAAAAGCATGCACCAGCTCATTTGGAAAATATGGTCAGACGAACGCATGCCTGCTGATTGGAATTGAAGTGTACTCCGCCCAATCCACAAAAAGGGCGATCCTGTAATATGCGCAAACTATCGCGGGATCAGTCTTCTAAGGATGGCATATAAGGTTCTGTCGAGTGTATTGTGTGAACGACTGAAGCCCACCGTGAACGAACTGATTGAACCTTGTCAGTCTGGCTTAAGACCCGGCAAATCTACCATCGATCAAATATCCACGATACGCCAAATCTTGAAAAACACCCGAGAATGAAGAATAGACACACACACAATTTTTGTCGACTTCAAATCCGCTTTCGATAGCACAAGAAGAAGTTGCCTATTTGCCGCAATGTCTGAATTTGGTATCCCAACAAAACTAATACGGCTATGTAAAATGACGTTGAGCAATATCACTAGCTCCGTCAGAATCGGGAAGGACCTCTCCGAGCCTTTTTAAACTAAACGAGGTTTTAGACAAGGTGACTCTCTTTCCTGTGACTTCTTTAACCTTACGTTAGAAAAGATAATTCAAGCTGCAGAGTTGAACCTTTCAGGCACTATAATTTATAAGAGCGTGCAACTTCTGGCGTACGCTGATGATATCGATATCATCGGCCTCAACAACCGCGCCGTTAGCTCTGCCTTTCCGAACAGGATAAAGAAGCGAAACGTATGGATCTGGAAGTAAACGAGGGTAAAACTAAGTACCTCCTGTCATCAAATAAACTTCGTCACTGTTAACAATTAAAATTTCGAAAAAGTGGAAGAGTTTGTTTATCTTGGAAGCAGCGTTAACACCTACAATAATGTCACCCTGGAAATCCAAAGTAGAACCTCTCTTGCCAACAAGTGCTACTCGTACTTTGAGATGAGTAGGCAATTGCGCAGTAAAGCCCTCTTTCGACGAACTGAAACCACACTATGGCGCTGAAGGATGGCCACTATCCGCATCGGATGAGACGGCCTTTGGAGTGTTCGAGAGAAAGATTTATGAACCTCTACGTCTTTGCGACGGCGAATATCGGAGGAACGATTTGCGCGGTATGATCTTAACGGCGATATAGGCATAGTACAACGAATTAAAATACAGCGGCTAAGTTGGCTGGGACATGTTATGCGAATTGACGAAAATCCTCTAGTACTGAAACTATTCAACGCAGTACCAGCTGGTGGTAGTAGAAGAGACCAAGTGGAAAAGGACTTGACGTCACTTGGCATTTCCAATTCTGTTAGCAGGAAGAAGGAGTGACTGGCGCAATTTGTTGAACTAATGTTTTATAAAAAATGTGTTTCTGAATTTTTATTTTCTGAAATCGTTGACGGAATTGTTTTAATTATTTTGGTATTCTTCGGTACGAGCCCAATTTTTTCTATAAAAGTTATAATAACATTTCCTCTCCATTATAAAATTATATAATGGCACTAAAAACAGAAACACATTTTTTTATAGGGAACCCTGTGAGCCTGCCACAAACAGGTTGGTGTACTTTTTTTAACCATGCTATCCGTACATAGCGGTGATGGTAATGCAATCGCCGCGGGTAGTTTTTTTTTACGATAATAAAGTTACGAAATGACACCTTCGGCCTAATTGCCTTTGTATAACAATGCAGTGGATATGGATATGAGATTTTCTTCAGCTCAAAGCATGCGTTCATAAATTGCCGCGAGAAATTTGCACTCCAATGTGGAATGACAATTGCAGGAGTTCCTTTGTTAAAATAAGACTAAAATAATTTATGTATGTACATATTGACTTCAGTAAATCGCCGCTTCGAGTAACACTACAATAAATGAAAGATAACACCGTGTATTTCATTTATAGCATATGATCAGCTATCAGCTTTCAAAACGAACGTACTCATTCAGACATAAATACTGTCACAAATAATTCGAAAAATAGTATGTTCCTATGTTTGTATGTCTGTCCATTTGTGTGCATATTATATCCAAAATATCATTTTCCTGTATGTACATAGTTGATTTTCTCACACCTTTTACAGTCGTTGTGTCAACTTGACCAACATACCGTTAACGGACGGCAATCATCAGTTTTCATCACACAATCGTGTCGTCGGTCAATTGAATGTCAATTGCCAAGGCAACAGCGTCACGATGCACAGTGGGTGGACGGCTGCAAAAAATCGTTTTCCGAATGTTGAAATTTTTTTAATTTTTATCAACGCAATCTTCAGTTAAATTGTTGATGTACAGAATCTAAAAGGATTTTCATACTTTTCCAAGCCTCTAAACGTGAACATTTACATATTAAAATTAAAATTTTTTTGAAAAATGCTGCTCATATATGCAATTTTTACAGCGTGGAATCTCCTGTCAAACTTATCACCTTATTTTTGCGACAATGTCAAAATGCATCCCATCACAATTGTCACAACTACTACGCCTAAAAATATGCAACTTGGATTTTACCACAGACCCTTATTTGGCATCAACGCCACCTTTCGCCAACTATCCAATCCGCTACGTTAAGTATTTATTACAAATATTTTAAATTTGTACACCATTGTTACTTTGCCTAAGGCAGAAAAATCGTCTGAAATTAGCCATTCCTGTGCCAACCAGCTTCAGTTCCATTTTCTATCTTGGAGTCGGCAATGTAAAAAGTTTTCATGGATAATAATCTGTATGCGGAGTTCTCATCTTCATCTCACTGTGGTTCGACTTTTCAATTGATTGTAAACTTTGAGCATCGGGAGGTTTGGGGGTCTCGTTTCAAGGAGCCACCCAAACTGTTGTCAATCCGCTTTTCAATGATTTCGATCTTCGGGTACTTGATTTGTGTCAGTGACCAGCCGAAACTCAATGAATCGATGACCAGAAAGGGTTTTCCTTTCCAGGCCTTCCATTCTTTGAAGTGATCCTCCATATCTTATCAGCTATAGTCAGATCGGTCACTTCTTGCCTTCTGGTAGAGACAAATATAGGTATATTGCCTACGTTCTGCTCTGTATTGTAAAATGTTTACGGTTTACTGGGAGAAATGAAGTCCCATCCCCACCGTCTTCCACATTGTTTTACACTAGCCCTCATTCCCCTTATCCCTCCCTGCCCTTAATTGCAATGGGAAACTATAACTGAGAGCTCGGCAACCCAATTTTGGATTTCCGGCTTACCTCAATTTCGTTCCATTCATAATGCAAATCAGATTACATTATCAGTATTTTTACTAAAATTTATTTCAGTAATAAGTAAACAAATATTTTTACTGCAATTTTTTTCTTGATTACTGCTGCTTGTAAATAGTGTGCCGATTTATGGGTTAATTGTAATATTTTTATATCAACCGATGTTTTCAACTTTTGAGAAAACTCGCTTAAGAAACTTGTTAAGAACTCCATTTGGCTGTGGTCTGAAACTTATACCATTCTATTTTTTGCCGTATTGGTAAAAGTAAGTAAAATAAAACAAAGTATAATCGAAAGCTGCCCGGTTTGTGAGTTATCTAACAATTATGTTAGAAACTCTAGTGTAAATAAATCAAATACATACAGGGTGGTCCGTATAGTTTGATTTTCATTAGGTCAACTTTTAGCCAACAAAATACGACCAACATACCAAAATACCAACATAGTGGCATTTTTTAATTTTGCATTGCAAATAATGGCTGTTTTCAAGCCATCAACAATATTTCAAGTCAAATTTGATGTAATAAAAACCAAGCATTCGTATCACATATCCACGAAAGGAAATGAATCGCTTTTCGCTTGCCCAACGTTGGGAAATAATACAAACGAAATGGACAACGATTTTTTTTTCGAAAAATCTAGTTTTCTTGGGGAACGTATTTCCAATTCGGCGGCTATGTTAACAGGCAAAACTGCAGTGGAGAAGCCAAAAGACAGCGGTGATGCTATTAGCACGTTTTTCTTTGAAAATCGTAGCGCCGATTCTTAATTCTCGTCCCGTACAATTAGTTACAATTGAAACTGTTGCGTGTTTAAATAACAAAAATTTTTTGAAAACTTAGAAGACGGGATCTTCGTGACATTTCTATAAGTATATTTTGACCTCTCGATCTATTCGAAAATTAAAGCAAAAGGCCGTAATTTACTTAAATAGAGGGTCGCCTTAAATTGAACGACGTCATGGGGCATAGGTAGGAAAAAAATATAAGATTTTTATTGTTTTATGATTAAATGTTATCAGGTTTTTATAAAAAAAATAAACCCTCAGTAAAAAATTTCATAAAACTATGTGACGGTGCAACAAGCTACGCCCGGACGAGGGTTAAAGCAAATGCAAAGCAAGCCATTCGCGATGTAGAGGCAGAAACCGTCACCAAGGTCTAGGAACACTGGCGAAGCAAGGAACGTCTTTGGCTCTCTCGAATAAACCTAAAATTATTAGTTTTGTTAATATTTTTTTTTTAAGTTTGTAAAAAGAAACCACCTACATACATATATGGAAACCGAGAAGCTTTGTCATACTTGACTTTAAAAAGTTTATGGTTGTGATTTGGTTTTACACTCGAAAAAAGGGTGGAAGAATTTTTTTTTTATTTTGATGTTGTCATTTTTGTTTTAATCTCTTGACTTTCTCCCGATTGAGTAAAGGTTATTTGAAGATAAAGTTCTATGCAGTTAGTTTTTATGTTTTAAATACAAAAATAATGACACTTTTTGAATATTTATTTATGTATGATACCCGAACAATTGTGCCATATAACCAGTATAGCTTTAAAGTCTACCACAAGCCACATTATCCAAATTACCAATCCACTTTCAAAATTATCTTATCCTCAACGCAAAAGTGGCCTATGTTTAATCTAACTTTAATTTAACTCCATCTATTTTTTTGCTGCGCTTCATGCTAAGCCTGCCCACTGTGCGACGTGTCGTTTACAAGCGGCGATTGTTGCAATGCGATATACATACATACACAAGTAGTGGCATGAAATTCTATTGTGAACGGCGAATGCAACAATGCTGTAAGATGAAGTGCCAATGGCAGTGTCAGTAAACAAATTAAATGCAAAAATAAGGAAATAAAGCAATTACTTAAGTAACTCATTGTAACGCATTCACGTAATGAAACATTACTTCAACTTGTACTTATTGTTCGTAATTCACTGCGTGATTTCTAAATTTTCCAAATTGCTTCATTGAAATAATTTTTTTTTAAGCAAACCAACTACGTAATTGGTGAAATTTTAATTTTTATAACTTACTAGCTTACTTAAATGTTCTGAAATTGAATATAATCGATCTTTGAATAGCGGTTTTAGAGATATTTCGGATCCAGCGCAACCTAACGATTAATTTTTTAACATTTCTTTAGTAGCCATTAGATATTTAAATACAAATTAAAATATTTCTTGAGTGTGGTTAGAAGGTTTATTTTTATTGGTAATCAGTTGCTCAAATAATACAAGCTTACAAATATCAAATCATTTTTCAAAACTAAATATTAAAATAAACAAAATCCTTCTCATCCTTTGCCGTTCACCATGCGATCTAACGATTAGAAATTTAAAGTACTAGTTGTACTTTTGAAAAGGGAGAATAAAAAAGCTCATAACATTGTATTTAAAGCGTGTATTATTCGATGAAAACATCCCTTATTCGAGACGTTTACTCCTATAAACAACAAATAGAGCGAAATAAGGAAGTTGATCGAATAGCAACTTACGTGCTCCCCACATAAGCCAAATAGCTGATGAAAGCCAACACTTCTTTGATTTTTGGTCCAACAGTCATCAAAATTTTACATCTGATACATACAAAATTTTACGAACACCTGCACGTCATTTGATCAACCAATTCGGTCTTGTAAGATCCGCTTTAGGCTTTTCCCAATGTTACGTTCGCGCATCTTCGTAATTTTAATGTGTGCTGAGATGAAATTGAGGTTTAGATAATTTCGTATTCGGCCGACATGTTTACAATATCTCTATTTTCAAAAGGTTTTCTACGTTTTGTAGCTGGTCTACAATAACAAAAATTATATTTAATAAACATATTTTATTTGTATTTTTTAATACTTTTAAAAAAAAAATTATATATTTTTTACATACAGGCTGGCCATCTGTTTCTACGATATATATACATTGAAGAACTTTGCCATTTATCAACCGATTTACTTTCTTAGACACGTTTTGGAAACTTCAAACCCCACTCTGGCGGTGTTAGTAATAAAAAAACATTATGAGAGCAAAAAGTCCTCCCCAGGTTCTTGATCAGAAAGTGACAGCGTGGGCCATTTTTCCTCAAGGAAGACGAAAAAGTCGATGGCAATTGACATCGGTGGGCGTATTTCGTGTGCCCGAAAATGTGTGAAAAAGGTCTGACTGGCTTCTGCTTTTAAAAGACGGAGCGTCATGCCATACGACAACCCAAACAATGCGGTTTTTGCAACAAAAACTCCCTAGACGTGTGATATCGAAAACTGACAATATTGACTGTATACTAAGATCCCCCTGTACTTCTTTATGTGGGATTATTTGGGCAGTACAGTTTACGCAGGCAAGCCGAAGACCATTGACGAGCTCAGTGCTCGAGGGAAATGCCCGAAAGAGAGCACAGGTGGGCATATAATAATTTTTTTTTGTTTAAATTAGTCCACATAAACTGTTAGTGATTTAACTAAATAAAAAATACCATTCTTTAAAATATATTGTTTATTTCAAAAGTTATTCAAAATTCTCATACCGGAGGCATTGATGGCGCACTCTGTACAATTTCAATTTTGTTCTATGTACATTGAAAATTTCTTTGAAAGAATGAATAGAATACATTTGTTTAATTTTTGTTATGCTTGTCTCTTTACCTATTTGAACTCGCTAATCTCAGAAACTACTGAATGGATTTGCATGGGGCTTTAATTAGTAACACGAGTGTCGGCTGTGTTTGTCCTTGTCCTTCTTGGACATTAAATGCGCTTTTAACAATGTTATTTCAGAGGCTATAACTGCTGTAACTGTGAAGGCGAGGTTGAGAACGAGCGAATTGTCGATGCGCGTGTCGAGGGGGATGCCCCAAGGAAGTGTGCTATCCCCACATCTGGGGATCCTAACAGTAAATACGACCTACGTCGCAATCGCGCTAAGGGCAAAATTACCGCAAACACTGTGCGAGCTGACCCAACGTACGCATCGGGATTATTCAAGTGGTCCACCCGCTTCCGGCTTAGGTACTGCTAAATTAAGGTGCAACTCGTTCTCTATACGAGGTGGTATAAAATGCCTTCGGTAACTCCACCGGAACTAAAGTGCTAAAGTTTTGGGCGTTATTTTTGAAATGAAGTTGAGCTAAAAAGAGGATATAGTTTAGCGTTATCAAAAGGCTTCCCCGGCCCTCTATAACTGTAAGAGAGCCATAGGCAAGAAATGGGGTCTTAATCCCCGGATCTGTCGGTGGATTTTTACAGCAGTTGTTAGACCTATTCTCCTATAGGAGGTGATCATATGGTGATCGACATTAGAAAAGGACGTACGACATTAACCTCAGGCTATTCACCAAGCGCTCATACCAAATGAGGCTTTGAACGCTATTTTTGATCCCCTTCCTTTAGATTTGGCACGACCACAGATAGCAGTGATGACTAAGAGAGACATCGCAACAGCATCCCGAAATCCAGGATCACTCTAGTATATTAAACAAGTTTCGGTTAATTCGGAGCAGTATGGATCAATGTGCTTCAACATCAATTTCTGGCAATAAGTTTATTACAAGAATTCCACGTAGGGAGGAGTGGAAAATAGAGTTTAAAATGCCACCCTGATAGTATTGTCTTCTATACAGATGGCTCGAAACTCGACAGTAAAGTGTCACAAATTTCCTTTTTGTTTTCAGATCATTGCAGTGTTCTCCAGGCTGATGTCCCAGCTACCATGGAAACAGTAGACAACCTTGGAACCGAAATTCTGGGAATAGATATTTTCGTTTTTAGTGGTAGCCAGGCTACAATCAAAGTTCTGAGTTCTTTCACATTTAACTCAAACATAGCGCTGCACTGCCTCCTATCTCTACAGGAGATGGCAAACCAGAACAGACTTTACCTCATTAGAGGGAAACTGCATGACAGACGAACTTGCAGGCAAGGCACGACCAAGCAAATTCTTCAGTATAAAGAACGCATGGGTATGCCATTTGCCATTTGCAGGCTGGTTTATAGAGAATGTTTATATAAATAAGCTGGCGATAGATGGAGTCAAATACGACTTGTCGAACCTCAAGGCAGACGTGACCTAAATGGGACCGGAAACGATCACGAAACGTTTACTCTCTAAGAAGAGCTAATAGGGGGCACTAACCGGGCACTGTCCGATTTGAAAACATGTTGCATCGCCTTGTAAGTATCCTGCGTTATGTAAAAGCAGGATGGGGTATCTGTGGTCGCAGTTTCTGAATGACCTTAGTGAGGTTAATTGCCTGATGAGATTCATCAGCGAGGCAAAATGGTTTAGTGTTTCCTGCATTTTATTTTTTCAACGACTTCAACGTATGCCGATGTTTATTTTTTTAGTTGATTTTGTTTAAAGCGTAGCGACGCACGCTTGGCATAGCTAGCTTTTAATAAATAAATAAAAACTGAACTTCCAGAGCTATTAAAATATTTGAGTTAGTTACAATTATATTATCGTTTGTTTTAATTAAAAATAAGAAAGAAACAGCGCATTCGTTGTGCCATTTTCAGCCGCATTTTCCGACATAAAATGTCTTACAATGTGCTCTATAAAAAAAATAATAAAAGCATATAATATAATTTGACTTGCTCAACGCGAACTTGAACTCAATTTGTGATGGTGAATTAAAAACCAAAAGGAAAGCAACTTACATATGTAAAATGAAATTGAAAAAGTAGATAAATGAGAATTTCTTGCGGCAGAGTGTAGTGTAATTGTAACGTTACGCCATGTGCCAACAGAGAAGAAGTGCAACGCAGGAGCGAAACGGGACAGGATGCATGTAACTTTTCATATTTTACTGCGGCAACTTTTCATATTTACTTGGCAGCAAATGAAACGTAACGGCTGCGGCTCCGGCTGCTCCGCTTAAATAGACTGAGGCACAACAACAAACACCAACAAAAACTAAAAAAAAAAAAACCGAAACAAATCAGAGAGGCAACAAATAAAATTAAACATAAAGTAAAGAAAATAAACAACGAATATGTTGCATAAAGTGTAGTTGAGTAAAATGAAATGTGTGCGAAACACTTGGCGCAAGTTTATCTGATTTGTGAAACTTTCAAAGAGTTTGCCTCAATTTATTTTCTTGTAATATACTTACCTACTAAACTTTTTCGCGCAATAAAATTTACTCTGAAAATGAAAAACAAAAAATGAAAAACAAAAAACGAAAAACAAAAAACCAGCGTTTGCTCAAGCCAGATCGGCATACTTTGGTTATGATATCTAAAGCAATGTTTGTCACTCACTTGCACAGAGCAGAGTGCTGTGCGATATTGCGGCCAAGATAGTAGAAGCCGCCACAGAATGTCAAGCGTATGCCAAGTAGGTTAATAAATTTAAATCACTGCAGTCCATCTGCGTCGCAACCGCAACGCGCACACGTGCCTGACACTTGCCATCTATCTAACTACCTACCTACATACATTATATTTATTTTTCCAACTAATTTTCAGTTTTCATAAAAAAAACACGCACCTATTGGACATGTGTGTGGGGTTTTGTTTGAGGCAGAAATCAACTTGCCTACTTAAACTTTGACGGTTGCCTTGAGCTTTTATTTTACATAAGTACGCCGACCGTCGTAGTAGAGTGTGTAGCGTGTGCGCGCCTCATTAGGTGGGACCTGGGTTCAAATCCTGGCCGGGGCAAGTGACATCGAAAATTAAAGACAAATTTGTTTCGCTTAGCCGAGGGGAGGCAATGGCAAAGTTCCGAGTGTATTTCTGCCATGAAAAAAACAACTTCTCACAAAAATCATTTGCCGTTCGCAGTCGTTGTAAAACTGTAGGTCCCACAATTTGTAGCACCAAGAAAAATACACCACAAATTGTGGGCGAAATTCGGCCAAACAGCAAGCAATATGGTTTAGGCGTCAAATTTTTATAATTACTATATAAAAATGTATGTACATTAAGGCGTATCACGAAAAAAAACTCAGTGTGTGTCAGTTTTATTTGAACACTTATGCCGAGAAAATATTTTGGGAGAAAATTTTTTTAGGCACTCGCTTAAAAACCACCTAAATTGCGGTTTTTGCTATAACTTTCTTATTTGATGTCAAAATTTTTATATCTTTACGTCACCGAAAAGGTTCCGCTCAGTACTATATTTAGACCTTTGGCTCTAGAAACCGTTTGATTTGTGTCTTCACTAATTTTGGAAATAATATCCCTAGTTTTTTTAGTTTTGTACTATAAATCTAAAGCACACGAACGAAAAATTATGAAGACTTTGCTAAAAAATTGAAGCTTTATTCACCAACAAAAAGTTATAATGCTTTTTAAATAAAGCAAAATCCATCACTTAGCAATTGCTAACTTTTGCGCTTTGCTAAAGAATTACTCGAAGTCCTTGCGTAACTCCATCACGCTGTATTGTTCTCGCCTGTCAAGTTTATCGAAAGTATTAGACATACTGTGTCTTAAACTGAAAGTGCAGCTTCACTTACAACATGGACAGAACGCTCAGTATTTTGCAACAAATGCTTACCGTGAATTTGAACAGTTCGGTTCGAAAAATGATGTTCTTACAAACGTTTTGCAAACGAGATTGCAAACATTGGAGTATAGCATTTTGAAATCTTTTTCAATCTATCATTACCACATAGGAATTGCTATTAAAGATTATACTTTCTCGGAGATATTTTAGTTCTAGTAAAAAGAAATCCTTTATTTTTGCATTGAACCCAAGGTCTTATTTAGCAAAGTTAAAATGATCCGATTTAGGCCAAATATGTAACGTTTTGTTCGATAACTTATTGATATTTTAAAGGTTATTTGAAAATGACACTCTCATAGAAACCCTCGTCCCTATTCGCCAAAAAACTTAGATAGCCGATTTTCAAAAGCTTCTCGCGGGGCAATTTTTTCACCAGCAAAATCATTCGCCATACACAGGAACAGATAAAAATCACTTGGTACAAGGTCCGAACTATAAGGTGGATGCAGACAAATTTTCCAACCAAGCTCCCGAAGGTTCTGGCGAGGCACTACCGATGTGTGTGACCTGGCCTAATAGAACAAAATTCCTTTCCTTGGATTGGTCTAAAAAAAATTTCCTTGAACTTGATGATATTCTCGCTGTACCGCTACAGTTGAATATTTTGCCCAAATCTATTTTGTATTTACATACACGGACCCTGAATAGCCGACTACATTCCTCATCTTCATATTTGGTTGGATTTTTTTATAACAAAATAGTACTTTTTGGTCGAGCTCCTCGGAAACGGCTTAACTGATTTTCCTTGTACGTAAATTTGGTAGGTATGATAATAGGTCGTAAAGTACACTTTATTTTTTGGAAGGATTGCCATCTGTCTGAAAAGTCAAATTCAATTAAAATATACACAAGTTATACAGGGTGGCGCAAATATGACCAGCTGATGTGAAACACAAATAACTTTTTTATTTTTTAACATAATTTACTTTTTCTTTTTGCAGATTATAACTGAACTCTTGGAAATTTAAAATGAATACGTACAGTCCACAACATTAACAACAATGCATTAAAATTATCAGTTTTTATTATTCTTCTCAACGATCAATTGTTCTGAAGCAGCGAAATTATCGCCGTTTTTTAACGTAAGATCAGCGCCCACATCTTCCACGATTACAAGTTTAGTTCGCCGTTTTGAGGAACTGGGTTCAGTTGCCGACCGTCCAGGTAGAGGTGTTCATCGAAATATTCGTACTGAAGACAACGTGGAAGCTGTGCAGCAGAGTGTTGCAAATGATCCATCTGCCTCAACTCGTCGCCGTTCCGGCCAATTGGGTATACCCAGAGCAACATTACAGAGAATGTTAAAGTAGAATCTTAGATGTATCCATACAAAGTTCAAATTGTGCAACAGCCTCGCCCGCAAGGCCCCCAACAACGACTACAATACGCTATTCGCTTTACACAATTAGCCACACAAATTGATTTTTTAAATTTGTTGATGACGAATGAAGCGCATTTCCATTTAAGTGGTTATGTGAATAAACAAAACTGTAGGTTGTGGGGCTCCGAAAATCCAAGGCCAATACATCAGCATCAGTCACACCCAATCAGATGCACTCTTTGGTGCGGTGTTATGGCCACAAAAATCGTCGGCCCATATTTCTTTGAGAATGAGAATGAAACGCCAGAAACGGTCTCCGGGGCTTCTTACAGAACAATGATCGACAACTTTTTGCTGCCAATGTTGGAGCAACATCCTAATTTGTGGTTTCAACAAGATGGAGCCACTGTGCATACTGCTAGGCAAACTATGGACATGCTGCGTGAAATTTTTGGTAAACGCATAATTTCGAGAAATTCAGATTTCCCTTGGCCTCCTCGTTCACCAGATTTAACTGCGTCCGATTTTTTTTTTATGGGGATATTTAAAAGACAAAGTGTATGTTAACAAACCACAGACACTTGGACAGCTCAAGCAGAATATTCGAGACGAAATACGGCGCCTGCAACCAGAAAATGGAGGTAATTTGTGTGATGTCATATTTCACACATAGTCACGTTAAATTTCCATAAAATGTATTTAAAATATAAAAATAAATCATTTAAAAAAAACCGTTATTACAAGAGTTACACGTATTTAACATCACTAGGTCTCATTTGGGCCACCCTGTATGAAATTCTAAAATATGGTAGTCAAGCGATTTGTCTCTGAAAGAAGTTTCATAGCTAACTTTTGTAAGAGATGCCACCTGTTTGAAAAGCCGAATTTAATCAAAATATATCCAAGTTATATAAAATATCAAAATATGGGTGTCAAACGGCTCGTTTTGGCTTGGAGCTGGTTCCCGCCAATATTTTGGAGAGGGTTGCCACCTGCTTGAAAAGTCAAATTAAACTAAATAGTACAGAAATTATATGAAATATTAAAATATGAGAGTCAAAAGGCTTGTCTCGGCAAAAATGATATTAGCTAACTTTATAGGGTTGCCACAAAAGTGGAATTCAATGAAAACACACGTATGTTATATGAAATATGATAATATGGGTGGTCAAACTGTTCCGATTCGCTGAGGAGAATGCTCGTAGCATATAGAAGGTTGCCACCTGCTTGAAATGGTGAATTTAATAAAAATATACAAGTTATATGAAATAACAAAATATGGTTGTTAAAACATTTTGCTTCGGTTGGAGAAAATGTACGGATATATTTTAAAGTGGGCTGCCACCTTTTTTAAAAATGAAATTTAATTAATTTCTACAAAAATTAATAAATAAATATAGGCAGGACAACGTCTCCATAGTTTTTGAGTCCGTTTACGTGTTTACAAATTGTAAATATGAAAAGTGCTTTTAATTAACTCTGGTGAATATAGAATTAATTTGCGAGTTTTGGGTGCATTCGAAATGCCATTTTGAGTTAAATAAATTAAGTGTTGAAAGTTTGTTGGAATAGGCTGAATAGGCTCTTCGGTTCAAAAAAACATTTTTTACAGCAGCGATCGCTTTTCGCCACTTTTTTGTTTGTGACTAAGGCCTGATACTTTTTTAGCGAAGTCCTCATAATTTTTCGAATTCATAGTATTTCAAAAATTAGTGAAGGCACAAATCAAAATAGCTTTTAAAGCCAAAACCTTTTATGGACCATATATAGTGCTAAGTGGCACATTTTCGCCAACATAAAGACTTTAAAAATCTGCCATCAAATAGGGAAGTGGTAGCAAACAAAAAACGCCATTTATAAAAAAAAATATTTCCCCCCACAATTTTTGGTCGACATATGTAAGTATTAAAATAAAACTGTCAAACGCTTAACTTTTTCTCTCTTCACACAACGTGATACGGCTTAATGTACATATGCTTTATATAATTATATAGAATGAGCCCTTGGGCCTGTAGCGCGTTTGAAAGTTTGCAATTTTGAGCATCACTTTCAAATATTTACACCTGTTCGTGCGCGTCAAGGCAAGCATATAGATATATAGTAGATATGTACGTGTGTATGTGTGCACGAACTCATTTATGTTAGCATCTTCATAATTCGATGCGTGCGAAATACTGGCGAGCTTACGTACCGCTCAAACGCTTTTATCAACTAACTCTTGAAAGGCCTCGATGAAAAAGTTCGTCGATGTTATAATCGTAACTACACGTTTGGGTGTGTCAGGCACGGTGCTAGGGGGGTTAACGATCAATGGACCCCCGAAAATGTACAAATTCGAACAAATTTCTGATTCTATAAAAAAAATTTTGTGTACGATACGTCGACACCTTACAGGATTATCAAATTCCGGTACTTTCATTGCTTGCCCCAATTCACAGTTAGTCTTCTGAAAATCTGACAATTCTGTTACACTGAAAAAATGAGAGGCCTAAAAAAAATGTATTCTTATTTTGATGTAGTTTTTATTCAAATTCCGATATTTTTTTCAAAATGAATAAAAAAAATCCTATATAAAAAAAATATTTTTTCTTCAAAAAATTAAAATCATTTAAGCGCCATTTTCCCCCATTTTCTTTATTTTGAATGCTGTTTTTCTTCATGCAGATAATTTTTTATTAGAGTGCATATTTATTACAGCGATGAGAAAAGCTTAATCTTCACATGGCCGAGCTTTTGGAACAAGGATATGATGGATCAGCAAATGTGACTGATCACGTGAGTGAAGTTCAAACGAGTGTCAACCAAAAAATATCCAAAAGCAATATTTATTCACTGTGTAAGTCATCGTTTAAGCCTCGCTCTGTCAAATGATATTCCAATTCCAGCCAAGGTGAATTCATACAAGGTGATGTTAGGCAAGTAGCTGAGTAAATTCGCTCGCTGGCCTGAATGTTAAAACATTGTGTTTGTAGTAATTCCCCCCGATTCTCATTGTCATTGTACGAGTACTTTGTTAGTGTACATTTTAATTTTTATTGGCTCAACACCACTTAGTATGCATTTGCCTTGATTCCAACTATACGGAATTGTCTTGGATTCGTGAGTCAAGTGGCTGATATGTTCAAGAAGTTATAAAAGGCCATATCCGGAAAATAGAAAAAACGGGTTCTCGGCCTTTATAACAAAAGATTCACCGAAAGCAAATAATGTTTCGTCAGCAGTTTGAAAGAAATTACTAAAAACTTGGTAGATTTCTTCAACAACATCTGCCCTTTTAGAAGCAAGACAGAGTTACATACAAATCAACCTACAAAACTGTACTGTTTGACTCTTCCATTGTAGATGTTTCTGAAAGAAAAATCTGTTGATTTTTGCTGCTATCAATCAAGCAAACAGTTGATTCATTTCGTTAAATATGAGAAATCGCAGATGATATCTTCAGCGGCGTTTTCGTCCCCAATGCCCTGCATATTTATTTGAGGTTGAACTCAAGGTCCACACATCGCAAAAAAAAAACGGTCCAAATCCACAAATTACATCTCTTTAAGAATATTTCAGGGTTACTTTATTTATTCCGTGCATCATCGCTTTAATACCGAATTTGGCTGAGAACTTTTTCCAAAACATATTGTAGATACTCTACTCGCCATTCAATTGCTCTTGTCTGGTTTCGCTGCAAACAAAAAAGAGAATGAATTGGAAAAGTTACCTTCATACAACGGCGATCAAATGTCATTGTCATTGTCGGTTAAAGCAGAATACCTCATTCTCTCAGTTGCAGCGGCAACAGCAAAGAGATCATTCTCTACCATAAAAAGAATTAAAACTCTACCACTCGCTAGACTGAGAGCAATTGCCATGATTTAAATTCATTGGAATGTTGCTGTTGATTCGGTTACTGGCCGCTTGTGTAAAAAAAGTGGAGAAGGTTGATCCATCTCTAAATGTCCACCTCAATAATTACGAATTGACGAACAGTTGGCACTAAAATTTTATACCCTTGAGTATAATTAAATTAAATTTTACTTTTAAAAAGTTGGCAACCCTCATCCAAATATACCAACGAAATTTCTCCTGACGAAACAAGTTATTTGACGCTTCTATTTTTATAATTAATATACCATGGGCTTAATTTAACTAAGGTCGATTTTTTAAACAGGTGGCAACTCTCTCCAAAATATTAGTGTGAACTGCGCTGTTCACCGAGAAGAACCGTTTGACGCCCATATTCTAATATTTCTCATAACTTGTGTATAATTTAATTTAAATCATCTTTTCAAACAGGTGGCAACCCCGTATATGTTCTGCGAATCAAACAGTTTGACACCCATATTTTCATATTTTATATAACTTGTGTGCAATTTAATTGAATTCGACTTTTCAAAATGGTGGCAACCCTCATAAAGTTCGCTATAAATCTTCTTGTCGAGACAAGCTGTTTGACACTCATATTTTTATACTTCATATAACTTGTGTATAATTTAATCAAATTCGACTTTTCAAACAAAGTGGCAACCCCCTCCCAATCATAAAATACTACCTATTCTCATACCTACCAAGTACACATATAAAATTTCATAAAAATCGCATGAGCCATTTCGGAAGAATTCGACCATAAACATCAAGCCACGTAAGTTTTATAAACTTATAATACAATAGAAATTGAGCTCGGTAATTTGCCTGTTATGTTCGAAAAACTTTGGTATTAAAATAAAGTGCATATCATAATGAAAGTCATTCAAATCAATGTTTCATATTTTGCACTTAGAAATTCCACAAATATTCCTCTACAAAATCTACTCACTTCGCTTCGACTACGGTTGAATTGGTCGAAAACTTCATTTACTTTTGGCTGTTGGAAACCCCCTCGAAAAAATTGCATGCCTACGGGTCTGGGATGTGTGTGTGTATGTGTGGTTCGCGTTGGGAAATAAGCAGCAACTCACTTTGTAAATTAGAAAGCTCACGAAATCCCCCAAATAGCTAATTAAAGTGCATCTTTTATGCGCCTACGTAACCATTCATGCACATGTGCTTACAAATACCTACACATACATACATAGCTCTACATATATGTATGTGCATGTGCATAGGTGCTTGATGAGCTCAGCTAACAAGATTTCACGAAATTTTAGGTCGGTTTACTTAATGTCTGATTGAACGCTTAAAGCCTTTACTTAATAATATCCGATTAGCGCATAGCTGTCAGATAACATCTGATCGCAGGCTGACTCAGCTGATTAGCCGCTAACCAGTAACAAAAGTGACAGCTGAAAATCTCTGACCTCCACTACAACCATTTGATATCGGCTATTTGTTGATTTAGAAAATTTCAATCGTGTTTCTCTTTCCTGCTCTTTCGTTTATACAAAAAATTGTGACTTTGTTTTTTATTGGTTCAATTTCTTCCTCCCTTCCATTGCTATTTTCTAATCTTCTATCAACCCAAATCGAACACCGCAACAACATCTCTATTATTATCAATCCATACTTTGAATATGTCGCCAATTTGTAGCCTCGCCCGCAGATAAAATATTATTATTTACATGAAGGAGCACAGCATTACTCTTTTCACTACATATAGAGAATAAGGTTACACCAACTTTGAATTCATACGATCAATGTTGATTTGATTGAAATCAGGTTGCCTAATTCTTTAATTTATATTATATATCTTAAATTTAACGTGCATGGTCTAACAATACACATACTGATAATATACTTGGAAAGAGTTAATAATAAATTGTACGAAACGTGTTTTAAAAGAGTTTTACACTTCACTAATAACTTTATATATCTTTATGCAAGAATATATAAATTTAATTTTTTATTTTTCTTTTAATTCAAATACTAAACGTCATTTCTCCAGAACAGCAAGATATGAACCAACAAAGCAAATTTAATTTCAACTGATTCGAAGCTAAAAAGCGTTATATTCGGCCTTTTTCCAATGAAACCGGTCCGCGCATAGTTATAGCATTATATAAAATACTTACCGAAAATGGTAAATAGCTAAATTGATAGCTAAATATAACGTAATACTACTTCCCATTTTAGAAACTTAATAAAACTAGACGAAAACCAAAATCGTTAACAGGTTAACATTAATTCAATAATTTAATATAAATATTTACAAAGTACTAATTGAAAGAAAATATTTTATTAACCGTTGTGTCAACAGCTGTTGGGTTTTATCCACATCGACAGTAGATGTACCCGGGTACTTCATACGTTTTGTATGGCAGATAGTTGCTTTTGATATACAAATATTAACTACTACCTGGTTTCTTGTGATTTTCTGGTTATTTTTTTTTTAATTTCTTGGAAATATTGTCTAGTTAACAAAACTTTTATCATAATTTGGAAAAAAAAATTTTTGGTACCTAAATAATCCATTTTTACCAAAAATGGGAATTGCCAAAATCCATAAAAATTTAACAATTTCCAAATTCTTTTTTAATCCTTGTAATTTGATCCCTTTTTACCAAGAAAAATAATTAACATTGAATTTTCATTCGCAGAATTCCGTTATATTTGAATTTAAAATCAACCCCTCTTGCTCATAGTGCTATTTTTAGTACCTGCGCAGAATAATTATAACTCATAAAATATTTGTTCAATGTAAACATTTTTTTTTTGAATGTGTAGGAAAACACGTCTACTAACAGGAACAAAAGGGTATTTGGGAATATCTTGCCTACCTACCCTTGTACAACCAGTTTTGCAGGCAGAAACATGATTTTTTGCGCAGGTTTCGTTTTGAGTAGTTTTGTATGCATCGGGCATGTGCTGCAAATCGTTTTCGCATGAAAGTGACACACAAACACGTATGTGTCGTATTGTTTCGCTGGCAATTTCATGCGAAAACGATTTGCAGCACATGCCCGCATAAGTCAGTTTATGTGCCGCATAAGTCAGTTTGGTCCAATTGACCTGAAATTTCACACCAATATCAATTACATATTTCCAAGCTATGATACGAAGTTTCATCAAGATTGGACCAGCCGCTTGGAAGATATAGCAATATAAAGTGAACTTTGCCATTTATTTCTATATATTTGTATGAATTTTCATACAAGTACCCGGGTACATCAGCTGTCGACGCCATTCCACTAACTTGAATTTGGGCTGTATCGACTGAACTCCTGCTCCAATCTTGATGAAACTTTTCCACATGATGCAAAAGTGTATGGTTGAGGATATCATGAAATTTCAGGTCAATCGGACTAACCGTTTGGAAGATACAGCAAAATTAAAGATGCAAATGTACCCGCGGGCTCTATGATCGACACAACGGTTAAAAAAATAGTTTGTTTTTGATGAAGACTGTAGAAAAGCCATATCTGTACATTGAAAATTTCTTTAAAAAACTAACCAAAAGTAACGCAGGGAATGAATAGAATAGGTACATCTGGATAATTTTTAAAATTTTTGTCTGTTTCTCTGTTTGCATATTTGAACGGCGTAAATTCCGAAACTACTGAACGGATTTTCACGGGGCTTCAACTAATGGCTAGCCAGTAACTTCAGTCGTAAAATAGAATATATTCTATTAAACTATAAAATCAAATAATTTACATGGTTAAGAATATTTTTCTTTTGAAAATTTTTTCCCCCAACGACATCAAGCGTATATTTATTATTTTTTGTTGTTGAAAATTTCCATCTGAAATAAAAAGAATATCAACTGTCTGTTGAAGAAGCATTCGTAGTATAAAAGACTAGTAATTAACTCGAAAATATGTATGAGTAAACTATTATGCAAATTAATTTTTTTTTGTTTTTTTTTGTGCTTTGTGTATGACTATGGGGTTCGGTATATGAAGAGAAATTTGGCATTATGTAAACTGTTACATTAAAAATATATTTTATTTATTTATTTCTACTTATTTATGCTCTCTAAGATATGATTCGTACGAGTATAATTTTGGCATCCAATTTTCGATAGGAAATTCAGCGCCGCGTTTTGTTATCACGGAAAATTCACCACATATGTATGTAGCAAAAGCAGTCTTACAAGTCGCGGCATTTTATTAAATAAATTTTTAAATATCTAGCTTATGCTTACATAACCTATAAACTTGAAGTATAACCTCACCAAAAATCCTAACAAAAAATGTTGAGGTGAAGGAAAAAATCGGTCAACGGGAATGGCTTTAGAGCATTCAAATCTTCATAACTATGCGCAATATTTTGAAGGAGGATTTTATAGCGAGCCAGTGTAATTGAAAAGCAGTTAAGACTGTTGATAGAACTCGACAAGTAATTCGGAAAAATGAAAAAAAAAATTATGAGGATTTCCGGCAGATACCACTATCGGTGATATCGCGGAATACAAGAGCGGATGAGATAAGAGAATGCACTTAAAGTGAACATGCGTACACAAATTGGAAAAAAACAGAAATGCTCAACCGTTTTTCGATATATGTATTTCTAAAATTTGGAAATGAATTTTATTTTTTCAACGGAAACATGGTATTTATTTTCTGTTATTGATTTTTTTTTTAATTTCCAACCGAAATGAAAATTAATGTCAGTTATCTAGATAAGAAAGGTGTTTACTAGAGAAGATTTTACAAGCAACTTTTAAGGGTCTTAGTTAAATGAAAAGTTAAATAAGATCATTTACAGTTAATGCATCACACTACGGAGCAAGTCGGAATCGAACTCGTTTCGAAGTCATTTGGAAATCTGAAGCCTATAGCCTACTTATAACATCCATAATATAATTAGATTTATCATTTCATTTCATTTCATTTCATTATACTCTCATTTCCGCCTTCCTAACGCTTGGAAAAACTATAAAAAATACTTACTGTGCACAGTTTCTTACAAACACAAACACATGTACAATTTGCTTGCTTTCACTTTCTGGCTTTATTGAAACGTGGCAGTCATTGTACGTACTTAAGTTGCGCCATCGAAGCTATTCTGAACATCACCTCTCACCGGAAGCGGAAACGCACACATTGAAAAGTAAACGACTTCGTTGCGCTGAAAAGTAATTAGCCCAATGTCCAGTTGGGCGGCATCGAAAGATGTGAATGACCGCAGCCTTTTTCCAGTTTTATTACGCACAACAAAACCAAGAATTTCTGATTCGTTAATAAGCAGAACTTGCAAGGCAAGTGGGTTGTACTCAATATCGTAGTGGTACGCCTGTTTTTCTCCACAACGATGGCATTCGTAAATTGCATGTTAATTTCACGCAATTTCACTGTCGCTCATTCGCCTACTCATTAATTCATTCTGCAACATGCAACATTAACAATGATGCCAAGTGACTTGTTCGTTTTGGCCGCAGGATATGTATGTACATTATTTTGCTTCATAATTCTTGGGGGCAATTTTCTTTACGATTTTTTCGTATGCTCGCATACATGCACATACAAACACACACATTGATTAAATTGTACGATAATTAAGACAATTACGTCATCGCCGTTGGGTTGCAACGGAAATTGAAATAATATAGCAGCAATGTAAGAATGCAATTATAAAATCATTGCAATAAATTAATTAAACCTAGGCGGTTATATTTACTTCGTCGAATTGGCGACACCACACTCTTAAGGTTATGCTACATAAAAGCTGTACTTCGTTTCACTTGACAGGTTCGCTTTGACAACTACACCGAAAAAAAAAATATTTGGATTGTAGAAAATAAGATATGAAAAAAAAAGAAAATGGGATTGAAATGGCGCTTAAGAAATACTTTCTACTTTTGTAGAGGAAAAATTAAATTTTATGTAGGTTTTTATTTATTTAAAAAAAACCTTTGCTCAATCGGGAGAAAATATCAAAATTTTAGGAAAAACTTTCATCAAAATAAAGAAAATTTGTTTTCGGTTCTTTGTTTTCCCCATTTAAGTAGAATGCATACAATTCTACGAAGTTTAACACTTAAGCAACGCATGCTCCAAAGCGACGCTGAAAGTTCGCCAACTCTCGCCTTTCCGCTCGCGTTGAGTTTCAACTGATTTCTATTTTTCTCTTATTCCTAACATTCTCTTAAAAACACGCGGTACACTTCTATTATTAATAATAAAAAAAACAGGTAAATTTAGGATTTAACCAAAAAAATTCTCATTTCTGTAGGTTTTTTAGCTTTTCACGATAAACAAAAGAGTTCTGTCAAACTATCTACCTTTTGCGTTTTAAGCTTATCTGGCAATCTTATAAATGGCACGCAAAACAAAAGATTTTTATGTGGCACCAGCTTTACTCATGTTGACTATGACTTATCTATTTCTGCTCAGATCACTCTCTCTTTTTTGCCACTCACGATGGTTGCCAAAAATGACAAAATACAAAATTGCGCCTTCTCGCAGCTAAGTGGCAGATCTCGGCTCTAGAAAACAAGAATACGGGGGAAAGCAAATTGAATGAATTCCAATGCCTCAGTGAAACCCCTGTTTTAATTTTGTTAAAGAGATTTGTTAAATAAATCCTTAAAATATTAAAAAAAATGTGGCTCTCTTCCCTAATTTGTGCAAAAAACGTTGTCTAGTTGAGAATTGAGAATTGTCAAACTTGGCAAAACAAAAGTATTGGTACCTCTGATGACGTCACCTTCTACATTCAGTACAACCTGGATGATTGTTATCGGAAATTAGCAAAGAATAGACGTTCGCTGCGAAATTAAAATCAAAGTATGTATATCTTAAGGTAAGAAGTTTTAAATTCGGTATATATTAATTGTTCCCCTTGGTTGCATTTTCCTTAAACTTAAATTAGCATTCAGATTTTTGTTGCGGGAAATTGAGTCACAAAGTTTTCTTATAACTTGCTATTATATGAAATTCAAATTGTCGACCGCCCGCTAGATGATTACTCTATACTTCGATGTGCTAAGCTATGCGCAGCGAAAGTTAAATTCGATTCAATTGGGAATTCTTCGACAATTTCAAAAATTATCTCATTTCTATAATGCTAATAACTGTGTCAAAAACTATGCCGCAAAACTTGATTTGAATTGTATTTGGAAGTAGGGAGGTGCAGAAGTATGTAACAACAGTTCACATGCGAGCTTGGGTCGGAGGGTCATGCCAAGCAGGCATGAAATTTTTAACTCAAGTCCGGTGAGAGCCTAGAATGAATTCTTATGAGGAGATGCGGTGATATCCGAGATAGCAGTTAAAATTTTAGCAGCTTTAACAGGCCAAAAAGCCAATATTAGCAAATAATTTATAAAAACTATAATAATAATGCACATCGAGCTATTCGTACCATCGTATGGGATATTCGCCGGATGGCGCAAAAACCAGTGGTCCATAAACCGTCCGCCAAATCTCCCCCATTCTTTATGGATTTATAAAGTATGATTTTCCCTTGTTAAAATAAAATTTTATTGCCCCTTTGAACACTTATAGATATTATATTTTGGTTGTTATTGCTGCTAATGCTAATTCCCATTATAAACAAAATCCACTATTTTGACAAAATTCCACCTTATAAAAGCAACTTGTGTATTGCTTTCGTCTGTTATTTATTATTTTCAAAAGGAATGTGCGTATTGCTTGGATAGTGAAATTCATAATTTCATTACAAAAGTGATTTTATACGAAACGAGAATTCCACAGAATCTTCATTCTAGACATAGTGTACTGATAGGATCGGAACAGCAATTAAACTCATAATTTTTTCATTTTAAATTTAGTGATAGATAGATCATCGTTTAGCGAAGGAGGAAGGCTGCAAACTTCTTTAAAACAAACATAGAGTACTCCAAACCCTCTTTAAAAATTTCAAAACACTCGTTTAAAATCGATATGAGAAATCTCGAATTAGCTGAGGACAGAGCATACGAAATTCCCCCAACAACGGTTCGGTTTTCTGCAAAAACTAAAAATAAGAAGTTCGACCAAAAACTTCCGCTGTTGACGTCACAGCGCCTCTGCTGAAGTCCAAAGTTGACGGAGATCCAAGATTGACACAAGAAACGAATGACGATGATTTGATGAGGCTCGACTGCATTTTGCTCAATTTTTCCTAAATAAATTCGAAAATGTTAAAAGTCCAGCAGCTTTAGTAAAATCAGCAACAATATTAATTCCGCCAGTTTACTGCACGCAATCAAAAATCGTAGCCAATCCTGAAAAAAGCTCCAACGGTAACTATAAAATGGTGTGCCGAAAACTGGTTAACCAAAATTTCACAATTTTTGGGAATGTTTTATGAATTGCAATTAAAAAAAAACTGATCTGAATTAAGCATGAACTTATGGCTAGCGTATTCAGTAGAGCTCTTGTTATTTGACTAATCGACTAATTGGTTAATCGATTATCAAAAGTTGTTTAAAAACTTCACATAATCGAATAACCGTTAATTTCCGATTTTTCGACAAGGTGTTTTCTTTCAATGAATATTTGTTCTTTATACATATGTGTTTAAATGTTTGCGCTTATTGACAAAACGGATTTTCCACTATATTGAAGCTTTTATGAACTTATTTTGAGTATCTGTTTTTATTCGAATAATAATTTCGGTTAGTTGATACTCAGCTTACTTGATGGTGACCGATTAGTCGAAGGTGAACGGTTAACTGCAGTTTTGATTTTCGATTATCAACCAACAAAAAGTTGTTAATCGACTCGAATAGCTGGATAGTCGGGAATGTTTAGTTAGTTGTGGCCCCCGAAACTCGCCCCATTAGAAAGAGCACAGTCACAGGTTTTTGAAAAGGTGCTGCTCTTCCCTCAAGCCCCCGGGGACCAATTTGAAAATGGGCTAAAATTACAGTTTTTTTTTGCAAAGTTCGAATAGGTATTCACGGTTGCGTTATAAGCGCGAGGGCATGTGGGCTTCGGCCTCTGGGCCACGAACACAATCAGGATCTTAACACTTAGTTGGCAGGATTCTCCTACCTTTTTTTACGGCAGAACAGAAAGTGCACGGCCTGTTACTCTTTTCTAAGGCATATAACATTTCTTGAACAAATTAATATTGACGCTCTTGAAAAAACGTACGTTTAATAAAAATGACATGCATTTCAAGTGGGGTTTTACTTAGTCTTTTTTGGGTTTTATCTTTTGCTCATATTTCAGAGTTTGACAGTTGAATTCCGTAATTTAATGTTCACTGCTGCATCCATTGACTACAAGTGTGAGAAAAAAATTTTAAGATCACTATAACCTGAAACCTTTGTACATATAACTAAACCGTATGCGGATCGTCGGCTAGCTGGATAGTCGATTTTGCAATGCTGAATCTAATGATCTTAAAAATTAAGCGGGTCCTCTACTCTCAACAATCCACTGAATGGATTTTTTTATTTAAAAGGTACATGTTTTGATTGCAAAATTTTTGTAACGAATACCAAAAAAAAAATATTGTCGACCTTGAAATTGATGTTGAAACTGCATGGATCCCGCTCAAGTAAAATTCTGGCCAGTTGGGTAATCTGTAATCAAAAATTAAATATTCTTTATAATCACAGTTACGTTGGCCATGTTTTCCCGACACAGAATTTTTTTTTTTTTGTAAATTGAAAAATGTATGCAACAATTTATTAAAATTTTAAATTTTCATGTTATTTTTTGACATATTAGAGACTCTAAAAATGGAACAAAATAAAATTTCGCAAATCGTACTCGGGAAAACACTCTCGATGATTAATTCAATACAAAAATTTTTGAAATTGGTCCAATACTTTTAAGAAAAGTCTTACTCGGCAGCTAATCAAAACCCTACTTTCGGGAAAATGCATTTAAAGATGGCGCGTCATCTCATAAGCCGGTCTACTAGTTGGTGACTACCATTGTAAATAACAAATGTGTGACTCTGATGGAAAACGGCATACGAATATATTAAGAACTATTTATTCCCATTTAAAATGCAGGAAAACTACTACAAAGTAACTGAGGTAGAATTTTAATAGCTGTACGGATATAAATCTTAACGAAAATTGTACAAAAATGTTTTTAACTCTTATTTATTTGGGCTTTTTTTTTTGATTAATCGAGAAAAAGTGAACCGGGATAAGCCAATATAAATTTAGGAAATATAGTACACTTGAACAGCGTTCTATTACAATATAGTGAAATAAAAGGAAACTTATTAAGAGTTTAATGATAATTACAATAATCTGGCTGGCTAATATTTTAGAATCAAAATGGGTGAGTGTGTCAATAAGTTATTAATTATTACAATGTCATATTCGAGGAATTTAAAACTTGAAATATTCAGGTGTTTTCCCCGGAACAACCATTTGCCTATCTGCCTTTCGCATTCAAGCCAACTCTCACTAACTAGAGGCTTAGATTAGCGAATTTAAGTTGCCGCTTGCCCAATACATCCCTTGCTGACGTCCAAAGATTTTCTCAGCATTATGTGATTTTCCAGCAATACTCCTCCAACAAGTGCCCCACAGCGCACGTCACAAGCAACGCGCGCTTTAATTGTCTACGCCATCTTCACAATCCATGACTGACCATTTTGTCAGTCGGCAACATTGTCACTTGGACTAAAAGTACAAGAATATACTCAGAGACCGGCGTACATAAATATAGCCATTGTTCGGTGCCGTTGACAACAGGAATAACAACAAGAAAAAGAAGAACACCAACAACAACTGGCAGCATGTCATTCAGAGTGCTCAAAAACGCCTACGCATGCAGCTGTTGGTAGCGGCGAGCAAGTTGGCCATCTTGATGAAATTATGTTTGTATGTATGTGACTGGTGAATGTGCGTCTGTGTGTATGTGTATGTAAGTATGGAAGTAAGTCAGTATGTATTCGTTCGCGTTAATTTCAACTTCCATCTCATGGATCCATCAGCAGACTTTCACATTAATGCCAAACCAAGTGAGTGACTACGGGGCAGTCAAGCGAGCGAGTAGTGAGTGAAGTTATCCAGCGTTTGCTGCTGACAACAACAATGACAGGAATGTTTGTATATGTTGTCTTGCGTTCTGTTGTATTGTGCTGAAAGTGATTGTGATGCCGCCCACTACTGCAAGCAGTTGACGAAGTGCAACTGTCAGTTAGACGGACAGATATACTGGCAGAATGGATGCCAATGGCAGGGGAGACACTGAAACGCCGCCTGAGCGAGTGTGTAAGTAAAGGATTCTTCGGAAACCCCATTCAATTTGTTGTTGTTTTATTTTTGTACCACTACAATGACAACAATGTCCATGTCCATGACACTGCATTATAATAATAACAACAACAGCATGCAGCATAGCAGACACAATGACAACTATAAAATTTTGCTGACAGACCACATCGCTCACATCGACAGATATATCTACTATGTACTTATAGGTATAGGGAAAGAAGCAGTGAGCTGCTTTTAAATTATATTGCTTTAAATGCCAATGAACGCACTATTCACACATCTACTTGGCCACTTCTTCTTCTACTCGCCTATCATTTTGTTACCCATCGCTATGCGAAATTACAGGTGCAACAGTGCGTATGATGAATACTACAAATTTCAGTTTTGCCTAGGCGTGTAGGTTTGTACGTTTGACAGGCGAAAGACGACAGTCTGCAGAAATTGATGGATTCAATAACGCACAGTGTGATGATAGTGGATAAAAGTTGTTTCAAGTAGTTGTAAAAGTGTAAAATTTTATACATTTCTGTTACGTGCGCGAGCCAGAAGTAAAACTTATTTGCAGTAGTAGAAATTAATAAAAGCACTCGTAGTAATTAGTAATAGCATAAGTAGTAGTGGTAGAAATTAGTAAAAAAAATGGTGGAAAATCGTAAAAAAAGTGGAAGAAATAAATGAAAATAGTGGTCGAGTTTTTAAAAATACTCGAAGGAATTTGTGAAGATAGTGGTAGAAAGTAAAAATCTGCAGTAGCATTAAGAAAAATAGGGGTAGAAGTTAGCAAAAATAGAGGTAGAAATTAGTAAAAGTAGGGAAAGAAATAAGTGAAAATAGTGGTAGAAATTAGGAGTAACATTAAGAAAAATAATGGTAGAAATTAGTAAAATTAGTGGTAGACATTATTAAAAGTAGTGGAAGAAATTAGCGAAAATAGTGGTAGGAGGTAAAAACTAGGACTAGCATTAAAAAAAATAGTGGTAGAAAGAAGCAAAAATAGTAGAAGAAATTAGTTAAAATAGTGGTAGAAAATAGTAGTAGCATTAATAGAAAAAGTGGTAGAAACTAGAAAAAATAGTGGTAGAAATTAGTAGTAGTATTAATGAAAATAGTGGCAGAAATTACCAGAAATAGTGGTAGAAATTAGTAAAAATAGTAGTCCAAATTAGCAAAAATAGTAGTCCAAATTAGTGAAAATAGTGGTAGAAATTTGTAGTAGCATTAATAAAAATGGTGGTAAAAATCAGTAAATATAGTACTAGAAATTAGTAAGACGATTCTGACGCTACTCTTATTATACGATATTCTGACGCGACTGTCGTCTCGCCATATACAAAAGTTTGGTTCAATTACAACAAATATAAATGCGGTAACTCAATGAACTCCACACATGCTGATTTATTTACAATATTTAAAAAGCCGTTTTTGTTAGTTTTTTATAAAGCCTTAGTTCGTCCCATAAGAAAAAGCATGTGAATAAAATTTCAAACCTTATACAAAATTTCGAAAAATTTAACAAATTTTCATAAAGTTTTCAAATCTTTGAAACTAAATTTTTAGCAAAGTTTTGTGTATGCATTTTTAAAGCTCATTTAATTTTAGTATAGTAGTGTATAAAACTGGTTTTTACTTTTTTTTTTTGTAATTTCTCTCTCACGCACTTTTCCATACATATAAATTAGGGGCCCGGAATTTTTTTTAGTAATTATAATGAAAGTCGTTAGAAAAAAGTTATTTTTGTAATTTAGTTTGTTTTTTAAATAAAAGATAAATAAATGTTTCAAGCTCTTTACGTAGTTCACAAAAATGTATTAATTCTCAAAAAAATTGTACAAAATTTTCAAACCTTTTGAAAAAATGTGAAACTTTTAATTGAAATATTTTTAAATAGCTTACATTTCTCGTTCAGATATTTCAGTTCTCTTTTATTTGATACCAAATTTGTTGGCTTGTTTATTATTAGAAAGGAACTCTTATTTCGGACTTACAAAATATTTGACAAGTTTAACTGTTAGCACTGGACTAAAGACATACAAATCTGAGTTGACCGATTATAAATATAAAATATAAGTCCAAAAATAACTTTTTTCTAACGACTTTTATTAAAAAAAAATTATAAAAATCCGGGTCTCGAGTTGTATTTCCTATAACCGATATAAATTTGCTATCTGATACCCGCGAATTCGTCCGCCTACTACACTTGCAAATTGTTGCAGCAGATTTTTACAGCTAAAAATGTAAATACTATGAATTTAAAAACCATATTGCATAGTCAGAGTAAAGATGAAGTCGACTCCAAAGTACGTAGCAGTTTTTTTACATAAGTTTCAATGGGATAACTGCCAAAAAAAATAATTGTAACTAACTTAGAAGTCAAATTTTCCTTGTCTTTGAATAATTGATTTTAACTGTAAAAAGCTTATGAGGTTTAAACTAAGTCGAATCATAAATAATACCATGTTCAGAACAAAACCTAATCTTATAATTATGGTAATTATCTCGAATCAAATCCATTTGCTTTTGACAAGTTTTTGCCATCCAAAAATGTGATTTTAAAATCGCGTTAACCAAAAGATCAGGATTTAATCCACATTTAATCCTTTAAGCAACTCTGATTTGCGACATCTGTTTGAGAAAATAACTATCAAATTGCAATTAAACCAAAGAAACCAATGCGAATTCATATAATCACCGTACCATGCGCTGATTGCTTGATTTATCTTTGTCTTGAGCGGTGAAAATTCCAAATTATTTATTTTTTTACATTTACACTTTCTATTTAAATTCAAATTGGGCTTTGTTTCTTTTGTTTGACTTTTCGCCCGTTAATTTATGGTTGTCTTTCACTCCATTCAAAATTAGAAAAAAATACATAAATATATATTTTATACTTGAGAGAGAGCTGCCACCTGTTTAAAAAGTCAAATTTAGTTAAAATATACACATACTATATAAAATATTAAAATAAGGATATCAAGCGGTTCGTTTCGGCAAGATGATTCATAGCTAACTTTTGTAAGGGTTGCCACCTATTTAAAAAGCTGAATTTAATTAAAATATACCAAGTTATGATAAATATTAAAATATGGGTGTCAAACAGTTTGTCTCGGCGAGGAGAAGGTTCGTACGTATATTTTTAGAGGGGGTTGCCACCTGGTCAAATTTAAATAAATAATACACAAATTATATGAAATGTGAAAATACAGTTGCCAAACGTTTCGATTCGCTGAAGAGAAGAATTTTAGCATATAAAAGGTTGCCACCTGTTTGAAAATTCGAATTTAATAAAACTACATACAAGTTATATAGAATAGTAAAATACTGGTGTCGAAGCATTTTTCCGCCAGTAGAAAGTTTTCAGTTTTGAAAAGGGTTGCCACCTTTTTTAAAAGCAAAATTATGCACAGAGATATTAAATATTAAAATATGAGTGTCGAACTGTTTGTTTAAGCTAAAATACGGTGCATAACGATATTTGTGAGAGTGTTTCCCCCTATTATATGAAATTAACATATCTTCTCTGGTTCCATATGCCAAAAGCAATTAGTAAATAAATATAGGCAGGACAATGTCTGCCGGGATTTTCTGGTTTTTGTATGTACATATATAGAGAAGCTTGACCTGAAGCGAACCTAATATATCGACAGAGCGACAGGCCGACAGCGAAGCGTAAGCTACTCTTCATAAATTTATTAGGACGCAATGGATGCAAAGGTATCGCGGTTGACCGGGAGCGACTTAGTTAACATAGAATGCGCCAAATATATAGGTAGAAAAAAAATAAGAAGTGGCTGGCTGTTTGCACTTTAAAGTCATGAGATGTATGTATACAGTTTGAATTTACATTAGCTTAGCCCACTGTGCAGTAATACAAAACACACAACCAAAAAGTAAAAAGGAAACGAGGAATGTTGTGACATTGTCTGAACTATTAATCTCATTACAGATCTGGAATACTAAAAACTAGATAGGATGGATGTAGGGGAAATGAAAGGTAAGAAAAAAGAAGCTGAAATTTATCAAAAAATACAAAACGGCGACAAAAGAGCAGCGGCTTTTGCGTAGAAGCCAGCTATTTTACTAATAGAATTCCATGCCGTTACCTCCGCCTGATGCACTCACTTCTAACATAAAACCCCATTGCGCCAGTGGCTTTTCGCAGAAGACGCTGCAAGCATCAAATACTATTTAGCAATTTCCTTAACACACTTTTATTAGTTTCCTCAAAGTGATTAATTAAATTGTAAGCTTTACTCTTTACAAAGCCAAGTCCAGCTAACAACCATAGCCATATCCTATGCAATGCGCTAGCCGCGATGTGCTTTTCCTCAAAGAAAGTTGCAAGAATAGTAGCCAACAGATAGTCCGAAAATTAGTGGCTACTTAGCGCATCAGGGTGCCCGCCGCCCCCCGCGCAGTTAACTCGTTCAACCCAACTCCAACTCCAACTCATCCAACAACCATCAGCCTTTTGTATTCCATTCAGGCGGAAGTTGGTAGCGTCAAAGCAGTTCGCTCAAGAGTTGCTGGAATTTCAGCAAATTAGACGTAAGAGAAGTTTAAGAGTGTGAGCAACTCTGCCAGGAAAGTACCAAGTAGATGCAGGGAGACGCAACAAAATGTTGGTCAATTGTGGCATGCGGCACAGCAGGCGATCACCCCAATCAGCTGGTGGCAAGTCAAAAGTTAAGCGCATTTGTTGCACCCTAAGAAACGGAAATGGGAGCGATAGTAGCGTAGAATGCAGGCAATACTTACGTACGTACGTACACGTACGAGTATGTATGGGTGTATGTATGCGACAACGACTTGGCATCTTGCGGTGCGCTGTTGTGTCTCAAAAGGATTCCGCTTGTAATTAATTTATTTTAAGTATTAAATAGACAAAGTTGTTGCACGCAAAAGTGCTGCGAATGCCAAGAGGCAGCGGAAACTGCAGAAGATCAACAAGGTGCGACCGGAAAGGAAGTTGTAAAAAGAAAGGCGTAGAGCTAAAAAAAAATCAAAAATAGCGGATGGACTGCTATTGTCCCGATGTATGTCCATTAATTTTAAGCTTTAATTACTTCAATGAGCTGAGATTTTAAGGTATGCGGATTTTATTAGTTTTATTGAATTGAAATTAGTTGCGAAATTTTTAACACTTGCAACAAATTTACTGAGTTATAGCATCTCGCAGAAAAATGAAATATTTCAGAAACGTAAGTAATTAGATTTTTAAGAAATAGCGTTAATGCGTCTTGAAAACTCTAAACTGCAGTTGTACAACGCTTTAAACTACCTGAATTGTTACCAAGTTATGACGTGTGATTTATTGCTTTAATCACTTGATTTTTACTTGCAAGCGAAAGGGTAGATTATTCTAATATAGATACATCAAAATTGGATATATGTTTAACAAAATTTTATGCAGAGTTTGCGAAAAAAAATTTGTTTCAAAAATTTAAAACTCAGGTACAGTTTAAAAAAAAATTAAAACAAATTATATATAAGACTTCAATCTTTTCGAATTTTGATATTTTTGAAAATCTTAATTTTTCAAATTATAAGTATACATTTTTAAAATCCTAAGTAAAGCCTTTAAAACGTTTTGTAACAATAGCAACTTTCAAAACATTAATAAACTTAACACAAAACACTTAATGTCCCAGGCTACAATTTAAACAAATTTTTTTTTATTTTAAAACGGTTGCTTCCTCCAATCAATGAAGACGGATTCGAAGTACCGCTACCAACGTGGACGAAACTCAAACGGCAATAGCGCGGCTAAAAAACAATAAGGCCGCTGACCTTAGACCTGGCAAATCTACCACCGACCACATATTCACGATACGCCAAATCTTAGTAAATATCTGAGAAAGAAGAATAGGCACACCCTATCATTTAATCGACTTTAAATCCGTTTTCGATAGCACGGGAAGAAGCTGCCAATTCGCTCAATGTCTGCATTTGGTGCACGAAACAGCAAAGGCGGCTATGTAAAATGACGTTGAGCAACATCCACCAGATCCATCAAAATCGGGAAGGACCTTAAAGATAATTCGAGCTGCAGAATTTAACCGTTCGGGCACCATATTTTACAAGAGTGTCCAATTTCTGGCGTATGATGATGATATCGATACCATCGGCCTCAACAGCTGCGCCATTACTTCTGCCATTTCCAATTCCAAACTGGAAAAAGAAGCGAAACGTATGAATCCGAAGGTGAACGAGGCCAAAACTAACTACATTCAGCCATCAAAAAACAGTCAGCGCACTCGCGTCTTGGTTCCCGCATTTACAGCAATAACAATGTCAGCCTAGAAATCCAACATAGGATCTCTCTTGCCAACAAGTGCTACTTTGGGCTGAGTAGGCAATTGCGCAGTAAAGCCCCCTCTCGACAAACCGAAACCACACTCTAAAAGTCTCTTATCATGCCCGTTCGAGAGAAAGATTCTTCGAAAGATTTATAGACCTCTACGTCTTTGTGACGGCGAATACCGCAGACGATGGAACGATGAGCTGTAAGAACTTTACCGCGACATAGACATAGTACTGCGAATTAAAATACAGCGGCTACGTTGGTTACGAAAATGCTCCAGCTCTAAAAGTATTTAACTCGGTATTAGCTGGTGGTAGTAGAGGAAGAGGACGGCCCCCTTTGCGTTGAAAAGACCAAGTGGAAAAGGACTTGACGTCACTTGGTATTTCCAATTGGCGCCAGTTTGCAGGAGGAACGAGTGACTGGCGTAATTTGTGGAACTCGGCCAAAATCTCTTAAGAGATTATAGCGCCAATTAAGTAAGTAAGTAAGTATGTTTCCAGCGACTTCAAGTTCGCACTTTGTTATGCTAAAATCACTAATCCGACTCCACTCCATTCAATTGGTTCGAGCTGCTTTTTCAGCAATGACCAAGTACTGCCAGGCTGGAGTACCCCGAATGGCGTTTAGTGCGTCTTGGGAAGTAAGAGGATGGCAAACAAAATTGGCATTAAGGATAAAATGCAACAACAGCTCCATCCTCATGGTGCAGCAAGCTGGACCAAAGGTCTCCTATGACTGAGACTGGCATTCAGGGTCTCAATGAAAGCAAGTTACTGGTGGATGATGGCACATTGGCTCTGTCAATGGAGTGCCTTTTGAATGCGGAGGAGAACGAAAAGGCATCCAAGCAAGTTAACACGACCTCGATTTGCACAAGTTGCAAAGACATTAAAAGCTCCTTATTCTCTGTCAACCCGGACACTGGCAGCAGTGGCAGAACGGAAAACGATTAAACCTGGTGCAGATCAGGAGAGTACAGGTAAGGAGACGATCTGTACTAGTAATCCCAAGGCGGAAGGGGAGTTGACAGTTAACCAACTGAAGAGGAGGAGGCAAAGTGAGAAAATAGTTGCGGCAGTAGGCCAGGGCAAGCATATCGAGTATTGTAATGATTCATTCATATTAAAAGTTTAGTTAAATTAAAATTTTTCTGACAGCTGGCAGCTCTCTCTAAATTCATTTCTCGAATAACGTTTCCTTAAACCATTTCCGTTTTACACCACTATCGTAGAATTTCAGTGACCTTACCTCTTAAATTGAATCAGCGTTCTTTAACCGGTGGCAACCATCTTCAAAATTGTTTTCATATAAGCGCATTCGTTTCACTCCAATGCTGCTATATTTCAGCAAGTTGATTTAAATTAATATTTCAAAATAAAGGGCAATACCCTTTCAACGTAATATCGTTATTAGTTTTTTTAAGCCTGCCTACTGCATTTGAATCACCTGCCGCAATAATTCTTTTCACTTAATATTTTAATGTAACCTACATTTTTAAGTAGATGGGAACTCTCCAGCAGTGTGGAGAAATAAAGTTTCTTTAAACCGTTATCCTTTAAACCACATATTTCAATATTTAATTCAATTTATTACAGTTTCTTTAACTTTTTAAACAGGTGGCAACCTTATTAAAAAAATACTTTTGAAGTTCAGCTTTCTTAAACTTTTAGTTTGACTGTTATATTAAAATAATTTACGTAAAATTTTCAATTAATTTAATTTTAGTTGAAAAAGATGGCAACCTTCTTTCCAAACATATTGAAAAAGAAGCTTTATTTAACCTCTTTCGTTTTATGCCGATGTAGTAATATTTAATTTTACTCATTGTTTTGATTGAATTTATCTTTTTAATAAGGTTGCAACTCCCTTTACATAATTACTTTTATGGTAGCCTATATAACGAACGCCAGATCGTGATACAAATCTCTCCAGTCGCCATATACCAATATGTGTGATTTTTTAACTCATTTATTTAATTCACCATAACTTTTTTATCAGACGGTAACTCTCTTTAGAATATACTTTATATGTTTACACGAATTATGGAATTATGTGTATCAAATTTTGTAGAAAATTTTTAATCCGTTTGAGCGTGAAAAAGTAACAAACATGCCGACACCCTCTCTTTCACACACAAACTTTCAGATTTATAATATTAGTAGGAGAACCTTTCACAACTTGGCTCAATCTTCTTCTGAAACGAAGCTTATAACTTTCGCTTTAAATTCTAGTTTCGCTACAAATACGAAATATGGAGCATGGTCTTAAAATTGATCTGGCCATAACCTAAACGGACGCTAGTGCAGTTTAACTTTTTTGTCCAAAGAGCGTATTGAAGTAAAAAAATTTCAACAAAAATGCCACAATGACTCTAGTCAATAAAAGCAATTTCTAATCAGATATCCATTAAATTTAAACTACCTTAATATAAAAAGCCTTATCCAATTACTAAATCCAGAAAAGTTCAAACCAACCAACCCTCAACATATTCACTTTTCATTATCATTCCCAAAGCTGTGATTCCATTACGTCGTTGCGCTTGCGCCTTGGCACTTTCTAGTCATATAACGTATGGTGCTATAAAATGAATCAAAATATGTGGCGAGTCATTTGCTTTTATCAATAACTACAAACATAATCAAAAAAAAAAAAGGCCAACATACAAATAAAAAATGGTATATTTGTGTGTGTGTGTGTGGGTGGATGTGTGTACAAAGCACACACACATACACAGCTGACATCAACTGCCCATTTATTTGCTTCAATTGCGTTATGTGGTCTCATCGCTTTCAATCGAAATGCGATTGCGAATACTCGCCAACAATAACCCTGCTGTGAAAAGCGAATTTATTTAAAAAGCTTTCTAATTCATGAAGTAGTATTTAATGGGCGTAATCATACCAATTTGATAGCGACTGCGGTTCAGCGCCATCTCTCTTCCGAATTTGGAAGTTGCGAAGACAAAAATAAAATGCTAATTAGCGCGCTTCTCATAGATGACTATGAAGATTATCTCGGCAGGTTGGCTATATAGATTTTTGGCATGCTCCTAGAGCATCTAGAAAATTTTTAAAAATATGTCACTAATCTCAAGTAATTGGTACTTTTTTAACTAGCAAACAGTTTTTTTAAAACCCTTTTGTACGTATTTACAGTTACTATTTCACGTAAGATTTGGCTACGCTGTTTTCATTCATACAAAATTTGCAATCCACATCTTTAAGTGAAAAATAATAGATAGCATAAAGTTACGTGCACAGAAAATTTATCTACCAGATTTTTTTTTCTTTTTTTTTTGAGGCGATCTATTGAAAACAATTGATATAGTAAGTAGGTTTATTAAAAAATTAAACGAACCCTCATATTAATTTATAATATTTTTAGAAAAATATTTGCAAAATTACCTGATTTTCCATATCTGTACAATTGCTCATGGTGAAGTCAGACAAGTTGAAATGAGTGGCATGTTTCCAATAATGCCACCATTCATATTAACGCCACAAAATACAAAAAAAAAATAATATTAAAAGTATTTCATTTCAGTACATCGCCTTAATAGTATGAGTTGACAATCTTGCTTCTGACACAAATATTTTATTATGCACTTTTGCATTAAAAATTCAATTTGTTATTCTAAAAGTCATCTTGTAATTCACAACATTTTTGGGTATATTCATCAAATAAATTAGTCGATTTTATAATTCAGGAAGTAGTAAAGATTTTAAGAAGTTTAGCGCAGGTGTTTGTTAATACCAGATGGGATGGGCATTATATGCAACCTATCCTGAGAACAACCACATTTTCAAAATGCATTGAATCCAGTATTTTTGTTAGCGTGGAATAACCCGATGTACTTTTGAGTTCAGTTATCGCCGTATCCCCCCGTGTTTTGTTGTAAGGATTAAACTCATTACGAATCTGTAGCTAACGTGTCGTGTGCTGCATTTGATTCTAAAAAGTCTATTATTTTCTCCTTCTGAAAGATTCTTTGAATCTTGAATGAAAGGTGCTTTGAATGAAAGGTGCTTTGAATCCGAGATTCCGTGTATTTGACAACAGAAATGTTGGACTTCTAGTTGGTCAGTAATATACGCTGTTCCCTCTTAAGACTCCACACCAAATAAATAAGCATAACTTTGTGTTCATTATTCACAAATTACATTTTATTGCAATAATGTATGTATAGTAGGCTTACAAATTATAAAAGTTAAAATTAAATTATTAGGTAAAAGAACTTAGCGTCTTCTATATGCGACCGTCCTACTTCAACCTCGTACTTCAACTCCTGTTTTATTTCAAATTTTACTCGTCTATCGTTCGGTTTCGTCCAGTTTGGTAAGTTCAAGGTGAGTACTCTGTCCTCGTCCGCAATCCGTCACCCAGCACTACAAGAAGAACCTGTTTTTTTTTAGCCGCATTAAATGCAGTATTTTTATCAAACAGATAATTGCATTTAGAGTTGCGCCAATTCAATTTTTTTTATTATTGAATTCAGGGCATTCTAAAAAGGGGCATTTTAAAAAAGGGTTTTTGGCCAAATTTGAATCGCATTTTTTACTCTATTTAACCCAGCTTTTCTGCAACATTGACTTCAGCCTTTTCCAGGGAAGAACCGTGAGCTGCACTTAGTAATACGAGATATATAAACTAGTAAGTATTTTAAATAATTTAATATTTTTTTATATAGCCGGGGATCCACATAATTTTAATTATTTCCATATTTTTGTTCTTCGCATTTTCCAGTTTCGATGGGGGAAAGACTAAGATGATGAGCTTATCATTGTCATTGAATGCAAATGGGACCGCTTGGAATATTGCTTTAGCTTTGGCTGCGATCGGAGCTGAACGGGCAGACGTGACCATCGCCTATAGTATTTTCATTTTTGTCAACCTCTGCAAGGGTTGTAAGTAAAATGGATTGAAATTACTATGGCGGATTTCCACATTTACCATAAATTTTCTTTATTTTCTACAACTTTAAAATGCACTTACGTGTTAGAGCTACCGCAAAAGTGAGGTACACCTTGTTATCACTCCACCTCCACATTCCATGCTACTTCGAATATTCTGCCGATAGCGACCGCATCACTAGCAAAACCATACTATTATTCTGGTCACATATGTAAGTTCGAATTTCGAACTGGTTCATCGAATGGTTTGCTGTCAACGGGAAGTAAGCTAGCAAATAGTTTTGAACCAGTATAATTCACTGTGTGGTGTGTGAATGGATGTGTGTGTGTGAGTATTTCAATAGGTAGTAAGTATGAGTAGTGCTCGTCTGCGGCAGAGAGTTTGAATCTTTGCCTTCGCTGGCATTGCGTTTCCGCTCGGTTCGCTGATTTATGATGAATTATGAGTCCCTTTTGACTCGTTTAACATTTTATGCTTTTTACATCATGCCAATCCTCACAATCCTTACGACTAAGCTATGCGCACAAACCTCGTATTTATGGATATATATAAAATACAGGAATGCTTTTACATATTAATGTTATGTATGTATATACAGTACATATAGTGTATGCATATTTTCGCTTTTGTTTGTTTGTCTGATTTGAAGCCATTTTATATGGTTGTGCCTCTGCTGTTGATCACCCGCATGTGGCGCATTGGTTCGTTCGTAAATCACTCCTCGCAATGAAGTGCGCATTTACTTGTTGCAAAAATGCGCGAGAAGTGCAAGAAAAATCAACGGAACATATGTTGTAAGCAAAAATACATGTACGCAGTGACAGTGGGCAAATAAAAAACCGGATTTGAATTGAAAATATTATATTTTTCGCATTCACCCATCGTGGATAGAAGCGTGTAACCTGCGTTTAGATATTTAGATATTTTTTCTTAGAATCATTGCCTTCTTAACGGCAACGGATATCTTTTATGCACGAATAGTGTCTTTGGGAGAAATTGAGTTTCCATCACTTGAAATTCAAATCAGCCTTTTTGCCCAAACTGCACAAGGGTATTTAGATGTTTCTTTTTACTAAAAGTCAGTTAAAACAGTTTGTAAAATAGTAAACTTCGTCCTCTATAAGCCTTAAGTTCATTGTCATAAACTTATACCGTGTCCACACCAAAAGTTAATCCACATTACCAAAAGTTAATCCACATTACCGAAAGTTAATCCCGATTACCAAAAATTAATTTGCATTACGAAAATGTAGTCCACATTACCAAAAGTTTATCCACATGCTGCCCACACATCTGCTTCAGGCTTGTAACTCATGTAATGTGGTAGCATTATTTGAAATTCAAGAACTCCATGTATTTTTATATCTTTCATTGATATGAAACGGTATTATAATTTTGGTCTGATGTTTGTAAGAAGAGGAAGAAGAAATAGACCCAGATGTACAAAATGATCAGTACCACAAGCTGATTCAATTTAGCCACAACCGCCTGCCTGTTTTAACGCAAACTACTCCATCAGTTAAAGAGATAACTGAAGATACTTGGGTAGGACGACGTATTTCTGGAATGTATTAATCGTTTATCCGAACCAATAATATCGGGTCTTATATAGCTTCAATACAACTGATTGTCCAGATATGAAATTTTCCATTATAACTCTTATACCAAAGCAGCTAAGAAAATGAAATTTAATACCCCTTTCACTTATTATGAGTGGAATATCTCATATCTGAATATAGATAAGATCAACTGATTTTTCAGATATAACTCTGGCCGTAAATTAGCTAAGAATATGAAATTTATTACACCATTTACTTATTACAAATAAAAAATGCCCACGGAAAATTATCGATATCCGGTCACTATAACTTATAGCTTATATATAGATTGATTATTCAAAGGTTTTACCTTAAAACTCTAGCACTAAAGCAATTAAGGTCATGAAATTTGACACCTCCTTCACTTATCATAAACAAAAAGTGGCCACAGAAAATTATTAAGAACGAATCACAATAACTTATAGCTCCCATCCGAGTGATTGTTCAAACATGAGGTTTAACTTATAATCTCCTATATTTAGACAGTTAAAACCTTGACATTGTGTTAGCTATTTAGTTAGAAATTATACAAGTTCTACTGAGAAAATCATCAAGAATAGGTTTTGATTGGAGATTTTAACATTTATAGCATTCCTTGGAATGCGATAGAGCCAACTTGGGCAAATTTCCCTATTACAAAATAGCAAACCGTGATTGATTAGTTATTGATGAGTTTTAAACAAAAATTATTTAGGCATTAACAGGCCTGTTCTGGCAAAGATGGTGTACAGTCTTTCGAAAGACAATTGTAAAGACAGTTGGAAAGACTTTTCGTATTCTGACACAAACATCTTACACAAAAAGCTCACCTCTGAACATTCACGATGACAATTATATAATAGTTATCATGGTGCATATTTTTAGGCTTATTTTTAGCTCAAAAATGCATAAACATCCGCAATCTACTAATGGCCCGCAATAAGCAAACCAAATGCTCTGCACATTTCCGCAATCCAAGGCTCGATGCCTTGGGCATACAAAAACAAATTATGGATTAATTTATTTATTATATTTTTTCAACCAGCACACACATTTCACTTAAAATTTGTAATATTGAAATTTTGTTGAACATATGTATACCACAGATTTCCTGATTTTAGCGGCTATTTTATTATTTTTAGTAAAAATATTAATTCTGCTTTAGCATAATGTTAAAATTACGAATTTATTATATACAGGCATATGCAGGCTTCGAAACCTTTACTTAAATGAAAACAATACATCGCTAAGACCTGCTCCTTAGCACATCTTTCAATTCGGCTTCCGAAAGACAAAAAAGAGCTTTCAAGCTAAGTACCAGAATAGACCTTTGTCTTTCGAAAGACTGTCGGGGGTTGAAAGGCAGTTGCCAGAATAGCCCTATTAATTCTACCACCTAATATCATTACACTTGCATACATTTTTTTTTTTTCTGCTTTTTATTGTACAAAAATTCTTTATTTTACTTTATTTTATATTCGAATATTTTATATGTTGAATATTTTTACGCTAACAATGAATTTTTTTCATATTAATTAAAGAAATAAAGGCAGCACTTCTGTCGGAGAAACTAAAAAAGACATCCATAAACGGGCATGTGGATAGTAAACAAAAAAAAACAAAAAAAAAAAGACGTGATTTTTGCAACTCTAACTTAAATAGAAATTGGAAATGCAAACGAAAGAAAGCATTTTGACATTTTCACCACGCCAGAAGAAGATAGGATAAGCATTCAGCTTATTAAAATCTACCACCTTATATGAACCCGTTTTGTTTTTTTTTTGTTTTCGCTGCAGTTTGACAGTTATTTTCACAAACAGATTACGCACATCTGGGTTGCACAGAGCAGTTTAATGTAGATTAAATTCTTGTCTTTACAGCGACGAGATTTTCCAGTCACATTTTTGTATACTGGATTTTGCTACGTCATGTGGATTAGCGAGATAATTAAAATAGTTACAATAATTCAAAATTAGGTTTTGGCCTGAACATGGTGTTAGAGCGACTGAGACTTCAAGAGTTCACTTAAATTTAAACGCCCACTCCTGCGGGGATAAACGCCGTTTACTTTGAAAAATATTGCAAAAGAATATGAATAAGAATATACTATAGTTATATAAAAGGGACGGAAATCACTTATTATACCATATCCACACGGCACTGGAATTAAATTGTTTTAAGGAGATATTTTGAATATTAAACAGAACCGTCCAGACAGTATTACTTTTTACTAACTGGTTTTCGATTACATTTCTCAATTTATTTATCTTTTTACTCTAAGCTTATCCCGTAACCGAAATGTCTCCCAAAATAAAGAATAAAACACTCGCTCGGTTCACACCATCCATTATTTGGTAGGATTTTCAAAAAGTATAACAATTTTGGATACAAAGCAAAATTTAAAGATAAATACATGTTTCGGGCTTACCTTCTTACTAAAAGCTAATGCAGAGGGCTTTGCAAACTACAAAAAATAAATAAAATAATAAATGGAGTCGAGTATATAAGACCATCAAATTATATACAGTTAAATATTTAATGCTTCAATTTTGAAAGTCAGGGTGTTTCAGCATTTCTGAAGGATGATAATTTGTTTTTCAAAAAAAAAAAGGGTCTAGAGTTTTTCTACACAAGGTTATTCTAGCGCTGAGCGAAGACTAGCCAAAGTATCGTGTGGATAAACGCAGAAAGTGCACGCGGCAGAGGCTACTTTCAACTTGCAGGTAGCTGAAGGAAGTAACTCTCTCTTGACTCTCTTGAAAGTTCCACTATACAAACAGAAATGCCAAATTTGTTTGATGATGTAAAGATTACTTTATAAGATTTTGAGATAAATTGGTTTTCTATGGGCTGGGTGACAACTAATGAAAAATGAACTCAGCGAGCTATTTAATGACATGCACGAATTAAAACGAAACGTCACTATGCACTTTGGGTAAGTGGCATTTTATGGAAATTATTGAGGGGTTTCTTCCAATTAAGCTATGATTTGTACTAAGATTGGCAGGCAGCATCACTGGCTCTTATTTCACAGCCAATGAGTGCCTGTGTGATCTTGCAACGTGGCATCCGCTACAACCTAACCTAGCATTTAGATTATAGTATCTTTTGATTTTGTGAAACTAGCCAAAACCCCTGCTATATTTACAAGGAAATATCAATTTGAAGGTTTTAAGTCCATTCGAATGGGTTAATTAAACATAGAATATCAGAAAGAGGCTAAATTCCTAGGAGTGACCAAAAACTACTACTCTAAACTCTATTACCTACTCTAGAAAATCTTAAAAAAAAGAAAGGAAGTGAAGAAGAAAACTGTAAGAGCATTCATGACTCGCAGATCCATGGAAAGAAAGATTGTGGGTCTCCCCGAAAATACTGAGATGAATTGAAGTTGGTACTGTACGGCCCATTGCTACCTACGACCGACAAGATGGAACCAAACATCATCCCAACGCTCAGCAAACTGCAAAAACTGACCTGTGTTTGCACAGCTCCGAAACGGTCCGACAATATTCATGTAAGTCCTGTTGGTTTCAAGGGCAATTCACATAAAGTGATATCATCCTTTGAGATGAATGCTTGTTCTTCTTTCCCAATTCGCTGAGTTTCTTTGTTTACACAAACATAATACGTAAGCAATTCTGGGCGAATTTAGACATTTGACATTTCTCACGCAAAATTACGCTCACAATATACATGAGCAATACTAGGCGAATACAAATTTTGATATAGAAGGTGGGGTTAAAAGAACAGTTGATTTGATTTTTTTTCATGTAAATTCGCCTTGACTTTGTGTGGGATTTGTCAAAATTAATATTTATTATTATTTTTCGGCCTTATATTTATGAATCGACTGTAATTTATAGAGCTTGGAGCCAGGCTTGTATGAGGGAATAATATGAGAAAACAACAATTTCGCAAAGTGGTAGAAGTGATAGCTGCTATTTCGGAGATCACCACTTCTCCTCAACAGACTTCTTTCTTTCTAGACTTTACCTGGCTTTGCACCATGGTATACGGAGTTGCTAGGCGAGCATGAGAAAAATTGTTGTTTTCTCATATTATTCCCAAATACATACTACCTGGTCTCAAGTTCTATAAATTACAGTCGAAAATTAATATTTGTTTACAATAAAACTGTCGATTTAGTAATAACAAATTGTTTACACTGGCGAGCAAAACCGGTCGATTTCGTTAATTTTATATAAAACTAGAAAGATAAATGTTTTAGCGAAACATTGGGTTAATTAAAAAGTGGAATAACTTTATTTTATTCACACAAATTATTTAGATCAGCCTGTTAAAAAAAGAACCAAGATATTGTTCCAAACTTTACATACATATGTATATACAATTTGTAAAAACCCAGCAAATATTCATAAGAAATTTTCAATTTTTTAGAAGGATGTTTTTTTTTTTGAATTTTGGCTTATGAAACTTTGGCAAAACTGCAGACATGAAAAATTACTAAAAAGTCTTCAAAAAACTTTTAAATTTTTTTTACAAAAAATGTTTGAGTTTTCATAAATTCGCCCAAAGCGATTTCATATAAGGTGAAGTTATTAAAACAGCTGATGTCTTCTTCTTTCATTATATTTGTATTTTTTTTTTACCCATGACATCCTAAAAACGCAAACCAACGGCGTCAATTCTTCTATTCTCTTTTATCGTGACATTTTAAAACTGAACAAGTAAAAACAGCGCTGTCTTCGGCTATGCCGAAGGCTTCATACCTTTCATGAATGGAAGAATAGTAAAAAACGTGTTATTGTATTACAATTTCGTATTACCTATAGTTAAAAGCGAAAATTTCGTTCAAATCAATAAAAATAATTCTAGTAAAGGCATTGTTATAAATTATTTAATGCTTTTCCTTATGTAATTAAAAAGAACTATGTTTCAAGAAGGGAATGGTTTTTCAATATTTTTAATATCGTATCGACGCTTGATATTCAACATTTAAAAAATACAAATAATTAAGTATTAATATGTAAGACCTACATATGTCGGTCTTTGAAAACAGTTATCAGATCCGTAAATAGTTCCCAAACGTTTAACGCTATGATTCATGTGATATTGCGCTGAGCTTATTACTTTTCGCAATAAATATTTGTCCTGAATTTATCTTGCCGATTTACACTGTGAACTCCGATCTTGATGAATACTAATATATAGCTAATAATGGTTGATGTTTGTGCAAAATTTCAAGCCTTTAGCTGTTTAAATGGAGGAGTTATGGTGCAAAATGCAATATCTGAACAATCGGTTGTATGGGAGCTATATGTTATATTTCTCCGATCTTCATGATTTTCAATACTGATACGTAGCTAATAATGGCTGATATTTCTGCAAAATTTCAAGCCTTTAGCTGCTTAAATGGAGGAGTTATGGCGCAAAATTCAATATCTGAATAATCGGTTGTATTATATGTTATAGTCACCCGATCTGGCCGATTCCGACAAATGTTTAATCATTTGTACAACGACACCTGCTCACCAAATTTCATCAAAATAGCTCTAAAATTGAGGGACTAGTTTGCGTTCAAACAGACGGACAGACGGACAGACGGACAGACGGACAGACGGACAGACAGACGGACATGGCTAAATCGACTCAGCTCATCGTCCTGATCATTTAGGTATACTTTTTGATGGGTCTATCTCTTCTCCTTCTGGCACTTACAAACATCGGACCAAACTTAATATACCATTTCATTCTCATGAAAGGTATAAAAATGCGTGTATAATGGTGACTATATAAATTCACCTTGAATTCGCCTTAGACTGACTTTGACAATTGACACACCAAAAACAAAATACATGTAAGTTTTGTAAATGAATTCGCCATTGCTACTGCCATCTTACTAAATACGCCCATATCTATGAATCTTCCAAGGACTGAAGAAGGTACCGAGACAGGCGTATATAATCCGCGACTGAAATACGCGAAATATATGCTATATGGCGGCACTGGAACATTTTCAGTAGCATCAAAACTGGCGATGGAGCGCCTTGACAAGCAGAATACATTTAGGATGAACAATCGAGTAAGGGTTATCTGAGTTTCTTGGCGTATTGGTATTGAGGGAAACGAAATCAGAGACAAACTCGCGAAACATGGAGCGTCAACTAATTTTATTATCTCAGAGTCCTTATGTGGTATAGGAATGGGGACACTATACACACTGGCCAAGGAAGTGGAGAAATCCCACAGAGAACTACCCGGAGGAAATTTACGAGACTTGGAACATTACAAAGCGCCCCTAGGATCATATAACCGAAAACATTTTGTAGAATGTATGGGCTTATCGAAGCACAATCTAAGAATTATTACGGCGGTATTTACAGGGCACTGCAGGTTGAAATGCCACCTAAACAAACTGGAAATCTACTTGGATGAATACTGCAGATTCCACAGAGTAGAAAAAGTAAACTGTAGGACATATACTGGAGTAGTTCCCTGCTCCCTGCTCTGCATATAAATAAAAGCTGAATTGATGAACTTATTTCCATTCACACTCTACTACCACCGACTACTTATTATAAAAGCACGCTTCCTATTAGTCTCCAATTATATAGCTGAGTTCATGCGTGTGAATATATATAATATGAATACTTGGAACTACGAACCAGTTACTTTACACGCATCTTATTAAACGAGTACAGACGCCAAATCAACTTTGCTCATCGGAAGTCATAGCTTTAACGCGATTTGGCAACTCACCACCCGCTCACTTAGTTAGTAATACATTCCAAATATGCTTATAAAAAAAATTGTATGTGTGACCTCATGTAAACAAGCAAAGAAACAACATCGTAAAACATTGTACAACATTAGCCACGCAAGCCCACTTTGTTGACGGAGATAGCGTGGAAGGTTGGCAAGTAGATAACGACTCCCAGTCGAGCAACGCCAAAATGCGAACGAATTTGGCAAATTGTGGCGAATTACCAACTAATACAAGCGATCGGGCATTGCTACACTTGTGTATGTGCGGGTGTGTGAGTGTGTGTTTGTGTGTGTGCGACCACGAAGGCTCGCAGCGTCATCGTCTAAAGTAATCAAGGAAACGAAAACAGGAAGCGCCTAGGCAAAACAGGATATCTTAATGAAGTATCGATTTCTTTTATGAACTCCACACATTTCCACTTTGCACTCTACGCTGGTATGGCTCTTTCGCGTTGCGAATGTGTGTGGGCGAATAAAGAAGCGAATAACGGGTACAAAGGGAACAATGGGAGGCATGGAGTAGACTTATAGCTGTGGTTAACGTTTGGCTTGATTTGCGGCCATCAAATGTTGCGAACTGCTGGCGGCCTATAGGCAACGTTTATGTAGCGGACTGACTGACTGACTGACTGACTGACTGACTGACTGTTTTTGGAACCACATTAATGACGTCCGGCGCTTGCTTCGTTCGAAATATTCTTTTGTTGTTATTTGTGGGCTCAACTGGCTGCTTGGCGTTGACGGGTATTGGTAATGAGTTCTCTGTCTGTGCCTTCCGTTGTCTGTTTGATTGAGAATTTGCAGAAGTATAACAAATGTTTGCATGACTGTCAGCAACAACAAAAACAATAACTAAAGCAACAGCAACAACAACAACAACAGCAGCAGCAGTAGAAGTGAGAGAGGCTACAATGATTTGAACACACACCGGCAGGCCAAGAATGCTCGTAGTAATAACCATTGGAGCTGGGGCATTCTAACCAAGGCGATTGTGTGTAGTAGCAGTTCTCCCAAGTGGACCCGTGAATTCCCTGTAGTCGCGTAAAGCATTTATTTTGATTTCGTTATATTTTCGCTTTGTTTGGAATTCACAGTCTCGTTGCAGTTTCGATAAGGGACTAGAAGTGCTGACACCCCAACCTACGCCGCCGCAGTTTTTTTTTTTGGCGCAAATAGTTGAGTCAATTTCTGTTTGAACTTTTACCCGTACTTGCTGTACTTTTTGCGGTTACAAGTTTGTGGTTATACGTGGAATTTTTTTGGTTGTTGGTTAGCGCGCAAAAGGATTCACAGCACGGCATGGGAACACAGCTACTTTGGGTTTGTTTTTTTGATTTTTGTTTTTTTGCGCCCTCAATGGCTTTGGTTGGCCACCTCAACTTTGCGCTCCTCTATTCCGATCATGCTATCCAGTTTTGGCGCTTTATCTTGTTTCAATGTGGTTTATGTCCAAAACAAAAATTAGTTTTTACACGCCCATAGTGTAGTGGAGAGTAGCTAAGTTGCTGTTGCTGTCGCTGTGCTGCTGCTGATTGGTATTTGTGTTGTTGCTTGTTGGGGTAGTTGAGGAAGTTCGGGAAGTTGGGGAAGTTGGCCGCAAGGCTATGGCGGCCGTAAAGCTGAAATGTGGCTGAGCGCGGTAACCAAAGCGTAGCAATCCCGGCGAGTGACTGTTGAGTGCTGACGAAATGGATGAACTGCCACAAGCAAATATTGCTGGATATTTCAGGCAATTGCAAATACATTAAACACACACACACACGCGCGCACGCGTGCACATACAGACAGCTATAAAGCTGTGTATATTTTAATAAACATGCACAAATCTAAATCGTTATACATGCATACAAATCTGTTCGTTTTCCATGTTTGGTGTATTTGTATTTTCGTGATATGCTTGCGAAATCACAAAATTATATCAGCACAAAATCAAATCAAATTTCGAAATGATATAAAACTAAATTAGAAATGACTCCCCAATTGCCATGCCTAAAAAAAGTACTTGCGAAACGTGCAAGTGTATTGGTTTACACTGCCACCAGTTATGTGGCAGTTCTATGAAAATACATTACATGAATTTGCCATAAATCTTAATAACTTTTTTTTCATTGCCGCTAAACACCATTAGTGGCAGATCGAATTCATTACCCGTGGCTTCGTTGTTTGGTTGGTTGTTTGGTGGATCGGGTTGATTGCCTGTCTGAGCATTTGGTTATTTTCATTGCAGCTCGGTTATTCCAATACTTTCGACGCCGTTATATTTTATTACGTACATAGGTACTACATACATACATACATTATTTATTTATTTATTTATGTGTGTACATTCGCGTATGAAGATTCTTTAATAACTCGAGTAAAGTGCACCAAATTTTATTATTGCAAGAGTACGAGCGCTACATACAAACGAAGGGAATTAACAAACCGCCGCTTAACCCTTTCTTTGTATTTGTGCAAATAATTTGGTTTTTTTTAAATTGGTTGAAATTCAACATTCTAGATAGAGCATTGCATAAAAACTACATAAGGCCCTCTTGCGAGTAATCCAGAGTTAAATTGAATAAGAACGTAATAAGTAACTCAGTGCTAAATTTGTAATTTCATAGCTCAGGCATTGCCTTGCATAAAATAAATCCAGTAACCCGGGCTGCGTGCATTTCTTTTTAGGCATTTTCTTTGAATTTTTCAAATTTATTGATCAAAATTGTTTTTGGAGGTTCTAGTGCAACAACAAAATTATCGCCATAGCTCTGTTAAAAGAGTTGTAATCTACGCATCCTCATTATTGTCGATAGAACCGATTCTTTTCAAATTTTTTCGGATATTTCAAAAAAATTTGTTTGACAAATTTATTTTTGATTTGTATAGGACAGAATGGCACAAACTTAAAAATTGAACCCTGAATAATTGTTAGGTTAAATATTCATGTTTTTAACTCTGAATTGATGCACAACAACAATCCGCTGTGCAAGCAAATTTATCAATTTAATCGGTAAACACTGAGTTAAATAGATAACCTGCTTTCTCGCAAGTGCGCCTAAAGACTATGAACCCAAATTAAAAGTAATCTGAAAGTATTTTGGAGTTGTTTGAAATCCAATAAATTCGGTTCTAATATTTTTTCATCGGATTTTTCACAGCTGAACACGCTAACTCGGCTAAAGATGCGGCCAACTTTTTACCCAGAATTTTTTAGCCCTAATTTCGATGCAGCCATTGGAAATGGTATTGGCTACAGTTTTATCTTCAATTCCTCGCTTTTCTGTGGGTCCGCTAAGTTAACGAAGGATGATGTCGGAAGAGATATAGCCTGTCTAAAACCGTCAAAGTTCATGGATGTTGACGGCATGTCAGTTGCTTTCCTTGTACCTTTAATCTACTACTACTATCGTTGTATCTTTAATAAGTCTATAATTGCTTGTGAATTTATTGATGATTGAAAAAAAATCTCAATTAGTCCTATCTTTAAAAGTTGTAACAAAAACGATGCTCGCAATTATCGGCCTATTTCAAAACTGTTTACGGTTTCTTAACCCTTCGAATGTATCATAAAAGAAAAGTTGCTTATTCCGGACAACAGTTTGATTTCTGGTGGCCGTCGTAGCCGAGTGTGTAGCACTTCATTCGGTAGGTACCGGGTTCAAATCCTGGTCGGGATAAGTAACAACAAAAATTATAGAACAGTTTTTTTAAAAGCGCTCGCCCTCGACAGACAATGGCAAACCTCCGAGTGAAATAGATTCTCGCAAAAAAAAAACATTCGCCGTTCGGAGTCGGCGTATAATTGTAGCTTCCTCAATTTGTGTTATACACCACGTACACCGCAAATTGTAGGAGTAGTTCGGCCAAAATCGCTTAAGCAGTTTATTTTCTTCTTACCAGCACAATTATGAATCTCGCTGTATTCACCGAGGACTGTTTTTCGTCCCTTCAAAATGGATATGAAGTTAGCATAATTTATACTGACTTTTCGAATGCTTTCAATAGAGTTCCACACAAGACACAAATTTTATTTAGAATTGCATTCAGTATTTGTTGAATGCATTGAATCGTATTGGTCTAAAAGAATCTATGTACAGTGGCTCACATAAGTGTTTTGCATATGAAGAAAATAAACCAAACGTTGATATTTTTGCATTTGTTCCTGTTTTATTTATAAATTACTAGCCGCCCGGTACATGCTTCGCTACGTATAAAGTGAAATAATAAAGAAAATTCATTTTAACATCAAACTAATTTATTTAAACAAAAAAATATTTTATTAATTGCTAGCTATTTTAAAACTTAATCCAAAACATTTGGATAAACAATATTTTTTGTTGTTCCATTTTGAGCATGAATAACCAAACGGTTGGAGGTGCCGACTCTGGAATAGGTAACATAAAGTTGGCCATGTAAAAAACATGATTCCTCCAAATTCACACCACAAACGTTAAGTGTTTGCCATTGAGCCTTGTTGATGGGCATCGCAAATGATAAACGCACTGGATATTGTAATCGTTTGAATTGAAATGGCATATCAGTTGGAATCATAGGGATAAGCGGTATCAAACAAACTTCTCCTTTTGATTTAGCAGTTAAGATCGTAGCTTTAATCAAATTTGGCAATAACTTTTTCACTGCCAATCTGGTGCCATTACACAGTTTTGGTGGATTAATATTTCGTAATAATATAATAAAAGAACCAACTTTCAAATTCAAGCAATGCGGTGGCATACCAGCCGGTTCCAATGAATTTTAAAAATCAATATTTATATTTATATGTCGTGACTACACCTGGCAGTTTCGTTTGAATTTAAAAATTAATGGGATTGATATTAATGTTCTTCGGTGCTAAAATGGCGCGTTCTCTCAACCAATCATGATTTCTATAATTGTGAAGAATATTCGGAAAAACACATTCAATCAATTCATCTATCAATTGCGCAATTGTACAAAAATTGTTCGGTATAGTGCTCAATTGGTACTGTCGATTTGTATTTTACCATCACCAATTTCTAACAATTGTTTTGAAAACTCATGGGCAGCTGGATCATTTTGTAGGTGAATACGCATATTAATGTTCAGTGTCAATTTTTGTACATATCTTCAAAGAACTGATCACTTCAAACAGGCATTTATTTAATCAGCAGGAGTTGATCGAGGAATGACAGGCAATGTTTGACGAAAATCCCCTGACAGTAATATCAAAGCGTCACCAAAAAGCTATTGATTACCACGTAAATCTTGCATTGTTCGATTAAATCCTTCTAGTGATTTTTTATTCGCCATTGCACACTCATCTCATAAAATAATTGACGTTAATCGCAGAACTTTTGCCATAGCAGAATTTCTCGAAAGATTGCACGGTGGAGTTTCAATCACCTGTACATTCAATGGCAATTTTAATGCAGAGTGTGCGGACCGACCACCTTCTAATAATTTAGCAGCAATTCCCGAAGATGCAAGTGCCAATGCAATTTTTTATTCCGATCGAATAGTCGCTAAAATCAATGATCTAACGAGCGTTTTGCCTATACCACCAGGTGCATCCAAGAAATATAATCCACCTGCATTATTGGAAACGGCTTGCATGATTGTGTCATATACATGTTTTTGCTGAATATTCAATTTGGTTACATTCGATTGTACAAATAAATGCAAATCATTCGAATTGAATTCCTGCTCACGTTGCAATTCACGATCAAACAAGTCATGCATCTCAAGATTTGGTGCGGTCATACCGGTTGCCCTTCTAGATATGGGAATTTTGGGGAAAGGAATAGTTATGCAGTCTAGAGTATTTTTTCTTCGAAATGCTTACAGGGGATTTTGAAGTACCTCGGCTGGTGCAGGCAAAGAGTGATTACCACGATTTGTCCTTCCAGCTACGGTGATTTTGAACAGGAAGAACTTGACAAAAAAATCATTGTTACAAAAAATGTGATAAATGAAGAACCGCTCGGCTGATTTTGTGCAAACTTCACATAAACCATCTACTAAATAGTCCAAACAAAGCCTAAACATCTGTCCATCCCTCAAGACAATTTACACTCCAGTGCAGAAAAAATGGCTTTGACAAGAAACGGGTTTTTGTTTTAGCAAGACAACGACCAGAAACATACAGCTCACGACATTAAAACGTTGTTACTTCTCATTATTTTTGGCCTTATATTTTTGAATCGACTGTATATTTTTCAAAGTGGTAGAAGTGATAGCTGCATCTCCTCATCAGACTTCTTTCTTTCTAGACTTTACCTGGCTTTGAACCATGGTACACGGAGTTGCTAGGCGAGCACGCAACCACTCAGCCACGTGGTTACTTTTCAAGGCAAAACATTTACCAACACCCCCTCAAAGCCCTGACATAAACCCTATAGAAAACCTTTAGACATACCTTGAAGATAGAGTGCGTGAACACAAAATTTGATCAAAAAATAGTTTTAAGTAGGTTTTTCAAAGGGAATGGGAAAAAATACCACCTAAATTATGTCGAAAGTTAGTAGAATCGATGCCAAAACGCTTGGAAGCTGTATCGAAAAGTAGCGGTTATCATAGGAAATACTAGATAGTTTTTACATTTATTTATATATAACTTTTAGTCAAATGCAAAATACTTTTGCAAGTAACTCATTCTGAATTATGTTCATTATTTTCCGGTGTACCTTTATTTTTTGTTCATGAGGTCCCAGCGAAATTATGAGTTGATATGTTATTGAATTTAATATATAATTTATCAATTATCCTAAAAAAAAGCAAAAATAAAATCGTTTGTTTTATTTCCTTCATATGCTAAATACTTTTGTGAGCCAATTTATCAGTGACAATCAGTTTCTCTTCAGCCAAATTTCTGTTTTGTGCAGACGACCTTAAGATACATTCAGCAATAAAAAGCTATGATGACTCCCATGCTCTTCAAACGGACCTACATACTGGTCTTCAAAAAATCAAAATTAATAAATGTTTTCACTGCACTTTTACTAGAAAGCATAAACCGATTTCTACGAGTTATTTTGTGTCAGGCACCTGATTAAAATGCGTCCTCCAAAGTTAAGGACTTAGGTCGTTACTTTGATACAAAACTGAGTTTCACTTCGCATATTAATTCTATTGTGCAAAAATCGTATGTTCTATTAGTATAGTATTTTCCGACCCATACTTCTTTGCTTACTTCTTTATACAACTTTTGTGAAGTCTAGGTTAGATTACGCCTCTTTTATCTGGAGGGCTCTTCAAGTCTCGTATATCAATCGTAGATATCGCTTCCTAAAAGTTTTTATCAAACTCGTTCTTCGCTCGTTAAATTTGAGAGATACTTTTCCCGCTTACGAATCTTGGTGCCTAATCCTGAACTTAACAACTTTAAATAGGCGAAGTGCCTTTCTTGTCTGCACCTTCGTTGCAATTATCCGTTCTGACCTTGTGGAAAGGTTAACCTTTAATATCCCTTTTCGTAGCTTAAGGCAGTTCTCATGTTTTATATTGAATGTTCTAGTCGCTCTTCTTCTTCTTCTTAATTGGCGCTATAACCGCCTAGGCGACTTTGGCCGATTTCAACATAGCGAGCGAGTTGCTGCTCTGTTTTCCTAACTGGCGCCAGCTAGTGACACCAAGTGAAGCCAAGTCCTGCTCCACCTGGTCTTTTCAATGTAAAGAAGGGCTTCCTCTTTCTCTGCCACCACCAGCAGGTACTGCGTTAAATATCTTCCCCGTAGCCCCTGAATCTAAATTCGCTGAACAATGTCTCTGTCGCGGTAAAGCTCATACAGCTCGTCGTTCCATCGTCTGCGATATTCGCCATGGCAAAAACGTAAAGGTCCAAAAAAGAAAGAAAAGAAGAAAGGTTCTTCTTCTCTCGAACCCTCCAAATGCCATCTCATCTGATATTGATAGCATCCATGCTTCTGCGCCATACAACAGCGCGGGCGTGATAAGAGACTTATAGAGCGTGGTTTTCGATTGTCGTGAGAGGGCTTTACTGCGCAGTTGTAGCACTTGTTGAAAGGAGAGATTTGTCGAGGTTGCTGTTAATGCGGGAGCCAAGAAGCGAATGCGCTGACTGTTTATTTGACGAGAGCAAGTACTTAGCTTTATCCTCGTTCACCTCCCGACCCATTCTATTTACTTGGCTTCTTTATCCAGCTTGGAAAAGGCAGAGCTAACGGCGCGGTTGTTGAGGCCAGCGAAGTCGACGTCATCGGCATACGCCAGTAGTTGCACACTTTTTTAAAAGATGGTGTCTGATCGGTTTAATTCTGCAGCTTGAATTACCTTTTCCAACATACTGTTTAAGAAATCACACGAAAAGGAGTCACTCTGTCTGAAATCTCGTTTGATTCCAAACGGCTCAGAGAGGTCCTTTCCGATTCTGACGGAGCTGGTCATTTTACATAGCGTTATTACTTTCGTAGGGATACCAAATTCAGATATTGCGGCATATAAACAACTTATTTTCGTGCTATCGAAAGCGGATTTGAAGTCAACAAAAATATGAGATCCTCTTCTCACGGGTATTTACCCAGATTTGGCATATCGTGAATATTTGGACGATGGTTGATTTATCAGGTCTAAAGCCAGACTGATAAGGTCCAATCGATTCGTTGATGATTGGGTTTAGCTTTTCGCAAATACGCTCGATAGAACCTTATATGAAATGTTAATGTTGAAAATTCTCCTCTGACGTGAACTATCTCGGAAATGAATCTTATAATTGGCATTGATCCATCTCTTCCAAGGTGTACAGTGCGTAGCTTATTATAAAATTACTTTAAATAGTACGAAGCACATTTGTTAATAGTCAGGCAGGATTCGATTCTTTTGACCAAAATTGAAATAAATATTTTACAAAAAAATCATTTTTTTTCGCAAAAGTTAAATTTGAGAACAAGGAATCATTCGTAATTTTTAATTGATTAAAATAAAAAAAAATTCACTGCAAGCGTGACATATCTGAAAACAATCTTCAAAATCTTTCTTTTTAAAATCAGCAAGTTCAGCATTATAGCTTAAGCAAAATACCGGTGATGATAAATATGGCGAATTAATTTTTTCAAGCGGAACAAAGAGCTTTAGAAAGCGAATAGAAATGTCAACATAAATAAAAGTAATAAATACTCGTACAGTAAAGTGATGAGCTAAAATAACGGTGTTAAATCGACAAACGAAAGACACTGTAACTTTTTATTGAGCGCAGTGGATCGACCGACGTATGAGAGAGTAGGTAGCTTAGCTTCGTCCGACAATTGAACGAAAGATACACGGAGAGACGGATGTTGAGTGAGTTGGGGGGCAAGCGGTGCTAATAAACAAACTTAGTATGGGCCTTCTCCAAGTGTACGAAGGCTTAGCTGGGTTTCACTTAATTACATATGTAACATGTAAATAGCCAAAAGCCGTTACAAATACTACAACACTACTAAAAATGACGTCATACGCCTCAGGCTGTCGTCACTTGCAGTACGTCCTTCCATTCACTTTGTCGACAGCTATGCCAATGCTATCACTTGAACAACATCAGAAATGTGTTAATCGAGTATGAGATGTGTGTGTGTTTGTGTGTGCCTTTTGGCGGAAACAAGTTGAGTTGCTTAGTTTTGGCGGATATGTCCAGCGGCTATATTGTTGTTGTGTTGTTGCAAGTCCTAGCTTGCCCCTTTGGAAGTCTATTTTTTTTTTTTGAGAGTGTGTATTTTGGTGGGTGGGGTGCCTGTTCTACCATTGTTGTTGCTTCATATTTGCCATGTCACACAGAACGTAGTTACAACCAACCCTACATATCTGCGTCGCTCAAGGCATTGCAATTGTTGCTGTTGTGCATGGATGGGTATGGATGTGTGCGTGGGTGTGTGTGTGTGTGTGTGTGACTAGGTACTTGCTTTAGCCTTTAATACAATTTCCTTGGCGCACTCAAGCGACTGACTAGTTTGTCCGGCAATGTAATGAAATGCTACGAATGGCAGTTGACGAAACGTGGCGCCATAAACTGTGAGGTGTATTTGTGTGATTAGTAGGGCGATCAACTATTAGAATTTGCTGAGCAGCAATGGTGATGCTGCATATTTTACAAGTTTGCCCTATTTTATGTTATGTTTGAGTTATTTTGTGGTTTTTCATTATTTTGCTTGTACTAACCACTGGAATTCGTATAGTACTAGTATTAGTAAATTTCCTGTAATTATTTTCTGCAACTATCCCACAAACAGCTCTGAGGTTTTGGAGGTTCTAACACCCCAAATTGAAGTTACAATTTGTTACAGAAAATAAATGAAGTTATCGCTTGGACTGTCTCTAAGGTTTTTAAAAAATCATATAGAGAACTTTATTCCTTGTAGTCTATATGGGTTTTGAAAAAAGTGCGTGTGTTGTGTTGCACTACACCATTTCGATTTGTAAATTAAAATGCGAAAACAGCAATTGAAAATCAGAATAGTCGATTGTAATTCAGAAAGCGACAATTGAAAATCAGAATAGGTAGTCAATTGTAGATAAGATTAGGTATTTTCAAATTGCGAAAGCGTCAAATGAATATGAGAATTATTATTAAATTAAACAAATTAAAATGGGAAAATGTGAGAAAAGAAAATGAGAAAGTGTCAAATTCAAATTTCGAAATTATCAGCAACTTCAGAATAAGAAATATTAGTATACGAAGTAATGGCCACTATCACAGAAGGAGAATTATTATTTGAAAAATATACAATAAAAATAAATTTCTCATTGCCATATAACCCAGTCTCTTTTTCATTGGACGCGCTCTGATATGCCATTGATTATTCTCATTTTCAATTGACACTTTCTCATTTAAATTTGACACTTTCTCATTTGAAATTGTCTATTATTTTCTTCAATTAACGACACTTTCTCATTTACAACTGACTATTCTCATTTGTAATTGACGCTTTCGCTTTTACAATTGGAAAGGGTGTAGTTTACACATATTTGATAAATGAGTGGTTCTTCGTTGAAAAAATGTCTTTTCGTCGAAATTTAGGTCGCTGAACGCGAAAATGAGAAATTGTAGCCAAAATAACTCGAAAACGAGTGCAAGTGTTTTCATTTTTTAGCCATTTTTTGGCATAAAACTGGCTCTAACAGTTGGAAAATTTAGAAGAATGTAAACGTTTTGGATAGGAAAACTTTCATAATTTTATGTTAAACTCAAATCAGTTTTTAGAATTGCGATTCATAAGCCAGTGTTTGGAAAACTTTGAGAAAAGTCAATTTATGTTGGGACCCCCTATGCAAAAATTTCAGCACCCTGTATCTCAAAATGTAGTCATGATGGAAAAATTTGTGTGAAATGTAAAATGTGCTATTTTATTTTAAATAAATATGCTGGCCGTTGCACTGAGAAATGAAAAGTTTTTGGCGGATTTTCAACAAATATGGTGAAGGTTTTTTATACCCATAAAAGGTTAGGTTTATTGAGTATTCTAGAGTCGTTAGCAATAACTGTAAAAGAACTTCGAAAACAACGTTTTTACCTCTATCTCGAAAACACTTCATTGGAAAAATAAATGAAATTAATTTTCGTATTCAGCAAACCAAAATTGTTATAAAAAACACTTTTCTAACACACTTCGTAAGGCAAAATAAGGCAGGTGGATTATCCACTGTTGAGTTTTGAGAAATCTGTCTGCATTGAGTTTATCTATTAACTTCACATTAACAAATATTGTTTTTGAACAGCCGAGCTTAATTTTGAGGGGGTTTATATGAAAAATGTGAAAAATTATGTGAAAAATGAGATTTACGGTGTAAAGATTTATGTATGTATGTATGTATAAAAAGTAGAATCATCAGATATCCCGTAAGTAATAACATTCTTAAGTTTTAATTACTGGATTTTTCTCTGGGGTTTATTGTTTCAAATTATCTCTATATCATCTTCTCTCTCTATCTCTATATCATCTTTATCTCTATATCATCTTCTCTCTTCTTGGTTAGTGGCAGAAATTTCCTTCTCTTCACATTCACTTAAACTTTCAATAGCTTCGCAAACAGAAACTCTATCTTTACATCCACATAGTACGAACTCAGAGAACCCGTACGATATAGGGCTAATCGGGAATAAACCAATTCGAGAATTCCCCTAAACACGCGATGAATACCAGCAATAGTGTTCAGAATGAACTTGCAGTCTTTTGCTATAACTCATCGATAGTATCAAAAATACACTACTATTTACATTGTGCAGCTCATAGTTTCAATTTAGTATTTAGGGTGCATGCAAAATTGTTGCGATCAAAACTTTTTCTACACAATCCAAAGTACACTTTTTTGAAGTAAAACTTCATTAGCGGCATTGATTTTTTTATATAGCGGATCGAAAGTCGCGTCAGAATCGTGGGGCGATATGAGGACAAGTTCTGGACCGTTTCGGTACTATTTTCGGGCTAGATATTCCGGGACCACTTCAGGGCCTTTCAGTAAATCCATACTAGTTCACCAGTATAACTACTACTTATCCTACTACTACTATTACTAGCTACTATCTCTACAACTGTTAGTACTACTACTCCTACAACTTCTACTACGACTACAAACTCTACTATCACTAATAGCGCCTACTATTTTTACCATTGCAACTACTAATTACTACTACTACTACTACTACTACTACTACTACTACGACTACTACTACTACTACTACTGCTATTTCTAATACTACTACTACTACTACTACTACTACTACTACTGCTGCTATTTCTAATACTACTACTACTGCTATTAATTACAAGTTTGACTAATGCTCCTACTAATTTCTACCACTCTCTCGCTAATTTGACTCTCTATCTTTTTGTAGGGTCGGCACAGAAGTTTTACTTCACGCTCGCGCACTTAGATGGGTGGGTCGTCAAAAATCAGTCAAACTCAAACCCAAGATCCCGATGTATGGCCTCATTTGCAAAAGCAGCAAAGAAAGAATTTACTATAGCCGAAGTTTTTTTCTTTTTTGCTTTAATGGCTACTCAAGGCGTAACGACGTCGAGGAATAACCGCTCTTTTTCAACACTACGTCAACTGAAAAATTATTTACGGTCAACCATGGGGGAAAATCGACTAAACAGATTGACTCCACATTCATCGAGATGTTAAAGTAGATTCAAACCCAGTAGTGAGCGATCTTTTTTTTTTACTTTGCCCCGGCGCAGCAGAATTATTAAATGAATAATTCCTACGAAGTTTTGTAACTTCAACTTATAATGCTATTTAGGAATTACATTGGTATTATGGGGTAATGATGTGAATCTGTAACTCTACCATCTCAAGACAACCTCACCCACTACCCATAATGAGCTTGGTGATCCCTATTGTCGCTAACGCGGCTCTATCGAAGGGGTTGATATTCACCGTCCGAGAAGATGTTAAAATAGGAGTAAATTGGGAAAGAAAACCTAACCTTAAAAATGTTTTTAAAAAAAGTTTGAGAGTTGGAAAACGAGCAAGTTTATTGAATATAGTGTACCTCAAACGTTATTGAAAGTTTACTTACGCAAAGAACACAGATCGTCATTAAAACTAGGTGCGTTTCCTTCAGTATCTTACATTCAAGTAAAAAAATTACTACAGAGTTTAAGCATCTCAACTTTCAAGTATAAGAGCTCAACTGGAATACTCAAAACCTGATTTCAAACCTTTGTATTCCTAACATTAACCTTATAACAGGGGTTGGTAGTTGAAGTTTTACCTATTCAACAGTTCATATATTTTTTATGTGAAATTATTTTTTAACGATTTGAAAGACAAAAATTGGTGAAAATAATCAAACAAGTGGGATATATTTATTTCAGCTTGATGCGGAAAAGCTTTTGAATTGGCTATAGCTTTTCGAAGTGAGAAAACGAATAGGTATACTGACATCTTTTTTTTTAACTCACCCCACATTTTAACTGCCATCAGTACTTTAATGATCGCAGTAAGGTTTGCGGCCGTTGTAGCCGAATATGTAGCATGTGCGGGCTTCGTTCCCGGATTCAAAACCTGGCCGGGGCAAGTAACTTCAAAAATTATAGAAAAGTGGTTTCTAATGGCGGCCGCCCCTCGGCAGGGAATGGCCAACCTCCTGAGTGTATTTCTGCTATGAAAAAACTTTGCACAAAAAAAAAACAAAAAATTTCCGTTCGGAGTCGGCGTAAAACTGTAGGTACCTCAATTTGTGTTACAACATCAAGACGCATACCACAAATTGTAGGAGAAGTTCAGCCAAAATCGCTTCAGCGGTTATAGCGCAAATTAAGTAAGTAAGTAAGTGTGGAAGGCTTTGAAACAGGCCTATAATTGGTAATAACATTTTTTCTACCACTTTTGAAAATTGTTGTGAAGAAAGCCAATTTCCAGGCATCAATAAAAGTACCCGAAGCTAGAGATTTTTTAAATATTAACCACAGACAGACTATCAACAGCAGTGTGTGACGAGGGTTTCATTCGAGAAATCCCACTAAGGATATCTTCAGCAGGCTATACTAACTTGCCGAAATCTAGAGATGTTAAAGCAAACATTTTCATCACCATCGTACTCAAATGTGAAATTTGCCTTAAACAACTCTACATAGAGAGCATCAGTAAGAATATTTGCAGGGGTCGAATTACGTGCTCAGTGAACGAAACGACAATCGGATAAAAAAAATTTACATGACTGATCGTGTGTACGATAATATCGGAATTACGATATTCGGTTACTGCCGTATCGTATTTTATCACAGGGTGCACTAGATTCTACAAAATGTGTAATAGAAATTCTGACAAGAAAATGTCATTTCAATGCTATGATTTTATTTGGAAAGTCTTAAAGCACTTGCTTTGCCCTGCGCACAATTTGGCAGCATATTTCATGCCAAATGAGAATGTTCCTTCGAAATTTCCCGTAATGCGTTGTTGCTGCTGATAAGGATACTTTAAATATCCAATTAAATTTTAATTAATAATATCAGAGCAACAAGTTGAAACTTTTGGAATACGAATGGCGTCCTGGAATCGTTTGGACATTTTTGACGTTTACGCGAAATGAGTTACGTTCACTGCACCCATAATACCAAATTACGATATACGGGATACGTTCACATTTTGTGTAATACCAAATATTCACTTTTACGTGACGAGTGTCAACAACAGCGTATTTAAAACCCTCAAAGCAATAAAAAAATGCAGATGTTGATCCAAAGGTTATCTCAATTAATGCTTATCAAAAGATTATACAGTTTCAGAAAATCGCATTATACAGTTTCAACGTATTCCAAAGACAAAGAAATAACGTTATCGACATGGGCTGTGTAGAGGTCGTGGGTACCGTTATACTAATGCATAATGCTGCTACAAACAACCGTTTTTTAATATCTTAATATAAAAAAAAAAAATATTTGAAAATTTGTTGGTTTTTTAATACTTTTTAACGTTTAATTTTGATCGCCCTAGCGATTAACACACAAACAAATGTAGTAGAGGTAACCGTAATTTTCATACACATACAAACATAGACACATTTACATATGTACATATGTGAGCATGTAGCACGTGCGCGCGCGTGTGTGTGTGTGTGTGTGTGAACAGTCAATCGTTGCACACTCCAGCAGGTTTACTTGCGGTTAGTAATTTCAGGTTAAACACTCGGCGCTTTAAGTAGTTGGCGAGCACAATAAACCCAATCTATGTAAACACAAACACATATACATACATCCATTCTCGTATATGTACGCACATACATACATACAAACACACACATTTGTTCTAACAATAAAATAGACGAGCAATCGAGGGGCGCATAGACCGTCCAAGAACAAGCAAGACGACAGATAACCGACGAAAGCAACTAACGGTAATGTAAACGATAACTGCTAATTTCATTGTGTTCAACATTGTCCCTGGGGGGAGTGAAAGTCTGAATTGGCGCCACAGGGTGCCTGATTGAAGGCACTTGGCGGTGTTGGGGCCCACTACCTGCCGTTAATTCGCCTTTTCCATGCTCATTTGATGTTGTGCTTGTCTATGTACATTTGCACATTTCTTTTTTATTTTCTATTTTTCTTTTCACCCCTTTTACACCTTTGTTTGTGTTGAGGTGTTTAAGCCAGTGAAATGGAATAAAATAACAAACAATGAGAGACAGACAGACAGACAGACAGACAGATAGACAGACAAATGGATAAATTGAGTGTAGACAAAATTATGATAAACATCAGCTAATATATTTATGTACATACATTAGTGCACACATACATATGCACATTAATGCACACATACCATCGCGTGTAATTTGCAGGCATCGTTAATGCTCGCATTGCAATAAATTAACTTTATCTGATTGTTATGGAAAAAAAAAATTTATATTATTATTTTCGCATGTGTTTATGAACTAGGCGATTTGAAATATGTGCTGTATATTTATCTACAAAATGATTATGTATATACTTACATATGTACATGTGAATATGTAAATACACGTGCCATTTTGCGCATTTAAAAAAGTCGTTAAGAAAACTTCATATTCACAAATGTAAATAAGTTAATTATGATAATATTAAACTTAAGTACAGGTTGAGCGATAGGAGATTGAGTTTATGGTAAGCAATATTTCAAATCAAACTTAAACAAAAATTACATATTGGGAAGGGTTAGAAAGAAGCGATTAGCATGACCCACACTTGTACTAAAAATATTTATACAATTTAGTGCGAGAAAACACAGAGATTTACAAATATTTGCATACTTTAACAAAGAACGCAAATTACAAAGAAATTGCATGGCATGTCGTTTCCCGTGGCAAGAAATATTGTCTTATTCTTCTGACCACACCAGTCCAATCAGATTCTAATATCAATCAGCGAAAGTCAAGTTCGTTTTAGTATGATAAAATAAGACACGATTTGCTGTTAGAGGAACTGTGGGTGTTACGCAACTTCATTGTAAGCTACTATATTTGCCTTTAATATTAAATATTAAAACTATACAGGGCGAAAATACCACCTAAAATGCCGTACAAATCAGAATAAAATGTACCAGATTCCTCTATGATTTTTCCCACTAAGAAGTCCTTTTTATTATGACTTGATATGATTTTTAAATAAAATCAGTGAGATACTTTGTAAAACTAAGATGAAAACTTTTCAATGTTATTAAGAAGGTGAGCCGTGAAAATCTCTCAATTGACCTATGACCCATAGAATTAAGAAATAAAAAATATTGTAATAAAATCTAGTAGGCAACCTGTCAATATAATTACGAAAGGAATCTTGGTATTCATTAGAATCGCTTCCTTATTTCAATAACCCAAAAATCTTATCAATTTGAAATTATTGCCACCCAAACTTTTTAAGTGAAAATAAATATCACACTGTTTTTTCAAAACTAGTTTTTATTTAAAAAATCTAAAGAACAATATTCATTATCAAGATGAATTTATATAAGGTGGTGCATTGATGCACCCAAGAGGGGTGCTTGGGGTTCAAACCTATACCAAAATTTTAAAACTCTATTTTAAAATCTATTTACTTTTTTCTACAATACATAAAATTATTTTTACATCAAAATAAAATTGAGAAGGTTTTCTAGCGAAAATTCAATTCAATCGAGCCCCCTCTCGCTCTCCTTGGTCATAGGTGAACTTTTTAGCTTTTAAACTACTTATAAAAATCAACTATAATTTTTTAAGCTCAACATGAGTTTTTTTATTTAAAAAGTGTGGACAAAGTCACAGCGGTAAAAACTATTAGCTGCTTTTTCGGTGATCACCACATCTCCTCATTAGATCTCTTTCTAAACTCTGCGCGGGTTTGAAGTCACAACCTCAGTTGAACTGCTATGACTTTTTGGTGTCTACAAGTAAACAAACAAGAAGAGATGTCAAAACAAAACGAACTTGCCGATTTGGTTTACAAACCTTAAGAATAGTGAAATATTTTCCACATTTGAATTTCAAAGCGATGAAATTATAGCTTCATACTATCCAAAAAGAGAATAAATATGATATAAATTAGCACGCTAGATAATGGCAATAATATCTATAATGGATCCAAATAGGCCCCAGAAATGATTTTATAATTTTAAATTACAACAAAACCAAAACTGGACTTGACACTGTGGAAGAAATGACTAGGACATACAAAATGAAAAGTTGAACTAGAAGACGGCCTTTGACAGTTTTCTGCAATATGACCGAGGGGTTCTCTTAAAGGAAATTGTGGCAAAAAGCTATGCAACTGAAGAAAATTTATTACAGAATTGGGAAAATAGCTAGCCCGAACGGTAAGTAATGCTAGTTTTTTTTTTCAGTAGACAAAGGGTTCAGTTTTTACAAAGTTATATTATTCCTTTTTTACTTAAATGAACAAATTTTTTCTTTATAAAAAACATCTAATTTTTACAAAATTCATGAAGCTGGTTTGGCTTGAGCAAGTTCCAATATTACTAGTATGGAAATCTAGTAAAAAGTTATTTAAATGGAGTGGTGAATCACAGGTTCCAATGTCTCCATATGATTCCATAAGAACCACCTAATCAAAAGTTCTAAGGACACTGATGGATTATCAATTATCATTGGTTTATTGCCACTGTTGCCGCTACGGCTACCACCCATGCAATATCAGTACTGATGATAAATACATTTACAGCTGCCGCTATAGTTATTAATATCGTTATCATTTTTAGGTTATGGTTATTTGCAAACACACTTTTTGCTTGTTCTTTGGTTCATATCTCAACCGATTTGTTTATAGTGGGTTAAAGTTTCGTTTATGTATAGAATACTAACTTTGTTCGTTTCCCCTTAATACTAACGTTCGCTTGTAAGGCAACTTTGAAGGAAAAAATTGCAAATATTGTTTTATTAAAACATTAATTTTATTTCAAATATGGGCTTTCAAAATAAATAAAAAAAAAGAAACCCTTGTTTTATTTTTAATATTAATAAAATAATTTCTACGTGTTTTATTATCTTTTTGAAAGAGATTATAAAAAAAAATTTATTTTCAAATATTTTGAAACTTATGTGCAGAATAATACATATATTTTCTTTAAGATATTTGTCCCTGCATTTAAACTTACAATGAACTAAAGGTTTATCATTTCTATAACGATATCACATTGATTACTTGTTCTTCAAAAGTAGCCATATCGAAAACTAAAAAAAAGAACTTATGTTCAGAACAAAATATATCTAGAAAACATACTAAACACTGAAATAATGGAAAGCAATTAGCCACGTTTTAAATTTGAATCCAATCGGATTGTAAACACGGTTTGTAGAAATATCTAGACACTAGCGCCCCCAATCGCGTCAGTCACATATAACAGGTGGCAACACTCTCTCTCACAAATATACATAGATGTTCACCGCGATAAGCAGTTTGACACTCAGAATATAATATTTAATATAACTTGTGTATAATTTAATTAAATTCGACTTTCCAAAATGAGCTTTCTCCACGCTCAACCGAACCGTTTTACACTAATATTTTAATACTTAATATAAACACTAAATATAGCTAGTTTGATATTCATATTTTAATACTTTAAAAACGCGGGTATAATTTAATAAAATTAAGCATTCCAAAAGTTACATTTGACATCGAATATTTAATATTCCATAATGCAATTAAAGTTGGCATTTCAAACAGGTGGCTACTCTCATAAAAGTTAGCTATGAACCTTCTTGCTGAGACAAACCCATATTTTAATATTTCATATAAATTGCGTATAATTAAGTTATTTCTTTAAATTTGACTTTCGAAACGGGTGGCAACCCTTTTCAACATATAGGTAGCTATAAACTTTCTCCTCAGCGAAATTATAATGATAATATAATTTGGTAAAATTTTAACTTTCAAACAGGTGGCAACCCTCTTCAAAATATAGCTAGCTATAAACCTTCTACTGAGTGAAACGAGTCGTTTGAAATTATAATAAAATATTTCATATAACTTCTGTATTATTCAATTAAACACGACTTTTCAAACAGATGGCAACCCTCTCCAAACTATACATATATATTAAACCTTATCCAACCCGAGACGAACCGCTTGACAGCATTATTGTAATATTTCATTAAATTCAAGTCTCAAAAATATGGCAATTCTCTTGCAAGCATAAAATATACTTTCTCATACCTTATCGAAGGTTTTTAAAGTTAGTAATTTAAAAAAAATTTGATGGATTACCCGACAAACGTCTTTTTGAAAAATTTTTCAGAGGTAGCTATGTTTTGACGATCTTTCATTAAGTGGGGTTTTGTTGTTTCGTCTAATCCAAATAAATTATAATCAGAATTACAAAAATTACACAAACTGGAAGAATTTACTATTAGTATCGGTGATGTCTTGAAGTTTACAGCCAAGCATTGAAGAGAATTACTGACGTAACGAAAGTCTATATCTTCTTTTGAAGTTGAAGGGTCGCGCTGTCTCCTCAGCTAGACTCATCACTAATAAACTCAAAATGTGGTGAATTACCTTCCTAAGAACAATCAGCAACAATATCGTAACATGATTTATCGATTAATCAAATAAGAAACTTTATGCCCCATTTGAAAAAATAGTAATATAATTTCCTGTCTCAGTTTTAATGGCATGCATATTTCCGCGAAGAAATGAGTGTTTAATTATAAAACCACCTGCGTTATAACTCAGCGAGTACTACTACTTACAATAAAATAAGATTTTTTCAACTGATTTGCAACACAAAACATAGTATAATAAATGTGGCATGCAAGTCATGTTTAGACAATGCTCGTACGTATGGAAATTCTAGAATTTCGCGACAAGCAAATGTCGAAATTCCCATAGCATTCAAATGAATAGACGCTCTAAGTCGGCTAAATTCACATATCGCAATAAAGGACAACCAAACAAGGAAGTTAATGTATGTCTGCATTATGTAAATTGAAGTAAAATAAAAATTCATATTGTGAGCAAACTATGGCGCTTAATTCATCATAGCGATTGAGGGTACTACTATGTATGTAGTTTGGAAAATGACAGAGAAAATAATAAAAAAAAAGTCAATAACAAACTGAATGCTAATAACTCGCTGATGGTACGATGACATGGTAAAAACACTTTATTTGCCAGCTAGGGGGTGAAAGCAGTTACTAATAAACTCCATGCAATGTAAATTGTCATAAATGTTGTAAAGAGGGCACGTTTTGTACACTTTCTTAAAGACTGAATTTTATATATGATATGGAGTTCAGGCACGACGGAGATATACAACTTAATGTTTATGTGCAATTTGATGAATGTTGACGTATGGATATTGAAAGAAAATTTAAGTTGAAAAGCTCACGTGACACAAGTTTTAATGTTGTGGCCAACACCAGCTATGACAAGTTGAAAAAAATGTACAGTGGAAAATATTGCAATGAATTGGGACAAATTTCTAAAGTCCCCTGCGTTTACGTTTCAATTTGAAGCAAAATAATTTGCTAAATATCATAAAAAGCTCCGAAAGTCAACCGTAGATTCATAACGCCTGAGAAATTCTACACGTTGTCACATATCGACTATCAAATCAATCGATGAACTGAATACAAAGCATAGAAAGAACAGTGAACGTTTTTAAATCATATATATTGCGATCGAATGAAAATCTAAATATAATGGAAACGGCAAAAAGACGCAGAAAACGTAACATCTGCAATTAGCCTTAAAGCATGTGATGGCTCGCGAGACGAGTTTGTTTACGACAACCAGTTCCCAAATGCCATGCTGCAGAGCGGACAGTTGCTGTAGATTTGAGCCTCCGTTGCATTCGTGCGTGGAATCAATCGGACGTAGTAATGGTGATGATGCAGATGAGAGGGTAACATTTTCCAAGAACTGAACACCGTGACTGAGAGCCCAAAGATTCGCTTAGTACTAAGTAGAACTGCTCGAATATGATGATGAGCTGGTGGAGGAAGACGACGCTGGATGCTCTTTGCCGTCTACACCGGAATACACACAGAACTCATTGAGACCGAGATTTCCGAAGTCTTGAATACTGGCGATTTTTCAGATCGATGACATCGACTTAGGTACTTTAGCACATATTACCGCCGCGTAGGCAGAGGGGTTCGTTCGTACGATTTGGAAGGCTAGCTGGATGGTGTGCCACTATAAAAATTGACTCAAGGGGATGCACGATAATGACTTCCTGCATCGGAGCTATCGTCCACCGCTGCTCTCGTTCTGTGCCTGCTTTAAGTCAATACTTTTTGTCCATACCAAAACCGACAAAGTCTCGGCGTACTTACTGGACTGTGCGGGTTTTATTGGAGTGGATCTGTATTTCCTATCCCGCCCTACAGTCGAGATAGAGATACAAGAAAAAATCATATCTGGCACATTTTTTGCAGGTGCCGTCATTTGGTTTGGCTTCCCATTCGCTTTCATATGCTGAGCTGTAACTCCGTAGAGATTGAAAGACCGTTTACTGTGGAATTGTCCTACTTTTATTATCTCGTTGTGGGATTGAGACCGTTGCGCGCAGGTGTCTTTATGAGCAGTCCATAGAGCGGCCAAACTCTGATATTCATGACAGCCTTATGTAGGGCTAGTTCAGTCAAATAAGTCAGGCCTCCTTCAGTTGGCTAATCTTAAAAGAAACTCTTTAAAAACTTGCCACACTTTTGGCACACACGTAGTACCGTTGCGATAGTTTCCAGTAAAATTTATACATGGTTCCAAACACATCAGCTATTTCATATAATCGTCATTGAGACTGAATTTGTGCGTTACTATGGAATGTCGAATGTACCGAGTAATCGTCGGTGAATGCACTGTACCTCTCGAGCCAATTACTTTAAGCTAGAAGGGTGGGTAGCAATCAATTTCAATTTTCAAAAAGAAGAGTTTACAAATGAAATGGAAAGTTCAAAAAGTTTATCATTAGTATCATTCATAGCACATCATTATAACGAAACATTTATTATGATGGCCCAAAAATTTGAAAATAAATATAAAATAGAAAGTAAATGTAAATTTACTTTTGGTTACTATTAAAGGTTAATGCATCTTTAGAATTATTTTCGAAAAAAATCAAGTAGGAAATCATCTGCTCTGTGTTGAATTAGAGCAATGTAAAATGGCTCAAAACGTGGCGTTAAAATAAGACTTAGGTAGTATATAGACCGTCGTATGGATTTCCATATGAGGAGTTCATAAAGCGAGTTGCAACCTTTTTTAAAAGCTTAAAGCAATAAAAATAAAGAGTAAACAGTAATAAGTAAAATAAACAGTAAAAAATTTGCAAAATTCAATTTGCATTTGAAAGCCTCATTTTCAAAATATTTTGAAAAAAGGTTGCCACCTGTTTAAACACAAATAAAGATAAATTAATAAATGAAATACAATTTTACATATAGATGTCAAAATAAAAGGTTTAGAACAGCTGAATTTGAAAAATATTTTTGTAAAGGGTTGCCACCTGTTCACAAATTTAATTAATAAGTTAAATGCAATTTTGCATATATGTAGGCGTCAAACTAAAAGGTTTAGAAAAGCTGAATTCGCAAAATATGTTTGTAGAGGGTTCCCAGCTGTTCACAAATTTAATTAAAATTGTAACATGGATTCAAAGGATGTAGGCTTAAAACACTAATTTAATTAAATTTATAAGTTAAATGAAATATAACAGTATTGGACGGAAAGCAACCCGTTAATACGAACACATTTTTGATAAGGGTTGCCACCTTTTTTCGAACGTTGATTTAATTTAATTAACAAGGTAACTGAAATACCCAAATACTGGTGTCTAACGGGAAAATTTCAAGAAAGTTTTGTTGGAGAAATATTTTTCGATAGGGTTGCCACATGTTCAAAAAATTGAAATTCAATTAAGATTATAAGATAATTTCAGCAATAATACAAGTGTGAACCGAAAAAGTTTTAGGAAGGCTCTTTGAAAAAACTACATACAATTTAAATAAAAATATAAGAGCTACCACCTTGCCAAAACTAAGAAAAAAATTCTATTGAAGTTTAAAAAACCGGCATTCATTAAGGCACATTTTGGAAAGTAGTTGTTACCTATAAAAAAAAATTTATAAAACCCAGTTGTAGTTTTTTCGGAGATCATAAAACTACTTGCTTTCTATGGTTTACCTAAGCTCGAACCATGGTGCATGGGGTTGATAAGCCAGAATTCAACGGCTGAGCCATTGAGCTGAGCTTTTCCATTATCCTTATCTCCAACCAAACTGATATTAAGTGTGGCTAAAATTTCAATATTTTGTTAACAATTCTTGCTTTTTCATAATGTTTCTTAATGAAAACTGCCCACGAGCTCAATAAAATTACACAAATTTCTAAATCTAGGATCGAAAATAATAATAATTGCGAGGCATCCACCAAAGGCACCTTCCCAACAAAGACTTCGGACATTCCAGGTGCATCCCCTTAAATTATAGTCCTTTTAACGTTTACCGTGGTCGTCATCAGAATCGGGGTCTCGTCCGAGGCTTTTTGTTGAAATTATTCATTGGACGCTGTTTTTACGTCGCGGGTACCAAGCCCAGCGCATAACCAGATTCTGGGGCATTTTTTAATTTAGGGCACTGCCAAACGAATTTTCGAGAGCTACTCAGAGGGCAGAAGTTGTGAGCTGCTCGGACGCATGAAGAAGAATCGTTCTAAATTAATAAATATTAAATATTAAAATACCTTTTTAAGGTAAACTGAAAGGCAGTAAAGTTGCCGCTGAGTTATTCAAGTTTTTCTTGAATCATTCTTCGAAAAAAGGTCAAATACAGATAATATTTTTTTTTTCGTATGAGGAGTGAGTAAGTATATACTTGCTGGCCTCTTTTTGATTTAATAATTTTTTTTTTGTGTGGAGAGTGATGCATCCCAATGTACGCACATGTTGACCTTTTTTAGTTTATTTAAATTTAATAATATGTTGTTAAAAAATATTTTTATTACATCTATTCTACCACAAAGAAGGCCGAACATTACTGCCAAACCATGGCGGCCTTCACGCGCTCCATTCCATCAAATCTATAGTTGACATGTTTGGCGAACATTCTTCGCAAGCAACCATTCGATGGGATATAAAAAATGCCAACAACAAAATACCTTAACTTTCACAAATACCCTAAATATTTTATTGCACTGCCGTCGAGCACGCACATATGTAGTACCTCATAGCCGGCATTGATGGGAAAGTGGTTGCAGTTGTTGTTGTAGCCAATCAAGCCACTACTGTCAAAATAGTGTACACAAGGCGACCACCTGCTGCTACGCTATGTTAGCTTATTGCTATTTTTTGTTTTTTTTTGTTTTTTGCCCCTGTTACTCCCATTTGCACTGCGACCTCCACCCTGCTTCTCTGCTAGCCCGTTCATCCCTTCATTCAGCCGCTATTTATGTTGCTTATTGTTATTAGAGACTTGGCTTCAATTGTGGTAAAAAGTTTATAACAATGTCGCGCTCGCTAATAATAAATCCAACAATAACAGCAACCGCAAATGTGCAGTAAATAAATAATAAAGTGTTATTAAAATCGGTTAATAGCACGCCCACGAACAATGAATGGCAAGCACTATGTATTTAGAGCTATGCCTAACCAAAACGCACACACATACAGCCATACATACCTACTCGGTTGCAATTACTAACTACCTGTAGCTAACTGTAGCAACTTCATTGGCTGGCTGCAACAGCGCCTCCAACTCCAATGCTTATGCCTTAAATAAACAATCGCATGACCGCAGTTTATTGTATAAAGTTGATCCTATAACCTGGGCATTTACTTACCGACGACGACCTAACTACTAACTACTCCGATTTCACTGCACTTGCCTTTGCTGGGTATAAGCTTAAAACTTGTTTTTCGCTTGGCTCAAACTTTTTATGAGTCCAAATATGTAGTAGTGGGGCATCTAAGAAAATAACTCGAGCTGGGTGGGTACGTTGCAATGTTTGCTCAGCACTTAACTGCCATCAAAACTTACATAGTTGCAGTTGCAGTTGCAGTTGTGCTTGTAGCTGCAGTTATTGTTGTTGTTATTGCTTGCATCAAATAGTTTTTGTTGCGGTTATTTTAAGTTCTGTCGCAAGGTGTAATTGAGTAACCGGAAAAGGTAAAGTTCAAGCGTGGATGCAACAAATTCCATTGTTGTTCTGCTATTAATTTTGGAAGAAATTTCTTATTTATTGCTGGTGGTGTTTAAGAAACGGTATAATGGCATACCAATAAGCGCAAGTCAAATATAGCACAGTGGCATTACAAGCAGTGTAAATGTATAAAGTCAGACATTTACAATTGGTAATAAAATTTTCAAAGATTTTTACTTCATTATATCAGGGTATTTTTTCATAAAGAAATACTGCCCTCGAGAGTGTGACTGGTAGACCTTTGGAAGAGGTTGAACGATGTGCTATTTTAACTCTAGAAACATATTGTACACTAGCAAATACCTGGTGTATTTTGTTATGCCTCAAAAAGTTCAACATACTAAATTTTATTTATTAAATTAAAAATTAGAAACACTCGTGTCCCTAAAAGCGTAAGCCAGAAATACAACTTTTTTGACGACTACATAAAGAAATAGAGAATTAAATTCAACCACGGTCATTATCATCGAACTCAACTAGGGGGAGGCCCAGTCGAACCAAAGGGAAAGGGGTATTAGATGAGTCGGTTTTGAAGAGCAAGTGAAAAGGCGGGTGGTATCGTGCGTAGAATTATCATATGCCGGACTTACATTGAGTACGTGTGGGTTGATTCTAAATAGGTAACAGTTTAACCTGCTACCATATTCAGATCGTAAGCGCGCCAGAGTTACTCGGGCTTCACGAGGCAGCTGAACCTCCTCCTCTGCTATGGGTGGTGGTGTGACCCCGAGGACGGCTTTCACCGGGCGAGAGTTGACGAAGGTGGTAATTGTCTCTCGGTGAATGTCATTTAAGACCACTCGGTAGGCAACAGGGTACAGCCTATTGCTGGTGAATGACTGGATCTCGTCAGACATTTCAAGATAATGCCTTCTTGCCGTTTGGATGACGGCAACGATGGCAACCAAAGAGGAACTGCTTGCTGAACATGACATTGTGCTCCCTAACTGGGAGCATTGAAGTCTTAAGGTGTAGGTGTTCTACCGGTGACATCAGAAGGCATCCTGTTGCCGTCCTGTTGCTGCGTTCTGGGTTGTCTGTAGTCTCCTCCTCTGGGTCCTACTTGTCCCAGGCGAGCGGCATAGTTTATAACCCGCCAGTCAATCGCCTCGAATGTTGCCAGCAACGTTTCTTTGTTTTTGCGCCAAGTGCTTCCGGCTAGCGACTTGAGAACTTTGTTGCGGCTCCGTACTTTATTGACGATTTCGGTTGTGTGCGCAGAGAAAGAGGCCAAGCTGTTGAACGTAGCGCCCAAGATTTTTGAGTGATTTACTGTTGTTGTAGGTGTACCATTTACATGTATTTTCAATTGCAGCCTAACCTCCTTCGTCCATGTGGTAAAAAGGGTCGCCAAGGACTTAGCAGGAACAAGAAATAAGTTCCGACCAGTGAAAATAACCGTTCACCTTCGAGCACATGTCATCAATTGCATTGCCGGATACCATAATCAAAAATTCGTCAGCATATGAGACTATGGGAACTCTCTCGGTTGGCTGAGGAAACTTCGAGATAAAGTAATTAAACAAAACCGGGAAGAGGACGCCACCCTGTGGTACCCCTTGTTCAATCCTTCTCGGTTTTGACGTTGAGTCTTAAAAATAAACCGGCGACTATCGATTGCTCAGTTACATCGTTTCAGACCCTGTGGGAGAGGTTTTGAAGTAAAGTTGCTACCTGTTTCAATGAAAATTATGTTGAATTTAACGAAACGACACAGCATGACAAACTTAAAGTCCTAAGAAAACTTCATTTCCAGAATACTTTCGGAGATGGTTACCACCTGTTTAAAATATTAACTGAAATTTGTATCTGTTAAATCAAACAATAAAATATAAGTCTTAAGAGAAAGCTTTATTTTTAAAATGGTCTTGAAAGGGTTGCCACCTGCTTAAAAGAATAAATTAAAATAAATTATTAAGTTAAAAGAAGTATTATATAATAGGATTCAAGAAGGCTTTAAAAAGCTTAAAAAACTTTAATGCTCACTAAAATATAATGGTATTACTCTGAAACGAAAGGATTTGTACGATAACGTGAGAGTTGCCATTTTTTAATGCCGTTGATTCATTTAATTGTTAAGATTGGGATAAGATATGCCACATACATGTAGAGTCCGTTATTTTCGTTAAAATGGTTATATTGTTTTTTTAAAGGGTTGCTACCTAATTCGATTAAATTCATATGAGCAAATGAATGAAGGTAAAATATTTTAATATGGGTATTAAACGAAAGGAGCTTAAAAAATCTATATTTATAAAATATTTTGAAAGAAGGTTGTCGTCTTTTTAAAGCTCAATTTTAGTTCAATTATTTGATAATTTGCAATATGAGCGTCAACCTAAAAAAATATGAGAACTATAAATTTATAAAATCTTTTTGGAGAGGGTTTAGAAAATCAATTAAAACTAAAAATAAGTTAAATCAAGTATTACAAAATGGCTTTTATACGAAGGAATTTTATTTATTTATTTATTAATTTAATTAGTTTAGTTTCATTAGTCAAAAAAATTCAATACATTTTATAAGACTAAGTTTAAAAAAATACAAGAATAGATATAATAAAATTCAATGGAGTAATAACTAAATAACATTTTCAATGACGATTAAAGATAAAATTTACTTATGATACCAAAGATACTTTTAAAGATAAATAGAATTAAGTTTATTTATAAAACAATTTTTCGAAATAGAAAAATCCAACTCCACGCGACTGGAAACAGAATTAAACTCAGGAATGGGTTTTGTTAATGGGAGCATTACGCGCATATAACATTTTAAGAGCCCTAACATGAAATACATACATCGGAGTGACGAAGAAGTCTTGGCGGAATATTAAAGCCAATCTGCTGAAGACGCTCTGGACAATCAATAACACCACGGACTACATCGAAAACAAAAGACAAGCATAGAATAATTCTCCTCGAGCGCAACGACTTCAGATTTATTAACATACATCTAGAAGCATAGGAAGGGAGGGGTTCCGAAAAATGTAAATTAAAGAGGGCATAGCGTAAAAAGACCTTGTGAACTCTCTCAATGCGATGATCATGGCAGGCATGGTACGGCCCCCAAACGAAAGAAACATATTCCAGCTTGGACCGAACAAATGCCGTATACAGAAGCTTCAACGTGCATGGATCAGTAAAATCAGAGCAATTACGTCTGACAAAAGCAAGCATGGCATATGCCTTAGAAACAGTTGAATTAATATGATTTGAAAATGAAAATTTAGAGTCAAACATCACACCCAAGTCTTTGATTACATTGACGCGTTGTAACGGGAAATTAGAGATATAAAATGTAGTATCGAAAGAATTACGACGTTTGGACTGAACTGAAACAAATTGCGCATCACGCGAATTACTAATTGAGGTGTAAATTTTAAGGTCATCAGCATAGAGAAGAAATTTGGCAAAATTAAAACAGCTACCAATGTCATTAATAAACAAACCAAAAAAACAGAGAATCCAAAATACCACCCTGAGGAACACCAGAAGGAGCGACAAAAGGAAGCGACTGAAAATTATCGACGACCACTATACAACGACGATTAGACAGGTTCGAAGCAAACCACTGCAAAAAAGTGGAGTGGAACCCAAGATGAGCCAATTTCTTAATTAAAATTTTATGGGAAACCCTATCAAAAGCTTTAGAAAAATCTGAATAAATGGTGTCAACTTGCAGTTTCGACTGGAAAGCAGGCCTGTAATTGCTAATGTCATTCTTATTTCCCCTTTCAAAGATGGGAGTGATAAGAGCAATCTTCCAATCGTCAATAAACAATCCACAAGATAACGATTTATTGAAAATAACCAATAACGGGTGAACAAGCGCAACACAGTTTTTCAAGAGTAAGGCAGAGAAACCATCTATATCGGTGTGAGTGGAAGATTTAAGGCGTGTAAGGCCCCCAGAAATATGCTCAGCGGATAACGTTAGATTACCGAACTCAATTGAAGTCTGGTGTTCTAGAGGGGAATCTCCGTTAACAACTGAATTAGACACAAAGTTAGGCATAAAAAATTCAGCAAAGAGTTTTAAGTTAGCTTTATTTTGAAAAAAAACGCTTGAAGAGGGTTGCCACCTAATTAAACCTTAAAGTTCGCAGTTGCCAATGACAAAAAAGTATCAGCAACCAACCGTAACTGGGAATTATAGAGGAGGGGCAGATTTTTTTAGATACTAGAAAATTAAAAACCTTAATTAAAAATAAATTGATACTAGAAAATTAAAAACCTAAACTAAAAATAAACCATAACTTTAAGTAATGCAAACTCAGCCGCGGATAAAAATCTAGTATATAGATAATAAATATGTGTTAATATAACAAAGTAAATAATTAATGCATACCAACTTTGCCTCAAAGGGGTAAATAATTTAATAAAAAATGTAACAATGGTATTTATATAAACATATGTACGTACATATTTATGTTTGCATGTACAAATTACTCGAAATCAACTGAATATCCTCCATATGCAGTTCATTGTCACTAAGGCAATTTTAAAATGCTACAAGTTGGTTGCTGTTCAAGCAAAACTCATTAAAATTAACACTCACCACTCATGCCATTATTCCAGTTTTTGGTTTTTGTTGTTTTTTTTTGCTTGTTTCTTAGTCTTCGTCCTCACACGCTGCACCGCTGAAAGAGTTGTTATTACGTTATTGCCCGAAAAAAAAAGCAACCAGCTGTGGTCGACCTCATTGTTTCAAGGTAGTCATCCGGTGGCGTCAGCTTGTTTGCAGTTAACACTTTTTTGTATTTTTGTTTGTCTTTTTTTTTTTTGCTATTTGCTCGGTTTGGCTTTGGTCATTTTTTAGTAATTTGTGCTGCTGTTCCTTCTTCAGCTACTACTACTACTACTACTACTACATCCAGCACTCTGCACAATGACCAACTAATTTTGTACGCTTGGCAAGCAATAAACGCTGATTACAACGTCCTCACCGCCTACCAAACCCCACCTCGCCGCTACTGCACTCCTCCTACTCCTGCGCTCTGTTGGGCGAATGCAAAGTAGCGGCGGCGGTCATGTAGCCTGCTTTGTGTGCAATGTTATCACTTTGCATTTTTTATTTTCAATCTTGCTCTTCCTTGTGTGTTGCATTCACCTACCACAAAGAAAATTTCACTTTGCATATCGAGTAGTGGAGAGCAGCAGAGATTACATTAGTGGAGCTGACGCGGAAAGGATAAACGTCAAATTCATTTCGCTGATGAGTCCACAAAAAATTAGCTCGGCCGTGCTACAACAACACACACACCCACAAACACGTAGCTATAAAAACAAAAAGCAAAAAAACACAAAAACAAATGGGTTCAAAAACAATGGCGACTGTTGGTTGGTAGTCAGTGGCAGCCAGCAGCAAGCAGCAAGCAGCCAGCGGCGCTAATGGTGTCGGCGATGAAAGCAGCAACAGCAGCAGTAACAACAGCGATGGCAACAAAAAAACCAACATCAACGACTATAACCACCAAATAGCAGTAATGCTGGGAAAGTGCGAAAATGTGAAATTAAAAACTTTCAATTGTACCAGGAAAATATACGAGACATACATACTTATTTATGTATATACATACGGACAATCATGTGTGTGTGTGTGCGCGCTACTGTACCCTATCGGAAATAGCATTACTGTAAAAGCAATTTCAAAAGTACTTTTTGAACTAAAACTTCTTTAGCGGCAGTGATTTTTTTTACATCGGGCAGCGATTTTTTTACAACTGAAGTCGCGTCAAAATTGCTTTACTAATTTCTACCACTATATTTACTAATTTCTACCACTATTTTGACTAATTTCTATCACAGTTTTGACTAATTTCTATCACTATTTTTACTAATTTCTCCCACTACTTTTACCACTTCTTCTATTACTTTTCCTAACTTCAAGGACTATTTTTCCTAATTTCTACCACTATTCTTTCTAATTTCTACCACTATTTTGACTAATTTCTTCCATTATTTATTTCTACTACTATTTTTATTAATGCGACTACGAATTTCTTCTAATATTTTAACTAATTACAGTTTTTTTAATTTCTACCACTATTTTTACTACTTTCTACCACTATATTTACTAATTTCGACTAGTATTTTAATGCTACTACTAATGTCTTACAATATTTTTACTAATTTCTTCCATTATTTTTCCTAATTCCTACCACTTTTGTTACTATTTTCTACCACTATTTTGACTAATTTCTTCCACTATTTTTACTTATTTCTATCTACTACTGTTGTTACTATTTTCTACCACTATTTTGACTTATTTCTATCGCTATTTTTACTAATTTCTACCACTATTTTTACTAATTTATACTACTATTTTTTTAATGCTACTACTAATTTCTACCACTATTTTAACAAATTTCGACCACTATTTTTTATTAATTTCTTCCACTACTTTTAGTTATTTCTACTACCATTTTTATTAATGCTACTACTTATTTCTTCCACTATTTTAACTAAGCTATTTTACTATTTTTCCTATTTACTATTTTTCCTAATTTCTACCACTATTTTTACTACTTTCTACCACTATTTTGACTAAATTCTACCACTATTTTTACTAATTCCTCCCACTAATTTTACTAATTTCTACCGCAATTGTTATTAATTGCTACCACTATTTCTACTACTTTCTACCACTATTTTTAATAATGATACTAAAAATTTCTACTGCTATTTTCACTAATGTTACTAAAAAATTACTACAAATGCTTTTATTAATATCTGCTACCACTTTTTTACTTCTATTCTACTTTTTTTATAAACTACAAGTGATTACAATTTTTATTTTTTTTTCTTATTAACAACTAACTTTCTTAACATGACGATGTCCTAGCAGCAAATCAATTATCTGAGTCTGCATTCGATTTCAGGTACTTTTAAATATATTTGACTAGAGAAACATTAAAATCAGTTATTTTCCAGCTGCAATAAAATGATTTTTATTTCAAAATTCGGTTCCGTTCTGTTTTTTTTAAACTGTCTAATTACCAACTATTTTCAAACCTGCCACTTTCCAATTATTTAAGAATTGTACATCAGGCATGTCCTGCAATTAACTTTCACTCGGAAATCTTCACTTCTCACGGCAATTTCAGTTTGACATAATATGCAAATTCATTCGGAAGTGAAATTTGGAATATGCGCGAATATGTCTACTTTATAGTAACTGTAAAACTTTTATTTTTTCGTTTAAATAAAAATACATTTTAATTTCAATTCAGTGCATCAATCAAAAATAATTACACCACTATTTCGAGCGTCAATTCGCAAAAGTATTGTGAGAGTCGATTTCTTGTTCAATTACACTGCTTTACGAGTATAGGCAACAAATTTCAAAAAACTCAGATATAGGCAGGGGCGGATTTAAGAGTCAGCAAAAGAGGTATTGCTGACTGGGCCTATCCAGCAGAAGGGCCCCAAGGCCCTAGGACCTGTACTTCGTTAAATCGAGAATTGAAGATGCTACCTCCATTTCCTACGAAATTACTACAATGATGAAGTTTTGTTCTAGGAATATAAATTGCAATCAAAATATTTGTGTAGTCAAAGCTATGACGGTGCGCCTGTCTTGTCTGCGGCGAGCGGAGGAGTACAAGCTAAATTGAGAGAATTCGTCGGTAGTCAATCATTTGTACCGTACATCCACTGCTTGGGTCAGCAGATGAACTTAGTTCTAGATAACGGCGCTGGTGCATCATAAGGAAATTAAAAGGCTTGAGAAAGAAAAAGACGTACGACAATTTTGTTCTCAAGGCGAAACACAAATAGGAAAAAATGCTGTTTTCCAAGAGCAAAATTAAAAAAATGATCGCTGAAAAAGCTGCCGGATCGCGTTTGGAAACGCATAAAAGACATCGAATCTAACTACGAAGTTTTAGATAAAATGAGTAACGAATTGCAAGAACGTGCGGGAAGAGTTGGAGACATTTAAAATGTTTTCAAGTTAAGGATTTTAGAAGAAGACAATTTGGAAACAAGTGTAAGCTCATTAATGGAAAAATAATAAAAGTTAGTTACTACAAATCTTAAACATGAACTGACTAGCTTCATTGACGTCTTCTTTTCACCACAACATTATTTGAAGTTTGTAATTTCGAACAACATTATTGACAGTTTTCCCAAACTGCAGCATTCTATCCAGATTGTTCTTGACTCGGGCCATCGGTTCTGATAGAGCTTAAAATATCATGAGCTCCTTGAAAACAATTTAAAAATTTCACAGAACCTGATAATACCCTAAATACTTGTTGTATGCTCGATATTGAAAGAGCAGTGAGAGATCACTGAAATGCTATGGAAATATTTGCTGAACAAAACGCAAGACGAGGATGCAACTTTATTTAATTCAATCTTGTTGTATTGAATAAAACCCAATGACATAACCTAAATACTATTTGTCTTATTCAACTCTGGTATCTTTCGGATATTTTAACTTTTCGCTCCGTGTCATTAGCATTCTTCGAAAGTGTAGTGAATTGAAGAATCTAGATGAGTGTTCAGCGAGAATGCTATTGAGAATAAATTAGGTTTCTGCGAAAGACAATATTGGGCCTCTCTGAGGAATTGCTGACTGGGCGTTATTATTTAAATCCTCCACTGGGTATAGGGGAGGTTAGTATGTAACTTCTGAGTCAAACACAAATTTTTTTAATTCTTTGTATGGGTAGAGTTTTGCGGTGACGGTAATATTGTGTCATTTTTTTTTGGACATCAATATTTATTAACAATTTTGTATTGCTTAACGGCATATCCCATTCGAAAGACAATCACTGCGCTTTTAACGGCATGAAACTTGTAGAAATCGGTTAAAACATGTTGAGTTATAACTGTTCAAAATAAAACTCTTTTTTTTTTGAATTTTGGTTGTATCGTTTGCTTACAGATCTTGGGATTTTTTTTAAATTTATTAATTTTATGTTATAAAAAAAAAAAATTTTAATTTTAAAAAATTTTAAAAAACAAAAAACAGTTTTAAAAACAAAATTCAAGTTAAAGTTTGTTTTCAAAATTTTTTTTTTTACTTTTTTTTTAAGTTATTAAAAAATTTGTTAATTTTTTCTTAAAAAGTATGTAACTAAAATAAAAGCTTAAAGCAAAGTTTTTTAAAATTTTTTTATATTATAATTCTAGCTAATATTTATCTACAAAAAAATAATTTATAAAACTAATAACATTCTTATAAAGAAGATATACATATAATTTATTGAAATTATATTTAACCACAGAAAAATTATAACAATACACAAGCTATATATGTACATATGTATATACTTGGTACAAATTAGATCAACATAATTAATTTAATTCCAACTACTTTTTAAATTGGTAAATTTTTTTGGACTGCCTGCTTTTTTCCGACAGGGTAGTTCTACTACTCGTTGTGTGTGTGTGTGTGTGTGTGTACATATGTATTTATGTAGTATGTGTTGAGAGAAAAAATTCAAATAAAGTTATAAAAAATTCATAACGCTGGAAACTTAACGTTTTTCATTAGTACTAATTAATTTAAAATCATTTTTCACAACTGAAACGGGCTGAAAGCAAAGCGGCTGTTTATTTTTGCAACTACTTAGCTTTATAGCCGTATGCATTGCTTTTAGTGCGTCAAGCGTACAAAATTGAGCAAATTTTTGTGCCCGGAAAATATTTACGTATGTACATACGTATGTATGTGTTTATGTAATTGCATGCACATTTAATTTTTTCAGTAACATAAAGCAAAAAGCCAAATACAAAAAAAAAATCAGATTTACTAGCAAAACATAGTAATTACGCAACGAAAGGCGTTAAAAAAAAATTATATTTTCATATACCAACTTATGTATAATATAATTTTTTAGAGGGTTGGAACTTTAATTCGAAATAAAATTATGAATTACATTTTAATTGGAAATGTAAATAATTTCATATCATTAGTATATCAATATAATTTCGGGTTTGAGATCCCCACGGCTAACACAAACATGACGGATAACCTTTTCAAGTACTAAGGGCTAAAACGGCAAATTCAAGTATCTGGGAAGTTCTGTAAGGGTATTGATAACATGAAAGAGTCGGAAAGACTGTGCAAGGCACTTCAATAAGTCCTAACGGCCAGGCTAGACACTCTCAAAAGATCTAATGTATGCTACCCCGTTGTTAGAGACCCACAAAAGCTCTCCTAGAAATCCACTTTCGCGCTAGCAGGTTAATTTCTGACGCATGCAAAGATATGGAGGTAAATAACGTGACGGGAGGTTCCATTAGACTAAACTGGTACGTTGCATAACGGGTGGTGTCTGAGGGAAATTGAAAGATCTCAATCTTCCGATGCTTAGGGGTGTACATTCCAAGGAAGTGAAATTTTTGGGTATAGCCCTTGATAGAAAGATTAATTGGAAAGCTCAGTAAAGCTGGTAAATCGAACATTGACAATTTTTGCATAGTATCGGAGAGCCTTTAGTAAGACTTTGCTAAGATTGAAAGATTTCATGAAATGCAAAAATCCTATACCAAAATATTCCAGAATACAAGAACACAGAGTCCGCGTTTGTCATTTTGGGGTACTGCGCCTTCAAATGTCGCATCATCCATCGCGCAAGGTATCAGGAGGCATACAACTGCATTTTGTTGTAAAAATCGTTTGTAGAAAATATGTGCAGTTGGAGCCTGGAAAAATAGAAAAACAAATTAGATTGAATATTTAAACAAACTTATAAAGAGACCTCAAAATCCGCCTCCTCACGTCTATTGGGTTGCTGCCATACTTATTTTAGAATTTTAAATGAAGCTTCAATAATTAGTAAAAAATATATTTTTATAAACAAAATTACTAGAAAAATATTTTTTCGAACCAGCTACAAAAAACACACACTCGCGCACCTAAAACCACGAGCCAAAAGTAAAACAACTTTGCCAACTTCATAAAGGGATAGAGATAAATATGGGAGTAGTAGTGGTAGTAGTCGTTTTTTGTCAGTAGCAGTAGTAATAGCAGTTAGCAGTTAGTATAGATTTGTAAAAATGGTAATAGTAATTAGAAGTAGCACCAGTACAATCAGTAGTCAAAATTAGTTAACATAGTTGCAGTTTAATAAAAATAGTAATAGAAATTATTTAAAATAGTAGTAAAAATTAGTAGTAGCATTAGTAAAAGTAGCAATAGGCATCAGTAAAAATTATATTACTAATAAGTAGTAGCATTATTGAAAACAGTGGAAGAAATTAGTAAAAATATAAAATAGCAGTAGAAATTACTAAGAATAGTAGTAGAAATAAGTAAAAGTAGTAGTGGTAATTAATAAAAAACTTAGCAAAATTAGAGGTAGGAACTATTAAAAATAGTAATAGTTATTATTAGTAGCCTTAGTAAAAATAGTAGTAGTAATTACTTAGAAGTAGAAGCAGTATTAGTTGCAGTGATAATTGTAGTAATTAGTAATTTTAGTAATAGTTATTAGGAGTAGTTGTAATTATTAGTAGAAGTTGTAGTTGTAGTAATGTTTTTCATAGTTAGTAGTAATAGTAAAGAGTAAAAGGTATGAAGTATGATGCCAAATTTTTTTTATTTGAAAGATATTTTCTTGATATTTAATATTTAAAAACGATTTCTGGCATATGTCCGCCACGACTGGCTTTGGTGAATCGCCAAATTGCTCTGTCATGCTGGTCGATGTTATGCAAATTTGGAAACAAATAATCGGTAATCATTGATCTGTAACGATCACCATTGACAGTAACAATCGCTCCGGCCTCATTTTTAAAGAAATAAGGACCGATGGTGCCTCCATCAACAATTCGACGAATAAGATGCTCTGATGCTCGAGTATGTGGACCATAAAATTCACGAAGTGCTCTGTAAGTTTGGCGAACCGAACACTGATATTTATAGTAAATTTCTACAATTTGTAAATGTTGTAGCGGCGTCATGCTTTCCATGATGATTTGTCAATGCTTACTGAAATGTCAAAACAAAATATCATTTACCAGCTGTCAAGTGACAGCTATCCCTATCGAAAGTTTTATCAGTCTAAAAAAAAAAAACACCCGTTAGTCGTAGATAGTGATAGTAGTAAAAGTTGTAGTAGTTTGTAGTAATTAGTAATTTTAGTAATAGTAGTAGTAATGAGTAGTAGTAGCAGTTGAATTTGTGGGAACGAAATGGTCCCGAAATTACTTGAAAGTAGACCATAATCAGTCTCGAACTAATCCCGAAATGGTCCTAAAAAAGTCGCATTCTTCAAGACTTAAAAAAATGTTTCTTACTCATAGTTGTTATGAAAGGAAGAAGTCCTTGAAGACTTAAAAAAGTTCAAACCGCTGATAATTATTATGAAAGGACTTGTATAACACAAGTCTCAAAATAAAAGTCTTTGAAGACCTAAAATCTTAATACTTTAGTCTTTGAATAATAAATGTAGATTACTCGAAAAATTTGCATCCTACTATAATAATTATTGATAAACTTTTTCTCTTATAACAGTTATATCTCTGGTATTTTCTGCTTTTTAGTTCTTATCTGATATTCAAGCGTGTTTTTTTATTTTAGCTTTTAAACTGCTATTTATTACGTAGTAATCGCCGATAAACGATTTAAATTTTTTAGTACATTTACTTCATGGAAAAGCAGTAAAAATATTCCGACAGCTGATTTCAAAGGTGTGGTGAAAGTGAGCAAAACCCAACCCAATGCGCACGGCCCTGGGTGATGGAAAATAAAAACACATTAAAACCGACATAAATGTACATGTAAATAATATTTAAGCCCCTTTCTTGAGAGGCACAAAAATCCTTTAATATTCGGATAATCTCCGATAGACATTAAGGCCAGGGTTTCTAGTAGTATCAACCATCTGATAAAGGGTACTTTTCTTTGAGCGATTACTTACTTAGGGGATGTTTTTACTCTTTTTGTTGCTAGAGCATTCAATGATGTTTCGCTTGTTAACAGAAATGAGCAAAATCCTTCTTCCAAGAAAAAAAAAAACATTAGTCCATAGTGTTGTCTCACTCTTTCCAGCACTTAGATTTTTCTTATAAATGTTTAGTCCAAGCACAGAAACAGAGCTTACAAAAAAAACACAACGCAAATAAAAAAATCTGTCAGAAGAAAAATTACATTTGTAAATACGACGCAGACAAAAAGTTAAGTACACACATACATACAAACATACAAAAAAATCTGCTCGCGTGGCTGACCCTGAATGCCAGCCAGCGCCAGTGTACAACTGTCCATTGTCCTTATTTTGACTCATTCCTCAACCATTTCAATCGCCTGTAGCTTATACTGCGAATTAAAAGCGCAGAACCACCTCCACGCCTGCGACTCACCTGTGTCACTTGTTCTTTGGTTTGTTTTTTTTTTTTGTCTTAAACTATTTTCCAAGAATTTAAGTTCGTGTTGCTGTCAACATTTTAATGGCGTCGCAGCGAACGGTTTTTGCTCCAAGTATTTTTCAGTTCCTATTCTTAGTGGTGTTTTTTTTTAGTTTATTTTTGAAATTCATTGTTATATTTCTTTTTAATACTCGTCTTCGCCTTTGGTTTGGATTAAGCCATTTGTTAAATGCTGTGCTGAAAGCTCCCTCTTACTATGGGTCTCTCTTTGAAAATACATAGCACATTTTTGTATGTTGGTTTTAGCTATACAGGTGTAAGGATTTGTTAAATCGGTGGGACATTAATTTTATTTGTATCTATGTGCTAATGAGTTTGACATTGTTTCCCTTCGTTAGAGAGTGAGACAGACTGCAGACTTCTTTAAGTTTTGAATGGATTTCTAGGTTTAAGGAATTTAAAGCAACGTAAGAGTGTGATTCCGAGAGAAAGGAGAGATTTAATTTTACTAAATTGGGCTTAACGTATAACGTATGTAGAATTTACTTATTACCGAGGAATGTCGTATAGTTAAGAAATCTATATACATATATAAAACTGAATCGTGGTTTGTTCAGATGCTTAAAACTTGAAATCGACTGGACTTTCTAAAGGAGTTGCCATCTGTTTACAAACTTATTAAATTCAATTAAAGTAATCAGTGAACTCAAATACTGCAATATTGGTATCAAATGAGAGCTTCATTTTCAGAATATCTTGAAAGAAGGTTGCCACCTGCTTAAACGTAAATTAAATAAAATCAGTAAGTTAAATGAAATTTCACAAGAATAAAGAAAAGTTAATTTCAAAAATGTATTTGTATAGGGTTGCCAATTTGGGAACACTTAATTATTGAGGGTAGAAAAAAAAGGTGTGGACACCAGTGCAAATATAATTTCAGTTTTGAGTAGTTAGAAGTGCAGTGCGTAAATATACAATAAAAAGATTTATCAATTAATTGTGATTTTTGTATACTTATTTTCTGAATATTCTTATCAGGACACGCGTGGAGGTATGTACTATTTTTTAATTGTTATTATATGTACATAAATATAATTATAAATTTTGCTTATAATTTATCAAATTCAATAAATAATTAATCATTTCCAATATTTTACAGTAATCTATATAGAGAATGTAAGTATTCGTTGTACTCAAAACGTGACTGTTCCAATACGGGTACAGCGGCCACAAGTGTACTCAATTTATCCTTATTTTGCAGAGTTTGAAAATGAGTCGAAAGCGAACATTTAACGCAAGTAACAACTTCCAAGGTTTAGAAGAGGCCATAAATTTCATTGTAGAAGACAGTTGTGATGGTTTTGGAGTATGACTTGGCTATAATTCCCCCAGAACCCAGTGTTGTTACTGACGAAGAAGAGGGTTTTGATGACGACAATGCTCAATCTAACATGCCGAAAGATGTTCCTGGAAATATTGAGATATTTGCTCGCGATCTTGATGTTCTTTCAGATTCAGAAAATAGCAGTGATGACGAACCATTGGCTACCCAAAGAGCCCGAATCAGATCCAGTGTATCTCAAACATCAAATACTCCGGTTTGGCATAAGTGTTCTCCAAATTATACGAATACATACACAGAAACTGACAACCGAGTAATGAATGAGTGTCGCATGAAAGAAGCAGTGAAAGATCTCACACCTGTTCAAATATTTGAAATGTTTTTTGACGAAGAAGTTTTTACCATGATTGCCGACTTCAGTAACTTATATGCGAGTCAGAATAATCGACACAATTTCGCCGTCACTGCTGAAGAACTTAAAATTTTCTTTGGAATGCTAATATTGACTGGTTATCATAAACTACCTAGAGAACGTATGTATTGGTCATTAGATGAGGATATCGGAGTCCATGTAGTGTCAAACGCTATGTCCAGTAACAGGTTTAGAGAAATAAAAAGGAATTTACATCTTGTAGACAATAACGACGCTCCAAATACTACCGATAAAATGTTCAAAGTGCGGAAGCTAGCGGATGTGCCATGAAAAAATTCAACCAATGGAATATTTTTCACGAAAATATTTCTATTGATGAATCCATGGTGAAGTATTACGGCCATCATTCGGCAAAACAATTTATTAGAGGAAAACCCGTACGTTTTGGGTACAAAAATTGGGTCGCAGCTAGTTCTTCGGGATATTGCTACAGCTTCGATATATATAGTGGTAAATCCGCTACTTCTACTACTGAGCCTCTAGGAACTAGAGTTGTTAAGATGCTGTTAAATAAAATGATAACGGATCCTGCAAACCACAAAGTTTTCTTCGATAACTTTTTCACTAGTTATGATCTGCTAAAAGATTTGAGGCAATTAGGGTATCGAGCTACAGGAACCATTCGTGAAAACCGCTCTAAGAAATGCCCATTGGTAAATGTAAAGGAGATGAAGAAAAAATCAAGAGGAGAGTTTGATTACAGATTCGATAAAAGAAATGAAGTGTTACTGGTTCGGTGGAAGGACAACAGCATTTGCACAATGGCAACGAACTATGATTCTTACGAGCCAGTAGGAACTGTAAAAAGATGGTCTGCTGAAAAAAAACAAAGGGTTGATTTCAAAATCCCGCATTTATTCCAGAATTATAATAAGGCCATGGGTGGAGTTGATGAAATGGATCAGTCTATTTCACTGTATAGGATCGGCGTTCATAGTAAAAAATGGTGGTGGGTATTATTCACATACATGATTGATATGGCCATATCAAATGCTTGGCGACTGCATGTACAGGCGAGAGAAGATACGATGGACCAACTACTCTTTCGACGAAACATAGCCAGATTCTATCTAAAGCAATCGCCCCAAAGACAGTCTGCTCGTCCTTCAACGTCTAATATAGAGGGATTGCAACTCGATGGCGCCGATCACGTACCTGAAAAACTTCCAAAGCGGGTACGGTGTGTCATTTGTCATAAAAGAAGCCGCTGGGGCTGTAAAAAATGCAAGAAAACGATGTGTATTGAAAGAGAGTGTTTTAAAAATTATCACTCTTAAGTGGCCACTGTACCAATTTGGGTACACCCTTTTAAAATGCTGAAATTTTTTTTTTTCATATTTTTTTCTTCTTCACACATTTAAATGTATCACTTTTAATTATTAAATAAACAAATTTTCAAATAAATGTTTGTAGTTTTATTTTGACCATTAATGGGTTAAAACTGAAACTTTGCAGAGGATGTCAAACGCTTCGTTTTGGCGAGGAGAAAGTTCAAAACTATATTCAAAAGAGGGTTGCCACCTACTTGAAGAGCCGAATTTAATAAAATTATGCACAAATTATACGAAGTAGTAAAATAGGAAGTCGAATCCTTCGTTTCGCTAGGACAAAGTGCATAGGTATATTTTGAAAAGGGTTGCCACCTTCTGAAAAGTCTAAATCAATTAAACTGTACGCAAGTATATAAAATGTTAAAATATGTGTTTTAAAGAGGGTTGCCATCTGTTTTAAGAGTCAATTTTAATTAAAATATACACAAATTATATGAAATATAAAAAATGGGTGTCGAGTGGTTTCGATTTGGGGAGGAGAAACTTCATAACTATATTCCGAAGAGGGTTGCCACCCGCGGCAAATCCCGAATTCAATTAAATTTACGAAGAAGTAAAATAGGGTGTCAAATCTTTTGTTTTACTGGGACAAAGATTATAAGTATATTTTGAAAAGGGTTACCACCTTTTTGAAAAGTCAAATTTAATTAAACTAAGCACAAGTATATAAAATTTTAAAATATGTATTTCAAACGCTTCAATTCGGCGAGGATAAGGTCCAAACCTATATTTTAGAAAGGGTTGCCACCTTTAATTAAAATAAAAGTATTAAAATATGGGTGTCAAACGGTTAGCTTCGGCGAAGAGAAGGTTCATAACTATATTCCAAAAAGGGTTGTCACCTACTTGAATAGCCGAATTTAATTAAATTATCCACAAATTATATGAAGATGTAAAATAGGGTGTCAAATCTTTCGTTTCGGACCAAGTTTATAGGCATATTTTGAAAAGGGTTTGCACAAGTATATAAAATCTGTTCGATTCGGCGAGGATAAGGTTCATGCCTATATTTTAGAAAGGGTTGCCATCTGTTTGAAAAGCCATATTTAATTAAATTGTTTCCAAGCTGTAAATATGTGAGAGAAACTGAAGACAAATGCAAAGTAGAGGTGTTTCTAAAAATTGTATTGATTCTTATGTAGATATCAGTATAGTTTGAGAACGCGTCAAAGATGGGTACTAGCAAAGCGACAATACGCCATATCTTACAGTTTTCCTTCGATAAAGGAGCCAAGCTGCTGAAAATGTGACTAGGGTTCAAAATTCTTATACTGTAACAGCCAGTCATTTTTGGTATCAAGCCAATCAATTTTGGTTTGAAAGTCGGAAAGTTTTGCTATGTGTTTGTTAAAGTTGGCAGGGAATCAACTACTATGAGCTGCCCCCTTACGGCCAAGTTCGTAATTTGAAACTGTACTAACAACAATTGAAACATCTGAAGGAAGCAAATGTCCGGAAGCGGCCACTTTTGGCCAACAGAAAGGGAGTTGTGTTTCATATAAACAACGGTAGGCCCCAGACATAAATATTGAAGAAGTTGAGAACTTCTTATTGATCCACCTCATAGTCCTGACCTCACACCAAGCGATTACTACCTGTTGCGGTCTAAGGCGAACGATTTTGTTGGTGAAAAATTTGCCTCAAGAAAAGCTTGTGAAAATCGATTGCCATAGTTTTTGCCAATAGGGCCGAGGGTTTATATGAGAGTGTCATTATGAAATTTCCTTCAAAATGGCAACAAATTGTCGAACAAACCGGTGCATATTTTACCTAAAAGGGCTAATTTTAACTATGCCAAATAAAACCTCGCATCAATTTTTCACACAAAAATTTCTCATCACACCCTCATTGTACGTTTTTAATATCATTAAAATCGGATTATAAATTCAGATTTTCTGAATAACTAGCCTATAGCGCCACCTAGCGCATTTATTTTTTATAAAAGTATTTTTTATTATACCAGCACCATACTTGTCTAATATATCATCAATACCGGACCATAAATAGCGATTTTCTGAGTATCTCGACTCATGCGCCACCTAACGCATTAAAATATAGCCTACGTTCGAGCGATGGGTCTAAGAAATATACTGTTCAAATTTGTATGAAATAAGTTCATCTATTTTTAAATCAAGTTGTTGTAACAAAAAAACGGCAGTATTTGTATATATGTATGTATATTATATATGGACATTGAAGTTGTGAGCTCAAATATAAATTGTTTTGAAAAATATTTCGATTATTTGATTTCAAGAAATCCAAATAATCATTAGTAGAAGTAGACGATGCTTTTAAAATTTCAAAATGTTAGCATTATGTTCTATAAGTTCATAACAAATAAAAAAAACTTGGAATTTATTTGGGAACGTAGCAATTTAATCTGGCATTTTTTTTTAAGTATTAAACTTTTACTCACATATTCTAATCGAAAGGTAAGTTTTAATGTTATGCTAAGTTATGAAAGTGCAAAAAAATAAATAATAGTTCGAGTTAAATGGGACGTGCGGATCATTGCAGTATTGAGGAGAGAAGGCTAGTCCAAAATATGCGTAAGAAAGGAAAAACAACTGATAATTACAGCTTGTCATGGTGAAGAAAAATCCCTTTTTATCGTGTAGGACAGTTGCAGAAGAAATTGGTAACATAATACCCAGTAAAACCGTTAGGAGGAGGTTAGCGAATGCAAATCTTCCTTGAAAAATAGCTCGTAAAGTTCCTCTAATGAGAAATGCAAATTTAAAAAGACGGAAGGACTTTGCCCTTTCACATACATCATGGCACGGAGCAGAAGGTAAACGAAAGTGGCATAACAAAAGAGCGATGAAAAAAAAAATAAATTTGTTCGGGAATGACGCAAATAGAACGGTGCGCAGATCACAAGGTATAGAGTTTCAAATAAAGTACACTAAGAAGATGGTTAAAAACGGCGGCGGAAATATAATACAATGGGGATGCTTTTCTTGGTACGGAGTCGGTCCAATTTCGTCGTATCGAAAATACTCGTATCATGAACAGATTTCTTTATCGGAGTATACTGAAGAAAGTCGTGTTCCATTGTGTCAAAGAGCATATGCTTCTTGTATGGAAGTTTCAATAAGATAACGACCACAAGCATTCCTCTAAAACGGTGAAGGACTGATACCGGGGGAAAAAATGTCCGAGTTATTGATTATTGATTGGTCTAGTAAATCCCCTGAACTCAATCCAATTGAGAACCTTTGGAATGAAATCAAGAGAGAAGTTTCAAAGCGTGAGTGTAGCCACAAAATTCAATTAGCAACATGTCGAAAACTCATCTCACCTATGCTCAGAAGAATAGTAGATGCAGTTCTGAAAAATAATGGTGGATACACAGGATATTAGTTATATAATTATATTATTTTTAGCTTTCCTGTGAATTACTTGCTTTTTCATTTTTATATAATTGACACCTATTTTAATGTTCAGCTGAAATAGAATAATTGTTTACTTTTGTTACCTTACAAAATTTTGATAAGTTTTTAAATCCTATAATGAAGAAATTTTCAATAACAAATGTATACACTAGTAAATGTCTTACTATTTGTTGAAATAAAAGTAAATTTTAATGAAAACCTAACTACATATTTTCTATACTAAATATCACATATAAAACAATTTGTAAATTTTTCATTACGGTTAATAAAAAATATTAGTAAATCGTGTCGATGTAATGTAATATATCTATTTTTGTGTTTATGGACTATTTATAATATTTGTAAAGCGGGTTAAGGAAAATCAATAACGTGGAATAAGTGATTATAAAAATTGACAATAATATAGCCTCATTCAATACATTTACTACTATTTTAAATTCTACTTAAATATTTTATAACTCCAGCAAATGCTTGCCTTATTAAAAGGAACAACTTTTTAGTCAATATATATATATCAATATATCAATATATATTGTACAAAAAAAAAAAGTCTGCCATCCGTTGGCCTGAAAATTTTGAACTATTACAGCTTTGGACTAAAGCGTCTTTGGAAATTAGAGCTTTCTCCTTTTCACATTATGAAAGCTTATAAACACAGTATAAAAATTAATGACTTTTTGTAAAACGTTCATGGAAAACATTATAAATTTCGAGAAGTGAACAACCAAAATTCAATATTTTAAATAAATACGGAAAACATTTTTCTATAAATTTGTACTTAAAATAAAAGTCAAATTGTCACACTTCAATAACAAATTGGCACACATTGTTGTAATTTATTTGTTTAGTAATTAGATTTTATTTAATGCATACACGAACGAAGTACAAAAACGACTGACGTTATTACGAACAAATTCAAATGTGTTGAAGTTATGCAAAGATGCACGAAAGCAAACTTAAAACTAGGGTTGCATGAATATGTACGTTGTACAGGGTGAGTTCATTTTCAACACGCCTCCTCAACGGTCATATTATGCACTTATATCTAAAACTTCAAGTACAATAACATTTTAGCTTAATCCTAACATCTTAGTAAATTTATCATGTTTAGGTCTAGCCAAATTCTTAGTCAATATGTCTGCTACCATGTCACTGCTGGAACAATATTTCAATTCAATTTCGCCTCCTTGATAGACATCCCGAATGAAATGATATTTGATATCAATGTGCTTGCTCCTCGAATGATACATTTGATTCTTGACGAGATTCATGGCACTCAAATTATCACCGTGAACAACTATCGCCTTAGGACAGTAAATTTTCATTTCTGTTAACAGTTGCCGCAAATAAACAACTTCCTTTACCGCAGATGTGAGAGCCATGTACTCTGCCTCGGTACTGCTCAACGCTACTGTTGCCTGCTTCTTAGACTCGTATGAAAATACGCCACCAGCTAAGAAAAAAGCATAGCCCGTATACGATTTACGGTTGCTACCATCACCGCCCCAGTCAGCATCGACAAAACATTCTATGTCTTTGCCAGTGCTATTGTACCGTAACTGTTTATCTTGAGTTGCGCAAAGATAGCGCAAGATTCGTTTGGCCGCTGCCATATGCTCGGTATGTGGATCGTTGTTACGCTGCGCTAGCTTGCACACTGAGTGTAAAATATCTGGCCGCATACATATGGCCAAGTACATCAACGAACCCACCAATGACTGATACTGAACCTGATCAGCCTTCTTGCAATCACTCTTGTTGCAATTTACTTGATGCCCTGCATCCAATGGAATTGAGATTGGTCTGCAATCTTCCATACCATATTCACTCAACAGCTTATGAATGTGTGATTTTTGCCCAATGCATATGGACCCTCTTTCGCCATCACGATCTATTTCCATGCTCAAAAAATGTTGTACTGGTCCTTTGTCAATCACCTCAACTTCATTGGAAATACCTATCTTTATTTGCTGCATTTGTTCATAATCAGATGATGCTATTAGCAAGTCATCTACGTAGACTGCTATAATATTTATGTGACCACCTATGTGTTTTACATACACACATGGCTCACTCTTACACGCTCTGAAACCAATTTTCTTTAATATGCTGTCAAGTTTCATGTTCCATTGACGCCCTGATTGTTTTAAGCCATACAATGCTTTCTTTAATTTAAGACAATGGTTTGGATAACGTTTATCTACAAACATTTTTGGCTGGCTCATATATATTTCGTCGCATAACTCGCTATTTAAATATGCGGTTGACACATCCATCTGATGTAAATATAAGCCATATTCAGCTGCCAAAGCAAAAATCATTTTTATTGTGCTATACCTCACCACGGGGGAAAAGGTTTCTGTATAGTTTACACCATACGTTTGCGAACAGCCTTTCGCTACTAGCCTTGCTTTAAAGCGTTCTACTTTGCCGTATTTGTCTCTTTTCAAAGCAAATACCCACTTGCTACGCACGGCCTTTTGGCCTTCAGGCAATTTGCAAATTTGCCATGTATCGTTTTTTAATAAAGATTCGTATTCATTTTTCATAGCCTTACGCCATTCATTGCAGTACTTACTTGCCAACGCTTGCTCAACTGTGTCGGGTATTTGAATCTCCTCTTCCTGCACGATATTTAAATATTTGTACTCTTTCGTTGGCCTACCTGGCATCCCGCTACGCACTATTCGCGGTCTACCTGGCCCTCGCTTCAACTGACCTGCTGCCTCGTCTTCTTCAGCTGATTCAAATTCATCATCGCTGTTTTCTTCCAATGCCGCCGCAATTCGTACCTCGTTTTCGCTTTCAAATGTAGTTTCGGTTGTGCTCACATTTGTACTATTGTCATTCGCTTTGTGTTGTATAACCACATCAAGTACCTGCGCGCGCTCTTGTACGCTATTTTGTGCATTCTTAGCTAACCCATTATCGCAGCCTTGATTTGCCATACGCTCAACAAAGAACACATCTCTGCTGACAACCAATCGCCTAGACTCACGATCGTACAGACGGTATGCTTTTGAGGTGTCTGAGTAACCAACAAACACGTACTCTTTACCCTTTGCTTTAAATTTGTCATTCTGCCTTTTATCTAATGCAATTGCTACAGAACCGAACACGCGTAAATGTGATACCGTCGGCTTATACCCATGCCATGCTTCATATGGCGTCTTAGTGTCTAACGCTTTTGTTGGAGAACGATTCCTCAGATAAGCCGCCGTATACACAGCCTCTGCCCACAACGATTCACATACGCCAGAACTCAATAACATACATCTGGCCATCTCAATAAGCGTTCGGTTGAATCGCTCCGCCACACCATTCTGTTGTGGTGTGTAGGGAACGGTAAGCTGCCTCACTATACCATTTTCTTTAAGATATTTGTCAAATGCGCCATTAACAAATTCCCTACCATTGTCGCTGCGCAGAATTTTAAGCTTTTTACCAGTTTGGCACTCAGCCATCTGCTTAAACTCTTTAAACGTTTCAAATACTTGATCTTTTGTTTGCAAAAAATAAACAAACACATAGCGTGACATATCGTCAATAAAAGTTAAAACATATTTCGCTCCGCCAAGCGATGAATTTCTCATTGGGCCACACACGTCTGTGTGAACTAAACCCAAAACATTTGTTGCTCTGTTTACTGAATTGCTAAATGGCCTTTGTGTACACTTGCTAGTCATACACACAGTGCAATCGATTTCTTTTGGTATGCACACATTCAACCCTCGTACCATTTGTTTGTCGTTCAACTCCTTTATGCTAGCAAAGTTGAGATGCCCATAACGAGAGTGCCACTTGATCGCCTCATCATAATATTTCCTTGCAAAAAATAACGTGTTGTTATTTGCTTCAAACATAAACAAATCACTGACCTTATTAGCACGTAAAATTGTGCCTCCGTGCTTATTTTTGATCATTGCTGCATTTCCACGAAATTCCACGCTGTAACCACTGTTGACTGCCCTCGCAACTGACACAAAGTTGCATTGCAACCCCGGAACGTACAAAACATTTACCAGTGTTACGTCAATCTTGTTCGACTGCAAACGCACAACTCCTCTGCCCTTAGCTAACATTTTGTTGTCGCCAGCAAGTATGATTGCCTCTTCATACTCTTCGAATTCTACGAACATTTTTCGATCGCAACACAAATGCGACGAAGCACCGCTATCGACGCACCAAGCACCGACATGAAGAATTTTGTCACTAACTGCAGCAAACAAGCCGTTATTTCCATGTGCAACTGTCTGACGATTTTGTTGCTGTTGATGTTGTTGTTGTTGCTTTTCTCTGCACTGAGCAGCGAAGTGGCCTTTCTCGCCACAACTGAAACATTTCAAATTATGACGCTTGCCCTTTTGATTGTTGTTGCTTTTCGATGTACCCATACGTGTGTTTGTTTTTTCTTCTTTTGCTGCCCGTACTGTGCTTGTATTTTCGCGCACCATGAATGCCTGCACGTCTGCATGTTCAGACTTGATACATTTTCGACGCTCACCTTCTTCGATTAGCTTAATCTTCACAGTATTCAGCTTTGGAAGATCATCTCTGGATTCTAATGCCACTACGAAGTTCTCGAATGATTTTGGCAGACTTGCGAGCAACATTATAACAAAAAACTCATCTTGAAGTGTAACACCAATCTCTTCAAGCTTTTCTGCCACTGCTGTAAAATTACACACGTACTGTTGCACACACTCACCGTCGGTCATACGCATTCCAAGTAAACGTTTGAAAAGCGTCACCTTTCGTACTGGCCCCTTTGGCCTGTGTACATCACGTAGGATATTCCATGATTCATGCGCCGTCTTGCAATTTCTTATGTGACCAATTTGCATAGGCGTGATGCTCAAAATAATTGTAGCCGCTGCTTTTTCGTCTCTCGCCTTCCACAGAAGTTGTTTGTTCGCGTCATTTTCATCAGGCTCTGGACAAGGTTCACTTCCAGACGTTACTGACCACAGCTCCTGATGCACGAGAACACTTTTGATCTGGATACTCCAGGAATCGAAATTCGACTCGTCCAATTTCGCAATGTTGAATAAAGACGAACTCATCATTTTGCACACACAGTATTATTTGATTAATAACTTTATTCAATGTCTTTTTCTTTACTTGGATCCTAGGAATTTGCACCTGGGCCCATAACCTGTTGTAATTTATTTGTTTAGTAATTAGATTTTATTTAATGCATACACGAACGAAGTACAAAAACGACTGACGTTATTACGAACAAATTCAAATGTGTTGAAGTTATGCAAAGATGCACGAAAGCAAACTTAAAACTAGGGTTGCATGAATATGTACGTTGTACAGGGTGAGTTCATTTTCAACACACATGAATAATTAGTTTACGCATTGTAAGTTTGAATCAGAGTCAGAGTATTTGAATTTGTAGACTTTACAACTAAAAAAGGTTTTTAATATAAGTTCGTGTAAAAGAGGTTTATCTGAAAGCGAAATAGTTAATATAATGGATAATATACACTTACGGTCAATAAAAAATGCACCACCAAATATAATTGAAATAAGATCACATGAGCAATTTGTTTATAAAGTTAGGATACTAGGGTCATTTTATTTGTTTGGATTTTTCAGTTCCTATTCTTAGTTGTGTTTTTTTTTAGTTTATTTTTGAAATTCATTGTTATATTTATTTTTAATACTCGTTGTTGTTGTTGTTGTTGTTGTTGTTGTTGTTGTAGCGGCTCGTCGCGCCCCGTAAAGAGCGGATTCACCCATGGTCGTTGTCGTCGAACTCATCTAGGGGGACGCCCAGGAAACGTGCAGTTTCGACAGGGTTGGACCAGAGGGAGAGGGGGGTTAGATGAGTGGGTTTGAGAGGGCATGTGAATAGGTGGTTGGTGTCGTGCGGAGAGTCTCCACATGCCGGACATGTGTTGGGTATGTCGGGGTTGATTCTGGATAAGTAGGAGTTGAGCCTGCTACAGTATCCAGATCGTAGTTGTGCCAGAGTGACGCGGGACTCGCGGGGCAGCAGGGACTCCTCATCCGCTACAGGTGGTGGTTGGGCTCCGATGACTGCATTTGCCTGGCGGGAGTCAATGATGTTAGTGACTGTGTCTCTGTGGATGTTGCTTAGGACCCGCCGGTACGCCTCCGGATCCAGCGGTTGTGTGATGAGTGGCTGGATCTCGTCCTTTAGTTCTAGAAGATGTCTTCTAATGTGCCTGGGGGACAGCTCCACTGCAAGGAAGTGCCTATTTGGATGCCCCGAGCGGTGATATCCAGCAAGGAACTGCCTGCTGAGCATGAGGTTGTGCTCCTTAACTCGGAGCACATTGACCTCTTGGTGGAGATGCTCCTCAGGCGACATCAGAAGACATCCCGTCACCGTGCGGAATGCGGCGTTCTGGCAGGTCTGCAGCTTCGTCCACTGTGTCCTGCTGGTTCCCGGCGACCAAACTGGCGCAGCATAATTTATTAATACTCGTCTTCGCCTTTGGTTTGGATTAAGTCATTTGTTAAATGCTGTGCTGAAAGCTCCCTCTTACTGTGGGTCTCTCTTTGAAAATACATAGCACATTTTTGTATGTTGGTTTTAGCTATACAGGTGTAAGGATTTGTTAAATCGGTGGGGCATTAATTTTGTTTGTATCTATGTCCTAATGAGTTTGACATTGTTTCCCTTCGTTAGGGAGTGAGACAGACTGCAGACTTTTTTAAGTTTTGAATGGATTTCTAGGTTTAAGGAATTTAAAGCAACGTAAGAGTGTGATGCCGAGAGAAAGGAGAGATTTAATTTTACTAAATTGGGCTTAACGTATAACGAATGTAGAATTTACTTATTACCGAGGAATGTCGTATAGTTCAGAAATCTATATATGTATATAAATATAATATAATTGAAATAAGATCACATGAGCAATTTGTTTATAAAGTTAGAATATTAGGGTCATTTTTATTTGTTTGGACACATAGTGTAAATTAGTTATCCACAAAAATTTTTCTCGAAAATGGTTTTTATAAGGAATAGCCAATTAATTTAAAAAAATTAACAAAAATGTATATTCGATGATATTCATAATTAATTAAAAGAAAACAATGTGAAGTTACATAACTTAAAGCGACTAAATCATTTTCACCACTAACGGTAGAAATATAGACTTCACAATAGGCTTTCCTAATAACAAGTCGTTCCTCCTTTAGCCTCAATAACAGCCTTAATTCTTGAAGGCATGGAATTCACTAGGACCTCAATTGATTTCCTTATATCGGGACCATACCAAACCAGTCCTAAAATCTTTATCAATTGATTTTTATTTGTTGGCTTCTGTTTAGCAGCTTCACACTTCATTATGTGCCATAAGTGCTCAGTAGGGTTTTAATCTGGCGAGTTTCCAGGCCAATCTAAGCGTTGAATTCCTAGATCGTTAAATGTATTGGCCAACTACACCAATATTGTGTAGATGTTTTATACAAGATTTATTTCCAATCAAAACATTCCCATTTTGCGCTAAGTCATCCTGGAAGATTAGGCGATCCGTTTAAGAATAATGCTCTTCATTTGCGGGTACTAGAAAAATGTTAACCACTGTCGCATATTTTTGTAGATTCATTATTTAATCAGCAAGGTATAGAAGCCCCAAAACATGGTATGAAAAGTAGCCCCAAATCATTTGACTTTGAGGAAACTTAACTTTCTTTACTACACAATTATCCTGGAACCTCTCACCATCTGAACGGCGCACGTAAAGCAAATTTTGTGAGCTTAGCAAATTAAATTTGCTTTCGTTAGACCACATAATCTGTTGCCAATCATTTTGATCTCAATTTTGTTACTTCTTAGCCCAAGAAATTCGTGCAGCCTTCATTTTTTGTGTTAATAGTGACTTTTTAGCAGGGCGTTCTCCATATAAACCCACATCTCTGAGCCATCAGCGTATAGTTTCGACACTTAAATCCACTTGGTGAAAATTTTCTATCTCCGCCCTTATAGAAAGTGCACTTTTAAAGCGGTGGCTTAAACTTATCCGCCGCAGTATATTGTCTGTTCACTCAGTTGACTTTCGAGGACGACCTGATCCCTTTTTGCGCTCCAACACATCACTATTCTCTTCTTTTTTTTTTTTGTAAAAGACGAACAATAGTTGAATGGCTACAACCAATTCTAGCTGCTATTTGCCGCGAAGATAACTTTTCTTCATCTAATGCCAATATGAGAATTTTTTGATCACACGTTAATTTCTTCTGATTTTTTGGCATTTTGCACAACTTTTCAAATACCCAACCAAAACACGCCCCTAACTGATCATTGTGCAACCCAATTTCATAAAAAATAATTTATTTCTCAGTGCATACTAGTTATAGTAGTAATTTTTTTAAATTTACTGTTATATAGCTGAAGATATTCTACCAAAGTGGTGGTGCATTTTTATTGATTTCGAGGAAGAAAATGTTAATGCGGACGAAGATGTTAACAATGCTCAGAAACATGGTGTGCTAGCAGAAATAGATATCGATCCTGATGATGGCATTCTTAAAGAGTTTTTTTTTTTTTGTATAAAACGCAAATTTACCCAAGGAAACTTTCTTGAACTAAGCTTTTCCGAATTTCGAGAGGATGTTTTAGAAGCGATCGAATCGGAATATGAAGTTGAAAATTCAAACAGTACTCAATTCGTTGTTACAGACAAGAAAAGCATCAAATGGGGGAAACTAAAATATGAACCAGACCCATTTTCTTACGATTCAAGTTCCGCTTAAAAAGACACAAATTCTGGGGACCCATTTCACTACTTCCAACAGTTTTTTACTCCCGGAATATTCGAAACGGCTAAATTTTATAAAAATTTGTACGCAACGCAGAATGACTTTGGAGGCTTTAAAAATGCCACAAAGGAGGAAATGCAGGTTCTAATAGGTCTGCGAATCACAATGGGAAGCATACAGAGAGTGGCAATGTTTTGGAATCCGATCCTAGGCACGCACTTATTTTATTTGTCTTTTTGTATTGAACTGCATTGAAATATTATTTTGTGGTATATTAATCTACATACATACATATGTAGTTTCTTTTATTTTGCTAATTTTTGACCGTAGTTTGAATTAAAAATGATATTTGAATTCATTTCATATTTTACTTACTATTATTGAAGTTATACTAGTTATTTAAGTCATATTCGTAAATATAATTAAAGTTTTAAAAAAAAAAAACATGCCTGAATTTCGTTTTAGAAATAAAAAAGAAATAGAATATTAAAAATAACAGCATTTTTTACTCCTTTCATGAAAATCGGTTAATATATTGATCAAATTTTCCAAAAGCCTACAGCCTCTACAAAATCATTTTTTCATTTGTTATTGGGCTTTTATGTCTATTTCAATCAAAATCTCTGAGTTCAAATCAGAAAAAAAAAAATTTATTTTCTTCAGTACTACAAAAATTTGTTCGGAAAGTGTTGAACTTCCCCAAATTTAAAAATTGCTCATACGCCCTGGTATGCTAAAGCCGTTCAACGCGTAGTAACAAGTTTTTTGACTTCTGGCTCTTTGCTGCGCCGCATACAATTCGTTAAATGCACACACACACACACACACACATGTAGTACATAAATCCACACGCACACACACACGCGCACACACATATGGGCATGGCATGTATTGTATGTAGATGTCAGCGCACATGAGTTAGCTGTCAAGCAGTTTTCATTTCATCTGCCGACGACAACATTACACACACACACACGACAGCAACAACAACACCAATGTACATACATACATAGACGATTAGTATTTGTGTGCTTTTATGAGTTTGCACACGCACAAATTTTATTGTGTCAGCTGTGGCTGTCACTTGGTCATTTTTATTCCCAGCTATTCCAGCTTTTGCTACATTAATTCATATATGTACATATGTATATTTGTGTTTGGGTTTGTGTTTGTGTTTGTAGCCAAAGTGGGATTTGTCACAACCTTATTGTAGTTAACTCACCGCCTACATATTGCTCTGCCATCTGAACTACACGAAGTTGCCATAGTGTGGCAGAGCAGCATGTTGCATGTCCGTTGTATCTAAAACGCATACAAAATGAATGAAAAACATAACCAAAATACACTTGCACACACACACATTTGCATAGCCTTTGACATTGGTAAGCATACAAATGTTTTAACGCTATTTATTTATGCCGCCACGCCACTTATTTGTGTGTGTGTGTGTGTGTGTTTGTCTTTCTGTTGCTTTACTGTATTTGGCTGCTGGCATTTGCGTCATATGTTAACTCAAACAACCTTGCCACTTTCTTAGTGCTCAACTCGTTTTATACGCCACATCTTTCCTTCCTGTTTGCCGCTAGCCTAGCTGTCATTTGCATTTGCAACAAAGCTGCAACAACGGCAACGGCAACGGCATGAAGCATAAAATGTGTTTGCAGTGAGAAAAATATACAATTTTCCGGTTGTTATATGCTTTGCTCTTATTCTTGTTATTGTTGATCTAACACATTGTGCTTTTAGTTTTTGCATTGGCAGTCATAAATAAAATGAAATGTTCCCAGTCAGGCAGTCCGAGCAGTCGGGGCAGGCATTTTCGCTTCGTGTGTATTTTCTTTTGCTTACAACATGCGTGCCACTTGCTGTTTGCTGTTTGCCGTTTGCCATTTGCCCCATTTTACTCTTCATCGCCATTTGCCACGCATGCACCTTAACATTTGCCTTATGCCTTATAATTTGTTGTTGCCAGAAAGGCATTCCTCATTGCGTTGGCAAGCAGCCGTGCAGCAGACGCTGGTAGTTTTGCTCATTTTGTTGCCTATTATTGTTGCTTTTGTTGTAGGTGCAATACTTGCTGTTGCTACATATTTACACAAATTCTAAAGAGCGTTGGTATTTTTGTGTAAAATAAAATAAAAAAAACCAAGTGCAGCAATGTTGGCGGCATTGAAAATTTCAAGGTGCAGTAGAGGTTTTTGTGTATCTGCGCCTTTGTCACTTGCACGATTTTTCCAGCATGCAGCATGTTTTCAGGCAACAACAACAAAAACAAATGCACATTCTCTCTACTTCCAGGTACTTGCACTACCGAAATTTGCTTCTGTTTTTGTTATTGCTACCGGCATATCGTTTGTGCCGCTGACATCTAATCTATTGCCACGTGTAGATTGTGTTTATTTAACATATTATAGCCTCTTTTCCACATCTCACTTTGTCTCAGTTATACCGCAAGTAGGCGCCTACAGCACATCGTCTACATATATATGTACATCCATTTATTCGGATATGCTTTCAGTTGGTTTATCTAAGTAAGCCTAGGAATGTTCGTCATTTCTAACTTGTCTACGTCTGCCGCAAAAATGGAAGTTGAAAGTTGAAATTTTCACGTACTGCTAAAGAACGACCGAGCATCTGTTTCGAATTCGGTCATGTTCGCTTACCAAAGTTCGATTCGATTTCGATTCAGGGGTCGGCTTTCCAATAGGGAGGCGTTGGCTGTTTTCGCCAAACTACCTTGAATTTTTTAACGAAATTCACAGGGACTGTTGGGCAGATGCTCACTGACCGATATTTAGAACATTTTGGGCAAAAATAATAATAGCTTGAACATTTTAATATAAAAACTGCACTATTGATATTGTACTTGACCTTTCATGCGTTTACAACTTAATTCGCACTTATTCTCTTACAAAATGTGCAAGAATTAATTCTATTACCACTATTTTCCAAACCTATTGCTCTTCTCCAATAATCGTAAACACGCAATTGTCAAAAGATGGCTGCGATACTTCGATGCTGGTGATGCCAGATACTTCAAAATTTAAATACTTTTTTTTAATCCCTAAGACATGTGGGTAGGCGTAAAGAAATCGAATTGTAATTGCCATACATTCATTTATTAGTAATTACGATTGGAATATGTACTTTTTTGTAAAAAATACTGTGGATGGCGTAGCCGGAGTTGAACCGCCTAGGGTGAATTTTTTTAAGCGCGGCCGAAGGCACAAAAATACTCTAGATGGCGTAGCCGAAGTTGGACTGACCAGGGTTATTGTTTTTAAGTGCGACCGATTTCTGCCAATGCAGAAGAGTTTAGGTTAGGTTGGAGTGGCTGCCGCCTGCGGCAGCTCACTAAGGCCAGTAATAGGAGGCCTATTGTGTTACCACAAATAAAAATGTTGTACCATCCAAGAAGAAGAACTTACCCCTCACCAAACCATTTTGCATCGCTGATGAACCTCAACAGGCAATTTACCATGGTGTTTGAAACCTCACTAAGGTCATCCAGAAACGGTGATCCCAGATACCACATTCTGCTTTTACACAGTGCAGGACACTTACATAGTAAAAGCAAGATCGTTTCCTCCTCCTCGTCATTCATGCAGCTCCTACAGCATCTTCGGAAGGGTATTCCCAACCTTTCAGCATGTTTCCCTATCAGACTGTGCCCTGTTAGAGCCCCGATCACGTTAGAAATGTTTTCCCTCCTCAGAAAAAGAATGCTGCGCGACCGTTTCCGATCCCATTTAGGCCACGTCTCCCTTTAAGTTCGACAGGTCGTATTTTGCCTCCATCTATTGTCAGCTTGCTTATATGTACAATCTCTGAGTAGCAGTTTGCAAGTGGCAAACGGCATACCAATGCGTTCTTTATCCTGAAGAATCTGCTTGGTCGCACCTTGCCTTGCAAGTTCGTCTTCCATGCAGTTTCCCTCTATATCCCGGTGACCAGGGACCCAAATGAGGTACAGTCTGTTCTGTTTGGGCATCTCCTGTAAGGATAGGCGGCAGTCCAGCGCGATGTTCGAGTTGAACGTGAAAGAGCTCAGAGCTCTGAATGCAGCCGGGCTATCACTAAACATGAAGATGTCCCTTCCTATAATCCCGGTCCCAATCTTCTCTACTGCCTCAATGATAGCTGAGACCTCAGCCCGGAAGACGCTGCAGTGATCTGATAACCTAAAGGAAATTTGCAGGAGAGCGTTTCGTGAGAAAACGCCTCCTCCTACCTTATTATCGAGTTTCGAGCCATCTGTATAGATGACAATACTATCAGGTGGAGTATGAAACTAAGTTTCTGCTCCTCCTTGCTTGAAATTCGTGTGATAAAGTTACGTTCAGAAACCGATGTCAAAGCACACCGATCCATGCTGCTCGGAATAGAGTAGGCCTAAGATCCTTTGGATGAGTGTGTGAGGCCTTTCCGGCTTTAGTAATAAAAAAAACCGTGACATTTCTCCATGCCAACAGTATGTGATTATGTTTGAAACCGGCCCTGATAATAGTAGAGAGCCATTTTGCAGACACCTCCAGTGTCTTGACTAGCTGAGCAGGTATTATCCCATCCGGCACTGCAGATTTGTATGGTTTAAAGCTTTGGATAGCCCATTTAACCTTTTCTTCCGAAACCGGTATGTTGACGGAGTTGGAAGAAATAAACGTAGGAATTCTTTCCACCCCTATCGGGTTAGAGGATCCAGAGAGAGCCGTCCTTAGCCTGGCTGTTTCGGAAGTATACCCGATGCCGCCGCAGAAGTTTCTCCACGAAGATCTCTTTGCCGCCCTTAAGGCTTTTCTATAAGTCTGGAGAGACTTTTTGTACTCCTGCCAACCAGCTTGAGACTAAATCTCTTGGCTTTGTTGAAATTTTTCCTACAAGAATTACGTATTGAGTAAAACTCACCTGACCACCAGTGGGGTTTGCGTTCAGGGCAAGCCAGATCTAGGACATTTGAGTACGTCAGCGTAAAAACGATCCCCATGATCTCAAGATTCCCGATACAATTGGGTTCATTAAGAGGTTCGCTGGTTAGGCTATCCCCAAATAACATTTTATAAGAGGCAGAAGGGTTCATTTGTTCTTGTTTAAATAAATTTATTTGCGACTTATTTGCGTACGGTATGGCAGCACTGAATTTCAGTTCAATTCAACAACAAAAGAAAAAGTGAGGTTAAATTCGACAATTTTTGCAACTTTGACAACGAATAACTTAAAAATTAAAAGCCTCCGGAGGCAAGGATTTCCAGTTCTATAATAAGGGTGGCCCACTCTACCCCCCTTTATAAGTCTCTTTTTTCAAAGCGTGCTTCCTTATTGAAAAATTTCCCCCGGTTCGGCTTCCAATCATTGAGCTCGAGTCGATCGAAAAATTTATCGATATCGATCGCCAAATATTGCGATGAAATCATGGAATTCGTATCAACAATGAATTTCTCTATGTGCCTTAACTCTCTTGCCGACTCGATAAATTACTTTCCGTACCTCATAGATGACGTTCATTGCAGAATCATACAGCCCATAAAAAAATAGAATATTTATCGATATCTATCTGTTGGTGAGTTCGTTTCGAAAAATTAGAAGAGTTCAACAGTTTTCTTTATGGATAAATACCCTATCGACGGTTCAATGATTCCATGAAATGAATGATTACACTCAACATGTTTCTTTTTGAGAAAAAGCAGAATTTTGGAATAACGTTATATGGGATATCTTTTGCAGTAATAATAATGAAAGAAATTATTCATTTAATAAAGAATTGTATATTTTTTGTAATGCGCATCTGCCGCCAAGAAATTGTATGTAACATGTGTGAATACTGAATACAGAAAATGTGGGCTTTCTGTAGAAAAAAAACGTGAATGTACCCGTGAATTTATTTGCCGATTCCATAAAGAGATAGAGAGTTAAATGTGGAAGTAGTAGAAGTTAGTAGCAATAACAGTAGCATCAGTAAAAGTAGTTAGTATTAGTAGTAGTTGTGGTAGTTGTAATAGTAGTAGTCGTATTAGTGTTGGAAGTAGTCGTATTCGGAGTAGTAGTAGTAGGTGAGTAATTAGTAGTAGTAGAAGTAGTAGTATTAGATGTAGTAGTATTAGTAGTAGCAGTAGTAGTAAAGGGTAACGCTTGAATACTAACATAGACAAACCAAAAAAAGTCTAGATGCGCTAAATCGCACGATCTAGTTGACCAATTGGCAGACCTCAAACGTGAAATAAACTTATCACGGAACTCGCCTGTCAATGAGTCCATTGTTTCGATTGATGTGTGGCATGTGCCAATGTCTTGTGAAACCACAACTCATGCAAGCCAAGCTCTTCCATTTTGTTTGCTTGTTCACGTATCCATTCAACCAGAAATTACCTTCGTCGCTAAACACAATTCCTCATTCACCAAAAATTTGGCGTTGTGGTAGGTCGTTCGGCCTCGATTCTTACACCAGTTGTGAAAGGCTTCACGCTTCATACCTAAATCTTTCCGTAACAGAGACTCAGAGAATTGGTAATTCACGGTCATCAATAACACAGGCCGATAGAGCTGCGATATTTTCCTCAGCTCCTGCTGACGGTTTATCTCACATAAGCGTCGTGACACGACTTTGAGTAATCACTTTTTTGCCGCTATATAAGTTTTGCTTCAAAATGGGCTTCAAAATATCTGTATGCTTCTCCATCGAGTGTGTCTAGTACGCAATTGTTCAGTTCTGCGGATCTGCTTTACACCGACACATATCGGAATCGGTTGCTAGATGGAAATACCGATAGGTTCTTATATTAATATTACTCTACAAAATTATAAAATTTCGGGCATTATAAATACATGAAGCAATTATGAAAGGTGACGTATGCAGACAACTTCTCGCTCTAATTCCGTCGCGTTGACTGCTTTCAAAAAACCGTGTGACTTCTTTTCTAATTTGATGGAGAGTTTTGTGAATAGTATTAAAAAGTTAATGGAAAACAGAGTAGGAAACACAGTTTCATTATTCAAAATTTGATTTGCTTTTATTTGTTGACATTTGTTTTTTTCATTGAATGAAGTCATAAATTACAATTTCCTATTTACATCAAAAATTATGGAAAAGCTTTCTTCTCATAGCGGTCGCTCCTCGGCAGGGGATAGCCAATGAAAAAACTTTTCAACATTGTTTGATACTGTCCAGATTAGCATGACCTTTGTTTTTAAACAGCACGAAGTTTAAGCCAAAAATAAAAACAGCGATTTTCGCCCCGCTGTAGCAAAACGAGATGTCACTACGTACATACATACGTCAACTTGTTATTATTGTTCAAATTTTACATTTTTAATTTAGTTTCAAGAGTGGCGCTATATAAACCAAATTTGAGTTTTTAAGTTGTTTCGAAGTGGCTAATGAAACTTTTGTCAAAATTAATGGTGATCTGTTACACATTAGGTTACATGGAAAAAATATATATATCTTAATAATAAGATAAAACAAAACAAAATTGGTAGCGAAAAAAAACATAAAACACTGAACTTAACTTTAATTTGTTATAAATGAAAACAAATTATAATTGTCATGTTAAAAAACATAAGGTCTCTGAAAACCAAGCAAAAACATTTTGTTTCTTAAACTTTGCTCTTTCCCTCTTTGAACTTATTTTTAGGAGCTTTCGGAAGAATCTTAAAATCAATTCTTAAAACAAAGCATTTTCGTTGAAGCTGTTTTTTTTTTTTAATTAATTAGCATAAGTGAAACCCACCCTTTTGCAAATAATGCTCAATATGGGATTTGAAGTTACCCTCTCCCACAAATATTCGATGCGGCAACGTTATGCCAAAAGTTTACATATGACGGAATTTGGAACATTCAAAGCTTGCAGAGTAATATTTTTGGGAATATACTTTGAAAAGCGTTAGTTAATTTTTAATTATTTAATTGTTTGCCAATATTAGAAATCATAACTTGTACGTAAATTTTACAAAAATAAAAAATTGCACGTGTGTATATTTGAAATTTTATATAAAAATAGGTCGCAACGTATATTTAATGCTAGGAAAATGGTTGCCACCAGGTTGGAAAGTCGAATTCAATTAAATTCTACACAAGTTATATGATATAGTAAAATATAGGTGTCAAACGGTTCGTCTCAGCGAGAGTAAATGTCTATTATTTTGGACAGTGTTGCCATCTTTTCTAAAAGTCGAATTTAATTTAATTATACACAAGTTTTATAAAATATTAAAATATGGGTGTCAAATAGTTGGTACCGGAAAGAAGATTCATAGCTAACTCTATGAAGGTTGCCACCTGTTTGAAAAGATAAATTTAATTAAAATATTCATAGGTTATATACAATATTAAATAATGTGTGCCAAACAGTTGATCTCGGCAAGAAGGTTCATATCTAAATTTTTGGATGGTTGCCACCTGTTTGAAAAGTTCAATTTAATTTAAATATACACAAGTTATATAAAATATTGGAATATGGATATTAGACCACTTGTTGCGCTGGGAGAAGTTTATAGGTATATTTTGAAGAGGGCTGCCACCTTTTTTTATAACTCAAATTTAATCAAACTATACACAAATAAATATAGTAAAATATGATTCAAACTGTGCATCTCGGCGAGGGCAGGAAGATTCTGATATTTAATAAATAAATATAGACACGACAACGTCTGCCGGGTTTTTAAAATTTTTTTTTTGATGAATTTGTCGGGCATGTCTCTCTTTAAAATTACGAAACCCCCAATTTTCTCATCTTCAGTGTGCCTTAACATGGTGAAAAAATCTGTATAAAACTTTGCAAATTTATTGGATATAGAAAAAAATTATTTGGAGGTTGTGCAGGCTTTTCATAAACTATATTTTTTTTCATACAAAATATTACCAGTCTAATGTGTGTAAATATTAGCCTCATTATCCAAATTTTTTTGATAATTACTCCATCAACTTTTACCCTAATTAATTCCTTTCATTTAAATAGCAATAGCAAAGTTTATTTTCAACACCTCAGCCACAAATGAAACGTCATCTTTCGTCAAGTAAAACCCACTTTCACTTCTACACATTTGCCACACACACACACACACACACACACACTTTCATACTTTTTTGTTTTTTACACAATACACTGCCGTCTTAATAAGTTTTAGCACAACAAGTATTCGCCACGTTGAACATGCAAAGTTGCATGTTGAGAATTCTTTATCGCTTTGTCGATTTGTGTCGCTTACTTTCAACACTTCGTCGCATTCTTTATGCAGAGCACAACGCCGCATAAATCCACACACATACCTAGGTACATATATAAATGAAAGGGAATATACATATGTACATATGTGCATACAGAGGACAAATGGCATGTGTGTGTGTGTTTTTTCGTACTTATTACAGCACAGTTACTACATAAATCGACTTTTATAATGAAATGACACTTAGTATGTCCACAAACATAAATTAGTCGAACTGGTGCAGTAGTTCAAGTGTGCTAATAGTGTAGCGAAAGCGATAGAGTGAGGGTGCGGAGGGTGCGGAGGGTGCGGAGGGTGCGGAAGTTGACCGGTTTTGGCAAAGTGAAGCGCGTTAGCACGTCAACACTTAAGTAGTAAGTAAGTATAGCTCATAAGTATAGTTGAGACAGCTAAGTATGTGTAGTCAAAAGTAAAGCTTAACGTTTTAGTAAATATAGTTTTTCTATTTTGTGTTTATTTTTTTATACATAATTTCTCCTATGACCCGCTGTAGCCTTGTGAGTTCTATAGTTGCCAAACATACGTCCAATGCGTCTAGAATATGTTTTTATGCTAACGTTATACGACGGAGAAATATGAATTATCAGGTAGAGCATTTTCTTTTTGCCCCTTCCCCCTTGCTCCTTGTCAGTGTCCCAGCGATGAGACGATTAATCGAGTAGCCGGTTATATCGACTATTTTCTTTCGGTTAGCGAATAAAATAATCGAAATTGCATTTTAAAAACGTGACATTTTACTCACTTATTATGAAGCAAAATTACGCAATCGAAAAATGACGCTCTAACCACCTGGTAATATTCACAACCTTCGAAAGTGGCTATTTATTCTCTAAATAAAAAAAAACACGCGAAGTGAACCTTCTTTGTGGTAGTGGAAATTGATAAAAGTATTCGTAATAATCAATAGGGAAAAATAGTGGTAGGAATTAGTAAAAATATTGGTGGTAATTAGTAGTAGCATTAGTAACAAAATGGTTGAAATTATGTAGTAAAGCGACCTTCGTTATACGATATTTTGACGCGACTTTCTTTACGCGATGTAAAAAATCACTGCCGCTAAGAAGCTTCACTTCAAAACGGAGTTTACTACTGCAAACGCCCTGTCAACAAATATAACCGTAACGGTTGTGCTTTTTATTTAAAAACCGTGATTTCATTTTTATAACTGAATTTCAATTTTGTCGATCAGATTTAATCGTTATTTTATAATTTTTATTTCTTTCATCTAGTTTGCTCGTTATTTTAACATTTTCACTTTCTAATTTAATAAAATAGACAACGTGTTTTGAGCTCGAGCTCAATTTTTACTAAGAAGGTATTTGAGAAAGGCAACAACCGTTAGAGCGAAAGAAATTAAAGCTATTATTTCGGAGATCACCACATCTCCTCATCAAAGATTTTTTTCTAGACTCTGCCCGTGTATGAATTCACAATCTCGGATATGCTGGGCATATGAACTGCTGTCGAGTTTCACATTATCTATTTTTTTTATTAAATTTTGATTGATATTTTGTGATTTTTACTATTTCGATAAAAAATAATCGTGATTATTGTATTTAAAATTGATAGAACTTTATCGATAATACAAAAATTACAAAATTTTAATAGCATGCATGATAAAAATTAGCTCGATATATTTCAGTTTTGTTTTGAACGAATTCTTTGGAATATTCCTTTTTTATCTAATATTTTTCGAGTTTTATATCAAAAATTAAATAATTTTAATTATTATTATATGGGAATGATTGTAACACTTTGACTCTGAAGGCTCTGAACCGCTTTTAATAATTTTCTTTAAATGAAACATTTTGACAAACGGTTCATTGGGAGCATCAAAAATAAAAAAAAAAAATATTTCACACAAATTTTAAGATTTATTTAGGTGGACGGGAACAATTTGATATTTTCCCTCTTTTTGGATTTTTCTTTTTTTTTTTTGATGTATAAAAATAGTTATTTTTAAATATTTTTTACAAAAAAAATTCCTCAGATCAGTGCAGGCCAAAAAGTTCTGTATAAAATTATTTAGAAATTTGTTCAACGGAGTCATAATAATGGCGTTTTTGATGCTATCTTTGGCCTCATTTGGAAGATTGGTTTAAGAAAAAGTTAATAAACTAAGCCAAAACTTTACCGATTTTGACTCATATGGCAATATTGGAACGATTTTTAAGCAGATCTTTTTCTTTGAATATTTTGAAAAATTTGTTTCCAGTTATTAAGAAGCCCATTTTTGGAGAAATTTTAGCTCACGTAAACCTCAATATTTTTCCGTAATATTTAAGCGAAAGTCATAAAAAAAGTAGTAGTATATTTTCAAATTCCTTGAGAAGCCGCAAATTTTTTTGGTGAGATACCCTAATACAATAAATTGGTTCAGTACACCAATACATAAAATTTGATTCGCTGCACTTTTTGTGGCGTAATTATTAAAATTTATTGCTAATATTACATATTTTTCTTTCAAATTTAATTTATGAATAAATATAAATTCATTCAAAAATTACATACTATAGAAATAATTTATTTATTTGGACAACAGCAATAAGTGGAGGAAAACACGTCACATTAGTCAAGTTATTTCCCACGCTGATTGTGAGTGTGGGAGAAAAAAACGAAATACCAAGCTTTTGCACTAGTTTAACCTTCGTTTTTGGGAAATCCGGTATTCCTTTCTGCTCGCAATTTCTACTTTGTTAGAACCAAGGTTTGGAAAATATTCGCTTAATCCACATTCAGTAATGAGGCACTTAAGGTGCGAAATAGCTGAAATGAGTCTGTCAGGCGATATCATTGGAAGTGAAAGTGAAACCCCATGCCTTGGTTACATTCAATTTCAACCAATAATCGATTGCTTACGATTTATCACTAATCGATTAATCGGTTATTAAATTTTGTTTGTCGTCACTACACTGCCCACCTACTCACCAAGGCAGTACGAGTAACGTCAAAGGTAAAACTTCATTTTATTTAGCACATGAATTCATTATAATTTTACAATTTACGTACAATAACGAACGCAGCATAAACAAACAGGCGCACATATGTATGTAGATACCTACATACATAAAAACATAAATAAAATACACCGTGCAAATGTTGTTCAACTACGACACGACTTATAATAATAAGCGCCACAACATTAGGCAAAGCAGAAACAAAAACAACAACAATTGTAAGCGCTTTCACAAAACATGGCAGTTTTTCACACGTCGACCGACCAACGGACGTACAAACTACAAACTGTACAGCGAGCCTGTAAATAAGCGGCTTCTTTATTTGGTTTTGTTGTAAGTTTATTTCACTCGTTGTTGGTGTGTGGCACGCTTGTTTGGTCATACATCATCTCAAGTCGGCAGAGTGTTTGTTTGGCTCTTTGCAACTCCTTTCCGGGTTGGCGAGTTCGCTGGGACCTGGCGCCTGTTGGCACAGACAGCGTTCGTTAGCACTTAATACCAATGCGCGTTTGCATTGTTGTTGCATTTGTTGTTATTGTAGTTAATGTTAACGATAAAAATCTCAGACATTCGTGTAATCGCAAATATTACACAAGTTACACGGAGTGCCACCGGAAGCGTACAGTGTTGGAAGAAAATTTTCGGATATGGCAAATAATATGCTACGCCGAAATTTAAAGATAAGTCTTTCGGGCGGCTGCTCTTGTAGAGAGTTCACACGGAGGCCACAGGACTCACTGTGATGCCCAGAAATCGATTTACCTCCGCCGTATACTTACATGTTCAAAAACTATCCCAACCATTTTGAGAATCCCAACAAAAATCTGAAGCCGGACGCCCATCCCTGCAGCTCTTACATAAGTCGTTAAACGGGGTTCCAAGCCTAGCAGTTATGTGGCCGATGGACAGATTACCATTAGTATTCCAGTGGCTTGGCATTTTCTTTGGAAATCCCAGTAGACTCCTTGTCCTTTGCTTATTGAGTGATGGTCAAAGTGAACGCGCTAACCTGCATGTGTCTAGACTGGTCCACCTGCTGTTGATAGCTGCATTGGCCGCTTTCTCAACTGGGGTTGTATGCCCGAGCCGGGTTCACCAGTCTTGCCTCGTGTTCTCTTCGCGCACATTTGTCCGCATCATCGCTTCCATGAATGCCACTGTCGATTGGTCAAGCATAGCGTTGTCGACTTTGGAGCCTTAGTGACCATCCGACTGTCTACAGCAAAGGCGAACTTTCCAAAATCTTAGCCTGGAACTCGGTAGATTAATCTAGAAGTCTGAACGCTTCCCTCAATGAGAGTCGCTGGGAGAAAGCTCCCGATCCTGTTCCAATATCCATTTTAGAGCCATTTAAGATGATCGATATCTCAACGGAGGCTAGTGTCGTGTTAGATTCCCAGTCACTTCTGTCGGGGAAAAAACCTTGAAATTGTGACTAAGGTCGAGCTCCACGATCCACTCCTTATATTAAACGACCGTTCTATACCACCGACCACCTCGTAGAAGGCTGTCTCAACCGACCTAGCCTTCCTGTAATCATGTTGAGCACTGTTGAAGTTTCCTGTGGTTAAGCAGCGCGTGAACCTCAGACCAACAGGTTTGAGCAGAAACGATGAAAGGAAGTTTAGTCGAAAGCCCTTCGCAGTGTTGTGGTCCGTCTTCTCCGCTTTGGGTATGAGACCATCCTTACCACCATATAAAGCTTTGGAATATAGATCAGAGAGATGTTAGCCTTGTAGATTGATTCTACCTCGTCAGGGTCAGTATGACTACGTCCGGGCCTAATGATTTATAGGGCTAAAAAGATTTGATAGCACATGCTACCTGCTTCATTAAGAGACCTAATCCTTCAGGATTTTTTGAGAGCCAACTCTTCAAACATGAGGTTTCTGAGGTAGATCATCGTACACTTATAAGACCTCTTCGCCTTTATTATTTCTTTATTGTAGTGGTTGAAGCTGTCACGATACTCACTCCACCCCATTCGTTTGCACTTCTCTTAAATTTGGCTTTCTTAGCAGCTGTCCTCAGTAGCCGTAGCTCTTTCGTCCACCACTTCGCGTGTTTTTAAGATTTACTTTCTGTGCCGACTTCTGTATCAATTTGTTCTGCCGAATCCAGTTTCTCCACTAACGGAGGTAGAGTATCGGTTAACAGTTGATTGTAACAGCTCCAGTTCGTCGTCGAAGACTCCTGAACGTATTTTATATTGGAGCACCTCTGGCTAGCTTTTTGAGATTTAGAGAATTTCACTAGATATTTAGAATAAATAAATTTGTGTATTTTAATTTTTTTTTTAATAACAGTTAATGATTGGTTGCTGTAGCCGGGTCACATGCATCGCTAGTGACTCGCTATAAGCTCCGCGAGCGTGGTTGGGAGGTTCTTATGCTTCCACCTTATAGTCCGGATCTCGCACCAAGCTATTACTGCCAGTTCCTGTCTATGGATCGAATGATTTGCTGAAAAAAAAATCTCCTCAAGAAAAGCTTGTGAAAATGTCCCAGACTTTTGCCAATAGTGACGAGAGTTTCTATGACAGTGACATTATGAAATTACCTTCCAAATGGCAAAAACCAATCGAATCTGAGTATTAGAGTGTCGGATTCTACCCCAAAACTCAACGCATTTCTTCTTCGTAAAGGGTTTCCAGTATCTTTTTGACTGATTCATTGACTCTGAGCGTAATTTCTGCTACATATTGTATTTCGGTGTGGCAAGGATACATGTTCGGGTTATAGTTTCTTATGATTTCATATTTCCTTTTTGATAATTACGAAATCGATCAATTAATATGTCATATAAATTGCCGGTTGCTGCCAAGTCCTGCACCCACTTTACGGCAATACAAGTCGAGTGATTTACAGCACTTGCTACGCTCGGACAGCGAAACTTTCATAATGCAACATACTGAATAGTACTGCATTCAAATTGCCACCATTTACCCATTGCTAATGACAAGCCAAAACTCTCTAACCTGACAGTTGCCAGGTTTACTGCGCCTAAAACTATGCAGCAAAAACGGTGTTCAGCCCTCTATTGTTATCAACTGTCGTTGAAGTTGTTATGTCCTACTGACAATTGTCAGATTGATAAGCTTTGTCAGGTCATCAGCATAGGCAGTTAAATTATTAATGGGGAACTGGTTCACGTTTTTCAAATTGCGTTTGTGTTTAAGTTAACAGAAAGGCAAATATGAAATGAGGAATTCAAGTCAACAGTGGCGAGGAAATATGAGTATTTTAATAAGTTCCCCTGTACTAGCTGATTTTTATTTACCGATTTGGAGACTTAGATTTAATACATCCAGAAGAGAATAATGAGAGTTCATCCATCAAGGTGTTTTATGCAACCATTGAGAGCATATTTAATAAAAAAAAAACAATCAAAGTGTATCACGAAGTTCGTGCAATTTTGGCATCTAGACAAGAATTATTTAGTTCAAAATTCCAGATTTAAAAACATGAATTTCATTAACAAGATTGTGAAGGAAATGATTGAAGGGGAAGAATACTGCATATTAAAGGTCACAGTACAACATGATGGGCTTCACGACTAAAAGTTATAGAAGCGATGAAATGATCGATGCAATAGATGTCGATTCGCATGAAAGACGTCGAATCAGTTACCACGACGCTTTAGACAAAATGAGTAACGAATTGCAAGAACGTGCGGGAGGATTTCGAGACATTAACAATGTTTTCGCTTTTCCGATGCCTGAGGGCCTAAGGATTCTCGAAGAAGACAATTTGCAAACCAGTGTTAGCTCATCAGCTGCTTTTTCGAACGACACACCACTAAATTATTTGTAGTTTGTAATTACGAACAAAATCATGGTCAGTTTTGGCGAATGTTGCAGTCTCTTTGAAAATAGTTAAAGAATATCGCCCGAAATAATTTTTGTAACATTTATATTGGGCCCGTTTCTTTGAAACCTAGTTGGAAAAGAACACATAAAAGATGCTAACAGGGTTGCTTTTGCAAGTAAAGGAAATTTTATCCGAGTTGGAGCGTTCTTTTGCAAGTCGGTTACGATAAAACTTGCCCACTGAGTTAAAATTCTACTATGGAAATATTTGCTGAACAAAAGTCGATACTACTTTACTTACTTCAATCTTGCTGTATTGAACAAAAAGCTTTCAAATAACTTAACATTCTTCGAAATTGTAGTTAATTGGGGTTACCTAGATGAGAGTTCAGCGTGAATGGCTATTGAGAATAAATTAGGTTTCTGCGTAACACAATAATGGGCCCCTCTGTAGAATTCCTGACTGGGCCTTCTTCTTTAAATCCGCCACTGGTTGGTAACTCTGGGTCTCGTTCGTTCGGTCGGCAATCTTGCGAAAAATTCGATGTTCGATACGAGTATTTCTCTTACCATTACATAAAAATTACGACTAGTTTTAGTGCGAATATAGCTTAAGTTGTTTAAGAAGCTTTAAGCAAGTAAAGCTCCTTCTTGCAAAGTATGAACTCGCTGCTACTTAAACCTCGGTTACTGCGTATGCTCGGAAAGTGGAAATAAGCGCTCGTTATTTGGAGCAATAAAAACTTGGCTGTAAATTAGAATTTAGTTTCAGTTTCTATTCAGAGCTCACCGGCACAACCAGCGCTTGCCGAAGAACCAACAAAATAAATCAACTGTATTTAATTCAAACAGGAAAACGACCGTGTAGACATTTTGCAGCTGCTATATAAAACTGTTTACTTTGTTGGAGTAATAAGCGTACAAAAATTTAGCATAGCTTTCTATGTTGTCCAATAAAAAAATAAAATAGATGCTCCAAACCTCATCTACATATTTAACTTTATAGCACTTTGTAAACAGTTTGAATATAGCGTTAATTGAAAGTGCCATTTATATGTAACTTAAGTAAAGTAACTTAAAACATCTTTCACTCCATGATACCATGATACAATTATTAAAGGTTCAGTAATTAATGATAAGGCTATTCTGATGCTTATTTTCAAAAGGTTGTATTGAAAAAGGATAGAGAAAGGGGACAAATTAGATCCATGTTTGTAAAAAGGTAGTTACAATTTAGAGGATTGAGGAAATATCTATGAGGTAAAACTGAAATTGGAAAGCGAAATGCAATTGCATAAATTTCCTCATGAATGAATAATAAATATCGGGTCTTGCAATAGGAACGCTACAAAAGTTTTTTTTAAATAAAACAAAAACGGTTTGGGATATGAATTAAATTCTTTATTCCGGTGAAAGTACATTCGATGCCATTATGTATGCAATTCGATTTCTTTTGCATAGGCACCACGGGCACGCTTGTAGAAGTCGAGACGCTGAACCCAATTTTCGACGGTTTTCAAGCATAAATCGGCCGATACTGCTGCAATTGCACGTTCGATATTCGTACGAAGTTCATCAATCGTCGCTGGCTTGTTGGTATAGACCATAGACTTGACGTAGCCCCACAGGAAATAGTCTAACGGTGTCAACGGCCCAAACTTGGTTTTCAATAAGTCGATTGTAACATTCGCTGTGTGGCTTGTGGCGCCGTCCAGTTGGAACCACATATTTTCCAAGTCCATATCATCCAATTCGGGTCAAAAATATTCGGTTATCATTGAGCGGTAGCGATTCCCATTCGCAATAACGTGCCGGTCTTGATCATCACGGAAGAAGTGCGGCCCAATGACGACGCGCCGGCTCATAAACCGCACCAAACTGTACTTTTTTCGGGATGCAATGTTGACTCATGGAGTACGTGTGGATTGCTGCATATCCAATAACGCATATTTTGCTTATTGACGAAGCCATTCAGCCAGAAATGACGACGACTATAAATTGGACTTAGCGCTCTTAAAGTTGAGGCCATTGACTCCGAATTTCGGTAGTAAATTTTAATAATATCGACTCGTTGTTGGATCGTATATCTTTCCATGATGAAATGGCAAACCTTACTGAAGAGAAACGTCAAAAGAGCGGGAAAAATATGGCGTCGTTTGCTGTCACTATCGGTCTACTTTTGATAGAAAATTTTATTTTTATAATACTCGGCCCTCGGCAGTAATCGGAGTGTATTTCTGCCATGAAAAAATAGTTATGTTCCTGTGCTCCATGAACTTACAGGTTTTTACCCAATTTTACAAGAAGTTACAAGAAAAATATTCCTATATATTAAGATGCTATAAAGGAGATCGATTTTTGGGGGAGTTGTGTAGAGAATGAACTTTTGTAACGAAAAATATTAATGTAAATTTATTTTTAATTTGAAAGAAACTGCTGGAAAAATGTTGATATGTGTTCCCGTACTTATTAGTTGTTAGTCTATTTTTAGTCTCACTCTAGAGAGTAATTTTACTATTTGACATTTTTGCAGAAAAAGTACTGGATCAGTGCTAATGTGTCACATAAATCATTTGCCGTTCGGATTTGGCGTGAAACTGTTGCCCCGAAACATTGATCCTTATGATGAAAGCGCCAAACAATTATTATTAGTATATATTATATATTATTTCATTCGATTACTCATTCCCATTTTTCGTGCGCATGGCGTTGCTGTCTAGGTCAACTGTTACTGAACTAAATGAATAAGTGGGTTTTAATCATGTAAGTCACGCGATTAGTGTTATCAGTAACGAAATGATGAGCCATGATACCTTCAATCACAATCCTATCAGCCGACTAACGTATCTCTAAGGCCAGTGTCGCTATGTACTTATATTATTATAAAACTTGGCACACACTTTGCCTATTTTCCCATTGGCTTTCTTAGCACACTGTCTCTTCATCAGAGTAGTTTACTTTGATCTAGACAGGCTATTATCGGGCTGGTTTTGCTAAATAAAGACAGAGCGTTGGTTTTTATCCACTAACAACGGCCTGCGCTCTTGGAGAGATTCTTGTTGTATCAGCGTTCGAAAACATCAGTCCGCGAAAACAGGATAGCATTTGATCCACGGTGTCGTTGTAGTAAAAAATTATTATAGGAGAAGAACACATTTGTGAGGCTACTCTTTTTGTACTTCTATTTTTTCAGGTAGATCCAGTCCTGCTTCTTTACCTAAGAAGCCAAAACCTAAAGCCACACTTTTCAGGTTTAGATTGCATATATTGTTGGAACGAACATTTACTCCTGAAGCCAAGAAATTTTCATCAATTCTTACGCATTCATGGGGGTTGTGTTTAGTCTAGTGGCAAATTCCCGTCCCATTTAGTGAACCAACTGCTGATTCGCGGAAATTTATCTGTTAAAGGGTTTTGTCTGCGACCACCTTATGTTGTCTTTTCAAGTATACTTATAAATATATTCTTACAGTTTAATATTCTTTCGTCAGGTGCTGAATGGGTAGAAATCTACCTAAACGTCAAAAAAATATATCTGTTTTAAAGAATACCCTTTTGATTCATAAAACCTATGTAAAGTAAAATAACAAAGTTGACAGAGTAACAAAAGTTAAGGAAGTAATTAAGTAAAACCAGAAACCAATCGAGACTCGTTGGGTAGAATTCTACCCAAGGTTCATATAAGAGTTAAATTAAATTTTATTTCCAAATGATTTCAGCCAGAAAATAGTTATCTGTTTATATAAATAAAATAAACTTTATAATGAACTCACAATATAATAAAACTTTGCATTGAGGTACATTTGAATTACGAGTAGAAGGCAATTTAATGGTTCCTGTCTCAATTTTAAGTCGACTGAGACAATGTCAGGAAAGTGTCCAATCTAAAATTCTTTCTTATACCTCCTAAGACTCGTACGACCATTTAAATTATGCAGTCTACTCTCTACTTCTGGCAGTTTCACAAGAAAATTACTTCAATGTTAAATGAAAAAGGACTGCAATGTTTTAACAAGGAATGTCACTTATTGAAAAATATTTCAATTAAAAATGTTATTTGATTACCATGGAACAAAGCTTGGGTGCGTGCGTATTCTAAGTTTATTTTTAATAATTTTTTGTAAAAGTGTAACTCATTGTGTAACACAAAATATATAAGTTTCAAACCTTTTACGAAATTCACAAAAATTCATCACATTTCAAAAATGTTCAAACTTTTTAATTCGAATTACTGGTGCAACTTGCAAGTGGCTAAAAATTCAAGTTGATTCTTAAAAAAGTTTTTTTACAGGCCGTGTTCAGCATATACTTCCATCCAAAAGTAAATTTTGCCCATGCGTTATAAGGAGGTAAATGCCCAACAGCGTTTTCAATTTCAAAACTTGAAAAAAGAAAACAAATACAGGATTCTAGCTTAGATGGTCCAGGGATCAAAGGAACATTGATAACTTTCTTCTACCACAATATTTTGCCCAAACTTATATGGCAACAAAATAAAATCAACTGTTATTTTCTGTCCCCGTTTTTATTGCAAAATACTGAAAACTTCAGTTTGTAAAATGTTGTTTGTTTTTTGTTAATAAAAAAAAATATATTTGTTGACTTAATTAATATCTGAATTACTAAAAATAACATTTATTTTTTAATGTTCTGCCTTAAATTAACATAAAACACATCTTATCACATTGTTCATTGTTCAACAGTTTCAAGAAATTTCACCAAATACTGTAGTGGTGAAAGCAGTAGAGACAATCAGCTGATCCTATGTGCAGCTAGAGATGCGCAATCAACCTAAATGAAAATGTGTTCATCGATAGCACAAAATATATGTTTTCAATTCTTTGTCTACACCATTATTGCTCTTTACAAATTCAAACAATATCGTTATCGTAAAATTGGCATTGAAATTGAACGTTCAAAATTCTTTATACTGCATTATATATGTACCGATTATTTAAAATAAGTGTAAAAATTAGAATAATCAACAATCGATAAATGCAGCTAGTCATCCGTAAGCACAAAATGGCAGAACAAGATACATAAGCAAATGTAAACAGTTTTTTTTTATGCGTTATGAAAATTAAGTGATAATTTTTAAAGAAAAATAAGATATAAGGTACGACCAAGGGGTAGATCGAGCGTTACTTCATTTTGACATTTGCTCAATACTTTCTTCAATTTCTTTGTTTTGTGACCTGCTCAGAATCAATTGACAAATTAGTGACTTTATTTTAAGACTAGAGATTCGAGACGGCTTACTGCATGCCGAATAGTCTCAAAAGCAGTCTCACCACGAAAAAGTTTCAATTAGTGATTAGAGACTGCTTACAGAATACCGATATAAATGTGAAAGAAATCCGGATCAAAGCGAAATTCTCCAAGATCAAATGAATTGGTGAGATAATTAGGATGATTGCGATAATCACCAGATTAAGCTTTGGTCTAGGACAAGGTTTCAAATGTGAATTGTTTGTGGGTGATAACATAGAAATCCCAAAATTTGTAGCTCCGTTATTAGTGCTGGAAATTTTAATGCAAAGGCAGATATTTTTTTGACTTATTTTTAATATTTCCATACTTAAATAGTCGACTGGCCATTTACTTAATTACCCAACTGTTGCACACCTAACACCGTGATATCCATTGACTGTAGCCGCTTACGTTAAATACAGGGTGTATAAATGTGTGCGAAAGTATGCAGGGGCAAACGGTGTATATTTAGTGTACTTAACTTCCGTTTGAGGTGCTAAAGCGCGCGCGTACACACACACACACGCACACACACATGCACACACACAATTAATTCCATGCACTTAACTGTTTAAAACACAATGCTGCAAACTTAACGTAGGCTCTTTTTCCCCTCTAAGTACACCAACAACTTTAGCACACATGGGGTCGGCTGTGCTTAGAAACAGCTGTGTGTGTGTCAGAGAGAAGGGGTGGTGAACAAAAAGGATGTAAGGAAAAAAACACGCGCATATGTGCAGCAAGGTAATATCCTTTTGCTTAGTTGTCGAATTTACAAGCTGATACACGCTGGTACGCAGTCCCCTCTCTCCGCTATCAGCGCGCACAAAGTCGGAATATTTATTGCCAGACGATTTTATAATGCAAGTGTGTGTGTGTGTGTAGGTTTATGCTCCAAAAAATAAAGCAACAGCAATAACGAACTTACATGCGGCAGGTTGTACAAGGTGCAAAGGTATTCTCATTTTTTTTCCTGACCAAATTTTTATGCGCGTTCCAAGCAATGCATCCACATTGTACGTACATACATAGCGCAAAAAATACTGTGATTTCATTTTGTGTGAAATAAAAAATGCGAATTCAACTCCAGTCAAGTTGAATCGATTGGGTAGAAAGAACTTTCCTTTGTAAGCTTAATATGTATGCGTACTATAACTGGGTATGGGTATGCATTCAATCTCAAATTTTCCACAAAAAACTATATAGTTTCTGGAAATCAAAGCTAAAGCGCTGTGTGCATAGGTTTGCAAATACATACATACAAAATAATACACATATGTAGATACTATATTTCCTTATAGTTAAATAAAGTACCTAGAATTTGTGAATTTTGTACACTTTCGATCAGATTCTGTACTGTTTCGATGCTGTCAAAGACTTAAAAAACCACAGATAGATTTGCAAGCAACATGATATGCTGTTAAGTAAAACTGGATTTTCGAAAGAACTCTAAATGGTTTAAGCTGAAGCTCAAATGAAAATATGCACAAAATATAGGAAAACTGTATACTGAATTTGTAATTTAAAATAATTTTGCTTTATTTACTACTACAACTACTAATTACTACTGCTATCACTAAGACTACAACTATCATCACTACGACTACTATTGCTACTACTACTAATTATTACAACCATTCTTACTATCGCCACTACTATTTTTACTAATGCTACTAGTAATTACTACTAATATTTTTACTCATACTACCGTTTTTACAAATTTAACCTACTATTTTTACTAATGCTACTATTACATTCAACTACAACTTTAACTAAACTATACTACTATTTTTACTTATGCTACTACCAATTACTACTACTATTTTTACTATTCCTGCTTGTCCTACTACTTATTTTTACCACTATTTTTAGTGATTTCTACCACAATTTTTACTAATTTCTACTACTATTTTTACAAATGCTACGGCTAGCTACTACTACTACTTTGTTACTATATTCTCAACCATTTCTACTTATGCTACTACTATTTACAATTGCTATTTTTACTACTTATTACTATTATTAGTTTTACTAATTTCTACTACTATTTTTACTAATTCTACTACTAATTACTACTACTTTTTTTACTCTTACTACTATGTTTACTAATACTACGATTAATTAATGGTACTATTTTTCCAATTTTCTACTACTATTTTTGCTAATGCTACTACTGATTACAACTACAACTTTTACTAAACTCTACTACTATTTGTACTTATTTTTACTACTATTTCTACTAGTGCTACTACTTATTGCTACTACTATTTTTAGTAATTCCTAGCACTATTTTGTTACTAATTTCTACTACTATTTTTACTTATGCGACTACTATTTACTATAGCTTTTTTACTGGGTTCTGCTACTTATTACAATTATATTTTTTTTTTAATGTCTGCTACTGTTTTTACTAACTAATACTACTATTTTGTTACTAATTTCTAGTACTATTTCTTATTATGCTAATACTATTTGGTACTACTTACTCGCACTACAGTTTTTCTCTTTTACTAATTCTACTATTAATTACTGCTACAATTTTTACAAATTTCTACTACTACTTTTGATAATACTACTACTTATTACAACTACAACTTTCACTAATCTCTACTATTATTTTTACTAATTCTACTATTAATTACTGCTACTATTTTTTCTTATTTTTACTACCTACTATTTCTGCTTGTGCTACTACTTATTGATACTACTGTTTTGGGACTCATTTCTACTACTATTTTTACGTATGCTACTACTATTTTCTATTACTATTTTTATTAGTTTCTGCTACTATTTTTTCTAATGCTTCTACTACTATTTGTACTAATGCTTAGCAAGGTTTTTCATGATAATTTTTCTATGTTATTTTTATATCAAATATTCTAATTATAACAGAAACCACTGTACATACATTTTTTAAACTTGATGTTTTATGTTTTATGTCATGCAGTTTCGTAGCTTTTATTAATTTTAGTATCCAAAGTTTCCAATGCCAAAATTAAAAAAAAATTGCTTCTTCAAACTTGACCTTCACAAAAAACCTTGCTAAAAGGCCCGTTTCATTTTAACCGACTTCCAAAAGAACTGTCGGATAAAATTTCCATTAGTTGCAAAAGCAACCCTGTAAACATCTTTCATGGAACATGCGATTTGTTTGGTGCTATTTAAGAACCGAAAATAGGAGTGCTGACAAGTTTAAAGTTGATTTAGTAATATATTTAAGAATACTGTGCAAATAGAAATAAATTAGTTCCTGAAGTAAAATTCCCCATGTCTTTTCTTGGGGCTCATTCACAGTAACGTAATTTTTTCACTTTACAACACTACTTCTCAGGTCGGATTTAATTTTACAGAGTTGTCCCAACTGGCATATTTTTCCGAGTTAGTGTTGTTGCTTTACATGCAATTCATTATGCTACCTAGTATGCCTTTGCGAGTCGGTTACAAAGAAACGGGTCTAATATTTTAAAAAGCTCACCACTATTCGACCGGTTTTACTCGCCAGTGTAAATAATTTTTTATTTACAAATTCGACAGTTTTATTGTAAAAAACTTTTAATTTTGACTACACTACGCAAAACGAATTTAAATGAGAAAAATTAAATCAGCTGTTTATTTAACATCACCTCCTATAAATTCACTTCGGATAGTGGGAGTAAGCAGCTGATTACTTTCGCCGTGGTACAGCAAATGCCAAAATTTTGTGTTTCTTATACATTTGTCGCCGAAGTTCCAAATTCCAAAATCAAAAACAAAATACCAAATCCTGTTTGTTTAGTCTTTTTGAAGTCAATCGTTTTCTTAAATTTGCACTCAAATCAAACTACATAGCTCGATTACAACATCAAAGTAATTCGTTTAAGTCAAAACGAAAGAAATAAATATACTTCGCACACTTTGACTAAGTGAGAAGGTGTAAATTTGATCACGACGTACATATGAGGCGTCAAAAGGTGAAGTTAGCATTTTAGCACCTCATTTTTGGTAACAAGAAAACAAACCAAAAATTCGCACACACACACAAACGCACTCCACATGGTCTGGGGCTCGGCAACAGTGTAAGAAACCAGCGAAAATAAGTTACACAAACAAAATACATAGCTTTGCAAATGTCCGCTGCAGTCAGCAAAGGAAAATAAATAAAAACGCAAAACAAATGAAAAAAAAAAATAAACGAAAATGGCATAACATGTGGTCACATATACATGCAAACATCTGTACACACCTGGTTCAACATTTGGATTTAAAAGCAGCGCATCTGCTCATCCAAATCGGTCTGTTTAGTTGAATTTGAATCCACATACATACATGCTTAGATATGTACGCAATCATGTTATTCAACTCACAGGGTGTCTGATGAAAGGTGCTACCAAAAAAAAAAAGAAAAAAGTAACAGTTCCATAAATTTTATTTATATAGTATCCATAGATCCTTATATTTTACGAAGATGGAGGATTTGAAGAACGCATTGGAGTTCGTGGCAACCGTCCATAGCGAATATAGTTGCATGACTGGCAGCACTCCTACTAGCAGGTGGACCATCATGAATCATTTTCCCGAGTGTGGAATAGTTTCCAGCAAGCCTTATCATCGAGATCCCGTTGCTTCTGAAGCCCTATATCCTGGTCACAGGTGTTGGTAAGCTCTGGTTCACGGTAAGGTCCTTGTTCGTCGGACCCGAAGAGATGTGCGAGCTATTTTAGCCGACAATTCATTTTGCTTCCTTCGGTGGATAGGGCCAAGCGGAAGGTGACCAGAAAGCTGCGCAAGCAGTCCAACACCAGCGTACGCCTTACTTTCACTTGCGGCGAGGTGAAGAACCCCATCAGGAAGGCGAGATCCTCCAAGGCCATTCGCCCTGAAGGGCTAAGCGTTGATGCTAAAAAATTTGAGCTCCGCGGGAGTTGAGTTTCTCACCCTCATAATTCCTGGCATTCGAAGGGTTGAAATGGTGGTCCCACTGCTGAAACCAGGGAAACCGGCCGACAATGCTGACGACTAAGGTCCTGGGCTCGGCTAAGCATCAACACGACTTCCGGAAAGTTCATAGTACAACAACAATACTCAATGCCATAAATGCACAGGTCCTGTGTTACCTGTGTGGTCGTCAATAATCGGTATTATTTAGAGGCTCAACATCAAAACTGAGAAGAATTAAACAAGGGGTACCGCAAGGAAGGGTCCTGTCTACATTCTTAATTAATCATTATGTTTCCAAGCTCACTCAACCGCCAGAGGGAGTCACCATAGTCTTATATCCCGATTATTGATCGATTATGGCCATCGACAATGTAATTGATGACCTGTGTTCGAAAGTGAACTGATATCTCTCCGACCTTTCGCGTTTCTTCACAGGCAGAGACCTGGCGTTGTCCCCTACTGAGTCTTCGCCAACCCTTTTACCACCTGGACGAAGGAGGTTCCGACGTAAATAAACAATGTATGCTGCACCAGTGCGGTCGCCGGTAACCAGGAGGACACAGTGGATGAAGCTGCAGACCTGCCAGAACGCCGCACTCTGCACGGTGACGGGATGCCTGCTGATGTCGCCTGAGGATCACCTATACCAAGAGGTGAATGTGCGACCCGTTAAAGAGCACCACCTCATTCTCAGCAAGCAGTTCCTTGCTGGCTATCACCGTTTGGGGTTTGCAGACGATCCACCTCCCAGGCACACCAGAAGGCACCTTCTCGAACTAAAGGACGAGATCCAGCCACACGTGAACCAACCGCTGGATCCGAAGGCATACCGACTGGTCCTAAACAACATCCACAAAGTGACAGTCACTGCCACCATCGACTCTCGCCTTGTCAATGGCAACCACCACCAATTGCAGATGAAGAGTCCCTGCTGCTTCGCGAGTCCCGCGCTACTCTAGCCCAATTAAGATCTGGAGCTGGAAATAAAAAATAAATTACAAGACTTAACAAAAAATGTATTTGAGTTTCTTAATTTAGTTATTTAATGAGCCACCCTGTATATACATATATATTTATGCTTGCATGTTTGTATTCGTAATGCTTATTTCCCAGAAGCAATGTTACAACGTTAAATTTGAAATTGATTTGTTATTCATGGCGTTGACTTATGGACTTCACATTACCCGCCACTCACACACCCACACACCCACACACCCACACACGCACGCACGCACTCACGCTCGGATATTAGAATTGAAACTCATACATCTAACATTGTTTGAGTTGAATGTAATTTAGTGCAAAGCCTAAATGCGCCCCAAACACACACACCCGCATACACCCGCACATCCCCTCCCACACATACTAAGCCAACACATTCAATATTTACCATTTGTGTAGGCTATGCATATAAATGACCGGAGCTACCTATAGATGATACCTTAACTAACTTTTGGCAACGTGCACAAAATTTAAGTTCTACCTAGCTGAGTGAGTGCCGCATAAAGTCGGATGTGCGGACGAAAGTTCGGGGTACACACGGGCAGGTGTGTTTAGATTATGTCTTCGGGCCCATTAACACGCAGTGAATTTTTGAATAGGAATTTGTAAAGGGGCCTAAATTACTTCGATTACTTTTTGAGGTATCTAATAAATGTACTATGTGTTGTATTTGTTTTACGGCCATAGGTAAAAAAAATTTCATTTTCGAAATTGAATGTGAGTGCGAATGAGCAAATTGTGGTGTAATCATTATGTGAAAAATTAATAACATAGAATTAGATGTGTTATTGAAAGTATTTTTGTAATGTCGTAAAAATTTAATACTGATTGATAGTGCAAGTCAATTTTGGTTGTTATTTCGTGAAGTTAGTTATAGATTAATGTAATGCAATGCTAGATGAATGATTGATGCAGTGAAGGATTGATTGTGTGGGTGTGTGTGTGTAGCGATAAAATAGTATAAAAAGTACTTAACTTCAGTACATTGTCTTAAGAGTATGAGTTGGCATCTCTGTTTCTGAAATATATTTTTTTTATTATGCACTATTGCGTTGGAAATTTAATTTGCAAACTTGAAAATCGTTTTATACTTAATTTCAAATATTTTAGTATATTATTTATTTAAATATATTACATACATAATTAGAATTTAAAATCTTGAAAACTGTATCATCTTAGGTTAGGTTAGGTTAATGTGCTGGTTCCCGCTGTAGGAACTCACTTAGACATAGTAGAGGAGTCCATTGTGATACCACCTGTTATTTGAACGGCAACGTAAATCGGAAAACCCAAGAAAGATTTAACATGAGAAACGTTCCGTACCCCGAATGAAGTCACGCAAATTACCAATCTCCACACCAAAAAGCTCCTCTGGAGTATTAAAGAAGTACGAGCCTAGGTACTTGAACCTCAGTCTCGCAAAGGCAGGGCAGCTGAGCAGAAAGTGAAAAGATGGCGGCGGAAAGTGCCAGAGACTATATTCAGCCTAACCGCATGGATGCCCAACGTACAATGACCAGTCAGAACACCTACGAGGGTCGAGAGTTGCCGCTTAGTAAGCGACCTCAGAGGGTCCTTGCAATTCTGCATGCCGTGACTGTTTCCTAGCGCTCGCTGAGACGACAGAGAGCCCATCTATCCAAGAGAAGTCCGTAGGCAGCCAAAAGAGCCTCCACCTTCTCCCTGCATGGAGAAATAACTTCCAGGGTACCCCGTCTTAGTTTAACATGAAATATTACAATAAATTGAAATACAAAGAGTTATCCTTAAAATTAGAGTTCAAACTGAACAAAAAAAATTTTTTTTTGCTGTAATAAAAGAGAAATATATAGATAAGTATAGAAAAGAGAAATTATAAATTGCAATCTCATTCAACATATAGATTCAAAGTAGTTAAGTATTAACCTCTATTCAACGCAACTTTAAAACTATCAGCAACGGAATTCCAAAGCCTTACAGCATTAAGGAAAAAAATATACCTCAAAGGAGACAAATTGGAATATTCAAGAAAAATCAGATTTTGATGCCGACAAAACTTAGTTAGTTATGATTTCTCATAAAGGTATTTCGGTGTTTTGAATTCTATAAGCTAATACATATAACGGGTTTTTCAATAGGGACGCTACAAAAGTAGACCGATAGTGACAGCAAACGATGTTATATTTTTCCTGCTCTTTTGACATTTCTCTTCAATAAGGTTTGCCATTTCATCATGGAAAGATATACGATCCAACAACGAGTCGATATTATTAAAATTTACTACCGAAATTCCGAGTCAATTGCCTCAACTTTAAGAGCGCTACTTCCAATTTATGGTCGTCGTCATTTCTGGCTGAATGGCTTCGTCAATAAGCAAAATATGCGTTATTGGGCAGGCAGCAATCCACACGTACTCCATGAGTCAACATTACATCTCGAAAAAATTACGGTTTTGGTGATGATCAAGACCGGCACGTTAATGTGAATGGGAATTGCTACCGCTCAATGATAACCGAATATTTTTGGCCCGAAGTGGATGATATGGACTTGGACAATGTGTGGTTCCAACAGGACGGCGCCACAAGCTACACAGCAAATGTCACAATCGATTTATTGAAAACCAAGTTTGGTGAACGTGTTATCTCACGAAATGGTCCAGTCAATTGGCCGCCTCGATCGTGCGCCGTTGACACCGTTAGACTATTTCCTGTAGGGCTACGTCAAGTATATGGTCGATGCCAACAAGCCAACGACGATTGATGAACTTCGTACGAATATCGAACCTGAAATTGTAGCAGTATCGGCCGATTTATTCTTGAAAACCGTCGAAAATTGGGTTCAGCGTTTGGACCTCTGCAAGCGTGCCCGTGGTGCCCATGCAAAATAAATCGAGTTCCATGCATAATGGCATCGAATGTACTTTCACAGGAATAAAGAATTTAATTCATATCCCAAACTGTTTTTGTTTTATTTAAAATAAACTTTTGTAGCGTTCCTATTGAAAAACCCTGTACATACATACATATACAAATATACAGTTTCTTGCTGCAAGAAATTCAAAGATGCATATTTTTTGAGACCACAAACAAAACGTGTAACATTATTAGACGCAACGTCAATTTTGCGATACGAATTAGAATCAAGTTTGCTATGCATATAGCTTAAAGTACGTTATGTGTTGAATAGCCAACTTTCTTATAGTTTCTAAGAGTGGAAACCACGCTCACATTCTTAATCTACGTAACACAAAATACAACTTTTTCACAACTTTAATTATATGGTCAGAACAACAAATATATTATTCATAATGAGCCCGTTTCATTGTAACCGGCTTGCAAAAGAACGCTCCAATTCGGATAAAATGTCCTTTACTTGCAAAAGCAACCCTGTTAGCATCGTTCACAAAACATGAGATTTATTTCGTGCTATTCAAGAACGGAAAATAGTTGTGATGCCAAACTTTTTGCTGATTTAGTTATATATTTAAAAATACTTTGCAAATAAAAACGAATTTGGTATTAAACTGAAATTTCCCATATCTTTTATTCCGGCTCATTCACAATAGCGCCGTTTTTTCACTCTCCAACACTACATCTCTGGTCGGATATCATTTTACCGAGTTGGCTCAACTCGCATATTTTTCCGAGTTAGTGTTGTTGCTTTACAAACAAGTCGATATTCTACCTAGTGTTCCTTTGCAACTATGTTACAAAGAAACGGGCCAAATACAGCCTAAATTTACTATTGCCAACAAAAAATGTTGGAACTTCTTCTACATATACTAAACTATTAGGCAGCACATAAGAATTTGCAACATTTAGACAAAGAAAATTATCATATGATCATTGTGAGATTGCAGGCAAGTCACTATTTATTCTAAAACACATATCTTCAACAAGACCAACACGGCTAGGCAGATGCAATTTTTGCATACTGGCACACAGAGAATACGTCACTGATAAAAAGACTAAACAAAAGGAGACCAAGTACAGTTACTTGCGGCACACCAGAGGCAACATTACAAGATCTGAAGGCAGTAACTCCACACATCACTTTTTGGGTTCTTCCAGTGAGGTAGCTGGTCATAAGCTTAACAGAACCATCAGAAAATCTAAAATAGTTTTAAAGTTTTGCACAAAGTAAAGGTCAGGATTTACTAAGTTAAATGCCTTTGAAAACTCAAGGTGGGCAAAGTAGAGTTAAGTTACCGTTGTCAAAATGTATTCCTATGTCATCAAGTATTTTTTAACATAATCGCTTTTGTCGAAATCCTGACTGCAATGGGGATGAAAGATCATTTTCTTACACAAAGGATGCAATTTTCTTTGTCATCAAGGACTCACACACTTTAGTAAATTTTGGAAAAATGCCAATGAAAAAACTAAATCACTAGGCTTGGTGGCAATATTTTTTTTGGCCCCAGAAATAATAACAGCCTTTTCCACTCCATTGCAAAGCAAGAAGTAGTAAAACAAAGACCGATGCTATGCGTGAGAGTTCCTAGAATAAATGGCAGCAAAAGTTTCACAAATTTCAGAGATATCGCATCCTCGCCAATAGCATTGAACTTGATGCTCAGAATGGATTTCATGACTTTTACTTCAGTCAATCCGTTGAATTGAAACTTAATTTTCAGTATACAATTTCTAAATGTGTTTTTAGCTAGGCAATTGTCGCAGCTAGTTTCTTGGGGTCGATATTACACTGAGATCTAAGATTTTCATGCACATTAAGATTATTTTAATTTGCTTCATAAATCGTTCGAAGGTAGTAAAGAGCTCCATTTAGTGGTACAGTAAGGTAAATTGTTTATTTTATAATTGAGTGAATAGTAAAAATTTTAAGAAGGCGAATTAATCTAAGCTGGTGTTACTATAGCAACCGATTTGATTTTTTGAAGTACAACTTCTTTAGCGGCATGCGAGTGATTTTTTGCATCGCATAACGTAAGACGCGTCGATATCGCGCGACGAAGTCATCACATGACACTTATATGAGAAAAAACAAACATGCATACTGAGGAAGGGACATATGTCTATGTAGATGTGTATGTATGTGAGGACATTTCTGTACCGTTTCGGCACTATTTTCTGAATAGATATTTCTGGGCTCTTTAGAACCTTTCGGTAGTTCGGAACTGGTTCAGCACTACAACTATTAATTAATATTTTACTACTAATGCTACTACTACTATTTTCACGAATTCTACTCTTAGTTACTACTACCATTTTTACTAATTACTATTGTTTTACATTGCTACTACTAATTACTACTACTATTTTTATTGTTGATGCTACTAGTTACTACTACTATTTTCACTAATTATACTACTATTTTTACTAATTCTACTACTGAGTTCTACTAAGCACTTTTACTACTACTACCACAACTATTAGTACTACTACTTACTACTAACGACTCTACCCCCTCTACTGCTATATTTAACTCCCTATCTCTTTATGGCATCGGCAAATATGTTTTACTTCTGGCTAGAGCTTTTAAGTGCCCAATTTTTTTTTTTTTAATTTTTTTTATTCATCTTTCATGTATTTTGTTTTTGCAGATTTTGTTTAAATGCAAGTAAATTTAGACTTCTCTTACGCAAAAGCAAAAACAAAATACATGGGAGTTTTTTAGTTGTATTTGTAACACTTCCTTATATGAATTCGCGTGGCTAAAAAAACCAAAAACTTTTTACAAAAACAAACACTTTCTAGTTGTGATACTATCGACTGCAACCAGCTAGGATGGGTAGAACGTCACATTTTGAGACCCATTGAACCAGCATTTTTGCTTATTTTGTTAATTTGGGGCCAGTGGTCACCGAATCCAGTGTTTTGTTCTACGGAATAAGGACATTTCGAGTCGTACTGTGTGCATATTGTGTGGCATTTTTGTGACATTTGAATTGTCGGGAAGATCCTTATTCTTTTTCACATGAGAATTGCACTTAGGCCAATGGCATTACTTATAAGCTAATGAGTTTTCTTTTATGAAAGAATCGATTTTATATAATTGGGAATCACTATAATTTTATAAGGCTTTCGAAAGTTACTCGAAAAACTAGAAAATATAGGAAAAAGCGGGCACTGGGTACTCAAAAAAAACTCTCTCTTAGAAGCCTATTGTGGCAAATATAGTTTAAAGATAGTTTAGAGTTTGTGAAAGAGAATTGTAAATGCAGTTTGAGAGACATTTTTATTCTAGCACAAGCAATTAACTTACACAAAAAGCTTTTTTGCTTATAGTTATCCAGGTGCTTATTTTGGGGCATATTTTTTAGCTCAAAAATGCATAAACGTCCGCAGTCTATTGATGATACACAATAAGCAAATTAGAATCTCTGTCCACTTCAGCCGAGTTGATTCGCTCGTGACTGACATTCCAAGGATCGATGCCATGAAGTGAAAACAATACAACGCTAAGATCTCCACAGCACATCTTTTAATTCATCTTCCGAAAGACAGTAAACAGCTTTCAAGATAGTTACCAGAATAGACATTTGTCTTACAAAATACTTTTGTCTTTCGAAAGGCTGTGGGTAGTTGAAAGACAGTTGTTAGCATTGGCCTGTTAGGGTGGCCATAATCCCGACTCTACTCAAATGAATTAGGTTCAAACATTTTTGTCTAGACAAGCCACATCTTCCCTAAATCTGTTTCAATATATGTACTTAGTTTTTAGAGGGAATAACTTCGCAGTATTTTACCTTAGTAGAGGGTATGAAGCTCAATGCTAGTAGCATCTTGAGCATGAACATTTTTATAGTATCTCTGACTGCAAAGTCACCAACATAAGCTATGACTTGAAAGCCGATGTTTTGCAGAAATAGAATTATCCGTAAATTGCCACGTCAAGCATCAATGGACTGTCAAAATTTCTCAGGTCAATACAATTTGTATGGAGCAATCCACAATTAGGCTAAGTGCTAGGCAAAAATGAGAAAGATGAAAGGCAATCGTCAAAAGTTTTTCGCACTTGTTTGGGCATAGCGGTTGCGTTAGCAAATAAAACACTTGACGCGCCAATTTAGGGACTACAGTTTGAATAATCATGCTAGCCGCAAATTCCTGAGTAGAGTAGAGATAAAGCAGATCAGAAAAGTACCTCTTTCGATTTATGAAAATCACAACTTAACGTTAAATTGTTTGAAAAATTTTTAATCTTGCTGTAAATAGTTTTTTTTAGGATCCTGCTAGATAAGTGAATTGAGTTAAGAGAAATTAATTTCGTTTTTTCTAAAATTGTATTTTGGGCACACAATTGAAAGCAATTCATGATAAAGAGAAGAAATTCATGAAATAACTACAAAATCTTGATACAACAATTAACAAAATTTAATCATTTAATGCGCTTTGTTCTCTGTATACTCTTTACTCATATCCGCTCGTCCTGAGTTATCTAACGGCTTGCTTCTATTAAAAAGTACACACAAATAAACAGTTATAGGGCTTTCGGTTCATCACTGGAGTTCTTCAAAAAACTGATGCTAAAATTTATCCATTTATTTATTATTTTATATATATACAAAAATATAAATAAAATACAATTTACATTTTGCCTTAATTTATTCAAAATATAGTGAAAACAAACTATGGTGAATGGAGGAAACTCCCAAAAACAATATTTTCACAGGGGCAGCGAATGATTTAGCAAAATTAGTTGATATCAGCGGCGCAACATCTCCCCAATAACGATACGATCTTTACACTTACCAAAATTAATGCAAATATCTACAAGCGAAGGCGAAAAGCAAAATAAATATTTTCCTTTGCAAGCAAGATGGGAGGGTGAAAGAATGTAATAGGAATGAGAGAGATAAACGAGGAAAGGATAAACACTCACACAAGGGAGTGCTGAACTCTTTGAAGGCATGAGCCGTACAAATAAAAAATATTATCATTACTACATACAAATAAACTTACATATATGTATAGTACATACATATTTCCCTTGAAATAATACAGTTGCCAACGGTCCACAGTCGTAAAGTTGAGCCGATAGGCATCTATGTTAACAGCGAACGGACGCTGCCAGGACACCCGGTCAGCGAACGCGTTTGCTATATGGAAATCCTATTGTCTCAAATGATTGTAAATCTAAATAGTATGTATGTGGTCAGTGTATGTGTGCACAAGCTATGTGTGTTAACACAACAACAAATATTCGTTTCCTACGTCCGCCAGAATGTGTGTCCCCGTGAAAGCGAATGAATTAAAACGGAAATGCAAAACGATAACGCAGAATGAGAAAATCATAAACAAGAACTGGAAAAAGAAAGCATACTCATCGAAAATTTAACTACAAGATATATAGAACTAATAAAAAAGATACGCACATTCAAATTGCTCAGCTTTAAGGCAGCTGGAAGTAAGTTAGGGTAGTATTTCTACCGGGTAAAAGTTTCCACGCTATTTCTATAGGCTACAGGCCAATCAGCCTTTCGTCGTTTATCTTAAAAAACCCGGAAAGGCTGATTGACTTGCAGATAAGATATGGAATGTCGTATCTAGCTACATTGGGGTCACTAAGCAGGCTGGGGCTCGAAATCGATCTCATAAGCCTCATCTACCACCTGTTCATCGGCAGAACCAAGGGAAGGGCGTACCCCAAAGGAGGTTGTCTCACCACTACTTTGGGTTGTTGTGGTCAACGATCATCTGTGGAGACTGGAACGGAAGGGCGGCCAGGTTATTGAATATGACTTGGCGTTCATTGTCAGAGCGAGGTTTTTATGTTTCTTATGTGAGATATCTAGTCGCGGTTAACAGCTGAACTTTCCTGTAAACAGAAAAAGAGTGCAAGGATCGGCCCTTCGGACAACACCAACGCTAGCACTGGTTTCATATTGAATAAAACTCCAACAGATAATCATTGTAGATATTCGAGGATTTTTCAAAGTTTCGAGTTCATTCTGGCCACAACGGATCATTGCGTGCTCATCATGGCTCCCAAAGGCTACATTGGTATCGCAATTCCTTCTAGGGAGGATTGGGATAAATGGAATGTATGCCAGCTAGGGCTGCTGAATGTATTCGCAGATGGATTGAAGTTTGCTGGGAGGGTTCGAGGTGGGGTATACTGCGGACAACTCTGTCTAGGACAAAATGGCAGCCACCCAGCGGCAATTAAAGCTATGGGCCCATTAATGGTGCAATCGAGTGTTTGAGGATTACCTGACTTCTCTTTAGAGCGCTTCGGAGTATTTCTTTGCCATATTAATCTGAATTCCAGGGAATTGTGAAGCAGATAGATTAACCAGGCAAGGTATACTTAAAAAGACTTCTTAAGCAAGGAATTTTAGAGTTTTTATGAGGTTCCTCTGGTTACCTGTCGGCTGCTGTCTGAATGAATGAGTTTGTGATCAGCTCGGTAAGCGCCGGGCAGCTACGAAAACATGTAGGGTTCCGAGGTCTTTTTAGCCAAAAGTAGACCTGTGACCTCCCAGGGGCTTCTACGTTTGTCCAAGCCGCAGATCGCATTGATTATGGGGGTGCTGACAGGACACTGTGTAATGGAAATTCCTAACTAACCCCTATTGTGCCAACTGTTTGGGGGATGAGGTGGTGGAATGGTCTCAGTACTTTTTACTCAGTTCCCCTGCCTTCCCGATACTACGACTAAAGTATCGGGAATCGCACACTCTTCACTCTCCGGCGGGCACTAAGATGCTGACGTTCTGTTTTCGAATGTACTGTGGTATCACAATAGATTCCATTGGGTATAAGTAAGATACTAGGAGCAGCCACGCTAACCTAACCCAACCTCAGGTAGCATGGACGGCATCAAGGAAATAAAATGTCCTACCATTGATAACTGTTATTGTCGAACGTTTATTGTTTCATTGTCCCTTATCTTATACTTTAAATTTATCTTTATTTTCTCGTTTATTTTCATCTTTCATTTATATCTTCACTTTAATTGTCCTCATGTTTATGTTCTTCTCCATTATCAACTTCATCAACTTACAACGTTTATCAGACAAGGTAAGCCTTGGAAAATATCACTTATTAGCAGAGATCTAGAATAATAATTATTTGACCGTTGAGTTTTATAAAACTCATCCTAGTTTTTGATAAGAAAAATTATTAGTTAGACAAATGTAATAAAACGTATGTTAAGTCTTGAAAGACGAAACTATTGCAAGACCACGTCGGGATTCGTTCGGAACCGGTGCGGGACTAGTTTGAAGTCATTTCGGGACCAGTTCGGGTTCATTTCTAAAGTAGTTCAGAACTCAACTTAGTTTTCTCTTTATGAGTTTTTTTACGTAAACCCGTAAATTGGAAATTGGAAATATTAGAAAGAACTTTATATTGAGAAAGGAGATAGTCCAGAATTGATCCCCAAACTCGTCCCGAAATGATTTCGAACTCGAACTGATAAAGTCCCGAACTAATCCCGAAATGCTCTTAAAAAACACCCCTCTTGCGAGACAATTAAATAGTTCTCAACTAGTTCGAAATCATGTCGGGATCAGTTCGGATTCACTTTTGAATTAGTTCAGAACTCAACTTAGTTTTTCTTTTTTTTCTTTTTTTTACGTAAAACCGTGAATGGACTAAGTGAATAGTCCCGAAGTTGTGTTTTTTTTTTAGGTAAAGGCGTGAATGGACAAAATTTAAAATTTGAAATATTGCAATAATTTGATATTGAAAAAGGATAAACGCAAAGCTAGAGTTAATGACTAGTCTCAAAATAGTACCGAAATAGTCCAGAAGTGATCCCAAATCGGTCCCGAAATGATTCCGAACTCGAACCGATACAGTTCCGAACTAATCCCGAAATGGTCCCATCATATGAGATAATTAAATAATTCTCAGAATAATGGTTTTTGAAACTTAAACAAATTCATCTCGCAGATAATTATTATAAAAAGACTTAGTCTCTGAATAATAGTTATACTTATAGATTACTGGAAAGATTTATATCTTATTATAATAATTATCGATTAGCTTATATTTTTTTCTCTTAAAATAGTTATGTATCTGATATTTACAAATACTTTACAAAACAATCATTGTCTAGCGGTGCCTAATTTAATTTATAAAAATTAATATTAGGTTTGCGATGAGGAAAACTCAAAAACCATAATTTTTGGGTTCACATTTACTGTTTTCTTATGATCAGAAAAAATTGTCAGAGCTGTATGTCGCAATTGATATTTAACATTGCGATTTCAATATTTCTCAATTTTTATATCTACCTTTTATCATTAAATTTCTAATGTCTTCAGCTTTTTAAACTTTTTTTCGCTTTAATCAAATGAAATAAATTACTTTTATTATCAGTAAGCTAACGTAATAATCTTACTACTCCGCAATGACTTAAAATGTTTGACGTAATCGCAAAATGCACATACACATGCACAGCTTTTCTCGCAATGACGATTTAAATGAATATTTTACAGCCTATTTAAATAAAAACTTAATTGGATGCCTTTCCAAGCGCAATTAAAATTAAAAAAAAAAACTTTGATTCCGTTACTCATTTAAGTGAAGTAGATAATGTGCGCTTGATTTGCTGTGAAAAACTTGAAAGTAGGTTAAAAAGTGCTCATTCGCACGCCACAATCCATTTGGCCCCAACACGATTTTTCCCTCTTATCAGCATTTAATTTGCTCCCTCTATTCGCTCCATCATCTACTTTATTCCAGCGTTTTAGTTTTTGTACGCCAATCAATGTGTTTATCGATTTCAATTTAAAATTGTGCTTGAAATGAGTTTTCATATTTTTTTTTGCAACTTTTTATTTGCTTGTTCGATTTCGATTTTGATTTCACTGTGGTTACTTTTCTTCTTACATTAATTGTTTTTTTTTGTTTTTTTTTTTGGTGCCCTTTTGCAATTTTACCCTACTTCAAAGTAACTTTTTTTTTTGCTCTGCCCTTGCAATGGCTAACTACCTCGGCGGTGTTGTTTTTTACTTTCTTTTAACACAAAAAAACTTTATCGTTTAATTGAATCGACAAGGGATCAACCAATGAAACCGTTACTCTATATTCACTCACACATATACATACATACATACATAATTTTTTTTACAATATTTGTAAATGCAGAGATAGAAAGTAGAAAAATGCAAATAATGTTTCGAATGTTACTCGTCTCATTTTAATATATGTGCGTGGTACTCCTTAGCACTTACCCTACAGTGAATCTTACTAGTTCGAAACTAGCAAAAAAATATGGACTTTATTTTTGTATTATATTGTGATTTTAAATTATTGTGAATTTAATAAGTGAATTTTCGGTAAAAGAAAGATCGAGAAACTCAACTTCAGCCGCAACTTTAAGGTCATTTCGTCGATACGGCACTAAACTGCAGCGAAATTCCGATATTCACGAATGGTAGGCATGCTTGACGTTGCTCCTTCAAAGCTTGCCTTGGCTGCAGACAGTCAGACGACGACCAAGGCTCTAAAGTCGACAACTAACTCGATCTGCGTTTGGACTGACGAGGATATCTGTAATCTCACTCCCAACCTATACTGGGCTCTGGAGCACAGTGGCATCCCTGGAAGGGCTAATGCGGACGAGTGTGCGTGAAAAGTTGCAAAAGCAAGATTAAGGGAACCCGGCCCGAGCATACAACCTCAGTTGAAATGCCTGCTCTCGAAAGTTGAGGAAACGGCCAGAATAGCAAAAAACACAGTTTCTGCTAAGATTTTCCAAACCGAACGTCAAGCTTCTCACAATAATACTAACGGGATACCTTCCCGTCGTCCCCATGGTCACCTGTAGTGCAATTCACTAAGTTAATTTAACGGTATTCGTATGGTTAACTCATCTTAACGAATATTTTAATGATGCTGCTATTCAGTAGCCATTTTTTAACGATTTTCGCTATCGCCGAATAAACTGTTGTCGTTTAGCTAGTTGAATATCGAAAACTAAACTACAACAAATTTGATGTGGTTAACTCAATCGAGAAAAGAAAGAATCATGATTTGAACTTAAATAAAAGATAAATTTAAAATTTGGTGATTTGTTTTCTAGAAATTAAAACAGGAACATTCAATAATGTCGTTTGAATATTTGGAATATGATTTATCACGAGATGGCGAAGAGGTAAGCGCTCCAACAGTGGATCGACTTTTACTCCGGGATGTGTACAATACATTTCGGAAGCTGTATCGGTTGTCTCCAGACTTGGCTGAAGACCTAATTTCTGAGCTTGACAGGTTTTCTATGACCCAAGTGGAGCGTTAAGCTGCTCAAGAAATGTTTTCTAAAGAAATGTCGTCACCGTTTGTGGGAGGCACAATTGCGACCGTCGATTGTACTCGTGTATCAGTTCTGGCGCCAAAGAATCATGAAAGGGCTTATGTCAACCACCATATCTACCATTCAATTAATGCGCAAATAGTAGAAGCAAACTTTTATCAAGGATTCAAGTATAAAAACAGAAATATAGGTTAATTTCAATATATAGATAAATGATCCTAACAAAAAATTTTTAAATATAAAAGCTAAATACCTTGGAGCACAACGAAAACGAGACGAAATCCATGTCATGTTTTTGATTGGCAAGTACCATTAATTCATTGAAAGTTACTAAATAAAAATAATTTAATTTTGAACTATTCCAAAAACTATTTGCAGGTGATTCCGGATATTCCATAAAGTCGAGTTGATGATTCTTCTACCAAATCACTCTGAGGAGAGTTCGAAACTCTCCTACAATGGGGCATTGCAATATATAAAAACAATTACAGATATTTGTAGTTTGAAATAAACTAGTATCTTCATTTTAATTACATTTAATAAAAACGTTTCCAAATTTATATTCGTAGACGCATTCATTTATTTTTTTTCCATTGGTTTTTGTGTCATTCGCCCATTTAGTTTGAGCAAACTGCCACTCTTTAGTACTTCGTATAAATATAACTAGACAGCTGTTAAGAGTCGTTAAGAATAAGTTAGTGAATCGCACAATCGTTACTGCAAACGACAAATATTGTCGACGAAAATTCCGCTATAATACAGTTTTTATGAATTTATACTGTCACTATTCTAATAATTCCAATGAATCGATTTTCAGAGTACTCGGTGTTGAGCGATAAGTCGAAAGTAAACGGTTAGACGAATACTTGGTGTTCAATTACCAACCAACAAAAAAGTTGCTAATCGACTAGTCGTTAGTTTTTCCTAGCATCGCCTTCTACACTGGAAGATATTTGTAATAAAGAACGCAGTTCTAGATAAAGTATTTGTGATCTTGCATACCTCATGGATGTTTTGACTGGATCAGAAGAGGTTCCTCACATTTTGAGAATGTCTTCGTTTTGTCTAACTCGTGATATTTTTCCAAAAGTTCAATAATCTTTATCTTTTATAGCCTCTGTTTTTAGATTATTGTGCTTATTCAGACAATTTCTATTTCTATTATTAGTAGGCACTGGATTTCTATTAAATCATTTCAATGTGCCAAAATTGTATGTAGATTGGGAATAAGTTTGAGGATATTTTTGGAGCCTTTGTATATATTTTACCAAAGTTAGAAAAAGGGTCGAAAAATAGACTTTACGGAACGACTACGAAATGGTAGATTTAACATATTTTAGGTAAAAAGGAACTATATTTTTTTTGTATTTATACCTTAAATTAAAGTACTTTTAATTAAAATACAAGAACATAGTAACCGGTATGAATGAAACGATACAAGTAAATGCAAGTACATACTCGATACTTTTCCTTCGATACCAAGTAATTTTGGTATGGACACTTTTGAAACAAGTCCTGAGTACGTACCGAAAAAAAAAATCGAACTGCGATATTTAATATATATTTCCTATTTTAATTACCAAGGAAAACGATCCAATTTCTACATCAAAATCGATGTAATGCAAAGCCCAGCTATTGGAGTGGTCATATTATATTTGATATTAAAAAAATTATCGCGTATTGAAAGGTTTTAATAACTCAAATTTCGAAAGGCTGGCCAGGTTTCTACTCTGTACTTTCTTTTACCTTGCTCTCGAAAAATATTTATAATTTAAAACCGTAAAAATGTCAGAATAGTTTTGTTATAATAAAAAAAATATTTTAATTGTTTTTGGCTTGATTTCACTTTTATCAACGGTAATTTTTGAGCTCAAGGTCAGTTTTTTAATTTGGAAGTATTGGAAAAAGGTAAAAGCAGTCAAAGCAGTCAAAGCGCTGAAATTATACATCATCACATTTCCTTAACAGATTTCTTTCTAGATTTTGGTCGGACCTTATCCCCGGTTTTCATGCCTATCACGCAAGCTCGCAATCGCTGCACCAAGCCAACCCGTGAACTATTGTTGCTTTCCACCTTCCTACTTCCAAAAAAAAATCAATCATCTGTTCCTACAGCCGATACTTTAGATCCGATATTTTCTTTCGATACTTCTTTCAAATAAAAGTATCGATACCTGCATTGTGTCATTTTATCTCTGGCAACCAGTCGCTTTATTTACAGACAACACAATCTTAAACATGACGAAAAAGAACAAAAAATACACATTTTTCTAAAATTTGTCAAGTTTGAACGGGTCAACCTCCTAAACTATGAATCCCGGTTTAATAACAGTTATGTTTTCGTTATCTCTGAGAAATTCTCTATTAGATACGTATATTCGCTTTATTTTCACCTTGATTTATGCAACGTTTTTGTAGCAGAGGCGTCTAAGTTCGTGCCATACGTGTTGTTATTTTCGTTTACATTTTGACTTTGCAACTTATAACATTCGAAAACAGATGGCGCTCAGCCTCAGTTACTACTGAACTAATTTAGCTATCGTCAATAAATACCAGTTCATAAACCTTTTATCGTTATTGACCAGCATTGCTTTTCACTGCATGTTACTTTTGCCCATTCGCTTCGAATTGATAGCTCATGAATTGGACACCGTGTCTCAAGGACATATCGTAGTATCGAGCACTTGAACAAATGAGAAATAAGTGTGCGAGGCAACATATAATTTTCATTGTAGTCATATGGTAATATTATGTAAATAAATGCACGATGTAGATATATTTATAGAAATACTCTAAAGCTATGATTTTATTGAGGTAAGTTGTGCATTTAACAAAGAACACTTTAATCTAAGTGGGATATGCTTTTGTACTGATTGAAAAGCATTCAGATTTTTATCATAATGGGCCCTTGAATTACATTACGTTAAATGAATCGCAAATATATTTAAATGTTGATGTAATTATGTTTTCAAATTTATACACATGTGCATTAGGGTGGTCCTTATTTTTAAAAGCAAGTATTTCCAGCTCCCAAGCACCGGTTTTATATAAATAGCTAAAAAAAATAGTATCTCCAAAATTTTGGACGGATGGGAGACGTTTTGAGTGACCTTCATCGGCCTTGCAAAAGTCGAAAGAAAAAGAAAAGTTTTTCCAAATAGAGGAGTATATGTATTTCGGCCATGACATAAGCCTCTCACAAAAATCATTTTCCGTTCGGAGCCGGCGAAAAACTGTAGATCCCTCAATTTGTGTTACAACATCAAGACGCACGACACAAATTGGAGGAGAAGTTCGGCCATAGAACGTTAATATAATTTTTAAAACAAGTTAATTAATTTCAAGATACTACTGCAGTTTTAAAAATTTAGTAGCGGTTTTAGCGCCAAACCCCACCCCACGCTCCCTCTTGGGTTCGCCAATACATACAGTGCATTGTGGCAGTTCGGTGGGAAGAAGTTCAGAGTATAGCGGCATGTGACAATAATCCTTTTCCACTTGGTATTTCTAACGCTGAGGAGGCCGCCCTCTTCCTCTACCCCCACCAGCCGGTGCCGCATTGAATACATTCTGGAGCATTTTTGTTCTTTCGCACGACATGTCCCAGCTAACGTAGCCGCTGTATTTTAATTCGCTGGATTATGTCTAAGTCGCTCATCGCTCTATCGTCTGCGGTATTCGCCGTCGCAAAGACGTAGAGGCCCATAGATCTTTGGTAGAATCTTTCTCTCGAACACTCCAAGGACCGTCTCTTCCAATTATGGGGGACTTATAGAGCGTGGTTTTGGTTCATCGAGAGAGGGCTGTACTCAGCTAAAAGAGAGATTCTACGTTGGATTTCCAGGCTGGCATTACTGAAGGTGTTAATGCCGATTTCCAGATAAACAAAGAAATTGTAATTATCAACAGTGATGCGGGAGCCAAGACTCAAATGCGCTGAATGTTTGTTTCAATTCTGCGGCTCCAGTTATATTTTTTATAATACGGTGGGGTTGCTCAACGTCATTTTACATAGCCGTACTAGTTTTGTTTGCATACGAAATTCAGACATTGCGGTCGCTTCTTCTTGTGCTAGCGAAAGTGGATTTTAAGTCGACAAAAAGATGGTGTGTGTCTATTATTTTCTCTCCGGTAGTTTCCAAGATGTAGCATACGGTGAATATCTGTTCGATTGTGAACTTCTGTTGTTCATACAATACGCATATTTGCAGGATCGCTGTCTGTGTGGATTGGGCAGGGCACACTTAAATTCCAATGACTAGCCCCTCGCCAGCGTACTTGAATAGCTCTGCTACCAGTCCGCCAGCCGCTCTATTTTCGTTCGAGTTTCGTTCAAGTCCAATGATAACTGGATTTCGACCCCGTCTTCATTGATTGAACGTTCATCTTCGACGTTTTCATCGTCACTAACATTAACCAGCGTGAAGAAGTGCTCCCTTCATAGTTTAAGCATTCTCTGATTGTCAGTCATCAGGTCACCGTTTTTATTCTTACCGGAAATTATCCCGGTCTTGAAACCTTCTGATTAAATTTTCTGTCATTTTTTCCTGTTAGCTAGCATATTAAGCTCCTCGCACTCGGCTCTCTATTCTTTCGGAAGATTTGCCTAGCTTCCTTCTTCAACTACCAATATTCTCCCGCACAGCGTTGCGGCCGATCGCAGCGGGGCCGTGTAGACACCCGTTTTCCTTTCCATGGCGGCGCGATATTCCTCATATTGCAAATCTTTCGGGCTCGCTGTACATACAATTTAGGGCGGTACGTAAAGAGCGAGAAATGTGATCCCATTGCCCGCAGATATCACATTGTTGAACATTGCTCTCAGAGAGCTGGAGAGCAATGTCGCAGGGTCCGATCCTCTTCATTCCTTGTCCCGTCCATCATACCTACTGCGGATCAGACGCTGCTACTCCCTGGTGAGCTTTCAGCTCGGAGTGACTCCATCAGGTTCGCTTTCTCACAGGCTAGCTCTGCGTCTGCGTAATAGGGTGGTTACTCACCGACGTAAAATCTTAGCAGTTGACATGGCATATCTTATGAGAGCACCATGGAATTTTCCTGTATCACAGAAAATTCGAGCAAAAGCTCCACAAATTGACAGCAGCAACCGATTCAGAATTTTACATTATCTCAAATTTAAAATAATATAGTGATATGGTTGATATACCCTTTTTATAATGCCGGTCGCCGTAGCCGCATATGTAGTATGTGCTCGCTACATTCGGTGTGTCCCGAGTTCGAAAGAAAAGGAACAAGTTTTTCTATTAGCGGCCGCCCCTCGGCAGGCAAAGGCGAACCTCCGAGTGTATTTCTGCTATGAAAAAAACTTGTCACACAAATCAATAGCCGTTCTGAATCGGCGTAAAACTGAAGAATAGGGACGCTACAAAATTAAGCCGATAGTGGCAGCAAACGACGCCATATTTTTTCCCGCTCCTTTGACATTTCTCTACAGTAAGGTTTGCCATTTCATCATGGAAAGATATACGATCCAACAACGAGTCGAAATTATTAAAATTTACTACCGAAATTCGGAGTCAATGGCCTCAACTTTAAGAGCGCTACGTCCAATTTATGGTCGTCGTCATTTCTGGCCGAATGGCTTCGTCAATAAGCAAAATGTGCGTTATGGGGCAGGCAACAATCCACACGTACTCCATGAGTCAACATTGATAACCGAATATTTTTGGCCCGAATTGGATGATATGGACTTGGAAATTATGTGGTTCCAACTGGACGGCGCCACAAGCCACACAGCGAATGTTACAATCGACTTATTGAAAACCAAGTTTGGTGAACGTGTTATCTCACGAAATTGCCCAGTCAATTGGCCGCCTCGGACGTGCGATTTGACGCTGTTAGACTATTTCCTTTGAGGCTACGTCAAGTCTATGGTCTATGCCAACAAGCCAGCGAGGATTGATGAACTTCGTACGAATATCGAACGTGAAATTTTAGCAGTATCGTCCGATTTATGCTTCAGCGTTTGGACTTCTCCAAGCGTGCCCGTGGTGCCCGTGCAAAAGAAATCGAGTTCCATACATAATGGCATCGAATGTAATTTCACAAGAATAAAGAATTTAATTCATATCCTAAACCGTTTTTGTTTTATTTAAAAAAAACTTTTGTAGCGTTCCTATTGCAAGACCCGATATTATTATTTTTATAATGTCACCTCTATTTTTTATTCGGCGTAGCAGAGCAAGTAACTGATATTATTATATGGTTAATATTTTGAAAACTCTTTGGTTAAATTTCTTTAAACTTGTTGCTTCAATAAAACTGATATAAATAACTTTTTATAAAAAAATGAAACTTTTTTCACTCTTTTCAATTGCAATTCACTGTGACTTTAAAAAAAAAATCAGCGCAAAATGCGGCTGCTTATTAAAAAATATAAATCATTTGAATTCAACTCTCTCAACGCGCTTTTATCCCAAAAATAAATAAAATACCCAACCACTTAATGCGCATAAAAGAAAACATCAACAAAAAAAAAGCATTTAAAACAAAGATAAAATCAGAAACAAGTGGAAAACTTAAATGCGACCAAAAGAAGCAAATAAAAATGTTATCAATTGCACAAAAGCTGTGCGGCCCCCACAACAAATTCGCAGCTAATAAAAATTTCCCAATAAATATGTTCTATAAAAGCGCAAAAAAAAACAGGAAAGCACAAAATAAAATTGTGAGATAGTTGGAGTGGGTAATGAATACGAAAATGCGAAATGGCACGCACAGCAACAACAACCAACGTTACACGCATTCACTCAATTTGCAGCACTATAGGAGAAACAAATATGCCTACAGACCCAATACACACACACACGCACACACACAGAGAGAAATATACAGCGCCGTTTGTGAGCTAATGCGGTTGTCCTTCCATTGGCAGTGATTAGCTGCGGGCCACTCGCAATCGCAAATGAAAGGATAAAGATGACATTTCGATGGTGGAGTAGAGCAGAGTTGGGTATTGGGTGTTCGGGGTGTTGGGGGTGTTGGGGGTGTCGGACAGTGGGGCCTTTGTTGCGTCGATGGGTATTTAAATTTATTACCCTGTCGCAGTACACTTTCCATTGTTTCCGCTTACCGCTTTTGTCGCTCAGAGTCACTGACACTGTCACATCGCCAGACGCTAGCCACAATGAGTTCGCCCGCAATCGTTTTTTTATACCAACACATAGACATACAAATTTATTTAACCGAAATACGGTTTTATTAAACCCGCACTTATGGCATTTTCCCCAATAGAATTCGCACAAGCGTTTTTGTTGTGGCACAGCCCGGAAAAGGTGTTTACGAAAAGTTAAGCGTTTGCTCTTTTGCTTTTGCTTTTGTTGTCGGCAATACCACTTTCATTATTGTGATTACTATTGTTTGTTTGTTTGTGAGTTTTTTTGTTTTGTATAATTTTTATTCCATTTTTGTTTTTGTATGGTTCTCGGCCAGTTATTTGGGCATATTTTAGCGGATTTTTGTCGAACCCGCCAACCAGCATCCGAGGTGCATGCAAACTGTAACCCAAAAAGCCTCCCGCTCCTGACAGCCAGCTTATTTATTTGCGTATTTGTTGTATCACTGTATATGTGTGTATGTGTGTGTGTGTGTCTGTTTACGAGTATTTGTGTATTTGCGGGCATTTTTTCCGGCTAGTAATCATTGTAATTCTGTTTGTAAGCTGAAATCGGAATTTATGACTGCCGCCTGCCGTTTTCACTTTATTTTCACTTCGCTTTTTTTTGCTTTGTTTTCTTTTTCATTTCCCCCATGAATTCCGTAAGCTGCGCGTGTTGTTGTTATTATTGTTATTATTGCTGGATGTTTTATTTACAATGCGTTTAATTTAAAATTAAATTATGATTTATGAAAGTCGACGTTAAATGCACGTATATCCCAATGTTTATTTGAATTTGTGTGAATTTAGGATATTTCGCGATTCTCACACAGGATAACATCGACGATTATGAGCTGTAAAACATTTAACTTTATTACAAAAATATTGTTTTTTTTTTTTTTTTGGTTAAGCACCGTTTTCCCCCCTTTTCTCAAATTGTATACTTTGTTGTGGTGCTGAAAACAATAAACGCGAATCGGAACCGGGGAAAAAAAGATTTATTTATGTCACTTTAATTGAAATGGGTTTAATGCAAATTAATTACTTTTTTTAGCTTACAAAAATAAAAAAATAGTGTAAATAAAAATAAAGTCTTAATTTTGTAATAAAATAGAGTGTTAAAGGTGTTGTATTATTTAATACGTGGTTTTTATTCGCCAACCACATAACAGCGTACGAATTAAATAACTGGTCGCATTGCATTACATTGCCGGCGAGCTAAGCAGCGAAATATTTAGACGGTTATTGTCGATTCTGTCTGCTTATTTTGTTTTTGCTTTCGCGCTACCCAATTAAAATATTTCATTAAGCAAGCAGAGAAATGGCGATAAAACCCCCTCTTGATTTGTCCACAGCTCTCAAGAAAAGTTCAGCAATATATCTTGAGCGTGAGAAAGTAGTGAAGCAGTAATTTTGGCATTTGATAATCCATGGTGAACAGTATAGGATAGAAGAAGAAGAGAGGTAAAAATATAAATTAAAGAAATTAATCCGATTTTGATCATTAGTGCGGTTCACTAATTTTAAACGATCCGACAATCGCAATTTTTGTCGACAACATTTGTCGTTTGCAGTAACGATTGTGCGATTCACTAACAAATTCTTAACGACACTTGTCAGTTGTCGTTTTGTATTTATTCAAAGTGGTGAAGAGTGACAGCTCTATCAAACTAACTGTCAAAATGTGCGAAAAACACAAAGGGGAATAGAAAAAAAACAAATGAATGGGAAATAAAATACTCATTTATTTCAAACTACAAATATCTATAATTATTTTTATATACTGCAATGCTCCATTGTAGCGAAATTTCGAACCCTCCTTTGGTAGAACAATCATCATCCATGACTCCAATGAATATCCGGAAACATCTGCAAATTGTTATTGGAATAGTTTTAAATTCAATTATTTTTGATTAGTAATTTTCAAAGGGTTGGTGAAACTGACCAATCAAAACTCCTCCTCGCCTCGTGATATTTCTTTTCTATCTTTTTTCAATTGCATACAAATAAAATCACGAATTTTTCTTTTACCGATTGAGCTAACAGCTTCAAATTTGTTTTCGTTTAGTTTTCAATAATCGACTAGCTAGCAACAACAGTTGATCCGGCGACAGTGAATATCGTTAAAAAATGGATGCTGAATAGCAAAATCGTTAAAATACTCGTTAAGATGAGTTAACCATGCGAATATCGGTAAACCAAATTAATGAATCGCACTACAGTATAAAATAATTATAAAATGTAAAATTGTGCGACGTTTTGTTAGTAGGCAATAAAATTAGCTTGTCTTTCATTAATGAAAATTAAGTATAAAATTTCTTGCAGTAATAATGAAGCGCGTATTTATTTATTGTCAAAACATGATTTCTTTATTACTATTTTCTACCGAAACTTTAGGAAAAGGCAGAAGCGAAAGGATTTTTTTCTTGAGAGCTGTGAACTAACTTAAGGAAATTTCACACAAGAAATTTGCTTGGGCATTTCTTGATAGTTTTTTATATGGAGTTTTTGCCTTCTTGAAAGATGTGGACGAAGCTTTACTGGGGCGTGCATAGTTAGTAAATTATTCTAAATTCTAAAATTCAATGAAGAACAAATATTTCTATGTTACGAATATCTCACCAAGCCTTATTAGAAGTTATACTTAATTCCTTTTTGTGCAGTCGACGTTTGTTTTAAAATAGATAAAAATATGCGATATCTCGATTTTTTTCAGGTATTTCAAACAAATGGTTCGCTTCAGCTAGGTTTGGTTTTGATCTTCTGTTTTTCCGATAGGGTGAAAAGTTGATGTATATTGGGACGGTTTTTCGTGATCCAATGTCAAGCTTAGCATGGGAATAAACCGGTTTCGGCTTTGTGCTATCATTAGTGTATTTTTTTGTTCTTTTGTCTCCAAACCAAGCTTGATAAGAGATGATGGAGAATCCTTCCGATATACATCAACCTTATCAGGTTCTCGCCGTCATACTATTAACTGTAATAAAGCTGTAGGCGCATAACCTTAGTCTTGAGTTAGATCACACTTTAGTTAGAGTAATATTAAAAAGATAATCAGCGCTTTAGTTAGTTTAGCGCCATGCTCTACCAGAGCCTGTTTTACGCCAACTTCTTTACTTCACAAAAATCTTTAACTCAGTACTACCAAGCACGATATTTGCCCAGCTCATTGTTTACTTAAAATTAATAGTTTGATAATAAATTATTTGAAACTTGTTAGATTAATGTATATATTCTGTATTTATGTAGGACAAGAAACGTGAACAAAATTGGAGCACCCGATAATATTATACATATAATTGGAAGTAAATTTATTTTAAATGTAAAATGTCAATCAAAATCTGAACAGTGGCTTTACTGAGCTTATACATATGTAAATAAAATACTAATTTATTTCTTATCTTTGTGCTATAAATCGAATGAACCAAGTGGTTCCATATACAGTGAATTTCTTCATTACGGACAGTCCTTAAAACCGGGCAGTTTCAATACCGAGACAAATTTTGTGAGCACACACTTTTCATTCATTTTTCTATATTTACCGGATACTCTACAGGCCACGAACACGATATTTGAAAACATCTCAATAAAAAAAAATCTCATAAACCCACAAAATTAAAACAAAATACCAAGCAAGCATTGCAACAGTTTAATATAAATAAAATTGGTAAATAGAAGGCGATTTTTTCAATAAGTTTGTTAAATAAGTTGCTTGTGAAATTGTTAAAAAGTTTTTAATTCCCATAAAAAAGCAATTTTCAATTTTTTGGTTTCAAAGTTTCAATACTGACAAGTTGCAGAAATCAATAAAAATAAAGTAACAATTCGTTCTAAATGGGAGTCTGAAGTAAACGTACATGAAGAGTGAAGATTTAAAAAAAAAACAAGTGGATCTCATACCGACAAAATGTACTTTGCGAATTGCTAAGGATAAATTAAGGGAAATGGCACCCAAATTTGGTGTACGTAATTTTAATTTTTAGGCTCCCCTCATAGGCGGGCATCTCCCATAACCGGACGAAAATACTGCAACGGAGAGTGTCACTGTATTTGCCGAAGCTCCAACTCACTCTTATCTAATAAAAATCTAGTATCACTTTTAATTTAGTGCTAGCTCAAAAATTTTCGAAATTTCACTCTAACTTTAGATAAAGCATACTTTAAATTAAAACATGCTCTAACGTATTTAGAGCCTACTTCAACTTGACCGTTTTGTTTATACCCAAATTTCGTCTAAATTTTGGACTTCATTTCCAATCAGCAAATAGTCATTTATCATTACCCAATATCGCGCGCAATTCAAAGTTATGATTAAATATCATAATCATAAATCCCACTAAACCGTAGCTTATTCTGTAAATGCTGCATTTGAACTTCTTCGAGTTGTTCCTTAATCGGATGTAGCCAATTGGAGAGAAATGAGCCTCTTTGCTGAACAAAATTTTGATCGAAAACAGTGATAGCTGTAGATAGAGAGACGCGCGCGTGATCTATCATAAAATTCTTATTCAAAATGTGCCTCTAAATAAACTACCCAATGTTTTTGAATTCAATTTTTTGGCGTTTTTTTTTTTTTTTTTGTATTTTACAGAAGAAGCAATAAAAATAGCAAAGGCGACTTTGAGATTAGAGGAGATTCCAGGAAGAGAAAGTCAGTAGAAGTGTGTAAGTATTAATTTAGGACTGAGGCTAAAAAAATCATTCTTTTGATATTGATACTGACTTGTTGCTGGACTGGTCCTAGTGCGCTGAATAGTAAGTTGATCAAATCCACTTCGGATTTTAATGTTTGGTTTTCATTGTCCTAGATAAGAGCCGACCGACATTTGATCTCATATTGAGCTGACGCAAATTCCCAAAATTGCAACATTTCGGCGTCTAGAAAATCACCTACTCATATTAAAAAGCGGGTATTAAGACCATACGCAGTGAATTTTGCATAAACGTTTTACACTTAGAATAATTTCAGCAAATCACATTACTTTTGTGTTAACACTTTCACTACCTTTCGCGCACACGCGTTTGGTGGGTATACGTAAATAAACCTCTTTAATTAGTAAAGCTTAGAGAAAACACAACAAAACCAAAGTAATAAAAAGAAACGTAAGCTCTTATCATAAAAAGTCACAAAGAAACAAATGCACAAAAAAGTTGATAGGAAAATTTGCTTCCAACTCTATTCGGTTCTATCGGTGTTATATCGATAGTATCCAGATAAAAACATCAAAACTATCAATTATTAATTTTATTCTCTGGTATTTCACGGTGAATTGAATACAGCAGGTGATGCCGTCAGTGGTACCGCTACTTTGCTTTCGCCGTTTTTGGCTGTTCTCAAGTTCAAGTAGGCCAAGCTTTGCTCATAAAGGCTGGGCAAATAGATACTTTTTTTTTAGTATTTTGTAGACTTATATATTAAATCCCTGCCTTTAAATCATATTTTTACATTTTCATAGCAATATTAAAACACGTTTATCACTGAAATATTAGAAGTAATTCATTCTGCTTTTGCCCATATTATTTGTTTACCGAATCGCAAATCTTGTATTCTATCATACTTGGATGCAATTAGTAGGGCAAATGTTGAATGGAGAGTTTAATACAGTCAGTTTTTCAGCACTCATTGGGATATCTAAATGAAATAAATAGAAACATTTACTCACTTTGTGCGGGATTGTTTTTCCGACTAATGTTTCAAAGAAGTCGAAATATTAACTTGCAACTCCGTTAGATGGAAGGGTTCGAGGTACAGTGTACTGCTAAGAACTCTGTCTGAGGAAAAAATTTAGGCTTCGTTATCACTGCAGACTAAGTCTCAAGCATTTGGGGTCGGACCTTATTCATTCTCCGGTTGACATATTTAGCCAGCTTCTTTACAAGGATGCGATACTTTGCATGTTACAATTAAGTACCTACTATGGTATCACAATAGACTCCAGAAGATCTGGGCGAGCTCCGAGGCGCTTTTGACCTCATCTAACCCAATTGCGGACACTTTTATTTTATTTTCAATTTTAAAACACTCAAAAATGTATCTTGTGGGCCACTTGGTACACTGCATGATCTCCGAGCAATGGACATAGAACTCTAAGAAGGGGCAATACGTTACTTTTGTTTTCCTCGTTGATTGCTAAGGTAGCGCCTACTCTTTCGACCAAATACGTAAATGATTGAATGAAAAGAGAAGGGGGCATCCTGTTGATCAACGGGAAAAGCAAAAGTAGCGTGTTATTGTTTTAAATGAACTCGAAATCAATGCTACCAAACTCAAATGACACATTTTGATGATTCGAAATCAGTAGTCAAAAACGAAAAAAACATTTTTAATAAAGAAAGTGGCGTGATTTATTTTTGTCTAATATTTGACAATAATATTGCTGAAAAAGGGAATGGAAGAGGATATTGCGAGAAACCCTTCTACTATTAAAATTTGCGTTCAATTCCCTAGAAATCAACGAGGTAGTGTACATTTGTACAAGTTTGCCTATGAAGTAAATTTAGTTGATTTTTAATTTAAAATGTGTGATTGGCATCCTGAAAGGAGACGGCAATAACTTTGCTAGGTCATCGTTAATGAGCAATTCCATCCGTCGTGCAAACTGTTACCTTGACCTGTTTACACAGATGTGCAGTACATATTTTAGCAAATATTAACATCGTTTCATATATTTTAATCATTCTACTTAAATTTTCTAAGTTGATTTAATCTTTTTTTCTAATTTCCGTTTTTTTATCGCTCTCCGTTATCAAATACTTGGCATAGAAAATTAGTACGAAATTCTTAAGATTTGCATAACATTATGAACCTACTCAGAGATGCTACTCAACGAATTTCGAATTATTCGTAGCAATTCGGACACAGCGATGCTATTTTCGTAAAATCTGCGATGTAGTAGCTGAATATTTAACAGCTGCGATAAGCCGAAGCCGAAATGGATGAATGAGTAAACTGAGTACTACCATTCTCTACAACTGCTTTATATTTTTTTTTTTGTAATTCAATAAAATTGTCTCTGAGTTTCGTAGTAATCAGTAATCAGGTTTATTAAAATCGATTCTCTCTGACATTCGGAAATGCTAGATTATTTTTCGCAGCACAATAACCTTAGAAAATGTAGCAGAATTTTCTAAATGTTATTTAAAGATAGCTTGAATAATTTAGAATTTGTAAATACAAAATGTCTGCTGTGAAATATTGTGGAAAAATACTTGACGCAACAGACAACCCAAAAAAGTATCAAAATATATGGAACCGCATACTTATTTTTGTGCTTAGTTGTTGCATTTATGTAAATTTGCACATTTCCTTGGAGATTTCCTTCCGTTTCCTCTTGAAATTTATTTGTAATTTCAGCATTTCTCTACAACTACTCCTTTTCACTCAAGCGTGTAGTGGCTTTTCCCAAAGGAGAAAGTACAGTAATATTTTATAACGGCTTTTTATAAAATGCGATTTCAGCAAATACCGTAAATAGAAATAGAAAATAATAAATAGAAGATCACAAAGTGATGAAATAAAATTTACTAAGTAAAGGGGTAAAAGTAATGCCCTTGAATTACTTATTATTCGCAGTGCTAAGGCAACCAACCGGAGGCAATACTCGTAAAATAGTTGACGAGTCGAAAAAATACTATAAGTAAGCAAAAAATAAAAACAAAAGAGTACACAGGAAGACAGCCAGGATAATAGAGACGAAATGAATTGCAATGAATTGTTACAAATTTATTCACTCACCCGCCACACACACACACTCACACGCATAGTAAATAGTATGGGTGCGGGCAAATGGACAAGGGCGAACGCGAGAGAGCAATATGCAAAGACATGGAGAATTAAAAAGGAAATTCCCATAAATAAGAATAAAACTACAAAAAATGCAAAGCAGAAATCCTTGAAGCGAACGAACGTACGAATTAAAATGCTAGCAAAGTGCGTAGAGACGTCAACGAGTGACAGCAGCCGCAACAACAACAACAATAAGAGCAACTATAATATTAAAGAAAAACAAAGCAACAGAATGCAAAAATGGTAACAACGGCTGCGGAAAACGACAAAATTACATTTATTTTTACAAATTTAAATGTAGGCAATTTGTTATGGTAGCCGCATGGATATGCCAAGTGAAAGGAAGGAGAGAAGGAAATCACGGCGTCAAAGGGGCATTACGAAAAGGGTACAAATCAAACAGAACTGAATTGAAGAAATGCTAAAAGTTAGAGGAAATGAATGAAATGTTTAATATTGAAAATTAAGCTACTTGCGTAAGTGAAATGATGTCTGCCGCAACAGCAAAGCAGCCGTGATTGGTGTGACACACAAAGATACATAGAGCGGCGAGCGGGTATATACCACAAGGTCCGCAAGATTGTGGCTAAGCAAAGTGCAAAGTAAGTCACTTACGTTGAAAGCGCACGATTTCTTGTTATCGAAATTATTGCCGCAATACTTTCAAGAATGCAGACTCAATATGAAAAAGTGCAAGACTAGCAGAACACACAAAAAAAAAGAGCGAGCGCATACTGGTGACCAACTTTTACTACTTTCCTTTTACAGCTCACTTACTTATTTACGTTCTTTAAAATGTTTGTTGTTTTTTTTCTTCTTCTTCTGTTTTTGTGGCACTATTGCCATTTTAAAACGTTTTTTATGCTTTTCTCGCAACTACTACATGCCATCAGGAATGCAAAAATATGCAAAATTAATCAAAAGGAAAGACCGTACTGCTACAAATGTGCATTGCCAACAACAATGTTGGTTGGTAGGTTAAGGTGTGCCTTATTTTTTCAAAGATTTAAAAATAGTAAAAATATTATCCTTTAACTAAATATTTTATTTCGGGTGCTTAGGATTTGCTTTAAAATTAACGGCAATTAAATTACGAACTGCTACAAAAGATATTTGTTCAATGGGAAATATAAATTGCCAGACTGTCAATAGCCAGGTTATAGCAGTGTTTTTGTTTATTGTACGGAAAGTGGAATTAACTGTTAATGAAAGTGGTAATTTTGTGATTCGTGAACGTAAAAATTCCGAAAGGAACAATAACACTTTGGATCTTTATCAAGTTTGGCAAAATCTACCAAAAAAGAATTGTAAGAAAACTCATTGTCTATTCATTGTCCAGTCGCTTCACAGAAAGCTTATTTGGGCTTTTGTTAAATAACCCCTCGACAAAATAGGAAAAATTTTGCTAACCCTAATTTTTTTAAACACATCTCTAATATGGGCCGATCCACACCATAATGCTAATTATGGTCCGCTCCTGGTCCGCTATCGGTATGGTAAAATGTTATCATATCATATCATATATTAGGCGATCTCACTCCGCTATCAATTAATATTTAATTTGATATTTAAGTATTATTTTAAGATTTAAACATTTTCGTTCAATATTAATCAAAAAATGCTTAGCTTTTTTTTATGTTAGGAAAAAATAATTTTTTCAGCACAGATAAAACTAATTTTTGTGTCTTATTTTTTTCGCTCTAAAATAATGATATTTTTTACATTCCTATTTTTGGATCAAAAATAATCATAATCAATAATCATAAGTATCTATTTGGCAACAAAATATAATTATTTTTTGAATTATATTTTTTTCTTTATCTAAAATATTCATTATGTTTTGAGTTATTTTTTTTTTTTACAATTCAAAAATAAAAATTATCTTTTGAGTTTTTCAACAAATTAAAAAAAAAATGTCCTCGAATTTTAAAAAGTTTTAATCATCAAATTTTAAATATAATCGTTATTTTCTGTCCCTGCTTTTAACCAATTCAATGAGCAATTCGTTTGAAAGAAAAACTAATAATATCTTCCTAAACAAAAATTCACTCATTTACTAAAATTACATAGCATGTCATTCACATATTCGTTGGTTAATTCTTCTACAAGCCATAAAGATTCATACACATTTACCTTTTTCAAAAGTCCACCATGCTTTATTCATATCATTAAATATTTTATATTTGTAGTAGTGATAATAGATTCGAATGTATGTATTGGGTATATAACTTAATTCGTGCGGTTTGCTAAGAGATGGCGTAACTTGTATGTATTCCATCGTTCCAATATGTTCCGAACATACATGGGAAAACTACTGTCATTGTACGTCTTTTCAGTATATGCCATTCATTTGAAGCGTAAACAACAATAACTTTTTTTCACTCAAATATGTCGAACTTTGTGCCTGAAAAAGTGTTTTTGCGGGGAGTTATCTTTCATTAATTTAATATGAAGAAAACTGCTGCCGAAAGTCATCGCATTTTGGTGGAAGTTTATAGTGAACGTGCTCTAGCTGAGCGAACGTGCCGAAAGTGGTTTGCATGATTTAAAAGTGGTGATTTTGGCTTGGAAGACGATGAACGTCCTGGGCAGCCAAAAAAGTTTGAAGATCAAGAACTGGAAGCATTACTCGATGAAGATTATTGCAAAACGCAGGAAGAGCCCGCAGAATCTTTGGGTGTCACTCTTTTTTGCATCGGATTGTTACTGGTGAATGGTGATGAAAAATGGATCCGACAACCCCAAGCTCAAAAAATCATATGCGAAATTCAGCCAACCAGCAAAATCAACGGCTAAACCGAATATCCATAGCGCGAAGGTAATGCTCTGTATTTGGTGGAATCAGAAGGGTGTGCTGTATTATGTGCTGCTAAAACCGGATGAAACCATCAATGCAGAGCGCTACTGAACACTATTAATCCGTATGAAGACAGCAGTAGCCGAAAAACGCAAGGAATATGCGACCAGACACGAGGCAATAATTTTCCACCATGACAACGCTCGGCACCACGTTGTTATTCCGGTTAAGAACTACGTTTATTTGGAAAACAGTGGATGGGAAGTTTTACCCCACCCGCCTTATAGCTCAGACCTTGCCACTTCTGACTAACTACTTTTATTATGGTGTTTAATGTTTTTTTTGTCAAAGGAACCATTAATTGTAACATGTTTTAATTTTGTTTTCAGACAAATCTTTGGAGGAATTTATTTCGTAAACAGTATAAACTTATTTCAGGGAATGTTCACAGTTGAAGAAGAGCTAAAATAATTTATGTTACTTTATCTGCAAAAATATACAAAGCACTATCCAATTAGGAAACAACTTAACTAAATACTGAAAAGCCGGTCCTTCACGGTTTAATGCTTTGACGAAGTTCTTTATAAGGCCTAGTTTAATGTGAAGAGGTGGCAGGAAAATGTCTTGTGGATTTACAAGTGGTTCAGCGGAGACGTTTTGCTGTCCAGGCTCATATTGAGTACGACTTTGCCATTCTTTTCTCACATAATGATGTTCAGTTGCGCGGCTATCCCACAAGCATAAAAAGCAACAAAATTTGGTGAATCCAGATTGCATCCCAGTTAAGAAACCAATGACCTGTTGAAATAATATAAAAAATAAGTGTTTTCGATTTAACTGGAATCAATGTTTAAACCTTTAGATCGCCACATATTTTCCATTTATGATCATTGTATTTGATGAAGCACAGGATCTTCCGCATTGTTTCGTAGCATTCCTTCGTTTGTACTGTATGAGCAATGGGAATAGATGGTTTTTTATTTCCATTGTGGACGCCATTCGTTTCGATCGTACGGTGTATTCATTTCATTAAATAAACCATTAATATCGTTACAGAAACTTATGTTGTCTTCTTTTTTGAAGAACGGTCGAAGTGTCTGATTTCTGTTTCTGTATACAGTAACTTGTGTTCGAGAGTCTAGATATTTCCATTGCTGCAACCGTGATGCTAGCAACTCTGCTTTTTGTTTGGACAAATTCAAATCACGAATCAAATCGCTTAGTTCATCTTGCGAAATTAAATGTGTCTCTTCCATGACAAAGTCGCTATCATTACTCGGGGGTGATGGAGCTAAAGTTTCCAGGACGTTTCCACTTATACTTGGACAAACTGGCAATGAATCATTAGCAATACGTGGAACTGGCTTGGATACTGATGATACATCAGGATATTCATATTTTGCTAATTTTTTTAGGTTCTCTCCAGAGCGCTGGCATTGAAAAGGAAAAGTAATCACGTTCTCTCAATGACCACTTATACAGCTTTGTTTTGCATGCGTTACAAATAAATTTCGGTATCCATGACTTATGAGTGTCTGCTACTCTGAAACCAAAGTAGTGCAGATACGCATCTTTGAGCGCATTTGTTATTATTTTGCCACTTTTTTTAATCATATAACTACCACAAACGTAACAAAAACACTTTGAATCAACTTTGCAACACTGTCTCTGCATTTTTATTTGCTCTAATCACTTATTTTATTTTACTGCTACAGTTGAAATGACTTATCAAGCAGTGCCTGTAAGATTGGGAGAATTTTCCTCAATCGGTATTTAATTACTGTGCTTGCAAACTGTGCTTGTAACAGCACAATGGTGCTATCATGCGAGAACTCGGAAACTAGAATCAATCTTAAAAAACTAAATGCATATTCGAATTCAGCATATCAAATATAGTTAAGAATCGTTCTTATCTGCTCAGATCCAAAAGTTGACCTGAATTTGTAAACTTGTGTAATAGATAAACTTTAAATTAAAACAAAAAAATTGCTCATATAAGGGGCACCCTAATATAGGTATGTATGAACTAGTTTTGCTAACTCCAACAAGAAAAAATGACATTTACGCAAATTTATGACAAAAAAGAAATACCCGTATATTAGGATTTTGTGTAGTAAATGATATAAATAATTTTATGTAACAACAAAGCGTAAATCTGCGATGAGTATAGCGAACGTGGTATCAGGCGTCATACTTGCTAAAGCACACACACACCCACTGACACACATGGCAATTCTTACGCATTTTAAGATTCTTAACATAATCTTTCGAACCTATAGTTTCCTCAGTGGTATGCTCCTGCGTTGGTGGACAATTTGAAGTTTTTGCTGCATGACAAAGAGTTTCTAATATATTTGCTTTTTCGTACGACAAATTCTGTGGCATCTATTAGTCGCAAAAAATTATTTTACATAACATGTAAAAAAAAAATTACATTTGTTTATTTGATGTCGTGAAACTGAAAAGCGACAAGGATCCGAGCTCAAATTCATGGCATTTAGCTGCAGCAGTCTTCAAATCCTACTGGCATTTCGGTGAATAAATTCCCATCATCTCGACGTCCTCGGAGTGCAAGTGCCGCAGAATAAGACCACTCGAATGATGGGAACCAGTTTCTGCCAATTTTCTATTTGCTGTCATTTGCGGTTCTGGTCAATCTCACTTCTGATTTCATTTCGCTAATTTTCAAATATCAGTTTGAAGTCCTGCGCATATTCTGAGGCATTCCAATGTTATGTCTTTGTTTGGTGGTCTTCGAATTTTTCTAGGTTACATACAATAATTTTGCCTGGTTTTAGCCTCTAATAACAGAGTGCCGCTTTTTGCTACAAACTTTACCTAGTCCATTGACAGATTTCTCTACATCTTTGGTCACCAAGTTTGGTTACAATTTTAGTTAACCCCCCTTTGCTGATGACCTGACAAAAGCTATCAACCTGACAGTTGTAAGGTTTACAGCGCCTAAAACTATGGTACAAAAATGGTCTTCAGCCCGCTAATGATGACAACAGTCGTTGTAGTTCGTTACGTCCTACTGAATACGTGCTAACGACGTTATGTTCTGCAACAATATAATATTTGGTATTGGTATGGCGGCCGCCATAGCCAATGTGTACCGTGTGCGCGCTTTATTCGGTTGGTCCCAGGTTCGAATCCAGCTCGGGGCGAGTAACATCCAAAAATGATAGAAATAAGTTTTTTCTAATAGCGGTCGTCCCTCGTCAGGCAATGGCAAACTTCCGAGTGCATTTCTGCCATGAAAAAGCTTCTCAAAAAAAACATTCGCCGTTCGGAGTCGGCGTAAAACTGTAGGTTCCTCAGTTTGTGTTACAACATCAAGGTTATAGCGTCAATTAAGTCAGTAAGTAAGATGGGAATAATTAGTATTTGAATCTCAAAGTGAGGCTGTGAGACTCACTTTAGCTGAATAGGGTTAATCCGCATTAATTCGTACGAAATAAGAAAGGCCACAAAAAATTAAAAAGCTTTCAGTAGTTTCTTTCTAAGCCAATTGCCTTCATTTAGGTAAGTATAAATTTTTCCAGATGGTAAAGTGCGTAGCGCCTCTGTGCCATCACTTAGAGTACCCTGATGCAAACTTCTGCGGGGTTATTTAACCCCGAAACGTCTTAGAAAATGTTTTTCTTTTGATAGTGGTTGGTTCTCGTCAATAAAAAGCAATCTCAGAAATGCACTACTTCAGTGATGAAAATAGAATTATTGTTATCTTCATTTGTGGCAAAACATCAAGACGGGCGGAGACGCACTCGCCCAACCATTGAATTATATAATGTGTGTGGCATATTAATATTATTTTTACTAAAATTGTTATTCTAACAAACTCATCGAATATTCATTCATGTCAATATGATCAGAATTTCGGATACATATATGTATGTAATAGAAATGCACAGAAAGCACCCAATTATTTCCAATCATAAAAACATAAACAAAGTACAAAAGTAATAAAGCAATAAAGCAACATCAGAGTGCCATGCAGAAAGCGTCCCATTATTAACTAAATATTGCGCTATTGCGTTGCGAGCCAGAAGAAGCCAGGCGTTATTTTGGAGCCATCAAAAACATCCTGCGACACGAGTTCATAAAAGATTAATGCGTAGACGCCCAGAAAAGGGATTGAATGACGTTGCGCTTCTTCGTTTGTCGTCCGTCGTCGTCGTCGTCGTCGTCCACTGGCAATCCTAGTTAAGCCATAGAAAAATTAAATTAGTCAAGTTGGAATGGAATTGATTCAATGAAATCACTTTATATGAATTATATTTAGATTTAGTAAAAGAAGCGAACGGCGGCACGTGTGAAAGCTCCTACGGCTTGCTCTAAGTCTTAAGTGGCTAACAAACTTTGGTTGTCACACGAAACGCCTGCCAGGCATGTGTTATACCGCAACAGACTGCAGCGTTGTAACAGTACAACATACTTGGTGGCAGTGAAATTTTCCCGTATTTAGCCATGTCATGCCGTTAGAACGCATTCTATGCGCTACATACGTACATACATAAGTATGTACCTAAAGTATTTAGTATGTGCGTAGGTACCTACACCCAATTCTACCACATGAGGTACGTGTGTGTGTGTGTGTGTGTGTGAGGGGAAGCTCTCATCTGGCATATGTTTGCGTTAATCCAATGTCAGACTATAAATTAGCTTAGCTTAAGCGCATTACTGACATAAACGCTTATTTCAATATGCCACAACATTTTCAAAACATACGCACACATCACATACGTACATATACATACATACATACGTCTGTAATTATTTATGTAGATTTTACACATTTTTCATACGCATACAGCTACCAAGTGAACGTCCAAGAGTCGCTTTAAGTTTGTTAGCCAAAGGAATAACAAAATCTTTATACTCTATGTAAAGTTCAGATTAGATTTCCATGGGTACCACTGTCTCTCAGACGCATAGCCGTTCGTCTAGATCAGGTTGACAGAAGACGAAAGCCTGCAGGGTGGGTAGGCTTCAGACCAGGCACACTTTTTTTGAAATGAAACTTCTTAGGCGGCGCATCGCAAATGGAGAGTAAAATTTTTAAAGCTGATTTCGTTACATAGCTGAGACGAAATATACAAAATTGGGAAATTGAGAATGCAAAAGAAAAGGCCATATACACAACAATACAAAGCGAAAGAATAAGCATTTTTTCATATCAGATATAAATCCATTTATGTACTTAAGTACCTAGTTAATTGTAAACTACCCAAGGCACAGAGACAGTGCAAAGTGCAGTTAATGATCTGAAGTTTTGAACAAACTTTTGGGTTGAAATATTTATAAATTTTGAATAAAATCAGAGTATATAAATTCACCAAAAGTGACCTTTGTTACTGTGTCGAAAATCTAGGGTGAATATAATTGACAAATTTATGCTCTGTAATGCTGTGTTGTACAATATATGTAATTTGGAGGTTAAAATATTGGCAGCGTACTTGTATACTCAACATTGTACTGTGGAGATCTATTACACTGTGATACACTTTATACATAAGTGACCTAATAGAGGTCGTAGATCTGGTCGAGTAGTTCACAAAAATGTGTTTGAAAATTTCCAAACACCCTCAAATTCTCAAGTTATTCATAAAAAAAAAACAATTTTTCATGACCTCGTCTACAAAAATAAACTTTCTTTCTTTTAAGTTTTTGATACATATTTCAAAAGAAAATTGTTGGTACTTTTTAGATCAATAAAGACTTTCACCAAAAAATTTTGAATCTATGAAAAAACTTGCAATCAATCTGAAATTTACACAATTTTTTCTTCAACTTTGGTAGCTTCTTTTTCTACTACTACTAATTTTACAAGAAAGCATTTACATTTAAGTCATTTTCTGCCAAGATCGGTCTATCCTGAGAAAAATAAGGTATCATTCAAGGCGAATTTATAGAAGGTGATCAAGAATGATAGAATACAAGATTGCGCCTTCCCGCGGTGAAATGACAGATTTCGCCTTTAGTAAACAAGAATACGGGAGAGAGAAAATTGAACAACTTCCAATATTTCATTGAAAAACGTGTGCTAATTGTTCTAAAGTGTAAAAGTATGAATTTACAGGCAGACATTTAATAAATAAATTCGCAAAATACTAAAAAAAGTGTCTCTTTTTCTTAATTTGTGAAAAAAGCTTTGTCTAGTTGAAGTTGAGAATTGTCAAACCCGGCAAAACCAAAGTAGCGGTACTTCTAAAGGCGTCACCTTCAGTATTCAGTACACCGTGGAAGGTGATGGCATAAGAGCAGCTGATTTGATTTTTTTATTCACCTACATGTATTTTGTTTTTGCTTTTGCATATGAGCTTTCAAAAGCCGTAAAACCAAAAACAAAATGTATTTAAATTTTGGCATGTCTTACGCAGAAACAAAAACAAAATACATAGGCATTTTGTAGTTGTAATTATAACACCACCTTGTATGGATTCGCCTTGGTATCATTGTTCCGAATCATGATTCAATAATGAAAGGTTTGATACATAAACAGCCTTGCTCCTTACTCTTCACATGACGTCTCCCTTAGCTAAAACAGTGTTAGGTACTTCTTTGAGAATTTATGAATGAATCTTATCAAATATTTTTAAATAATAGTCAAATTCAAATGTATTTCCCTGATATTTTGCCTGAAAACTGTGACAATTTGAGTAAGTATTTTATAAAAATGTAAATATTTTATATAATGCAAATATGTATGTGGTTTTATTTGAAATTCATTAGGTAATTTGTGCATCTAAATCGTGATTGGTATGGGTTGGTAACGAAATCCTGTTTTTGCAAAATCCCGAAAGCAAAATCCTGCTTTTTAAAATCCTGCTTTTTTAAAATCCTCTTTTTTTAAAATCCTGCTTTTTTAAAATCCTGATTTTTTAAAATTCTGCTTCTCAGAATCCCGAATTAGAAAATTCTGTATTTAAATGTAATATAAACAATGTTAAAGTGGACATGTCATTACTTTGAAAAGTGCGCACTTTTCCAAGTAATGACATGTCCACTTTAACAATGTTTATATTACATTTAAATACAACACTGTGTACAGATTATTTTTTATTTTATTATTCCACCCATATGAACATACATACATATGTATGTATGTACACATGTTCATTGACGAATTGCTGGAACTAGAAATACCGTTATACATAAAGTTCTTAAATGTTTCATTTACTTTATGTTTTGTGCTTTAATGCTGTCAAAATCGTGGTTTAATAAAATATTTGTAAAAGATGTCGCGTACTAGTATTGTAAAATCGAATAAAAACAAGGAAATGTTAACTGTTGATGGGTATTTTTATAATTTAGAGAAAATAACTAAAAAAGGCTCACATAATTGGAGTTGTTCAAAAAGAAAAATGTATCACTGCAAATCGCGGTTGGTGACAATAATAAAAGACAACATCCATTGCATAACAAAAACGTCCGGAGTGCATTCGCATAGTCCTGAGGCAAAGGAAAAACCAGTACGTGATGCTAATTTAATGCTGAAAGAATCGGCTAAAAAAACATGTTACCCACCTACCCAGATCATACGCGAATCCGTTGTGCTAACACCGGCCAACTGCCGTGATTATTTGCCTTCTAAAAGTGCTCAGAAGGAAAAAATAATGCGAATAAGAAAAACAATGTGGAAAATGAAAGAACCAAAAACGCTTGATGATATTGATATGCCACTAAATTTATATGTACTTGAGGTGAGCTTTTTGTTTTGTCGGAGAAGTGGGTAGATGATGATAGCAGAAGCAGCTGCTGGGCTGTTGATTGCACCTTTCATGTGGTTCCTCAGGTTATGAGACAACTTTTTTCGATACATGGGAGAATACATGGCGAAATAATACCTCTCGTTTTTTGCCTGATGAGCAAAAAAACGTTGACTATGTATGTTTCCGTTTTTAGAGAGTTGTTAGTGGTTGCAGCTAACTATGAATTAAATTTATGTCCTTCCCGTATAGTCTGCGATTTCGAAATGGGTATTATATCAGCGATTAGAGAATGCTTTCCAACTACTGATTTACGCGGATGCTTGTTCCATTTTGGACAAATTATATGGCGAAAAGTCCAAAAAGAAAGGTAACTATCGAATATTTAATTTGTTTGGGTAACACTAATAGTATGTTTTTTTATATATAGACTGGTTAAGAAATACGGTAATTCCGAAAATTTTGCATTGCAAGTTCGCATGATTAAAAGCCTAGCTTTTGTACCACCAAGCGAAATAGAGAGTTATTTCAAGACTTTATTTACTTCCTGTGTTGATGACGACGTTAAAAATATCTTAACTTGGTTTGACAAAAATTATATTACTGGTAATAACTCTAATCCGAAATATTCTCCTGAGTTTTGGTCAGTACATGATCACACGACATCGGAAACAAAAACCTTTCCTAGAACGCAAAACAGTGTCGAAGCGTGGCATCGTAGACTAAAAGTCATTGTAGGTAAATTTACCTCACAATTTTATAAACTCGTATCAAATTTACAAAAGGAGCTTATTTATGCGAAAACTCAAATACAAAGAAGGGAAAATGGAGAAATAAGAAGAAAGAAAAGAAACATAATTAAAAAAAACAAGCAACTACGAAGAGTTATTAAAAAAAGGAATGAATTAAGTCAACCAAGTTATTTGAAGAGAGTTGCAAAAAATATTTCAATTTACTAGACTAAAATATTTACATACATACATACATACACACATAACTATATATAAACATATGCATTACGAATAAAGTTTATTTGATTTCTAAAATCGCTGTGTATGAGTTTGAATACTTTTCGCTGCGTATGTCGGTTCATTTCGTTGTTCAGAAAGCTTATCTAAAGGGTAAGTACACTAAAAGCAGAATTTGACAAGCCGGATTTAGCAAAAGCAGAATTTTGGAAAACCAGGATTTTGGAAAAGCAAAATTTTAGAAAACCAGGATTTTACCTATGCAGGATTTTTTAACATTTTGCAGGATTTTGCGAGGTAGAATTTTCTAAAACAGGCAAACGTTACGCTCCCATTGGTATACTGAGTGATCGTTTCCCTGCATCTTAGCCCGTTAAGCTCTATGTCCTAGTTCATTTTTATCCCCACCCGTGTGCGAGTTAGCAAGACCTTTGCTGTTCCCTATCTTTTTTATAGGATTTCTTTCCAAAGCCCATTGCTCGTTGTGATCGTCTCCCTACTTTTTTTCACCTGAGGGGGCATTCCGAATTTCGAGAATTTTAATTAGTATTTAAAGAAAATCAAATATTCTAAATAAAATATTTAAAAAATATATGTACATATTATATCTTTAATTAGGACCTTAGAGTGTGAATGCCATTAGAATAGATGATAAGCATTTCTGCACAAGTGAAATATTAATGTAAATATTAGCTGTTTCTTATTAGGTTGCTAATAACTTGTGTTCCCGAACTTCACTGTCGCCGTTTTGGAATGGTTTTCTGCCCAATTATATCTATTCTATGTAAATTGTTGAAACGTAATCCTGTGATTATATATTTATTTATCGTTATGCACTTTTTGTATCATACATTTTTCTGTACGTAATATAATAAAAAAGTGCTTACTTTGTTTGAAACCATCAATAACCTTGTTTTTGTAATCATGTGGAAGGCTAAAAGCTCGATTTACGCCGTTTTGACTTACATACGTCGCGATTTTTTGGAGCCGACCAAAACGTAAATCAAACGTGTGAGAGAAGTCTCAGCCATTGTGACGGGGGGAGTTTGTGTGAGTTTTTGTGAATTAATTAATTTGGCTCACCTCACAATATGTAATATTGGAGTTCAAAGGAATTTATGTCTTTGTTTTTTAATTGTGAACTACAAAAATTTGATTGTACCAACCGTTTCATGTAATTATTATATATATGTATTAAAATAATGATATTTGTTAATTAAAATCAATGTTTGCTTAGCGAAAGAGTTTCGAATATTTTGCGTACTTTTTAAACATTTTTTACAAAAAGGGATTACATTCTTCCCCTTTTCTACTTCCTTCGCAAACGCAACCTTTTGTACGGGAGAGCTAGAAATTAGCTGGCATTATTTATCAAACCTTTCATTATTGAATCATGGTTCAAAATTATCTGAAGGGTTATCAAATTATGCCATTTAATTCAAAGATGGAAAGTAAAAAAAAATCGAAACTACAATGAAAATTCTGGGTTTCATTGAAAACTTAAAAAAAACTAAAGGATAGATATGTGTACATACTTATGTACAGACTTATAAACGATTACATAAAATACTTAAAACATTATTCAATAAATTGTCAGGTGTTTCACGGATGAGGGACCAGCAGTAATTTGCTTGCATTTTGCTTGCAAAGTGCTCGCCTTGATCCTCGCTAAACTTACCAAGATTTTCAAGAAAATGATCCAAATGATATGGATATTTTGCACCACATTATTCCGTATGCTTCAAGAAATTCTTCCACTTTAGTAACGCAATCAGAACACCGCCTATTTCCCAAACAATTTTTGCATAAGATACATATATAAATTTTCCTCGCTTTTTCCTCTACATGGCTTAACTTTTCGCGTTTTCTAATGATGACAGAAGTAAAAGTCCTCGGATTTTAGCAAAAGTTGGCGAAATCAAGCCATGGGGCTTGAAAGGAGTAATCACTGCTTACCACATTTGCCTGAGTTCGATTGTTTCAAATTTGTGAATCACATAGTTTACACATATGTACATACATAGTTGGGTTCATACCAAACACTTTCCAGGTACGAGCGATTAAAGCACATCTTAAACGCATTAACAGTGGACAAAATGAAGAAATAAATCCCCAGAAAATGGATAGATTCAAATGACTTCAACAGAAGATATGGGAATGCCAGATGAATTCTTGCGTGCTACCTGCGCTACTTTTCCGAAAAGATAATAAGGTAAAAAGAGACACGAAATAAGAATAACGTATGTATTTTATTTTCAAAATCCTAAGGTGTATGTACTTTGCTTATTTGATAGGCCAAATGCGTACAAATATTGAAGTGTTATTCATATATAGAAAACAATTAAACCAAAAAGACTTGGTTATATGCAGAAGAAAAAACAGTAAAACAAAATGGCTTTTCATCAAGTATAAGAAAAGAAGCAGCTCCGTTTTGTTGTTTTCTGCTTTCTTTTCATAACATCACCTACATTTATTTTTTCCAATTTTATTTCAACTGTTTTTTGTTATTTGTTTAGACTTTGAACGAAATTATAGATATTTGTATGATTAAGGCTTTTTAGGCAACCTAGCCTCCAATAACAGGCTTCGAGTTTGTTTTGCGTGCGCAGAAGATTAAGCAAAACATTATCGTACAATGACCAAAATGTAGAGGAATATATGTATGTATGTATGGGCGAATGAGTTTTATTAGTACGTTTTAATTTTTTATTTTTATATATTGTACATATGTAGTTATCTTCCATAAATGTTGCCCTTATCATAAAATCTCTGCTCCCATTTTTAACGGATTGAAAATATTCTAGTACTTCTGTAGCAGGAAGAAATGCAAAAGTTTTCTTAGTTGCATTTAAAAACCTCACTAGTGCCATATTATTGGTAAAGTTTTCCTTTTTGACGTTATAGCAAACGCTCTCTTCTCTCGGACATTAAACAATAAACCAATGACGTTGCAGCTATCTGTTCCTATGCCACCTTGAATTGTAAAAAGTTGTCCCAGTAATGATGGCTCGTACTTTAAAAGTTCCATCCATGCTTTATATGTTGGATCTATACAGAAATTGTATATTATCGATAGTGATCATTGTAATAATGCATTGTCCATCAAACTTTTTGAGCGATTGTGAAAACAATTCTTCGTCAACATATTGCAAATAGTTTGGTATTTATTTTTCCTCAATGAATTTTGGCTGCCTCAATTGCACTTTTTGTCTCGCTCTATATATTCTTTGTTATTTTGCGGTCGCCGGAGCCGAATATATACCTACATTATTTTTAATTTTATATTACTTCCATTTCGTTTTACTCCAACTCCGCCTTCGACAACGCCACGCATACAGGGGTATGCCAAGCGCTAACGAAAAGGAACGTGCACTCATCCATATGCAATTGGATAGAGGCACTACTTAGGACCAGAACAGCAGAAACAACTGTAGCGGGCAGCGTTGTTCAGCTAAAACCCAGTAAGGGCTGCCCACAAGGGGGAGTAATCTCCCCACTTCTGTGGAGCCTGGTAGTGGATGAACTGCTACAGTTGCTAACTGACAACGGAATTCGCTGCCAGGGATACGCGGATGACATTGTCATTATAGCTAGAGGAAAATACGAGAACACATTATGTGACATCGTACAAAGAGCTCTTAATCTTACAAAGGCATGGTGCGCCGGGGTGGGGCTCAATATCAACCCACACAAGACGGCCATCGTACCATTTAGCAGAAAAAGGAAACTACCAGGGATGAGAACTATCACCCTGGCAGGGATCGAAGTCAGCATGGTGAGCAAAGTGAAATACACTATGATTGTTAGGCCGATAGTAACCTATGGGTCGGTGGCGTGGGTATCAATAACCTCCCTTTCAACAGTGCGGAAATCACTAACAAGGCTCCAACGGCTAGCGTGTGTGTGCATTACAGGAGCCATGCGCACGTATCCGACTAAAGCACTAGAGGTGATTCTGGACCTATCGCCACTCCACATAGTTATAGAACAGACAGCGAAAAGAACCCTACTGAACATTGCTAAAGAAGGGTATGGAAAAGGGAAAGTCATATCGTCTAAGGAAATGGAGGCGCTCATCGCACGGCTACCACTAGCCCAATTCCCCAGGGACGATATCATCAAAGTAACCAATTTTGAGAGAAATTTTAAAATTGAATTAGGAAGCAAAGTAACATGGAGCGTATCCGCACTAGAACGACACCTCCAAGCTAGCAACCTGCACTGGTACACTGACGGTTCTAAAACACCGGAAGGCATAGGAGCTGGGGTCTTTGGCCCCAGAACACACATGTCGGTACCAATGGGAAGGACTCCAAGCATCTTCCAAGCGGAGGTGTATGCCATCCTGTTATGTGCAGAGATCAACCAGAAGAGAAACTATCGCAATGAACGTATAATCATTCTGAGCGATAGCCAAGCAGCACTCAAGGCGCTAGCCTCATATGAGGTGAAATCCTCACTAGTGCTTGAATGCATAGAGAGACTCAACACACTAGCAATACAAAATCATATTCAGCTCCTCTGGATCCCTGGCCATCAAGGTATAGAAGGTAACGAGGAAGCTGATAGATTAGCAAGGGAGGTGGCTCAAAAAACGCCTATAGGACCTGAGCCTTTCCTAGCGATAGGACAACACACTATCAAGGAAGAGCTTAGGATAGAAGAAAACAACCTGAAGGAGGATCACTGGCAGTTTGAGCCGGAGTTACGTCAGGCGAAGTGTCTACTGGGAGGTTACAACCATAAACGCTTCAAGCAGTTTATGCACCTCTCGAAGAATAGTCTGAGGATGCTGACAGGCTTTCTCACAGGACACTGCAGGCTGAGAGGTCATCTGCACAGGCTCGGAATATGGTCGAACGAGTACTGTCGTTTTTGCGACTTAGCTCCGGAGACCCCGATGCACCTGTTGCTTGAGTGTGACGCTATCTCGAGAAGACGACAAAGCTACCTGGGTACACATAGCCCAGCTGAGGAGCATGTACGCTCGTTGCCACCAACTATTATATTAGACTTTATAAAGGAGTTGGGTTTAGACGAGGTACTATAAAGAGCAGAGGGCACAATGGATCTTTAAGGTCGAAGTGCAATCCTCTAATATATATCTATCTATCTATCTATCTACTCCAACTCCACGCATTCAAATTGAAGTGAATGCGACACTATTTTTTTTTTTTGGCGAATTCGTTTTCCTGAATATGTAAATTCACTTGAAATTCATAATTTAGAAAAAATGTGGAAAACGGGAGAGTGCACACAGAACACCAAATGTTGGCACGGTGTATGAACGGAGAAGATGGCGTCGTCAGAGACACCGCTACTTTGGTTTTGCCGAGTTTGACAATTCTCAACTTCTACTAGATAAAGCTTTTTTCACAGCACTTGAAATTAAAAAAATTCTCTAGGGTTGATTAGTCTTAAAATGGATAAATTCCTTATTTACAAAATTTTAGTTTTATCGCTTAACAAATTGTGCTCTAAATGCGGAAACAACTCAAGCGAAATTTTTTCCATTTTTTTGTTTTTGACGCGAAAATGCATATTGCTGCTCTGTAAGCATTTCTGTATCAAAAAATAAAATTTTGAAAAAAGTCGCTTTCGTTTTTTTCGCGGTTAGGGCTCGATATGTTAGAAATATTGCCATAAAATCGAATATTTTGCACTATCTCTATCGAATGTGTACAGGGGGTTTCATATAAAGTGATAAGCTGGTGCTAATCGTAATAATTTTATAAATAAACATGTTTTCCATTTGTATTTGTTTTCCAACACTACCAAACTATAATATTCCTCGTGTCTGATAGAAGTTGACCAATATTTTATTTGTACGTCTCTGCATTTAAAATTTTTTACTAGATTGAAATTGTTTTAAATGATTTACTTCAACTCCCTTGAGCAAAAGCTCTCATGAACAACTTTTAATGTTTTACTCTATTCCTTTACCTATGATTCAACCAAGAATGCTACTAGAAATGGTAGATTGTGTGAAAGTGAACCTAAGAATAGTGCCGACGTTTACCTCTTGGTAAACTTAAAAGTCGTGAAATTTAAATGAATCTTAGTTTCCTGTTCAGCGACCCAAAATTTCTCTTAAAACACTTTTTTAATGAATATTACAATTTTAGTAGCGATAATAAAATATTCCCATTTCCGCAGGCAGTACCGAGTAGTCGATATGGCAGGCGAAATAAAATACTGTTGTACTTTCGCTTGATTATAACGATAAAACTTTAAATTACTTTATTCCTTAGTCCAGATAGCTGTGGAGTTGTTTATGAAGGCAGGAGCTTTTGGAATTTGTTTTAATATAAGTACATATACATATATTTCTAATTCAAGGAAACTACTTTGCAAAATTGCAAACGCAACTCTGCGAACATATCTCGTGCAAGCTGTGTCGGTATGGCAGTGCAAGCGACCAGCTGTCAATTAATATTTCTCCATTACACACTTTCTCCAATTCGTTACACATTTTATGTACTTTTTTTATTGGAACAAGGAAATTGACGGCAAAACGTTCATTCATTGAGTAAGATTACAATTGGAGTTAATTAAATTTAATGTGCTACTGGGAAATTAACAGAAATTCTGTTTTCCACTCTTTCAAACACATCAATCGAATTTATAGTGTTTCTGCGAAAATAAAATCTGGTTCTGTTCTTTGTTTCTTTATACATATGTCTACATCATCAATAGTCTGCTGAAAATTTGGTAACAAGTAAAAAAACAGTGGCAAAATGCGGTTCAAACAAATATTCGGCCTGCATTTAGGTGTTTTACTTGGTATATTCCTTCTGGCAAGTTCTCCATTGGTTCGCGCTGAAGCGGAGCAGGACTTCGCTGATGATGCCGAAGATGATGGCAAAGTGGAAGATGTGCAGGTAAGCATTAAAATACTAGTAGAAGTTTGTGCAAAAACAACCTAATTAATTAATATATGTAGTTAAGCACAAAAAATTGAGAACAATACCACCTTTGTCCCATCGCAATGATGCACATGTGATTCAATTGCTGATAAAGAACACCGGCAGCGCTTTTTCAACGCTATTACATTCCCTGCTACCCCGTCAGTAGCAAAGTAACATTTTTGCATTGCTAGCCGTTTTTAACACGTCACCCTAAAAACAAATACTATATATGCGGGAACGTAATAGAAATGCGACGCTGTGGTATTAGGTAGTCTTTAAAAATTCACTTTATTATTACTAAGCACTTTGATTTATGGCATTAATTTTGCAATTGTACAACTAACTTTATTTTTAACTGACATAACCTCAATTTCGGAAGCATAAATTTTAATTTAATCACTTGAATCAGTATATTTACGGCGGCGCTCTCATGCAGTTGATTTGAAAAGTTATTTGAATAGTAGCCGCTGTAGTAGAATGAGAAAAAAGTTATTTAAGTGAATAGGGACAAAAATATTGCGTTTAATGCAATTTCTGGTAAAACAATGCAATAGGGAAAACATAGTAAAATAAAATGAATGGGAAGTTACCTACTACTCTAACAAGATAAGAATTTATACTGATTGGAAGTGAAAATAATTAGGACTCAAGTTATCTCCAGAGAGTTGATAATTTAACTGAGTAACAATGCGCTTCAATCTAAGTACCTTTTAATTTTTTTAAGATAATACCTTCTAAAATCTAAATCTCCATTTGCTTGCAGGATGATAACGAGCTGGAAGAAATCGTCTACGAGAGTCCAGTATATGACCAAAACAATTTTTATTTCGCCGACCATTTTGATGATATTAACGAATCTCGCGAGCGTTGGGTAAAATCACAAGCCAAGAAAGATGATACCGCCGAAGAAATTGCTAAATACGACGGCATATGGGATTGGGAACCACCACAGCGCATAGTCTCCAAGCAAGATATTGGTCTCGTCTTAAAATCTAAGGCAAAACATGCTGCTATTGCCTCAAAACTAAATAAACCATTTACTTTCAAAGAGGATAACCCACTCATAGTGCAATACGAAGTAACTATGCAGGTAAGTTGAATTAACAAATCCAATCGCTGATCTATTGCAACAGTTGCCAAGTTACATTTGAAATATAATTTAATTAGAATGCGAGTACATTGACACTGAATAGTCGTAGTCTCACCCTCAATTTCATTCACATTAAATTAACATACACACATACATACATACTAAATATTTATGTGCGCTTTTACATATCAATCTCTAACTACTGTATGCCTAACTTTTGTTACATGCGCAGGAGGGACAAGAGTGTGGCGGTTCATACATTAAATTACTCTCGCATGGCAAGCATACGGAAGACCTCACCAAGGTAATATATCATATTTAGTTTATGTGTTGTTTATTTGATGATGTTTTTTGGTTTTGGTTTAGTTCAACGATAAGACACCTTACTCAATCATGTTTGGGCCAGACAAATGCGGCAGCGACATCAAATTGCATTTCATATTCCGTCACGTTAATCCAATTAATGGCAGTATCGAGGAGAAGCACTGCAAAAAGCCAAAGTAAGTTTTTTGGGGAAGGGGGTAGAAATGAATAGCAACGGTCTAAGTATATCAAAGCATTACTTAACACATACTTGTTTTTTTTCTAGCACTATACTAATCTTTTATAATTCACTAAAATCACCAGCATATAACAAATTTTATATTCTTTATATGACCCTAATTGCAGTAACTTATTGATTTTACCTCGCTATATGTGGCTGCTGTTGTCTGATTCGCCGGGCGTTCCCAGTTAATTGTTGCTTTCCACGTTTTAATTATTTTATGTTCAGTCAAGGGCCGTCCAATTTAGAAACACTAAGCTTTTAGGAGTAACAGTACTTAGGGAGAAACAACTTTTTCACTAATTATTTCCATTTCCAAGGTAGGGTAGAGTTTTTTCCTTCAACTATTAATTTTCTTTTTTATTCAATACAACCCCACAAGAAAAGTTCCAGCTCAGATTGTTGGATAAAAACAACTTTAATGTGCCAAAGAACACCCTTCCCTTTAAACAATACCTTAAGGCTAGTAGTAACTTCACAGCCGTGAAATTTCGCCAGCAACATCCATTTGGATTGCCATGAAATGTTGCTAGCAACAAAAATGATCGAACCGGATAAAAGATGCTGCATAAAAGTAAATTAAACAAATAATACGAAAACTATTCCTTAGGGTGGCAAACTTTCACTTTTCAGGCAATTCTAAATGTCAAATGCATTTTGAAAGCTGTCAAAAAATGTTGCTGGCAGCATGTTGCCAAGATGTTGTGAGCCTTTTCACTGCGCGAATAGAGTACCTACTATGTACTTTGTCGTGGAAATCATCTGGAATTTCCCGCCAAACCATTTTGTATAGATTTTGACAGCTCATTTCCCGTAAAATGTTTGCGGTAATTTGTTTAGGAAAAAATCCGTTAACTCATTTATATTAAATCAGGAATTTTTATAAAAAATATCATGATTGTTATTTTTTGGATCAAGTTTGATCATTCATTTGAAAATTTTTATTTTTTTAGATTAAACGGGATCGATATTTTGAAAATCTTATTTTTTCGATCAAAAATAATCGTTATTTTTTAATTTAAATTTGTTATCGATTGTATGCCCGATCATATTCGATCGATATATTTTTTTTTTTAAATTTTTTAGATCAAATGAGATCGATATTTGAGAATCTTTTTTTCGATCAAAAATAATCGTTATTTTTTAATTTAAATTTGCCCGATCATATTCGATCTATATTTTTTTATTTTTATTTTTTTTTAGATCAAACGGGATCGATATTTTTCGATTTCTTTCGACAAAAATAATCGTTATTTTTTAATTTAAATTTGTCCGATCATATTCGATCGATATTTTTTTTTTTTTATTTTTTTAGATCAAACGGGATCGATATCTTTCGATAAAAATAATCGTTATTTTTTAATTTTTAATTTATCTGATCATATTCGATCAATATTTTGTGATTTTTATTTTTCAGTCAAAAAATAATCGTTACTCTTGGATTTAAACAAGCAATAATACGATTTATGCTTTATAACCGAAAAAATTAAAAATCACAAAATATCGAGCGATTGTTATCGAAAAAACCAAAGTAACCAGTAGCATTGATTTAAAACAAAAAATCTTCCAAAAAAAAATAAGTTTAGATTTGCATGCCACATGTCTTAAGGATTAGAAGGGAGCATTCGAATTTGGTTTTGAACGAATTCTTCCCAATGAATTTTTTTACGAAAAAATCATTTTCGGTGCTTTTTTTATACTCTATCAATCTTGGTACTTCATAGCCTCAAGAAAAATGCATGCCTATGTCACTCCCTGCCCATTCTTACATTCATTTATATAATAAATCCGTTCATTCCAATAATTGAAGCTCTATGCATTCGCCGCATATCTGTTCTCATCTAAATTTTCTTGTATTTTCTTGCATTTGCTATACAATTTTTCAATCAGGGATCGATTGGAGGAACCTTTCAAAGATAAATTGCCGCATCTTTATCAATTAGTGCTACGTTCGGACAACACTTTCGAAATAAGCGTTGACCACAAGATTGTGAATCAGGGCTCACTACTCTCCGAATTCACGCCACCAGTTAATCCGCCACGCGAAATCGACGATCCAGAGGACAAAAAACCAAAGGACTGGGATGAGCGGGAGAAAGTAAGTGGTTTTATGGCAAAAAAAAACAACAATTTCGTTATAAATATCTACATATTCTTTCCAGATACCAGATCCCACAGCCAAGAAACCCGCTGACTGGGATGAAGATGCGCCGCCACAAATTCCCGATCCCACAGCTGTTATGCCTGAAGGCTGGCTCGAAGAAGAATCACCGATGATACCAGGTAAATTTTAAAGAAATTTACGACAATAATGCCTTCTTAAATTAAACTTAATTTTAAACATTCCAAAAGAACCAACTGCCACCAAGCCAGCTGACTGGGATACCGAAATGGACGGCGAATGGGAGGCGCCATTGATCGATAATCCTGTATGCGAGAAAGCGCCGGGCTGTGGTGAATGGAAAGCACCGCTAATACCAAACAAAGAATACAAAGGCAAGTGGCGTGCACCGCTTATTGACAATCCAAATTATCAAGGCAAATGGGCGGCACGTAAAATACTCAATCCCGATTACTTTGAAGATCTTACACCATTCAAAATGACGCCCATTGTAAGTGTAAACCAAATTTCTATGCTATTTACTATGTTTTTTTTTTTTAAATAATAATTTTTTTAAATAAACAGTCTGCTGTGGGCCTTGAACTTTGGTCGATGTCTGACAATATTCTCTTCGACAACTTGATTATCGCCGACGACATTGAATTGGCAAGAGATTTCGCTGCCAAGACATTTGACATCAAACGCAAATACATCGATAAGGAATCGGTAAGTAATATTTCTGTTGGGTCATATAATATTTATTATTCAGTCCTATTACGGTTGGCGTGTTCGTCGTCAATTTTCGGTCGACGTCACATCGTGTCGTGGTCGAGGGGTCGACCTAACTGGTATTGGCTAGAGCTGCTGAGACGACGTTCATTGTTTATCGATAAATTTGTTATATTCGACAGTTGTGAACTATCCATCAATAAATGCCTGACAATATCGAAAATAAGTTATCGATTGTACATACAAATACCTACTGTCACTGAGAAAAAGCCAATTCATACTGTTTATTAAGAAACAGAGGCACAGGCAGAGTGTGTGTGTATTACAAGAAAATAAAGTGAATTCATTTTCTTAAATGTAAAAAAGCGAAAAAAAGAAATGGTCATTTAACACCCGATGTCCATGCAAAACTAACCGCCAAACTGACCACTAGTTTGATTTTATTTTCCCGCTAATATAAGTTATAGTTATAGGTCAGGCTTCTTGCTGTGTCTTTTCATTTCCATTAGCCCATTTGTGTAAGTTCAAATTCGTAGACGGACATGGAATGAATTGAAAGAATTCACCAGGACAGATTATTATTACAAACATCGTTGTCTAATCGCCGAAAGTATTTTACTTCTTTCATTTTTCCAGTCAGTGCTCCAGCAGCAGCAGCCATTTTCCCTCCATACTATAATTTATCTATTTGATCGACGATTTTTTGGGTGATTTATAGTTGTAAAAGTATTAACCTAAGTTTTTTGTTTATGAGTAAATATTCCTTTGGTCAAAATTATATGTATAATTTTTCTTAGAGGTTATTTTTGTAATAATGTGTCTTCATCCACCCTGCGTGTTTAAAAAACAAAGCTTGCATTAAATCGAGTTTGACATGATAGATTAATGGTTTTATATAGTCTTTTGGTAATACTTTTACAATTAATTCAAAAATATAAGATCAATTAGAGAAATTAGAGCATACACCAATTGAGCGGTGTCCCCATTTTTGAAATCCTCACATGGTGAGTGTTCAAATCGAGGGGCTCATATTCACCCCAATGCTGAATAAAAACTTCTCGAGAATTTCTATTCAGATTTGGCTTTGCGATCAATCAAAAAAAAAAAAAATACCACAAGTTTTATTCTTGCCGTCAGTTAAAACTGTGTCAACAGGAAAGCTGTCGTCTGAACACGACGTCGACACCAAAGCTCCACATCCAATACCAATATTTGTTAATAGTTATCGATAACGATTGTGGGAATATCGATTTTGACAAGTCGTCGTCTTTAAGTGTCGATGACGCCAACCGTTATAGGGCCGATTTATTTCTACCATTCGAGTATGATAAGGTAATACCAAGTCCAAACCAAAAGTTAATCAATACAAGATTGCACCTTCACGCGACGAAGTGACAGATCTCGTAATATTTAAATAAAAATACAGGAGAAAAAAGAATGAATAACTTAAAATATTTCAACGGAAAACGTGTTTTAAATTTGCTTTGGTGTAAAAATATGATTTATGTTCAGAGATTAATAGCGTTTTCTTTTCTCGAAAAAAATGTTGCCCGATTGTATGGCAACATGATGGAATTGTTCCCCTATGCACTGCGAAAAGGTTGCATTTTCTCAATTAGAAAAGAACAAAAAAATACCGCTCTGTCACAGATCAGCTCAAACCTGTTTTTGTTGAGTAGAGATACACACAATTCGCTGGGCAACGCTCGCCCTTTCGATTTGGCACGGGTAGAAAATGTCGCACTTTTGTCGGGCGAGAGAGCAGCATGTTGAGAAAAGAACAAACAACCCACAAAAAATGCTGAGAAAAGAACACGAAAATTTGACAGCCCTGGCACAGGGCAGAATAAATGCAACATTATTGCGAGAAAAGAAAACACTATTAATAAATAAATTTCCAAATACAAAAAAAATACCTCTTTGCCTCCATTTGTGAAAAAAGCTTTGTTTAGTTGCAGTTGAGAATTGTCAAAATCGGCAAAAGCAAAGTAGCGGTAACTCTGAAGGCATCACCATCTGTATTCAGTACACCGTGAGGTGGTAGCGTCATTTGAAATACAAGAATTCCATGTTGTTTTCTTTGTTTTTAATCGGAGTGAATTTTCCAATTCGAACCTAAATATAAATGCAAACTAAACAAACCATTTTGACATTTTCCCCATGCAAGTGAAGATAGAACAAGCTTTTAGTTCAGTTTGCGCAAATCAGGGTTGCACAGAGCATTAAATATGGATTAAATTCTGATCCTATAGGTGTCAAGTGGATTGGTGAGATAATTGCGATAATTACAAGATACAAGATTAACCTTTGGTCTGGACACTTACACTAGTGTGAAAAATTCAAATATGACTAACTATAATAATTTCTTTTGCAAAACAAAAACAAAAAAAAAGAAAACTCTTTGGCATCGTCTAATGAAGCGCATTAACTACAAGCCCGGCTGGTGGGCATTGTATTTCGTATATTTACTCATACCCGTCGGCTGCTACGTATTTTATTTATATGGTCGTGCTAAAGAGGTGCACAAACTAAAATATTTCTACAAACAGCAGCAAATGTAAATTGTTTAGCCATAGAAGTATAACCTCACCATGCTCGATAAACTGTATTATTTTTTTTTTTATGTTACTTTTATTTTTTTGAATTATTTTATACATATGTAACTGTAAATCTGTAAAAAAAATATTGCATATTTTTAATTTGGCTTTACATTTAATTTTCTCTTTTCATTTGTATGTTGCTTGTCGTGTATTATGTAAACTACCTGCACAATATTCGTAGGAGACATTTTTCAATAAAATTGTTACCTTCTTCAATGAGGCCCCTTGGGGTTGGCGTATAGCAATTGTTTTGGCTGGTGCCTCACCGCTATTATTAACTTTGTATCGCTTGTTCAAGAAATCTGATTCGAAGGTAAATACAATGCTAGTTGTGCTTGTTGTAGTTGTTTAGCTTATATTACTAAAAAAAAAAAATGCCTAAAAAAATTTGTTTCTAATGACACAGGAGTCGTCCAGTGCGGCTGATGATGCTAAGAAAACCGATGCCGTACAACCCGACGACGCTGTGGATAATTCAGGTGGCGATGCTGATACGGCTGCCGCCAGCAACAGCAATAATGCTACGCAAAAACCTAGTCCTAAAACTAAAAAGTCTGATTTAGATGTTAAAGATGAGGAGGCGAGCGATGAGACCGCAACAGCAGCAGCAGCAGCAGTGGCAGCAGCAGTAGCAGCAGCAGAACCAATTGCTGCCACAAATGGTGGTAGTGATCACAAGGATTCACAAGATGAGGATGCCGAGACTGGGGTAGGTTCTATGAATGCTGCGCATAGCAACTGCCATATTTGCTAATTCCATGTTTCTTCTACATTTCTATTACAGGAAACTACGACGAAGGCCGTGCGTAAACGTCGTGTACCCAAGGATCAATCCTAGAGCGAACGTACGCAATGTATCTCATTTCAACTCAATAATTCCAAAAAATAAGATTATTTAAATAAAATTTATAGTAGAATGTGCAGCTGCATTTTCAGGCAAAAGTCGGAAACGAAAGAGAGGGACATGATGCTAAATGCATTTGCTTTAAATTTGTTTTAGGCTAGTGTATTGTTCACACGTACGTACCATAGAACAGAAAGGCGTTATTTGAAAAAATTTCCAATATTTTACTTCTTTTTTTTATACGTACTTGTAGTGCAATTGATGCGAAATAAAATAAAATTAGCGCGTGAAATGTTTGTGAACGAAGCAAGGCGTATGGGTAGTGGGAACGCGTTTTGTACGTCTTCAAATTTTCATGGCTAGGCATGCGAATATATTCAACAAATATATGTAATACTATTTGGATAAAGGCCAGTTTGTGAAATAATATTATTGAGCAAATTTTCCTATTTGCTTTTATTTTTGCAAATTGCTCACAATTTTTTTTTTTTTTTGAGTAAAGTATTGATATGTAACTGGTTTCGTATTGTATTGTTTAAATGTACCAAATTTTCTACATACATAAAACAAGCATATATACAGAGACTCGTCACAAAATCAGTTTCCTTTAGTAAATGAATTCTAAAACTTAAAAAATGTGAACATAACAAATCTCCGCAACTGATACAAAACGAATAGTATAGTTTAATGTTAGTTGAACTATGGGAATAATCAAGTAACAAGAATTACTTTAATTTAAAATGTACTTTGTATTAAATGCGTATTTAATTGTTATCTTAATTAAAGCCAACAACAATAAAGATAATAAACAGTAAACTTTATAAAAAGCGTTATCTTATTTGTACAACGAATTTACTTAAAGCGTAACTGCTTTATTGAAGGAATTTACGAATTGCTGATTGTTTGCAAACTCAAAACGACTTAAAATAAACCCATTTCATATTTCATTTAGGGAAACTAAGAATAGTTAAATTAAAGCTAATTAATTGCATTTCTTAAAAACTCGTATAGTTTCAAATAATGAATATGTACTAGAAAATAAAGAGTTTTGAAATACATTTTTAATTTCTTAATCTTGCTTTGCATACCGCTCTAAACTCTTCTATCATCTTTTATTTAATTTCAAGTTATTACTAAACATATTGACCAAATATATTCAAGATTTTTTTTTTTTTTTTTTTAAAAAAAACTGAATCTTTGCGTATATGAAGTCCAGCTTCATAACGAATTATTCACCAATAACTTCCCTTCTGAATATATAAACTTAGCACTTAAGTTTAGGCCCTACTTGGGTTTCTCAAAATTCCTGTGATGCCATAATTTGCTCTGGCGGCGGCATAAGCTTTCGTTTACGTCCTATCCGACTGCCAGCGCTAAGCGGTGTTGCTCCTGCTTGCTGTTCCACACGACTGAGATTATTTGCCAAGGAGTTGCGATGCGGTGCATGCGGCTCCATTGACCATGCCACCAAGTTGGGTGGTGTTTCTGCTAGCGTAGCTAGTACCGTCGTTTGGTTTCCAATTTTTGTTTTTCCTTTCTTTGTTTTAACACTCTTTGCTTTTTCAACTCCCTTCCTTCGTTTACGTACCACAGGGCTGATAGTATCGTCGCCGGCATCTTTGCGTTGTCTATCATTTGCACTCTGCTCCTTGGAGACACTGACAGTTATTGTTTTCCTCTTTTTCTGCAGCCGAAAACTACCCGATAGTCCTTTGCCGCTAACATTGGCAATTGTGCCGTCGGCCATTTGTGCGCGCAAGTAATCCTTGATTATATTGCAACGTCTTGTGGTTAACTCAATATAATACTTTTCGGTAATGTATTTTTTAAGCCTTTGGAGCGAGATGCCTCGCGTGGTGTTTAGCGTGAAAATCGCCTCTTCTACCATTGCCTGCGTTGTGGGTAGCTTGTGGGCGTTCAAGTGGATGCTGAAAGTGTGAGGATCCATTAAAGTGGAATGTGCGATCGGTATCATTGGGTTTGGAAACATTGGGAGACGAATGTTCGAAGGAACATTGGAATTGTTGGAACTTAATCACGGACTTTCTTACTAACCACGAAAAGCACACGAAACGATAAATCAAAAATAAAAATAAAAAATTTACCAAAAAATAAGTACTAGGTATGTATGTATGTATGTATATCCGAAATGAATTTGTTGCTGTAACGGAATTCACATACATACATATGTATGCACATACATAAATACATAAGTAACTAAATACATATATTAGGGGGAGTTTACTAATCCATTTTGTTGTTTCTGTGGGTGAAGAAGTTTCGCTCGTTGGTGCATATGTGTGTGCATAGCTTTGTACATTAGGGTACTTCAAACATCATTTGAAAAAAGTGGCACCTAGTACTTTTACGCGTGAAATATAAAATTCCGTAAGCTAGCGAAAAACCCCATGGGCGTGGTCTTTCCACTGGTTCTTCTGTTGCATAACTTTTTTTTGGCGCAAATCAATAAAGGGATGTTAGGGAGGGGCAAAAGGTGATTTTCCAATATTTTTTGGAGCTTTTATTTCAAAGCCTGTTAAACCGAATCAAAATTTTTGATATGGTTGGAAAGGCGATAGCGTGATGTCTATATTTGTATTTGTATGTACATATATGTCATGGTGTACTGAATACTGAAGGTGACGCCTTTAGAAGTACCCCTACTTTGGTTTTGCCGGGTTTGACAATTCTCAACTTCAACTAGACAAAGTTTTTTTCACAAATTAAGAAAAAGAGACACTTTTTTTAGTATTTTGCGAATTTATTTATTAAATGTCTGCCTATAAATTCATATTTTACACTTTAGAACAATTAGAACACGTTTTTCAATGAAATATTGGAAGTTGTTCAATTTTCTCTCTCCCGTATTCTTGTTTACTAAAGGCGAAATCTGTCATTTCACCGCGGGAAGGCGCAATCTTGTATTCTATCATTCTTGCATATATGTGTATATTACTCGTACAAAAATATTTGAAGAAAATCAAAAAAGAACTTGAAGAAACGCCCATTTTTTCATAAAAACTATTTTTGCTTTAAAAAATACATAATCAACTGTATGTAGAAATATATTTGTTGGAAAGTGCATAAAAATACCTTTTATTTGATATATAATTTGTTGCAACAAAATCTTCGACGCTTTAAAAAAATAACCCTGGCCGATCCAACACCGATCACGCTGACCACAATATTTGTGTGTGCTATACGTTTCGTGCCACAAAAAATAATCATGGCCGATTCAACTCAAGAAGCCTTCGGGCCTTTAATATGACCAATCCGCCAGCAACACAAATAAAGGAAAATTCTTGTAAAACTTAAATCTAACTACTTATATAAATTTATATAACAAATGAAAGGTATTTTTGTGCACTTTTCGACAATATTTGACATATAATTAGTTACGTATTTTTTAAATAAAAGTTTTCATGAAAATATGGCTATTATTTAAAGTTTTTCGATTTTCTCCAAATAAGTACATATACAAATAATAAATATAAAAATATATTACCAAGCCGCGTGTTTGACAGTGTTAAGTCATAGATTTTTGGTGAACTAATAAAAGTTGGCTCTTCGTAGAGAGTGGTGCTAAAATGAATATCATGTATTTGGAAATTAAGTGCACTTTAAACTATTATTTTTAGTATTTCTCTAAGTAAAGTGTACTCTTACTAAGGACTATGATTATGCGCCGTTGTTTCATGACCTATTTTCATAAAGTAAAAGTTAGAAAAACAAGTTTAGAATGGAAAAGGTGAGTAAACAATTTGAATAAATAAATAAATACATAAGCAAAGCTTTTTTTTAAGTTTGCTTTTAGTTTAGATATCAGCTGGTGGTACAACTTGCGAGATGTTACAAGAATGGCGTTCTTGCTCTTTTTTGGATAGTTCTCTTTTTAAGGGCGAATGCTGCCAAATTCTTGGAAATTTCTTTGATGGATAACTTGTACTGAATTTTTAGATAAACCCTCTAATAATTACAAAATAGTTCATCAAAAATTTAAAGAAATATAAAATCTCTTTACATTAGAGTAGAAATACTTCGAAGCCACAGCACAAGGCGAATTCATATTGAATTCGCTTTAAGTCAAAATAGTTTGTTTGTTGTAAATCATACTGTCACCGTGTGTATATTTTGTTAGTGTAAACTTTTGTTTTTGTACTTATAACACCACCTGATATGAATTCGCCTTGCCACAGCAGGAACTTATTTTTATGACGTTTTGGATTTTTTTTTAACTGGAAAAGCTAATTAAGATGGAAAAATGTTGCTCTTATTTCAACCATCATATAGATACAATTTTTCTGTTCAGACCGCAAATCTCTAACGCCTGGTTTCCATTAGTACATTTTTTGTGACAAATCTTCGCATGTTAATGAAAACAGTAAACAATTTTGCTTATTTAGAAATGTTTACATTTCTTGTCAAGTTTTTCCATCACTAACATAATGAAAACAAGACATTATTTTTCTATCATCCCACATACCAGGTGGTGTTGAGCGTACAACAACAAAAATGCACCCTAACAAATTGTGCGGACACTGACAGTGAGAATCAGTGAGAGTTACAACAAACGCATAATTTTGACATTCAGCCCAGCAAGCGAATTCACTCAGCAGCTTTCTCAACACCACCTTATATGAATTCGCCTCGCCACATACACATACGGAATCAGCAAATTTGTAAGGGAGATAAATCCATATATTCTCGACATTTTCAACATTTCTTCAAAGTCGGAAAAACGAATTCTATTAAGAATGAAATAAAAACAAGACACCAAAGTAAAGTTTAAGGTATAATACACACCCTTATACTAAAACCCCAATGTGGTGCTTTCATCTTTACACTGCCTTATCGACATGTCAACGTTTCCAGCGGAAGCGTCAAAATTTTATTTTCTGTTAAATAAAAACCTGCAAATATTAGCACGATAATTTGTCAAACAAAGTTTGTGGAATTTATAAGTTAAATCAGTACATTAGTATTATATTGTATAAGTCGCTATTATTATTATAAATTTAAAAAAAAAAACCAGCTTTTGTGGTTGCAAAAACAAAAAATACTACATAGCGGAATAATCAGCTTTCTCAAATTTTTTCGCTTTATTTCTCTCTGTTCAGCTGGGTTTTTGAGTTGAAAAACGATTTACAGTAAATTTAGCGAAAGTACTACTTGACAATTATCAGGAGGCCTGTTTTTTTGTAACAGACAAGCACTCGAACGTTCCAACACGGATAAAATTTACTTTCGTAGCAAAAACAGCTCTGTTGGCATCTTTCATGTGATTTGTTCGTCACTATTTAGGAACGAAAAATGTGACTTGGTGTTAAACTGAAATTTCTCTTGTATTTTCTTAGGGCTCATTCCAAAGAATGTAATACGTTTTAAGGACTTCATCGAAAACCTGTTTTTGAAGATTTTCTAAATGGTCCTTATATGATTGATATAGTATGTTATGGAGACTGATATATTACGTCACAGTTTTAGCTGTCTAAATATAGGAGCTTTGATGTTAAATCTCTTATCGAAAGTTGAATTAAAAGAAGTTATAACCCAAAAAACCTGAAATCTGTGCAATCAGTTGTGTGGAAGCTATAAGGTATAGTGATCCGATCTTGATGACTTTCCTTGCACACTTTCTATTCGTAATAAGTAAGGAAGGGGAGTGTCAAATTTCATGTTCTTAGCTGTATTAGTATAGGAGTTATAATGGAAAACCTCATAGCCGAACAATCAGTTGTATAGCAGCTAAATGTGGTCTGATAAACGTTTAAAAAATTATAGAAATACATCTGCCCACCAAGTTTCAGTCAGATATCTCTAAAACAGACAGACGGGATGACTGACGGGCAAGTTTTAATCGAGTCAGCTCGTCGTTCTGATCGTTTTGGTATAGTTGGATATGTGTATATCTCTTGTACTTACAAACATCGGACCAAAGTTACCATTCCATCGCAATGAAAGGTATAAAAAGTTGGGGAAAAGTCTAAACGCTAAAATATTATTTTCTTCGATAAGCTCAGAAAATAAAAGTTCCTTGTTATAGAAAGATCACAAATTGTCAAATGAATCTCAGGTATTCACGTTGTTCGTGGAAATTTTATGTTAGAAAAAAGTTCTCACCAAGGCGAATTAGCCTTCGAAAGCGTTTTGAGAAATGTTGGTGGCTGTAATATGTAAATCCAGGTCGTTCCAGTATCTTAGACCCGACTCTCGTGCGACCGAATGCGTCGCACGGTACGTTGAATACGGAGCTCCCGTTCTTAGCGCTCATGTGCGTCAAATGTATGTTTTGATTTTTTTTTTCGTAATATGTGCCTACATATTGAGCCTTAACCGCGAAAAAAACGTAAGTAATTTATTTTTTTTAAATTTCGTTTTGATGCAGATATACTCCTGTCTAGATGGTTGGTTGTGGCTGCCTAGGAAAAACCTAGGAGCCAATTAGCGCTTAGAGCGCCATTTTGATACGCTGATTCAACGGAAACCTATTTTTCCCGCTGTTGTGATACCTAATTTTCCAACCATTTGGGTTTGTGGATGAATCTACTGATGTTCATTGTGCAGCTAGAGACATTCTTCAGGGTACTCGCCAGGGATAATTGTAGTGATTGCTGTCTACTACGAGCTAGGGCCGTACACTCACAGAGATAGAGAAGAACTGTTTCGGCCAATCGGCCAATCGGTCAGGGTCCCATTATCGTGGTTGTCAGTCTCAATAGGTATATCTTTCCTTGATTTGTTTTAAGTGGCCATATTTACTTCGCAATTTTGCAAGTAGTCAATCAATTCCATCTTGTTTCTGCCATTCATGAGAACTGCCACTGCAGTTTTCTCTTTGGAAGATGATAGCAATGTTAGGTAACCAGAACGAGAGAGAGACGTCTAACTTCTCTGAAAACACCTCCTCACTCACTTCGCAGTCCATTTTGGACAAGTCGGTCTCCCTCTACTCCAGCCCCGTCTTGAAGGAAACTTCAGCTTAAAGTTTTGCTTGATAGCAAGCGATGGAGTCAGTTTGTTCCTCTGTTTCTTAGAGCTTATCAAGAGCTCATCTAAGCCTGTACTGCTTTGCCTTCCAGGATCTGGACTCTCTGAGTCTGAGAGTTCGCAGTAAATTAACGAATGTGGAGCTGGATAAGCACCTGATTCAGAAGCGCCCAAGTATTTTGCCTCAGAGGACAATGTGAGAATCTATTTAGGGAAAGAAGTCTGGATTGTGTTATTTTCGTTAATTAGTAAACAGCATCAGTTCTCTCTTGCGAGAATTGACATTGAGCCCACTTTTTGAGGCCAATGTGTGTAACCTGGACAGAGCTCCCTCAAGAACTTTGCTGATCGTCGAGGGCAAGAGATGTGGTACTGCCACCACAACATCATCTACGTATCCAACTACCTTTACTCCACCTTTATTGAGTTCTTGTGGAATATTGTTCACTGTCACCACTCAGAGGATCGGAGATTAGACTTCACCATGATGATTACCCCCGATCCATTGCTTGATGGTATAATTCTATTACTTAGCATTGGTCAACCCACCTGCATATTGGGGTCAGAGACTTCAAACCTAGGGAGGGATTGACTAATTGCGTAAGTTTTCACGTTTTTGAAGTGTAAACTGCTTATAGTGGAGTGATTCCTCTACGGTCCCTCATCGAGACCTTAATGTACGCCAGTTGGGCCGTCGATAGTTTTGATAGTCCTGGAAAGGAACTTATGTGCAAAAAACAAAAATACTTCTACAGCTACAATCTCGATATACATATATATTTCGCACATACATAATTGTATCTACGTTAATACTTTATTATAATTGGTGAAAGGAATTTTTTTGTGTAGCAATGTAAAAAATCGAATAAAATTAGTACATCCCTTCATTTAATTCAAAAGTTTGTTGGTAACTAGAGTAGAGTTCCACCCCTAGGGATTATAATAACATTTTTGTGTATCTGTCTGAAAACTGAAGATGGTGGCAGAAAATGATAGTAAATTTTCTAAAAATAACGGCTTCAGTGTTAACATTTCTTTTACTTTCACCTCATGGAAGATATTAATATCAAAATTCTATTAGATTTCATTAGATCACTCCGAGAGAGTGAAGAAAATAAAAGCTAAATCAAATACTTAAAATAATATTAAATCTTTTCGCTAACTACGTACAAATCAGTTAATTCAAGTGGAAAATTTTCTATTTGTTTTTGAAACTCACAATTCTCCCCCTATTTTTAAGGAGTTGTTAAAACAAGCAGTTACCAAAATGTTGTAAAAACCAGCGGCTAGCGTATCAAAACAAATTTGCAAAGGGCAAGTGTGTGACGAAAGCGCGGGCAGCCAATTTCACTAGACATAGTACTACGACAGCTAATGCAGGGCATGAGGTTTAAAAGACAACAACATAAACCAAAAACTGTGGCATTAAACAGAAAATCTGTCAAGATAACTTAGCTCAACTACGTACCTTTTTTCATATCAAGCACAAGGCTGCTTAGGAAGTCATTTGCACAGCGATTTAATTTGTATATAAAATATATTTATAGGTCCTAATCAAGTCAAATAAGTCGGTTTTGCCAAATGTTTACTAAAAGGAAATTTTTTGTATAAACGAATGTAAAGTTCTCAGTCATCGCCAAAATGTGTATGTATTTGTAAAAATTCCTGTTGTTTCCCTGCCAGCCACGACTAACCTCTGAAACTCAAAAGTTTTCAAACACATTCAGTTATAATATATACATATATAAATATATAAATAAATATTTTAATTAGTTTTGTAAATATTTAAAATTTGTCCTAACTATTTCTATGCTGGATTTACAAAAATTTAAGCTTCAGCATATTATGCTTTTTTATTGTAACTATGTATAATAACAAGGGAACGACCGAACTTCGGCATCGGCCATGTTCGGCTACTGACCGAAACACAAAACAAAATACTAATATATGGATCCAATCCTTATGAGATATGTATGCAAATCTGAACTTATTGTTATTTGGAAGATTTTTTTGTCATCATTGAAATTCGTTATTTTGTGATTTCTATTTTTTTGATGAAGTTTAAATTTTGTGGTTTTTTAATTTTTTTATTCAAGCTTGGACGTTATTTTTTTTAATTTATTTTTACTTTTTCGATCAAATTTGATCGATTTTTGTGATTTGAATTTTTTCGATCAAACATACTCGCTGTTCTTGGATTAAAATTTTTCCGATCATATTTGATCGATATTTTGCGATATTTTTCTTCGATCATAAAACATTTTTGTTATTGTTGTTTTATTATCATCGCCGACAAACTTTTTTTACGTTTAGTATGTTCGCAAAATTTTAAATCCAAGTATAACGATTATTTTTGGTCGAAAAAATCATAAAATATCGATAATATGTAATTGAAAAAATAAAAATCACAAAATTACAATTAAGTCATGCTTTGAATAAGACAAAATTTTAAAAATATTGTTTTAAATTTAAAGACTTTTTATTTGAAAGTGCAGGAATATTTTGACTTCGCTTTGAAAAAGTGCAAACCTGCACAGGCTGACATGGAAAATTACCAAGAATGATAATATACGAGACAAGGTGAACCCATAGAAGGTGATAGCAAGATAAACAAGGCGAATCCGCTGTATATTTTGTTTGTGTAATTTTGCGAGTGAAATATCAAAAACTGAATTCGCCGATTTTGCTTATGTATTTTTTTTGTGTAAACAAAAAAACTCAGCGAACTTGGTAAGAAAAACAAGCATTCAGCTCATGGGATGCTATCACCTTGTATGAATTCGCCTTGATACGACATTATGACCACACTGACAGCGAACACGTCACAGTTGTCACTGCCACAACAATAATGAGAAAAAAAGGTGACAACTGCCCTTGAGGGTTCTATTTTCGCTGGAGCTGCCTCGATACAAAGCTTAGAAATTCACTTTCATTATTCAGTGTTTAACATAATTTAAAAATCTCTCAAATCTAGAAAAATCACCGTTTTAATTGTCTTTAATGACGTCAAACGAGGCAAGTACGAAGTAACGGAAGTGCTTTTGCCGTCCACTTCTATTATCTGCATATTAGAAAATTAGAAGAGTTCAACTAAACTTGCTTTCCATGTGACGTGACTGAATGCTTGCGATAATGATCGACAACGCCCTTACAAATCTAACCATTTTTTCACCACTTTTGTAGTGAACGTTTTTACCAGATTTTTCAGCGCTCGTGGCTGGTAGGGTTATATTCAATTTATATTTACTTGTATCATCTATGCACATAACTATATATGGTACATATATATGTATTTTTCGTATACATTACGCGAAAGTTTTGTCTATTTTATTAAAAACCATTTTTTTACTTATAAATTTCATTGCGCAGTAGACAATATGTGTTCATATCTCAAAGTGAATAAAAGTACAAATAATATGTAGAAAGTAGAAAAGTAATTTCGTATGCCTGCTTCAAAACGCCCTTTACTGTTTATCTAGATTCTAGATATAAAAATAAACGCAAATATAACAACAGACATACTCGAACACACCAAAAAAAAAAAAAAATATTATAATAAAAAAAAATACTAAGGGCAAAAGGACGTTTTCAAATGTTGTGAATTGTCTAATTAGAGGTTGGGGGAAACCACATGGGAGCGTATACAGCGGCAATCATACCATCCATATATGTGCATATGTAGTAGCAATAAAATTGTATAATGATAAAATCTCACCGAACATAGCACATTTAAAAGTCAGCGAGAGTAGTACGCCGACGACTGTGCGCGAAACTTTTTATTATTTCCTTATTTCCATGCAAAAGCCTACGCTCATACTACTACTTGGCGTAGTTGAAGCTTTTCATTAAATATTTCTAACAGTTTGGGCTTACAATTTGTAAAATTCAATAGTGGGGGATATTTGTAGATTTTATCCTATCCCACAATAAGAAAATGGCAGCTTTTGTAATTTGGAGCGTAGCAATAAATGTGAACAATTAATTTACACACCAACAATTTATTGTGTTTTCATAAAAGTAATCGTACTTAAAGTCATACATAGCTTTGTATGTATGTATGTATGTATTTGAATAAATATACATATATGTTTTGTATGCAACCACAAGGCTATTGCTCAATTTTGTAGCAACCCCCGAATTATCCATTGTCCATCTATGTTACACACATGGCTGATTCCATGGTATGGTTGATCTGATGGAATAAAAATGAAGTATGTACATACTTTAATGACGTTTTTGCTACCCCACATGCAATGGATGGATTATATTAGGCCCGTTTCTTTGCACCCGTTTCTTTGCACCCGAGTTGCAAAAGAACACTAGGTAGAATTGCATGTAAAGCAACAACACTAACTCAGAAAAATATGTGAGTTGAGCCAACTCGGTAAAATGATATCCGACCTGTGATGTAGTGTTGGGAAGTGAACAAACTGCGCTATTGTGAATGAGCCGGAAGAAAATACATGGAAAATTTAAAATTTACTTAAAAATTGCCAGCACAACTATTTTTCGCTCTTAAATATCACTAAACAAATCGCATATTTCATGAAAGAGGCTAACCGGGTTGCTTTTGCAACTAAGGGAAATTTTATCCGAGTTGGAGACAGACCTTAAAATATTTTTCTGTTATTCTACTCGGAAGTACGCAGGTTCTGAGTGTTCGTTATGAAAACCCAGTACAAATTAGCCAGTGAAAAAACTTAGAGAATAATGCCCAGTTTTACAGTCCGTGCTTAAGTAAAATCTCAGCTAACCATCATTTGAGACTGTCTAATCGTTTGGGTTTCACAGTCGATGCTTAAGTTCTATTAAAATTTATTAAAACAATTTGGTTACACTATGAAAAACGTATATGCATATGTTTCACAAGTGTTATCTTTAGAAAAATTTGTGGTCGAAAGAAATATATTTGTAAACAAAACTTACAATAATCGAAAGCTCAATTGAGCAAAACAATAAAAGGGCACCAAAGTTTATCGCAAGCGAACGGTACCAGCTTTGAAACTCGTTGCGAAAATTGGACAGAGAGCAAGCAGACGACTTGGGAAACAAATGCAAACAGTGCCAAAAATCCAAAACAAAAATCAGCTGTTATTTAAGCAGTACGATTTTTAGTACTTAAACATAACTTAATACAGTAAAACACTATTTCATTTATTTTAAGCATAACTTAAGCACTAACTGTAAAACCGGGCATAAGTCTTGCTCTCTCAAAGACAGAAACATACTAAATTTTTAGCGAACAGGAATTAGTAAAGATTTGCAAGGAAGTTGCATTTGAATTAATGCTTTTAAATCATTTTACTTCCACAGTTGGTTTCTTTTTCCGCTTGGTCGTTAATAAATCACTAATATTTATGCTCAAATGCAACCATATGCCACAATCAGCTGTTTTGCTTGCTTGTTAATTCGTAGTGGAGAAATTTTTCCCTCCAAGTAAAATATCAAAATTGCGCGCTTTCCTTGCAAGTTTAGCAAGTTTTTTGCCTAAAGGAACACTCTTAATATGATTTTATGATGAAAGCACGTTAAAATGTTAATTTTTTTTTTCATTTTGTATTCAAAGTGCCATCTAGCTTCTGTTTTTGGTAAGAATATATTGCATATTCAGAATTCTCATATACAGTCACCCGTAGAAACACCTTTTGTACTTCTCCACGGCCACCAATTAAAAAAAAATCATATAGAGTTAATAAAAAGATCTGGGCATTCAATTAGCCGAACTTTAAGCTAACATTTGCAGCATCAAGTGAACAGCCGAACATATTGAAAATAAAATGTTCTATGATTTCTATGCTATATATGTATGTATGCATTATTATATTGTATATAATTTCTATGCCAAATGCGCTAGTCTACAAGTTTTGCCAAGGGTTGATCGAGGAATTTGATTGAAATGCGATATGTTGTAGTATATATATTTCCTTTTAGAAGACAAATATCGGATGTCCATGCAGAAATTCTTTATAGTCATGAGATTTGAAGTGGTGCTTATCAAGACGTTGGAGTTGGAATAGTTAACATTAACTTGCTAAATTTGTTTGTAAAATTTGCTTTACATTTTTAAGGTTTCCAGTTTTAGAGCCACATAACGAAACACTTTTTCTTAAAACATTGTTAATATTTACTTATTTTAGATGAGTTATTCCACCAAAAATATATTCTCCTAATACCTACTATCATTGATAAGGAAAATGTAGTGACCAAAAATAACTGTTATTCGGAATTTACAGTTTGCATATGTTTCACGAACTCGGAAATTTAACAAAAAATTTGTTTCATAAGATTTATTAAATGAGAAAAATTTGTTTCGGTGTTATTTGCCTTTTTATTCTTTACGTTGACTGATAATTATAAGGTAGATTAAATATTTTTTTCCGTTGGCAATAATAGTTACATATTTTGCTATGTTATTTTTACGTTGCCCAATAAGAGTTATTTCATCTTCACCCTTATATTTTACTATATTTAAATATTAGTTCTAGTTCCATTATATTTCCAATAGATGACTTTAGTAATCTGTATTTCGCGTTGAATAAGTGCGATCGGGTTGTGCTTTATTTACATAGTTAGAAAGACAAGTTTCCGTATTAAAAAAATTCTGAACTCTGTCATGACCGCGGGTGAAAGACACCAGCAATTTTCGTTTCGTCGATTCCGTTTAGTTAATTATCATCAAATATGCGCCGCTTGTGGAAAGCCCGTTCTAAATTATCATGTAAGCACTGTTTCGATTGCCCAGGACCGGATTTTCATCTGCGAATCGCAGCTGAATCACAACAAAATCGATCCATTTCTGGGAGGTTTTTATGCATCTACCTTATTGTCCGGACCTGACACCAAGTGATTACCTGTAACTGCCTAAAGCGAATGATTTTGGTGGTGCAAAACTAGCCTCAAGAGAATCTTGTGAAATCGACTGTCCCAGATTTTTGACAATAGGGACGAGAGTTTCTAGGGACAGTGACATTACGAAATTACCTTCAAAATGGCAATAAGTTATCGAACAAAACGGATCATTCTAACTATGCTAAATAAAACCTTCAATTTAATGCCAAAATAAAAGATTTTTTTTTACTAGACTTAATATTTATCTTTATTTTCACTTTAATATTTTTTTCTGCTGTCGCTTCACTTTAATTCTCATCATGTTTATGTTCTTCTCCATCTTCATCTTCATCACTATCCCTAACTCACAGCTTCTATACGTTGGAAAGTAACTCTTTTTAAACAAAGTAAAAATAAACGTTGGACAAGAACCGTTATCAGGCAATCCAAAAAATAAACGTTGGGATATAGCTCTTTTCTACAAAATAAAGTATATTTTCTTTCTAATAATTGTTATGAAGCATTGTTTTCACAATAAAACTTATAACTATTAGGTCCCTGGAAAAATTCCCAGTTTGATTGCGTAGAATTTTCCTCTGGTACCAACATTCAATCGTTCGCCAATATCTACACGTACATATATGCATACATATGCACATAGGTACTTATAGATAGCGATATTGCTGACGACACAATTAGGTGTTTTACAAGGTGTCATAAATCATAATATTTTAGAAATTTTACGACTTATAACACATTAAGGCACCGAGTGACAACCCTAAAAATTTAATTAAAAGTAGTTATTTGTTTCTCGTAAGAAAGATACAATAAATAAGTTTGTGCAAACAAAAAACAAAACTATTAATTACATATACCGGATTACGCTCGAATAGCTGTACTCCTGGTGATTGTTAATTTGTATAAGTTCGTTATGGAATTCAAATTGTTATTTTTCAATTAATAACTTTATGAATCAGAAGATGTTGATTTGCCCGATAAAAAAAAAAAATACAATCTTTGTGCGCGTCTAGTTTAAGGAGGATGGAAACTAGACGAGAAGTAGCCAGGAAATCCTAGAACTTCTCACGCAAACTCACTTTCCAGGGTATTAGATTTCAGGACTGTGGAAGACATTTCCCAATGCGAAGCTCCTCAACATACAAATCACTATTGATCGACGGTATCATACCTGCTTACCTTTCATAGATCTTAGTTATAATCAAACCAAGACTGAAAATAATATATGTATAGGATGACATTACCCTCAACTATATACCACTAACATGCGCCGATGTCCAACATGCATACAACAAAGGTAAGAGGCAAACCTCAAGCAGAAGTGAAATTCACTGTCGATAGCCTACTAAAAGAAATTCAAAGCAGTGGGGGAAAAGTGACAGCCTACGCAAATACCATTACCATAACGGTTGTAGGCAAGCATCAACATCATACATTGACTGGCCTGATCCAAGGGCGACTCAATAAATTCATACGGCGGAGCAGTATTCGAGATTGGGAAGTTAATCCCAAAAATTGGAATCCGTAGCTTAAAGTTGTGGAGGACGGAACAAGCCAAGTGTCTAGTCGTAATATTCGATAGGATTCGAAAGGGTCCGCAAACCTATAGCGACTAATTACTCATGCAGTTGGGCAGTAGTCAAGACTGAGGATTGGGGAGCAAAATTGTTGTAACGGCGGTTGTGAGACCAATCCGATTTAACGGTTTAGTAGTCGGGTGGGATGGTCCCTCTAAAAAAGTAAGTAAATATTAAGAAAGTGAAGGATTCAGCGGTTAGCAAAGCTGTTAATAACCGAGGCTATAAAATCTATAAAAACGCTTAGCGCGCTACGTAATAATCTCCCGTTAGTCCTACATACATATATACTAAGGAAGTTGCATATAACACTGGCATTAGACTAAATAAAATTAAAAACTGGGCAGGGATGTACAGTTCAATAATGACCGAACTAACCTAACTGCCTACGACAACCGACTGTGGGATTCCAATCGGATCGACCATACCCTTCAAAACCAATGATTTGATGGTATTCAAAATGGAATTTACTAGGTTATTTACAGATTGCTTCACATGTAGGCTTATATTTTCTAAATAACGCATGATCGGATATTTTGTATATGGAATAAACCGCGCAATTCCCGTCAGTGAAAAAATTTTCATAAATCAACTGTGATTTGTAGCCACATGAAACTTGCACGTTATCATACAAAAATTTAATGGGCTATAAAACTAGTAACTGAAATTAAAAAAAAATTGTAATTAAACATTTTTAAATCCAGTCAAAATGTTGTGGAGTTTGGAACATTTTTTTTAACATTGGGAATTTTTGTACACTTGAGCTCTATTACAGGATATAAATTGTAGTTTATTTTAGGTAAAGTAAAAGGTAATGGGTTTTTGACACCTAAAAATGCACAAGTTCCTGAGTTATCTTAGTTAACCCTAAACACAAAAAACTTGATAATACCGAACATTTTCATACCGCTGATTCCGAGCATAATTATTGTAAAATTTGCCATCTTATGATGTAAAAATATGGAAACCGTTATAATAACACAGTGCTACAAACGAAAAGAAATGCACGAACTTTCCAGAGGTCGCATAAAACTAAATTAACAGAAAATTTCTTAAATGTAAATGCTTTCTTGTAAAATTGTAAAAAAGAGCTACCAAAGTTGAAATAATAAGAAAAAATCGAGTAAATTTATGATTGATTGTAAACATTTTCCACGGATTCAAACTATTTTCGCAAAAGTTATTATTGATCTAAAACGTGTCAACATTATTCTTTCGAAAGATATATCAAAATCTAAAATAGCTAAAAAATTAAAAGACAAAAAGTTTCTTTTGTAGACGAGGTCATGCCCAATTGGTTTTTTAGGAATAAGTTAAGAATTTGGGGGTGCTAGGAAATTTTGAAACACATTTTTGTGAACGACTCGACTAGGTCTATGACCTTTACTAGGTCAATGGTAAAGTGTATTTTCACTGTAGCACAGTGTAATTTGTTGAAAAGATTATACGAGTATGCAGTAATATGAAAAAATATAAGAAAAAAAAGTTTTGGTACTCATTAGTTCACTACTCAACAACAACTAAATAAAGTCATATTTCACCGAGAGAAGTAGATATTATTAAGGACACGATATCGGAGCGAAAGTATCAAAATGGCACTCCTCATTCAAAATATCGCTCTAAAAGAATCAATTATATATACAATATCGAATTAAAAAGGCTCGATACTAGATAAAATATTTGTAACCAAATCGGAAATTAAGTTCAGCCACAATCTCTTCCGAAATGTTATTTTGAAACATTAGCTCCCTTTTATAGTACATTGTTTTATTTTTACTCACTTTGCTTCTTTTTTTTTTGTTACCAATACAGCAGTTCATACCTTATCGGGGATACACGGTAACAGGAATTAGCAAGGGACCAGGTTACAAAATGGCCTTAGTGCGGTTACCTTGTATTACTTACTGAATTGGCGCTATAACATCTTAAGCGATTTTTGACGAACTTCTCCTACAATTTGTGGAGTACGTCTCGATGTTGTAACACAAATTGAGGGACCTACAGTTTAACGCCGACTCCGAACGGCGAAAATTTTTTTTTTTGTGAGAAGTTTTTTTTTTCATGGCAGAAATTCACTCGGAGCTTTGCCATGGTCTGCCGAGCGGCGGCCCCTGACAGGATTCGAACCCGGGACCCACCGAACACTTGACGACGGCAGCCGTATAGCTTCACGTTATTTTCCTTCTATCTGATTAAATATTGTCATATCAAAATATGTTACTGTATTTAATTTTTATTACTGGGGTTCAAATACTCGATTCAAAAAAATGTCGTTTTAAAACTATCGAGTAAAAAATATCGCTATCGAATAGCAAGAAAGGTATCGTATTGCAATTCATATCCCTAGTTATCCTACAAAAATTGCCTAGATATAGCACAACCAGTAAAGGTTACTTTTTATGAAGGAATTGAATACTCTTTTGAACGCAACATCACGTTATCAAGCTTACAGCTGGTAACATCTTGCAAGTTTTACGAACAGCTGATTTAGTTGGCCCACGAACCAAAACTAAATATAGATTTGCCTTAACTTTTCCAGCAGGAAAACTAGAAGATTTACTATTTGGTAGTGATTTAAATTAAAACCCAACTTTTATCAAATACCCAGAGATGCATTATCAGTTAGTTGGCAAGTCATGTAGAAGTATCCAAAAAGGAGTTGTGCGTTGTTTCTACGGAAAACTTTAAGTAATTAATAATAATAACTATAATAATTTAAGGAAAATGAAATTTCATGAAATTTTACTGTCACTTTATTATATTAAAAGCATTGTTTACACTTTTGATTTACTTTGAAGCAGGCAATACATAAAAAGGTAGATGTGGTAGTTTTATTTCGACCATTTTTGATTAGCTACTAATCGGATAAAAATAGTTAATAATTAATTAGAATACCTTTTGTAAAAAGGTAGCTACCAAAGGCTTATTTGTGCCGTATAATAGTTAGATAGTAGTAGTTAGTTGTCAACAATGCAGAGGTAACCAGCGCTGACTTTTCTTCGGCCATCGTTATACAAAAATAGTTAGCTGATCTCAAAGAAAATATACAATTAATAGTCAGCACTAGTATTTCTGTAAACAGATTAAAGTTTGGTTTAAGCTACCTTCACTTCCTGCAGGGTTATTTTCTGTCTTTTTTGTTAAATTTGTTTAAAAAAAGTAATAAGTTTCTTATGCCTATTGCGCTCACAAAAAGTACTGCAGTCATTTTGCTCTCTCAAACCATCTGCTACATGAATCTATATTGGGCCCGTTTCTTTGTAACCTAGTTGCAAAAGAACACTAAGGCTAACGAATTGCATGTAAAGCAAGAACGCTAACTCGGAAAAATATGCGAGTTGAGCCAACTCGGTAAAATGATATGTTGGGAAGTGAAAAAACTGCGCTATTGTGAGCGAGCCGGAAGAAAATACATAAGAAATTTCAGTTTAAGACCTAATTCACTTTTATTTGCATAGCATTTTTAAATATATAACTAAATCAACAAGAAATTTGTTTGCACAGCCATTTGCCGTTCTTAAATAGCACTAAACCAAGCGCATCTTTCATGAAAGATCCCAACAGGGTTGCTTTTGCAGCTAAAGGAAGTTCTATCCGAGTTCGAGCGTGCTTTTGCAAGTTAGGTACAATAAAACGGGCCCATTTTAAAGCAAAATCTGAGCAAGAAAGTAACAGCTCGAAGTATTGGTATTAAATAGTCATATGACAACATTTGTTCAAATTTCTTTTAATTATTAAAACATTAGCATATATGTACATATATATATATATAATTTCATTAGAGTTTGTGGTTAACTAATTCGATACTGATATGGAAACATTGTGTTTTTTGTCGTTGCCTCTAATTAACTTTTATGCGATATTAGAATATTTTTTTTTGTTACAATTTCTTTAGGGTTCATATTACGTGTTATCCAACTTCGCACAGCAGCCACATTAGTATAGACTCCCGGATGTTCCTTTTCGCCACACCCAATTCCAAATGAGACTATACCCACCTGTACGCCACCGAACACCAGTGGACCACCAGAATCGCCTGAGCACGCATCTAGGCCACCAAAAGACTCACCAGCGCACAACATTCGCGGTGTTATTTTAAAATGTTTATACTTTCTCAAACATTCCGACTGGGGAATGGTGTGGATGATAGCAACACGTAAATCCTCTTGCATTGCTCCACCTTCCTGAATTGCACCCCAACCCGTAACGCTGACCGGACTACGAGCTTTCGGCTTGTAAGTAGCCAAATTGATACGTCTTGCGCAAATACCAAGTTCTATGGCTTTTGAGAGATATATCAATCCGACATCGTAGTCCATTGTTGAAATGTCGAATTTTGGATGTTTTAATAAGCTTGAAGCAAAAATAATATTATTTGTGCCGCCAATATTTGTCACTCCATATTGAATGCTGTAATTGTGTGGATTGCTCTCCAATTGTAAACAATGCGCTGCCGTTAGTATTACACGTTCGCTTATTATACTACCTCCACAATAATGTGTGCCCCATATTCGCACCGATACAATATATGGATAGTTTGAGTTCTGCACAATATTGCCATTCGGAATACGTCCAAGTTGACAAATTAAACATTTCACCTGTTCTTCGCTTGTGGCATTTCGTATAAACACAGCGATCGCAGCGAGCCAAAATAAACTGCGTTGCATTTCGCGAATTCGATAATACTAGTTATGTTGGTTTGTGAGACCGTTACAATTTATACGCTGACAAAAACTTGCACAAACCTAGGTAATTGTTGATAATTGAAAATTTTCTAAAGCTTATGAAACGTGAGCTGTCACTACTAAATCTAATTAGGAATAAAATAAATAATAGAGATAGTATTTGTGTAACGAAAGATAAAAAATATATTGCAACCTGTCGCTGTGTCTCTTGTTAAATTATTTGTAAATATATTGGAAGTGCTCGTTACGTAAACGCCAAGAATGATGGAATACAAGATTGCGCTGATTGATCTGAAATTGGCTGTGACGTCACACCAGATTTACCTGAGGAAACACGTTCGTATGCATGTTAGAAAGAATACATAGTATGTACTGAATTTGTTAAACACGTTGGAAAGAATACACATACTCGCGAGTATATACATATACATATGTACACGGTTTTTGTAAACAAAATCTGTTGTGACGTAGTTCTGTCGAAATTTCCAAGAGAGGGTTAGCGGTACCACAATCTGTGCCACCTTCTGTATCTTTTTACCATGAGTTTTTTGCCGAGCGCGATTTGGTACAAATTATTATAAGCTTGTACAAGTTTTCTGCCAAACGAACACTCTTAATGTCAAACAAGTAAAGACTTCGGCTGTCTTCGGTTTTACCGATGGTTCATAACTTTTGTGAAATAAAAATATTTTTATTTACTATATTATTTTTGGAAACAAATATTTTTATCTCACATACATATGTATGTATACAATACGCGACAACACTATATCACAACTCAACAACTCTTTTTGTATTTTAAGTAGTTTGACAAACATGAATCAAATTTTATTTTATAATAAGAAATCATACGATAAAAGAAGATACAAAAATGATATATGTACATTAAAAAAAAAATTAGTCCATACATACATACATTCATACAAAAATACCATTCTCTGGTGAGACATAGCCAACAATTCTTCAGAATTGCTTATTAACTTACTGAATTGGCGCTATAACATCTTAAGCGATTTTGGCCGAACTTCTCCTACAATTTGTGGTGTGCGTCTTGATGTTGTAAATCGACGGACCTACAGTTTTACGCCGACTCCGAATGCCGAATACTGCTTTGTGAGAAGTTTTTTCATGGCAGCACCCAAGAGGTTTGCTTTGCCTGCCGAGGTGTGACTGGCCAGGCGGCTGGTTTCTACTAGAAATTTCATTTGTTCTTAACTACTTCCATCATCTGATTTGGTAATGACGTAAATAATTTTTTAATTAATTTTTGATGAATAGCCTCCCTACGGGAGCGCGCGATGGCCATTCCAAAAAAAATTGATTTCTTTATTCTGAAAAAAATGTGTTACGATTTTCGCCATTTGAACGGGCGCATTATCCTGCTGAAATATTATAGAACCTCTGGTAAATTATTGCCCTCGAAGAGCTTCATTACCAATCAAATTTATAGTCCACGCTTTTCATTTTGGGAGGCATGCATTTTTTTTCTTAATTTTTCCCAGCTATCAATTCAGGCCCACATCATCCAGCTACCACCTCCGTGCTGACGCCGGCTTAAAACTTCTGTTTCTAAACTTTTTTTTCGTTGAAAAAGAACTTGGCGTCATTTTTTCCATTTAACTGAGCTTCCGCAAAATTTAACCGTGCCGTCTTATGATAAGCTGTAAGGGGTGGCTTCCGTTGTAATTTGTTTGGGCTTATATTTATACTTGCAATTGTGTGGAAGTCTTTTGATATTCCGTATGATGGTTTTGATTTAAATTTTTTTCTGCAATTTTCCTGGCAGCAAGATATGAGTTCGAGGCTTCTCGTATAATAAGTCGCTGTTCTCTATCAGTGAGACGCAATGACAAACCTCCGTGTATATTTATGATTTGACAAAATGTCTAACAAAAATCATTTGAAATCCGAAGTCGAAACACACTCAACAGGTGGCGCTGTAGGCGCCGTCACTTAATTTTTCCGTTAAATTCAATTGCAGTTCAAAACGTGGCCTTAAATCATATACATATGTATTGCTAAATGACGACTGGACACATTTGGTTAGTTGTATTGGCTTCCATATAAGCAGTTTTTAAAGGGGTTGCCACCTTTTTAAAAACTTAAGCTGAATTAAAGTAGGCAGGGAAATCAAATATTGCAATTAGGGTATTCAACGAAAGCTTAATTTTCAAACTATTTTGGAAATGGTTGCCAGCAGTTTATACATAAACTAATTTTAATTAATAAGTTAAATTAAATTTTTCAATATGGGTGATATACTAAAACATTTAAGAATTTAAGAAAGCTTAATTTAAAAAAAAAATGTTTGTAGAATGTTGCCACCTGCTTCAAAACTGAATTAAAATTGTAACAAATTAAATCAAATATTGCGCTATGGGCCTCAAACGAAGAATGGTATAGGATTCAAAGGAAGTAGACTTAAAAAATGAGTTAAATTAAATTTATAAGCTAAATGAAATAACACAGTAATAGTATGAAAGGAAGGCGTTTATTTAATTTAATTAGTAAGGCCACTGAAATTCTTCAGTAGTGGTGCCAAACGAAAGAGTTTTAACAAAACTGTGATTGAGAAATATTTTTCGTGAGGGTTGCCAAATGTTTAAAACATTTAAATTCGATTAAAATTATAAGTTAAATGCATCATTGATACCGATGTGAATCGAAACAAGTTTAGGAAGGCTTAGCCCCGAAAAAAAAATTTCAGGTGTTGAAATCAAGATATCTCACATATTGGTTCATAGATTTACACAATTTTTTTTGAAAATAGTTTAAAAATTTTTGAATATAATTCTTGACCATCAAAAATTAAAAAAAATCTACATGTACATATGTACGTCAGGGTGGGCCATTTAAAAGTGTTCAAAGCATCATTACCACCACCCCACCCTAATGTACGTATTGAAAAATAGCTTCGAACGACAAATTGTTCTTTATATTGGAAAATGTTGAATTTTGGAGATTTCTTCCAAACGACACTATTGTTTGATGGGCATTTCTATAAATGAATTGGGTTTCAAAAAACCAGAATGGCAGGCCGCGTAGTTGCCAATGGCAAAAAAGTTTCAGCCTTAATCGGCAATTTAAAAAAAAAACGATTAAATTTTTAATAGCGGTATGGTTTTCCCACTTTGAAAAATCGTTATTTTCTCATATTATTCCCTAATAAAAACTGGCGTCGACCTCAATAAAATTACACTAGTGTGTAAAATATAAGGCCGAAAATAATAAAATAATTGAAAATAATAAATACAAGTTTAAAAATTTAAAATTTAAATGTTTTATTAAAGATTTGCAATGGGGAAAAAAGTAAAAAAGCAACTCGGCCCTGTTTTTAGCTTAAATATGGATCAAAGGGTTCGAATGTGAGAAAAATCATTCAAAGCCAGAGTGCACAACCCACGCAACTTTGCAAATGTAAACGCGTGTCTGCATTTATAAAAATTTAAGGGTTAATGCAAACAGGGATTGCGAAGCTTTGTGTATCAAAATGGTTGAAAAATAATCGAAGAGGAAAATATCTGATAATGAGCATACAGGGGGAGTATGCATATATTTGAAATGAGCAAATTGAATGGAAAATGAAAGTAACACCGCAATAGCAACAACAACTAACAAAATAGCATTGCAAAAGGCAGTTGGCAAGAGAATCACAGCATGGGGGAAAACTAAAAGGAAACATACTTATATTAGGAGCAAAGTGAGCAAAAAAACCATTTTATTTGAGAAGCTTTGATATGACATTTTTCCAAAGATAATTGGAGTTCCGTAAAATCTTTGAAAACATTCCAACAGGTTTAAATATTCGTAAATTAACAATTCTCTACAATCTAACCAATTTATAAATTCATCTTAGTTAAATTGAAAGATTTTGGCGCACAGCCCTAGCCAAAATACCGTCGACTGCAAAATTTTTTTGAACTATGACCTTTCTCAAATGTCTGTATCTCTTTCCGCGAGTAAAGATTTCAATATAATACAGTTGGTCTCTTATGTTCACTAATTTATTTTCAATAATATTTTATAAAAGTAAAGTTGATTCCGTGGCAAAAACCATATAAATAAAAGTCTGAAACTGTCTGACTTTCTCTAAATTTTTTCTAACAATTTTTACGAATCGCAAATCTAAAAATCTAACTGAATTATACAATGAATTTTGCAAACTTTTATTTATAAAATTCGTATAGATTTTATTACCGTTAGAGACATTTTTATGACAAAAAAAGAGCTACAAAAATCGAAAAAATGTCATACTGTTCGAGTTATTTTTTGGCTATCACTTCTGAACTTCTCAATCTTCAAGTGTCTTTCCATAAAAATCAGTATTTTTTGAACATTTTCGGGTTAGCATTTTTATATATAGCCCGTAACATTTTAGTATAATAAATTGCAAGTTTAAAAAAGCTCAAAAATTGCGTTCATTTTTAATATGCCTATATTTGTTTCACGTGTATGTGGTTGGTTGGCAAAATAAGCTTTTCTAAATTACAATACCTACGGTGTTGAAGTACATACCAATTGAAATAGGTTGCTGAGTATAATCTGGTAAAATTAATAAATTAGTTCCCGAAATATTTAAGGGAAAATTCTGTCCATCAGTGCCGGTTACGAACACGAACTACAAACGCGAACGAGATGAGGTGTTCGAAATTAATTGTTAATAAATAATAGTTTAAATTTAAAATATTAAAAAAACCGTGTTAAAACCTTCATTAAGTTGCTTTAAAAGTAAATTTAGTGTAAAAATATAGTAAAAAACACTCCACGACTTTTGAAAATGATATCGATTTTTTCTGTTTAATGTATGTATATTAAACATTTTTTCCTGCTTTTTACTTTATATTACACTGGTTTACAATATTAAGCTTTTGTCTGTTGCCGCGAATCCTGTGGTTGATATTGTTCACTCATCACTTGTTTTTGTCAAATCTACCCTCAAAATTTTTTGAGCAGCTCGAGTTACTTTGTTTTTGATTTCATCATTTATATTAATTTATGTCATATATATTAATCGATAACAGGCATATTTTACTGTGTTAAAATTAGTTTCTCTAGTTTTTGCGTCATGAGTAGTTCAAGGAGACGTTGTTTAAACAATCCAGATCATTTTTGCTATATATGCGGAGAATATGTGTTTAACAATAGTAGAAAAGTTATATCAGAGTTGGTGAAAAATACCTATTTTGAGTATTTTTTGAGTAAAAATGAGAAGTCTTGGGCTCCCAATTGTGTTTGTAAATCGTGTGTGGAATATTTAAGATTATGGAAAAGTGGTAAAAGAAGTACCTTTAAATTTGGAACACCGACTATTTGGCGAGAACCACAAAATCATCTCATAGACTGTTATTTTTGTAGTGTGAACATAAACGGTTTAAACACTAAAAATCGAGCTAAATGGCAATACCCAAGTACTAGTTGTGTTCAACGTCCAGTGCAGCGTTCACCTCACTCTTCAAAGCTTAAAAATATATCTGAACCATTAGAGCAAGACATTGAAGGACCAAGCTCATCACAAAATGATCCTGATTTTGAAGCTATGTCTAATGAGCCAAAATGCTTTTCCCAAAATGAGTTAGATGATCTTGCATTACCTTTTGTTCAGATATCAAAAAATTGTTGATAAAAATGAGCTTGAAGCAATACGAACCAAATGACTGGCGTTTATTCATTGACAGCTCAAAACGTAGCCTAAAATGTATTCTATTACATAATGGAAATAAATATGCTGGGGTACCTATTGCCCACAGTACAAAGTTAAAGGAGGAATATTGTAACATTTCGCTAGTCTTGAACAAAATAAAATACAATGACCATAAGTGGTTAATTTGTGTCGATTTAAAAATGGTCAACATTCTTCTCGGTCAACAAAGTGGTTACACCAAGTTTCCCTGTTTTATATGTCTTTGGGACAGTAGAGCTAAACAAGAACATTGGGTAAGAAAAAAACTGGCCCTTGAGAGCAAATATGGAGCCTGGAAAGCACAATATAGTCCACAATTCATTAGTATCTCGTGACAAAATTATCCTTCCACCATTACACATAAAACTGGCCATCATGAAACAGTTTGTAAAATCACTAGATAAAAATGGGAACTGTTTTTCTTACATTTGCCAAAAATTTCCTCAGCTCACTATGGAAAAGATTAAAGCCGGTATCTTTGATGGCCCTCAAATTAGACAACTTACGAATGATACTCAATTTAGAAATTCTATGACTGAGTCAGAACTAAAGGCTTGGACAGCTTTCGTATCTGTGATGCAGAATTTTCTCGGAAATCGGAAATCTGAAAATTATGTTGAACTTGTAGAAGACCTTCTGCTACAATTAAGAAATATGGGATGCAATATGAGTATAAAAGTCCACTTTCTCCATAGTCACCTGGACAGGTTTCCGAAAAATTTAGGAGATATGAGCGAAGAGCAGGGAGAGCGTATGCATCAAGGCTTACGCGTCATGGAAGAGCGCTATCAGGGTTTCTGGGATACAAATATGATGTCTGACTATTGTTGGTCTCTAATACGTCATTTTCCAAAGTCGACACATCGGAGAAAAGCTTTAAAATGAAGTTTTTTAGAACTCAATGATTAATTGTTTCTTTAAATAAAGTTTTTCTTATTAAATACATGTTTTTTTCTATCTAATACCTACATAGCTGAAACTCAGAAACTAGAGCTGATAAAAATATTCTTATTATATTTTTGAAAATAGCATATTATATGTAGTCAGCAACAGCTAAAATTTCTTCGGCAACAAATGTACTGTAAACTAGTGTTATTTATTGAAATATGTATGTTTTCTTGCCGATATTGATCATATGACCCAAATAACGAATACATGAAATTTTATATGGAAACAATTACCAACAACACCATAAGCAAATTATCAAAAATCAATGCACATTTTTTAGGAAATTAATACTTAATTATACTTGATAATTGAATGAAATATGCAACTGCGTATCCAACAATTTTCTAGAAATTCTGACTTTTATGAAAAAGTGTTAAATTTTATTAAAAGCAGCAAAATGTTTGAGGATTTAAAGTATACGGGTTTTATAGAATAAGGACCGGTACAGAAATTTCTGCAAGTTAAAATATGCATTGGTTTTTTATTGTTTTTTGTTTTTATTAATATTAAAACATACATACTCGTATTTGTAGTGATGATAGGAAAAGAAATTTTTTCACTTTATTCTTTGCTGTCCGTGCGCGCGAACTTTTCTTGAGAGGCCCGTCATCAAGTTTGGTTTTGTCCACTCATAGCGATACTGTCCGCCACATTCTTTTTATTTCTGTAATTGTTTTGGAAGGCTTCACAACTTTCAAAAGTCTGGCTTTCATCACAGCGCAATATCATGGTCGAAACTCTGCACATTAGGAGGGTTCAAGTTTTTTCTCACGTAACGCACCTGGTTATCTTCGAAAAACCTTTGGGTGACATTAGCGTAATGTGCTGGAGCCAAATCCGGACATTATGATGATGAAGAAAGGGCAGGAGATGATTTTGAAGATACCCTCTCACGTAAACTTCAGGGCTGAAATAGTGAAGAACGGCGAAGATTTACATATGAATGTATGTCCACATTCACAAATGGCTTGCCAAACTTTTCTATCTGGATGGTTTTTTCTGATTCAGAAATGTCTTCTCCAGACTGAACGCAGTAAAATTGGTTACCCGGCAAAGTCTCCCAAGTACATTTCCGAATAAGTTTCGTCGTCCATAACCACACAAAAATTTTTATTTGCCAGTTATACAACTTACTCTTTGTAAGTTGGTTGTGTGATTTTAGCTTTTTTGGCGACATCTCTTGTCGACATGGAGCAGTTCTTCCTAATTATGGCTATTACTTTTTGTTCCAACTGGACGTCTGCTGATCCATTTGGGCGACCGCTTCTTAGCTTATCCCAGTTATTAGTGACTTTCCTTCCTTAATGCGCAAAATCGTCCTTCGTACAATGCCAATGTTTTTTTGTAACTAATATTGGGGTTATTCGTCTAATGTATAACATTTTTTTGCGGAGCTCTTCGTTCATATTCATTTTCCATTGTTGATGCTTTGACAGAAGCAACTAATTAACGACCCTATGCTGATGAGCTGACAAAATTCAAGAACCTGACAATAGTCAAGTTTACTGCGCCTAAAACTATGCGGAAAAACGGGGTTCAGCCCGCTAATGATTCAACAGCCGTTATATGTAGTTGTTATGCCCTACTGAGTACGTGACTGCGACCGTTATATTCTGCGACATAGTTTTAAGCGCAGTAAACCTGACAACTGTCAGGATGATAAGTTTTGTTACGTCATCGGCATAGGGCGGCCAATTTCAAAGATTTAATTAAACACTAATTTAAAAATAATATTTTTTAAGCCTACTATGTTATTGCTAAAAAATTTTGCAGCGAGTCTAAAATTTGTAGAACTTTCGGTTAGTAGTAGCAAATAAAGGGTCGAAACCTGTCAAAAAATGCCTATATTTGGGCTTAGTACATTACTGTGTCTCTCATCAAACTTTTATTATGGCGCTGTTACTATGTCTGTTACGGATATAAAAGGCAAATTAAAAAGGTATACATAAAAATAGATTTTGCTTTTTTTTCCAAACTACTCTTAAATAAAATAAATTGCTTTCTAAATCAAAACCCATTTTTTAATTTCTCCTTTAGGAATCAACTTTCAAGACCGTGTATGCCAAATCCATATTTAATTTGACATTTATGTTTGTGAAAGCATCGCCAAAACTCATTTGGTTTACACGGAGGTCGTTTATCAAAAAAGTGTAGTATGTATGTATGTACTACCATTATAAATAGGATGTGTGCTGCATGAACTTTTGAGATATGTATGAAATGCCAGCAAAAGGGCAGAAACAATGTTTTTGCAGTACTGTCTGTATATATTTTCTACATATGGATATGTAGGACATTTATTTGATATGTATAGAAAGTATTGAATTGAATTATGGCGATGGGCACAAACAGCTGCAAATGCACACATATAGAGTATATACATACATACATATATTCTTATATATACTTGTAATATGTACATGGGAATATGCCTGTAATAAATGTCAAAACCAAAGTTCAATTCTGCTGTCATCTTACACCTCGGCTTCGCCTTCGCATTCGCCTTCGCATTATTTTATTTCAATTTCATCAAGCATTGTAATGTCCAAGGGAGCTGTGTGTAAGTTTTTCGATATTCCTACAATAATAAAAAATAATAAAAGTAAAAAACAAAAACAAATACCGAAAACTGAAGATGGCTAGCTTATGAAACAATGCAACCAAGTAGCTTGATTGGCTAACGTCGCTTTCTTTTCGCTGGCAATGCACAGATGGTTTTAATATGTTTTTCAGCACAGTATACAGATAAATTTCGATGTATGTATGTATGTAAATACATATATACTATGTATATACATATATTGTACTGTACTTTTATAGGTTTACATCGATATGTGGGCATCAGGCTAGGCTCATATCGAACATAACGCCTCATGTTGGCCCTTAAGGCAATCTATCTCTTTAATGATACAGTGCACGACAAAGTTTTGTTTACTTATTTTTTTTTTACTTTAATTTCAATTATTATTTTTGTTTTGTATAAAAATATTGTTCATTCTACAACAAATAGCGGTTAAATCCAAGTTTCGAACTTGGTTCAAACGGATGGGAAAATTAAACAAATTTTACATAAAATTTTAAAATTTTAAATTAATAATTGCATCTTTTTGAGAAAATTGTAGTATGCAGTTTTCTAGCGCTTTCAATTGTAGCTAAGTAAAGTGCAAGTTTTAAGTACCTAGAAATTACGGTTGATTTTTGGCAATTTTTTTCCTGACGCTCTTCCGTAAATGCGTCATGCTCGGATTTTTTTATATAGGCGCACAACATTGGCAGTAAAAATATTTTCAAAAATCAACGGTAATTTATAGTGACTTGAAATCGACACCCTATTGCTCTAAAATTGAATGGGCTATAAAACTGCAGGCCGAAATTTTTTCTAAAAATTCTAGTCAAAATTTGCACCGAGCTTGAAACTTCGATTTAACCCTTGTTTGTTGTAGAATGAACTTTTTATAAAAAAAAAAATTATTAAAGCAAAACAAATAGTCAAAACTTGTGATTATATAGCTGTGCTATCGTTTTGTCGTGCACTGTATGTTTGAAGCTTCAAATAAATGTAGCTAAAAAGTAATGCAAAATCAAATTTTAAGAAATTGTCTTCGAACAACTTCCCTTGAAAAGGTTTTGCCTATTTGTGGAAAATATCAAAATACTAAATTTGTGAGTGAAAAGCTTGGCCTAAATATGTCAACTTTGCAATCGTAGCCCAACGTTGTGACATATTCAATGTCTGTCATCTTAAGAATATGAGTAAAGGACTTTTCGCCTCTGCCTTTTTGTTGCAATACATAACAATAAAACAAAAAGGTACGTCTCTAGCGATTTATTGCCGTCACATGCCGAATATGTTTTCTACCCTTTCTTGCAGTCGATATTTGTGTCACACCCACAACCAAGGAAAACAAAAGTATTATGTACATATAATGAGAATTTAAAGAAAAAAACTGCTTTCTTGACTCAGCGAGCGCCTTGAATACAAGATTCCTTACCGAGACACATCCCAACTTACATACTCCAAATGTCATCCATCAGCTACATTAGTGTTTGAATATTCATGCATGTATCTGCGCCTATAAGGGAAAACAACTTGAGTCGGGTTAGGATAGAAAAATTTTAAACAAGGATATCCGGTTAGTGGTCGCGCAGTCAATGTTAAAATAAAGTTTTTTTTAGGGCTCGAGCCGAATAGATTTTACCTATTACTACGCAGCTACATATATTTTAATTAGAAGTCAGGGATGATAAATTAACGTTTGGAAATCGTGCAAAATGTCAGAAAAAAATACATATACAAAATTAAGCAAAAACCCCCCAACTTTTTTTTTTAATTTTCAGTAAAAAAAATTTCAAATATTTGTAAATTTCAAATTTTCAAATATTTTAAGAAACATGAGTTAAAAATTAAATTAAAAATTAGAAGTTTATATTTTCAGAGAAAAAGTGACTCGACTAAAAATTTCTAGGAACTTTTCCGGAGGAATTTGGAGGATGTAAATTCACATAAGATTTCAAAATGTTTGCTTTTATTACTTCTACTTCTTCTTTCATTCGGAAATTACAATTAGACATGGCGAGATAAAAAAATTTTCACCTCCAAATATTTAAATTTAACCTGCAAGTAAAGAACTCGAACAGAATTTGTTTAACTTAGTTCTCTAAGGTTCTAAGAGGAACAAGCCCAAATAAAAATTCGAATTTAAAAATTTCCTGATATTCGTGTTTCAAAGAACATAGAAAAGTTGTATCGAGTTTCGTTACCTGTGGCAAGAACTCTCGCCAAGAAACCAATTGGAACTAATCAGATTCTAATATCAGTCTGTAAAACTCAAATTAGTTCTGGTATGGTGTAATTGGTTGAGATTTCTATTAGATACCTAAGTACTTTCTTCAACTTCGAAGTTCGAATATGAAAGAAGAACAGAGGCAAAGGAGTCTCCTAATTTGTTGTCATCATATGAGAAATGGGAAAATGGACAGAATTCCCTGAACAATTTTATTCAGAATCGGAGTGGCATTTGTTTTGTTTTTTGTTTATATTTGTGGACACATTTTTTCATTTCGCCTTTGTATTTCTTGCTATCACAAATAAATTGATGTTGTAAAACCAAATTGTAGGACCTTCGCTTCCAATTGAATTTATATTTGTTGAAACTTGATGGAAGGCAGAGAACTAAGGTCTCTGTGGAAGGCGATGTGATGCCAAAGTACTTTTCGGTTTCAAATTGTCCCAAAAATGCACAATTGTGGCCATTTTACCATCACTGTTAGAAATCTGAAATGAGGGCTTAGTAGAACCTAATTTATTGTTAGAAATGCCCAACGTAATCGAACGATGGTGACATTTAGAAGTTTAATTTTCGCATTTTAGTGCAGAAATGCTAAATATCAACCGATTATATAGATCAAGCTAGTCTTTCAGTCTTAAGGAAGTCTCAAAAATTATATTCTAGGATTTTGCCAACTATTAATAAAAGCCTGTCGTCGCACGATGAGATCCAACCATTTTGTAACCACGCAAATCACGCATTACAAAGGTATCAAAACTGATAGCCTTTTGTTAGACATACTTTCAGGATGAATGCAATGGAATTAACAGTTTGAGCGTTATGTGGTGAGCGGTATTGCCAGAACTTTTTGAAACAAAAATACTATTTAAAAAAAAAGGCTTGCAATGGATAAATCAAAATTTGTTTAAGACTAGACTTATACATTGACAATTCTAATAGTTTATCTGTCGTACGATTTCATAACAAATTTTGTACGGTTTTCGCATATTTATATCGGCTTTATAAGCTTCAAAAATAATTTAGTTTTAAGACACGATGTAGTTTCTTCACACGTAAAATTAATTTATATTATTCATGTATCACATATTATATTTTCATGATTAGATAAATTTAAGAACATGTTAGAAGTTATCATCATTTGAACGAGATCTTTTTCGCAAGCAAAATAGTTACAACAAAAGTAAGAAAAGGCTAGATAGAGGATTAATGAAAATTTTCCGGGTATAAGAAAAAAAAAACAGCTAAATCTAGCCGGAAAAAGGTGGAAACTCTCTTATAAACTGCTATCAAAAAATTTGTATGTAAGTATACTATATGTTTGTATACTTGAGATATCCTTATGTCTCTCTTTTTCATAACTTTGTATTCAATTTTTTACAAGTCATCCCTCACATTTTTTTTCGAGACTAAGTTTTCCTAAACCTCAGTCAGTATTGTAATGGCTGCTTTAACGCTCTATGCTGATGTACTGACAAAACTCATCAACTTGACAGTTGTCAGGTTTACTGCGCTTAAAACTATGCCGCAAAATATAACGTCCTTGACTCAGACTCCGCGAGACACAATAACAACAACGATTGTTGTCAACATTACAGGCTGAACACCATTTTTGCGGTATAGTTTTAGGCGCTGTAAACCGGACAAGTGGCAGGTTGGCAACTTTTTAACAAGTAGGAGCACTTTCCAATTACGTTTCTGAAATAAATTTTTCTTAAACCTTTTTCGTTTGACAACAATATAGTAGAATTCCCGTTACCGTATCAATTAAAAAAAAAAAAAAATGTTTTCATATATAAATACTTAAATTCATATAAATATACTTAAATTAATATTTTTAAAAAGCTGGTAACACTCTTTAAACACATTTTTATGAACAATCACATGCCCTTATATTTGTTTCAACGTAGTGGTTTAATTTAATTTACTTTAATAAGCAGTTGGCAACCCTATTCAAAATTATTTTCAAAATAAAGCTTTCTTTAACCTCCTGCCTTTGAGACCGTTATTTTAGTATTTGCCTTGACTTATACTTTTAATAATTTTTTTAAACAAGTGGCAACCCTCTTCAAAATATTTCTAAACTTAAGCTTTCTTAAAACTTTTAGTTTGGCATTCTTGTTGTAAAATGCCATTTATTTTTTCATTTAACTTAATTTCCGTTTACACAGGTGCCCACCACTCATACTGCAATATTTGATTTCATGCCCTGTTTTGATTGAATTTAATATTTTAAATAGGTGGCAACTTTCTATTCTCTTTTTTTTAAAGAAATTTATTCTACTGAAACCACAATAACGAGCTATATATGTGCCAAATTTGTTTCGCCATCGTATTGCAATATGTAATTCAAATTATTTATTTAATTGTCTATACATTTTTTAACAGATGTCTACTCTCTCTAAAATATAGCTTATATTCGAATGCAGGTTATATACTATTTGTGTACTTAATTCTATACAAAAACGTTCACATTTATAATATAAGCTACCTCTAAATTGTCCAGATAGAATATACAACTATTAGAATTACATTTAATTTAATCTTTTAAGACACCAAATTTGCATTTGATAGTGGATTTTTGAAATTAGGCAAAAACGAGTTTTGCTGTTATTCCTTATTACCACAGGTATACATATACATACATACGTATTTATGAAAATATATACATACATATATACATACATACAAGAGTGCCGCTTTGCCTGTTCGTCTGCATCTAAGAAATTGTGGAATTGTTATTTTTGCTGATATTACAAATGCGCCTGTAACAGTAAACAAGGCTATGAAAATGACAAATCGTTTGTTGACATTTTACGTACTGGTGAATTTGTACAGATGACTGTGTGTTTTGCGGTCATTTGTTTGTGAACTAATGTTGCCATTCCATGGAGGATTGGCTGTTGCTGCTGCTGCTGCTTCTTGCTTTCTAATTTCACTGTAGCAGCTTCTGCTGATTGCTGCTCTGCTAACTGGCTATGCTTTCCAATGGCTCATAGTTGGGCAGATTATAATATAAGTATATAATTGTGTGGTTACAGGTATAAACATAGTAAAACCATTTCGTTTTTTACAAAAATTTAGTTAATACTTTTGAGAATATATTTGAAACAATGATAATCCAAGCTTGCGTTAAACTGAAAATCATCTACAAAGCTTGCAAAACGTGAGCGAAAATTTCATAAAATTTTGGTTGATCTAAACTGAGTAAAATACCCGCATTGTGTTAAATTAAATTTTCAAATATAATATAATCATTGAAAGTATTATTACAATTAAAAAATAAAAACACGCGTGCACCTATGTACATAATTGCGCCAGCCAGAAGTAAAATTTCTTTGTAGTAATAGAAATTAATAAAAGTAGTAGTAGTAATTAGTAGTATGATTAGTAAAAATAGTGGTAAAAATAAATAATAAATAGGTGTAGTAATTAGTAGTAGAATTAAAAGAAATAGTGGTCGAAATTAGTAAAAATAACACTGTGGAACAAATTTAGGTAAGCAAAAGTTAGGTCGATTCTGATTCGAGTGAGGGATGAAAATAGAGGCTAAATTAAAAGACCCGTATCGCGGCGTTTGTTTATGTTAGCTCGAATTTTGTTTTAATCGACCTTCGAACTTTGCTGTCAAATGCCGATTTTCAGCATATTGTTGTTTATATGGTTTTTTGGCTATAACTCTTCGACTAATTGATATTTTTTCAATCTGTTAAAGCCTAATTATTGCTAGACCCCTGTGCAACAATTAAGTTTAAAAAAAATATTCATTTAGAAAAATGTTGGAAATTTTTTTTTTTCCATGGTTTTTGAACATATTTTCCACAAAACTAAGTCTTTTTTGCGGTCTGTTTGATCCATAATATGCTTCTTAGTTTCTTCAATAAATTTCATTTGAAAAGAAAACAATCATAATACAAAACTTGCGTTTTCCAGCTTAATATTAATTTACTTCTCATTTCTTATGTACCAATTTTTTCAGTGTTGGTTTTTAAGAAACATTGAAAAAGAAATTATAAAAATATGGAAAAAATTTAATTTTGAAATGTTAGTTATGAAAAGTTTTAAGAAAAAAAATTAAACATATTAAATTAATGTTTTGGCCAGTTGCCGTTTAGCAGGCGGCTGTGGATCAACATCACTGCTATCTCTAATATCTTGGTCATCGTCATCATCATCAGAAAGGTCGGTAATTTCGTCCAACAGATATTCTGGAATTTCATCTTTGTCTTCCCCTTCTTCCTCGTTTTCCTTGTCTTCCTCTTCTTCAAAGGTGCTCTTATACCACCAACAAATTTCAGCGAGTATTGCATCTGGAGATCGCTTTCCTCTGTACCTGAAACGAAAATAGTTTTCAATCGTTAACATGTTTAAATTGTGCACTCTGACAAAGATATTAGAAAAATCTAGGAATTCAAAATATGCACACTCTATATTTACCTACAATGCCCGACAAAACTGAAGCACGAAACTCTTCAAACTACTACCTATCGAAATGATATTTTCAAACAGTTATTAAAACCAAATTTTTCTATATAATTTACAAGAGCGTACATTTGTTGTTGTGTTAAAAAAAGCAAATACCATAAAACTTTATAATAAACTGAAATATTGATTCAAACATGAAAGTAGTTTCGAATATGGTGCGACAAAACTAAAGCACATTAATATGTAATTGAGAAAAAAAATTATTACATCTAATATTTCGTTGCGTATCCATTGTTTTTCAATACCGCAGCACATCTGCGGAAATGCTTTTCCATTCATGTTACATTTAAGCAAATAAGGTATCCTTGTTGTTACAACTTTCGCGATGAATTTTACGATCTATAATCTTCCATAGCTGCTCTATGGAGTTGAGATCGGGAGATTGTGCAGGTCACTGCAAAACGTCGAGTTTGTTGGACATAAACCACTCTTCGCACATTTAGCGGTGTATTTAGGATCGTTGTCCTGTTGGTATATCCACTTTAATGGCATTTCCTCCTCAGCGTGGGGCAGCATAATAGTTTGAAGAATGTCTTTGTAGACAAATCTGTCCATTATGTCATTAACTTTGTGAAATCGAACCACTCCATTTTTTGAAAAACACCCCCAGATCATTACGCAGCTTCTCCCAGGTTTTACAGTACCTTTGGAATATTGCGGATTTAAGCGTTGCCCTTTTGGTCTACATAGTAGTTTCAATACATCAGAATCTTTGATGTCGAACTTGGATTCATTTGACCCAATAAAAGGACAGTTTGCCACTTATTGATAGTCCAGTTGATGAGTAAACTCAAGTCGTGCTTTGCTTTGCTTTGCTTTCTTTGATTTGAGAAACAAATGGGGTTTTCGCACTTCTGAAGGTTGCCGCCTTCGACAGTTCGTCGTTGAATGGATCTGAGACTAATTTCAAAAGATAATTCATTTCGTATTGATGTGACCGACATAAAAGGATACTTTTTGAGCTGCTCGGACAATTGCGCAATAGTTTCACGAGCAGTAGTTTTTGGTGTCCAAATAGCCGGAAGACCGGAATACGTCGTGTATTGTTCGGGAAATGAATAATTGCGCCAGCCAATAGTAAAACTTCTTTGTTGGAGTAGAAATTAATAAAAGTAGTCGTAGTAATAAATAGTGGTAGAAATTAGTAAATATAGTGGTAAAAAAAGTGGAAGATATTAGTGGAAATAGTGGAAGAAATTACTAAAAATAGTAGTATAAGTAAATAAAAATAGTGATAGTAATTAGTAGAAGAATTAGTAAAAATAGTGGTAGATATTAGTAAAAATAGTGTTAAAAATAGAAGAAAGAGATGAAGTTAGTAGTATAATTAGTTAGAATAGTAGTAGAAATTAGAAGTAGCGTTGGTAGAAATAGTGGTAGAAATTTGTAGAAATAGTGGTAGAAATTTGGAAAAAATAGTGGTACCAATTAGAAGTAGCGTTATTAAATATATTGCTAGAAATTAGTAAAAATAGTGGTAGAAATTTGTAGAAATAGTGGTAGTAATTAGTAGTAGCATTAGTAAAAATAGTTGTAGAAATTAGTCAAAATAGTGTTGGTAGAAATGAGTAAGAACAGTGGTAGAAATGACTAACAGTAGTAGTAAATTAGTAAAGCGACTCTGACGTGACTTTCATTGTACGATATTTTGACGCGACTTTCGTTACGCGATGTAAAAAATCACCGCAGCTAAAGAAGTTTTGCTTCAATAAATATTTAAACATTGAAATCACAGCTGATGAAATCACTGACGAAAAATCTAAAAAACCGCGAAAGCTTGATTTTATTTTGTTTGATTTTATCTAATTCATATATGTATGTATGTATATAAAGCTAAGTGTGAAATTATTAATAAAACGAATGTTTAAACGTGTTTACGAAAAAATACTAGCTTTTGGTTACTTCTGTATTGAAATACAATACATAAATTTCAGTAAAAGAGCGGTGAGCCATCACATGTAATTAGTTTTTCTTCTATTAACTAGCTGATGCTCAGTTCTCATAAAATATATAAGTATGTAGTTTTGTTGAAACTCTAACAGCTTCATTCTTCAATCGATATAAAAACGAGTATAATTACTAAAGCTAAAATAATTGTCTTTAAAAATACATTTTGTGATTTATTTTTGTAGTAAATATTAGCAAAGGATAAATAAACAGATAAATGGATTTTAAGAAAAGAACGCTCTTTAGATGAGTTCTTTATATCGAATTTAATCAATTTATAAAACAATAAAATTAAAAATTTACACACATGATTTGCATTTTATGCATTGTGCAATATCCATACGCTCCATCTTTGAATGAATTTAAAGCGATTATAATTTAAGCACTGATATCTATTTATGTATTTAAATGTCATACGTATCAATCAGATCAATTTCCCATCAACTAATTTTGTTTATGCGACAAAAGAGTCAAATAAATAAAGCAATTACAAATGTCTAAAAAGCAAACATAAATTGCTAAAAATACAAACACATTTACAATACATATGTATATACATCCGAAAATGCACACGCTCCAAACTAAAGTATAAATTTAAATAAATGCCGAAATCCATCAGAACTATTTAACTCGCTTTAAAAATAACATAACATTAGCTCGGTCGCTGAGGGCAGACTTGAAAAATATCCCTGCAAAATATTCGTACTACGTAGAAAAATCAACAAGAAAAACAGGGTGTTTCTACAAGAGGTTTAATTTTGAAATTAATAAAAAAAACGCAGTAACTTTGAGAGAAGGAGTTATATTTTACTTGAATACAAAGTACACATTTTGAAAACAATAATATTAGGCCCGTTTCTTTTTACCCGAATTGCAAAAAATAAAATTTTCTTTTACTTGTAAAAGTAACTCTGTTTTCATCTGCCATAGAGCATTCGCACGCTCTCTCTCTCTCTCTCTGTTTGGTGTTATTTAAGAACGGAAAATAATTCTGCAGGCAAATTTTATATGGCTGTATTTATAACTAGGCGACCGCCGTTGCCAAATGTGTGCAACGTGTGCGGGCTTCATTCGGTTGGTCCCGGGATCAAATTCTGACCGGGGCAAGTAAGAACATGGCCGTCCCTCCGCAGGCAATGGCAAACCCCCGAGTGTGTTTCTGCCATGAAAAAAACTTCTCACAGAAAACATTCGCCGTTCGGAGTCGGCAAACAAAATAGATGTAAGTTTTGTGATTGAATTCGCTGTTGGTATTCCCACGTCAAAAAGTGTCCGATATACATCTCTACTTATCGAAACTAACGATTTGTACTTTTATGGGGTAACCCGATCTAAATAGGGTTAGACCGCCGAAACAATAGTCCTTGGCCGGGTAAAACTTGGGTCATTCCGGTACGTAGAACCGACTGTAGTGGGAATTTTTAGATCAGAACAAGCGGAACAAGTGGGAGGAGCACCTGAAGTCCTGCAACCTAATCACGGGTGTCGGTATGCTCTGATCCACCATGCGGTCCTTGTCCAACCCGACGAAGCGCGACGACCGAGTGGAAATTTTACACAGAGAGAACCGTCCTAGTAGAGTTGGACTTGTCAAAAACTTTTGATACAGTAAGTCATTCCACGCTACTAGCCGACGTGGAAGCATCAACTCTCCCACAAAGATTGGAACTGTGGACCACGAAATACCTGTGTGGTTGCCAATCAACAGCTAAATTAAGGAGAATTAAACAAGGGATATCACACGGTGGCATCTTGTCTCCACTCTTGTTTAACCACAACATCACCAAGCTCCCTCAACCGCCAGTGGGAGTCACAATAGTCTCCTATGCCGATGATTACTCGATAATGGCAACCGGCAATGCAATTGATGACCTGTGCTCGAAAGTGAACGGATACCTTTCCGCCCTTGCCCATTTTTTCACAGGAGGAAACATGGCGTTGTCCCCTACTAAGTCCTCGGCGACCCCCTTTACCACCTGGACGAAGGCGGTCAGGCTGGATCTCAACATCCATATTGATGGCACCGCCATTCCTACGGTTAATCACCCGAGGATTCTGGGGGTTACATTTGACAACCTGCTCTCCTCTGCGTACACTACCGCAATCTCCAACAAAGTACAGACCCTCATCAATGTTCTCAAGTCGCTCGCTGGCACCTCTTGGGGCAAAAACAAAAAAACGTTGTTAGCCACATACAGGCGATTGGCCGACCGGTAATTAACTATGCTGCGCCAGTGTGGTCGCCGCGAAACAGTAGGACATAGTGGATGAAGCTGCAGACCTGCCAGAACGTCGTACTCCGCACGCTGACGGAATTTCTGGTGATGTCGCCTGAGGAACATCAAAAGGTCAATGTGCTCCGCGTAAAAGAGCACAACCTCATGCTCAGCAAGCAGTACCTTGCTGGGTGCCACCGCTCGGAGCACCCAAACAGGCATCAGCTTGCAGTTGAGCCACCCACCAGGCACAGTAGAAGGCATCTCTTAGAACTAAAGGACTAGATCCAGTCATATATAACGCAACACAACGCTGGATCCGGAGGGGTGCCGGCGGGTCCTAAGCAACATCCACAGAGAGACAGTCACCACCACCATCGACTCTCGCCAGACAAATGCTGTAATAGGAGCCCAACCACCACCACCGCGAGTCCCGCGTCACTCTGGCCCAATTGAGATCTGAATATTGTAGCAGACTTAACTCCTAGCTATCCAGAATCAACCCTAACATACCCAACACATTTCCGGTATGTGAAGAAACCGGGGCCGACATAAATCACCTATTCACATGCCCTCTCCACGTTTCCTGGGCCTCCTCCTAAATAAGTTTGACGAAAAAGACCATGGGTGAATCCGCTCTTCCACGAAACGTGACTAGCCGCTACAACAAAAACAGCAACATTTGTACTTTTAGTGCACTTTTCCGAAGAACTATTTGGAACACCCTTTTTAAACACAACTTCTAAAATTATACGACATTAAAGAGTTAAATAGTGCTAAAACGATGGAAATTCACCATTGACACTAACCGGCGATGACAATGTCGCGACAACTGTTGCAACAAAAATAAAAATGCAATATCAACTTATCAAGACAACAATAGCAACTGTGACAGCAACAGGAATAATATCGTCGAAAATATCTAACTGACAGCAACAATGGCAATAATATATTCATACGAGTACTTTTGTATAGACTCAGATGTACATACTATAGGTAAAAAAAAAAAGAAAATGTTACTCGTACACACATTTTGCGGCCTGAGTAAGAACGCAAGCACAGGATAAGCGGTGAAAGCGAGGAGCTCAGTTTTACACACACCCACACACTAGGAAGCATAAAAAAGGATAGACAGTTGGAGTTATCATCGATAAATATCGAAATACATAAATAACCATGAAGGACCGCATAAACATACAGACATACAGACAGACATCTACATTCCGGAACAAAACGTCATTGGGTGCGTCACTGTGGCGCTCAACCTGCTGCCCACCAAAGCTCACCTGTATCCGACCGACAGTGCGAAATATTTAAAGTAAAAAACTTCGACAATTTTGTTGTTGCTACCCTGGCGAGTACACTTGCGTGTGTGTGTGTGTGTGTGAGTGTGAGTATGTTAGCTTGCTAGGCTATGTGGGTGTGGGTGTGAGCGTTTAAACTGGAGGCCTGAAGTTGGCGTCTACGCTGAATAAATATTTATTTAAACGACCACGTGAGTTTATGTGCGTTTGTTTTTGAATGGTACTTACTTTTAATTTTATAGGGTCTTCAGAGCACTGTATATTTTTTTTTGCAAACCGCTACATATACAAAGATACATACATACATATTTAGTTAAGCACATGTGTTTTATTTGTACCCACACACACACACACGCATACCTGGAGTGACATCAATTTGATTTTATCTGCATAAAAGTGTTGATGTTTAAAAATTTAACTGTTCCCTGGCGTGTAAACAAATCAACGAATAGAAAAGAGTGTAGGTTAGGGTGACCCTTATTTGAGCAAAAAAGAAATTTTTCAAATTTAAAATGCATTTTTTATATTACTTACGTATACAAAAAAAAAAGATTTTTGATTTTGTGAACACGTGACTTCAAAGTTTTGGTTAAGAAAATATATGACAACTTTTTGCTATTTTATGTAGATGCTTTTAGTGGGTCAATGAAATATATAAATAAACAATAAATACTATTTTCAATTCTTTCGTACTTTTTCAAAGCTTTCAAAACAAAACATTAATCTGAATCTGGTGCTTTGAATGTCAAACTACGGTTTTTTACTTCTCATTCGTCTATCAATCCTAGTGCTTTGCACTATCTTGAATATGAAGATGTAACAAACATATTGTCAAGGGAATAAATCAGCGATCCAGAAAAATAATTATTTGACTGTTGAGTTTTAAAATAAGTCTTCCTAATTTTGATAAGAATTATAAAAACCTTTTGATAATAATTATGGGTAAGACAATTTTTTTTTAGTTATCGTTAACTATTATTTTGAGATCTATACTATAAAAGGCTCTTCATAATAATATTATTATAATATATTTATTGAAATTTATATTACAAAAGGCCGTACATAATAATCAGCGAGTTAAGTTTTTTTTACGTCGTTCAAAATATTGACATAATAATTATGAGTAAGAGCACTTTTTTTTATTTCTTGAAAGACGAAACTAGTTTGGGATCACTTAGGGATTAATTCGGCACCGATTCGGGATTAGTTCGAATTAATTTCTGGGCCAGTTCGGTATCACTTCTGGACTTGCCTTGGACAACACATAAAATAAAGCTCGAAATGATGGTCGTCTCTCACAAAAGATTCTTTTAGTTTGGCTTTATACAATTTCGTGAGCTTTTCAATTTCATTTTCATTTATCTGTTTCTTCACAAAATCAGCGCAAATTCTAAAATAAATAAATAAATTCGAAAGATGAATATCTCGGCTCTTAGTTACTTCAGGAATATTTGCCTCAAAAACACTTTTTATACCGAGTTCGGAAATGTGATGCCGATATGGAAAAAGTAAAAACCCTCTTTGTAGATTTTGCTCCAGAAGAGCCCAAGTTCGATTAAAAATACATGCATTAGATGCCATCTTATCACTAAAAAGCTAATATTGAAATACCCAAATGCCACTCTTTTCAATATCAAACATCTGCCAACCTTCGGTTTTTTCTTCTATAGAAACTGAAAATATTTGACGGGAATTTTCGCTATTCTACTCCCGACAGATTTTCTTTCGGGACCATCCATAAAGTACTTATTTTTCTTCTTTAGTCCCTCCTCTGCTTTGCTAACTGCCGCCAGCCGGAGACACCAAGTGAAGCCAAGTTCTTCACCAGCTGGTCTTTCCAACGTAGAGGAGGCTTTCCTTTGCCACCACCAGCCGGTACCGCATTGAATACCTTCAGGGTTGGAGCATTTTCTTACATTCGCTCTACATGTCCCAGCCAACATAGCCGCTATATTTTGATTCTCTGGACTATGTCTATGTCTCGGTAAAGCTTATACAGCTTATCGTTCCATGGTCTGCGATATTCGCCGTCGCAAAGACGTATGGATCCAAAACTCTTTCGGAGGATCGTTCTCTCGAACACTGCAAGAGCCATCTCAATTGATGTTGACAACGTCCATGGTTTTGCGCCATACAATAGAACGGACGTGATGAGGGACTTGTAGAGCGTGATTTTCGTTCTTCAAGAGAAAGCGTTACTGCTCATTTCCCTACTCAGCCCAAAGTAGGAATTGTTGGCAAGATAAATTCTTCTCTGGATTTCGAATCTGACATTATTATTGATGTTAATGCAGGTTATAAGATAAACAGAGGACTTTGTCAAAATTGTAACTGTCAACAGAGACGCGGTAGCCAAGACGCGAATGCCCTGACTGTTTATTTAATGACAGGAGGTACTTCGTTTTGCCCTCGTTCACCTCCAGACCCATTCGATTCGCTTCTTTATTCAGCTTTGTAAATGATGGCCCCCATTCGGTTGAATTCTGCAGCTTAAATTATTTTTTTCAACATACTGATGTTAATGAAGTCACACGACAGGGAGTCACCTTGTCTGCATAGTCGTTTGGTTTCAAATTACTCTTATGGGTCCTTCCTAATCCTGACTGAGCTGGTTTGGGTGCTCAGCGTCATTTTACATAGAGACGTATTACTTAGTTTTGCATGGCTGAATAAAAATCAAGAAATAGATGGTGTGTCTCGATCTCTTCTCACGGGTCTTTCCCCATATTTGATGTATCGTGAACATTTGGTCGATAGCAGATTTACTAGGTTTAAGGTCACACTGATAAAATCCAAACAGTTCGTTGACGGTATGGTAAATCGACCCATAAGTATATTACCTTAATAAATCAGTTTTTATCGCTTATGTTCTCATCCTTAGACACTGTGTACGAATTCGCTGTGTTGAGGACAGTTTTTAATAGAAAATGCATGAAGATTCACACCAGTTGCTTATATAGTAGTAGCCTGAGGAATGGAAAGTTATTTGATATCTTGTTAAAAGTGAAACAAACTTAGGTGTAAAAAAATCTTTCCTAGGTTGTCGAGGATTTATTTGACAAAAGCTGAAATAAACTTTCTGTGGAGCAACTGGACATTAAATAGTACGACTCTTGAGTTTCAGATGGCAACCTGAACGACCTGAGCTTCTCTGTCGTTCTAAGAAAAATTTATTATTTTCTTTTTTACATATACGTTTTTACATATACGAGATCAGATCATTTATATAAATTGAAATATCTTTTCACGATGCTTACAGGCAATTTGCTTTTTTTCATTGTTTTTTTTTTAGATTTTGCTAAACTTCATAAATATCCAAAGTTGTTTTTGACACAAATTGGTATTGAACTTGTCGTTATTTTGCCTTTTCCCAGAAGATGATACTTTCCCGAATATTAAACAGCAACACTGCATGAACCTGTCGATTTGATGGTAATTTTGCTCTGGTTATCTGGTGTTTTATATTTCCCACTAAATAAATATATTTGCCGCTAAATTGGAAGAAAAATTAATAGGTGGCTCACGCACCCAAATTGATGCAACAATGAATAATTACGCCCGCCCACGACGACTTCTACGACTTCCATGAACTTGTTTAGATGCAGGTCGACACGGGGTCTCGTTTATTGAATGAGCTAAAACTTGCTTTGAAAAATAAGGGATGCCCTAGTGTAGGTGTATAAAATAAATATAAGAAAATTACAATTCCAACACAAACTGAATTGCTTTGTTGATATATGTATGTACTATGTATAAATAAGCATTGGATATGAGTATTGGTGGGTTTTGATTTTAATATTGCATGTGTGTATTTTTGCATTTCGTTATTTTTTATTTTTGAAATATTTCCCTAAGTGAGCTTAGCTTCGAAGCGCTTCACATAGATCTACCAAATCCTTTCTAACGCCGACACTTCAAACATTGTAGTGTGCACATACAGGTACAGATATAAAATGCAATATCTACCATTTCATTTAATAAACACACACTGGTGACCAATTTTGGCTTCCAAAATCAAGCGGCATTTTATTTAAATTTTAATGAATCCATAAAACTTTATTGCATCCGAATTTGGATTTAGGCATTTTTGATGTTGCAGGTGAATAGGCGAGGTAATTTCTACCTATATTTTTGAGTGCTTACTAAATATATTTGTGTATTTGTATATGTACATATATGTATACTGCTGTTAAATAAATATTGTTTGAAAATTGTATTTTAGCGAGTTAGAAATTATTATATAATTTAGTTACCAACCTATTTACGTAGTTATTGACGTTAAAAATTAAATTCATGAATAAAAAAAAAAATTGTCATTGAAATTACTGCATTGTTGCCATAAAAATATTAAATTCTAACATACTATTTATTTTTTGTCATCTTTTATCTGTACCAATATTTTCCAATCGGTGGTCCGCGAACGCTAAAATTTGGTCGGCGAGAAAGAAGAGTGCGCTCCCAAAGTTAAAGGCACAACACTTGACAGAAAAAAATATGACACATTCTCTGAAAACATAAAAGAAAACATCAAATGTCATCTGCAAATGTTGGCTAGTAAATTCGTAGAAAAAAAACAATACTAAAATTAAAGTTGATCAAAAACTTATACGCGCTCTTTTGACACTAATGCTAGAGAAGTTGGAGCATAAATCTAAGAAGAACTTATTTATTTATTTTATTTGATTATTATTCTTTGAAGCGATTTTGTTGCTTTTTCATAAACTAAAATTCAAAACAACACATTTTGCCTTTTCCCACAACTTGTCTATACTAACAAGGTTTTTTTTTGCTTTAGTATTAATTACAATAAGTCTAGAAACCGATTAAAAAATTCAGATGATATGCGTGTAGCTTTGAGCAAAAATATTAACCCACGAATTTCAGAACTAGCACAGAACATACAAGCTCAAAAATCTCATTTATATAAACTGAATTATTTGGTGGAAATTGCATTACATCACAAAATTTAAAAAAAAATCGCGTAACTTGGATTAAATAATAAAAAAAAACGCTATACCCAATATCGCAAATACTCTCAAAAACCTGGGGTTAGGGGCAAAACTCAAAAAATCTATTCCAGCATTTGCAAGTAAAGAAACAGCTTGGAACATGTTGGCTTGGTTGGGGCACATCTTAAAACTTTCCGCTGAGTATTGATAACATGCTGATGCGACAATGCAGTTTTAACAGTCTAATCGCTTTCTGATCTATGAGTTGGATTAATGAAGTGACATTTGGTGGAAAATACATTATCCAAACTTTACTGTCTTCGGTCTTTTTTACCAACTGCTCGACAGGCGGATGACTTGGGTATTTATCGAACAACAAAAACGCCTTCTTGGGAAGCATTTAACCGGCAAAGCCTTCTTGCGAAATGTACTTGGATTTTGCACTTACCTAATGACGGAAGGTTCTATCATATTCTGCTTTCACACAGACTATAGAAATGTTACGCTTTCCTGTGACACTCTTCGGCGCAGTGTAGTTTTCTCTTCCGAATGTCTTATGTCTCGATGATAATTTTTCACCAGATTTCTTCAGCAGTTTGATTCCGTAGGGGGGTTTTTAAATTTTGTAAGCCAACCATTACTCGCAAAATCTTTGTTATTGTACAATTGTTTATGAAATTTGGGCGCTTTATATAGCACCTATTGTAATATGACATTTTCGTTGCGTTAAAACCAACTGATGAAGGGCATCTACCATTTTAACGAATTCCCCAGTCTTCATTTTAAAGAGATATTTTGAAGAACTTGTAGTGCTGGATAAAATCTGCTCTTATTGTTTTTTATTGTGCAAATTGTTGATTAAGAAAAGCCAAATTTGTTGGAAATGTACGATGCTTTATCGAAATCCCCCAGACCTTTAATTTTATCTTGCATCGGTTAAATTTATCGTAGAACTATTAGTGTAAAAAATACTGCATGCAAATACTGCCTTCGTTTGAAGGAGCTTTCATATTACCGGGCGTCGACTGTATTTTAATATAACTATCACAATTTTTTATGAAAGCAACTTTCACTTCCTGTTTCCATTCAACTAGATAACGCTCCGCTTTTGTCAATAATTTCGCTTATTTGCCGCTGTCAGCTGATAATAGGGGGATTGAAGTGCCAATGTTACCAGCCTCAAACACGACTTCAGTCCTCCCATTTTGTGAGTAATTGAAATAGTTTTGTATCTTATTATCTATGATACTGCATTGCATCGATCCGTGGTGCCAGCCATCGACTCTTCAAATTATTTAAAATCAATTTTTAATTCACTTTCAATTGATCTGAGCGATACGCTGATGACGGGCATGATTATTTCCAATTACACACACACGGGGGGGATTTACCATAAGGGGAACAGAGGCACGTGCCCTGGGCGGCAAATTTTGAAATTAACCTTTGTGTTTTATTTTCTTACGAGTCTGCTGTATAACCAAACATTACTTCCCTGGACATCATTTGCCACTTTTATTTGTGCATTCAAATAATTGGATTAAAAATTTGGAAAAATAAAGTCGTTTGAAGTTTTTTGTACAGTGTAAAGCGAATCCCTTGAAGCAGATACTTTGAAACAACTCAAACCTAATGATATAACAAAAACTCATATTACAAGTCAACGGTATTTTTTTTAATCAATTTCGGCTTTAATAAATTGACACTAGCGTCGCGAATTGTTAGGAATTGGTGTTGCTCTGCACATTTTATACGTTGGTGATATTCTAAAAGATGTCGGGTCAGATTGTCCCTTCCAACTATTTATTAATTGGCTTCTATAAATTTTGAACTATTTCTAACCTGTTTATAGATGAATTTCCGATACTGCAAAGTCAAAACCTCCAGGACATTGTGCACTAGTCATTTTACTTTTTTTTTTAGCAATATAAGCACAATAAATACCTTGAAGTATAATTTTCTCCGTTATGAATTTCGAATTTATGCAAGAATACATTCTTTAATCCTCTCATCCCATGTGGTACACATATGTACCAGCTCTAATTTAAATGTCCGACAATATTGAATTTACTCTAAAAATGGTATACAATTGCACCACATGGAAACCCTGGATATTGCTGAACTAAAAAGATTTGCGAAGAAAGTAATTTGCCATTGTGTAAAGATTGTTTCAAGCTGTATAATGCAGAATAAAAAATATATGTTCAAAAACCCGACTGGTACACGTATGCACCAACTCCCTTCTCCCTTCTGCCATGATCCCTTAAAACATATTTCCTATTTGTTTCATTAGAAATGGTATATATTAAAAGGTAAAAGTTCGTATTTGAATTAAAGGGACGAAACTCTTATTTAGGGCCGAAAGGGTTAAGCCCTTGAATAATTTGTTTTCGCCCTTATTGGCAAAAACCAATGTTACATAGTTTTATCCTTGTTTTAGGGATGTTGTAGATGAACTACATATGTATCTCAGCAAAACGTTTGTAACTTTGGATGGACTCCAAAATAGTTTACCGTAATATATTTATATTACATCGCTAGTGACAAAAGTAGATACTTCGACTTTTATGTCACGTATTTTGTGGATGGCCCCGGCGTTGTCGGGAGTAAGAATGCCAACATGAGGGACATTTATCTTCGGTCTCTAACCAAAAATAAAATAAAGGCGACAGATTTTTGCCAGGTCGGCAAATTTAGGTAAATCCGTCCCTGCATACATACGCACGGACATATGTATGTATGTACTCGTATAGGACCAATGTCAATGAACCCATAAACCATCAGGCCTCTTCACATGCCCGACAATCAGTTGCCCAAATACCAATAAACCGTTAAGCAACCAAATCGGTAAATATAAAATCAATTTATTTTATTTATACCACATATTTGCTGAACTTTTGCGACATGTCACTAACTATCCTCTAGCGGATTGAACGCATTTTCAGCAATTTCTCGGTATGGAGGAGTCAAAACTTATCGACTTTACATGTTCAATTTCAAATATCTCCCCCGCCCACCCACACCCATCCATCCATTTCTTTTTTTTTCAACTGATGCCAGTACTTACATATTTCTGTGGAATTTCAAGTTATTCACGCATATCGAACAAATTTCTTACTTAAAGAAAACATTTGAAATTTCGTGTTTCTTGTCTAACGAGGTAATGTCTTTGATGATTGGTGGGTTAGGCGCAGTGTGTGAGAAATGAAATCCAATTGTTGTACTCGTATAATATGCAGATAAAATGCGGCTGGTTTTTGAGTAGGGCTTGTATATAAATGGTATTAGAGTGAGGGATTTCGGTGACAGCGAATACTCAAACGAATCTGGGGGAAAAAGTATTAACATCAATGCACGTGACTTGTTTACAATATTGAGGAAAGCGTTGACGGCGCTGCTTTAAATATCTTGAAGGCCATTGAAAACAATAACAAACACTATTCGTGGCACAGATGCTAACCAAAAAAAAAAAAAACAAAACAAAAAAAACAAGACGATAAATGGCTTAGAGGGTGGGCAAAATTGTAATAGAATTCTGGTTTATTTTACAAATATCACGTAGGCTTACTATATTTTTTTTCATATACATATACGTACAAACATACGCAATTCTTTCATCCGCCTGAAGCGAATACGCTTACTATAGATGGATCGATAGATATTGGTGATGAAGTTTGCACTTCGACCCGGCGATCCATTGGCACAGTCGTTCTTTATAGTACCCCATCTAACCCTAACGCGCTGAGGAAGCCTAAGATGATGGTTGGTGGTAACGAGCGTACAAGTTCCAGATCGAGAATGTATGAGCCCAGATACCTATGCCGTCTTCTCGAGACGGCTCACACTCGAAGAGCAGGTACATTGAGGTCTCCGAGGCCGAGCCACAGAAGCGACACAACTCGTTCGACCATATTCCGAGCCTGTGCAGATGGCTTCGCCTGACCTGTAAGAAAACCTGTAAGTATCCTCAAGTGGTCCTTTAAGAGGTTGTTCGTTTACTATTATACCCTCCCAATAGACATTTCGCCTGGCGTAGGCTTGCCATCTGGTGCGAGTGTCTTTTCTTTAAAGTATTTTTCTCTATCTTGAGCACCCCCCTTATGGTATGCCGACCTATCGGTAGGAAGGGCTCGGGTATGTAGGTGTTTTTTTCTGCCGCACCTCTAGCTAATCGATCCCAATCTCCTCGTTAGTCTCAATGCCTTTGTGGCCCGGAACCCAGAGAAGCTGGATGTGATTGTGGGTTGCTAGAGAGTTGAGTCTTTCTACACACTCAATCACCAATGAGGATCTGATCTCATATGATGATAGAGCCTTGACTGTTGCTTGGCTGTCAGTTGAAATAACTATCCGCTCATTGCGATAGTTCCTATTTAGGTTAACCTCTGCACACAGGAGGATGGCGTACACCTCCGCTTGGAAGATGCTTGGCAGACAAGCGTATTCTAGGACCGAAGACCCCGGTCCCTATACCCTCCGGAGTCTTTGATCCATCTTTATACCAGCGCAGGTTGCTAGCTCGGAGATGTCCCTCCAAGGAGGACGTACTCCATGAAGCTTTGTTCCCTAGTTGAATTTTGAATCTTTTCTCAAACCTGATTACCATAATGATATCATCTCTTGGAAGCTGAGCAGGTGGGAGCTGGGTGCTCAGCTTCTCCATGCTTTTGGACGATACGATTTTACCTCTTCCATGACCTTACCTAGCTATGTATGCTAAGTAGGGTTCTATTAGATGGCTGTTCTATGGTTATGTGCAGTGGTGTCAGGTCCACAATCACCTCCAATGCCCCCGCCGGACATGAACGTATTGCTCCCGTTAAGCATACGCATGCGAGCCGCTTAAACCCAAGTATTTCACTTTGCACACCACAGCCACTTGAGTACCGGCCAATGAGATTGTTCTCATTGCTGGTAGTTTCCTTTTTCTAGAGAAAGGTATATTGGCGTACTATGAGGTTCGCCCGAAATAAATTCCATTTCGAAACAGCTGGAGAAATTCGAATATGAAAATTACAACTCTGAGTTTTATTTACAAAGTGTAAAACTAAGAAATCATGAAATTTAAACATTAAGTTCCGTGTGGTTTAAATCACATTACACAAAAAGAAACCATTAATGCCGGTAATCTGTAACTCAGTCTTATCTAAAAACTTGAGACTTTCAATCAGAGAAATCTTTTTTGACTTGAGAGGAATTCGGTATTCAGTAAACAACAGTCTTAAAAAATTTCACCAAAGACTGTGGTGAAAAACTGTAGAGGCAATCGGCTGATGGTATGTTCAGCTAGAGATGCACAATCAACCCAAATGAAAATGTGTTTATCGATAGCAAACAAGATACTTTTTCAATTATTTCTCAACAGCATTATTGCTTTTTAAAAATTACAACAATTGGTTATCGTAAAATCAAGATTGAAATTAACCGTTCAAAGTTTTTATTACTACCATTTTATGTGAGCCGAATATTTAAAATACTCGTATGTGTAAAAATTAGAACTATCAACAATCGATAAATGCAGCTTCTCATCCATATGCACATTCGATCAAAATGGCAGAGCATGTATCTTGCTAATCAAATGTAAACATATGTATAGTTTTTTTATTAAGCGCATTGAAAATTACGTGTTCTTTTTTTTTACTGGTTTAGGCAACATATAGCGAACCACCCAGCGACTGCTCGAGTGTTACTTTCGCGTTTGTTCAATACTTTCCTCAATGTCTTTGTTTAGTGGCCAGCTGCTAAGGATCAGCTGACAAATTAGTGATGTTATTTTGAGACTAGAGACTTGAGATATGTAGCTTACCGAATACCGAATAGTCTCAAAATCAATCTCACCACCGAAAAGCCTCAATTAGTGACGAGCGGTTGCTTACATAAAACCGACATAAGTTAACATAAACTCAATTGCAATGCGTCTTTTGTGACGTAAGAAAGATGATGCAAATCAACGGGTAACAAGACGGAATACACTTGGGAGACAGTTCCAATTACTTGGATCTACCTGAAGCTTTATAAGTGTAATGGAATTTATTTGTGCGTTTTTGTAAATAATTGACGACTACTTGCAGGTTTATAAGATATTATAGACTAAAGCTAAGTATCCAGCTCTAAAAAAAAATTCAAGAAATATTTTTCATTACTGTTGTTGTTGTGAAAACTACTTTGCCTTGGCTGTAAATTTTCTTAAAGTAATAATTATACGAGCTTTAGATTCTTGAGAGGTGCAAACTGATTTAAGAAATTTGTATACAAGAAAAAAATACTGATATTAAAAACTTTCAAGTTGGACTAGCGCAATTCAACTCCAATGTCAGCTGCTACCAGAACTTTACCTTAATCTCTCTATTCTACTTCACAAATCAGCTGGCCATGTTGCCTTTTCCTGCATTCTACTTAAAGGGATACCACTGTGATTCTTATTTATCGTTTTCGTTGGATCTGTTTGTTAGCTTCTCAAATGTGAAAAAATTCACTACAAATGGCTACAGTGTTTGCCAGAAATTAGTGTTGCCAGTGGAATCATAATTTTTGATCTTCTTTGGATGATTGGTTTAACCCTGCTGTTAGGTTAAGACCATTTGGTCCAATTTTTTTTTTGTTTTCTTTGTAACTTTGGAACGGTGATATATGTATACTGTCTAAATTTTTCAGCTCAGGTGGTCTTTTTATAAAACAATATTATGTGCGAAAATTTAATTCTCTGACTTAAAACTGGACTAAGATAAATTGAAAATTACGAATCTTAGGTTAAGGGACCATTTGGTCCATAGTATATTTTCTTTGATTTTCTTTACATTAATTTTCCAAAAATAAGTATTTATTAGTTTGTTCGATATTTTTTGGCACTTCATGATGAGCAAAAAAATGTTTTTCGGTTGGTTTTGCAAATAAACGCACTGCGAATGGAGCATTTAACATCAGACTTAGACTTGCAGCAACTACAAATTCCTCGCTTTCGAGCTCCTGAACTAGAAGCATTTTTAGAGCAGGCCACTGGTGCTGGGTTTTACCAGAGTTGAGTAAATAATAAAATAATAATATTTAGCAAGTATTGAACCAAACTAAATATAAAGACTAAGATTAAATTGTTATTTTGTATGAAAACTGCAGTATGGACCAAATGGTCCTCTAACCTAAGATTCGTAAGTTTTTTTTAACCTAACAGCAGGGTTAAGGAAAACTTGAATAATTTAGCCAAAATAGTACCAATTGAGACTTATACAGTATCATTGGATGGTATTTTTTTTCACATTTTATTTTGGTTATGATTGCGTTAAGCGTTTTTCGAGCTTGTTGTGTTATTGAGATTTCATATTTGTATTTTGTACAAAAAAATTTAAAAGCAGTGTATCATTTTTATTTAATTTATTATGAAACCTAATATTACATTTAGTTTATGCAATTGACGCACACTGTACGTGCATGAATACTTTTCCATGCTGGTTTTTTTTATATAAAAGCAACATATAAGTTCTTGTTTTTTTTGTCTTATATCAACGTCCACGACCTTTTTTATTATCCGCCCTTTCCAGTTTAGAAAATTTATCTGGCAATGGATCTATCGGAGAAAGATATTGGTCTCTTAGTTTTGAGAGTAATGTGAAGGACGAAGACGACTTTGGATTTTTCCTTCGCCCGCCATCATACACGGCTTCGAAAAGGCCAATGTCAGTTGGCTCTAGTATTCCATCCGTTTTGTGATTTTTTGCTTCTCTTGTTACGCTGGAGCGATTTCGTTATAAAATTTTTAGGTATTGATGGAAGAAATATCGGTAACGCCCGAAAATACTATCATTGGCCATTTCGGCAATTTCGTCAGCTCCAGCTGTAGCACTTTACGAAATCACATGGGTAGAATTTATTTATTTATTTATTTATTTCAATTCATCAATTAAAGTACAACTTAAATAGATTACTAAATGCTAAGACTTAAATATAATAAGTTAATAAATTGTATGCCATTTAAAGAGGCACATTATTCACAATTCAGAAAGTGTATCACCAGATTTAGTTTTGACTTAAAAGTCTCTCGTGAGTTAGAGAATATGTCTAAACTTTTACAAAATTTGTTAGTCTGCCTTAGGCAACGTGTAAGCGGTTCATTAAGACTAAAATTGGTTTTGTGATATGGCAAATAGAACAAATTGCTAAGTCTAGTGTTACGAATAGGACAATTCAAGAGTACTAGTTCTAGTAAGAATTGGCAATTGATATGATTCGTGACTATGTCCCTTATAAACATTACCACGGTAATCTGTCTTCGCATTTCTAATGTTGGCAATGCTAACAAAAGGCATCTAGTTTTATAACTAGGCAAATCACCAGGCCAGCGAAGGGAATGAATGGCGAATCTAGTAAATCGTTTCTGAACCCTCTCTATTCTTAAGGATGAACCCTTATAGAATGGTTCCCAGACGATGCTGCAATATTCGAGGTTTGATCTAACAAGAGAAAAATACAAATTCTTCAGCGTAAAAAGATCCTGGAATTCTTTTGAATTCCTCAATACGAAGCCAAGCCATAGAACCATAAAGTCTATATGTTTTCGAGGTAAATATGACCCCCAGATCCTTCTTTTCACTAATTTTTGCTAGGGTAGTAGTGTACAACCTATAATTGAAATTAATTGCAATTTTTCGTCTGCTAAAAGACAAGTGTTGGCATTTATCAGCATTAAGAGGTAAGGAGTTAGCTTCACACCAAGTTTCCAATCTAGATAAATCTTCTTGAAGTTTGATACAGTCGGTTACATTCTCTATACGACTGTATATTTTCAAGTCATCTGCGTACATCAGACAACGCGATGTCAAGAAAACGTTTGGAATATCATTAACAAAGATTAAGAAAAATAATGGCCCTAGATGGCTGCCTTGAGGTACCCCTGAGGTAACTTTGATCACATTTGATTGTACATTGTTAATACGAACGAATTGAGTTCTATCAGTGAGATAAGACGCGAACCACTGAAGTAAGCTAGGATGAAGTCCAATTGAGTCTAGCTTTTTAAGAAGGATTCTATGGCTGACCCTATCGAAAGCTTTCGAAAAATCGGTGAATATGGCATCGCCATCCCATATGATGGGAAAACCCACAAATCTTTTTACAAATCGCCTTTTATTCAAAATTAATTAATTTCGTTCAAAAATTGTTGTTTGACAAATTCATTGGGGCTCCGCACGCTTGGAACTTTTTTCCTGGGATTATTTTATTTCAATGTTAAATTTTTAAGCTTCAAGCCCGGATATACTATCGCAATTTATGGTTCATTAATTAAAATGAGATGAAATGTGGTATTTTATCATAAATCAAGAATGAAATTACCAACAAATAGTGTCGGCTCTAAATTTTATCGATAATAATCGAAAAATGTGTTCTTCCACAACCAAACTTGACGATGCATTTTGAAATATTAGCATTACACTCAACTGTTCCCTGATTTTTACTGCCCCTAGAAGCTTCCTTTCGTGATCGTAAATTTAAAAAAAAGGATATAATCACAATAAAATTTACATATAATAGAAATATGCATAATCTCTTACATTTTGCCCTTTAATTGAAGTACTAAGCAGCCCTGTGCCTATAGTGGTGTCAATACTAAGTAGGAATGGTAAGTGCGGACACACTTGGTTTATGCGAAGTAATTTGGGTGAAAATACATAATTTACGTTGTAGTGTATCAGACATATTAGGGCTAGATTGAAATCAGTTTAAGCGTTTTAAATTTAATATCTGTTTAAACCACAGAGCTGTTGTTCAGTGAAACTTATTGGCCGTCTTAAATTTGGCTATTTTGTAGGCAACACTGGTTTTTCTTTATCTACATAGATACGACAACAGCTATTGATTATTATAATATACTTTAAAAATTAACGCTGCCAAAAATATGCCCATTGGAAGTAATCAATTTTCAACAAATGGAATAAACTTTTTTTTAGAATTAGAAGTATATTGGGAGGTGAAAAACCAGACGAAAAATTTAAAGTTGATTAACGATATAGAAACATAGCGCAAGTGTAATAGATGGTATAAACTTCGCTTTACTCACTTTCGTTAGAGGAAATATCCATTTATTAAGTTAAAATTACATGAGATAACATTTTGAGTGCGTTAAATTGAATGTTTTGCTACAACGGCCGACGAGGCAACCAAACGGCTGATTAGTTAAACTCAGTTTAACGCTACTATATTGATCTTTTAAACTGCACAGTGAGTGAATTTAAATTTAGTTTATTTCTGGTTTGTGTATAAAAAACTTAATTTTTGGAGGTACTTTCAAATTGGTCCAGTTAACGTAGATCTTAATATTTTGCCAAAATATTTTCGCGAAAGTCCTAAAATAGAATGAATTTTATAATTTCGATGGGAAAGCCACACATGCTCTTTTTGTTGAGGCACCCAAATGTATATAAATACATACATATTTATGTGTGTGGTTTTGTTCCGGTCTCGAAATGTTTTTGGTTTCATTAAAATATTGCACATATTTGTTTCCTCTGCAAGATACACAGGGGAGAGTCGAGCAGGCACGTGAAGTAAATTTCGAAAATGTCCAAAAAGTCGAAACATTAATTTTGTTTGTGAAGATTTTTTGAAGTTTTGCCAAAGTGTTGATGAAACTTGGATTCGTCAGTATGATCCAGTTTCTAAACAAGAGGCGACGCAGTTATGATTTAAATTTTTTGTGATGGCGACGGGATTTAATAAACTAATTACTTTTCTTAAGATACCAAAATGAACGACCATTATTATGCTTATTTACTGGGTCAGGCAGCCGCATAGGAGAAACAAAGAGAAATTAGCACGCAAAGTACTACGAGATTCTATGCAATTAATCACCCCCGCTACACGCAAAACTTGGCTCTCAGCGACTAACTCAAATTTCTTTTACTACTCAATGGAATTGATTTTGTACTGTTTACTCAAAAAAAAAATATATTAAAAAAGTCGCCAATTTCAAATATTTTGAAAAAAAAAATCATAACAAAAAATCTAGTCGTGATGGAAAAAATCGGTCAACTGGAATAGATTTAGAGCATTCAAATCTTCATAGCTACATATGGTAAAATTTTTTCTTGGATTTTGTTGCGGCCCAGTGTAATTGAAAAGCAGTAGAGGCTGTTAATATAACTCTAAAAGATATTCGAAAAAATTACAAAAAATATGGGGTGTTAAAAAAAGCTACATATGTACATATATATATTAATTAATTTTGCTAGTTGAATTGACTATTCACATACATACATTTCCCTTTCAGCAGTAATGCGAGTTTGGTAGCCAAATATCGAATTTTCCGCCATGACAAATCTGACAAAATCCATATGCGAAGTCATTTTTCGCCCACGAGGCAAAAATGGATAACCGCAGAGTATATGCACGAACTTGATTATATAAGTAGATACATATACTACATACATAAATAAATCCATTTGCTAGCTGTTTCCCAATTTGCCAAACGACTTCGAATCCAATTTGACTGCGTCTCGTTGTGGTTAACATTTGGTTCGCCGACGACCAGGGTCAAGAGAAAGAGGGGGTTTGTTTGCAAATGATTCTGCATAGAATGTACAACAATATTCGGCAAAAGGGGGATCTTAAAGCGATTGATAAGTTAATTATATTTTAAAAAATTTCAACTACTTTTGCAAAGAACTATGAAAAAATAAGAAATGATAATAGCAAGAAATGGTAATAATTTCTACGTGTTTAGAAAATTAGCAGAAGCGGCATAACAAATCGCGATGAAAATAAATAAAATTTAAACAATTTCGAAAAAAAATAAGTAACTGTAATTTCCAAAATATTTCGAATTTCGAAAAGTCGTCAAACTTATATTTTCTGGTAGTGGGGAAATAGAAAAAAATCGATTTCACAAAATAGCTCGACCTTCGAAACCCACTCTACATACTTTTCTTCCTTCGTGCCTGCCGTAGAATCTGATATTCTCGGTATCGGATTTCAATCCGACAACTCTTTTCGTTAGGTATCGCGGAATGCGCTCTCAACGATTTTAAAGTTTGAAATAAATTTAGCGGGTTTAGGTGCCGCTGAATTCCAGATTGCTGATTTTGTGATAGGGAATGAAATGTCTGGATGACTTTAAAATTTTTGTTTTTTAATGAATTTCGTTTTAAATTACAGGGGATTTGTTTTCCAGATGTACGCGAATTATTTCATATTTTGTGTATGAAATGCGATCAATATCTATACTATACCTATATGTAAATTATTAAAAATCGCTTGCAAAATGAAATGTCCATACTATTTGTGGTGTAGTACCTTGAAATTAGTCAAGAGGTGTACGAAGAGAGACAAGCCAATTGACAATTGTAGAATATGTTTGGCATACACAGAAATCCTACTACAATTTTTAATTTTAGATATGGATGGAATGGAAAAGCGAGAAAATGGCGAAGAATAAAGTCAAAAAATATGTCGGAGCTTCGATGGTTGTTTTGGAACATTGAAATGAGCCGATTTTTCAACACCATTCGTTTTTTATAACCAAAACCAATTTCACTTATGAAATGCATGAAATTAGAGGAAATTTCATCTAAACTAAATGTAGCGAAATAACAAATACACTATATAGAAGTAAACAAAATCAGTTGATTCGAATGACGGTTTTATTTAAGTTCGAAAAACCAAAAAGCGATAGAATTTCACCACACTTCAAACAGTTCATTTTTTGTTGTGACAAATTCGGTTTATTCTTCTTCAAATTTTTGTGGTCCACATAAAGAAAATATCTATTGAATGTTCATTTCTGTTTTGATTCGAATTAACTTGGCCAATATCACCGACTGCGAATCGAATTCGATTTGATGAAAAAAATAGAAGTTGGAACGAGTTTGATTCGAGTTCATCAAATCGACATCATATCGAACTCGTCCGCGCTCTATGGCAAATTGGGTTGTTTGATTTGTCTTCTTTGTGTTCATTATAATTTTTGTTTCTTATTTCCTGATATCATTTTTTTTTCTTTCTTAATTTTTTGCTGCTCTGCATTTTGACATTTTGTGCATTTTCATTGTGTTAATGTGACAAAGTGACAAATGAACGTTTTCCGTTGCGATTTTTTCCCCCCAAACTCCCGTTTAATGTATGCGACAACATTTTTGCTGTTACTTCAACGCTCAGTGAACGAAAGTAAAGTAGTGCTTCCGTTGCATTGATTCGATTCGCAGCTCAATGCGAAAATTGTATTCCTGTTAGTTTTCTTTGCGTTTTTTTTCCTCTGCGATTTTGTTTCCTTGAAATATTATTATTGTAAGTGTTAAACAACCAACAAAACACGATACAGAAAAAAAATTGGTGACAGTCGCAGCAGTGGCAGCAGCAAGAAATTGGCTGAGTAGTGTTGTTTAGATACTGCCACTATAGCTGGGGCTGTCGCTGCTGCTGCTGCTGCTGTTGACGCCTTTTTGTATTGCTGCCGCCAACGCCGCTGGCTGCTGCTGATGACGCCAGTGCTGTTGTGGCAATGTTTTTGTTGTTGATGCCGGTGGCATTGTCGCTAATGCTAATGTTGCCACTGCTGCTGCTGCTCTTTCTCCAACATGACAGCTGGTATAAATGATGTGAATTTGTTGCTGCTACTTTTTCTGCCACATCATATTGTGTTCGCATTTTTCTGCAGATTCTTTAAGTTGCACACTCTTTCTTCTTCTTCTCCTGTTTTTCTTTATTGCTATGCTTTATTTGTTTAATATCTGCACTTCAATTTTGCATGAAATATTTAAAAAAAATTAAAAAAAAAAAACAAATCGAAAGCGGAGCAACAACACTCTGGCAAACGTAAAAATTTCCACTTTTCTGGAAAAACAACAACTTATTGTGATTGGTTATATTTCCAAATGGCATTTGTGAGTTGCATTTCTACTTATACTAAAAATATTTTATCTGCTGGGTTGAATACAAAGAAATTTTCGATCATGTGCAGGCATCATTTTCGCTGATACTTAGTTTAATAATACCCTGAAGTCGCTAAAATAAGTAGTATTTATGTATATCCAGTTTCAGGGGATAGTTTTTCATTTTCCATTTCATATTTTTCATTGACGTGAGAGATTTGTAATTTATAACGATCTGGTTTCAAAATGAAAGCATGACACCTTCCTATCATCCAACTGAGGTTAAGTGACCCCTTGAATCAAGGGCGTACGTAGGGTGGGGCAGGACGGCAAATGCCCAACACCGGCAGCTTCGATTTAAACTATGATATAAATTATGAATTATGAAATGTACTTCACATTTTTTGAGACATTTTGAGAATGCAGTTTTTTTGATACAAAATATTTTTGAGCACTCGCCATATGAAGGAAAATACCCAAAAATTATCAAAACTCAGCGCGAATTTTTAGTGCGTGAAACTTGCACATGCTCCACAAAACTACGTTATTTTTAAGTAATTTTCAAACGGTTGGCAACCCCTCACAATTATTTTGAGATTAAGTTTTCCTAAGCCTTTGTCAGTTCAAAACAGTATTGAAACGCTTCATTTATCTCTTGAATTTAGTTGAATTAAAATTCTGAAAACAGGTTGCAACCCTCTACATTTCTCGAAAAGATCTCCTTACACCTGTTTTCGTTGGGCACTAGCATAGTAGTAGAATTTCCGTTATTTTACCAGCTTATTTGAATCTTTAAAAGGTGGCAGCCCTCATCAAACACACATTTTTGTTTAAACTCTCTCGTTTCAGAGTAAACTGTAATATTTCAGTAAGCTTGCAAATGACGTTAAATCTGTGTTTTTAAACACGTGGCAACACTCTCTAAATCTATTTTCATAATAAATTTTTTTTTAAACCTATTTCCTTTGGATCCCAATTAGTTGAAACTTCCTTTGACTTAATAATTAAATTTAAGTTATTATTTTAAGCAGGTGGCACCTCTATCCAAAAGTATTTTCAAAGTACAGTTTTTTTTTCATTTGGTAACCATATTTAAATATTTGATTTAACTTATTATAATTTTGCTACTTTTTTTAACAGGTGGCAACCCTTTTCAATACTAGTTTTGAAGTTACGCATCTTTAAAATTTGTAGTTTTGCACTCATATTGTGTACTGCCATTTATTTTTTTAATTTACCTTAATTTCCATTTAAACACATGGCAACCTTTTTTTTTTTTGAACATTTGGGAAATGAAGATTTATTAAGCTTCTTTCATTTGATATCCATATTGCAGTATTTGAGTTCACTCGTTGTTTTATTTGAGTACAGCCTTTTAAACAGATGGCAACTCCCTTCAAAAAAATCGGTTTTTGATAGTCTATATAACGGACCATATATGTGCCCCATCTTATCCAGATCTATCCAGTCGTTATATAGCAATATGAACTTGGTTACTTAATTGACTATAACTTTTTTAACAGGTGGCAACTCTATATATAGCGTAGGGAGTAGCCAATTTGTATGTAAAATTTTGTACAATTGCGTCCAATCAATTACTTAAATTTTATGGATATATTTTTGGCTTAAAAAAATTTATAATTGATGATTTTTTTACACTGGCAACACTGTGCTATAGTAAAAATGATCCTGGAAAAACGCGTACGGATGTGGTTAGATAGATACACACTTTGTTTTTAATTTTTTATCAATTTCATTTTTTTTAAAGGACTTTAGACTTTCAAAGAACTAAATTATTGTAAAAAAACTTAGCGACAGAGGATAGATTGGATATTTGTCTGTAATTTTATATATAACTTTTGTTGGCACTTTTGAAAATTGGGGTGGCTAATGTCCACTCATCAATGAAAATTAGCATCAAAGGCTTCATCAGTGAGACACAATACTTTAAGATACTCATGGACAGTTCATCCATGTCATTACAGAACATTAATAGATACAAAATTTGATCAGAAAAAATCCACAAACCAATTAACCGCCTCAGTAATATTTGAAGAAAATACATCGTTATAAAAAACAATTTTGGGGTTGATATAAATCTTTTCATAAATTTCATATCATAGTTCAATTTGACTGTGTAGAAGTGGCAACGCTCTACAAAATATACCAATAAACTTAGTCCCAGCGAAACGAACGGTTTCACACCCATATGTTATTATTTTATTTAACTTTTGTATAATTTCATTAAATTCGTCTTTTCCAATAGGTGATAGCCTCTATAAAAGCTAGCTACGAAATTTGACTTTCTAACAGCTGGCAACCCTTTCCCAACCAAACACCTAAAACCTCCACGGAGTAGCAACTAATAAATATGCAAAGTTTCAGTTTTAAAACAGGTGGCAACCCTATCCAAAAAAAAAACAAAATTTAACTTATTGGTTTCACTTAATTTACGTTTAAGCAGGTGGCAACCTACTTTCAAGATATTTTGAAAATGAAGTTTTCGTTTGATACCCATATTACAATATTTGATTTCAGTATATACCTTAATTAATTTGACATTTTTAAATGGTTTTGCCGTCATTTTTAAAAATATCATGCATCCAACTATATACATACATACACTTGCTATATAACTGTAAATTTGAAAAAATTTTCAACTAGATCTAATAAGCACTGAGATATAAATTATTTTTTATGAAATTGGGTTGCACACTTTTCAGTTGTAGTCGTGTTTTGGTTGTGTATTTGAAAAGTTGTGCAAAATGCCAAATAACACTATCCGAGATATCGGCGAAAATATGAAAATTCCCATTTTTGCAGAACACTACTTCATATAGGTACGGCAAAAATTTGTATTTTTCATTTTTTCGTTTTAAGCTGTTGAATTATGCATTATTCTAATTCCCATAAAAATGCCTTGCCTTCACCTCCCTCAAGTATCTTCAGTAGTTTGGCCACTATGCCAAAAAACGTTCAAAAAATGTTGAAAAAAAACGAAATTTTTTACACAATTTCAGATTTAACCACTTTAAAATCGGAAAAATTCTATTGACGAAAAAAAGTTAGCCCTCCTATGTTGTAGGTAATTTAACTACGAAAATTTTAAGCATACCACCACAACAATCGGACGTGCCATTGAAACTATAGCCCCGTTAACTTGCAAGCGTCTATCCTACAATTTTTTTATAGAGAAAATTTTTATTCAAACTAGGTTTTTATTTTTTTATAACGTTTTATTATAGACATATGTTTGCACGTTAAACTGTATTCAATTGAGTAATATGAGTATAAATCAGCAATTCAGTAAAAAACAACAACGACAACAACATTAAATACATACATATCTACATCTAAAAAAGTCAAATTGAGCGATTTTACCGTGGTGGTCAATAGTGAGGGACGTGGGTACTTCTAACTACCCGTTTATAATTTTCTGGGTTTGTCTCCCGTATTATTGTCCAGCAATAATCTCCCATCATTTCTTCATTCCAAAAACCTTGGTAACGCTTTTCAAAAATCATGAGGTCTTGGTGAAACCTTTCACCCTGTTCATCACTTTCAGCACCTAGGTTTGCGGGAAAATTATCCAAATGTGAATGCAAAAAATGCATTTTGAGGGACATGTTGCATTTCATAGCACTGTAGTTTTTCAACAAGGCTTTGACCATCTCTCTATAGTTGGGATCTTTGTTGTTGCCAAGAAACCCACTAACGACTTGCTTAAAGCTGTCCCAAGCCGCTGCTTCTACTGATGATAAATGATTCGCAAAATTTTCGTCTTTCAGCAACTTTCTAATTTGCGGACCAACAAATATACCTTCTTTTAATTTGGCTTGAGTTATTTTAGGGAAAAATTTCGTTAGGTACTGGAAGGATGGCGCGTCCTTATTTAAAGCCTTTACAAAATTTTTCATTAATCCTAATTTGATGTGAAGTGCTGGCAAAATAACTCGTTCGGGATTTACTAAAGGCGGGTTTGCGATATTGAAGGCACCTGGTTCGTACTCAGCTCTTGGTGGCCAGTTTTCCTGAATATAATGGGGTTCTCTAGCACGGCTGTCCCAAAGACAGAGAAAACAGCAATATTTAGTGAAACCTCCTTGAAGTCCGAGAACTATAGCTACAACCTAGGATGTATTTCATATACTATTTATTTTAAACTGTACCACCGAAACTGCTTACCTTTAAGTCCGCACAAATTTTCCAATTAAATTGTTTATATTGAATGAGCTCAAGTAAATTTGATATGCTTAAATAAGTTTCTTTAGTATTCTCAGAATGTGCCACTGGTATTGACGGTAACGAATTTCCTTTATGGAGTAATGCTGCTTTTAAACTATGCTTTGAACTGTCTATAAACAAGCGCCAATCATCCACTTTATTTTCTAATTTTAGTGCTTCAAATAAACCTTGAACATCATTGCAGTAGCAAATATTTTCACTTTTAGTAAAAAAAGAAGAGAAAGTCTTGTGTCTATTTCGAAATTTGGAAGTACTTGTCGAAGGGCCCAGGCTGCCCCATTGCTGCAAACGAGATCCTAGAACTTCGCTATCAAGTTTCGATAATTTCAAATCTCTGACCAAGTCATTAAGTTCGGCTTGTGAGACTCGATGTGGGATCTCTCCTTCTTGTCCACTTTCTGAATTATCTGCTTCGGAGTCACTTTCGCTTGAGGCTTCAAAACTTATAGGCGGTCTAGGTATGGGTAAGGTATGGTCATGTAGTTTTGGTTTTTTAGCTGATGCCACATTTGGATAACTTATTAATTTCCTCTTTTTTCTCGTTTTACCTTTAAGGTCTATCACGCAAAAATAGCACTGGTCGTGGTTAAATGGTTCAGTCCACATCATTGGAACACCAAACTTCATGTTATGACCTTTACCCGATACCCATCTCATTAAAGTTAATCTACAGGAGGCGCAAATAAAATTAGGTGTCCAAGATTTATCGAGATTTTTTACACGGAAACCGAAATAATGAAAGTATGCATCTCTGACAGAATTAGTTATTTTCCGAGCTGAGTTTCCGAAAATATAATGTCCGCAAATAAAGCAAAAATCATCCGGATTATTTTTACATTTAAAATCTCTTTTGCAACAAGCCATTTCGTAAACACATCTACCGATATAGTATGTATAAATTTGCACTACAATTTGCAAAACAAAATTTACAACAAACAGTAGTGACAATTAAATACTTGATGTCTTTTTAAATTTATTAGACCTTAAGGTAGAGTGACCAAATGAAATGTCTCGCCAATTTTATCAGAGTAATACTAAAATTGTAGGATAGACGCTTGCAAGTTAACGGGGCTATAGTTTCAATGGCACGTCCGATTGTTGTGCTGGTATGCTTAAAATTTTCGTAGTTAAATTACCTACAACATAGGAGGGCTAACTTTTTTTCGTCAATAGAATTTTTCCGATTTTAAAGTGGTTAAATCTGAAATGGTGTAAAAAATTTCGTTTTTTTTTCAACATTTTTTGAACGTTTTTTGGCATAGTGGCCAAACTACTGAAGATACTTGAGGGCGAAGAAGGCAAGAAATTTTTATGGGAATTAGTATAATGCACAATTCAACAGTTAAAAACGAAAAAATGAAAAATGCAAATTTTTGCCGTACCTATATGAAGTAGTGTTCTGCAAAAATGGGGATTTTCACATTTTCGCCGATATCTCGGAAACTAGATCTGCCACAAGAAAATGGAAGTCATATTCGGAATCAGGAGAAAATTTCACTTTAGGAAAGGACTATTTTATTCTTGGAGACTAAAGTTGATCAAAATTTGTCGAGTAGTGTAATCGGAATAATCGGAAGAAATTAGAAAGAAAAGTTATCTTCTCGGCAAATAGCAGCTAGAATTGGTTGTAGCCATTCAACTATTGTTCGTCTTTTACAAAAAAAAAAAAAAAGAGAATAGTTATATGTTGGAGTGTAAAACGGGATCAGATCGTCCTCGAAAGTCAACTGAGAGAACAGACAATATACTGCGGCGGATAAGTTTAAGCGACCGCTTTAAAAGTGCACTTTCTATAAGGGCGGAGATGGAAAATTTTCACCAAGTGGATTTAAATGTCGAAACTATACGCCGATGGCTCAGAGATGTGGGTTTACGAGTATATGGAAGACGCCCTGCCAAAAAGCCACTATTAACAAAAAAATTAAGGCTGCACGAATTTCTTGGGCTAAAAATTACCAAAATTGGAATCAAAATGATTGGCAACAGATTATGTGGTCTGACGAAAGCAAATTTAATTTGCTAAGCTCAGAAAATTTGCTTTACGTGCGCCGTTCAGATGGTGAGAGGTTCCAGGATAATTGTGTGGTAAAGAAAGTTAAGTTTCCTTAAAGTCAAATGATTTGGCGCTACTTTTCATACCATGTTTTGGGGCTTCTATACCTTGTTGATGGAATAATAAATGCACAAAAATGTGCGACAGTGGTTAACATTTTTTAGTACCCGCAAATGAAGAGCATTATTCTTATAGGGATCGCCTAAACTTCCAGGATGATTTAGCGCCATGCCATCGTGCGAAATGGAAACAAATCTTGTATAAAACATCTATACAATATTGGTATATATGATCCGATTCAGCTCGAATTTTTATTTTTAGTTAGCCAATACATTTAACGATCTAGGAATTCAACGCTTGGATTGGCCTGGAAACTCGCCAGATTTAAACCCTAATGAGCACTTATGGTACACAATGAATTGTGAAGTTATTAAACCGAAGCCAACAAATAAAAATCAATTGATAAAGATTTTAGAACTGGTTTGGTATGATCCCGTAATAAGAAAATCAATTGAGGTCCTAGTGAATTCCATGCCTTCAAGAATTAAGGCAGTTATTGAGGCTAAAGGAGGAATGGCTCGTTATTAGGAAAGCCTATTGTGAAGTCTATATTCTGACCGTTAGTGGTGACAATGATTTAGTCACTTTAAGTTAACTTCACATTGTTTTCTTTTAATTAATCATGAATATCATCGAATATACATTTTTGTTAATTTTTTTTAAATTAATTGGCTGTTCCTAATAAAAACCATTTTCGAGAAAAATTTTTGTGGATAACTCATTTACACTATGTTGCCAAATAAATAAAAATTACCCTAATATTCTAACTTTATAAACAAATTGCTCATGTGATCTTATTTCAATTATATTTGGTGGTGCGTTTTTATTGACCGCAAGTGTATGTGGCAAAGCTTATCCAAACCTGTCCAGTCGTCATTTAGCAATATGAGATTTTACGTTACGTTTTTAACTGTAATTGAATTGAACTGCAAAAACGAAATGTGTGCCTAGAGCGCCACCTGTTGAGAATTTTAAGCAATTACCAACAAACCCACAGAAGAAAGTATTCATTTTGGTCTAATCGTTTTCAAGTTTTAAGCAGCCGAACAAACCATGGTTATTTTTTATAAATATAGATAACTGCATTGTTGGCGTACAAATATTAATTTTTAAAATACTATATGCTTATCGCATATAATATGTACTCCTTATAAAGTATGATAAAATAAATTTAATTTTTATAGAAAAAAATTTAATTTGCAATAAAATAAAAATGATGGGAAAACACATTCCCAATGCTACATTTTGATCCAAATCGGTCAAGTTTTTGCTTGCGTTATTCAAGGGTTTCTTCAATCAATCTTCCAAAAAAGGTCAGAAACAAAATCCAGAATTTCATTATTATGATTCCGTTAAATACATTTTGAAATAAAATTTCGGACAGAACTTTTACGTGTAAACTGTTTTATGTTTTGTTATAATTTAAAGAAAATAAGAAGATGAAAAAGCAACAACAGTATACTCACTCGGCTTATTTAATACAAGTGGTTAAGGAGTATGAGTACGCCGTGGAGGACGTGGGCTCGATACCCAGAAGATGTTTGATGAGGCTATACGGGGATCTCCGAAATAGCTATAACTTCTACGATTGTTATATTGGCAATAATTATCTAATAAATGAGTGGCATTCGGCTCATAAAAACTATTATTATTGGTCTATAACTTAATTCGTGCGGTTTGCTAAGAGATGGCGTAACTTGTATGTATTCCATCGTTCCAATATATTCCGAACATACGTTGGAAAGCTACTGTCATTGTACGTCTTTTCAGTATATGCCATTCATTTGAAGCGTAACCTGCAATAATTTTTTTCACTCAAATATGTCGAACTTTGTGCCTGCAAAAAGTATTTTTACGGGGAGTTCTTCTTCATTACTTTAATATGAAGAAAACTGCTGCCGAAAGTCATCGTATTTTGGTGGAAGTTTACGGTTAACATGCTCTAGCTGAGCGAACGTGCCAAAAGTGGTTTGCACAATTTAAAAGTGGTGATTGTGGCTTGGAAGGCGATGAACGTCCTGGGCAGCCAAAAAAGTTTGAAGATGAAGAACTGGAAGCATTACTCGATGAAGATTATAGCCAAACGCAGGAAGAGCTCGCAGAATCTTTGGGTGTCACTCAAGCAGACATCCCAAATCGTTTAAAAGCAGCTGGATATATTCAAAAGCAAGGAAATTGTGTTCCACATGAACTCAAGCCGAGAGATGTCGAAAGGCGGTTTTGCTTGTCCGAAATGCTGCTGAACGCCACACAAGGAAGTCATTTTTGCATCGGATTGTTACTGTTGATGAAAAATGGATCCACTACGACAACCCCAAGCGCAAAAAATCATATGTGAAATTCGGCCAACCGCCCAAACCAACGGCTAAGCCGAATATCCATGGCGCAGGTAATGCTCTGTATTTGGAGGAATCAGAAGGGTGTGCTGTAATATGAGCTGCTAAAACCGGGTGAAACCATCAATGGGGAACGCTACCGAACACAGTTAATCCGTTTGAAGAGAGTAGTAGCCAAAAACGCCCGGAATATGCGACCAGACACGAGGCAAAAATTTTCCACCATGACAACGCTCGGCCCCACGTTGCTATTCCGGTTAAGAACTATTTGGAAAACAGTGAATGGGAAGTTTTACCCCACCCGCCTTATAGCCCAGACCTTGCCCCTTCTCCCATTTCTTCCGATCGATGCAGAACGCCCTCACTGGAATACGGTTCACATTAGAGCAGGATATCAAAAATTGGCTTGATACATTCTTGGCTGCCAGGCCGGCGCAGTTCTTTTGGGATGGCATCCACAAATTGCCAGAAAGATGGGAAAAAGCCATAGCTTCAGATGGGCAATACTTTGAATAATACTATTGCACATGTTTTTCTTAAATAAACGTTAAAATTTTGGAAAACCCCCGCACGAATTAAGTTATATACCCAATAAAAAAAAATAGGCAGAAAAATTAATACATGTATTTTTTAAGAAATTATTTCAAAACAACTATTTTTATTTTTAAAAACCGCCATAAATTGAGGTAATTTCACATCGGTTCAGCTCAGCTAAATCTTAATATTATTTTTTCAATTAAATATACCATTCGATTGTTTTTCGCAAATGATTCATTAAAAAAAAAAATAATTACTAAAATCGGTTCAGTGCTATGAGATCAAAATCCTCTAAAACGTGCCTCCTTTAAACAATATTTATTTGAATAAGCCTAAAATATAATTTCACACATGCAGAAATTTGAAAAAAGCTTAGAATTTGTGCATTATTTCATGTTTTCCATTCTGCTGAATTTTACATTTATGGCGAGTTAATTTCTTTTCCTATTAAGTTTGTGATATGTACATATATTTATTGTTCTATTTTAATAAAACTAAAATAATACACTTACACACAAAATTATGCATTGTAGACATTTGATAGAATATTCTTCTTGTTCAAATTTATTACATAAATAGAAGAAACTTTAGTTTTTTTGTTTTGTCACCGACTGACTGTCAATTTGCCATAAGATGATTGCAACAATAATGCAACAGAAAAGAGACATGGCAAAAAGTCACATAAAATAAAAGAAAATATACATACATATAAACAAAAGAGAGACAAATTGCATTTAGCTGAATATGCTGCTAGTTTACACAACCAAAATGCACATATATGTAGAGGAGGTAGAGGTGGTAGTGGAGGTATAGGAGATATTTATTTATATGTATATGCAAATGCGTCTGACTTTCTTCGTTACCTGACATAACATTTCGCAATTTGGCTATTGTCTGAAATGTCAACAGCATTTTCTGCACCATCCTTTTTATATAATACAAACGCATGCATTCATATCCACACACACACACATACTCGTACAAATACACATGCACAGTTTCAGAGGCTTCTTCAAGCATGGTTTTTGTGTTGTCGACTTCTTACGCTTCGACTTTGACTGTGTGAAAAATGATTTCCGAGGACAATTCCAAGCAGGTGGAATTCAGTTGCATTCTCCTTGTTCTTGTTTTTGTTCTTGTTGTTACTCTTCTTGCTGTTTTGTTTTTTTTTTATTTTGGTTTTTTTTGTTTGTCTATTGTTTGACTATTTATTGCTAATGTTAGTCTGAAAATGTTATGTATTTTTCGAATCTAATTCAACAACTTTTCAGTTTGACTTTACAACTTTCTCCATTTTCTTCTGTGAGTTTGTTCTATTGCTTGAAAATACAAAATCTAAGAGCATCAAAGATTTTTAGGACTATCAACTGGAACAGCGGCAAAATGAGAGAATGAAAGAATCAAAAACAGATAATAGAAAATGCCAAAAGTTGACGAGTGCTATTACAAATGAAATGCTACATTTATTTGGATTGACAATCGAAAATTGTTATATGCTTACATTTTCTTTTAAATACATTTCGCATTTTGCATATAAAAAAAATGAAAGTGGAGGTTTTGAATTTACTTGTACAGCTATTGTTAAAAACTAATGGTTATTTGTCCTAGTGAGATTGGGGCAGAAAATATCGATATATCGAAATATGGATAAATACGTCGATATTTTTAATTTGTTGAAATATTTTGAACAGTAATAAAGCCTATAAATATGTAAATATTAGTTTTTTCACTATCGAATATTTTTATAATACTTTAGGTAATTGCGCCTTGAGCTAAAAAATATCAATAATCGGAAAATCGATATTTCATACTTTGCATAGATATTGTTTATAAACATCTAGATATAAATCGATATATTTTTTACGTTTGCCCATCTCTTTAGTGAACTACTGATAATAGGTACAGCTAAGAAAGAGCTAATGGTAATTTTCCTTTACTTGACTCGTTTTGCTTTTTTTGATTGTGCCGTTATTCATGCCTCCGACTTTCAAGAACTGAAAAAGAATTGGCCAACATTAGTCTCTTTTGTGTACAATTAATCCACAATAACTCCCCAACTAATATCTTACCGGTAGAATTGAAGATTGGTTGGTTGGTAATAGCGCTGCCTAGGAACGTAGGACCCATTTAGTGATTGGAGCGCCATTTCGATATAACGGTTCTCCTTAAACCAGGATTTCCTGTTGTCACGTTTCTACATCGAGTATTGTATGTTATCGCAATCGGTCACTCTTCTTTTATCTTAGCTATCAGTCTGATTGTAGCCCCTATTGTGAACGCCGATTGGCAGTAGAATAGACCACGATCGATTGAGTCGATTATACATAGTTGTGAATTTTTAAATTTGACCGATTCAAATTTTTGTCTAACGAACAGTTGCAGAATACCGACCGACTGTCAATTGAACCAAAAATTATCGATAGTCGATAATCGACTAATATCGACTAAAAATATATGACGTATTTACTGCCAGTCGACAACCGCAATTGGGATGTTAATCCTTTCTTGGCGTACTTATCAAGTCTATCGTTCTACATTTGTCATAAGTGTGCCATATTTCCTTCAAGTCATTAATTTATTTCATCTTATTTCTGCCATTCGTGAGAACTTCAACGCTAGTTTCCCCTTGATGACTCCTAGCGTGCAGCTAATAGCTTCCGCCTCAGATTTATCAAGACTGTCCACTTACAGTTCCTAACCAACTTGGAGTTTCCAATGCTGGATGACTATCAGAGATTAGGGATGCTTTTTGAGACCCACCGCAAGTTTTTCCAGGCCCCTACAGGCCAAGGCGAATGCATATATATTTGTCGTTTGCACTAACGACTGTGCGATTCACTAACTTATTTTTACCGACACTTAACAGCTGTCTCGTTGTATTTATTCAAAGTATTGAAGAATGGCAAACTGGGCGAAAAACACAAGAAGGAATGAAAAAAACACATGAATGCTACAGAATATAAATTTGAGCGCATTTTCATTATATTTGATTTAAGAAAAATAATTATAATTGTTTTTATATATTGCAATGCTCCATTCTAGGATATTCAACTCGACTCCAAGGATTCTCCGGAATCACCTGCAAATATGCCATGGTTTTCGTTTCCAAAATTCGCTCCATAGGTCATAAGAAATCTGTCATGCTGAGAAATTAGGTCTTCAGTCAAGTCTGGAGTTAACCGATATAGCTTCTCAAATTTTGTTGCAATCAAATGAGAGGGATTGCCTACATCTCGGAGTAAACGTCGATTAACTGTTGAAGCGCTTAACTTTTCGTCGCCTCGTGATAAATCATATGCCAATTTTTCACTCGACATTATTTAATGTTTCTCTTTTAATTTCAAGAAAACAAATCAACAAATTTTAAAATTTTCTTTTATTTAGGATGAAATCACGAATTTTTCCTTTCTCGATTGAGTTAACAACATCAAATTTGTTGTCGTTAAGTTTTCGATAATCGATTAGCTAACGACAACAGCTAATTCGGCGATAGCAAAAATCGTTAAATGAATGGCTGCTGAATAGCAACATTGTTAAGATAAGTAGACCGAATATCGTTAAAATAAGTAGGTGACAAATTATGCGTAAAATAAGAACTACAACAAACAAATAATTTGGGCCATTCCGAATTGTAAAGACTCTCGGCCGAAGGAAGTTAACGAGGTGGAATTATTAACATCCCCGAAGAGCTTCCAGGGGTGGAAATGAGGAGGTTGCGGAACTTCATTTTGGGCACGCAGGGTTTTTCCCATTAACTTTACGTGACGGTTACAGTATATGTTACTGTTCAAATAGTAAGTGGCTACACAATGGACTCTTCCTATTTGTCTAAGTGAGTGTTCTGAGGGGACTACCACATCAACCTAACCTCACCTAAATCCCGTACATTTGCATATTTATTTAAAAATTCTGAAAAGTACTTAGAGAAGGTATAAAATAAGTAAACACATCTTGGGATTTATTGATCAATCAGCCTATGAAACAACAATATATTTAAGACTATTTAACAATAAGGCTTTAGCTAAGGGATTAAAGGAATATTAGTAAACATTGACTTAGGCAGAGAGAAATCAGGTCGATAAGGGAGCTGGTTGAATTCAAAATTTGCCTGTGCACCTAATGCATTACAAAAAACAAGGAAACACGAAGATACCTCCTCGGTGCACTAAAATTTATTCTACCCAAAAGCTGCGGACAGTCACAAAAATAATGCAAAACAGAAGTAAAATACCAAATTAACCTTCTTTTATTTAACGATGCCAAATTGAGAAGTGAGTGATAAGCGTGCATTATATGAAGGTATGGGATTAGAGAAGCGCATTGAATGTAAGTCAAATTTGAGAAACACTTTCTAAATTCGTTCAATCCTATCAATATAGAACTGTTGACAAGGATGCCAGATAAGAGTGAACGAAAGTTGCATTTAGCAGTTTTAAAGGGTATGGATCGAAAACTCAGTGCTATTTGATATAACAAAATTAATATGGCTACTAAATGAAAATTGCATGCCAAAGATAACACAGGTTACTTGATTTCATTAACTGACTGCAAACTACGCTTAGATAAAGCAAATCGAGTTTTTATAAATTATAAAATTTTTAAGCATATTTTAATATTCAAAGAAAGGTGAAATTTTAATCTCCATCAATTAAAGTTATCCAGCTCGGATGGCAGTTTCTTCATGTCAGCGGAGTTCAAAAAAACTGTATAATTTTTCAAGTCATCTGCAAATAAAAGAAAATTAGCGAAAGAAAAGCAGGAACCGATACACGAAAGGAAAGGTGTCTAGGAAATGCTATCTTGTAGAACGCCAGAAATAGCGAACGAAAAGTTCTGAGTTACCATGCATTTCCATAGATACAAATGTGACTCGAACAATTGCAGTATAATTAAATGGCAATTAAGGCATGCGGGTTTGTCAATCAATCGATGCTGTGTGCGAAATTCTGACGAAGGTTTTCGAAAAATCAATATATAAGCAATCCAATTGGCAACCGAAAGAAAATGCTGATAGGTAATATTCGCAGAAAACCGCCATATTTTTAAATGTTGCTCCCGTTACAAATCAATTTGATTTTAGCAAATCAAACTCTCGCCTACCCTTTATTGTATATGTATAAAATCTTTTATTATTTGCCGATTAATGATATCCGTGGTATAATCTTTAAATTGTCTCTGCACAACTTATACCCGATAAAGGTTTAAGATTTCAAAACATCGCACTGAGAAGATTTCCGGTTTATTAACAAAGTAGATAGACATAGTATATGTGCATGCGACTAACCCGCAGCTTGTATGGAGAAAAAATAAAAATATTGAAAGTCAATAAATTTTCCAGTCTTAAGGTAGCACCTCAACGTAGCCCCAAATGAAATCACATTTTAATAAGATATCGAAAAATATAAATTGTAATACCTTATTTGCTCCATTGACGAATATTAATAGGTAAATTTAAATAAAAAAAAACACCCGGTTTATATTATTTTTGAAGTTCTAAAAATAATGCTATAACTTCGCTACTTAACCTAAAATATTACAGTTTCAGTTGTACAAAATCTTGAATTTCTGCATCGGCAAATCGCTAGCACCTATCTTATGTAAAGTTTTCAATGAACCATTTAAAACTACTTGCGACACGTTGTTCCTAAATGCCCATAATTTAATTTCGTTAGCTTTTCCAAAGGCTCCGAGTTCCGAAAATTCTTTCGATTTTTCATCGTGTTCTGAATTTTCGTCGTTCTGCTTCCATTCGTGGGTTTCATTGGAATTCCATGTATTCTACTCCAGTAGTAAGATTCACTAATTTATTTTAATGATATTCGCAAGGTTAACTCATCTTAATGAAAACCTTAACGATGCTGCTATTCAGTACTCATTTTTTTAACGATTTTCGCATTCAGCTGCTGTTGTTAGTTAGTCGAATACCGAAAACTAAACGACAACAAATTTGATGTTGTTAACTCAATCGAGAATAGAAAAATTCGTGATTTCAGCTTTTGTTAAAATTAAATCAGGAACATTAAATAATGTCGCTTAAATATTTGGCATATGATTTATAACGAAGTGATGAAGAAGTAAGCGTTCCAACAGTGTATCGAAGTTTGCTTCGGGATGTCGATAAGTGAGATTTCCTATGACCCAAGCTGCTAAAGAAATGCTTGGTTCGGCATCGTCACCCTTTGTGTGAGGCACTATTGGGGCCGTCGATTGTACTCATAAGTATATCAATTTTGCCACCTAAGAAACATGAGTAGGCTTATGCCAACCATCATATCTACCATTCAATTAATGTGCAAATGGTAGAAGCAAACTTTTATCAATGATCCATGTATAAAATCAGAAGTATAGTTTAGTTTTAATAATGAGAAGGCATGATGAAACAATGAATCATATATTGCATCCTTTACCCGATGAATGCCAGCTTACGGATTACTGACTGGCTCATGGATATTCCCCATTGTTCACTTACGGGTCGTTTGATAGTGCTTAACCAGTTACGAAGAATCCTAAAGCCACTAGAACCTATCAATATAAAAGATAAATGGTGCTAATTAAAAAAATGTAAATCCTAAATACGCTGGAGCACAGCGCAAATTTTGAAAAAGAAAACCATGGCATAATTGCAGGTGATTCTGGATATTCTCTGGAGTCGAGTTGATGTTTATTCTACCAAACCACTCAGGGGAGAGTCCGAAATTCTGCTACAATGGAACATTGCAATATTTAAAAAGAATTGTAAACGTTTGTACATAGTTTGAAATAAACTAATATCTTATTTCACTTTAATGAAATATAATAAAAACGCTGAAATTTGTATTTGACAGCAGGCATTCGTTTGTTTTTTCTCTATTCCTCTTTGTTCTTTTAGCTTATTTTGACATTTAGTTTGACAGAGGTGAAACTCTTTACCACTTTGAATAAATATAACGAAACGAAAGCGGTTAAGTGTCGTTAAGAATAAGTTAGTGAATCGCACAATCGTTAGTGCAAACGACAAATAGGCTAGACATTATCGGATTGGGTTGAAAAATGATATCATTTTTTATTTCTCCTAAATTCATGTTTAAAGACCCTAAAATTTATAGATTTAAAAAAAAAATTTTTTTTTTATTTGAAAGATATTTTCATGACATTTTATATTTAAAACGATATCTGGCATATGCCCGCAACGACTAGCTTTGATGAATCGGATGCGATCAGTCCCATTTTGAGTTTCCATGTTGTGGATGGACAAAGTCCAACTTGTCGAGCACGGCGGCGTATAGACAAATTCGGATCTTCCCCAACACTATCACTTACAGCACCAATATTTTCTTCTGTACGTACAGTTCTTTGTCTTGTTGTTGGTTTTTCATCGAGTAGAGTAAATGTTGTTCGAAATTTATCAAAAGTTCGACGTATAAGCTGCTCTGTTGCTCGATTATGTGGACCATAAAATTCACGAACAGAACACTGATTTTTAAAGTAAATTTCCACAATTTGTAAACGTTGTTGCGGCGTCATTCTTGCCATGATGATTTGTCATTGCTTATTGAACAGAAATGTCAAAACGAAATGTCATTTATCAGCTGTCAAGTGACAGCTATCCCTATCGAAAGTTTTATCAGTCTAAAAAAAAAAACACCCGTTATCAGTCGACATTTCACAAAACAACTTAGTGCTTTTTTCAATGAATAAGATAAATGTCAAGAAGTCGCACAAATATCTCTTAAAATACCTAACTTTATATGTGTATGTATGTACATACGTCAGTATTTATTTAGTTATATATGTAAGTACACTCACATTTGTTTGTGCGACGTAGCTGCTTGGTGCCCATTAATTTCCAAAGTACCGCACTAGATGCTGTGTCAGTCTTAGGAAACCCGACAGCTGTGCAAAAGACACAACCAACGGTCAGTAGACAGCAGGCACGACCAACTGGATGAATTGCTAAGCTAACTTGATGTTGGTTGTTGTTTTAGCTGGAGCTGTTTTAGCCACTGCGGAAGTCCTTAATGAAGTGTGCTGCGTAAGCACAAAATTATGAGCCTTGTGGTCGCTTGGACATTCGGTGCCATCTTGACAGCGTATTGCCGCTGCGCCAAGCCATTGGTAAAACCCGACAAGCAAGCAGGCGGTTGACCGAGTGGTTAGTTTGCCGCTTGGACGCCATGGTCGCTTGGTTGGTTCTCTAAGTGACTAACTGAATGGCAGACCGACCAGCTTTTCAGCCTGATGTCTATGTTATTTGTTTTCTTTGCCTTTGTTTTTTTTTCTTAGATGCGGTTTCGCCGTTGTTGTTGTATCTATTTCTGTTTGCTGTGGCTTTTGCTGTGGCATACGTTGTTTTTTTTTTTTTATAACGCTATTGGTTGACCTGCGTTTTGTGTTATAATTTGATGAGCGGAAAAAATTAATTTACATATACATATAAAACGCACACGCACAAACACACAAAAACAACAAACTGCAAAAACATTAAGCAAAAAATAAAATTGTATTGTGAAAAAATTAATGCTCGTAAATTTGTCAACATAGAGTTTTTTTTTGTTGTGTGGTAAGAATTTTTTTTTTGGTATTTAGTAGTTAGATTGATATTATTAGCAACACACACACACACATGCACTTGATTGTTTTGGCGTTAATGCCATGGCTACCCGAGTTCTGAATTGTGGGCGGCCGGAATCGGAACGAATGATAATAAATCGTTATGGCGCCGCCTGGCGTCGTAAATTTTACGTGCGATGACATTTTTCCGGTAATTTTTTTCCCTATCCTGTTATTATTGTATTGTGTTTTTTTTGAATTACTTTGCAGTACTTACATTTTTTTGCAGCCCGTCATTTGTGGTTAAATTTGCGGATTTGTGTAAAAATTTGCAGGCAAAACAAAAACAAGAAGAAAAAAAACAAAAAAATGGAGAAATTGTTTTAATTAATCTAATTCAATTAAGAGTGAATTTATGTTGGCAGGAAAATAATAAAGTTATACAGCATGGAGGGAGAGTGAATAAAATATACTCAATACTCAAATTGATTTTTACAAGCACATAAAAATATTTAGCTTTACAATTATCTGTTTGCGATAAATAAAATGCGGCATTGCGAATTGGCATTTATAGCTGTGTTCATAAAAATAATAGCAAAATGTATTGACAAGTTTTGACAACTTTGTCTTGTTCTTCTTTAATTTAAAATTTTTTTTTGATATAAATATAACGAAACCTATGCAAATTAAAGCTTTAAATTTTCTAAAAAAATTTATAAAAACTTGAACAAATTTAAAACAACACCCATCAAAATTTAAAATTTTTTAAACCGAATTTTTTTATAAATTCGCGAATATGCAGTTTTGTAGCCCATTAAATTTTACTAAGTATAACGGATGAACAAAATTTCTAAATACTTGAAACTTACACTTTATTGTATGGAGTAAAATTTAATAGGCTACAAAACTGCATATTTAAAATTTAAAAAAAAAAAATCGGATTAATAAGGCCCTTTCGGACCTAGCTTCAGACCTTTTCCTGTGGTTTTTTCCTTGCTGAAGTGCTCGAGGTCTAAAGAATACCCCAGCAGACTTACGTCTATCAAAATAAACTGTCTCAGATATAAGATGTAGATCAGTAGCGTTGAGCTTAATCCAACTAAAATGAGTGACAAAGCCATTGAAGAATCCGAGCGGGCTCTAAATTATGTAAGTTATAACATCTGCTGTTTATCAGGCCATTCACACAATTGAAAACAAGAATTCCAAAGCCATACCAATTATAAAAAATCAAATAGGATGTACATATTTTTGCAGAAAAGCGGTTTCCACGCAGATAATGGCAGAACCACAGGTCATCTGCCGCAAAACAACGGCTAAAAGTCGCAACACGCGAACTAAGCAGAGCCCTGAACCCATAACCCTGAAGAACAGCTCGCTCATGTCACATATATTGAAAGCATGTCAGTAACCAGAACAAAGCGTTCTCTATGAAAAACGAAAACTTCTATACAGCCACTAACGAAAGTCAACACGCCCTTAAGAGATCAAAATGGGAAATGGGCTCGTAGTGATGAAGAAAAAGCTAACGTTTTGGCGTATCATCTAAAAAACGTCCGTCATCAAACGGACATGTTTTGCCTTTACTTCCTGCCGTCTTTAACGCTATACTGAGATATGACCATTTTCCGACACATTGGAAGAAGTCGATCATGATAATGAGACCCAAAACCAGGAAAAGACAAAGCCCAAGCTTGCTCATATAGGCAAATAAGCTCGGTATTTTGCTTTGCAAATTTTTTTTGAAAAGACCTTGCTCCTCAAGATTGCTGCACAAGCGAGGACAATTACGCCTTCGCATCAATTTGGATTCCGGGCACCACACGGGACTATAGAGTAAAACGTCTAACATCTGAGATAAGGAAGGTGTTTTAACGAAAAGAATACTGCTCAGTAATTTTTCTGAACGTCGCTCAAGCATTTGATCGCTGGACGGTCTAATATTTAAAATGCGGACGCTACCTTGTGCGAATAGACACGAAGTTCTTAAAAGTTATGTTCGCAACCGAAAGTTATGTTTTGCCGTACGACAAAATAAGTTCGTTACACAAGAAGTCGATATTGCAGCCGGAGTTCCTCAAGGAAGCGTTCTTGGGCCATTCCTGTATATTCCCTACACAGCAGATATTCCCACAGATCCTCGTCTCATATTATCAACCTTTGCGGACGACACGACGATCCTTAGCTGATCTCGATGCCTTAACAATACAAAACAAGTTCTTGCAGTATTTACTGCTCGTGGAGGAGTGGTTGGCCAACTGCCGCTTAAGGTTCAATGAAGAAAAGAGTAAACACGCCATCTTCACATTAAATAGGAATTCCTGTCCGCCTACCGCGTACCTAAATAGCATTACGATCTCCTAGGCCAATGAAGTGGTATATCTTGGTGTGCATCTCAACAGGCGTCTCATATAGCGTAAGCACATTGCTTCTAAGAAATCCAAAGGAAGCTGAAAGCCAACAGCCTTCATTGGCTCATCCACTCGTGTTCCCCACTAAAACTGGAGTACAGAGTATTTGTGTACACTAGTATTATAAAGCAATGCTGGACGTACGGCTCACATTTGTGGGCATCGTTCAAAGAGCTCAATAAAAATTCCTTAAAACACTAACTGGAGTTCTTTGGTACATTCCAAATAAGATAATACATGAAGACTTCAACATCCCATCCCATTATTTTTTTGATTACTCGAATTTTTATCATGATGAATAATAAATGGTGAGGTACGTTGGTGCGCCAAATGTAAAACTTTGTACAGGTTACGCCATCTGTTCCTCCGCTTTTTTTTAGGCATTGAATAACTTCGCCATTTGCCAACCGATTTACTTTCTTAGAATTATTTTGGAAACTTCAAACCAGTATAATTTTAATCATAGACCGCATCGCACTGAAAGAACGCGCCGATACAATCGAGTCGAATCTGGGCCAAGATAATGAAATTTAGGCTTCCGAAATAATGTAGTGCGCTTAAGGTGGAGGTATTCGATTGGCTACTCACCTAAGTAATGCCCTTTAGACGGGAAAACATATGTATGTATCATCAAGGCCTTAAGACCTTCAAAGGGTCAGGTCGAAACTGGTTGGGGAGTGCCTGAATTATCTCTCAGCTTCATCTGAATATCTTCATGTCGGGCTGATTTGGATGCCGAGCAGGGCACCCTTGAAGTTATTACACATAGCTGGGAGAATGAGTGATCTTCTCTGGCCGCTTACGGACTTTCATTATCGGCTCAGCGAGCTCTGGGCAAATACCATGCCATGCAGAATTGCAAAGATCTTTTGGCCGGTGGTGGACCATAGGTATTCGAGGAGATCCGGCGACAAATCTCCATCCTCGTTGGAGTTCTGGCCGGGAATTGTGCGGTTAGGCTGAATATAGCCATCCCTCTTTGCCGCATCTGTCTAGAAGATGACGAGATATAATCATTTTTTCACTGCCTACCCAGCTGCACGGGCTATGCGCGGTTGATGTTTAAGTAGAAGAGAGCTCCTAGAGGTGGAAATCAGCAGGTGGCAGGACTTCATTTAGGGTACTCAGCAATTCTCCAGGTAACCATTTTGGTTACGGTGCACAGTCTTTTTCACATTCCCCTCTCTATTTTACTATGGAATTCTCAAAAAGTTATACTTCTGGTTCGCGCACTCAAGTAAGTGCGTGCATGTTGTTTTCACACGTGGAGAAGTGCTTAGCATCTACTGCGATCACAAACAATCATCCTCTGCTATTAGATTTATTTTAACAGGGAGTAACAAAAGATTCTGTCCCAATTGAAAAATTTGCTGAGCATGTAAGTAAATAAAGTAAGCGCTAGAAATGTGCAAAGTGTTCTTGTACAAAAATTTGCTGTTCGTATATGAAAAAAAAAAAGTTTTTAATTACCATACAGTGAAAGGCCGGTTAGCGGCATCTCGCCTCGATGTTAACAAAAATAAGTTCACTTCTCGCTTACGACTACATGATAGTTGTGCCATCTGAAGATTGGCATAACGGTGACGATGATTGATCGAGTCGTGGCTGCGAACATATGAGGATCATCAACTAATTAAAGTTTAGATATTATTTATTTATAATTTAAACTGAGCAAAATCTGCAAATGGTTAATGGGAGCAGGAACGCGAGGGTTTCGTTTGCTTGGGAGAGGGTTGCCACATGTTTGAAATGTCAAATTATATACGCAAGTTATGCAAGTTATTAAAATTTGGGAGTCAAGTGGTTAATTTCGCTGAGGAGAAGGTTTATAGCTAGCTATATTTTGAAGAGTGTTGCCACCTGATTGAAAAGTCGAACTTAATTAAATTATACACAAATCATATGAAATATTAAAACTGTGGGGTGCCAATTATTCTTCTTGACTAGGAGAAGGTTTACAGCTACAAGAATGGTAAAACGTAAATGCGAAAGCGTCAATTGAAAATGAGATTAGTCACTTGGAAATAGGAAAGTGCCAATTGAAATTAAGAATAGTCCATTGCAAATCAGAAAGCGTCAAATGGAAATGAGAGTACGTCAAATGGGAATGAGAAACTTGTGCGCTGATTTATCGCTGAATTCGCTTAACTAATCGCTGATTATTTTGCATTTTAATTTAACGCTTTCTCATTTTCGTCTGGCACATTTGCATTTTAATTTGACGCTTTCTCATTTACAATTGACTAACCTGACCTGTTTCAAAAGTCGATCTTAATTTAATTACACACAAATTATATGAAGTATTAAAATATGGGTGTCAAACCAATCATTTTGGCGAGAAGAAGGTTCATATTAGCTATATTCGGGAATTATACATCCGATGAAAGGGCTTTAAACGAAATGGGGGCAGTTTGTCCCATAGACCCGTATCACGGACATAGGCAATATCTGTATTTAGGATTCGATTTTGTTGAAATTACAAGCGTATAATGGTAGTGCGACGAAATGAACTTTTATGAAAAATAAATCCCCTAGGTGGCGCTAGAGGCGAGTTTTTCAAGAAATTTCAGAACATATAATAGAAATCCAATTGAAAATGATATAAAAAATTGCTATCAACTTTGGAGTCGATTTCTATTTAACTATGCCTACCATGAAAATGATGCCTGTTCTGAATAGTTTGCCAGGTTTGTTGAAGATGATCAAACAAATTGCCAAGCGAACTGATATCAAGCTCGTTTAGAACCAGTCAATTCCACTGTAGGGTATAATTCGCCACACCAGCAACCTGGGCATTCATAATTATTGTATTTATTCTAACCAAACTAATTTGTATTTGTAAAAGTTTTGCGGCGTCGACGATGCCATACTTATTCATTAACCATAAATAATTCACATAACATTTTCGGCACGAAAATCCACATTGATTTGGGGTTCAAAAATCTTAAGCGACTCACAAAAGCTGTGGACATTCGTTCGTATGTGTGCAGGTTATGGGCAATCTGTCTGCATTGGTTGGATAGATGTCTTAATAGTTAATCCCTCACATACTATACTTATTAAATGTATGGAGGTTAGTGTGTAGCAAAAGTTTTTACTATCCTTTTTGCGCCGTGGGGATTTCCTACTGACTATAAGTTGAACATATGCGGTATTGTGCGAATATTACATAGAGTAAATATGTACATAGATTGGCATGTTTGCGATTATGTGTGCGTTCACTTGTTTGGCTGCTTGTGAGAAAAAGGTTAATAACGTCAATTAACTTGGCTTATGCCGAATCCTGAATTTACTTATTGTTTAGGGAATATCTTGTTGGAGTTCGTGTAGTTAAGCTTTGCTCTTTGTTTTAAACTTTTTACTTTGTTTTTTTTTTTTGTTTTTTTATAAAAAATTGGAGTTATAAATTTGTTACGTATATATGGTGCAAATTGAAAATAGCGGTACTTTTTTCGTATATAGTTTTCAAAAATAACTGAAGTGCATCTACAAAAAAACTATTATTTTTGTATTAATACTAAAAAAACCTGGCAGAGGTTGTCCTGCTTTTATTTATTTACTGATTACCCTTTGAATATATTACCGGCAACGCATTTCGGTTTCTGTCACATGTATTTGGTGGCAACCCTAACAAAAAATATAGTCATACACCTTGTCCTCGCCGAGACGAAAATTTTTACATCCATATTTTAATATTTAATATCCTTTTGTATAATTAAATTAAAATAAATTTTTAAAAAAGGTGGCAACTCTCAGTATATACCGATTAATTTGCTTCTAGTGAAACAACTGGTTTGATACTCATATTTTGCGATTTCATATAACTTGTGTGTAATTTAATTAAATTCGACTTTTCAAACAGGTGGCAACCCTCTTGAGTTAGTTATGAACTTGCTAGCCGAGCCGATCCGATTGGCACCCATGTTTTTGGTATTTCTTATAACTTGTGTATAACTTAATTAAATTTGACTTTTCAAACAGGTGGCAACCCGCCTCAAAATACAGGCATTATCCTATTCATCGCCTAGGCGAACTGTGGGTGCCAAACCTTTTGAAATTTTACATAACTTTTATATATTTTAAATAAATTTGACGTCCAAAACAGCTGGCAACCCTACATACAAAATGTCAGACAGATTGGTAGATCTGTTTCGAAAGATTTCGACTACGAACACTGTGACATGAGATTTGTATATATATGATATCGATTATGTTTAATTGTTAGTACAAACCAAAAATTCCGTTATGCAACGATTCGCTCTAAAACCTATTTACTTGATAAAGTGTTTCGCAAAAAATATATGTCAATAATTTAAAAAATAATGTAAAGATTAACCCTAATGTCCTTAAGTCGCTTATTGAATATAAAAAAAAAATGTACATATATATTCAACATTCCAACCTCCATTTTTATTAAAAAAAAAATCATGCCAATTCTGCCTGTTACATTTCTAACCTTTTTGCAGACTTTTTTAGTGCAAATTTCGTCGATGATATTACTGAACTTTGTAATCCAAGAGTTTCTGATCCATGATTTTCTTTTGTCTCATTGTTGCTAACAAAGGAAGATGTACTAAGGAGATTTTAAATCAAAAATCATTCATTCAAACTGAGATGTAGATGATCTATCTCCAATTCTCTTCAAGAAATTTTCTGCTCTTCTTAAGCTTTCGTTGCTAATTTTGACTTGTCGCTTTCGTACTGGAACGTTTTGTGTACATATTACCCCATTTTTTAAAATTGAAAATAAAAATGATGTCTCGAACGATAAACCGACTGCTAAAGTGACAACGCAAGAATGAAATAATTTTTGCAATTCAAAGTGTAATTTTTCATAATCAGCATGGATTTGTTAAACGAAGATCTACTATATCAAATCTTTCTATTTCTGGAACGGATATCTACATAAAGGGAAGGTACTGTCCGGTTTGATCCAATATTATATCATCACGCTCTATTTATGGAAGTTCAGGAGTTCTTTAGTATACTTGGACCTATTTTATTTATCATATTTATAAATGACATAAGCTCGTGCTTTCTTATTCCCGAAATTTTTTTTAGACATGTGGTTTTGAAGAAGAAATAAAAAGCATCCAATTTAATGTTATGGCCAAAAATTTAACTTTATTGTAAAGATAGCGATTTACCATTACGTTTAAAAAAATATTTTGGGCAAGTGACCACCGCGACTGGCTCGAATAAATTACAACCGAAAGGCTCAATTTGCGATCACTTTTTGCAGCAATTGGACCCCATGTCAGCAAAAGCGCGCCGAATGTTCCCTTCCAAGACGTCAATCGTCTCGGATTTATCTGCGTTATCTGCACATAACCCCACAAAAAATAGTCCAGCGGTGTTTTAAATCGCACGAGGCCACGCTACAGGCCACGACGCGAAGCCCATGCGCTCAACAAAAGTTTCCTTCAATAAATTTATTGTTTCGTTGGCTGTATGGCATGGCGCGCCGTCTTGTTGGAACCAAAGATTGTCCACATCACCATCCTCCAATTCAAGCAAGAAAAAGACATTAATCATTGCATTCCCCATTAACTGTAACATTAAGGCCGGCTTGATTTGTGAAGAAATATGGACCAATAACTCTCATAGAGCTCGTGGAGCACACCAAACAATGGCGTCTCAACAATGGGACCAGTGGCCATTTCACTTTAGGCCCGTTCACCAAGCGTGTCACGCGCTTGATGGCCGTTCGGCTTCAATGCCTGCGCGAGTTGGATTTTGTGAGCCCGCAAACCAAGATTCTTCCGTAAAATCTTTCATAAAGTGATTGGGCACAGCTCCAATTGTTGCGCGCGATGGCGGATGGGCTCATACGGGTTTTTTTTCGATACTCTGCGTCACTGATGATGTACATGATCCACTAGAGTAAACGTGGTGCGAAACTGATCCATGGTTGCTCGAATTACCGACTTAGCTGGGCGATTATATCCACCGAATATTTCTTAAATTATGATCAATGTTTTTATATGATTTTTTCTAGAAAGCTGAATAAATTGAGCTGGTATTGTTGGTATTGCTTAAAGATCAGGTTAAAGATCTAGGAGTGTCTTTTGACTCTAAACTCACATTTACCGTTCATATAAATTTCACTCATTTCATTTCACTCCTGCTCGTCGTAATAGTTCTGGTTTTTCTAAGCTAGGGAAATTAATCAAATCAATAAAATGGTTGATATTGATCTTTCAATTTCTAAAAGTAGTTCTAAAACGAATAATCTCAAACTACCTTAATTTAAGTTACTAAAAAGCTATGTAGCATTTTTAGGCATAATCAGTAAGAAACTTTGCATTCATTGACTGATATAAATAAATAAATAAATAAATCTTAACCCAAAATTATATATATCTTCACCTTTATAATGAAATAGGATTGGAGAGAAAAGGGCCATATATATTCCCCATTTAAAATGTTTTTATTAAAAATAATATTTTTTCGATAATTTAAATGTTTCTGTTTCACACAATTTGTCTTTACTTTACTACTACTTACTCTTGAAATCTGGTAAATTTTACCAACAGTCATACAATTTGGGATAATATTCAAAATTATTGAATACCGAATTTGGTACTTTAGTTCTATTAGAAATTTGGTTTGGATTGCTAAATAAAGTTATCGTCTAATGTACGGATTCAATATGTACATATGAATAAAATTAAAGAATACATCGAAAATTTAACTTTTTTCCAAATTTTTCCACAAATCATATTTCTAATTTCGTCCAGTTTCTAATTCCGTGCAAGACTGTTCTTATTTTTGTTACAAATTATAAAAAGGACATTTTTTTATTGTTAACATTTTACACAAACCAAAGCAAAGTAATTGAATACTAAGTATTTACATTATTTGCACAGATTTAATCAAAATAAAAAAAAAAATTTATAGTAAAAAAATCAGCAAAACCATTCGAAATTCATTATTTATTGGAATTTAAAAATTTTTGTAAAGTAGGTACATTTCGTATACCCAAAAAAAACCAAGCAGAAAGGGCCGTTTTCAGCACGCAAATAGGTGCATCTTAAAAAGTATTGCTGTACTCTTTTTAATTTATAGTTTTGAACTATTTTTCTATTATACACTGGTTGTAATATACAATTTTTGGAACTTTCAAGGTCGGAAGGTAAATATGTATATATACATATATATCTACATATATATGTATAGATATTTACTAATTAAAGATTATACCCTTACGAATTTTGCACCACTTTCTTTATTGAAAAAAAAAAAGTAAAATCTTTTTATTTTTCTTATTTAAAAATTGCTGCCCAAAATAACACGGAATTAGGTGTCAGCACGCAAAACGGGTACACTTACCGTATGCGAATATGTATCTTCGAATATGTTAAATGCAGGTAGTAGTTAACAGTGTACTAAATTTTTGTGGCATTTCTCCACAAATAACATTTCATTAACAGCTGCGAACTTAACAACAGAAGGAGAGTGTGAATGCGAATGTTAGTGACCGAAAAGGTTTGTTCCATATGCGAAAATACAAACAACGGTAATAGAAAATGGGTCAACTGTGTGTTAGTATTTTGCAATTCCGAAATGCAAGCTATTAACAGCGAAGGGGAAGTTACTTAACAGCAACACGAAATGTAACAAGTGAAATTTAAATATGTATATAATCGAAATTTGTGCAGAATAAAGTATGAACTAAAAATGTTTACATATTATTGAATTGTATTTATAAGTGTACGAAAAATATGTAAATTGAAAAAGTAAATTTCACTTAGAACAATAAACAAGTATACTCTTATTAAGGGGACGAGGCTACGTGAGAACATGTGAAGTGACAAGTATGTAGTTCGAAAAAGTTCCAAGCGGCCAATGTAACTTCAAGACTTAAGCGGAACTATGTACGTTTCAATTATGATTTTGCGCACATATAGTCAATATAAATACAAATCGCTTTCGTGCGCTTTTGCTTTCGTAAAAGAAGTATACAAACCAATTAAATATTTTGATTTATTTTTTTCTACATATGTACATATGTTCGTTCCCATAAGCTGTAATAAACAAAACAGAAGAACCATTTTACAAATACTATTTATAACAAAAAATATATACATACATACACACATACATACATATGAATATGTTCAGTTCCGTAGAAAATAATTACATTTGTGTGCAAAATAGAGATATCGTTCCTTTCAAATCCGATTTTAAACAAGTGTATTATTAAGTTATGGTACTTGTTATTGAAATTTTAAATATTTGCAGTATCTAATTTTATTTCCGTTATATACTTTTACCATGCCAAGTGTACGTGGCGTGGATATTGCTAAGTTTTGGAGAGTGAGTAGGTCAATTTTCACAAACTCTGATACGAAGATCATCTATGGCATTGACTTCAGGACTCAAAGATTCCAATAATTGGATATTGTGAGGCTGCAAAAAAAGCTTTTGTCGCGTGTGCCACATGAAGCGGCGTGTTGTATTTGTTGTAATGCCCAGTTTTCGCCGTGAAAATTCTCAGCAAAGTGAATATATTTATTCAAGTTCTACATATGTATATTTTGGTCATGTACTTTAGATTGAGATTTACCTTTAGAGTTAAAGACAGTCGATAACATTAAGGATCCATCTCCATGGTTTCGCTTATAGGACGCCTCTCTCGGATGTGGTGGCTATCTGTACTACCCAAATTAAATTTATTCTCGTTGATGTTTTCGAATTCATCCTCATCCCGAAATTGGGGTCCGTCGCAAAACATAGTAGGTACTGGTGTCGCTTCGTCGGGCTAGTTAGTTTTGATTCGAATTTTTGAGCTAATGTCATGCTTCATTGCTGCATACACAGTCGGTAGACCTAATTCTACTTTTATTTTCTTGCAACTCATACCTTCACTACTTGCTGAGTGATGAATGTGCCGCTTGGTCCGCTTATCAACTGTTGGTAGTCGACTTTTACAAAAGATTGCGAAAATATTACGGTGTATTCTCATTATCTTACCACCACGCTCTTTATCCTTTAGTTCTGTACCTCGTGCCATTTTTTACTATATTATTATTTAAAAGTATTTAACTATTGCTTTTTACTTACTGTTTTCCTATTTTTTCACTTCAGTTGAAAACATGGGGCCACAAATATGTAGGTGAATAATTATAGTTATTTTCTTTTTTTACGTGAATCGTAGTGTGATTTTTAATTAACGCGAATGAAACAAAGTTAAACATTAAACACAAACTAAATATTAAAAAAAAAAGACTGTACACCAATAAAAATTCTACCGTTCAGAGCAACCCTGAAAAGAACTTTTGCACATACTATAATTCTGTTATGAAGGTAATAAAGTTTTTATGCGAAATTCTGCTGTACTGTTGTTTTGTTTTTTTTTTTTTGTTGTATTCATATTCACCAGTTTAGAGATCACATATTCATTTGGATGAAAAATGTATTTATGCCGTTTTTATAAAAATCCTTGAGGACGACGCGAAGATGCGTCGAAACGCGTAGGGCTTTGTTTTATTTTAAACAAATCGGCCCTAAAGCTCGAAAAGCAAAAATACTAATTTACAAGATTTCATATCATATTGAGCAAAATAGCGTTAATGGATATTCACCCCCAACTATGAATTTTAACCAAGCGGCTATTAAATTATCGGTACTTACATGCTAACATCCATACATACAACATAGTAATACTATACCAAACTCAATTGGAAAAAGGGGATATAATTTGATTGCCCATTTCAAATGGATTAATTATAGATAGCGAACTCAACGGTAGCAAAAATGAATCAACAGAAATTATTCAATATATTTATTTATCCACTCCCAATGTTTCTCACTATTTCTTATCGTCATCGTTATCTTTAACTAAGTCATTTTGAGGGTAGCATAATTTCAACAAGTTCATTGTAATAAACTTACAAATGCATAGCTATTTAACCCACTGTGAAAACACTTTTCAAACGTTCCGATCGAACTCCTCCCCGATATGCGATTGTGCTTCGCTTTTACTCCTAACTAATAAAATATATTTGAAAATAATATAAAGAGAATCGTAAGCAGCTTTTTATTGCTATTTTAATGATTAGCATATAGTTTTAGTTGTTTGTATTAAATTCAATTAAATGTCCAAGCTTACGGCTAGTTTTTTATATGAAAGGTATCGGAACAAGCAACAGCAGCCAAAGCGGTAAAAGTTTTAGCTGCTCTTTCAGATATCACAACATCGCTTAGCTTGGCACAGGTGGAAGTGTGCTTGCCTTGTTTGCGAAAGGTCTTGGGTTCGAGTTCTCCTCAAGCACAGAAAGAAGAAGTGTGATAAGGAAATGTGGTGGTCGCCAAAATAGCAGCTATAATTTCAACCGCTTTAACTGTTGCTGCACTCATAAAATTATCTTCGATATTGTACATAAATAAATATTTAAATATTCTTATTTCATATGGACTTAATTTTGTTTTTTAAAATCATTACTTATTACCAAAGGAACACTGAGCTATAAAAAATGTTTAAATAAAGTTAATTTTGTTTAATAATGCATATATTCCAAATTTCTGTGGGGTATTCGACAGGCCACGCTCTCCAACTCTGACCACAAGCTGTAGTACAATGGACTTACAGACGGCCAATCATCTGGAGCTATGAAACTACGAATATGGCTTTTAAGTCACTGCTGGGTGGTGTTTGATTTGTGTTCTGGATCAGAATCTTGCTGGAAGATGCAATGCTCTCCAATGAGGTGAGTATTGTTCCACCGTCCCAGTTTTAACTACTTTTTCAAAGAAGCATATTGGTAAAAATATGAAAAACTAAATTTACCATTATACGAAAAACGTCAAAATTTTCATTTTTATGATTACGTAGTTTTTCAGAATTTTTGCGTTTTTTTTTAAATTTCTTACCTTTATGTTATAAAAAAACCTAGAAACCCTGGCAGACGTCGACCTGGCTATATATATATATATATTGATTACCCTTTGCATATGTAACCAGAAAACCCATTTCGTAATCTGTAAGATAAAACAGGTGGAAACCCTCCCAAAAATACAAAAATATAGGAATGCACCTTACCCTCGCCGAGACGAAAAGTTTCACCCTTATATTTTAATATTTTATATCCTTGGGTATAATTTTTATTAAATTTGGTGTTTAAAAAAGGTGGCAACCCTCTTAAAATTATACCGTTAAACTCGGCATATAACTCGTGTTAAATTTAATTAAATTTGAATTTTCAACCAGGTGGCAACCCTCTGCAAAATATAGCCAGTTATGAACCTTCTCTTCAGCATATTTAATATTTTATAGAACTTGTGTATAATTAAATTCGACTTTTAAAAAATGTGGAAAACTATTCAAAATATAATTATGAACTTACTTCTCGCCGCGATGAACCGTATGGATATTCTATATATGTATGTAACTTGGATATAATTTTATTAACTTCTATTTCTCAAACAGATGGCAACTCTCATTAAATTTAGCTCTGAACCCTTTCTCTGCGATGAATAGCCTAGTACCTATATTTTGGCATTTCATATAACTCGTGGTAAATTTGGCTTTTCAAGCAGGTGGCAACCCTATCCAAGCGTAAAACATATTTTGTAACCTATTCTCATACCCAGCAAATATACAATGTTTATAAAAAAATTTTAGGCATCGGTCGAGCCATTTTGGAGGAGTACGACAGCAAAACCCGTGTATTGAGATTTTTATATATACAAACTTAGGTAACCCAAAAAAAAAAAAAAACTTAAAAAAACACGCGTGCACCTAAGTGTGAGAGCTAGAAGTGAAATTTCTTTGTAGTAGTAGAAATTAATAGCAGTTAGTAGTAGCATTAGTAAATATAGTGGTAGAAATTATTAGTAACTTTAGTTAAAGTAGTGGTAGAAATAAGTAGGGGCTTTAATAAAAATAGTGGTAGGCGTGGTTCGGCGTACCATAACGTTTGGTACAATCTAAAATTATTTCCATGATAAAAAGTAAATTATGAAGATTTAACGTAATTTTTTTTTAATATTTGGTTATTAATACTATAATAACATGATCTCATCGATATATAACTATGAATTGAACTGTGAAGTTTTGTTTTGTTTTACTTTATTAAATAGGCATTTACGCCAGTTGTACTGCGACTTTTTTTATTACTATGTTTGAAACATCTTTTTTCAATAAAAAAATTTTCTCCAATTTCATGTAGTATTTATTTTGTTTGTAATTCTAACTATTGTATTTAGGAAAATTTCTTAAATTTGTTGCAAAAAAAGCCGGCTCGCCGCCGCCGCCGGAGCGAAAGCACTCGGCGTAAGCCTCTAGTAGGAATAGAGATACGAGGTTAGTAAAACTAGTGGTAGAAATGAGTAAAAATAGTGATAGAAATTAGTAGTAGCCTTTGTAGCTATAGGTGAAGAAATTAGTAAATATAGTGGTAGAAATTAGTAAAGCGATTCCTACGCTACTTTCGTTATACGAAAAATTCAGCAAAAAAACTTTTGAAATCAATATTCAAAAAACGGTTTCATTTCGACCAGCCGTAACTCTCTCTCATAAAACTAATTGCATCTTTATGAAGATATACAAACATTAAATTTATTGAAAATATATTTTACCACAAAAAATACACATAGCTACATACATATATACTGGTTACAAGTTAGATCAACTTTAATTTAATTTAACTACTTTTTAAATTGCTACATTTCTGAAATTGCCTGCTTTTTTCCGACAGGGTATGTATTTACTATATTCCCACATACATACATACACATAATGACACATTCATTAACATACAAATACACGCAAATCTATTTGATTGTTGACGTTATGGTTCGCACAGAAGTGCGAATAGTGGCAGTCGATGCAATGTCAATGCAATCAGATATGACCAAAAATTAATAGCTTTGCATTTGCCACACACAGCCATTAAGACACCGAGGAATATTATCTTTCGAAACAAAGACATACATATCGATTGCATACAGAGATTAACAGATAATGCGAACGCCGACACGTACTCGTTACATCTGGACATCTGTATATTTCCACATTCGCCTGCGCACCAGTCTATCTAATCGTAGGACAAGCTCGTTACTGTATGTAATTTACGGTAATTTATAAGTTGGCACACTTTATAGATACTCACACATTTTATAAAAGTAGAAATACACCAACAAAGACGCAACTATCGACTGCCGCGTTTCTATGTGGACATATCTACGGCAAGCAATGACTTTATATTGGCCACCGCCATTCACATTGCAAATTATCTGGTTGCCATTTTTACTCGTGTGTGTTCGATAGCTACATATTATCTGTATATCTGTTTTACGCTATACTCCCAAACATAGCATATATGTAATATGTATCTGTAAGTATATAGGCAACTGCTTCATCGCCAGCTCACTGCGGTTAAAGTTCTACTACATCTGGATCCATACAAATGGCTCCTCCTATGCACAGACCTATGTCTGTATGTATTCACTTACGTCTTGATTTATCCAGAAAGTCGGTCACTATGCCTGCAGTCGTTTGACTTAACTGAAACATAGCGCCTCCTTATTGATTTCACTTTCCCAAAGTCATAGATTTCAATGTGTGAAACTTATTGGATTTCGTATGTGTGTATGTGTGTGTGTGTGTGTGTGTGCCAATTTTCTCTTTAACTAAGTACGAGTTTAGGGCAAACTAGGCAACGTTGCAGAGTTTAAAACTTGACAAATGAGATGAATTTTCAATGTGTTCTCTAATATATAGCGACATACATATGTATGTGGCTTTAATGTACAGTGTGGCAAGAACGAGTTGTGATGGAGCTTAATAAATGATGAACTATTTTTATATACTATATTTATTTAGTTTATCAGTCTAGAAATACAAAATTACTTACCGACTAAGTAGCATAAATAAAAATATATGTAATTACTAACTATTTCAATATTTTGTTTAAAAGTAATGTTAAATGAAATTTAGTTGAAGAGAAATTGGTAGCAAAAAAATTTGAGAGTAAATTAAATTCGTTTAAAGCTCTGCAAATAGGAGTACAGTTACTCTATACTATTTCTAACGAATTTCAAAAAAAAAAAAATGTCATGATTCTTAAGCTTTTTTGTGGGATACTAAATGTAATTAGTTCAAGTAAAAACAGATTCGAATCGTTCTAAGCATACGTAGGGATGAAGCGAATAAATATAAAGTATATACTAGTGTTAAACTGAGTGTAGTTGGCTCGAGTACTTTCGTAGTACTGACGTACTCGAGTAAGCAAAATTTAGTATTCGAAATACGGCTCTCGAGTACTTATAGTAGGTATCCAAATACAGAATCGACTACTACTGAAGAACAGTTTAGCTTCAATTGATTACTGTTTGGTAAACTGATATAGCTAATATTTACATGTGGGATTTGATTAAAAATAACGATAAACAGTTTAAAAAAAAGATAATTTTTCTTTCATCCCCAGATGAGCTTTTCTTTTTAGTGTAAATTCATTCTGATATGCAGTGCGACAAATATTGGGTGTAATGCTTGATAACGAAAGAACTCTCGATCGAAAAATTTCATGGGATCATTAATACCGCCGATAGGCCGCTTTGCCCACAAAGTAAAGCTGTTGTATCGACAAATTTGACAAATCAAATTTTTTGCTGGAGTTTCTTCTTTTTTTGTATGAAATAATTTAAAATGGATACCATCGCTCGTTTTTCAAGTGACAGCGAATATGAAGGATGTGTAAAGGATAAGCAATCAGTTTGAGTTTTTAAGGGTTTTAAAGGCAGTTGTTGCATGGTTCTCATTCAGAGTATTTTCTGTTGTCGTTGCCGGTGAGCATCCAAAACTATGAATGCCTTCCAACCCCTCAACTGTTGTATTGAGCGAAAGCATTACACTGATGCCCTCTTCGAGTGGATTGTTTGACGGAAGGGCCTCCCTGTTCCGGAAATTTGCTTTGCATTTTTTACCATTTTCTTTTTGATGCCAAATTTAAAATCAGTCCAAACCTATTTACAAAAAATTTGAATATCGGATAATATATACGCGTCGTCTTTTTTCATATCTTCTTCCATCCAGTTTTGTCTCCTGTAACTAAAATATACATGCAAAACCCTAATTTAGTGGGTTCTCATTAATCGTTCAAAAAAATACTTACAAAAGTTCCATTACTTAAATTTTCCATAACGATCTAACCAACGGATAGATATCGAAAAATATTCTCGATTTGACGGGCTCAATAATTCTGCAATCAACGTCATCTATAGGCCACGGAAAGTATTTCATCGAGTCGGCAAGTGAGTTCAACATCATCGAGAAATTTATTGTCGATATGAGTTCAATGACTGCAGCGCCATATTTGGCGATAATGATACATTTTTCGATCGATACGAGTTCAATGATTATACCCATTATTTATATTCGTTATTACTTCCCGGCTGTCGTAGCCGAGTGTGTAGCGAGTGCGCGCTTCATTCGGTGGGCCCACTCGGCAGCAGGCAATGGCAAACCTGCGAGTGTATTTCTGCCACGAAAAAAAACTTCTCCAAACAATTTTTTGCCATTCCGAGTCGGCGTAAAACTGTAGGCCCTTCAGTTTTTGTTACAACATCAAAACGCACACCACAAATTGTAGGAGAGTTCGTCCAAATTATTACTACTATTATTATTATTATTATTATTATTTCGCGGTTAGTTTCGGACAATTTTTTTTTTTAATTTTTCTATCGTTTGCCTCTTGTTTTCAAAACCCTATTTCTATATTCATCACTTTCTGTCTGCGAGAGAATGAGACACCAATTATAAATATCCATACAAACTTTTGTTTCTACCTTCCTTTCCTTTTAAGAACTACGAAACTGTTTTAATTACAATTTCACCGACACAACCGATTTGTACCAATATTTGAGTTTGAGCAAAAATCAGTATTCGAATACCGAGCTGTGAACTCGAATACACGATCCGAGTATCTGGTTTGAATTCGGACTCGATTTCGATTCCAACTATTATTTAGTGAGTACTAAAGTACTTGAGGACCAAAAAAATAGCCGACACGGAACATCCATAGCATATACTCGACACTTTTCGCTCGATATCGAGTAATTTTTGGGATAGATCCTTATGAATCTACTATTGGCAGATATGAAAAAAATAATAGTATCGAAATCCGATACTAAGGCAAATTTTGCTTCGGAACTTTTTCCTCCACATTTATTTCCAATATGAGTAAAAATCGCGAAAAGTTGCCAAAGTTGATAGAATGCAAAGTATACACGAACGAACTGCTCAATCTCAACGCGATGTACAGCTCCCGAACGAAAAATTACATTGAAGATGGCACAACGCCGAAAGCTGTTTGTCTCCAATCCAAACTTGACATGGAATGACGGAAAATTATTTAAATATATATCTCCTTGAATAACTCTATTATTCTTCGCAGCGCCTCATACAAAGAACGCCGCAATCACATATTAGTTGTCTAACAATTTTTGCCTCTTCCTCGTCATAACAGCTTCTGCAGAAATCGTTGTGGGGGACACCTATTCATATCGGTATATGATAACCCCCGTAAATCCCATAGCTTAAGAAAATTATGTCCTACTTAGCCAGAGAAGTTATTGAGATTAGGCCAAATAAGTTTGGAAGTGTTGCTATAAGCCCCGATGCATTTTCACAGTATATTCGCTTCTTTGAAAATGAACTCCCTAAACCTGAGCTTGCTGGAAGCGACCGGCATGCTGAACTTCTTCCTGCCGACGAGAGAGTTACTGAAGTATCCCTTCTCGCGAGCTCGTCAGCCTTCTCGTTACCTGGTATGTTACAGTGCCCCGATACTCACACTAGATAAAAATCAGACTGCTCTGCCATTACGTTAAGTGATTTGACGAAGTTCGCTGTTATCTCCGAATTGGTTGTTGCAAAGTCAAAAGATTTTATGGCAACTTGATTGCCTGCGTAAATATAAGCTTTGTCGCAGCAGATTCTTGGCTCTGTATCGCTCCTTATATTTCCGCTATCTGGGATTGATAGGCACTACAGGGGTCCGGAAGGTGGTGAAGTGAAAAGGAGAGTTTTATATAACTAGCGAATTTTAATCTTTGCATTTTAAATTTTGTGGGCAAGACAGTCGACTGGGGAGAATAGTTCGAAAACTTTGCCTTAATGCTTCTCCAACAAATAGCTGTATGAGCTCTATGGCGGCACACAAACGCAGTACATCGAACTAAGCATCCACTGGTGATAGCAAAGGATGAGGTAGACCTCCCAACCATAGAAAGACCTGCTGAAGAAAAACTTGGCTTCACTTGGTGTCTTCAGTTGGCGTCAGTGAGCAAAGGAAAGGAATGTCGAACGTGCTTTATTGGGATCGGCCAAAGTCGGCCGCCGACAGTTACGGCGCTTATTAACAAGAAGAAGAACATCCACTAAAGCCAATTTAAAAAGTAATTGTATATAAAAAACCCAATCCAGACGCAATCTCTTTAAAGTCTTCTATGTTTCACATGCTATTTCCTGAGCTGTGAAACATCACATAAATCTAAAAAGCTAATTTATTAATTGATCATAATCCATATCATTTCCTAGGTACCGATGAAATTTTAAAAAAGTTCTACACTATTCTTAATTATATAACCACTGGTTCACTGTACTCTCCGTAATGGTCCATGCCTTACATCTGCCAGCGTATCCCAGCCTAATAAACTTTCACCGCTATCGTTATAATTTTTGGCAAGCATTAGGAGTTGTAGTTATGTAAGTTTCAATGTATAAGAGTAGAATATGTAAGCTAAGGGGAAACTCGCCTTGAAGACGCGGCTTTTACACACTAAGTCTGTCTCATTTCTGTGGGGTCGATTGTATGATATTTACTAACACAGAAACTTTCCATGCATTTGCTTGGCTTCCCGAACTTAAATTTTATTAAGGCTGAATGTATAAAATTGTATTTGTAGCGTACATACATATATACACAGTGTTGGACATACCAATGTGGGTCAAACTTCAATATAATAGAGTTTGCGACTTATTTTTATAACTTTTAATGAAAATATAGCTCATTCTATAGCAGAAACCATATAAAGCAAAACTTCAAAATTTTTTGCGAAATTCACAAAAGTTCAACAAAATTGCAAAAAATTTACATCAAATTTTCCAATTTTTTAAGAAGAATTTTTAGAAATTTTTCAGGTATGCAGTTTTGTGACCAATTTAATTTCAATACAACAAAAAGGAAGTTTCAAGTTACTAAAAATTCGCGTTAATTTTTCAAAATTTTCTGGTTCTGTTATTGGTGGGGGTTTTCTTCCATATGCGGGAAATTGCAGTCATATATGTATACCCGAAGGACTATAGCCCAATTAGCCCAACATCATTTCTGCTTAAGACTCTTGAACATCTAATAAAAGTTTACGTCAATCAGAATTTCGACGAGAGGCTAATCTTGAATGCCAGTGGATACTGCTTAGCATAGCGTCGTTAGGCGCATCGCAAAGGTTCGAGAAAATGGGTGTTTTTCTGAACATTGCAAAAGCATTTAATAATATCGCGACGCAAGTCATAATGGAGGGAAGCACCTCAGTGGGGGTCAACTATCTCCTGAAGAGATGGATAAGCAAAACTCTTAATTGTAGAAGGGTATTAGCACTTTGGTGGATTTACCGTAAAGGCAACAAGGCCAGCAGCTTGGGGCGGAAAATTTCAAACAAAGTCTAAAATTAACCTTTTTATGCTTTTTTCTTACTTTCTTTCGTATAATGACAGCCATCCTGCACGACTCGTCCTTGTAACCTACCGGTCATCATTTGCCACTTTCAGTTGTGCATTCGAAGCTATAGGCAACTAGCTCAGCGCAGTAGCTCAGCAGCACGTTAGATCATGATGATGTCACATTTGAACATTTAAGGAATAAGAACGATTATTTTTACTGTCAGCGAGTAACAACTTCTTTATGAAAGTGTTCACAAGAATAAGCCAAGACGGCACATGAAAGAACCCCAGGGTCTGAATATTAGGCCATTTGGAGACTCCTTTATGTCATCTACGGTCTACTATGCACTAAATCTGAAGCCATGTAGATTCACAAAGATTCACACGAAATGGTATTTGATTTTTAATATAAATCTAGGTAGAATTCATGTAGATCTACGTTGATCCATGCAGATGCGTACTGATTTCATGTAGAACACATGTTTTGTTACGTGATGCATAGGAGGGGGGGGGGGGGGAGGTTTCGAAAAATTGTGTTATATGGGGGTGGGGGATCACTATTGACATGTATTTTATGGATGGTCTCGAAAAAAACTTTGTCGGGAGTAGGAAAGCGAAAAAAAATTTGACAGAATTTTGAGGTTGAAAAGGGCGGCATTTGGGCATTTGACCAGGGCGGCAATTTAGGTTAGTCAAGCCCTGGGCGCACACATAATAAAAGAAAGTGTGTCAGAGGTGTGCCACAGAGATGGACAGTAGCGGTGCTAAGCTACTGTGGAACCTTGTCGTAAATAAGCCTCAAAAAGAATTGGAGGGAAGAGCAGCGGCTATTACTGCGGATGCTGTATCGGCTATCGTGAGCGGTAAATGAGACTCAATAATAAGCTCCCTCAGAGTCATAAATAACTGGACTACAAAAAATGTAGAGAAGACGGAACTAGTTATGATCACTAGGAAATGCAAGGTACCGATTTGGAGGAACCCTCAAATGGATGGAATGACGCCACAATTGAAGCAAAGCACTAGATACCGGGGGATCGTGCTGGATATCAAGCTGTCGTGGTGACTCAAGGCAGAAGAGAGGGTGAAGAAGGCCTCTGCAGCTAAATATGCATGCAAAAAGATATTGGGCTGCACCCGGAGCCTATCTTCTAGACTTTCGCCCTGCATTTTCATCGCAATTATTAGGTTTTATTGGGGTAGTGGTATGGTGGACGGCCACGGAGAAGAAAACTTATATAAGGAGATTACAATGCATATAGAGGCTTTAAATGATAAGCATAACAGAAGTATTACGAATAACACCAACAGCATCACTCTACGCCGTACTACATTTACCACCAGTAAATCTAACAGCCAAGACTCTATGCCTCACGACAGTTTGAGTTCAGAACAGGCGGATAGCGTTCTCTCTGACTGGGCGAACCGACTACGCGATCCCGTGCCTGGGCTTCGATAGGTCTCTTGGGGCCACAATTGAGGTTGATGGGTGGCGCAGGGGTGTGAGGGTGATACTAAGAACGAAACGGAAGGGTCTAAAACGGAAAAGGGAGTTGGAGTTGTGGCCTACTGTCCCGGACCAGAGATCTGTAAATCATACAAGCTGTCAGATCACCGAAATACTTTTAAAGCAGAAATCCTGGCCCTCAAGCTGATATCCGATTTTCAACCATCTACATAGCTTGCGGATTGACGTCTAGATCGACAGTTAGGCAACCACAAGGCTTTGCTTTTGCACATCACCTGATCCCAGATCGAATTATAGTATGAGGAAGCCGTGGGCAAATTGGCTATGCCTAAAACCATGTACCTTTATTGGGTCCAGAGACATAAGAGAGTAGAAGCAAATGAAAGGGCAGGCGACCAACAGGGTGTTTATCTAGAGGGCTCATTTAGTAAGGAGGTGCCGAACTAGCTGGAAGTAATCAAACGATCGCATGAACGTTACGTTACATGTAAAATAGTAGAAATGTCGTGGAAGCAAACACACAAACGCAAAAGTCATGTGCAAATCATATGATACTAAGCTCACAAGCTTTTTACTTTCTCTGAAAAGAGAGGTCTCCAGACTCTTAGTGGGTCTACTGAAGGATCATTGTCTCTTGCCGGCGCATGCCGCTAAATTGGGTGTGGTAAGGAATAATGATGCAGGATATTTGCGAAACTACGGAATTGAACAAGCGACGATTCAAGATACTAGGCGAAGTGCGGCTGTATATGATCTGCAGTTGGCTGTCTATTCAAGGGCCAAAGAGGCTAATTCAGTTCGCGGAGCGTACGGCGATGGCTTTCGACGTCGTCATTGGCTCACAAGACAAGAGGTCTAGCGGTCGTGCGTTTTTCTAATAAAACAAAGGACTTACTTGGTCTATGAACTAGTTATATTATGCCTACTGTTGAGCCAGTTAGCTTAACCAAACCTAACGTATGCCAGTAAAAGATATTAAAAATCTCCGAGAATTGCATACCCAAAATTTTTTAAAAAAATTCTAAGTAATTTTTCAATGCCAATTTCAATTTTTATTCACAGTTTGATACTTTTATTTATATGATTTCGGTTATAAAAAGCGGTATACTTAAACAAAAATTAAAAAAAAAAATTTATTAACATAAGTAGCAAATTGTATTATATTGAATTTTGTTCAATATGATATGTCCAACACTGTAAGTATGTATGTGTGTAGTTCAGGTTGCCATATCAATACAAATAACCGTTGATATATGTATTGGTATGTACATACATCTGTAAGTAAATATGAGACTGCATGTCCTTAGTGAAAACTAAGATATAAAAATAAATATCGAAGTACAGTGTCGGGCAAATTAATCAACGAACATACTCACACTTAAACTTTCATACTTATAATGTTAGTAAAATTTATCTTAACCAAAATTTCTTTAATTTTGAAAACGTGCCAGGCCTTTTATGAACAGCTTTCAAACAACGTTTGTGTAAATATACAGATTAAAGAATACGTGAAATATTCTTATTTTTATGAAATTTTCAAACAGTAAACATTTTATTATTTTTTTTGAGACTAACCTGTCAGTCCAACGCTTCATTTACCTTATAATTTTAATGGAACTTATATTTTCGACTCTGGGCATATATTTCACTAAATGAGTTTCCTCAAACGATTTTCGTTTGACACCAGTATAGTAAAATTTCCCTTACCTTACGAATTCCATAGAATCAACAAACTTTAAGAAGTGGCAACCCTCAACAAACCTGTTTACATAATTCAGAAAACTCACAAATAACGTGGCAACACTTCTTAAATATATTTCCTTTAACATAACAATTTTATTTAATATACTTCTTTAAGCAGGTGGCAACCCGCTCTAAAAATATTTTCGAAGTAAAGCTTTCTTAGGACTCTTTCGTTTGTGACCCATATTTTAATATTTGATTTAACGTTCTTATAATTTCAATAAATTTTTTAAACAGGTGGCAACCCTCTCCAAAAGTATTTTGAAATTAAGTTTTCTGAACACTTTTAGTTTGTCATTCGTATTGTAAAATGCCATTTATTTTTTAAGTTAACTTAGTTTGCGTTTGAAAAGGTGGCAACTTTCTTTCAAAACGTTTGCGAAGTGAAGCTTTATTAAGCCTCTTTCATTTGATATCTATATTGCAATATTCGATTTCGATCATTGTTTTGATTGAATTTAACCTCTTAATTAGGTGGCAACTCCCTATAGAAATTGATTTTATGATAACGTATATAACGGACTATACCGTTATGTGTCAAATCTTATCCAGTTCTATCTTGTCGTTAGCAATAAGTGATTTAACTATAACTTTTTTGACAGGTGGCAGCCTTATAATAAGGGTAGGGGGTTGGTTATTTGTGTGCCAAACTTTTTACAATTCCGTCCAGCCTGTAGCATTTAAAATTTAAGTTCGATTAATAAACATTAAACAGGTAGAAGAAACCTAGTCAAAACTTGTCTAAATATAGCGACCCCAATAATAAGTCCGACACTGTATATAGATACAGATGCAGAGAATCATCATCATCTTGGATTGTTGCCACAATTTTCACTTTATAACATTTTCCGGTTATTTTTCACTTGTTATTTGTTTACAAGTAAAATCCATGTATGGCAAGACGATGTGGGAGTTGGCAGTGTAGCAAGAAATTGTAGTTGCATTGCCAAAAACTACTACTTTCTATCTTTGGCAATTTTACGTGTGGGTGTCCAGGTTTACAGTTTATTCACATCTATTGCTATGCAGATACATACATACGTACATAGATACAAACTCATACATATGCATCATGGGTGCTTGTGAGTAACTGTTTTGTTTGTTTTCTCGGCCGATGTTGCCGACTCTTGGGTGCCATGAAATTGCTCAAGTTTTATATGTTTAACTCTATTCGGCTTACCTCAAAAGCTTTGACTTTGAATGGTAATGTAGACATTTTTGTGTCTATGGGTATGACCTGCAGTATCGAGTATGTATGTATGTACATATGTAATTTTGAAAAATTGTTGTTACGTATCGTTTGCAAACACGATGAATCAATGGATTTAGATTTTTTAAAAAGTCTGGCAGTAGGTGAGGAAGATCAAGCGTGTAGTTTATAAAGGTCCAGTATATGTATATGATATGCATTGATGCTACTTATACGAAAACTATGGAGAAATGAACTCGATGCAATGCGGAAAAATATCGACGCCGCTTTGTCGTTTAAGTTTCTTGTATGCATGACCGCTTTATTGTTGAGCGAATGCTTTTCCTTTACCCGATCAAATCGAATCAAATTAAATGAGTTACGGCCGCTTTCACCTTTTATAATGTGGGAAGGCTTAGTTTATAGACAAGCCTTAATGTGCATTAACAACCTTAATGTGCATTAACAACCTTATTGTGCATTAAGAACCTTAATGTGCATTAACAATCTTAATGTGCATTAACTACCTTAATGTGCATTAACGATCTTAAGTTGCATTAACTCATGAATTATAACCATACTAATTAGCATGCCAAAATGCACAGAATTTTAGTACACAAGGTTATCATCTGTTATTTTGTAATCTAAATGTGCATTTGTGCCTCACTAATGCAAATTAGCTCTGTTTGTATCTAGCTAGTAATGGCACGATTAATTTAAAAATTGGGTACAATCTATTGGTTTTTCTTTTTTCCCTTTCTTCCGTTTAGTCGAAGATTTTTTAAAACAATTGAGACCTCACCATCCATCAGAAGTTTGCCATAATTTTTTTTGTATGGAAGAAAATTTGTTACACCGTTTGCAAAAATCTTATCAAAACCTAACTGCAATTGTGAGCTTCTTGAAACTTGCACCTTGCACCTAGAATTTAATGGACTACAAAACTGCATACTTAGATTTGTTCTGAGTATAATTTTTTATAATGACTGGATAGCAGGAACTGAAATTAAAGTAATAGATTTTGGTTTTTTTAACTTTGTCGTTTATTCGCCGCCTCAGACTGCATTTATTTTATTTTATTTTTATGTATTTTGTCAAAACATCGATGGCATAGAAGATCGACAAATTTTTCAATGACAATCCATAGTATGAGAGAAAAGGGTTAGTTCTGGACATATAAACTGGAACAGCTGTTTTCCGAGCCATCTTTACTTCTATTAATAACAGAAATGCAATGATTTGGAATAAATAAAAGTTTTTTATTATCACAGAATTTAAAAGCAACAATTTGGAATATCTTTTCCATGCCATCCGATAGTTACTCCTGCTTTAGAAAAAGTCGTTCACTCCGAACTGAAGTCGTCACGTTATGAGTCGTGAGTGACTGGAAGTTTCATGGTCTTAGCCAATTTAGTGTAGGAGTTATAACCCGAAAACTCATATCTGAACAATCAGTTGTGTAGCTTCTATATAGTGTGCGATCTGGTGGGTTCCGATAAATGATCGGTTACCTAGTTTCAGTGAGATATCTCAAAAGCCGAGGGACTTGTTCGCTTTAGATGGACAGACGAACATGGCTACATCGAAGCAGCTCGCGGTACTGATCATTTTAGTTTACTTGTGTATAGAAGGGGCTATCTCTTCTTCTTCTTATACTTACAAACATTGGATCAAAGTTATAATGCCATTGTATCTTAATGAAAGGTATAATAGAAATAATAAAACTGCCAAATGTTTATTAGTTTTTTCACTATGGAATATTTTTACCATACTTAGTGTCAATGGCGTTGTATTGAGGTGAAAATATCGATATATCGAAATATCGTTTTTTTTACTCTGGGCTTTTTTTTTTGCTCTACCCTAGATTGACGGGTTTATTACTTTCTCTCAAATCAAAAATAATCTTTTACCGGTATTATTGCAGTTGAGCATGTGAGATGCCGTGGCCTACACATAACAGTACATCTGTTTACGGTTTACGGTTTACTATGTAGGTCAGTCTTCTTTGTTTTGAATTTCGGTGTGTCTTGACATTTTCGTTACACACACGTATGTATATATAAAATATATTTAAAGTAAGTATGCACGTTTGCATTTTCCCAGTTTTTTTGTCGTAGCATGTTTGTCGATGTTTTGTTGACTGGTTCGACATCTTTCACTTGCAATGTTTTTACATTAAAAAATGTTTTTGTTGCGCTATATATGTATATACAAATGTAGCTACATTTATATGCATGTGTGTATTTGTGAATGTATGCTGTTCTCAATCTGCACTTGTGTAGGTATCAGTGTACATACCCTGTAGGAAAAAAACAGACAGTCTAATTCATATTAAATTAATTATGTTGATCTAAATTGCACCAAGTAAATATGTATTCAACTGTGTGTATTATTTGAATTTTTCTGTGGTAAAATATACATATTTATACGCAGGCCCGCCGAGAGGGGGGTGGTAAGGGTGGGATTCCCACCGGGCCCGGAGTTTCTTGGGGGGCCCGGATTTCAGTCCAACTTTTCCTCGGGATCGGTTGGGCGAGCCATTTCCACTTTCACTTCTGTCTACTATTTTGCCTAACGGTGAAAAAATTCAACGTGACTGGTTAGTTTGGAGTCAAACGAAAAGCGCTTTTTATTGCCTCCCCTGTCGCCTTCTTAGTAAAAATACGTTGAATCATTCAAAAATGGGTTCTCCTAACGGCTATTCCAAAGCACAATTTTGGAAAAAGTTGTATCTTAAATTTCCGTCACATGAAAGTAGTTACGATCACATTCAATGTTACGTAAAGTGGTGTGATTTAGAAGTACGCATTGAAAAAGACTCAACTGTCGATATGATGTTGAGGGAAGAGATAGCGAGTGTAGCGAAAAATTGGCGAGAGATTCTAAACCGAATTTTAGACACGATTCTATTTTTGGGTGAAAGAAGATTAGCTTTACGAGGAGAGAGTAATTTAGTCGGCCAAAAAAATAACAGAAACTTCCTGGGAATCGTTGAATTAATCGCTCGCTATGACCCAATACTTCATAGACATTTAGAAAAAGTTAAATCTTTTCAAGAAGCACATCAACGTTTGCAAGTACACTACTTGTCGGTCGAGATACAAAACGAGTTCATTGAACTCTGTGCTCATCATGTTATATCGTCTATTTTGAAAGAGGTAGAAAAAGCAAAATACTACACAATCATTGTTGATGCAACCCCAGATTCCAGTCACGTGGAACAAACTACTTTTATTTTACGCTACGTTCATTACGATACTGAAGAAAACGTTTGCCATATCAAAGAACGTTGTTTAGCCTTCGTGGACTGTTATGGAAAAACAGGCAAAGAAATTGTCGTGGACAAGGCTACGATAATGGCAGAAACATGAGTGGACAATATAAAGGAGCGCAAAATTACATTCTTCAGAAAAATAGGTACGCAATATATTCGCCTTGTGGAGCACATACATTGAATCTAGTTGGAGTCGATCCTGCAGAAAGTTGTATCCAAGCAATAACCTTTTTTGGAGTAGTTCAAAAATTGTATAACATTTGTAGTAGCTGCACACAACGCTGGGAGATTTTGAAATCAAATATAACTAATTCGCTTCACTGTCTTTCCGATACACGCAAGAATCGATGGTGTGAAACCGTTTGCGAAGAATCGTCCTGGATTGAGAAAGTCTCTCGAAGAAATCAAGAAACTGAATCTGACCGCAGAAACTCTTCGGGACGTCAATGGCATTCTAAAATATATGAGTTCATTTGAGTGTGTCTTGATGGCTTCTATTTGGTTCAAAATTCTTCAGGCTATTAATGAAAGAAATCTGGTGCTTCAAGAGATGAACGCTACCATTGACGTTGAAGTCGACAATCTTCGAAGTTTATTTGCCGACTTGCAGCTTCTACGCGATCAGTGGAGTAAAATTTATAACGAATGCAAAACCATCGCTGCCAATTTGACCGATACTCCATCCATTTTACCACCAGCCAGGAAAAAAAAACGTGTTGACTCGTCACATGAAATCTTCAATGAAGACTGCACTGTTGAAGAAATTGATTTCTAGAGAAACATTTTTTTTGTCATAATCGACTCAACCATAAGTGGAATAAGTAGAAGATTTGCAGCTATAAATGAACTAAATGCAACATTTTCATTCCTGTGGCAGTTTTCTGATACAAACGTTCAAGAGTGTCAGACAGCTGCAGAAAATTTTGCAATCAAATATCCTGCTGATGTATCTCAAAACTTATCGAATGAATTTATACACCTCAAGAATATATACGAAGCAAATTTTGGACATCGACTACCTCTATTCGATTTACTTAATGCCATTAATGCGAAGAAATTGTATATACTTTTCCCAAACGTTTGCATCGCTCTGCGTATATTTTGCACGATTCCAGTATCTGTTGCGAGTGGTGAGCGGTCGTTCAGTGTTTTGGCAAGAGTAAAAACCTTTCATCGGTCCTGCTCAACCCAATCTCAACCGTAGATAACTTTCCCACCGGGCCCGGAAATCCTTTCGACGGCCCTGTTTATACGACGTTTGTGGTCGAACTCGTCTGAAACGGCTCCATGTGTTTCTATGATATTTTGCTTGACAGGTATGACAAAAGGTCGTAAAGTATATTTGATTCGTGGAAGAGGGTTGCCAGCTGTCTGAAAATTCAAATTAATTTCAATTATATACAAGTTATATGAAATACTGAAATGTGGGTATCAATCGGGTTGGCTCGGCAAAAAGGTGCATAGCTAACGTTATGTGAGTAGCCACCTGTTTGAAAATTCAAATTTAATTGAATTATACACAATTTATATGAAATACGAAAACATCGGGGCCAAATTGTTCAATTCTCTAACGACAACCCCTAAGGCATATAGAGGGTTGCCACCTGCTTGAAACATCGAGTTCAATGAAATTATAAACAAGTTCTATGATATAATAAAAATATAGGTGTCGATAACAATAATAACAGCGATACATATATATATATATATATATTTCGTTTAAAACATTTATAGCTGGTAGAAATGAAACTGTTTTTTGAAATTTGATTTAAAAATATTTTTTGTTTTGAGAATTTTCGAAATTTTTTTTGAAATTTAGAGGGTTGCCACCTTCTTGAAAAATCGAATAGTCGATAATAATAATAATAACTATGTATATATATTTCGTTTAAAACATTTATAGCTGGCCGAAATGTAACATTTTTTTGAAATTTTTTTAGAATTTTTGCAACTATTTTTAAGTTTGTTATTTTAGTTATTTTTTAACATGAAACTAAGAAATTAAAAAAATCACGAAAATTCTGAAAAATACTTTAAAACCAATATGTAGAAAAGTTGCTTTTGAGTAGCTATTGCTCAGCACATTTTTAACCAATCCCTATAAGTTTTATGCCGTTATTGAACAAAAAATCGACACTTAGAATACTTTCGAAAATTGATGCTCTCGTACTAGCGGGTCCTAAGCAACATCCACAAAGAGACAGTCACCACCACCATCGACTCTCGCCAGGCAAATGCCGTAATAGGAGTCCAACCACCACCAATAGCGGATGAGGAGTCCCTGCTGCCTCGCGAGTTCCGCGTCACTCTGGCCCAATTGGGATCTGGATATTGTAGTAGGCTAAACTCCTAGCTATCCAGAATCACTTCTGACATACCTAGTACATGTCCGGAAGGTGGAGATTCTCCGCACGATACCAATCACCTATTCACATGCCGTCTTAAACCCACTCATCGAACCCCCCCTCTCCCTTTGGTCCAAACCTGTCGCAGCAGCACGTTTCCTGAGCCTCCCCCTAGATGAGTTTGACGACAACAACTATGGGCGAATCCGTTCTTTACAGGGCGTGACTAGCCGCTACAATAACAACAACAACCTACGCATTACAATAGGGTCTAATGGACCCGGACGGTAGGTAATGCTAGCTTTTTTTCGGTACGCAAAGGGTTAATAAAGTTAGTTGCTTACAAGAAACATGGAAGAATTTCGGACCACTTGTAGTTGGTAAAAAAGAATTTTTTAAATTTCTTTTTAAAGTAATTCTATTTCCGACAGGGTACTTATGTTTTGCTCTGCCTAACGTTTACTCCTTCGACAAGAAATTTTATTGTAAATTTTGCCAACATATTTTATTATTACTCTCCTGTTGTGTGTGCCTCAGTGTTAAAGCTTTCATTGCACATTTATGTATCCTACTATATGTAGGACCGAGTGCATAGTTTCGTTATTTTGGCCTGAGTCGTTGTTGTGTTGTGTTGCATGTGTAGTTTTTCCGGATACATTGTGTGGCAGCAATAAAATTTTGCAATTGCACTTTCTTGCGGTTCGTTGAACTTCGTCAACTTTGACAAATTTAAACTCCACTCCAATTTTATGCGAGAGTGTATGAAAAAGTCATTACAACTCAAACTAATTTACGACAATACAAAAAGCAGTATCACAAACAATGACCATAACAACCAACAGCCAACAGCCAACAGCCAACAACCAACAGGAAAAACCTTGATGTTGATGACGATGGAGATGATGATGATGATATATCATCGTACCTCCAAAATTGTTATCTATCTTTTTGTTTGGCATACATACAACATACTCCTACTAACTATGCAATGTTTCTAAAAAAAAAACAAAACAAATGGCAACAAATTCGGCAGCAATTAAAATTTCACCTGCCGTTTGAGGAGCGTATTGTTTGTATACAAATCATTGCAAGTCTACTCGAATGTTGCACTTGGATTAGCTGCAATGAATACGCAAATACTCAAACCCAAACTGAGTTCATGGATTTGGCTTTGTTATTCAGACTACAAAACTTGCATGGCAACTCTTGAAGTTGCTATGCGTTTGAATGAATTTCCTTACTTATGAAATGTACACTTTTGCTTATTATGTAAAAGACTTGTAAGCGTTTGGCAAATATGACTAGCATATTATGTTGGATTTTATAGTAGTTATGCGAAAGTAAATTTTTGACAATAGCACTTGTTGTTTTGCCGCACAGTAGATCTACGATTGCCCTTTCGGTTAGCAGAACTTAACAAGGTGGTGGTTTGAGGATACGTGTGATGGTGTGCTTGCTGTCATCGAATCAGATATGACATGACGTTATCCTTTGGTCACAATTTGGTATAAATGCAATTAGAAAAAGTTAAGTGTCGTTTTGTTTGTCACAGGATGGTTGGAAGTTATAGAGTAGTGCGGAATTATGAAATTGAATTTTGGTGAACAATTTAGGGACTGCAAAATTTCTGTCGAACTTTATAGTTGCCGAAATTTAAGTTTTTTTCAATTTTTTCCAAGCGTCTCAGACTCTAGTTACAAGCAGCTATTTTCTTTTTTTCGACATTATTTCTGGTGCCCGTGAATACAGTAATAATAAATAATAATTTGAAATGCTTGAAGTAAGAAAATTTGTTCTCATCGGATTCACATTTTTTTTTAAATTGATAGATTACATCACTGAAAATTCTTCCCGACTCTTTAAGGTCTGTTCGATGAGTGCACTAAAAGTGAAGAGCAGCGCATAACATCTTCTCATAGAGCTCAACACAATTAAGCCCTAACGAACGAAAAGCGATCCGATTCGTCTACAAATATCACTCAGAAATATATAACATTTTCCATATTTTTTAAATTTACTTTCTTTTGTTTACTCGCTGATTTTAAGGCAGGTAACGGGATGTAATAAACTGTACTTTGACATCCTATTACATCTAAAATGAATGGACGGGGCGAACTGTAACAAAACTCAGATTTTGCCATCTTCTTACGGCAATTTGACAGTTTTTTTATTAGGAAAATATTGGGTCTATAACTTAATTCGTGCGGTTTGCTAAGAGATGGCGAAACTTGTATGTATTCCATCGTTCCAATATATTCCGAACACACATGGGAAAGCTACGGTCATTGTACGTATTTTCAGTATATGTAATTTATTTGAAGCGAAAACAACAATAATTTTTTTTCACTCAAATATGTCGAACTTTGTGCCTGAAAAAGTGTTTTTGCGGGGAGTTCTTCTTCAATACTTTAATATGAAGAAAACTGCTGCCGAAAGTCATCGAATTTTGGTGGAAGTTTACGGTTAACATGCTCTAGCTAAGCGAATGTGCCAAAAGTGGTTTGCACGATTTAAAACTGGTGATTTTGGCTTGGAAGACGATGAACGTCCTGGGCAGCCAAAAAAGTTTGAAGATGAAGAACTGGAAGCATTTCTGGATGAAGATTGTTGCCAAATGCAGGAAGAGCTCGCAGAATCTTTGGGTGTCACTCAAGCAGCCATTTCAAAACGTTTAAAAGCAGCTGGATATATTCAAAAGCAAGGAAATTGGGTTCCACAGGAACTCAAGCCGAGAGATGTCGAAATGCTGCTGGAACGCCACAAAAGGAAGTCATTTTTGCATCGGATTGTTACTGGTGATAAAAAATGGATCCATTACGACAACCCCAAGCGCAAAAAATCATATGTGAAATTCGACCAACCAGCCAAACCAACGGCTAAGCCGAATATCCATGGCGCGAAGGTAATACTCTGTATTTGGTGGGATCAGAAGGGTGTGCTGTATTATGAGCTGCTAAAACCGGGTGAAACCATCAATGGGGAACGCTACCGAACACAGTTAATCCGTTTGAAGAGAGCAGTAGCCGAAAAACGCCCGGAATAGGCGACCAGTCACGGTCCCACGTTGCTATTCCGATTAAGAACTATTTGGAAAACAGTGGATGGGAAGTTTTACCCTACCCCCTTTTAGCCCAGACCTTGTCCATTCACACTACCATTTGCTCCTATCGATGCTGAACGCCCTCACTGGAATACGGTTCACATTAGAGCAGGATATCAAAAATTGGCTTGATACATTCTTGGCTGTCAGGCCGGCGCAGTTCTTTTGAGATGTGATCCACAAATTGCCACAAAGATGGCAAAAAGCCATAGCTTCAGATGGGAAATACTTTGAATAATACTATTGTACATGTTTTTCTTAAATAAACGTTCAAATTTTGGGAAAAACCCCGCACGCATTAAGTTGTAGACCCAATACAAACAAGTGATGTAAACAAACAAACAAAATTTAAAAAGAAACATCTTCTTCGATACAGATTTATGTGAATAAAATTATAGATTCACGGAAATAAAACATTTTACTTCATCTTTGCACAAGATTTTGGTCTGAAGTATTTCCCGATAATAAGTTGGCATGCGTTAAGATAGCGTGCCCAATCCCTAATCGTGTATATATCTTCATAATGCTTATTGGTAGTGTTGACGTGTAAATTATCCGATTTCTGTCTGGGTCTATGTCCGTGTAATGATGTTTGTATGATTTCCATTCGCTGGCGTTTTCTAGATGTCTTCTGCGCATAATGAGATTGGAAATGTCTTGCTAGGTTAAAACATTGTACTGGAACTTTCTTCTAGTGTTTTTAGCGTGATCGACTGCGTGAAGGATTGCTGATGCTTCACCGGTAAAGGCAGAACATATGGAAGGCAGAAGCCAGTAGCAAATAATGTGTCCGCTGTGCGGGACCACCGCGATTGAGATACAATCGACGGACGGACCATCCGTAAATAATAACTTCCAGCCGCTGCTAGTATATTTGAATTCTTGTTCGGCATAGGTGTGTTGAAAACCTTCGTTAGAAGTATTTTGCTTAGACAACATCAGTAGCTTATTAGGAGATAGTTTCTCCTTAATCAACCATTGTGGATGCCTTTTAGTAGTTTTGAGACCTACATTGCGTAAAATATTGTTTTCTACGGCAAAAATTAAGCACCTTGTAATAGAAGAGCGCAGTCTTGATAATTTTCTTTCCCTCATGGTATGTATGATACTTAGTTCTGCTAAGTTGAATGTTGGTGTTCTGTGACATTTTCGCCAAAAGTTGACACGTAGATTCGATAATTCTGTTTTTTTGTGGTGGACAGCCCAGATTTAGCGAGTATGATCTTAGTTGGAGAAGTTGGAAATGTTCTAATTAAATATTAACCTCAACAGGTTAATACTGCTTCTGGAGCAACCCTCCTATACGGGGAGCCTTTAGCCATTTTTTGACAGAAGCAAATCGCTAACAACATTGACGAGCGTGTACGAAAGAATAAAGAAAGTACGAATACGTGGTTTTCCTCGATAAAGCGTGACGTACAAAGTCGTCTAGTAGAACTAATAATTAGTTAAGTTAGTTATTCGCTCAGTCGTTAGCCACCACCAGCGGCCTTATTGTCTTTTAGCCGCGCTATTGCTGTTCGAGTTTCTTCCAGATCGGGTAACAATATTTCGACTACGTCTTCTTTGAGGTTCGTGATCATAAGCGCGCTGAATGCGCTTATAGAAGTGGTCTTTGGTCACATCATCTTTCTCTTCCCTAGGGACGTTGGCGCAAATCAGCGAAATGTTCAAAAATCTCGCTCTGATGCGGATTACTGCGAGACGTTTGTCCACGGGGGTGAACGTCAGTACCTGGCGGCGTAATCTCTCTCGACCCCGATTTTGCGCTCATTTACGCCACAGGTGTGGTAGACGTCGCAAGGTGCGATCTTCTCCATTCTTAGCCCCGTTCATCGAGAACATCCACCAGGCACCTTCCCAATTAAGGGTCTGGACATTCCAGATGCGTACCCTTAAATCATAGTCCTTTAAACGTTTGCTGTTTATACGTGACCAGATTCTTGGTTTTTTTTGATTTAGGACACATTAATAGAGCGAGCCGCTTGCTTCAAGTCAGACGCCCTCTCGCAGCCGCAAAAAGGAAACGATTTTTTTCAAATCTTGTCTAAAGGACAATGTGAGCATTCGTTAAACCATTCTTAGTGCACACAGGAAAGCTTGCATTTTAAGTTTTTAACCTTCAGTAATTCTTTTCACTTTCTCTAAAGCAATCATTTATTTAATTTCATGTCGTCATACTTTAAATTTTCATTTCAAATCTATAAGTAAGTATCGCCATATTTTCTATTACTCCACTCTTTGCCATAGGTCCTCTGCCAATATATCCAAATAATGAAGTGACTTCTATCAAAATCAAGTCATTCAGATAATTTTCATTCAATTCTCGGAATTCCGGAAATCCCCAAACAATATTCAATTTATTTTCATACACCAGCTACGGAAATAGAAAGAAAGGCGATTGGGCGATTGGGCAAGTGAAAAGGATGAACTATTTGGCTGCAACAAATTTGCCAAGCGCTGAACCAAATAAATGCGTAGGTCGCCGCGAGCAGCTCAGCCGCAATAAGCCCGTACAGCGCGTCATTGCCCCAAAGAGTATACAGAATACTAGCAATAACAACAACAAAAAATGCGTATGAACTGAGTAGCCAGATTAGGAGCGTTCAGATGAGAGGAAGCCAAAAAAAACAAATAAAAACAAATAAAAAAACTATAAGGACTTGTTTGCGAAAGTGTGTGGGATAGCCAAAGATGATAGGAAGGATAGTAAAAAAAGAAAAATAAAGTGTGGACATGAAGGCGGCTAGCGAACGAGTCACGACAAAGTAAATATTGTCACATTTGCACGAGTACTCGTAATACAACAACAACAGGCTTTAAAGCGCACACATTCACACGCAGACACAAACTTTAGGAAGGATCTGCCGCTTACTTGCAGGAGGAAGCTGCTTGTAGTCGAACGAACGGTGGAGGCAAGAGTTAGTTATTAAAGTAGAATATTTGTATGTTTAGTACTTAGCCTCAGTGCTGTAGCTTCCCGTCCAGCACCAACAACACAATACTCTTGTGTAGTGCAAGGGAATTTCTAAAGTATTGCGGCACCCCTTCAATTCTTGTAAAATGCATACAATTTGCCCGCAGCGTGTATTCGGTTCAATTCATTGATTACATGCTCGATCGAATTTTGAAATGTGTCACAGAAGCTTTTGCAAATTAAGCTGCAGAAAGAGGAGTGCCTAGAGGTGGTTGCATGAAAGCAAAATATCGAAGGAAGGCGACAGGAGAAGAAGCGACGAATTGGCAAGTGGCGCAGGAGGCAATCTTGTACGATTTTGTAAAACACTTGGAGTGAATATGTAAGTAAACTATTAATTCAAATAAAGAGTTGCCTTTCAAAGATCGCCAATCGTAGACCAAAGCTTGGTTGAGTTCAACATTCAGCATTATAATAATGTGAGGCTATACAAACCGATTGAATTGGCCTCAATTCTGTTATCGAGCTGTTGCTGTTGTTTCGTTTTGTTTACTTCATGGGCATTGTGTCTTCAATAAATTGAAATTAAAAAGCTTGTCGAGTGCTTATGGTAAATTAGTTATTTTTTGATTTTACTTTGCCCATCGTGTTGTGGGTAATATAATTGAAATGAAGAAATGCAGCATTGCCCAGTGGTTGATTGCTGGCCTAGCAATCTCGTGTACCATGGTTCAAACCATGGTAAAGTGTAGAAAGAAAGAAGTGTGATCGGGAGATGTGGTGATACCCGAAATATCAGCTATCATTAATACCAATTTGAAAAGTTTTAATAAAAACTAGCCTTGAGCTCAATAAAATTACGCAACAGGTAATTATTTTTAGTAACATTGAAAATTGTTGGTGGAAAGCCAAAAACAAAATTAAACTCTGCTGAATAGCGAAAGGAAAATCGCGTTGCTAATAATAAAAAATAGATTAACATTAGAATAGGAATGTGAAATAAATAAGCGTATATTAAGTCGACTTTCAGACACGTCAAGTGCTTGAAAGTAATTGTCGTGCATTCCCTTTTCACGTTTCTATTTGATTTCAGACTAGAGCCTTCGATTTCTCGAGAAACTATTTCTCGCGAGGACCGCTCCCTCACGAGCTTCTCGTGTATCGTGAAGTTCGTAAGACTCGCGAGCCTCTCAGTATTCAAAACGATAAGATAATTGGTTTGTTTTAATTAATTCTGCACTACATATCCTAACCCATTATGTATACAGTGAGCCGAGCAGCCAAATAAATTTTTTTTTCCTTATATTTTTCGATACTGCTCGAAAATCAATGTCTCGCGAGAATCGCTTTCTCCCGAGCTTGTCGTGCATCGAAAATCTCGGAAGGCTCCCGAACTTCTCGATAGCAGTATTGAATACATTTTGTTTTATTTGCACAGCATTCGTCTCGATAAGTACTCGAAATTTCTCGCGAGAACGGTGATACCCGAGATTGTATCAAGAACTCGGTTTCTTGATTTCTCGAGTATCGAAATACTCGATAATGTTCGAGCAGAAATCGATAGCTCTATTTCAGTGAAAGTTTTGCTCCTTTGCTTTTTCACGGCCGTAGCCGAGTGTGTTTGATGCGTGTGCGCGATGCATTCGGTGGGTCCTGGGCTCATATCCTGGCCGGTGGCAAAATTCTTCAACCGATTTCATCACACCAGAAATCAATTGGATCAAATTAGATTCTTATATCAATCAGAAAATGTCAAATTTGTTCTGGGACGGTGAAATGGGCGAGATTTTCTGTTAAGTGCAACTTCTTTGTAATCTAAGTTTTTCGGTCGTCGCAACAAAAAATAAGGTGAGAATGGAAGATGTCGAAAATAAGATAACTTACATCGACTTGACGGTATGGACGCATGTGTATTCTTCCATCTATTCCCCTCCTTTTTGCCTCCGTAGCGGCAAAATTGAAAGCAATACATGTCACGTGTCTGAAAGCAGACTAAGATAAGTTTAGACGCGGCGGCATCTTTTCAGCTCAATTACACTAGACAACACAAATTTAAATTTCGAACACGTACTCTTCTATGTAGTTCAATCTCCTAAGCACGATATCTTTGTGGCAACCGAAGAAGGGTCGGATTTCATTAGTATTTTCTGAAAGTACATCTGAAATTCCAGCTGGGCTCAATAAAAGTAACTCGATTTTTTTTATGACCTATTTACTAAAGCTCTCATGTCTCGACCCAATGTACGAAAATTGATTCAAATACATATATGTCTGAGTGAAATGAAAGCTCAAGATATATATATATATAGCAAAGTTTTAGGGAAAATATCTTCGTAGAATTTTTTAACGCATTAACTTCCCCTTAAAGGGGTTAATTTTGACCCATACTTCATACTGAAGATATTCCAGAAGATTACTACCTGGAAAATGTTACTAGAGGTCCTCAGTCCAAATCTGTGCGCAAATAAAGCCGAAGTCTACATGAAATAAAATAACAAAAAGTTGTACATAAAGAATAGATAACGAGTCTGTTAACTGGTTTAAAGACTTTGTCTGAGAAAACGGCTAGTAAAATTTTCTTAATAATTTTTCGATTATGGATGGCCGCACGAAATATCATCATAGTCTGTGTAATAGTCGGGTAATAACATGGCGTCTGGAAAATGGCAATGACAATGGCATTACCTTCTTTATTGTATTCTGCAGAAATGCAAAAAAATTAGAGTATGCACAATATTTACATATATCGATTTTATATAAAATCTACGCACCTTCAACAAAATTATTAGCAATTTAGTGAAGCACCAGAAAAAACTCTACTCTCTAAAGCTCTACAAAGGAAATCTTTCAGAGAACCCTTAAAATTCCTAAAAAATTCCCAATAGCTATTTAATGAATTTGAGTATTGACGAAGGATTAAGATAACGGAGCTGTCAGACTATTCACTTAATTTTATATAAATTGTTTAACAGTCTGCGGCTTACAACAGTGCCATTCAAAGTGTTACATCTAACTACTACATTTCTCCCCACAGCTTTGCGCACCCTATCAATAATCTTGCGACTTTTAACAAAATCCAAGTTAAAGCAACTAAATACCGAATTGTATGCCAAGGTCAACAAAACACCAAAAACTTAACAAACACTGCTAATCCAGCTAAATGTATTAAATTGACTGCGAATGCCGTTAGAGCGACATTCATTGAAAGGTGGTGTCACCAATTCACTTTGAATGACTTTTGCCACTAAGCCATGCCAGCGGTCGGCAGTCGGGGGCAGTCGGTTGTTGGCTCAAAAAATGTCCCACAATCAGTCAGTCAGTCAGGCCGAAATCTTAAATTGCTTGGAAACAATAAAGTTTATCAAGTGTAAAAATGTAAGTGGAGCATTTTATTAGAAGACGATTTTGGGGTTTTCCGGTATATTAAATTTGTGGATTGACATACAAAACTTACAACAACTTAGTGTGTACTCTTACTGTTGAAATAAAAATGCCTTGTTATAGCCACATAATCTAATTGAAATGTTTCGCACACCACAAACAAACTTACATAAACTAAATACATATATGTCGAAATATCTATATCTAAACAGTTATAATAGTAATGGAAGCGAGTTAGAGGCAAGTAGCGTGTATGAAAAAAAGGTAAAACGAAAGCTATGCAAATGCTAAGTAAGTGTGCAGTAAGTGTCAATGGCGTCATTATCCTTGGATTGGCGGTGATGATGATTTTGCCGCCAGTTTAGATGCGCAACAGACGACTGATTGTTTACAAACTCCTACCTCGCGCTATAACTTCGAAATCTTGGAAGGGTCAGATGAATGGTCCGGGGTGTAAAAGTTGAATGCGTGAGTTAATTTACAGTGAAATTGGGAATTTCCAAAATACAACTGCCGGCTATCGAAGCGATTATCTTGGCATATGAACTTATGTTGCAAAGGCTTAGGAGGAAATTTATATTGTAGTACTGGGTTTGCTTCAACAATTTTGAATTTGAAATAAAGTTTTGTTTTAATGAAATAAAGAAGTAGACATACCGAATCAATTAGAGATATAAGAACATATGTACATAAATTGGTTATGTTTTATTCCATAGCTCGGTGCTATACTCCTTATACAATTTTTGAGTGACCCAGTGCTACGTTATCACATAGGCCATATTCGATGGAGAGTTGCCACCTGTTGAAAAGTTATAGTCAATTAAATAAATAAGTTAAATCACATTTTGCTATATAATGGCTGGATAGTTCTGAATAAGATTTGGCACATGTATATTCCGTTATATGGGTCACCATAGAATCGAATTTTTATTTGGAGTTGCCACCTGCTTAAAAGATTAAATTCATTGAATAAATTCAATGTATGAAATCAGATATTGCAATAAGGGTATCAAATGAATGAAGCTTAGTAAAGATTAATTTCTCAAATGTTTTTGAAAGAAGGTTGCCACCTGTTTAAATTCAAGGTAATTTAAATTTAAAAAAAATGAATAATATTTTAAAATATGAGTGTCAAACTAAAAGTTGTAAAAAAACTTAATTTAAAAAATACTTATGAAGAGGGTTGCCACACTTTAAAAAAAATAATTGAAATGATAAGTTAAGCCAAACATTGAAATATGGGTCTCAAACGAACGAGTTTAAATAATGGTTTGGTTTCAAATACATTTGGAGAGGGTTACCACCTGATTAAGAGAGTAATTTAAATTAAACTATTAAGTTAAAGGAAATATCACATTGGGGGATTCAAAGGACGTAGGCGGAAAAAAACTTATTTATAAAAATATATTTATGGAGTGCTGCCACTTGTTTAAAAACATTAATTCCATGCTATTTATAGGCTTACTGAAATATACATAAGAGTATTTCAAAGTAATATGCGGTTATACGAGTTCGATGAGGGTTGGTAAATTACGACTGGACAGATTAGGCTTTTTTGGGGAGTTGCCAAGTATTTAAAAGTTTAAATTAATTTAAACAAATTAATGGATTCATATATAGCAATTACATGGGTATAAAACGAAAGGTTGAACTCCTTCTTCATTTCCAAAATATTTTGAAAGAAGGTTGCTATATGTTTAAAGTTCAACTTAGGAAATTAACTGATATTTCACAATATGAGTGTCAAACTAAAAAAAAAAAAAGATGAGAACATTAAATTGGAAAAAATTTTTTGAAGAAGGTTTAAAAAATCAACTGAAATTATAATAAGCTAAATAAAATATTGATATATCGGTCTTCGCGAAGGAAAGTTTATTTTGGAAATAAAAAAAGTAAATAAAATTATATTATTAAGTTAAAGCAAATATACGGCATATGATTCAAAGGAAGTAGGCTTAAGAAAACTTAATCATAAAAATGAGACTTCTAATTGCCACCATCGTTTGATTACGTTGTGCATTTCCAACAAGTAATTTGGGTTCACTAATCCTGAAGGGCACACTGCACAGTTGCCAAATGACAAAAAAAAAAGTTCAGCAACCTACCGTAATCGGCAATTATGAAGTAGGGGTAGATTTCGTTTAGGTAGTAAAAAACTAAAATTTAAAACTAAAAATGAGTTGAAAGTTATTACCTTTGGTAAATTTATTAAAATTAATTTTCTTTAACATTCGAATTCATGACGTTAAGCCGATTATTGTACAACGCTTAGTACGAAAATGAAATCAAAATATAGAAAAGTATAACAGTTTTTGAAATATAGCTACATATATATTTTTTGAGATCTGAAAACAAAAATTACTCACTTAATTTTAATTATCTTTGTACATTGTCGACGGATTTTAAATTCTTTTCATCTATGTATATAAAGCCAAACAAATTTCCTACAAATTGTGTCAACTAGTCTTATCGAATTATTGATTTGATTTAAGAACTATTCAGGGATTTATCGAGAATTTTTTTGGTATTGGTATTGGTATTGGCATTGGTATTTGTATTGGTATTGCTACTGATATTGGTATGGATACAGATATTAGTATTGCTATTGGTATTGAAATTGGTATTGGTGTTGGTATTGGTACTGATTTTGGTATTAGTATTGGTACAGGTATTGGTATTGGTATCAGTATTAGTATTGGAATTGGTATTGGTATTGGTATGGGTATTGGTATTGGTATTAGTATTGGTATTGGTATTGGTATTGGTATTGGTACTGGTATTGGTATTGGCATGGTATGGGCACTGGTATTGGTATTGGTATTGGTATTGGTATTGGTATTGGTATTAGTATTGATATATGTAGGTATTGGTATTGGTATTGGGATTGGTATTGGTATTGGTATTGGTATTGGTATTGGTATTGGTACTAGTGTTGGTATTGGTATTGGTATTGGTATAGGTATTGGTATTGGTATTGGTATTGGTACTGGAATTGGTATTGGTATTGGTATTGGTATTTGTATTGGTATTGGTATTGGTATTGGTATTGGTATAGGTATTATTGTCGTTGGTATTGGTGTTGGCATTGCTATTACTGTGGATATTGACATTGATATTGATTTTAGTATTTGTATTTGTATTGCTTTTAGTATTGATATTTTTATTAGGATTGGTTTAGTTTTAGTATTGGCGGATCAAATATTTTTCTTTGAAACTTTTCAGAAACCTCGTGGTATGCCTTCGACGGCTAAATCAACATGGCGTATGAGGAACATTTCCTGTATATCAGTTTATTTTAAAAATCAAATTAATTTGTGCAATTTTCTTCCATCAACTTTTATGCCACCGATACAGTCAAATTAATCAATCTTTAAATTAACGTGGTCTGTCGAAATTGACACAAATGCATCCCCAAATTAATGCAAACTGAATTAATACAAACATACATACTTCATGATACATACATACATGTACTATTTACTAAATGCATGTTTAAAACTAAAGCAAACTCAAACATCACAGCCAACACAAATAGTTGCACATACACAGATGCAAATGATGCAAAACTCAAACATACAGCAAGTATCTACATACAAAGCGAGACAGCGTCAAACCAGCGGCGCAATTGCATAAAAGAAATTTACCGAGCAAATACGACAGCAACAGGGTAAATAAAATCTCTTTTGGTTAACAACACTTCGCCACCCTTCTTTTGACAGCCTCTGGCAATGCTCAACTATCATTGGTACATATTATTTGTTTATTTACCTCCGCTCTTTCATTGCCAGAAAACCTGCTACAAAGTTTTTCAGCAACACTTGCATTGTATTTGTTTTTATATGTACATATGTAGCATTTGTGTTGCTTTTACTGTTGTTGTGCCACATGATGTTGGCATTACTACCACCACCTTTGCGATTGTGGAGTGTGGAGTGTGGGGTGCAGCGTCGCATTTGCAGAGTATGTGCTGTGCATTTAATAACCCTGTCGGCAAAAAAGGAGTGAGTCTTAAAAATGTATTAATTTAAAAAATGGTTGGAATTCAACTGATTTGAATCAAATTACTTTAATAAAAAATAATTTTAAAAAAATTGTGGTAGTAGAAATTAATAAAAGTAGTCGTAGTAATTAGTAGTAGCATTAGTAAAGAAAAGTGGTAGAAAGTAGTAAAAATAGTGGTTTAAATTAGTAGTAGCATTAATCAAAATAGAGGTAGAAATAAAGAAAAATAGTGGTAGAAATTAGTAAAAATAATAGTAGTAATTAGTAAAAATAGTGGTAGAATTAAGTAAAAGTAGTAGTAGAAAGTAGTAAAATTAGTGTTAGAAGTGAGCGAAAATAGTGGAAAAAATTATTAAAAATAGTGGAAGAAAATAGTAAAAGTAGTCGTAGAAATTGGTAAGAGTAGTAGTAGGAATAGTAAGAGAATTTATTAAAAGTAGTGGTAGAAAGTAGTAAAAATAGTGGTAGAAATAAGTAAAAATAGCGGAAGAAATTAGTAAAAATAGTAGGAGAAACTAGTAAAAGTAGTGGTAGAAAGTAGTAAAAATAGTGGAAGAAAATTGTAAAAATAGTGGTAAAAATAGCGGTTGAAATTAGTAGCAGCATTAATAAAACTAGTGGTAGAAATTAATGAAATAGTGGTATTATATAGTAGTAGAATCAGAAAAAATTGGGGTAAAACTGAGTTAAATTAGTGGTTCAAATAAATAAAGATAGTAGTTTAAATTAGTAAAAAAAGTGGTAAAAATTAGTACAGCTATTCTGACGCGACTTTCGTTATACGATATTCTAATTCGACTCTCGTTAGGCGATCTAAAAAATCACTGCCGCTAAAGAAGTTTTTTTTCAAACAAATTTTTTAAAATCAAAATTAAAAAAGGTTTTTGAATAAATGGAAACGGTCAAGTATGAAAACGGAGTTTCAGATAGTTGTATATAAAAACATATAATATTATTACAACTGGAACAAAACTAATTTTGATGTTCTTTCTGTCAAATATTTTTAAAAGTAGTTGAAATCAAATGCAGTCTTAGATAATTGACTTGCGCATAGGACAACGCCATATTAGTACGGCTTGTTGCTGACAAGAAAAAAATAAAAAATGCTGTTGAAAACAAACTTATTTTTAAATTCCATTTCCGGCAGGGAAGTGTGCATATATTAAGTGTGTGTGTGTGTGGGTGTGTGTGCAGCGGTGGACCCGTGTATGCCAGTCAAATTGTAAGCTCGCGCTTTCGCTTTAAAATGTCGCACAAATGTTTGCTTAATATTTTTTTCTCTTTGGCCATTAGGCAAAAAATGGTTGCGACATTACATAGATCTGTACATATGTATTCCACAAATACACAAACATAGTTCTGTATGCAGATACATAGTAACAGGTGACAAAAATTATTTATGTGTTTTGGAGTTACACTTTGACGTGCCGAGCAGTTGACAGTTGTTGCTGATGGTTTCGAACTTTCCAAAATGTTCTCTTTTAAATAGATAAACACTTTGACACTACGGTAATTAATTATCGAAGTAAAGTAGCTTGAAAAGTTACTAGATAAAGCCTTACATCCGGGCAACGTTTAAAACTTACGACAATTTTGTTTTTAAAATTGGTAGTTACTTAAAGTTTTTCACCGATTGTTCATTGTTGAGCTAAACTAAGTAATTTGGCAGATGAGGTTCAGATCTATTGACTAATAAGCCCTCGCGTTTGTGTTTCCTTTTATAATCAAAGTTTTATTTCTACTCAAAATATTTTACAAACAAAAAGTTCGATGAAATAAATTTGCGCAACTATTAATTAATTTTCAAAAATACTACCAAATAGCCGCCGTACTTTGTTACACCTTGAAACATTTAAATTTATTACATTTTAAGTATTTGTATATTTAAACAATTTATTTGGAAGAAAACTTGGGTTCAATTGGGTTCCAAAAGTTATAAAATTTATTATGTTTTAAGGCTTGCGCTAAAATATTTCGAAAAATATTGGGACTCACATGCTCTGTATAGATTTGAAAATTGCTCCAAATATGGAATTTTCTTTAAAATAATAAACACACAATACTAAAAACAAAAAAAAAGCACATAGTGAATGTTTAAAAGGCCTGCATAAAAATATTTAAAGAATTGTTCTACGGAAAGATAATATTTGTGGGTTTTTTGAAAAAAAACTTTACGTAATATTGAAAAGAAAGTAAAAGGAAACAATACCATTAGTGTAAATAAGCCCACTACACGTAACGGGGAGTTTGTGAATATTAAGTGCGAGCGACATTAAATGAAAATATTGTTTGCTCTCGCTTTTAAGTGGGTAACCATTGTAAGTTTATTATTTTTCATATCCTTATCGATATACGTATGTTTGTATGTATGTGTATGTAGGAAAATAATGAAAAAGGCCGCGAATGGCAATAATTGAAATTGAGTGTTTTATTTATAAAGGCAGGCAGAGCTTTCGGCGATGTGGCTATGTTGGCGGTTCAAACGAGAGTGATTAAAGCTAGGCATAGACGACCAACATGTGCGCGTAAATGCTTGTACACTCGGTGCCCACAGACCATGAACAAATATAAAAACGTTTAACATTTAGTAATTCAATGGATGACGTTATCACACTTTATATTTGTCTACTACATTTTCCCAAGCTTTAGTCCCTTTTATTTCATTATTAAATGAATCGCATATATGTAATACTTCTATATTGCTGGAAAGCACAGAGCACATTCCCCAATATCAGAGTGCAGAAATATAAAAAATCCGATAATCGAATGTATCTAAAATGACAACATCAATTTAAAAAATACTACTACAAGCTCAAAAATTGATGTAGTCCCACCCGCAATATAGAAGTGTTACATATATGACGAATCGATTTTAGTTTCCAATACAACTACCCCGTATTTTATGGCGTCTAAAGTCTTCCAGACACAACTGATTTGCCTTCGTCATTTTTATACACACTCTTTCAAAACTACGATCGAAATGATATGATGAGCGCGCATCACCATAAGCGAACAACATGTTGGCGAATAATATCCATGTTGATTTATTTGCCAAGAAGCCCAGAGAAGGAAATCTTTAGGCCAACTCTCCAGCGCACAGGTTCGTCGTGCATGGCCACCTTAAGTGAGATTTTTGGCATGACCAGTCAGTTCAGCAGCGAAGGTGCGGACAGCTGTTAGTTCGAAAACTGAAGTAAATTCATGTCTTCAACAAAACCTTCCACTTTGGAGATGGCGAGTCTAGCCTACAGTGATACCATTGTGAATGAATAAAAGTGAGAAGTTTTCTAAATTAAAGATGGCGGCGGCTGATATTAAATGCCACAAATGTGAATGACACAAGAATGCTGTGGATTGCTACATCAGGTGATTTCAGCTGTGCCGAATTTTAACGTCTATGGGATAGGATTTTTCACTTGTATTTATTCAGAATGTGTGAGACGATGAGGTTAATAAATAGAAATTCCCTAAAGAAATGCAGTATTCTAAAATTATGATAAAAGAAATGGGCAAATGCCCTAGGCTTAACGGCATTAAATACGTAGAAGGTCTTCAAGTTACATTTAGGAGGTTTTAATTAGTACCAGTATTCTTTTCATGACTCCAGCGGTATGCAAATCCACAACCAACAACAATAACCGCACATTCACTGTAATAGCGGCAGACTGTCGTACTTAAATTGTGCTGGTAGGATATAAGGAAAGTGGTAAAAACCAACAGCAGCTCACAAGCCGGCTGTGGTCCATTGGCTACGTACTTTCCCAGCAAGTCGTAGGGTGTGGAGGCATAAAAATAAATCCAATTCAACATCGTCAATAAATTGAAAAAGGGGAAGAAGGTATATTCTGCACTGGTAACAAAACTTTCGTTACCAGTAAAAAAAAAGCGCTGGCATCATTTACATCATTTTTGTATCGTATGGTAACAACGTGGCAAACGCCCCATGAAATATGCAACATTAGGCATTTTTATTCGACTAACTACTGATAGCGTTGCCATCTGCGTCAAAATTATACTTAGTAGAAGTTTTTGCAATTTCCGGTAACATACAGAATAGACCCGTTAATGGTAAAAAGTGTCGAAAACGGCATCGAGTGGTTTATATAAAATTTTATGGTGATTTCATTTCCACATAAATATTACCCTACCACTATGTAAACATTGTTCAATGTTACACCCAACCCTAAAAAAAATGTATGCTCTTGCCATTTTTTTTTCGTCCAAACAAAATGTCACATTAACACATAAACATTAGTAGTAAGTATATAGCTATCCTTGTCCAGCACATGCATTTCATAATACAACCGTTTTAGGCTTTCAGCTGGTCTTCAGTGCAACCATCTCCCCTGAAAAAGTTTCGTAATAAAAATAATAATTTTCTCATCTGTTTTCATTTATTTTAGAGTCGAACACAAAAAAAATAAGGCAATGAAGTGCGACATTTTTTGGTAGAAACAAAATCAAAGTTAACTACATATGCAGGTACTTGCGTGTTGGAGGCAACTGCGTGACAATAAATAACTGAGGGCGCTTCACTTTGCCAGATTTAAGCAAGCCTTTTAATGCTTTTCCTACCAGTTTTTTCATTAAAGTTGAACATCGATGTATCAATGTATCGGAAACCAACTTGTACTGCCTCTTTCATAACAAACCCCACATCGTCGTTGAAAATGGAATAGGATAAAGTCTTAAACCAAAAAATGGAGTTTGCATATTAGAACTTCAAAGCATAAATTAATATTCCACAGAAAAATGTGTGTTTCATTATTGAAACGATGATGCATTAAAAATAAGATGTTGTTAATTGCGGGATGTTTGCTATCATTTTAAAAATTTCGGACAGTAGGAGAAACTGTCCTTTTTACTGTCTTCGTCGTTTGTGGTTTCTTTCGGATTTAAAACTTTTTTTCCTAAAATCTGATTGGAAATTTTCGAAGTTTTAGCTGTAAATGTAAGTAATTAATTTCAAATATTTATTGCTAAATGGCAAATAAACTCTGATGCCTATAAATTTACAAGAAAATCGAAATCAAAATGTATAAAGAGATGATTTCATTACTACCACTCCTGGCTGTTGTTGTCTTTTTTCCAAAATATTTGCCTTATATTGGCCTTGAGCTCAAAAATTAATATTGTCAGTTGAATAAAATTAGTCCAAGACATATATTATTTCTACATTTACTACATCTTTCTGTTATTTTTTTTTAACAGCTATTATTTGACTCAATTTATTTTCCTATTAAATTCCATACTCCCATAGTAGCTCGAGCGTAAACAAGTTTTGTTCGCTACTAAAATAACCTATTGCAATTTCAATAAACTTTATGCTTTACAGCACCATCCAAAAAACTGAACAATAACAAAAACCAAAACAAAAAAATACAAACACTCATCATCAAAAATTGTGCATTCACGAGCCGCTCCAACAAAATGGGAAATAATTCAAACTTAAAAAGCGTTAAAAGCGCACTTAAAACTTACAATACGTGTCGCAATTGTAACGAAAGGGAAAAACTACATAAAAAAACAAAACGAAATTCGAAAATAATATAAAACAAAATTGTGACAAAATGAGCAAAACTGTTCAAACTCAAATTGGCAGCGATAATCGGTTTGTCATGGCGCAAAGCAGACAGACGAGACCTCTCATACAAATTCACGCACACACTATCGCGCTCGCGTATTCGAAAATTTCAAAAATTTGTCAAAGTATTGGAGAAACTTTAATTTGTGCAAAATAGCAGAAATAGAAGCAAATCTATTTGCGCCGGGCCTAAAGCCAACTGCCAAACTAAAAAAAAAAATATTCACCTTCAACTTGTCGAATAGGACTAAAACATTCCATATTTATTTGTAGAAAATTAAAGAATTTGAAAACAAAATCGTTTATGAAAAATATTACGCATTGACATCGAAGTTAGGGAAGAAAAAAAGGCCAAGAAAAAAAGAAAAAAAAATTGCCAAGTAATACTAGAAAAGTGACGGCACATAACCATCAAAACCGAACGCACTCTAGTGGCACATTGTAAATGGGTACAATAATAGTTTTTACTAACAACAAAAAAAAAACTTCTACTACGAGTATAACTACCATTATAGCAGCACAAATTGTGTGCTTCCGTTTGAAGTAATAAAAAAAAAAAAAAAAATAGTAAACTAAAAAAACTTCCGAAAAATTAATGGTCCAGCGAAAGTAAACAGAAAATGGTATGGAAAATCTGTGGCAAGCAATACGAGCGGCAATAAAATGCAATTGAGCAACAATAAGACGCGCCACAGCAACTACGCGCAAAATGTACACAGTACCCATGTACCCAAAGGGGGGAGGGGGAAGAAATTCCGCTGCCAAAACCGCAAAAAAATGTTGCCAGCGACTCCAACGCGTTGGCACTTCAGCACTGCCGGGCTGGACCGTTGCGTTTGGGGAACTTACCACTTGCCACTCCCTACTTGCTACTTACTATTTGCCACTTTTCGACAGCGTGGTTGGTGATCGGTTTGGTGGCTAGCGGCTGATGGTGGTTGGCCAAACTTGTAAGGCGCACAATTCGGCAATTGAAGTGGGAAATCCCCGAATGCAAATAATAATGTAATTGCCAACAATTTCTTTTACTTTATTGCCTTGCCTTTTGGAGTTGCAGACAGGCTGGTCACAAGCCAAAAAAAACAAAAACCAAAAAAAAAAGAAACTAAAAAACAAGAAAAACATAAACAAAAAGAAAAGTTAATCGATTTATTTTGCTCTGCTTTCATTTGCACTACAATTCTTGTATTTATGTTTGTTTCATTTGGTAGGGTGGGCATTGAAAAGTTTAACACAAAACTTTTCCATTTGTGCTTTATACTTACATACAATTGACACTTTTTCGGCATTTTTCCAAAGATTTGGTAGGCAGAGTTTGTGGCTAAGGAAGAAAATCGTGAGAAATTAAATCGAAATGTAGAAAAACTTTTGAGTCAGTAAAATGATAAATACAATTTCCATTTTATCAATGCATGAAGAAAGCGTAAAATGAATGTTAAGTTAATGCAACAGTTGTATAAAAATAGAGCTCTAGTTAAAATCGACTAATTGAATAATCGACTAGTCGACTAGCAACTTTTTTGATGGTGGATAGCAAACCTCCGATTAACTGCTCACTTTCGACTAACCGCCCACCATCGAGTAGTCTGAAAATTATTCGAATAGTGACAGTTACGAGCTTTTTCAGTAAGCGCAAACATTCTAAAAAAAAGAAAATAACTAGTCGAAAAATCGAAAATGAACGATTAATGGACGAGTTGTTTGTGGTCGGTTAGTCGAAAAGGTCGAGTGAAAATGGTTCGTGGATAAGGTGAAATCGCCTAACTTTTTAAAACAACTTTAGTCGACTAGTCGATTAACAAGAGCTCCTCTACTAAATAAGGTCATACAATTTTCGTATTTGCAAATCGATGACAATCACATCTAGAGCTGTAGTCAATCGCTATTTGATGGAGGTGAATACGAAATTTATAGGCACAAAAAATATAAAGTAGGTTTTAATAACTAAAGCTGTATTTTAAAATAAGCAACATTTTAATTTTTTTTATAATAACATTAAAAATAATATTAATATGATTAAAAAAAATAATAATTTGGCGCTTACATCATCTAGCTCGATGTTTGGCCGCACATCTTTTACAATTTGTGGTGTGCGCCTTGATGTTGAAACTAATCGCTTTTCAGATTTTTCCGAATAAAAAAATCAATGGGAAGAATTCGTTTAAAAGAAAACTCGATTATAGCTATTCATTACTTAAGGTACATGCTATGCCAGTGTGACCTTATTTTGAGTAAAAAGATTTTTGGTTTTAAATTATTACAAAACAGCGTAACAACAAGTTTGGTCGTTAATTTTATCTTTTTTAACTTTATCGTCAAATTTGTTCGATATTCGATGATGTTTATTTCTTCGAGAAAAATTACTAGTTATTCTTGGACTTAAATTCTTTCGATTAAATTTATCTATTTATCGTTATTTTGCGATTTCAAATTTTTTCGATCATAAAAAATAAATGGTATTTTTAGCGCTGTTGCTATTGTTGTCATCACCTAAAATTTGTTTATTTTTTTTGCATTTATTATGGTCGATAAAGTTTAAATCCGTTTGTGACAATAAAATGTGATAGAAAAATTTTAAATCCAAGAATAACAATTATATTTAAACGAAAAAAATGCGAGTATCTATCAAAATTTATCGAAAAAAATCAGAAAATATCGATAATCGGTATCAAAAATATTGTAATCCAATTTTAACTACTGAAACATGATTTTGTTTTTTTTATGAAAATTTTAACCGTTACTTGCCTCATGGGCTTGCTTTATCTGATTTGGCTATACGGAGAACTAGTATGCTGGCCTATCCTTAATAAAGCGATATCGCTCAAACTATTCCACGGCATTCTGAAAGCGCTAGGCACAGCACCGCCAAACGAAGAGTGGTGGAAGAATGGTGGAAGAATGATTTTTTCTCGGCTTAGCAGTTGGTCATGAGCCACATTTGCTGTTCCTACCTCCATATTTTCTCTCACCGGTCAGTCCTTTCTAATCCAATGTTCATTTCTTGCACGACTGTCCCATAAACACATAAAACAGGGGTATTTAGTATACCCACATTGTTGGCCCAATAAAAAATTCACCATCTTAAAAACTTATTGAGGAATAATTAAATTAATACAACTGGAACTGGGTCATATAATTTTTTTTTATTAATTTCTTAAGTTTCGTTTATCTCAAGAACTAGAGCCAATCCAAAAAAAAGTAAAAACACCGTTCGTAAGCCTACTACTAATGTTAATAAAAACTATTAACAAAATCATGACCGCAGGTTTTTTTTTTTTAATTTTTGTTACGCAGTGTTATTTGAACAAATTAACTCAACATCACCACAAAGTAACAGAAAAGCTCAGTCTATACTATACGATGCCTTTTATTAATGAATGAACTTCATTTAATATCAACGCCCACACTTGTTCCAACTCCAGCGCACCTACCTTTTCTGATCCCGAAATACGCGATTATAAATAGATGACCTACACAAGTACCCAAAAAATACCACCAGTACATTTGAATATAAGCAATTTTTTAACAAAGCTTTAAAACCATTCGAGAGGTGGGAGATCATATTTACTGATGGATCGAAAACGGATACCAATACTACGTTTGCGGTGATAAACAAATCTGGTGGTACCATTTCTGTCGGCATCTTGCCCCCATACTGTTCAGCATTTTCAGCCGAAGTAGCTGCTCTGCTCGAATCGGTATTATACGCCTCTCGCAACAAAGGAACGTACGTGATATGCACTGATAGCAGATCAACAATTGATGGTGTACTAAGCCCTAAAAACGACTCTCCTTTGTTAGTTCAAATTCGTGAAATACTCCTACTACACAATAACCTTATTAAAATTATGTGGCTACCTGGTCACCTGGGTATATACGGGAATGACGCTGCAGACAAAAGGGCAAAGGAGGCGGGAGCAGAACCGCTGCAACTATTCAATTATGTCACCGAGAAGGATATCCGCAAAATCTGCAAAAAGAACTCTGCACAAAGACTGGACTATGGAATGGGAAAACTTCCAACACATTTATAAAACTTTCAATCCTACCGGTGAGCGTACCATCTTTTCTCCCGATGTGACAAGTAGTAGCACCAAAAACTTTACACGCCTCAGAGTTGGTCATACAATCGTCACCCACTCCCATCTCCTTTTTGGAACAAGCGCACAACCTTGCCCGTTATGTGGATTCAAGAGCTGAACTGTGACTGTCGAGAGCTCCATCACAACCGTACCTCTATTTTCGCCGATACTAGACAATCCAACCATCTTAAAATATGTAACTCCACTAACATAAATTTAATTTCCAAATTTGTTAGTATCTCCAAACTAAGTCTCTAAATAACAATACTAAAATATAAGTACTTCTTTAAGTTTTATTAAGTTATATGATATAAGTTAGCCGAAGGCCCTGGCAGCCATTGCTTTATATGTACGTGTAGCGATTATTTATAATTGTTTCTCTTGTAAATAAGTAAATAAATAAAATAAATTTCACCAACTATAGATTACTTAATCACACTGTACATTATTACTTTTTCTTTGATTCCATATCATACTATGCCACACATTAGACCAATGGCAAAACATTTATGTATATGAAAAAAAAAATTAAATTACTGTAACAAAATTTTGCATTTTTTAAATATTTGCGCTCATGCACGTATGCCCCAATATGTTTTTTTTCTTTATTCTTAAATTAAAATTATACTTTGTCATGGACCTGCTATAAACTTAACTTTTAGTTTACAAAAGGCGTAACTGATATTTCGCGTTGAATGAAGTGTTAAAAAGTCGTGCTTTTTCCAACATCAAAGGGGTGTGTGTGTGTACCATAAAATACGGTTTCGAAGTTATTCAAGGTACGGACGTACATATGTGTGTGTGTATGTATGTACATATGTATGTAAATGTGCAACAATACCACCTACAGCAACATTCACTACCACACCTGATTTTTATAAAAACTTTCGGTGCGTTTGCTGTCAACGCCTGCAAACACTCGCTTGGATGTACTACCCACATGTGCATATGTTTGCATGCATGTATGTATGCATGCATGTATGTATGTATGTTCATATGCATGTAATTTTAAATATGCGACAGTAGTCAATAAAATTGGGAGTAAGTCCCTGTGACAAGCTAAAAATCGAAAAAGTTTACCAAATGTGGCATTAAATTGTCGTTGTGACATTTCGCAACATTGCAACTGCGTGTGTTTGTTCGTCATCAAACCCGATGTTGACAACCTGAAACCGTGCATCAAAGTTGGCCGTGATAGTAGGCGGCAATTTAGCACACACGCCATACCCTGCTAAATCTCTCCCATGCGTTGTGAATATCATTGATTTGAAAGTTGCAAAAAACAACAACAAAAAAAACGAATATAGAAACGTAAACGCTGTCAACACTTCACACATTCCCTACATATTTAAAAAAAAAATAGAAAAACTAAGTTCGCTTCATGTTTTTGTCTTATTTACCACCAGTTGGTATTGTCAGTCAATGTCACTTATTGCCGTTTAGATGCTCGAAATTTATGCACTTAATCAAAATCAATGACAGGCAATGTTTTAGAACTAGAAAATGATTGCATATCGATTTTTAGGGCCGAACCGATGCCGAACGAACCGCACATTCTCAAGTTATAAAATAATAAATATACAATGAATTATTGATGTCCCTTAATAATAATAATAATAATTTGGCGCTTACACCATAGCTTAATTTTTGGCCGAATTTCTTCTACAATTTTGTGGCTTGTCAGTTTCACGCCGACTCCGAATGGCAAATGAGTTTTGTAAGAAGTTTTTCCATGGGAGAAATACACTCGCAGATTTGACATTGCTTGCCGAGGGGCGATCGCTATTAGAAAAAACCAAGGCGAATTTGTAGAAGGTGGTTTCAAAAGAACAGCTGATTTCAAATTTTTCATTTAAATTTCTCTTGCCTTTGTATAGGGATTATGAAAATGAATATTTGTTTATAATAAAACTTTTGATTTTGTAAATAATAAATTGTTTACACTGGCGAGCAAAACCGGTCGAATGGTGGTGACCTTTTATAGTACAAGGTTTTTCATTAATTTTATTTCGTTTTATTTATTTTACTAGAGTTAATGTAAATTAATGTTTCAAACTTTATACACATAATGTATGTAATAACAACAAATTTTCATAAAATTTTTTAATTTTTTTAGAAGGATGTTTAAAAAATTTTTTTTGGGTATGCACTTTTGTAGCCTATTTAGTTCGAAGTGGCTAGAAATTACAGTTGATTTTTTGTAATTTCTTTTAATTTTGGTCATGGACACTTTTTTTACTATAATTGAATAAGTTTAAAGCTGAACTTAAATTTACTCTGAGTTTAACTGCATACTCGAAAAATTTCAACAAATTCGCTGTTGTTGTTTTAACAACTGAAGCGACAGTACTTGGCCGGATCTAAATCCGGATCGTTCCGGTATTGTAGAACCGACTGTATGTGCGTTTGTTTTCTATTTTCTCGATTCGCCTTAGACTCACTTTGACATTTGCCACATCAAAAAACAAAAACAGTACAATTCAGTTAAGTTTTTTTTTTATGAATTCGCTGTTGCAATTGCCTCCACCTTACTGAATGGACCTTGGAAGTAACTTTTTCTATAATTTTTGATGTTACTACCCGGCCAGGATTTGAACCTGGGATCTACCGAATGAAGCGTGCACAAACACACATTCGGCTACGACGGCCGCCGTCTCAATTACATTCGTTTAAGTCACATACATTTCAGTTCACTTTCCATTTTTACACCACAAAATATAAATGAAGTAAAAAGAGTATGAAAAATGGACTAAAAAGGGCATACGTGTTCCCCGTTTAAGAAGGAGTATTAAAAATGGTGTCAAAAAGGAGCATAGATTTTCCCTATTTCCTGAGAAAAGTTTTCTACTCGTAAAGCAACGAATATTTATTTTAGTATTATTTATTTATTTATTTATTTAGTTATAATCTTGAAATTGAGCTGCGCACATTTCTTATAGATAAATGAGAATAATTAAAAAATTAAAAACTTATTTTCCAATTCATTAAATGATAATTTAAATGATATCCTCAAAAGAGAATAATTTGATAACCAGTTAAATTCTTGTAGAGTGCTATAAACAGGATCATTGGTAGCAACTCCAACGAAAAAGTACCAGAATTCGTTAGAGAATCTCTACGGAATGTTAACGAACATTCGTCCAAGTAAGCCAGGGCAATATATCGCTACACGTATTATGTTAAAAGCAAATGCTAGGTAGACAATAGAGAAAAAATTCCAGGCTAGTCAGCAGACATCATGAATTGTAACAATTTTTTGAAGTCACTTTTTCTCCAAAGAGAAACATACTAAAAGTAAAAATGTATGCCATTTTAAATGAATAAAAATTGACAAATGTTTGGCTAAAGCTCGGCTATTTTTTTTGGCGGCTGAAGCCAAATTCAAATTGAACCGAAGTGAGGTGATCGAAGAAAAATGGAAGCCGAAGCCGAAGTTCGGTCGTTCTCTAGTTAGAGCTCTTTAAGTATTTTGAAATGATTTGTGATTTATATAGCACTAATCAAAACATTTGTGCTTGTTACTAAAAACTCTTCAACTTTCACGAAAAAATAATTGTAATTTATTTATGGAATAAAGTGGTGTAAAAATATCTTGTCGAGGCTATAACTTGATGTAACGGAAAATGGGGGATATGGTGAAATTGAAAGAAAACATAAATGTCAAAAACTATGTTATGTTGACTAATCGTTACTAATTCTTAAATTAGTTTGGGATGTAATGCATGGTCGCCTCCTCGTGGTGCATCCTGGGTAAAGCTAAATGATCGTGCGGCCTTGACGGCCTTAACCTGAACGGTAACGACCCCTGTTTTGTCCATGGACTATTCTTTGTTTTATCTTTTCGCGATTCTGTTTGCTTTGGGCTGGCGGTCGTGGTATTCTGTCACCTTAGTATGCTGGGATGAAACTCAGCAGAAATGGCTGGTAGGCTAATGCCACCGCCGCCTCCGTCCTGTTAAAATCTGGCAAGTCTCAGAGTACGTTCCAATTCCCGTCGTCATTAGGTTGGTGGTGTAGGTGCGGTTGAGAGGACTCCCGTCTTTACGTCAGGTCTGGCTCTGAACGTTCACCTCATAAGGGTGTGCGTCAACCCTCGCATGGCCTTTGCCACGACATGCAGAACTGCAAGGTCCTCCTGGCCGAGGGTAGATCGTGGGCGCTCAAGGGAGCTGAGGTCGCTTACTAAGCGGCAACTCTCGACCCTCGTTGGTGTTTTGACTGGGCATTGTCCGTTGGGTATTCACGCGGTTAGGCTGAAAATAGTCTCTGACCCTTTCTGCCGCAGCTGTATGGAGGAGGATGAGGTGGATTCATCTTGTCATTTTCTACTCAGCTGCCCTGCATTTGCGAGACTGAGGTTCAAGTACCTAGGCTCGTACTTCTTTAGCACTCCAGAAGACCTTTCTGGAGTGGAGATTGGTGATTTGCGTGACTTCATTCGGGGCACGCAACGTTTATCAGGTTAATCTTTACGGACTTTCCGATGCAAGTTACCGTTCATAAATAAGGTGGTATCACAATGGACACCTACTATGTCTAAGTGAGTTCCCTTCGGGGAACTACCACAGTAACCTAACCTAACCTAACCTAGTTAAGTCTAGACAAACTGCGTTTAAAGCTTGAGTACCTGCTGCTAATTGTAGAGAATCAGCGAGGTCGCATCCGGCGGGACGAAATGCAGTGTTTATGAACATAGGTTAGGTTAGGTTAAAAAGGCTAAATATTTGCTTTTCGCATCTCGTTTTTCACTATCGTCTGTGTAGCTAGCAATATCATCGGTGGCGTTGTTAGAAGTTTCCTCATTACGGAGCGTCATCTCTTGCAGTAAGGAAACCGGGATTGCGCTCCTGAAGCAAGGAAGCGCATCGCTGTCGAAGTGGCAGAGGCACCACTGTCCCATCAGTAATTTTACCTTAGCGACGAGATGCTCATGCAATCCTGGGGCAGACACCTGAATGGAAGACCGGAACAACAGTAGCATCTCGATCACTGTAGTCCGCTATCTACTCTGCAACGATAAAGCCTCCAAAGATTTTACAAGCCCTTTGTGAAGGGCCGACTCGATTAGACGTCCCGGAGGCGTGTTTGCGTTTTATAATAAAACTGCCGTAAAATCTGGACGCAGACAAGGCATCCGGTCCTCTGTGGAAGCAGCCACTTCTGTATTTCGGTTGTGTGTTATCCGACACAAAGTCCCATACGTCTCCACCAAGTTCTCTAGTGTGTTCTGAGCCTTCTATTTCGGTAGACAGAGTCTCGTTGGTCATTACAGTGATCTTCAAGCCTTACTGGCAAAGGATGAGGTTGTCGTTAAGGAAGTAGAGGTTATACTCTTATACTTATTCACAGGCTTAGAAACAGGATACACACAAAAATAGTTTAGATTTGCATTTTACGAGAGCTTTAGAAACTACTGCCTTATCGAAGGGTCTATAGCTAACTGCAAGTGAGCTTTTTTCTCTTAAGTCCAACAATCTTTCGGATAACCTGTTTTTTCAACACTCCCATGGCCATTACATCCAATGCTGACCACGTTCATCGAGAAAGGATTTTACTGTTCATTTGCCTATACGCCCAAAGTAGAACTTATTGACAATAGAGATTCTCCTTTGGATTTCGCAGCTGAATTTATTGTTGGTGTTACTGCTGATTCCAAGATAAGCAAAGTTCTCTACTTTTTCCAACTCTTAGTCTCAAATCCAGACTCCAACCTGTTCTACGCCTCCTTTCCCTTTCCTTTACGCTTTCGCCACTGATAATTAAAAAACCCCCTAATCTAATATAACCCGCGTTTATCGGACTGGTTTGCCATCGGAGGTGCTCCTCACCGAAACCTGCTCGCCTTGGGCTGTAACTGTAGGCTTGCCGTCGGGTTATACGAAGGACTATACCTGATCCCAACACTCGTGGGATTTTATATGGATAACATAAAAAACAAGGAGATACACCACAATGATCCAAAATTACTGGACTAAAATGCGATGCTAAGGAGAAAAGTCATAGGCCAGTGAAATTTGACAATACCCCGGTATCCACGGAGGTCTCGACTAGAACTGGACTGACCACAGGATCAACCCATAAATTTGAGAGGGCGAGGAAGGTCGCATACCTGAGTGGACCAAATGTAAGTGGTACTTGCGCTGTAGCAGGGACGAGACCACATGTAAGCTTCTAATGATCGGAGTCGCTGGATGGTATCAGAAGAGAGAATCAAAGGATTGTATCAAATGAAAGTACTATAAAATAACTGGTATCAAATGGCACGGAGAGGTACTTCAAAATTCTGCTGGAGCTGATGGTGCGGCTCGTTTTACATAACCGTATTAATTTTTCAGGAATACCAAATGAAAATATCCAATTAAATTTCCTTATGAAATGCAGTAGATGATTTAATTCTGGTGAACCCAAATCCGGGAAGCAATCGAAGATGTGTTGATTACCTCCGTGTTATACTAAATCGCTAAATCAGGACAATAACAACGGTCCATTCTGTTGGCATGCGGTTCCATTAGGTAAAGGCCATTTATGATACCTGTTCCCAGGCGTAGAAGATGCGTTTCCAGATGTATTAGACCGGGGGATCTCTTTCTTTGTCCACTTAAGACCAGAGCTAACAGAATATCCCATAGGTGGGTTCTCCGGTCCATTTTTTGTTTCCCAGCTGAAAGACATTGACCTTCAACTGGAGTTTACATGAAGATAGCGGTGAGAAGAATTTATGCCCGGCAGAGATGTATCCGTCCTTGTCAGTTCATCTGCTACGCAGTTATCTGGTATGTAGCCGTGGCCAGAGACCCATACCGTATCAAATAGAGTAGCTGGTATTTTTTATTCCCCCTTTTTTGGAGTGCAAGTACAACAAAAAATAGCAGAATGCTTCCTGCTGCAAATGCTATCTTTCCGATTTACATACATACATACACTAGAACATACACACACACGCAATAGTTGCACACACCCTCAGCTCTTCACGCTTGATTCACCTGCAGTTGCTGCTACTTTGCTGTACTACAATTTGTTTTTCTTTTTTTGTTTTGTATCAGTGCGCATAACGCGAGGGTTGAGAAAATGAAATTTTACAGAAAGGAAATGCAAAGCAATTCGCAACAGAGTATTTTATTTGAAAAAAAAAAAATAAATGTTATTAATTATATTTTTATGCTTGAGTGTTTGTGGTATTGTTAAATTCTCTCTGCTTTCTACTTGCCTCAAAATACACTACCTGTTTGCGTTGGTTACCGCGCGACGTTTGTGGTATGTATCTTACGTTTGCTTTCAATTGCCATTTCTTCTTCCATTAGCAAAACGAGTTTTGTAAAAGGATTAAAATTCATCTGTTAATGAAAAAAATAAAAATAAAATAACAACAAAACAAGCAAAACAAACTCAAGTGTGTTGTGTGTGTTTGTGTGTGTTTTAGTTTGGTTGAAATCTTTGTAGAAAGTTTATTTTGTACCAGTAGACAAGTCGTAAAAAATGCGAAATTCCACACTCAGATGAACGGTGGGGGCGCTCTGCATAAATGTTTTAATTTTTTGTTTAACAACATTGTTGAATGTTATTTGATTATTGTTTAAAAAAAAAAACCTTTGAAGATTTCATACAGCAGCAGAAACACTTAACTAGATTGCAAAAAGGAAAAATAAAACCTTTTGTCCACAACTCCTAGCAACGAAATCCAAAACGGAAATTAAATCGTTTTTGGTTAAAATTGGTGTGTACATATAAATTGAATGAATTGCACTGATTTTTAAATCTGGAATAGGTGTAAAAAATATAATTTAAAAATAATTGCTACTGTCCTGAATTGTTTTCAACCACAAAAGCAATTTATCTGGTCACACCGACTGAGTGTCAAATGCGAGTAGTTACATACAGTGGCTCCAAGCCAAAGTCGGACATCGTAGAAAAAAATGTTCCTTCCTAAAAATATTTGAACCAAAGCAATTAAAAAAGGTAAAATATTTTTTCAATTACTCATTTATTGCACTTTCAAAATATAATTACAAAACATGTAAATTTATTTAGTATTACAAAATATTCTAGTAAGACATCAAATAAGAGTAAAGAGTGCATTAAAGCCAAACTCGGACAATCAACAAATTTTTTGAAACATCGAAATATATTTTTAAAACTAATATTTTCTATGAAGACCTTTATTTATAATAATTATTTTGAGTCGGTTAGGCATTGATTTACCCAATTTTTCGCAAAAATTAGGTTCGATTTTTGCCCATTCTTGTTATAAGATAGATTTCAAGTAATTTTTGCTTGAAACGGAAGGCTTTCAAATTTTTGTGTTATGATAGTCCCATAAATTTTCGATTGGATTAATATCAGGCCTTTGGAGAACATGATGGCAATTATAAAGCAACCAAGAATGCACTTTGTAGGCCTTATTCTTTAGATCATTGTATTGGTAGAAATACCAATCATCAGCGATATCCAATTTTTCAAGACTTTTTGGTAAGTTTTCTTTTAAAATGTTAAGATAGTCATTCTGGTTTATTATTCCTTCAATAAAATGCAAAGATCCTGATCCAGAAGCCGAAAATGAATTCCAAACCATTACCGATTCGCCACCATGTTTGACAGTTGGTCTCAGATTGGGCAGTTGCAGCTCCTCACTTGGTTTCCTCCAAACATCCATTCCATTCTATCGGAGCCAAAAACATTAAATTTGCTTTCGTCAGTAAACATAATATTTTTCCAGAACGAAAAATAATTATTTTTATGTTCTTTTGCAAATTTTAATCGGATGGTCTGATTGCGTTTGCTGATCGACGGCTTTTGTCGGGCCTTTCTACCATTTAGATCAGCCTCATGAAGTAGATTTCTGATGGTAGATGCACTAGATTTCTTTCCCAACTCATTTTCAGCTATAGCAGCTAACTTTGGTGCACTAAGGAAGTGATTTTCTTTAACTTTTCGCAACAGATATCGCTTATCTGAATCGGTAAAAATCTTGTTGTGGGCAGCTTTAGGCTTGTTTTCCACTTGTTTGTTGGTTTTGAAGCGCCTCATTATATCGTGAACAGTAGAATGACTTCTGTCGACAATATCAGCAATTTCACGCACAGATTTTCCATGGCTGGAATGCTTAATAGCCAAATTTCTCAATTCAATACTTGTTTGGCCTCTTTGCCTAGACATTTTTAAATCACAAACCGTAATTCAAACTATGTATATATTAAAAAAAAACCTCACGGGGAATTCCCGTCAGTCTGTTAAACGCTATACTTGAGGTTGATTGCAATTCTTCGACAGACTTGCATTTATTTAGAGGATAGTTGCCACTGTCCGAGTTTGGCTTGTGCATTGAATTTACTTTTATTTGATGTTTAATCTATATGTTTTGTTTTTATATTTTCGAAGTGCAATAAATGAGTAATTAAAAAAGTATTTTACCTTTTTTTAATAGCTTTTGTCCAAAATTTTTTTTGGAAGGACCATTTTTTTCCACGGTGTCCGACATTGGCTTGGAGCCACTGTACATATGTATATTACTATTCACATGCCGCATTCAGAGTGATGCAAAATTAAGTTTTTTTTGTTTCTTTATCGTAACTTATTTTTACAGCGACAGTGCCAGGAGTTGTTGATCTTCTGATATGAATTGCTGCTCTGTCAATAAGTCTCGTTAAGTTATATCAAAGGCAAAGATATAATAAATTTTACTTTTTTCTAGTATAGAGCGTAGTACCGCCTAATTTTCCAAAATGATCTATATTGGACAGATATACCCAAATATCATTAATATGCACTGAATAATTGCGGACATAAGGCGAATTGAAATGTATACTTCCCTGGCATGTATGTAGCTATTGTGAAAATTGTAATATAGAGCAACATTTGAATAAAAAAAATTCATTATAACCTTTTACGAAATTGACAATTTTGTATGAAATTTAAATAACATAAATCAAAAGAATTTTATTCAGGGCTGCAAACCGGTTTTGAACCGAACCGGCGTATTTTTTCCGTTAAAAGCCGAACCACGAACCGAACCATTTCTATTTTGAAAACACTGAACCTAACCGAAAACCACTAAAATCTAATGGTTCGGTTCGGTTCAAATAAAGAATTTTTAAGTTAATTTTTACTCTAAATATTTCTAAAAAGTGCAACTCTGCACCTTGCATATTTCAAGCATTTTTATATTTATATGGCAATACTGTGGCAATACTGACGGTTATCATCTGTAAAATGCGCACATCACTTATTGCATTTACATGTTCGAAACATTTACGTATTTACTTTTTAATTTTAATATGTTTATTTATTCAAAATGAGCAAAAATAAAGTGCATGAAGAATTCACTTACAATGCTAAAGAAAATAAAAGTGTGTGCAAACATTGCGACATGCAAATGGTTGGAAAACATACGGAAAATTTATTAAGGCATGTTAAAAGGAAGCATAATGATGTTGTGGAACTATTGCCGAAAAAGAAAAAGAGTGAACAGAATAATAACGACAACAGCATTTTAAAATACGTTGTAGCCAAGACGCCGAAGGCACAATTTTCTTTAACAAAGGAACAATTGTTGGAAGCTTGTTTGGAGCTGGTCACAAAGAATGGCAGGCCACTGAAAATGTTAGAAGACAGTGGTTTCCGAAAAATTATTGATCCTATTTGCAAGACAGTGGGTATTACCATTAACAGACAAAATATAAAAGAAGAAATTATCCAAAGAGCCACTGCGCTGCGTTCTCAAATAACAAACAAATTAACTAATCGGTAAGTTACAGATTGCAATGCTTTGTCAAATTAAAATTCTATGTTTATTCTGATTGCAGGTTACTTTCTATAAAAGTTGATTGCGTAAGTAGATTAGATCGACCTATAATAGGCATCAACGTACAATATATTGAAAATGGAGAAATACAAATTGAAACTTTGGCAATGAAGGAAATATTTGTGAAACATACCGCATTGAAACTATTCAATACAATCACGGACGTTCTTCAATCATTTCAAATAAATATAGATCGAATTTATTCAATAACAATCGATATTGCCGCCAATATGGTTTGCGTTGGTAAATCATTTAATAATAATTCAAGAGTGCCAAGTGATGAAAATATCAACGAAGTTGCTATCGAAGATTCAGATAGTAATAACGACATGTTCATGCAATAATTGAGTATAAAAATAATTTCAATTTATTTTAGATGATTTACTTGGAAATGAAGGTGAAGAGGATGAAAAAGATATTGACTGTGTAAACGATGACCAAGATACGATAGAAAATGTCGATCCAAATGAACAAATGTGTGAAGAACTCGAGAATGATTTTATGAAATCTTCCTCCGTTAGTGTAATTCGATGTGCCGCACACACTTTGAACCTGACAGTGTCCGATTTTTTAAAGGATATTAAGTATGTGCGAAGCAAGGCCAAGGTAGTAGTCAAAAAATTAAGAACACCTACATTGCTGAATTTGTTGCGAACAAAAAAATTACGTAAGCCTATGCTAGAATGCGTCACTCAGTGGGGATCTACTTACAATATGTTGAAGAGTTTATTGGAGGTTAAAGATTTTTGTTGCGAGAGCTCTAAAGACATTAAAGAGCTGTATATGACCGATGACGATTGGCAGCAAATTGAAAGCGCATGCGACATTCTTTTTCCAGCTTATAATATTTCTCTCAAACTTCAAAACAAACAACTTGTATTAGGTGACATGTTTTTTGCATGGTATTCATGCAAGCTAAAAGTGGAGCAGAAAACTGGGTGGATGAGCGAGAATTTCGCTGCAGCATTGAAAAAGCGGGGTGAATTATTGTTAAATAATTCTTGCGTTTTAGCGGCTGTTTACTTAGACCCCAGATATCAGCTTTTGCTTGCCGATTCCGAAAAAGAATTGGCAAAAATACTTATACAGAAAGTTTTCACATTGAGGCAAAATATGTATAATTGGCCAGAAAAATGTGGATCAATCTCCCCAATCGAAAATAAGTTCCGATGATGAATTTGATGCTGTGCTCGAGCAATTAGACAAGCGAGAATTGTCACCACGCAAAAAAATCAAGGACATTATAAATAGCTTTGCAAACGTTAAACGCCTTTCCAAAACATCTAATGTGTTAAAATTTTGGGAAAATCATTCTGAAATTGAATTAAAGGCTATAGCCAATATTGTCCTTGCTGCTCCTGCAACACAGGTCTCAGTGGAAAGATTGTTTTCCACCCTTAAATTTATATTATCCGACTTGAGAGCAAGTATTGATAAAGATTTATTGGAAGACATTCTATTATTAAATTTAAACACATAAAAAACAAATACTTATACTAAAAAAAACTTATGTAGCATTGAATTTTATTATTTTTATATATATTTTATTTTATTATTGTAAATACCTACTATAAGACAACAACAGAAAAATGTAAAAAGAGAATTAAAATATTACAAATAAGTAATTGATGTAAAAATTGAATTTCATTACCTACTAAAAGACAACAATAAAAAAATTATATATAACAAATTAATACTTCAAAATATATCATTGAACCATTTGAACCGAACCGAAACCGCGGTTCAGGGAACCTTAGGAACCGGTTTCTGCACCGGTACATGTTCTTGAAAACTGGTTCGAACCACTGAACCGAACCGTTTTAATTTTCGGAGTGGTTTGCAGCCCTGATTTTATTCAACTAAAATTCATTGAGGTTTGTGTTCGATTGTGCCAAGGCGAATTCATAAGGTGCTGTTATTAGAAAAGCTGATTTAGAAGTATATTTCACGCTTGGGAAAGGGTTGCCACCTGTTTGAAAAGTCAAGAGTAATTAATACATACAAAAATTGTATGAAATTTTAAAATATTGGTGTCATTCTGTTCGTCTCGGTAGGAAGGTGTATAGGTAACTTTTATAAGGGTTGCCACCTGTTTGAAAAGTCGAAAAAATTAAATTTTAACCAAGTTGGCTGAAATGTCAAAATATGGTTGTGAAACGATTTATCTTGGCAAGGAAAAGGTTCCGACATATACATACATACTTTGGAGAGGGTTGCCACCTATTTGAAACGTCAAATTGTATTAAATTGTACACAAGTATATATAAGGTTTATAGCTAGCTATATTTTGAAAGCGGTTGCCACCTGTTTGAAAAGTCGATAATACATAATGATATAAAATATTAAAATTTTGCTTTAGTAACCCTTATCTGACTTCTCCTGTACATACGTATGTGCTATAGAACACTTGTTCATTTTGTTATTTTTTTTTTATTTGGTCCACAACTCGTTGAACTCATTTCGTTCGAAACAAAGGCTCTCAAGTGACAACTTGTATGAATAAGTAGCCAACAATGGCCAACATAATATAAGTGCAAATACTTGCGTCCGAGTATGTTCGGTTCATATTAATATTAAATGACTGAGCATAGCAGAATAACTGCAATTACATAAACACACAGGATAAACGGTTACATTTAATAATTTATGCTTGTCGGCTTAAGTTGGTGAAGTATTAAGTTGTTGTTGTTGCTGCTTATGTATTCACTTTCACATTTGTACAATGTGAAAGTTTTTATTTGAGTGAGAGTGTATGAGTTTGTTGTAACTTCCTGGATAGATTTTTATTAAATTTGGCACATAACTAGCTTATTATCTGGACTAACATATAGGGTATAATTTCAACCACCTTCAAAAAAAACGTCTGTGCCGATTCCACAAAGAGATAGAGATTTAAATATGGCAGTCCTAGTAGAAATAGTAGTCATTAGTAGTACCATTACTGAAAAATTTTAGAAACTAGTAAAAATAAAAGTAGTAGTAGAAATTAGTAGTAGCATTAGTAAAAATAGGAGCAGTATTAGTTAAAATAATAGAAGTTATTAGTAGTAGTCGTGGTGATAATAGAAGTAGTTAGAAGTAGTAGTAATTAGTAGTAGTAGTAGAAAAAAATAGTAATAGTAGTAGTTTTGTAATTTGTAGTAGTAATAGTTGGTAGTAATAGTAGTAGTAGTAGTAGAAGTAATTAGTAGTTGTAGTGGTAGTAGCTAGTAGTAGTACTGGTAGCAATTAGTAGTAGTAGTAGAAGTAGGAGCAGTAGTAGTTCTAGTGCTAAACCTGTCCCGAGCTACTGAAAGGCCTAAACTCCAGAACTTGCCCAAAAACAGTTTTAGACTAATGCCGAAATGGGTTTTTTTTTACGAGGAGGAATCATCGAAAGCCAGACCCCCCAAAAGCCGTCAGTGTGAGACTTGAACCAGAGCTAAACCTCCTAGTGACAAAGTACCAATCCCCCCGTCAAGTATTTCATCGGGAGGTGGTTTGAGCACTAAGCTCTACGCCCGTTACAGCCTGATGCAGTCCATTGTAAGTTGCATCATCATTTGTTCTTTGCTTTGGCAGCAATTGTGCCACTTTTGCATCTCGAGCACATAGCCCTTACTAATACCACTTTGGTTAACTGCGCATATTGTATATCACTATTGAGACAAAGGGAATGGACGGTATTCCGAGCTGCCCGATCGCTAAATTTTGTGTTACGCAGGCAGTTCGGAAGGACTGAATTTAACTCAGCGCTGCCTGTTCTTCATATTGACAGCAATTCTGTCCCTTTTGCATCTAAAGTAACATATTTCTTACCATTGACAGTTTACTTATCTAAGCATACTGTAACTAACTATTGAGACAATCGGCATGGACGGGATTCGGAGCTGCCTGATCGCTAAAATAGTGCTAGGAGGGTGGCTCTGAAAAAACTGTTTTCAAATTCGCGCTGTCTAGGCGATTGGAATGGACTGGATTCCAAGCCCCGCTTAGGCTTCAGTTTCCGCACTAGATTTCGTGTTGAGCAGGTGGTCTGAAAGGACTAGTTTCAAAGCCGCGCTACCTGTTTAAGAATGTCCACACGGCGTTGCCACCTGTTTAATAATATTAATATATTTTAAATTTTAAACAACACAGTTTTGGTGTGAAACGAAGCTTTTATTCGTAAACATTTTTGAAGGGGGTTGCCATCTTATAGCTAATTATTCAATTTAATTGTTAAAGTTACTGAAATTCTTTTATACTGGTGTCAAGTAATAAGGGTTTGAGGGAGGTGTATAGGATAAATATATTTGGAGAGGGTTGCCCCCTGTCTAAAGAATTAAAATTCTCTAAATCTATAAAACAAATGAAGCTTAGAATAGTGATTTGAATTAATAGACTTTTAGGTAAACTTATAGTGTATTCAAATTGGCGCTTTAAGCCAATTAAATGGCATCATACTGGTTAAATGGCAAAATTAGTTCGTAAACAAGTTGAATCACAAACTGTTGTTGGAAATTTAACCAGTTCAGTTTGACATATCATTGCATGCATTCCGCTGTATACTTTTTGGGGCTCGGTCTCCAAATATGTAAATAAAAACCAGCTGGTGGGTGCACTTATTAAGATACTTATATTTCCTCCTGGTGCTGACTTAATTTGTTCATTTCATATAGATCACTCTGTTACAGTATGTTAATCTTTTCAGTTCAAACATATGTTAACTTAAACACGAAAAGACGGGGAAAATTTTTTTTGTGAATTATATGGTGACAATTTAAAAATACCATTAGTCTTGAAAACATTTTGTGAGGTTGCCAACTGTTTGAAAAGTAAATACAAATTTATTAATAACGTAAGTAAAATCCATATATTTTACGTATGTATATATATATAGGGTCTTGCAATAGGGACGTTAGTGACAGCAAACGACGCCATATTTTTCCCCGCTCTTTCGACATTTCTCTTCAGTAAGGTTTGCCATTTCATCATGGAAAGATATACGATCCAACAACGAGTCGAAATTATTAAAATTGACTACCGAAATTCGGAGTTAATGGCCTCAACTTTAAGAGCGCTACGTCCAATTTATGGTAGTCGTCATATCTGGCTGAATGGCTTCGTCAATAAGCAAAATATGCGTTATTGGACAGGCAGCAATCCACACGTACTCCATGAGTCAACATTGCATCCCGAAAAAATTACGGTTTGGTGCGGTTTATGGGCCGGCGGCGTCATTGGGCCGTACTTCTTCCGTGATGATCAAGACCGGCACGTTACTGTGAATGGGAATCGCTACCGCTCAATGATAACCGAATATTTTTGGCCCGAATTGGATGATATGGACTTGGACAATATGTGGTTCCAACAGGACGGCGCCACAAGCCACACAGCGAATGTCACAATCGATTTATTGAAAACCAAGTTTGGTGAACGTGTTATCTCATGAAATGGCCCAGTCAATTGGCCGCCTCGGTCGTGTGATTTGACGCCGTTAGACTATTTCCTGTAGGGCTACATCAAGTCTATGGTCTATACATAATGGCATCGAATGTACTTTCACAGGAAAAAAGAATTTAATTCATATCCCAAACCGCTTTTGTTTTATTTAAAAAAAACTTTTGAAGCGTTCCTATTGAAAAACCCTGTATAATTTAAAGAAATTTTCATTGAAGTTAAATAAAGTAGTATAATAAAATTAAATTGTTGTGATAGGCGTTGCATATTTCTAACAACACACTGGGTTTCACTAAACCCGAATGGCAATCTATGCAGAAATTATTTATTGCATGTTCTTTTGCTTTCGAAATTATAACGTTGAACCGAATGCCGTACGAGCGAAGCCGCGGGTAAAAGCAAGTGGTTAATATCACTGAGATAGAGAGGACGGCTTCGCTTTCTTTCGAGTATAGGGAATTGAATTTCATCACTAGATTTTTAAGTTTTCTAGCGCCACCTAGCGGATCCAATTTTAATTTCTCGTCTCTCTTTCATTACACGTTTCTAATTTTATCAAAAACGGATTATAAATTCAGATTTTCTAAATTATTTACCTGTAGCACCACCTAGCGCAATTATTTTCCATAAAAGTATTTTTTATTGCTCCAGCACCATATCTTTCTAAAACCATCGATATTGGACCATGAATACGGATTTTCTGAATATCTCCACTCACGTACCACCTCACGGATTTGAATATGTCCTGTGTCCATGGCACGGATCAAAGGTTTTGAGCCAAGTTGTAACAAAGAAAATTGCCTCTTTTTTAATATAGAATAAAAATTTAAAAAAACTCGACTTTAGCACCACCTTGCGGATCCATTGTTAGCAAAAGTACTTCCCGCAGCACCAGAACCATACATTTCTAATTTCATCAAAATCGGAGTGAAAATGTAACATACTTCTCAACCTATGCGCCACCTAGCGGATTAAAGTATATCATAAGTCCATGCCACGTTTGAGCCAACTTGTCACAAGTAAAACGGTTACATTTTTATATATGTATGTATGTTTATAGAATAGTATTCAAACTTCAGTTGGAAATTACAGTTTTTTAAATTTTGACGGCGTGTAGAAAACTTAAAAAACTTATGATGCAGTTTCATTGCCCATACGTGGAAAAGGGTGAAGAAATCCTCTCTGCCCATGTCTTTTTTTGAGACAATCATAGTTTAATTTATATACCAACAACGAAGGCACATATGTAGAGTAGATGTGCATCCGAATTTATTGTACTATTTGGCTCTAAAAGCAGCTAAACATTTTCGTAGATCGTGCTATATTTTTAGTTGGTAAGTTGCCTTAACTTTTAGTTGTAAACGAGAGGTAAAAACTAGTAGCAACTTTAAGCTACTGTACATAGATGAAAACGGCTGCATATTTTAGTGGCATGGAATTTGAAATGAATTACACGCTTTATAAAAACATAAACTCCATAGTTAATTGCGCTTGTCATATTTGGCCTTGTGACAGCATAGAGTAGAGTACGATAGCTGGTTGTGGCATGTCAATATATACAGACATAACAATGCACGTGTCAAAATGTACATATGGTAATTCCCATGGTCTCGAATCCGACGTGCGATGTGGAGTGAAAGAATCATTTTAGAAAAAGAAGCTACTGGTTAAAGAAAACATAGTTTGTACGTGCAAAAAACAGAAGGGAGCTTCGGTTAGGTCAAGTTAGAATGGTGGCAAAGGAACAAAGTGCCCTATTAGCAATTGAGTATCGTTTTTATACAATAAACATCGGACGGTTGTTTGGTGTTAAACCCAACTAGAAAAGTTTATTAAATTAAGAAAATTGTGCAGTGAATTGTACTAAAAAATTCTCAGAGTAATCACCTTAATACTATTTAACTATATTTTCATAATTAAATTTTTTAAGCCTATTCCATTTGAATTCCATTACGCGATTTTTTTTTTAACCCCATCATTTAATTTTATTTACTCTTCTATGCAGGTGGCAACCGTCTCCAAAAGTATTTTCTAAATAAAGCTTTCTTAAAAGTCTTTCGTTTGAGAGCAATATTTCAATATTTCATTTAATTTATTATAATTTCAATAAATTTTTTTAGCAGGTGGCAACCCTCTTCAAAAGTATTTTTGAAATTAAGTTTTTTAAACAATTTTAGTTTGGCACCTATATTGCAAAATGCCATTTATTTTTTTTAATTTAACTTAATTTGCATTTAAATAGGTGGCATCTTTCTTTCGAAACATTTCGGAGGTGAAGCTTTAAGCTTAAGCCATTTGATATCCATATTGCAATATTTGATATCATTCATTGCTTTAATTTACCATTTTCATCAGGTGGCAAGAGGAACTCCGAAAAGTTCCTTGCATAAGAAGCCCCTTTCACTCCGAAGCTCTCGGAAGAGAAGTCAGGCAATCCTTAACTACTTACGATCGCACCATTATTTAGTCCATAACTCTAATTGCCACTTGGCTATCGTAGTAAATATCACTGCCACAGAAGTTGCGCTGGCTAGCAGCAATTCGGCCGCTCCATTCACGATGGTCGCTCCGCCTGGAAGCAATACAGTTTTTTTTAAACAGAGTTCTCAGCTGTATACTCCACCTCCAACCCTCTTATCAATTCGTGAAGGAATAGCGATACCAAATTATCCCTTAGGAGCCATGGTGGACACACGGTGGACCCTTGTGGTCGGCTGAAGTCGAAGCTTTCTAAAACCCTCGAATGACCATAATCCGAGTTAATTTTATGCCCAATATTCTCCAGCCTGACAACGGTTTGGGCTGCCAGGCTTTTTCACACAGTATTTATTGGAACTATACTGAATCTGACATGTAGCTCTAACGTTGGCGTTATTCGAAGGATCTCACTAATTCCAACTGTCTTTATCTGCACCCTTTCCAGGATACTGACTACAACAGCCCTATCCAGGGAACTTCTCCTAATAAGAACGATAGCTGGTGGTAAACGCCATGCATTGTTTGACCAACTTTGAATGAACAAGATGTTAGAGTCGCTCGTATATCTGAGAAGATGGCGACCTGCTCGGCTTCAGTATGACGCTATAAAGCGCGACAGCCTTTGGCGATAACTAGTACTTCTGTTTCACAAATTCAAGTAGCTGCTATGATTGGTTTTCTCTTAGAGACGTTAGTGTCGATGTGGTGACTCCAAGCTGGCATATAAAATTCTCTATTCCTGTCAGATCTCGACGGGACTCCAAAAAATCATAGAGTATCTGTGGCAGTTACCTTACAGCAGACACTGGTAGAGTATATATTAAATAAAGATCTCTGTCTCTCAGGGCTGTCTACCAAGTCTGGGAGCTGTAACATAAGATGGAAGGAAATACATTCAGAGGACTATTTCAGGAATAAAATACAATGCTCTCAATCTTCGATATTAACTTTTTAACTCAACCAAGGGGTCGACAATTGAAGTGTTACCAACCATATAGCGGCCGCATTTACTAGACTACTCTTAACAATTGCATAAAATTTATTCCGTTGACAGTTAAATAGTAAGGCGAATTAAAAAATGGATGGTAATGCGATCGTGCAAGTACTTCTCATCAGCGGTTTCGGGTTTCTGTTTGAACGATGTCCAAGTTCTGTTAACCCCCTAGTCCAGGGTGTTAAGCGATACCATGCCCACTGGAAGGTTCGCAGCCAGGTGGCTTAACAGGTCGGCTGTATTTTAACGGCACCTTTCTGAAAGTGGGCCGACTCAAGGAGTACTTAATGGTGGCCTTGTCCCGGCAAGGGAAGCTGCCGTGGTGGATCGTTTCAATATTATTTCGACCACTGAGTTCGCCTCGTCAAAAAAAATAAATAAAAAATTAAATTAAAAATAACCGGCAAAAGGTCAAATCCCAATGGGACTTCGAGCAGTCGGAGTGCGGGGGTCGGAGGAGAGCCGAAAGAGCGTCCTAAAGCTTGTCCTTTTTCGGGGGTAAGATCAGAAACCGAGTGGAGACATCCACTTCGACATCCACTTCGAGCGATGGAGGAACGGCAAAACTGACGACCAAAGCCGTGTCTGTGTCTGGGATGGAGAGGGGAAGGCTAAATCGTATCACGCTCTTTTACAAGCAAGGGCTTATCGCCCACTATCCTGGGGAAGCTTCTGCAAGGGAGAGCTAAGGGAAGCCTAAAGGCTACGTTCGTCAAAGTAAGAAGGTCTAAGGGCAGGGATATCTGGAGGAAGATACATCCAGTAAGAGGTCGCGAAAGAGGCAAACTGCATATTCCTGGGTGTAATTGACCGCAACAGGGAGGTTGGCGCAGTTTCTGCGGTGGAGTGGAAATGGGTTGCGTCAACCACCTCTTCGGCCATCATGAGAGTAACGAAGGAAAAACTTGCATCGCACCTCGGTGCGTTGGGCTCTTCAAACGGCCTGCCTGCGCGGATGAGCAGCCCGCAATACTATAGTCACTTATCCGCTGAAAAGTTTTAGATGAAAAAGTAAGCTTTTCTGGTGGACTGGAAACTTTCTGAGCTTAAAGCCTCAGTAGACGTTCTTTTTAATGGAGCCAGGAGGAGTGGACTAACCTAAGACTGGGATCTGTTATAAAGTAGGTTGCAGCATTCATAAAATTTATATTAATTTTTTTCTTAAAACTTACCATAAGTGTGTCCGTATTCTGATTTGTAAATCCGCAATTTGCACTATTTTATTAAGTGCCATTTAATTTGGTAATTTTTCATTGTCCATAAGGTAATAAGTACAGATGTATATACTTATATATATAGATACATATGTATTGCGCACAAAGCTAATTTACTGCTTATTAATCGAAATAATTTAAGCGCAAGCTATTTATGTATGTACGATTGAGAATTTGCGAATCATCAATTATTCGCTTTTCTAAGAAACTACTTCGTAGCTGCTTATCTATCTTCTTACAAATATTTTCCTAATTTGCTTCTCTGCACATAAATTCTTCACGTAATTTAGTAGTTAATGCGATAATGCCTATCAGTCTGGTTTTAATATTCGATTTTATTTCTCTTCTCAGTAGAATTCACTATCCGTGGTTAGCCTTTAATCCTTTGATGTGCTAATTAGCTATGTATATTCTTCTCATCATTAACTTTGCTTTGCACCTACGTTTCTGGTTTTTAAACGTAATGCTTAAATAGATGTGAAAATTTGTAGGAAATTTGTTGTTGTAATGTGAGTGGGGCATAAAGAGGTGCTAAGGATTTTTTGTTTCACTAATATGGTAATATTTTTATCTAAATAAACTGGCTCAATAGATATTGAATTTTTACTTCGCTTATGAAAGAGAAATATTTGAACTGGTTTTATATTCAATTTCAAAAACTGTTTGTATGAGACCTATACACGGCCAACAATTGGAAATGTTTCGGTGTTCATCTGGGCAAATTTTGTACTCGCAGAAGAGATGTTGAAACGTTTCTGTCGTCGCTAATACAAAGCTAATGTTTTGTAGATATATGGGCCTCAACGACGATGTAGAAAATGCAATCGATTTTGAGGGTTGTATAGTTGAACACGTACCCTAATTTATTTTTCATCGTCCTTCCATAGACTTGAAATAAAAATTTCGACTGTTAACTTTCTGTTTATGCGCATTTTTAAGGCGGATAATTCAAATTCCTTTAAAGAGAAATCTTACAGATATCCACACGATATCTCAAAACTAGGCTCACCTAAATATTTGAGTCGCTAATGTCAAGAAGTTTCAATTTATATAAATATCAAGCTATTATGGCGTCCAGACATGCCCAGGTAACGAATCTGAAAAGCCAGTCCGTTATTAGCATAAAATTCAGACTCATCTCAACAAATCGTCTTCTAAACTTTCTGCCTTAAAACAAAAAAAACAAAAAACAAACAAAACGAAAACACTGTGCTACAGTGAAAATACACTTTACAAGTGACCTAGTAGAGGTCGTAGATTTAGTCGAGTGGTTCACAAAAATGTGTTTGAAAATTTCAGAATACCCTCAAATTCCCCACTTATTCATAAAAAACGAATTCGTCTACAAAACAAACCTTATTTCTATTAACTTTTTAACTATTTTAGCTTTTGATATATTTTTCAAAAGAAAAATGTTGTCACTTTTTAGATTAATAACGACCTTCGCGAAAATTTGCAATCTATCTGAAATTTACACAATTTTTTTTTTAATTTCCACTTTGGTAGCTCCTTTATCAACAAATTTACAGGAAAGCATTTACATTTAAGTAATTTTCTGTCAAGAAGGTTCTATTCTGAGAGAAATAAGGTAAAAATAAGGTATCATTGTTCAGAATTAACTGAAGGGTTATGAAATTATGACATTTACTTCAAAGAGGAAAAATAAATTCTCGGTTCCACTCTGCAAAAATAAAAACTGATATACATACATATGTACAAACTTATTAACGATTACGTAAAATACTTAAAACATTATTCAATAAATTGTCAGGTGCATGAGGGATCAGCAGTAATTTTCTAGCATTTTAATCCGATTTTTTCCTTGAAAGCGACTTCCATTGCCATGATCTCTTAATGAAAGTACTCGCCTTGAGCGTCACTAAACTTACCAAGATTTTCAGGAAAATTATTCAAATGATATTGATATACATACATATATGTATATATTACTCCATTTGTTTCAAGAAATTCTTCCACTTATTTCCCAAACAATTTTTGCATAAGAGATATAACTTTTCTACGCATTTTTCCCCACATGGCTTAACTTTTTGCAAAACTTTTCGCCTCGATAGTTTTGCTCGGGTTGTTCTTTTGGTTACAAACTGCAGGCTTTTAACTTCTTCAATTTTTATTTTGTGGTGAAAAGTTTAAGTGATTTGTTACTTAACTCTCCGAAGGGATTATCTTTGATTGCTTCCCGGTATTATTTTAGCTCTATCTAAAAAGTCATTGTTTAACTAATATTTTTCCATGGATTCAATTAAATAACCGATGTTCTATTTCTGTTCTATTATCAACATTATAATACTTATTTTCTTCGAAACGTTTCAAATAGGTTCGACTTCACAACGGTGAGCGAATTTTCAATTGGAAATAAATTTAATTACTATTATTTAAAGTCTCAATATTTGGTGGTTATTGTTGATAGAACTGCGGAACGCAACGAATAATAATTTTTTTCTCCATGTTATTATCAATTATGTTTAAAATATTGTATAATTTAATAATTTTTTGGAAAGAATAATGAACCTGTGAAAAAGGTATCCAAAAAAGTTCACTGGGTTAAGTTAATGAATTGAAATGAGGGCAATAAGAAATAAATGTAATCCAAAAAAAAAGCTTACTAGATTTAGCTTTATTTAATTCCAGTTAGCTACGTGAGGCATGTGTAAAATACGAGTACATTCCGACGATAAAAAGTTGTACCTACTCTGTTCACGTTTTAAAAAGGCTCACAACATTTTAGCAACATGTTGCCAGCAACATTTTTGTCATAGCTTTTAAAATGAATTTGCTATTTAGAATTGCGTTAAAAGTGACAGTTCGCGATTTCAATTATGGAATTGTTTTTATGTTTGTTTGTTGTATTTCTTCACATTTACTTTTATGCGGCATCTTTTGGACGCTTTGATTATTTTGGTTGCTATCAACATTTCACGACAACCCAATCTCATGTTGCTGGTGAAATTTGATCGCTTGAAGTTAGTACGAGCCCTAAAGTTAAAATGATTGCAAGATAGCTAAAGTGGCTACACTTTTTATAATACTTAGTGCCAGCGCTAATCCCTACCTTTAAAACAATATCTTATTTATTCATTTCGATTCCGCATGACAACAGAAAAAGGGATCTTAACAAATACTCCAAGTTCCGAATAGCAAATGATTTTTGTGAGATGTTTTTTCCATGGATAGAGAAAAACAAACACTCGTTAATTACAATCTTCCTGTGCATAACCGAAACAATTATTTTTGCGAATTATGCTATATTAAATAAGTATTGTTGTAGTCATTCGTTTCGGATGCTATGAAGTAATTTTTTTCTTGGCGGAAATTTGAAAAAAATGTACACTATAAGCTGCTCACTGTAATGCAGTGAAATAGTTAAATACCCATAGACATTTACTCGACTTGAATCAAAGGCAACTTATTGCTATCACAATTTTTCTCTCATTTCCGTGCCGGTTTGCAAAATTTTGAAAGAATATTGTAATTTTTCACAAAAATAGAGAAACTTCCTAAGCTCAGCAATAGTTGACGACTGCCTGCCTTAACGAAGCATGAGATATCGATAGATCGCAAAAAAAAATACACATAACTATCAAAGCAAAATAAATGCAAAAAAAAAAAAGAAAACAGAACAAGGAAAAAGGCAAAGAAATTTGAAAGAAAAATTTATTTGCCAATGCGCACATAAAGCATTCATAAATTGTATTAATTTGAAACGAACGAAAGGACGTGGAAATCAAATTGAAAATTGTTGAACAACAGCAAAAACTAAGGAATACTAGTTTGTGCATATTTCGTAGCATCATATGGGCATTAATACACAAGTGCATACTTTGTATACGATGAATGTGAAGGTATGTGTCTCATGCTGCCAGACATTGGCGCACCCAAGGGTAGTGCTTTGAGGTTCAAAGTACCACAAATTTTGAACTGTAAAACTTTTTGGAAAGTAATTGAGTTTTTTATTAAACAATTCTTGCTAAATGTTTTTTTTTTCTATTTCGAACGTTAAACTTATCTTATATATCCAGAATTTTTTTTGTTATATATGAATTCCTTGTAAATTTTATGTAAAAAAAAGTGCCAGTGAAAAAACTTTAAAAATTCTATAACTAATGTTTATTTGCAATTTTTCAATGTACAAGAAATCAAAAGCTTCCAGATATCGGAGCACGTGTATATTTTTTTATTACCTGTTATTATTTAAAAAATGTTGAGTCATGTCTTTAGAAATTCTTAATTACAATTACTTTTAGATATTTATTATTCGCTCAGAAAAAATAATCCTATCGCGAGCAATATTTTTTTTATAAAAAGTAAAACTGTTTTTTTTCGAGTGTAACTTTTTCATTAAAAGTTGTAATTAATCATAAAATATAAAATAAATGTAAAATAATTATTATTTTATCCTTTGAGTTCAATTTATTTCTTCTAATATAAAACTCAGTTCATGAGCGTTATTTTAACTCCCATAAATAAAAATAAATTTTCGAGTTTTTTGGCAGAACGAAAAACTGAATACGCCACACTGCTCTTCCAGTTACTATTTGGTGGTAATTTTTTTCCAATATGCCCTTGTTATCGTATACATATAACGTACCGGGAATTCCGAAATAAAGTATTGCAAATAAAATAAACAGAAGTGTATTAGTGAATTGCATGCAATTTTCGAAAGTGAATACAAATATCTTTTTTGCATTATTGGAAATACTTTATTCACTTCCCGGTAATAATGGCTTATTATCTTCTGGAATAACTTTGGTAAATTCGTGAGTATTTTCCAAAGGTAGGTAACTCAAGTGCCAAATTATCTGCTTTGTTGTTTGACGATTCATCTACAAATATGGCGTTGCTCCAATCTCGCTCCAGATTTTCTTTAGCCCATTTTAGAAGAATTTCCACAGAATAAAACAGATGTTTGAATCCAGAAGTCTACATTGGAGGGAATGGAATGGAATGGAATTGAGGTAGGCGGTTGCCAATTGTGCGTAAGGCCTTGGAATAAGGGAAAAATGATATGGAAAAAGGTGGCAATGGCACTTCATTTATCCTCGACAAATCTTCCAGATTCTTTTATAAATCTGAAAACCTTGCTGAGGGATAGAGAATGGAAAAACACAAAATAAACAGCATGGCTAAGTAAGTGGATATTGTGCTCCAAAAAAGCTGAGCCCAAAGAGAGGATGGGTGCAGTTCAAGCTCTAAAAAAAGAACGCCGATAGAGCGAGATCTTTAAGCAAAGATACCGAAAATTTATATTGGAGAGAAAAGAAGGAGCATAAAAAGAAAACGACGAAAAGCCAGAACGCGGTGTTCAAGGTTTTGTTCACATGTCCGCAATAGCAGAAGACGAGTTTTATTCGAATATGAAATTCAGTTTGTTCATAATTAATAAATCACAATTATAATTAAATTAATTAAATCTAAATGTTTATGTGCAGGACTATATTCAGACGGCGATGCTAAAAAGCATGGTTCTGATGTGATCGAACAGAAATGGTAGATATTGCGAAACTCAGAATTTTCAATAAATATACCAACCACCGATTTGTTATTTAATTACACGGTTAGCTTTTTCATGGCAAGTACTTTTTCCGACATTCGGCAAATTTAAATATATTTTAGTTCGAGTTGAACTTAAACGCGACACTTGAAACATGACAGTTTCCAAGCGCTCGCTGAGACGACAGAGAGCCCATCTGTCCAAGAGAAGTCCGTAGGCAACCGAATGAGTGAGCTCATCAGCCATGCAGTTCCCTGTAATGTCATTATGGCCTGGTACCCAAAGTACATAGTCTAATGTTGAGATACTCTGAGGCGGCTGTGAGAGGAGAGAAGTCAGGCACTCCCTGACAAGTTCTGATCTCACCCTTAGCGATTCTAAGGCCTTAATAGCGGCCTGACTAACCGAATAGTCAATGCCCGTCTAGTGGGCATTACATTGGTTAGTAGCCAATCGGCTGCTTCCTTGATTGCGGCCACCTCTGCATGAAACACACTACAATAGTCCAGAAGCCTAAATTTACGGCTGAGGGCGAGCTCCTCGCAGGAGACACCCCCCCCCCCCCCTGACCTTTCCGTTCAGCTTCGAGCCATCCGTGAAAAAGTTCACCGTCCTACCGCCTACAAGCTAACCTCCCTCCACTCGTCCCTACGCGGGATGTGAGTGGAGAAGGAGCAATTTCGAGCTGAAGCAGGCAGACAGCAATCTTTTTCCGGAGGGACAAAGTTGAAGCTGGCAAGAATCTTAAAATGCCCGAAGGCCGAGCTGAATCTGTATCTATTGCATCCTAGCCGGGCTGCGGCACGGGCTGCTGCAACCGTGCCTGCAATGTCCACAGGTAACACGTTAAGCATAACATTGAGCGCGAGAGTGGGTGTGGTCCTAAGCCTCCCACTGATCCCAATGAACGCGGACCGCTGCACCCGCTCTAGCCGCTTAACCTTCGACACCCTATCCAGCGAGTTCCACCAGACCACCATGCCATAAAACATTATAGGCGTAATTATAGTTTCATAAAGCCAGTCAGAAAGCTCCAGCGGGACGCCACCTGTTGAAGCGGCCCATTTTACGATCAAGTTTAGGTAACCCTGCATGATATCAAAAAGGGTGCTCAAAAACTTACCCCTGACAATGAGAGCCACATCATCAGCATAGGCAATGACCGTGCAGCCTTCCCTTTCCAGCTCCTTCAGGACGCCATTGATAACAACGACCCAAAAGAGTGGTGAGAGAACCCCTCCTTGTGGAGTTCCTCTACTCACCCTTCTTTGAATGGAGGCGCTGTCCACTCCGCCACGACAGCCCTGTCACAGGGAAGGTGGCTGACGAGCCTTCCAAGACCCGGTTCAACCCCAAGCTCCACCAGAGATCCGACTATTGCCTGTGGCTGAATGTTATTAGAGGCACCTTCTATATCCAGAAAGGCACCAACTGCAAAATCCTTGTGCTCAAGAGACTCTTCAATGGCGTTAACAACCGTGTATAGAAGCATATAACCCTCTCCAAAAACTTTTTTGTATGCGCCTCTGCCGCCATACATGTGCACTCACAAACATAAACACTCACCTAAAGGCAGCTCAATAGCAGCTTCAAGGCAGCGTAAAAACAGAATGCTAAGAAAACTAAAAGCACAATCACTTTTCCTTGTACGACTATTGCTTTGTGTGTTTTATTGCAAATCTTTACACACACACACACACGCCCATACACACAGAAAAATGCTTATGCATAAATGCGAGAACAAATATTCATATACATATATACGTGCATATGTGTGTGTGCGCGTGTGAAGCAATATCTTTGCTACAACCGCCAGCAAATAACTGCAATTCAAGTTGAGTGCATCTTAGCAGTTGGAATTCCTGTTGCTATTTTTTTTGTTGTTTTTTCTGTTTTTTTTTTTTTTTGAATAAAACACTCAGCAGTTGTTGTGCTGCTACAGTCGGCTGTCAATAGTTTTGCTTCTACGCCATATGCAATGTTTATGTATATGTGTATGTGTGTGTGTGTGTGTGTGTGTTGCGCAAGTGTGTGCGCCCATATTACTTATGTATGTATGTAGCTCTGCTCAAGCTCTCAAGCAGCTCAACCGCCTTTGTAACGGCGCACAATTGCAGTTAAATCGCAGTTGATTGCAATCCAATGAGCGTTGAATGAGCTACACACACTATGCACACATACATACATAGTTAGTTACCCATCTGCATAGTCGTATTTCACACACAATCGGTCATATACATAAATCTACTGCCTGCATGCTGCCAACTTTCCATATATACATACATACATGTGTATGTGTGTTTGTGTGTTTGTGTGTGTGTGTGTGTGTGTATAACAGTCTATCATTCATTGTATTTAAAGCGACACAACATGCTAAACTGTTGATTGAACTCATTACGCGCGGCATAGTTGACAGTCGTTGCGGTGTTGCGGCGTTTCGCCATGGCGACGGCATTCGCGTTGTCAATGTCGCTCAACTAGGCGTATGATGAATATAGTATGTATGTACTAACTGTAGAAACTTTTCGCACACAAACTTGTTAATAGTCGTGCAATTATTGTTGGCACTTGCGCTCAGCATGTGTCGCTTTGGCAAAAGTTTCACTCGACACTTAATTGATTTTATTATTCTTTATACGCTACTTTCACGTTTACTTTTCCATTTGTTTTTTTTTTTTCTTTTCTTATTAAATGTTATAGTTTTTAGTTGGCAACGTTCTGGGTACATTTTGTTGCGAGTTGGATGTAAACTTGTTGCCCTTTGATCATAGCGAATGTATAAGTAGATATGTGTACAGTTGTGCGTTGTATAGACTTCCTAACCTTTTCCCTTAAGTCTATGTTATTTTGTTTGCCTCCCGAACTTGTTAGTCTAATGTTACGTTTTAAGCGTTTCATTGCGTTGCTGCTTTTGGCGTAATGAAAGTAATGAATAGGAAATGTATTCAATAAGTTTGCTTCATTTGGCCAATTTGGAACCGATTATTGCTACATTTTCTACAAAATTAACTTTTATTTATTCTGCATAATTTTTCTATACGTAGAATACAATTATTTTCAAAGCAGCACGCTTCTAAAGTGGGTTGATTAAAACAAATCTTATTTTTGAAAGAAGTAGAGCAACACGGATTACAAGTTATGTATTATTTTGAGGTATTTGCTCGCAACGACTTATTTTGAGATAGTTGAAACATCAGTACCTCATTCGCGGAGGAATTTTGAATATTATAACTCGCCTCCGCCCCACAAAATCGAAGTAGGAGTTGAAAAACCAAAAAAGGAATATTATTAAATCATTTATTTATATTATACGAGTACTTAATCATTTTTTTTTTTTTTTTGAAGATACTTAGACTTCTTCTTTTTGAAACAGAATTTCTTTAGTGACATGAGAGTGGTTTTTGCATCGGGTAACGATCGTGTGTTCTTATCAGGACCATTTGAGGATAAGTTCTGAACCACTTCAGAACCTTTCAGTTCTCCGGGACTGGTTCACAATTACAACTACTACTAATTACCAAAATTTCCCTACAACCATAAATTCTACTACAACTTCTAATTACTACTACTATTTTTACTAATTTCTACTTCTACAATTTTTTCAAATGCTACTTGTAATTAGTACTACTTGGTTTCAATGCATTCCTTAAGTCTATAGAGCCACTTCTCACAACCGTCTTCAAAATCTTGCTTTTTAAGCTTATCGAGTTCAGCATTAGCCGTACCAATTTTCTCCCCAAAATTCTTTTTATTAATTTTTAGAAATAGCCTGAAATCACAAGGTATTGGTCGTATTTCGTCGATGCGAAAGAACGCAATAAAGTTACTCGCTATTTTAGCAGTGTCCCCGCTACCATGGTATAAAAAGTGGCACCGCAAATTCTCCTTCTTCTGGCTTTCCAACCAATTTTTAACATTTTTAACAAGCATTCTTCGATTACCGTTCGACCCTTTTACAGGAACAGAGAAGCCACAATTTTTACTTGGGCGAAGTAAACTGGCGGCCGCCGTAGCCGAGTGTGTAGCGAGTGCGCGCTTCATTCTGGGTGGGTCCCAGGTTCGAATCCAGCTCGGGGCAAGTAACGCCAAAAATTATAGAAATAGTTTTTTCTAATAGCTGTCACGTAAAACTGTAGGTCCCTCAATTTGTGTTACAACATCAAGACGCACACCACAAATTGTAGGAGAAGTTCGATCAAAATCGCTTAAGCGGTTGTAGCGCCAATTAAGTAAGTAAGTAAGAAGTAAACTGGCATCATTACTTTTGTTGATTTTTGTTGCTCAGCTTTTATGGCTGGGTTTGCTCCTGTTGTAGAACCAAGATTCGTCACCAGTAATGACTTTACCAAAGTTGCTAGACTCCTGATTTGCGAACTTAGTTCGACAGCTATCATTTCCTGTGTCAATTGTGGATCTTCGACAACTTGAAACCGCACTAGAGTCACAATGACACCATCAGTGGAAGATTATGTTCGAACTTCTCGGCGCTTGTTCTCTATAGAAAAATAGCCAGTCTGGAATCTTCGAAACCACTTGAAATAGTCTGTAGATGCGGTGCAGTTATTCCATATGCAATTTGGTATTCGTTGAACATTTTTTCAATAAAAGTTATGAAAGTCCATGAATAGCCGTTTTCCCAGAAGGTATAAGATTAATAACACCATTAAGAATATCATCGAAAGACAGCCTAACAGAGAGGCATTGCTAGTAGGAAAATTCTTATAATCAGCTACAAAAATTTGTGCTGAAAAATTTCGCAAACCAAATGGCCACGTCATTTGGAGTGCTAGCCAATATCTTCTCATAAAAAATAGTTGAGGTAAGAGCAGAGTTTGACTTTTTAGATTTAATAAAATGCCAGAAGGACTTTGAATTCGATTTACTACTTTTATTTAGTTATTTGTTTATTTATTTGCTACAGTTTTACGACTTAAAAGTACAATATAATTCTGTCAGCTAAGTTGTATTGTAAAAACTTTAAGTTTTATTTCAATACTATATATATATTACATCTGCATAAATTAAAATGTTGTAGTAACGTAGGAATAGACGAAAATCCAAGGGGCCTAGATGGTGGCTCTCACACTGGGCAGGCAGAGTGAAAGTACGAGTTCCAGGTCTTCCAAAAGACTGGCTTACAAGACGCACCTTCTCTTCATTTATTGCCGGTTTAGTTCGGCCTTCGTTTGAGATGTTCATTAGACCGTCTGAATGGACTAGGTTTAGAGAAGTCCTGCATCGTTTAATGGAAGGACGGTTGGAAAGAACTAGCGTTTGCGATGATCATTAGGCTATCTGCTAGGACTAGATACGGAGACTCCTTATATTAAATGGGGGAAGGACTAGTTTCCACTCCAATCCTTTCTATCTTATAGGTAGTCTTTGGCAGTGATCAAGTAGTAATCTCTTGAAATTTATAATGCTTTCAAAATTTCTAATTTGCAGCGGTAGTTCCTTAAAACACATTGGTACCTGCCATGCCTTCGCATGAAGCCGCAACGAACCTTTCATGGAACTCTAGGTACGCTTGTTGAATTGCACGCGCTTGCTAGTCGGCTTTGGGTGGGCCGTTTCATCCACGGTTTCGCAGTGGAAGAACAGGACATCCAATGTCTTAAACCAACTACGTCATTTGCTGATAGGCCCTTCCAAAATCGTTTGCAGAATTCGTCAACACTCTAAATCCAGCATTAACAACCCCCCTCCTTTGATCAATCTTCCGATCTTCACGCCCTTCAACATTCGGATCATCTCTACACTTGATACCGGCCAATCTGTCCCTCCTCAACCTACGCTAACCACGGCCACTGAAGGCATCTCTAATTACGTTAGATTTTCCACACCCTTACCCCATCTATCTGTCATGCATCCACCCGAAACACTGTGACCAGCCTGTGTCCCTAGATGTCTGCGGTTAGGAACGTAATGTGGTAGAAAGGGATGAGAATAGTGGTAGAAATTAGTAGAATTAGTGGCAGTAAATAGCAAAACTGTTCTGAAGCGAGTTTCGTCATACGATTTTCCGACGCGACTTTCGGTTCGCGGTGTAAAAATCCACTGCCACTAAAGAAGTTTAACTTAAAACAAAATTATTAATTTCATTCTTGATTTCCACTTTGTGACCATACACCATTTGAATAGCGTATGGAAAAAAATCAGCAGCCAAGCAAAATTATTTGAGGTAAGCAGTTAATGGTGATGAGTTTAAAAAAAAATCAATTTTCGGGAAATTCTATGCACGGCCACAAACTGCAAATATAGATACGCACGTGTGAGGCGCCAAAAAACTAAACACGCAAACATGGACAGCTTGAAATTGACGCTGTCAACGTACATACATATTTACCTTGGAACGCTTTCGGCGAAATGTATAGTAGATCTACTGTAGCAGAAAAGCCAACAATGTTGAGCCCAGTCAATGCCAGACATCGCGCTCTGCGCATTGCGCGCGCTGCTTCATTCCTGCATCTGTACGCCTAATTTTGTAAATGGCGCTCATGTGTGTGTGTGTGTGTGTAGGTGCGTACATCTGCTGCTGAAATTTTGACCACAATTTAGAACGTGACATTGAATCACTAAATCAGCGCAAAATCATTTGTAGTCAACCGGCCACGTCGATGAGGCGTCGCGTGCAACTGCAACGCCAAGCACAACCAATGCGTTCGTTGTCACGTCTCACACGCTGTGGTGGTGGTGTGCGTCATGCTGCATCATTCCAATCCAACTAGCATTCTCATGTCCGTCCACATGGTCAGTTCGCAGTTGCTGATTTCATTTATGCTGTGCTGCAGTGCTGCTGTGCTGTTGTTGGTGATCAACATTTTGTTTTTGTTTTTGTTTTTGTTATTGTTTTTGTTTTTGTTATTGTTTTTTTTTCGCTTGCTTGTTGATCATTGCTTGTTGGTGGCTGATGGCCGGACGAAAGTGAAGCCAAAAATGCATGCAACATGGCGTTGGCGGGCGAGGAAAAGCGCAACGATTTCACTTCCGTTCGGTTAATTTTTGAGTACGTGTGTGTGTGCCTTGCATTTATTCAGCTGTAGAGAGAATCAGAAGCTTCTTTGTACAGTTAACATATGTGCATAGCTTTCACTGATTTCTTTTGCTTTCGACCAGCAATAAGTTGTCGTTTAGTCATTTCACTTTTCAGACACAGTATCAGCAAAACTGAAACTGATTTGCAACGCTTGCCAGCCACCATCAATTCTAACCTCGATTTCGCTTTAAGTAACTCAACATCGAATTCGATTAGAGATTTGGTGGCGTGACGTGTGATTCAATTACTTGAGGCTATTCCCCAAAAAATCAGCGCAATAATTAATTACTTCTATTTTTCAATTTTATGGAAACAGAAACTCTTCAAAATGTTAATTTTTGGCCAATTCAGGCCGGGTACACTATTTCCTTATAACATGAAATATAACAAAGGCCAAATAATGATAAAATAGTAAATTCAGCCTTTAAATTTTCTTCCACTGTTTTTTCGAGTGTTCGACGTAAAGCATAAACTTTGGAAGATATATAATCTATATATATAAAAATGTAACTGTTTTTTTTTTGTTACAACTTAATAAACTGATTTCAATCAAATTTTTGCAGTATATTTCTGAGCCCCATTGCACTGACATAGCTTATATTTTAATCCGTTAGATGGCGCAACAGTCGAGATCTTTAGAAAAACCGTATTTATAGTTCGCTATTAGTAATATTAGAAAGTTATGGTACTGACGCAACACAAAATACTTTAAAGAAACAAATCTCTGAATTTAATCCGATTTTGATGTAATTAGAAATTAATGATGGGGATACGACGAGAATTATTCTTACGAAAAATGAATGAGATTGATCCGATATTGATGATACTAGATAAGTATGCGTCAAGTGCAATTATAAATGCGTTTATAATTCGACTTATGTAGATGACATAGAGCACATAGTCGAGACATCTAGAAAATTCAAGTGGTGCCACTTAGCTCAAATCTTAAGAAAATGTGTGCAGTTAAATGTAAGGTAAGTTAGTCATAGTCGAAATATATTGACACTTAATTTAGTAGAAGCTGTATTATGGATATATGTATCTCCCTTCAGTTCCAAAATGCACAAAACTGATTTAAAATTGAAACTAAATTCTAAAATTGTAGGCCTACTATAAGTAAATTTCTCATGGTGTCTTTGAGGCTCAATTTGGAGTTTATGTTAAAAATTTGTACGAAAAATATTGGTCAAAATTCGTACCTAATTCGAAAAGTATAAACACGGCATATATATTATAATCAAAAATAATATTTGATACGGGAATATATTGTTTGTGTTTGAATATCATAGTGAGACTGTAAGGCTCACTTTAGATGATTAGGGTTAAAGTAGTAGAGCATTTATTGTAATCAATCGACCAAAATTCCAACCATATGTGGCATGCAACTAAGGATACTACCACTTTTATTGTTTGATCTTGAACAAATTTTAAAAGCAATTATTAATGCAAAATTACATACATACATACTATTTACATATACACAATTGAATCTTCATAACAGTGCATCTACAATAACGTTCATAATGATATGACTGTGCGAAGTAAATAACCAAAGTCAAATAACTGAAATTTATCAAACCACTTTAATTGCAAAATAGGTATGTAAGTATGTGATTTTAAAGGGTGGTTAAATTTTAAGCGCCGATATTGAATGTGAACCACACCTAAACGTCAAGCTTTTTCTGCATTTCATTTGACATTTCTCAATTTCAGACTAACTCAATTTGAACATGGAAAGAAACACAATCGAGCAACGTGTTAAAGTTATTCAGGCTTATTATGAAAATGGACAGTTACTGTGAATAGTGTTCGCTATCGTGAGATGATAACGAACTTTTTATGGCCCGAATTGGAACATATGGATGTGGACGATATGTGGTTCCAACAGGATGGTGCCACTTGCCACACAGCCAACGAAACAATGGCTATTTTGCGCGACAAATTCAATGGCCGTGTTATCTCACGTGGTGGCGATGTCAATTGGCCACCAAGATCATGTGATTTGACAACGTTGGACTAATTTCTTTGGAGTTATTTGAAAGAAAATGTGTACGTTGATAAGCCAGCAACAATTCAAGAGCTAAAGGATGAGATAATTCGGCACATTAACGGCATAGAACCTCAATTATGCCTCAGCGTCATCGAAAATTTGGACCATCGGATGGAGGTGTGCCGCCGAAGTCGCGGCGAACATTTGGCCAATATTTTGTTCCATACATAATTGAACCACACCATATTATCATAATAAAAAGAAATTACAATAATTTCCAAAATAATTTGTGTTTTATTCAAAATCAACATCGGCCCTTAAAATTTAACCATCCTTTATATACATATATACTCAAATAGATACTTATGCATCCATTTCCGCCATACCCTGCAGTGATACATACAAGTCCCAAATTAGTTTACTGCCAATTTGCTTAGCTATTCAACCACTATTTTTCTCCCTTTCTGCAATTCTCAATTTATGTATGAGGGTAAAAATCTTGCAGATGGGGTATTTAGTTCCGTTTAGACATTTAAGCCGCCGAGCTACGCCGCCGCCGCCGCCGATTTTTACCAGCTCAAACGCGCCGTCGCCGAGTTAACAAGAAAATGGCGCGGCGGCGACGGCGGCGTGGTTCGGCGTACCATAACGTTTGGTACAATCTAAAATTATTTCCATGATAAAAAGCAAATTATGAATATCGTTTGAAATGAAATCGCTAAATAATCGATTAAAAATTACCACTGTCTCATCTACAGATTTGTCAGCTGATCTTGGTTTTGGTGCACATGTATTTTTCATATTTTCTGTTGATCATTCGGTTGTAGTAAAATAAAACCTAAAAAAGCTTAGCTTGTATTTTTTTATTTGAGTTTTGCTCTCTTTAATACGGTTGTTGTTCTTACTTTAGTTGTTAAACAAGCGATACATATGTAAGTGTGTATATACTTATATTGCATTAATTAATGTCGCCTGGCACTGTTGCATATTAGCATTCAAGGTAAGTTTGTTAATGAAGTGTATTAGGAAAAAATTAATAATTTCTTACAATTAACAGATGGATAAGCCAGTGAAAGATTATTAAATAAAACTTCAGCGGTTGAACGGAAATTGTAAGAGTAAAGTGTGGAACTATTTTGGAGTTTTGATGGTAGAGGAAAAGGTGTTTTGTAATCTATGTTTGGAAAAACAGAAAAAGGACGTCCCATCATTACTTTTTGCATGGTAACGAGTGCAGTATTTATTTTTTTTATTATACAAAAAAGTTTTTGAATTTGTTCTAGTGCTCAGATTCAATCATTCAGTAAAAACTGCTCAACAGGAAACTTAGAGCGTCATTTAAAAAATGAACACAATGTACGCGAAATTTATTCTCAGAGTACTTCATTGGCAACAAGTGGAGCAGTAACCAGTTTTTTCCATAAAATTGGGCAGGAAAAGTCTATGGTAGATAAAAAATGGGTGCTGGAAAGAGACCTAGCGTTGTGGATGGCAAGAGATTTGCTTCCTTTCCATATAAATAAAATATTAAAACTTGCCCAAAAGCACTCTATAAGTTCGAAAAATATGAGTGTAGAAGCGGAATGTAATTTGTTATTAAGTATATCATCATGTCAAGATGTTCTAACTTTTTGGAAGGAAAAGGCAACGGCAATGCCTTTATTATCTACATTAGCAGTAAAAGTTGTATGCATTCCTGCAAATAGCACACCAAGTGAGCGTGTGTTCTCTATTGCTGGTCTCACCATAACAAATAAAAGATCTCAGCTGAGTCCTCACAATGTGAATAAAATAATTTTCATTCATGACAACTATGAGACCTGTAAAGAAGATTTAACGTCATTTTTTTTAATATTTGGCTATTAATACTATAATAACATGATCTCATCGATATATAACTATGAATTGAACTGTGAAGTTTTGTTTTGTTTTACTTTATTAAATACGCATTTACGCCAATTGTACTACGACTTTTTTTATTACTATGTTTGAAACATCTTTTTTAATAAAAAAATTTTCTCCAATTTCATGTAGTGCTTATTTTGTTTGTAATTCTAAATGTTGTATTTAGAAAAATTTCATAAATTTGTTGCAAAAAAAGCCGGCTCGCCGCCGCCGCCGGAGCGAAAGCACTCGGCGTAAGCCTCTAGTTCCGTTAGCAATAAAAAAATAAACTTTATTATTAAATTGATTTTTAAATTTTTAAGACTGGGCAGTGCATAGTTTTGGATTTCGCATTAAATCTAATGAATGATAGATTAGAGAAACTCATTACGGGAACGTTGCTAAAATTAAAAAAAAAAGAAATTAATTCGAGATTTATTCTTTCCTTCATTTATTGAAGATTTGTACTTACATCTTCAAAATTATAATTGCAAATGATAGTAATTAAAAAATAGTTCTCTGTATTTAACGACATTAATTTAGATAGAAGAAAAAAAAACAAGTCACTTATATAATCCATTGAAATTCACATAGTTTCAAATGCAATCTCTAGTACAAAGTTATTACTACAATGGGGCTATTGGGGAGTGTATAAAAAATGTAGTTTGTAAAAATAAAATAATAAAAATTAGAATATTTATAAAATTACATGCCGTATTAAAACAATCGTCACATTTTTTTTTTATAAAATCTGAGAAAAAATTTAAAAGCAACCATAGGAATTTGTTAAAAATTAGTTAATGGTTAATGGAGGCGGAAAATTTTAGCTGGAAAATGTTGTTTGACTGAAATTGCAGTAAATTTACAATGTTATCTTATTTTCACTTTAATATAATTGACAAGCAAAGACAAATTTAATTAATTTAATTGCATTCATATTTAAATTTCATCCCAATCAGAAATAGCTGATAACTAATTTCCGGAACGCTTCCATAAACAATTAAGGGGAATTCAATTGGCAAAAAAAATGTTAAAAAAATAGGTTAAAGTGTATGAATTTAAGTAACTACATTCGTAACATTAATTACATATCGAAAACTTTGTCATTTGAGTTTAATTAAAAAGTAGTAATTTCGTGAAGCACTGCTAGCGATATTTTTCAAACTGAGTTTTGAAATGTGACTTAGCGTATATTCGTTTGTGTGCCTAAATAATCTAACGAAATCGATAAGTCAGGCCGGATAGACAATCTTAACTAATTGCTCATTCTTAATCTATAAGTAAATTACGATGACATTAGGTAATTTCGCCCTGTAAAAGATGTCAATAAATAAAAAAGAAATGAGTTATTTTATCATAAATCGAGAACGAAATCAAGAATAAAATAATGTGGTTATGGGAATTCACTCAATTGTTCTTTGATTTTTATTCCGTCTATAAGCTTTTCTTCATGATCGTAAATTAACAAAAAAAGCATCACAAGAAAATTTAACTATTAGGTATAAAAATGTTCATTATTTTTCATATTTGTTCGTTGAATCAAAGAACTAAGCAAATCTGGGGCTACCGAGCTCTCAAAAAAAAATTAGGAATGACACGCATGAACACATTTGGTTTATGCGAAGCAATTTGGATGAAAATAAGTAATTTACGTAGTAGTAAATGGGGGCATGGTTTTAATTTCAAAATTTTATAACGGACATCAATTCGGCATCATTTCGAGAACAGTGTTTGTAAAAGAAGTAGATAAAAATCGTACATTATTTTTAATACTAACATAAGAATTCGCGATAGCTGTAGCATAAGCTAAAACCCCTACAAGTTTTCTAAGGCAAACTCAAACTATGAATTAGTTCTTTATCTCATACAAAAAATTTACCTGAAAAAAAACTAGGTGGCAACTTATGCAAACAGTTACATAAAGATATCTAGTCGCAAGGAAATTCTTATTTTATTTAAATATAAATTTCAAAATTCCATAGGCAACTCGAAAAAGGAATGGGAAATGATTAACAGTATTGTTAACAGAAACTCGAAAACCGATGAGCATTGGATAAATTTGAATGATTGTGGTAATGTCATTGTTGTCGTTGTTGTTATTATTATTATTATTATTGTTGTTGTTGTTGTTGTTGTTGTTGTTGTTATTGTTGTTGTTGTTGTTGTTGTTGTAACAACACAATACATTCCCCATAAAATATTGGGGAATGCTGCTGAAGTGACAGTCCTTGGCCGGATATAGATCCGGGTCGTTCCGGTATCGTAGAACCGACTGTCCTGGGAACGAGTAATACCGTTTGCGATCCCTCTGGGGTTAATGATTTTTTTCTTATCAGTTGGACAACAAAATTTTTCCCTGTGAAAATTATCTTTTTATATGACCCTTAATTAGGCTTAGAAATTTTTTAAATTATTTATAACCTCAACAACTTAAAAGAAAGAAAAAAATAACTGCATACCAATTTCACACTCTCCGATTTCTAAAGTTTTTGAGGGAGAACTTAAAAGCAAAACTTTTCGTTATTCCTTGAGAATAGCAATTCGGGTTTAGGGCAAGCAATTCAACTGAGGAAACTCTCCTAAAATTTTACTGGCTTATCTATCAGGAATGGCATAATAAAAAAAGCTGTGTTGGTAACAAAAATATATATTACGATATTTTAATGAATAAATTATATTCTGCCGATTTTCGAGCATATATGCATAGGTTGTTGGAGTCTTATTTAACCGGTATAGTACAAAAAATTACAGTTTGTTGACAATCTCAGCAATTCTAATCGTATAGAAAGCGGAGTTCCTCAAGAGGTCATAGTGGGTCCGCTCCTATGCCTAGCATATATGTGGTTGAGGACTTTCAGTATCTATGTAGGAGCATCTGTTGATCAAACCTTAAATTTTTGTAACCAGATATCCCATTTGAAATAAATTGTTCAATCTTAATTACGTGGTTTTGAACATTTGAGCAAATATTGTACGAATAGTACAATACAGACTTTACAAAAAATGCGCCATTCAGAGAATATCTCAAGTCAATCGACAACTCTCCCGAGAGCCTTTGAGACTGCTGAAAATTCGTACAGTAAGATACTCTATTATTTCAAAATTTTACAATTTTTCTGCATAGTGTCAAATAGGAAATTTATTGCCTTATGCAAAACTCACAATCTCTTGTTGCTATCCTTTATTGGCGATCAAAACATTCCACAGTTTCTGAGAAATTTGAAATTCTGCCATTCGTACAACCTAGCGGCAGTTTTGCTTCAAACCAATTACCCATAAGCATTATACCAGTTGAAAAACTAGACAGCATCACATACCATTCGAAGATACATTTTGAAAATCGGAGTTTTGTTTAAGCAACAAAAAAATCACGGGTTTGCTAGTGTGGAGCGAGTGCCAACGCAAAAACCGCAAGTGCAAGCCATTTGCCCGACAATCAGGCGGTTCTAGGTTCAAGTTCAAGATCGATGGAAATAGTTTTTTGTTTAATTCGCATTTATTCATGAACTAGAATGCTCGTTGACGCCATGGACTTTTCACTGCAGGGTTCATAAATTTACACACGCATATTTTCACATATAAAGTACTTATGAAAATGCAATCTTTGTGTGAAAGCTAGCATTATGAAAATATATTTTTTATTTGCACATTATTGTGCAATGCTATGTGTGTGTGATTATTGCTAGTTTGACTGGCCCGCAATCAATGTTTGATGCAATTCAATGTTCGAATTTTACATTTTTTATTGAATTGCAAAAATATTTCACTTACAATTACGTTTAAAGGTTTTTTATATTTCTACATTTTTGTTTGGTTTTTTGCTTACCATAAGTTAAATTTGTGTGGTGAGCACAATTTTTGTTTCCATTAAAAAATTTAAATGCTTAATGCAAGCAAATAATGAGAGTTTCTTTGTTTGCTTGCACTCGAATCGTGTAGCTCAATTCAATTTTATATGCATTCTAATTAAAATTAAATTTTTAATTATTGTCTGTGTAACTGCAAGTCGGGTAATAAGAAATTTAAAAAAAATGTAGAGTGCACGATATAACGGTAGTGCAATTACATAAGTATACACAAATTTTCACTAGTTATTTTTCTTAATTTAATTTTAATTATAGTTATTTTTTTTTATTATAGATTATTCTACAAAAAAAAAAAAAAAAAAAAAACAGCGATTGATTCAAGTGGCAAACTTTGTGAAACTTTTTAACTAGAAATTTAAGAACAAATTTCGGTATGCAGTTTTATAGCACATTCAATAAGTTTCAAGTAGCTACAAATTACCTTTGATTTTTTTTATTATTTTTGCGAGGTTTCTCCTATATAAACAAAAAATCCGAGCATGTGTTATACGAATGAAATTAATTTATAGAAGAGCGCCTGGAAAAAAATTTTCTCTCTGTTATAATAAAACTAAATGTGTCATAAAATTGTAAACCTACATTTTTTTCTAGCAATTAAAATTAAAAATTGTAAAACCTTGTATAAAGTTTGTTGAATTTTTTCTCACATTTGAACAAAGTTTGAAATTCGGATATAACCGGTGTTTGTTTTAGAACGAACTATATTATTTTTTGTAAGAATCTAATGTTATTTACTTTTCTTATGTAGGTGACAACCATCTTCACGGATTTTCAAATAAAGCCTTCTTAAAACTTATTCTTATACGAATATTTCAATATTTGATGATTTTTTTTTTGACATTCGTATTGTAAAGTGTCAGTTAATTTAACTTAACTGAGCTTTAAAAAGTTGACAACATTTTTTCAAAACATTTTGGAATTTTGGAAATGAAGCTTCATTAAGCCTCTTTTCATTTGATATCCATATTGCAATATAATTAAAGTTGGATGCGCATACATTCGTTCAAGTTGTCCAATTTTCAATAGATATGTATAAATCTGAGCGATGGTCTGGGATTTAGGATTTAAGGTCTCGATCGATAGTAGCTTATTGGTGCAGGAAACTCCACAAGAAGAAATCTAATATCGCACGATCTTGGTGGACAATTCACGTCCCTTCTGTGAGAGACAATCGTACAGACTAGGTTGAAAAATAAATATACCAAGTGCCGCACATGAAACACACAATACCACATCTTTGTTCATAGACTGACTTTTCATGCTATATGAGAGTGTATCTCAATTTAACAATATAACAAATCATTCACATGACATCATTTACACCACTTTTCAACACGTCTCTTGAAGTAGAGTCATACTCGCCTAATAAAATCTCGACGCTGCCAGTTGAAAGAAATTCGCATTGCATCACACGGAACACGCACTTGTAAGCCTGCAAACCAAGACCCATCCGCAAAATTTTCCATAAAGTGATTGGGCCAGGCTCCAATTGTTGCGCACCATGGCGGATGGATTCATTCGGGTCTTCTTCGATACTCTGCTCCATAGCAGCAACAGCCTTTTCGGCGCGCACTGTACGGCATCTCTGAGGATGCGCATTATCCGCACATAGAGTAAACGTGGTGCGAAACCGAACCATGGTTGCTCGAATTACCGACTCTGCTGGGCGATTATGTCGACCGAATATTGGACGCAGCGCGGTATGCGTCTCACGAACTGAATCTTGATTTTGATAAAAAATTTGCACAATTTTCAAACGTTGTTCCGTTGTAAGTCTGTTCATTATTAAATGGCAAATTACACTGAGTATAAATCAAGTAACCACACGCCTAAAAAAACACCCTTTACAAATATAAATGTGCTCCAGCGCTCATAGCATTATTGCTTATCCATAAACCTTTCACCGCGTTTCAGTCTTTAGGTTAGTCTAATTTTACAACAGATGCAGATAGTTTTACATGCTGTTGTATTGGGTCTATAACTTTATTCGAGCGGTTTGCTAAGAGATGGCGTAACTTGTATGTATTCCATCTTTTCAATATATTCCGAACATACATGGGAAAGCTACTGTCATTGTACGTCTTTTCAGTATATGCGATTCATTTGAAGCGTAAACAACAATAATTTTTTTTTCACTCAAATATGTCGAACTTTGCGCCTGAAAAAGTGTTTTTGCGGGGAGTTCTTCTTCATTACTTTAACCCGAATCAGCCCACCGTAACCATATGGTCACGCGGTTGATCGTGCTATTTTAAGCGGTAAAAATAACGGTTCGTATGACGCAGTTGCTTTTTTTTAAGTCGATTTAGCTTCTAAACATTCATTTGTGTCAAAGTATTCACGGAGATAAGAATGTTTTAATTCAAGTTGTTGTGCAAAGTGTTCTAAAAACAAGTCAAAATTTCATAGTGTCAAAAATGCCAAATCACGTTGATAATGCAAAAGTAAGTACTACAGTATTTTTATTAAAGCGTAATTTTTTTCATAGATTTGTTTTAAGTCATGGGCATAGGAAGTTAAATTTTTGTTTTTACAAGTTGCTAACACTATTTGGCAACATTTTTCAGCTTTTAGTTACAATTTTGATGGATGTGCCCACTTGGTCACACTGGGTCAGATGTGCTGTTATTAGAAAAAAATGTTATTTTTATTGTAATTCATATTTTACTTTGCTTTTTTTTGTGTTATACATACCTCTAAGCACAAAAGAAGCAATCGATTATTTGAATGAACTGGAAGATGATACGGTAGCTTCCCTTTATATTCTTCCACCTGAACTTGAAAGTGGTGTACTGAGTGGAGAAGATGATGCCGATGAAGACGATGCTGGTATATTTGACGATATTTGTGCTGATCAGTTGAAATCGGGATGCGAGCTTGTTTTTACGGATGGTAGACGAATTTCTACTCTAAGTGGTATATATTTTGGTCGCGACGACAATGAAACTGAAACTGAATTGGCAATCAATGAAAATCTAACCACTGAATCATTACCCACAACAAATGTAACAGTCGATGCTACTTTACAGAAAATAACATCAACTTTTTCTTCTGCCACCATGCCACTGTCCAATAAAAAACCAAATTTACGTTGGTCGATGATGCTGAAGATACCTTGGTTCCGATTTTCCCATCTAGTGACTATCAAGATTGCAAAAATTTAAGTGCTCACCAACAATTTGAGCAATTTTTTGACGATAAATTGCTTGAGCATATAACCAAAGAGACAGAAAAATATGCCATTTATCTTGGTAAACCAAATCCTGAAATTTCTATTGCTGAACTTAGGACGTTCATTAGAATTTTGTTGCTATCGGGATATAACAGTCGCAGCAGCTTTCGATCGTTTTGGAGTACTGATGATGACATTATTGTATATTGTAAACATATATATGTCGATGCGTCGCAACAGATTTCAACAGATTCTTCAATTTTTACATTTCGAAGATAGCTGTAAACCAGTTAACGATGGGGATAAGATGTGGAAGTTAAGACCCTTAACAGATCATCTCAAGGCAAATATGCTAAAACATTTATTTATTTATTTATTTATTTATTTATTCAATAATAATCTAGAAAATGTACATTTTCTTACAGACTATACAGAGACAAATTCAACATATAATTATTTAACAATTTCATTTAAAAGGCATTTAAATCTCGGTTTTGACATAGAGAAATCAATATCAGACGAGTATGACAGAAAATTAAATTGCTTTAATGCTTGTGGGGATATTGCATTCAAGCAGAAATGGAGAATCGATCGCCCCTTGTAAAATATCATATACAAAAGTAAGCGAAAAAATAGTCCTTCGGCTATTTAGAGATTTAAGATCAATTAATTTACATCTGGCAGTATACGAAGGAATCGGATCAACAAACTGAATTGAGCGGAGGGCAAAACGTATAAAGGTTTTTTGTATACGCTCAATCCTTTTGATATGGGAATTGTGGTATGGTCTCCAAATAAAGACAGCAAATTCTAGTTTAGAGCGGACGAGAGATGTAAATAGTAGTTTCAGAGTGTACGGATCAGTAAATTCGGAGCTGAAACGACGTAAAAAAGCTAGTAAAGAATAGGACTTTGCTATAGTATAGTTTATATGGCTATTAAAAAGAAATTCGGAGTCGAAAACCACTCCAAGATCGGAAATTTCACTTCGAGTGCTTAGGCATGAGCCAGAAATATGGTAAGAAGTGACTATCGGGGAACGAGATTTGGAAAATGTGATATGGAAGCACTTTTTTAAGTTTAGCTGTAGATGATTATTGTGACACCAAACAGCAACATTATTTAGATCTGATTGAAGCTTGGCAGAATCAAGCTGATTTGCAATAGTAGTGAAAATTTTCAAATCATCGGCATATAAAAGATATCCAGAGTGTTAAGATATGTCATTAATGAATATCACAAAGAGAAGGGGACCTAAGACGCTACCCTGAGGAACTCCAGAGGTCGCAGTAAAACAATGAGACGAGATATTATCTATTACGACAACACATTTGCGTGCCGAAAGGTAAGACTTTACCCACTTCAGAAAAGTAGAGTGAAACCCTAAACTGTATAATTTTGAAATTAGAAGCGAATGACTAACTTTGTCAAAAGCTTTAGCGAAGTCCGTATAGACAGTATCCACTTGCAGACGATTATTGAAAGCGGACAGACAAAATTCGGAGAAAACAGCGAGATTTGTAACAGTTGATCGGCCAGTCATGAAGCCAGGTTGGTTTCCACCCTGAGCACAACCTTTCGTACGATGAAAGTATGATCTCCTATTTTGGGCGTCATGGGTGCAAACAATTCATCAAAGGAAAACCAGTACGATTTGGGTACAAGGTATGGTCCCTGTGTACCCCATCCGGGTACCTAGTCAATTTCGAAATATACCAAGGGAAAAATCCGCGTTCTAATAGTATTTTTGAAGAACGATTTGGTAAATGCGCTGCTCCACTATTAAACATGATTGATGATTTTTCGCCAGATATACAAAGCTTGCCATTTTCTTTCTATTTCGACAATTTATTTAAGAGTTTTCCATTGCTTAGCTGTTTAAAAACGCGTGGTTATAATGGGACAGGTACAATACGAGAAAATCGTATACCCCAGAGTTGTCTTCTTGAACACAAAAAAAAATTAAAAAAGACTCCTCGTGGAAATTTTGTTTCCATAAAAAATAAAGAAACTGGTATTGCCCTTATCAAGTGGAATGACAACGCTGTCGTAAATATAGCATCAACTTGTTACAACATTCATCCAATTAAAAAAGTTCTACGATACTCGCAAACACATAGGAAAAAGATAATGGTTGACCGCCCAGCAGCTGTGGGGCAATACAACAAATATATGTGTGGTGTGTACCGTTTGGACCAAAACGTAAGCTTGTAACGGATCGGTATAAAAGGAAAACAAGTAAAAACAGCGCTGTCTTCGGCTATGCCGAAGGCTTCATACCTTTCATGAATGGAAGAATAGTAAAAAACGTGTTATTGTATTACAATTTCGTATTACCTATAGTTAAAAACGAAAATTTCCTTCAAATCAATCAAAATAATTCTAGTAAAGGCATTTTTATAAATTATTTAATGCTTTTCCTTATGTAATTAAAAAGAACTATGTTTTAAGAAGGGAATGGTTTTTGAATATTTTTAATATCGTATCGACGCTTGATATTCAACATTTAAAAAATACAAATAATTAAGTATTAATATGTAAGACCTACATATGTCGGTCTTTGAAAACAGTTATCAGATCCGTAAATAGTTCCCAAACGTTTAACGCTATGATTCATGTGATATTGCGCTGAGCTTATTACTTTTCGCAATAAATATTTGTCCTGAATTTATCTTGCCGATTTACACTGTGAACTCCGATCTTGATGAATACTAATATATAGCTAATAATGGTTGATGTTTGTGCAAAATTTCAAGCCTTTAGCTGTTTAAATGGAGGAGTTATGGTGCAAAATTCAATATCTGAACAATCGGTTGTATGGGAGCTATATGTTATATTTCTCCGATCTTCATGATTTTCAATACTGATACGTAGCTAATAACGGCTGATATTTCTGCAAAATTTCAAGCCTTTAGCTGTTTAAATGGAGGAGTTATGGTGCAAAATGCAATATCTGAACAATCGGTTGTATGGGAGCTATATGTTATATTTCTCCGATCTTCATGATTTTCAATACTGATACGTAGCTAATAATAGCTGATATTTCTGCAAAATTTCAAGCCTTTAGCTGCTTAAATGGAGGAGTTATGGCGCAAAATTCAATATCTGAATAATCGGTTGTATTATATGTTATAGTCACCCGATCTGGCCGATTCCGACAAATGTTTAATCATTTGTACAACGACACCTGCTCACCAAATTTCATCAAAATAGCTCTAAAATTGAGGGACTAGTTTGCGTTCAAACAGACGGACAGACGGACAGACGGACAGACGGACAGACAGACGGACATGGCTAAATCGACTCAGCTCATCGTCCTGATCATTTAGGTATACTTTTTGATGGGTCTATCTCTTCTCCTTCTGGCACTTACAAACATCGGACCAAACTTAATATACCATTTCATGCTCATGAAAGGTATAAAAATGGTGGTTTAGTATATTTACGTGGTTAATCGATGTTTGCGTTCAAAACGCATGGCAATTGCATCGTGTACAATACCCAGAATTGTCGCACCTACAGTTCAGACGTAATATTGCCACACATCACCTTGTACGGCCTTGTGTGAAGAGGCGCCGCTGCGCTGATGAAACTTGCTGTTCAATTGGACGAACTGATTGTTCCAAATGTGATGTTGGACTCTGCGTCAAATGTTTTATAAAATATCACACAATGCATCAATTAAAAATAATTTAAATTCAACTAAAACCGCATTAAAAATCAATTATTTGTGTTTTACTGGTACTATTTTAATACTATTGAAACTTACCCAGCGTAACCATATGGTCACACTTCATAGTGTCCTTACCAAAGGACCTACGTTTTTTTTTTTTTTGTTTTAATTCCTTACAGCCATATTAATTACTGGTAAAAATTTCAGAAAAAAATTCAAGAAAAAATAACCTGGGTTGATTCGGGTTAAAATGAAGGAAACTGCTGCCGAAAGTCATCGCATTTTGGTGGAAGTTTATAGTGAACGTGCTCTAGCTGAGCGAACGTGCCAAAAGTGGTTTGCCACAAAAGGAAGTCATTTTTGCATCGGATTGTTACTGGTGATGAAAAATGGATCCATTACGACAACCCCAAGCGCAAAAAATCATATGTGAAATTCAGCCAACCAGCCAAATCAACGGCTAAGCCGAATATCCATGGCGCGAAGGTAATGTTCTGTATATGGTAGGATCAGAAGGGTGTGCTGTATTATGAGCTACTAAAACCGGGTGAAACCATCAATGGAGAACGCTACCGAACACAGTTAATCCACTTGAAAAGAGCAGTAGCCGAAAAACGCCCGGAATATGCGACCGGACTCGAGGCAATAATTTTCCACCGAGACAACGCTCGGCCCCACGTTGCTATTCCGGTTAAGAACTAATTGGAAAACAGTGGATGGGAAGTTTTACTTCATCCGCCTTATAGCCCAGACCTTGCCCCTTCTGACTACCATTTGCTCCGATCGATGCAGAACGCCCTCACTGGAATACGGTTCACATCAGAGCAGGATATCAAAAATTGGCTTGATACATTCTTGGCTGCCAGGCCGGCGCAGTTCTTTTGGAATGGGATCCACAAATTGCCAGAAAGATGGGAAAAAGCCATGGCTTCAGATGGGCAATACTTTGAATAATACTATTGTACATGTTTTTCTTAAATAAACGTTCAAACGTTTCAAAACCCCCAATATTATAGAAATTTAGAAAATTGTACAGAAGAAAATACTATAACAACAATTTCCAACACAAAACTTGGATCACCTAAATTTCGCTAAACAATTCGCAACTATAGCATCTGATCAGAGTGGTGTAGTAAATAGGATTTAAGTATACGTCGCATACTACTTTATAGAACATTCTACAAATTATGTACTAAATTCAAAGACGCTACTTTTTATTCATACCAGGCAATGTCACATCAATCTACTTATACATACATACATTACACATCTCGTCATAACACATCGCACATATTATATCAAATCACGATATGTCCTTCATAAATAAAACGATTTTTCGGATTGCTCAATATCATTTGCAATATGCGATAACATCAAATCACATCGCATCATCATCACATCACATCAATTCACAAATATTCATATCACATCACATCACTCTATTACATTATTTGACATCATATTGATATCATATTTCATATAACTAAAATTGATAAGATGCATTTGAATCCACTTTATAACAATTATATGCTAAATAGTAACCATTTTCCAGGACTTAGTGCAAACATATGAAAAATAGACTCCACTTATAATGAGCAGAAATTCATTAAGTATTTTGTCCATTGCAGGCAGATTTTGCCCGAATTATAAATATTAGATATGGTAGTTAACCCATCTTCGGCCGCTACATGAAATCACAGTAAGTTTTTAATTTCCTTTCGAATGGGTGGTTTTATGATCATAATCAAGAATAATAAAAAAAAAAAAATTTTTTTTGACCAACCGTTTTCTTGATATGAACTGGTCGAAAAATCGACCGCTGGCCAAAAACCGTCAAGTATGAAAAAATATATTTTTTTTGTTTTATTTTCTTTAAGAAAAATTTAATGATGTATATTGTACAGACGTAAATTTAAAAATTTTGATGATATTCATCAAAACATTTAGTATGTATGTAAATAAACGTTACACTTTTTGCAAGTAAAAATAGTATGTTTCTTGCATAACTTACAGCGCCGATATTTATTTTCAAGACTTCTCATGACGGCGTGTACCTTTTCGTTGATCCGAGAGAGGTTCGATGGATGTCCAGAGTCCTCATCTTCATCTCCATTCTCTTAATCTTCCTTATTGTCGTAAGTCAACAAATGGTTTGTGACTTCAGATCGAAAATCAATTTGTGAAAGTGGTTTCGTCTTTTGAAATTTTGCTAACATACAATGCAACTTCCATGCATTGACCATTGCGTTACCAAGAGCATTAATCCATATTGGCCACCACCATTTTTTTCCTCGTATACATATCCGATAGTTGGCCACAGCATTGGCATGAAGATCCACTCCACCCATACCGTGATTATATTCTTGTATTACTTTGGGCTGTGGAATGGTGATAGTTTTCTTTTGCTTCCGACAATATCTTTTAGCATATACCATTGGTTCGGCTGTGGAGTTATTAGTAATAACATTGACGGCAGCGTTATCGTTCCACCGTACAGTCAATATTTCTTGTTGACCATCGAGTAGCTGGTCAAATGCCCCGCGTTTCTCTTTTTTTAAATTCCTCAAGGGCGATTTTGCCATCCTATTTTCACGAATAGTACCGGTTGCAAAAAATCGACGCTCATTCAATAGCACATAAGATGATAGGATGAAAAAAATTGTCAAAGAAAATAATATGGCAGTCGGGGTCAGTTACGTTAGCAAGCAAATCTAAAACAGTTTGTGCTCCTAGACCGATATTCTTATCGTGAGGGGTTGCTGCACCCCCATATAGTATACTAGAAAACAAATATCCACTTTCTGAACATAAGCACCACGACTTAAATCCAAAACGAATCGGTTTTCCTTTGATAAACATTTTGCATGAGTGTCGACCAAAGTATGGAATCATCTGTTCGTCTACGGAAAGAATATGGCTAAAAACTCCGAACTGCATAAATTTTTTATTGAGAGCATCAATAAGCGGGTGAACCTTGGCAAAACGATCTACTGTATTTAAATCGGTGTTATCAGCGAGATGTAAGAACCGTTTTATTATTTTAAACCGATTACGACTCAACGCTTGTTTTACAATTGGAATTCCCATGTCGGGCCGAACAGACCAATAATGGTCAATATGAGGCAAGGTGTGATACCCCGAAATGTTCAAAATACCAATGAACCTACGTATTTCCACTGGCGTGACGTTAATGGCAGCATTGTGTTGATTCGCATATTCGTTTGTGAAATGCGTTATCTCTGCAATTATTAATTTATCAAAATACAACGAGAAAATATCATACGGAGATTTAGAGCCTGCAAAAAAGTTAAGTATGAATAAATACTCGTATACGTATATAAGTATATATATGAATTTATGCATATATAGAAATGGCAATTTAAACTAAATATTTAGAAATAGTTAATCAATTGCTTACCAATTTCAGAAAAAATTTCTTCCATTTTGAAAGCTTCGATGTTAATTGGCGTTCGGCTGTATTCAAAATTTCTGGGTTTTCGCCATACGGGGACAGCAAAATCAGATTTCCTCTTAAATCCGCCAGTTATCATAACATTTCCATGTGCATTAGATGTTGATGGATTTTCAGTTTCACTGAGTTCATTACCTACATCCTGAATGTTTTCTCCTTCCAATGAGTATTGTAGTTCAACATGACCAGCGATTTCATTTAAAAAATCATCATTGTTGTCATTCAGATTAATCCGGTCAGATCCAGATCTTCTTCATCTGTCATACACTCCACATGAGGTGGTGGAATGTATACGACGTCGACATCTGTTGCATTCAATACAGCTTGATCCTCCTCGTCATCTGAAGATGGCTCATTTAAAATGGCCATGATTTCACTAATTTTTATTGCTTTACGAATCGGCATTATCTTCACCAATTGGTTTTATTGTACTACGCAAGTTCGAAATCTTTCTTTTTGCAATAACAAAAGCAAACAGAATCGATTCGGGGAACTCCCTTTTTAAATTTTACGTTACGATAGTCAGAGGGAGACAAATATATGAGACGAAAAGGTTACATGCGGACAGGTGATGCCAGACTTAAAACGATAAAAGTATAAAATCCGAAAAAACTAAAGCAAGGGCCATTTAATATTTGATATTTTGAAGATATATACTTGCCTTTTACTTAATAATAACAAAAATCATGCTTGAAAAAATTTTGTCCTACTTGACGATTTCTGGCCAGTGGTCGATTTTTCGACCACCAAAGAGTATGTAGTTTTAAAAGTTAAAAAACTTGTAATATTGAGGTGAGTTTCTTTTGATTGTTAAAATTTGATCTCTTGTCTTCGTATACAATTAAAAATAAAAACCATTTTTTTTTGTTTTCCCAATTTTTTTAAATTAAACAAAAACACTTTAAAAAATTAATTTTTGTATGATTCTACCAAATTTTTCATTTAATGTTTTAACTGAAAAAAACTATCCTTTATGTTTTAATAAAATTCAGAATTTAATTTTTCTGAAAACAAATCATGAAAATAGCACTTAGCTTCAGAAATATGGACCTCCAAAGTTGATGGTTGAAAAATCAACCAGCGGCCGAATATGGGTTAAGTAGTAAGCAAATGTTCAAAATGCGATTGGTGACCAAATGTTGTGCAAAGCCAAAAGAAAGCAGAGTAGCAAAGGCATGCAAAAGAGAATAGAGAAAAAGCTTAGAGTAAGAGACGATATAAACAGCACTTGGAAGTGTTAATCAGAAATTCAATTTCCGCTGTAAAATCGAGAAAAAATTTCAAATCTCGCCAGTTTTAAGTACACAGAGAGAATTAGATATAAATTTATTATTACTACTTCTTTGTTTTTTTTTTGGAAAACTTAAGTTTAAAAAAACATAAACTTAAACATTATGTTAATATAGCCGGTAAATTTCCATTTTACTGCGCTTCGGGAGTACCGTTTAGCGCTAGAATGTAGCATGGTTTTCAATTTGTACGAGTACTGTCAACACATTTACAACAACACTCGTACAAATGGCAAAACGGCAATGAGACTGTGTGCTGTGTGAGACAAATGTGCGACCATAAAAGAAATGATTGAATCAAGTTAAACGTAGAAACGGAGGGACGAACGGACGAAGGAACGGACGAAAGAAAAGAGTGCAGACCGAGGCGAAAGGACGCAAGCAATAGAGGACAAATCAAAGGGATAGAAGCAACGGAAGGAAAGCATTTCGACGCTAACTGAGCTGCTGCGGCCGTTCGAACGCTTTGTAAATTTAACCAATTTATGGTTATTCGCCGACAAATTGCAAGTGAAATGCGAATATTTAAGATGCTGTCGCATCAAAGGATGCCCAGCTCAAAAAGCAAAAACGTAGGATGTGTGCATCATTGATTCACATTGATTCAATTTTACTTGCTACTTGCATTTAAATGGTTGATTTGTTTTTTTTTTCTTTGTGTGTGTGTGTTTTTCTTCCAGCATTTTAAAATAAAGCATAAAGCGGAAGCAAAGTGCGAGAGTAATGCGATGCTTGTTTTATTTTGAATTGTCCACGGTGGTCCTCTGTGAACTCTCACAACCAGAAATCGAGCTAAACATCACTAGACACACTACTGGCCGCCTGCACTTACGCTAGATTGCATTTGGTAATAGATTTTAGTCAAACCTAAATTTCAATTTCCTTCTAATCCTTTCCACTGCTTTGTGTTGCTCAACTGCAACGGCAAATTAAATTTATTTTAGCAAAATTTTGTGCAAAGCAACAATTGATTTCATCAGATGAGCTGAGATGCAGTAACACCAGGGCCGGATTAAGGGCAGGGCCGACGGGGCCGCGGCCCGGGCCCCCCACATTTGGGGGGCCCCCACAAAATGAAAGAACAAAATAATTTTTTTCATCAGTACAAACGATTTTTTTTGCTTTGACATTTTTATTCCATTTTATTTAATTTAATTTTTGTTACTCAGTTGATTTGAATAAAATTTTATTATATTACTCGACATCTTATCATTTTATTTTAACTTGATATAACGAAATTTTTGGTTAAAATCGTGTTACAAATAGGTAACGCGATATTGGTAAGGTCATATTTCGTTCAATTTTCCCTCCACCTCTCAGTGTGAGCAACGCAGTTGAACTATCGATTCATATCGAAAAAATCGAGAGTAAACAAAAGTCAGTTGAAATAACGAGGCTTCACTTAAAGGAAAATTTGTCTCACTTGACTTATACTACTTGTGGTGTCAATGATATAATTTAATCATTTTAGATCGTGAAAATATATATATCAATTTGTAGGATTATATTTGTGGTTTTAATTCTTATTAGAATTACAAATTTTTTTTTTTAATTTTAAAAAACTCCATATAGTCAGGTTCTATGATTATCATATCATTATTCATGTTGACAGTTTGAATGTGAATTTTTTCGAAATAGTATTTTTAGTCATAAAAGTCGGCAGTGAAAATGTGTGTGATTTTGTTTATAGATAAATATAGATAGATATAAAAGAAGGGCCCCACACGTATCCAGGCCCCGGGCCCCCACATTCTTAATCCGGCCCTGAGTAACACAGAAAGTAGTAGAAAAAGTACAAAACAAATCTGACTTGTATTCTGTTATATATTTTACTATAAGTATATACACTCGCATGTCGCTATATTCGAACTTATTTTGATTATATCATAAAGCATTTCATGTTACTCCACTTGACCAACCAACTAAGTGCTATGTCCACTGTCCGCTTTGGTTGTAATAGGAATAGAGTTTGTAGAGCTATTGCTACTTTTGCTGATCGCATTTGCGTTTTGCACTTTATCGTAATTTATTAGATTGCTAGCGATAAATCTTCGATAAGAAATCTGTTTATAAATTTTAAGGACATTGTGCACATGATCTCCTTTTGTGTTCATTCAATAAAATTCAAACATCCATGCTATTGTAGAATGCTACCGAAGGAAGTGTACACAATATTTATAAGAGCAGAGTAAGAGCATAGCAATACACCTGAATTTATTTACATAACTACATAAGTGCAATGGATGACAACCCATTGGATGCCAGTGGCGTCTGAGTCTTTTTAATGTAGTGCTTTGATAGTAACTGAGAAAGTAGTTTACTGCACTTGTGGTATAAGAGTTTCAGTGAAATTTAAAAATTAATTAATTTAATCGTCGCTATAAAACGTGTAAAGCGTGATGCAATGTGGTAGCGTCGATCTGCTGGGTATTCAGTAACAGTTGCACGGCTATACTAATGTGAGTAACACCCATGCGAGAGATGCGGTAACCAACACGTGTGTAGCCTTGGGTCGCAGCTGCAAAAGAAGGAGCTTTCGTGGGGCCACTCCGACATACTCGGTTTATTGGTCCACTGAATTAAGCAGCGTCTTTTCAACAATCGTGCCTTCAAAAAAAAAAGAAACACAAAATAACGCCCCAGTATCTGGTTGTGCGCTGGGCTTGGCACCCGGAAAATTTCAATAAGCTTTTCTGGTGATGACCGTATGGAACGCATTAAGTAAAGGGTGTTTTTTTTTAGACTGATAGATTTTTAAATTGAAATAAAACACATAAAAAATGAAATATGATGCCAATTTTTTTTTATTTGAAAGATATTTTCATGACATTCAATATTTAAAAACGACTTCAGGCATATGTCCGCCACGATTAGCTTTGGTGAATCGGATGCGATCAGTCCCATTTTGAATTTCCATGTTGTGGATGGACAAAGCCCAACTTGTTGAGCACGGCGCGGCGAATAGGCAAATTCGGATCTTCACCAACACTATCACTTACAGTAACAATATTTTCTTCTGTATGTAGAGTTCTTTGTCTTATTGTTGGGTTTTCATCGAGTAGAGTAAAGGTTGTTCGAAATTTATCAACAGTTCGACGAATAAGCTGCTCTCAGGCTCGATTATGTGGACCATAAAATTCACGAAGTGCTCTATAAGTTTGGCGAACAGAACACTAATTTCTAAAGTAAATTTCCACAATTTGTACAGGTTGTTGGGGCGTCATTCTTTCCATGATGATTTTTCAATGCTTACTAAACAGAAATGTCAAAACGAAATGTCATTTACCAGCTGTCAAGTGACAGCTATCCCTATCGAAAGTTCTATCTGGCTAAAAAAAAACCCGATACTATAATTTGAGGGCATGCACCGGGAATGTCTGAACAATGGTTGATCTCCTCGTAAGAAGAAGGGCATGAAAATCCCAAACTTAATTGGAGGCTAAATATCGAAAGGCGTACAAGGACTGCCTCGGTGGCTCTCTAAGCAACTAAAAAAAAAAAGCAGGCTGTGTCAGAGACACACGGCCGTTAGGTTTAACGTAGAATACGCCATCCGATAAGACAGAAAACATATGTAACAATAAATGATAAATAATACAAGCAAATGAATTTCTTTATTTGATAGTTACTTTGGATGATATACATAAGCTTATGATAGGAAAAATAGGATAAAAATGTTTTTAAATTATCAATTAAATTTCTCGCAAAAACGAAGTCAATGGCTGTTATCAATAGTAAAGATAAATGATAAATAACATACGCGAATCAATTTTATTATTTTTTTTGCAGTGCTTGGCAGCATTTTCTCTTCTTTTACTCTACTTTAACTTGCCCGCCTAAAATTATGCAATACAAATAAAGGGCTGCACGGGTACATTTAAATCGCCCAACAGCAAACACTCAACCAAACACCACACACATATTTGTGTGCATGTGTTTATACAATTTTCATTTGAGAAATTTAAATATTAGGAAGATATCAACCAACATGAAATGTATGTCAAATGAAAGCTAACATCTTCATTTGACTACAAAAAAAAAAAAAAAAAAATTAATCGAGCCGTTTCCTTATAATTAAAGAAATAGAGATTACAACAATAAAAACCTGACATTGGTGCCCATACCGTAAGGTAAGACGTATTCTACGCCAATAATGTTAGGCAAGAGATGGGGTTTAAAACCAAAAATGCTGTACTGGATGTTCACAGCTATGGGCCGCCTCATACTCTATTATGGGGCGCTGGTCTGGTGGCCAGCCCTTACCAAGGATTACGGTGTAAAGACAATATGTGAAAATCAAAAGCATCAGCAGTTAGCGTAAGATTGCTAATGGGATCATGCCCAACCGTTGGTTTGAAGGTTATGCTTGATTTATTACCGGTATATATCTGTATCTAAAACCCAGCTCCTGACAACGCCATCACATTGCGTGCCTTGGAATTCTGGAGAGTTTGGAACAACCCCGTTCTCAGCACACGTACGCCTGAGATTAAAGCATTGCCCTCTGACTACAACCTAACAACGGCGTGCGTTAACCACATACTCCCGCACGAAATTCCCAAATCGCATATACTGGTCTCAGGGGGGCGGTGAATCATTACATGGCTTAAATGTCATTACTGACACTTTAAAGATGGAATGCGGGGTCGGAGCAGGGATTTGCATTGCGAAACATAATCAAAAAATATACTTCCGCCTGTCGGACCATGCAAGCATTTTTCCAGTCCAAAAGTTTGTCATAAAAGAGGCAATAAGATGCATAAAACGAAATGCACGCACGAGATTTCTGGTAAATATTTTCTCAAATAGCCAAGAGACTATTCCGGCACTACCTTCTACCTCGTTCATATCCCAATTAGTTGATGACGGGATTTCTGACACGAACGAGATTGCTCTTATGCGAGGGCTCTGCAATGAATGTACCCCACGATGTCGACATGCTTTGAGAGATCAAAATCAGAAGTGCCGTATTTTATTATTTTATTATTAAAAGCTAAATCATCGTACAGGATTATCCGGCAGTTTCGGGTGTATGATCCACATAAAACCTGGGCTCTTTAAGGAATAAGCAAAGAAAATACTGACAAACTCACGGTAGTCGGCACAGGACATTGGTGTGGAGTGAATGCTGAAAGAATCGGCTAACCCTACATCAGGTTCTGCCGCAGCTCCGAGGGCTCGGTTAAAGAGAAACAGTCGAATACTTACTGTATGAGTGGTCAGCTCTCATTAGGATGAGGCTAAATACTCTCGGTAAAATATTCATGCAGTACAATTCAGAGTGCATCCACCTCTCTCGTTATGTCATACTGAAATTCAATTAAGCCGTCGGATGGCTTTAGGTTCCTCGAGTTTTGTGGAATCAAAATGGCTAATTTTCTTTTTGCTTGTCACCAGGGTGACAATCCACTTAAGCCAACCAACCAACCAAGATAAGAAAATCATTTGACCTTGCGACATTCTGTCATGTAATGGAGCGAAAGTTCGGTGTTGGATTTGTGGTGGGAGAGATGCAATCAAGAATCACTTCTACGAGTGCCTAGAACACACTTACGACCTCTGCCCTGTCACGATATCAAAAGCGTGCTTGGTGGCTTCCACGCTAGAGTGAATAAGGAAGTAATATTTGGTCACATTGTCGAAAAACTCAAGCTTCACGATGAAACCTCTGCAAACTGGCACTGATCGACTTAGCCGCAGCGCGAGACATGGTAGTCTGTAGCAGCAGGTGTCAGATCCACCAAGCCCCGTTGCTAGCTTCAGATGCAAACACACGCGGAACCAAATCAATCTCGTTAGACGGAAGGCATGCTTCCCGTATATTAGACGTACGCACACTCCGAGGACCGAACATCGACGCAGATCATTCTCAGGATACGTATATGCATATGCGCAGAAAAAACGTGCATCTAAATGTACAAGGGAAACTGGACTGACTTCGCTGATTAACTGTCATATCTGTGCATGAAGAGTACTTCTCAGCAAACCGAAACTCGCGAGCATTGCAAGTACTTGGATTCCAGCGTGCCCGAAAGAACAACTGGCACGATGACAAATGCCGTTCCTCCACAGAAAAGGAAGATGCTGCCTACAGGGCCACGTCAAGATCGACCGGGAGTTGAGAAAGGAAGAGAGACGTATTAATTGAAAAAAGACAAGATACTCCGTAATATATAAATGCGAAGAGCTTGAGATGTTAGTCCACAGGCAAAGCACCCGAAAATTTAACCCAAATTAGCGGCGCCTTACCGAAGTTTTTAAGGCCATGGCAAATACCTGTACGAACAAGAACGGCGACCTGCTCGGGAACATTTCTCCACTTTACTAAATAACGACCCCGAACCCCAAATCGCTGATGACGGCATTAACATCTCGCCACCCGTTCTCGATGAAACTCTACGACGAACTGATTGGACCTTATACAAATTGGATTTGGTGATCTAAATCCTATGTAAAAGTGGCAACAGTGTTCCGGCGGAATTGCGGTTACTACAAGTAACAACTACAAGTAATAAAATTTACCGACTTCGAGGTGTTCAGTAACATGCAAAATACACCCGTTAAGACGAATATCAATGATGTGTTTACCACTGCTGCCCATCTAACCACACGATACGGAATGGTCCTACACCATCATAAATCTCAGGATCCCGTAATTTTTCTGCTTCTTTGAGAAGTTTAAACAATGATTCACTTCAAAAATAACTCCTTGGTAGCTCTTATGACATATAATACAAATATTTTATTTGACCACAGAAAATTCCTTTCCTTTCCGATACCATCGAATATAACTGTACCATCTCAAAGATGATTAACAAACCCTAGTAAGAAATTAAGTTCAGGAGGAGTACACTTCTGAAGGCCGTACATGTCATCTTCTTCATCAGTATTCTTTGGGCTTTGTTTTTGTCATTGGTCATCAGACTTTTAAATTTAAAACAGTCCCATTGAGGCGTTAGTATTTCTTTAAATTTTCTTCACCACTATTCGCATCTATATCATCAACAATTTTATTCAAACTTCTCAGTCTACTTAATGTAATAAAGCAATAGTAAAAGAAGTTTTAAACCTGGAATAAATTCGAAGGGTATTTCATTTAGTTTGATTAATTCAAATAAATGTTTGAATTGATTTAATTAGTTTTAGTGTGTTAAGTAAGGAAAAGTGATTTGTATGAGATTTTGTTTCGTATAAATTTGTGCTAGTGTTGGAGAAATACGCAGTTTCTCTTTCACAAATATCGATCATATCAGAAATATGTAAAATATGTGGATTTCTTTAAAACACGAGCAGCTAGGATTTCAGTTTAAGCGGATTTTTGATCTTAAGAAAAAAAGATGTGGCTTTGCTTTGATTATAAATTCTCATTTTTACCATCAGTTTTTGTAAAGATTACTTGCTTCCGCTAACTAATTTTTATTACTGGGACACAATCTAATTGCATGTATTTAGGACTTAAGAACTACAAACGAATGAGCAGCGCTTAGAAAGAACATAAAAAAAAAGGAAAAAGAAAGTGACAGTCAGTGCCTATTGCTGAATGCACACAACAATACATTAGCTGACACAGAGCGCATATGTTTGCACAAATATACAATAAATATGCTCAAGTGTTTATATGTAGATGCACATAAAAGTAACTGTTCATATCACACACACACCTATACACATACAAGCGCCTTGTTAATTTGTATGCAGGAATTGGCGCGAAGCATTTAGTACTTTATATCCTTTTTATTGCTTCCTGCAACTGTGAATTGGCATTATGGGCGATTGCCGTGCATGTGTGTGTGAATATGTGTGTGTGAACTTAACGCTTTCATTCGTTACAGTAATGCTGACGGCATTAACTCACCAACTAGTAAAACAACAACAACAACAGCAGCTGTTTTTCCTGTGCACTGCCGCGTGGAGTGACTTTTAGGGTTGCCAACCGCCCACAAATTATCAGTTTTGTTATGAGCTCAGTTCATGCACACACACACACACGATACAAACTCACTTTTCCTATATTTACTTGTAGTCATTGCTGATGGCAAAACGTAAGTGTAAGTGGCTTTCAAATAACGGTTTATATTGGGTTGTATTGTGAACGAGAGTTGCAACACTGCAAGATCAACAAGGAAAACATTTGCAAAGTACAGGTGCACAGTGGTCGCGTTTGTAGGGAAGAGAGGACAAAATTCAATTTTTCAGAAACTTTTCAACCTATGGAGACCAAATTTTGGCCATTTGTTTCCCACTACAAGACACGCCTTTCAGATAAATTAGAAGCTAATGCAATGCAATCTGGATCAAGTGAATTAATTAATGCAAGACCAGTTCAGAGTACCTAGATTTTTCACTTTTTCCGATATATTTTTTGTTCTTTAAACTCGCATTGATTAACATAGTTTATTAAATAAATAAAAAATTATTAAGAGTGAAAAAGAGTTGTTAAAACCGTCTGACTTTTGTAATCAGTAAACGATTTCGATGTCGAAGGCTCTGCCATGTCAAAATACTTGCAAAAAAATGTTTTGAAGTATTGCCTGTTTATCGGATATTCTCTCTTTACAGAATAATCTTAACAACTTGGCTAACTGGTGTGAAAGAAATAAATTGCATTTTAATATCAAGAAATGTTCCTAGGTGACTATCTCTAAATATCTTAACCTTATTAGGTCATTAGATCATAGTTTTGACCCAACGTTTTTGACCTACTGGTCTTGGGCTAATGGTTGTGGTATTCCACTACCTGAGTTTGCTGAGGTGAAACTCAACAGAAATGGCTGGCAAGCTAATGACATGGCTGTCTCCGCTCCGTTAAAATCTGGTAAGTCTCAGAGAACGTTCCATTTCCCGTTGCCATGAGGTTGGTGATGTAGGTGCGGTTGAGAGTCTCCCGTCTGGCCTGGCTCTGAGCGGTCACCTCGCATGGCCTTCCTGCTTCGGAATAGACAACCATGGAACTATTTAAGGATGACTACACTTTTGGGTTTTGAATAGTGGCTCTAAGTTGGGACCTATAAGAAATGAATTTTAAAACAACTACATATGTAAAACTTTCGAGTGGGGGAGGGGCATCAAAGCCGACCTCCAAAACAACTTCTTCCCGACGGGTGGTAACATCCGCGAGCTCTGTTCGAGGAACGGCCACTCTGGCCACGATTCAAGGTGATGGGGAGCGTCGGAGCCGACATCCAAGGCCGCGGTTAAGCGGGAGGGTACAATCGCTGCCACCCACGTTATCGGGGGGAGAATTTGAGTCAATCTCCAACGTCGCCAGTGTAGGAAAGGATGGAAATTCATCTGGGTGCGTCAACCGTGTCCCGAGCTCTTCAAGGGCTCCCTATAAGTCGTCCTTGTGGCAAGTGGGCATTGGGCGGAGAGCGCAATGGCGGTCAGGATGCTTCTCGGATCTGTGAGAGGCACGCTAGGTCGCTTGAGTGGGCCAAGACTTTTGAATTGATAAGGTACAGTCCTCATTGCGCTCTCAGTATCAGTTTCATGCAAGAGCTCTCAGTGGATTAAAAAAAAAATATTCACTACCATAGATCTAGGCTTTGCTCTCCCGAGATCTCGTTTTGACTCAATACTTGGAACTCTATACTCTTAGTCATACATTTCTTAGTTATACATTTACAGCCCGATTCTGTGCACTTGATAAATTCACCATCTTGCTTATTTATCAATATTGATTATTTATCAAGTCTTTGGTATTCTGTGTCAAAAACCAAAAGCTCTTTTCTTGATAAATTATCAAGATGTCAAATGCTCTTGACAAATTAAACAACTGTTTGTGAAAATATTGTGAACACATTTTAATTATAATTTTGATTGAAATTAAATAAAATAAAATGGAAGAAGACATATTATTATTGTTGCTGTTAGAAGAGGAGGAAAATTTAGAAAATAGAGATCGCGCGCGTTATTTCAGGAGTTTGAGGGATTCTACTGATCCATTTGCCCTCAGTGAAAGTGAGTTCATGAAAAATTTCCGACTGCCGCGTGATATTTTCCGGAGTCTAATAGATGACTTACGGCCTCATGATCAACAAAAGACTTCATTGCCTTTGACTATTAGAGTCCTGGCAACTTTAAATTTCTTTAGTCACGGTTCCTACCAAAAATGTGTCGGTAATAACTGCAACTTGCCAATGAGTCAGTCGTCACTCTCGAGAAGTATGCGGGCCGTGGCCAAACTTATAGTAAAAGTTAAAGGAGAAGAAATAAAATACGAGATGGCCCTCTGCACGCATTTAACTGCTCCGCCAGCTGCCGCCACAAATCCTGCATTTGTCGAGGCGATTTTGGCGTATTTTTTCTCTACCGATTTCCGGATGCGCCCGGCAAAATGAAACGTAAGTTTCTAATTGTTCGTGCGTAGCACGTTGGTTTTTCGGTTTCCTATAAATTGAATTAAATATTAAACCATTTATTTCTTTAAAATTAACAATTAATAATAATGAATACTTACGTTGTTGAAGAATCCATTTCGCACTAAACAGCTGATTTCTGTTTACATTATTTTGTTCACCACAGTATGGTGAAAAGCGATTCGCACTGAAGCTTTAAGTTATATCAGCACGGAATAACAAAAAGCTTTTGGCTTGATAAAAATCTTGATAAATAAACAATATTTTGATAATGATTATTTTTTGTTTCTTTTTATTAATGCATTTTATTGTCAACTTTGCAATCGATGTTGCTTTGTCGAAGCCACAACATTTTAGTTTAACCCTAGAAAGATAACCATACACTTCGCGATCGATTTTCTAACACGAATATTTTACCCAATACTTAGTATTTATGTAAATACTTTTAAACATAAAGCACTAAACTTTGTATGTAAAATTAACAAACATCAACAGTCTTCTGTTCATAGGAGAATTCTCGTAAATGCTGTTGAGTTGACCATAAACTACAAGTTATTTCGCGCGCTGAATGAAATGAGATATCAACAGGCTCATCGGGAGGGGCGCCTCTGCGACGTAATTTGGGTTACCATATAATCGAAATTTTAAAGGGCAACAAAAAGGCTACATTCAATTACAACAATGAATGCAATCAAATACTGCAATATTGATGTCAAATGAAAGAGGATTAATAAAGCTTCATTTCGCAAATGTTTTGAAAGATGTTGCCACCTGTTTAAACGCAAATTAAGTCAGCTTAAAAAAATAAATGGCAGCTTGCAATATGAGTTCCAAACTACAAATTTTAACAATGCGTAAACTTAAAAAAATGTTTTGAAGAGTGTTGCCACCTGTTTAAAAAAAATTATCAAAATTATAATATGTTAAATCACATCCAACAACTATTATAAGCAATGCTCAACAAAGCTTCATTTTCCAAAAACTTTCAAAAAAGGTTGCCACCTGTTATATGCATTTTAAGTTAAGTAAAAAAGTTAACGACATTTTACAATTAATTATAAATCAAATATTAAAATATGGGCATCAACCAAAAAAGTGAAATAAAAATTTATTTTGAAAATACTTTTGGAGAGAGTTGCCACATGTTTAAAATAGTAAATTAATGATTTTTTTAACAGTCTAGTTAGGTTTAACAAGATGTTTAAAGAAATTTTCCACTTTTCCTTTAAACTTCACGTTAAAGGGAAAATTATTTCAACGATCTTTCAAAGGGTACAATTGAAGGAAGTACAATTTTCTTATAAATATTTACCTGGTTGTGAGCGGTTCATAGTTCTTAAAAGCTCCGACACATAGTCACAATCAGGCTTATTCTGAGTTCCGCAAAAAAAAAAAAATTGCCAGTAATTTTTTATTCCGCCCAAAGTGCATACGTTTGTTATGAGTTTCGTCCGAAATTAAATCCACTTCGAAACCGCTTGTAAAATTCGAGCAAAGAAATTACAATTCTATGTTTTGTATAGTCAGTGTAAAACTAAGAAAAGACCAAAACAATAAATTAAACATATGAGTAGCTGTTGTTTAAATCAAATCAAACAGAAGACGAAATTTGTTAATATGAACAATGGGTAACTAGGAGACACTTGAGAGGCAGTTCCAATTCCTTGGAGTTACCAGAGGTTTTGTAAGTACAATGGAATTTATTTGTACATTTTGTATACAATTAACTAATTGATGTTTTAACGACATTATAGACTAAACAAATAAGTTCTTTACGAAACTTAACACGTTAACTGTCCAAAGCAGAGACTGAGAATGCCTCGCACGTCCGTTTTTTTTTTAATAATCGTTGTATTTTGGGTAAACCCCAATAAAAATAAATATCTACATCTTTTAACATATATATAAATAGCTAAAAGATTGTCCTATGAAGTCCAAGTCAAATAAACGATGTTCTCTCAACGTCCACAATTCTAGAGCTCTTGAAAATTGTATCGATGAACAGCCCACATATGGTCTGTGGACTGCAGGCAGTTTCCGTTCACAGCCCATATAGAAATTCGGTATTCCGCGAATTATTAAGCTTCGCGCTTCCTTACGTTTTTTTTTCGGAGGGCAACTATTAAAATGGTGTTGATAAAGACTTTGAGGTTAGCTCCAATGTCAGCTGCTTTCAAAACTCTGCCATATACTCTTTATATTCTCTCCCTCACAAATCGCCTGCCATTGTCCGGCTTTTCATGCATTCCAATTAGAAGGATATCGCTCTGGTTCTAATTTATAGTTTTACTCCTAGAATAAAAGTAAAGTCAGTTTTTTTTACTCGAAATTAGTGTCGCCAATAAGCAAAAAGCATTTTCGAAAAAGAAAAATTTCCGGGCGAAATTTATAATGAGGGAAAAGTAAAACATTTCGGTCGAAAGTGAAACATAGAATAAGACTGATCGTAATCATGCTAAAAATTAATTATTTGCACTATTTTCTTTAGCTAAATCATACACATTAAAACTAGAAATGTCGCAAAATTCGAATTGCCTTTATTTACACGCACTTTTCACATCAAAGGGCTTTCTTCACAAGTGTTGACTTTCAATAAGTGAAATGCCATACCATTTCAATCTACATATGTATATGCCACAAAAACGAATTACAGCAGTTCCGTTTTCGAAAAGTCAAAAATTTTGACTTTTATATATGGGGCAGCGGACCACTGTGCCATGTAGGCATTTGTCTGTGTTCATTTGTCATCTGATTTGTGTGCACTGGCAGTAGAGTGCAAAAGCTTGTGTGTGTGTGTGTGTGTGTGTGTGTGGTTGTATGTGTTTGTCGCAATTGTTTCCACTTGTGAGTTGCTAATAAAATTAATCTCAGAATGTGTATTCAGCTAACGTTTAGTTTCAAATAAATATTCGCTTACACATACAAGCACACATACATACAAATATACATATGTATATGGGTCATTCCCTGCAAAATTTATACTCAAAAATTTTTTTGGAAAAACATATTTTTTTTCGCGTTCTATATTGAAAAATAATCGACCCGTATTTTTTTATTTTAATACGATACTTAAAATTTTCGAGAAATGAGTTTTGAAATTTTTGAAATTTTGAACATTTTTTCAGTATCCCACAGTAAAAAAATTCTTCCTATACTGAAGTTTGTGTTATTCCCCTATTTTCGCAAGACAGCTAAGTATACGTTCTGGGAGTCTTTTTTTTATAACAAATTAGTGTTTTTTCTAAACAATTAAACTTTCTCCAAATTTGGGACTTATTTTTTTTTACTTTTTTTATTTTAATATGATTGCCTGTGATTAATATATAACCTGTGAAAAATTTGCGATGTAGAAATGAAAACTTCGGGAGTTATAATTTTTTTTTTTATCTTTACGCGCGCTTCGCCGCTAGCTAACGCGACTCGCGTTAAATGTCCGTGCAGGTCCAAGCAAGTTCAGCCTCGGAGTGCGCTCGCTCGTTTTAAAGTTTAATTGTTTAGAAAAAAACACTAATATGTTATAAAAAAAGACTCGCAGAACGTCTACTTAGGGGAATAACGCAAATTTCAGTACAGGAAGAATTTTTTTTACTGTGGGATACTGAAAAAATGTCTTTTTTCATGATTTCAAAAGTTCGAAAATTTCCCGAAAATTTTAAGTATCATATTAAAATAAAAAATACGGGTCGATTATTTTTCAATATAGAACGCGAAAAAAAATATGTTTTTCCAAAAAAATGTTTGAGTGTAAATTTTGCATGGAATGACCCATATACAATATTTGAACGCAGCCTGAGTTAGGCAACATACCATTGGAGTTTAAATTTTATTGCTTTAGTATTTTTGTTGTCCAGATTGTTGTTTGAGAATTGGCTTTGTGAGCAGTGCAAAAAGCTATATTGGAAAATACATGCATATGTCCCAAATGCAACTGCTGCCGGTTGACACTCACCCATTTGCGGATGTGTGTGTGTGTGCGTTGCAGCGCTATCGCAAGTGTTCTGTGTTAACATGAATCGAATGAGTACTTAAGCTTTTGCACTTAAACGTAAAATATAGGAGTGTCAATGGGAATTACTTAAATGCGAGTAACAATTATTCTACTAACTACATATATTGCATTTAATTTAAGGTAATTGATTTTTATAGCAGCAGCTTAACTTTTCGAAAACTCTATTGAATGATAATCGAAAATTAAGGAACTTCGTATGAAAATGAAAGTATCTTTAAAATTTAAATTTAAATGTATGGTTATTATATTGATAAGTCCTGCTTTTATTTGGCAAGTATTTAGCGTTTATACAGTGCAAATCGACCTACTATAGTTTTTGACGGATAAAAGAATATCCATTCTCCTTGGCACCATCGACTTAATATCAATTAACATACTCATTCCTTACTTCCACGTCTCGATGTACGTTCAACAACTCTCAATCCACTCAATGGGTCTTCACTTGTTTGGTTTGATTCGTAAATATGTTTTCAATCTACGCAGAGCTGAAAAAGAGCGTTCGCTTGAAGTCACGGAAACCGCGAGAGTTGCGCAAATTATTAAAAGTTTACGGGTATCGATGGATAGAACTGCTTGTTGTTTAGTGTTGTTTAGTGCGTCAATAATTTGATTTCGCCCGTTGGTCTATTGGAATCTTTGAACAATGTCTGCAAGAATGAGGATTGAAGATAAAAAATGAATATTGAGAACAAACATGAAGGCTTACTTTTCTTTATATCCTCACCTTTTCCACATGCTCAAACTCACTCGAAAATTCTCCCACAATATCGTTGGGTCATTGGTCATCAAAAACTTGCATTGGTGAACGTATTTCCTCTGCATTAATTTCTGCGCGTTTGCTTGGCAAAATATTCTGAATCTGTGACAGCATAACACGATGGTGCAGAAACCTAAATTGCAGCTCACTCGAGAAATGTTCCAGAAACCGAAGGAATGTTGATCGGTTTTTGCACCTCCCAAACCCCCCGTCTGGATCCGCCCCTGGTTGAAGAAATTGATAATTAGAAAGCAAACAATTTTCAGACGGTTAACGTCGCCCAGCCGTTGAATGCTGACCTTGCAACCCCGCGCATCAAGTGTGGAACCTTAGTAAAAGTAGAGAAAGAAGGAAGTCTGCTGAGGAGATATGGTGAACTTCAAAATAACAGCTATCAATTGTTTTCCATTGGGAATTTCTGCTATGAAAAAACCTTCGCACAAAAATCAACTGCCGTTCGGAATCAGTCCCTTAAATTTGTGGTACAACATCAAGACACACACCACCAACTGTAGCAGAAGTTCGGCCAAACATCGAGCTACATACATGCATACATATATATATGTTGTAAGCGCCAAATTATTATTTATTATTAAAATACACTAACATATAAAAACATTTTGATATGCGGAATTGTTGTGGAAGCCAATAGTACCAGCAGAATGTAGCAAGAATCGATTTTACCCATTTACAGCCATTCGAACGAGTACATACAATACATTCACATCTGTAAATCTGTTAGCGTATGGGCGCATAAAATATTGCGGAAGTATACATTTTGATATAAATTTAAATTGAAAAACTGCTTTTAAGCAATAATAAAAACAAAAAATAAAACACAGTGAAATGCGATGCCAGAGCAGCGCCGAATGCTATAAATATTAATAAAAATATTACAGTCTTTTTGAAAAAGTTGAATAGTGAATGCATCATTGTTTAAGTGTTACACCAATAATCTTGCCGCAATGTGCCCCAACAACAATTATTCATGCATCACGTATTTATTGCATTTTATTGTTGAATAAATGCTGCGGTGAGACATTAATGAAGTCGCTGAGGATTCAGGATTAAAATTACCTGTTTATTATAGTTTTAATAACATTTTTTTTTCACTTATGTAAATATGTATGTATGTATATTAGGGTGGTCATTGTATTTGAAGTTGCTGCTGATATTTTATTTTTTATTTTTGTAAAGTCATTGAATTAAGAAATTCTTACAGACTATATTAAACTTATGTACAATAGTAATCACTAAAATGAAAAAAAAAGATCTGAGATGGTTGATTAAAATGACATACGGTCACGTAAAATCAGCACCTGCAGAACTGAAAAACGAATTTCATTCAGCACATGCAATAGAAATAGGGGTATTCATACCATAATTAGTTTTTGAGAAACCAATTTTGAAGGATTCAAACTGTCGAAGGTTCTTGTATGGAATATTGAACTGAACTTTACTTAAAAGGTGTATATTTTTAATACAGTTGTTTATGTTTTTTTTTCACGATTATGGCGATGAGAGCTTTAACTTCGATGACGTGATAGTTCGCACTCCGATTCAAAACTTTGTAAATACTTTTATTGGTAGGTGATCGCAATAGTTCGTAACGAATAAATTGCCGATTACATTTAAATTGGATATACGCTCCATTGGTTTATTAGGCGTTTACCAAGCGGTCTCCACTGTACGACTTTATGGAAATCCTTTACCATATCGTCTTCTTTTGACATTTTCTTTGTGGGTGGCGAACAAATCAGGAGGTAACCATAAGATAATGCCATACACTACTTCAGTAGGTGTGCAATCCAAGTCAGCCTTTAAAACTGAACGTAGGCCTCGTAAGATGAATGACAAATGAGTTTCCCATTATTTCTCTATGTTGTGGTTATTGATGGTACGGTGCCAACGCCCTATGAATTTGTTCGAAGTGTGTAACTCCCAGGCATTGCAACGACTTGTGGAATAAAGCACTCTCAAATTGGTGTTCGAGGTCTCAAGTGATATCAGTAGGTACACCGAAGCGCGCAATCCAACGACTAATGAATGTTTTTGCAAATACTGGAGCTGTCATATTTGGTATCGGGAAGATATTTGGCCATCGGGCAAAATGTTGAGACGATGGGAACGGCCGAACTGTGTCAATGTGCAGATGCCCAAAACGATGGCTTCGGCACTCTGTTCATTGAGGTTAACTTGCCACATTATTTTATATCGTTGACTTTGAGCACAAGTTCTGGCAAACAACTTGCTGTCGTGTAGAGTGTTCCTTTTTATATTTTGCGCCTAATAATGAAAACACAGTCAAATATTATGGAAAATAGTTTTATTTCTTTTCAAAAAATCCAAAGTCAATACACTTCTGCATTCGCAATTTTCTAAGCACTTTTGCCACACAGATACCTCTAAAACGAGCTGTTTGAAGGCTTCTACAGCTCCTGCAGGCGTTGAAAAACGTTGACCTCGCATTTTTTATTGATGTTCGGGAATAAAAAGAAATCATTAGGTACCAAATCAGGGCTGTAAGGCGGATGACCCATCAATTCGACCTTTTGAGTCCTCAAAAACTTTCTTGTGTGAATCGATACGTGAGAGCTGACATTGTTTTGGTGAAGAATGATTTGTCTTCGGCGGTTGGTTTTCCTCAATTCTCCAAAAACTTTTGGCAAACAAATGGTTGTATACCACTCAGAATTGACCGTTTTAAGTTTATCTGGTGGAAAAGTTGCGACATGACCAGATTTTCCGAAAAAACAGGCGACTATTTGCTTTGAGGTGCTTCTTGCGCGAACAACTTTTGTTGGATTAGGCTCGTCTTGGAACACCCATACAGTCGATTGCTGCTTTGCTTCCGGCTCATATGCATAGATCCAAGATTCGCCACCTGTTACGATGTCATAGACGTGCTTTGATTCACCGCGGCTAAATTTCTTCAACATTTCTTTACACCAATCGACACGAGTCGTTTTTTGGGCAATTGTCAAATTATGCGGTATCCAACGAGAACAAATCTTCTTTACGACCAAATGTTAATGCAATATTGAATGTATGCTGGTCACACTAATGGCCAAGGATGCCTCTATCTCGCGATATGTCACATGACGATCTTGTATTATCAATTGACGCATAGCATCGACTGTTTCTGGCACAACCACCGTTTTTGGACGAACTTCATGAAATTGGCGGCCACGTAGCAACGAGCTGTACCATCGTTTCACAGTGGCTAGGTGTGGGGATTCAGCACCAAAAGTAGAAGTAAGTTGATTGGTGCGCTGCTGTCTCGATAGTCCACGTCGAAAATCGTAGTAAATCATCGTACAAAAATGTTCACGGATTAATCCCATTTTTAGGCAATATGAATTTTTATACTCACTATAAATAAACACAAATAAAACTCGTAAGTGAAAACTTTATATGCAAGTTTATGCCCAAAAATACCAAATTTTACGATAAAAATGTCTAATTACAGCTAATTACATGTAGTGTTGCAAAGGCGCAAAATATAAAAGGCAACCCTCGTAGAATGCCAGTCCATTGAAGACGGTGGTACTATCAGTCTGACTGTAGCGTGCATTCAAGAATACGAAAATTTGTGTGTTGTCTCAGGGAACTATTTCCGAAACTCTGACTTGACGAACCGTCGTAGATGGGCTGTAGAGGTAACCTTTTTCGAGCTGTAAGGCTGTACACAATATTTTTAATTTAAGCCCATCATCGTTGACTTGGTCATCAGGGAGTTCATCTTAGTTAGTTCATAGGTACTCCGGTAAGAGAATGTTGTAATGCGTGAAGTCTCGAACCAAAAGTATACTAAATAAAAGTAGGCTTCAAAATTATCTTCTGACATCAGCAACAAGGGAACTCGATGTGGAAGATTCAGGGTCATAGCGGCTTCAGCAGCGTACCTTCCATCTGATACCGTAAAATTATTCTTGATGGGCATCGTGAAAAGTTTTACTATTATATTTTGTTCAAAATACGTACGCGAGCGCCATAGTGGTTACTATTCAACTTTATTCGCCAAAAATATTCTAGAGAAGGAACAAAAGTGCAAGCAATGAATGATATTGCGATTTGAAAATACGATAACATTAAAAAACATAAACTGCCCCTTAATTACTTTCTAAATTGGCGCTATGACCGCTTACGTGATTTTGGCCGACATCAGAAGCTAGCCATGTACATAGCTTGATGCATCTTTTTATTCTTGAACCTGGTACTACATACGTTTCGGGCCCCGGCTAAGTCGATCAGCCTCTGTTCGTTAGCGGATATTTCGTCATGTAGGCTAAATTTACCGACTGTAGGGACCAAAAATCCCTTCTCTTCCCATCTTGGCATTAAAATCGCCTAGCATATATCCGAATAGAGGCAGCGTTCGTTCGCGCGCTCAAGGCGCTCATAGAATTGATCTTTGGCCACATCGTCCCCCTCTTCGGCGCAAATTGACGAGATGTTGAAGAATCTCGCTTTGATGCGAATCGTGGCGAGACGCTGGTCCACTGGGGTGAACGACAGTACTTAGCGACGGAGTCTCTTTCTCTCATTACTAATCCAACCACGAACTTGCGCTCCTTTACATGACAGCTGCAGTAGACGTCGCAAGGTTCGATCCTCTTCATTCCTTGCCCCTTCCAACGCATCTCTTGGATGGTGGTGATGTCAGCCTTTGCTTTTACGAAGACATCCACCAGCCGGGCAGTGGCACCTTCCGAATTAAGGGTCCGGACATTCCAGATGCATGCCCTTAAATCATAGTCCTTTAAACGTTTACCGTGGTCGTCATCATTGTTTGAATTTTTCATTGGTAGCTGTTTTTACGTGACGGGTACCAATCCCAGCGCACAACCAGATTCTGGAGCATTTTTTTAATTTAGGGCACATCTACATAGCGAGCCGCTTGCTCTAAGTCAGACGCCCGTTTGCAGCTGTACCTTCTGATGAACAGATGATGCAAACCCCTGGTGAACCCTTAAGCCGAAAAAGTCGTACTGGGCCCACCAGGTTCGCCTTCTCACTTTAGGTCACTCCCATGTTATTTCATCTCATAAGAGGTCAATTTGGAAAAAAAGAGATTTTTTCGCGTTCGTAGTTGAAATCTTCAGATGTGTGCCGGAAAATATGAAATAAGTGTTTTTTTTTTCTGATACAAATTATAGCCGATCTAATGTACGTATTTAAAAACTAATATATAAATGTATACCCGTATGCTTTTCGGAAATTGCAAGTATATACATACATATATATATATATATATATACATATATACGTACATATGTGTGCGTGTGCGTATGGGAATGTGCGCTTGCCATATAAATACTGGATATACTTATTATATGAGGATGCCAGAGTGAACAGCTGTGATACAATTTAATCCTTTTGATTATTTATTGACCATAGAGAGATTGCTTTTCTTGGAAGCAATATAAGTAATTTGCGTTTTTATACAACAAATAATTATAATGAAAATGATATACGATATATTTATATAATATTTATACACATGGCTTCCACGTCTATATATGTATACATATGTTTGTTTAGTTTTATTTATAGACATATATAAGTGAAATTTGATATAGGATACTAGAGGTAATAAATAAATCCTAGTTAATACTATCCGCATTTGAATTAAATGTTCGCTATAATTGTTCGTTGCGGACATCCAATAATAACTTTCTGATTGCTTAGATTACTTTTCCTTTTATCTTTTTTCAATATTCTTAAGCATACACTTTTAGTCGAAGTATATATTATATTAAAAATTGTGTGTATTTTATTTACTTATTTGTTTTTTTTTAATATTTTGGAACTATGGTTTAATAATTAATGCACGACATCATAAATTAAAACATCTAAAGTTCATATTCATAGCCGCAAACCAAATTTTGCAAGTGACCATTTCATTCTAGTATTATTACGAGTTCATTCGTAGATTCACTACGCTCAGGTACAGAACAGGATAATTTATTTATGCTGTAGACTTACATTCCCTCATACTCAGAGTAGCTAAATTGATTCGGATATTGGTGATTTAGTTTTAGATAACGATTATGTGCAGTCCGGCCATGACACGGAATCTGAAATGAAAACAGAATATGAAAAAACCAAAAATCTCAAAGGATCTTAAATTATCTAAACATGCTAGAACATTTCAACATAATATTGTAGTCAAGTGCTCCGGCCTTAAAAAACAAACAACACAAACTGCTGATCTTCAAGCAGTTTGAAGTTCTTATTTTGATAAAGCTATTCAAAACCGAATGCAAGAATTGTGAAAATAAGATCTCTGAGATTTATATCTTGAGAAATAAAAAGTATTATTGGGATTTTCGACGTTATTAAATTTTGAAATTAAATCATTATAAATAATAATAAATTTTCGCTACGCATGAAACTGGTCGAGACATTTTTAGATGTATAACAGATGGTAATGGATTTCAAATAGCTCTTTGGTGTCTAAGGTTTGATGATGAGGAAATCAGAAGCAAATTAAAAAAAACAAGGTCCATTATTGCCATTTGCTTACATGAGATGCTACCCTACAAAAAGCCTAACCTATAACTATCAGTTATATTAGCGGGAAAACTAGCTCAAACTAGTGGTCAGTATTGCGGATAGTTTTGTGATAGCATCGGGCATCTAAATGAATTCGCAGAATATTTATTCTCTTGTAATGCACACACTATTTTTCCGTTGTGCTTCACAACTAACATTAAACTCAATTTTTCTTTGATGAATACGTACTGCATACGTGGAGAAGCATAAACAGTATGAATTGGCTTTTTCTATCGATAACTTATTTTCGATATGGTCAGACATTTTTTGCAGGGTAATTACTTTTCGCAGAAGATGCAAATTTAAAATGTCCTATATTTGTAGGGGAAAAAATGAGATGCATGTGACCTCAGAAAGCAGGAAATAATATATTCAAAGTCTACACAGGATGCGTTAAAACTTCCGAGACTTATTCAAATCGCAATTTTATTGTCGGTAATTGGTAATTGGTTACCAAATATGGAACTTTTAAATGTAATGAAAACTAAAAAAACTTTCCTTTGTACGACCCACTTGCGGAAAATCCGGAGTTAAATTTATAAATAAAGAGATAAAAAACTCAGAGTGATATTTCGTTTCAAATTTTTTCGTTTATTTAAAAAAAAAGTTTGTTTGCTTCCTCCCAAGTGGGCATATGGCTATAAAAAAACCGAAATTTCGCAAGTATAATTACAAGTCAAATTACGCTATTGTTCTATGTTTCACAAAAAAAGTAACGATGTTCAAACAGCGAAACCAGAAATAAAAGAATTTTACGATCTAAGTAGGAGTAGATAATCTGACAAAAACTGCAAAATCTATTCTTCTAGCCACAGTACTCGTCGTTGGCGCAGAAATGAAGCGCAGGCGGTTTTCTCTGCAGCGAATACTACAAATGGAAACTTCTCAATATGGTACCAATACACCTCCCAATATTAAAAGAACAACCTGCAGAAGGTGTCCTGCTAAAAGGAGATAAAAGCATTCCAAGTTTATTAAGTAATATAACGATATGTTTGGGACACAGCGAAAGAAAGTGCAAGGATTGTGCAAATTAATTTGTTTAAGTAAGTTTCTCATCAAATATATAATTCTCATTTACAACGCTATATTTTTGATCTGAAATTAGTTTATTTTAAATTTGTATAATAAGAGAATATTTTCTTTTGTTTCAATATCATTTATAATTTCTTTTGTACGACATTACGCCCTTTTCATTGTAACCAACTAACAAACGAGCGTTCCAACTCGTATAAAATTTCCTTTGGTTGCAAATGCAACCCTGTTAGTATATTTCATGTAACATGCGATTTTTTTAATGCTATTTAACAACGGCAAACAATTAGGCTGGCAAATTTTAGTTACATATGGTCCGTTTTTTTGTAATCTAGTTGCAAAAGAACACAAGGTAGGATAACGAATTGCATGCAAAGCAACAACACTAACTCGGTAAAATATGCGAGTTGAGCCAACTCGGTAAACTGATATCCGACCTGGGATGTAGTGTTGGGAAGTGAAAAAACTGCGCTATTGTGAATGAGCCGGAAGAAAATACATGGGAAATTTTGGTTTAAGATCTAATCCTTTTTTTTTTGTGCATAGTATTTTTAAATATATATCTACAATACGTCAACCTAAAATTTGTTTGTACAGCTATTTTCCATTTTTAAATAGCACGAAACAAAGCGCATTTTTCATGAAAGATCGCAACAGGGTTGCTTTTGCAACTAAAGGAAATTTTATAATTTTATCCGAGTTGGAGCGTTCTTTTGCAACTCGGGTACAATAAAATGGGTCCATAGTTATGTATATACATATTTAAAAATATTTACTATGCAAATAAAAATGGAGTAGGTGTTTAACTGTAATTTTCTATGTATTTTCTTAGAGCTCATTCACAATAGCGCAGTTTTTTTTTTACCGAGTTGGCTCAGCTCTCATATTTTACCGTGTAAGTGTTGTTGTTTTGCATGCAATTTGCTACTTTACCAAGTGTTTGTTACAAAGTACTGTGCCTATTAAAAAATTTATTAAAAAATGACATTGAATACATATTCCCTATAAAAATTGATTGTGTTTATTTGAATCAATAATTTTAAAGCTTAGATCTAGCAACCCTAGACAATCATAGCAGACATATAACACTTTTATTTTTCAGTTGCTATACAGATATTTTTGGAATTCTGTATAAACGGTAAAAATGCCGGTGGGCAGTTAGATTGTTCCTATAATCAGACGTTTGTAGTTAAGAGTTAAACAGCTCGTTTTGGCGGTATCCACTTCTGAGTGCCAAAATTGCTTTAGTAATTGACATCCAATAATATTATTTTTAAAAACAATAAATCCATTTGCATTATTATTTTACCGTGTTTTCGTTAGTAGGCGCAAAATATAAAAGTCAAACCTCATCACTCACATATGTATGTAGCTTATTGTTGTTTTCGAGTTCTAAGGCTTAAATGGCTTGGATTGCATCAAAGGTTAAATAGCCGTAGACGTTTTCATAAAAGCGCAGAATGAAGCCACTATAGCATTGTGTTATTGCGTGCAATTGTTTGCTAACGATGCATTGAAATGCATTCAATTTGGCTAAGCGGTTAAATGCTTTTGCTTCTATATACAAATTCCACATTCATATATATGTATATCCAATAAACATATAGTACATACGCATATAAGGGAGTACATACTTATATACAAATGTATGGATGTACATAAATGGAAGTCTACAGAGTCCTACATAATGGCACACAGTAGTAGACATACAAATTATACAAATTAATACATGTGCAACATTGTCAAAATATTTGCTTAGGGTGAAATATCTAAATGCGTTTATGTATTGCATGTAGATATGTTTGGTTTATGTTGGCACAAATTTGCATTAATTGCATTTTGGCAAGCGCCAAATTCCGCGTACAAATGAGATTTGCACCGAAGCCGATATGCAAAAGCACAATTAATAACAAATACACACACACACACACATACACACATACATACTTATTGTTATAAGAACTCATATGTACAGTGTAGGTCAATAAATATGACTCGCCTTATTTTGTTGCCCTGTTTGCAGTGTTTTTTATCTTATAATATTCTTGCTATTTTTGAAGTAAAACTTCTTTAGCGTCAGTGATTTTTTAAGTCGCGTCATAATAACGAAGGTTGTGCCTGAATCGTATAACGAAAGTCTAGCACTATTTTTAATAATTAATGCTACTACTTATTTCTGCTACTATTTTTTACTAACGCTACTACAAATTTATACCACTATTTTTACTAAATTCTACCACTAATGGTACTACTTATTACTACCACTACTTTTACTATTTCTTATGCTATTTTTACTAATGGTACTCATAATTTTTACCACTATTTCTACTAATTCCTATCACTATTTTTATAAATGCTACCACTAAATTCTATCAATATTTTAACAAATGTCTACAACTATTTTTACAATTTTCTTTCACTATTTTTGCTAGTTTCTAACACTATTTTTTACAAATTTCTACGACTATTTTCTACCACTATTTTTATAAAGGCTACTACTAAATTCTACCACTATTTTTTTTTAAATTTCTACCACTAAACTTCTTTCACTTTTTTTAGTTTCTACCACAATTTTTTACAAATTTCTACGACTATTTTCTACCACTATTTTTATAAAGGCTACTACTGAATTCTACCACTATTTTTTTTTAAATTTCTACCACTAAACTTCTTTCACTTTTTTTAGTTTCTACCATTATTTTTTCTAATTTGCTTTATGTTATTTACTAATCTCTACCATTTCTTTCATTTATTTCTACGAATATTTTCATTGATGACACTAAAACCTACTTTTTCTAACTTTTGCTACCATTTTTTTTTTATTAATGCTACTACTAATTTTTACCACTTTTCTTACTATTCTTACTAATTTCTACTACTAGTTTTACTAATGCAACTACTAATTTCTACCACTATATTTACTAAGTACTACCACTAATGCTACTACTTTTTTCTACCACTATTTTTACTAATGCTTCTCATAATTCCTGTCACTATTTCTACTAATTTCTACCACTACCCTATCCTGTTTTTCTTTACTAAATGACTCTTTGATCATCAGTTGGGAAAGTGATCATTGCGTAATTCCCATCGTCTCTTACTTGCTGCTTTATGTTGTTGGTGTATAGTTTGAAAACTTTTTTATCAGCGCTACGGTTTGCTTTACATACAAATTTTGAATAACCCCAATACGATTCTGTAACCAATTATCCTTATTCTTAGTTCCCAACCATGGCTTTATGCTTCTTCCTTCTCTGTGTAAAAGGAATTTCGCCAACACTGGTCTGTCTGGTCTTTTCAGGAAGCACGTGGTTGTTTTGCAGATGCCAGCAGTGCATCAACGGTTCGCATTGGTCTTATTCGTGACATCCCTGATGCCCTTGCCCGCGGTCCAATCTTATCATCAATCATATCAATACATCAGTCAATCCGTTACCTTGAACATCGCTGTGTCCCGGAACCAATATGGTTTCAAGCTTATTCCATTTTCCAACAGAGTTTAGCCTCAACTTAGTTGCTTGGAAGAGTTTTAAGTCAATGCAAGCTGTCTGCAATAACTTTAGTGCAGCTTGGCAGTCACTGCCGACTCGGATTTGGTATCGATACTACTTTTCGGCAATTATCAAGTTCGCTATCTTAAGGATAGCCTATAACTCTCAATGGAAAAACATTTTCATTGTATTTTCTGTCGTCCATGTAAAAAGTTTTTACCGAGCCTCACAATAGATTAGATTGAAATCTGCATTATTATTTTGTAAGAAAGCTTACGTTATACTTTCTACCAGAAGATACTCACGGTATGGGTTAGCCATTTGGGTCAAAAACAAAGAATGTAGCTGACACATAATTTTGATCGCGTCTTTCTAGATTGTTAAATCCAGGTGCAGCAAGGGCAACAAAGGATTCGGAGCCGCTCCTGATGCCGAGCGGTGCCCATAATCCTTAGACCAATAAAATTTTCGACATGAGCTTTCCAAACTATTTTTCTATCAAGGGTTATTACACACAGGTACTTCACTTCCTCGGAAAGTCTTAAGTTTACGCCCATAGGCACCAAAGACCTGGAGATTTTCCACTTTTGGTTTCCTCGTAAACAGTACCAAGGTTGCCTTGCTCGGGTTATTGGAAATATCCTGCATAGTACACCATGCGTCAATCTTATCAAGGGCCACATAGCGAACATTTCCACGAGATTGGAGACCAACCATGCCAAACATTGTGTTATTGTATTCCAACCTGCAAAAATTATTGTGATTTTAAATTTCCATAAATTCATAATATTCAAAGAAAATGTGGAAAGAGAAATACACGCACATGCTGGGTTATTGCATTTATTTGTGACAAGACAATGTCAAAGTTATGAAATTAAAAATGCAACCCTGACTTACGCATCACTTTATTTACAAACTTAGCACTGGATTTTCCGCAAGTGGGCCAAAGTTGATAAATGGAAAGTAGTCTTAAAATTTAGTACAAAGTTTGAAATATTGATTTCATAGATGGTGATTATTATACTAAAAAAAATAAGCTATTTCCACTGGCAGTCACTGTATTTACGAGCACACACACATACAAGCACATTGAAATACATACCTAGAATATTAGAAACCACGTATAAGCACATAGGCACGTATTGCAAAAATACTAGAGGTTTGAAGGCATTTGCTTTGCTGTTTTGCCACGAATTGAAATTCTATTTGGCCCCAATGCTCGTCATGCCCTGAAACAAAATCTCAGCGTTACGCTCGCTACTAATTTCAGTCAAAATTCCATTATCTGTTAATGCAATAAATCAACTATTGGCTAAATTTAAAGCAGCGCCTCCAAACACAGCACTATTTTCAACACATGCACATACAAAAGACCAAGGTATATTTTTAATTCACAATTTTAAATGCCAACTTGGCACATCCTTTCTTTCCCATACATCTCTTCACTTTTGTTGCCCTGTGGCGCTACTCAATCAGTATATTTTTGTTTTTTCGATTTCTTGTGTGTTTAATCAAGTACCTCCACTCCCTCGACGCTGTGCAGTAGATGGGTAGGTAGGTGGGTAGGTAGGTGGGTAGGTGGGTAGGTATGTATTTAGTTGGCCAGCTCTGACAATGCAAATGGTTAACCTTGATCCACTTGAAAGCCTGGCTAGAAACAATAAAAACTTGAGAATACAATACGAAGCACTTTAGATGGCACAGCTTCTTTTCGTCTTACATTCAGCTTGCTTTCCTCTCTGTCTCTTCTATTTGCTTAGCTTTAGTTTCACCAACTAAGCCCGAAGAACTATATAAATAGTTTTTGTTGGTTGATTTTTTCGTCAATATATTGTATATATTTGTATGTGTGTGTGTGTGTGTGTGTGAATGCATTTTGTATCTTAAATAAGCCGTTGTTTGTGTTTCATTTGGGATTGAGTTTTTGCTTGTTTCTTTGCTTGCTTGAATTTAGTTTCAGTTTTTGCTCTACTTCCCGCTGAGCATAGTTGTGTAGCAATTTACATCTTGTTGTACCGTCCTCGGTCACATGGGAATAACAATAATAAAAGCCGCAGTTAACAAAAAAAAGTCACAACAATTGCATACCTACATAGAATACAAAAGTTTTTGATGAAAGAAAGTCATTTTTATTGTTGTGTGAATTGTGTATTGGAAAAAAGAGGAGCAAGTTCGACTTGCCCAAAAACTATACAATATAAGGAAGAGCGAAGGTTAGTTCTTTGTACTTGATAAATCTATATATATATATATATATATTAATCTATCAATCTATATATCTCTATATATATATATTTGCAATATAACAATAAAATTAAATGGATGATGGTTTGTTCGGAAGCTTAAAACTTAAAAACGACTGGATTAAATTGGAGATTTCCTTCTGCGGTTGTGTTCGTAATTGTTACGTGATGGTTTGGGAAGAAAGACAAGTCGACAAGTTATTAATAGGTGGCACTGCAGGCGCACATTTCATTTGTCAGTTTAATTCAATTACAATTCAACACCTGGCTTTAAATCACATATTGCTTGGAACTCCGTTGAATGGGCTCCCATTTAATTAGTATATTTTTAAAGAGAGTTGCTACCTGTTTAAAAGTTTAAATTCAATTAAAATAATAACAAATATTGCACTTGGGTATCACACGAAATTATAATTTTCAAAATATTTGTAAAGAAGGTTGCCACCTGTTTGAAGGTAAATGAACTTAAATGAAATTTTACTATATCGTTGTCAAACTAAAAGGTGTAATTAAAAAAAATAATATTTTTGTACAGGGTTGCCAGCAGTTTATAAACCGAATTACAATTATGACAAGTTATGTAAATCAAACATTTCGAGATGGGTCTCAAGCGAATAATGGTATAGAACGCTAACGAAATAGGATTAATATATTAATTTTATTAAATTTATAAGTGCAAGCTAAATGATATACATATAATAGTTTTGGTAAAAAATAAGCAAATATTTTTGAAGAGGGTTGCCACCTCTGTAGCACGTTCATTTCATTTAATTAGTAAGTTAACTGCAATTCTTCAACACTGGTGTCAAACGAAAGTGGTTTAAGAAAACTTCGTTTGAGAAATATTTTTCGAAAGAGTTGCCACATGATTAAAAAGTTTTAATTCAATTAAAACTACAAAGTCGATCCGATCACTATATTTGGTTCAAATAGAATTTCATTACGCAAATGCGGATCATAAAAGCGCTTAAATTGGACATTGGAAATGTAAAGGTCATTAAAAATTAAATAAAATTGATCAATTTAGATTTTTCCTACATGCACTTTTACAGATGAAAATACGCCAACAGCTTTGAATTGTATGGTACAACAGCCAGAATCCTCATTTGCTGTAATATCAAATGAAAATGGCTCCCAAATTTTTCCATCAAGTCTAGATTTTGAGATACAGCTTTTCTCATGTTTTCCATCACTGCTTTACAGATGGCAATAGTAAAAACTGATCTGAATTTCGAATTGAACTGTGAAATAATTAATGTGCAAAATCTTTGCATCCCTATAGATTTTCTAACTTTTAGAGCCAATTTTATGCAAAAAAGGTGGCTAAAAAATCGAAAAAATTTCATACTTTTTCAAATTATTTTTTGCTATAACTTCTGAGGCACCACTCGTTTATCAAATATTTGTAAATTAGTATTATGGATGCAGTGCCATAAAAACTGCGACTCTTATACTTCACCACCGCTTACGATCTGTTTTGACTACAAACTCGCCATACGAATTCCAGGCAGGGATGAATGGAGGTAGGCCAGGCAACCTAAACCCATTTTAATAGCTGGCTCTAAACTGAATGGCAGGATAGGTAGTATAGTCTACCCGACCATTTATATATTTCGGTTCTACTAATAAGCAACCCTCATTTTCTCTAGATCCATAACAAACAAATCGATTTTTGAAAAACATTTGGGGAAAATTTTTTTTGTGTTCGGTTGACATCAGAGGTAGGAAGCTAATATTTTATATATCTAATTTCATCGAGGCCGTACCACGTTTTCTATATTTGGTTGCAGCTTTATATGCGAACCTTACACGGCGTCCTGCATGGTTAGTTCATCTTAACGAAAATTTTAACAATGTTGCTATTCAGCAACCATTTTTTAACGATTTTCCCTATCGCCGAATCAGCTGTTGTTATTAGCTAGCTGAATATCGAAAACTAAACTACAACAAATTTGATATTGTGATTTCAACTTGAATAAAAGATAAATTAAAAATTTGGTGATTTGTTTTCTTGAAATTAAAAAAGGAACATTAAATAACGTCCTTTGAATATTTGCCATATGATTTATCGCGAGGTGACGATCGCGATGTGGACAATCTCTTTCATTTGAACGCAACATAATTTTAGAAGCTGTATCAGTAAACCCCTGACTTGACTGAAGACCTAATTGTCCCGCTTGACAGGTTTCCTATGACCCAAGTGGAGCGTCAAGCTGTTAAAGAAATGTTTGCTTCAGTCTCGTCCCCTTTTGTGGGAGGTCCTATTGGGATCGTCGATTGTATTCATATATCAACTTTGGCGCCAAAGAATCGTGAGGAGGCTGATATCGACCACCATATCTACCATTCAATTAATGTGCAAAAACCAGTTTTATCAGTTTTGTTATATAGATCAATTAGCCTAATTAAAAAATTTTAAAAACAAATCCATGGCATAATTGCAGGTGATTGCGGATATTCCTTGGAGTCGAGTTGATGACAATTCTACCAAATCACTCAGAGGAGAGTTCGAAATTCTGCTGCAATATAAAAAAAAAGAATTATGTGTAAATAAGTTTTTATTCTTCTGCACGCATTCATTTGGTTTTGTCCATTCCGTTTTGTGTTTTTCACCCATTTAGGTATTTAGTTTGATCAGGATGCCACTTTCGTTAAGAATAAGTCAGTTAATCGCACAATCGTTACTGCAAACGACAAATATTGTCGACAAGAATTGCGATTGTCGGATCGTTGCTCTTGCTTAAAGCTTGGTGAACAAAGATGTAATTTGATGCATTAAAGGATGGATTACTTGTTGTAGTGGGTATAAATACACTGAGCAGAAAATAAATTACATATAAACCCTTTATGATTCGAGACGGTAGCTGAAATTGAGTCTCAAAGTGTACTGCTGCTTTTCATTCGTAGACAACCGGTAAAGTACCGGTATTATTTTTTTTGTGATGAAACTCCAATATTTTGTGTGTTGATCCAAATGATAAGACACGAATTTTTCCTTTGGCTCGAAAACTGTACTTTTCCAATAAAAAATCAAAGTTCGAAAAACAATTTTAGCTATTAGGAACTTGGCTCGATTTTAATTCGTAGTGTATATTTTACGGGAATGGAAAGCATCTACTACAAAATATTTATTTACAAAACTATGAAACTCTCATAACTGCACAAGATGGTACAAATAATCATAAGATGATGGAGATTCTAAGAAGTAAGAAATAAAACTGCACAAATATGCACATATATGTTTGTATGTATGTTTGTATATACTCGTACTTTATGTAAAGAAGTAAGGTGTAGATATAAACAATAACTAATGCAAAAGTTTCACGAAGTTTATAAACAACGAAAGTTATCGGAAAAGCAGAGAGAAGTTAAGTTTATTTTTGCACTTTATGGCTGACAAAAAAAAAAACAAAACACCGAAAACAAAAACATGTTCCAATAAAAAAGTTATTGTTGTCAGGTGCCTGAGAATTTCAAGGGAGGGAGGTGCAGCAAAGGCTGCAGCTTAATACTAAAGGGTGCTTAAATTTTAAGGGCCGACGTTGAATGTGAACCACACCTAAACGTCAAGTTTTTTTCTGCATTTCATTTGACATTTCTCAATTTCATTCAAATCAAAATGCATATCGCCTCACCTCACCTCACCTCAGTGGATTCGTCAATAAGCAGAATTGCCGCATTTGGGCGAATGATAATCCAAGAGTGATTGTCGAAAAACCAATGCACCCACAACGAGTGACTGTTTGGTGCGATTTATGGGCTGGCGGCATCATCGGGCCGTATTTTTTCCAAAATGAGGCCGGTCAGGCAGTTACTGTGAATGGTGTTCGCTATCGTGAGATGATAACGAACTTTTTATGGCCCGAATTGGAACATATGGATGTGGACGATAGATATGTGATTCCAACAAAATGGTGCCACTTGCCACACAGCCAACGAAACAATGGCTCTTTTGCGCGACAAATTCAATGGCCGTGTTATCTCACGTGGTGGCGATGTCAATTGGCCACCAAGATCATGTGATTTGACACCGTTGGACTACTTTCTTTGGGATTATTTGAAAGAAAAGGTGTATGTCGATAAGCCAGCAATAATTCAAGAGCTAAAGGATGAGATAATTCGGCACATTAACGGCATAGAACCTCAATTATGTCTCAGCGTCATCGAAAATTTGGACCATCGGATGGAGGTGTCCCGCCGAGGTCGCGGCGGACATTTGGCCGATATTTTGTTCCATACATAATTGAACCACATCATATTATCATAATAAAAAGAAATTACAATAATTTCCAAAATAATTTGTGTTTTATTCAAAATCAACATCGGCCCTTAAAATTTAACCACCCTTTACATGGTATACTTGCATTTCAAATAAATAAGAAAATAAATAAATAAATAAATGCGAAATGCTGAGGAAAGTGGTTTAGAGCAACAAGCAATTTTTTTATTCAAATGTAAATAAAAAGTGTGTTTGTAAATACATATGTACATACTGAATGTATATAAATATGTAAAATGGCTGCAGGTGCAAAAGTAAACACAAAAAAATTTGCCCACACGATGCCCAAAGAGTGGAGCATTGCATTTCCACTTTCACTTAAACTGATCGGAGCTGCAGCTACACTCAGCATACAAGAATGATAGAATACAAGATGACGCTGATTGATCTGAAACTCGGAGAGTAACTTGGCAGTGACGTCACACCAGATTTACCGGTTGAGAGAAATGAGATAGGAAACACGTTCGTATGCATGTTAGAATGAATACACACTAAAATTATTAAACGCGTTGGAAAGAATGCACATGATTGCGAGCGCACACACATATACATATACATATATATATATATATATATATAGGGTTTTTGTAAACAAAATCTGTTGTGACGTAAAAATTCTGTCAAAATTTTCAAGCGAGAAGAAGCTATTTGGAAAATGTGTGCCTAGTTTGCTCACAATGGACCAAAAATGTCAACGAATGAGGACTTCGAAGCAGTGACAAAGGAGAATTGCTTCCTTATCCTCCGTATTCTCCAGATTTGGCTCCCTGCGATTATTATCTATTTCCAAACTTGAAGAATTGGGTCGGTGGTAAACGATTTTTATGAAATGAGGAAGTTAAATTGAACACTGAGGCCCATCTTCCGAGACTTTGACGCAGCCTACTTTTTGGAAGACAGTACAAAGTTGGAACATCGTTAGACTAAGCGTATCGAGCTAAAAAGGAGACTACGTTGAAAAATATAATGAAATTTGCCCGAAATTTTTTTTTCACTATTTTTGCACGGACTTTTTAAACTGCCCTCTTACGTGCTAACTGCTATTCATGTTTCTTATTTAAAAACTTGGCAGAAAAAAGTTATCCAAATTTTACGAAGTTATTGTTATTTACATTTCAAATATTGTTCATAGCTCCTCATCAACTTAATAAGTAAGCAAAAATTCGTATTTTGTTTTTCTTTCTGCCCAATTGATTATCCCAAGTCCAAGTAGCTTCTTTCCTTCCTTTAAATTTCATTTATTTATGAAGAACCTAGGTTTTTGATGTCTGAAATTTTTGTTTTTAAATTTTTATTTCCCGACTCATAAATTCATACATATATTGGGAGCTGAACTCAATTGCGTTGTTCTTTTCACAAATTCCAATGCCATGCAAGAAAAATCAAAGGCATGTAGAGGTTAAAAAATATACATACCATAACTGCAGAATGGCAACGTTGTCACTATTTCTCACCTTTCTACATACACTTTGCTCAGAATGTTTTACAGTAGGAGTGCTCTATATATTTTTTACAATCACATCCAAGGCGAATTTATATCAAGTGGTGTCGAATGAACAGAAAAAAATTATCATATGTTTTGTTTTTGTTACTACGGCTTGAGTTGTTTGTGCTTTCTTAGTTTGAGCTCTTAAAGTGGTGAAAGCAAAAACATTATAGATGTAATTTAATATTTCTAGCCTTTGCATTTGGTCGAAAGAGTAGGCGCTATCCTGTTGGTCAAAGAAAAAAGCACATGCAACGTGTTGTCCGTTCTTATAGTTCAATGTTATTCGGCACTGATTACAAAACTTTCGAAATCGGTAACAAAACTCTAGGTAACACTCAGTCTAGCCAAGGTCGATAGAAGGTCCCACTTCCTTAACTGATTAAATATAAACGCTATACTTTGATGTATTAACTCGATATTATTAACTCGTGCCGAAGAAGAAGATCCTTTGGTTAGAGAGAGAGAGGGTACAAAGCCTAGAGATATCGTCGTAGCGGCAGCGATCGCTTCTACAGGATGAAGTAGTCAGGTGCCAAGAACGATATAGTACAATATTGCGTCTTCCGCGGATCGCTAGTTCTCTCTTTGTCGATTAGACAGCATCTACCCATTCGCTGACGAAATAAAATCTATCTTCTAGCTTTCTCGTTCTTAAACGTACAAAACATTCCCCTCCTTCTAACATGCTCCTGCATACTAGAGCTTGTAATCCGTAAAAATCACTTACCCCGTTACTGTCTGCTTCATCTGTCCATCTTAGCCATAATTCTTGTACTTTCTTTCGAAATTCTCCATCCCTTGCTTTTGATTGTGGATTTATTCCTGTTCCAATAGAGTTACTATCGTATCAATGATATTTGCTGCATATGGATTTTTTCTTACCATGTCATGTGATCGAATACGGGAAACGAAATGCGATGTAACTTCTTTGTAATCTACGTTCTTTACCAAACCATTTTGTATCCACGTAAATAACGCATTACAGAGATATCAAAACTGTTTTCTTTTTGGGTTCGCATACTTTCAGGCTGAATACAATGGAATTAACAGTTTGAGCGATGTGTGGTGGGCAGCAGGACGCCCATTTCATCTTAATTTATTGACAGGCGAAATTACTTAATTTTATCGTAATTTGGTCATAAATTAAGAATGAGCAATAAGTTAGGCTAGTGCGTCCGGGCTTTAAGCTAGTTAATAATTAATAAATTTCATTGTAGGGAATCTCTAGCTAGGTACCTACATATGTACATCGCTAAGCTTTTGTGTATTTCTATTCTCGCATAGCTACAATCATATTTAGTTTACATTGCGGAACATATTAATCTCCAACGACATATCAGCGAAGCCTCAAAGCCACCGAAAGCACAACAGTTGCATGCAGCAAAAGCAATCACCAAGCAATGCCAACGCACCCACACCACAACGAATAGCCAGCCGGATAAATGACCAGTTTATGACTGAATATGAATAAATAATGGATTGTCAAGGGGCTGAGCTGTTTAAGGACTTAAAGGTGGTAGATATTACATTTGTACAAGTAGGCATGCAAAACATGCATAATTCGTTTTGTTCAAATGCTTGCACTCACTCACACATATTAAGACAGACAAACACAAACGCAATGAACAACCTCAACGGTGTTTGGTGAAACGCCATTAATTTATGTTATTGTGAGAGGTATTGAACAACTAAATTAATATTTAATTATAATAACACAACGACTAGGTATGAATGAATGAATGTATGATTGGATGGGTACAACGTGGTGTGGTGGTGTGCTTTTGGTGTTATTGTTGCTGTTTCATTCAGTCATAGTCATCGACGTATTATTTTGATAATCACTGGACAAAACTACCCAGCAAGAACAGTGCCAGTCAATTTCATAGTACCTTTGATAGCCAATGCTGAAAAAAGTTTGGCAGCACTTAGAACAGACTTCCTATAAGTTTCTTAAGGCCACTATTATTTTGCACGGGTTTAAAAAAAAATTCAGCTTTAAGTTCGCGTAAAATTATTAAAAATTTTAAATTGCACCACTCGACAGTTTCCAGAATTTTGAATCGATACAAAGAAGGACCTGCGGTTACTAGCAAGCCTGGTAGCGGAGGTGATCAAAGCCGTGTTCGGAAAGTTATCAGGGCGTTTTCGCAAAATCAGACGATTTTGTTGCGTACTCTTGCAAAAGCACGTACGTAACCCACATTTTTTTGTACAAAAAGTAAAGCGGCAAGCTTCATTGAGAAGTCTCAAAAGTCAAACAGCGCTGGAACGAGACACAAACCAAAATCTTACAGCGAAATGCTGAAGCCGGAAGCTGAAATCTACTGCTTTCAAAATTTCAAATTTTTGGCCGGTCAAGATTTTTATACTGTTGCAAGTCGCCAAGATGCTCCTGAAAGGACGCATTGCAGTGGTACAATGCAAATAACATCGATATTGTACCTCACGACTGCAATCCACCAAATAGACTAGACCTGCGTCCTATTGAGGAATACTGATCAGTCGTGGTAAGAGATATTGGAGAATTCAAAACAAAGTGGTTGTGGGCATCGCGTAAAGTCGACGATGCGCTCGTGCAAAAGACGATGGCGCGTGTGCGACGAAAAGTTGGATCATTTGCATATGAAACAAATAACAACAAATATTTTAACATTTTAATTGTGCTTAAACCCCAAAGCGTTATAATTATAAGTAAGCAAAATTGGATTTCAAAGCCTAACATTTTTTTTCTGGTAATAACTTTTGCTCACTCTCGTTCAATGTTGCGTACATAAAACCATTAGTACTGAGCATTTTCGTGTTTGACAAACCAATTTTCTTATTTATTTGACTTTAAAACAAGTTTTGCAGATTTTGTTAATTTATTTTTATTCACACGCAAAACACAATTCATTCCAAAAACAAAACGAAGAGAAAAAAGTAAGTAAAAGTAGAGTGAAAATAGCTGTTATGAAAATTGCTGCTTCTGTGCCGTTTTTTGTTGACAATTGTTGGAAGATCTAAAGTAAATACGTGCATAATTAAGTGTGTTAATAAATTGTTGTTCCGTTTTATACTTATCTTTTAGTTTTCTCTGTTAAAGTACGTCGATTTTAAATATTAACACTGAACTACACGCTGCAACCATCGTTCAGCTGACGGTCAGTAACTCTTTTTATTTAGGCCCATTTCTTTGTAACCTAGCTGCAAACGAACACTAGCCAGGATGTAAAGCAATAACACTAACTCGGGAAAATATGCGAGTTGAGTCAGCTGATATCCAACCTGAGATGTAGTGTTGGGAAGTAAAAAAAGCTGCGCTATTGTGAATGAGCTGGAAGAAAATACATAGGAAATTTTAGTTTAAGACCTAATCCTTTTTTTTTGTGCATAGTATTTTTAAATATATAACTATGACAACGCAAAATTTATTTGCGCAACTATTTTCCGCTCTTAAATAGCACTAAACAGAATACATCTTTCATGAAAGATCAGGTTCGCTTTTGCAATTAAAGGAACTTTTATCACAGTTGGAGCGTTCTTTTGCGACTCGGGTACAATGAAACGGGCCTTTTATAAATGAGAAATTTTATGTGTGTGTTAGTGAGTGTGTGAGTATAGTATAACCTTTTCGGGCCTAATCGGCTGGACGGAATTGTACAAAATTTAACACACCAATAGCCTACCCCCACGCTATAACACAGGCTGTATTCTATGGACAGTTGCCACCAGTCCAAAAAAAAAAACAAAAAGCCAATTAAATAAATAAGTAAGTTATTGCTATCTAACGACTAGATAGATTTGGATAAGATTTGGCAGATATATAGTCCGTAATATGGATTAGCATAAAATCAATTGAAACATGTGAATCAAACGAAAGAAAGTCAATAAAGCTTAATTTCTCAAACGTTTTAAGTGCAAATTATTTCTGTTTTAAAGAATAAATGATATTTTACAATAAGAGTGCCAAACTACAAAAGGGTTGCCATCTCTTTAAAAAAATGATAATAAATTAAATCAAATCCATTCAATATTTTATGCCACGCTCAGTAAGGCTTCATTTCCCAAATATTTTTGAGGAAAGTCGCCACCAGTTTATATGCAAATTAAATTAAATTAAAAAAATAACCTTACCATATGAGTGCCAAACTACAAATTTCAAAAATGCTTACTTTCAAAAATAATTTTATAAAAGGTTGCCACCTATTTAAATATTTGAAAAAAATTATAATTATATCAAATCTGTGTAGTATTATATGCCAGGCTTAATAAAGCTTCATTTCCCAAATACTGAAATACTGAATAATGAAGAAGATTGCCACCAGTTTATATGCAATTATGTTAAATAAAAAAATAAACGACATTTTAGGAACTCGTAACTTCAAAAATTATTTTGGAGATGGTTGCCAGCTATTTAAAAAAGTATGTAAAAAATTACTTACAAAATAATATATTTAAATATGGGTCTCAAATATAAAGCTTTATTTTGAAAATAGTTTTGGAGAGGGTTGCAACCTGCCTAAAAGTGTAAATTAAATTAAGTTATTAAGTTAACGGAAGTATCCCGTAATGCGAATCAAAGAATGTAGGCTTAACAAAACTTTATTATGGAAACATATTTAAGGAGTGTTGCCACATGTTTAAAACATAACATTAAGGCTATTTTTAAACTTACTGAAATATAACAGTATTATTCTGAAATGAAAGAGTTTATATGAAAAAATGTGTGATGAGGGTTGGCACCTCTTATAAAATAGTGATTTTCAATATATATTAAATTTATATATTTATACAATGGTTTTTAACATAAATCCTACTAATATTATAAATCTGAAAGTTTGTAGCTTATAAGCTGCGTTAATATATAGGGTAAATTTTCAATTAAATAAATAAATTTAATAAATTTATTTTAAGGAGTTGCCACCTAGTTGAAAGATTAAATTCATTCAAACAAATTAATAAATTCAAATATTGCAATGTGTGTATAAAACCAAAGCAGTTTAATAAAGCTTCATTTCTAAAATGTTTTGAAAGAAGATTGCCATCTGCTTAAAGCTTAATTTAGTTAAACTAACTGATATTTTACAATAAGAGTGTCAAACTAAAAAAATAATATGTGAACACCAAATTTCAAAAATCTTGTTGGAGAGGGTTTACAAAAGCAATTAAAAATATATTAAGTTAAATTAAATATTGAAATATAGGTCTCATACGATGGAGTGTTAAGAAAGCTTTATTTTGAAAATATCTTGAAGAGAATTGCCACCTGCTTAAAAAAGAAAATAAAATTAGATTATTAGGTTAGCGGTATGGTCTTAAGAAGGCTTAAGGCAACCTAATCCTAAAAACGAGACATCTAAATGTCACAATCCTTTAATTACGTTGGGTATTTCTACAATAAATTATGAAGTAGGGGCAGATTTTGATATTAAAAAAATAAAAACCTTAAACAAAAATGAATAAAAAGTTATTACCTTTAGAGAAATTAAGTATTTCCTTTTCCGTTGCATTCGAATCCATAACTTTAAGCCGAAGTTTATGCGAGTATCTTTTATTAGCGTGCAACATGACAGTCGTTTGAAGGGCAATTTGACAGTCAGTGCTGATATTATGAATGAGAGTGTATTTTGGTAATTCTGTCAGCATATTCTTGTAGGGTGTGTATCGATGTAAATAGATATTAGCTAAGCTTACAGTCTGATGATGTCTATGTAATATGGCTGTCAAGCCAAACAATATACGACGCATTCAATATTTCCGATATTATATTTGTTACCTACATATTTATATTATTATATTTATGTATGCATGTAGTATAAAGTGTACACCTGCATATGGATGCTGTATGTGTAATTGCAGTTATTATTATTGTTGTCATTAATGCTGTGACAACATGTAATTCCTATACTGCTCTAAGAACCAAAACTGCAGCGTAATATTTGATATACACACACACCCACACACCCACACACACACACACACAATGCGTGTAGGAAAGTAATTGTTAATTAATTATTTCTGTGGAATTTCCGGTGACTTACAAGAGCAGAAAATAAACCGAATTAATTGGTACCGCTTGTGTTAGATATTTTTCTACCCGAATGCACTACTAACTAACCCAAATAACGGTTGTTATTGACAGTCTAAAGCAATGCCTTCAAACCCATGGCCCGCGGACTACCAGTGGTAAGTGGCGATGTTCCGATACCACTGTGTACTCGATGCTAGCACTCATTTAAAAGTAACGGCGAGGATAATTGATGGTATGGAAATTATTTTTAAAATGCTACGAGTACTCGATTCCACTTTGTACTTGAACGAATTTTCTCAGCTTTGAATTCTAATTTGTTTTCAGTTTTCTTAAACACAAAAACAAATGTTATATGTAACAAAGTTATAGTTTAATATAAAAAATGGTAATTACCGAAACATACACATCTTCACATAAAACGGAAAACAACGTTATCAAAATTAAAATATTCGAAATTGAACAAAATTTAAAACTCCTGCTATCAGATATAACCAAAATTCGAAATAACGTATCATAATTTTCTTAAAAAAATATGACATTTCTCTATTTATTTACATATTTACCATAAAGAAATCCGGTAATCAAATTGCCCCACAGAGCTTCAAACTAAAAGCTTCGGTCTGTGCACACCAAGCAGTGCCACTTATGTATTATAAATATTTCAGGTTTTTTGTTCTTTTTAGTCTTCCTAAACTAAAGGGTGGTTAAATTTTAAGGCCCAATGTTGAATTTGCATAAAACACAAATTATTTTGGAAATTATTGTAGTTTCATTTTATTATGATAATATGGTGTGGTTCAATTATGTATGGAACAAAATATTGGCCAAATGTCCGCCGCGACCTCGACGGCACACGTCCATCCGATGGTCCAAATTTTCCGATGACGCTGAGACATAATTGAGGTTCTATGCCGTTAATGTGCCAAATTATCTCATCCTTTAGCTCTTGAATTGTTGCTGGCTTATCGAGGTGTACTTTTCTTTCAAATAACCCCAAAGAAGGTAGTCCAACGGTGTCAAATCACATGATCTTGGTGGCCAATTGACATCGCCACCACGTGAGATAACACCGCTATTGAATTTGTCGCGCAAACGAGACATTGTTTCGTTGGCTGTGTGGCAAGTGGCACCATTTTGTTGGAACCACATATCGTCCACATCCATATGTTCCAATCCGGGCCATAAAAAGTTCGTTATCATCGCACGATAGCGAACACCATTCACAGTAACTGCCTGACCGACCTCATTTTGGGAAAAATACGGCCCGATGATGCCGCCAGCCCATAAACCGCACCAAACAGTCACTCTTTGTGGGTGCATTGGTTTTTCGACAATCACTCTTGGATTATCATTCGCCCAAATGCGGCAATTCTGCTTATTGACGAATCCACTGAGGTGAGGTGAGGCGATATGCATTTTGATTTGAACGCCCATTTTCATAATAAGCCTGAATAACTTTAACACGTTGCTCGATTGTGTATCTTTCCATGTTCAAATTGAGTTAGTCTGAAATTGAGAAATGTCAAATGAAATGCAAAAAAAAAACTGACGTTTAGGTGTAGTTCACATTCAACATCGGCCCTTAAAAATTTAACCACCCTTTAGTGACCACAAACAATCGATTTTTTTTGTTCGACAAATAGTTATCGAACACAGAGTTGCTTATGAAAACATAACGAAAATTTAGATGCTGTCGAGATTGTCATGATTGAATGAGGCATGAACAAGTGGGCTGTCGTGTGAACTTGGTATAAAGAAAAAAATAGCAGAGCAAGTGTTTTTTTTTAGAACACAGCTAGTATTGATTTTTTGTATTGCTTTTGATTTGAAATTGTGACAGCTATATACTTGCAGAAATGCAACAAATATATTAAAAAAATACTACCGTTACGAATTTCAGTTAATTTAGAATTAACGGCAATGCATTATGTAGACCTTTTAACATTAATTTTACAACAAACTTCTTTAATTTTACAATAGACAATAAACTTCCAGAAAAAAATTCTTCAGTTTCGTCGCATTATAAAATATAGTAACAATACCGCTGATTATTCAGGTATAAGGTTTTACTTTGAAACAATTTATTTTATTGCATTTCATTATATATGAAGAAAAAATACTAAAATTAAATTAAATTAAATCATATCAAATCACAGTAATAAAATAAATTACAATTTCTTTTATTTACGAAAGTTATGGAGGCTTCAAAGACGTCACTTTCTTTGCTTTATATTCAATTTCTTAATTATGTACAAAATTTTTCCAAACTGTTATAAAATAATAAGTTAGACTTACTAAATGCAACTGTGAATTCCTTACTCCAAAATTACAACTCTACATTAGGCCCCCTTTTTTTGCACCCGAGTTGCAAAATAACGCTCTAACTCGAATAAAATTCCCTGTAGTTGCTAAGGTAACCCTTTCATAAATGTTGCGATTCATTTAGTGCTATTTAAGAACGGAAAATAGATGTGCTGGCAATTTCTTTTTGTTTTTGTAGTTATATATTTACAAATACTATGCAAATAAAAACGATTATGTCTTAAATCTAAATTTTTTTCGGATATCATTTTACCGAATTGGCTCTACCCGCATATTTTTTCGAGTTATTGTTGTTGCTTTACATGCATTTTGTTATCCTACCTACGGACCCATTTTGCAACACCAGAATTTTGCTGTTATTATTTACAGAATCTTGTCCCTTATTAATGCGCTCATTTGAATAAGAAAGCCACCGATAACTTCCATATAAATATGTACCGCAAAAGCTGTTTCGGTTGGAATGGCTAAAGAGAGTGACTCTCCCTACACTTAGGCCAAGAGTATGCCCATTGTGGTCCCATATGCAATCTATGTTCCTGGTTCTCTCTTAAGATGCAGTTTTATCATAAGAGAACCATATAACACTCGCGTTTTCGCAGAAAGGGTAGTATCCCTAGCTAGTTCGTTTTCTATTTCTATTATTTTTTGGTTGGGATATTTGAAAGTGCCCAATTCGTCAGCTGCACGGCTAATCTCTCGGTGTTCAGACACCCATGCTGACCCATCTCGTTTAGAGATCTGTGGCTTTTCGTGAGAGATTTCGTGTTATCCACGCATGAATTTGGAGGCCTTTTAGGGCCGGTTAACTATCAGAAAAGAAGATAAATACCTAAGTTTTCTCTTTTACTCTTTTGACTAGGTGCCGAGTGGCCGCCTAGATAGCCCGCGCTTCAACCCTCACAGTGGCAGGGAATCCACACAGCTGTTCCAGTCTAGTTTCAGCTTTGGGGAGAAGACTCCTCCTCCGACCTTCCGGTCCAGTTTGGACCCATCAGTGTACATGCGCGTTTTGTATAAATTGGGGCTTGGTGTTCCAATCTCGTCGAGTTGGTATGGGGATTTTATAGTTTTTGTTGAAGGTATCTAATGGTTTAGCCATCTGCACTAACAGGTATCAGTAAGAGTGCTTTCCTTCGTCTCATGAGTCCAAGAGCCTGCTTCTTTGAGTGATTCCTAGGCGGTTTTCGGCCTCTGTTCTCTAATAAATATTTATGTATTAAAATTCTTAGTTATTGATTAAGATTGAAAAAAAGTCTCACATAATTTTTTTGACTTGCTTTACTCTAAATTTCCTTCCATGGGAATATTGGTATGTCTTTGTCATTCTAGCAGTAACGTGTACAATCAAACTCTTCACAGTCACTTCTCTAAATTTTGCTCTTATAATTGGCATTTTCTGCACAATATTGAAGCCATTATTTATTCCGTTATCATCATAATATTGTTATTTGCCTAATCCTGAACGCATAAAGCAAAACTGATGCAAATAAAATAAAGCATAAAACACCCCACTGATTGTTACAACTTCTTACCGCAGTTATCTTCGAATGCTAACCAAATCCCATTGGCACTTTAAATCACTGCAAAATCCATGCCACTGAAATAACGTGAAGTGCATTGAAAGACTTCACTTTGAAAATTCCCAAACAGTGGTGATGGTGGCGGCGGCGGCGTCGTCGGCTGTGTAAAAGGTTGAAATGGGCTTTAATTCAGGCGAGTTGCAGTGAATGGTTCACCGCACAATTTGAGTGCAATACTTATGCCGATTCCTTTAGGATTGTAACAAAGCACACACACACCCACAACACATGCATGCACTAATATAGGAGTGTGAGTGTGGGTGTGTGTGTGAACGAATAAAGCCTAATGTAGCAGCAATAAATAAAATTGCATTCAGTGTCTGCACCTGCCCTTGCATATGGCAACTCGTACGCGTGCCACACACGTCGAAATAGCTGATAATGTCGACACCACGCTCTGGTTATCTATTTCCTTCAACCGAGCATTTAAGAACGAAAGAGTAAAGCTTTTGTGAAAAAGGTGTAACGCGCCTGTCTTTGGTTGGACGAATGCACCCTGTTGGAAAAAGGCAGTTAGAGAGTCTAAAAAATTTAAAACTTAAAAATTACTTGGAAACCCACTGCTTTGAAACAACCCACCAAAAAATTTGTTTCGATTTTTTACCCATAACGTTACGTCGCGTATAAAGATTTTTGCGAAATCGGTTCGATTTTGATCGATTTCTTTATAAAAATGTGAAGAATTTTGTATGATGGGGTCTACGTATATTATAAAATTTAGTCTTTTTGTGTCTTCGATCATTTTGATGCCAGTTTCCCGAGCTTATGGACTTAACTCTTTCGAGGATAAACCGACACATTATATCAGCTAGTATGGCGTCTCTGGTGTAGCAAAATGCCAACGATACAACTTAAGAATTCTTGTACAATACTTCACTGACTTCTGTGAAGGGAAGGCTTAGTAATTCTTCTGTAAAGCGTTTGCAAATTTTATTGTTGATTTCGTGAAGCTATTTTTTCTCAAATCAGCTTCTTATTTTGATTAACTAGCATTTCTTAAAAATTTTTATTACGATCTAAGCAAATAAAGATAGAAACATTTTTCAGATATATCCGATTTTATAGCCAATTAAAATTTCGGGAGTGTTGAAGACCTTTCGCTGATCGGTAGTTCCCCTCGTCGAGTCCATAGATAATGGAAGTTAGGGCTCCCATTACTCCCATGTAAAAGCTAGCATTTGGGTTTCCGGATTAATGGCGGGGTAAATATGAAATATGGAATATCACTTAAATTAATTTCAACTCAATACATGTGAAATAGCTTACAATCTTCTTCTACAATGGTTGTTTTTTTTTGCTTGGGTCTACATGTTGCATGGCAAATCATGTCCTTTGGCTTTAAGCCGCCTCATAAAAATGTGTGTGCCATTTGTCGAATTTCCATATCCGATTATCCAATGCATAAGATAACTCTTCAAATTCTCACAATCTTTTCCTTTTTCCGATTCTTTCTCATCCACTTGAATTGTAACTTTATCATCAATCAGTTCTTTTCTTAGGGCAAAGCCATCGTCCATCGCTCTTCTATATTTTCACGTTTTCTATAGCATCTTCCATTTCAGTATTTAAAATAGAATTTAACATTTTTGGCGTAGAATACGTCTTACCTTACGGTATGGGCACCAATGTCAGGTTTTTATTGTTGTAATCTCTATTTCTTTAATTATAAGGAAACGGCTCGATTAATTTTTTTTTTTTTTTTTTTTTTGTAGTCAAATGAAGATGTTAGCTTTCGTTTGACATACATTTCATGTTGGTTGATATCTTCCTAATATTTAAATTTCTCAAATGAAAATTGTATAAACACATGCACACAAATATGTGTGTGGTGTTTGGTTGAGTGTTTGCTGTTGGGCGGTTTAAATGCACTCGTGCAGCCCTTTCTTTGTATTGCATAATTTTAGGCGGGCAAGTTAAAGTAGAGTAAAAGAAGAGAAAATGCTGCCAAGCACTGCAAAATAACAATGCTGATTGATGCTGTTCGACAACAGCTGGAAGTTGACGTTTAGTATGTTAAAAAATAAAGAAATTCATTTGCTTGTATTATTTATCATTTATTGTTACATATGTTTTCTGTCTTATCGGATGGCGTATTCTAACTACGTTAAACTTAATGGCCGAGTCTCTGACACAGCCTGCTTCTTTGTTCTTGCTTGTCTCTTAAGGCTTTTATGTTGAGTCTGACGCGACATTTTTATTTCTTTCGAAAATGTGTTTACCACTTTCCCTTTCCGAAAATGTTTCGAATTCACTAAGTGAGTTCGAAAAACTTTCCACGGACCGAGCATGGCTGCAGCTTCGATTCGTCCTATGGGCATTCTAAAATACTTGCCAGCTTCAACTTTATCCTTCAAGTAACGAATCGAACCGGTAGACATTCTGGCTCCAAATGGACCCTTCTTCACGCATATTCAGCTAAGGGATGAATGGGAGGAAGGTGGCGTTTTGATCGGGGGGCCGGTGAATTTCTTTACGGACGGGTCGAAGCTGGATAGCGCTGCCATTGTAGTGTGTTTCAGGAGGGAGTAGTCAATTGGCCACTCACTAATGCCTTGCCCTGTAGACAGGCGAACATCTATTCTGATAGTCAGGCTGCAATCAAGGCCTTATGGTCAGTAATAGCCAGTTCGATGCTGGTCGGGGAGTGATGGACTTTTTTGTATACTTTTATATCGGACTGATTTGTGTGCTGGGGCATGGCGACATTACAGGAAACTGCAAGGCTGATAAGCTTGCTCGGCAGGGCCAAGTCATTAATTCAAGCAGGGAGTGGTGGAAGATCTTCTGACCACCTACGGACTTCTATTGGAGAGAGGGGCTCTACGTCGGCTCAGCCAGCGCTGCACAAACGCTGGACCACGATATGCAGAATTGCAAGGTCCCTCTGGCCGGTGGTGGACCGCAGACGTTCAAAGGAGCTCCAAAGCGACAACTCTCGATCCTCGTAGAAGTTCCGACCGGACAGTCGATCCTCGTAGTAGTTCTGACCGGACACTATCCGATGGGTATTTATGTGGTTAGGTTGAACATGCGGAGGATGTCGAGATGGAATCAATCAGCTACCCTGCCTATGCGAGAATGAGGTTAATGAGCCAAATAGAAAATAGTTGGTAATCAGACTGACTTTAAAACGGAATTTCGAATAGTAATAGAACAATATTATTGCATCTGGAACAAAAAATATTTTTTGTGTTCTTTCCTTCAAGCATATTTTATAAGAGTTGAAATCAATCAAAGTATAGCGAGATAATTGAGTTGCTCCTAGGACATCGCCATGTTAATAAAATTAGTTGCTTAAAAAAAAAATAAAGAATTTCAACCACTTGTAGTTTGTAAAAAAGTAATTTTTAATTTATTTTTAAAGCAATCCAATTTCCGACAGGGCAGTCGGCTTGGTGTATGTGTGCGTGTGAGCTTGGCAATATGCTGCCGCTTAAGTAAGTAAGTGTTGGAACTTAGTCGTAGTTTGATAAAACCCTAGGGTGCTTATCAAATGCCTGAATAGTTAGTAGCAGCGACTTTAATGGATTGCAAACAGCGTGCGTATGTGTGAGTGAGAGTGTGTGTTTGTCTAGCTACATAAGTTGCATGAGGCTCGAATAATTCCTTCTTGCACTCAAACACAAAAGTATTTTCTTTATTTGCATTCTATTCCCAGCTAAAAAAAAAATTACCGATGGTTACCTTGGTTCGATTTTGTGCTGCTTTTCGCCATTACTTCTTCAACTTATTACGCGAAATGCAAAGCTCATTTTAAGGTAATGATTTTTGAAAAGCGACGAGTGTAATCCACATTCATTACTGGGATAATGGTAATTTTTTGTTTTTTTTTTTTGTTTTAATTTGCTGGATTCACGCACTCACACAAGAACATAGCTATGCAAGTGCATTATGCCACTCCAGAGAAATCACAAGGCAAGGCGATGTAGTTTGAGTTGGCAGCACTGATTTGGTATGGAAGCGAAGTATGTACATATTATACAGTGTGAAGAAGAAGAAGAAGAAGAAAAAATACAGAATAAGTGCATATTAGCCCTGCTAGGTATGCATGGCAAACACGAATGGGTAGAAATAGCAGCGTTGTGCATTCACAGGCCACTGCTTGTCTAATAGGCACTCAAAGCCAACAACACTTCACCTTACAATTGGGCCTCGAGCGCGATTCGTTGAACAAATCCAAACACAAAAAAAAAAAATAAATAAATTAATAATTGTTAGATGAGGCTAATAGCTAAAAGGGAACTCCGACGGAGGAGCGGGGAAAGCTGCAAGCTAAGTTATTTTAATATTTAATGATTTGTTGTAATTTTTTAATTAGTTTCAAGCATTTGTTTCTAGATTTTTTATAGCTTAATGGAGGAGAGCAGAAAACTTAAACAAACTATTACCTTAAATGCATAATATTAATTTGGTTTTATTATTTTCTGATTTTTATAAAATCGTCTGCTCAACAAAAAAAAAAAAAAAAACAATTACGGGTGGATTTCCATTCTCTTTTTGTTTATGTGATCAAATACTGTTTTTATGTGCAATTTGACTAGAATTTATCTGGGTTTCCTTCTTTTTTTTTTGATAAAAGAATAAAAGTCATTTTGGCATTTGTGCAATCTGGGTGAAGTAAACTAATTAATGCAAGCTCAATTTATAAAACTCAGATCGTTCATTTATCCCGATAGAGTTTGTGTTAGTTAAATTCACATAAATTAATTTTTTTTTCAATACAAAAAATAAAAGAAGATATTAAGAGCGAAAAAACCTTATAATGACGTTCTGTTTTCTGCGTTCAGTGAACGACTTTTGTACTGCTTTGTCTCAAAGGCTCTGCAACGCCAAAATACTTAGAAAATCTTTGGTATTTACCCAAGCCCATTGGATGAATTTCTCGAAAACTTGAATAGCTTCAGTGGCTGCCATTGGATTCTGGGCTGTCTGATTGTTTACGTCAGCGATATCATTATCTGATAAGACAATCGTTTCGTCATCATCTTCATTACAAATTCTCTCATTGAACTCAGTAGAATTCAATTTTTCAATGCCGTCGTCGGTATAAAAAAAATGCACATACTGTTTACCCAATTCTTACTTTTCCTACAAACCTACATTTGTTAAAAAAAAAACTTGAAACAGAGCTTCTGCCTCAGGAACAGTTTCATATCTTTTTTAACGAAATTTCTGACGGATTAAGGATAATGGCATATTTTCATCGTCATAATTTTTGTCAATACTTTCCAAAACCGGTTTCCAATATTTTTCTATAACCATACCCCAAGCAAGCTTCAAAAGGCTTACAGCATCTTTTAAAGCGAAATTTTGAAGGAACTCTGAAATATCCTCTTTTCCAACTGAAGATTTGTAAGTTTTTAATCGGGATTATCTTTAAATTTTAAGGTAAACAGTTTTGTGGCGCATTAAATTTTATTACAACAAAGATCAAGTCTCAAGTAATTAAAACTCGCGTTGATTTTTGATAAATTTTTACGCTGATGGTGTTGGGTATTTTCCTCCAATAAAATTTACTATTGTACTTCAGCAAAAAAGTTATCAAAAACCAATGCAAAATTTTAGTCACTTGAAAATTGCACTTTATTTGATATTAAATTGGCTACAGAACTGCATACCCGAAAAGTTTTTTAGAAATTCTGCTTAAAGAGTTTTAAAATTTAATAACGATTTTATGAAACACGAAGAATTTTTGTAATTTTCTTAAAAAAATTGAAACTTTTATTTCTATAGTTGAGATTATGGAATCAGCTACTTACATATGCTTTTATAAAAAATAATTAAAAATAAATTATTAAACAAAAGTGGTCAATTGCATTTCATTGAACTTTCGTTGCTTATGATAAGCACAACACCGTAGCATAAAGCAATTGAAAATCTTTGTTTTACTAACTTTAAATTCACAAAGTTAGCAGCTAAGAATATGGGGACTAACTCAATGCCATGCGAATGAGTGCAAACCCCGCTCGCAACCCCAGCAACGAAACGCACAAAGTGGTTAAGTGAATTTGCCATTTGCCGGCAGTAAAACTTTCTTTACTACTTTACTTAAAATGTTTCCTATTTTTCTTTTCTGTTTAATTTCATTTCCGTCCTTTTCCCCCACCTCCCCTCCCACAGTTTTGTTTCAAGCAAAAGCAAACACTTTTGCTACATTTTTGCGCAACATTGCGTTACCTTGTCTCCACGTTCCACTCGGCGCTAAACATTCGGCGACCGCCCCTTTTGGCCATCGCCACTATGTGTTAAAAGTCGATATTGTTGTTTGTAGTTCTTGTTGTTGGTTTTGTAACTGGTGGCAGCACCTTTTAAAATTGCAAATATTGATTGATTGTTTCAATGCTGCTGCAGCAACTTTGTTAAAAATAAAAACTTAATTTAAGTCTTTTGTTTTCTGCCTTTTCGTTCGCTGTGAAAAGGCTACAGCCATTTGTGGTTGCAAAATTAAATCAGTAAAAAAATTGCTACAAGTAAACGAGTGGGAGAGTCCTTTTTGTTTGCTCTGACAGGGTATTTAAATTCTCTCCTTTTGTTTGTAAAAGGCATAGGATATCGGGAAAGTTTTTGTGTTTTTGTTTTTTTTTGTGAGAGACCTATGTACATGAATTTATTTACCACCACTTAAGAAAATATTATGGGTATTCATTTTAAAGCGCAAATACCTCGCAAAGAAACCGGTATATCAAAATATATATACTCAAATATATGAACCATCACGGCTATGGTTTTTATGAAAAAATTATTTAATTCTTATTTTGTAATTTTTATTTTTTGATGAAAAATTATCGCAATTTTTTTTTTTTGATCAAGTTTGATTGTCACCCTTTATTTTTATTTTCCCAGTCAAATATAAACGTTATTCTTGGATTTTTATTTTTTCGATCCTACTTGATCGATATTTTGTAGTATTTTTTTTTAATCATAAAACATATTATTTTTCCATTTATTATGGTCGAAAAATTGTAAATACAAGAATAACGATTAGTTTTGGCCGGAAAAATAGAAATCACAAATCGATCAAATATGATCGGAAAAATGCAAAACCAATTATAACGATTATTTTTGATCGAAAAAAAGAAAAAAAAAACACATATAACGGTTATGCAATGACCTAAAACAAAAAGCTTCTAAATAAAAACCAGGTCAGTTTTGAATAGTAACTATGTGGCATGAGGATTACATAAGCTATTTTATCAAAGTATTAATAAATGCATACGAATTAAATGTTGTCGTTTGTTCTATTAGGTAAGGTTAGGTCAGGTTACTGTGGTAGTTCCCGCAGTGGAAACTCACTTAGACACTTAGAGGAGTTCATTGTGATACCACCTGGAAAGATTAACCTAAGAAACGTTGCGTACCCCGAATGAAGTCACGCAAATTACCAATCCCCACCCCAGAGAGCTCCTCTGGAGTCCTAAAGAAGTACGAGCCTAGGTACTTGAACCTCAGTATCGCAAAGGCAGGGTAGCTGAGCAGAAAGTGAAAAGATGAATCCACCTCATCCTTCTCCATACAGCTACGGCAGAAAGGGTCAGAGACTATCTTCAGTCTAACCGCATGAATAGCTATCGGACAATGCCCAGTCAAAACACCTACGAGGGTCGAGAGTTGCCGCTTAGTAAGCGACCTCAGCTCCTTTGAGCGCCCACGATCCGCTCTCGGCCAGAGGGTCTTTGCAATTCTGCATGTCGTAACAGTTTCTTAGCGCTCGCTGACACGACAGAGAGCCCATCTGACCAAGAGAAGTCCGTAGGCAACCCAAGGAGCATGCAGTTCCCTGCAATGTCACTATGGAACGGTACCCAAATTAGTCTAAAGTCGAGATACTCTAAGGCGGCTGCGACAGAAGTCAGGCACTTCCTGACATGTTTTGATCTCACCATTAGCGATCCTAAGGCCTTAATAGCGGCTCGACTATCCGAATAAATGTTAGCTCGTCTAGGGGACGTTACATTGGTTAGTAGCCAATCGGCTGCTTCCTTAATTGCGGCCACCTCTGCCTGAAACACACTACAATAGTCCGGAAGCCTAAATTTACGGCTGAGGGAGAGCTCCTCGCAGAAGACACCCCCCAACCTTTCCGTCCAGCTTCGAGCCATCCATGGAAAAGTTCGCCGTCCTACCGCCCAACAAACTACCCTCCTTCCACTCCTCCCTACGCGAGATGTGAGTGCAGAAGGAGCAACTCCGAGCTGGAGCAATCTGTTTCCGGAGGAACAAAGTTGAAGCTGGCAAGAATCTTAAAATGCCCGAAGGCCGAGCTGAATCTGTATCCATTGCATCCTAGCCGGGTAGCGGCACGGGCTGCTGCAACCGTGCCTGCAATGTCCACAGGTAACGCGTTAAGCATAACATTGAGCGCGAGAGTGGGTGTTGTCCTAAGCTCCCCACTGATCTCAATGAACGCGGACCGCTGCACCCGCTCTAGCCGCTTAACCTTCGACACCCTATCCAGCGAGTTCCACCAGACCACCATGCCATAAAACATTATAGGCCTAATTATAGTTTCATAAAGCCAGTAGTTTACCTTGGGAGAGAGGCCCCATCTCTTCCCAATAGCACCCCGGCAACAGTACACCGCAACCGAAGCCTTTTTCACCCTTTCCTCCATATTTGGCCCCCAGGAGAGCTTCCTGTCCAGAATCAGACCTAGATACTTGACCCGGTCAGAAAGCACCAGCGGGACGCCACATATTGAAGCGGGATTTGTATTCGGTACTTTGTACCTCCTGGTAAATAAGACGAGCTCCGTCTTGCTAGGATTGATCGAGAGCCCACACTCTGCAGACCATTTTACGACCAAGTTTAGGTGCATGCTCAAGAACTTTCCCTTGACAATGAGAGCCACATCGTCGGCATAGGTAATAACTGTGTGGCCTTCCCTTTCCAGCTTCTTCAGAACGCCATTGATAACAACGACCCAAAGGAGTGGTGAGAGAACCCCTCCTTGTGGAGTACCTCTGCTCACTCTACGTTGAATATAGGCACTGCTCCACTCTGTCACGACAGTTCCCATCCCTTATATGAAGATGAATCAGCCTCTATAGGGTCTTCAGTAGAAAAGAAGAGAGGCTGATAGGCCTAAAGTCCTTTGGGGATGCATGAGAGATCTTGCCCGCCTTGGGAATAAACGTAACCCTCACGTTCCTGCAAAGTCTAGGGATATAGCCCCTAATTATGCATTTTGTTTGAGTTGTGTTATTAGGAAACAATACATTTCTAGTTCTTGAGGCTAATCATCCCGGAATTGTAACAACGAGCTCCCAAAAAAACTACTATCTCTATTGGCAGCACTTCGTGGCATACTTTGTCGAAGGCTTTCGTTATAACAAGTAACGCTGCTGTACAGTACTCCTTATTTTTCATGGCACATTGGACTCTGTGAGTTTGCTTAGTCGTTCCGTGCTTTGGTTTAAAACCGAATTGGTGGAGGGAAATAACTCAATTCTGCTACGCGGTTTTAAAGATGCGTAAATTTAGCCGTATGCAGCTTTTGGAGAACTCTGGCTGTTATTAGGTCATAACCCGGTGACTTTTTGTTGCGACTAATTAAATGACGTCTGCCACTGAGAACCTTGAGATGGGGAGATCGAGCGGACCAGTCGAATCTAAAAAGTTTGAGACCTGTTCTTCCTTGGTGGCCATACAGTTGAAAGGTGTTGGACGAACGTTTCTGTCTTCTCGTCTTTATCTCTCCTAGTAACTTCACCACTTGACTTTTATCAAAAAATTAATTTTTTTTATATATAAAAATTTGGTGCCACCGTGTTTGTGCTCAAACTCTTCCGAAACCTATATTTATATTTGGTAGGTGTGAGAATAAATCGTAAAGTATATTTTATGCTTGTCAAAAGGTTGCCACCTGCTTAAAAAGACATATATAATTAAAAAATACACAAGTTATATGAAATATTACAATTTGGGTGTCAGGCGGTTCGTCTCGGAAAAGGTGTATACATATATTTTAGAGAGTGCTGCCACTTTTTAAAAAAGAGAAACAATATTAAATAAAATATACACATGTTTTGAAATATTAAAATATGGGCATCAAACGGTTCGCCTCTGCAAGGAGAAGGTTAATACACAGTTTAGAGAGGGATGCCACTTGTTTGAAACGCCTAGTGTTATTAAATTATAAACAAGTATATAAAAATTAAAATATGAGTATCAAGCGGGTCATTTCGGTAAAAATTAGGTTTATAGTCAACTATATTGTGAAGAGGGTTGCGTCTTGCATAAAAAGTCGTGTTTAAATAAGGTGTACACAAGTTAAGTGAAATAGAAAAATGTGAATGCCAAGCGGTTCATCTGTGAAGAATATTCACTATTAACTTGTATCAGGGTTGCCACCTGTTTGACAAGTTGAATTTAATTAATTACACAAGTTATATGAATGAGGAGAGTATGAGTGTCAAACTATTTAATTCGCTGTGGAGAAGGCTTATAGCATTTAGAGGTGGTGGCAACCAGCTTTAAAAGGTGTGATTAATAAAATTTAACACAAGTTATATGAAACAGTAAAATATAGGTGTCAAACGGTTCATTTTCGATGACAAGGGGTTTATAGCAAGGTCCAATTAAATTAAACTATACGCAATATGAAATAGTAAAGTACGGTTGTCAAGCTATTTATTTCGCTAGGTCAAAGTTTATATGTATATTTTAAAGAGGGTTGCCACCTTTTTTTAAGTAAAATTTTATTAAATTGTCCGCAAGGGTTTCATACCCTTGAAATATGGAAGTATAAATGTCGAGCGGTTCGCCTTGCCAAGGGCAAGGTGCATATCTTTATTTTTTGAGAGGGTTGCCACCTGTTCTATGCAACAGTAACCAGAAGGCGTTTTCTGATGACATGTACATAAATATAAAGAGCAATTAATGAATAAATAAATGCAGGAATTTTTTTTTAGTATTTTTTATAACTGTAAGTATACGTGTTTTTCAAATCACGACCACATTTATTCTCTAGCTCTTGAAAATAATCAGAGTTATTTCCCCAAGTATTACAATAACAATTACTTTAACAACTACTTTAAGCTAATGGAAACCGCTACAATGGAAATGAATCGTTTAATCAACTTGTCGAAAGCAAACATTGAAATAAAAAAAAGAAACAATAAACAAATGAAACAAATGAATTATTCAAAACCAAATGCCAAATAGAGTAAAAACGACAAAATGAACAAATAAATTAAAGTGACAAGAAAATAAATTGCCCGCCGAGTGAATTGCATGCATTTTGCGCATTCGCGTAACGCAAATCACGGAAGGACTTAGTAGAGCTTACAACTCAATTAGGCGGAAAGTAGGTGGTTCAAAGTCTGCCCGCCAATATTCAATGCGGCATGAAAATCGTGCAGCGCAGCAGCAAAAAGAGTGAACGAAAATCTTGTAATACCCGATGTACTATGTACATATGTACTATGTACTATAGGTATATGCGAATACTAAAAACAAAAAAAAAAAAAAAGAAATGAAGTAAAAGAAGAAAAAAAGGGTAAAATATTGTTAACCAACAGCATTCAATATTTCCGGGCTGACAAGTGTCTGTGGTTAAGCCGACCACAACGGAAGTTTAAATAATGCAAAACTGTTTAATGAATTGTGCTGCGCTGCCACACGCCACGGCGCACTGCCACATCACCGCAATACATCAGTGGCGGCACAGTGGTCAACAGGTTGCAACAGGTTTAATTCTCACAGCGCGATGAACAATGGCTTAACAAACACGCAGCATACCAAACGAACAAACGAACGAACGAACGAACGAACGAACGAACGAACGAATGCGCAAGCGAATGCGAATCCGGTTGGTTGTGGCCCACGAAATGTCCATAATTCGTAGTGGTTGTGAGCTTTGCACCGCTTGCTTTCAATAAACAATGAAGGAATGACGGACGGCAGCTATGGTGTGGTGTGACACGCGCGGTGGTAGGCCACTGCAATTTCACCTTTCTAGCGGTTTGACATACACATCGCTTGCCCTACACACACACACACACACAAATGCACTTGCATTCAAATATACACACATATGTGTGCATGTGTGTGTGTGTGAGTGTATGTGTGCACCTCCCGGAGCTTACCACCCAATGCAGTGAAATATGAATTCGGTTTTCCCTGAGTGCACTTAAATGCGATGATTTTACAAAGAACAAAACGAAAAACAAAAAACAAAAACAACAACATATTCATACATATGTACATATGTATAGTGAATAAAAATATGTATGTAAGTATTTTTCATGGATTTCCGCAATGAATGAAGTGGTGGGTATATTTAATCGCTTATGGTTTTATTTGTGAGCGTGTGCTTGAGAGGCGCTGAAAAGAAAGCCTATTCAGCAATTTTTGGAGCGAATGAAAAGCATTTATGTACATATAATGTTGAATGCGCGAAATTTTTCTTTTGAAATTGAGGAGATGTCAGCGAATTTGTTATGCGCGACTCCATATGGTTTATTTTCACGTTGACACAAAAAAAATTTTAAAATGAATTTATTGCAATTTAAAATAAATAAATAGCATTTTTTAGGTAAAAAATCGTTACAAGTTGTAAATTAAAGAAAGTGGCGATTTTGTTTAATCGATAAACTCCTTTAAGTACTGTTCCCTTTTTACCTTCTGCTCTTCCGACAGCGTGAAAAGTTGACGTACATTTATTGGGACCATTTTGCGTCATGTTTGGTTTGGAGACAACCCGGTTACGGCGTTGTGCCATCTTTAGCGTCACTTTTCGTTCTGAACAATATATGTTTACTAGAGCTCTTGTTAAAAATCGACTAACTGACTACTCGATTAGTCGACTAGTCGACTAGCTACTTTTTTAATAATTGATTAAGGAATAGCAGCTATTTGATTAACCGTTCACTTTGGACTAACCGCTTGTCATCGAGTAGTCTGAAAACGACTAACCGAAATTATTCGAATAGTGATAACTACTCGCAATTAAGTAATAAAAACTTTATTATAGTCGAAAAAAAGGGCTTTCTCAACAAGCACAAAAACATTCAAAAACATATAAAAAATTAACATTTATTGAAGAAAAACAACTAGTCAAACAATTGAAAACGAAATGTCGATGGACCAATTGCTTATGGTCGGTTTGTCGAAAAAGTTGAAAGGAATCGATTAGTCGACAAGTCACTTACATCCCTAAGTTACCTTCGCGCTAGCAGTACAATTTAAAGTCCCAAAAGTTCAATATACACTAGGCATCAAATGAAAGTATAAATATATTACCTACTGCCCACCTAACAGCATTCACTTACTTCCTACATTTTCACTTACAGTTAAATTTATAAAGCATGTCATGAAGAGGCACCGTTATGTAAATAAACCATTCATATAAAATTTGCACTTATTATTTATACGCAAAAAATATTTTCTCGATGGAGAGTGATTAGTCTGTGCTGGTCAACTAATAAGCGCGCGTCATATGAAAGTATAATTTTAGTTTATGTTGAATTTTAACGAGGTAAAACCGACTTTTACGCAAGATTTCACAAAGTTGAGTTTATTAAGTGAATTTCTGTTATGCTGAATAGTTTTTTGTTCTGTTTTTAGTGGAAAATGCGGAAAACTGAAGAAATTCGGAACTTAATTGTAGAAGATAGGAAGAAGGGTGAAACTTACTCAAAAATTTCTGAAAAATATTCCATTTCGATCGGAGGAGCAAGAAAGATTTTTGAAAACTTCAAAAAAAGGAAGACATGCAAGACCCAGTATGGGGGAGGTCCAAAGCTCAAAATTTCGATACAGGATGAGCGGCTCATGAAAAGAAAAGTTGCGAAAACCCCTGAAATTTCATCGAGGGAGTTGATCGAATGTTTTGATTTGAATGTTTCCGTCAGTACAATGCAGAGAAAATTACGAACATTTGGTTTGAAAAACTATGTCGCAAAAAAGCGACCCCTGATTTCCATTGCGAATAGGAAAAAAAGACTGCAATTTGCAAAACAGTATGTAAACATGCCAACCGTATTTTGGGACAAAGTAATTTGGTCCGATGAGTCCAAATTCGAGCTAAGGAGTTCAAAAAAACGTAAACGAGTGTGGTGTAAACCTTCTGATCGCTTGAAACCGCAGTGCATACAATCAACGGTGAAGCATGGAGGCGGGTCTCTCATGGTTTGGGGCTGTTTCTGCAAATTTGGTGTGGGTAATTTAGTCAAAATGGATGGACGAATGACCGGTGCTTCATATGTTGATATTCTTACCGAAAATTTGGCCATAAGCGCGGAAAAAATTAATTTGGGGTCGTTTATTTTCCAACAAGATAACGACCCCAAACACACGTCCCGCCTTGCTAAACAGTTTTTTGAAGAAAACGACATCGAAAAATTAAATTGGCCAGCCCAATCGCCAGATTTAAATCCGATTGAGCATTTGTGGTCCATTTTGGACTCCAAAATACCAAAAAGCAGCCGCACAAACTTGCAGTCATTTTTATTAGAGATGAAGCGTCAATGGGTTAATATTCCATCGGAAATGTTAGAAAATTTGGTTCGAAGCATGCCGAAACGTCTTCGCGCAGTAATTCAGAGCAAAGGTGGGAATACTAGTTACTAAGTTTACTTTTAAAACACAAATGTTCTCCTTTTTCACCAGCTTATACTTTCATTTGACGACTTTTGATTTAGAATACTTATTTTGAAGTTAAAAAATAAAATTTTTCTTTCGATTTCTGGAAAAAGATATACCCTTATATAATTTGCTATTCAGAGACCTATGGAAATATGATAATATTGTATGGCTTACGATTTATTTATTTTAATAAATCTGAACTGAAATAACTGCTATGAAATTTATACTTTCATTTGATGCCTAGTGTATGTAGATAATTTTCATATTGAAATTATGAAGCTCATTTGTTGATAACTATAAGTAAGACGAATTTTTAAGTTACTCATAATTATATTGAGACTAATGTATATTATACAAGTCTTTCCAATACCTTTCAAATAAAAAACTGACATAGAGTTCAAAAAAATTATTTTTGATATACAAATTTTTTTCATAATAATTGTCGGCGGAAATTATTTTTTTTAGTCTTCGATACCTATTTAAAGCTCACTTGCCAAAAATCAAGATATAAATATATAAATAAAGATATAAGGCCCAACTGCGTGAAAGCAGTTTGTCTATTTAACTCAGAGTTTACCAGTTAAATTGATAAATTTGCTTGTACAGCAGAATGTTAGACACAAACTCAAAGTTAAAGATATAAATATTTAACCTAGCAATTACTCTGGGTTAAATTGTTATATTTATGACATTTTGTCATAAATAAATAAGAAATAAATTTGGCAATCAAATTTTTTCAAAATAAACGAAAAAATTTGAAACGAATGGCGAATGAGGATTCCATCGAATGCGTAGGTTCCAACTGCTTTAACAGAGCTTTGGCAAAGCGAAGTGATTACTTCCACGAAATTAGAGATCAAGCATTCCAAGCATTTCGTTGTTATACTAGAACCTCCAAATTATTTTGATTTTGAATTGCAATAAGTTAATAAAATTTAAAGAAAATTTCACAAAGAGAAATGTACGTAGCCCGGGTTACTATATTTATTTGATACAAGACAATGTCTAGGTCACGAAATTTAATGTATAAATCTGAGTTACTTATCTCTTTTATTATAAATTTAACTTTGGATTTTCCGCAAGTGGGCCTAAGCAGCTCAGAGTTAAATTTTTACTCTAGCAACTCAGGCAATGCACAATTTTTTTTCTTTGAACAATAACTTGTTCGTTTTTAATAAGAAAGGTCTCTAAGAAGTGATTGTGTCCCTTTGCCAAAGCTCTGCTAAAAGAATTTCAGCGAACGGATACGAAAAAAGGTATTAGTTTAATTTTTTTCACTATATCCGAAAATTTTTTTGACAAATTAAAACAATTTTTTCTTCATTTTTGAAAGAATGTCATACACTTAACAATTTAACCGTGGTTAATTGCTAGGTTAAATATTTATAGTTATAGTTAGTGCGAAAAAAATGTTTAGGTCTTCAAAAGACTTTTAATTTGAAACTTATATTATATTATTTAAAGATTTGAAATACTGCACTATTTCATGACAACTTCACCCCTGGTTTCCAAATCATTCCGAAGAAGTGCCAAAATAATCTCGAACTTTTCCCGAAATAGTCCTGAAATGGTTCCGTATTTCTAAATACAATAACAATTCGGCGCTTACACTCGCTGCATATTTGGCCGAACTTCTCCTATAATTTATGGTACATATCTTGGTGTTTTAATACAAATTGAAGGGCCTACATTTTTACGCTAAATCCGAACGGTAAATGAGCGAGCGATATAAGAAAACAACTTTTCTATTATGTTGATGCCACTTGTCAGGATTTGAACCTGGGCCCTACCGAAAGAAGTGCACACACGCTATACAGTCGGGTAGGGTGGTTCTCATAATTGGTATAAAAAATGTTTTTCTCAAGATAACACCACGGACCACCGTGAAGGTCGTTGAAAATCTTTTACTTATGACGCCACAGTGGCTCTGCTGAAGTTCAAAGTTAACGAAGACTGACGATTGACACAGCAGATGATTGCTAATAAATTTGGCTTGAAGGTCATAACTTAGGAACCAAAGAGAGCAGAGCTAGGTAAGGAATTATATCTTACGCTGCGATAGTCTGATGGAAAGCCGTTGAAGTGAACTATAACACAACGAAACTAATCAGCGTACAGCGATCGACCTGCATTACGATCACTAGGGCTGTGCCCAATAGAAGTCTTGAACGGGATTTGTCACATGCCTCGAATAGCTCATTACATCAGGAAGTCCGCTTCTTATAGTGCCCTATGGCTAATTGAACTGGTACTTTAGAAAGAACGTACGTTGTGCCATGGGCTATCAGTTCACGATCCGGAAATTCACAATAAATCGGACTACGGGAATCTTTAGAAGCATCTCTGCGTCTTCTGGATTCTATGAGTGTTTTCCAATCGTAGGTTTTTGCCTTATATATAGGATGCTTGTAGAACTCTTCTAGTTTTTCAAATAGCCAGATAATGATCCAGGTACTCAGATTCGGAAAGGCGACAACGAGCCTGGTGAATCTCAGAGACCATAGAGGCTAATGTGCCTCTGAGTCTCATCAGGACACGGATCCCCCATAACTGAATGAATGAGGCAAACTGTAAGTGGAAGAGCTCAGAATCCGTCTGTGCAAAACTAAAATGAGATTTCTGAGAAAATGCTGCTACTTTAGAAGCTTGAGAAGGGTGTGTAACATGGATTGAAATGATTTGCTTAAATTTGTAAACTCCACGGACAGGATCTTCTGTTCTATATTATTCGTTCTATATCTGGTTCTACGGTGAGTAAGTGGTATTAAAATAAGACCTTAATGCTAATTGGAGATTTTCCCTCGCTACTGCTACCAACCACCCAATAAAGAAATATTTACGCCAAACATATAGAGGCCTATACAAATAGAATACATGGAAATCATCTGAGTTGAGCCCAAGTGTTTCCTTTGATGCTGCTTCTGTACTTAAACTTTCAAAAATTGTAAACATTTGGTAACATTGAACAATAGAGTAGAACGCGAGCAAAATACATTTGCAGCAAGTAGCATTCAATAGAAAAATAAATAGATTTGCCACAGAATGTCAGAAAGAAATGAATGCGCAACATATATGGAGATTACGTATACGCACTGGCGTTGGTTAATATAAATTACCCAAACTACATAGTAGGTACTGAAAAGTCAACGTATAAATGAAAATAAATTAGCATATTTTTATTTTCATGCAAAAACAAAAAAAATGTGAAGCAACGTAATAAACGAACGACTATAAAAGATATAAGTTAAGAACAGCTATACTCAGCTTGGGCAAAAAAACTATGCAAATTTAAAAACAACAAAAATGATGAGCAAACAATATGCGAATTTGTATTTGAAATGCATGGAATTTAAAATTGGTGCAGTCGCAGCGTTGACAGCAGCAGCAGTGGCAGCAGATAGGCAGCCTCTAACTAAATTGGCGCAGAATAATAGAGGTCGAAAGTGTAGTGGGTGTGTGCTTTCTCTCTCAATTGCTTGTGTGTGTGCGTGGTGTGTGTGTGTGTCATGCACCTGCCTTTCGTGTAATTACGCACATACTGAATGGACGCTTTTATATTTTTTTAATACTGTTTTAAGTGCTGCTGTATTAGCGTACATTATTTTCTTTGAACTTGCGCCTGTGCTTGTTTATAAAATTTCATAGATCCGATTATATGCCACTGAATTTTACCTGCGGTTTCGCTCGCACGGCAGTCGGTTTAACGTTATGAACTCGAATGCAACCGAAAAGGAAATAAATAAGTTCAGCAAGGGTAATAACTTTTTACACATTTTTAGTTTTTTTATTTTTTATTATCTAAAACAAATCTACTCCTACTTCACAATTATTACCACCTTTTCCGAATCTTACTTAATAGATTATTTCCGAAGTACCAGTCTCTTTCAGGTAAACAGTTTTGCTAACAAGCTTGCCAGATTTCTTAACCTAATTTTTATTAATGATGACATGCATTTTTCTCTACATGAATGTCTAGACCCATTATTTGCTGTCGATATGCATCATGTCCCGCTCGTTCTTAATCTTGAATTTTACGATTTTAAAAGCAGAAATATTAGTCAACCCACAAGATTTTGCTTTAATCGTTGCAATTTTCAAATTGTCAACAGTGAGATTTCAGCATTAGACTGGGACATATTATTTGAAAGAACCAGTGTCGCGGAATGCTTTGATGTTTTTAAAAACAAAACCAGGGAAATTTGTATCAATAATATTCCGCTATTAAAAAGGAATAATTATAAAATTCCTTAGCATACTAAGGATCTGAAGAGGTTAAAGAATCTGTGAAATAGATACTATAAGAAATTCAAGTCATCTAAATCGTTAGTGCATAAGGACAAATACCTGCGATATGCTAGTGAATTTAAAGTTATGAGTAAAAATCTTCATAGCGACTTTATTCGTAAATATGAATGTGACATAAAATCCAACCCCAAGTCTTTCTGGAATTTTGTTAAGACCAAACGGTCTTGCTCTAGTATTCCATCCGACATTTTCTATGATGATTCCCATGCGTCAACCCCTGAAAATGCTGTTAATCTCTTTGCTGATTTCTTTCAGTCTAATTTTGAACCGGAGTCTGACCCCGCCAGTAATATTATCCCAAATGTTAGTTCCCCGATCAACTTTGGTTCTTTGTCTTTATCCCTTGATGACGTTATGGATGGAATTTTGCATATCAAGTCTAATTCGCAAACTGATATAGATGGATTATCCCCTATTCTTCTAAAAAAGTGTGAAGCTTTTGCTTATCCACTGTTGTTAATCTTCAATAAGTCCCTGTTATGCGTAGAATTCATTGAAGCTTGGAAGATAACCTCTATTACACCTATTTTTAAACATGGTAATAAGAATAACGTTGCAAATTATCGGCCTATTTCCAAACTGTCGACAGTTTCTAAACTATTTAAATACATAGTTAAGCAGAAGTTGTATTTTTCAGTTAAACGTTTAATATCTGACAACCAGCATGGCTTTGTGGTCGGTAGGTCGACGGTAACAAACCTAGCTGTATTCACAGAATGTTGTATGTCCGCCTTTAATGATCGTCTCCAGGTTGATGTGGTATTTACTGACTTTTCCAAAGCATTTGATAAGGTCAACCACTCAATTTTAATTTCCAAATTAGCTAGTCTTGGCTTTCATTCTGTGTTCCTGTCTTGGGTGGAGTCTTATATTTCCCTTCGTTATTGTGTAGTTGTTGTTGATAACGTTCCCTCCTATCCTTTTATTGCCTCGTCTGGGGTTCCCCAAGGTAGTATCTTGGGCCCTTTGTTCTTTGTATTGTTTATAAATGATATATCTGATTGCTTCGTTAACTCTAATTTTCTTCTTTATGCGGATGACTTGAACATTTTTACTACAATTTCGAGGCCCTCAGACTCCTTAAAGGTTCAATCAGACCTAAATAATGTAATAACGTGGTGTAGAAAAAATCAATGACCATTAAACATTGGTAAATGTTTTCATCTTTCTTTCTCTAAGTCTCGTTCCCTCATTCCTACAACATATTTCATTAATGACTCTCGGCTCTCCACTCTTGATGAAATTTCCGACCTTGGGGTGGTCTTTGATACAAAATTCTTATTCCATAGTCACATAAACTGCACTATCGCTAAGGCTTACTCAATGCTTGCCTTCCTTCGCCGATTTTGTACAGATTTCACAGATCCTTACACTCTAAAGTTGTTATATACTTCGCTTGTTCGCTCCAAGCTGGAATATGCTGTATTCATATGGAGACCGTATCACGACTGTTACATTAAAAGACTTGAACGTATTCAGAAAATTTTTGTAAAATTTTCTCGCCGATCTCTTAACTTTGTAGAACCAATACCTCCGTACAATGCTAGATGTCTGTTAATTAATCTCAAATCCTTACATATTAGGAGGAATATTCTCTCACTCTCCTTCGTGTTTGACATCTTAAGTGGTGAGATTGATTCTCCGTTCCTTCTCGAACGAATATATTTTCACATTCCGCAAAGAAGTCTTCGAAATCATGACCCTTTCTTCTTAGAAAGAGTCCGAACTATTTATGCCTCTCACGCTCCTTTACTTCGTACATTAAAAGAGTTCAATTTGCTTTCAAATACTCTGGCCATTGATTTTGGTTCTGCTAAATATAACTTTAAAATGCTTTTAAATGAATTTTATAAATAATGTAGAAGAATATACACCCAAACTGGCGTCCCTACTGACGTCTGTAATTGAGTTCATATTGGCGTCGTTTCTGGCGTTCTGTTGGCGTCCCTTCTGGCGTACATATGTACTTGCTTATCTTAAAGTATACCACCGACGTCCCTACTGGTGTCTCAACTGGTTGCACACTTATATTCGATGTCAGCCATTATAAAGATTATACCTTTTTTAACTTCAAACATATATGTATTTACAAATTAATTAATAAGTTGTCTGTAGAAATATCTTTCTGTAGACTAAATAAATAAAAAATGAATATGTAATACTTTCTAATATGTGTAGTCTGTAAGAATTTTGTATTCATTGATTTCATAAACAAATAAATAAATTAAAAAAAAAAAAAAAATTGCCGATTATGGTTGGTTGCTGGAACTTTTTTTGTTATTAGCAACTGCGCAGCATACCTTTCGGGTTTAGCGACAACTAATTTATCTATTACCAATACACATCGTTATCAAAGGATGGTGACATTCGGAAGTCTCATTTATGTGATTAAGTTTTCTTAAGCCTACTTCCTCTTAACCCCTTAACGCATATTTGCTTAACTTAATATTTTCATATAATATACGTTTTTAAATATCTGGCAACCTCTCCAAGTTATTTTGAAAATAAAGTTTTCTTAAAACTTCTTATTTATATATTAATATTTGATTTGACTTTTTATAATTTTAATTGATTTTTTAAACTCTCTCCAAAAATGTTTTTTGAAATATGGCGTTCTCATATTTTTTAGTTTGCCACTCATATTGTAAAATAATAATTTAAGTAGATTGTTCTTTGAACAGATGGCAAACTTTTTTCAAAACATTTTGGAAATTCAGCTTTCGTTTTATACCCATATTTTAATATTTGACTTCATTCATTTGTTTGAATGAATTTAGCCTTTTAAACCTTGCCAATTAATTTGAATGAACAGTTTTTAATAGGTGGCAACCCTCATTAAACATGTTTTCGCGTAAATTCATTCGTTTTAGAGTATTACTGTTATATTTCAATAAGCTTATAAATATCATTAATTTAATGTTTTTAAACACGTGGCAACACTCCTAAAATATATTTTCCTGATTAAGTTTGTTTAAGCCTACGGTCTTTGAATGCCACTTCGTAATACTTCCTTGAACCTAATAATTTAATTTAGTATGTTGTCTTCAGCAAGTGGTAACCCTCTCTAGAAGTATTTTCAAAATAAAGTAAAAACTCTTTCGTTTGATACCCATATTTCAATATTTGATTAAACTTATTATAATTTCAATTAATTTTTATTAAACTGGTGGCAACCTTTCCCAAATCATTTTTTAAATTAAGTTTTCTTATAATTTTTATTTTGACACTTATATTGTAAAATGCTATCTATTTTTTTTATTCGAATTTAAACAGGTGGCAATCTTCATTCAAAATATTTGGAATATTGCGCTTTATACCCATGCTGCAATATTTTATTTCATTCACTGCTTTGATTGAATTTTTACCATTTAAGCAAGTGGCAACTCCCTTAAAAAAAATTGCTTCTTTGGTAAACTATATAACGGAATACTTAGACACGTGCTAAATCTTATTCAGATCTATACAGCCGTTTTATAGCAATGTGTGATTAAACTTAATTATTTAATTGACTATAACTTTTTTAAAAGGTGGCAACTCTCCATAAAACATAACCCATGTATTAACGTTAAGTATAGACTATTCATGTTCTAAAGTTTGTGCAACTCCGTCCAGCCGTTTAGACCCGAAAAGGTTATAACATACTCACACAATATCAGTAGGGCTTACCTGCGTGCTTTGAATATAAATTTATTTTGAAGGTTTCTTAAAAAACCGAAAGTTTACGTAGGCAGAACAAGGTTTGCTTTTTATGTTTCTAATTTTTGGCACGTGTAGTGTTGCCTGGGAAAGTTTGATATATAATACTAAAAACCCCCTCCGAACTTTCTGATTATATAGTTGATTTTTGCGTTTATTAAAGTGACTAAAAATTCATAACGGGTCATTGATATGACAAAATTTGGCGTGATAACCTTGTGGAAAAAGGTGTACTCGCTTTGGATTGAACACATTTCAACAAAATCGCCCAACGGAGCTGCTCCCATCGGACTGGACAAAATGTTTCGAAAATTGTGTGATATTAATTCAATATTGTATATCATGGAGAATATTTTTAAAAGCAATAAAAGAGCTTGTTTCATGTTAGGCCAGAAATATTAAATAAAAAGTCTCATACATTGGTATGTATCAATAAATATTATATATTTTAGGATGAATCAAAAACTGGTAGTGGAATAGGTGTGGGAATCTACGCGGTGAACCCTCAAATAGAGTTATCTCGGTATCTTCCGGATTCCAGTAGTGTTTTTCAATTAGGAGTTTTTTCCATATGGGAGTATAGAGCTCTTCTATCGTTGAGCGACGTAGGCCAAATATCGCAATTTTTTTTTTCAAATAGCCAGGCAGCGATCTGGTCTCTCATCTCCCGAATGATGATATTGAGCTCGGTGCGGTGCAGAGAGTAGTTTGCGAACTTTGGTAGCTGGCACAGCGTCACCCTGATATTGGTACCGCAGCACCGTTACATTTATCTGGGGATGAAGATATCCCAACACGGGCTCAACAGAGTAAACTATAAGTGCAAGCATCGTGTAGGGTATGTTAGAGCCTGTGGCTCCTTTTCAAGGTAAAAAGTCCTTATACTCTCATTAAAATGGATCGAACCGGCGTTTCCTAGCTAGTCGCTGTTTTCTCAGGAGTCTGTGCACTGGGCACGCATGCTGCGCGAATGGAATTGGAGCACACCGTCTACTACCGCAGTTGCAACTCACTAGGTGTGGAAGAAAAGGTGGAGCACCTCCTCTTTGCGGAAATATAATGATATTTCTGGGCAAATTTTATTTTGGGAACCTTAAATTCCACAACACCGCGGGCTAGACATGGGGTTTCTTCTACTCTCTTTTCTCTCTTACTCTTCATCGGCGAGCACGTGGTATTAAAATGATACTCGTTGCACTAATTGGCGTTCTTCACTCGCTACTACAGCCAATTAGCATACCAACATAGCTTAGAACGATTTTAGAACCAACGGGTGTTTTTTTAGACTTATAGAACTTTCGATAGGGATAGCTGTCACTTGACAGCTGGTAAATGACATTTCGTTTTGACATTTCTGTTAAGTAAGCATTGACAAATCATCATACTTTAAAAATCAGTGTTCTGTTCGGCAAACTTATAGAGCACTTCGTGAATTTTATGGTCCACATAATCAAGCCTGATAACAGCTTATTCGTCGAACTGTTTCGAACAACATTTATCCTACCCGATGAAAAACCCACAAAATGACAAAGAACTGTACGTACAGAAGAAAATATTGTTACTGTAAGTGATAGCGTTGGTGAAGATCCGAATTTGTCTATTCGCCGCCGTGCTCAACAAGTTGGACTTTGCCCATCAACAACATGGAAAATTTTGCGCAAAAATCGCGTCGTTTGTTTGCTGAATGGTGCCTGAATCAGTTGGAAATTGATCCATTGTTTTATCGACAAATTATGTTTAGTGATGAAACAAAATTATCGAGACACCATTGCATCCTTTAAAAATGAGGCCGGAGTGAATGATTACCGATTATTTGTTTCGAAATTTGCATAACATCTGCAAGAATTTTGGTGCCAACTAGATGGTGCCACACCTCATACTGCCATTCGAACTATCGATTTGTGGAAAGAGCAATTTGGCGATAACATTATGTCAAAAAAGGGTACAGTGAATTGGCCTCCAAGATCATGTGACTTAACCCCATTGGATTATTTTCTTTGGGATTATGTAAAGTCTCTGGTTTGCGCTGATAAATCAACAAGAATTGAAGCTTTGGAAGCCAACATAACTCATGTTATTAACGAAATACGCCCAGACTTGCTCCAAAAAGTTGTTCAAAATTGGACTTATCGCATCCGATTCACCAAAGCTAGTCGTGGCGGACAAATGCCAGAAATCGTTTTTAAATATTAAATGTCATAAAAATATCTTTCAAATAAAAAAAAAATTTGGCATCATACTTCATTTTTTATGTGTTTTATTTTAATTTAAATTTCTATCAGTCTAAAACAAAAACACCCTTTATTTTAGGACCATTTCGGGACTAGTTTCGAACTAGTTCAGTTGTACAATCTCATAAGTACATACATCTACTATATATTCATCAGCAGTCTTTCCCAAACTAGTGGTATGATACCTTTTCGGTTTTTCTGTATTTTTACAATATATTTCAATATTTGGCCAAGTTTCTCTTTCAAATTGTAGTCACCTAACCAGATGTTGTTCCACTATCCCCAATAGTTTTAAGACGACTTCAAAAGGCAGATAATATTTATGATTTTTTTATGACAGAAATCCACTCAAATTAACAACTGACCTCTTCGTCACTACGAGTGATATTTACATTCTCCCTCCCTTTCCTATTTATCACAGTCATTAACCTTAACATCTGTAACATAAATCTTTCTCTCAGTGATATATCATCATCAGTCAACATTTTTGTTTTGAATTAAATCTTACTTAGTAAATAGAGTTAATTATTTAGCTGTTGGTAATAAAAAATCTAGTGGTTATAAGTACAGCAAGTTCTGGAGTATCTTAGGTCTATTATATTTTGTAATGTTCATAAATGACTGCAGCCACTGTTTTAAACATTGTGAGTACCTCGTCCGTGCAGATGATTTAAAAATATTTTACAAGATACAAATCATTTTTATATCTGCCTTCTTCTTCTATAGTTAGTGCCGCCGAAATAAGTTAAAAACCAACATTGAAAAATACTTGACTATTACTTATAAAAAATTCGATCACCTCTTTTATTTATCCTATATCTCTCTTTCAGCTTTGTTGATTATTTTCCTGAACTACATCATTACCTAAACATTTTCGTCAGTAGCTTTTATAAAACGAAATAGTCTTGAAGTTAAGGATCCATAAACTAAAAAGCTTACATATAATGTTTTGGAAGATCGACAATCCAATGCGTTCAAAAGACATTTATTTATGTGATATTTGCTTTGTGTCGACTAAGATTCGATTCATCAATTCCAACTTATGTTTCGCACTGGGCGGGGTTATTGATTGTGTCTGTCTTTTACAATTCATAAAACTCAATGTTTCAATTAAATGTCTACGTCACTATGAAATATTTACTGTCGAACTGTGTAGAACGAATTATGCTCAGAATGAGCTAATCTCAAGTTTATTAAAGCAATTTAGTTTATTGAGTAAAATTAAGATGACAGATGTTTTTGCTAACCGTTTAAAATCCCTAATCCAATGATTTGTTATCTAGTCTATAAGTTTTGTAAAACCATAGACGTGAATAAAATAAAATGCAATTAAAAATTTCCACACTTCTTAGTTTTGTTAAATTGTACTTTGTATTTATTGATTCGGCAACCCAAACTCAACTACTTCCTTTAACCTCAACCGAATCTTAATTAGATTGTTTCAATTACTTTTACCTCTACTTTTGCGCAAACTTGCTATATACATAGCTACGTACTTTCCCAATACCCAGAGTAAAGTACACACACACACACACGCCCACACAAGCGCACACATGCATGTACATACCTTATCCTATGGCCTCACATTAGTCTTTGCTTTTTGCTCGAAATTTTTCCATTAATTCTGCTGCATTCACTGCTTCTGTCAGTGTCTGCTTCTCTCTTCTCTTGCTTCGATCCAAAATTTAAATTCAAATTCAGATACTGATTCAGATTCAACTTTCGATTCAGCTGCAATTTCCGCTCTTGCTTCCACACAAATACGTTTTCAAATCTTTTGGAAATGTTCTACGAGCCACTTCAATTCAACTCAATTCAACTCAACTCAACGAATACCGCCGCCGCCTACCTTTAGCGCTTTCCATATTTGGCGTGCTCCTTTTAATCCTACAATGCGCCTTCGCAAGTGTGTCCAAGGAATCCAACTTTTGATTCAAATCAACAGTTCACTCTGTGTCGCGTGGCATTACATCGATTCGTATAAAATTTATAGCTATGTAGGTGCATGCATGTGAAAATCTAAATGTGTATGTGTGTGTGTGTGTGTATGTGTGTCTACGTTGGTATTATGCGAGAATACTTACTTATAGTCGTCTCGTGGCATGCATCATTGCCGTTTGCCACTGTCAAAGTGAAAGGACGAAATAGAGCAGAACATATGCAGCGAGTGCAGCCAGTGGTGGAGTGCGCAAGGAGCATTCGCTTTGACAGAAAGTTTAGTGAGCTTGTAATAAATAGGTATGGATTTCTACACAATCATTTATATAGATATTAAATTGCATATGGGGGCATTCTACGCTAAGTTGGACAACATTTGGCTGTTGTGTTTTTGTGCCGGCTTTTTCGAGATATCGTTTTTGAAACAAAGTTTCGTTTTTTTTTACCTTATTAATGTTTTCGGTTTTTTAAAAACCTTTGGAATGTAAAATTGAAAAAAAAATTAATATTAAAATAAATATAGAATCTCAAATTTGCGATAAATGTGCCGATTTGAAGGTTTTTTTTTTTTGTACAGTTTTTAAAAATATTAAATTGAAGAAAAATAATATCAAATACCATAATAATATTTTTTTTATGCATTACGTGCCCATAACTTAAAAAAAAATATTGAAATAAATAAAATATTAAAATAAATAAATTTAAAAATATATATCAAATCTCAAATGTTTTATACAAAATGTTCATTTTCAAACCACAAGTGCCCATAATTTTGTTGTAAATGGACCAATTTCAAGGTTGTTTTTTAATATTTTGTTTTCCAAAATAATTTTGAAATAGTAAATTGAAAAAAAAATAAACAAAAATATGTATGAAATCTCAAATTTGCGATAAATGGGCCCATTTGATATTTTCTAAATTTGTTTGCTTTTCAAAACACTTCTTGAATATTAAATTGAAATAATAAAATAAAATAAAGCACCATATACATATGTCTAAAATTTCAAATTTTGTATACAAAATGTTGATTTTCCAATATTACGTGCCCACAACTTTGCGATAAATGGACCGATTTAAAAAATGTTTAAATTTTTTGAGTTTTAAAACACTGTTGATTTATTAAATTTAAAAAAAGGAAATAAAATATAAAAATAACTGAACCTCAATCTCAAATTCTTTTATTGAAAGTGTTGATTTTCAAACCATACCTGCGATAAGTGCGCCGATTTGAAAAACTTTCAATTTTTGTTTTTCAATACACGTTTGATATACTAAATTGAAAAAAAGGGGGAAAAAACATTTTAAGATTTCGAATTTTGTATACCAAATGTTGATTTTCTAACAATACATACATGTCGATTTTTTTCAAAAGTTTTTGTAAAAGTCTAGTATTCATTCTACAACTTCTAAGCCTAGTCCGATAATGGGATATATGTTTTTTTTTTTTTTGATTTTTGATTCATGATTAAATTATATATGTTGAAAAATATATTAAAATATAATGCAACAGTCGTCTTTGAATTATTAAAATTTTGCTCACTAGTGCCATTCTACTTCCCTTACCAAAAGCTATTTTCATATTAAGCAAAACCTCTCATGAATATCAGTCTCGATAATATTTTGATCTTACATTGACAGAGTACATAGATATTTTTTTTCTATAAATATTTACTTTTTGTGTTAATCCTTTATATTTGAATAGCCATAGTATCAGAAAAGTTTGTTTCTGTTCCCATTTTTTTCCGGAAGGTAGATAGATTAATGACCGATGTGTCTGACAAACCAAACTTGACTAGAGATGACTGAAAAGCGTCCCAATATCCATCACCGTAATGAAAAAATGACTTTCTCTGCCCATCGTGTAGAGAAGCATTTGGTTCAAGAGAAAATATGAATCCTACAGGGTTTTTCAATAGGAACGCTACAAAAGTTTTTTTAAATAAAACAAAAACGAACGATGAATTAAATTCTTTATTCCTGTGAAAGTCCATTCGATGCCATTATGTATGGAACTCGACTTCTTTTGCATCGACCCCACGGGTACGCTGAACCCAATTTTCGACGGTTTTCAAGCATAAATCGGCCGATACTGCTGCAATTTCACGTTCGATATTCGTACGAAGTTCATCAATCGTCGCTGGCTTGTTGGCATAGACCATAGACTTGACGTAGCCCTACAGGAAATAGTCTAACGGCGTCAAATCGCACGACCGAGGCGGCCAATTGACTCGGCCATTTCGTGAGATAACACGTCCACCAAACTTGGTTTTCAATAAAACGATTGTGACATTCGCTGTGTGACTTGTGGCGCCGTCCTGTTGGAATCACATATTATCCAAGTCCATATCATCCAGTTCGGTTATCATTGAGCGGTAGCGATTCCCATTCATAGTAACGTGCCGGTCTTGATCATCACGGAAGAAGTACGGCCCAATGACGCCGCCGGCCCATAAACCGCACCAAACCGTAATTTTTTCGGGATGCAATGTTGACCCATGGAGTACGTGTGGATTGCTGCCTGTCCAGTAACGCATATTTTGCTTATTGACGAAGCCATTCAGCCAAAATAACGACTACCATAAACTGGACGTAGCGCTCTTAAAGTTGAGGCCATTGACCCACCCCGAATTTCGGTAGTAAATTTTAATAATTTTGACTCGTTGTAAGATCGTATATCTTTTCATGACGAAATGGCAAACCTTACTGAAGAGAAATGTCAAAAGAGCGGGGAAAAATATGGCGTCGGTTGCTGTCATTATCGGTCGACTTTTGTAGCGTCCCTATTGAAAAATCCTTTATTTACAAAACAACCGCCAAAATATAAGTATGAATTAAATACCTATGTAAGAATGAATGAAAGTAATTCATCGAATTGATTAAAAAATTAAAAACAAGAAATTTTAAAAACCATGAAATGATAGATTGTCGTGCAAAGCTTAGAAGCTGCGGAATGAACGATAGTCTTTTAAAAATTATTTTCAAGAAAATCCATTCGTACGTAATTTTGGGAAATAAAAATTTTGTATGAAAAAAATTTTACATTTTATAGAAATACGGGTTTATAATTGCTATCAATTTAATATTCCAAAATTGTTTTGAGATACCAGAATTTCTTATTCCAAAAATAGATATCTCGCAAACGGCTGCACAGAAAAACTTAAAAAAATCGTAGATGTCTCTCTCAATTGATACTATCACATCGCGTGACACAAAAAAACAAGGTAGTTCCATTTATTGGCATTCGTTGTTGTTGCTTACCATTTGATTTTTGGTAAAATAATGACATTTAATCTAATTTATGCTACCTTAGAAGTAAAATTTTTTTTTTTTTGAAAGTAAACAAAAATGTTCATATGTATATGGTCAAAATCATTGGCTTTAACGTTACAGTCGCACGTATATTTTCGTTCATATGTATATCCGTAATATTAAATGATATATAAAAATTTTCAAATGTACATTAAAGTAGGCCACAAGGTTTACATTTTATATGTGTAAACTTTTTTTCCATCGTCAGCAGTTTCAAAGATACGCGAAGTTTTGTCTAGTCTTTAACGTTACATTTTTTGGAAGTGAGTTAGAAAGTAACTCAACACTTGAACGAAAATTAGCGAATCTAGCAGGGCTAAAATTTAAAACAATGTAATTTTCACAAGACCAAGGTTCAACGAAATGATATAAGTATTAACTTGAGAGAAAACTTTCTTTACAACAATTTTGCAAATCCAAATTGGTAAATTTGGGACAAGAAAATAATTATACACTATCTAAAACGTAGAAAATCGAATATTTATTATTCGTTGCAGTGTTTTTTAAATCCTTGCATTGCACTGACCGAGGAAGTTGATAAAACGCATCAATTAACGTGAAATACATATTCCCTCATACTGAGGCATAGAAAAAATGAAACATTCATTATATCAATGGAAATCGCAAGGAATACTAATTATATCCTTCTTTAGAGGTATTTAGAGGTTTATAGATGCTATAGCTTGTATATATGTAAACAAAATATATATGATTAAGTGCGTAATTCAAAAAAAAAAATTTCATTTAGCGTTCCTCGTTCCCGCGATATTGACCATATTATTTTTCGGCCTGATTTGTATTTAACGATAAAATTAATTTTTGAGCTCGAAGCCAGTATAAAGAAAGTATTTTGGAAAAAAGACAACAACAGTCAGGAGTGGTAGAAGTTATAGCTATTTCGACTTGCTGGGCAAGTGCGTAGCCAATGGACCACAGCCGGCATGTAAGTTGCTGTTACTTTTTACCACTTTTCCTTATGTCCTACCAACACAATTCAAGTACGACAGTCTGTCGCTATTAAGTGAATGTAGGTTGAGGGCTCGAGTGCCGGTGGAGTCATGAAAAAAATCTGATGAGGAGATGTGGTGATATTCGAAATAGCTATAATTTCTACCACTACTGACTGCTGTTGTCTTTTTTTCAATCTACTTTTCCTTATAGTGGCCTTTAGCTCAAAAATTAATATTATCGTGTCAACAAAAATATTTAAAAACGTGTGAGCTTTAATGAAGATATTAAACATAAATGAAAATACCTGTTCTATATTATTGGATTGGTTCTTAAATTTTGGTTATGTAGCTTGCAGAAGAACACGAAGCTGAAGATTTCATCAGTCCAATTAAAGATGTGAATTGTGATGGGCTTGAAAATTTTGCCGGCTACATAATTTCCGAAAAATGGTGATAACAAAACTAGGTTTTAGAACGTACGAAGAAACTGATCAAAATTGTTCTCATATTAATTATTTATCAGAAGGCGTTCTTTGCAAGCCGAATACAAATTTTTTGCATATACAGGAAATTTTTGATTCAAAATTTGTTTCAGGTTATGGTGACAAGGAGAAAAATTGCAATATAATCGCTCCTGGTTTGCGATGCAGTCTCTTGTTAAAATTTGCATTTTTTATTTAAAAAGGTAAATGATTTTCGATTTCAAATATATAGCATTGGAATAAATATAGAAAAGAAAATACTCATTTTAATAACATTAAAGTGGCAAGACTATTGATAATATTCATACAAAATTAATAATCTGTCAAAATTTGTTTATTGAAACTACCATGTTAAAAAAGGGTAATTCCTTTTCCAATTTTGTTGATTAATATGCCGATTATTGACATTTGTTCAGATGAAAACATTTGACAAAGCGTTGCCCCATAGGAATTTGTAGGAAAGGGTAATTTTCAAATATATATTGGGCATTACTTACAAAATGAAGAGTTTGATATAATTCGAAAACTTGGCTTTGTTTTAAAAACTAATTGAGATATTTTTTATGAACTTTTAAAAGGATAGGGGGATAAGCTCAAAGAGAAAAGTTTTAGAATGTTTTGCTGACCTTTCCGATTTTTTTTTTTTAAATTAGGTGCAACATTTTGCTAGTTAAAATTTTATTCAGTTAAAATAAACCATTTTTTTTTAAATAAAATGCTTGTTTTACAAACAAAAATAACAAATTATTTAAGGTAATAATAGCAAAAGTTGTAGTTCCTTTCATTGGTTCTGTTGTGTAGTGATTAAAAAATATTAATTCCTGACATTTGCAATTTTTTTTTGTCTTATTATTAAAGCACCTCATCCGAAAAAAATCCTACCCGAAAACCTGTTTTAGATTTTGCTCAACAACAAATTTAGCGTATAATTAGGATCCGCAAAAATTTTGGTTTACGCATATTGTTCAACTTCCGAAAATAAATTTGCGACGTAAAATTCGGAGTATTTTCATCAGATATTACGCATAACACCATCATTTATCTCTTAAAACCATTTGGTAAATTTGACACTGCACTTCGGCCATTCGCAAAATGTGCTCATCATACAAGAATGATAAAAAAACAAGATTGCTCCTGCTACGCAGAGAGCAACTGATAGTGACGTAATAATGGCTAGAGAAGGAGAGAGCAAACAGTAGAGAGAGCAAACGAAGCAAAACGGCAGAATGATTGCTAAGTTTTCTTAGCATTGTTATGTAAATTCTTTTATTTCGTCACAGAATGGATGGATGCTGTCTAATTGACAAAGATAGAACTAGCGGTCCACGGAAGGCGCAATGTTGTATTCTATCATTCTTGCTCATCATATTTAGCTAGTCTAGGTAAGTCACATTCCGTACTGAGATTTGAAAGAACCATTGTTGCATAGATGCTTTGTATTTAGTTAGTGTTAAAACAAAAAAAAGAAACAAACAAAAAACAATATATTTTTTCGACTACGCTTGGTAGCGCGAAATGTACAAATTAGTTTGATTGTCAGGTAGGTTAATATCGCGTCCAAACTGTGACAATGGAATTGCCTTCTTTATAGTATCATGGAAACTACCTTCCTTTTTGTCGCATGCTATGCCAGGAAATATTATAAGTAAAAGAAATCGAAGCCAAATGGTCTCCGATTTAGCGCAGAACGCCCCACATATAATCTGCATGTATCTAGCTAGCTATGTACATATACATATAAAAAATAATAAGTGCTTGAGTTTATATTTGTCTTTCTTTGCCTTAACTTTCGTCTATCTCTTTGTATAACTGGTCGCTACCAGCGTTCAATGACACACCAAATCGAAATGTCACATCGAATGTTTAGAGAAGCAGCAAAACTGCTTTGACACACATACTTAGGTATGTATGTACGTATGTATGTGTGCTTTAGTATGCAAAATGACGCTCATATGTTTGCTTGGCTATGTGTGTGTGTGTGTGTGTATGTGTGGTGTTCACAAAATCCAATGCAAGGCCATATGGCAGCAGTGCTTGCAATATTTCAATTTGCATACTATTTGCGGGTGAATGCATTCGCCAAACACAAACACACACTCAGCCACACACACACATACATACTGACACACCCACACAATTGAAGGTCCGATTTTATTTCTATTTTTTTTTGTTGCTTTTTTTGGCAATTTCATGACAACGTACATATGTAAGTCCGGATATAAGACAATGTGTGCAAATGAACAAACAAAGCAATTCATGTGGGCAAAGGATAATTTTTACATCCGAGAGCGTAAACGCTTCAAGCTTCAAATCGAAATTAGCATATTTCACACTGTTGCGCAACTGCAAAAAATTTCATGTACGAGTATGCATATAAAATTTGTGCAAACAATGCTATGTATATATATAAAAAAAATGTATCCTTTTCCATGCAAAAGTTTCGTTCATGTTATTTTAAATCAAGCAGTATACGAGCGATATGTGGCTAGTAGATTTCGTCAAGCACGAGAATTAATTTAATCAACGCATTTACCAAATTACGACGCACCATATAAACCATTACGCCATTTGTCAATGATCCTCACATAATGAAGTAAACATTCAATTATACCCGCGCTCACACACATCATGAACTTATGTGTGTATGTGTGTGTGTAAATAACACACACACACACGCAAGACCCCTTGTCGTGTGCCAAATGTCAAATACCGCTTGCCACATGCCACATGCCACATCTGATTAACTAGCAACGCCATTGTAGACGATGATTTTTTTGTTTTTGTCAATTTGGTAAATATCCAGTTACATTTTAGGTATAGGTCAACATACAGTGCATGTCATAATAATAGCACTATCACACCATCACATAATCACAAATTTTGACAATTCATATTTCTTAATTTTAACACAAACACTGGTTAAGTTTAAAGTTTATAGAAAACAAGATTACGAAAACCGATGACGTCCTCGAATCAACATCGTCACACTCACAGTGAAACGAATTTCAAAATTTAAATTTAAAAAACTTAATTATGTTAAAGTGTTTTTATTTTAAATCATTTTCCATTTCATAATTACTAAAATATATAATTTGGAAAAACATATCCGGTTTCGACAAAATGGTTATGCATCTGCCAAGTATTTTTGAAGCGAAACTTCTTAGGCGGCGAATCTCAAATGGATTGAAATGAAATTTACAATGTAGAAAAAGAGAGAATGCAAAAAAAAAACACGGCGTATACACAACAATGCTAGGCAATAGAATAACCTTGTTTTTTGATCGCATACAAATCTATTTTTATAAGTACCTACTTAATTGATAATGATAATGGTGTATCAAATTCCACTTACGTGGAAAGATTTATAAATTTCTGCAGTGAGCAAAGAGTAAAGACAGGCATGAAGGAATGAACAACTGTCCTTTTTATTCGCTTAGGTCTCTGTTCTTGCAAAACATTCGTTCTTTTTCTTAGAAAACCATAGAAAACAATGAAGCTGCATACTTTTACCCATTCACAACAAAAAAAAAAAAAAATAGTGTAGCTTATTTCACAATACCAAAACATTAACACACCGTGATTGGTATTATTATCTAATTTGATCCAATGAAGTTGTTAATCTAAATTACTTGAGTTACAGCGGTGGACGCACATAAAATAGAAAAGAAATGTTCCCTTTTTGTATCTGGTTGTTTTTATTAATTTTGTACACCATGGTCGTCACAAATTATAAAATATTTTACTCGAATACATTAGTACCGGGCTTTGTTCACCTATTCGTTGTATATAGCCGCACACCCCACCCGATGTATATACATAGATACTCAGATGTTTGGAATGAAATGCGAAATCGGTAAAGTCATGTACCACTATCCTTCCTTCTGTACAGGGGCGACGGAAGATGTGGGTATGGTGGGTAGAACTACCTACCTGAAATTTCCCATAGTGGGTAATTACCCACCTGAAAATTGGAGCAGAAAAAATTTAGAGCGCATGGAGTAATTTTCATTCTTGTTTATGCTGATTGCGATGATTGAAATTTTTGATCCAATCGAAAAAATCAACAAAGATTTTCAAAAGTCGGAGCTGTGACTCGTTTAGGAAAAATTTGGCTAAATAGTATAAGGTTTACTGAAGAATTTGAAATTGAGAAATCTGTTTTGCCACGCAAAATTTTCAAACGAGTAAATGACAGCAATGTTAAAAATCATTCATTTACAACACCTGAGAATTATTTCCAAAGAATATTATTCTCTCACAACTAGATTTGACACTGAATCAGCGAAGATTCTTAAAAGTCGAGGATGCAGTTGATAAGTTAGATCTAGAAATCCTTATGAATGATTTCATTTCTTTGAATTCACTGTAGAAATGAAACAGTTTCTAAATAATTATTTCCATGTATTATTTATGAACAATAAACTTATTATACGAAGAACAATAAGTTCTTTCCCCGAAACCCGTTGACCTTCTTAATTCATCGACGACCCAATCCATTCACCTCTTACCGCCAGCATAACTACCCTCCCGAACTCAGGACGTTTCGCGCATAGGTATATCGATGTACACACGCGTTGTCTTATATCCAAGAGAATTCTACTGAATTTTGAACACACATAACATTCGGCCCATTTTATTGCACCCGATTTGCAAAAGAGCGCTCCAACTCGGATACAACTTTCTTTAGTTGCAAAAGCAACTCTATTGGGATATTTCATGAAAGATGCGCTTTGATTCGTGCTATTTAGGAACGGAAAATAGCTGTGCTATAAATTTTAGGTTGACGTAGTTATATATTTAAAATTACTATGCAAATAAAACGTATTAGGTAATAAACTGAAATTTCCCATGTATTTTCTTCCGGCTCATTCACAATAGCGCAGTTTTTTCACTTCCCGCCACTACATCTCAGGTTGGATATCATTTTACTGAGTTATATTTTATTCCGAGTTAGTGTTGTTGCTTTACATGCATTTTTTAATCTTACCTAGTGTTCTTTTGCAACTAGGTAACAAAGAAACGGGCTCCTTGTGCTTCTGGAAATCATAAAACCCTGACGAAAATCTAAAAAAATTTAATATTTCAGTAAAAATTAAAGGTGCGTTACTAAAATGTGAGATAATAATAGTATTGGATTGGGGAGGAAAAGAGTTAGGTTTGAAAAGATATTGAAAAATTCTCGTGGCACCTTCAATTGTAGGGCAATTATAATATAACAAGTCTATCTCCTCCGCAACTACTGCATCAAGTTCTACCCAGTTTCGTACACATTATTGATTTTAACTTAATTAGTGTAATTTCGAAAATTATAGAAGAAGGGGAACGTAACAGGCGGCTCGTCATCTTTCATAGTACAAGAAAATCAAAATTTTTTGGTTTGTTAAGTTAAGTGTCTTTCTTTGACTTTTTCCTTGAAAGTGAAAGATAGTGAAGGCTATGCAGGTGATTTGAGGCATTGTGAAGGCACACTTTAATATACATACATACATAAAATGAACTTGCCCATTTCGCAACGCTTTAACTCTTTTTACTAAATGGTTTCAGCGTGGTTTGTGCATAGCAGTGACGTGATGTCGACGCGATTTGCACTACGCGATGTAAAAAAATCAATGTCGCGCTCCTAAAGAGGGTTATTTGCTTTCGGCTATGCGGTAGTCATCACGGGTTCATATTTTCTTTTTGCATTTAAAGAAAAAAATTTCTTAAAAAGTAACCTATACTAAATCATCATAATTCGATTAAGATAATAAACTATTTTAATATTGCTAAGACAGATTTAGATATATATATATATATATATATGTATATGAATAAACCTTAACCATTTTCTATAAAATCTAAAATCCGTACTTTGTTAATGTTTGGAAATGTTAGAATTAGAAAATTCTGAGAAAAGATAGGTTTAAACACAATACCAGATACAAAAACCCAAAAGATAATAGAAAAAGCGGCGTGGCATGCCCACAATTACAAGAATATAAAAACCAAAACTCCAGTCGCTAAAACTGAATGAATAATGGATTTATTTTTAAAACCTTACATTTTTTGTTTTTTATTGAGACGGTTTTGGTCAGCTTGTTACATACGCAGCTCTATAGCAGGCCTTTTGCTTTTAGTTTTGTTCATTTTGGAAAATGGAAGGTTTTATTACATATTTTTTTAAAGCACACATTGATCACAAACACTCGTACAGGTTTTTCCCATGCGTTTGTTCAGAATCAAACCATCCATATTACATCAAGGCTTCGAATTTTTCTATGGGATTTTTTAACAACTTTCAGTTTTGAGCAGCATTTTATATGATGTAAAAATTAAGCCTCAGAGCAAGGCGAATTTATGGTGATGGCATAAGAGCAGCTGATTTAATTTTTTTTTTATTCACCTACATGTATTTTGTTTTTGCTTTTGCGTATGAGCTTTCAAAAGCCGTAAAAGCAAAAGCAAAATGTATCTAAATTTTGACAACTCTTACGCAGAAACAAAAACAAAATACATAGGAATTTTGTAGTTGTACTTATAACACCACCTTGTATGGATTCGCCTTGCCTCAGAGTTTCGAATTAAATGAACTTAAAATTTTTTTTTGTTTGCTTACGTTTGCTATTCATACTGAATGGCGTCCAGTATTAAAGTTGCCGCGTATAGAAATTTTTTATTAAAATAAAAATAAAATTTAGTTTTAAATACTTTTGCAGTCTTAAAATATTTTTGAAGGGTAAAACTGTTTGGAAACATGTTTGGTATAAACAAACACACGAGTTTATATGGAAAAGTACTTCTTTATAAAAATGTTCACTGAACACGAAAATGAGTTTAATTCATTTTTCGAAAGAAGCGTTTCCGAATTTCAGTACGAAATTGTGGAGCATAAGGGCTTCTAAATTGGGCAGAAAAAGTAAAAGTTATGGCAAATTCAACATAAGTGGGCAATTTAAACCTTTGCATTTACGTTCTTAGTTAAAAATATGCCAACTTTTCGTTTATCGATGCAACAACCAGAATGTTTATTTGATCTAATAATAATATCACATTTTAATTATACCTGGGTCGGTCCACTGATTCTGAAAATGGCACTCAAATTTTTCCATTACATCTAGATTTTGAGATACAGGGTACTGAAGGCTTTTTATATGATTGTCCCAAATGAAGTGAAATCAGACTAGGGTTAAGTTCAAATTTGAAACTCTGCTCAAATGTGCGAAAAAAATTTAATAAACTTTGGAAAAGATTTTAAAATGTTTAATTAAAATTTTTAGAAAAACTGAGGAATACAGTTTTACAATTATAGTATAATAAAGTGCAACTTTCAAGTAACTATAAGTTATCATTGGTTTTTTCTTGATTTTTTACTAATGACGAGTGCGGTTCTTTTTTTCATATAAAAAAAATCCGAGAAAGCGTCATATGAGTGAATTTATGGAAGTGCATTGGGAGAAAAATTTCCAGAAATTTAAAACTGCATACCCCAATTTTTTCTAAAAATTCTTATTAAAAATCTTAAAATGTTGCCTAAAGTTTGTAAAACTTTTTCAATCGTTTTAACAAAGTTTGTAACTTTTATTTAACAGATGTTTGTTGTAGAACGAACTATATTTTGATAAAAAAAAACTACGATTAAATTAAAAAGCTGAATAGCCAAAACTTGTGATTATGTGATTGTGCTAACTTTACGTCGTTCAGTGTACTTTTACTGCCAATTTCATTCATTAGCTTAACTCCCCCATACATATTGCTAGATGTGATTTTCGTTTGTTGCTTTTTTTTTCATTTGTCAAATTACTGTTTCAAATTCAGGGAATTTTAAATTTCACTTGATTAATGCTACATTTCTGTGCCAAACCAGTAAGAATAGCAATTAAATTAAGATTGGTATTTACAAATCATAAACAAGGAAAACCAAATATTTTTCCTACTTTTATTTAAATTCTACTAAGTTGTTCAGACTGCAAAGAGATAGTTAAATTTTACCTTGAATTTTGCATTTTCATAACTAACTAATTTGCATTTAAAATATGGCTTTCACAAGAACTGAGAAGCGATTTAAATTTAGTAAGCATTTAACAACGGCTCTATTTTGATCCTTGAAATTATACTAAGATTAGAAGAGGGAAAGATAAATTTTTTTGTTGCGTGGTTTTTTTCATACAAAATGAAATAATAAGTAGAGCCCTCGATTTCTCGAGATTGCTCGAGAAGCACAACTTAAGTATAACGTAATTTTTGGTGAATTGCTACAATACATATTTTAAATCAAATACGTTCACATTTGTCATTCTAAATTTGTTTCACAGCTCTACAATCAAGTTTGTAGTTTAATCAAAGGAAAACAACAAATTTCACTGTGTACATTTGCATTGTATTTCACTTTTATTTTGACAAAATTTATTTTTTTTTTAATTTACGAACAGGAATAAAAACTGCTAGAAACATTTTAAAATCATGGAACAGAGACTACGTTTTTCTATTATTATCGATAAAATAAAGATTTTGATTTAGTTTGCGCTTGATTTGGTTTTTTATTTATAGTAAATTACCTTGCCAGCTTTTACAAGGCGAAATTACTTAAGTTCAGTGTAATTGGCTTATAAATTAAGAACGAGCCTTTGTTTATGGTAAAGGTTAGCGCTTTTATTTTCCATTGAAAAGAATCAGTACAATTTTTTGCAATAAATTGCTTTTTATTTCGCTTTTGTTTGGCGTTTGACTGGCTTCAATAATCTAAGTTTTATATCTAAGACAATCGTTAAAAAGATGCAATCGTACCAACCAAAATATCCCACTAAGATTAGAAAAGTTTGAGAGTATGTTTGTTACCTTTTCACGCTAAAACAGCTAAATGGCTTTGCATAAAGTTTCACACGTAAATGGCTTATGAACTTAGTTAACATATAGTTTATTTGTTGTTATAAATTAGGTGCATATGTATGTACTATAATACATAGAAACCATATTGAAGACGTTAAATTCAATCAAAATAACGGGGTATATCAAATATGTCAATATGGTTGTCAAACGAAAGAAGTTTAGTAAAGATTCATTTCTAAATATTAACCTAATAAATTAAAATGAAATTTTATAAAAATTGTATTAACTTTGTATAAAAATTTTAAGAAGATTTAATTTCAAAAAGAAATTTAGAGCAAGTTGCCACTTGTTTAAAAAATGATTGAAAACTTTAATAAGTTGAATCAAATATTGAAATGTGGGTCACAAACGAAAGAGGTTTAAGCCTTGGTACAATTAACAGGTAGCCGCTTCAGGGTTGCAATTTTGATTTTTTTTCTGTTTACTTTTAATCTGAATTGTCAAACCTTGTTTACATTTTATCAAAACAAACAAATTTGTTTACAAGTGAAAAATGATTGCGAACGGTTGGTATAGAATAGATAAAAAAAGCTGAGTTAAGTATTTATTTTATTATTGATCATGTAGGAAAAGGTGTGCAATGGTCGTGGAGCGATATCTCCAACGCCATATGCATTCATGCTGCCGGACCCCGGGCATATAGGCACCTTTACCAAAAAGGTTTTCCGCTGCCCCATGTCAGCACACTGCAACGGTGGTCCCGCAAAATTGGCGTGAATGAGGGTATACTCTCCGTAGCTTTAGATTTCATGCGCCAAATGCATGAATATACTGACGTCGAAAAGGTATGCGTTCTGGCTTTTGACGAAATGAAGGTCACTGAAGCATACGAATATGAGCCTACCGGAGATTTCGTCAGGAAGCCAGCGAATTATGTCCAAGTGGTGATGGCGCGCGGATTATGGAAATCCTGGAAGCAGCCTGTATTTTTTGATTTTGACTGTAAGATTGCTGTAGAAATATTGCATTCTATTATTTCGGCAGTACAGGATGCTGGCTTCTCTGTGGTTGCGATGGTCTGCGACATGGGCACTTCCAATCAGAAGTTATGGAGAGAGCTTGGCATTTAAACATTTAAAAGTTTATAAATTTAATATTTAATTGTTTTTACTCACGTTTCTTGCTATGGCGTAGATTTTTGAATTGTCAAACTGTATTTACACTCACAAAGTTTGACATTTCTGTTTAGACACTTTAGGTTTTTCAAACGGGAGAGGTACTAAATTCTGCTTTTCAAAATTCTTTTGGATGAAAATTCTGTAAAAATCAAAAAAAAAATTCTGTCCAGCCTAAATTCTTTTGGTTCAATATTCTGTATTTAAAATTCTGTATGATCAAAATGATGGAGAACTGAAATTCTGTATATTAAAATTCTGGAATCTAAATAATTTTCGATCAAATGCTGTAAAAATATAACCAAATAGCAGACAACCTGATAAGCACGCTTACCTGAATAGCACATTTATTTTATGAATAATGGAATTCCGATTTTATAGAATCAATGGTATATATACATATGTACGTCAATTAAAGGAAAATTCAAAAATTCATTCAAAACAAAAGTTATTACATTATAATGGCGAAACAATTATTATATTATTAAATTTTTAGCAATTCGCTTTAGAAAAGAAACATGCCTTAATATAAGCCTTTTTTTGTTATTCTTTTAATTCTGTTGTTTGCTTTTACAGCCTTCTTCGTTTGACTAATTTTGTGACCATTTTGAAATTTCTGAAGCTATAAATACATACAAACATATGTACATTTGCTTTATGTAAATCTGTTTTGATAATATAGAAAACCATATGGGTCAAGACAAGTCATGTATTGGCAGTATTTTGTTTTGCAAAACTCTGTATTGAAAAACCGGAAGAGCATATGGATAAATAAAAAAAGTGCGCACTTTTTTATTTATCCATATGCTCTTCCGGTTTTTCAATACAGAGTTTTGCAAAACAAAATACTGCCAATACATAATTTTGATTTACAGAATTTAAAATTACAGTGTTCCGCAATACAGAATTTTAACAGTACAGAATTTTGAATTACAGATTTTTGAATACAGAATATTGAATACAGAATTTTAAATACAGAATTTTGAACCAAAATCATATTGTACCCAACCCTTTTCAAACAACAACAAAATACAAGCAGGGTTGAAATTTTCCTAATGCGGCTACCTGTATTATTGTACCAAGGTTTAAGCTTTATTTTAAAATTACTTTTGGAAAGGGTTACCACCTTTTTAAAATAGTAAATTAAATTAAAATATTAAGTTAAAGCAAATACTACGGCATGGGATTCAAAGATACTAGGATTAACAGAAGTTACCACCTGTTTAAAAATACTGGCTTCACTCAATGTCTAAGGGTTATTTAAATCAAATAGTATTGGTGTGAAATGAAAGCGTTTTTTCGAAAATATTTTTGATGAGAATTGCCCTCTTTTAAAAAACGTTGATATAATAATGGTAGTACTACTGAAATTCAAAATACTACACTGGTGTCAAACAAATGAGGTTTAAGGAAGCTTTTTTTGGAAAAATAAACTTGGCCAGAGTTGCCGCCTGCCTACAAAATTTAAATTAAAGAAATTTTAAAAGCTAAATTAAGCATTTCAATATTTGTTTGAAGTTATAGAGGTTTAGTAAACTTTAGTCTCTAGAAATTTTTGAACGGTTGTCAACTGTTTGAGAATTAATTTGAAATTTATTTACACCTTAAGTGGAATCAGTATTTTTAAATTTGTTTACCCAAGACTTCTTTGAAATAAGGTTATATAAGAATGCCACTTTTTCAAAGTTAAAGACATTTTTGTTTGACTTAAATAATGTACCTATAATAAAATTAAATTATTATGAAAAACAGTCCTTTAATACATATGAATTTCGTAAGGTATATAATTGAATAGAAAAAAATTTTTTCACAAAAGTATTAAGGAAAGGTAAGAAATCATTTCGAAAGTTAGCTCTTTTGAACGACTGAAAAATCAATTCTCAACCCTTTGCATACAATTCGTAATTTAAATTTTTTATTTTTTATTTTCAAATGTGAGTTGTGCTTCTAATTTTAGATATTAAATTAAAAAGGAATTAAGGGTGATTTGTTGTGGAACAAAAGTGAAACTTGTGGGTTATTTTAAGCCTCCTAATTGTCAAGTCAAGAGCCAACGTTGGACAAGTAGCTGCAGTGCAGTGAGGATCCTTCGGTTACATGCAAACATTATTTTAGGGCCAGCGACTTTATTTGTTCATAAATTTTCTTATTTAAGAGGAAATTTTTTTGTAAGTTTTAATTAATTTGACATATAAGATTTTAGCCATTAAAAGTAAGAAAATTGGCAATTGTACTAAAATTCAGTGCATTCCCAAGAGAAAATGCAACAAATATCTTATCATAAAATGTCAAGTTTACAAATTTCAGTTCGAAAAAATAGAAACAGGTTTACGCCTTTATTTGTCATTTAAGTTAAATAAAAAAACTACTTTTTGAACATATTAAAAAAAAAATTATATTCATGTTGGAAAAAGAAGCAAACCTATCAATAAAAAAGAATTTGAATAATCAAATTGGAGTATAAGAATATGGTTCAAAAAGGAAAAATTAAAGTGAACATACAAATTTATTGTAAACTTATCTTAAAAAACTTAGTTGCAGTTTCGCTCATGGTGGGATGTACTATAAAAAATAATAATAATAACGAGCTCCGGCATGTTTACGGACTGCTCAAACTTGTAAGCGTTTTTAAGTACCTATTTATTTTACAAGATTCCACATTTCAAGCGTTTACGAACATCGACATATTGTTGTTCCAGAAAATGAATGTTCCGATCAGAAAATAATAGAAATTTTTACAGCTACAGCTCGGCAGTGCGTTCTTTAATGTTCTTTCATTATTATTTAACCCTAATTATATATTTCATTTCAAAAAATAGTAGCTATGAATTCAAAAAAAGAAGTATCTAGTTGTTCAAAACCATGGGATAAAAAGAACCCAGCGGTCAGGGCGTATGAGCAACATACTCGCAAATAACCCAAAACTAAATTCAATAAAAGCAATATCTGTAAATAAAAACAATAAAACTCGAGTACAAACACTTTAAAAAGTCTCTTGCATACAAAAAAATAGTGTAGTAATAATGCCAACAAGCCCTACCGCCTAACGTCAACAATCTAAAATTATCACTGCATACAAAATATCAGCGCTAAGCACTCGAAGCATGGCTGAAGTGCAGTTGCATGTGGCATAGAGTCAAAATCAAATTTGAAACTTAACCCCAACACAAAGCAACTAAGTGCTGACAACGAATGCAATGAATACACTCAGTATAAAGTATAAATATTTCACAAACTGATAGACTGATTGACAGCTCAGAAATCTACACACACACACTCTCACTCAAACACACAAGCGCATATGTTCGGTAAGCGGTTAAAAATAAACTCACCGCATAGCTCGGCAGTGTGTTTTAGGAAAATTTGTTGGGAATGTGGCAAGTTGCAGGCGTACAGTCAATGCGAATGTATTGCAGAAAAATAAATAGGAATATTTTGTGTGTTCAAAAAAAAAAAACACATGAACACTGTGATAAATGCTTACAAACTACATGCACAGAGAAATAAATGTTTTGTAATTTGTATGGAAACGTTTTACTTTGGAAAATGTTTCGACACCGATTTTGCACCTAAAATATTTCTTTCAGTTTTGACAACGAATATTTTCAATGTAACACCAAAGATTTTTTTATATTTTAGTTTTCAAACAAAAGTTTTCCAAAAAAATGTTTAAAATGTTTTTTTTTTTCAAAAATTAAAATGCGAATTTCACAGCGGAATTCTAAAATTTTTTTTATATATTGTATTCTATGCTTTATCAAATAGTTATTGATAGGATAGAAATTTAAGACTTTTAGTGGTATTAAAATATTTGGTTCTATTTCATCATAGTTGTAATTATTATTATGATTTATTGGAGTACTCAGTATAAAATATTGCACTAATTCAGAGATCACACTAAATATTTTTATGTAGGAAAAAATAGTAAATTAAAAACTCTCTATATCTCCAAAAAAATTCCTTTTTCCATTGTGTTCTTTGAATTCGAAATTTTTTAAATGTATAGTTTGCAAATTTTCGTATTTGGTATTTTAAAATTTGTGTTTTTACTTTTTAACTGAAAATTTCGTATTAAAAGCAACAAAATTAGGATTAGAGACGGGCGCAGGACATGGCTTCTCCGAGACCCTCAGGCCTAATTTCAAAATAGGCAGGATGAACGGGTTCGGGAAAATCTTCAAAAATTTGCGGATGAGAAGAGACGAAACCTACTTTTCCGACGCTGTCGATGAAAGCGCCAACTTCCAGAAATTTCAAAAATCCTTGTAAAAAATTGTGTATGAAATTATCACTTTGCTTTTGTTATTTTGAGATGAAAAGGAACTACGAAGCAAAACAGAGTAACCAGAGGATGCCATATCATTCAGCATATCGAAATTTTTCATTGTATTTACATGCCAACAACAAATCAGTATATTACCCATGTAACATACATATTTGATAATTGGAGCGCGAGTGTTTTCCACTCTAATAAAATTATAGAAGAAAAAAGGAACATATGTGGTTGAAAAAATTTCGAAAAACATAAAAATTTTAAACAAAAAAAAAATATTATGCATTTGAAATTTCTCTAAACCACGGGGTCCGCAAGACAAATTGGTAACACGTCAGGACTTAAAAGTTATCGTTGGGTTGGGCGCGAATGGGACCGAACATTTAGTGCCGTGCTCATCTCTACTTGGGATGTATGAAATTCCCAAATGTATTTACCAAAGAAAGAGGCAACCATACAAGCTCGAATACTTATAATAATCTCCGTAGACTCTTCACAGATATGTGCACTTGACTTTAGAGAAGAAGATTTTATTCAAGGAAAATGAAGACAGCTGCAACACCCAACAACTTAACCAAAATTCTGGTTCTAAAAATATTAAGGGCACAATCCAATGCAAATGGTCTGGGAATTTCTTATTTTGGTGAATTTGCAAAAATGTTATGGTCGTGCTTTATATTTGCATAAAATGAAATAGATTTACTTCAAGCAGTGGAATCAGCCTAAACAAATTAAATTTAAAAAATCTCTATTGAAGCCTCTGACTTGAGCTAATCCTTGCGCGAGACTGGTTAAAAAGCCAAATTTTTGTTCGAAGTTTTATGTTTTTTGAAAAATAATTTACCTTAAATTAAAGAAACCTTTTCAAATTTTGAAAAGATTTTTTTTTAACGTGATCTGCTCCTTAGAGGAACTTGCATTGCCTTCCCACATGCGTCAATTTCGACGGCTGCCTAGCATTTTGATAGTTAAAGTGAAATCACCGAAAACCCTGATACAGTGGAGAATCAACCCAGCCCGCATTCCTTTCGTCGGACCAGCTTACAGAGGGACTTGGTCCATACACTTCAACAATGAAATTAGAGAAGTTGCATATATCTGCATTCATTTTGTTTTTAAAGAGCACTTATCACTTCACTTGATAAATAGTTTGGTTCATGGGATATCTTTTTTTTATCTGACTAATGTGACAAAACTTTCGTCACTTGCAAAAGAAATCAACGTCAAGTAATTTGTCCGTCATAAAATATAAAATGCACTAAAAAACATACCTCACATCAATCAACCCAATAATTTCAAAAATCTAATAGCCGTTCCCAACGCAGAAGGTCAAACAGAAAGCTGAAATATCAGCAAATTAAAACTATGATGAAATTAAAAAAAAGTATATCAACAATAATTGAGAACGAGGCAGTTTCCATTAGAAAAGTATTTGAAAAAGGCAACAACAGCCTAGAACAAAAGCTGATGAAGAGATGTGATGATCTCCGAAATAGCAGTCAAACTTTCTACCTACCTAACTTTTTTTTGCCTTTTCCCAGTTCTACCCAAATTAAAACTGGCTTTGAGTTAAAAAGTAAAACAAAAAATATGGCTGATACAAATAAATTGTGTTTAGTACCTCCTGACTTTCAAACTAATACATGAAATAAAAAAGAATTTAAATTATGACCTAAAACTTAGAATGTAAGCCCGTTTTTGGCATGTCTGTTAGACTAAGTAAGTCTAAGGCATTCAAAAATGTCTCATTTTTTATTAAAGAAACCGTTTTTTTCCAGTTTTTTTTTTTTTTTTAATTTTTACGAGTATTTGTTGGATGTGAGTGTATTTTATCCTTCAAGTTTCCAAATTTCATATTTCGCAGTCTCCAAGCATTATTATCATTAATAAAAATTTGCATGCAGAGCTTAGCTAACTAAAAAATGTTGATTAAAACCCCTGTGTCAGCGTAAAGTGTTTACAAAATTGCTAAGAGAGTTGTAAACCATTAAGGGTATAATCTCTAATTGGTACTTATATATGTATAAACATTTATATCGACATTGAAAATTGTAACTAGTTTTTGTGTAAATTTTTGTATTGAAATCAGTGAGTAAAAGAAAAGTCATACAAAACCTTGATTAAAAATAGTAGGAAAATAGGTGCAATATTTTTGTAAGGTACCTTTTTTTTTTGCTTGCTAAGCACGGAATTGGAAACGTTTGGATTTTTCGGTTTAGTTGTATTTTAGGTATACAAAATATAATTTATTCTCCTCCCATTTTCACATTCACAAATTTCTCTGCGAATTCAGTTTGAAATCACATATTTGATGCTCCCAATTTCACATACTTATATTTTGGTGATTTCAATCCGGTACCATTGCTGTCAGTAAAATGAAAATCAGTTGCGAAGCCGTTTAAACTTGTAATTATTTTTGACTGAAATATTTTCTAACATATTCATTGATATTTTTAGGTGACATCCATGTCGTCATTGAGTCAGTACGCTATATATATTTTTTACATTAGTTGCTTATGATACCTCAAAATACGCGTAGATTACCCAAACCGAAAGGGCAATTTCAACAGCAGCTGTTAGTGAATTGCCACAACGATAACCGATATGGGAAACTTGTGAAATGTGAAATAACTTGAGAGTAAATGTTTTGACCTGCAAAAACTACCTAACTCAATCATGATAATCTCGACAACATCTAAATTTCCGTTGTGTTTTCAAAAGCAAGTCTGTGTTCGATAACTCATTGCAAAAAAAAAAAAAAAAAAAAAAAAAATCGATGATTTGCCGTCACTAGTTTAGAAAAAGGAATAATAACAATAATAAGAAAAAACCGGGGTGTAGAGAAACTGAAAAATTTATAAAAATCGACACTGCTTGGTGTGAACAGAGTGAAGCATTTATTTTCAAGCTTTGGGGGGGATTTCGGTTACCCGATTTCCTTAGAGTAAAAAAGTTAAATAGAAAAATTTTAGTAAAAATGAATGCTGAAAATGACAATATCTCCCGAAAACAACTTGTTTTCATTGCCGTGTGGGCATGGTATAACTTACTTTCACAGGGAATTTTTAAAATCATATAGAGGTATTGAAATTGAAAGTGGATTAAAAATTCCAATAAATAGTAAATTTCACATATATGCTCATATCCTATTTCCATGCCTCACTTTTAGCTAAATTGCGACTGTTTCTGATTTTTAAATTACATATTTAATATGTATTTTTAATTATTTTTCGTAAACGTAGAAAGCTAATTTACCTTTTGTATTACTCTAAGCACCGTAAAAAACCTCATTTTTATAATTTATAATAGAAATAGGAACACTCTTAAGAATTAGGAACCGGACAAAATGTTCGCACATAACTAGTAACAAAATACGGTTGTTGGAAGAATTCGAAGAAAGGTGAAGTTTTGGATGTATTTTAAAATTTTATTAAGCTTAAAATACAATAAACGGTATCTGGACCGATATTAGAAAGCAATATCAGAGATCCACTGCATTTTGCTTGGCTAAATTCATATTTTAAACGTGCCTCAAAAATCCTCAAATAGGTTAACTTACCTTGTACCTTGAAATCGAAAAAAAAACCTAGGCGGAAATAACGCCTATTAAGTCGCTAAAAGTAAGTATCTAACATTGAAACATTTAAAAAAATATGTATTTTCCAATGAATTTTACACGCGTACATTTTATTGGTTTAATGTTCTCAGTGTGCATGTGTATTTTGTATGATACTCGTAACATGTGCCGCCGCCAATTGACTGTACAAATGGTTATCGTAATTGGAAGTGAGAGTGTGAAACATTCTCGTCCAACGGCACAACTGACAACTTGGCTATTTATATGTCTGGTTATCTGTCGTTGAATTGCGACGTGTGGGCTCTGGGCTTGGCCACTTGGAAGTCGCACGTTACGCCGCTTGCAATTTCAATGAATGAGTATTTCTTTCTATCTTCACTCCTTCGTACAATGTTAGAGTTGTTTGAGTGTTCGAGTGCACCTTGTTGGTTGGCCTGGTCACGTCTGTAATGTGCTGATGCAAGCAGACGTGTTGCGGCGGCCATTTGAACGAGTGCGAGGCATAGAAATCTTCACACATACTTGTTTGAATTTTTTTTAATATTTTTTATTTTTTTTATTTATTTATAGTCAGTGCTAATGGCAACCAAAGTGATTTGCTACAGTAACAAGATAGTGCTAAGCGTGCAGCGCAATACATTTGTGCAGGTGTAAAAACAAAAAAAAACAAAAATATTTTCATACCCTCGAATTGCGCTCACTTGGAGAAAAAGTAACTTTGTATGAATTTGGCATCCAAGCGCACGACCACGATTGCCGCTTTGACGCTTTTTAACCATAATTGGTATTCTTATTTTACCTTGTCAAATTTAGCTGTTGGCTTGTTTTTTGTACCCATTACAAATGGACGAAGTCGAATTATAACCACGCCCACATAACGGTTAATGCGAAATTCCGGTAACAAAGCAAAGATAATTTTTTTTTTCTAATTTGATACATAGTATTGGGTTGGGAAAAGTAATATGCGTGTATTTTTTTTTTTTTTGGTAAATGGGAGTTGCCCGCCGATTTTAGCCCAAAATGCTACATATCCGAAACAATACTAACACCTCACATTTTTACTAGAATCTTATTGAACTTATTAATAAGAAAAACTTTTTATTTTTAAAAGAGCCCGTTTTAATTCACATCATACTTTTAACGTCTTATAATACACACTAGGGTGAGTTAATTAAAAAAGTTCAAAGCTTCATCGCGGCTTTGATACTATGGATCGTACCAAGTATTTTGCGCAAGGAACCATACCTCTAAAATGAATTTCGAATACGCGGAATTTTTTCGAAAATACAAAAAAGTCCACCAAGTGCATTTGAATAGCAAAATTAAAAAAAAAAACAATAATTAGAATATTTTCAATAATTTTTTTTTTGCACAATCCATAGTACCAGATTCGCTTTGAAATTTTGTTTCAGCGCTTTATATATTGTTTTTAGTTTAATATTGTGAATATTGTTCTTTGGACTTTTGCAAAGTGTATGAAATAAAGTGAAATCAATATATAGTTCATATTTTCTTTCGGACCGCTTATTTCACAGCAGTTTTGTCATTAAATTAACCCTTATGGCATTAGCAAATTTAGTTTTATATATATTTCACGTTTACACAATTTTATTTTAAAACCAAAAAAAAATTTATCGTGCAACACAAAAACGAAATATTTTCAAAACTGAAAATTTTAGTTTGTTATATAAAAAATAAGGAACCAGAAACAATTCCGGACACTGATGCCTATCAAACCTGTTAAGTTTTGATTACTAATCCTAATCATTAGTAATCTGATTACTTTGTATTTGAGAGTGAATAAATTGATTACATTACGATTATCTTAGTTCCAACTAGATTACGTAATGATTACGATTACAAATAATCAAACAATTATTAGGATTACTCTAGATTACTAAAAAGAATCAAAAAGAATAAAAATTTAACAAAATAATTAATTGATTCTTTTCACGGATTCTTTTTGATTATTTTCATTCGAAAATACCAAAGAACTTTTCTCTTTTAGCTTTTTTTTAACAAATAAATATATTAAAAGCAAAATAAAAAAAATTAATGAAAAAAATTAACAAAATTCATTTATGACAAAATAATAACAAAAAATCAACAAAATTAATTTATAACAAAATAACAACAAAAACATACACTAACAAAAATATACACTAATTTGCTTTCAATAAAACCAATTTCTTAAAGGATAAGTCCGATATTGACTGGCGCCTTGGACTGTTCACTATCCCCGCAAAGGAAAATAGCCTCCCTACCGGTGCTGAGGATGTCGGGGGGTGTTAAAAGCAACAAAAGCTTCTTTTAGTTTGCTATGTTTTTCCCAAGAGTCGTCTGTTCTTGAATTGTCATTCATTATATTGTTACACAAAAAAACAAGTTTAAAAAATTTACTAAAAAAAAATGTCTTCAAAATTAAAAAAAAATTAAAAAAGTTGGTTGGTATTTTGGATTGAAAATAATCAAATATATACAAAAAGAATCAAAAAGAATCAAAAAGAATCAAAAATAATAATCCTGAATAGAATCAATTATTTATTTTGATTCTTTTTTATTCTTTTCAGTAATCTAGAGTAATGCTGATTATTTTTTGATTATTTGTAATCGTAATCATTACGTAATCCCAATATGTGAAAGGCACAATTAAATAATAATTACAATTCTTTTTAGAAAATAATCTAACCGATTACTAATCGTTATCATAATTTAACAGCATTGGTGCCTTTGCAGCACTGCTCACAATAATTGGGTAGAGTTATATTTTGTGTGCCGACGGATGTGGCCAAGAAAGGGGAATGAATACCGCATCATGCAAAACTAATTCTCGTTGGCTAGCTTTTTTATAATTGCCCAAGGTAAATACAGCGCTTTAAAAAAAATTCTACTACAAAAATTGAATACCGGCATATGTTGATGTCATTGAAAAAATAAAATTGTTTCCGAAAAGAAAATGATTCGAAATCATTTTTGGTCCATCATTTAATATTTTGATAAAATGTATACTATGTTATGTCCAAGAGTACTGTCTAGTCACCTGTATAAATCCAGTGAGTCACCATGGGAGGACTACCGCATCATTTGCTTATGTACCCTTCGAATTTATAGAGTGTTAAAGTTTATTTCTTGAATGTGTTTTAATTTGCCAGAGCGTACGAGTACTATACGCATATTCGGATATCCATTGACATGGATGGAGTAAAGATATCCAGATTTTTGCAGCAACAAACATCCAGTTTATATTCGTATATTCGAATATCCAAAACACATCAACGAATTGATGAACAATAAAAATGACGAACAAACCCTTTTTGTAAATAATTTTTCGATGTGTTTGATTTTGCGATTTTAAATATGCACAAATACCGTTGTTAAAGAGCTTGTAGAATTCTTGGTGCTCGAATATTTTCATGGCGTATTTCTGCTTTCACCTATTCGCACAAAGCTACTAATCTCGGCAAGAAATGATTGGAATAACACCGAAGCCTTTTGGCGCTCCGTATTACTCATTTAATTTGTCCTAAGTTGCAGATCATTAATTTCTGATAACCGGTTATCCGAATAGCCAGATTTTTTGTTTAAGTTTCGGATGCCCGAATATTCGGATTATATAGTTAAAACGTCCGGATGGAATCGTACATGAACAAAAGAGGGTAAATGTAAGCAAATGCATGAATTGTTTACATCTGTATAATTTATAGAGCTTGTGGTCAGGTTTGTATTAGGAATAATATGAGAAAACAACAATTTATTTCAAAGTGTTTACGTTTTCATTTTCAAATAAGCGTACGTCAGATATTGAATAAAACTTCAAAAATTTCAATAATAATAAATGTTTTCAAAAGTAAATATCTTTACTCCACAGTAACGCTCTCTTTTTCTCTCATTGTCTTTCTTGAGCATTAAAGCTGCCAGTTTTGCAATAAAAATCCTGTCTAATTTTGTATCAATGTTCATGTGCCATACTACGCATAATGTTCAACACCAATTCCAACACTTACTTTAATTGTTCTTATATCTAATAAGCAAATTTGTAAAACCTTTTATAATAATATATAAGTCCTTAAAATATTCGAATTAACTTTAATTTACTTAAAATTTTTTTCCCAACAATAATTCCACAATAAATTGATATTGATAGTATCATCGACTTACTAGTATTAAAAGGAGATTCTAATTAAAACCTTTCTGAATTCTATTGCCGAGATTTTCATCTTAGTTTTACAGGTTATCTTCTTAATTTTATTTAAAAGACATGCCCAGTCGTAATAAGAAGGGATTCTTATTGGAAGAAAATCATAGAGAAATCCGCAACATTTTGTTCTGATATATAGAGCATTCATTTACGGTGGTATTTCCGTTCTGTGTGCAATATGCGCCAACTACCGCGGGTTCAGCCTCCTTAACATTTCATATAGAGTTATATTGAGCTTTTTGTGTGAAAGGCTGAAGTCAACCGTATATGATTTGATTAGACCTTCTCAGTGTGACTGTGGACTTGGAAAATATACCATCGACCACATAATCACGATAAGCCAAATATCGGAAAAGACCCGTGAGGCGAGAAACGATGCATCTAATTTTTGTAGACCTTAAATCAGCTTTCGGCAACGTGCTTGTATAACATCCGTAATTACAGCAGTTTTGTATGTACATACATTGCTCTGATGCCCTTCCTAAAAGTGCATTTTGTATTGCTACCCAAAAGCTCATATTTCATGACATTATTTGCGCCATTGACATACAAAGCTAGAAGAGGTTTCAGAAATTACTTTACTTGGTCCATGAAAACGCACACGCATTTAGTGGCAATAATTTTTCCGATTTCAAATTTAATTCCTCATTATATGTGCTCATTAAATTTTATTGCTATGCTTTGTAACAATACTACTAAAATTCAGCATAGCCAGCATGGCCATCTTCACTTTCACTTTTGGAAATTGCACGACTCAAATCTGTGCATAGAGAAAAATCTAGGCTAGGCTAGCATACGCACATTACTTACGCATTTAAGTAGTGAGTGCCACATATAGCGCATAAACTTTGGTTATTTGGTTCCTTGCTGCTTTGCATTCAATAGGAATGCCTAGATGAGTTAAAGCATTGAGCGCCGCGTACGTGCGCTCGTGTGTGTGTGTGTGTGGGTGTGTGGGTGTGTGGCATGTGGTGGCGCTGCTCGATGCTACTTACTTGTCTCCGCTCGGCTGCACGCAAGCTACTATGTACAAAACGTTTATTAAGTGGTATAATTTACATCGTTAATGACTTCGCTCTTAGCAGTTTTAGTTAAAATGAAGTTCGAATTTCCATGTAGGTTCTAGCTACGCAGGCCGCTACTTAAAGTTAAACATATAAATAGTATATCATGAGCTGCCTGGAAGCCACCAACGGAGTGATTAACTAAGCCACAAAATAGCTGAAATAATAAATGGAGTTGTTGGACTGAGTAGCAGTATGACCCCTATGGCGGCATTGTGGCAACGTGCCTCCATTCCATTTTTTTTTTCTTTGTATTGTGGTTGTAGCCAATGCTGGTGTTGTGTTGATGAGCCTGTTGGCACTTTTCAATTCACTTCTACTATTCGGCAAATTAGACCCGCAGGAAGCGCGTATGTGGTAAATGGTGAATGCGCCGTGGCAGTGAAGTTGCGTATGGTGTTAGGGAAAGAAATGGAAAACGGAAATGAGGTTGTTTAGTTTCTAAGGCATTTAAAAGAAAATTAAAGTGGTGAAAGGCAATTAAGGTAATTTTAAACTAAAATACTCTACAAAATCTAGGCTAATAAATGTTTGATGAAAAACTATCATAATAAAAATTAAACACGCACCGTTTACTATCCCCCAACGTTACCGACAGGAGGGGCGCAGTCCGCATGACACTCGGATATTTGTTATGGTTTTTTGTAAAGTCGTCGAAAGGTGACGGGTGTTTTTTTAGACTGATAGAATTTTCGACAGTGATAGCTGTCACTTAACAACCGGTAAATGACATTTCATTTTGACATTTCTGTTTAGTAAGCATTGACAAATCATCATGGAAATAATGACGTTTACAAATTGTGGAAATTTACTTTAAAAATCAGTGTTCTGTTCGGCAAACTTATAGAGCACTTCGTGAATTTTATGGTCCACATAATCGAGCAACAGAGCAGCTTATTCGTCGAACTGTTGATAAATTTCGAACAACATTTACTCTACTCGATGAAAAACCAACAAAATGACTAAGAACTGTTGGTGAAGATCCGAATTTGCCTATTCTCCGCGCCGTGCTCAACAAGTTGGACTTTGCCCATCAACAACATGGAAAATTTTGCGCAAAAATCTTGGTCTACACCCATACAAGATCCAACTGGTTCAAGAACTGAAGCCGCAAGACCATAACAAGCGTCGTTTGTTTGCTGAATGGTGCCTGAATCAGTTGGGAATTGATCTATTATTTTATCGAAAAATTATGTTTAGTCATGAAACTCATTTTTGTCTAAACGGATATGTGAACAAACCAAATTGTCGTAGATGTAGTGAGAATAATCCTCAGGAAACTCTCGAGATACCATTGCATTCTGAGAAATGCTCCGTATGTTGTGGTTTACAAGCTGGAGGCATCCTCGGTCCTTATTTCTTTAAAAATGAGGCCGGAGTGAATGTTATTGTCAATGGTAATCGTTACAGATCAATGATTATCACTTATTTGTTTCGAAATTTGCATAACATCGACCTGCAAGAATGTTGGTGCCAACTAGACGGTGCCACACCTCATACTGCCACTCGAACTATCGATTTGTGGAAAGAGCAATTTGGCGATAACAATATGTCAAAAAAGGATACAGTGAATTGGCCTCCAAGATCATGTGAACTAACCCCATTGGATTATTTTCTTTGGGATTATGTAAAGTATCTGGTTTACGCTGATAAATCAACAAGAATTGAAGCTTTGGAAGCCAACATAACTCATGTTATTAACGAAATACGCCTACAGTTGCTCCTAAAAGTTGTTCAAAATTGGACTAACCGCTTCCGATTCGCCATAGCTAGTCGTGGCGGACATATGTCAGAAATCGCTTTTAAATATTAAATGTCATGAAAATATCTTTAAAATAAAAAAAAAATTGGCATCATACTTACTTTTTTATGTGTTTTATTTCAATTTAAAGTTATATCAGTCTAAAAAAAAACACCCTTTAAGAGTTTGTTAGCCTACTGACGAAGCTTTTGTTTGATATATTTGATTTCACTGATTACTTCAATTCAATTTAAGATTTTAAAAATATTGCAACTTCAAATCTGTTCAGTGACGGAGATAACAATTTTAGTCTAGCCCTTCTCGCTTAACTTAACGCTTAAACTACTTAATGTAATTGGAAATAAGAATAGTAAATTTAAATTGCGAAAGCATCAAATAAATATGAGAATAGTCAAAATGCAAATGAGAAAGCGCCAAATAAAAATGCGAAATCTTCGACATTCAATGTTACAGGAGCAGAATGGGCAAGAGCATTCCAACAGGCATCGTTGAGTTGTGCTGGTGAGCACATTTCAAATTTTATTGTAGTTATTATTTGAAAAATATGTAATAAAAATAAATTTATCATTCCCATTTGATACGTTCTCATTTCAATTGACGCTTTCTGATTTGGAATTGACTATTCTCATTTTCTCATTTACATTTAATGGTTTCCCATTTCCAATAGCCCATTCTCCTTTTCAGTTGACGCTTTCTTAATTTCTATTCGCATTTTTAGTAGACACTCTCTAATTTGCATCTGACTATTCCCATTTTCAATTCACGCTTTCGCATTTACATTTGGAGATGGGTTAGATTCAAATTAAGTAAATTTACCATTAACAATTTCAACTTCAAAAACTTCACAAATTTAAGTAGAAGCTCGGCCAAATATCGAGCTGTTTATTATTCTTATTTTTTGTTTTAGCTAAGCTGCTGCTGTCCAATGAATTTGCATACTGATAAAGTAGATTTAAGCGAGCAGAAATAAAAGTTGTATAATTCGAATATGAATATTTTAAATATTATTTCATAACAAATAAATTTTATAAATTTTACTTAGGTATGCGCTTCAACATGCGCTCTTAATATAATAAACGCTTGACGTTTGAAACAAAAAAAAAAAAAAACAAGCACAAACAAATTAGAAATAACTATGTCATAAAATATGCAAGGCAAAACATTTTAATAGCGAAAAATGAAGATTTATTGCTGAGACAAAACAGTGCGCTACTCTTGTGATGATATTTTTTCCTAATTTCTTAAATAACCATCTGCAATAAATTTAGATATGCGCGCTGACTTTACTGTCACCTAGTTGACAGCGTCATGCAAACGGGCATTTAGCTGGGAAATTATAAATGTGACAGATTGGCTAGGGAAGTGATAAGAGGAACAGCGAGATTAAATAGCTGAAGTTAGCAGACTACTAAAAATACAATTTAATTTGAAACGAATTATATCAATTATTATTGTATTTTATCTACATACTGGAAATGAGCTAGAAAAACTTTTAATATTAGCGTGAGTTTATTATTTTTTTTTTTAGATATAGGCATATATTGAAAGCCATTTAAATTGTTCACTCACACATATAAATTTTTGTTTTTAAACATAGTATAACCGCTCTCGTCCTTTGCCAATTTAAATACACAATTACAAATACATACACAGATTTGTATATACATATATATATATCTAATCAAAATATGCAAATTATTTCAAACAAAGTGCCATGTTGACGCCGCGAAAAGCGTTCAGCTATTTGTTATTTTTTATTTTATTTTCACTGACACTTAGACGTTGCTTCAGGTGTAGTTGTTGTTTGTTTTTTGTTTTTGTTCTGCAACACAGATTACCATTTAAGTCACATCTTGCTTGAGGTTGTTATACTTGTTATGGTTTGTTGAATTATCTCACCACAAAATGTCAATCAAAATACATTTTGCGAACGTGGCAGAAATTTTGTCCTTGCGCCAAGTCAAGAGCACACACACGTAAAGGTTTTTTTTTTTTTTTTGCTTCGTAGGCCTGTGTTTACAATCTCTTTACGCAAAATAAATTAATATCATATTTAAACACTTTTAATTGGCTGTAATATAGCTGTCTAAATTGTGTGTGTACGTGTGGGCGAAGGTTTCTGAGAATTTCCGCGTGCTTGCCTCGCTGGTTGCGTCTTGTTGGCGGTGGCGTAAGAGGAACGTTACGAGTCCCGATTGAAAATTAGTTTACAATTAATTAGCAATCGTACATTGTGTATGCGTACCAAAACGGTCCTTAATTTTTTTATGCGAGGTAAAGGTGAAAAAAAATTGTCAGCCTAGAAACCTGGGCGATAGAAGTGAAACTTCATGGATCTCGATGGGCACTTGAAATGAAACTACTCACCCTAGCCAACAAGTTTTGTGAGATAGAAATAATTCTCCGATAATTCATTATTCCGGAATTTTTAAGGGTGTTAGGTTAATGAAAAAAGATAGTTGATGTTTTCGCCTCCATTTATAAAAAATCTATTCATTCACTTCCATACTTTCATGTTCAAGAAAAGATACAATTGGTTTGTGGTATGAAAAATATGAAATGAAAACTCGTGATTGTAAATTATTTAAATATCTTGTGAAAATTGCAGATATTGTCGTGCCTGATCTGGTTGTTGAGTCTTTGGGACTATTATTCATTTTTAAATTAAATTTACTTTCTAAAAATAGTAAAAGTGGTTGAGCTTCTTCCAAGGCAAAATTTACTTTAAAATCACCGCTTAAATTCATTGGCATAGTGTGCAAATCTTCTCCTAATTCTGCTGCACCAGAGGGAGTATATGCCAATAATGCTCTATATATGAATTTTATTATATCGTTAATTCTCTGATTCGGAGTGATGTAGAGAACTCTGTCCACTTTGCTACCCCTCTCTCGTTTTTTCCTACTCTGAATCTGTCGCGTTTTCGTGTCTCTCCCATGTCTCCTTCCGTCTGACTGCCCCACCATGCGCGCCATTCCCTCCCTTTTCCTGTCGCTTTTTCGTCTCATACGATATTGGAATTACAGCAGAACGAGCGCAAAGAAGTTTCACTTCAAAAAAATTGCGAAGATTAACAGCAAGCATTGGAAATTGCCGAGAAAATTCGCGTTGTAAATGACATCGCCGAAAGAGGCGTGAAAAAATCATGGAGAATATATTATAATAGAATATCGTGAAGGCACGAATAAGAGAAGCAATGTTTGATCCAATTTATCGTTGATTATCTCAAAAAACATCCGAGTTTTGAAAAAAACCAATTTGAGATAAATCGTTATCAATTATGTTATACGTTGATAACATCAATGAACCCATCTTCATTCAAGCGTAGTAATTGTCTTCTTTTTTTGTAAATTTTCGTTAATAATGAAGGGTTATCGATGTAGGTTAAGTTTATTCTGGAAAAGTATTGGGAATACAATTATTATTTATTTAATAAATTAGCCAATTAATACAATTAAAATTCTTATAGGCTAAGAGGAATCAAGGAGGCAAAAAAAAAAAAATAAAAAATAAATTTACATTAGATAAACTATTTATAAAAGTAATTTAAAGAATTAATAATGCGATCTTATGAAAAAGAAAAATCGATCTTAACAAATTTGGAGATTCTATTAAATTCTGTTAAGACCTTTGTAATAGGAGCATAATGGTACATACATAAACCTAGAAAAGCTAACATGAAAGAAATCTGCTATACGAAGAGCTCTAGCAGGAACCTTAAAGGAAATCCTCTCAAGAAGTACAGGACAATCAACAGCACCACGGATAAAATCGAAAACGAAAGACAATGAAAGAATAATTCTCCTATCCTGCAAAGATTTTAAATTTATCAATTAAAAATACTTTTTGGATCCGCTCAATCCTAGCAGTATGGCCCGCATAATACGGAGACCAGATGAAGGACGCGTACTCAAGCCTGGAGCTTGCGGAAGCCATATACAAAAGTTTTAAAGTATGAGGGTCGGTAAAATCAGAACTGTGGCGTCTGACAAACGCGAAGATGGCTTACGACTTAGCAATAGTGAAATTAATATGACTAACGAATGTAAACTTAGAGTCACAGATTACACCTAAGTCTTTAAATTCACCAACGCGTAATAGAGGTAGCATGGAGATACAATAAGATGTATTATTGGCATTAGATACGACATTTTGAAAAGGTGACGTGAAAACATTTATTCAAGTTTAATGCTAGCCGATTTTTGATACACCACTTGCTAACATTAACAATGTCGGACTGCAACAATTGAGAATCAAGGGAGTTACTGACTGGGGAATAAACCTTGAGGTCGTCCGCATATAGCAGAAATCTTGCAGACGAGAAACAAAATAAAATACCCTTAATAAATAAGACAAAGAACATTGGACCAAGAATGCTACCTTGCGGGACGCCGGAGCAAGCAACAAAGGGCATTGACCTAACATTGTCGACAACAACGAAACAACGACGCTTGTGTAAATACGATGAGATCCAGCTCAAGAATGTTGAGTGGAAACCGATGAAGGCTAACTTTTTAAACAAAAAAGCATGTGAAACGCGGTCAAAGGCCTTGTGGAAGTCGGTATAAATGGCGTCCACCTGGAGCCCAGTTTGAAATGCTACAATAGAGTCCTCGGAGACAACAGCTAAATTAGACACCGTCGAACGGCCCGGAATAAAATCATGCATTACATTTTACCGCTCTAGGGATGACTCTTGAGTAGTTGCGATCTTTTTCACTCCATTTCACCCAAATGCTATCCCCACAAACTTCACGGCAATTTTCAACCGAACGAGCTAAAATATTTGTCAGAATGTTTTTACCCTAACTTCTAACCTCTGATTTTAAAACAGATGAGTTTTTAATTCTCCCATACATTGAGGGTCCACTTTATTTTATTGATACATCGATTTTCTCGCTATTGGAGCTTGTTTTATTTGTAAAAAAAAGGATTAAGGATTCGAATAAATACTTTCTTTTTTCGAGGTATTTTTGGGTATACTCATTTCTGTCTTATTCTTCATTGTTGCCGATTGCTTGCCAAACTTTTCACTATACCCAGGAAGTGCCAAAAATGTCTTTTATGTGGAGCATTGCTAGTGTTCATCGCAGGTCCTTACATCGAAAGTAAATTTTTTCTAATATTTTAGAAAAAACTGTTAATAAATTCCTGAATACCTAATAAATCAATACTATGGTTAGAAATTATTGGTGTTGCAAATTATAGCAAATTTTATTAACTTTACATAAATAAAAAGAAATTTGAAAGCGGTAATTTATGTTCAGCCTAGCTGACCCTGAATTATTCCCGAACTAATCCCAAACTGATGCCGAAATATTCTGGAGCCGATATGATTTCAAAAAAGGCTCGAAAAAGTTTTAAATTATACCCGTTGTGGTTCCGAACTTGTTTCCGAAATGGACCCCAATTAGTCTCTAACTGATACCGAAATGAAACCGAACTGGTTCGCAATAGTCCTCGAACTTACACCGAAATAGTATGGAAAGGGTCGGGAAATAGTCGCGAAGTAATCGTAAGATGGACCCAAATACTCCTGAAATGTTCCGAAAATAGCTGGTTACAAAATTGTCCCGAATTGATTCCCAACTTGTCCTGAAAAAATCCTATGTGGCCCCGAAATAACTAGCCTCAAAATTTTCCCGGTCCACAACTAGTCCTCGAAATGGTCCCAGTATTCTAGAGAGCGATCTGTGTATTCGTCGTGTCGAAACTTTGCAACGCCACGTCAAAAAATCACTCTCATGAAGTTTTGCTTAAAAATTTAAATAATTAAATACCTTTGTTGATATTAGTGTTTGAAACTGTCTACTTTAAAACGATCTTCATGTAAAAAGCCAGTAAAAGTTAACCAGCAATAACATTTTCCAGAATTTGACAGCGTTCGCTCTCAAAGAGAAAACTATACACAAACCAAAACAAAATATGAAATGCAAAATCTGTAACATCTTACAACCTTTGCTTATGCTAACTTATTTTTACTAAATTTTTCCATTCTAAACTTGTTTTTTTTATCTTCTGTTTCATGAAAATATGTAGGTCACGAAACAACATTTTTAATGCCTATTGGGTTCAATAGCTTTGGGAATAGCTATTTTTCTCATTGCCTAGTTGTTGCAAGCCAAATTTTTTCAGCAATAATTGCACATTCCCCTCCAAAAAAAACTAGCATTTTGCTCTCTCAAATTCCCCTACTCTGCAAGTTTTTCGCCAACCACCATAGACTGAATGTTTGTAACTATTGTTACAAAGTATCTACTACATGAACATACCAAATATTTGCCAAGATCTGCTAGCATTTTCGTAAAATGTTTAGACAAATTTTGTTGTTTCAACAACAAAACGCATGCATTTTAAAAAACATAATTTACTACTCTCTTCAAACGGATTAATTGTGTTCGGTAGCGTTCTCCATTGATGGTTTTACCCGGTTTTAGCAGCTCATAATACAGCACACCCTTCTGATCCCACCAAATACAGAGCATTACCTTCGCGCCATGGATATTCGGCTTAGCCGTTGATTTGGCTGGTTGGCTGAATTTCACATACGATTTTTGCGCTTGGGGCTGTCGTAATGGATCCATTTTTCATCACCAGTAACAATCCGATGATAAAATTACTTGATTTTGTGGCGTTCCAGCCGCATTTCGGACAAGCAAAACCGTCTTTTGACATCTCTCGGCATGAGTTCATGTGGAACCCAATTTCCTTGCTTTTGAATATATCCAGCTGCTTTTAAACGTTTTGAAATGGCTGCTTGAGTGACACCCAAAGATTCTGCGAGCTCTTCCTGCGTTTGGCAACAATCTTCATCGAGTAATGCTTCCAGTTCTTCATCTTCAAACTTTCTTGGCTGCCCAGGACGTTCATCGTCTTCCAAGCCAAAATCACCACTTTTAAATCGTGCAAACCACTTTTGGCACATTCGCTCAGCTAGAGCATGTTCACCATAAACTTCCACCAAAACACGATGACTTTCGGCAGCAGTTTTCTTCACATTAAAGTAATGAAGAAGAACTCCCCGCAAAAACACTTTTTCAGGCACAAAGTTCGACATATTTGAGTGAAAAAAAATATTGTTAATTACGCTTCAAATGAATGACATTTACTGAAAAGACGTACAATGACAGTAGCTTTCCCATGTACATATGTCCGAAATATATTGGAACGATGGAATACGTACAAGTTACGCCATCTCTTAGCAAACCGCACGAATTAAGTTATATACCCAATATTTTTTCCATATATTTTCTATATACAATATTTTCATGTTATATTTACATAAACAGCATGAACTCTTATAGGAGTGATGAAAATGTACCTATTAAAATTAATTTAGAAATGTCGGTATCTCAGTGTGTTCATCCCTTTTTAGTTTCATTTAACACACTCTTTGCCAGTCTTTTTAAAACACATGCACTCAGCTTAATTAATTAGCAGAGATAGCTAAGAGCCGTTACTGGTAGTAGTGAGGTATTTTGAAAAGTTCAAAAGGTAAAGCTTCAAAGGTGTTGTTGTTGTTTAAAAAATGGAAAAAAAGGAAAACAAATGGACTTTGAAAATCCAGAAAGGTGTAAATACTCACACCGCGTTTGCTCAAACGAATCACATTACATTTTTACATCATTAATTGCAGTGTAAATAAACAAGAAATTTGCTTTGAAAAAATAAATGATTTTTCTTCATTAGAATATTTGTGAAGCTCTTGTTTGTGTCTACTTTTTATGTATGTACTACATATAATGTGCACGCATGTTGTTGCTTTTTTGCACACAAATCAAATTAAATGCACACTTTACATCAGTATGTTTAGAATTCTCTAAAAGATTTGTTATCTTAGTTTTTGCCAGGCAAAAATATATTTAAAAAAAACAGCTATAACACTACTCGACAAAAAAAATCTCCAAGAATAAAATAGGCCTTTCCTAAAGTGAAATTTTCTCCTGATTCCGAATATGACTTTCATTTTCTTGTGGCAGATCTAGTTTCCGAGATATCGGCGAAAATATGAAAATTCCCATTTTTGCAGAACACTACTTCATATAGGTACGGCAAAAATTTGTATTTTTCATTTTTTCGTTTTAAACTGTTGAATTATGCATTATTCTAATTCCCATAAAAATGTCTTGCCTTCACCTCCCTCAAGTATCTTCAGTAGTTTGGCCACTATGCCAAAAAACGTTCAAAAAATGTTGAAAAAAAAACGAAATTTTTTACACAATTTCAGATTTAACCACTTTAAAATCGGAAAAATTCTATTGACGAAAAAAAGTTAGCCCTCCTATGTTGTAGGTAATTTAACTACGAAAATTTTAAGCATACCAGCACAACAATCGGACGTGCCATTGAAACTATAGCCCCGTTAACTTGCAAGCGTCTATCCTACAATTTTTTTATAGAGAAAATTTTTATTCAAACTAGGTTTTTATTTTTTTATAACGTTTTATTATAGACATATGTTTGCACGTTAAACTGTATTCAATTGAGTAATATGAGTATAAATCAGCAATTCAGTAAAAAACAACAACGACAACAACATTAAATACATACATATCTACATCTAAAAAAGTCAAATTGAGCGATTTTACCGTGGTGGTCAATAGTGAGGGACGTGGGTACTTCTAACTACCCGTTTATAATTTTCTGGGTTTGTCTCCCGTATTATTGTCCAGCAATAATCTCCCATCATTTCTTCATTCCAAAAACCTTGGTAACGCTTTTCAAAAATCATGAGGTCTTGGTGAAACCTTTCACCCTGTTCATCACTTTCAGCACCTAGGTTTGCGGGAAAATTATCCAAATGTGAATGCAAAAAATGCATTTTGAGGGACATGTTGCATTTCATAGCACTGTAGTTTTTCAACAAGGCTTTGACCATCTCTCTATAGTTGGGATCTTTGTTGTTGCCAAGAAACCCACTAACGACTTGCTTAAAGCTGTCCCAAGCCGCTGCTTCTACTGATGATAAATGATTCGCAAAATTTTCGTCTTTCAGCAACTTTCTAATTTGCGGACCAACAAATATACCTTCTTTTAATTTGGCTTGAGTTATTTTAGGGAAAAATTTCGTTAGGTACTGGAAGGATGGCGCGTCCTTATTTAAAGCCTTTACAAAATTTTTCATTAATCCTAATTTGATGTGAAGTGCTGGCAAAATAACTCGTTCGGGATTTACTAAAGGCGGGTTTGCGATATTGAAGGCACCTGGTTCGTACTCAGCTCTTGGTGGCCAGTTTTCCTGAATATAATGGGTTTCTCTAGCACGGCTGTCCCAAAGACAGAGAAAACAGCAATATTTAGTGAAACCTCCTTGAAGTCCGAGAACTATAGCTACAACCTAGGATGTATTTCATATACTATTTATTTTAAACTGTACCACCGAAACTGCTTACCTTTAAGTCCGCACAAATTTTCCAATTAAATTGTTTATATTGAATGAGCTCAAGTAAATTTGATATGCTTAAATAAGTTTCTTTAGTAATCTCAGAATGTGCCACTGGTATTGACGGTAACGAATTTCCTTTATGGAGTAATGCTGCTTTTAAACTATGCTTTGAACTGTCTATAAACAAGCGCCAATCATCCACTTTATTTTCTAATTTTAGTGCTTCAAATAAACCTTGAACATCATTGCAGTAGCAAATATTTTCACTTTTAGTAAAAAAAGAAGAGAAAGTCTTGTGTCTATTTCGAAATTTGGAAGTACTTGTCGAAGGGCCCAGGCTGCCCCATTGCTGCAAACGAGATCCTAGAACTTCGCTATCAAATTTCGATAATTTCAAATCTCTGACCAAGTCATTAAGTTCGGCTTGTGAGACTCGATGTGGGATCTCTCCTTCTTGTCCACTTTCTGAATTATCTGCTTCGGAGTCACTTTCGCTTGAGGCTTCAAAACTTATAGGCGGTCTAGGTATGGGTAAGGTATGGTCATGTAGTTTTGGTTTTTTAGCTGATGCCACATTTGGATAACTTATTAATTTCCTCTTTTTTCTCGTTTTACCTTCAAGGTCTATCACGCAAAAATAGCACTGGTCGTGGTTAAAGGGTTCAGTCCACATCATTGGAACACCAAACTTCATGTTATGACCTTTACCCGATACCCATCTCATTAAAGTTAATCTACAGGAGGCGCAAATAAAATTAGGTGTCCAAGATTTATCGAGATTTTTTACACGGAAACCGAAATAATGAAAGTATGCATCTCTGACAGAATTAGTTATTTTCCGAGCTGAGTTTCCGAAAATATAATGTCCGCAAATAAAGCAAAAATCATCCGGATTATTTTTACATTTAAAATCTCTTTTGCAACAAGCCATTTCGTAAACACATCTACCGATATAGTATGTATAAATTTGCACTACAATTTGCAAAACAAAATTTACAACAAACAGTAGTGACAATTAAATACTTGATGTCTTTTTAAATTTATTAGACCCTAAGGTAGAGTGACCAAATGAAATGTCTCGCCAATTTTATCAGAGTAATACTAAAATTGTAGGATAGACGCTTGCAAGTTAACGGGGCTATAGTTTCAATGGCACGTCCCATTGTTGTACTGGTATGCTTAAAATTTTCGTAGTTAAATTACCTACAACATAGGAGGGCTAACTTTTTTTCGTCAATAGAATTTTTCCGATTTTAAAGTGGTTAAATCTGAAATTGTGTAAAAAATTTCGTTTTTTTTTCAACATTTTTTGAACGTTTTTTGGCATATTGGCCAAACTACTGAAGATACTTGAGGGAGGTGAAGGCAAGAAATTTTTATGGGAATTAGTATAATGCATAATTCAACAGTTAAAAACGAAAAAATGAAAAATGCAAATTTTTGCCGTACCTATATGAAGTAGTGTTCTGCAAAAATGGGAATTTTCATATTTTCGCCGATATCTCGGAAACTAGATCTGCCACAAGAAAATGGAAGTCATATTCGGAATCAGGAGAAAATTTCACTTTAGGAAAGGACTATTTTATTCTTGGAGACTAAAGTTGATCAAAATTTGTCGAGTAGTGTAATTATTGTAATAAAAGTCATCGGTAATTTGGGAATTAATTATTTGAATTGTACAAGATTTAGTTATTTGGGAAAGCTGTATATTTTAGGGGATATGGGTGCGGATAGAAAAACGGGATGTGGACGATAAAATTAGAAGAAATAATAAATAAGGGAAGCTACTACGGTCCGGCACGAATGCAAAGACTTCTCTACTAAACAAGCATTGCAACAAAAAAATTCGCATGTGCTTTGTTTTGCTGTCTACGGCTCTATAGCTGTCAAAACTTATACGTTTATTTTTGGCATTCATAGTTTTAGCTCTAAAAGCCGTAAAAGCAAAAACAAAATGCATCTAATTGGATATTTCTAGCCGTGAGGCGAAATTGCTCAGCTTAAAGTGGATTCATATAAGTTGATAGTAAAATAATCAAGGCGAATCCGTTGTGTTTTTTTGTTTATGTAATTTTTGTGGGTAAAATGTCAAAATCACACGGGCACAGTTATGGCCATGTATTTTAGTTGTATAAACAAATCAACCCGGGCCAATTGAGTAAGAAGAACAAGCAATCAGCTGATCTGATAACACCATGTTATATGAATTCGCCATGGCTTCGCTGTTCATTCAACTCCATTTTATATAAATTCGCCGTAATTTGAGTCTTTAAAACTTGTTTACCAAAAAAAAATTCAAGAGCAAAGGTATCACCATACAATTTGTGGTGTGCGTCGTGATGTTGTAGCACAAATTGAGGGACTTACAGTTTTTCGCTGGTTTTTTAGTTGCAGAGGAGGTTTTTTTTAATGTCGCGTACCCCGCCCTGGTTTTGAATACACGCTACACATTTGACTACGATGATCGCTACCCATATATCTTTTATAAAAACATAAATCTAGAGCTTCATACCAGTTTTTTCAGTCATTGTGGTTTTCGAAGTTTTTGAGGCTTTACTGGACAGTTCATATCATAATTTTCAGACATGATATTTCATTGCAATTTCTACATTCTACAAAAGGTCTGTTCGATGAATGCGCTAATTGGATGGGTGGAAAAATACAAGAAAACAAGAAGAATTCAACAAAAGGAGCTAAACTAAAAAAAAATCTGAAATTTTCTTCACCGAATGAAAGATTTTATTCATTCTTGAAATATATTGGTAAATTTACATGTTTTCTGCTTTGAACTCTATCCGATGTTGTTCTGCACGGCTATATACACTCAGCGTATTCATCGAACAGACCTAAAAGTGTACACAAAAGTGTAGGGAACAACTTTCAGTGAAGTAATTTATCGAGTGAAAAATGTGAATCAGATTAGAGTAAATCTCCTTGTTCTAAAGATTTTTAATTAGTTTATTGCATTGTAGATCTACTTCCACGATATATTTTGTTATAATATTATCAACAGTTTCCGGTCAAGTTCTGCATCAAACGTTGGAAGAGTTATCAACTATTTCTTTACTAAGTTGAAACAGTTATTTGTCACTATAGTCAGGAATGCCTGAGAAAAATTGAAAATCTGTCAACTTTTAGGCATTATTGGCGGCTGTGGAGTTCTGCGTAAATGATTAATAATTTAATAATTGAATTTAATAATTTATGGTACAAAAATATTAGGATCTTGTTTACGGAGCCTTATTTTTGTGCGTATTAGCAACCAACAAAAAAAATTTCGAGCGCTATACGCAAAAAAATTACAACGAGAAGTTAATTTAGTTAAACAAAAATTATATACCCAAAATTATGGCTTCCATGAAAATCAGTTGTGGGGGTGGTGCTCTTAAATAACTCCGTTGTATCTGGTAATTTTCTAAATTAAAACTGCTCTACCCATAAAAAAAATAAAAAGTTTTTGTGAATCTTTATAATGTAATCTTAGTAACCACCTTTTTAAATGCAAATTAAGTTAAATTAAAAAAACAAACAAATATCATTTTACAACATGAGTGCAAAACTTAAAGTTTTCAGAAAGTTTGACTTCATAAATATTTTTTGAGAGGGTTGCCACCTGTTTCCTTATATCCAAAATAGCTTCGGAGGGGATTGCCACTTACTTAAAAGTATAAACTAAATGCAATTCTTAAGTTAAAGGAAATATCGCGACGTGGGATTCAACGGAAGTCGGTACAAAAATAATTAATCATGAAAATGTGTTTAAAGAGTGTTGCCACCTGCTTCAAAATATTAATTTAATACAATATCTGAGCTTACTGATTACAAACATGATCTGCTGGGTTTTCTACCCTCTCTCCTCCGCTGGATTTATTCTTATCTACATGATAGATCTCAAATCGTTATATTCAAAAATGCTTTTTCCAATGTCATTAATGTTACTTCGGGAGTTCCCCAAGGCAGCCATCTAGGCCCGATTCTGTTTTTGTTATTCATAAATGATATTACTACTGCAATAAGATATTCGAATATACTAATGTATGCTGATGATGTAAAACTTTTTAAATCATACGCTTCGATTGAAGAAAGAAATTTATTACAAATAGATATTAACAGCTTAGTTGATTGGTGCAACATAAATTATATGCCACTTAACCTTAAAAAATGTAAATTTATGAGTTTTTCACGAAGGACTATTCAGCCAGCTTCTTACACAATAAATATGTATACTCTGGATCAAGTGTTTGACTTTGTTGACTTGGGAGTTACAATGGATTCCAAACTTAACTTTAATAGTCATGTTAATGCTATAGCTAATAAGGCTAGAAGGATATTTGCCTTTATAAAACGATGGTCACAAGAATTCAAGGACCCATATGTAGCAAAGGTTCTTTTTACAACTTTAGTAAGACCTATGCTAGAATACGGTTCGATAGTTTGGAACCCACGTTATCAAGTTCACATTGATCGGCTGGAATCAATTCAAAAACAGTTCTTACTTTTTGCCTTAAGAGACTTTAGATGGGATTCTCGGCTTAATCTTCCTCATTATACTGATCGTTTGAAGCTAATAAATCTTCCTACTCTTTCCAGCCGTAGAGAAATGCTAGGCATAATATTCATTACTAAACTACTCACATTTCTTACTGCCGAAGTTAAACTTAATGTTCCTTCTCGGATCTCAAGACACTTTAAACCTCTTTATTTAAAACAGTGTAAAACCAATTATGAAATAAATGAACCTTTCCGATGTTTATGTCAAGATTTCAACTGTCTTTCCAGCACTTTTGACATTTCGGACTCACTTTTCACCATAAAAAGAGCTGTACTGTCCTTTCTCAATAAATGATTAACGGCGGTTTAATATATATTTGATTCAGCTGATGGAGTTTTTTTCTGTAGCTGAGCAGTTTTGGATCTCGACGCTTAACAAACATTTTCCTTTTAACAACTCGGCACAAAAAAAAAATTATAAAAATAAAAAAAAAAGATGCGTACTTCATGCGGACTGTGCCCCTCGTGTCGGTTGGGCGGGAAAGAGGGTAACCATTGGGCTTATTATATCAGTTTAGTTGTGAAACGAATGCGTTTATTCTACACAATTTTTGAAGAAAGCTGATTTAATTTAACTGGTTTACCTTACGGAATTTGTACTATGCTGAGATCAAAAAGGTTAAAGGAATGTTCGGTCATGAAATATATTTGGAGAAGGTTTCCAAAATTTATTAGATAACTGCGGCATTTCTGTACTGGTTTGAACTGATATGTAGATGTTTAGAAAAACTTGGTTTCGGAAAACTACGAAAATTTTAAGCAAATTTATTATCAACGTAAGGGGAATCACGTAATAAACATGCTTTTACCAAGACACATTTCTGAGAAGAGTTATTCTTCGTACTGGTACATTCTCAATATTCTGTAATATAATTTTTGAGACTTTATTAGCACTGAAAGAGTTCTGTACCTACCTATATCTGATTGTGGTTCAGCTTTTTCACGGTGGAGAGCGATAAAGAGAGTTCTAAATGCCGCCAATTTGATTGAGTTGTGCATTTCTAACATTAAATTTGGTTTCACTCAACCCGGGTGATATACTGCGCAGTTGCCAATGACAAATAAGCTTCAGCAGTTATGAAATGGGGTTAAATTTTTATTTTATGTAATAAAAAATAAGAAGCCAAAACTAAAATGAATTGAAAAAATTAGTAAACGTTTTTGTTCACTTATTTGTTACACCAGTATTTATGCGAGCAAGGCCGCCGTGGGCAAAAGCTAGTTGGATATTTATGAAAATCCATTAGAAGGTAACAAAAGGAGACAGAAAGTTATACATTAATACCTTCAAGCAAGTCCCGTATGTTGCTAAATAATTGTTTTATTTTATTTCGATTATCGATCGATAGATGTCGCTGATTGAACATAAACTTAGCGAAGACACTAACTGAGGGAATAGCAAGCAACAGCTGGTGGTTAAATATTGGCTCACTGTTGTCGCCCTCCATATTTGAAAGTTTCTCTCTTTATGTTCCTTTCAATTTTTTTGTGCTTGTGATTTTTTTTAAATAAATTTTACAAAAACGAAATGAACACCTTATGCACCTATACATATATTTCAATTTACAATTTACGTATTCTACTTTAAGTTTAGCGGCTGCGACTTCGGTATTTTTCGAACATAAGAAGAGGCGACAAAGAAAATCCTTGTAGTATGTAACACTGGTTGAAAGAGCTTGTGTTGTCAGGCAGTCTGGCATAATGAATATTCGGTATTTAAATGAGTCAAAAATTAAGATATTATAAATGCTGTCAACGAAATACATACATATATATTTAGTTTACAAGTATACTCACACATGCATACAAATATGGGCAGAAACTCACTTATTCAAATTAAAAAGTTTAATTTAACACATTCCATTTGTGTTGACTCAATCAATTTCTATACAACTGCGGAAATTTCCCTCATTTGCTGATGTGAACTTATTTCTAATTTATTACTTTTTTTTAAATAATATTGATTGAAATGCGCGACACGATGCAAATTTACAAACATACATACAAATGTAAATATATCCGATTTTTAAATGATTATACACGGAAATGAGTGAGCGAAGTAATTATACAAAAACAAAAATGAAGGCGCGTTTGTAACGTTTATATGCAATGAATTGATAATGAAATATTTTAAAAATGTATGCATCTACATATACCTATTAAATAAAATTAATTATATGGATAATGTTTTTAATAATTTTGCTCTCAAAGTAATAAACCAACTTTCAGTATTATTTTTTGAATGACAGATTTGAGAAAAACAATACAGCGGCATACTTATATTTTGTAATTTTTTAAAGATTATATTCAATGGGGAGCATCACCTACAGAAAAAGATAACACTGATTTTTTTCATTCATTATATTTTAAAATATCAACCAAAATATTAACATTGAGATTTATATAGAGGAACTGGATCGATTTGAAATTGCCTCCATTTTTGGTATTTTTTTTATAAAACAAATTAGATTTAGAAAAATGTTTTTGTTTTTCAAAACAAATCATATCACATCATAAAAAGACGCTGAACTTAAAAGTTCTGTATACAAATATTTAAGAATTTGTTCAACGAATCGGTTACTATATGTTAATTTAAGGTTCTTTATTCAAAATTTCTTACGTTTTTGAGAAATCGCTTCAATAAATACTTCACGTTTGGTAAACGATTTTGTCATTGCGACCGACTCTGGACCAGAAACAATAATAAGCCAGTGGTAACAAGCATCTCCATGGGCCTAAGGTGTAGAGAGGTACACAGCGAAACACACACTCCGCCCCTCATCCGAACCATTCAACTTCTTTATCCCACTCCTACCACCATGTGAGGGCTAACCAGCAGATCTTTGTTCCCATGATGCCTGCTCCACGTGACAGACCAGAATACACAGGCCTGATAAATAGCATAACTTGGCGACCTATCCCATCGCTGACATAAAAATCTGCCTATAATGATCTCTAATAAAAGACCTGCCGAACTTTCTTTTTTTTTGCATCAAGTCCTGGACCAAACACTAAGATATGAATCTTTTTTTTAGATATGTTGTTTTCAAGAAGAAATAAAACGCATAAAATTTAATGTTATGACCAAGAATTTATTATAAAGATAAGGGCTTGCCACTATGTTTTAAAAATGATTTCGGCCAAGTGACCACCGTGACTTTTTGCTCCAATTGGGGCCGTATGTCAGCAATAACGCGCCGAATATTCTCTTCCAAGGCATCAATTGTCTTGGGCTTATCAAGCTTAGCCAAGCGACTTCACATAATCCCACAAAAAATAGTCCAGCGGTGTTAAATGGATCTTGGAGGCCACGTCGCAGGCCTACGACACGAAATAAATCGCTCACCAAAAGTTTCCTTCAATAAACAGGGGCGGATATCCAGAAACAATTTTTTTATTTGATTCATATATGGAGTAAGTGTTATTCGGAATGATAGTCGGTGTGAAGTTCAATCGAAAGCAGAAAAAATCCACAATACCCTTTTTTCCCCTACTTCCCAGAAACATGTTTCATACAAAACAATTTTGGTACTAAGTGGCACTAAAAAATGCAACTAAAATTATAATTTGCATTTTAATACATTTCTATATGGTTTATTCCTGAATGATTCCAAAGCAAATTTCTGAATTCGATTTATATCACATACAATATTTTACGGTATACAAGTAATCTATCAGACTTCGAGCTCTTGGAGGGGATGGGGAAGGGGGTAATGCCCCCAATTTCCCCCTGCTGGATTCGCCCCTGCAATAAATCTATTGTTTCGTTATCTGTATGGCATGTAGCACCATCTTGTGGGAACCAAAGATCATCCACATCGACATCCTCCAATTCAGGCGCGAAAAAGTCATTAATAATGGATCTATAGCGTTTCCCATTGACTGTCACATTATGGCCGGCTTGATTTGTGAAGAAATATGGACCAATGATTTCCTCTGCCAATAAAACACACCAAACAGCACGATGCGTGGCGCGAACCGATCCATTATTTTGATAACAAATTTGCCCAATTTGCAAACGTTGCTCCGGAGTAAGTCTGTTTACTATGAAATGGCAAACCAAACCGAGTATAAATCAAGTAACAGCAGATGACCGACTCCGAAAAAAGTATTGGCTCATTGAAAACCACACGCCTAAAAAAATATCCATTATAAGAATCTATTTATATTACGAATTCTTTGTTTTTTTCGTATTTGTTATTTTTAGCGCCATTCTTATCATTAGTAATAAATTATCTTTATTGATATAGCTTTCGATTATATTATTGATGTTATCGTCATTATTATCGCTGCCATTTCAAAAACTGATCAATATGTGCATACCTATCTTTATGAAAATTGCATTAAAAACATTTCTAATATTGTATAGACAATTTTAAATATTTTTAGCACTTCGTCAAAAAAAAGTTGCGTCAGAAAAATCGCCATACATACATAAATGTTTGACTCTCTCTTCTTAGCGCTAACAGTTTCTAATTATTATATTGATACAATTGCTCCATTTTTTAAGAAAATATAACAGATTTGCAAATTTTTCATAGCTGTTACATTTACTTCGCTTTGAGTTGAAAAAAATATATATGCACAATTCTTAAATATCACAAAAAATCCCGAATTTTATTATATTTTTGTATATGGAAACACCTGTTCGGGCGAAAATATACAAACGTATTTATTGTTGTTTTTTTTAATTTCGTTTTCAATATTATAAGCAAATTCACTGCTACCGTAAACTTTATAATTAGCTAAACGTTGTGTAAATCCAGTCTGCGATTTCTCAATGAAACCACTTAAATCGATATTATTGGTTTATACGGCGGCCGCCGTAGCCGAGTGTGTAGCGGATGTGCGCTTCATTCGGTAGGCCCCGAGTACAAATCCTGGCCGGGCCAAGTGTAACATCAAAAATTATAGAAAAGTTTGTTTCTAAGAGCGGTCGCCCCTCGGCAGGCAAAGGCGAACCTCCGAATGTATTTCTGCCATGAAAAAACCTCTCCCAAAAAAACATTCGCCTTTCGGAGTCGGCGTAAAACTTTAGGTTCCTCATAATGTGTTACAACATCAAGACAAACACTACAAATTGTAAGAGAATTTTGGCCAAATTCTCTTAAGTCGTTATAGCGCCAATTAAGTAAGTAAGTAAGTAAGTAAGAGTTTTATTCTAATACATGATTTGAAGTTTAATCAAATCTGACTTTAAAAACGGTTTTTAGAAATATGCCCACACCAGCGTCACCTATCGGAATTTTTGTTATCATAAACCACTTACCAGCAGACTCACAGGGCTCTTTTATATATATGATTTCGGAAACCCCATCAGACCCTTCCTTGTCTACATTTATTTGTTAATTGCATTTTTAATTAAATTCGATTTTTCAAACATGTGGAATATTTCGTATAACTAGGGTGTAATTTAATTTAATTGGACTTTCCAAGCAGGTGGCAGCCATATTCTCCTCAGCGAAGCAAACCATTTGGCACTAACTTTTAATATAACAAAATTTCGCTTTTCAAGCAGGTGGCAATCCTCTGCAAAACTTAAACTCTTACTTTAATATGTAATGCAACCTGTGTATAATATAATTTAATTCGATTATTCACACATGTGGCAACCCTCATAAAACATAACAATGAACCGTCTTGCCGAGACGAATCGCTTGCCACCAATATTTTTATATTTCATATAACTTGTATATAATTTAGTTAAATTTGACTTTTTAGACAGGTGGCAACCCTATCCTAAGCATAAAATGTACTGTACGACATATTTTCGTACCTACCAAATATAATCTTCTCTCCGCCGAAATGAAATGTTTGAAACACATTTTTTACTATTTTATATAACTCCTGTGCAATTTAGTTTTGACTTTAAAGAAGGTGGCAACCCTATTCTAAGTTTTGCTAGCTACGCACACCCTTCTGAACAAAACGAACCGTTGATACACTTATTTTAATATTTTATATTCAAGTGTATAATGTAATAAAATTTTAAGTTTCAAACAGGTGGCATCCTTCTTAAAAACATATTTATGAACCTTCTTCTCGCCGAATCCAACCGTTTTACAGCCATATTTTATTTAAAAAATATTTCTGCAACTCGTGTATGTTTTAATTAAATTTTACCTATTTAACAGGTGGCAACTCTCATAAAACTTGGCTATGAACCTTCTTTAAGAAAACCAATCGCTTGACACCCATTTTACAATAATCCATATAATTTGTGCATATTTTAAATAAATTTGACTTCTCAAACAGGTGGCAACCCTCTTAAAATATACTTTACCACCTATTCCCATATCTACCAAATATACATAAAAGATTTCATATAAGATAATTATTATTTTAATTTCATCACTTTTTAATTTTATAAACTTAAATCTTGCGTTTTCTTAGTGGTTTGAAAATAGTTTCAAACGGAATCCGCAATTTTTATACATGGTGAGAAAAACGCGCTAAGTCGAAAAAAATATTATTTTGTCAAAAACCCCTAAACGCATTTATTGCTCTCCTAAAAAGTAGCATATTTTGAGTTATGAGCTTTTCTAAATAACCACATATATGTATATTTTTAAATCGATGTGCATAAATTACTACGTATAAATAATTATGTATGTACGTATCTGTGTTTGTAAGAATAAATACGTTTAAGAAAACAATAGCAGTAAGAAGCTAAAAACGGCCCAGCAACAATACATATACCAAATAAAACCACCAAAAAATTTGCATTTGCAAAATTGAATAAAAACCAGCGAAATCCAACGTTTGATCGTATTCCAAGAACAACCGCGCCTCTCACAATTAAACATTCGCAGTAACTCGCTGAGTTGAAAAAATAATTGGACACGTTTTTAAAGTTTATTTTACAATCAAAAAAATATAGCCAATATCACATCATAATTTTGATAAACCATTTTTAGTGAACGAACATTACCTACCACAATTCGAAATGTGCAAATTCGCTATTAAACCAGTTCTGGCATTTGTCGCGCTGACTCTCTTCATGGGCAATATGGTTTGGGCCAATACAACTACAACAACGAAACCATGTGCGAAAGCTTTCAAGTGTTCACATGTTGAAGTCGTCGTCTGGGCTACTGATGCAAATGCTGAGAAGTGCTATGTGTGGAGAAATATCTGTCATTTGATGAGCGAAAATTGTCAACGTCAAAATAATAATGCAAAAGGTAAGCTACATATGTCGGTTTTTCTACTAGCGGGTTATTGAATCTCCAATTGGAATTAGATATTTATCTATTCACGCTATGCTTTTGATTTGTCTTTCTATAGAGCTGACTAAAATTTCGAAAGAAGAATGCCAGAAGAAATGTGCGAACACGGTATGTACCGCAGATTATGCGCCAGTGTGTGGTGAATATAATGGCGTGCCGCGCAATTTTTCAAACAGTTGCGCAATGGAAGCCCATATTTGTCGAACGGGGGAAAGTGAGTGTTCTAAACTTTTTACTATTTCTCGTAACAAAAAAAAAAAAAAAAATCACAAACTTATCGACTTATCTTTACAGCTTACGTACTACACAACGCGGGAGAATGTCAAAGAGAAATTGTATTTAACAACACACCGTAATGTAAATGTAATGGGTTGTAAGTAATTTGGGGTCCGAGACAACTTCGAATACTTTTATATTTATTGAATCTATGTGGTTGAATTTGAATTACAAAAGTTAAATTAATTTATTTCAATAAAAAGTAAATATTGTAGTAATAAAATCCAAATGTTTTATTCTTCTTCGTTATTGGTAAGTGGACGTCCGCGGCATTTATTACCCGAACACTCCAATGGCAGGTAATGTTTGTATAAAGATTTTAAAGATTTTTAATTACGATGTAGAGTTGGGAACTTTTTCTTATCGGTATTCGGAAATTCTCATATTTGATAGATGGCATCATAGAAAATTGCTAGTGATCGGAAAAGTTATTAATAATGCATGAAAAAAAATGTTTGTATTAAATTAAAATTTACTATTGAAAGAAACAAATGTCTGGTCTTGATTTTTATGCGGGACTTTAGTCTTAATGGGTTCTATCAAAAAAAAAAAAAAAAAAAATTATATTCAATTATTATTTTAATATTTAAAACTTTGCCATCAATAATAAAAATAAATTTCTGTTTTTTATTTTTATCTTCAAAAATAAAAATTACGCTTCGAGTTACACTTTTTTGAACAAAGTTAATTTTTAGCTCTAAAATAATAATTTTTGTGAGTTTTTATTTTCCTATTAAAAATATGAGCTATTTTATGAGTTTAATTTTTTTAATTAAAAATAATCATGACCTTTTGAGTTTAATTTTTTTTATCCAAAATTAAACTCAGTTATTATTCTTTCATCACTCAGCAATAAAAATTAATTTTTAAGTTTTTTTTTTCCAAATTAAAAACTCAAAATTCCACACCGCCTTTCAAATAAATATTCAATGGTCAAGTTATTTTTTGATATGCTTTTTTGATCAAAAAAAAATATAGCCCTAAATATAAAAACTACTTTTATTGAAAAAAATAAAGCTCGAACTGTTTATGACTACTTTGGACCCACAAAAAAAAAATCATAAATGAAATCATTTTCAGTAAAAGAAAAATAATTCACGAAAATATCGCCATTTCATAGCAAAAATATAACAATCGAAAATCGAGTTTTAATTTTGTTCAAAAAAGTATTACACGATATATGTATTATGCAATTCTCCGAGCGACGAATAAAAGTCCAAAAATTATTATCAATATTTTTTTTAAATATGTCACTCGATTTTTTTAAATCTTAACAGACTCATACAGGGCGTAAAAAATATATATTTATATACCAGGAACCGTAACAATTACAATTTTATTATAAAAATCGCTCGTTAACGATTATTTCGTAACTGTTATATAATGATTAACTAAATAACAGTTAGTTTTTTTATATTTATGTAATCAGAAATAACAGTTATTCTTGATCTTTATTTTATAAATTAAAAAAAAAACAGTTAGTTTTTATTTTTATTTTAAAAGCTATAACTAACACTTATTTATTATTTTTATTTTATATATCAAAAATAACAGTTGTTGAGACATTTATTTATAAAAGTCACCGACTTTCATGTTTTAAGTTATACATATAAAAGTCAATTTAATTTTTCGGAGAAAATAATATTTAAAGTAATTGTTTGGCTCCCCAACTGCTTATTTTCTGCGAAAAAATTAAAATGACTTTTATAAATATGACTTGAAAAATAAAAGTCAGTGAATGATTTAAATTGATGACTTTTATAAATAAAAGTCTTCTATAAATGATATTTTTGTTTTATAAAACAAAAAAAATAAATAACTGTTATTTTTGCTCAATAAAATTAAAATTAACAGTTATTTATGATTTTTAAATAAAAATAATAATTTATAATTTAAAAAAAAAATTAAAAATAGTAATTGTTTTTTCAGATTTCTAAAATAAAAATCAAAAATAACTATTATTATTTAAAAATTTGATTCTCGGTGAAATAAGAAATCGATTGGTATATTACACGTGGTTGTAGAAAATTTCTTTCATAGCCGATTTTTCGAAAACAGTTTTCAGAAATAACTGTTATTTACCGTGCCTAATGTACGAGTATGCATATGCTCAAAACAGTTTTCCGATACTTGGAAGCTTTTGGTTTTTTTTTATTGAAAACTTGAAAATAATCATTCAGGCCTGTTCTGCATTTCGATTCAGTTTGAAAAGTAAAACTGTTGCAATTCCGACTCGTCTTAGTGGTGATACGAATAGATTTAGAAGAGTTTTCGAATCATCTTCATTCCGAAGTCGATAGTCAGTTTGAACTCGTGAATCTTAAGATGCTAGCCAGAAGTAAAACTTCTTTGTAGTGCAAGAAAATAATAACTGTAGTCAGTCTCCGACTATCACTCAGCGTGAACGGTTGCCTAATATCAGAGAGTGTCAATTAGTTTTCCTCTATATCAGCGCTATTCGTGTCAAGCCACGAGAAATTTGTTTTCTTAATATACCTAACAAAAGTTTTATTAAGTACCAGAGACATCTAACAGCAAGTGATTATAATGCCTCCTGGGGCTACCAGCCTCGGAGACAACAGGTTTGCCCTGCTTTCTCCGAGATCCAGACCAAAACGGAAAAAAGCCGACTCTTCGCCCTTGGATCTGTACCCGGAACTACCAGTTACAAAGAAAGACGACCCAAAATTCGTTATAATCAAAGCAGCAGACGAGAATAAACCACTAACCAGCCTATCATGTTTTGCCGTACACAAAGGAATACTCGCCATTAGTAAGGATGTGAACACAATCTCCGAACTTCGCGACGGGAGTCTACTACTTCTTGTTAAAAGTAAAAAGGTTGCAGAGAAGTTCCTGTTTTCCAAATCTCTACCAGGAGTCTGTGCTATCAACGCTAAGCTACACGACAACCTCAACAGTGTAAAAGGTACCATCTTTGCGCCATTCCTTACTCATGTTGCAGAAAGTGATATCATTGAAGGCTTAAGCCCGCATGGTGTGACAGCAATTTACAAATTTAGTAAAACTAGCGACGGTGTATCTAAACCTACTGGCTCAATTCTGTTGACATTCGATAAATACCAACTTCCAGATAAAATTGAAGTGGCCTGGAGAATACTTTCTGTCCGCCCGTATATCCCAAACCCCATGAGATGTAAATCTTGTCAAAAGTTAGGTCATACAACTAAACACTGCAAAAACTTCCCAATGTGCTCCACTTGCAACTTCCCTCCACACTCCCCTTCCGAATGCACAAGAGTATTGTGCGCTAATTGTTCTGGTGAACACCCCGCCTCTTCAAATATTTGCCCAAAATTTGTACAAACTAAAGACATACTCAAAATTAAAACGTTAGAGAAATGTAGTATGCACGAAGCAATTAAAAAGTACAAAAATCAAATCCCCACTCCCTTCAATCCGTCCTCGTTTGCCAACGTAGTCAAATCTACAGAAATCACCAACAATGACAAAACTCCACTATCAGACAAAACTAGCAAAACCAGTTTAAATACTGGAACGACCATTCCATCAACTAGTCAAACAAACAAAATAAATTCCAATTCTATCCAATCCCTCTCCCAACCACCTTCCACTAATAATATTCCATCTGCAATTAACTTCCCAGAGAAACCCACTACTTATAATTACCCCATTAGCTCTTACAACTCTGCTTCCTATCCACAACCAATGAACATAAATTCCACACAAACATTTAACTCAATCACTGATACTCCTCTCACATCATCTAATAATGAACTTCATCTCTCCGACTCACACAACTTATCTGAAATACTCTCTCGCTTCTGCACTTCTTCATCTTCGTCGCTCTCTATCTCGCCTCCCATCCAATCACCAGCCAGTGGTGCTGTCGAAGGGAATACAGCGTCCCTTCCTCCGCTAGCAACACTACCTGCAACGATGGACATAAATAATTCTTAACTAATTTATCTTTCATATAAGCAACAACAACATATTCACAGCTCTCTCCCTACATAAGTACATATGCTTACTATTCTACAGTGGAATATAAACGGATATTTTAACAACTATATCGATCTTGAAATACTGATTAAAGCACATAACCCATCAATAATCCTTCTAAATGAAACGCATCTCGCCAATAATGCCAGCGCTAATACACCATTAGCATATAAGGGTTACTTTTATAATCTGCCCCACATCACCTCCAACAAACAAGGAATTGCTATACTAGTTAAGAAAAATGTTCCACACAAATGCTTCCCTCCCCAGTCTCGTATCTCTGCTTTAGTACTGGAAATACATGCAATAAATAAAATAAACATAGTTTGCGCCTACTCCCCTCCTGACCAAGCGTTCACTTCCGTCGATTTTCATACCCTTTTTCCCACAGCTCACAGCCCTTTAATTTTAGGAGGGGATTTCAACGCGTGGAGTCCTCTCTGGGGATCAAGCGCGGCAAATTCTAGAGGCAAAATAGTTGAAGACTCCATACTTACCTCCAATACCTATGTACTCAACGACGGCTCTCCTACTCACTTCTCCACGCACAAAACCCTTACACACATCGACCTTACTCTGTGCTCTATTTCTCTAGCAACAAAATGTACATGGCAATTACTAGATGATCTCCATGGAAGTGACCACTTCCCCATCCTCACCAAACTCCTTTTAAACCGCCCACCTACCCTTTTTAGACCAAAACTGAAATATAAAACTGATTCAGCCGACTGGTTGAAATTCCAAAACGAATGTTTACATGGTTGTGACTCATTTCCGGTTTCCCCTAACATCAACCAAGAAACATCAAAGATACAAAAAATTATCCGGAGTGCAGCTAACCTATCCATTCCACAAACAAGTGGCAAAATCTTCAAGCCAGCTCCATTATGGTGGAACGTTGAACTTGCAACATTGAGACAAGCTAAACAAAGCGCATGGTATGAATATAGGCGATCGCGATCATCTGCAAATCTGATTGTTTATAAAAAAGCGAACGCTGTTTTTCGGCGTAAAGCCAAGATTTCGAAAGCCGCCTGCTTTGAAAAGTTGACCAGCAACATTAACTCTAGCTCTTGTGCAAAAAGAATCTGGGCAGATATTAAAAGACTAACAGGAACGACTCATTACACTCCTATCTCCGCTCTAAATTCTCCAAGTGGCACTCTTCTATATCCTCAGGATATAGCCCAAGAATTTGCCACCTATTTCTCTTCTTCGTCCTCCGACGGCAATTTTTCCACTGAATTTATTTCTATTAAAAATCAAGCGCTCACTGATCGATCCCCACCTAGCAGTCTCTCGCCCTCTGCCAAATATCTAGAAATGGACATTACTTACCCAGAGTTAGTATCCGCACTTTCTAAGGTCAAAGGTAAAACACCCGGCTGCGATAGAATTTCATACCCTATGATCAAAAACCTTCCTTTCCCGTTACTCTCCCGTCTCCTCAAACTATATAATAATATTTTCACTACCAGTATTTATCCCCAAGCTTGGAAAACAAGTATGATAGTCCCCATCCTTAAACCTGACAAATCCCCTCTTGATGTTTGTAGCTATCGTCCTATTTCCCTTCTCTCTTGTTTGGGCAAATTGTTAGAAAAAATAATTGCTGTCAGACTCTCCTGGTATGCCTACAGAAACGACCTTATCCATAATAGTCAAATCGCTTTTAAAAAGGGGCAAGGTACTATCGATTCCTTGTTGCACCTTGATCAATATATTTCTAACGCTTTGTCCAACAAAAACCACATTTCCCTTATGTCCCTCGACTTCCTAAAAGCCTTCGACCGTATAGGTATCCACATTGTACTACGACAACTCAACAAATGGAAGGTTGGCACTAAAATTTTCAATTTCGTAAAATCCTTTTTATGTAATCGAAAAATAAGTGTTCTTATCTCCTCCTCCCGTTCCTCCATCCTCCCCCTTGAAAATGGAACTCCTCAGGGATCTCCCCTATCAGTAATCCTTTTCATTATAGCGTTTGATGAATTAAATTTACTTCTATCCGAATTCAGGACTATTGACCACCAACTGTATGCAGATGATGTGCTTGTATACTCTAAAAATACCGATCAAACAACTGTCTTTAGAACTTTCACAGAAATCCTTTCCCGTATTTCCACCTGGTCCCAAACTTCAGGCGCTTCAATATCCCCTGGCAAGTCGAAACTACTGCATATATGTAGGAAGCAAAACTGTAATATACCACCATTAACTTTTTCAAATGTAACAATACCCTGTACAAATAGTTTTAAGTTTTTAGGCATAATACTAGACTCAAAATATTCTTTTACTCAACACTGTCAGTACATAAAAGATAGTATAAGCTCAAAACTACGCATTGTTAAATATCTTTCGGCTAAGCGCTCACTTATCGGCTCGGCATTGCTGATCAACATAACAAAGGCCCTTATATTATCGAAAATAAGATACGGAATTGAAATCTTCGGACATCATGCTAAAAGTAAATTGAAGATAGTAGCAACTCCTTATCACATAGCTATACGAAGATCACTACGTGCATTTCCAACAACCCCCCTCCAAAATTTGTATGCTGAGTCTGGGTTAATTTCCATAATTGATGAAGCTGAAGATAGTGTGCTAAAAATCTACGCCAAAATCTTGTTATCCTCGAATCCCATTCTGCATAAGGATGTGCAGCTGGTGCTCTCACGAAAACGTCAACCTAAGGTTCCATCAACCATTCACTTAAGCATTCAATTTGCAAAGAAGAATTACCTGCCAATGCAAAAGTGTCACAGGCGTAAAATACTACACCCACCGTGGTTACTCAAAGAGACATCTTTCATCAATGAACTAGTTCTCCTGAAAAAAGCGAATACTCCTAGTGATGTCTACTTATCAAATTACCTAGCAGTGACCGAAGCATACAAATCTAGTGGCTGGCAAATGATTTTCACCGATGGTTCAAAGTCAGCTCAAACTTCTTATGCCGTTGTAACAGAGCAAGGGGAAATACTCTCTCAAGGTCTTCTATTCTCTGTCTGCTCAATTTTCACCGCAGAAACAATAGCAATTCACAATGCTATCCTTTACTCTATGAAAACCAAAGGCAAATTTGTAATTTGCTCAGACAGTATGTCCTGCATCACAGCTATAAGGGAAAGTAGCCACACAAATTATATTATCGACAGCATCCGGGACATACTCATTGCGTATCCTCAAAAAATTAAAATAATGTGGACTCCTGGACACTCAAAAATACAAGGTAACATGAACGCCGACAAAATGGCTAAAGAAATGGCCGCTATACCTACTATGACATCCAGCGTTATCTTTAAAAATGACATTTATCGGCTTATAAAGCAAAAAAGGCAAACCAAACTACAATCGGACTGGAGTGAATATATCCACCATTACTCCTTAATAAACCAAAGTCGTGCTAAACCTATATATACCCCCACTATACCGACGAACTATGTTACGCCATACACACGTCTTCGTCTCGGCCATACAATTGTCACGCACTCCCATCTCCTTCAAGGCGCTGAACCTAGTCGATGCCCGTTTTGCAACATTTCTCTCAACGTAAACCACCTACTGTCATCCTGCTCCGCACTCCGAACCCAGAGACAACACATCTTTAATAATATTGACCCTATCCAGCTGTTGAAAGATCCCACAAACGATAACATAACAAAGATATACAAGTATCTCAAAAACTCCGACCTCCTCCGACGTATCTAACCCGTATCTAAGCCACAAGCCAGCCGAAAGCCTCCGATGCTAGCGCTGCGTTTCTTTGTAAGTTTATATAGGAATTGTATTGTTATGTAAACTTTTATAAAATAAAAAAATAAAAATAAAAATAAAATAACTGTAGTTGTAGTAATTAGTAGTAGCATTAGTAATAATTTTGATAGAAATTGGTAGTAGAAATATGTGAAAATGGTGGCAGAAAGTAGTAGTAGCATTTATAAAAATAATAGTAGAAATTAGTAAATATATTGGAAAAAATTAGTAGTACCATTAGTAAAAATAGTGGTAGAAATTAGTAGTACCATTAGTAAAAATAGTGATAGAAACTGGTAAAAACAACGTGGAAGAAACTAGTAAAATTGGTGGTAGGAATTAGCAAAATTAAAGATAGTAATTAATAGTAGCATTAGTAACAATAGAGGTAAAAATTAGTAAAGCAATTCTGACGCTACTTTCGTAACGCGATGCAAAAAATCATTGCCGCTAAAGAAGTTTTACGTCAAATAAGCACTCTTGCGCCTAAAGGTGCGAGCGAGAAGTAAAACTTCTTTGTCAACTTCATAATGTGATAGAGAGCTAAAAATGGGAGTAGTGGTTGAAGAAGTCGTTGGTAGTAAGTAGTGGTAGTCATAGAGGTTAGTAGTACTTAGTAGTAGCTATAGTAAAAATAGTAGTAGGAATTTGTAGTGGAATTAGTGAAAATACTACTAGTAACTTGTAGTAATAGTTATTAGTAGTAGTAGAAGTAGTGGTAGTAGTAATTAGTTCGTTCGTCGGGAATAGAAAACTCACTATCAAAAAGTGACTAATTTACAAAATACTTTGGTTCGCAAAATTTTTTTTTTTTTGTATGAAAGAAAATATGTACCCCGCCAAAACAAAAAAATATCAGAAGACAACAAAAATTTTAAGCTAATTGAAACTTTTTATAAAAAGACAAACATAAAAAAACAAGCGTTGATTAGCCAAAACTGGTCAAAATGTCGTACTACTACTATATTTTTCACATGACTATATTAGAAGCTGAATTGCACGAATTGCAATTTAAATTAAGTCGTATATTGACCGCCTTATGTTAAAATTATTATATTTTTTATTTAAATATTTTGATTATTCAAGGACACACAATGAGTGGAGAGAAGCACATGCCACATTAATCGAAGTTAGTCCCCTTGCTCAATGTGGGCTGAAAAACAAATATTACAAATTTTTTGTAAGTAAATATATCTCTAATGACAAAAACACTCAAGACCGTCATTTTTCAGTCAGTTCGAGGGTCGCTTTGGAAAAATGGATCATTCTTTTCTATACACAGCATCAACTTTATTAGTTCCAAGGTTTAAAAAAATTCACTTCGAAGATCCTCTAGCTTTATTTACAGTGTTGAGACATTTAAGGTGCGAAAACTACTGAAATTGATTTGGTTGATGATAGTATTGGGAGTGGAAGTGAAACATCATTTCTTTGTAATAATAATTTCGATTTATGAACTCACCATAAGAATTTGGCTCACAAATGAAAGAGAAATGACAATGACTCTTTACATGCCCAAGACGAACTGACATTATTTCTCAATGCTTCGGCTTCAGAACTGAAATGAAATGTAGGTAATGCTTGGGATTGCAATTTCTTTTTTCCAAGGAAAAGCGTAATAAAGTTAAAACATAACTCTTGCCATAACTCTTCTTAAAAATTAAGTAATTAATTAAGTAAAAGTAACCGTAGACTTTTGTAAACAATGTGCACATTATAATTCTGCTTTTTGCATTAAATATCCGCATTTTTTCGGCTTTGATCGAAGCGACCAGTTAGTTTGCCACTTTTGAACGATTTATCGCAATAACTGAATGCTTTCGTTCGGTTATTAAATTTTTGTTTGCCATCACTAGAAATTGAACTCAGCCGACAGCAACATTGAGTGGTGCTAACTTTGCGCCAGCTTGATTTCCAGCTGGGATAGAGCAGTGTCATATAACCACAAACAAACGCAAAGATTTCCATATCTCTTTGCATGCCTCAGCGTATTTTGAGGTCTCCTCATTGTTGCACGAGTATTTTTTGTTTGTAAATTTAAGTCCTCCCCAACTCCTCGTTTTATGTGCCTTTTATGCTTTCATGCGGCCATCTATTTTCTCACAAATTATACTTTGGCTTTGTGCCCTTCAAGTATGCATGTATGTATGTTTTTTTTTTTGCTTTTTTTTTTGGTATTTAAACGAAAATGCTCTTGCTTATTGCTGCTTCTTAATATTTTCTCTAAAAATATTCAACAAAAATTGAGAACACAAAGAGGCCCTAAAAATGTTCGTTATTTTACAAAGGAAACCTGAAATTTATTCAAAGGGAAATTCGAGCACGCATTTGCGTATTTACATATGTAGATAAAAATAATTTAAAAGACTCGCATGTGTATGGGAATATTCAAAGTGAGTAACTCGTCAGCATTTGGCAAAACATTTTTTTCATAAAATGTAATGGAGACTGGAATTTTTTTCAAGTCGAAAGTGGAAGTTGATTTTTTTTGTATGAACGGGGCTCGTCTACAAAACTACTAAACAGATTTGTTTTTTTTTTGCTTCAATATAATCTGTTTTAATAGGACTGGCATCATTAGTACTTAAATTTAATATCTACTAAGTTTCTACAAAAAATATGTGTACTATTTTCTCAGGTTCACTATTCTATTAAATGCAGCATTGCTACATGTGATCGCTAAATTATTGTCAGATCGGCGGAGGAGAATTACGCAGCATTCGATTTCTGCATAATTTCTAAGTCATATTTCATAAGCGCGCCTATAGTTATCCTCCTAAATCCATTTTGAACTTTGCAGAATTTTTATAAGATTATTGATTTCCAACTATCTAAGGGCATTCATGCCATCCAAGAATTGCCTACCTAATAGCCTACGCACAATTCTGGCGAACGGCGATTTTTTCGTCGCGAATGTTTGCTGTCAAAAATAGAACACATTAACATGCACGAGAGAGCACACAACGAAGGCGTGCAACGAATTTCGCTCGACGACCATGCGCGGCAATTGATTTGTTTCAATCGCCGACGTCAACGGCTACGGCGAAATGAAAGCAGGGAGACTGTATTAATTTATATTTGAATGTTTCTAAATATAATAAGATGCAATCAATTTTATTGTTATTTAAAAAATAATAATTAAAGTCAAACAAGTCTGCGGCACAATCAGCTGTTTTTTTGTTGTTGAGAATTTCGTTCGGTGTCGCTTCGGTTGTGTTGAAGCAAGACGAATTCATATCAGCTGGTGTTATAAGTACAAAACCAAAAATTTACACTAACAAAATATACGCACACTGACAGTATGATTTACAACAAACATATCATTTGGACTTAACGTTAATCAAACGAATTCAATCAGTTGCTTGATCGACTTCAACTTATATGAATTCGCCTTGTGTTCAAGTAAGCGAAATTATTCGGTGGAAATTGTTGTTGCCGCTTTCGTTGATATTCTCCGTTCACCGTTTTTGTGCGTAAAGCGGAAAGTGAAAAATTTTCAGCTTGGTAGAGCGAAGCAGTTGCACAAAAGAATCCGCAACGTTATCCCCTATTCTTCATCTTGACAACTTCTACAGAATGCAATCTTACGCCTAATCGATAAGGTTATTTACTTATCAAACAGTGTCCTCTTATGACAGAAATAATCATGTCGAGGATAGCCGTTTACACTTAGTGCAGGCCACAACTGCCTGGCAGTTCTACAAATGTTTTCGCTATGCCATCTGTCATTCGCCACTTTCAAAATCCTGTCGGAAACAATTAGCTTGAAATTTTTACGGGTATACCTATTGCATCACTTATATTCCGATCAGGAAGTTGCGTGCTGAGTTCATCGGCCTTGCAGTTCCCTTTTAGGTCGCAATGACCAGCATTCCATGTCACGTTTGGATGAAATGACTCAGTCATCTCGTTAAGAGATGTGTGATATTTCATGACTAACATGGAGGTTGTCGATCGTTTTTTGAGCGATTTTATTGTCGTCTGACTATGAAATGAAATGGTGGATATCAACCTTGGGTATCACATCACACTTTAAAAGTTTTGCGGCCCTGTGAGTTATCAGCAGTTCTTCCCGAAAACGCCTACAGTGGTCCGGCAGATGGGTCCTAGTGGACATTTTTAGATGTTCAGCGTATACACTATGGATAATGGTCTTTATTGGATTGGGGATTGAGCACTGCGGCCGTGAGATATTGCGCCCGAGTAATAGCTATATATCTGGTAGAACTAATATGATTGTTTCAAATGAGCGCGTGCTTGAAAAACAACAACCTAGTATGCATATGTACCTATGTGTGTATGTATTTTGTGAACTACTTTTGTAATAATAAAATAATAATAATAATTTGACGCTTGCATCACATAGCTCGATATTTGGCCGAACTGCTACTACAATTTTGCGTGTGTCTTGATGTTGTACCATCAATTGAGCGGTCTACAGTTTTACGCCGACTTCAAACGGTAGACGGGTTTCCTTGAAAACATTTTATAGAAATACGCTCAGAGATTTTCCATTGCTCGTCGAGGAGTGCCCGCTATTAAATAGAAAAAGCTTTCATATTACTCTAAATGTTTTTTGGTGCAGGCCGTTATTTGAACCTGAGGCAAACCGACAGATCACACATTCGGCGTGTAGTTTAAAGTGAAAATGTTTTAAGCGGAACGTACTGGTAAACTTTTGTTAGAGTCTCTTATTTTTCAATGCCAAAAATAAACTTCAGTCTGGCCGCTTGGTTACTAAAAAATTCTATGAAAATTTACAATTGCTAAAGCTAGATAGGTCTGCAAAACGCCAGGGAAGTATGATTAGTACAAACACCTATCGAATGGCAGTTTAAAATTTTTTAATAAGAATATCTTTTCAGGAAGAGCTCGATGTTTGGGTGTCAAAGATTTATTTCACAGAGTTACAATTAGCTACAAGGCAAAGCTCAGTATATGGTGGGATTGAATTGGAACTGTTTATTTATTACAAATAAACTGATCAAATCTCATGTAACTAACAAATTCGATACTTAATCCTCAATGCAAACGAAGTGTTGTGCTCAATCGTAACAGTGCCAAGCTAAAAATCTTTGATAGTTTTCAAAGATTTGATGTACCCAGCGCATACCCCAGACCTCATGCCATCTTGATTTGTTACAATTCATGATAAATATTTGCTTGTTTACAATAGGATGATTTTTAGCAAACCAAGATGACAGGAGAGCACGCAAAAAATGTTTTGTCAATTATTTCGCTGATAAACCACAGAACTTCTACATCGCGGAAGTTACGTAGGTACCCGGAAAATATAGACAATAATGGCAAACACAATGACAATAATTTATTATTATGGTAACTCACACCAGACCGGGCATTGTGAATACTTTCTGAAAGTATACCTTACCAATAATAAAACACTCAATAGATCTGCAAAAGTTTTTTGTATGACCTAATTTCCATGCCCCAAACAAAATTATTTTTAAGAAATTGGTAAAAATGTTTAAAAAGAGGCATATAGTTTAACAAAGTGAGGGCTAAAATCTGTTAGAGAATCATTTAGCAGAAAGTTTCATTAAGGGTTTTCACAGTCTATGGCTGTGTGTGATTAAAACGGAATTATACATAAAAAAAGTAACAATTCGCTTCTAAAAAAATAAGTAACAGCTTTGTTAACTTCCCATATTAATCTTAATAAAGAGGAGCATAAATGATCATAGTAAATGTTTGATTTTTTAATATTTCTTTTCTTTATTTTTTTTGACTTTTACGTTTCTTTTTATAAAGAATCTATCTGAGATTACTCTTAGTAAAATTTTCCGAAAAGGAACGTTTGAATCCTCTAACGACTTTCCAATTTGTTTTTTTTTTTTGAGGGGTTTCTTGAAGTAAGGGTCAAACGGACTATAGGTTAACCGTACGTTGAAATTAAAATCGATATGTGTTTCTCGACGTTGTTGGTAGATTTGTACAAAAAAAAAATTTTAAAGCTGTGAATCGTTTCTGTTTTTTTTATTACGAAACAAAATCTTACATTTCGTATATGCAATTGACGCAAATTGTACGTATATAAAAGTTTTGTAGGCGGATTTTTTACAAAAACAACAAATAAGCTCTGATTTTGTCATTGCTTATGCTCTCCTTATAATCACTGTCGCATCGTCCACGTCCTTGCCGATTATTTGGCACTTCCACATTGGAGCGGTTAGCTGGTTGTGGATCAATCGGAGAAAGATATTGGTGTTTTAGTTGTGAAAGTAATGGGTGGAACGAGGATGATTTTGGAGATGATAGAATTCTACCTAACAAACCGCACTCAGAAGTAATGGATTTTCTTCAAAAATAGTTCCGTGACAAACTTGTTGAGTAAAAGCTCGAACGGATCTTTTTTATTCGAATTATTTTTCTTTAATATTACATTTTTGGCTAGAATTCTATCCAAGAATCCACGAACGGTTAAAAAAAATCTTTAAAAATAATTTCAGTAAAATTTTACTGTATATGGCTTAACCTTGCGCAGTCACATATTTTAAATTTTTTTCACTGTCTTGAAATGAACATGGTACATGGAAAAAATTCAAATTAATTTTGGCAAATCCATCAAGTGTTTTCTAATAGGTAGGGATAGGTATACTTTCGGAAAATAATAAAATAAAAAAGTTGTAACACAGTGTAATTGGTTTTGAGGAAATAAAAATTATAATAAAGAGGTGGCAGAAAGCCAAAAATACTAAATATATCGCCTAATATATATATATACATACATATAGTTTACTTTCATATTTAATAATTTTTGGTAATTAAAATTCAATAAAAATGTTGCTCATACGCCCCCCTTTCGATTAATCGTTCGAGTGGAGAGGATAATTTAAAAACACGGTAAAAACTCGAAAATGAATTGCTTCTTATGCTTGCAATGATAAAAAAAATTCTTTATTTCCAGATTACAATATACAAGGGTATGAATCCAAACTGAACACAAATGATGATTTTGCAAAATATTTACTTCTACAAAATGAGTTTCATTCATTTTTATCTGCTGACCGCTAAAAGGAAAGGAAAAGTTATAATAATTGCGTAAAATTAAAAAGGAAAGCCTGAGCTGTGAAAGAAGTGCCATTGAATTAGTTTTGAAGAAAAAAAATACAATTTTAGTTTATACATAAATAAATGTACACCAAAGCCTTCATGCTGCTGCTATCCACTACAATCAAACAAATGTTGTTTGAAATAGTTTTTTTTTATTTCAGTATTCAATGATTATCTTTACCCCATTCGCGTCTACTTTAGCTGATGACATTATCACTAGCCATATATTCTGGTTGAGTGGTAAAAAAAAAAGAATCGCATAAAAGAGACAAAGGGTGACCTTTCAGGGATGCACTACAGGAGTTTTGCTGCTTCCTGAAGAATTCAAAAGAATATTTATGCGCATTCGCCGTCAAACTTATGTGAGTGCATGGGTGTGTGTGTAGATGCAAACTGAATCTATTGCGAGATCCTTTCATTCCATTTTGGTATTTGAAGTCTTCTGCACGCAGACAATAAATGCGTTCCGATATGCGCGGCCACACATTACAACCAAACAGGACTTGTTTGTAGTTTTTATTGATTCAAATACTAATTCATTTCGCTATGCAACTAGTCAGTATTGGATATAGTAATTTCTTTTGTAATACACAAAAATATTTCAGTTTTTATACTAATTCATATTGGCTGAGGAAGCAAAGGAATTTAATATAATTTCTATTCAACATGGATTTATAGTTTAGGAGGTTGTGCTGCTCAATGTTAAAAAATTTTGCACAAGTTGAAACGTGTGTATTCTTTTTTATTTTTCGTCATATTTAAGATTGTAAATAGATCAACTGGTTGCTATTTTATAGTATTTTAACAAATAAAATAAAATAAAAATAAATAAAAAAATGGTCCGAAAATATCCTCTGGGAAATTAATACCAGTTATGTGTTAAGCATTTATTTACTCAAATTCAAAACTGTATCTGCCCCTGACTGTTCTTTTACTTTCCGAATCAATTAAACTGAAAAACGTGCCTGAAGAGATCGAAGAAGAAGGATGAGAATTTAATATTTTTTTGTTATGGGAATTTATTAACAAACCCCTTTTTTTGGGTACGAAACCGTAAAATTTACCTACATATAGTGAAAATCAATTCTATGGCCACCCATTTTATTTGCAAAATCGGTAGAGAAGCATTTGATGATTAGTGATTTACGTATATACCTATTTATAATAAAATGTTGAACAAAATTCATTTTTTGACTTTGAAGAGTAAAGTATTCTATGTTACGTTAATTAGCAGTGAATAATATCTTTAAATATGATTCACATTTTTGTTTCTAGTGAATTGTAATAATAACTCTACAAAGCTCCAAATAAAAGATTAACAGACTAGAAGGCATTTCATGACGGCTATTATTAAAGATTTAAGGATCAAAAATACAACATAGCAGAAACAATTAATTTAATTTACATCAAACGAAAAAGCAAATGGCAAACCACCAATCGTTGTAACGGGTTTTTAAATAGGGACGCTACAAAAGTGGACCGATAGTAACAGCGAACGACGCCATATTTTTCCCCGCTCTTTTGACATTTCTCTTCAGTAAGGTTTGCCATTTCATCATGGAAAGATATACGATCCAACAACGAGTCGATATTATTAAAATTTACTACCGAAATTCGGAGTCAATGGCTTCAACTTTAAGAGCGCTACGTCCAATTTATGGTCGTCGTCATTTCTGGCTGAATGGCTTCGTCAATAAGCAAAATATGCGTTATTGGACAGGCAGCAATTCACACGTACTCCATGAGCCAACATTGCATCCCGAAAAAATTACGGTTTGATGCGGTTTATGGGCCGGCGGTGTCATTGGGCCGCACTTCTTCCGTGATGATCAAGACCGGTACGTTACTGTGAATGGGATTCGCTACCGCTCAATGATAACCGAATAGTTTTGGCCCGAATTGGATGACATGGACTTGAACAACATGTGGTTCCAACAGGACGGTGCCACAAGTCACACAGCGAATGCCACAATCGATTTATTGAAAACCAAGTTTGGTGAATGTGTTATCTCACGAAATGGCCCAGTCAATTGCCTCCTCGGTCGTGCGATTTGACGCCGTTAGATTATTTCCTGTGGGGCTACGTCAAGTCTATGGTCTATGCCAACAAGCCAGCGACGATTGATGAACTTCGTACGAATACGAATTTATACTTGAAAACCGTCGAAAATTGGGTTTAGCGTCTAGACTTCTGCAAGCGTGCCCGTGGTGCCCATGCAAAATATATCGAGTTCCATACATAATGGCATCAAATTTACTTTCACAGGAATAAATAATTTAATTTATATACCAAACCGTTTTTGTTTTATTTAAAAAAAACTTTTGTAGCGTTCCTATTGGAAACCCCTGTACTATTAAGTTTGTAAAAAAGCATGGAAACTAGTTAGCGTGTAAAAGTTGATTTGACGTAGAAAAGCCTAGTATGTCAACCCATAGAACAAGAGGAAGACCAACTTCACAAGGAAAATGAAGCTGTTAGATACTGGCACTAAAACTATCTCCGCAGAAGCATTGTCTATGAAATACTAAAGAGAAGAAGAAAATATTTGGTCACATTTATTTGGCAAGGAGTTTTTAAAGAACCTTGCTATTGTGGAGCCTGTATTTATATTTTTTGAAAGCTAAAATGTTCTTCTTTCAGATAAATTTTGAGTTTTTCACCGAAAGCACTGCGTGCACCGAGTTTGGTAAAGATTAGCAAAGCGGTTCTTCAGAACTATGTATAATAAGTGGGCAGTGCCACGCCTGTTTCCCAAAATTATTAACTTATTTTATCTTTAGCTTAAATACAATCTTATTGAATAACTTCCATTCACTTTTCATTAGTATTTACTGGAAAATTTTAATTCTTGCATATTTCGCGAATAATTCAACTTTGAGAATTTTTTAATTTCAGATTTAATTTTTTAAATTTATTTTTTTTTTCAAATCTTTATTAGTTCATAAATTACGATTTTTACAACGACAAAATTTAAAAGTCGTCATAGTGTTTCGTTAAGGTTCTCCTTAATGCCAGCTCTTGTTGGTACAATGGTCCGAGCTAAAAATTGGTAAATTCTACTTTCGCTTCTTATCCAAGGTGGATAGATAGATAGATATTGGTGTCGAGGTTTGCACTTCGACCTTGCGATCCATTGTGCCCTCCGTTCTTTATATAACTTCATCTAACCCCAACGCTCTTAGGAAGTCTAAGATGATGGTTGGTGGCAGCGAGCGTACAAGTTCCTGATCGGGGATATATGGGCCCAAATATCTCTGGCGTCTTCTTGAGACGGCTTCACATTCAAATAGCAGGTTGGGGTCTCTGGGGCCGAGTCACAGAAGCGACACAACTCGTTCGACCATATTCCGAGCCTGTGTAGATGTCTTCGCTGTCTGCAATGACCTGTAAGAAACCCTGTAAGTATCCTCAAGTGGGTTTTTGAGAGGTTCATAAACTGTTTAGATCGTTTACTGTTATACCCTCCCAATAGACATTTCGCCTGGCGTAGCCCTGCCATCTGGTGCCAGTGTATTTCTTTTAAAGTATTTTTCTCTATCCTGAGCACCTCCCTTATGGTATGTCGACCTACCGGCAGGAAGGGCTAGGGCCCTATGGGTGTTTTTTCCGCCGCAACTCTAGCCAATCGATCGGCCTCCTCGTTTCCCTCAATGCCTTTGTGACCAGGGACCCAGAGGAGCTGGATGTGATTGTGGGTTGCTAGAGAGTTGAGTTTTTCTACACACTCAAGCACCAATGACGATCTGATCTCATATGATAATAGGGCTTTGAGTGTTGCTTGGATGACACTTGAAATAACTATCCGCTCATTGCGATAGTTCCTATTTAGGTTAACCTCTGCACACAGGAGGATGGCGTACAGCTCCGCTTGGAAGATGCTTGGCAGACAAGCGGAGTCTTTGATCCATCCCTATACCAGTGCAGGGTGCTAGCTCGGAGATGTCCCTCCAGCGAGGACGTACTCCAAGAAGAATATCCAAGGTAAAAATTTGTCTACAAAACAAATCAGATAACGACTCAATAAAGATTTATTATAGAACATTTGCATTTACATTGCCATAGAGGTTATAAAGTCATTTCAGAAATTACAACTTCTCAGATCTCAGATCTCTTTCCTACTTTAACGGGGATGGAACCCGCGAATCCCAGAATTCAAACTATCGCACAATGTACGTTTTTGAATTTTGATTAACAATAATGTAAATTAATTTTTTTATTTATTAAATCTGGCTTACTAGTCATTATAGGTTTAGGTTGACAACAGTGTAAATTTCTTTTTTTAAATCTGATCTTCTAGTCATTATGAAGAAGCATATTAAAATATGCAAGAATTCCAAAACTTCAAAACACATATTTGTGTTCACGAGACCAAAATGGTTAAAACTTAAAAAACAGGTTCCCTGTCCCCATACAAAAATTAATTTTTAACGGTACACGTGCACTATCATAATAAGCGTAAACATGAATTCATAAAAAAAAAAAAATAAATAAAAATCTAAAAAAAAATCACCGTGTTTTTTTCTTTTTTTACAAACAACACATTATACTCAGTACGTCCACGCAATAAAATTTCAATTTCTTCGTCTGCGTCTTTTAATAAACTTATTTCAAATCAACCAAAAATTTGTTCATATATGATACATGGACGCTGTAAACATGGTACAAGAAAATAATTTTGAATCACATGTGATACATTGGACAGGGAAACTGTTAAATTTTTTTTTTATAAAAAAATAATCATTATTTTTGGGTATTTTTTTTTTTGGTTTTTTTTTTGGATCAAATTTGATCGTCATATTTAATTTTTATTGTTTAATCAAGTTTTAACATAACTTTTTATTTTTTTTTTAAATAATCGCTTCTCTTCAATTTTTATTTTTCCGATCGTGATTTATCTTTAGTTTTTTATTTTTCTTTTTTTCGATCATATTATATTTGATCATCGCCGACAATTTTTTTTGCGTGTATTGTGATTGAAAATTGTTAAATACAATAATAACGATTATTTTTTATCGAATAATAAAAAATTAAAAAATAGCGACCGAACTTGATCGAAAAAAGAGAAATCCAACAACAGCGAGTATTTTTTTATTGAAAAAATAAAAATTATGATTATGCAATAATTTAAAATAAAAAATTTTCTAACCAAATAAGATCAGATTTACAGAGCATCTCTTAAAAAAAATATGATCAGATTTGTACAGCATATCGCATTAAGATTATATCGATATTCGAGTTTAATTTAGAAAGATTTTTTAAATAAGAAGTAGAAACAAAATAACAATTATTTTCAGTCCCTGGTTTTATATGTTAATTTATCTTATACCATGTTCACACGACAATGAAAACAAGTTGTTTTCAGGAGATGTTTTCAATATTAAACATTACATGACGAACAGACAGCATTCCTCTTTACTAACTGATTTGCGATTGCACTTCTCTAATTATTTACCGTTTTACTCAAAAAAAATTTCGTGCCCCAGAGGTTCAAAAAAAAGCTTTCCCGAATGCACAAAAAACAGTGCCGCTTTTTATAAATATTTCAGTTATTTTTCGTCGACTTTTTTTTGGCAAAAAGTTATCGAACACAGAGTTTGTTATGAAAACACAACGAAAATTTAGATTTGTTCGAGATTATCATGATTGGTTCGTAATGGAGTTAGACAGTTATGAGTCACAAGCAACTGGTGTTCGTTGTCGTGTGGACATGGTATTACATTTTCATTTAAGAAACTTAACTTTCAGCATTATTTTTTGGATTATGATTAAATTGGTTTTAACTTGTTATAGCTTACTTAGTTGCTATTGTGCGGATGTTATCAATACGCTTGTCAAATGCATATAAGGGCTTTAAATCAAAAGTTGTCGAATAAGTAGTTTTTCAATTATGAATTCATCATTTTCTTAACTGGCCCGAATATAGCCCACTGCACAGAGCTAAAAAGTTCACCTATAAATAACGAGATCGACGACTAAAAAAGCAGCTTGATGGCCAAGTAGTATGAGAGGAGACAAATACGCAGAATTTTTTGCTAGAAAATCTTTTTAATATTGACTTGAATTTCTTCTTAAATTGAAATGGAGGCAAATAAGGAGATAACTACTTGTTTATTAGTTTTTATGGAATTTTCTTCAAAAATATGCAATTGTAAAAAGAAATCTCCTCGTTTTTATTTTATAAATCATACAAATTAAATTAATATGGAGGTCTTCTCGTTTTTACTAGAATCTTATTGAATTTATTATTAAGGAAATCTTCTTATTTTTATAAAATCTATTTTTGATTCAAATTTTACTTTTAATGTCTTAGCATACAGGGGTACTTTGTGAAAATTCTACTTTATATATTTTTTGTTGTTTAATATTATGAATATTGTCCTTTGGATTTTTGTATTTTCAAAATACAAATTTTTGATTTTCTTATTTATTGTTCCAAAAGTTGTCAATGAATAATGTTATAGAAATAAATATATTTACCCACAAGTGATGCCCTTTTTGTCTCTCAATGTTTTTTTTTTTTTGTATATTCATATTAAAAAAAATTCCAGTTTTAAATTTCAAGAAATGACACGTGCCATACCATAAATAATTTCGCCACACCAATTGTTATATTATAATTATTTTAATTGTTATTATATGATAAGAAAATATGTTAAACCTCTAAAAATAATATCAAAATACTTAAACTTATTATAATTATAAGTAAAGCTTGTATATTTTAATTAAATAATAGCCAATTTCTAAAAACAGTGTGATATTTATTTGCAGAAAATAATCTACGTAAAAACAAAATTAGGTGACAGTAATTTTAAATTGATAAGATCTGCGGCTTATTAAAATTATGAGGAGATTCTAGCGAAAACCGAGATTCTCTTCTTAATTTTACTGAAGAGGTTTTCATTTTAGTTTTACTAGTTATCTACCAGATTTTATTGAAAAGGATTTCATTTTAATTCTACGTGTCGCGTTCTGAATTACATTAAAAAGTTTTCATCTTAGTTTTACAGGTTATCTTCTTGATTTTATTTAAAAGACATACCCAGTCGTAATAAAAAAGTCTTCTTATTTGAAAAAAAAAAAATCATAGAGAAATCCGCTAAGTTTTGTTCTGATTTATAGAGCATTTTTGGTGGTATTTTCGCTCTGTGTAAAAACTAGTTCAGGAACGACTATGGTACAAATTCGTTGCATAAGTAGTTAGCAGTTATGTATTAGTGCAATTTCATCCTTTATATATAACAAATATCTCTCTATATCTATGCACACACATTTTATACACATCCTTTTCATTTCCTTCCGCTACCTAACTTTTTTCTAATTGTTTTTCTCGTTTTTTTTTTGTCAGTGGTGTGGTTTTAAACCTTTGGATTTTCCTCTAGTAAGCAACTCAATCGCCACAAAACAGCCAGAGTAGAAAAAACCAATAAAATCTCGGCAAAATTTACAAAGTTGTGATATGTCCCAACGGCTGGTAAGTACATTTTTTTCATTAATTTGATTGAAAATGCTTGACAAATAGAAAACAGTAGAGAAGCAGGCAGGGTATACGAGCAGCAGTTAGCGAGCAAAATTGAAAACCGATATGCTAGACGGTAGATATGTAGCTCTGGGCAAAGAAGCAACGAAGCGTAAAGGAGAATACTAAACAAAAAAAACACAAAAAAAATTCTACGAAAAAATAGAAATAAAGAATTTCACAGAAGACATACGAAACAAAGTCAAAGTCAAATTTGCAAAAAGAAACTGAAAATTTCAATCCATAACAGAGATATTCCCTGTTACATGGTAGGCAAGTTTGTATGTAGTAGTTGTAGCCAACAGGCTGAAAAACTTATCAAATGAGGCAAGAAAATTTCATTTCATAAAAAAAAAAACACACACACACACACACACAAAGAAGCACTTGCCTACACGCACGCTCAGTCAAGTGCACATTTCCCTGGCAACCATAAAGCACTGTGGCTGTGATTCCTCAAAAGAATTCACCACATAAATGAAGATTTTAATACCGACCGGCTCGCCAACTGTCGTTGAAGGAAAGATAAATTGATTTTGTAGATTTAAAAAACCGCTGACTGACAGGCTCGAATAATGCGCATAATTGATGGTTGCCTGCCTGCCTGCCTGCCACTCGGTCGGTACAACTCAATGAAGCACTGATTTGATAAACCAACTTTGTATCGCCGTTGGTGTGCGTGTATGTGTGTGAGACTGTGGCTGACCCTGAATGGCGATTATACAAATAATAGCCGAAAATGTATTGGCAGACCGCCATCGGCATTGACATTGGCAATGGAAATGGAGTTACACTGAGGTTATTATCCTTTCAAGGTCAATGTGCTATACGCCAAGCAAATGTTGGGACAACGTTTTTTGAAGTACGATTGTCCTCTTACGAGTTAATGAGTTATTAAGGTGCAAATATTTAGTGAAGAAGTTAATAAAATTTACTCAGAAGGAAATGGGTTAATTAAAATTAGAAATATTTCTTACTTCAGGTTTTGGAATCCGAAATGATTCAGACGGCTAGACATAAAAAATTTAATACTGTGATGTTATGAGATAAAAATAAAGCAGTTTCAAGTTGGGTGGAGTTTTCCATACTCTGATGATTAAAAAATTTGGTAGGCAAATTGATGATGGTAAAAGAATTACAAGGCAACTGTTAATTTATCAGTCTCTCAACTGGACTTCGTCCGTGTTTGATTAAAAAAGAAAACTTGCACCTTTTCAAATCTTCGAATTGGCAAACAATAAAGCTGAAGCTGATTGTGCCAAAATTATTGGATTCATATATCAATTCGTGAGAAAAATAATCGCCATCTCTTTAAAAAAAAAATCCAAAATTACTTTCATAACTAATTTTCATTCTGCACCTTTTCCAGTTTTAGTTCAGAAACTTGCAATTCATATTGAGAATTTCCATTTCAAATTCAGAAAATTTAAATTGAAATTCAGAAAATTACAATTTTAGTTCAGAATTTCCACTTTAAATTCAGAAAATTACAATTCAAATTGAGCATTTCGAATTAAGTTCCGAAAGTTACAACTCAAATTAAGACTTTCCATTTTAAATTCAGAAAACCCCAATTTTAATTCAGAAACTTACAATTCAAGTTCAGAATTTCCATTTTACAATTCAAATTCAGAAATTTGCGATTCTAATTCAGAGTTTTCACTTCAAATTCAGAAAATTACAATTCAAATTCAGAAAGCTGCCATTCAAATTCAGAAAGTTACAATTCAAATTCAGAAATTGAACAATTCAAGTTCAGAAATTTTAAAATTTTGTATTCGTTGTACGATTTGGAGATTTTATGTTGCATAGAAGTAATTCTGTCACAAAGTTTTTATTTTTTTTTTCATTTTACTCAGTATACGAAAGGCAACAAAAAATACACCCCATAATACTATTTCACACATATACAAATTAATTTCTGTTTTTGGTTTGTGTTATTATTGTTACACTAAATTGTAAATTTCTGAATAAGAAATGAAAATATCTGAATCTGAATTGTAACTTTCTGAATTTGAAATGAAAGTGTCTGAATTTGAATTATAATTTTCTGAATTCAAATTGGAAATTCTGAATTAGAACTGCAACTTTCTGAATTTGAAACGGAAATTCTGAATTTGAATCGTAATTATCTGTATTTGAAGTGAAAATTCTGAATTTGAAATGAAAATTCAGAACTTGAATTTTTTCAAATTGGAAATTCTGAATTAGAATTGAAACCTCCTGAATTTGAGACGGAAATTCTGAATTTGAATTGTAATTATCTGTATTTGAAGTGAAAATTCTGAATTGGAAATGAAAATTCTGAACTTGAATTGTAAGTTTCTGAATTTGAATTTTTAAATTGAAAATTTTGAATTAGAATTACAACTTTCTGAATTTAAAACGGAAATTCTGAATTTGAATTGTAATTATCAGTATTTGAAGTGAAACTTCTGAATTTGAAATGGAAATTCTGAACTTGAATTGCAACTTTCTGAATTTGAATTGAGACTTTCTGAATTTAATATTGAATTTCTGAAATTGAATGGTAACTTTCTGAATTTTAATTGGAGATTCTGAATTTGAATTGTAACTTTCTGAATTTGAATTGAGGCTTTCTGAATTTGAAATGGAATTTCTGAACTTGAGTGGCAACTTTGTGAACTTTAATTGGAAATTCTGAATTTGAATTGTAATTTGTCTCTACACCAAACTTGACAAGGGATGGCGGAAATTCTTTCTAATATATTATATCAATTTTGTTTTCAACTTCAAAATCACACAGTTTGCAGTTTGGAGGTAAAATGCCACACCTAGCCTTATTTGTGAATATTTGGAATAATATGAATATGTATATACATATGAATATATATTAGTTCATTGTAAAAAACTTTTATTTTAAAAATATTTTGATTTTAATATTTTTTTGTGTTGCATACTAAACTTTTAATTTCCAGCAAAATTTTTGCAACTATTTTACTGCAGAATTCTCGCAAAATAACAGCATCGTCTACCTTCACAATATGATTAGCACTATATTGCGATTTTTCTTTATCTTTTACTGACGAATTACACATACTAACATAGTGCAATTTCAAAGGAAGTGTGTGATATATTTATTTGTATGCACCGGTACTCTATATGCTCTAAATCCTTTCCAAGCACAACTTCTGTACTCTCGTTTTTGGTTTCTTTTTTTTTTTTGTCTTCTGCGCAGAAATAAAAATAACAAAAGAATAATGAAAGCTTATTGCATAGTTAGCATTGAAACCACTCAAACGGCAACGAGTACAACAGGCACACACACGACCATCCAAAATATCCGAAAATAACAATGCAAACAATGTTTCTAAAATTCCGCTGATATTGTGAGAGCGAGAAGTGAGTTTTTCCCCACCCACGTGACTTAGTCAGGCTCATAAATAATAACAATAAACAAATTTTATCTCTTATGCGTAATTTTAGCATTTTTGTTTGTTTGTTTGTTTGTTTTTTGTGTATTTTGTATTTGCTTTTTCATTTATTCGCTCTCTTTTCTTTTTGAATGAAAGCATTTTTCTGGTTTCTGCTTTTTACTTTCACTACTTGCACACACACATACATACGCACTAGCTATGTATGTGTAAACAGCCATACGAATTCCGGAATGCAGCATAAATTTTCCGCCGCTTGCTTTGCTCACCACCACTGTTCATATGTATCTATGTATGTACATATGTACACACGCATGCAGTTATATTTTTGTCTGTAGTTGTGTACAACTTTTAACGCCTTTCACAAAATCCTTACGGAGTATTCATTTAAGCCATTTTTTTTCTCGCATACTTTTCGCCCTTTTGTTTAGTTGCTGTTTCGTTTCTTTCATAAATATTTAAAAAGGCGCAACAATGAAACCCATCGCCAAATGCTGTTAAACGTAAAACAAAACAACAGAAAAACACAAAACAAAAACTAAAACGAGAACACTGCTGCATAAAAGAAATAGAATTATTAGTTACATAAAGTAGGTACATACGCAAAGGCAGTGTACTCGTAATACGCAAATGATGGGAACGAGGAAGAAATGTTAATTTTTGAATTTTTGTAAAGCACACACAAAAACTGACAGAAGACAATGCAACACAATAATAGTAATTTACAAATACAAAAGCGACAGCAAATATGACAATGACAAAACTCGTTAGCTGGCGAATGAATAAAAAAAAAAAAAATAAGTCGCCCTAGAAAATACATAGTACCTAGTTCAAAACCAAATAGAGACGTTACCCCTTCACAGCTGTGACAGAAATGTCGTATAAATGCGTGTGCATAAAAAAAGACAAAATAGTTTGTTTTCTAAAACTATACCATTTTGAGCCTTTGATGGCGAAAATATACTATCGGTATTCGAACTCAATTGTGAAATCCGTTAACAAAGCCTTGCAGCTAAAAGCATTGCCAAACAAATTTTATGGTATGATGGAAAAATCATACAAATCATAATTTCCACAAAAAATCGCTTTTCATTATTGTTATTGAATTACTGCGCAAACAGTTAAATAACCTGTGATATTGTTTTTTTTTTTTCTTAAAAAGAGATAATTTTAATTTAAGCCTTAAGTTTTCGAATTCTAGTAATACTCGCGCAGGTTGTATGAGTTTAAAGTGCGATTGGAAATTCATTAAGCGTGGTATTGTTAGTTGCAAAGAGAATGTTACTCGAACATTTTGAGCGTTTGTACCAAGGTGAATTCATATAAGGTGGTGCTATCCAAGCAGCTGATTGCCTTTTCTTCTTCCCCAATTCGCCTGTGTTGTTTGTTTATATTTTTAATGTACATAAATTTATCCTATAAAGATTTGTGTGAAGTTTGTGAAAAAAGTGAAATTTACACATACAATTGCATGGATATTGAATTGAAAATTGAATGGAGAGTTTCAATCTACTATATTATATCATATAATTATCATGTGAACTCCAAATCAAATAGATACTTATAAATAAGATGTTTACTATGCGAAATAAACGCATATCTTGAATCCCCTATAATTTAATTGGGTCGGTAGTTTTGGAGCTCTTTATGATTATGAACTAATGTAATCTGTTGAACATAAATTTGTGGATATAAAAGGTAAATGGTGTGAATTGCACAAATAGTCTCCTTGTGGTTTTGATGCTCTTACTAACAACCATGCGTAAAAAGTTGTCATATGCGCTATCATGATGCTTCTTGTGGTATTATTAAGAGCCGAAAAGAAGTAAAGAAGTGTTACCTTCGGCCTTGGCGAAGCTTTCATACCTTTCATGAATATATCAAAATTTAATTTAATTTACTGTATTGTTATGCTTAAAACACAATACCGGCGATCGACGAATTTTTCGTCGCGAACGTTCGCTGCCAAAAATAGAAGACACTGACTTATATGAGAATGCACACAACTAAAGCGAGCAACGACTTTCATCCGACGAACATTCGTTGCAATAGACTTGATTCTTTTGCTGTCGCTTTCGACAGCGGCAAAATGCAATCCATTGTAGACATATGTTTAAAATACCCAGTGTTTTTAAATCGAAATATTTTAATTTCAGCACAAAATATTATTCTCACTTTTTCTAACTGAAAATCAAAATTTGAATTGCGACTTTTCATAATTAGCTGTTTTCGTTGTCGCCGTAGTTATGTTTTACTGGGCGAAATTTTTGAGCGAGCGTTGCTGATGTCGTCGCTCTACTGAGCGAAAATCCGCCATTCGTCGGTATTGTGTTTCTAGTATTAAGGGTAAAAAAATATTAAATTTTAAAATCATATTTATTTTTATTATACAAAAGGACATACACTAAAATAAAGTAAAGTATCTATGATAAAATAAATTGTCTTTTTCTAGAAGCATTAAAAGATTACGATGCATATATGGAAATGTAATGATATTAAGCGTAATTAATTTCGCAACCCAGACATTGTCTTGAGTAAAGTAACCCGGGCTACGTGCATATCTCTTTTGACATTTTCTTTGAATTTTATGGGTTTATTGAAATTTTAAATTAAATAATTTTTGGAGGTTCCAACAACGAAATGTTTGACATGCTAGATCTCTAATCCTCATTATTATCCAAAAAAAAATCGATTCGTTTCGAAATAAACGAGAAAATTTGATTGCCAAATTTATTTCTTATTTATTTATGACAGAATGTCACAATAAATAACAGAATGTCAGAATAATTGCTAGGTTAAATATTTATGTTTTTAACTTTGATTCTGCTGAGCAAGCAAATTTATCAAATTTATTAATTGGTAAACTCTAAGTTAGTAGGCTTAAGGGTATCGAATTTTGAACCTATCACTTGGTTCGTGCTACTGAAAAAAATCGGTTGCCATTTTCGACGTCAACAATACTAAAGTGTTCGTAAATTAAATCAGATTAACGAATGGTTGAATTTTATTCCAAGATAAGTAAAATTGCTACTAAAGATACACTTGTTAAAAGAGCATCAAAATGTAATGCACTTCATATCACTTCGATGGCGAGCCACTACGTGATATACTCGTAGAATATGAATATTTTATTTCTATTATTTTATGTCGCATGTATATGAGATTTATATACGTAATTGGTTTCGTAATCATCCCCTTGCCAATACATTTTTGACTATGGTATGCGTGTATATGGGCTTTGTTTCATTAATTTAATAGCCTACTTCCTTTTGTGCCCCTACAGTGCGCTATTGCTGTTTGGAAGGAAGTGTAATAAAATCCCGGTAGGAACAGTGGAAAGTAACGTGCGTTCCATGGCTGGCGGGTTATTTGCGCTTGTTTTATAATATCAGCGTTAAAAACCAAAGTCTAAAAGATTATAAATACACTAGTTATTCACGAAAACTCAAAAAATTTCAAAAATAGTTCATTATAATAACAAATATTTCCTATTTTTAGAGAAAACAGATTTCATTTTTAAGCAATATTGAAAAAATATTGCAATATGAAGGAGAAATTACATCAAGATAAGAAATATATGTCTTAGGTTATATTATTTTTTCAGTGTACAACAAACTAAGAGTATGAAAAATTGTATTACAAATGCAATATACTTCTGTTTAGGTGGAAATTAGAAGGTTATATTTTTTCCAAAAAATGTCGTTAAAAATTGTTGTTATTATCAAAGATATTAAATTTTAACTCAAACAAAACTTGATACCCAAAAAAACTTAAATAGCTCCACAGTACCAGCTAATTTTTTTTTTAACTATGAAATACCCTCTATTTTACTCATATACAAGAAAATACAATTCAAGATGGGTTTCCAATTCAGTAGAAATGACCGATCCTGATGATTTTAGCTGTCTAAATGAATTAGTTTCAAAAAAAGACCTCAATCTAAACAATCAGTTGTCTGAGAGCCAGAAGTTATAGTGACCTATCCTGCAAGACTTTCATTGGACCCATATGGCGTATGGAATGGTAACACCTTCCTTCTCTGTGTAAGAAGGAATTTCACCATCACCTTGCCCGGTCTTTTTAGGAAACACCTGGTTGTTTTGCAGTTGTGGGTAGTGCACGAACGGTTCTCATTGGTCTTATTCATGACGTCCCTGATGTACCTGATCGTCCCTGCTTGGCCCTATAATTGGTTGCAGCTCAAAGAATTGTGTCAATAACCAATTAGCCAACTCGTCAGCAAGTTCGCTACCTAGAACACTGCAGTGTCCTGGCACCCACAAGAGTCAATTTTAATTTTTTAAGAGATGCGAGCAGTATCCAAGCCCTTGGCTGCCACTGCAGACTCTGATTTGTTATTCACGCCATCTTTCGCCTATTGCCCAGTCCGCTAGCTTAAGTATAGAAAATATCTCCCGTCAGTTTAATAGTTTTTCACCAAGCCTCTCAAGAGAGTATAGGGAGATGGAAATTGTTCCCCTCTAGGAAAACGTACGGTATACATTCCCCCCTAAAAGACTCCCGGTATCAGTTTTCCAAACAACTTTCTGTGTTCGAGCTCTCATCGTCGTGACACAATCCAAAATAATGTAATCGACACATAGTTTTCATTGCTTCCTCTTGGATCATTAAGTCCAAGGGTAGCAAGTCCGTCCTGAGATTGTGATCCTCTGACCTCTGCAGCGTGTTTACCGCTGAAACCGTGGATTTAACCAAATCCATCTAGGCCACCAAACTACAGCAAAATTCGTAATAATTGGTCTAATTAGGGCTGGATATACCCAAAGTACCAGTGCTGGTATTAGACCACAAGTCCAAGAACTTTTAATACTCGCTTCTAAAAACCCGAACACTAAGTTCTTTCATTCTTTTTTTCCTCGTAAACATTATTATTGTACTTATTGCTCATAATAAGCGGCAAGAGTGCCACATTTGATATTGTTATCCGCTTTTTTGTAGGAGTTATAATCCAAAACCTCAAATCGGAATTGCATCTTTATCAAATAATACATATTAAAAACATGTTTTTCTACTAAATCAGCGTTAAATATCCCCAAGTATGAGTATGTGTTGAGAACAGACAGATAATTCATCTCCTCGTACAGATCATTTTGTTATAATTGAATAGGAGTCAATATCTTCATTTCCTTATACGTTAAAACAATAAACTTATAAATCGTGCTTCCAATTGCAATAAAGCAATGAAGCTACATAATTTCAGACTAAAAACTGACATTATTGGAAAGATGATTTTATGCCATTAGCGTTTGACATATCCTGAAAAATATGTTTTATGGCACTTTACCGTTAGAAAAAAATGTTCTCGTATACCATGAGATCGACAAGTCTCTTAATTTTCGTCAGTTTTCGGCCATTTTCCTACGCTACAGAGGCGCTCGTAAGTAGAAAACGTTCCAAGTGCAAGAGCAATTAATATCAATTTGGGTTTTGTATTCTTCAAAGTTTCAACTGCAGCTGTTTTCGCTAAATCTTTATAACAGACAATTTTTATATAAATAACGTTAAGCATTCAAAAATTTCCTTTAATAAGTCGATTGAATGGCATGTGGTGTGGTGTCATTCTGTTTGCGAAAAATTTTCCTTGAGGCACGAAATAATCGCCAATCCTGGCTCTATAGTTTGGTATAGTTCATTTGGTGTTCATTTTTGTAGCTGTAACAGAGTCTCGTGTGTGAATTCTCTACGCTCAAAATGCGCCAATTTTGCCTATTGACACGCCCATTGATCCAAAATTGAGCACAGCTGAGCAAATGTAACGTACGATAGCTTTGCAGAACTGCACATCGACAAATGAAACTATGCGCAACTGATAATAAAATTACCATATCTAAATAATATATAATAATGCAATCGTCGTCGGGAAATGAAGCTTCTAACCAAAAATCACTTTTCATATGCAATGTTTAAATGTAATTATTTATTATTATGCAACTCAAACGTAATCGTAATACACTAAATTCATTCCTAACGGGTAGGAAAATATTTCTTTGAATAACATATAAGAATAATATAATATAAATATATATGTATCTATATTTATGGTATATCATCTGACATCACACATTAGCTGCCTCCTATCACACTTCTTTGTACATGCTAACAGCTAACAGCTAACCGAAATTGTTCCCAAAAAGCGCGTGGTGTACTTCAAGACTGTTGTTGTTAACAATACCCATTACACACACACACACACACACACACATAAGAATATTATTAGCCGCACAAGTGCCTACATGCTCCATGTCTTTACGCTACATTAATTTTTTTTTTAATAAAGCCAAGAGCAAAAAGCATGGCTCGAATGTTATTTCATCCCAATGCAATGAATGTATTATTCATAAATTATACATAAATAAATACAGTGAACTCTGGCTGGATTGAACCCCTCGAAATTTTTACATTACCTACTCTATAAAGTGAACAATTCGGAGTATCTGGATAGTGAATGAAGTTGGAGTTCAAAACTCCAATGAAAAATTCAAGAATAAAAACGTGCAGTCCCCGAAATAGAAAATCAGGTGTATATTGTGTGTATTTGCTATTTTTGAGATAAATCTTCTTAAGCGACATAAGAGTTATTTTTCACATTGCGTAACGAAGGTCGCGTCGATATCGTAGCCACATACTACTACTACTTTTATTAACACTACTGTTTATTACTACCACTGTTTTTCTAATTTCTTCTACTATTTTTACTACAGCTACGGCTATTTTTAATGATGCTAATTCTAATCACTACACTATTTTAACTAATCTCTAATAAGATTTCTACTAATGCTAATACCCATTACTACAACAATTTTTTCTATTTTCCACTACTATTTTTAGTAGTGCTCCTACAAATTACCACTTCTAGTTAAACTAATTTTCACTAAAATTTTTTACTAAACCTACTACTTCTTGCTACTACTATTTTTACTAATTTGTACTCCTATTTTTATTACTGCTACTACTAATCACTACTACTATTTAAACTTAATTGTTGTACTATTGCTATAATTACTATTGTTATAATCGATTACTTCTATTAATATTATTAATTTCCACTACTATTTTCACTAACGCTACTACCAATTGCAACCATTACTTTTACAAATTTCTACTACTATTTAATCTTATGCTACTACTTCTATTAATATTATTAACTTCCACTACTATTTTCACTAACGCTACTACCAATTGCAACCATTTCTTTTACAAATTTCTACTACTATTTAATCTTATGCTACTACTAGCTATCATTTCTATTTTCTTCTGATTTGTAGTCCTATTTCGACTAATTCTACTACTTATTAATACAACTATTCTTACTAAAACTAATGCTTATTGCTACTAATATTTTTACTACTGCTCTTATTATTATTATTCTACTGCTCATTAATACTACTATTTTGACTAATTTCTACTACTATTTTTACTAATACTACTACCTCTTACTACTGCTATTGTTAGTAATTTCGATTACTATCTCCACTGCTGCTACTACTAGTTTTACTACTATTACCACTATTCCTTACTACTATGTTAACTAATCTCTAATACTATTTTTATTAATTTCTATTACTATTTATATTACAGCTACTACTATTTTTACTAATGCTACTACTAATCACTACTACTATTTAAAGTTATTTTTAGTACTAATACACACAACAACCCATTGTTAGTACTATTTTTAATTATTTCTACTACTATCTTTAGTAGGTACTGCTACCAATATTTTCACCGAATACTACTGCTATTTTTACTTTTTCTACTACCCATCACTACTACTATTTTTTACTAATTTCTACTTCTGTTTTTACTGATACTACTACTAATTACTACTACAATTTTACTAGTTTCTACTACTAATTTTACTAATGCTACTACTATATTTCTCCTATAAACAGCAGGCTGTTGATGTTTGTTAATTTTTCATAAGAAATTTAGTGATTTGTGTTTAAAAAACTTTTAAAATACGCAAATTTACTACAATACTTAAGAAACATTTTATTCTTGAAACTATTTCAAATTTATGAAATTACTTAACTATTTACAGTATTTAAGTACTAAGTATTATTTAGGTAAAATATACGATTTAGAAAATCGATCGCTTCTGATCATATGGTTATCTTGCAAGGGGTAAGCAAAAATTATCTCCAAAAGGCGTAAGATATACTTATCTTTAAACGAAAAACTCGATATTGTGGCGGGAATCGAAAGCGGTGTTAATGCCACGAAGCATTTTGATGGAGCAACATGACATTGCAAAGTTTACAAAATAAGACTACCAACAATTAGAAAATGTGAATATTCGCGCACATAATTTCATGTCATTTATTGGGTCATACAGACTAGATTCATACAAATTAGACTTAATTTATTAACTATAACTAAAAGTGTAACTGTAAGAAATGTATGACTAAGTGTACAGAGTTTCACGTTTTGAGCCAAAACGAGACCTTGGAAGAGCAAAGTTCAGATCAAGGCTACTGATTATTCTTTTGAATTCAATGAGAGCTCTTCCACTGCAGTCACAAATATGGTAAATAGATTTAATTCGCTTTGCATGAAACGGATACTAAAATCGTAAATCATTGAAGCTAATGAGCTCAAGTAGCTCCGGGCAATCAGTGGGAGCCAACAGTAACAGTAGCGTAAACGGACAACACCGATTGAATAGATCTTCTCGATTCAAGGGACTTGATCCCTACAAGCAAAAACTGGGCACTACAGGTGGGCAAAGAAAGAGTGGTGGTGAAGTTAAGTGGCTTGAGAGGAAAACGAGTAAAACTTAGCTGCACTATTTTAATTCGAAAGAAATGCATCGAACAGATCGTATATGAATTCTTAAAGTTTCTTCAATGGCGGTGAAAAAAAGCTAGATTCACTCCTAGTTTTACATATTCAGGAACAGTGAAATGGTTAGCATCAAAAGGAGAATATGATTTCCTAACTAGGTTCAGGTTTTTGCAAGTATTTTCACATTGCAGATCCTTCGAGGCGGAGCAGTCCAAAAATCGTTCACTGAATACAATCAGCTGATGGTTTTAATAAATTGTGTTCACTCATAGTTATTTTTTTTATCACTACGATAAATAAATGCAAAGTTAAGGAATAAAAAATCAATCTGAATATAGTGAACAATCTGGGTCCCGTGAACTGGTCTTTCATTTTTTAGTTCACTCGACCGAGATGGCACTGTATACACGCTAAATATGTAGGCAGAAAAACAGATATTTATCTGCAAGTGTATAATTCCGTACATATGTATTATATATGTACATACATACTCTATGTAATATTTTCATTGTAGCACTGTGGCGTATGCGTAACATTTTGATTGCGCCTATACTTAACATACATTGCCGCCGTCATTGAACCATTGGGGTCACATTAGCGCTATACAAGGCAATAGTGATTCAATGGCGTTTTCCTCACTCAAAATACACAAATACACAAATACTGCTCAAACTGCTACTATTTGCGCTCGCTCGTTTATAATTTATTTATTGGCATAATTCAATTTTATTTACAATCTGCCATCACTGCCGGCTATAACGACGTCGGCCTACTGTAGAAAAGATGAAGCCGACATCAGCAGTAGCAGCAGCAGCAGCAGCTGTTAATGATGTCTTTGTGCGCACTTCCTGCCAAGTTTTGTTTGCCAATAATAGGAAATTTTCCAGCATCAAGATGGGAATAGGCCTTGCTGCTGTTTTGTAGCTTTTGTAGCGGTAGGAAAATTGCCACCAACTGTTGCAGCAGAATTCCCTTTCACATATGCTGCCAAATAGTGACACATATGCCGCGTTACTGCCTATAGATATTGCCATGCTTTAAATAAAAAGCAATTTAATTGTTAATCTGATTTGCTATTATCTTATCGATCACCCCTTGTGGCCGCCTCCCACATTTCCTTTACAATGTTGTTCGTTGTCTGCGCGCAAAATTGCACGCTTTCAATTTAAATTACATGCGATTTTCCATATGAATTTTTAGTATCTTTATTATTTGCTGATGGCAAATTCAAATACAATTTTCCGAGGCACGCACACACCGACAGATGTGCATATGCAAATGAGCATATTTGTACACTGTGGTACATGCCACTTGTCTGCAATGCGGCAATTTAATTTGATTGTATTCTATCGTACGGGGGTGTAGGTTTTAGGCTCAGTCCTATAAAGGGTGGATTTTCTTTCGAAATTACTTGAACACTCAAATAAATAAGTATTGCTATTTCTGAAAAAACAAACATGTTGTTTATGCATTTTAAATATGAATTAAAGCTGTCTGCCGTCACAGTTATTAGACAACAGGAAAGAAAATAAATTGCACGTACGTGCAAACCGCAGAGTACAGGGCGTATGAGTGATGTAAGTAGTGGCATACTTATTTTTGGGCTTGCCTCTTCTAATGCAAAAAAAAAATCAGTAGGGGGTTTTCATCGGAATTATACAACTAATTTTATGTTCTTTTAAACAATATATAAAATATTTCTGAGCCGATTTGAAATAACGTAAATTCTTGGCACTTTTTATAAATAAAAGTAGCTATTTTTATTAAAAATAGTTTGTTTTTAAATAACAAAAAAATAATACCAATGCGTTCTTTAACCTAAAGAATCCGCTTGGTCCTGCCTTGTCGTGCCAGTTCAACAGTCATGCAGTTTTCCTCTACATATCTCCCTGTGGCAAGGGACCCAAATGCGGTACAGTGGTTTTGTTTGGCCATCTCCTGCAGAAATAAGCGGTAGTTCAGTGCGATATTTGGGTTAAGCGTGAGAGATCACAGAGCTTTGGGTTGCAGCCTCAGAATTACGATTGCCATAAAAGCTGAGACCTCAGCCTAGAATACGCTACAGTGACCTGGTAATCTAAATTTAATTTTCGGCAGAGGGTTTCTTGAGCAAACACATCCTCCCACATTACCGTCGAGTTTCGAGCCATCTTTATAGACCACAATACTATAAGATGGAGTGTTAGACTCCAGTTTCCACTCCTCGTTACTTGGAACTCTATTACTAAAAGCACTTTGAGAAACCAATTTGGAAGCGCATCGATCCATGCTGATCGCAAGAGAACAAAACTTCTTCAAAATGGGATGTCTCTCTTAGTCGCAAGTATCGGATCTTGCAATAAGAACACCACAAAAGTTTTTTTTAAATAAAACAAAAACGGTTTGGGATATAAATTAAATTCTTTATTCCTGTGAAAGTACATTCGATGCCATTATGTATGGAACTTGATTTCTTTTGCATGGGCACCACGGACACGCTTGCAGAAGTCCAGACGCTGAACCCAATTTTCGACGGTTTTCAAGCATAAATCGGCCGATACTGCTGCAATTTCACGATCGATATTCGTACGAAGCTCATCAATCGTCGCTGGCTTGTTGGCATAGACCATAGACTTGACGTAGCCTTACAGGAAATAGTCTAACGGCGTCAAATTGCACGACCGAGGCGGCCAATTGACTGGGCGATTTCGTGAGGTAACACGTTCACCAAACTTGGTTTTCAATAAATCAATTGTGACATTCGCTGTGTTGCTTGTGGCGCCGTCTTGTTGAAACCACATGTTGTCCAAGTCCATATCATCCAATTCGGGCCAAAAATATTCGGTTATCATTGAGCGGTAGAGATTCCCATTCACAGTAACGTGCCGGTCTTGATCATCACGTAAGAAGTACGGCCCAATGACGTCACCGGCCCATAAACCGCACCAAACCGTAATTAAACCGTAAGGGAAGAAGATCTAAAAATGCGTTCAACACCTAATTTTGCGTGCTTGTGGGTGCCCCACTTATGCAGATGGTAATAGACCTTTGTCCTTTTCATAACGTTGAACTATATTATCTTTCCAGTTCAAATTCTTATCTAAAAGAACGCCTAAAAATTTAGCACCTGTTACTGGAGACATTTTATACGCGTCCTATAAAGAGAACGAATTGTACCTTGTTTGTGTTGATCCTAAGTCTGCAGGGCTTGGATACATACCGAGGCGTTTGCTGCGTCAACTCGTATAGTGTTTGCGAAAACTTTTCCCTGAATGCGGTGGTGACGTCATCCGCGTATGCAACAACTTTTGTGTCTCCCCAATCCGCTTATTGTAGACGCGTATTTAAGGTTCGGTTCCACAGAAGTGGGAGAGAACACCTCCTTGGGGCATCCGTCACGACACGTGCCTCCCCAACTCACTCGCCCCCAGCCTCGCCTTAACCACTCTACAGCAGAGTCGTTGACCGATAAACTCCACCAGTAAGTTATCCACCCCTAGAGCCCTATTGTCGTCAGTTATAGCCTCTGGAAGTACGTTATTAAAAGCGCCTTCAATTCCCAGGAAAGTTACGAGACAGAAATTTTTAACGCCGAAACTGCAGTCTCAGTAGATTTGCCATTGCGGTAGTCATGTTGGTCGTTAGACAGTAGTCGGCTTTGGTATCAAAGAAAAGGCTACTAACAACCATTTCAAGTGCCTTAAGAGCAAAACATCGTAGTCTGATAGACCTAAGGTACTTCGGATTAATACGCGAGGCCTTTCCGGCTTTTGGAATAAAAACGGCTGTGTCATTTCTCCATACCAGTGGTATATGATTCTGTTTGAAGCGGGATTAGAAATAGTTGAACGTCGTTTCGCAGATACCTCCAGTATCCTAATTATTTGTTCTGATGTTAATTATCTCGTCCGTTCCTGCATATTGATATGGTTTGGAGCTTTGGATAACATATTTATATTGTAGGAAATAAGAGGAGGTGTGCTTTGCTCCGCAGTTATGTTCCCAAGAAAAAGGGTGTCAAGTAGCAGCTCAAGGGCCTCCTTTTCATCGAGGTGCAGGACCCGTCCTGCTTTTGTAAGAAACCTAACGGATTAGAGGATCCCGAGAAAATCTTCCATAGCCGGGCTGTCTCGGAAATATCTTCGATGGCACTACAGAATCTTCTCAACAAAGATCTCTTTGCCTCCCTCAGAGCTTTTTCCATAGGCTCGGAGCAGCTGTTTGTATTCCGGTCATTCAAACATTCCGTGTTTTGTTTAGGATTTTATGCACAATTGGGATTCATTTGCTTTTAGTAATGAAGATGGGCTCTTTGCCGATGGAAAAAGCGCAAACTTTTGTTTTATGAACAGATTACTGTTGCCTTTCCACTATGTTACAACTTGGTTGCATTTATTTTAGAATCGAAGGAGGACAGCGAAAATGGGACAATTTTTTGGTATAAGCCAAATCACAATAGCATAGTGTAAGAAAGTGTAAAAACTTTAATACCAAATTTGGAAATAGTGTAAAAAAGCTTGTAAAATCCGTGAATATATAAAAGGAATACCAAAAAAATTAACTGGGAATGTTTTTGTAGAACATTTTCACCGATCATGGCATCTAGAAAAGGACCCATACTTTAAAAGAGATGCACAAAACATTGTTTAAAGTTCACTGGCGATCTTGAGAATTCCAAACAGTGTTCCTCATCAAAATTCAATAGGGTTTCCAAGATATCTTCCTTTATTTAACATCAGAAATGCAAACCTTCACGGAATTGCATTTAATTTAAAATATCCTCGAGTTCTCAGTATGTTACAAAATACGACCACAGAAAAACTTTTCTTTTCTAATTCAATTACTTTTCCCAAATAACATACTATTAACAAGACTGCATAAGTGCTAAATAAGCATTTGATAAAAAGCCCACCAGCAATCTTTCTACGCGCTTACTTTTAGTTGTATATAATTTATGAAGAAGATAGTTATTGACATAATTTCGAAAAAAGAACCAACATCAAAAGAATATAAACTAGAAATATAGTTTAGTAATGCAAAAGAATTTACCTTTTGAGAGCTAAGTAAACAGAACTTTTGCAATATTCTCCTGCTCAATATTTTATTTTTTTTTTTCAACAAATCTAGACATAAAGCACAAAGCAACACTGCTGCGCAATAACGAGTGATACTAAGTATGAGAATATGCAAGAGAAAGTTGATGCGAAGCAAATCAAGTGGAGAAATTTAAGTTTTAATGCAAGCGACAGTTTTATGCCCAACGCATATTATTATGAATATTACGATGAACTGTACCAAATATTATCTACTACTAACTGAATTCAATATAGAACTGATTGCGATTATTAGCTAATTATTTAGTGAAACAAATAGAGATATGAACGATTTAGGTTGAAAACGCTTGGGAGGCTGTTGGGTATGCATATTAGAAACGGGATTCCGCCTTGTAAACCTTTGTGAAGTCCATAGAAGAGTGTTTTGCATGTAAAGACATTGCACTTGGCACCTTTCGCGATATCAAGGGGGCCTTCAACAATGCGCTTTACCTGGGGTTATGGTAGAGTCCCTGGACGGGCTGGGAGTCGAAAACCGATATTATTAGCCTCATATATGGTCCGCTGATCGACAGAACTGTCATTGCGCAGGGCTTTAAGGCAGAGAAAAGTGATTCGCTGCACTGCCAGAGAGGGCGTGCAAGTAAAAGGTTCTTAGCATTCACCTGCTATCGCTAGGTGGCTCTCAGCGCCTACTAAACCCTTGTATTGTTGTAGGGGCTATCGGGGCGTCTTCGTCTAGTTCTAGTATAACCGATACTTCTGTTTGGGATTCTTGTCCAGTGAGGTTCCCTAAACAGGACCACGGAAGTCAGTAAGTTGGCAAGGGCGCAAAGGTCGGCTCATCTTGGAATCAGCGAAGCTCTTTGGACCACGCCAACACTAGCGCTGAATATTATGTTGACTATAATTCCAACAGATACTGCGAGGAGAAGTATAGCAGCCCTAGCAGCTTTGAGGCTACGGGATATTGGGTATAATTTAAACTAAGATAATGGTCGTTATTACAAAGTTTCGACCTCATCTCGGCTATAGCAAACCATCCCGTGTCTTCATGACCCCTAAATGGTAACTTCTACATTGGACTGGGCGATGGATGCGATATGTGGAACCGGTGGCTGGTGAAAATTTTCACGGATGAATCAAAGCTTGATGGAAGGGTTCGAAGTGGAGTCAACTGCCAAGAACTTTGTCTGAGATAAAAATTCAGGACATCGAATCACTACAGCGTATTATGGTAGGAGACGAGTGGGGGTGAATATAGAGTCCGATAGGCAGGGTACGCTGGTACAAAATGACTCGATATCGACGGGGCTTTTTCGGTTTCCTCTAGCCACCTACCAGTCGCTTCTGAACAAATGGGCATGCGATCAGCTTAGCATAAGCTGGACAGCTGCTAGAACGTTTTGGCTCGCGAGGTCGTTTTGACCAACAGCAGAATGGATAAGGTCACGGGAGCTTCTACGATAATCAAAGCCATAGCTCTCATTATGGGGATACTAATCGGGCTCTGTCCAATGGCAATTTATGCGGTGCGCCTCAATCCAACACTGACCACTTCTGAAGCAACCGCTTAGAGAATGAGGAGGTGGAATCATCTCAGCCCTTTCTGCTCAGTTGCCTTGATTTCGTGAGACTAAGACTCAGGTATCTGGGATCGTATCTTATTCACTCTCCGGCGGACATAGCGGATGTGGAGATTAACCAACTACGTAAAATTACTAACATCACAATGGACCCCAGAGGATCTAAATGAGTACAAAGAAGCAGCCCCATTAAACCTTACCTAACCTAGTGAAACAAAAACTATGGATTTCTATTACTATTACAGGAGTGGTCGTGAAACAAACCTTTAACTACAATTTCAGTTTCATGTCTTTCCAGAATCGAGTGTACGTGGATATCCGATTTGCTTAGAAGAACTTCTGTCGCGATTTCACATGCCAGCAATCTTTCTCGTATGTGACTGTTTTAGAATTTGGTGTAATGAATTGAAATCAGCGAGTGAATGGTTGCTTGACTCTTTGCAAAATGGCCTGGTTTTTGTATTCTTCCATTGTTATTTTCAACTATTTGTTATAAGCTTCCTCGATACCTAGCGCTTCTGAACTTAAGACGAAGCAAAATTGGGTAATCAGAAGGGAGAGACTGGTATGAAATCTTTTCATTTACTCTATTCTATCAATGGGTAGCTAATTGAAGATCACATTCGCTAGACTGAATGGATGATGTATGTATATTGGAACGATTTTCTATCATTCCTTGTCAGGCTTGATGAGGAGATGTAAAGCTCTGTCTGTTATCATACATATATATACCTCCTTCGATTGCGTCTTGCTTATCAAAAAATCTAAATACTAAATAAAAATCTAGTACTTTGTGAAGAACTACTTTGATACACCTCTACCTAAAATGAGTATTTTGGTCTCGCTCGGTTTACCATCAGCCGTGGATTGAAAGCAATACCATTATCCCTAAAAAATTATGAATTGGGTATAGATATTAAAAATTTAGTTCACTCAGTGGCAGCTAAAACTTTTGACCCTAACGCAGCGCTGGAGCACTCAAGCGAGGCAGCAAAAATATTCAATATTTTCAAATGCAAACTTCTGCCTGAGGCCATGCACTCCTACGAATTGCCTGAAAGCGATAAATTAATTTTAGAGCAACTAAAATAGAAGAAGCCAAAAGCCACAATATACCCGAAAGCAGCACACACACTCACACACAAATGCAATGAGTAGAATTGTGAAATTATTTTTTAGAGATTTTCTCTATCCCTCAATCTACTTAGTGGGTATAAAACCAAGGTAGGTGAAAGCGATTGAAGTGGGAAGTAATATATGTAAGCAATACTTCACAACTTCTGCCGGACGGTGTAACACATCCTTTAGAATTTATGTAGAAAGTTAATTGTTTGACTTAGAACAAAATTTCCTTTATCTCGATGCTTCAAACAGTGCAAGCAATGTCCAAGGTGGGGGCGATAAAAGAAAAAACTAAGCTCAGACGACCTCTTTGAATAACTTTTAATATTTGACTACTTGATGTAAAAGCAAAATATCGAGTACAGAGTTAGTCATAACAAGTCTAAAATATAGATTTGACCTCACAAGAGAAATTTTTACCCAAACTGTAGTCGTTTATGTTGTTGCATTGTAGAGCTGTCTTTTACATTTGACCACCCACTGTTACGTTTGACTGTTTGCCACTTTGTCCGTTGCTTGTGCCAGCATTCGATGATTGGCGTAGCGTTTATACATAGATGGAGAGAGGAGTGTCTCAAAGGTCAGTGAGCTGTGCTGTGCTGTTGGTAGAGTGGGCCGCTAAGTGGCGCGTGCCTGCTCGTAATTCAAAGCTTTTTTTTTGCTCTTTTTTTTTGTGCATCCCTCGCCATTACTCACAAAGCACTTGTAGTCTTCTTTTGGACTATCTTTCACTGTCTACACTTATTCTACTTTTTTTCTTTTTTCATTTTTTGGAGCTGCACTCTTTCACTTGATTTGTTTCGGTGTCGCACAGCTTTCAATTTGCTCAGCCAATATACGCTATGCGATGATGCTGCCGGTCATCTAAACTTTGTTTTTTTGTTTTTTCTTTTGGTTTTGCAATAGGTGTATGCATTTTTGAGTTGATTTTTTTTCTTTTTTGTGAATCTTGTAACTTCAATATTTTTTTGCTAACTTTCATCGCTCTGTGCATGAATTTGGATTAGCCGACACTTAGCATGAATAAATTTTTATGTTGTTTTGAGTGTACTTGATGAAAAATGCATAATGTTTTATGATTTAAATATTTAAAAATCGCATGCAGGTAAAGATGCATCCGAAAAATAATTATTTATTTTGAAATTAACACTTTGTAGGAAATATACCACTTTTTTCTTTTGAAGAACCTGTCCATCTTCAATGTAGAATGGATTCGTGCAGGCAGAACTCAGTGCAGCTGGTAGCCAAGGGTATAGCGTGTGCCGGGCCGAAGTATGTGGCATTTCAAAAGTTTTAAAAAATTAACTTTTAGCGTTGAATGACGCTATACGGTAGGGTTTTCAGGCAAAATTGAAACCAGAGAGAAATTTGTAAAAAAAGTGGGGGTAAAGAGATAGATGCGGGTATGCTGAAGTAAAAAAGTGAGGAACAGAAGTGTAGTGAGGTGGGGGGCATTTCTGGGGCAGCTGTTTGCTCAATGTTTGCTACTCACTTATTCTCAGCGACGACCAATATAATAGTGGTCGTGCTTGTGAGCGAACTTTTCTATTCTCTTGCTTGTAGAGAATAAAATTTGCACTAGTTGCTTTAATGCATACATACATACTGACAGAGCGATCAGTGACCACATTCATTAACGCCAGTGATAGCTATGTATGTATGTATCATGTCAGCTGGTTGCTCAATGTTTGCTACTCACTTATTCTCAGCGACGACCAATACAATAGTCGTTATTCAACGTTCAACGTTACGATACCTCGAAATAACACGACAGCCCGTGCGTGGCCGTAGGCCTCGCACAATGCCGCACTGTTTTTCTACTAATGGTCGCTCCTCGGCAGGCAAACCTCCCATTGTATTTCTACCTTGAAAAATCTCTCCCAAAAATCATTTGCACATTATTATATTTAATATTTGCAGTCATTTTTCTTGGTTAGGTCATTTAAGTGAGTTTTTAAATTTTAAATTTCTTATCATTCACTAGCCGTCAAAAAAAAATTAATTTGGTCTCTTCTCGCCAGAATAAAATATATATTTTTAAATCCTTTTAACTACTGAATAAAGTTAAAAAAAAAAGAAATACCGGATTAGCTATAACTTTTGTATTATTAACAAAACAAGGAATGACTAAATTAAAGCAAAAATGCAGTATTTTACTCTTACGACATTCTGAAAAAAGCCGCTTCAAGTCTTTCGTGAAAATTTGATTTTTGTGAACTGGGTGTTTAATCTTTGGACGAAACCTTCCAGGTGCATCCCGCATGGAAGCTGTAATTAAATCTTCTACAATTAGGCACATACAATCTTCCGAAAACCCAACACATCCAAACACAAACCCTTCTTTCGTTCAACTATTTTTTATATATCTACCAATTTATTTCATTTTTGCCAACAAGTTTTCTTTCTAAAATACTATTATTACAACTCGCAGGTCGCCATATCTTCATGTTTAGCACAACTAATTAAATTCACATTTAATACACTCCCTGATCACCCGAATACCAATAAAAATGAGTTGAAAGGGTGATACGAGTTTTATTTAAACTACTTTTTCTCTATTAGCAATGCAAAGCTCAGTTCACAAGTTTAGCGCGTGGATAGTCTAGAAAAACCATGCAGAAGAAAACACAGTTCACTGTGGCTGAAAAGGCCGTACTCGTAATTCTTATATTGGTTGAAATAAAAGTATCTGTTCGCAAAATAGCAGCAGACTGACATTTTTTCTCAATGTTAGGACCATGAAGCTAGTCAACTGAAGGGGAAAGGAGGATCTGGCAGCAAAAGATGCACAAAACCGAGAGTAGACCGAGCTTTTTTGAGATCAAGCCTTCAAACCCATTTTAAAACTGCTGTCGAGATAAAAACGGAGTTGCAGCGATCGCTTCCAAATGATATCTCGATCCGAAGCACTGAAAAACTCCGGAAAAATGAAAGAACATCGGATCAACTGGTCCAAAAGTAAAGTATAATGGACTGAATCTGTATGGGGACGTGTTATGTTTTCTGATGAGTCTAAATTCAACTTGCCTACATACGCACACATTGATATGTTGCTACTACAGTATGTATGTTTGTTTGTTCTCACATAAGCGTCATGTCGAAATATGCATCGTTTTGTTCAATAACATGTTGTCATTTTGGAAGAAATTTCATAGTTTCAATTGCCACATTGGCAGAAAAACTGGGGCAGTCGCTTTTCACAAGCTTTTCTTGAAGCGAATTTTTCACCAACGAAATCATTCGCCATAGTCAGGAGCAAGTAGTGATCACTTGGTGCCAGGTACGGACTATGAGGTGGATGCATAAGAACCTCCCAACCAAGTATCCGGAGCTTCTGGCGAGTCACTAGCGATGTTTGTGGCCTGGCGTTGTCCTGATGGGACACAACTCCTCTTCTATTTTTCAAAGCTGGATGCTTCTAAACGATTTCTTCCTTCAAATTGTTGATAATGAAGGTCCGAATAAAGACACAGAAAGTACTTCCTGACCATCAATCTTGGCTGGTCCACCGTTTACGTCGGACCACCGCGATTCGACAACGACTGCTTTTGCTTGAGGTGTCGTAAGTGACCCACTTTTCGTCATCAGTAATCATCCACTTCAGAAATGGATCGAGTTTGTTGCGGTTTAGCGGCGATTCGCAGATGAAAATTCGGTGCATGAGGGTTTTTTTCCTTAACTCGTGTGGAACCTATACATCGAGCTTCCTTTTGTATCCGGCGTTATTTAAATAATTTCAAACGGTTTCTTGTACAATATTTAGCTTTTGGGCGATCGAAAGAGTACTTACATAATAGTTGAACACGACGCTTTCAATTATTTTATCGATATTTTCGACAATTGCGGGGTGCATATTTGTTATCAAAATAACCGGATAATGGCAGGCCAGAGCGTGGTGCATCTTTGTCAATTACGGAATTGGAATCGACTAAACCAAAAGTGCACGTCATTGGCTTTTACAGTATTAGAACCATAAACACCGTTCACTTTTTCAGCCGGCTACCTGGCGTTTTCGACTTTATCGAAAAAAAAACTCTAAGCCATGGTGCAGTTCTCCTGTCCATATTTGACGCGTGCTCAAATAATACAGAATCAAGCACTCACAGAACTCTCTGAGAAGTTTGTTTAGTATAAAATGTTAACTTTTTAACGCCATAGACGTATCCCGATCACATTCACAGAACGCGAAATACAGACATCTGTTGGGAATATGATGAATTTATTTTTACTATACCATATTGAAAAAATTTTTGTACGTTTTCATAAAAAAACAAAATAAACATTGACACAAAACGATATAAAACATCATGCAATGGCACAATACTCTTATTTCACATTCAATGTAAGAGAATATTGCAGATCAGCAACAAAATGGATTTAAGGGTTAAATTCATATTTATGTTTTATAAAATTCGATGAAAGAAATATTGCATCGTCCTCGTGTTCTGGGCTAAATTAATTTAAAATTACAAGTACCGGCTATTCATCCAGCTCGTTGAAAAGTTGGTTTAAAGTCGATTGCAATATCTGTATGAAAATGTGCGAACAAATAAAGATCAGCCGGGTTGATACAAAGTTGGTAAAATTTAAGCATGAAAACTCTTTCTGTTGCACAGAGCTAAAAAGTTAAGCTACATTTAAAGAGACCGACGTCTAAAAAAGCTTGATGGCTAAGGAGAGCAAGAGTAGACAATATTGAAGAAATTTTTGAAAGAAAATCTTCTTCATTTTATCTTGAATTTCTTCTAAAATTTATTGCTAAGGAAAACGGCTGAACACAAGGAGATAACTTCTTGTTTATTAATTTTTATGGAAGCTTTTTCAAATCTACGCAATTGTAAGAAAAAGAAATTTCCTCGGTTTTATGTTAAAAATCATATAAAGCAAATTGATAAGGAGATCATCTCATTTTTGCTAAAATCTTATTGAAATTATTAATAAGGAAAACTTTTTAATAACTTGACGACACTAATTGTTATATGTATTATATTATTTATTTTAATTGTTCCCATATTATAAGAAAATATGTAAAACCTATAATAATAATATAAAAATACTTAAACTTATTATAATTATAAGTAAAACGTGTATAATTAAATAATAAACAGTTTATCAAAATAGTGTGATATTTATTTTCGGAAAATAATCTACGTAAAAAAAATTAGGTACCAATAATTTTAAATTGATAAGATCATCGACTTATTAAAATTAAGAGAAGATTCTAATGAAAACCAAGATTCCCTTCTCGCTTATATTGAAGAGGGTTTCATCTTAATTTTACAGGATATCTAACAGATTTTATTGAAAAAGTTCTGATCTTAATTTTACGGGTCACCTTCTCAATTACATTAAAAAAATTTCATCTTATTTTTGCAGATTATCTTCTTGATTTTATTTAAAAGACATTCCTTGCTTCCTTCTTATTGGAAAAACATCATAGAGAAATCCGCTAAATTTTATTCTGATTTATAGAGCATTTAAGGTGGTCTTTTCGCTCTGTGTAGGAACGTAATTTTAAAATTGCTTAGTTTTTGAACAAATTAGAGCAGCTCAATTTAACGAAGTGAACGCCACTTCTATGTAATCAACGGTAACAGCAAGTGTGCGCCCCATTTGTCCATTGTTTGAACCCTTTCAAAATACTTAGATATCTAAATAAAAGAAACCAAGACTCGATCAAAGTAATAGCAATATTTAGTTACAAATGTATGTATGTTTGTGTGTCTGAATGATGAAGTGCTGCGCAATGAAGCACAACATAATTGACATGTCGTTGCAAATTTATCTCACTTTATGACAGAATAAATAGAAAAGCTAAACTGAAAGGACAAAAAAAAACAAATAATATACATATATAAAAGGCAAGCCAAAGCGGATGAGAAAAACTGTAGAATATTTATTGGTTATATAACCAGAAGTCAGGGTGTCAAATAGAGCAATCAAGTGACTGCAAATTCCAAACATTTACACTACTAACACTCACATAAAAACCTATACTAATACATACAAACCCTTTGTGTGCCAAGTACCTACGTATAAAAATTCGTTTAACAAGCGGAAGTAAAATATTCACCTATAAAATGTGTGACAAAGTCCTGTCCTCCAATCACCCTGTGTGAACTCTAACGTAAATATGGATTTGTGTTTGTGTTTGCGTTTGTGTGTTTATTGCTTCTCTGCTGCTAATGCCAATTTTCATAAACTATCCCAACTAATTTCACACATCATTAACATTTTCAGTCATTTTCTTAGCCGATTCGAGTGAGTTGCAAAACCAAAAAAACCAAAAAACCAAACAAAAAAACAAGCAGCCGACTTCAATAAAAGGCTCATAGAATGCCGTTTTAAGTGAATGGGTTACCGCAAGTTAGGTTAAATTTTAGTGGCCACATTTGACAATGCCTCTTAACTAAATACTACAAGTTTGCGCAAGTTTTGTAACTTTACTGAAATCGAGATTACTGTGCCACAAAAGTTCAGAAATATTTATGCCTTAAAATACAGAGTGTGGCTGTATGGGGTAAGGCAAGGTATTTTGCGGCTTTTGATCGGGTAATAGTTGGGTAGCTGATGTGGTTGGCTTGGCAAAAATGAGCCCACATAATAAATTGCCACATGCAGAAGCGGCCGTCACGTTGTCAATGATCCCTGAAATTTTACTTCTCATGCATGAGAATGAGTTGCTATAATGGCAAAAACTATTCTGGCGGTGTGATTTGTTATTGGATAATTATAATGCCATTATTAATGTAATCGAGTATGATAATAATATATTCGAAGAAGTTGCAAAGGCATTTTTTTGTTTTTGGAGCTGGTGTTAGCTTTTTTGCATTTAGTTTCAAAAATGTTGGATTAAGGAACTAGCTCGTTTTTTAGCTAAACTAACTGAAACTATTTACCACTTGTTTACTTATTTCTTACTTAATTGGCGCTATAATCGCTTAAGCGATTTTGGCCGAGGATTTCCTACAATTTTTGGTGTGAGTCTTGATGTTGTAACATAAATTGAGGTACCTACAGTTTTACGCCGAATCCGAACGACGAATGTTTTTGTGAAAAGTTTTTTCATGGCAGAAATTCACTCGGAGGTTTGCCGTTGCCTACTGAGGGGCGACCGCTATTAGAAAAACTATTTCTATAATTTCTGGACGTTTCTTGCCCCGAGCTGGATTCGAACCTGGGACCCACCGAATAAAGCGCGTACACGCTACATACTCGGCTACAGCGGCCACTTTTTTAGCTACAGAAATTTTCAAACATATTCAAACATATTCAATAACACAATGGCACAAACCAAAAAACAAACAAATGCACGAACTTTCCAATCGAGTATCTAGAGGTCGTTGATTTCGTAGAGTGGCTCACAAAAATGTATTTGAAAATTTTCAAAAACCCTCAAATTTTCAACTTATTCATAAAAACCAATTTGGCATTACCTCGCCTACAAAACAAACTTTGATTTTTTTTTTGATTTTCTAGCAATTTTAAGTTTGGACATACCTTGGGAAAAGAATCTTGGAACTTTTTAGATCAATAATGACTTTTGCGAAAATAGTTTGAATCTGTGGCAAAAATTTACATTCAATCTGAAATTTACACATTTTTTTATTGTATATTTTCAACTTTGGTAGGTCCTCTTTCTACAATTTTATAAGACAGCATTTACATTAAAGACATTTTCTGTCAAGAAAGTTTTATTCTGAGGAAAATAAAGTATCATTGCTCAGAATTAACTAAAATGTTATGAAATTATGAAATTTATTTCAAAAAGGGGAAACGAAAACATCTAAAAATTGCTAAAACATTAAAAGAAACAAAGTTTTTTCAAACAGATATTTGTGAACCACTCGACCAGCTCTAGGAACTCTACTAGGTCATATTGTAAGTAATTTTGTCGTACAAGTGTTAACTAAAACTTTTTTGTATCATGTTATTCCTGATCGGCTTTTGTGATTATATTTCGATTAATGCACTCAAGCGACATTTATAGACAGAATATATTACCTCATCTTCTTCAAAACATTTGATTTTTGACCTCGATATGTCAAGTTTTATTAAAAATGAGATGAAAAAGAAATTACTGTAAATCGGAATTATAATTGGAGTCTCAAAACTGTGATAGAAAATCATATACATATTCTTATTCTTAATGCATTATATACTTTTCATACAAATTTTTTGAATAAATGGTTTCAAATGGTCTCTGTTCAATTCTTGAGAATGCAGATTGGAAAGAAAGTAAATAAGTTACAGATTAAATGAGTTGCAAATTAGTATTTCCTCGTATAAGTTAATTTGAAATGTACGCATCTTATTTGGTTTTCTTTTTTTTTAATTATTTTATATACTTAAACTAGAAAACGTCGGCAAACGTTGTCCAGCAGAGTTGTATATATTAATTGCCCTTTGCATATGAAACCTGAAAAGCAATTGCAGTTTGTGACACATCTAAGCATACCTTTGAAAACTATAGGTAATTTAATTTAATTTGACTCTTAAAACAGGTGAACACCATTTTCAAAATATTCCTATAAACTTTCTCCTAGCTACGAACTTTTTTCCGAGACGAATCTCTTGGCAGTCATATTTTAATATTTCATATAACTTACGTATATTTTGAATAAATCTGACTTTTCAAACAGGTGACAACCCCCTCCCAAGCATGAAATATACTTTACGACCTTTTCTCATACCTACTAAACATACATACAAATTTTCGGAAATTTCGGTCAAGCCGATTCCGAGGAGTTTGCCAGTAAACACCGCGACACGAGAGTTTTGTATATATGGTAAATAAAAAATTCAAATTAAATAAATTTCCCAATTGTTTTCAAACATTAGTTCACATGTCGGTGTTCCATCAATTGTGCTATAATTTTCTTTAAGGGAGCAGCTGAACTTTGTCAACTGAAACTTTTACCTGTAAAAGTTGGAAGATGAATGGATCAAGCGATGTATATTTTGGATGACCTCCCAAATGCGAATTCCAAAGAACTTAGCAAAAGCATTTGGCTCCATATTGTGAGCTTTGTTTTCAATTAAGCATTATGTTCCAAAATGTACGAAGACGATAGTAACAGAGCTTTAGACAAGTAAACACGTCATCACTAATAGAGTTGATGGTTAAGTACATGCCGTGTGCGAGAGACGAGGATATGACATTACGTCAAAACTGCCAGCGTGCAGAAAATTTGTTCTCTAATATAAAAACTAACTTTGTATATTTTTGCCTTGTATTCCGAGTAAGCACAGCTGCGTCGCAGTATATTTTTGAAGACAGGCTTTTTTTTTCAAAATATTGTAAAGATGACACCACTTTACTTATAGCGATTACCATTTTGACGGAGGATAATGGCAGAGGACTATGGCTTCAGTGCCAATAACAATTGAATTTAAAAACTTTCACTATCGGCCTTCACAAATAAATACAAACTGAGCCCAGCACTTCACTCGTTCCTGTTTCTGAGCAGTGGAATGGAACTTAAGGACCAACGTTTTAGTGACTTTATATATAAATTTTTTATTGTCATATATAACTCTACACTATTTAAAGTCCAGTCATATCCGCTAATTCTTCAGTTTTTAGGCATATGTCTTCCAATACTGAGGCCTCTACAAATTTGATGTTTTCATACGTAATGACTTCCGGTGATCCGCTCGGTGCAATTTGCATTGATTACACATGATTTTTAACAAACTCAAATAACAAACATGTATTGTATAATTTTCCTGTTGAATTTATTTATATCAGCAATATTTTTGCATTTAAAGGCCAGGGCAAAAAATGGCAACGGTTCACATGTTCATTTTGATTTACTGGCACTAATTACTACCACTACTACTACTACTACTACTACTGCTACTATTACTATTACTACAACAACTACTTCTACTAATAACTATTATTACTACTACTTAGTACCACTATCCCTACGACTACTACTGCTACTTCCACTAATTACAAAAACTATTTTTATTAATGTGTGCAATAATTACTGCTATAATTTTTTACGAATTTCTACTACTATTTTGACTAATGACACTACAAATTATTAGTATTTTTTTACTAATGCTACTAATCGCTTGAGCGATTATAGCGCCAATTAAGTAAATAAGATGGGTTTATCAAAATCTAATTATGAAATTTATAAAATTTATAAAAATTTAATTATGAACTTTTATTTACGCAGACAACTAGATAATAAAGCCCCTTTAATCTACACCGACTTTTCTAAAGTATTCGACAAAGTTGAACATTCGATTCTTTTATACAAGTTGAAAATGTACGGAATAGATGGGAAACTGTTGGAATTTTTCTCCAGTTTTCTATCGAATAGGACACTTTTTGTGTCAATCGGAGCCACTAAGTCATCTTTGCTTATTGATGCCTGATCGGAAATTCCGCAAGGGACTCACAGTTTATCTTTATTGATCCTTATCTTTATTAATGATTTGCCTCAACAAATCAAATTCGCTAAATGCCTAATGTTTGCAGATGATGTGAAACTGTTTCTAACAGTACGTGACACTTCTGACTGTATCAGCTTACAATGCGACCTTGATTCTTTTGCCGGATGTTGCACTAACAATAACTTATTTTTAAATACAAATAAATGTTGCGTTGTTACTTATTCGAGAAAGACAATCAACACTTTTTTCAACTATCAGTTAAACACTTGCTCTCTAACTCGTTCTTATGAGATTAAAGACTTGGGAGTCATCTTCGACTCCAAACTCTCTTTATCTAGCCATATTGACTTAATTGTTTCGCGATCTTTTGCAATGATTGGCTTTATTAGACGTAACTCCGGTGACGTTAGGGATCCTACGACATTGAAGTCACTCTATGTCTCTTTGGTAAGAAGTCGTCTGGAATATTGTTCATTAATATGGAATCTATGCTATGTACGAGGTGCACTCATACAAAATTGAGAGTGTTCAAAAAACGTTTGCTTTGCGTATGCTTCAATGGCCCTATGGCCCCCCATCGTATACTAGCAGGCGTAAATTACTTGGTCTCCAGGCTTTGCATGCAAAAAGAACGCGTTCTTCGCTTCTGTGTGTTTATAATATAATTAACGATAATATTATCTGCCCTGACTTGTCTAATTTATTTATTCCACCGATCAATAGATCTATACGTCTAGCAAATCGATATAGCAGTGTTCTTAATTTCAATAGTAGTTTGTATAAATTTAAGCTTGAATTATTCCTCATTTTTAAGTAGTCTGGGAAAAGCTTGGACCTTTAGACTGAATAAAATAATTGTCCAAACTTAAGCCTGTAGTAACTTGAATTTTATCTAATCTGTAAATGGCTTGATCTCTTTAGATTAGTTATATTATCATTATTTTATATTACTATGTCGCTATAGCCTATAAGAATTAAATTGTATTCATTGGCTGAAATAAAATAAATTAATTAATTAATAAATAATACTCTTTGCAAGGTTATAGCAATTATAATATATTTACATACATATATAACCAGGTTAACAGAGGTTTTAATATCAACTAATTGTAATGCCAAAATTTACTCAACAAATAAACACTTATTTCTAACTCTAAAGCTATGGTTTCAAATTTCAATATTAGCTTAATTTATAGCAAACATCCAAATAGCGCAAAACTGTGAAAGAATTTGAAAATTTTCTAGCTTAGCTTACGTTAGTCTTTAAATGTAGTTAAAAGCGAATGGTATTGATCTATGTACAATGTAAACTTTGTACAAATCTTAGCGCCACATTCGCAAATGTACCAGAGTTGACGGAGCACTTTTGCAAACACCACCGCCACCTGTCCCTCCTACAACCGTTGCAGTTCCATGGTGAAACGAAACAGCTGCGACGGTGCTGCATTGCGGCAATGACTAACGACCACCACATCGCTTAGCGGATTATCGAGGCATAGCTGCGTCTTTTGGTGCACCAGCGAACCGCCACGACGCAGCCAACGCTGATTCTGCCGCTGATTATGTCCAGTTGCACCACCATCATCCTCGCCACCATCCTCAGCAGCGCACGGTTGCAGCACTACACGAAAATGCGAGGCACGCATTGAACTCGTCAACATCAACGACGAATTATGCGGCATTTGGACTACACTGAGACACGCACCGGAACTAACCTGCAATTGAGAATCTTTTCGATGTAGATACCAATGTGTAACGTCACTTCGGAAACAGCTAGTCATATGCAACGGATTGGCAATGGCGCTGTTGGGGGTAACATTGGTGATTTGCAAGCAAAGCTCGGCGGAGCTTAGAGTGCCAAATGCGATGAAGTCATCATTGGGCAGTCTAAAAGCAATGAAAAAAAAAAAACAAGTGAAAAACAAACAACCAAAGCAAACAGCATGGCCATAGCATACTCGTGCGCCATTGAGATGAAAAAGCAGATTTCTCATGATTTCTCATGATTTCTGGTGAACGAAGAAAAACAAAAACTGATGGACGATGAACAATGGTTACTGATATACTAATGAAACTACATAGTGTTGCTTTTATCGATGTGCTGTGTGAGTGTAGGATTTGGTTTACGCACTTGAGTTGTGGGAAAACATGCAACAAATACCAGGAGAATGACCGGCAATTGAGTTCACTTTTCAGTTGTTGATTGTTGAGCTGCTGTGCAGCGGTGAAGTTAACGGCGATATGCTTGGCAGCCGGCTTAGAAGCATAGAAGAAGTATTTGTACGCGTCTAGCCAGGACTCTGCGATTATTTTGGAATTTCTGTGAAAAAATTTGAAATGAAAAAAAGGAGTAAGAGAAAATTTAAATTTTTAGTGCAGTTGCTGGCTTTAAACCTGAAAATATTGTGCAAATGTTTATCTCAAGACTACTAAATTACTGCCTACAGTTTATGTGTATGTAAGCGTGTATGTATGAATGTATGCACATTAACATATACCCTCTAGGAAATAGAATTACCAACTACAAGTAGAATTACTTTAAAAGCAGTTTAAAAAGTACTTTTTTACCAACTACAAGTGGTTACATTTTTTTTCTTTTTCCTTTACTAGCTTTATTTACAAGCTTTATTAAATGTTTTTATTTCGAACAATTTGAAATTCCGTTTTTTTTTTTAACTGTTAAAACTTGTGTACCTTTACTAACTACAGGTTTGAAACGGCTTGCTTCCAATTATCTATACATGTAGATATGTACGTCTACTTCATAGTAACTATACAATTTTTATTTTTTCGTTTCAACAAAAAAAAAGCATTTTAATTTCAATCCAGTATACAAGTTAAAAATAATTACACCACAATTTTGAGCATAATTCTCGAATTACAAGTAAACAATGTCAAAAGATTCAGGTATAGGAGAGGCTTTCTTGTTCGAAAGATAATCGAAATGCGTTTTTAGCGCCATAAAATTCGAACAGATTGTTTAAAAACTAGCAGTTCAAAATTAAATTTTTTTGAAATATGTTTTACAGAATTTTTTCGATTTTCAAAAAAAAAAAAAAAAAAAGTTTTAACATCAAAATTCTAGAAACAGTTTAATTTCGACCGGCTATAACTCTGCGTGCTTTAAAGCAAATATTTATTATAGCTAGTTTTTTTTTTTGTTTCAGAATTTTTGCAATTTGTTTAATATCTTTATTTTATGTTAAAAAAAATACAAAAAAAAAAAGAAACATAGAAAAAATGCAAAATTAAAAAAAAAAAAATTTAAAACCAAAATTCAAAAGTGCATGCATGTTGAAAACCAAATATATATTTTGCTAGTATATTGTTTTTTCAGAATTTTTTCAATTCCTTTTTTAATTTTTTTATTTTATGTTAAAAAAATAATAGTTTTAAATTCAAAGTTCAGCTTTGAACAACTAGATATGTATTTTGCTAGTATTTCGTTGTTTTCAGAACTTTAGCGATTTTTTCAATTCCTTTATTTTATCTCGAAAAAATAACTAAAATAGAAAACTTAAAAAGAACAATCGCAAATATTCAAAAATGAAAACTTTTTAAATCAAATTTCAACAAGAGTTTAAGCCTTGCATGTTTTAAATATATATGTATATAGCTAGTATTTTTTATTTTTAGAATTTTTGCGTTTTCTTTTTTAAATTTCTTTATTTTATGTTAAAAAAAAAATAACTAGAAAAAAAAAATAAATAAAACGAAAAAAAAAAAATCAAAACAAAAAGTATTTTTAAAATTAAAATTCAAAAAACACTTTAACTTTGCATGTTTAAACCAAATATATATACACAGCTGGTGTTTTTTTTATTATTTCAGTATTTTTGAAAATAACTGCCAAAAAAATTCCGCATACTCGAAATTCATTTTTGCGGTACGATTCCTTGGGCATAAATACTTTTTACGATCCATAGTACCAGTATCGCGAACTTTGTTTTGCACTTTCTTCACTGAACCACCCTAATATCTACATACCTGGTGCAAGTTTGGCCAACATAATTAATTTAACATGCATTTTTTTTTTTTCAAAACCACTTGTCTTCCGATTACTTTTCAAATTGCTAAATTTTTTAGACTGTCTGCGTTTTCCCGACAGGCTATATGTATCTATGGCTACAAATTCACATTTATTGTTTTTTTTTTTTCAAATATTGTCGGACACACTATGTGCAGCCTACTCAAACAACGGTTATTCTCTTGAGCTCATCGCTTACCTTAGATACGTTGTCTGGCCATCGTTGCCGTTGGGAAATCGAAATGGATGCTCTTTGCGAAAAATATGCCCGACCCGACTGCAGGGCACAATCTCGATTTTGCCGCCACAAAGCCACAATTTAATGGAGAATTCAATGGACTCGCCACCCCAAGTCTATAAAGAAAGAATACAATTGCAAAAATTACAAAAAAAATGCACACCCAAGCACACACACACATATATGCAGACAAGTTATGTAAGCATTCGGCGTGAATATAAGAAGTAAAAGATAACAAGCAAAGGTAATGCGAGCGCGCGCTGTATGCTAAGTTAAATAGAAGGCCAATCGATTTTGTGTTCAGGCTCCATCGAGATGTGTGGTTTTTAATTTTATTCCTACACTATGTGCTGGAATTCATACAACAAATATGAATTTGCAGTAAAGTAGTTAGATGACATAGACTGGTTTTATTGATATTGGCAAATTACTTAAAAACATACAGGTAATTTACAAAGTTACAAAATAGCAGTTGACCAACTGACATTGAAAGGACGAAGTTTTAGGAAAATAGAAAAATCAAAAACTTCTCAATAAATGGCGCTATAGGCACGAATTTCGTTTGCAGTTCAATACGCCGCATTAAATCACGTATTGCTAAATGACGACTCGACGGATTTGCATCAGATTGGGACATATGTGTATAGGTTGCTGTATGGGTTCTCATATAATAAGTAATATTCAATAATATTCAATTAAATAATCAGTGAGATCAAAACTTTCTATGTGGATATCTAACGGAAGCTTAATTTTCAAAATATTAAAGAAAGGAAGGTTTCCACCTGTTTAAACGTACATGAGGCTAATTTTGTGATTTAAATATAATTTTACAATGAGGGTGTCAAATTAAAAGGTTTAGGAAAGCTGAATATTCAAAATTTGTTTTTAGGCGGTTGCCACCTAAATTTAATTAAAACTAAAATCAAATATTGGACCCAAAGGGTATGAGATTCCACGAAAGTAAAATTAAAATATTAATTTAATTAAATGTATAGCATTTTCATTTTACATTAAACCTTTTTAAAACTAAATGGAACTATTTTCAAACTAAACGAACCCTTTTTTCAAATTAAACGAAACTATTTGCAAAATAAATAAAACTCTTTTCAAAATAAATGAAACTTTATTCCAAAGAAATTAAACTTTATTCAACTTTCAGAGAAAAAAAAATTCCCTACAGAAGCAACCAACAACAATAGGCAACAGCGAGTTCACTGTACGGACCAAGGCACATTGAAACATTGAAGAGGTAATAACCACAAAGCAGCAACAACAAGCAAGAAAATTTCAAGTAGCTACTACCTGTTCATATGCCTTGGTACTGATTAAACAATAATTCAAAGCAAAAACACAAGACCAATGACAGCGAATGCACAGTAAGGGGTTACAAATGGTTCAAAGAAAAAGCATAACCATATGATATTCTGATCTTTTGCTGTTGTTGCTTCCGACAGATGACACAACGCCGAAACCGGTTTGTCTTAAAACCAAATTTGACAAGAGATGGCAAAAATTCGTTCCAAAATACGCCATAACCAAGTGGTTCATTAAATATAACTATAACAATGGTTTAATTTAATTTGGAAATGGTTTAATTTTATTAGAATAAAGTTGCATTTATTTTGAATAAATTTGCATTTAAGTTGAATAAAGTTTCATTTATTTTGAAAACAAATTCGGTTATTCTGAAAATAGTTTTATTTATTTTGAAAATAGTTTCGTTTAGTTTGAAAAAGGTTTAATTTAAAATGAAAATGCTATATAACCTAAATTATATATCACAGTATTGGTGCAAAACGAATCCGTTCACACGAAAATAGTTTTGTATAGGGTTTTCATCTTTTTTCTAACGTTGGTTTAATTCAATTAAGGTAACTAAAATTCATTCATACTGTTTTAGTTTAAAAAAGTTTTGTTTGAAAAATATTTTTCTAAAATTTTAAATTCAATTAAAACTACAAGATAAATGATGATAGGATAGGAGCAAATTTCAAAGCGTTGCCAACTTTGATAAATTAAATACAATTTAATTCATAATGTATGTGAAATCTGGATACCTCAGATTTACAAAACACTTGTTGAAAGCAGTTTATGACAGAGCTGCCACTTTCCCAAAATTAAAGATAATTTTTCTGTTTAAGTTAATAAAAGTATAACAAAATTAAGTAGTTCAGAAAAAAGTTTAAGAATATAGTTTCGTGAACTAAATTGCCTATTTCTCTAGACTTTCATATTCGGCATAAGCTACTTTTCCAACGAAAACATATTTGTAACTTTAATTCTGTATAATTCTTATTAAAATAAGGATGGCTTTTTTAAAACTCAACTATCAAACATTTATTATTCTAGATCTCTGTAAAATACATATTAATGGCAACATAAAATTTGACAAAATTGGCACAGCTTTCTTGTGCTTACTTTTATTATAATTGTTATCTTTAAAAGTAGTTTGTGTTTGTTTTCCACATATAAGTTTTATGTTTTGTCTAGATGATATACATACATATACTTAGCAGCGTAGTATAATGAAATGAAATATTGAATATTTATTTGACAAAAACAAAGTCTTACCTCCAGCTGTGAGTTAAAACCTTTCAATTTAAAAAACCAAACACGAGAGATTATAAAGATTCCTCCAGCGAACGTTGGACTTCTGAAAGCCAAAAAGGAGGTAGAGTTATATATTGTATAACAGATATATTTAGTTAAATTATTGAGAACCTAACTATTTAAGATATGCTTAGTCCTTTAATTAATATAATTCATAATAATAGAATCGGAGTATTTCCGCCATAATTTGCTCATTCTTTAAACTTTCTGTAAGCCACGAAATCTTCTGCTAAAACTGATATAAACTTAATTTTTTTTTTAATTTTTTTTAAATCCTATTTGTTTTTTCTGTGGAATTTTCACGTTCTATATATAAAATTTAACAAGTTGCGTAATTGAGAAACATCTGTATAGATTTGGTATACGACATTTTGTATTGTTATATAATTTAAAATTATATTATATAATTTAAAATCAATTAATTAATAATTTAAAATTACCCATTTCCGCTCAAGAAAACAATGAGTACAGTTTTTATTAATAAAAATATGGATTAAACGACACTCTGGCTGCCCATTTCATCAACAAAATTGGGTTTTGTAGAAAATCAAAAAATTCACATAGTTTATTATAATTTTCTGATTTAAGCTAAGTATCCAGTTCTCGTTTTCATTCAGTTACTTGATAAAGTAATTTACCAATGCTGTAAATTTTCTTGAAGAAATAAGCATACAATCGTTTATTTGTAGAGAGCTGCAAACTGATTTTAAAAAATTTGATAGAAAAAAGTTTATTGTTAACTTCTTGAAGAAATGTTTGTAAAAATATTTTGATTTTCTTGAGAGCTGGATATTTAGCTTTTGCCACAAGGCAATTTAAATAGGTAATAGTGGTAGAAAATAGACAACCCTCGCTTGTATTTTTTTGTTGCCTGACGACGCTAAAATGAATTACCCGTTAAATGTGCCTTGGATTTAATCGGAAATATTTTGACAATATCTACTTGACTGTAAGAGTTAAATATTTTATTAGCCAATTACATATCTTATACTAAAAAAAAAAAGACAAATGAAATTAGTTAATGCTTTTCTAACCAACTGAAAGTCTCTAAATTATGAAATTAAGTGCTGAACAGATGCTATATCTGTTCCAATTTTCATTGATTGTGCTCCATACTCTTACATACACAATATTTACAATCAAGCGTCAGAGAATTTTAGTAAAAGTGATTTCTGTGTGCCAGACATTGCAATTTTGACTCAGAATACCCGTCGAGTGTCTATAGATTAAACTGTATCACGTAATATGAAGCAACAAAAATTTGGCGTGTTTTTTTATTTCAACACATGTCGAGAAAAAATGCGGGATGTACAAATTTTGTTTAGATACCCGTTTTTTGCTATTGCTATTTTTTATTCGATGTCCGATTTTTAAAACCTTTATGTCGCCGAAAAGGTTCTGCTCTAGACCATATTTGGACTTTAAAAGGTTTCGGCAGTTTTTGATTTGTACTTTCACTAATTTTGGAATTACTATCCCGGTTTTTTATTTTTATACTCTAAATCTCTTAATCTCCTCTGTAAACCATGAGGACTTTGCCAAAAACTGTTCGGCTTTATTCACAAACAAAAAAGTTATAATGTTTTTAAAATCCAGCAAAACCCATCACTTAGGAACTGCTATCTTTAGCGCTATGACGAAAAATTATTCTGAGTCACGCAATGAGTAGGTACGCTGCATCGTTCCCAGCTGTCAAGTTTAGCGAACATGTCCCAGTTCTACTTCCAAAAATGGAGTCTCAGTACATTGAAATCTATTCCGGTCTGTAATTCCACGTAGTAATTGATTTTTTCTCGGGGAATCGCATTGGTCTAAACAAAATTCCTCGAACTTGATGATATTCTTGTGGCATATCTTTCCCAAATCTGCTCGTCGAGTGAGTATATACAAGGTGGCGTAAAAGTAATCCTATCAAAAACTGCTATAAATTTTGCGATTGGCCCCTAATGTCAGTTATGTTCTGACATTTGTGTAGTAAACACATGCGAAATACACGTTAATAAACAATGTTGCGCTACACTGCTCCAGAACGCGGAATATTGCTGACTATTTATTTGACCAATAATCGGTCGGTGACTTTGGCACAACGTGAATTTCGTCGCAGATTTCCTGGCCGTCCAACGTCTACTGGTGAAACACTGCGACGTTTAGCCGCTCGCCTCGAAAAGACTGGCACAACACGAGATGCTGCCAGGCGTGGCAGACCCCGGAGTAGCCGTTTTGCAGAGAATATTGCTGCTGTAGCCGAGGATGTCATGGAAGCGCCGTCGACATCGACCAGACGACGTGCCACGCAAATGGGTATCAGTCGACGGTCTTTACAGCGAATTTTGGTACAACATTTGAAGATGTTTCCGTACAAAGTCGAGACGGTGCATCAGCTGTTAGCTGCTGACCGCCAATCGCGTCTAACATACGCTCAAGCCATCCTTAATCACCACCAAGAGGAAGATGATTTTTCATCAAAAATAATCATGAGTGATGAGGCCCATTTCCATCTTAGCGGGTACGTAAATAAACAAAATTTACGCTTCTGGGGCACTGAAAATCCGCGTGTAACCCAAGAAGAGCCATTACACCCGCTCAAAGTCACTGTATGGTGTGCTGTTTTCGCTGGAGGAGTCATCGGACCTTTTTTCTTCGAAGACGTCGCGGGCCAAACGGCTACTGTGAATGGTGAGCGCTACAGAGCAATGATCAACGAGTTCTTTTGGCCGCAACTTGATGAATTGAGATTGGAAAACATGTGGTTCCAACAGGACGGTGCAACGGCACACACTGCACGTGCCACAACCGATATGCTGAAGGATACATTTCCCAGACGCCTAATCTCCCGTTTTGGCGATTTGCACTGAACAGCAAGATCGCCTGATTTGACCGCTCCAGACTTCTTTTTGTGGGGCTTTTTGAAGTCGCGGGTTTATGTTAACAAGCCTCAGACTCTTGCAGCTCTTAAAGAGAATATCCGTCAAGAATGTGAGGACCTATCGCCGGAAGTTTTGGCCAAAGTGATGGAAAATGCCATAAAAAGGGCTCAAATGACAATCAACTGTGGCGGCGGCCATTTACATGCCATCATATTCTCGACTTGATGTAAAAAAAAATAGAAGACCAAATAAAAATAATCCACAAGAAGAATCAAAGTTTTTCTTTTTTTTTTAAATTACAGCCAAAAAACATCGGAAGTTTACTTTTGCGCCACCTTGTACATACATATCTACATGCATACATGTGCAGATATTGTTCAAATTAAATGTATAACAACGAGTTTTTTTTTCCTTTCTGTTACTCATGCAAAATATTTTTTTTTCGATTAATAGATATTTAACGGTTGAATCATTTTTGCAATTTAGCGCCGAACTTCTCCTACAATTTGTGGTGTGTGCTTTGTGTTTAGCAGATTTATGTTTATTAGAACTTTCCCCGATTTTCAAGGTTTAGATCGAAATCCGAGCCTCTTATAAACCACCGGCCCGATGTGAATCACCCCACTCTCATCAGGCGGCCTTATACCTACCGGACGATCCTTCACTACCCAAACTGTGTCTCTTTTTACCCTATCTTTTTGTAGTATATTTCGGCTATTATATTATTTTTATTTCTTCCCTGATCATATAAAGAGAAATCCACCAGTAACAACTGGCTCGGTAGTAGCGAATTAAAATAGACGAAGTTTGTGAACCTCATCATCGAAATTCAAGGAAAGCAGATAATTAATTAATTTTTATAAGACTAAAATTTCTCTTAATTAAATTATAATAAGACATTTCTAATCACATATCTATGTATCTATGGTTTTTATAAAATTTATAAAAAGTTAACAAATCTGGACTAAAGCTTGCAATTCAATAAATGTTTACAAAATAACTAAAAGCCGAAACACGCAAGCCAAATACTCTTCGGAATTTATATTAGGAATTTCGTAAGTGGTTTGTTTCGAAAATGGGCGTGGCCTAGTTAAGGAAGTTTAATTTTTAACGGAAAGTCATAAAATTTTAATTTCAAAAGCTATGTAGGGAGAGAAAAAAATATCTGAAATTATATAATTTTATTATAGGGCACCTTGCGAATAACCTTACTGTAATATTCTAAATAATATACATAGTTAGCTGATTCACATGGTGCTTAATTTTAATTTTTTTCAATGCAATCGAACAACATCACTTTCGTAATTTAAGATTGTATGACTTTAAAATTAATGAAACTTTCGGTTACCTTGCGAATCACCTCTAAATATATTTATATTATATTTAACAAACTTACGTATGCAGTTCTCACATTTTTGGTGAACACCTGCATTATTTTCTTTTTAAGTAGAGTACGACCGAACACCAATTTTTAGGGACGAATCCAAACGAACCGAACTTGAACTAATTTTGGCTGAAGCCGAATCGAAGCCGAGCCGAACATGATCTAAAATAATATAATGAGAGTGCTTCTTATAATTCTACATTTTCATTATTAGTTAAAATGACATCCCCATTTCAGTTCATTACACGAACACAAAACAAACTTACATACATCTTTAATAAGTTTGTATTTTAATGTAAAAATAATAACCTATCGGCATTTTCATATAAACCTGACATTCGGCACTAAACAATTGTTCACTAGGCACATTCGATGGAGAAGCAGACAGAAAGCGATTTGTTCAATAGAAACTATGGGCTTTGAGAGTAGCATTCAAAAATGTTACAATTTCGCAATTGAATATTAATAAAAAATTCGGATTTTTTGACCGCAGCCGAACGAAAACTTGTTGGCCGAACATGGCCGAAGCCGAAATCGTAGTTCTGTCGATCTCTACTTTCAATACTTACATATATTTCTTGAATCAGAGTTGCTACAGATATTCACTACCAATTCAATTAGGTGTATTAGGCACATATGATATTTAAAATAGAAAATCTAAAGACCCATAGAAATTTTCTTTTTTTCTCTCGCACACCACTGTAGGCTGTTTAAAATTTCATTAGCCCAAATCGTTTATTACAAAAATTAATAAAACTCTTATCTACACCCTTCTATATAAATACATACTGGTTGCGGCTTTTTTGTCACTGGCCTAATAAAAATTTACGTTTTTCATATTCTCAAATAATAACTCCAATTCAGGATTAAATTTCAATTTGTGCTTTTCTGTGGTTTTTATAATATTTAGAAGATGTGCATGTAACTCTTATAGGACGCTTTGCTATATGCTAACAAAATATCCAATGTCTAGCGTTGACTGACTATTAAGATATTTTGACATAATGCACTTCTGAAGAATGGGTGCACTTTAACCTTTCATTGATATGCATGTAGATATGTTTGTACAAAATCAAAACAGCTGACTTCACAATCGCGGAATAAATAAAGACGTGTTCGATTACTAAACAAAAATTGTAAGGAATATCTGATTGAATGCGGTAGCATAAGAAATCAGCGAAATGGAAAGTAGCTTTAAAAAAAAAAACAAAAACAAAAATATCAATAACAATGTAAAAGTTGAGTGATGGTAGAAAATTACTTGAATGCCGTTGCGTTGGTATTTATGTCGCGTCGAATTTGCGCTTCGCTGAATCTTTTACGCTGTCCACCATCTTCCCATAAATCTGCATTTAAACGCTCCGCTGATTGTTGCTGTCGCTGTTGTTCGACTGTTTGTTGTTGTTGTTGTTGCTGTTGTTGCTGTAACTGTGGTCGCGGTATCCAATGAAAATGTAAATTCCAATCGAAACCCCCCATCAGATTCTTAGAACTTGCCGCATACTCCAATGACTCGCTATCGATGCTGTCCAGTACGGGACTAACAGCAACCGCCCCATCGCCACCATCATCGCCAGCGGCGCCTAAACGCTCCAACAGTGGCTCCAGCCAACCTACATTAACCTCACAATGACTGTCGAGAAAAAGTAAATAGTCGCCGGTGGCAAGACGAGCGCCACGATTACGTGATGCAATCACACCCGTGCGACGCATATTACGCGCGGTTTTAATTGTAACTGGCGCTGTGGGGGTTGGTCTGTATGATTTAGAATACGCGGCCGAAGATGAGAAATTGCGCATAAATGGTGGTAGCTTGAGACGAATCAATGCGTGTAGGAGATCAGCTGTGAGATGAAAGAAATACAACAAAAAAAAAATAATAACAATTGGTAATATTTCGTTTTTGTTGTTTTCTGCGAAATTCTACAATACGTAAATTTGCAAATGCGCACGTGACTTCAATCAAAATAGCGCCAATCAGACTATTACATATTCATAGTACAGTAGAATCTCGAAAAAGTTAACCCAAGCATAGCTTTTTTGAATTACTTACTTTTCTAAGCGGTTTTCAAAATTAACAAAAAAAAATACAATGAAAATATAGATTTTTCGGAAATAGCCTGCTAAACTTATTTGATGGAAGGGTTTTCACACTACCTATTTTCGTTACTCTGACGGTTCGTTCGGTTCGTTAATTGACAGTCAGATACAAGTAGTGAAGTTGAATCTATCAATTACAACTTGTATGTTTTAGTAAAAGGCTTGAATTTACTTATTGAGTCAGAAGCTATTAATATTATTCCAAATTGGCAAAAAAAAAGTTCTTAAAATCTAGAATAAATTTTCGTTTTGAGTTTTCAAACAAAAAACTTAAATACGAGCAAATATGTAAAAAGCTATTACGCAACAAAAATGTTTCAAGTAAAACTTCTCCAGCTGCAGTTAATTGTTACATCGCGTCACGAGGTCACGCCATGACGCTTATGTGAGAAAAAACAAACAAAAATACATAGATACTGTGGCTGTGACATATCAATGGGTATGTATATAATGGGCTTTTCAAAAGGGACGCTACAAAAGTAGACCGCTAGTGACAGCAAACGACGCCTTATTTTTCCCCGCTCTTTTGACATTTCTCTTCAGTAAGGTTTGCCATTTCATCATAGAAAGATATACGATTCAACGAGTCGAAATTATTAAAATTTACTACCGAAATTCGGAGTCAATGGCCTCAACTTTAAGAGCGCTACGTCCAATTTATGGTCGTCGTCATTTCTGGCTGAATGGCTTCGTCAATAAGCAAAATATGCGTTACTGGGCAGGCAGCAATCCACAGGCACTCCATGAGTCAATATTGCATACCGAAAAAAGTGCGGTTTGGTGCGGTTTATGGGCCGGCGGCGTCATTGGGCCGTACTTCTTCCGTGATGATCAAGACCGGCACGTTACTGTGAATGGGAATCGCTACCGCTCAATGATAACGGAATATTTTTGGCTCGAATTGGATGATATGGACTTGGACAATATGTGGTTCCAACAGGACGGCGCCACAAGTCACACAGCGAATGTCACTATCGATTTATTGAAAACCAAGTTTGGTGAACGTATTATCTCATTAAATGGACTATTTCCTGTGTGGCTACGTCAAGTCTATGGTCTATGCCAACAAGCCAGCGACGATTGATGAACTTCGTACGAATATCGAACGTGAAATTGCAGCAGTATCGGCCGATTTATGCTTGAAAACCGTCGAAAATTCGGTTCAGCGTCTGGACTTCTGCAAGCGTGCCCGTGGTGCCCATGCAAAAGAAATCGAGTTCCATACATAATGGCATCGAATGTACTTTCACAGGAATAAAGAATTTAATTCATATCCCAAACCGTTTTTGTTATATTTAAAAAAACTACTTTAGAAGCATTTGTATTCAAGTTCCAAACCGTTTCGGCACTATTTTCGGGGTAGATATTTCGGGATCATTTCAGAACCTTTCAATAGTCTGGGATTGGTTCACCACTACAACTACTACTAGTATTACAATTCACTACCACTACAACTCCTAATTACTAGTACTACTTATACAATCATACTTCAGGTGAGCCGGTTCTCTAGCAGCCTTGCTGCAATTCATGACTCATTATGCCTTTTAGCCTTTTAGTTTCAATACACTTACCTCCAAATACAAAATTTAAATCAGTCGGGTTACCTTTGACTGTCTCTGGGTTTAAAGGTAGCCTTTTTTTGTGCCGAATTAGATCACAAAGTCACTACTTTATATGTGCTCTAGGTCGTTCTAAATATTTTAAAGTACCGGGTGCATCCCAAAAAAAATTTTACGTTATTTGATTTCCAGATGCAATGATAGCGTAAGAAATTCGTTTGCCTATCCGTGGCCCAATGCTGAATAAGAAAGCTTTAAGTTTGATTAGTTGGTTGGATTAAGTGGCTTGCCACTCTAGTGGCATGTAATTTGCCAGTTTGCCGCTTTGATTAAACAACTCGAACAACTTACTGCCATCAGTCGGGTTTCATCCTTGGGAGAATTGAATACTTGCATAGAAAGTATTCGACTGTCTTCTTTATCCCAGGTCCTCGGTGCCCGGACAGAACCTGTTGATGAGTTGAACGGTCCTTTAGGCAAGCACTTCCACAGGCCAGTGCCTCGTAAAGGCTGCCTTGAGTTTGTAGGTGTTTTATTTGCTCATTCCTACTACTCCCCTGCTAAGTGCCACTACTTATAATTGCAACTACTACTACAACTTACTTTTACTGTCACTACGACTACTACTGCCACTGCTACTAATTGCTAGTGCTATTTGTACTAATGCCACCACTAATTACTACTACTACTATTTTTACTAATACTCCAGCTAATTACCACTACTATTTTAAAAAATTTCTGCCACTATTTTTTAATATTGCTACAAATAATTAGTACTACTATTTTTGATTATTTCTACTACTGTGTTTACTCATTTCTACTACTATTTTCACTACTTCTATTACTAATTACTACTATTATTTTAGTTAATGTTACTACTATTTTTACTGTTTTCACTCATGCTAAAGCTAAAAAACTAAACAAGATATCTTATCTCTCATATTTAACTCAATATCTCTTTATAGAATCGTAGAAGTTTTACTTCTGGCTCGCGCATTTAGCTGCTCGAGTGTTTAGTGCTTTTTTTTGTGTTTAAATGACAACCAAAAACCATACTTAAATTTGCATCGATTCCACTGTTGCATTTATCATTTATGGGTTAAGGCACTTAGCACACACACATTGGTGGATTCACATTGATTGTACCGCATCGTTATGCCGGTAAACAAAATTGATGCCGCGCTTGTTTTTCTTAGTTTGAAAAATTCATAAACTCAAAAATTAATTTTTTAGGACGGTACATTGGCACCAAAGTTCGGTTAACTTATCCGAGCGATATCAAAGTTAATTTGCTTCTGCGCGAGTTAATTTTTTTGCGACTCTACTGTACAAGCGCGATAGCAAATATATCTACAAACCGTCGTCACTGCAGTCATCGATCAATATCAGCTCGTACAGATGGCGGGACGGTGTGCGGAGGTATAGCGCCATAATGGTGCGTACGAGAGCGGAGCGCGCTTCATTGTGAAAGGTGATGATGACGGAAACCCGCGAGTGTGAACGCTGAGCAGCGGTCAGGTGATACGGGCGGGCGGTGCAACTGCAATGAAACCGAAAGTTGGTGGCGTTTATAGAGCGTTAATGTTTAGAATTTGAGTAGCATGTGCATGAACAGACCTTGCGTCACGTGTGTCGGGTAGCGCGCGAAATGCGCCAATTACATCGCTGCGTCGGACATTGTAATGATAATACTGCCAAGCATTCGAATGCGCGCGATTCGGCGCTGACTCAATGAACTCACGCACCGCTAATACATCCGCAACGGGTACACGTTCCACAGCGCTGGGAAACATCACCTGCATGCGAGTGAGGGGGATATTACGAGTAAGTTTTATTTTTTTGTTTTAATATTCACTAGCGTCTGATTGTGGCTTTCAAAGTCGGCATACTCGTACTCGATGAACTGCAGGCAGCAGAAGAGAAAGGTCAGCAGGAAGAGCACAATGGGTTGTAGCACGCATTGGGGCCAGCGTCGTGTCTTGGCCTTCATCACGCGCACATTTTCGAATGCCAAAAGGAAACTACGCTCGCACTAACACAAAATAAACTATATAATATTGGGCTCGAATCCAAAAGAATTGTAGCGCTACACGTTCTGGCAACCTGCGGTTGTAATCGCAACCCACCAACTGACTTCATTTTGTCATCGAAGTTGCGCTCCACCAAGTTCGCCAATATGCTCATAAATTTTCTATAAGTAGATCAATTTTCATTATTTCGTTTGTTTACTTTTTGTTAAATTTAATTTTTCCTCATTTCAGTTGCTTGTAGTTTGCACAGTCTTTTTACTTCATTGGTTTATTTAATTTTTTTTTTTTGTGTGTTTTTTTCTTGCAATCACACAAGGCAACAACACAACATAGTAGGTACATATTTGTCAAACCGGTAACGTACATATGTATGTACATATGTGTAAATAAATATTTTGATACGAATTCAAATTATCACCCAATTGTGTCATCATGCCGCTGTTTGGTGTTGTTGCTGTCGTCTAACGATTTTCACTTGTCTCAATCACGCGTTTGTCCAAATTGTACTGGCGCACAACATATCGGAGTGAAATAGTTGAGCTGTTGGCCTTAACACTGAACGGTCGGTCTGACAGCTGAGATAAGATATTTGAGCGCGAAAAAAATCTACCTACAAATGTAGAACAAATATGAATGTGCCCACCAAAATAAATACCCTCTAGGGAAATGCAGCAGCACTGAACTGGTTCGCTTGCTTGTGGAGAAATTTAAACTGGAGTTGATGGACTCAATTTATTTAAAATGTTTTACTTATATGCTTGGTTTCGTTGTTATATGGGTGGTACGAATCATGGTATCAATTCTACACTTACTTGCCGTTTAATATACGTTCTCTGGCTATACACTAGATATTTTCTACATAGTAGATCAATTTCCGATAGCGAGGGTATATAAACTGAAAACAAATTTAAGTGAGGTACATCGTGGATTATCAATTACAGCACAAAATCGCCGCCAAAATTTTTAGGTTTCAACAACATAGCTAATAATAATTTGCTGTATATAATTTACATTTTAAATAATAGGGTATCTAATATTAATAAAATTTAAAAGCTTCTACATTACTTAAATAAAAATTTATAAATTTAATAAATTTAAATATATTCTATAATTACAAAAACTAATTTACACTGAAACAATTTTATGAGCATTATTTGCGTAACCGCGGCTGCTGGCACAAATTTAGCCAATAATTAATGAAATTACTACTTTCAAGTTTCGTTGATTTATAAAATGAATTACTGAGATTATGATAGAAATTATTTATTATTTAAATAAACGACAATAATAATTTTTGAGCTCGAAGCCAGTATAAGGAAAGTATTTTGGAAAAAAGACAACAACAGTCAGGAGTGGTAGAAATGAAAGCTATTTCGCATATCACCACATATCAGCCGTAGACTGTTGATGTCTTTTTTCAAAAATACTTTCCTTAAACTGGCCTTGAGCGCAAAAATTAATATTGTCGTTTATTTAACAAATAATACATATGTATATGAATATTATTTATTCATAATTTTTTTATAGAAATAAGGTTCATTATATAGCACAAACTATTTAAATTAAAGTTTCAAACTTTATAAAAAATTTACAAAAATTCAAAACGAAAACGTTATCGAATTTTGAAAAGCTGCATCAGAGTTTTTAGAAACTTTTTGAGTAGCCAGTTTTGTAGCCAATCTAATTTAAGTATAAACAATTTTAAAAAAAAAAGAAAGAATTTCATAAAAAATATTGTGAATATTTAAAAAAGAGTTTCGCTTTGACAGGGAAGTTTATATTTAAATAATTCTTTGATTTTGATTAAATTTTTGAATATAAGTAACTAATAATAATTCACATAAAAATGTTTTTTTTAAATGCACCCCAGTCAGATTAATATAAACAGCTCTTTTATTAACTATGTGTTCGTTCTAAATTTCAACGTGATGTGCCTTTTGGTCCTAAAAATAAAACCTAATCATAAATATAGCACATACAAAATTTCACCTTCGAAAACTTTATATCTTAAAGGGTTATATACAAAGTTGGGGCTCAAAAAATCGAAAATATTTTTATTGCATATTCTAAAAGTACATACTTTATAGAATATCAGCGCGAAATTTCATCCAGATCGGATCACTAGATTCGAAATTACAGCCGTTCGCAGCGAACTGGACCCATCCATAATTAACTTAAAACAAAACTTAAAACGCAATTATCTCGGAATACTATTTTTTAAAAGTACCGTTGCCGTTCACACGATAACTCAAAAACTTATAAACCGATTATCATAATTTTTTTTTGTAATTATTCGTATTTACAATCTTGTGTACTTGAACGATCGTTTTTGAATCCGAAAATTTTCGATTTTTTGCAATAAATTTTTTTTTTAATTTTTGAGCAACAAAAAAATTGACTTTTTGAAAACTATGAATTTTTTTCAGAAAAAAATTTTTTTTTTCTCTTCAATAATTATAGTTACCTTTTTGATTTTAGTTGAGCGGTTCGGCTTGGAGAGTGTGAACGGCAAGGCTCTACAGAAAAAACACGCTTCGGGAGATGGGCTCTAACTCGGAAAATTTTAAATATTTTTTTGAAATTTAACTTGTTTTTTTTCTTCAATAATACTACCAACAAACTGTCTTTCGCTTTATTGAATAAAATTTGCAAAAGACCTTTAAAAAAAATCACGAACTTAGTTTACTTTTTCACCTCAACTTTGTATATAACCCCTTAATATTTGAGAGATGGCTTTGTAAGTATTAATGATTAGAATCCGTTGAATATATCGTAATGCATTAAATATAAATTCTATTGGAAAAGTACAATATTAGATTGTTTTCAAGATTACCCCCTCTCAAAAAGTATCGACTTTATTTGAAAATATTAACTATTGCCGAAAATACTTTCGGATTAGAACTCGGTATGTGTATTATATTCATGAAGAAATGAGTAGCAACAAATGCTTTATATTTTATTTTTTGTGTTTTAAAGCTCATTATCATCATCAAGATTTGTATCTGAATACTGCACTTTAAGCAGTATTCAAGTTTAAAACACTCTTTACTTTTCGCATATGAAATTAAGTAAACTATGGTAAAATAAATATAGTACAAGTTAGCTACATCAAGTATTTCAAGGCAAACTATAAACGTTAAAGTCTTCAACCAAAACCCCTTCTTGATAATTTTCCAAGATTACCATTTTAAGTGTTTAATTATAGGAGCATTAAACTAAAACAATCAGTTGTATGGGAGCCTTGGGTTATAGTAATCCGAACGGGATAATTTTCATTGAATACTTTCTATCATTTCATAATAAGTGGCACGTATGTCAAATTCCATGTCTTTAGATGCTTTATAACAACAAATGGCTAACAACAAAACCGCGGTGGTGACCACAGCATCATCTAAAATTATGGCAAACACAAGTGTACCACGCCAACAATGCAGACGTAGTGAGAGTGTTAATATTCTATGGTTCATCAATATGGCTCCGGGCATTTAAACAAGGATGGTATGCTCGAGGTATTAACTCCACATGCCGTCGATGCGCTTTACCTATATCATCTGCATTTCGATCAGAAGATGCTGCTCTATTTATTCCCTATAGATATCGCGTCACAAGGGTCACACAATCTTCATCTAGCAAACCGAGGGCATCCAAACACTGAGCGAGAGACACATACAAGATCGCAGCAAGACAACGGGAGTATGGATCCATGGCAAGCAAGTTGGGATGCTGCCTCCAACAGAAGGTGGGCTCATTGACTCTTTTTCAAGTTTTAAGCATTGCTGAGATAGAATTTTACCTCCTTCAGATCATAAGCGCTCACGGCTGCTTCAAAAGCTATCTCCACCGTTTCGGGCACGAGGACGCCCCATTTTGGGAGATTTTTGAGCTAGAGACTCAAGGAGATGCAGAACACGTGATATTGACTTGTTAGCGATTCAGTGAGAACGACGTAGACTAGAGACTTAACGTTGCGCTGTAGTTGTGCAGAAATTATCATGGACAGCGATTAGAGATAGAGATTAGATAACGTACATAGTGCGGACTGAGACTAGGAATGAAGACCCAATGTAGTACTGGAAAAACAACTACAACAATTATACTTACGCCAACATTTCGTACGCAACACTCAGAAAATTTAATGAACTAGTGTTCGTTTTCATAGGCACCAAATTAGCCTAAGGCAATGCCTTTTTAAAATGCTTTTATTCGGTTCACGAGCAGAGGTTCAAGAGTTCGTGATATGGAAAAGTTGCAAGTGAAATAAAGCAATAGATTTTTCCCCCTTTTTCAATACAACCTCCTTTAGTCTGAATACATTTATTGGATCGGTTAATTAATTTTTATAAACCGTCTTTCGCCTCGAAATGAGCCAAAATCGCCTCCTTCGCCTCAGTATTGTCGGAATATTTTCTTCCCATTATCTCTATTTTATTTTTAATTTGGAAACAGATAACAGTCACTGGGTGCCAGGACTGCACTGTTGGGTGGGTGAAACAATTGTGAAAACCGCTCGATAGCCTGCCTTAATTTTTCTAAAATGGTTGTGTAGAATTCTACGGGTTTTCCTGTATTATCGATTTACATTCGAGCCCACAATCATTATGACTTTTAGCCGGCGTCCCTACTCCCACTCCATCTCCTCCATACCAAGAACTTTTAAGCCTACCCTCGTATCGATGATGCTTCTTAGCTTAACCAAACTGCAATAGCCACATAGTTGGAATATATATCAAATGAAAGGGCTTCATTGGTATATTGGCCCAAAATTATTAGATGAAGAATTAATCTATTCAATCCTGAGATGTTTGCGGAGGTAGATAGTAAAATTTTTGATATTGTCTTTTTTTTGAGATCTTCTACTTTTTAGTTATGTCTATCTGCCATTAAAACAGGATTTTTATTTTTTTAACTACATTCCGTTCTTATTATTATTGCATTCTTAAATTATTTTTCAGATTTTACTGTATTTTTCATTAAGCTCAAACCGTTTTGTTTAGTTTTATCAAAAGGTAAAATAATCTTTAAAAATAGCATCGGCCTTTAAAGCGGAAGGTATTTATAACCCTCCTGCTTATGTTTCCATGTTTGCGAAGAAATGCTCTTATTGAAAAGTCCAGCATAATTATCCTATTTTGTGCGTAGCTGAAGCCAACAATGGACAATAAGACAACTTCTGGCCAAGCAGAATATGAGCTGCAGACTATAAAGGCTGCTAAGGGAACAAAAGCGGATGAAAAGAAAATATTTTAGTGCCATCAAATTGACAACCACGTTCATACACACCACATTTCAACCAAATGATATAGAAACAAAGCAACAATGGGCAAAACAAAACAAACATAAAAAAAAACAAAAAAAATAAAATTATACCAGCAAAGGTGCTCAGCAGCTAAGACAATGACGCAGACAACAATGGCATGTAGCGGCAGCGGCAGTAACCACAGAGATGGGGTGGAAAAGAGAAAGCAACAAGTTCAATGGTTTATGCGCGAAATGCGAACTAAACTGACAACTCGTGCAATGGAAGCGGAAACGGAAACGGAAATACGCAACAGACTGAAAAATTACATTTTTCATGGTATTTAATAAAGTAGCAGCGAATGGAGGCGCCAAGCGGCAAACTAGCACTGACAGACTGACAAACTAACAAACTTGACAGCTGTAAGAACTTAGCAACTGGCCATTAGTAATGCTTAGAAAGATAAAGGCTAACCGGAAAACGAATGGTTGACACGACGGCGTACTCGCAACTCTTTACTTGTTATGCTTATTGTGTACGAACAACAACAAAAACAACAAAAACACCATTGTACGAATAAAATTATTAACAAAGCACTCAGAGAGGCGATTAAGTGTTGGCAGCAAATAGCTCGGAGCGGTACTGAGGGCAGTGGATGAAGGCGGCAAATCATTTCAACTTTACTTATTGCCATACTTTGACTTTTGTTTTATTGTCGTCCTCTGCCAGGCAGCTGCGTGCAAGCAAGCAACACCTGCAAAAGCTCGAGAGTTCTATGGCAGAACAAAAATAAAATAAAAATGAAAATAAAAAATTAAGAAAAACTTTGCAAACAATGGTAAAATCTATAAAAATAAACTGTGAAGTGATAGCAGGGATAGCAGATACTTAAAATAGCTAACAAGTTGCCACAAACAAAAGCGTGAATATACATAAATAGCAGTTGGCAATGGGAAATGCAATAAGGCGTAGGAGTAAAAGTAAAGTTGTATTTTTAAAACTAAAATATTAAATATGCAAAGGTAAATAATAAACCGCCGCAGAATGCTTTATTATTATTCAGAACAAAAAGGCACAACAAGTGGGAATGAAGAGTTCACAAATCAAAAATTAATATATTTTTTGTGTAGGCTGCAGCTAAATTAATGGACAACAACAACAACATGCGGAAGTAAAGAAAAACAATTAGCACTAACGGCCAGTTTTTCAGCGCGAGTTCAACTCTGTTTGTCGTTTAAATAAACTAAATATAAACTCACTACACCGTTTCTTTTTAATCCACTTTAAATCTAGTTTAAATCGCCAATTTGGAACGGTTAAAGAGAGTTTAACTAACCAGCTCGCTAGGTGGACCATAATCGTATTTCTCAGGCCCTAATTATGAGCTGTATTCGATCTTCGATCTTCGCTAGTTATCGAACTTCGAAAATCGAATGTCAAATTCATATTATGAGGTGTGTAATCCTGTCGAAATTTTCATTGTGCATCGAGTATTCTATCGAACAGAATTTCGCTTTCGTAGTGTGGGAAAATTGCAGAAAATGTAAATATTTTGCAATTATTTTTTGCTTTTTCGTAAACAAACATTATTATCAAACTATTTTTGTTAAATTTATGCTCGTCGTAAGTATGAAACAACAACCGGAAAGGCTGATGTCATTGATGGAAGAATATTGTGATAGAGATTTGCACAAAAGTTCAAGCAGCAAAAAAAAATCGGAAGAATTATCATTGTAGCAAAATTGTTTGGGACCACCTGTTTGAACGACAAACTCCGGCTACGCCATCAACATGAAATAATATAAAATAATATTAAATTGAAAATATGGTCGAAAGTCACTGTGTGCCAGTATGCCATATGGCCGAATGTCCACTTTAGAAAATTGAAAATATGGACGAAAGTCACTAGCATACAATGACTTTCGACCATATGGTCGAATGTCCACTTTTTTGGGGACTTGCGGCCATATGGTCGAAGGTCCCATGGTCGAGCGACACCCCGTCTAATACCATATGCAAATTTTTTCGATCAGTTTTTTCGACCATAGTCGAAGATCGAATGTAGCTCATGATAAGGGTCTCATTCCCCGCTTTTATTTCACTGAAACGTACAATTCGACAGCGGCAACACCCAATGATAATAGGGTTGCCACAATTATGCTTTTTTAGTACAATATGACATCTCATTGGTCTTTTTGGTACAACTTTCATAGAATGCATCCCGGTTTTTATTTAGTGTTGGTTTAAGTCATACAACCATATTCTGGAAATCGAAATAAAAGGTTTACGAATCGAGTCGAGTCGATTTCGAATAGTTCGATTTTCGGAACATGTCAGGGAAACTTATATTTTGCCATCTTTAGAAAAATTATACTGTGAGATAAACTTGAACTGAAGCGATGAGAAGACCCTAAAATTTGCAACATTACAACTTTCCCGCAAAAAATCCAAAGGGAAAATAATGAGCCCACCAATTCATGAAAAAAATAAAGCAGCTGATTAATAAAAACAAAAGATTGTCACTCCGATTCAGAACAAAAAGTCTTCCAGGGAAGTTTCTCCGTCTTCCCATTTCTCACATCATGAATACAAATTTGCGGTTACATTTTCTTCTATTCTTCCTTCACATTCTTCGAACTTCGAAAGTTGAAGAAAGTAGGTATTATGAATCTCAAGAGAAGGGAGAATTGGTAGATGTGTTTTAGGTATATTTTGTGCAAATATTTGAAAGCAAATTGGGAAAGTTTTTAAGTTTGATTATTTATTTGGACATACTCCACTCAGTACCTTCAAGAGCACAAAAAAAATCTGTTCGAGTTCTTTATGTGCAGGATAGGTTCAGATATTTGGAGGTAAACAAACATTTCTATATCTATCCATGTTTGATTGCAATTTCCGAATGAAAGAAGTCGAGTCGACTCGAGTAATTTGGAAGTACGCACATTTAGTATTCGAATGCACAGACTCGAGTATGGGTCTCGAGTACTTGAAGTATTCAAATACCGAAACGAGTATCAAATACAAATCGTGGTTATGTGCTGTGAGATTAGAAATCGCCTTCAATTTGTTCTGTGCATAGCAAACTGATGCAACCAAACTCTTCAAGCGCTTTACATGAGTATATCGTTTCTTTTTTTTTTTTTTTTGATCCTGTGCTGAGGGGTTTTTGAATACCATTTCTCGGATAGCTTAGGGGTTTTTTTTATATTTTTCTATTACGTGTTCATTTTTAGTATTTTTTATATTTTTCTATCAAGTGTACTTGCTTTCATAACTCTATTGCTCATATATTCATATATGTATATATATATATATCTAAAAAAGACTTTGCTTCCATATTTCGAAGAACAATTAAGAAACGGTGTTAATTTAATTTAAAATACACAATCAATATACTCAAATATTTGAGTTTGAGTTTTAATATCGTATTCGAATACCGAACTATAAACTCGAGTATCTTATCCGAATATCTGACTCAACTCTTTTTTAATGAGTACTGAAGTACTCGAGTACCAAAAATAGCCGGTTCGCAACCTCACATATACTATAAATATCTTATGAGCATATGAACTGTTTGGGACACCGGATAGTTTTAGTTGGATAATCATTTTTCTTTTTGTTCAAAAATAAACTTAGACTTCTAGTTACAAATTTTTCACCAGCAATATCGTTCGCCATAGTCAGGTGATGGTATGGACTATATGGTGGATGCATAAGAACCTCCCAACCAAGCTTCCGGAGCTTCTGGCGAATCACGATCGATATGTGTGACCTGGCGTTGTGCTAATGGAACACAATTCCTCTCCTGTTAATGGCAGTGCAGCTGCGAATTAAGAATTTTGACGTAGGGGAGCAGCTCAATGTAGAAGATTCACAGAAACACATAGCAAAACTTTCCTAACCGTCGATCCAGGCTTGGCCAGCGTTTGCGTCGGCTCACCGCGATTCGACCACGACCGGTTTCGCTTAACGTTGTCATAAGCGGCCCACTCTTCATCACCAGCCACCATCTGCTTCAGAAATAATTCGATTTTGTTGCGATTCAGCAGCGATTCGTTAATTCGGTCCTTGAGGTTTTCCGCATTAACTCGTGCTTGACCCATTTATCGAGCTTCTTTTTGTATCCAGATTTATTTAACGGTGTTTTTTGCCATGCTCATGGAAAATCAAAACAGTGTTTACATGCCGATCGGACTCAACGATTTCCATTATTTTATCTATATTTTCGACAATTGGTCTTCCAGAGCGTGATACATCTTTGATATCAAAATTACATGAACGGAATCGCCGAAACCAAAGTTGCGCGCGATTGGCTGTTACAGTATCAGGATCATAAATATCGAAGAAACACTGGAAAATATGGGTATTTTCTCTTTACTACAGTTAATCTTTGACGCGCGCTCGAACAATACTGAGTCAAGGAATTGCAAAATTGCCTGAATGGTTTTTTTTAGTATGAAATCGTATCCTTCTGACGCCATATAACGTAGACCGATCGCGCTTATACAACTAGAGATACAGATTACTAAATCGATCTATTGGAAAAATAATTTATTTCTCTTTGCCACCTTTATTTGATTTGCTCTTAGGTTCCACATTTTCGTAATACATTGTTTTTTTTTCAAATCTCACTAACTAGGCGGAGTAAATAAAACTTAAAAATTGTGGAAAACGGTCGAAGGTGGCCATATTTTTTGAATTTAAACATCTGTAACTCAAAAAGTACTATTCCGATTTATACAAAAATATATCAGCGTAAAGTAGCTGAATGCTACTTTGAATGGTGGCCATGAAAATAGAAAACTTAGCTTTTGCTTATTTCTGGAAAACGCTTTCGCCGCTAAAGGCAGGCTGTGTACTTTCAGTTTAAACCCCAATTATTGTGAGCCGATCCCATCTTCACCAAGCTGCCAATACCCAGCATCACAGCGAGTTGCAAATCAATCTTAGGGTTCAATACAGACGCTGTATACCACAACAATAGACGAAGTAATTGGAAATCGCATACATTCCACTTAAATAAATTAGAACTTTTGGATACCTAAATTTCCTATTCGAATTTTAATTTTCCTCCACAATTTATTGCTACACTTTACCGTCCCACTTTTCTTAACTTCAAATCTTTTCCGCACCACTTCATGCAAACTCTTTTATCTGCATTTCATTTTTTCAACAGTCTTTTACAAAATCTTTGTTCTGGTTACTTTGTTTCAAATTAATTTTTTTAATTAATCTCACAAAGCCGAAAGTGTATGCGAATAAACAAAGAATCGAAAGACAAAGAAAAAATTAAAATTAAAATACGAAAACAAAAACGAAAACGAAAACGAGACCTTCACAGTGCGCAGCTTAGTGTGAGAAGCTTTCAAGCCAATTTTAATTCTTCGGCTGATCTAAGAAAAAATGCTGCTGCAAAAATGCTTAAAAAATAAAAGGATGCCGAATAAAACCAGAGAAAAAAAAATAGAAAACAATAAAAAAGAAAATAGTAACGCAAAGCTAAGAAAACGGAAATTCATTGAAAATAAAGAAACCAAAAGAGTGCACAGAGGGAGTGGAAAAAGAAATCAATTTGAATAATTAAGCGCAAAATAAATGAAGTAAACGGCGGCGAGACTGTGGTGAGAGAGGAGAGAGAATATTGGACGAAGAGAAATCGCTGAACAGTTGTGGTGGTCGGAAACTGACCACGGCCAGCTGTTTTGCGTTCATCACTGCAATTCTCTTCCTGTCGGCCGGCAAGCGGGCTTTTGCATTGCAAAGAAAGGAAGATATAAAAATAGTCAACTAGAATTTTGCGTCTACTTATGCGTAAAAAATGATAGCGTTGCAAAAGTTGAATGCGAAGCGAAATAATCAAAAGTAGTGAAAAGAAAATGCGAAATGAATAGAATTTGTGCAATGCTATTCTTACGCTTCGCGATACAATACTTTCTTGACTGGTTTGAATTCTTGTTTTCGTTTTTAATTTTTCCAAAGTAAGTATTTATGTTTGCCGATTTTTGCATCTTCAAATACTTAGTGTTATTGCTATGCGTTCAATATTTGCATATGCACATATATATATTTTTTAATACAAAGTGATGGAAAATCAAAATTTCAAATTGTACTTAATTTGCCAACATTATACTTCTGGCAAATTTTGAATAACCTTTTTACTTAATAAAACTAAAATATTTTGAGTAATGGAAATCTTTGAGTGAATCTTTAAAAGTTTTTTTGTTAAGTGGCAAATAAGATATCCGTCAAGCGCCTGCTGCCAGTGTTGATACTCATTTGTGACTGCCATATCGCATTTTCCATGGCAGTTCGTAAGATTTTCTTGATAACTGTTCGCTTTCTTCTTCTTTTTAATTGGCACTTTAACCGCTTATGAGATTCTGGCTGACTTCAACAAAGCGCGCAAGTTGCCTCTTTGATTTGCTAACTGGCGCCAGCTTGAGACAACAAGTGAAGCCAAGTCTTTCTCTACCTGGTCTTTCCAACGTAAAGGAAGCCTTCCTCTTCCTCTGCCACCACCAGTGGGTAAAGCAGCGATTATTTTCAGGGCTGGAGCATTTTCGTCTGCGGTATTCACCATCGCAAAGACATAACGGCCAAAAACCTTTCGGAGAATCTCTTTCTCAAATACTCCAAGATCCATCTCATCTAAAGTTGGCAGCGTCCATGCTTCTGCGCCATACAATACCAGGGACGTGACAAGGGACTTATAGAGTGTGGTTTTGATCGTCGTATTGCTGATTTGTCTACTCAGCCCAAGGTAGCACTTGTTGGCATTGTTGTTTGTGTCACTGCTGATTCCAAGATAAACATAGTCCGCTGACTTTGGCGATTACGCTGACTGTTTTTTAGATGACAGGAGGAACTTCGTTCACATTCCTAACGAATTTTCTCCTTGAAGGCTGTAATTGTCTGAAGCTTGTTGGCATAAACCCCTAACTTCAAGTAGTCCCAAGGAAAGAAGTCTTGGATGGCTAAATCGAACGATCTTACTGGTCATGCCAAACTACCAAAACGTGAGATTGCACGACAAGGAAACGATTCGTTCACAATATCCATTGTGGCCCGTACTCTGATGATGATTTTCGCCACAAAATCGTCCGCTTCGCTGTTAAGATGGAGGAAGGTTTGGCTAACTGATGGTCAGCAGGCATTAACTGCTGCACAACTGGGGAAAATGTGTAAGACTCTCCCTAAGATTCGCTGTATGGTCCGTCTGGTGATGCCCAATCCCGTGGTGTATCGTCTGGTTGATGTTCCTTCATTCTCAGTTCGACAGCCACAGCCGCGATATTCTCGGCCGGGCGGCCAGTCCGGTTGCGACCATGCACTGCCAGGTTCCGTGTGGTTTCAGTCTGTTCGAGTCGAACGGCTTAGTCCACACGATTAGGAAACCGACGTCGATATCCACACTGCGCTAACAGCACCAACTGATAATTGATAAAAAAAATCTACACAATTATTCCACGCTCCCCGGGAGTATAGCGTTCGATTGTTTGTCTATTTGTATGCTGCAGCTGATATCCAGTGTTGCACTACGACTCATAACAGTTGAATAGAGTTGTGTAATATTCACATAAATAAAGTTTTAACGCAATGCGTAATTTTTTATGAAAAATTATGAAAAGAAAGTACTACAAGAAAAACCCGAACTTTAAGCATATGGCGAAAATTTTTATTTCACATTAATAGTACTTATTTTTGTTTAAGTTGTCATTATTAGGGAGTTGGGCGCAGTTCCTGTCTTATTATCTTGACGTACCCACATTTGGAGTTTCCTTATTAAAATTTTGGTTTCTGGTCATTAGAGTTCTAGATGCTAATTTTTTTTTTAATTTGTGTATTGTATAAAACCTCCGAAATACGCAAACGCTAAGCACTATTTTTATGCAAGCTTTGTATATAGAATATTTGCTTTCGGGCATATATTTGCCTACATAATCTAGAGTTTGTTACAATTAATAATAATAACAGCGCTCACATCATATAGCTCGAGGTTTTACCGAACTTCTCGTACAATTTGTGGTGGGAGTCTTGATGTTGTAGAACAAATTGAGGTATCTACAGTTTTACGCCGACTTCAAGCAAGTAACTGTGATAAGTTTTTTTTCACGGCAAAAATACACTCGGAAGTTTGTCATTGCCTGCCGAGAGGTGACCGCTATCCCTTTAATATTTAGTGTTATTTTTCGCGGGCAGCTGCTCGAATTATCTTTTCCAACTTTAGGTTAAGAAAATCCCCCTGTCTGAAAGAGCATTTGGTCTAAACAGCTCGGAGAGACCCTTACCAATTCTACTGAAGCTGGTAGTGTTGCTCAGTGTCATTTTAAATAGTCGTATTAATTTTTTGGGGATAACAAGCTCGGCCACTGCGGCGTATAGGCAACTTATCCCCGTGCTGTCGAAAGCGGATCTTAAGCCTCACTTATAAGGTCCAATTAGTTTGTTGACTCGACAGGACCTTATATGCTATGTTCAGAAGGCGGATTCTGCAGTAGTTGGCTAATAACGCATAGTCACCCTTTTTGCGGTTTTTGGCAGAGTACACTTAAATTCCAAACAGGAGGCATGCTTTCTTATGACCAAATTCTGCAAATGCATGCACTAGGCACGTTACTCGCTAATCGCCGCCGAACTTGTGTAGCTCAATTTGTAGCACGCCAACACCAGCGTTCTTGTTGTTCTTTAGACGCTCTATTGCCACTCGAGCTTCATCCTAGTTGGGTAACGGAAATTCGGTTCCGCATTCATTGATTGGAGGGTCAGGTTCATTATTTACGTCGTTTTCCGTGCCACCGCCAAGTGGCATATTTTGAAATTGACTCAGTCTTGAAACCATCTGTAAGCCACCGTACTTTCTAATAGATTTTTCAGTCGTTTTTCCTGTCGTCTAGCAACTCAAGCTCCTCTCGCTCGTGCATATCGGCCTCTATCTTTTCCTTACGTAAGATACGTCACGCTTCCTTCTTTAACTCCCGATATCGCACATTCTCGCCACGCGTTTCGAAATTTACACCATTACATACTTTATAAATCTACGATGAAGTTATCACACATTGTGATCACTTTTCGAAAGATATCTAATGACGAGAATAATACCCGGGTAATTTTTATCTGAGAAATTTGGCACTGTATACAAAATATTTGAAAAAGGTATTTGGCGACATTGTTAATAGCTCTTGGTATATTTCGAATTCAACGTGATGTTTATGCCGCCATTCCAGAATTTCATTAAAACTTCTCTCCGATCAGCAATATCTTAAATATGGATATTTATCAGGCCGCATTATCTGCATTTGAAATGTATTGAATAAGTTGGAAAATGTACAATTGTAGCTACTTCTTTCCAACGCTGATTTGTATATCTCTTAAGTAGACAGCCAACCAAAAATTAGCCAAAACGATTTGGAATTTAACTCGCCATAAATTATGTCACACTCATTTTTTTTTATGTAAATACGCAACACCCAAATCGCATTCCTCTCCCTCCACCCCCGCCTGTTGGCCATCAACTTTCAGCAATGCTATATTTCTTTCAGTTGAATTGTGCGTTTGCATAATTTAGTAAAATTATTTCTACTAATCCCTAAACTCATTGCGACTGGCTTTTTGGCCGTGAAAATTTCATTATTTACGCTGTATTAAACTTTTGCGTTAATTCGCTAGAAGCTAGTGCTGTAAAAGGGTGGTATTAATATTTCTATTCACAATTGAATTATGAAAAATGCGCCAGTGGCAATTTGCACAAAAAAATATTTAATTTCGAATTTTAGCTAAGCGTTTCCACCCACTCTCATTTCACATTAAACGAACGAACGCTAAATAGAAACGGATCAGACCCACTGAAATTGGGCAGTGAGTTACAACATAAATCTAATTTATTTCACTGAAAAGTAGCTACTTAATTATACGCTACTTTCGTGGAACGCATGAACTTAAAACTGAAAAACAAAAAACAAAACTAGCACAGTTTTAACTACAAATAAAAAATGAAAACCCGCAAAATAGCTAAAGGTTTGATAAACTACACACTACCCCCACTTTACTTTGCCTAGCAACATCCATCAACCATCCATGTCTGAGAGCGGAGACCTTCGCTTACTTTTCCATCCACACTTTTTTGTTGTATTCTTAATATCAGCGAAAATTTGAGCTGACCGCTTGACTACTCACCTTTTGGATGCGCATAAATTTAGTTGCTTCTTTGTTTACCTGCTGCCTCGTCGCATTCACGAATTAATTTAATCTGCATTTGAAATGTTCATTCATCTTTTTCTTTCTTTCATAATTCGATTGTACTTGTAATGAGAAACATGAAATAGAAAAGGATCAAAAGAAAGTTTTGAATGCAGATATATTCCTAATACATCTCCAACCGAGTGGTAATCTCGGAAGACTGCACTATGCTCTGTTTGAAATCTAAACCGAAAATTGAAATTATACAATATGAAAAAAGTCATAATTTCCTTTTTGCAATGATCTCGCGCATCTTTCATATGAATTCATTCGGTATATGAGAAAAAGTTACCACGACCGCCAACTAAAAAAAATTTAAAAAATCAACCATAAATTTTAGCCACTTCTGAATTGCACTTTATGTTTATATTGGGCCCGTTAGTTTGTAACCGAGTTGGAAAAGAAAGTAGAACAACAATAGAACAACACTAATTCGAAAAATATGCGAGTTGTACCAACTCGGTAAAATGATATTCGACCTGTGATGTAGTGTTGGTAAGTAAAAAAAAACTGCGCTATTGTGAATGAGCCATAAGAAAATATATGGGAAATTTCAATTTATCACCTAATCTGTTTTTATTTGCAAAGTATGTTTTAATATATAACCAGATCAACCAAAAATTTGCCAGCACGCCTATTTTCCGTTCTTAAATTTCATTTTTCATGAAAGATGCTAACAGGGTTGCTTTTGCAACTAAAGGAAATTTTATGCGAGTTGGAGCGTTCTTTTGCAAGTCGAGTACAATAAAACGGGCCAATTTATAATACCTCAATGGGCTATAAATATAAAACTGCGTACTCAAACAACACAGGTTACAAAATTAAATATTTTGATGAAAATTTGTATAAAGTTAGAACTTTTGATTAACATAGTTTTTCGTATGGTGTGAACCATTTTTCTGCAATAAACTTCCAAAAGCAAACTCTGATAAAATTGCATTCAGTTGCAAAAGCAACCCTGTTGTCTTTTAAGAAACATGCGATTTGTTTAATGCTATTTAAGAGGGGTAAATAGTTGTTCTGGAAAATTTTAGGTTGATGTAGTTAACCGTTTCGGGACGAGAACTTTTTTGACAAGCAATCTTGAAAAAGAGTGTTGATTTAGTCTCTTACAGCTATTTCAAAAAAAGTAATTTCATAATTTATTTTTAGGACGTCCTGAAAAGGAGATATCGTCCTGGGACAAAAAAATCCCAAACATACCTGAATAGCAAAATTGGAATAAAAATTTCAGAGTTTTTTTGGACTTCATTTCACTTTATTTTTATAGTTAATTTTATACATTATAGCATTATAATAATGTTGTTTATATTTGATGGCAAGGTGTGAAACATTTTTTACAGAATGCCAAATTGCAGCCAATGCTAAGCTGATTTGTTCGACTTTCTTTGCCTTTTTTGGCACAATTTACGCAGCGTTGTCGCTTGTTAGTTCTTTTTGGCAAATGATTCCCCAGATTTTGTTTGATCTGTTTTTTCACTGCGGAGAGGGGTCCTGTTCCATCTTGGCGCCGGATTTTCGCACGCGTACTTCCTTCGTCAATGAGAGATTCGGATAGCTCCACTAAAAATCCCAAAAACGGATCTTTTTTTTTTGCCGTGGATGATTTGCTTCCACATGGATTATCCACGCATTGACGGCGCATGCCATCATTAGCCGGAAAAAAACTTTTCGCCACCATTTAGTTGATTTTCGGTTAAGTTCATACAAGGTATCCATTTTGTCTGCCAAATCTACGCCACCCATAAAGTTTCTGTACGATCCGTGCCTTCTTCCTCTTCTGAACCACTACTGCTTTCCTGACTGGGACTATAAGAGAACCACTATCAGCAAAAGGATCATCGTCATCATCGCTTGAATTATGTAAAAAATCCTCAATTTGTGAAGCTGCCAGTCTACGTTTTCTATCCATTTTTTCCTGAGACAAATAATGTAAATGAGTACGATTGGGATGATAACGTCCCACAAATAAACAGTTTTGGGATGATTTTGTACCGCGGAACTTACCTTAGCCTGAAATAAAGAAAAATTAAGTTTTTGTCTGTTCTACACTGTCCTCTTTATAAGATTACTACTGTTTTCATAAAATTTCGCTAAATTACACTTGTTTTCACAATTAAACCACTTGTTTCTGAGCTTTTGTCAAATATGTGATCATCAACACAAATGCCGCGATTTGATGTTTCACTTTTGACATAAACGTGATAATTTACATTGACAGCTTAATTTTCTTTTTGTAGAGAAGAAAATCACTAATGATTTGGGCCCTATTTCAACCAAATCGTGTGAGAATTTTCAAAGATACGATTTTTTGAAATTTTCTGGGATAAAAACATCCCCATCGTACCGAAACGAATAAATATTTAAAAAAAAACGGGCAAATAAAAACGAATTAGGTTTTAAGCTGACATTTTCATTATATATTTTCTTAGGGCTCATTCACAGTTTTTTCACTCCCCAACACTACACCTCAGGTCGGATATAATTTTACCAAGTTGGTTTAGCTCGGATATTCTTCCGAGTGTTGTTGCTTTACATGCAAATCGTTAAATTTTTCGAAAATTTTTATTAGTTGCATGAAGTTTTTTTGAAGGAAGACCCATTACGAAATCTTCCAAGGAATATATTGCTCTATAACTCGGGTTTTAACCGAACTGTTTGTTATATAAAGAGTCAAACAGACACACTGTAAAAATTAAGAGTAAAAACCTTTTACGAAAAAATTTATACTGATGTTTTACTTCACTCTAGCTCAGCTGAACGATTAAAAAAGAAAAATCGGCAACAAAAAAAAAATTCCAAAATATTTTGAATCCCCGTATTTTTTCTCCAATCCAATAATGAATCGAACTTGAGCAAATCATTCTTCATGGATAGTAAAATATCGGATGATTTTGATTTTTGTAAACAACCGTAGGTAGGCGTGGTTTCTGGCTGATTTCCAAAATTTGCGAAATTAAAATACAAACAGCGTACCAAATTTAGTCGGTAATTTTGTAGGTATACCTATTTTATCTAAATTTGGCGGTATCACGACCATTTTTTAGAATTCTACATCTATAATATGTCAATCCAAAATATCGCATTTTTTTATATGAGTAAATTATCGTTATATGAGATATGATTCCTGTAGTTTCAAAATGATGCTTTCTAAGTTAAAATCTTTGTTTGTCGAAAGTGAGTGTTGCCACGCCCATTTTCCACAATTTTTTTATCACACGGCATTTTGTCTTCAATAGAATTCTGCGTATGAAATTGGATTTTTGTAAATTACCGTCATATATGTAAGAGGTGAGCGTGAGAAGCGTCTGGACGTGCTTAATTAGAATCGGCCAAAATCGCCTAGGGAGTTATAGTGCCTATTGTATCGGACGAAGAATGGAAGCCGTTTCCATAATTTGCGAAGACAATTGTTTGTACATTATTTCCAAATGGAAACTTTTCATATTTTCCTTGGGGGTATTTAACATCCCTGCTTGTTGAAGAGAACGATGGTGAGCTACCGCAACAACTGATTGGACCATGAAAAAAAATTCTGCTAAATTAAAATGCAAATGAACATTAGACGTGTGGCTACGGTTAAAGGTGTACTCAATCGCATTGACTGGAAGCAATTGGGAGCTGACAATGTGCCAGTGATAACAAAGCAAACACACACAATTCCTGTCGGCAGCCATGGTGGGGACAAATACATATATATCTACATACGTGGAAGTGAATATGTTGATGTAAATAATGCTCAGTGTGCTAAATGTCTTTACGAAATATACATAAATACACTAACACCACCTTGTATGGATTTGCCTTGCATCCAATTGTTCACAAATAATAACCAAAATAATTTGAATTTTAACACTTCATTCATCACTTCAATTTTCAACCTACCTAAGTAAGCATTGGCCAATAAATCTTTGAGAATGGGCATCAAAACCAGGGTTTTAGGGCATTGTAAGTAGGATCTCTGTCTGCTGTTGAGACCGGAGCCGGAGGGCTTCCAGTGCATTGCTTACGCGGATGACTTAGCACTCATTGTCAGATTGAGCTGTTTGGGTATCTTATGTGAGCTCATGCAAAGATATCTAGGTGCCGTTAACAAGTGGACTCGGAACTTCGGTCTCACTGTAAGCCCTGGAAGATCGAGCCAGTTCTTTCCGTCAGGCAGTACAAGATTCCTAGTGTCCACTTGCCTTCGCTGGTGAGCGCTCAGTTCGTGTTTTCTGATAGGGTTCAGTAACTGAGTTTAACACGGGATAGCAAAATTTCCTGGAAAAAGAATATTGAGGATATATCGAAGAAGACACTAGTTGCTCAGTACTGTTGTAGCGGGGTCAGCTACCGACTATTGCCGGAGGTATCGGGCCGAGGAAGTGATGGAAAACACCGAACACTACTTTTACTATTGCCCTGCTTTAGCGAGTGTAAGAAGGAGATGCATACACCAATACTTCTTCGACAGTGTGTCGGATCTGTGGATCAGTGGATGTTAACCATTTCCTGCGTTTCATCAAGCAATCAAAGTAAAGTAAGAAAATTACAAATTTTGTACATCAATACTCGCGCGGACTACTATAATTGGACTGCGTTTTTTGCGCTAGTTCAGACAAGTTTCGCCCGGTACTGAAATATCGGAAGCAAAGCGATGAAAGTAATCAAGGGCCTTTTTTTCTCCTTGGTACAGCAAACGCTAAAGTGATGTATTTGTTACAACACTAATTTTCATTTAACACCGCCTTATATAAATTCGCCGATATTAAGTGAAAATTCACTGCAAAGCGAATTCATACAAGGTGGTGTTATAAATACAACTACAAAATTCCTATGTATTTTGTTTCTGCGTAAGAGTTGTCAAAATTTAAATACATTTTGTTTTTGCTTTTACGGCTTTTGTAAGCTCATACGCAAAAGCAAAAACAAAATACATCTAGGTGAATAAAAAAAATCAAATCAGCTGCTTTTATGCCATCACCTTCTATAAATTCGCCTTGGTGGTGTTGAGCAAGCGGCTTAGGGAATTCGCTTGCTGGACTGAATGTCAAAACTATATGTTTGTTGCAAATCTCACTGATTCTCACTGTTATTGTGCGTATGATTTGTTAGTGTACATTTTTGTTGTTCTGCGCTCACCACCACCTGGTTTAAATTCGTGTTGGTCACTGCGTTCTGTTACTTCCACCATAACCAGCGAGAAAATCATTCCAAATCTGAGCTAGAACTTAGTTTTACTACTTCGGGGTTTCTCTGCAGGGCAATTAGATTAATGTGCGCCTCCGGCAACTTGAGTGCGCTATTCTATGCCACAAACACTTGACTCTAAAGCGCATATATGTATTTAGTATAAACGAGTGGCAACACTTGAACGCTTTTCTATTGAATTTTGCAATGCCCGCGTTGAATTGGCCAACAAAACAGCAGAAGCCAAAGCATTTAATCAATGAAATTAAGCACATTACCGCTAGCAGCCCAATGCCACACCACGAGACATTCCCATCACATCTCGATTTGGTTAGCATATCCTAAGCTAACACTCCACCCCGCACGCTGCCCCACAGATTGGCTGTTGTTTTCGCTATCAGTGGCAGCAAAGCGTGCAGCTGTTGGCTGTTGCCAGTTGGCAGTTGGCGATGGCTTTGACTGTATGCCTCCATTTTCTACCCACATTCGATGGCTTTCATGCGGTTGTGGCGAAGTGTGTAACTGCTGGTGCTCCTGCTGACATTGGCGCTGTCAAATTTGATGTTGCTCCTCTCCTCTTCTTCTTCTTCTTCTTCTTCTATTTTTTTTATGGCACTCTTAGCGTTGCTAGTTTGATGTATTCATTAAAGCTACATTCAATGGTTGTGACTTTCGTTCAGTGGCGCAGTGTACTTTTATGTAGCTATACTTCTCGCCATTTGATTTTAATTTGTTTTTTGTTTTTTTTTTTTGCACCCCATCCAATACTGATTAGGTTCGGTGAGACTCAATTGAACGCATATGACACACCAGTCAGCTAGGCAGCCATAGTGGCAACCAAAGCTAAAATAAGCGAATAGCAAAATCCTCGAATCTACAATGAAACCGACAACAAATGCTGTGTGTGTGGCATTGAGACTGCCCACACTTGGTGGCATATTTTAGGCGAGGGCTTGGGTGCCCACATACGTATGTGTGTGTTTAGCGCCTTATTTGGGTCTCCAGTGAGTGCCTTGTGCGGCGACTGTGGCAGTCAGAGTTCACTTCAGCTGTGTGCTGGAGACGAGCGTTTGCAGTTAGTACTGAATAGTTGAGAGACGAAAAAAAAAAATTTGCTTAAAAAAAACAGAAACAGCTTCTCAAGAAATGCCACTACCTGTGTGCTATAAAAATAAAAACAAAGTAGATATATTAAGTGCCGTTGCCGTTGCCGGTGCCGGTGCCGTGTAAGGTGGCGTCGTGTGACAGTGACTTCTTTACAACGGTCAACGATTTTGTTGCAACGCGTAAAATTTAAAAATTGCACTACTTCCGACTGCAACCATGTTGTTTATGTAGCTCGGTCGCTCGGATTGTGTCGCATTTTTGGCTAAGTTCCGCGGTTGGCATAATAATCTTTATCGCGCTACCAAATATTCCACTTCCACCTACTGCTCAGCTCAACCCATACATTTGTGAATTCGTTTGTTGTGTTGTTCTCGGCGTCATCGTCGCCAACAACTATTATTGACGCCGCCTGTCTGGTGACATTGGAAAGGATGGTTTTTGGTTTCATTTTAATTGCTACAATTTTTTATTAGGGTGCATTTTTTTTATTGGAAACTTATGTGCGATAAAAACACTCTAGATATTTATTATTTTCATCACCTGTTAAATATTTCTAACTATTTCTGTCAAAACAAAGAGAAAAAGCATAGATTTTCCAATTTGAACAAAAATAGAAAGTGAAAATGTAAACAAAATAAAAAGTTCTGACATTTTCACCACGCCAGGTGAATATAGAACAACTATTCATGGGACGCCACCAACTTATATGAGTTGGTTCGCCTTGGTTTGCTGGGTATTCACTACATTTTGACAGTTATTTTCAGAAATAAATTGCGCTTATCAGGATTGCACAGATTACATGTTGTTTAAATCCTGATCTTTTCGGTAAAGAAATTTTTAAGTCACATTTTGTTGTGGCGAAGTATTGTCAAATCGAATGGATTGGCGAGAAAAGTAGTTTTGGTCTGAACATAGTATTTGAGTTAATTGATTTTTTCACTGGATTGTCTTAAGAATTTGGTAAATTTCGCATTATACAAATTCTTTGTTATATTTTGAGGTTCAGTCCGCCTTGATGAAAACTTTCAGGGTTTCCGGGTCTCGCAAGCATTTTTTTAAACTCCACACGACCCTCGAGTCCATTTAAAAAGGAAACAAGCACTTTTTTGAAATTTGATGACAAAACTCTCTCTTACTTACTGTAGTATTGATTAGAAATGATGTTTTTTTTTACAGAAAAGATATTAAGGCTATCACTGAATCCACTATTGTTCGAATTTTTGTGAAATCTATGGCAAATCTATCACTGAAGCAATTTGAGTACGAACGTAGCATATATTTCCAAAATATTCGTTTCAAGCTATTCGAACTGAGCCATGTCATTTTCATAAAATCCCCGAAAATAGAGCTAAGATGGATTCAGCGATAGGGTTGTTCACCTTTTTAAATAATAAATGAACTTTAATGTATTGACTTTAATCGGATCAGTTACGTGAATGACCTTCGAACCAAAATTTTATCAATATTTGAATACTTCGGGACAGTTGAATTAGCTGTGTAGTTTTTCAGTCACATTTACTCGTAGTTTAAACTAAGCTCCCAAGCCGGTAAGGTTAAACTGAGTTTAACTAATCAGCTTTTCAACTATCTGCTTGTAATCAACTGTCATTTCTTGTTTGAAATTAAGCCAAAAAAATTAAAATTAGTACTGCTCTTGCAATCGAAAAACACTTGCAAAGTAAGAGAAATTGAGATAGCGAATTAATATTTTATTTTGAGAGGATGTTGCAAACTTCTGCTGGATTAATTTTGAAGAGCAAGCAGGGATGCTCACTATGAACAGCTTTTTTAACAGTATTTTAGGCAAAAAGAAAATTTTTCTTGTAGCTACCCTCAATCAGAATAAAAGGACCTTCCTATAATTAAAAATAATTATGCAGCAAAGATCCATTTGCACACTTCGAAGGCCCACAGCAGGATTTCGGAGGATTATTTCGGAAAATGGAGACATTATTTTTACACTTATCATTCAATATCTTTAAAAAAAAAATTGGTTTGGTCCAATATTAATTTTAAAAGTGTTAATAAATAACAGCTGCTTTTTTATCTAAATAAAGAATAAAATGGTGTTGCCATATAAAACAGCCAAAGTTTAAAGCGGACTTAATCTCTCGTTCAAAAACAGTTCTCCGCTTTAAATTGAGTTTAAACTAGTAAAAATGGGCCCTCCTTCTTCCAGGAGTGGCAACCGTGACTGAAGAAAGTGCTCTGACCTGAAAATGCTATATGCTGATGACCGGACAAAACTTATCAACCTGACACCTCTCAGGCTTACTGCGGCTACGAAGTCATATCTTTCCAACGCCATATAACGTAACCCGCTTATGTCCATCAATTATACAACACGACATACAGACAGCTAAAGGCATCTATTACAAAAATAATGGATTTCCTTTTACTTGGCCTCATATATTGGTCCTTAATTTATATATGAAGATATAGAGAGTTGAGCGCCATACCAAAAATTAATGTTTGCTACACAGTAGACGCTTGAAAGTGAAACGAATTTTTTGCTACAGCCGGCAATTATGAACTGTTGGCAATTTTCTATTGCTTTTGCATTCCCAGGCTTAGATGTCAACAAATCGTTAATCCAAGAGTGGCAATTACTTTTGGTTATATTTTATTATTATAGAGACCGTGAGTTGATTTGATACGCGATAGCAATGACTATGGTATTATTACACTTTAAAAAGTCACTACTGAAAGAAAACAACTAGTCGAAAAATCGAAAATGAAGGGTTAGTCGGCTAGTTGTTTCTGGTCGGTTAGTCGAAAAACTTGAACGGGAACGTTTAGTCGATTATGTGAAGTCGACTATTTTTTAAACAACTCTAGCTAATCGATTAACGGATTAGTAGACCACTCGAATAACAAGAGCTCCATTTATTGTCGGGTCTTGCAATAGGAACCCTACAAAAGTTTTTTTTTTATACATATGTATATAACAAAAACGGTTAGGGATATGAATTAAATTCTTTATTCCTGTAAAAGTACATTCGATGCCATTATGTATGGAACTCGATTTCTTTTGCATGGGTCCTACGGGACGCTTGCAGATGTCCAGACGCTGAACCGACTTATCGACGATTTTCAAGTATAAATCGGCCGATACTGCTACAATTTCACGTTCGTTATTCGTACGAAGTTCATCAATCGTCGCTGGCTTGTTGGCATAGACCATAGACCATAGACTTGACGTAGCCCCACAGGACATAGTCTAGCGGCGTCAAATCGCACGACCGAGGCGGCCAATTGACAGGGCCATTTCGTGAGATAACACGTTCACCAAACTTGGTTTTCAATAAATCGATTGTGACATTCGCTGTGTGGCTTGCCCGCCGTCCTGTTGGAACCACATATTGCCCAAGTCCGTATCATACAATTCGGGCCAAAAATATTCAGCTATCATTGAGCGGTAGCGATTCCCATTCACAGTAACGTGCCGGTCTTGATCATCACGGAAGAAGTACGGCCCAATGACGCTGCCGGCCCATAAACCGCGCCAAATCGTAATTTTTTCTCTTAAAGCTGAAGCCATTGACTCCGAATTTCGGTAATAAATTTTAATTTAAATTTGGATCGTATATCTTTCCATAATGAAATGGCAAACCTTACTGAAAAGAAATGTCAAAAGAGCGGGGGAAAATATGGCGTCGTTTGCTGTCACTATCGGTCTACGTTTGTAGCGTCCCTATTGCAAGACCGTTTATTTGATTAAAGGGTGGAAAATACTAGTTTATTTCAAACTACAAATATTTGTAATTATTTTTATACATTTCAGTGCTTCATTGCAACGGAATTTCCGACTTCCCTTCGGAAGAGGAGTCGTCAACCATGACTCCAATGAATATCCCGAATCGCCTGCTAATAGTTTTTGGAATAGTTTTAAATGAAATATTATTATTATTATTATTATTATAATTATTTTTTAGATATGACAAAATGCTTATATCTAAGAACAAAAATAATGCTAGCTGCCAGGGCTTACGACTATTAAATGAAATAATTTTTATTTAGTACTGTTCAACCAGTCCTGGTTTTCATTTCCAAAACTCGTTCCATTACCCTTTGCACAGCGAATAAGGTTCACATTTATGAATCAGGTTGTGCGCCAGGGTATTTAGCTCTTGTATTTAAGTTTTTTAATTTAAATCAATTATCTATTAACTAAAAATAATACACATTTGTTTTTGTACTTCAATCCTATGCAAACGTTTGCTTTTACCATGAAATGAGAATTTAATATTGCACAGAAGATTACATGAGCTACCTACATCCCGGAGCAACCGTCAGTCCACTGTGGCATGGGCATACTCCTCCTCACCTCATCAAACGTTTAGAAGATTCTCGAATTTACCTCTTTTCAATTGTATTCCATTGAGTTAACAGTTTCATATTTGTTGTTTAGTTTTCGACAATCGAGTAGCTAACGACAACAACTGATCCAGCGATAGCGAATATCGTTAAAATATGGAATGTTCAATACCTTAAAATATTCGTTAAGATGGGTTAACCAATCGAATATCGTTGAAACAAATTAGTGAATCGCACTACAGATGGCGCTATAATCAATTATTGCTGTAATAACACCTAGTACCTACATATTCACATTGAGATTTTTTCACAACTCATACTTTCACCAATCACAATTTCTGTGCTTACATTTTTAATTGTGTATTGTTATTTCGATGCGCATATTGAAGCGTGTGAAATGTGTGAATGTCTAAATAAAGATAAGCCGCCACCTAGCTAATGTGTCTAATCAAAACAGCCAAAGCACTGGTGGTTGATTGGCTAGTTGACTCATTTCAGGATCATCGCGGCAGTGTTGCCTGAGAAAAAAACGCACATCGCCCAATCGCCCAATTTCAAAGATCGTAGCTTTTATAATCAAATCGTCAATGAAGTATAAAATTATGATGAACTAGTATTTATTGTATAAAAATATTTTCTAAAAACAAAATTTTTTCGGCCAAATTTCATTTTATTTTTCAACGTAGTCTCCTTTTAGCTCGATACGCTTAGTCCAACGATGTTCCCACTTTTTGATGCCTTTCAAAAAGTAGGCTGCGTCAAAGTCTTGAAAATGGGCCTCAATTTCCAATTCAACTTCTTCATTTGATAAAAATTTCTTACCATCAAGCCAATTCTTCAAGTTTGGAAATAGATAATAGTCACAGGGAAGCCAAAGTGGTGAATAGGGAGGATGAAGAAGCAATTCGTAACCTAAATCATTCAGTTTTGCCATTGCTTTGAAGTGTGAACCGATGCATTTTGGTCCATTGTGAACAAATGCGGCGGCACTGCTCTTGCGGATAGCTTCTTCATATCCAACTTTTCGTGACACCATGCCAGCTATCTCGATTACTTTCAATTTTCGACCGTTCAAAACGATGTCGTGGATTTTCCCTATCGTCTCTGCAGTGAGTGCGTCTTTTGGCCTTCCAGAATGTTCTGCAACATCGGTGCTCGTAGGACCACAACGAAACCCCGGGATCCACTTGCAAATCGCTCTAATTGATTGTGAAGAGTCCGGGAAATGTTTATTATTTAATGGTATGAAAATTTTTTAGTGGAGACGCCTGATAAATTTTGCACGAATTTTTAGGAATGACCTCGTAAAATAAAAATAAAAATAAATTTGCGCCGTTTTGTTTATTTCATTACGCAGTATGGTTATTTAAACCAATGTGTGGTAGCCTGGTACACAGATGGTACATTAACTGAAGAAGGTACTGGGGTAGGGGTATATGATCCGGGTTAAGATACTCGGAAACCATGGGAAAGCGAATTTCTATCCTTCAGGCAGAAGTATATGCCACAGAAAGATGATTTCAATACCATCGACAACTACCGGAACCATAATATTGCCATAATGACCGACAGGCAAGCAGTTAAGACCCTCAAATTTCGCCAGGTAACTTTTGCACAGGTGATGGGGTGCCTTAAAAACCCGAACACACTTGTCTGACCAATCATGATTTTGGGTTCCGGGTCATACTCGTTTTCAGGCCCAACGACAGGGGAGTGAATTTAGTGAATAATTAAATTAGAATGCTTTTGACAGTCGATTAATTCAAACTAATCTGAATAAATATTTCTGACCAAAAGTCTATATATATATATGAACCGATTAATACATTCTATTGATTTTCGAAATCGTATAAAAAAAATTGTTTCGCCCAACATCAACTATAAAGCAAATTCAAGCAAATCAAATTGATGAAGTTTTAGAAAGGGGCCCCACCTTTGTTCCCTGGATCCGGCCGTGCTCGTATTGAAGGTAACGAAATTGCGGACAAATTAGCAAAAAAAGGAGCATCAACTCCCTTTATAGGCCCAGAGCTCTTCTACGGTATAGGAAAGGGTGCCCCATATCTACTTTGGTCAAAGAAGAAGAGGAAACCCGCAAAGAACTATACAGAGAAAATCACCACGTTTGGAGCACTCCAAAGCACTTTTGAGTTCCTATAACCCAAAAAGCTTTAGGGTAATCATGGTCTTACCGAAGAGTAACATAAGAATTATTACGGGAATTCTTACAGTACACTGCAGGCTGAACTATTACCTGACTAAACTGGGAATTTACTTGGATGAATGCTGTAGATTCTGCAGAGGTGAAAAGGAAACTGCAAGATACATTCTGGAGCAGTGCCTCGCCGTAATACAGAAACAAAAAAGGAATATGGGTGAAAGCTTAAGAACCAGGGTAGAAAAATAACAGTTTTTTCTGAAAACTGTCATTGAATAGAATACAATATGAAAGAAATGTTCTACAACCAAGTGTAATATAACAATCGATTTCTTAATTTATCAAGAGCTCAATTTTAAAACAAATCGTATTTGCAATTTTTATGCAAAATTTAAAAGAATAATAGCTATTTTTGATTTTTATTTTATAAAGGTCATCAATATGATTCAGTATCGCTGACTTTTATTTTTTAAGCCAAACTTATAAAAGTCATTTTAAATTTTCGCAGAATTTAAGTTTTTGGAGAACCAAATTATAAAATAAAAATCAAAAATAACAGTTATTTTTGGTTCATAAAATAAAAATTTCTCTTAGTTTTGATTTGCAAAATAAATAAAAAATAAATGTTATTTATGATTTTTGACATATAAATTTAAAAATTTTTTTTTTGTATTTAAAAACTAACAATAAAAAATAACTGTTTTTTAATGGTAAATTAAATAAAATTCATATTCCTGGAATTTAATGTGCTATGATTAAAGCTGGATACCCAAATTTTTTCAGAAAATTCGAATCAAAAAATTTAGAGGCAAAATGCAAAACTTGCAAAATTTGGAAAACGCTTTATAACTTTGGGAATTTTTGTACAATTGAGTTCAGAAAGAGAATAGGGCAGGAAATAAAATGGATTTTATTTTTGGAGTAGCATTAAGAATTCATTTAGTAGAAGTATAAGTTGTAATTTTAACCCAAAGTCGCCATAAATGTTTTTGTTTTCGGATTTTTCTCAAGCTTTCTAACTCACTGAATCAATGGTATTCAAACAAACTTCAAGTTTTGAAAAGCTATAGATAGGCACAATTTTCCGTTTTCCAACGAACATAGATTATCAGAATCCAAATTTTGATCGGTGTTTTGATTCAAAATCTCCATTTGCAGTTTTTTGACCACAGCTACCGATGTTATGGGTGTATGGGTGTATTTGACATTTTACTAATGTCAAAATTACTCTTTAGACCTACTCTGTCACCTCAACTATTTACATGACATAAAAAGCACAAGTACAAGGCATCTGCTCTGGATTTTATTTCATAAAACACATAATGAAAAATTTTATGAACGCACACATGTAGTATAAACGTGTGAGTATGAAGGTAATTAAAGGGAAAATTATCTGAAAACTTCACCATGTAAACTCTAAGTAAATTATTGATGTAAACATTTTCTTTGAACTATTTCTGAAATCGTCGCATTAACCAAATAGCAAACGGCACCGTCCATCCGGCAACACTGGTGAGTGAGTGTACCGATTTACGAGTACGAGTAATTGCGCGTTTGAGTGAATTTGTGTGCGCATTTCACTCAATTTTATTTTTTTTTTCGTGCTCGACAAAATTATTGTTTCGAAAGCAAAGTGTATTTATTTATTCGTGAATTGCGGTTCGAAGAGAAAAGATGGAATATTTAACTTATCGGTAAATAAATAAAAACAGTAAGCGGTCCGATTAGTGGTGTTTGCAGGCAATTTTGGATTTATGATTTTTTGCGACGAGTTGTGCGTTTGGCGTTCTTTTATTTTTAAATAATTCGCTACATATTGTGTGTTGTGGCTATAGATTGTGGTTTGTAATGAAAAGAATATATGGAAAATTAATTGCTGTGCATTATTAAAACAAAAGCAAAAACAAAATCGAAAAAATATTTATCTAAGGCGTTTCAAAATCAGCTAACACTTTTATGTTGGTGGATTTACGAATTGTGCAAAAATAACCGATTTCCCTTATTTCTTAAAAACGAAAACGTTATTTGTGTCGCTATGAATACAAATGTGTCACACAATAATTTGCATTTAACAAACAACAGCGTATTACTACGTAAAAAAAGTTTTCAAAATTATATTAACTTAAGCTTGAAACAATAAATTAAATAATAATTACTAAGCCCAAACAAACATCCCATTACTTTCGCAATTAATGTGACGCATTTCAAAATTGAAAAATGCAAATACGAGTAGCACCCGAATATTTAATATCAGTTAGTTTGTCGCCGTACTCCGAAACTAGCCTCCATTCCATAGATGGACAATAACTGCAATATCGAATAATAACGAATTTCACACATCTACAACAACGAAAATGCAATTAGCATAATAAAAAATAATGCTAGATATACAAAATATCACCGCCACAATGCTAAATGCAACCAGTCAAAGCTTACCCAATCCGGAGCTTGAGCAATTCGAGGAAATGGATGAACTGTCACCGGAACTTCGTCAATTCATACGTATGGTTGTGCCCTTCTGTTTTGGCATTTTCGCACTAACCGGCTTCTTCGGCAACACACTGGTCATACTTGTCGTTGTCTTCAATCAGCAAATGCATTCCACGACCAATTTGTTGATCGTCAATTTGGCGGTAGCCGATCTACTATTCGTTGTTTTTTGCATACCCTTCACAGCAACCGATTACATAACCGAGTACTGGCCCTTCGGTAGTGTGTGGTGTCGTTCGGTGCAATATTTGATTGTGGTGACCGCTTTCGCTAGTATCTATACGTTGGTGCTGATGTCGCTGGATCGATTTCTGGCTGTCGTCCATCCGATATGTTCGCGTCAATTGCGCACCGAGAAGGTGACGAAAATTGCAATTGCAACGGTGTGGGTGATCATTTTGACGATATCGTTGCCGGTGCCATTGGTTCATGGTTTGACGGTAAGTGGGGAAAATAAATAGTTGAATACTGTAAAAGATATAGTATATCAAGAAAACATGAAGTACTTCCGAGGAAAAAGTGCCAAAATATTTACTTTAAGCTTCAATTTGAATACTAATTTAGTTACCTACACAATACATAATTTGTAATACTTTGTTCATTCGCTTTTTACTTTTAAAATTCCCTGGGTAGGTATACTTATCTTCAATCGCGGGTCACTGTTCTATACATGCCGTTAACTTTGTTTTAAAGAATATACTGCCGGGTTCCTTCGATCGTAAGCTTCAGATTGCAGATAGGACCACCAATTATACAAAGTTGAATGGTGTTACCAAAAAAGTCATAAAAACTTCACTTCTGCGTAAGGAATGTGTTAAATTATAATTTCATATTATTAATATACCCTTATATTTTGTGCAAATGGAGGATTGGAACAATGAAACTAGGATTTGAATTGTGTATCGCTTTCACACGTTAAGGCGCGGTGTTGCAAAGAGCAGAAACAGAATCAGCAACAGAATTCAGTACATTTTTGCCAGCCACAGCAAAGGCAATAGAATTTTGCAATTCTGGTGCTGCTGGCAACGGGAAAAGAATTCAGCAAATCAGCTACAGAAACATTTTATATTTCTATACATTTTGTTGAATAATTTTCCATTGTTATTGTAAAGAATAACATGCGTATCGAACGAAAACACATGACATAAAAAGTAAAGGTACACGATTTTTTTATAGCACCGTGTTATAATTTGTACTAATATATTAGATTTTAATTTTTTGGCTCAAAATTGTAGGAAATAAATTTATTAAATTGTAAATAATCTTGTGACAATAAAACTCCATGCATGGTGTCAGTATTTAAAGGATCACTGTATTTAGTTTTATTCAAACTTACTTTTGAAAAAAATGCATTTAATATTTGCAGATGAGTGTAATCAGTACGCTTTGGGATAAATAAAAGTTTTCAAATAGCATCAAAAAAAAATAATATGAATGACGCTTTGATTTCTGTTTCTGTTTCTGTTTCTGTTCTTTGTTGCACCAACCTGAAAAATACCAATAGAAAAGAACGGCAACCGAATCAGTCAGATTTTGTTTCTGCTTCTGTTTCTGTTCTTTGTATTATCACGCCTTTAGAATAATCCATAGTATGCGCCCAAAGGGAAAGCCTTATCATCCCCGTAATTTGGACGCAGGAAACTAACGCTAATATAGGTGGTGTGGTACAAGCTGATCCTCGAAATTCGACAAGCAGCTTATCTGCACAAATCGGTATCTGCAGACAGTCACTGCAGATAATTCTTTCGATTCGCTTGGAATTTCGCCAGCAGTTCATTCGAACGGCGGAAGAGGCCAAACAAAATTGTCGAATATGGAGCAACTCTAACCCACAGTTCCTCCATGCGAGAGAAAATTGCATCAGCTTCGCGACACAGTGTGGCGGAGGTTCTGTCTCAACAAGGTACATTATCGGTCCATACTTCGTTAGTTTTACGGTCGGCGTCGGCAGTTCGTTAAAAATTTTGAAAGAATTTTCTTCCTGATCATCCCTTTTAATTCAGTGAGCTTTCAGCAATATGATATTACTTGGCTTATAGCTAGACTGATTTCGAGAAACTCCACTTTCCACTGGCCACAAGTTCTCCTAACCTTACAGCGCCAGATTTTTTTTTTTTTTTTTTTTTTTTTTGTGGGGTTATTGTAGAGAAGAAGTTTACAAAATAAAACCAACCAGTTGCAATTTTTTAAAGCAATCCTTTCGAACAATAATTGAGGCAATTTCCGATTCAATCTTTCAGACAGTCATGAATGACCAACTGCCGCACTCGCATGACCAAGCGTGGTGGTTATTTAAATTCAATTATTTTTAAAACCAAGTAAAAAATATTTCTTCCTCAAAAAAATAAAGAAAAAATAAATTACACGAATTAACTAAAAAGTTATTTGAATTTCTTAATGTAGTTACCAATATTCAGCAGCCACCCTGTATAAGAGGCTAAGGTCAGGCGAATTGCTAGGTCAAGCACACAAATCACTTTTATTTTTTGCACCATTGTCAGATAAATTTTCTATCCCACTTTTAAGAAAAAATTAAAAAGATTTTTGTTTTGTTTAAAGGATAACGTCAACAAAAAATCTTTTCAGCCACATTGTGTTGTTTGGAGACAACAAATAAGATTCGGAATAAAAATATTTGATGTTTGCCCCTTACTGATTTGAAAAATTTTCATTGAAGTCAAGGATTAGGTGGTGCAAAATAATAATCTTCAACGTTGGTAACTATCGGCTATCTATCGGCTCTATTATCTCAGTTTTGTAGATAATCAGTGAACATCTAGTTCATGTTTGGAATATGGGAAGCATTTATCTAATACGGGCTGTCTTTTTTCAGCAAAAACTTCAAAATATATTTAAAAAAACTACAAATTTCTTTTAAAACCCCGTTCGGAGAGTCGGTGCTGTATATACATATGTAATATATATTTATATATTTTTTGGCTTGTAAGACCGAGGTTGAAACTCAGCAAAGTCCAGCTATTCTAAGGTGACCTTTTGCTCTCCCATATAAAATTCAATAAAAATTCTGGTAATTAGGATTAAATTTTGATTGTTCAAATAAAGTCCTTGATTTTCTAATGGAATATTATTACACACAGTATTTTCATTACTCCTAGTTTTATTGTAGACCTGAAAGTTTTAGCTAGTCACAAAGCCATCACACAAGGCGGTGCTACGCCCCACAGTCTACTTTTTCGGATAGCTGAATGCTCTGTCGTCTGTAACTTATGAATAGCTGCGATTTTGTTGGCTGCATTTTTTTTTATGGATTATTAGTAAATATCGTCGCTCTTGAAATGTGGAAAAAAATGTTTACCAATGTTGTTTTTTCACGGGGTGGGCTTGAAATTTGGTACCGAAGAAATTATTTAAATTAAATTCATGCGAAGTGACGTGTTTGTAGGCTTCATTAGAATAAACATTTCAAGTGCAAAAAACGCAATTTAATAATAGACTTTGACATGGCTCTATCTCCTCATCTGCTTATTAAGACAAACTAAGGGCCAAAGTTTGAATAGCACATCATCTGCATGAAAGTTGTAGGAATTGGTAAAGTACTTAGACACATCTTAAGGTAGTTTTTTTGTTACTTACGAATTGCGATAAAACTAACCATCTTTAAAAAAAAAGTCAATAAACAATGACTAAAAAATATCTTCTGAATTTTAAGTGTGTAGCATATAGTTAAAATTTTGATAACAATAACAATATTCCAACTTTTAACAAAACTCAAAAAAAAAAACACAATAAAAAATCCTCACAACTCCCAAGCCTTCTGCAGACAGTGTTGCTCATTTTCTACCATAAAAAACAAAAGCGACTTGAGGCGTTATATGGAAGCTAAAATGCAATGCTGTCCGAAAAAACGGATACAAGACTGGATACCCATTTGAATAAGCTGAAAAAGTTAATACGAAAGAGACTCAATAAAAAATTTAAATATTCCTATACTGAAAACCCAGAAGATAATGTAGGGTGACCTTCCCTTATAATGTTATAATTTTTATTAAAAAAAAATTATGAATTAATCATTGTTCTCGGATTTTTATTGTTCGATCAAGTTTGATCGTTATTTTATAGTTTTTATTTATTTCGATCAAGTTTGCTCACTTTTTTATAGTGTTAGTTTCATCGATCAAACAAAATCGTTGTTCTTGGATTTTTATTTTTCCGAGTATATGTATTTGATCGATATTTTTTGATTTTTACTTTTTAGATAAAAAATAATCATTATTATTGGATTTAAAATGTTTCAATCATATTTGATCTACATTCCGTGATATTTTTTTTCCATCTTAAAACATGTTATTGTCCTCGCTGACAAATTTGTTTGCTTTATTACGAACCAAAAATTTTAAAAACACAAGAAGAGGATACCTCTCACTTATCGATTCACACAAGAGAGTTTTTGAGGACTCACCTAATAATTTCTTTTTATTCCCGAACATCAAAAAAAAAAAAGCGAGATCAACGTTTTTCAACGCCTGAATGAGCTGTAGAAGCCTTCAAACAGCTCGTTTTAGAGGTATCCTCTTTTGAGTGGTAATGAGTAAATTTTGATCACAGATTCGTTCAGCATACCAAAAAATGTTAAAAACAATATGAATTTTCATATTTTATGTATTTCAAAAGTTTAACCCTTTGGGGGGTGCTGAAGCAAAATCTAAGGGTGATGAGTAAATTTAAACTTCAAATTCGTTTTTAACACACCGAAAAACTGACGGTAAGTTAATTGACCTTTCAGAAACAGAAATTTTTCAATTGTGCCTAAGAAATTTAAAACCAAAAAATCATTTAAATAAAAAAAAGGTCAGATTTGTATAGCATTATGGCACAAGGCTAATATCGATATATTCGAATTTTCTTTTGATCGAATTTTGTAATGTATGATTCTCATATGAATGATTTTATATTAATAAAGAAAAGATCTTCTAAAGTACATCCTAAAAAACTTCTGCTGGAAGTCCTTCTGTAGATAGCAAAATAAAAGGGCCTTTCGCGGCCCAGGAAATAGAATGTAGCAAGGAAGGGGCTCTCAACCCTCAGGCAGACCTTTTGCAATGGCTTTTAGTTTCTGAAATTAGCTACTGGGAATAATGGCGGAGATTACAACTTTATATAACCGTTATCCTCACTCCAAGCGACTTAAACCATTTACATGAATAAAAAGTAGAAGAGTACTATATACGTGGTGCCAAATTAACCCAATACACATCTTCCAAATCGCAGTTTCATCATAATTTATTACACTTACTTGACTTTATCCAAATTCCTATATCAATTTAAAACTATTTCCACAAACTATACTAAACAGTTACTTTCAAATACAATACTTATTTTATCCGCAGTCATTTGACTCCTGTAAATTGCCGATACGTTTCGTTTTAAGACTATTGTCTATAATATATGTACATATGTACTCGTATGTGTGATAAATAACTAAAACGATTTACGTAAGCACACCTGAACGCAATTCGCACTTTTGCGCGTTTTTTATTATTTTTTCTCAAATAAAAGTTTATTTTATATTCACAATCTTAATTTACTACACGATAAACTTAACATTTTGTTTACATTTTATGCCTGTGCTAAAATATATTTAATATGTACGAGAAAACATTTGTTATTTTTATCTATTTCCTTATAGCTTCGCTTCAATAAAGCAAATGCGTACATATATAACATATGTCAACTTTGGAAACTTGTATTTAACTCCGAAACAACTTCATATATGTACATATATAAAAAAAAAAAAAAAATTAATTTCAAATTATTTTTTTGATACTTATTACGTTTCCTAGAATCCTGTATTTTTGCGCAAATTCAAGTTAGATATATGATATGTAGAGAACGGCCGAACTTCGGCTTTGGGCATCGGCAATTTCCGGTCAATAAAGCTCTGTACTTTTCCGGTTCGGCTTCGACCAAAAAAAAGCCAAACTTTGGCCAACACTTGTAGTTTTTTATCAACTTAAAAACTGTATACGATTTTACTTTTAATATGTTTATTTTTGGAAAGAAATTGTGTGATGAACTGAAATGGATGTGATTTGAAGAAATGTAAGTACCTTTTTAATATCAATAAAAAAGCTCTCGATTCTTTTAAATTTCATTGATTATACAAGGAAACAAAATTAAACTTTTTTGTTGCATTTGATATCATGGCTGTTGTTTACTTCGAGGTCGCTGATTTCAAATCTACCGTCATTTTTTCTCCAGCACAAACTAGAGGTGCTGAGATACAACTGGCAGGCATATTTTTGTACTAGTCACATTAAAACTTCCAATCAACCAAGCTGTTTTTTTCTTTAACAATGTTCACGCCGAGAAATATTTGTACAAAACATCCCGATTACTTTTTAACATTTGTGGTGAATAATATTCAAAAATTGTAGGCTAAGTGTGTCGGTGCTCATAAAGCAGGTGCAGTTTGATTACTTTGGAATCACTTTGGACTCCCATGACAAATTCTGGGTCCCTATGATATGATATGTAAAACATGGGCGAATAAGAAAATGCCCAATTTTAACTATCAAACACCAAAGATATGGCGGAAGCTATCAAATAATATTTTATTTATCTGTCGCACAGGAGACCAAAGTCTGAGCACTGGGTTTGAAAAGAATGGTCTTCCAAGCAAGCTATGTTTCCTGGAAAACTGAATTTGATAAATTAACCCCTTACTCACAGAGATCGTAAGCAAGAAAATCTTATCAAATAAAATTTGTTGATAAGTAGTTGCTATTTTCCTAATGGTTTTCTTGATAAAAGTTAGATTTTTCTTTAAAATTGCGTTTTAATTACATCTCAAAACTTTAAACTGATACAAAAAAGCTGACTTGGGACCTGAAAACAGCAGCCCCAGGAAAGTATAATATTAGTCATAATTGTTCATGCAACGAAATGCGGTTCCTTTGGATTATTCATAATTTTACCATCGGCCGATGTTCCGTTCGGTTCGGTTGGACCCTAAAAATCGATGTTCGGTCGCGCTCTAGATATGTGGGTAAGCATTTCGGCACGATACGGTACCATATCGATACTTTTGCAATACGATACCGATAATTTTTACTCGATACTTTCAAAAGGATATTTTTTAGAGTCCACTACTTAAAACTTGAGTATCGTATAAAATTTGCGAAGAAAAATTATTTACAGAAGAATATTTGGATATGAAAATCAGGCGGTATGAAAATAGCATGAAGGAACGCAAGGTTCACATTTAGGTCACGCAGTAAGCTAATCCCTTTCAAATGCGTTTTTCCTAGGGTTTGAAAGTTCCAATATGAACTATGAAACAATAAATAATAGGATGCATCGGAAGGGATACTGATTTTTTTTAAAACTAGAACATTCAAATGCGGCATGGTAAGCTAACGAGCTAATTGCTACTTGACCAACCACTTTCTAAAGGGAAAATAGTTAACGTTTTATAAGAAATTGCGCCTGGATTTAATTTGAAATTAAGTGTCGCTATTAAGAGTATCAAATCTTTTTAATTCGATATATAAGAGTATCCGATTCTTGCAGAGCGATGGTTTGAATGAGTACCATATCGATACTTTTGGTCCGATATAGTGACCGAGTGTGTGGTTACGAATGTCTTAATTTTGGAAGCTTAGAACTACTACACAACAGCACGAGAGCTGCTATTGAAAATATTCATAAGTTCTTTAGAATTATATGATTTTCAAAAAACGGATAATTTAATTTTAGCTAAAGATGCAATAAGTTGGCGGTGAATAAATGGATCATAGATTTTCATTTTTTCATTCTAGTGTGATCTCATTTTTTAGTTTTTACTTTTTCGATAAAAAAATCGTTATTCTTGAATTTTTATCGATATTTTGTGATTTTTACATTTCCGATTATAAAACACATTATTGTCATCGCCGGCAAATTTATTATGATTATGAAAATTGTAGCTACGAGATTACCGATAACGATAACAATAACGATAGGTATAGTAATTTGTTTTAATCCAAAAGATAAAAATCCCAAAACATTTATCCAATATGGTCGAAAAAATTTAAATCCAAGAACAACGGTTAGTTTCAATAAACATAATAATTTAAAAATAATCTACTTAAATAAAAGAAGAGCAGATTTCATAAGGATTATATCGATATATTCGAGTTTTGTTTTGAACGAATTCTTGCCAACTATTTTTAATCCAAAAATTAAAATAACGATTATTTTCGGTCTCTGCTTTTGCAGTTATCGATACTTTACCTGGAGGTAGTATTTAAAGAAAGTATCGATACCTGAATAATATCGAATATAAAGTATCGATACCTATTCGTATCGCTACGTTTGGCTATGAAAGTTCTTTAATTAGTAGCGTGTATTTAATGAATTTAGTTAACAATTTATTTGATGACTAAATATAACTACTACAATGACTGAATATTTGATAAATAGTGGACTGTGTGCAGATTTTAGGTGATTTCACTTTTGATATTTTGTATGTATGTAACAGTTGGCAATTCAATGGGAAGGGATTTCAAAAGGGGTTTTCTTTTAATTGACAATATTGGCGCAATGTTTTAAATACAAAGAGATACCTTTATTATATGAACTGATAATTCCCACGGAGATGATTGTGGTGGGTCCCACAGTGGATGAAGATCGATAGAGCTGAGGATTGTGATAATTCCCACATTGGATGAAATAGGTGTTGGTCATGGTTGTGGTAATTCCAGAAGAGAGCAAAGCTTCATGGATGGCTGTGAAAGTGGACCGTTCGCGAGAATGTTCTTCATTTTGGGATATATGTAGGGATGAATTTTCTCTAAGTAACCGTTTTAACTAAGTTAATTATCCTCTGGGAATGCTAAACTCTGATTAACAAATTTAATAATGTTGGAACTGATAAAGCTCAATTACATTTTGAAACTACATAGGAAAAAATTTACAAGAAAGTTAATCTCGTCAAAAGAAAAATTTTAGTATTTTATTGTACTTCTTAAGAATAGTATTTTCTTTATGTCAACTTATTTTTAAACGTGGTTATTGTTGCTCTACATTTTAAAAAGAAGCCTGCACAGGGTACAAATGATTTAACTGTACATAAATAAATTCATACTTGTTTCAGCAGCTCCTCCCATCCTTCTAATGGGTTTGACTTCAGAGCAGATGCTGCGCTGGAAAAGAACTCATCGTCGCTTTTCGTAAACCTTTTTCTGTTTGATAGATGGCGAGCGGTTTGTGAGGTTTGACAGAAGTCGAAGTCATCCTAGGATATTTCTTCAAATTATAATGATTTTTCTATTATATTTTCAAATATTTGAGATTGAAGTGGGTTTAATTGCAAATATATAAAAACAGTGACAAAAATCTAAATGGGACAAGTTTTGATTGGTTTCATCGAATTTTTCTTGAACCAAACTTTCAAAAAAGGTCAAAGACAGAATCAAACAAATTTGGAAAACAAATATAGAAATGTTTTCATGCAGGATTTTTAAGCTTAAGCCGTTGTATGATCTGGGGCTATTCATTCTTCTTTTTATACTAAAAAAAACTATTTTAATTCATAAAAAGTCACAAAAGCGGAGTTAATTTCAAATTGGTGCAATAATTAATATTAGTATTAAAATATAATTTAATACCCTTATCCTTATCGTTTTTCAAAAAATTAAAAAAATAAATATGCCAGTCTATTGTTTTTTGTAAATAGAGAGTGAGATCTAAAATGTTACAAATATTTGCCATACAATCAAATTTGTTTAAAATTAAAGCCTGATTTTCAAAAAAGAAAAAAAATCATCACATATTTAATTGTTGACACTAATTCTAAAATTATCTGAGAAGCAAAAAAAAAACAACACAATACAATTGTATTTAATAAATCACCCGCCGTACGTATCGGCAAACATTTGCTACTTTTTCCGCTTTTTATGATAAACTTGTTAAACAAATTACGATTTATAAGAATTTTAATAGCCAGTAGCAATGTTGATTCGTATCGGTGCCTAAAAGATATACGACCGTGTGCAAAATTATCGCCGGTCATCTATCAACACAATTTGTTTGGTTTTTTCTAACAGAATATAAAAAATCGAAAACAATTAAGAGGCAACAAAGAACTAAATTTCTTTATTCGAGGAGCTTAGTTCTTAGTAGCATACTTCATACAAACATACACACATACATAGATACGTACGCACATTTGCATCCCTCTCCTTTATCTCAACGAGGCAATTTTGATTTTGATTTCTCAAGCGAAAAAAAAAATACATTCTTGAATTTATTGATTTCTATCATTCGCACCCCATCGTATGCCAGCCAACTGGGGAATTGCTAAGTAGCCATCAGGTAGCTAACAAAGTAAACATCTCACTATGGGGTATTCCATACGAAAACCTTGACAAAATTATTTCTTTCTTTTTTCTAGATTTTGCTATGTACTTAAAATACCTGAGTGAAATAAACTAAATTGAAAAAGTATTAACCATTAAGTTGCTGTGGTATTGATATATCTTATATCAAATTAAAATACTAATAAAGTATACTTTTCGTTCAAAACAGCAGAAAATACAAAAACAGGATATTGTATGCGTGTATAGTTAAATGTTATTTGTATTTTAATTAGCACTTTAAAATGTTTAATCAGATGAAGAGTTTTCAGATAGTAAATATATATGAAATTTCCTACAAAATAAATAAATAACGTTTTAAGTTCTTCTGCTTTCCTCATCCACTTGTTGAAAGCTCTGAGGTAGGCAATTGAGGACTTTTGCTATTAGCTTTTTTTATTTGGAAAACTTTGGGTGCATTTATATTTTCTGAAAGTATATACACCTATCCAAGAGTTAACCACAACTAAGATTGTAAAAGCTAGGTCTAATTTTTTTTAAGGCTTTCTAAAGCTTCCATATCCCGTCTCAAGATGTTTTAAAAAAGTAGAAAAAGTTATTAAAATTGTAACCCATTAGTTGCCACATAAAAGTGTCGTTTTGACAATAACTTCACCAAACCTCTCGAAAAATAATATAAAAAATCATTCTGGAAAATTTTCTTCGCAAAATTTTTGTATGGGTCGATTTGCTATGCAGCAGATTAATTTGCATGAAAATAATCTCAGTCATACCTATAGAATTTCACTAATCCAAAGTTTCGAGGGTTGGAACTGGGTATGTCAAACAAAGTGAAATATCTTGTTGTTATCCTGGATTCCAAACTTAAATGGAGACTGAATATCGAAGAGCATGCCATGAAGGCCTCAGTGGCTATCTATGCAACTAAAAAAATGTTAGGCAATAGATGGGGTTTGAAACCAAAGATCGCGTCCAACGAATATTTTGAACGTTCTGCTCGATTTATTACCGATAGATATCTTTATCGAAAACTCAGCTGTTAACAGCGCTATCAGACTCCGCGCCTTCGGGTTCTAGAAATAACGGACTTTCGGCCATAACTCCACTTTCAACGTACTACCGCCTGAGATTAAGGCGCTGCCATTTGAATACATCCTGACAAAGACATAGGTTAACCACAAATCCCGGACGAAATCCCCAAGCAGCATGGACTGGTCTCATGGGAGGGACCAACCACTAGAGGGCTTAACTGTATTTAGAGATGGGTCAAAGATGGAATGCGGGGTGGGTACAGAGATTTTCATTGAGGAATAAAATTAAAAATTATCCTTACGCCTGCCGGACCACACAAGGCAATATAGGAGCCAGCAAGACGTATAAAGCAAAATGCACCCGCGAGGTCGCTGGTAAATATCTTCAGAGACAGTCAATCGGCTATTCAGGCACTGTGATCTATCTCGGACAGATCCCAACTAGTAGTGGATGAGTGTAGAAAAGAGGTGGACTCGATTTCTGACACGTTTAAGATTACCCTTATAAGGGTCCCGGGGCATAGGGACGTTTACAGTAGTAAAACAGTGGATGAACTAGTGATGTGTGGCTCTGCATGTAGTGTGTCCTACGCGGTGGACATTGGTGTCTCGCTCAGAGAGTTAAAAAGCTGACTTGCCGAATTTTACTACACAACAGCTAAGGAGAGATGGAACCGTGAAGGATCGTATAGGGTTAAGCGGAAGTTCTGGGTGTCCCATGATCCGCCTAAAACCAGAGCTCCTTTAGGTATAACAAATTCGCGGAAATCTGCACAGGGTACCGGCCCTTGGGAGTGAATGCCGAAAGAATTGGCTTACTCTACAACAGCTTCTGCGGCAGTAGTGAGGACCCGGGCTCTAGGAAGATAGCCGTACTCCTACTATGTGAGTGCACAGCTCTCGCTAGGACGAGGCTAAAAATGCTCGACAAACCATTCCCGCAGAACATTTGTCAACCACCCTATAGTGGGTAAAACCTCGAACTATTTATTCGCCTTTTCCCTCTCCTTATCCTGGATTAGGAAATGAATACGTCCTAGGTGTAGGTGGGGGCGGTATTCATATCTAGTTCGAAGAACATTTAACGAGCCCACGTCTATAACTACCACCTGAGAAGCGCCCTCTCCATTGCCTGAAATTGCCTATTTTCTGGTAAAGGAGAACAATCGCCAATGGCTTGTATTCAGCCCCTCATTCTGGAAAAAGATGCGTTTCCAAGCAGAAGACCTTACCAACCTGCGAATGCTTCCTTCTTAAGGACGAATTTACATTTTCCGCAATCATAGGTTCTTGAAAACTCAAAATTTGAACTAGGAGCGTAACTAATTTAATTATGATATTTACAAAACCGACTTTTGGCAAAGTTTTAATATCAAACACCACATAGTGCGCCAATCCAATCAGCAAAACAGAAATACTTTTTTTATTAGTTGGGTTGTGAGTCGACTGATCAATCACTAAAATATTGATCCTATTATAAATTTCGTTGTCAATGTTTATTTTGCTTTTATTTTTATTTTTTCTTTTTTCTTTTGCTTTCCAAGTTTCTTTTGTATAATTTTACTTTGCTTACTAAAAACTCACGTTGCTGTTTCCCATCCACCCGAGAAAATGGTAATTTCTATTAAGCAAAATTCAAATACTAATGTTTGTTTGCCTGTTGTGAGTTTTACTACAAACATTTGTCGGCATGACTGCTGGTTTTACTTTTGGTGAATTTGAAAATAAGAATTATTGCGTGCCTGCATTTTAGTAATACGAATGCAAACCTAAGATTATTTTAAATGCACTTATAAAGAAATATTTCCTAAGGAATTTCCATTAAAAACATTTTATTTCGTTTTGCTTTTTGTTTTCTTAGGCGAATTTTTCGGAATGCACACCCTAAAAAATGCCTTCTTTTATTTTGAGTTTTTAACCAAATACACATATGTAGCATAAATCTGTAAAAAGATTAAAAAAAAACATAAAATAAAATGGAGTTCTGTTCAAATAAAGCCGGTTTGAAAAATCTCGAATTTTGAGAAATTTAAGTTTGTATTAATATATTAATTACTTCCGATATTAAGGGGTCAGACTTAAGGAGACATAGTTGTCAGAATTTTAATTTTAATTTTGTAATCTAATGCGCGCAGATGTATTTCGAAAATCTGAAAAGGCTTACAAATACAACCTCATTTCTCAAATAAATGATCGGAAAAATATTGTTTTGCGGCCTCTCCGATGGGATTTATCGGAATATTGCAGTCGAACTAGGTGATAGCGGAGACATCAGTGTTCCGTTAAGTACCCAGTGAGTGTTCAAAAATCATCTCTTGAGAGACCTCAAAACGTTCGTCCTGTTTGCTCTCCCCATTTTCTAATGGTCCTCCCTTATGGGTTTCGGATTCCGGACATTCAAATAGATACTATAATTTTTTTAGATAAAGATTTTTTTATAAAAGTTAGTTCTTACCACATCTCCGGCCGATTTTCTATTAAATATAAAATTAAAATCCTCCGACTCCCACTATGTTATTGGCAAAAAAAAGCGGATCAAGGCAAATTCTATTGAAACCTTAGTTTCTAATTGTGTACTTCAATTCTACCCAAATTTTAACATAAAATAAAATATATCCAATAATAAAAGTGTCCATCAAACTGAAACTCAATGACTTTGTAACGCAATCATTTTTGAACAAAAGTGAGTACTTTTGAGTGCTATGTAATAAACAAAACGATTCGTAAGAAAATTATGCGTTTTCCCACATTATGGGTAAAATTCTGCCAAATCCAAAGCCATCCTCGTTCTTCCCATTACTTTTAAAACCAAGAGACCAATTATCTTGCTCCAATTGATCTGCAACCAGCTGAGCGTCCTAAAGTAGAAACGCCAGATGCTTAAAACCGACGTGGACGATTCAAAGATTGTTATACCGGAACGATCCGGATTTATAACCGGCCAAGGACTGCCACTTCAGCAGCACTCCTCAACATTTTATGGGGACTGTTTTATGCTGTTACAACAACAACATTCGAAGATTGTTACAAAGAGAGCACAAATAAGGACAAAAAAACAAAGCTTGTATGTTGCTTTTGTATAAAAACCAGACTGCAAAATATCCAAGCGCAGTACAGTGTGGATATACGAATTTAAAATTTTGTTATGTAATAAATAAGTTTAAATTTTTTTGTAGATAATATATGAACTCTCAATATATGTAGGTAGAAGTCTACCCACAATAGCGGAAAACATACATACATCGATTTTAAGTTCAACGAACGTTTAATAATTTCTTTTCAAAATTGCATACAATAACTCGGCAAGGAGTAGAGTGGAGATACGCCAACAATTTAACAGCGCGCAAATAAAATAACAGTAGTGCGATTCACTAACTTTAAACGATGCGAAAATCGCAATTTTCGGCGACAATATTCGTCGTTTGCATTAACTCATTCTTAACGAGACTTAATAGCTGTCTCATGGTAAGGAAAGGAAAAAAAATTAATGAATGCGTGCTGCCGAATAAGTGAAATAAGATACTATTTCATTTAAAACCACAAATATTTATAATTGTTTTTATATATTGCAATATTTCATTGTAGCAGAATTTCGGACTCTCCTCGCCATCAACTCAACTCTTAGGAATATCCAGAATCACCTGCAAAAATGCCACAAGTTTCGTTTTCAAAATTCGCTCCATTATGGGTCATGTTGTGCTCCAGGGTATTTAGATTTAATATTTTTTAATTAGGATCATTTATCTATATATTAAAAAACTATGATTCTGTTTTTATACTAGAATGCTTGATAAAAGTTTGCTTTTACCATTTGCATATTAATTGAATGGTAGATATGGTGCTTCACATAAGCCTCCTATTGATTCTTTAGCGCCAAAGTTGATACATGAATACAATCGACGTTCCCAATATGTAGTGCCTCCCACAAAAGGTGACGAGGCTGAAGCAAACATTTCTTTAACAGCTTGAGGCTCCACTTGATTCATAGAAAACTTGTCTAGCTAAGAAATTAGGTATTCAGCCAAGTCAGGAGTTAACCGATACAGCTTCTGAAATTTTGTTTCACTCAAATGAAAGGGATTGCCCACATCCCACAGTGAACTTCGATCCACTCTTGGAGCGCTTACTTCTTCGTTACTGCATGATAAATCATATGCCAAATATTCAAACGACGTTATTTTACGTTTCTTTTTTAATTTCAAGAAAACAAATCACCGAATTTTTAATTTACCTTTTTGTTGAGCTGAAATCGCGAACCTTCCCTTTCACGATTGTGTTAACAACATTGAATTTATTGTGGTTTAGTTTTCGATAATCGACTAGCTAACGACAACAGCTGATTCGGCTATAGCGAAAATCGTTAAAAAATGGCAGCATCGTTAAGATTTTCGTTAAGATGAGTTAACGATGCGCATATCGTTAAAATATGTACGTTAGTATTTTAGGGCACTACAGGCCCTGCAACAGCCCGTTTAGACCAAACGCTTACAAGTTAAGCAATCGATAATTTAGGCGCTTAAAGTATTTCGCTAGGCGAAACTCGAAGAAGCAGAGCACCATCAAATAAATATATATTGTTTGTATGTATGATGCCTTTATTTTGATTGTGTCATCAAATAACTAATTAGTGAAAATTAAATTCATGTACTTATATAAACCGGAGTAATTAGTGAATTACAGAGTTAGATTTTGCTACACATACCAAATAAATTATAATTGATTACGAACCACTAATTAATCCGTGACACAAATGTACATATATTTTCATATCTATGTCATATTTATCTATGGTAAATGCATTATTGGAGGAAAAAAAACATTTGTATATATCCGCCGTCAAATAAGCAGAAAGATAACCAGTTGTTCGTTATCTGCATTTTTTGTTGTAATGAGAAAAACCGAAATAAGGTGAAGACCTGCACCGCTGACAGAAAATTCCAAAGATTATAAATGAAATTCAAATCAACGCATCACTGTGAGCCATTGATAGCTGATTTCAGTCAGTCAGTTATAGGTAGATAAATAAAAAGTTATTTACGGTTATCGAAAACGATTTGTGGCTACACATGCCACGATATTGCGATTATCAGATTGATACGCCGCTGCTCGTTTTTGCCTCTATTTATAACACTTTCATATATTTATAACACCTTATATCTATGTACCTATGAGTGTCAAAATGTAGATACCACGGATATGTTGGTATTGTTAACAGAGATAGAAATAAGTTCCTGAATGGTGCGCGAATATTTTTGTAAAGTATAATAGTCAATTAATGAAAATTTTAAATATTCTCGACTCGAATATTAATAGTTACCGAAAACTGGCTTAGATAGACACAAATCGATTTAATTAGGGATTTCCTAACTTATCGATTACCTTCGACAATAATTAATAATCTTACTAATATCATAAGTACGGATGTTTTTGCTTGACTGAGTATGTGATTCAGTTTTCACGCCTAACTGGTTGGACGGATTTGCATAAAGGTGATATTTATAGCCTATAAACTTGATTAATAAATAGGGTTGCCACCTGTTAAAAAACTTATGGTCAATTAAATAAATAATTGAAATCACACATTTCTATATGACGACTAGTTATATTTGTTATCATAGAAGCAATTTTTTTTAAAGGAGTTGCCACCTGTTTAATAGGTAACTTTCGATTGCGAAATTAATGAAATCACATATTGAAATGTGAAGGCTGCCATCTGTTTAAGTGTATGTTATGGAATATTAAATAAAATTTTACCATATGAGTGTTAAACTTAAACAAAATCGAGAAAACTCAATATAAACATCTTTTGTGGAGAGGATTGCCACCTGCCTAAGAAATAAACCAAAATTAAAAAATGTTAAATCAAATATTGCAATTTGGATTTCAAACGAAGGATTTAAAAAAAATGCTTTATTTTGCAAATACTTTTTGAGAGGGTTGCCACCTGCTTAACAAATTATCCAAATAAAATTAAGGTATTAAGTTAAACGTCTTTATGTGGCAAGAGATTCAAAAGAAGTAGGCGTAAGAAAACTTAATCATGAAAATGTGTTCAAAAACAGTGTTGCCACCTGTTCAAAAATACGAAATTAAATTGCCACAGTTCAATTAAAAATTTTTCAAAACAAATGTTAAAATTTGGGCCGCAAACGAAGGAGTTTAAAAATATTTTTATTTTGAAAATACTTATTGAGAGGGTTGCCACCTGCTTAAAAAGTGTCTAAGTAAAATGAAGGTATCAAGGTAAACGTCAAGGCGTAAGAAAACTTAATCACGAAAATGTGTTTAAAAAAGAATGTTGCCACCTATTTAAAGATATAAAATATAATCAATCTTTGAGCTTACTGAAATATGGCAGCATTACTGTGAAACGAAGGCGTTTATACGAAAACACCTTTTAGACAACGTTAATTCAAGTTAATTGATAAGGTAAACGAAATTCTATTATACTGGTGTCAAACGAAGCAATTTTTAAGACTACTTATTTCAGAAACGTATATAAAGAAGGTTGCAACTCATCAAAAAAATTGATTTCAACTAAATTTATAAAATAAATTAATAAGTTTAGATTCCTGTACGGAGAGCCAAAATATTAAAACTATTTTGGGCATCGGATAGAAAATTAAGTTTAAATATTTTGCATCTTCATATTATGGCAATCTGAAGTTTGAGTATTAAAGATTCTCGATATTAAATGAAAAATAATTTAATTTTAATTTTTTGATTCACCAGAGAGGTAATCTGAAGATAGCGCCTAGTGCGACACACCTTAATCGTCACCAATCGGGACCAACATTTATACAATGATATCTTAGACAATATAGGAATCGATTTCGGGTATTACTAGATGCAAAACGTAATAATTTAAATTTTTTTGAGTCTTCCTAGGGTAATCTGAACTTTCAGTGATGCGCAACAGGCCGTAACCGTCTACCGCCAAAATTCATTTATGATATTCTTAGCCGAGGTATTGCCGAAAAAGCGGGTGAGGTTGATAAAAATCGTGCATTTGATTTTTTTTTTAAGAACAACCCTAATATATCAAATAGCATGAATGTTGCCAACTTATTTATTAAAACTTAGCGCAAAAACAAATGAACGGAGTTATTCAAAAAAACCGTATTTGTACTTCAATTTCGAGGAATATTGAAAGGTGTGCTGCTGGTGCAATAAGAAACCATTTAAAATTTTAAAAAATAAATCCGCTAGGGGACAGTTGAGGCGAGCTACTCTGAAAATTTGTGTTTATGATCCGATTTTGATGCAATTAGAAACATCAATAGGGGTGGGACAAGGGATATGTTGTTTTACGAAAAATATACCCACTAGATGACGTTTGAATCAATATGTAGCATATAAGGCATGCCGCTAGGACAGCAACATATTCACAAGTTTTTACTATCTATTATTTTGTGTTTAATTTAAGCAATATTTTCTTTTTAAAAATAACTCATTCTATAGCAGACTCCAGTTAAATCCAAGTTTCAAAATTGGTTCAAAAGGTGGGAAAACGCAAAAAAAAAAATACACTACAATCTTACGAGTACGCAATTTTATAGCTATATTAATTTAGTATAACAAACTGCAAGTTTTGTGGGGCTAAAATTTACATTTGATTTTTGGCAATTTTTCCCCAAACGCACCCCCGTTTTTTTTTTTTTTTGATGTGGTATTAACCGCTCAACTCCGTCATAAAAAAAAATTTCAAAAATCAACGGTAATGTGTAGCTACTTGAAACTAGCACACTATAACAAATTCCCGTTTTATGGTAGCCGACTTGCAAAAGAACTCGCCAGGTCGGATAAAATTTCCTTTAGCTGCAAAAGCAACCCTGTTAGCAACTTTCATGAAACAGAGAATGATTTAGTGCTATTTAAGCACGAAAAATAGGTGTCCTGGAAAATTTTTGGTTTATCTTGTTATATATTTATAAATACCATGTAAATAAAAAGTGATTAGGTGTTAAACTACTTTTCCATATTTATAGTGTTGTTGCTTTACATGCAATTCGTTATCCAACCTAGTGTTCTTTTGCAACTAGGTTACAAATAAACAGGCCTAAATTAGATTTGTCATAGCAAACACCAACAACTACACATTCATTGTAATAACCCACTTAAATTATGTTGGGATTTAGAAAGAAAACTGGAAAAATCAACAGCAGTTCACAGTGTTCTCCTTGGTTCCTTTGTTGCGTTTTTGGCCAACCAGGCGGGGAGTTCAAATTCATTCTGAGTCTAGAAAGAAATCTGATAAGGAGATGTGGTGATCTCCAAAATAGTAGTTATACTTTCTTATGCTCTGATTTTTGTGGCCCTTTTTCCAATACTTTCTTAATAAAAACTGGGTTTGAACTTAACAATTATTGCTGATAGAAAAATAGATAGTCAGAACTTATGAATATGAGGTTGCACTATTGTTAAGTCGTGCACCGTATGTACAATATATATTGATGCACATGCATTTCCTCGCAAATAACTCCTGCATCTAATACTGCGAGCTAAATATTTTTCTACCGCCACCTTGCCATAAAATTGTGTTTAAAAATGCAACAAATTGCAAAGCAGTATATCACGCGCACATTGAAATGCATCAACCGAAAACGATTATTAGCAGGAATTCCCAAAAATAACCCAGCTCTACCAAATGTATACAATTCTTAGAGAAACATCTAAATTTTCGGCGCTACGTTCAAATTGGCCAGTATAAGCCATAAATACGCAAAGTGCATATCCAAATATGTAATATGTCTACATATTAGTTTGGGACAAGAGTAAAAGAATTTTTTTTTCTTATCTAATTCAAAAGTTTACTTAAAGAGAATTTTAACGTTCCATACATAGTACCCTTGACACGATCTAAAAAAAGCAGCCATACTAAAATTTTTTTTATACCAATCAGTAGATATTTTTGTTTGCTATTTGTCCATCTCATCTTGAAACGAAGCATCTCCTTCAACCATTGCATTCAATTTATTAATTTCTAAATGAAAAAAAATTAATTTTAATTTCCATAAAATTACAAATTCGTGTGTGCGTTGAACCTGCTTTACATTAATCTTAGTTGTTTTTAGCAGAAGTTACTAAAATTCGGTCGAATCAAGTTTTCGGAGATAACTAAAAACTATTTTTTTATTTGACGACCACCCCAGTCTAATAAAATTACATTTTCATACACAGCTACCATATACGATCGTGCAATTACATTTGCAGGGGTGCAGAGTTGGGCCTATAAAAATTTGTTTACAAACATTTCACATTACACGCCTGTAAATTTGTTTACACATAAAACAAGAGGATACTGCAAACCAAAAAACAAAGAGAAGTCGAGTGTTTAAAATAAAACAATTTGTAAAAATTTATAAAAATTCGACGAGTACAATAAACGCTCGAAATAATTAAATTAGATATCTTTGTATATTTCAATTATATAATTATTTCTTAATCAATTTTCAGTTTTGCTAAATTTTGTATTTTAAACAAGAAGTGAAAATCCCCAGTTAGCTTATTACTAGTCAATCGGAAACATAATGCTATACCAAATTTCTACTTCCAACATTTTGAAAGCAGTTATAAAACAAACAGAAGTAAAATTAAATACATATGTGAGTAAGAGTAGTATAGTAGTAATAGTGCTTAGTAGTACCTATTTAGTAGTAATAGTAGTTAGCAGTACTCAGTAGAAGCAATTGTAAAAATAGTAGCAGAGATTAGTAAAATTAGTAGTAGAAATTAGTAAAAATAATAGTAGCTATAAGTGGAGGCATTATTTAAAGCTATGGTGGAAATTACTAAAAATAGTAGTAGTAGTTAGCACTAATATTAACGCAAATAGTTGTAGTTAGTTATTTATATAGTAGTAGAAATTATTACTAAATATAGTAGTAGAAATTAATAAACTCAGTGGTAGTTTATACTAGAAGCATTAGCAAAACTAGTATTAGAAATTAATAAAAAGTAGTAGTAGGCAAAAAAAAGGAGCACTACCAAAAATAATAGTAGAAATAAGTAAAAATAGTACCAGTAATTAGAAGTAGTATTAGCAAAAATAGTACACGAAATTATAAAAACAGTAGTAATAGTAGTAGAAATTACTTAAAATACGAGTAGTAAGTAGTAATGGCATAACTAAAAATAACAGTTGAAAATAGTAAAAAGAATTCTCGAGCATTAGAATAAAAGTAGTAACTAGTGGTAGCACTAGTAAGGAAAGTAGTAGGAATTGGTAAAAATAGTAGTAGTTAATAGTACAAATAGTAATAGTATTAGTTATTAGTAGTAGCACAGTAGTAGTCATTATTAGTACCATTAGTAAAAATAGTATTAAAAAATAAGTAAAAATAGTACTAACAATTAGAAGTAGCATCAGTAAAAATAGAACTCCAAGTTATAAAAGAAAGTAGTAGTAACATGTATCATTAGAAAAAAATAGTAGTAGCAATTATTTAAGATAGTAGTAGTAACTAGTACTGGCATAAGTAATAAGAGTAGCAGAAATTAGTAAAAATAGAAGTAGAAAATAGTAAAAATAGTAATAGTAGTAGTTATTGGTAATAGCATAGTAGTAGTAAAAGTAGTACCGTAAGTAAAAATAACAATATAAATTTGTAAAAATAGTACTAGTTACAAGTAGCATTAGTAAAAATACTAGTCGAAATTGTACAAAATGGTAGTAGTAACATGTTGTTATATTAGAAATAAATAGTAGTAGAAATTACTTTAAGACGAGTAGTAAGTAGTGCTGTCATAAGTAAGAGTAGTAGTAAAAATTAGTAAAAATAATTCTCGAACATTAGAATAAATGTAGTAACTAGTGGTAGCACTAGTAAGAAAAGTAGTAGGAATTGGTAAAAATAGTAGTAGCTAATACTAAAAATAGTATTAGGAATTAGTAAATATAGCAGTAGTTGTTAGTAGTAGCATTAGTAAAAATAGTACTATAAATTAGTAAAAATAGTAGTAACATTACTAAAAATGGCAATTAGTAATAGTAACAGTTAGTAGTGTAGTGCAAGTAGTAATAGTTCTACTTAGGAAAGGAAACATCGTTATGCTCTACAACTTCTGTCTATTGATGGATTAATTTCGCTTTGTTAAACTCGGGAAACAACTAGATGTGTAGTTTTAAATTTCACGGCATTTTGGAAGAGTCCATAAAGCAACTGAGTTTTATTTCTTTAATTTTTTATTTTCGTTCGTTTCGTGAAAAAACAATGCAATCCAGTAAAGCTCCAAAAATGTGAAATTAAAAACAGTCTGTGAAATAACAAAAAAAGGGTGTCATATACAGAACAATAGTAATCAAGAAAATTGGGATGTGTATATAAGTAGTTCGCAGTTTTGCTTTTTCTGCGGTCATAGGCTTGTATTACACTATTGGTGGAATGTATTCATATCAAAAAGCTGGATTCGAACAAATTATATTTAAAAGAGACAATATCGAATGAAGCAAATTGTTAACAATGGTCGATCAATTGAGTGGGGAAGGCTTTAATTTAGTTTATGAGGAAGCTATAAATAATATTCCAAATTTAAATCAATACTTACCGTAAAGCGAGGAAATTAAAAAAAAACTGGAAATGTAGAATAAATGTTCGTATTAAGTTGTTAAAAAATAAATTAGATAAAAGCAAATGTTAACAAAAACTAGTACGACAAAGTTTTTGTTTAATTATGACTTAAACGATAATGTAAATTTCAATCGGGCTTCATTGTTGCAGTGATCATTTATGGGTTAAGTTAATATAAATAAACTTTTGACATAATAAGACTACTTGACTTAATAAGACCTAGCTTTTTTCACAAATGTGATGCAGAGAGTTCCTTTTTTTTTGTATTTTGTAAAATTATTTATTAAATCTCTGTCTATAAATAATTTTTTCACACTTTCGCAAAATTAAAACACGTTTTTACACTGAAATATTTTAAGTTATTCATTCTTGTTTCTCGCATGTTCTTTGTGTGTCGTATTTGGGTTCTGGCACATCGCTGCGGGAAAATCCAATTGTTATATTCTTTCATTTTTATTATACACCAACGACGCGTCCATTGTAAATATAAATCGCACCATGCAATATTCGCAAACGATACGGTCTTAATTGTCACGGGAAATTAGTTTTCATGCCTAACGCATTGCGTAGATTAAAGCCCACAGTACCGTCATATCTCATCGGATGATAAGATAAATAGAGCGAATAAAATTAGCCGACTTATTTGAAATACTTGTTGTATTTCTAAGCATTTTATTTATATGACACGAAAAACGTGCAAGTTGTTAATGTTAATAAATAAAACTGCAATATAATTACATTCTTTAGTAGGATTGCTAAATATAATTAATTAAACGAGTACTAGAGGCTGATCTTTGTATTTTGCGCCCAACCCAAAATGAAAAAATATATTTACTTTTATTTTCCTTTTAATCAATTTTCGAAACACTTATGCCACTCTGAAGTAGGGATGAAATTATGGTGTGCAAAAATCGATGCTTTTACTTGGAAGTAGAAAAGAAAGAAAGTTTCGATACCTGGAAAATATCGCATGTGAATTAAAAACACTTATGTCATATTCGGGTATTCCGTATGAACTAAGTTAAATTTTATTTTTTAAGTAATTTTTTCAGGGAATCCCTAAACTCTAAATAATTAAAGTTAATAAAAGTATAAGAACTAAAAATGAATAAAAATAGTACTACAACCATATGTTTAATGATGCAAATTCAAATACTTAGCCTTTTTTATTTTAATTATCATTTTAATGTTTAATCTTTTTTAATACATTTTCAATGCTATTTTTCAATACTATGAAGAAGAATTCCACCAAATCGATGCGATTGCGGTATAAAATTGTATTTTTTGGAAGCTACAGAAAAATAAAACAACAATGAAAGTTAAAGTAAAATCAAACAAAGAAAAGAAACCAAAACAGTTTTTTTTTGTAGTTTTGGTAATTGAAACAAAGAGTTATGATTTTTAGTCAAATATGCCTATATCGTTTAGACAACAGGTACCCTGCGTATATAGCTATCCCTGGACAGATTTTAGTAGGGACAGTAACAGTTACAATTTTTATTATAAAAGTCGTTCATTAACGGGTGTTTTTCATTTTTTATTTAATTACTCATTAAATAATAGTTGTTTTTGATTTTTAATTCATTAATCCATTTAAAATTCAAATGTGACAATTGTTTTTTATTTATATTTTAAAAATCGGAAATGACAGTTATTTTTTTATATCTTTTAAAAATCCGAAATAAAAGTTATTTTTGATTTATATTTTATAAATCAAATATAAGTGTTAGTTTTAATTTGTATTTCATAAATCAAAAACAACAGTTATTGAAAACTTTTATTTGTAAAAGTTAGCAATATAAATCAGTCACTGTCTTTTAGTTTTTAAGTCTATAATAGTATAAATAAAAAATAATTTTTTAGTTTACCAACAATTTGTTTTCTGCGAAAAATTAAAATGTATGATTTAAAAATATAAATGTCAGTGAATGATTTACATTAATGACTTTTATAGATAAACGTCTTTTATAACTGTTATTTTTGATTTATAAAACAAAAATTAAAACTAATTGTTATTTATGGTTTTTATTTTATAAATCAAAAGTGCCCTTTATTTATGATTTTTAAAATGAAAATAAAAAAATTATTTTTATTTTAGATTAATAGAATTAAAATTACAAATAACTGTTACTTTTTTAAATTTTGGATGAAAATTAAAAAAAAAGGTTTTTAATTTTGATTATCAGTGAAATAAAAAATCCATTGGTATATTACACTTGGCTATATTTATTTCTTAGTGAATTTTTCAATGGCAGTTTTCAAAACTAACTGTTATTTTCCATCCCTGGATTTTAGTCATTACCAGAAGGCCAAAAGGACACAGAGTGATTATGAAAACATTATTATACTTTTTGGTCATCAGTAATACATAAGGTGACTCAAACAACTGATCACATGGAAATATTTTAAAATATTTACATATACATAGAATAAAATTTCCAACTTTGTACAAAATTTTTAAAAATATTCATACAAGTTTCAAACCTTTTAATCAGAATTTCTAGAAAACTTTTGAATACGCAGTTTCGCGGCTCATTCGGTTTTACGATAATAATGCGCATGGCTACAGAATTTTCGAGAATTTCGTCAGAAGTTTGGAACGTTTATTTATGGTTTTTAATTTAATTTAATTTAATTTATATTTAAGACTATATAAGACTATACTTCACAGGACCATTGTTCGTCTTCATTTACTTTCTATTTATGGTTCTTATTTCTGTTTTTCGGTGCGGTCCGCACCTACTGTTCTGCATTTCCTTTCCTCATTAAATTTTTTCAGTCTTTTTAATGTGCTCTCCTTTTTCAATGAGCACTGTTGTTTTCGTTTTCTTAAATAAAATATATTAAAATTTAAATTTTGTATGGTGTTTCCTTCCTTGCCTATTTGTATTTATCGTTTTTCTCGCTAGGTATTAGTGAAATTTTACCGAAATCCAAATTTTTTCAATAAATTTGATATTGTTTATTGCTTTTTTCGTTGAGGTTTAAGGTCGTGAGTACTAAAAGAACAATTGCAAAGGCTATTTGGTTTTAATATAACCTGATAGAAATACTGATGCGAAGTTCTAGTCAAAATAAAATCGAGTTTACAGTCAATTTAAGCTTCGACTAACTTTAAAGTCGACTTCATTTTGACTTCTCCAAATGTGCATCATTATACCAAATGAAAATTCATTTGATCAGCTCTTTCGACCACTTTGATAAGAACAACTGCAATTAATAATAAGGGCTTTTGTATTTGAATTTAAAAATTCAGCTCCGAATTCTGAAGATAAAATTAAGGATTTGAGGAAATGATCATCCATCCTACGAGTATAAATACCTAGGTATATGATGCAAAAAAAGAACCTAAGAAAATTATTCCTTATTTTGATGTAATTTTTTCACCAAATTGCGATATTTTCTTACGATTTCGTAAAGGTTTCTTGAAAATGAATAGAAACCTACATAAAATGAAATATATATTATCCAAAAGTAGCAGGTATTTGATAGTTGTTTTCTTCAATCCAGTTAATTTGTTTTTGAGCTGTGAAAAAATTGCATAGCTGCAACCGGAGTCGTATCTAGGAAGAATTCTGTAGGGGTTCTGCGCCCCCTCGAAATGCAGCATGCCCGACATAGAATATAAAGAATTATTCCTTATGGGGAAGTCGCTAGCTTTTATACTTTAATTGCGTGTTAAATAATGCAGCAAATGCGTAATATTTGAAGGAATCGAGTTTATATTCACACAAAAGTTGTACACAGTAAAACGGGTACGGGTTGCTGGCCAAAAATTAAAGACGCCCTAATTATAATGGTTTTTGTTTTTTTGTTTTTTGTTGTTTGTTTAAAATGTTTTATTCAGATCAGTATTTTTTTAAAGTGATATACATTAATATAGCAAAGGGATTTTATATAAATTTCCCTAAATTTTAATTTATGTTATTTTTTGTACCAGCGGTCTTGCATAACTTCCGTCATGTAAAGTAGATGCGTTATATGAAAACAACCGCTATTTTTACCCACTTCAGGCTTACAATTTATTATTGTAAAATCAAATGAGCCGCAAAACTGCGTATCCGAATATTTAGAAAATTTTGGATACGTAGTTCAATTTTAATAAAAAAAAATGTGCAAGTTTCAAGTGGCTTTAAATTCGCATACATTTTTGATATTTTTGTTTGTGTCGCATAATCTTCCACACAAAAAAAAATTTTAAGCATTCGTTATATGGAGGAAAACGTACAACACCGTCAAAAAAAAATTTTTAGTCACTTGAAACTTGCACTTTATTATTATGAAATAAATTGACTACAAAACTGCATACTCAACATTTTTTCACAAATCATTATTAAAGTGTTGAAAATTTTGAGGAAAATTTTTTTTAAATTTTTTGGAATTCTTATAAATTTTTTAAAAAATTTTATTTATATGGTTTTTATAGAAATAGCTTAACTTTTAAAAAATAGTATTTCAAATAAACTTCAGTGTCAAAAATATATATTTTTTTTTAAATTTGTTGCTATACTATGCACAACACTGTTTTATAGTTTCCGGTTACCTGCAAATATTTACTATAAGCTACTTCGCTTGGAAACACCTTTTCCAGCTTTTTGCGTTTGGAACAGGCTTATCTATAACAAATGGTTTTCAAACTATGGAATTTGTCGCTGACGTTGACAAGAATGGTGGACAAAAATATTGCGCCGTCCCGCGGCGATTGGCATTTAAAATTTACCAAATTGTGAAAATATGATTTACAGGCAGATATTTAATAAATAAATCTACAAAATATTAACAACAATTTGACTCTTTGCGGTTCCTTTGTAAAAACGAAAATAAAAAGCTTTAAAAAGTACCGGTATCACTTTCGGCTTCACCTTCTGTTTTCACTCCTTTCCTGGTAAATCACCAGATTCACCATTGTTTATCTATACTCGTATAAATATTATGAAATTACTTTGCAACTATACAAATAAATGATAAACTCACACAAAATTCGGCAGGAATTAAATTCGTATTTTTTATTTGAATAAAAATCATTTGAAATCTCACTGCTGGTATTGCTAAAAATTTTTTGCGTTCATTAATTGTTATTTAAATAAATTGCTGAAATGCCTCTGCCGCGCATTGCTATGGGAAAAAATTCCATATATTCAAATATACATACATACATATATAGTAGTATATACTAGTAGTAAACGAGTAAATATTGCCAACAAAATTGTGGCTCAACGAAATTAAAATTATGGCCACTGATTATGTGTCGAAATTTGAAATTAATATGATTTAATGAGTTTTATTCAGCGTTGTGCGTTGAAATATTTCCGCAAAATTAAATAAGTGTGCGCGAAATGACACGCATAGTAGATATTTATGAAAATACATATGTATATGTATGAAATGGCGTTTAATTGCATGCCACACACACACGCTAAATAATTTAAAGTTTAACAAGCATTAAAAGTGTTCTTTGACTATTGGAAATTAAATAAATTTGTGTTTGTGAAATAATCTCCCCATAAAGTGTTTGAAATGGGCTTTCGAATTTGCGAGTATTCTTACAAATAAAATTTAATTTGTTAACTTCTTTAGCGGCAGAAATTTTTTACCTCGCGTAACGAAAGTCGCGTCAGAATTGCTTTACTAATTTCTACCACTATCATTTCTACCACGAGTTTTAGTCATTTCTACCATTACTTTTACTAATTTCGTCTACTATTTTCACTAGTTTTACTAATTTTTACTAATTTCTTCCACTATTTTTTACTAATTTCTACCACTATTTTTACTAATTTCTGCTACTATTTTTGCAAATTTCTTCCACTATTTTTACTAATTTATAGTACTATTTTTTTTTACTAATTTCCACCGCTATTCTTACTTACTTCCTCCAATATTTTTACTAATTTCTACCACTATTTTTTCTAATTTCTTCTACTAATTTGCTAATTTTTACCACTATATTTAAAAATGATATTACTAATACGTAGTACAACAATTTATACTTACTTCTACCACTATTTTTATTAATAGTTCTACTTATTTCTACCACTATTTTTACTAATTTTTCCCACTATTTTTACTAATTTCTTCCACTATTTTTACTAATTTCTACCACTATTTTGATTAATTTCTACCACTATTTCTATTAATGCTACTACTAATTCCTACCATTATTTTTACAAATTTTTTCCACTATTTTTACAAATATTTCTACTTTTTTTTACTAATTTCTTCCTCTATTTTTACTAATTTCTACCACTATTTTTATTAATTTCTACCACTTTTTTTATTAATGCTACCACTAATTTCTACCACTATTTTTACTAATTTCTAATACTATTTTTACTAATTTTTTCCACTACTTATACTAATTACTGCTAATATTTTTACTTATATCTATCACTTTTTTATTAATGCTATTACTAATTACTACCACTATTTCTACTAGTTTCTACCGCTAATTTTATTTATGCTTTTACTAATTTCTCACACTAATTTTACTAATTTCTTTCACTATTTTTATTAATGATACTACTAATTTCTACCACAATTATACTAATTTCTTCCACTACTTTTACTAATTTCTTCCATTATTTTCCCTAATTCTACTGTTAATTATTAAGACTACTTTTATTAATTTCTACGCATGATTTTTTTGTATTTTTGTTTTGAATTTTATGAATGTTCTAGCTTATTCGCTTTTCCTTTTTTCTAGTTTTACTTAGTACATCGTTACAAATTAAGATATTTTGCCTTTCTCGCAGATATTTCCGCAATAAATATCTACACATAAATATTGTGCGAATAAATAAAGCTTTTTTATTTTATTTCGTATTGCATGGCAGCATGTGGGAATATAGAAAATTCGTAGCAAAAGTATAGAAAAATATCCAATCGAAATAAAAAATTTTTTTTTTTCATTTGTAGATAGGCGAGTGAACACAAATAGAAAAAAATTAAAAAATTATGGCAGCTTAATGCACGAATTTGCGCTACAAATCTATAATATATTTTGTAGTAATTTAAAATCCCTTCTCAAGAAAATATAATGGCTAATGCAGTCGAACTTCTATAATTCAAATCACCATTATCCAATGAAAATATTCGACTAATGGAAGCTTCGAATTATAGAATGAATTTTTTTTTCTAGAGACCACAAGTATGTAAGATGCATCTGAAATAATGAACACATTTTTTTTATTCAATACAATACATACAATACATAAATGTAAATGTTACAATGAATTAACATAGAGGCCTTTTCTGATGCAATTCCAACTCGTTTTGGTGATGGTGTTCTTGAGTCCGACAGCGCTCGAATAGATTTCGAATAGTTTTGCAATCGTTTTCGTTTCGAGTCCATAATCAGTTTGAGTTTCAGCTCTTGTCAATTACTTATGTTTCTTCAAAATATTAACAATGCAGTTTGGGTGCAGTGGGAGAAGAAAACATTTTATTACGCGTTCAAAATAATAAAAATCATTTGCTTATGAAAACTGGAATCCAAGAAAGTTTGTCCTATAAAGAAATTTACATTAGACCCGATTATTTGTGTCCGACTTGCAAAAAAAACGCTCCAGGTCGGATAAAATTTCTTCTAGTTGCAAAAGCAACTATGTTAGCATCTTTCATGAAAAATGCGATTTGTTTGTGTAGCCAGTTATCTATATATTTGAGAATACTATATAAATAAAAACAAATTAGATCTTAAACTGAAATTTCCCACTTATTTTTGCGGGCTCATTTCCAATAGCGCAGTTTTTTTCACTTTCCAACACTACATCACTACGTTGGATATCATTTTACCAAGTCGGGTCAACTCGCATATTTTTCCGAGTTAGTAATGTTACTTTACATGCAATTCGTTATCCTATCTAGTGTTCTTTTGCCACTAAGTTACAAATAAACGGGCCTATTAGAAACACTTCTTAATTTCCTTGGTTTTGTTTCGAATTTGTTAATGAAGTTTGTTTACAAATAGAACCAGCTGATATCAATGGTACTATCGTAGGGGTTGCCAACAGTCGAAGATTCGGTATAAAAACTGTGATTCAACTAATATTTTTCCACAAAACGTATTAATTTAACAGAACCAATGTATTTTTGTAATGCTTTTCAAATATTTACTAAAGAGCGAACGAATATAAAACGAATAACAAATGTCACGAACCTGAAAGCTTAAGTTCGAATATTATTTCTAATGCATGACAACATTGAACTCTTCGAAGAGTATTGCGCATAGGTGGAGGTGGAATCAAGAACAGGTCGGGTGCATGCTGATCGTTTCCCCCGTGTTTATTTAAGTAGTTTTTAAACAGAAACTTTCCGGGACAGATTTATCGAACTAATACAACGAATACAGATTAGAACAGTAAAGACTCATGAATCTTCCCAACAATATGAACTTTTAAATATAAAAGGTTTGGCTGACGAACAACAAACAAATTTGGGTTTAATTTGCCAATTGCTTTTCATTTCGACTGGTCAAAGCCAAAACTTTTCAAGCTAAAAAAATTTGATCGAAATCGAAATGCAGAACAGGCCTGACATTCAAAAATTAGTGATTGAAACCACAATTTCATTGTGGGGGTTTCAGTAAAAAAGCTCTATAGCCATTTTGAAATTGTCTCTGTTTACGCACCCCTCTAAATTTTAAACGTAATCTCGTTGACCGTTGTTAGTTAAAAAATGTTTGCCTATCAAGATTCGATTATATGTAGCTTGATGCTTGAGTTCTGACCAAATGTTTGGACCTTCTTTGGCATAGTTATATTTAATAAAATACAATTTCCACTCAGAAATACCACTTTTGATAATCGAATTTTGATATACAAATTTTACGTTTTTTTTTCTTGTCTTCTTTAACATTTACTAATCACAATAAGTAAATTATAGAGTTGCATAGGCGGAATTGAATAAAATTCAGTACAATTTGGAAAATATTATAAACTCTTTAATTTAAGAATAATACTTACAAATGGCATTAAATTAATGTTTTTAAATACGTGGCGACAATTATTAAGTATATTTTCATAAATAAGTTTTTTAACCCCTTTCACTCTTAATCCCATTACGTGATACTTCCTTTAACTTAATAATTTAATTTAATTTTCTCTTTCCAGCATGTGGCAATCCTCTTCAAAAATATTTTCAAAATTATGCTTTCTTAAAACTCTTTCGTTATCTTTCAATGCTTTATTTAACTTATTAAAATTAATTAATTTTTGTAACAGGTGGCAACCCTCTACAAAAGTATTTTTGAAATTAGGTTATTTTAAAACTTTTAGTTTGTCACTCATATGGTAAAACATCATTTATTTTTTAAATTTAACTTGGAAGGCATTTAAACAGGTGGCAACCTTCTTTCAAAAAACAATTGTGATATGAAACTTTATTAAGCCCTTTTCATACATATAGTAATAATATTACAATATTTGATTTCATTCATTTCTTGACTTGGCATACATGGAACGTACGTTTCATTTTAGTTGAGAAATGAAATTCTGAAGTGCACGCAATCCTTTCATCGAATACGGTTACAATCCAATACCTATTCGTTTAATGGAAAGCATAAAATTTGTTCTTAGTATACCTTCCGATTTTATTTTAGATTACCTCAACGAATAACAAATTTCTCTTCTTTTTTATTTTCCCGAACAGGAATTGACGGTATATCCCAATGTGACGTATGTTTTTTGTACATTCTCGGAGCACAACTCATTCATCACCACAGCCAACTATCAAATTATTTTCTTCGCTTTTTCCTACCTACTGCCGCTGATGGTAATTAGTGGTTTGTATGTTCGTATGATTATGCGTTTGTGGCATCAGGGTAGTGGCGTTCAAATGTCTGTCAAATCCCAGCGTGGCCGCAAACGTGTCACACGTCTAGTTGTGGTCGTTGTTGTGGCATTCGCCTCACTTTGGCTGCCAGTACAGGTGAGTGGGTGATAAAATCCAAAAATTTACGCATCTAAATTAATCCACACATACATACTTATAAAAATATATCACACACAACTAAATATAATAAATGCATATCCTTTCGAGAAAATCCTAGCAAATGAAAAGGATCGGCGCGCAACGGCATTCAGAAATTGTATTAGTACCAGGAATAATAAGTAGGTTATATTCCCAAACTTTAGAAGTATAATTGTGATATCCTCATATATGTAAGAAAAGATGTAAAAATAAGAAAAAAACATAGTGTTCACAATACCAAAAATATATCGATGGCAGATAAGACCGCCTCTCTAATAGACAAGCAAACTTTAGTATAGAACCTAAATCTCTGGAGTTCATACCGCAATCCGTTGTTAGGCATTCATCCAGATTCGTTTCACGTTTGTTCATTAGTGCAGGGCATTGGTACAATATATGTTTCCTTTTCTACTCTGCAAAATATACAATATTCATCCGAGAAAATACCCAGTTTGGTCAGGTGATATTTTAACCTGCAACGTACTGTAAGAATCCCCGTAATAAAAATGCTTCTGGTTTTCCTCGATGCATGCATTCTACAAAACCTTTTAGATTATATGATGCTAGAAGCGCTTTGGAATGCTCTAGGCATGTTGTATTTCCCCAGTGGGCTTTCTCCTCTTCCTAAAATACGTCTGGGTTGATTCTGAATAGGTAAGAGTTTTACCTGCTATAATATCCAGAACGTAATTGAGCCAGAGTGACGCGGGATACACGAGACAGCTGGTTCCCCGCCTCTGCCTTGGATGGTGGTTTGACCCCCCGAGGACGACATTCACAGGGCGAGAGTTGACAAAGGTGGTAATTGTATCTCGATGAATGTCGTCTAAGGCCACTCGGTAGGCAGCAGGGTCCAGTCTTTTGATAGCGAATGACTGAATCTTATCAAACATTTCAAGAAGATGCCTTCTGACGCATATCGGAACTGCTTGGTGAGCTTAAAATTCTGCTCCCTAACTGGGTGTAGAGGTTCAACTGGTGACATCAGAAGGCATCCTGTTGCTGTCCAGAGTGCTGCGTTCTGGGTACCCTGCAGGCTTATCCACTGGGTCCTACTTTTCCTAGGCGATCACATTGAAGCGGCATAGCTTAGAAGCAACCGGTCAATCACCAAGTGCTGCCGACTAGCGGCTTGGTGACTTTTTTGTGATGTGTTGCAGTAACCTAAACAATGGGGGTTTCACTGCAAAAATTCCCCGTGCGTGAGACATCGAAATGACCTACCGAATTTCTGTTTTGTTGAGTTGTCTAAAAAGTTACGCCAGCAAACCGAAGACCATTGATGAGCTCAAGACCAATATTCCGAAATAGCTGCCACACCAACCGAAATACTCGAGTAGGTGATGGAAAATGCCCCAAAAAAAAAAGAGAGTGGTAAATTGAGTGGTAATTTAATCGACGTTGTTGGAAAGTAGTTCACAAAAATTGTGAAGGAATGAAAAAAGTTCAAAAGTTATTCAATATTAACATACCGGGGGAACTGATGGCGCACTCTGCTTATGTTCATATATTTATCTCTCAAAACCATTGGGCCGTGACGCAAAATTGTAGCGCGACCTTTAAAAATCACTCTCATCCCGCTAAATAAGTTTTACTTCGAGAATTGGTTTCTTTCTTCTAAAGTTCTTACATAATCAATACATTCTTTATGGTACGACAATGTCATGGAGACGCTAGAAAAATCACAGTGAAACCAAATTTGATATTATAATGCACCTAGTTGATTCAATATTTAACGGTTTAAATACTGCTTTAAGATTTTATTGTATAATTTATGACACATGATTATATTTAAATAAATGGTGTTTCATCTGATCTAAGTCATATTCCTGCGGGGGTCCCTCAAGGTTCTGTACTGGGACCAATCCTATACAACATCTGCACAAGTGACATTCCCACAGCTAGCAGCAGTCATTTGTCTATGTTTGCAGATGATACAGCAGTTTTTACTTCAGGAAATAGCCCATTAAAATCATAAGTAACATCCAGACCTCGTAAGAGGTCATTGCCAAATATTACAATCGCTGAAAAATTGAAGTAAACTCTAGTAAAACTAAAGCTATATTTTTCACACGTAAGCGAAAAACATCTAAATCAGCTGCATCTAAATTCAATTGACATACCATGGAATGATTCTTTGAAATATCTTGGACTATACCTAGATAAAAAAAGACTACTGTTTGGGCTTCACATCCAACAATCCCTTCTAAAAGCCAACAAACTGCATCTAAATTCAATTGACATACCATGGAATGATTCTTTGAAATATCTTGGACTATACCTAGATAAAAAAAACTGTTGTTTGGGCTTCACATCCAACAATCCCTTCTTAAAGCCAACAAACTAATTAAAATCTTATACTCATTTATAATTCGCAGGTCACAACTAGCTACTAATAACAAATTAATTATCTACAAAGCTATTTTCAAACCTATTTTAAGCTACGGTTGCCCAGTATGGTATAACTGCGCGAATTGCCACATTGATAAATTACAGATCTTTCAAAACAAAACCCAAAAAATGATATTTAACTTACCCTTCTTTTATTCTACTGAAAGATAACACAACAAATCATAATTAAAACTCTATCAAGTTAACTAGTTTTTATTTTAGTTTTAATTTAGTCCTAAGTGTTTGTATACGGGTTTTATCCGCTTTTCCCTTAAATAATAATAATCTTGCTACGTAAATATGTACTTTAATATAATAAGAATATTTTAGATGAATAGAGCCTACTTGCTCTCAACACTGGTAAGCAACATATTAACTTAAATATTCTACAAAAATTTATAGCTATATCGAATTTAAAGAATAAAAAGAATAGAATAGATTACATTTAAATCCCCTTTTTTAACTTTTTTCCTTATGTGATCAAGCGATTTTCCCGCGGGGTGTCCGTAAAACGTTTTGGGTTTACGAAATTTAAGGGATATTTCAGTCAAAAATATTGGATAGTAGTTGAGCCGTATATTATAGCCAAATGTAGGGAATACATTCAATTATACATATATGTATATATTCTTACACAATATCTACTTTTATTTCATATCATATCTTATCATGCATATCTACACACACACACAATTATACTCGTGTACATTTTAAAGGTTTTATACGCGGTTGTATATTTTTCAAACTCTACAATTTTCTTTCCCTATATGGGTGTGTGTGTGTGACTGACGTACAGCCAGTTCTTGGTTAATACCTGCTGATAGTCCGATTCATTAAGTGTCCTTTAATTAATTATAATTCCCCATTAATCCACTTTTGAATGCGTCTGTAAATTTACACTACACTTCAATTGAATTTATTTTTTATTCTCTCTCCAATCATACCCATAGTCAGTCGCCATCTGCTCATTACACAATTTTCTTCTTTTTGTTTTTGTCTTTAATCAGCTGATTCTACTGCTAAAAGCACTCGATGTCTATCATTCGAATACGAAATTCAAACTCTTACTGCAAGTCATCGCACAAACGTTGGCCTACATGAGTTCGTGCATAAATCCAGTATTGTATGCATTCCTCTCGGATAATTTTCGCAAGGCTTTCTATAAGGTAAGTACATAGTAGAGATATTTATAAATAAACCAAATAATTATTCATTTGTAAATTTAATATTAATTTATTTAATAACGCAAAAACGTATACATATATATATATATATTTATTTGCATACAAACAGGTAGAGACTGGCACTATTTATTAAAAAAAAATATTAAAATTCAACTCTCAACATTCAGCGCCCATAAATCTGCGTAAACATTTGCATTTCCATTAAAACGATATGCCGTCATTACCTACAATATCTGCTTTATTGTTGCAACTTTTTCAAGTATTTTATAAATATTTTTTCAGACTCTTCACTAGGTCAGCATTTACTTTTGTTAAATTGATTACATGCATTTTTTTTAATTTTAGCCATTTATTTAACTTGTATATTTTTCGATAGATAAATCAAGTTTTTGTAAGTATTTATTTGAGAAAAATATTTTGAATTTTTGATTGAGGAAACACAGCAATCAAAAGAAAGCACAATGGGAACGAAATGTCGCTTAAAATATATTTACCACTTTTGAAGAAAACCGAGATCATTTTATGTGGGGTAGCAATTATTTTTTGATTACATACAATCAAAACCTATTAGTTTTTAGCGTCCAAGCTCTAGGTGATAATAAAAAGTTTATTCCACAATATCAATTGACTTGCGTTTGCCAAGCTAAAAAAATAAGCATTAAGTGCCTCAGTTCAGTTATTCTTCTAAAAATTTAGCCCGATGTATAGTATCCTCTTCATCGACGTATCGGCTGTAATCATTAGTAGCAAATAGTATTAATAATACTATATTAGTATAAATAGTACTAGTAAATGATAAGAGCATAAGAAAAAAATAGTAGAAATTAGTTAAAATACTAGTAGTAAAAATAGTTGTAGAAAATAATAGTAGTAAAAATAGGAGTAGTAATTATCAGTAACATTATTGAAAATAGTCGTAGTATTTAGAAATAACGTAGGAAAAAATAGTGGTAGAAATTAGTTGTAGCATTAGTAAAAAGAGGAGTACAACTTAGTTAAAATAGTAGGAGTAATTTGTAGCAGTATTAGTAAAAATACAAGTAGTAATTTTCATTAGATTTAGTAAAATTGCTAGTGGAATCTAATAAATAAATAAAAATAGTAGTAGAAGTTAGTAAAAATGGTGGTAGTAATCAGCAGTAGCATTAATAAAAGTTATGGTAGAAATTAGTAGTAGGCTAAGTGAAAATAGTAATAGTAATTAGTAGTAAGTAAAGGAAAAATAGTTGTAGAATCTAATAAAAGTAATAGTAATAAAAGTTCAATACAATTATGGCAGTAATTTATTTTATTTATTTATTTATCAATTAAAGTACAACTCAAATAGATTACTAAATACTAAGGCTTACGTTTAGCCTTGGGTGTAGTATTTGGTATACAATACGATGACATCCATTACTCACAATTCAAAAAGGTACCATCATATTCAGTTTTGACCTAAAAGCTTCTCGTGAGTTCGAAAATGTGTCAAAATTTTTACAAACTTGATTAGACTGCTTTATACAAGGTGTAAGCGGTTCATTAAGACTAAAATTCGTCCTGCGATAAGGTAAGTGGAAGTGAGTCAATAAGTCTAAGGGTACGAGGAGTTCAATTAAAAAATATGAGCTCCATTAAGAAGTTGCATTTGATATGATTCGTCACTATCTCCCTTATAAATATTACTGAGGAAATTTTTCTTCGCATTTCTAATGCTAACAAAAGGCACCTACTTTTATATTTAGGCAACAAAACTACAACACCAATGAAGGGAATTAATGGAAAATCTAGTGAAATATTTTTGAGTTTTCTCAATTCTCAAAGAGGAACTCATATAGAATGGATTCTAGATGATGCTGCAATACTCGAACTTTGATCTGACAAGAGAAAAACAGAAATTCTTTAGCGTAAAAAGATCACGGAATTCCTTTGAATTCCTCAGTACGAAGCCGAGCATAGACCTAGACTTCGCAATCATAAAGTCTATGTGTTTTGAAAACGACATTTTTGAGGTAAATATGACTCGCAAATCCCAATTTTCATAAATTTTGAGAGGGCAGTAGTGCCCGACTTGTAATCGAAATCAATCGCAACTTTGCGTATACTGAAATAACAAGTGGTGGCATTTACCTGCATTTAGAGGTAAAAAGTTAGCATCACACCAAGTTTCCAATCTTGCTAAATCCTCTTGAAGTCTGATGCAGTCATTTAAGTTTTCTATGTGGCTGAATATTTTCACGTCATCTGCGTACATCAGACATCTGGAATATCATTAGCAAAGATTAAGCTTGGATGAAGTCCAACTGAGTTCAACTTTTAAGTAGGATTGCCTGGCTGACCCTATCGAACGCTTTCGAAAAGTCAGTCACACTGCTTGCCAGCTTCAAATTGTTCTAGAATAAAATTTGAGAATAAAACTAAGCTCGTAGCAGTACATTTACGTTTAACAAAGCCGTGCTGATACGGCGATATGAGATCTGAAATTTGGTGGAGAATCAGATCATAAGCCAGGTTTTCAAAAAATTTAGGTATACAGGAGATTTTGAAGATCGCACGATAATTTTGCGCATCCGACTTGCTTCCAGACTTAGGTATCTGTATGACTAAAAATTATGTAAAAATTCACCCAGAAGCTAGCGATTTATTTAAGATTTTGTTAAAGGTTGGGCAAAAGATGTAGTACAGTTTTTGTTTTTTAATAAAAAAGAAGGGAAGCCATCTACCAAAGGAGCTGAGTGATTTGTCAAGGCCGAAAGGTCACCTGATACTTCTTTAAATGAGAGCTACTCTAGTTACAGATTGAGAAACATAAACAGAACGAAAAAACTCTGCAAACGTGTTACTAATTTTCTATATGTTTCTCCCAAATGAGGCATTGTATCCGTAGTTCCGGTGCTTTTCTTTTTTCCGTTTATGAACTGCCAAAAATATGTACTATTTTCCCTTATTCCACTCTCTACCTTAGGAAAGGAGTTGTAATATATTTAAATTTGTTTAAGATATCAAACTCTTTTTGCACCCAACTGTTAGTTGCATAAAGTCCTCCACTATTTTTAGATTTGGTACAGTTTTTTGTTGAGATTAATTAGCGTAGCATTATAACACGCCGGCTTGGACTGATTTTTAACAGGCACTAAGTGAATTGACACATTCCGCTTGTCTCGAAAAACATCACAGACCTGTGACACTTTGGGTTTATTCAAAACAGATTCATAATCAACCGAATTCAATGACCACGCGATATGTTATCGAAATCGGCTTTATAGAAAATATAGTTTTTGGAAGTATTAACTATTGATTTGATATAACTTATATGTTCAAAGCGTAGTAGTAGAATAAGTTAGAATAGTAGTAGTATATAGTGTGGCTATAGTAAATATAGTAGTAGTAATTAAAAATCGGAGTGGTAGTAGCAATAGCAGTAGTAGTCGTAGAAGTTGTCGTTGTAGCGGCAGATTTCGTAATTAGTAATTGTAATAGTAGTAGTTAGTAGTAGTAGTAGTAGTAGTAGTAGTAGTAGTAGTAGTAGTAGTAATAAGTAGTATTGCTAGTTAGTAGTAGTAGTAGAAGTTGTAGGAGTTGTAATAGTACTAGTAATTCGTAGTTGCAGTGGTAGTAAAATAAATAAATGATTAAATATTTGACCGCCTTTTTCCGTATTATATTTCCCTCATCCCCCATTCTCTTCATTCCCCCCAAGTCCTTAAGAGTAATGGGCCACTATGGCTGAGTACTTGAAAACCCTATTTCGGATATCCAGCTTTCCTCAATTCAATTCCTTTCCATATACAAAACCACTTTAAATGTTTTTTTTATTAAATAAAGCCTAAGTATAAATACAAATAAACATTTCTTAATTTGTTAGGTTCTCTTGTCCGCTTTAAGTACACTATTTTTGTTAAATTAAAAACAAAAGTGTGTATTTGAGTAACAACTGTCTATAGAAGCATAATAAGAAATAATATACTTATATTTATAGCATCATACTAGTATTTAGTAAACGATTTTGTCCATATGTTTTTCAGATTGTGCATAAAAGAGTATAAATTTTCTTTCCTAAAATACTGCAAGATCAATTTCGAATGTTTTTATATTATTTATTTAGAATTTCTCGTCTACCAAAGGAATTTTTATTATTTACGCCATCAAATATATAATTATGTGTAAAATCATATTCGAGCGAGCATTCAATTTGAAAAATACTAAAGGCATACGCGCAGTAATTCTATTGACATACATGTGGATGTATTCAGGGGCGTTCCGAAGTTTTATAACATGGGGGGCGGCTGTACAACCCGAATACATAATATGGACTTTTCAACGCAATTTACCGAAAATTATTTAAATAACCAAAAAGACTGCATGAGGAACATGAAATATTATTTATTTTAATTTTTCCGGATAAAAAAAAACCTATGTCCATGCCACGAGTCTAAGGGATATAAAGGGTCTTGCCATAGGCACGCTACAGAAGTAGACCGATAGTGACAGCAAACGACGCCATATTTTCTCCCGCTCTTTTGACATTTCTCTTCAGTAAGGTTTGCCATTTCATCATGGAAAGATATACGATCCAACAACGAGTCGAAATTATTAAAATTTACTACCGAAATTCGGAGTCAATGACCTCAACTTTAAGAGCGCTACGTCGAATTTATGGTCGTCGTCATTTCTGGCTGAATGGCTTCGTTAACAAGCCAGTGACGATTGATGAACTTCGTACGAATATCGAACGTGAAATTGCAGCAGTATCGGCCGATTTATGCTTGAAAATCGTCGAAAATTGGGTTCAGCGTCTGGACTTTTGCAAGCGTGCCCGTGGTGCCCATGCAAAAGAAGTCGAGTTCCATACATAATGGCATCGTATGTAATTTCACAGAAATAATGAATTTAATTCATATCACAAACCGTTTTTGTTTTATTTAAAAAAAAACTTTTGTAGCGTTCCTATTGCAAGACCCGATACATAAGTAGTGCCTAAATTTAGTTGAAATCTGGTTATCGGTTTTTGAGCCAAGTTTTAACAAGGAATACGGCTATATTTTTATATACTTTGTCTGCGTGGTTTACTACGCTTCCATATACTTGCAGAAGGGGTTTCAAAGTAAAAAATACAGATTCGATAAATTATGAAACAATGCGCTGTAGACAGACTATAGATGAAATTGACTCTAAAGCTAGTTATCAATTTTTTTACATAATTTTCAATAGGGTATCTGCAGCTAGAATTAACTTGCGGATTAATTTTTTTTCGATTTGGACGAAGATGGATTGAACACACATTTGAACTAAGGCGAAGTTTACTGGAAAAATGTCATATTTAAATAAATCAAAATTCAGATTATAACTGCTTTATACCATGACCCATCCAAAAGTTAATCATCTCAAATCGAAGTTAATCAACATCAGTAACTATTGCTCTGTTCTCACCGCGGTTTTAGGTTGACAATTCATATAACATGGTGGCTTCATTACAAATGCAAGAACTTCATGTATTTTTTCTGCTTTTGAGTGAACTGAAAGAAGACAGACAGCCATTAAAGAATAGTTGGAAAGTTGAAAAAAATGTTGTACAAAATATGAAAAATTTTCCAATTCGAACTTAAATAGACAGTGAAATTGTAAACAAAGCAAACAATTTTGACATTTTCACCATGCAAGGCGAAAATAGAAGGCGAAGATAGAACAAGCATTCAGCTACCAACTTACATGAATTCGCCTTGGCTTATTTTGTTTTCACTGAAGTTGAACAGTTTTTTCACAAACAGATTGTGCAAATCAGGGTTGCACAGGATAATCTAATGTGGATTAAATTCTAAGCATCTCTTGAACGAGATTTTCAAGTCACATTTTTGAATGGCCAAATATTGCCAAATCAGGTGAATTATAAGATTGAATTTTGGTCTGGTACTGTCATAATAAAAATGTAAAAACTTTATTCTAATATTGGAATACTGTGTTCTATCTATCAAGTTTACACAAAATCAAAACGGTTTGTTGATAATTTCTGATTTCTTAACTTCAAAAATTATCTTTCGAAATATGTATGCAAATCTTCCGGCAATCGCTCGATGTGTATTATTTAGCTTGTTTGTGTGCATGTGTGTGTGTGTGTGAATTTTAATGAAAACTCAGCGGGTTATTTTTTGTTTGTTTTAATTTTCCAATTTGGCTATTTGTTCACCATTATTTTCAGCTAAGAATCAAAATTTTGAAATTTTCTGATTGACGTATCGCATTCTCGAATTGTTTAAACGCTTTTAATTGATTCGTATTCAGCGCTGCTAATAATGAAATAATGTGTGAAAAAATGTTTACTTAAAATAAATGAATTTGTTATAGCTTGATCACCAGCCGTGCGTTGTCGCTGTTAGACAACCAACCGTTCTCCCGCTCGGCATCCAAAATAAACACACACAAAATTTAAGCACATTAAATGCGTACATAAATAGAATAAGTTAAAAGAATTGTACATGAAAAAAAATAATGTAATTCTGGTCTTCTTCTTCTTCTCCCCTTTGGTTCGCATTGTTTTTGTTTATCCAGTCGTTTATTGGAATCATGAACGACATATCACTCAAAATATTAAGCGCTAAAATGAATAATTACGTGGGTATTTACGAGTTTTTTGGTTTTGTTATTTGTTTACATACTACGCGTGTATCGCAATTTTCTACAAGAATTAAACCATCGTATTTCAAATTCAATGCACCGCTGGTATGCTAATTAATTAGCACATACTCACCCTGTCGGAAAAAAGCAGACATTCTAAAAAATTAACCAATTTGAAAAGTAATTGGAAGTCAACTGCTTTGAAACAAATGCTTTGTAAATTAATTATGTTGACCTATATTGCGCCCAGTGTTACTTTTACTAATGCTACCATTAATTACAACCACTATTTTTACTAGTTTCTACTACTAGATATTTTCACTTATGCCACTACTGATTACTACAAACGTTCTTACTAATGCTACTAATAATTTCTACTAATATTTTTGCCACTGCCACTGCTGATCTGCTCATTACTCTTACTATTTTCACCAGTTTCTACTACTATTTTTACAACTTCCTACTACTGCTTAATGCTATAACTAATTACTAAATCTTTTACTACTATTTTGACTTATGATACTACTAATTATTACTACTATTTTAACTAAACTATTGCAATTTTCGCTAATCTTACTACTGTTTTTACTAATTTCACCACTAATTTATAGAACTATAATTTCTATATACCATTTTTACTTATCCTACTACAATTTTAACTAACGTTTCTACCCATTTATTTTTACTAATTTGTACTACCATAATTACCAAATTTCTACTACTATTTTTACTAATTTTTACTGCTATTTTGACTAATCTCTGGTACTATCTTCACACTTACTAGTACTAAATACTAAAACTGTTTCCACTATTTTTACTAATGATATTACTAATTACTGCTACTATTTTAATTAGTACTGCTTTTTCTAATTTTACTACTATAATGAAACTTGTAACTTTTACAACAATTTTTAATAACTACTACTACTTTTTTACTTATGCTACTATTGTTTTTACTAGTTTGTACTGCTATTATTACTATTTCTATTACAAATTCCTAACGTTATTTTTACTAATTACTACTACTTTTTTCACTTATGCCGCTATTACGATTACTACAACGAGTTTCACTATTTTTTACTAAGTTCTACCAATTTTTTACTAATACTTTTTTTTACTACTTTCTACTACAACTTTTCTAATCCTACTACTTATTACTACTATTTTTTATTAATGATATAACTATTTTTACTTATTTTTACTACTATTTTCACTCGTGCTAAAACTAAAAAAATAAAAATTGATATATTTTAAACTCTCTCCCATATTTAACTCTATATTTCTTTCTAAAATCAACACAGAACTTTTACTGCTGGCTCGCGCAGTTAGGTGCACGCATGTTATTTTAAGTTTGATTTTAAAAACTTATTTTTTTGGATTTTTTTAAGATTTTTATTTTAGTCATTTTTTACACATAAAGTTAAGATATTAAAAGAAATCGGAAAAAATGTGAAAAAGCCAGCATTAGAAATAAAATTAATTTTAACCAGCTATAACTCAGCATGTTTGTAACCAATCCGTACTAGTTGCTATGAAATTGGCGGTCAACATTGTACGCGTTATTTCGGGACTTACACCAATTTTGCAAGTCAACAAATTTTTCAACTACCACATGTCCAATAAGAACCACTAGCTCATTAACGTCGGCAAATCCAACTAGCATTGAGAACTGACAAATTTACCAAATTTGTAGTTCGTCGTACCATACATAGATATTTCCCCTCGAAGCAACTTGCTTTTTTAGAATTTTTGCAATTTTTTACTTCCTAACTGCAAGCTGCAAAAATAACTATGGTAAAAAACTTTAAAGATCTGAAAAATTCTTAACAAAAAATACATTTGAAATCAAAATTTAAAAAATTGTCACTCCGACCAACTATAACTGAGCATGTTTTGAGTCGTTAAAATCGCATTTTGATTGTCTTTCGAACAAGATACGCAATGATCGTACTTCGCAGTTATGCAATATAAATTGTTAATGAAATAATACCCCAGAAAAAAAAACACAAAATTACCGTCATCTCAAAACCTTACCCACATAAAAATCTAAAAAAAGTGTGTGTTTGAGCTAAGAAGGTAAATACTAAACTCCCATATACCTGAATTTTTTGAATTTTTTTGCCACAATACTTTCGAGAATTGATGCAAAATAAAACGGGAGTTTATTCTCCACTTCAGATAATTGTTGATTCCCAAATCTGCCTCAAACGTTATTTATATTATATTATTTCAAATTCACTTGTAACGTTTATATAAAATTTACTTCAGTTCAGATATGAAATTTATGTGTTTTCCTGTCTTAATTTTTATTCAATGGGGTAGATTAGGTTCTAATGGCTGGAGAGAGAGAGAGAGAGTAGGTGCCCCTACGATATTGCGCTGCTCCCGCGGGATTAAACCATTTCGTTAGCGTACTGAACTTTGAAACTGCTCTGTATACGCAAGAGTTTAGTGCTTTGAGGGACTGCGTTCGACGACCCTCTGCGGCCCTCCTCGGGACCTTCGACTAGATGCCGAATAGCCTCCGGGATAGCCAGCAGCTCCGTATGATAAACACAACAGCAGTCACGAAGCCTCTACGATCCTTCTAATTCCAGCTCCGAGAAAAAAAGTTCTCTTCCGACCTTTTCGTTGAGTTTGGAGCTCATTAGCATGAAGATAAATTGAATGCACAAATATTAAGTAAAAAACGTATTACTAAAGTGCTGTGAATAATTCTTTCTGAAAACTTTTATAAAACAGACATGTGAAAGTCTGAGCGGCAAAAATGCGACTTTTCTGAAATGTTCTGAACGCGTGCTATAAAGGCAAGCCCAGAGTTTCACTCCTTTGCTTGACATGCATTCAATTTTTCTGACATTGTCAAGTCTCCAAGCCAAAACATTTTCATTTAGTTTAACATCTTTCTCAGCAACAAACACTATCATAGTGTTTTTTTGCAAAATTCTTTCGCAACCCTGTAATATTCTCCAGCCAAATGCAAATGCAGACTCGTCGATTTAAGTTTTGTCCAAATCGCGTTCCTAATGAGAGCGCCGACACAGTCAACGCCTCTTTCGCCGTGAGATGCAGCAAAAGTATTCCACTCATTGGAAGAGTAGCCAAAAAGTCTGTTCCTAAAAAGCGCAGATTGGAAGTAGTAAATTTTCTTCCAAACTGACTCTCTGCATTATCTGAACTAATTTTGAGACGCAAAACTTGAAAATTTTTTTTTTTCATTCTTTCAGCAATGACTTTGAGAAAAAAACTTCAAACAGCGTCGCTTATTATGGCAAGAGACTCGACTTGTTTTATGTACCAAATACAGCAAGTAAAGATAGAACTAAAGTTTGCGTTTTCCGACGAATCAATTTGAATAATAATATCCTCTTTTTTTTGTAGGGTATTTTCACAAAAATTAAGTTTCATTTTCTGAGCCAAAAATATAACTCATCAAATATCGTTAAAAAGTACCTAAATTTTTAAATAAAAGTTATAACCATTAGCGTTCCTAATTTTAAGTAATCTTGTGGTAATAAAATTCTTTCCTGGTGTCAATATTTTAATTACTTCTATAACCAGTTTTGTTTACAACTGAAATATTTTCCGCTAATTGAGAAGAGTTTTTTCATTAGACAAAACTTTTCAAAAAGCTTTTGCTGTGGCACTTTCCCTTCCATCAAGCATTTTATAAATATCGAAATGAAGCGAATCAAAGAAAATATTTTGGACAACTCTAAGTAAATTATTCATTTAAATTTTTTCTTTGAATGGTTTCTGAAATCGTCATTAATTAACTATAGAAATCGTGCAATTTTGACCCTTTTTTTTATGAAAGGCTGCACACTTCTTTTGAAAACAGCCCTCGTTGTTTTATCAATTTGTTATTTTGGCTGACAAATCGAATCCAAGGGGCAAGTCAGCATTTCCATGAATTCAATTCTTTAGGATAAATTTTCGCATCTCTAAATGGTTTGCGAAACACCTAACCAAAAATGTTTGAATTGGAGAAGGACCCAACTTTGGCTTTCAATTCGGCCGTGTTCGGCCAATAAAATGATGACTTACCTTTTGGACATGATTTTTCAGCCAATGAAGGAAGTGTTTTTAGAACAACAGCGCAGCCTTTCATATAAAAAGTGGCAAAATTCTTAATAAAACTCACGTAAATGGGCTTTAAAAAATGTGGAATTTTTCACAGAAGTTATTGCGGGAAAAATTGAAAAAGTTACTTAGATATATTGAGTATGGAGAAAAAGGAAATTCATTGTATATTCTTAGAATAGGCAATAAGTAGAGGGCAATAGCTAGGAAAAATATGCTGTACTTACAATTACTGGGATGGGATGTAAATATTTCCTATTTCAGTACAGTTTTTGAATACACTAGGCACGCTGAGAGCCTTCTTGGGGCTCCATACTTCCCATTGTTAGAGAAGAGGCAGTGAAACAACAACGAATCGCGGGTGCAGCATTGATGAGAAAAACTTAAATTAGTAGAAAAATATGTGGTATTAATTTTTACCACATTTTATACAAATTTCACAAAGCAACCTCGTGCCGCCGCTGCCGTTGCCGTTACGCCCAGCAGAAGGTGACATTAAAAATAAACAAGAAATTAAAAGTGAAATCACATTAAATTAGGTGCTCGTATTTCTTTCAAGACGCCACAATTACCGAGCAACTGAGTGCCCTTATGCCTTTCGCTTGTGGTACTTTTAGCAACTGTGATTGTTGTTGTTATTTTATTGTGCTTTTCTACTTTGCAACAAATTAAATGCAAATTCTTTGCTAACTTTACCAGCCACCAACCACGCGTATCACCCACTCACTTTTGATACCAACGCGACCATCTCAACAGCAAAGTTGCGGTCAACTTTTCCAACTCGGAGACAATACGTAACATATTTATTTCGTTTCACATTAATTTCTGGTCACACTCACGCACGTCCTAGTAAATATATGTACTTAGTACCGAACCCAAAGACCACCACTACGAGTACATTTCCATGTCAAGCCTATTGGCAAGCCTCTGCTTGTTGCCTTACTTTCACATTTAAACCCATTATTCTTAAAGCGTCCACTATTTCCCCTTTCCTTTGCGTTGTGCCTTTTATGGTGGAAGGATTTTATTTTTTCACCACTTTCTCTTTGTATTTTGTTTTCTGTTTTTTTTTGTTTAACATATCGTATTTTTCCTTTTCGTTTTTATCATTTGGTACTCTGTGCTTGCCTTTCTTTGACCCTTAGGCAAATTTTGTAGGCTTTTAATTACTTTTAGTGCATACTTTTAGGCTCTAAAGCCTAAGCATGCCAGCGCAAGGCGAGTTGCTTTGCATTTTTCTCAAAGCCAGCTCCTTAAGAAGCTCACTTATTGTTTGCACAGTGCGTTTTGTTTTTTTTTTACACAATTTTCTCAGTTCGCTTTAATATTCATTTTTCTTCTTTTCAATCACTTTTCGCTTTAAATTTCATTTATTTTGAGTCTAAATTACGTGGCTAATTTTAGGCGGGATCACCATATCCGCAAGCTAATGTTATACGCGTCATTTAAATATTTTGCTAGGCATATGAACACTGGGAACCATTACAATGCACAAACACTCCCCCGCTATACCGATGCATAAAAATAAATAAGCTTCAGCTTCCTCCTCTTCTTCAGCCCCCTCTACTCTTCGGAAGTTTCCTTTTCGTAATTGATATGTTTGTCAAGTCATTAAAAGGAAATTAATTACTTTTAATTATTTTCAGATGCTGAGTGCTATAACAACAATTTTATTGTATTGTTTTTTTGCATGCTCTTTTTTCTTTTTTCGCATTCTTTTCTATCTCCAATTCCCGTTCGTTACCATTTGAATTCACACATGCATGCTTTGACGCCTACAAATAGGCAAAAATTTTCCATTTGAAACTGTCTTATTTTTCTGCCATTCGCAGTGTTTTTTTTTTGCACAACGATTCACGATTTTTTCGCGATTTTTTCATGCTTTCATTTTGAATGATTTTGAATGTCAGAGTGGTATTACAAATTTAGTTGCACCATTACAGTGGCAAAATGAATCGTATGCCACTCACATGGCTGACGACAATGCGACATCAGTGGCCATTAGTGTCGGACGAGTGTCATTGAGGCTGATGAGGCGGCAGCCTTCTTTTACCTAGCTGTTAGTGTTGGAAAGTTGTTGTTCATCGCGTGGTCGCTAATTGATGTGGAAATGTCCTGATGTCAGCCAAGTTTTGTGCTTTTAATTGGCATTTTAGTGTTCTTGTCCTTTTCCAATGAGTTTTCGTTGCTTAGATTTTTGCTAATTGTGTTTGCGAAAACCCATGACACTTTTTAATTTCGATGTAAATAGTTGGAAAATAAATCCTTATCCCCAAGCGTAACTATTTCAATTTGAAGGTGACAAGTGAATACGGAACTATTTATATACGTTAATTTTATTTTATTTAATATTTTTTTGGATTTAATCTCTATTAGCAATAATTATCGGAATGAATTTTTCTACTACAGGAACCCGATGTGCATCATGTTCCTCTTGTTAGATGTACACTCTTATAGATATCTTAGTATAAATCGTGAAAATGGAAAAGCATCATTCAATTATAGTAATTGTAACTTTTACAATCTAAATAATTTATTTCTAAATTTAGACTGGAACAGCTTGTTCCTTAACCTTAGTGCGTCATCTTGTTATCATATATTTAAATCTAAGTGGGTAAATTATGCCACAGCAATATTCCACTCTTGTACAACAAGATGTGCAAGATACCATGGCACACTAAGATTTAGAAAAAAATTTAAAATTTAAGGAATTGGTAGCAAATTCAAAAAGTCGAAGATTAACTTTTTTCTTTTTAAATACAAAAAAATATGCCAAGTAAAATAATTCTCTTGATAAATTTTTATATAGAACTTATGTTTTATGCTTCGAAGCCAATACTAAATCAAATCCTAAAGCTTTCTGGCGATTTATTAACTCGATAAAGATCACTTTGGAATCTCTAACCTTGACCACAACTGACATACTTAAAGTCGTTGCAAGGCTTAAATCATCAAAGCAAACAGACATTGACGTCCTTTTTCCAGTTTCAATAAAGAATTCCGATTCTTTAATTTTTCCTCTAAAATTAATTTTTAATAGATCTGTGCAATAGGCGTATTTGTTGATGATTAGAAAATTGCCTTCATTACCCCTATCTTCAAAAATGGTAATAAAAACGATGTAAATAATTATAGACCCATTTTGAAGCTATCCACAGTTTCGAAAGTGTTCGAATGATTTATTGAAGAAAATCTAACTTTTGCAGTTAAAGTAGTATTTGCGAAAATCAGCATGGGTTTATTACGAATCGTTCAACCGTTTCAAGTCTTGCTGTTTTACCGAAGATTGCATTTCTGGGTTCAAGGATGGTTTGCAGGTAGATGTTGTTTACATCGATTTTTCCAAAGCCTTCGACAGGGTCTCTCAATCGATTTTAGTAAGCAAACTTGAAGTTAAAAGTTTACTCCACTATTAAGTGTCAACTCGGTTCAGAGATTATGCAAGTAGAGCTTAATAATATTCAATCGTGGTGTACGAAAAATCGTTTATCGTTGAATATTAATAAATGCTATCACGTCACCTATAGCAAACGTAGTACAGTTTTATACACTTCTTATAGTTTGTCCAATATCTATCTAAAATCCATCCATAAAATTAAGGACCTTGGTGTATGATTGATTTGATAGTAAATTTACTTTCGTCGAACATATTAACTACGTTGTTTCAAAATCGTATGCAATGTTGGCATTTATGCGATAGAATAGTTCACAATTTTCAGATCCGTACACTTGAAAATTACTTTTTACTGCCCTTACTAGGGATAGAGTAGAGTACGCTCCATTTAACTGGAGACCATATCATATGCTATATTAAACGTTTTGCTCTTCGAACGTTACATTTTATTGAACCGATACCTTCGTACCCAAAAAAGATGTATGCTCATAAATCTAAAATAAGGATATTGATTTTTCAGGGCGTAGAAATGATTTTTTGAATTAGCTATGCTCTGTTTTGTATTGACTTTTTAAACTCTTTTTCAATAAGTGAGAATAATTTTGAATGAATACTGAAATAAATAAATAAAATATATAAAATAATTCAACCATTTTCTTCAACCTTCTAACCATCAATTTCTAACCACCTCAGCTTATTTACAGCAATTTGTGGCAGAAGAAAAGTAATTTTCTCAATAAATACTACTACCTATTTAAAAAAATTACTTAATACAATCACTTATTTCCATTAACCCTTTGACGGATGCAACTGATCTGATCAATTAAACAAATCAGTTAAATCATACGACCATATAGATCTAGATGAGATTTGATAAATGTATAGCCCGTTATATTGGTTACGATAGAATCAATTTTTTAAAGGAAGTTGCCACCTGTTTAAATTGTTAAATTCGGTTAACACAATGATTAAAATAAAATATAGCAATATCATATTAAGATTTTAAGAAAGCTTCATTGTAAAAGTATAGTAGAGAGTTGCCACCTGTTTAAAAAATTAATTCAAACAAATAATCAAATCAAATAATCAAATCAAATATTGAAATAAGAGTCTCAAAATAGGGAGGTTGAAGAAAACTTTATACTTAAAATATATTAATGGCGGGGGTGCTGCCACTTACTTAAAAAAATAAATAAAATAAAATTATTATACTAAAGAAAGTGTCATGGATGGGATTCAGGGGAAGTATGATTAAAAATCTTAACCATGAAAATTTGTTTCAAGAGTGTTACCACTAGGGCTTGGAATTCCATTCGGATTTTTCCACTATCGGGATAATGCAAATATTCGAATATCCGGTTACTGCTAAGAAAAACCTGGTCATCCAAATATTCAGATAATATCATAGCTTCTGCATATTCGGATACCACACTACATTGATACAGGACATTAGAAATTAATAAAAAGCAACATAGATGACATAAATATGTTGGTAATAGGGAACGCAAAAAGGTTTCAGTATTAATCTAAAAGCTGGTATCCCAAACATCATTCACGAGTTGCCTTATTCCATTCGTTCACTAACGGTATGAGCGCTTATTGGTGGTGGTCGCGGATTACCACAAATCGAAAAATTCAATTTCGTTGATTTTTTTTTTGTACACTCGATTATACGAATACTCGTAATAACCGGTTCTTCATTAAACCTGATAGCGTGATAGTTTCACCAAAGAATATTAACCGCATATCTACACTATCTGGATTTTTTTCGAGTCAACAGATATCCGCATGGATATTCGGATATCCGAATAACTATGCAAATAGTCCCAGCCATAGTTGACACGTGTTTCAAATAATTAATTTTACGTAATTTTTAATCTTACTGAAATATAATAGCCGCTTATACGAAATCATTTTTGCATAGGGTTGCCACCTTTTAAGAACCTTTGGTGACAAACAAAAAAGGTTTGCGCTAATTTTATTCCAGAAACGTATTTAATGACTTTAAAAATTTATAAGATACATGAAGTATTGCAATATTGGTTTGAACTGACTAACTGAGGTTTAGGAAAACTTAAAAAAAATACCAATATAATAATAATTGGGCGTCTACATCATAAGCTCGTTGTTTAGCCGAACTTTACCAACAATTTATGGATTACATTTTGAAGTTATACCACATATTTAGGGACCTACGACTTTACGACGACTCCGAATCGCAAATGAGGTTTGCCATTGCTTGCCGATGGGCGACCGCTATTAAAAAAACTTTTCTATAATTCCGATGTTACTTGTGCCAACCAGGATTCGAGCCTGGGGCAAACCCGAAATGACGCACGCACACGCTACACACTCGGCTATGGCGACTGGGCAGTTGCCATTGACAAAAAAGTTTCGGCAACCAACCGTAATCGACAGTTATGAAGTAGGGGTTGATTTTGTTTTGGATAATAAAAAATGGAAATTAAAGCTAAAAATGGATTAAAAATTTGGTGACAATATTATTATTTGTTGTATACGAATTAGCAACGTTAAACTGATCTCCAAGTGATCGAAGGCGCGGGTAAAAGCTGGCTTGGAATAAAAACTAGCGCCAGGTTGCACTTGAACTGCGAATATTCTTTGCTTATTTACATAGTGAGTTTTCGACGAGAATTTACGAAGCAAACATTTCCAAATATTCACGTATATGCAAACAGCAACAAGCATCCTAGCACCCCCCATTGGGCAGAATTCTACCCACAGCGATTTAATTCTAATACATTTCTAGAGACATAAAACTCTCAAAAAATTCGATCTCCGCAACAGAAAATCACTTTTGGAGTATTTTTTAAGCTACTTCTGAGAATATGTCCATGATTGTATGTTTAGCATTCCCATGGGTAGAATTCTACCCATAAGTATTTTGCGACAAATTGCTTACTTTTAATATTCAAACTAAATCAGAACTTTAGCTACTTATATAAATCATAAAAATAAGGGGAAAATTATTGGAAAAACCCCCTAACCTTAGAAATCGACTGTATATATTTCCAAATTATAGTCGTAACTCAGCAAAAATAATTGACACCATTTATATGTATATTGTATTGCTTGATAAAATTCGCCTTGAAATGGAAAGTTTCGCTAAACTTTATATTTTCAAATACATATTACTTTTTTTATGTAAAAATGTAAGTGGTTTCGGGTAGAATTGCAAGAAGTTTCTATTGATTTTTTTTAACAATCTACAGTTAAGTTCATAACGATTTCGGTATTTATTAATTAGCGGATATACTATGGTATTGAAATTAGTATACATTCAAACGTATCTCCATATGCTTTATGCATCAGCGAATGCAAATAGTAAAATACAAAGCAAATATAATTAACACAGTTTATCGATCATAAAATCAATCAAATTAAACCAAATCAAAACAACGCGGAAAAAGCACGACATTAAATTAAACCAGCATGTGCGGTTAAAATCATATTGCCATTATTTATAGCTTACCACATTTTCTTGTTGCTATGTGAATGAGCTGAAATTGCAAACTATAAATGCTGAGTAACCAAAAAGCCCACAAAACGAACTAAATAGAATAATGGAAGACCAAATCTAATCCCACAAATTGGTAAAAAAAAGGCGGAAATCTCAATCATTAAGTATAACTGCAAATATTAACCATGTAGTAAACAATTTCATGTGCTTGTAATAATGTTATGAATTGAGACTAGTAAAGCTGACTTCCTCTAGCGTGCCAGAAATTAGTGTCACCTTGGTCGCTCCAAACATTTTTAAAATCGCTCATTTTCGAGCTACCGTGAATTTTTAATCTATCTTGTTATCTACTGTATAGTTTTTGCCTTCACTTTTCGGAGTTTACTTTTACTAATCATTGAAATATTGATTATTAAAACAACACATTTAATATTGTAAAGAGTGTAAGTTTTCTTTCGCCAAACTAAGTTTGACAGCGGATGACGAATTTTTTTCAAATAGCAGCTTCCACTTTGGCTGAAAAAAAAAACAGAAAACACTAAAATAATATGATTAGTATTTAAGTTTTGGCCATTACATTGCTTTACAAATAATTCATTCCTATGTATTATAGTTGTCACTAACAGTCGACACGAACAGTATTGGCGTTAACCAGTTGGTATCGATCAGGGAACGAAAACAAACCGAACTTATCACTCGTATTCCCACAACTAGTACGAAAAGTGTGTGCTCTTGTTATCGTACTGCTTCCGAACACTAACAAGACACGAAACTTTTCAATAGCAGATGAGTACAAACCAATCGAATTCTTTGTTCTCTTGTATACTTGCTTCATTTTGTTCATTGTGAAAATACTTATCATGCGCAAAACCCAAACAAAACATGATACATAAACCAACGAATCATTTCTCAAGCAAATATTCACACATTTCAGCAACTTTCTGTCGAAAACTATTTTTTTTTTTTATACTTTGATTACTAAACGAATGATTTCGTTTTATGTTGTGAGCAATTTCAGAGTAGGTAAAGTTACAGCTCATAAAATGTTTCTGAGTGATTTGAATCAGTTCGGGTTCGTTAACTTGTATGAGCGAAACTAATCGATGGGAAAACGGTTGCTATTGTTTGTTTGTGTTCTCTGCTATCGACATTGTCTAAACCGATAACTAATATTGATAACTGTTAACGCTTTTATGGTATAATTTCCAAAAAGTCCTTTGAATTACTTTTGTCGTCAGTGCCTTGTAATATTCTTAAAGAGGTATTTAATTCGTCGCATACTTTTTGAACTTTGTCTTTTAAGTAGCATTGAATTTTTTTCTCTTATAAAATTTCATATGTACATTTGGTAGGTATGAGAATAGGTCGTACAGTATATTTTGTGCTGGCGTGGGGGTTGACACATATTTTAAAAGTCAAATTTAACCAAAATACACAAAAATTATATAAAATATTAAAATATTTGTGTGTCAAGCGGTTCGTTTTGGAAAAATGTTCATAGCTAACTTTTATGAGTTTGAAAAATCGAATTTAATTAAACTGTACACGGGTTACATGAAATATTCAAATTTGGATGTCAAACGGTTCGTCTCGGCATGGGGAAGCTTCATACTTATATTTTGGAAAGAGTTGCCACCTGTTTGAAAGGTCGAAGTTAATGAAATATCAAAATATGGGTTTCAAACGGTACACCTCGACGAGGGCAAGTTGCATACCTCTATTGTTTGTATGTACATACATAGGTTATAGACTCGAAAACTACTGAACCGATTGACCTAAAATGTATATGATGTTTTTGCAAAGGTGCCTATTGCGCAAACAAAAATTCCGATCCGGAATCAAGACATTTCTAAAAACCTTATTTATAGTTCGACTTGATTCAAATGCAAAGCATTTTTTAACCATATAAATATACACATTTTATTTACGAAATTAAGCTATAGGTAGTGCTGGATGCGAAATATCTCTAAACTCTATTCAGAGTTCAATTTGATTCAATTTCAGAAGATTATTTCTAGGATAAAGCGAAGTGCGCTGGGTCAACTAGTATAATTATATAGATATTTAATAATTTTACAGATTTTTTTTTATGAATTAAGTTACACTGCCAACTTTTGGCTAAAAATTTTACATACTTTTTTAAAAATAAAGAATAAGAATTCAAGAATTTCAAACAATGTTCAATTGGTTATTTATCAAAATAGCTAAAACTACTAATATAATTTTAAAATTTTATAAATGTAAGAAAATGGCTAGATTAACGAATTCTAAGATATATTTGCCAAAAATGCAATAGGGGAATAATCTCTTTTAATTTTAAAGAGCACTCACAACATAACCAACATCACCCATACAATAACATTTTTTTATCTCAATAAAGACTACAAATTAAGCATCTTATTTGATTTTTAACAAATAGCGAATAGTTTCGGTAACCAGCCTCATAAGGTTCACGTAAACTATGTTTTGCAAAACTCTTATTCTAAATTATGAGATGAGCCGGCATAACCGGAGAATCAAAAGAACGTATTCTCATTTAAAAATTAACAACTAAATTTTCTGATGATCGAATATATCGTTTTGAAATTATCGATAACATATCAATGTCAACACAATGTTTTAGTTAGTGGCTATTTTGCGTTAACATGAAATGATGGTGACAAATAATTGGTATAGATTTTCCTGTTTGATGCTAGGATATACTTCGTTTTACTCGCGTTCACCTGCAGACCCATTCGATTTGCTTTTTATCTAGCTTGGAAATGGCAGCATTAATGGCATAGTTGTTTAAAATGGGGTGTATTCATCGAAAAAATTAAGTTGGTACTTAAAGTTAGTTGCAGCATTTTGACACATAACCATTTGTGTAAAAGAACAAACTTTAAGCATAGAAAGCATTTGCATGGTATTTGGGTGCTCATACTAGGGCTGAAGATAAAACCCGTATGATCACGGGGGAGATTTAAATGTCAATTTTGCATCAGATGGTTTGTTACCACTCATTAACATTGTTTGCAAAAAATGTGGCCTACACATAATTTTGAATTTTTTTAATTGCAACAAGCCATTAATGTTTGTAATATCAATTGAAATACCAACCAATGACTGTAAATATTGGCTAAACATAATATTTGTATGCATATCTCTATATTATTGTGTATCTCTATCTCTCTCTCTCCCGCGCACTCTAATGACGGTTTTCTGCAAGCAGTCTCTAGTCATCAATTGAGACTTTTCGGTGGTGAAATTGATTTTGAGACTATTCGGTATTCAGTGAACCGTCTCAAGTTTCTAGTATTAAGGAGTTACGCCACCTTGGAAGCCCGAAATCGATAACCAAATTAAATTTTTTTTGCGAAGAAAGTATACACCATCAAGGAAATCTTTTGACAACGTTTTAATGTGCATACATTGAAGTTGTTTAGAAAATGTTTTCGCGACTTTACATCGAAAATTAAAGTTGAGATGTTACTGCGAATATTGCCTCTCTCGCTGGGCGTGTATACCTCATACACCGTGTAGCTGCCAACATCTCCATCCGACTGCAACAATCAAGTTTTCGTCTTCATTAGAAATATACTGGCTATAATCTATTGTGGGGATTTGCTATTATATGGACTTGTTACGAAATTACAATTATATGAATGAAAAACGGCTATTTTACCCATATTTTTCATTACATTATTTGTTATAAAAAAAAAAACAGAAAATTATGTTTGGCAAAAATTCTACGATAGATCCAAGCGGATTAGATTGTGAGTATCTTTGGAATTGGTTGAAATTTGTAGGAGATATGCGGTGTACCGTTTTTTTAAACTGTGTTTCGAGAAAAACGCGTTTAAAGTTTCTATAAATGGTTCCGGTCACTCAGACGCGCATGGCTTAAAACAACAAAAAAAAAACAACTTTAACCATCAAAATTATGTATGATTTTATATTCTCCGTTATCTGCAGACTATCAGTTAGAATTTTAGCTAATAAAAAAAATCGATTTTTAAAAATTTCCAAGGTGGCGTAATCCCTTAAAATAAAGTCACTGGTTTGTCAGCTGGTACTGAGCAAGTCACAAAAAAAAAGAAAATGAGGAAAGTATTGAATAAATGCGAATATGAAGTAGCTCTTGATCTGTTCCGTGTTTGTTAGCTATATTTTAATTAAATCTGTAAAAAAATAAGACTTAATTTTCAATACGCCTAATAATATGAAATTGTTTACATTTATTTATGTATTTTATTCTACCATTTTGATCGAATATATAAATATAGATTGTCATCGATTGTTGATAGCTTTAATTTTTAAAGATCTTTTAAAGAATCGGTTCTGCTAAAATCAAGCAGTAAGGATTTTCAATAGCTAATTTCAATGTTAATTTTACAACAACCATCTTGCTTTAACTTTTAAAAAGAAATAGTGCTTTTGGAAATAAATTTAAATAGTTTATTGTTTGCCATCGATTATTACACATTCATTATTCATCTCTAGCTGAAACATAACATCCGTTTATTGGCTCCACTGATTTTTACCACAGTCTTTTGTGAAACTTTTGGATACTGTTGCTTACTGAATACTGAAAGCATATCAAGTCACAAAAAGTTTCTCTAGTTGAAAGTCTCAAATGTAGTGACTTCAGATGAAATTGAGTTACAGAATACCGGTATAAAGCGCTCTTATTGTTAATATTTTAAGAACTTTCACTTCTATTACGTGTACGGTGCTACATGCGATACTGTCTCCAATTCATTTCTTTTTTTTAATCGAAAATATCAATATTTATAGTTTCCCCTATATGATTTATAAAATGCTCAATTTAGCACAAACACTACTTATGACCTTGTCGTATTGAGTTAACGATATCTACAGGCAGTATATTTGTCGGTATGAATCACTTTAATTTGCCGCCGCTAGCACTCTACTCTAATTTACTTATTTTCCTGGCTATATTTTTTGTGCTTTAATGTAGTGCGCACTAACCGGCCGTTCGGTGACAGATCATTAATCAAATACAATATAACGGAAGTGGCAACCATGATAATAAAAGCTAAAATATACCCATAACATTTTGGTAATCGTGTGTGGTAGTTAACAAACAGCAGCAACAACAACAACAAAAGAGCAGCACAAATAAACCTACATACTTATGTCGCAAGACACATTCATTGCATACACACTGAATTCATTTTATTTATTTAGAAACAATTTACTTAATATTCACGCTTACGCTTCTATAGATTATAAATAAATACATAAATGCTTCCTCTTTTTACAGGCCGTACACTGCACAGAGAGATATCAGAATTGCGCATCGGATTTACCCCCACCAAGGCGTACATCAAATGCCCGCACATCGACCACAGGCTTGTGAACTAAATACCTGCAGAAAAATTCACTAGCCGAGCCACCACAAAAATGCCGTCAGTAATGCAGGCAGGGAAATGAAATGAACGACACTGCGTATGAGTAACAAATGAGAATGAAAGGAGGCTTTGCCGAAGTTAAACTCAGCATCACTCCGCAGACAAGTGCAATGATAAATTACACCGATTTACGCTGGCTTCCACAGCTCAAGCAGTAGTGTTAACTAGCAGATGTTATTTCGAGAGAGGGAATTATGTACATATAGAAATTTAATGATAGCAAATAAATAATAAATAAAATAAGTTCGATTGCACTAGTTTACACGAAAGAAATGTACTTCTTTTAGGAAAGTGTTATTCTTAGATTATTTTAAGGCGAAAATGGATTTCATTTATATTTCCAAAGAAGCGTTTTCAATATATAAGCAAAAGCCCTATTTTCAAAGTCCTTTTGCAGTTATTGCCAAAAAAGTTCCAATATAGCAAATGAAACTAACCTTTAAATGGCGCGTTCAAGTTTTTTACGTTGATATTTCTTTTGTGTAAAGTGGGGTGGTAGTTTCTAAGATACAGGCGTTTAAATTTAAAAGTAAAAAATAAGGACTCTATCAAACTTTTTCGAAAATTGTTATTTTTTATTCACTCTTTCTTGTGAATAAATTTTCAAAACAAAATTAATTAAAAATGTTTAGTTGAAAGACAGTTTCACTGCGAAAATGTGGGGCGTAAGAGCGCCAAAATTGGATAGGAAACGTAAAAGTTATTGACAACTAAATAAAAGCGGTAAATTTGTACTTTTCCTACATTCACTTCTTCTGTTAAAAATTTGCCAAAAATGTATTAATTTTACTGTGCAACTGCCAGAATATGAAAATAGCACCCAAATTATTCCACTACATCTATATTTTGAAATACAGGGTGCAATTCTCAAAACTGATCTGAAGTTGACATCAAATTGCGCAATTTTGAATATCGAAAACGTTTACAGTTGTAGAGATTTTCTCATTGCTGTAAGCGTGTTAGATATCTTGACTGTTGGATACAGGTTAAATTTTTTTTCAATGTGCTCCATCGCTCTTTACGAATCGCAACTGAATTTGAGATGAAATTATGCAAATTTTGTTAAACGAAATTTTACGCTCTTGTTGCTTCGTTTTCGAAGAACGTAGATCACAAAGAAGTGGCATCTCATCCCATCGTTCCTCTAACCGAAAATCTCGTCCAATTCACCATACCAGAACTAATTTGACTTTTGCTGATTGATATTAGAATCTGACTTGATTCAATTGGTTTCTGGTATGATTAAGTTGGATGGAAATTCTTGCCACAAAAATGGCTGGACATTCGAAAAAATTGCATACGGTAGCAAAGACATCTTTTTACTTTGAGGAGAAAATTTTCATTTTCTGCTGTGCCAGTCGGCAACTTTTTGCTGCAGGAATTTTTTGACTTTACGTAAAAAAAGTTCATAAAAGAGAAATGCAGCAAATATAAAAAAAAACAAAAAAAGTAGTTACTTATTTTAATTTTTTTCAAAATTAAAGGCATGGGCCTTTTAACTTTAATTTTACAACAAGCAGCCAAAACTTCCAGATAGGTTGCTTAGTAAGATGTTTAATACCGTAAACTATGACTTAATGTTGCATTTAATTTAATTTTCTAATTTCAAATTAATTATAAAGAAAATAATGATATAATTACTATTTTTTTTCCGGCAACGCAATATCATTACATTTTCGTTTGTATAAGTATAAGGCATACTAATATCGGTATTCTTCATCATTCTGCTCGTTGTCAAAAATTGCCATTGCTTGTCAAATTTTTCACCAGCCCTATGAGGCCTGCAGTTTATATTCACCTCACAAGTGTCGAAAACTTCCATTCCAATGTACTTTGCTACCGTTTGGGATAGGCCTTAAATTCTAAGGCAAAACAAATATTTGTAAACTAGTGTAATAGGCGTAAGCTGAATTCGCATAATAACGGCTAATATGTAAATTGACAAAAAGCAGCGATGTCAAATATTTTTGTGCATAGCGCTAAGATGAGAAGCGGCGAAATCTGATAAATGAAAGCGAAAGTGACGCAATGGCCGAAAATCTTGTCCAGCCAAAACAAAAACGACGAAAAATAAAAAAAACCGCAGCCACCAGTAATTGCCAGACATGAGTCTTTAATTAAGCCCTTAAATCAATAGCAAAAAAAAAAAAAAGTTTGGCCACGCGCTCTTGTCTTGTCAGCCATACTTTGACTGATTTTCAACGTTCCTCTTCAGCCTTTTGCTCGCCGCCGCCAATACTACGCGACGTTGTGGTGTTAACTGATGAGCATTGACCCTTGATGAGTGCGGCGGGTATGCGCCGCTAATTTCTTCTGCCCCACCATCACACTTTCGCCCAAAATTTAACTCTGACTGGTGGAGAGAGTGAAGTCGTGACACTTGCAGGACACTCTCAACATACATCCATACTAAAAGTCCTCTCGCTCAGCTGTCTCGTCCACTTGATTAATCGCGTTTGCAACATTTTCATAAACAACACACAACGGCGCAAGATGCAGAAACAAATCAAATGAATCAATAATATTAAATGTACAACGGTAACAGTTAGCTTATTGTAAGCTTTAATTTATTTACTTTTATATTTATAAAGATATTTCACTTTACTACATCATAAAATGTTACACTGAGTAGCTGCAAGTGACTTAGGAGGAATTGAAATTGTAGTAAAGAATTTGTTAAATACTTTAAAAAAATCTCTATTTAAGTATATTAAGTATATTTTAAGTCATAAAGCCGATTAGTCAATAGAAGCTATAGTTACGAGTTTGAAAATATAAATATCGAAATAAATTAAATATGTATGTGTATCGCTTAAATCGATTACGCCAAATAAAATGCGAAGGAATGGTTCTCTGTTCGAATAACTTTCGCAATTTAAAGCAACGAATGAGAAAACTTATATATATATATATTTTATTATCGTGACTTACGACAAAATTTGCCTTTTATTTCTAGAAAATCAGAAATTACAACTAAGCAGCTTAACTCAATTCATTTAAAAGAAATTAGATGAATTTTAAGACTAGCCACATTTTAAGCTTCACATGTACATTGGAACAATATTTCGTCAACTCTTGTCAAGTTTGGTTTGGAGACAAGTCAGTTTCCAAAATACATCAACTTTTCACCCTGCCGAGAAGGAGATAAAGAAGAAAACTACGCAGATTAATATATAACTTTTAATTTCTCTCACAAACAGTTTATAAAACCAGGGACCCTGATGTTTATAACTTTCATAATAAAAATCGTTAGAAAAAGTTATTTTTACGTTTTTATTTTATTTGAAATAAAATAAAATAGGTCAACCAATTTTTTGTTAAATGCAGTAATAACAATTAAACTTGGATAATATTTTCGGTACGTTAAATATAAATATCTGATCTGATGACTTTTTGTTTGATATTATTCCATCTATTTCAATTCAACTTGTCATTTATATAATTTTTTACAATTTATTGAGATGATACAAAACTCGCTTTAAATCTTGAAGTTCGTACGGAGTTTTGTAATCGCTTCTAAATCAACATCTCTATAAGCCAGAAAATTTAGATTACACGCATAGCTCCGACGGAATGTCAATTTTGGGAAACAAAAACAAAGTTATATAATATTATCTACATATCTACTTTAATTATAACTCTATAAACTCGTAGCCATTTTCTTTGTTAGAAATTGGCTCATAAACAGGTGAACGAATTCTAACCAAATTTTATTCCTTAGACCTGTGGCACGGACATAAGCTATATTTGAATCCGATAGGTGGCGCATGAATCTAGATATTCAGAAAATTCCAATTTATGGACCGTTATTGATGATATTAGAAATGTATGGCGCTGATACAATAAAAAGTATTTTTATCAAAATAAATCCACTAAGGGGCGCTGTGCCGAGTTGCTCACAAGATCTGTATGGAAATAAAAAGATTATTGGGGATGCGGCGAAAAAATGCTACTACTAAAAAGGATTCGTTAGGTGGCACTAGAATCGAATTATACAGAAAATCTGTATTTATGGTCGGTTATTGATGACGTTAGACAACTGATGATACAGGCGCGATTATAAATGCCTTTACTTATATAGTGCGGTTTAGATGGGATTTAACACATAATTAGGTATGTTATATAAGTACATTCGCTATATTTCCACAAAATATTGAAAATATTTATAATAATTCATTAAATAGTAGTCGTGTGGTCGACGTCACCAGAAAATCCATATAACATGTCATCATCATCTCTTAACGAAAATCCACATCCGTAATTATGGCCGTCGACGCCGTGGTTTGCGGTTGACACTTCATATTAGGTGGTAAGAGTCAAATACAACAAATACAAGAACTTCATGTATGTTTGACATACAAAGCCAACCATAACTAAACGGGTGGAAGGTGAAACAAATTACAGAAATTCAAAGGTAAATATGCAGTGAAAATATAAACTAAACAAATAATTTTGACATTTTCACCGCACAAAGCGAAGGTGGCTCAATGGACGGTATCACCTCATATGAATTCGCCTTGGTTTATTTGGTTTCACTACAATTTACAGTAATTTTCAAAAACCAGATTACGTAAATCAGCCTTACACAAGGAATTAAATGTGGCTTAAGTCTTGGTATTAGCGGGACAATTATGAGACTAAGTTGTTTAGTCTGAAAATCGTATTAAGTATTTAATATTTATGGTCCGACTAAGCTTTATTTAATAGCAATGTCTCCTAGTCATAGTCGCGATAAAGTTGACTCTTAAGTTAGTAGCAACTATTTTTGACAGATGTCAAAAAACTGCTACAGGGCTTGGTTTTTGAATTTATCGAAGCTGGATTTGCTATAGTAAACAGCAACGCAGACAAAGTCGCGAGTATCAACTAGTCGTAAATAAAAATTAAATGTAATAAAAGGTAAAACGATAGTTATGTTAAGGTGGAGGCCAGGCTTGCAGAAACTTTAATATTACCAGGCATCCATATACTATTAATATCCACAATATTAAAAATATGTATATAGAGGTTTTAGAACAAATTGTGTGCCACAATAAATAAATATATACATATATATATAAATGCACAAAGGTACATAATTCGAAATAAAAAAAACAGAATGTTCAAAAGCAAATTGATGCAAATATTTGTGTCTAACTTGGTGAGGTCAAGGCCTGTCTTTCAATAAAACATTTCGTGTATTTAATCTTCTATATTTCAATGTTACTCTGCTTAACCCTAAGACAGAGTTAGGTGTGGAGTATGTAGGTTTTCTACCAAAACGGGGCAGGGCATCTAATGTGAAACCGAAGGATTCCAAGCCTATAGATGTAACTTTCTTTTAAAAATTCTGGGGAGACTGATAGCTGAAGGATACATTAAAATGTACTGAAAAATTAATCGGCATGCAAAGGAAAATACGTGGAGACCGCGCTTTATGCAATTTACGTTACAATGATTGAAAAAGGTTTGACTAAAAGAGAAAACACTTTGGATGTGATGGATTTTGTTGGGTTCATTTAAGAAAAGATAAGTATGCTTTTTCGGGGTTCTAATTAAACATATTCCAGTCGTACTCCCCAAAGGGGTATTCACTCTCCTCTACAATGCAATCTAACCGTTAATCACTTTTGAATCTAAAGAACACTGATTTCCAAGTCATAGCGTTTGCTAATCGCATAGTAAACGTAAAAAAACATATAAACATTAGGAGTTTCTGAGCGAGCTTTTACAAAATTCCTTCAGTCTTGTAAACATCTGGTCTAAGGAATGTGAACTCAGCGTTTAATCCAGCAAGCCACTCACTTCTCAACCGAGTTAATTTACTTCGGAGCTGTTATAGACAAGCAAATCGACTGGAAGAGAAACTTCGGGATCCGCATCGGATGGTCGGCGCTACAAAAGACTCCAGTGAAAAAAAGTAGCAAGTACAGTGGACGGCTTTCATGCGCGTCTCTGGAATTTATTTTAAATTTTCTTCCGGAAATAATTTTACCTCGAGAAAAAAATGTGCTTTTTACCATAAACATTTTCTAGTCCGCTGACAAATTACATCACTGGTCACCAAGTTTCGTTGGAATTTTGATAAAGAATAATAAGTGATAAAATTTCCAAACAATCTGTATAAGTAGAGTAACAAAGTTGGCCGTCTCTTCAAATTGGCAATTCAGTACCTGAATTAAAAAGGTTTGCACTAAATGAGTCAACATAAGTAAACAATTCTTGTGGCTTATAGGCTAATATTTTTAAAGAGTTATGTCCATTCTTCTTTTTTTCTTTGCCAGAATATCCAATACTTTTGCATTGCTGATATTCTTTCAATCGCTTTTCTGCAGTTCGACTTCAACTTTAACCGGTACGGTAGTACCAATTCGCTGAAATCAGTGTAATTGTTCATAAAATTGCCTATAGCAAATGTCCCAAGCTTCGATGGACGTGTTTAGTCGCTCCATTTACGTTTGGAGTTATTGATATTTTCATAGATGAAAGCAAAATTCGGAAACAAAATTCGACTGAAGTTTCAATAATTTATTTTTGCACTTATACTCGCTTGCTCCCAATTTCTTCTCAACATTTTCATATATGCAGCGACTACATTTCGTTATCTATTCATAGCCAATTGTTTCCTGTAAAAAGATTCCTCAAAATATAATATGAAATATAAGAATTCACCCTAAATAGCCTTTACAACACTACATAAAATTAGTTTATAAAAATTTCCTGAGTGCATTATGGCCCAAAGTGATCGCTGTATTGCCCGGCCCTTTTAACCTTTCAACCTTCATTTGATCAACATTTTTGTAAATGGGAGCTGCTGCTGCATCAAAGAAATGTGAAACCAACCTGTAAAAGGCGCGAGCTTACTACTTTTTGGTTGTACCTATATGTACAACTTAATCAGTCAACAACAATTTGCTTAACTCCATAAACTACCAGAATATACAAAAATTTATTTATCTTTCAGTGAAAAATGTCCACCGAAGCCGTAATAGCCACTGAAACCGCCTGAGTTGAAATTTTCCACTTTTTATTGTTGTTTTGGTTAAAAATTCCATCCGCCGACTTGCGATGATACAATTCACAACAAGAGACCCGCCGGTTCGCATCATCGCCGCCGTCAACAAGAGCCACTCTCTCTCTTTCCATTAGGCTGACTCAATGGTAGTAATTGATAGCGTTCGCGTGCCGGGCGGTTTATATTCGTAAATGTCGCTGTAACTTCCACCTTTTACATGGCAATGCGGCGGTGTACAACGTGCAACTAGTTCTACCATATTGGTTTTTTGTTTTTGTTGGATTTTGAAACTGAGTACCGCGAACACTTCACGCCTTTTACTATTGAATTAATTATGACTGCAGTTGCAAGTTTTTGTATGTGGCTATCGTTTGTGCTAGCATTTTTCTAATACTTACTTAATTTTCTGAACAGAAATTACTGTTAGTTCAGTCTATGACAGCATTTCGTAACGAAAAATTCCTTGATTCATTTACCAAATTGTTCGTGGGTCGTGTCATTAGAGGTGAGTCGTGACAGCGTAAAGAGATTGATTCAGTAATAGAATGTTGGTTAACCTGACAGATGTCTCGCTCCCGCTCGGTGTCTTAGCCTGTGTTGCCTTAAATATTTTTGTAATTCACTTGCACTTCACTTCACTTGCATGCAAAATTCTAGCATACATGGGTGGCAGATATTGCTACCCTTTCAAAAGATAGTCCTTCTTAGCAACAGTTCAGCAGTTTGCATTTCCATTACGTCAATATTACAACTATCTTGACAAGACGGCAGAATCAGTTTTATCCTGAAGCATTTCTTTGAACCCAAGGACACGACACAACTGCTGGATCCGACAGCGTACATACAGGTCATAAACAGCATTCGCCGAGGGGGCAATCATCACCTTCACCAACTCTCGCTCACAGTGGTCAAACGACCTTCCATTGCAGTTGAGGAGCTTTAAATGTAATCTTTTATGCACCATACAATAACGCAGGCATGATAAGAGATTTATAGATTATGCTTTTCGTTCGTCGAGAGAAGGCTTGCAGATTTACTTACTCAGCCCGAAGTAGCACTTGTTGACGAGAGCGAGTCTTTGCTGGGTTTCGAGACTGGCATTGTTTTTGGTGTTACTGCTGGTTCCAAGGTAAACAAGTCCTCTACTTTGTCAAAATTGTAACTGTCGACAGTGACACGGGAATCAAAACGCGTTTTGCCCTCGTTAACCTCCAAACCCGTTCGCTTCGCTTCTTTATCCAGCTTGGAAAAGGCAGAACTAACGGCGCGGTTGTTGAGGTCAATGTGTCTCAAAAATTATTCTTTAATTATCTTTTTCAACGTTAAAGAAGTCGCACATAGGGAGTCATCCTGTCTAAAACCTCGTTTGTCTCGGAAAGGTCCTTTTCAATTCTGACAGAGCTGGTTGTGTCGCTGGTATTGCTCAACGTCATTTTACATAGCCATATTAGTTTTGCAGGGATACGAAATTCAGACATCGCGGCATATAAGCAACTTATTGTCGTGCTTTCGAAAGCGCATTTGAAGTCGACAAAGCGATGGTGTATGTCGATCATTTTCTTAACGGCCTTTCCAATATTTGGCGGATCGCGTATATTTGGTCGATGGAAGATTTATTATATCTAAAGCCACGTTGATAAGGTCAGCTCCTTAACGGTTGGCTTCAGTCTTTCACACAATACGCTCGATGAAACCTTATATAAAATCTTAAGGAGGCTGATACCGTGGTAATTGGCCCATATTGCAGGATCACCCTTCTTCCGAATTGGGCAGAGCACACGAGCACACTTAAATTCTAATCTACGAGGATGCATTCGTCCGACCATATTTTGGAAACGATCTGGTGCATACACTTTACATGCTCTTTGTCACCACCCTTGAATAGCTCAGCAGGTAATCCATCAACGTCCGCTTTGTTCTTCCGTTTATCGAGGTCGGGGGACGGGATGTTAATGCCGTCATCAGCTTTTTGGCATTCGGAATCTACGTGTTCTCCTTGGGCGATTTCGCTGTCACCATTTAGCACAATGGAGAAATGTTTCCTCCACAATTTATTCTATTTTTTTTCCAAATTCGTTTATTTACAATCTGTCTCTACTCAAGACAACAAGCAGATGTTCTAAATGTACATAACTTAATACTTTTGGGCCCCAGTGGGCGTAAAAGTAATACTTAATTGTATACTTAGCTTAAGCTATAGATAACACAGAAACTTAGTGACTATTTATTTACTGTACCGGAAATCTGTAACATGAAACCGTTTCTGTCGAAACGTTTCATCTGTTTTATCCGAAAACGCAATAGCTAAAGGGTTGCAATGATTGATCAGCCTTTCAAAATATCTAGAACAAAATTTCTTAATTTCGTCCCTGACACTTGGTATATTTAAATCCGATTTAATTGTGTTATTGGAAACGAGCCAATGGGCATTTAGAATCATCCTAAGAGTTTTATCCTGATACCGCTGTAAGATTTCGACAATTGAGCTGCTACAAGTGCCCCAAAGCTGGATTCCATACGTCCAAATAGGCTTTAGTATGGCTTTATACAATAAAACTTTTTGTTTTCAAAGCTTAATTCAGATTTGGGTCCAAGAAGCCAGTACATTTTAGTAGTATTTACTTTAAGCTCTTTTCGTTTCGCTTTAACGTGGTTTTTCCATGTTAATCTTCTATCGAGATGGAGGCCCAAATACTTAACTGTATCGGAGTTTTGAATATCTCGCATTGTTCATAATAATACTTGGACAGGATTCTTTTTTCATAGTTAAAGTGATATGTATAGATTTATCTATATTAATTGCCATATTCCATTTTTTAAACCATTTCTCAGTAATTCTCACCTGATTCTGTATAATTTTCGACGCTTCAATCTTAGAATTGCGACGTTTTCTAGGACAGGCATATCTGAGGTGTAGATTGTATAGAGGATCGGACCAAGTACGCTCCTCTGTGGAATTCCAACACTAATGGGATATATTTTCGAGCATTCGTCTTTAACTCTTACGTAAAAGTATTTAGCTAAAATGTAGTCTTTCAGAACGAGAAAAAAAGGAGCAAGGAGCAGTTTTTTTTGCAGTTTATAAACCAACCCAGTGTGCCAGACTCGATCGAACGCCTGCTGAATATCTAAAAATACTGTTGATCAATATTCTTTACATTCCAGCGAATTGCTTATAAAACGAACAATACGATGACATTGTTCAGGTGTGCCGTGTTGATGTTGCGGAATGATGAGGTTCTTCTCTAAAACTGGTAACAGTCGTCGCAAATATATTTTCTCAAATAATTTGAGTTTGATTTGGACATATGGCACCAGGTCACCGTTCTCGATCTTAAAACTTGATAAAAATGTCGGGTGCTTTTCCTGTCGGCTAGCATCTTAAGCTCTTCGCACTCACGTATTTCGGTCCCTCTTTTCGTTCTTCGAACAATACGTCTCTCTTCCTTTCTCAAACTTCTGGTAGCGTTCCCATACAGTTGGCGTTGCGCGCTGGCCCTGTAGACAAAATATTTACTTTCCGTACCGGCGCGGTATTCCTCATCGTATCAGTATTTTTTTCGAGGTCGTTGAAAGCCAATGAATTCTTCAGCGAGGGAATTTTTTACCACCAAAAGTATTGATATTTTATAACAAATTGATTTTTCTTAAATTTGGGCAATTTTGAGTTTTATTCTCTTCATCTCAATGAAAAAACATATTAAAATATTATGAGGGATTCAGAAGTAGATTTTTAAGGCATGCACCGACTAACGATCGTTAATTCATTTACTTTTGACAAAAATTTCTTTCCTAGCAATAATAACTTTATTGTCACAAAACACATACAAATTCCATGCGGATGCAAAATCACACACGAGGGTAGGAAACGTAAGTTTTTTTTGAGAAGGATATGAAGGTTATTTGATAAGGGTTATAGTAAAATATTATGACAACTGCATTAAATGGGAGATATTTTAGAAAAATAATTCTTCTCTTCCTTGATAAACTGCCGATCGGATTAGCGTGATATTACGCGAAAATTGTATTACATTTCTCAAAGCTCATTGAATATAAATATCAATTTCCAGCTGAAAATTGATGGCATAGCAAATCACAGCCAGTTAACATAACAAAGCAGCTCCACATGAACTGTAAGAAGTTTGAAAAACATCGTCGAAAAGCAATTAGAAAAAGTGCGTGAAACCAAAAAGAAAATATTTTGTCTTTTACGAAAACAAGTGGTTTTTAAATCATTTAAAAAACATATCAGTTGCCCCCATGTACACACACACACATACATACACTTAGATATGTACATATGCACCCCTGTACTACAACAAATACAAACATATCCAGCTTCCATTCACGCCCGACAGCTGACCAACAAATCGTGACAGTGCACCAACAGACAGGCAGACAAGACAGACGCATAAACACGTCGTTGCTGCCTCAACACCAAATCATTTGTCCAGCCGCACGCCATACAAAACACCTTTGCCTTTGCAACAACGACAAAACCACGGGACAACTTCTACAGTGAAAATGGGGGGGGGGGTGGGGGTGGAGATGGGTGGGATGACCGATGTGGTGGTGGCGATTTTGCCAACCGAGCAACGCCAAACGAATCGAATGCTGGCACTACTGACCTAGACTACGTCGACAGCCTGGATTCGGTTGCAAAAGGTGCAAAATACGAAGGTGTTTACAGCTGCAAGGCGACCCCGAAAAGAGAGCACCATGAGAGAGAGAGCAAAGCGAGAGCGTTCAGGGAAGCAACGATAAGGAACGAAATGATATGAAATTGAGTGAAACACATGGCAATGAAACATATCTGCGAGTATAAGAGATGGATGGTTTTGAATTTACATGAATTATTCGAGTCTGCGCGTTCGCTCTGGGATAACTCCGAAAATTGTGGTGAATTTAAATTGAACAGCAGCAAAGGCAGCGAATCGTTGACAGTAGGGAAAATACAAATGGAAATGAAATATTTCGAAATGGAAAAGTGAACATTTTCACTAATTTTAGTATTGAACTGTATGTGCTGTGAATGAGATGTGTAGACGCTGATAGGGTTTATTTTAATGAAACCAAGAAAATTTAGCTTTTTGCAAAAGTACCTAGTAAATAAGTATAACTAAATTATATTTGAATGCAAGGAAATTAATCTGCGAAGGTTTATTAAGTATCTTAACATAAATTAGGAAAGTTTTGTGACTTTTCTTTCATATATAATAAGGCATGAATAAAATTTACCTTTACATGAAAGAAAATACTCAACTCCGTCAACAGAAAAAAAACATTATCAAAAATTAACAAGAATTTTAAACTATTCCAAATTTACACTTTATTCGTGTAAAAAATGGAATGAAATATAAAACTTCATACTCAAAAATTTTCTGAAATTTTGAATTAAAAAGTTAGAAATTTTGAGGAAAATTCATTTAAATACATATGTAGAATATTTATTAGTTCTCTAGAAAGTCTAAAACTTCGCATGGTTTTGTTTATTGAATTAACTACAATTTTGTAAAAAATAGTTAAGGGTAAATAAGGATATGGATAAGGAATATGCTCAACTCCGTCAAAAAACAAACAAAAAAAATGATCAAAGAATCCAGAAGAATTTCCAACTATTTGAATGCTCGAAAAATTTACTGAAATATGGAACTTTTTGGTAAAAATTGTGATGAGAATTTTCTTAAATTTGTTGAATTTTTATTAGCTTTCTAGAAAGCCTAAGACTTCGACTTGCATGGGTTTTGGTTATAGAATTAACTATGTTTTTATAAAAAATAATTATAATTAAATAAGCGCAGACAAAATTATCAAAACATTGCCAATATATTTTGTTACTAATTTTGTATGAAAATTCCAAGTTCAACCCTAGCAGGGTATATTAGGGAAGGGGTTTAATTCGTTTTTTGTAGTAATTTGCGGTTTCTGCGGTCCAAAAAAAAAACATAGGAAAATAAATCCATTTCAATTTAGAAAGGAAAATTAAATTTCAAGTCCCAACCCCTCTGGTAAGAGCAATGGGCAATTGAGGTAATTTTTATCAGCATTTGCTTTTTTAGCGACCCTAAAAAAACCCTAGAAATTGTGGATTCAAACCTCTTTTTTGTGTGTGCCTGTCTTATCTTTGGGGGAAAACATATTTTCTCTCATTCAAGTCGCAAGAAGAAAAATGTCATTTAATTGTTTAGTCTGTAAAAGGAAAGAATATGGTATCCGCAATTAGCTAACGACAGCATAAAGTAGGAATTGAAATATAAAGTTTGTTCAAAATTCGTTTGATACCTATTTACTAGCAGCTATGCAAATACGAAAGTAGTATCTCCTAACTGTAAACGTAGTAATTGCCAAATTGCATAAGTGGTGGCTTTTTGTTTGTTGTGACATTGAACGAAACTTTTCCACTTACAAGTTTCATATAGAAGTATTGTTTTTTATAACTGAACAGGTCGAATTTGGAAATATTGGAAAATAATCTTTTTTGTGCATTTTTTTATTAATTACATCTTTCCAAGTAAACTTGCAATAAGTACTCAAATCCTAAAACCTAATGCATAAAACTTGATTTTGTGCTATTACATCGAATATTATCATTCAAAATTATTACTCAAATATTAAATATACGTTCACATATATGGGGCATTCTACCCCAAATCGGATACCATTTGGTTTTGCACCTCCGATTTATTCGTAGTTTTTTATGCTATAACAACAACTAATCAACTCTAATTCTTGTGCATCTGTTTTCGAGATATACATTTTTGAAAATAAAATACGTTCGTTTTTCTTAATACCCATATTAATACTAATAATTTGACGCTTACACCATATCTTGATATTTGGCCGCACTTCTTCTACAATTTTTGATGTGCGTCTAGACGTTGTAACGTAAATTGAGGGACCTACGCCGACTCCGAAGGGTGAATGTTTTTTTGTGAGAAGTTTTTTCATGCCAGAAATTCTCTCGACGATTTGTCTGGCAAGGGGCGACCGCTATTAGAAAAAATGTTTCTATAATTTTTTAAGTTACTTATCCCGGCCAGAATTTGAACCTGGTTCCCGGTGATAATCTGATGCGTAAAATGGACTTATGTGAAAAAACTTTTTTCTTTAATTTTTGTTTTCCAAAACACCTTTGGAAAAAAAAAGCATGCCAGCCTGTATTTATGTCAAATTTTAATTTTTTTATACAACATGTTTGATTTTTCAAAAGACAATTAGTCAATACGGAACTTTGGAGCCCAGTCTGATAATGCGATCTACTTTTTTAGAATTTTATAAATTTCATGTCTGCGTTAGACTAGTTGGAAAATGTATACTTATATGTAACGGGTTTTTCAATAGTAACGCTACAAAAGTTTTTTTAAATAAAACAAAAACGGTTTGGGATATGAATTAAATTTGTATTCCTGTGAAAGTTCATTCGATGCCATTATGGTTGGAACTCGATTTCTTTTGCATGGGCACCACGGGCACGCTTGCAGAAGTCCAGACGCTGAACGCAATTTTCGACGATTTTCAGGCATAAATCGGCCGATACTGCTGCAATTTCACGTTCGATATTCGTACGCAGTTCATCAATCGTCGCTGGCTTGTTGGCATAGACCATAGTTTTGCCGTAGCCCCACAGGAAATAGTCTAACGGCGTCAGATCGCACGACCGAGGCGGCCAATTGTGCGGGCCATTTCGTGAGATAAAACGTTTACCAGACTTGGTTTTCAATAAATCGATTGTGACATTCGCTGTGTGGATTGAGGTGCCGTCCTGTTGGAACCACATATTGTCCAAGTCCATATCATCCAATTCGGGATAAAAATATTCGGTTATCATTGAGCGGTAGCGATTCCCATTCACAGTAACGTGCCGGTCTTGATCATCACGGAAGAAGTACGGCCCAATGACACCGCCGGCCCATAAACCGCACGAAACCGTAATTTTTTCAGTATGCAATGTTGATTCTTGGAGTCCGTGTGGATTGCGGCCTGTCCAGTAACGCATATTTTGCTTATTGACGAAGCCATTCAGCCAGAAATGACGACGACCATAAATTGGACGTAGCGCTCTTAAAGTTGAGGCCATTGACTCCGAATTTCGGTAATAAATTTTAATTTAAATTTGGATCGTATATCTTTCCATGATGAAATGGCAAACCTTACTGAAGAGAAATGTCAAAAAAGCGGGAAAAATATGTCGTCTTTTGCTGTCACTATCGGTCTACTTTTGTAGCGTCCCTATTGGAAGACCCTATATATGTGTATGTATAACCACATACGCGACATTTGAGTTCTGACAATCTCTCACCAAAAGTTGTTACTTTTACTCCAATAGAAATATTTTAGTTTTTTGTTTTGAATTTAGGCGATGCTTTAGGGATATCATATGGGATATAATAATTTATGTTTTGCAGAAAAACGTTTGTCATGAAGGATAACATAATTAATATTTTACAAAAAGGATATCAAGAGGGATATCATGTTACATTTATAACGAAAATCAATGAGGATAATTTTGAGTAGCTGATTTACATTGAATATTTTAGAGGGCATCACTTCTCAATATCAGAGAATCCTTTCTCTTCAACCCTTCAATGACTTTCAAATCGATATGTGGTTTCCAGCTTTGTGGGTAGAATTCTACCCATATTTAAATTTCATATATTTTGTACGAAAAATCGTAAAATTAATGAGTAGTTCGTATTTTATTTATTACCAAACCGAATTTTACATTTCGTGCACGGAGACTTTTGCAAACTGGATTTTTACAAAATCAACATATAAGCGCTTTTTATTGTTTTTGTTTATGCTCTTCTTGTAACAATCTTCGCATCATCCTCAACATTTGTCTGGTACGACCACTAGTTCGGAAAGCAATGAGGGGACGTAGATGACTTGGGATTAGTTTATTATTTCAAATACAGTTTCGTAACAAAATAATTGAGTTTTAACTGGACTGAAACTTTTTTATTGGGTATATTTTATTTTAATTAAAAAATTTTGTGAGGCATCAATGCCTTTGTGAAGTCCGATTCCATATGCTCAGCAACGTTTTATCATTACATTGAAGAGTAGAGTCTTATTTGCTAAACTCGGTTTAGGTTTACACCCCACAATTCATTGAAGGCTTGACGATTTAAGTTTTATTTGAGTAACTTGGATACACTCACTTTCGATCATCTTTATTTACCAAATACTAATCAAGCAATACAAAGCGATTAAGCTCCATTATCCCGCACCATCGCAAACTGCAAAAAAAAACAACATAAAGAAACGTTTGATACGTTTGGTTCAGAAATACTTTCCGGATAGGCTTACCCGCCAGACGTAGTCTCTCTCCCTCAGCAATTCCGAACCCGAATGTGCGCTTCTTTGCATCGCCCGATATCATTCATTCCGTAAATCGCATCTCTTGGATGGGGGTGATGTCAGCATTTGCTTTTATGAGGGCATCGACCAGCTGACGAGAGGCACCTTCTTAATGGAAGGTCCAGACATTCCAGGTACATGCCACAAAATTATAGTCCTTATATTGTTTCTCGTGGTCGTCATTTGACTTGTGTGGTCTCATCAGAGGCTTATTGAATATTTTCCTTAGTGATATTATTTTACTTTGCGGGTACCCCGCCAAGCGCACAACCAGATTCTGGGAAGTTTTACTTTTGAGCAAATTTACGTAGCGAGCCGCTTACTCCGTGGCAGAAGTCCGCTTGCAGACGAACCCACTGGTGAACAGACGCTGCTAGCTTTAATGGAGTCCTAAACTAATTAAGTCGGAGTGAGCCCACTTAAGTTCCCTGTCTTTCAGCCGTGACCCAAGCCTCCACACACGCCCATGGGTTGCTCACGTTGTCCAAAGTGCACGAACAGGGAGGTTGTGCTGCCTATATTTATTTATTTATTTTATTTATTTTCATATATTGGCTTTTATATGTATAGACTTATAAGCTAATTACTAAGCTATAGCTACAAGGCCTTAAACTTAACTAGATAATATGTTATAGTACATATCTTTTAACTTTGAGTAGAAAATATAATTTTGTTGTTTTTAGGAATTTGATAATGTTGGTGATCGCTTCCTTGGAAGGAGAGGAAAGGGCAAGTAAGGGATTGAAATTTTTGAATATCGTATATCTCTGTCTTGTCTAAAGCGAGCAGTGTAGCAGTAAGTGCTTGATAGTTACTAGTGTGTCTTGGTTGCAGATACTTGTTGGGATGTCGGTATTGTTTGTAATGTAACTCTGTGTAAGCTTTGTATGACCGAGTCACAGTCGTTAAATTTTTGTAATGTCTAATCTGCTGAATTCGTTGTTGTTGAAGTTCGACAAATACTTTATATTCGTTTTCTTTGCGTTCATTTGTTTATATCAATCATTTGACAGCATTCAACATTGTTTGGTGTTTTTTTAAGATTTCGTTTCTATGTATTTATTAATATCTTTAGTGGAGAAATTATTAGTTGATATCAGTGGTAACATATGGGCGTCTTTCGCTGCCTTGATTTGAGCATGACTGGGAGCCCATATTAAAATAATTCTCGGGAATGTATGTATCAGTGTATTTCGAATTTTTGCTGCGTAGAATTCGTGGTTGTTTATATTTCATATTGCCTCTAGCGAAGATAACAAATCTGAGCAAATTGCATATCTACCTTTTTGATTTTTAAAAATGTCAATAGCTTCAGAAATTGCAATAATTTCAGCGGAGAAGATACAGGGTGGGCCAAAAGAAACCAAGAGGTGTAAGAGTTTAATAACTTTTTCGTTTATTAATTTTATTTTTTTTATTTATTTTATTAGAACCTGCAGATCATCGGCAACGTCTAAATTTTGCAGTTAAATTTCAAGAGTTGGCCAGAAATGAAATCAACTTTATTAAAAATTTGATTATGAGTGATGAAGCTCATTTTCATTTGAATGGCTTTGTTAATAAGCAGAACTGTAGGTTCTGGGGTTCTCAAAATCCAAGAGCAGTTCATCAACGCCAATTGCACCCCATCAGGTGTAGAGTATGGTGTGGGATCGCATCTGAAAATGTCATTGGGCCTTACTTCTTCGAGAATTAAGATGGAAGTGCTGTAACCGTAAATGGAGAGCGGTATAGGTTTATGATAAAAAATTGAAATTGAGCTGTTTAGTGATAGAAGAGGAAAGGTATTCTATGTGAGAGTTCCATCTGTATCTCTTGTTTATAATGACTCCAAGTACTTTTATTTCGCTAGCTTCAGTCAGAGGGGTGTTCCGGGGTGATTATACTGCAGGCACAATTATGTTTTCTACAGATATGAGCGTATCTAGATTTCGTGGAAGATAGGGTCGCACCTCAATATTCACACCATTCTTCAATTCCTTTAAATAAGTTAATTAAATTTATTTGCGGATTTTTTTTTATTTATCTGATTTGATTATTATGGTAAAATCGTCTGCGAAAGCGCTGTAATTTATTTTGTTATGTAAGGGCAATATTGAGCTCAGCTTGTTGTAGGCTATACCATTATGCAAATTTCTTGCATCGGAATAAACTCTACCAACTCTTAGTGCTATTTTCCATTTTATCATAAAGTTGTATATGTAGTTTAGGACTTTTGGTCCCATCTTCCACTCTATCAATTGTTCAATTATAGCATGTAATCCTATTTTTTCGTATGTTTTTTCAAAGTCTTATTTATAAATTGCTCTTTTCGTGCATAGCAGGTGACAACCCTCTCACAAATATAGGTATACACCTTGTCCGAAAAGTTTGGCATTCCTATTTCAATATATTGGCCCCGTTCTAATGTAACGGAGGTGCAAAAAAAAGACTCCAACTCGGATAAAATTTCCTTTAGTTGCAAAAGCAACCCTGTTAGCCTATTTCATGTAAGTTGCGATTTGTTTAGTGCTATTTAGGAACGCAAAATAGTTGTGGCGGCAATTTTTAGGCTTATGTAGTTTTATAAAAATGAATCGGGTCTTGAATCTAAATTTCCCAAGTATTTTCTTAGGGTTAATTCAAACTAACGCAGTCTTTTTACTTCCCAACACTACAACTCAGGTCGGATATCAGTTTACCGAGTTGGCTCAACTCGCTTATTTTTTTGAGTTAGTGTTGTTGGTTTACATGCAATTTGTTATCCTACCTAGTGTTCTTTTGCAACTAGGTTACGGCTCCATTATATCCTTGTATATAAGGAAACGAGATTTTTATACATAAGATTTAAAAGAAATGCAACTATCGATTAATTTCTTCTAGGCAAAAGAAATCAGTCGTTGCATAGTTGGCATGGCATGTCCCATAATCTGTATATGTATGTACTATATGTAAGTGGATCGTGGTTTGTCTGAATGCTTAAAACATGAAAACTACTGGTGGCGCTGTAGGCGCACATTTCGTTTTGCAATTGTATTCAATAACGTTCAACACATAGCTAAATGACGACTTGCCAGATTTGGAAAAGATGTATGTATGTGTACATTTAATACGTTGTATGGATTCCGACACAAACAGTTTTTGAATGAAGTTGCCACTTTTTAAAAGTTTAAATTCAATTAAAGTAATCACGAAGATCAAATATATTTTCCCATATGGGTGTCAAACTTCAAAAGCATCAAATATATTTATGTAGGGTTGTCAACTGTTTTGAAACTAAAACTTTGAAAAGTTATTAGTTTCTACACCAAGAAGGTTTTAGGCATGGGTTTGTTTGCTTGGAAGAGGGTTGCCTCCTAAAGTTAAATTTAATTAAATTAAATTGTACACAAATTATATGAGCTAGTAAAATATGTAAAATCATTCGTTTCGTTAGAAGAAAGTTTACAAGAATATTTTGAAGAAGACTGCCACCTTTTTGAAAAGTCAAATTAAATTATTCACAAGTTTATAAAGGGGTGTCCAACGGTTTATCTTGGCGAGAACGAGATGCATAACTTTGTCTTAGAGAGGGTTGCCGCCTATTTAAAAAGTCAAATTTAATTAAATTAAACACAAATTATATGTGAAGGAAACCGGAATGCGTTTTCTGGATACACAAGCAAAGGGCAATGAATAAATAAATTGAGGTAGCACAATGTCTGGGGCGATGGAGTTGAGATATTTCTAAAAAAAAAACTCAAAATACGTATTCTCTACATATATAAATATTAATTTAATTTTTTTTTTAATTGCCGCTGGATACGAAATATCTCTAAAAGCCGTATTTATGAACGAATTGATTCAAATTCAGAACATGTTATGCGGCTTAACTACAACTATTTTATTTGAAAATGGAAGCTATAGTTGCCGTCGGAGTCGCGATATTTCTAAAAGCCGTGCGATCAACAAAAATAAAAATATTTTATTTGAAAATTTAACCGATAGGTTGCGCGAGAACCGATATATAATAAATATACATAAAACATAATCATATTCGCTCAATTTGAAGGGTGTAGCGAAGCGCGCCGGGTCAGCTAGTTCTGTTATAATTTTTTAACAAATTTACATAGTTTACAATTAACTGACCTACAATTTCTCAAATGCATTAAATTTTATCAGAAGTTATTATCGATATATATATTTACATAGCTACGCATATATATTTTTTGCTCACCCGCTATGCCGTGTCTGTGGAAAAGGTTCATTTACATTCACATCCTTATATTTATGTATAACTAGCCATCTGCCTAACTGCCTATCAGTCTTTATATTAAAATTTGAAAACATGCTACCCTTTCGCCGCACAAGCATCCTGCATTCTCTTTACATCCGTATTCCCTCTATTTAGTTCTCGGCAATCAAGTTATCCACATTGTCCTCCATAGATATTTTTGCCATCAGAGTATCTCGCATCCGCTCACTCCTCCATCAACTTTCACACTACTTACAGCACATCACCGAATTCAGGCATCGCTTTTCATTTTACCCATTTTGATGCTTCAACTTTCAACTTCTTACAGCTAAACCGAACTTTCAAGCGTACAAAATTCTCTATTCCAAAGGACAGCGAGACATCAATGCTAGCTGTAACAACTCCGAAAATAGCATAGCGCGAATCCGTGTGTGTGTGCGCGGATGGTTGAATGTGCGGGCGAGGTGTGAAGGGATATAAGAAAAGTGAAAAAAAAAAACAAAATGGCCAATAAAAAAGTCGTCGAAAAATGCAAAGTTTAACATAAAAGTGGCTCAGTTTGCTGCAAGTTGAAATTAATCATTGTCAAAGCGCATAAATCACAGTTGAACTTTTTTTCGCTGCAACAACGCTTCGTTGGTTCGCCGTTTGTCAGTAGCGCGTTTCGTTCGGGTTTACGCCCACTGCTTTGCAGAGCGACGCATACTTATCGCGTTATCCTCGCTCGTGATCAGCAGCGACACATTCGACATGTCAATGCAAAACTACACTCCTCTCACGTACAATGTAGAAGACACACAGAGGACACCAAGTACTTGTAGTGCAATTTCTTTTTTTGCATATCATCCATTTGCTACTAAAACAACGAACACCAACTTATCTACATAGCTAGAAAATTGTATGCACATAAGTTTTTAACTCTTTGTGTCGGTATATAAATATACACCTATTTATAAAACCTGTTAAGGACGATGACCAATATTTTACAAGTTTTAATTTCAAGCATAAAAATTAAACGCAATATGGGGAAATAGCTATAAAAAATATTAAGGAACGATTTCAAGTAAAATCATAAAAATTCACAAGCATATAAAAAAGGCAACAAATTTAATTACACATCTCTTTTTTATAACAGCTGCACAGCCATCTTAATAATGATAATAATAATAGTAATAATAATAATAGTAATGGCAGAACAATAGTCTTGAAGAAGTAGTATCTAGAAAGCTTTTGCATAGGCCGAAGCAAACAGGCGACTGGCTACAAGTCGGCCTTAACGACCCATAATCGAGAGCTTAGAAGGTCCGAAAGGGTCACTTGGTGTGAGCCAACATGCGGTAACATCTCCTCACTGCCAGAGGTCTATCGCCTATATAAAGCCCTTAAATTGGATCACTCGAATCACCTATGTACTCACTTGAAGCAGAGGTGCCACCGGGCAGAACAAATCAAATCAAACAAATCCTCGGGAAGAAACAAATAGGCTTCTCTTAGAAACACATTTCGTAGGCTGTATTCCCAAAGACTCTCATCCCTTAAGAGTTGCTGCACAGACGGAGGGTCCAGCTACCTCGCGGGAAGAATTATCAGTACGGAAAAACTTTTTTGGCCTCTGTCAACATTTGGTGCATTAAAATCTCCAAGTATTTACCCCTGTCTGGCTTTTATATCTGGATCAATATCAGCAGATATGGCTAGGACAAACAACGCGAGTTTATTGATGGGCAGGCTGATAGGTAGGTATGTTGAAGCCGCGAACCATTACAGCAAAAATTGGAGGGAGTAAACAATCAGTGAGGCCACAGATGATTGTCCTCAAGCAGAGCGATCCGCTGGAAAATCTGCATGGTCAAGGATTTATGCAGAGACTTTTTCAACTGTATTGTAGGTTGACATGATAACAACCATGTGTTCAAGATTGCAATCTGTGTTAAATTTAACTGTAAATTGTTGTGCTGAACAGGGATTGTCATTGAAGTCTACCATCGTCCCCTTTTATCGATCTCCCTAATTAAAAATTTTGAATACTTACAGGCTTTTTTACAGGTCGCTGTAGGCTGTGAAGCTATTTGGGAAGGCCCGGAATATTGTCGAACGAGTTGTGTCGCTTCTATGGCTCGGCCACGTAGACCCCGATGCATCTGCTCTTTGAGTCTGAAGTCATTTTGAGGCCCCGAGGAAATCGTAAGCTCGCTACCACCAACTATCATCTTAGACTTCGTAAGAGCGTTGGACTAGACGAAATGTTATAAAGAACGGAGGGCACAATGGGAAACAAAATCGAAGTGCACATCTCAATATGATTTCACCAAAAGAAGGAACAAAATGCACATTGACGATGAGCCGAATGTTAGGCATTACTTTTCGGTAGCTTCACATGGTTTGTGTGGCCATCACAAGAGCGATGTGCACCTACCCAACGCGGACGCTATTGGTGGCATTACAGGTATTTACCCCCTCTCAATTTCCATGTAGAGGATGCTTGTTTGCCCTATACACATGGAAGGAAGAGTGGCGATTTTCGAGGTTACATGGGAATACCTTCCTATTTCTCGGTTATCCCGTTATCAAATGCTCGGATATCATGAAGTAAATCTATCCTTCAATGAGCACTACAATGTGTTAATTCCTGGAAGCGAGTGTTGCGGAGCGATAATACAATAAATCTCTGAAGGTTCCCAAGTATGGTGCACTGCTGAATCCAAGCCGAAAAATGGGACCACTAAGGCTGGAATATTCGGAAAAAAGTGTCAGGAAGATCTACCAATAGGCACTTACCCAACCATCTTCCAAGCGCAGGTTTGCGCAATTGAGCTCTGTGCCATATGTCGAAAAATCAGGCTGCTCTAAAGGTCGTGGACGCACATTTAGCGACATCCGAGCTTGTGGATGACTGCAAAACTCTTCGGAGCGCCCAACCAGGTAACGTTATGATGGGTTCCCGGGCTTACGAGATTTAAGGACAACGAAAGGGCTGATGGTTTCGCAAAACTAGTCTTTGAAATACGAGTTTTATGAGCACCAGATTCTTTTAGAGCTTCTAATACTTTGAATGAGCATCATATCGACACTTTGTGGCCAATACCGTATCCCTATTTACTCGTATCGTATTATCCATATTTCGGATTCAGGAGCTAATTTTAAATGCGAACATATAGTGTATTTGCATATGCGCTATGTGTGTGCGGTTCAATTGAAATGCCATCAGGGGCTATTTGAATCCAGTCCATTGGAATTTAAGTAATAGTACTAACTGCTGATTAAATTATAAATTTATATATTTTAATGTTAATCTAATTATAACTGCATACAAATTCAACAGAGCATAAGATGATAAACTATACGAAACTAATGCAACCAAACAAGAGTAATTATGCAAATCCATGATAGAACCAACTGCTTGACAGGCTGACATCTGTACGACACGAAGGCTAATTGAAAATCCTGCATGAGCCAAATTTAAATGTGTGAATTAAAAAATCTTTCAACGAAGATAGCAACTCAATTCATTCATTCTTCATTGCTTGCATGTAAAATTCTAAACTACTAAACTAGCCAACCCAATCCTGATATTCAAACCTTCGAGTGCTTTTTGCGGGCATAAATTCAAGGCACACTTAATTGCACTTAGATAAATTTAAGTACGTATGTAGGGATGAAACGATGCGAGTACATATTCGATATTTTTCGTTCGATACCTGGTAATTTTGGCATCGATACTTTTGGACCAAGTAGTGGGGTTTAAAAAAAAAAATACTTTTATCGAAATCAGCTTAAGTGTGGTTTTATTCTCCATTTTATCCTATAGATGCCTTGCAAGGCGGTGATGGATTTTCGCTCCCATGTTTCGCTTCCATTTGAGCTTCCTGTCTAGAAAATTCAAAGGTGTTTGACCTCAGTTGAGAGAGTGAAGTAAGTAAGGGTCTTTTATTCTTTTTCAGTTCCTACATTAATAATTTGTATTATTCAGTGATTGAGAATGGTTAACTTATGGCTTAAAAAAGTAGGGATGAAAACGATATATCGATTTTTGTGCAACACGATGTTTCAGTTTCGATAAAATATCGATAATTCGAACATAAAGTTGATTCATATGATTCGTATCGAGTTTCTTCAAAATTTTCTTCAAACCTTTCAGTTCTATTCGCACGCTAGCAACTACATTAACCAAGATTAAAATTACTATATTTAAAAAATGCCTTGATTAAGAGTAAGACAATCTTTAATTTAATCTTTATAAGATCTTTTGATAATTGAACATGTCATACAAATTTAGCTTGCCCGAATATAAAAGCTAAACAGTTATCTTTCTCAACCCTTGAAATATTGGAGACTGAAATGAAGACAAATGTATCTTGGATCAGCTGTTACTCCAAGTCAAAACCAATCTCAATTTGGGATGACATGAAAAATGTGCCCCTGGGCCTGCATAAATGCGTTTCGAAATATTTTTCCATTTGCGACTTCAGTTCCGAGTGAATTTCTTTTTTTTTTAAACCAGTAGCAACTATCACCCTGCGAAAACTTTTGGCATGGAAAAGTCTTTGCAAATTGTTGTTTTCAAATTCTGTGCTAAATAAATATTTTTTTATTCCAAATTCCTGGCATTTCTGTTATCTATAGAGGTAAAGATTGTTCGGGAAATTAACTGTCCGAGTTTATGTGTCTGCAACTAGCCTTTTTCTCTCACTCAGATGTTATTGAAACATTTAAAGAAACATCGATGGCAAAACACATTGACAGTGAAAACATCGATGCGCGTAAACATAGAAATACTTTCATAGCTAAAAGTAATGACCTTTAAGGCAGTTTCGCTATAACAACTAAGATGAACACATACAATTATACGAAATTTCCCATATAATCAACGCCAACGCCAAAGCGAATGTGAAAGTTCGCCAACGCTCAACTAATTTTCATATTTTTTTTTATTACACACATTCGCTTAGAAACAGAAGCTAAACTTCAATTTTCTACGAAAAAACAAACCAAAGTAAATTTAAAGTTTAATCAAAATAATTTGTTATAATTTTTTGACCTTTCATAATAAATAATGTAAATAAGTGGTGTCAAATCATTGATTGTGGCAAGGGTGTTTTTCGTTTTTCGGACAAAGTTACAAATGTCACGCGAAGCTCTAGCTTAATTCATGGCATCTTTTTAACTTATGACTTAAAAATAATATTTAACTTAGTTCATACCGAATACCTTCATATGAATAGGTATCGATAATTTAGACCCACCATTTTTCACGTATCGATACTTTCTTTCTATATTTGGGACACGAATTTCTCTACTCTATGATACCATATTGATACTTTCGCCATTCGATACCGATACTTTTTACTCGATATTTTTACACCCATACTTTTTAGAATCGAGTAATTTCATATCAGCATCGTATCGAATTTACGAAGGAATACGAGCCCTACCGCGAAAAAAACCTAAGCTAAGATGTTCTAACAGCATTTCTATATCAAAAAGAAAATTTAGAAAAATTAGTCGCTAACATCTTTTCACGGTTAGGGCTCGAATATATGAACGTGACAATCAGGCTGAATTAAATTGGTATTAAGAAAGACTACGAATCCCGCATCAAGGTCACGGAGTAAGCTTATCCCTCCCTTTCTAATTAAAGAGGAGGTGCTTTCTTTATGTTTATCGAGGCTTCGAAATTCGATATTCCATATTTATGGGTACCCGATTCTTTTAGAACGATGCTTTAAATGAGTACTATAGCGATACTTTCGATATCGTATCTTATTTGCAACTCGAAGTATCGATAGCTGCGTAGTATCGTTTCATCCCTATACGTATGTGTATGTGTGTGCGTGTGTGCGTGTGTGTGCAACGTAAGTGAAGTCAAATGCAGTTGCTTATCGCCACAATAACTATCTGCGTATGTGCGTAGGTGTGTGTGTATATTTTTGATAGCCTTCTTATGTGCGATTTAACAACTCATTGCCACTTGATCCAGTCGAGAATTATGAATTAATTATCACCTTTAGCCTAGTATTAATAAGCCGAGTACAATGCCGCAGCATCCACGTCTGTTTGACTGCGCAGGATGTGTGAAAGTGTAGGTGTGTTGTTTCAATGTTTTCAACCAGTTTGGTAGTGTTGGAGAACTCAAATACATATCGACTCGTATGAACACAGATAGGATAATGCGAGCTAATGTTTTGCCAACTTTCATACTCAGGAAACAACCACTATATACATACAAACATACCGCAACAAGGCAACTTGACCAGCCAAATGATTCACACTTCTATGCAGTTGATGTTGTTCTAATGCAATAGACTCAACGTTAACACTCTACTCCTACATCCAGAGGTAGCAGCGTGGATGTCAAAGGATGTATGCTATCTATAGACTTTCATAAAAGTTGTTGTTGTTGATATTATGCACTTGCAACAATGTGTTGCACATTGATGTTGCAGGCACTCAAGCAGCAAAGTGAGACAATGCTCGTCGTTCACTTAGCTTCAATTTCAAGCTCAATAGCTCGCCAGTTGTTGGAAATCATCACTTTTCTACTTCAGAATTAATTTTTGAGAAAATAAAAGTGATTTCCAATGCATAAATAAATAAAGGCATAAATATTAAGGTGTCCAAGTATTTTCATTCAACTTTTTCAGCGCTGAATATAATATACTAATGGAGCTGTCGTTGGTTTAAAACTTTACAACATACATTTGTTTCGTTGATTCACAAAGTTAACTTATCAAACTAATTTCGTTACTTTAAGGTTTTACGAAACGAAAAAAAAAAATAGAATTATTAGCTCTGGGGCAACATTCTAACAAGCAAACAAAACACTGATGCTAATCAGCCATATTATGGTGAGCGTCGTCGACGTCATCGTCAATTTTCAGTCGACGTTGTCACCTGCCTGTAGTGCGATTCACTAACTTTAATCGATCCGACAATCGCAATTTTCGTCGACAATATTCGTCGTTTGCAATAATGATTGCGCGATTCACTAACTTACTCTTAACGACACTAACAGCTGTCCTATTTTAAAAGGTGTTTTTTTTAGACTGATAGAACTTTAAATTAAAATGAAACACATAAAAAATTAAGTATGATGCCAAATTTCCCTATCTCTATCGAAAGTTCTATCAGTCTTAAAAAAAAACACCCGATAACGAAATGTCAGAACGGGCGAAAAACACAACAGAAATAGAAAAAAAAATTAATGGGTACTGTCAAGGCGAATTCATATAAGGTGGTGTTATAAATGCAACTACAAAATTCCTATGTATTTTGTTTTTGCTTCCGCGTAAGCGTCGCCAAAATTTACATACACTTTGTTTTTGCTTTTACGGCTTTTGAAAGCTCATACGCAAAAACAAAATGCATGTAGCTGAATAAAAAAAATCAAATCTGCTGCTATATTAACTACACCTTATATGAGTTCGCCTTGTGTACTGTCGAATATAAATTTGAGCGTTTTTTTATTGTAAATGGTTTTTTCTAATTATTGCGTCGGGGCAAAGAGAAAAGTCTTCCAATACTGCGTTTTCATCACTTTTACGCTTCAATGAATGTTAAGTTCAGCCAATCCGGTTAGTCGATTTTCACTCATGGTAGACCGGAAAAAATTTTTGCAGTTGATGCGTTGCTGAAAAAGAGCGTTCGTTCGGTGATGTCGTTGCTGGTAGTAGGTACGATTTGAGGAACATTAAGGCAAGCAGACATCAAGTGTTTTAATAGATTTGTTTATATTTTTATCCAAAATTCGTCTTCGCTAAAGTTTTACTTTTACAGTACAATCGTCAAGCAAAATTAAAGAGTCTTTTTCAAATAATTACTTATAGGCATCTTCATCTAGAGTTGGAGTTTTCGATGGCAAAGGCATGCGAAATTCACAAATATTCCACGGTGCCTTAATCAACAGTCTTCTAGATGAGTTACGAGTAAATCCAGATATGGTATGTAAATAGACATCCGATGAGGCTTACAGTTATCTTTGAGTTATCCTGGGTTTCTTCACTTCGATATCGTATTCTTTACAAATCAGGCCGACGTTTTTTGAAATCTTTCTGCAATATTCTTCTGCATTCTCTCTCCTAACTATTAATATTTTCTTTGCTGCATCTGCCAACTTTAGAGCTTCATCGAGTTCTTGATTTTCAGTTTGCAGAACCCGACTCAATGGTAAAGCCAGAGATTGTATCGAATCGAACACTTGCAAGGAAATCTGAAAAACTAAGGTGTTAGTTGCTGTTAGAACCTGAAAGGCTGAAGCAGTTGCTTCTGAATCTATCCAGGTATTCGAGATGCTTTCCACTGCTCTTATAATTGCTGGTTGTGAGTGTAGATAAATTTTGGCTAATTCGTGATGTTCCCCCCACCTCGTTGCACAGAATTGTTTCAACTTAGTCATCGAATCCACCTGAAGGTTTTCGTTTTTAGAAATTGCGTTTAAATACAATACAAATTGAGTTTGAATTGAAAAACCGATACAGCATAATAACTACATTTATACTACAAATTAATGTTTCCTAAAATATTGCAAATAAACAAAGAATATTTTAGAATTCTAAATTTTTATTATTCCACCATTCCAAACTTGCAATTGATTCCGTAAATCGGTACAGCAGCAGAGGAATCTTTTGAGTTAACAGTTTAATTTTTTTTTTTTCGTATAAAAAATGGCTACTGAATAACAAAACCGTTAAAATATTCGCTAAGATAAGTTCACCATGCGAATATCGTTAAAAAAAAAAAATTAGTGAATCAGACTACTGATTGTAAACTACAAATTTTTTTATTTTTTGTCAATTAAAAAGGAAAAGCTAGCGTGAAATAATTTGTGAAAAGCTTTGTGGATTTTGGTATATTAATCTTGCTTAATTAAAGTTGTGCCAAAAACTCAACAATTTTTCCAAAACAGACTAATTTATTTAAAAGCAAATATAACCGAAAGACAAGTACTAATTGTGTTATCTTTCTTAAACACAACTCTTGGCTAAAAACTTTGTAAATTTCGTATATAAAACAAACCGGTTTGGGTGTTGTGACATATTCAGTGCCATTATTTTTAGTTTAGTGTCAATTTTAATCCTGAAGATTAAACAACTTCGATACCGGTTTGTCCCCAAACCAAACTTGACAAGGAATGACGGTAAATCGTTTTAGTACTCATCGACTTTTCAGCCTGTCGGAAAAATGGAATGCACAGTGCTACAAAAAAGAATGATGTCGAAATACCTGGGAAGTGATGTTATTTTTCTTGTAGGTCTTATCGAGTAGAACGAGTATCCAATTTTGGAATCTGTCAAATACCCCCAAAATCTCGACTCAAACTTAAAAAACCGATTTTTCGTGCTTTTGCGCACTTCTTAGCCCATATCTTAGCTAATTAACAACCGATTTTCATTCTAAGAACGGTTTAATAAAGAAGAAACTCAGACCTTTTGAAAGATATATAGACGTCTTAATAAAGCTGAAGAAATTTACTTGTTTTTGCACAACAAACTTAAATTTTGCTACCCTTTTTCTTCCTTTTTTGACTTTGGCGATATTTTCACACACTATTTTATAAAAACAGAGTTTTGATTAGATGCAAAGAGTACGCTTAATACCGAGTTCAACGAAGGTTTCTTTTAAAAAATCGGCCAAAAAGTAATTGAGTTATTTTACTTTTTATAAGAACGGAATTTTTGCAAAAATTTGCTACTGTTGTTCCCAAGGACATTATCACTTAATTTTTGAGTTTTTACTCAATTTTGAAGTCTTTATAAATTTCCGTTATACTGAAGTGCACGTGTTGTTTATCTTTTGTTGTGTTTGTTGCTAAATTGGATAAAAATCGTGGTAAAGTAAAACTAAAATGTGCGACAAGCGTAATAAGTTTTGCTACATTTGTGGCTTATTTACGGATACAAGTCATCGGCGTGATTTTAAAAATAATATTGATGTTGTAAAAATATATAACAAGATTCTCGAAAGGTTTTATAGTACGAATCGCTGTTACGAGCCAGAATTTATTTGAGAATATTGCTGCACAACATTAAAAAAAATTTAAAGTTCAACAATCAATTACTTTGCCCTTTTCTGTGCCCAAGTCATACGCATATCATAAACAAGACGATTGCTAAGTTCCTACAAAAAGAGAGTCCATTGATGCTGGTGAAACTTATTTAGTAGTGGAAGAATTCCTTCCTTGTAAATTAAAATCAACGGAAAGGCATTTGGTTTCAAATTCTGATTTCGCCGATCTCGTGCGTGATTTGCATTTATCGAAACGAGAATCTGAAGTCCTCGGTTCACGACTAAAGCAGTGGAATTTAGTGGAAAAATATTTTCAAATAACATCGGGTAGAAAACGCGACCGCACTTTGATACTTAGAGAAAGTTTTAAAACTGATGGCAATGACTGTGATCTAGTACATTGTGTAAATGTACCCAAATTATTTTCGGCTTTAAATTATAATTATATTGCAGATGAATGGCGACTTTTCATTGATGGATCGTGTAAAAGTACCCTAAAAAAAAAAATACATTCGTGTTCCCTTAATGAAGTCTGTAATGTGCAGTCTTTAGGTTTAAAAGCTGTGTTATTACACAATGAAAATCTCTTACCATCAGTTCCAATCGCGTATGGGGTTAACAAGAAAGAAACGTATGAAATGATGGAAAAAATTTTACGGTTGATCGACTATGCCACGCATAAATGGAAAGTCATCGCTGACTTAAAAGTGTTGACAATTTTATTTGGCATGCAAGGTGGCTACACGAAAAATATCCTTGCTACCTTTGTGATTGGGATAGTCGGGCATTCAATCGATATGATCGCAAAGCATGGCCATCTCGAGAGTCACATCAGATAGGCAGGAAAAACGTTTTAAGCCTCCCATTGGTAAAATCTGAGGATGCTATCTTACCACCACTACACTTAAAGCTGGGATACATGAAACAATTTGTAAAGGAACTGGATGTTAATAGCGAAGCTTTTCTTCATCTTAAAACTGTCTTCCCAAAATCAAGTGAAGCTAAACTAAAAGCCGGTATTTATTAATTTGTTTTCATACCTACAGGTTTTTTATTTTTTTTATCATATTTGTATATAGATATTTTCATTGGATCTCAAATTCGCAAAATTATGAGCGACGTTACCGTTACCTTTATGAACAAGTTAAGCTGTGTTGAGAAACGTGCATGGAAGAGTTTTGTAGCGCTATGTGATAATTTCCTTGGCAACAACAGTAGCGACGACTACATCACGGTTGTAAACGAATTTTTAAGTGCATATGGTGAAATGGGTTGCAACATGTCGATAAAAATTCTTTGCTTGCATTCGCATTTGGACTTCTTCCCACACAATCTGGGCCAGTTCAGTCATGAACAAGGCGAACACTTCCACCAATGGCTACGTTTGAAAAACGTTTCGAAGGAAAAAACAAAATAAATATGATGGCAGAATATTGCTGCTCAGTACAACGCGAAACTGACGATGCTGACCTAAGGAAAAAACGGTCAAAAAAGCACTTTTGATCTATATATTTTCATTTAATAATTAATATTTATTAGTAAATTAAGTTCGTTGTAAATTTTTGCAAAAATTTCGTTCTTATAAAAAGTAAAATAACTCAGTCACTTTTTGGCCGATTTTTTTAAAGAAACATTCGTTGAACTCGGTATTAAACGTACTCTTTGTATTTAATCAAAACTCATTTTGTGTTTTTATAAAATAGTGTGTGAAAATATCGCCAAAGTCAAAAAAAAGAAGAAAAAGGGTAGCAAAATTTAAGTTTGTTGCGCAAAAACCAGTAAATTACTTCAGCTTTATTAAGACGTATATACATCTTTTAAAAGGTCTGAGTTTCTGCTTTCTTAAACCGTACTTAGAATGAAAATCGGTTTGTTATTTAGCTAAGGTATGGGCTAAGAAGTGCGCAAAAGCACGAACAATCGGTTTATTAAGGTTAAGTCGAGATTTTGGGGGTATTTGACAGATTCCAAAATTGGATTCTCGTTCTGCTCGATAAGACCTACGAGAAAAATAACATCACTTCCCAGGTATTTTTAAGTGTCACACTGTGATATCAAAAGGAAACAGATCAAAAGTTTTACTCGTCGCATGTGCCTTTGCGACTAATCCCGTACGCATCCTAGACTAGACGCACTTTTTGCAGGGAGATTACAAACCTGTTTTTTTTTTTTTTTTTGTATGTGGACCAACATATACTACGTACGTATGTACAAAGTCTCATGTTCTCCTAATTTACGATTAAAACGAAAACAACAATTTGTTCTTGAGATACATAATAATTTGCATTTATTGAATTTTCATAATTTTTTTGATATACATTTTACAACGATAATACATTAAATTGGAATACATATATATGTATGTACATAGATATTTAGGTATGTCTTTAATTGTTTTTAGTAGAATTTGTTATATTATTAATTGTTATGAATACAAATGATTTTATATATATGTACTATATAGTGGTATACATGTATATATTTAATGTGTTTATGACCAACATCAAAATACATTTTATAAAGCTTTTAGTTAAATCTTAGTATTTCTCGGATAAGGAGGCTTAAAATCTAAAACAGTGCAATAAAGGCGTATAACTGAACATATCGTTGCTGCAGAGTCAAACTATTTTGGAAAGACGATTTAGTTTTCGATGACATATGTATGTAGTTTAGTTTCTAGGTAGGATTGAAAAAAATCAAATGTCTAAACCTCGTACAAAAATTTGCATAGAACTCAAACTTTACATTTCCACTTGCTATCAACCATCGCATGCGAACTGAACTGACAATGTAAAAAAAAAAACATCGAACTAAGACCTCCTCAGAGATGTATTCGTTTATTTAGCATTTTTAACTGAATTTATAGCTTAGCTTTTGGTTTTTTTTATCACGTTTTAAAATCATAGGGGCACTTCACTGTGTGCTATAAGACATAAAGTATATTATGAACGGATGATAAGATAATTTGCAAGACCAAGTGCAAATTATGGAATATGAAAAAAATAGGTCGACATGAGAGCGGCGATAAGTATGATTATTTTTGAATATACATATGTTGCGTACCCTTTTTATATAAGGTATTCTATAGATGTTATTTTGAAGTACATGGAAAAAAAATCCGAACAAAAACTAAGCATTTAAAAGTGCAGAATAGGAAACTCACAAATAGGTCCCAATTTTTGGCTTTTTGATACATAAATATGAGTGCAATTTTTTAACTTTGTGTTCTATTAGTAGGAAAAAATCACAAAAAAAAATTTGCAATCTAAGGTCATGTTATGGAGAGATTACTATAAAAACTTGCTGACATTAATTAATGCACATTTTTTGATTGCGCAACATTTGACGTCTCCCAAAAGGAACGCTTTTTATGTTAGGTTATTTTCTCTAAGCCTTGAAAAATGTGTGTGGCATAATTTTCACGAAAACAAGTCTCATTTTTAATCTAAATATACTATTGTATATGATATTGGAATCGGCTTTTTTACCGTAAATATCTGTAACGTTGCATTTGTTTATTATTATTAATAAAAAAAAAAAACTAAAACTAATTAAAATATTTGATTTTACATTTGACTTTCATTAACAGTACAAATTTAAGTGAATATTTCTTAGCGAAAAACAAGAACGTAAAGAAATATTCTTCAAATTTAGAATAAATCGTAAACATTTTTTAATTATAGCTTATTATCCAGCTCCCAAGAAAAACCACAAGAAATATTTTTCGGGAGAGGTACTAAATTCTGCTTTTCAAAATTCTTTTGGATGAAAATTCTGTAAAAATCAAAAAAAAAATTCTGTCCAGCCTAAATTCTTTTGGTTCAAAATTCTGTATTTAAAATTCTGTATGATCAAAATGATGGAGAACTGAAATTCTGTATATTAAAATTCTGGAATCAAAATTATTTTCGATCAAAATGCTGTAAAAATATAACCAAATAAGCAGATAACCTGATAAGCACGCTTACCTGAATAGCACATTTATTTTATGAATAATGGAATTCCGATTTTATAGAATCAATGGTATATATACATACGTCAATTAAAGAAAAATTCAAAAATTCATTCAAAACAAAAGTTATTACATTATAATGGCGAAACAATTATTATATTATTAAATTTTTAGCAATTCGCTTTAGAAAAGAAACATGCCTTAATATAAGCCTTTTTTTTGTTATTCTTTTAATTCTGTTGTTTGCTTTTACAGCCTTCTTCGTTTGACTAATTTTGTGACCATTTTGAAATTTCTGAAGCTATAAATACATACAAACATATGTACATTTGCTTTATGTAAATCTGTTTTGATAATATAGGAAACCATATGGGTCAAGACAAGTCATGTATTGGCAGTATTTTGTTTTGCAAAACTCTGTATTGAAAAACCGGAAGAGCATATGGATAAATAAAAAAAGTGCGCACTTTTTTATTTATCCATATGCTCTTCCGGTTTTTCAATACAGAGTTTTGCAAAACAAAATACTTCCAATACATAATTTTGATTTACAGAATTTAAAATTACAGTGTTCCGCAATACAGAATTTTAACAGTACAGAATTTTGAATTACAGATTTTTGAATACAGAATATTGAATACAGAATTTTAAATACAGAATTTTGAACCAAAATCATATTGTACCCAACCCATATTTTTCATTATTTCCATTGTTTGAAAAACTACTTCGCCATTGCTGTAAATTTTCTTTAGAAAATAAATATTCAAACCAAAGCGAATTCATTATTGATTTTACGGAATTTGAAAGCTTATAGCGAATTCATATAAGGTGGTGTCAAAAATATGTGCTTGCTGTAATTCTCACTGTCATTGTGCATGCAATTTGTTAGTGTACATTATTGTTGTTCTTCGCTCAAAACCACCTGGTATGAATTCGCCTTGTTTATACCCAAAAGTAAAAACAAAATACATGAACAAAGGAGAACAAAAAAAAAATTCAAAGCGGCTGCTATAGTAACACCAACTTGTATGAATTCACCTTGATACGAGCATTTATATATTAAAACCTACGCCAAGGCGGATCCATAATAGATGATAGCAATATAACGAATGCGAATCCATTGTAGATTTTGTTTGTGTCCTTTTACTAGTGAAATGCCAAATTTGAAGTCGTCCAGTATTGCCCATATATTTTGTTTGTGTAATTTTGCGAGTGAAATGTCAAAATCTGAATTCGCCCAGTATTACACATATATTTTGCTTGTGTATACAAAATAATCCAGCGAATTTGGAAAGAAGAACAAGCATTCACCACATGGGATCAAAAATGATAGAATACAAGATTGCGTCTTCCCGCGAGTTAACGACGTTAGTACAAACATACATATGTATGCATATAAATGTATACACTACATACATATATACATAATTATTGTTCACAGACAAAAATGTAGATAAACTACCATATGCCCTTTGGCCTTGTACTCGTATGATAATAATATACACAACATCAAAACAACATAACTTGTCCCAACATGATTACCACGGACTGCAACGGACAAACATTATAACAATAGAAATGTAGTATCACCAAAACAAACAATAATAGCCCAAATCACTACCTACTAGTAAACAGATAACGACCGACGCATCTCAATACTATAAGTAGCACTAAGATTCATGTAAACGAGTTAGTTTAAGAATAGTAATAAAGAGCACGCATTTTGGCACAGCAAAATATTATAATTTTTGAATTCATATCGAGTATCGATATTAACTGGGGGCTCAAGCCGGTCTAACTCTTGACTGCAGCCAAATTCCCTTGAAATACAGGGTAATAAAATAAAAATTCCACAGCTTTGAAGAAAAGCATAAAAACAATCTCTGAAAAAGCGAGATATAACAAATTTAACCAGTCGCGTAAAAGCAAACCTTGAAATAGCAGGCAGCCTAAACCGATCAAAAAAGTGAAAAGTGAAAAACGAAAACTGAAGATTCCTGACTTTAAACAGAATCGCTCACCCTGGACTCACGCACTAAACGCCAACGAAGTTTCAATTATCTGCGCCTAATACCACAGGACGATACAATGGCTCAGGACATCGCAACTCTACGAGCACAGGTAGAACTACTAACTCAAGCTCTACAAAATACACAACTAAAAGTGAATACACTGGAAGCACAACAACCTTCCCAGACAGTCACTACAGCAGACCAACACGTAGAATTTACACCGAACATTACAAATGGAAACCTCATAAATTTAAAAACCTTTGAAGCCATACCATGCTTCAGCGGAGACAAGAACCAGTACAGATCCTGGAGGAAAAGGGCATGGACATTCATGGAAAACATTAAAGAATTTTCCAACCACCCGAACTACTATACAGCGTTTACAATAATACACTCAAAAATTGTTGGGGAGGCAGCAAACATCTTAATCAATCACAACACCAAGCTGAATTTCTATTCAATAATCAACAGACTTGACTATACATACGCTGATCAACGACCGCTGTATGTACTACTCGAAGAAATGAAAAAGATCACACAAGGGAGAAGCACACTATCGGAGTTTCACAGCGAAATCAGCAAAGCACTGAATCTCGCACTCTCAAAGATAGAGATGTCAGGAGAACAAGGACCTGCATCCATGCTAGAATATGCAAATCAAGAAGCAGTCCGTACTTTCATCACAGGACTCAACAGCAGGTATACAAGCGGCACATTATACAGTCATCACCCAAAAGACTTGGAAACCGCATATGCAATCGCAAGCACGATTTACCACGACAGTTCAAACATGCAGTTCGACGCACAAATTACGCCACAAGGATACAACCAAAGACAGAATCCTCCACAACAGAGATATGATGATAGAAGGAGATATAATCCAAATGTGCAAGTACAATATAACCATCAACCACGCCAAGAACCGATGGAAGTGGACGACTCTCGTCAACACGTACGACCAACACAACACAACAATCAACTCCAGCTAAGGAACAACCTTCAGCAACCTCAACGGTACTATAACCCGTTCAGAGAAGACCAACAAGCAGCAAAACGCGGAAGAATTCCTTCTTCACGAAACCTCAACACCAACAAGGTACAAAGAATAAACCAGACGAGAGACGAAGAGCTACAATCACTCGCCGCACATACTGACGACATCTATGAGACAGGAAGTGTTTTTTTAGGAGAATAAACGGATTACCGTGTCTCCAAAGGCGTTGTCAAACGACAGGTACATCCGTTAATATTTTAATTGATACAGGTGCTACAAATAATTATATTAGTTCTAAGTGCAAATTAGGAAAATCTATACCCATAAAACCGGTTAAAGTTAAAACGCTTCATGGATACTCTTTGACCAAAGCTAAGAAAGTTATTACACTACTCAATCATAACTTAGTATTTTTTGAAACCGAAGCTTTAGAGGAGTTTGATATGCTTCTAGGTGAACACGGTCTTAGGGTATTGAAAGCAGAAATTAACATCTTTGAGTATAAACTCTTATACAAATATAAAAAGAAAGTAGTAAGCGAACAAAAAGTTAATTTCACAATTAATAACGACAAGTATAAAACTGAAATTGAAAATATCATGAGAATAAACGACGAAACTAATGAAATCCTTCCGTTTACGACTACAATACAAGCCACAATTAGGACAGAATCAGAAGATCCTATTTGGGTGAAACAGTATCCGTATCCGATAGCAGACAATGAATTCATAAACAAAGAAATAGATAAATTATTAGACAACCAAATTATTCAGCCTAGTAAAAGTCCTTACAATTCTCCAATCTGGACCGTCGCAAAAAAAGGTACCGATAACGAAGGGAAACCTAAAAGACGAATGGTAGTAGATTTTCAGAAGCTTAACGCTCAGACTATCACTGATAGATACCCTATCCCAGACGTTGCAATGACAATTCAAAATTTAGGTAAAGCAAAGGTTTTCACAACGATAGACTTAGAGTCAGGTTTTCATCAGATCTTGATAAAAAAATCAGACAGAGAAAAAACTGCATTCAGTGTGAATGGCGCAAAGTATGAATTCCTTAGGATGCCGTTCGGTTTAAAGAACGCACCTTCCATATTTCAGCGATGCGTAGACGATATCCTACGTCCATATATTGGCAAGTTCGCATATGTTTATATTGACGATGTACTCATATATTCGTCCTCACCCGAGGAACACATGGAACATATTCGTACAATAGTAAATGCCCTCCACAATGCCAATATGAAGATTTCAAACGAGAAATCGCATTTTTTCCAGGATTCAGTTGAATACCTTGGACACACAATAAAATATAATAAAATAACTGTGGATCCAAATAAAATTCAAACTATAAAGAATTATCCAACTCCAAAAAATTTAAAAGAATTACGATCATTTCTTGGCCTAGCGAGTTACTACAGGAAATTTATTCAGAACTTCGCTACAATAACGAAACCCCTGACAACATTTCTACGCGGAGACAATGGTGGTATAAGTAAAAATCAGAGCGCAAAGGTCTCAATTAATCTAGACGAACCAGCACTCGAGGCTTTAACAAAAATAAAAGACGCACTACAAGCACAAGTCGAATTATTCCAACCAGACTTCAACAAACCTTTTGAACTAACGACAGACGCAAGTAACTTTGCAATAGGAGCTGTACTCTCTCAGAACAGGAAACCTATTTCCTTTATATCTAGAACTCTTAGTCAGACTGAACAGAATTACAGCACGAATGAAAAGGAATTACTCGCTATCGTTTGGTCACTTCAAAAATTAAGAAATCACCTATACGGTATAGCAGATCTAACGATTTATACAGACCATCAGTCACTCATCTTTTCAATTTCGGATAAAAATCCAAACACAAAACTAAAACGATGGAAAAATTTCATCGAAGAATACGGCGCAAAACTCGTTTACAAACCCGGACATCAGAACGTTGTCGCTGATGCACTTTCTCGCCAGCAAATAAACAACACGGTAAACTCTGATGACTCCCAACATTCAGCACAAAGCTCCCCAACACAAAAAGTCAAACGAGTAAAGCAACCACTAAACGCATTTAGAAATCAAATTATTGTAAGACAATCAGATCAGAATCCCATCGAAATATCCTCACAAAATATATTTTCTAACAGCCGACATACGATTTTTTTTAACACCAAAACTGAATTGCTAGACAGACTAAAAAATATAATTAGACCTAACGTAACTAATGCCCTGCAAATAGGCGAAGAAATATTATTTTACGTCGAGAATGACCTTATCGACACATTCCCAACCGTATCGATTGTACTAGCGCAGAAATTGGTTGACGACATCACCGAGACCGAACAACAAAAACAAATCATACAAGACACACACAGACGTGCTCACAGAAACTACAAAAATAACGCACAGGAAATTTCGCTCAAATATTACTGGCCGAACATACGTAACGCTTGTAAAAAGGAAGTACAGGACTGCGAAATTTGCCTCACAAACAAATATGAACGCCGACCAAATAAACAACCAATTGGTTCAGCACCAGTACCGAACAAAGTAGGCGAATACATACACTTAGACTTATTTTTTATAAGCAATAATATGTACATTAGTTCAACCGACAAGTACTCAAAATTTTGCTATTTGAGACAAATACCATCAAAGAAAGACACATACAAATACATCGACGAGATACTATCACAAATATACCCTAACGCAAAGTTTGTAATGACTGATAACGAGTCAACATTTACTGGCATATGTGCACAACAAATATACAAGCGACTACAAATAACGCATACCAAAACTCCAGCCTATCATTCAACAACAAACGGTCAAGTTGAACGAACGCATAGCACCATAATTGAACTCGCAAAAGTTTTGGCACACCAACACAGTTCGGCACCCGATGAACAGATATTTGAAGCAGTCCGACAGTACAACAAAACTATCCATTCGGTAACCAACGAGAAACCCGAGGACGTGTTTTTCAATCAAAGGGGGTATCCTGACATCAAAGAGCGTCTTCAACAAAACCAAGAGAGAGTTTTGCGATACCACAACCGCAATCGCAAACAACTGAACTACAAAGAAGGAGACGTAATATATTCAAAGACGCATAGACGGAACAAAAACGTAAAAAAATACGCCAGACATATAGTCAAAAAAGACAACGGCGAAACAGTAACGACAAATAAAAGAGTTATTATCCATAAGGACAATATTAGAGTAAAGGCATGTACGGAATAGTGTTTACCTTACTTTTCTCTATTGCACTTTGTGACAATATAATAGATTTAACTAATAGGAAATATGTCTTAGTGGAAACCGACCCTGTTTACATTTATCAGGATACAGCTTTTCTCTATCACATATCTAACCTTTCAAAAATACTAGCGCCATACGAAAGCATAATGAAATCATTATACAATCTAGAAAACCAACCTGAAACTCAAATTTTAGTGAACAAAATCGAAACTCTGAAAAATCAACTCATTCCCAATATTTATAGACCCAAAAGATCAATCAACCTTCTTGGCTCCGTGTTAAAGTTCATCACTGGTACACCAGACCACGATGACCTAGTAGAAATCAAAACTTCACTTAATATGCTAATAGAAAATAACAACAAGCAAAGGAAAATTAACTCACAGTTCGAAAGAATACTCGAAACCCTTGATCCCAAAACAATAACCGAAAACATTGTTATATCAGAAGTTTACAATGAACTTCAATCAATAACAAATACTATAAATTTTGCGAAAACTAATAATTTTTATTCTGGCACATTAAATTTGAAAGATGTGTACGATTTAATAAAGCACGAAAAACTAGATCTTCCAATAATTAATATATTAGAATATGCCGACATTCATATATGTTACCTACAAGAAGCAATTATAACAATATACAAATATCCTATCCTCGAAACTAAATGTAGCCTATTCAATGTTTATCCTTTAGCACATAAGCATGGTAAAATTAATTTAGACCCTAAGATCGCAAAATGTAACAAATATCAAAGAATATCCAAATGTAGAAAGTATATGAGTAACTTTATATGTAAGTCCGAACCCTCTGACAATTGTACTATAAAAATACTAGAGGACAAATCGGCCCAATGCGAAGCAACCCATGAAAATAATGCTCCACTCCGCATCCTAGAGAATGGATACATTTTCACAGATTACCAGCACACTTGGAACAACATGCATATATCAGGCCCTAAATTAATACACTTTAATGAATCTACAGCCATCGATGGTATCACATACTACAATCATCAACGACAACTCAGAAAAATCATACACAATCAACATAGCGAACAACTTGAAGTACTCCGCATCCTTTCCTCAAACTCAATCTACAAATTCAGCAATATCCAAAAACTCTCAGCATTTTTGATACCTATTGAAGAAAACCCAGTACAATTTACGTTCTTTATCATAATGGGATTCCTTACCTTAGCAGTCATCACTTATGGCATGGTACATCTCTGCCGATGCTATGAAAAAAGAAGAATACTTCAGAGAAAAAGACAAATTGAAGACCTATACGAAATCGAACTGAACCGTCTTCAGCAGCAACTCATAGCAGCACCATAGCGGGGACGCTCCGTTTTAAGAGGGAGGAGAGTTAACGACGTTAGTACAAACATACATATGTATGCATATAAATGTATACACTACATACATATATACATAATTATTGTTCACAGACAAAAATGTAGATAAACTACCATATGCCCTTTGGCCTTGTACTCGTATGATAATAATATACACAACATCAAAACAACATAACTTGTCCCAACATGATTACCACGGACTGCAACGGACAAACATTATAACAATAGAAATGTAGTATCACCAAAACAAACAATAATAGCCCAAATCACTACCTACTAGTAAACAGATAACGACCGACGCATCTCAATACTATAAGTAGCACTAAGATTCATGTAAACGAGTTAGTTTAAGAATAGTAATAAAGAGCACGCATTTTGGCACAGCAAAATATTATAATTTTTGAATTCATATCGAGTATCGATATTAACTCGCGGCGAAGTGACATATCTCATCAAAAGTTAACAAGAATACGGGATAAAGAAGAATTAGTAACTTCTAATATTTCAGCGAGAAACGTATTTTCATTTTACTAAAGTATTAAAAGATAATTGATATGCAGGGATTTAAAAAAATAAATCTGCAAAATACTAAAAACAAGGGGGGGCTCTTTTGCCCCATTTGTGATAAAAGCTTTGGCTATTTGCAGTTGAGAATTGTCAAAATCGGCTAAACCAAGGTAGCGGTAGGTACCTCTGAAGGCGTCGCCTTTTGAAATCAGTACACCGTGTCATGGGGTGCTATCACCATATATGAATGCGCCTTGGCTCGCACAGTGATTTAAGAAATTTTAATAGAATATTATTTTATTTTATTTCCTGAGCATTTCTGTTTTATCACTTGTTTTATTTTTCTTAAGAGCTGGACACTTTGCATATGACCTAAATGCTATTTTCAAATTGTATCGGGTGTCAATCTGCAGTGATAACTTATGGGTTAAGGCAATGTAAATAAGCTTTTCGCATGTCTATTTGTCTTAACAAGACTGCTTTCAGTTTATTGTCTACAAATTATTATTTATATTGGATGACATAATCCTTTCACAAAACTTTTTTAACAAACACAAATAACTCAAATATTACTTATATCGTTTAAATTTACAATATTCTAAAAAAAAATGTATATTTATGGTTTGCCATGATTTTGATATTTTCGGCATTTCGTTTACATTTAATAGATACAATTTACTACTCATTTTATTTAATACTTAAAACTTGTTTTTGCATAAGAAACAAATCTGTTAAGCTGAAAATAAAAATGTATACTGATTTTAATGTTTAAATTTGAATTAATTTTAGGCGCTTTTTTTTATTACGTATTTAGCAACAAGAGCTATGTTAGTTATGTTTCTCAGATTTTCTTTCACGGTTCTTTGCCATTTACTTAATTTTGTATAATGCTCATCATAACCCTTTTTACATTTTTTTCCAAAGCCTTCATACAATTCCAATTTATTTTCTTTAAGCAAACAAAAACTCATTCACACTAACTACTTTGAGGCACGTAAAACTAAATCAACTTCCACCGCAGCTGAGGTCACTCGGCGATCTTACTTATTAGGCAAACAAGAATTTTGCAAAAGTTTTTTGATTTCACTCAAAAGTTGCCACTGGCATTTTGCCACCCCCTCCTCCCTTGATACTCCAACTCAAAGTAACTAATCATTTCAATTGCTCTCCACCGTCGCCCCACATTATGCCTTGCACTTTCTTTACATTTCACAATTTGAATGCAATGCTAGTTGCATGCAAGTATTGACAGACAGATATAGTACTATATATTCTTATGAAAGTACAAACATAAATACATAAAACATAAATTAATTTTAATCCTTAACTAAAAACAAAAAACAAAAAAAATGCGAAAAATTAAAAACTTTTATCATTCAAATTGGTCGACGTTGCGCGCTCAGTTGCAGGACGTTGACGTTGTAGTACGCTTGGAGTGAAGCTTTTCAGCAGCTTTCGCATAGCCAGCGAGCAAACCAGCAGCTAGTCAGGCGTCCGTCTCACTGGCATTGCTAATTCAACCCATCATCATCTATGCATTCATTCATTTATGCATTTAGTCAACTAGTTGTCTCGACTTGGCGACATTCAATGAATGACTACCAACTCCTCCTAGCTATGTGAGAGATTTTTGGAGAGTACTAAGTTGCTGACCTCCGAAATGGGTTAGTGGTGGTGCTGGTAGAAATTTGTGTGGCGTTCCGGCGCAAGCTTTGGGGGTTTCGTTCGTCTGAATATGAGCGGATTGACTTTGTTGATGAGGGAATTCATTGCTGGCGAGCTGCCCCATTGCGGGTGAGAAATCTTAACTGACTATTTGTTATATGTATGTGTGTGTGCGTGTGTGTGTGTGTGTATATGTGTGTGTGTGTATGAATGTATAGGCTCATCCGGCATTAGGGACACTGATGCTTATCAACTGCTGCTGCTGCTGCTGCTGCTGCTGCTGCCAATCTTGGCAATTAGTTATTCACGCTTGTCTTTCTTCTAGACAATTTTCAACCCGCAGCGTACGAATGATGAACGACAAAAATGAATTCAGCAACTTTTGCTTTTCACTTCTGACTGCCAGCCAACCAGCTTGCTAGCACAGCAGCAACAACAAACGTGGTAGGTAGTGATAATGAAAAAAAAAACGATAAAGTTGTGGAAAATAGTTGAAGGTTGTATAGGAAAAGATGTTGCCGTTTACTAGCTGCCGGGTAGTGTTAAGGAGCGTGTGGGGTTGTGGTGCCAGAAAGTTGTGCGGCGGGAGAGAGGGGATGCAACTTGTGATGATGGTGAGTACTGCGCTACGCTACGCTGCTGTTGGCAGTTAGCCGCGTCGTATGACATCGTTCGCAATTAAACGAAAGTTAAATAACATTTAGAAGTACGTAGGACAGAAATTAAATATACGAAGGACATTCAGCTTGAGGAATAGATATATCTACAAAGTTTTTTGTATACCCTTTCGGTCGTTATAGTTATCATTCTAAAATCAGCAGCAGCTTGTGGTAAAAAAAAAACTATAACTAAAATAGCGACGCGCTCCAATTACACTTTGTAGCGAATTTTATTCTCAGAGCATTCATTATATTTTTAAATTTCGACTTTTTCACCAAAAAAATTAAGCCTTTAAGACGTTTATATCTTTAAGGCTGAATATTAGAGCTCTTGTTACAAATCGACTAGTCGACTATCAACTTTTGACGATTGATAATGGAATACGACTAACCGTCCACTTTCGACTTTCAAGTAGTCTGACAATCGCCCACCGAAATTATTCGTATAGTTACAATAAACTAAGAAAAAATCTATTATAGTGGAAAAAAATAACAACAACAACTTTCGAAAAAAAACAGCTACTAGTCGAAATATTGAAAATGAACACTTTGCCGACTAGATGTTTATGGGCTGTTAGTCGGGAAAAGTCGAAAGAAAACGGTTAGTCGATTATATGTGTCGACTTGTATCTAAACAAATTTATAGAAGTTGTAAGAGATAAAGGGGGAATTCCTGCATAATTAGTCAATCGCCGCTTTCCTTTTAGGTATTCGGAATTCACGATGCGATTTTCGTAAAATATCTGAAAATCGTGTTATGATGGATTCAGCGGATTGGTGAAATGATAATAAGATGATGTCAGTAGCGACGTTTTTGTGGTAATTTTGACAAGACCGGCATGATAATTTCAGTGTTTCCGTCTCTACTCCTTTTTAACAAATAAAGCAACACTCTTCAAAGATACGTAACTTATTTTTTAATAAGATTAGTTAAAGTTTACAAACTTTTTATCTTTATCTTATCTTTATCTTATCTTTATCTTTATCTTTATCTTTATCTTTATCTTTACCTTTATCTTTATCTTTATCTTTATCTTTATCTTTATCTTTATCTTTATCTTTATCTTTATCTTTATCTTTAACTTTATCCTTATCTTTATCTTTATCTTTATCTTTATCTTTAACTTTATCCTTATCTTTATCTTTATCTTTAACTTTATCCTTATCTTTATCTTTATCTTTATCTTTATCTTTATCTTTATCTTTAACTTTATCCTTATCTTTATCTTTATCTTTATCTTTATCTTTATCTTTATCTTTATCTTTATCTTTATCTTCATCTTTATCTTTATCTTTATCTTTATCTTTTTCTTTATCTTTATCTTTATCTTTATCTTTATCTTTATCTTTATCTTTATCTTTATCTTTATCTTTATCTTTATCTTTATCTTTATCTTTATCTTTATCTTTATCTTTATCTTTATCTTTATCTTTATCTTTATCTTTATCTTTATCTTTATCTTTAACTTTATCCTTATCTTTATCTTTATCTTTATCTTTAACTTTATCCTTATCTTTATCTTTATCTTTAACTTTATCCTTATCTTTATCTTTATCTTTATCTTTATCTTTATCTTTATCTTTAACTTTATCCTTATCTTTATCTTTATCTTTATCTTTATCTTTATCTTTATCTTTATCTTTATCTTCATCTTTATCTTTATCTTTATCTTTATCTTTTTCTTTATCTTTATCTTTATCTTTATCTTTATCTTTATCTTTATCTTTATCTTTATCTTTATCTTTATCTTTATCTTTATATTTATCTTTATCTTTATCTTTATCTTTATCTTTATCTTTATCTTTATCTTTATCTTTATCTTTATCTTTATCTTTATCTTTATCTTTATCTTTATCTTTATCTTTATCTTTATCTTTATCTTTATCTTTATCTTTATCTTTACCTTTATCTTTATATTTATCTTTATCTTTCTTCTCCATCTCCATATCCATCAATATCCTTATCAAAAATATCTCCTACCTAATAACTGTTGTGAAGTAAAGTTTTTGCAACAACATTTACAACTGTAATGCCCCTAAATTTTGGTGATTTGGAACTGCGCGAAATAAGTGTGATATTGGTTCTTAGTACTTTAAATGTTGAACAGAAGAAAAATGAATTCATTTTTTGTACAAAAACAACACATAGTTATAAAACGGCAAGTGTATGTGTGTGTGTGTGTAGAATGGCATCCACAACCACCTCGAACGCCTACATAACTTAGATAAATTTAGCCTTATAAATCAAGTGAAAAACTCATCAACTGGGCATAAATGAAAACATAACCTGTACACACATTTTGCTTTACGCCACAACTCTGCTTATCTATGCGGTCTCTCCACATTGACCATTAAATGATGTCATCTAAGTTGCCAACAGCCAAATAGCCAAACAGCAAGAGAGTTCCCACAAGTCAACCTCGATGTATTCTCCTCGTATTTGCACCCCACACTGCGACATTTCACCCACATCATCAGCTCATTTAATGCGCATATTACATACTATTGCAGCAACAACAACAACAACAACAACGATACGTTTTGCTACTGACACTATGCGTGGTTAAATCAGAGACTATGTAACAGCTTGGCATAAACTGGTTGCCTGTGGAATTTCTCAAAGGCATCACGGAAACGCATCCGTTGCTCCGCACTCAATTTCGCATGAAAATCTACAGCAGCTGTCACGAACAATGCAATTTCATGTTGACCCAATTTATGAAATTCTCCATCAACGTTCTCAGCATCAACAGCAACATCTGCTTTGCCACCGTCGACTCTGCTACCTCCGCCACCGGTTGATGAATCTTCTGCTGCTGCTGCTGCTGCTGCTGCTGCTGCTGCTGCTGCGATGCCGGTGCTTAGCAGCACCGGAAATAGTTTAATCAAATGCAGATTTATGGAAGCGGATAAAAAGATGACGCTCAGACACCAGACGCCTTTTTGTTCAGGTAAGGCTAGAAAAGTTGGCAACGAGCATATGAGCCAGTCTTGCAACATTTGCAAGAACGTCGAATCGATGGCGCTACGGAAAACCTGTTGAGAAAGAAGAGATGAAAAAATGAGAAGATGAAAAGAAAAATAAAGATGAAAAAAACAATGAATTTACAAGAAAAATTAGTAGAGAAAATATTATTTTGTGAGCAGAAGAAATTTTTGGTAAAAATTAGAGCAAAAAATTTGTGCAAGTAAATCAAATGGCTTGTAGTGCAGGAAGTTGGCAAAAAAAAAACAAAAAATGCGAAGGAAATTAAATGCTGAATGTTGCATGTTGAATGTGGCATAAAGCAGCTTGGCCGTTTGAGTGCAGCTCAACTAGAATGAGGCGCGTTCAACAATTTGAACAATTTGTAACGACATAGAAGAAATACGACCAAGACGGAAAATATTTAAGCGGCAAATTATGAAAAATCAGGAAGACGGCAAAATTGGGTATTTTCTGCACGAAAGTAGCTGTAGCTACGCATAGCAACAAAGCAACGGCAACAACGACCACAACAACTACAAGAATAGTAATAGTCCGATAGTGCAATTGTAGTAGCAGTTAGGGCCAACTGCTACAAGTGCGCCGAATGTTGGTGGAAAAAAGCAACAAAAAAAAAAACATTTTTTTTTTTAAGATTGCTTGCGTAAAGAGAAAGAAAGTAAACAATATAGAAATTTCAAAGCCAAATATTTAAAGATGAAGCGAGTAGGACGAAATATGAATTAAACGAATTTATTGCAAAGTGTGCGCTACACTTTCGCTTCAGCAAGTAAAAATAAAATTCAAGAAATTGAAAGTGATTTAGAAAAAGAACAAAAAAAAAACAGCAAAGAAGTAGAGCAAACAATTAATATATAGCAAAAACAAATACAAAAAAAAGCAAAAAAAAACTTGAGGATAAAAGCACAAAAGAAAGTTAAAAGTAGAAAACAAATTTAAAAAACAAGAGCAAAATCAGGGTAACTAAAGCAAAACTATGTGCACTGTACGATAGCATTTTGCTCACGTTTCAGATTTACAACCTTGAACCTCGACGTGCACATTTATTAGACTAATGAAGATTTTTATTGCTTTCCACACTCCAAATTGAGCCAAATGCAAGCCACCAAGGTACCGACTATTTTGACCCAAAAGCATTAAACTCTTGAGGTGATTGCAAATGTCTCTATGTATGTATGTATGTCGTATGTTTCAGTGTGCCAACGTTGGTTGCTTCGCTTGCCTGTGGTTTGAAGTTACACATTTAAGTTGTCATTAATTTTGTCGTTGGCAAACAAAAAAAAAACAGAAAAAAAATCGCTTACACTTCCCTAAAGAAGGAAAGCAGGAATCACACATGTTGCAATTGTTTTACACACGCATGCACATCGGCACACACACTAATGGCCACACAAACACACACACACTACGACCATATAATTGTGTACCCACTAAACCAAAGCGTCCGAAATTTTATATACCAACTGGCATCAGCTGAGCATCAACGTGGCTTCCGGAACGTGCACAGTATAACAACAGCACTCAATGCCATAAACACGCAGACGAAGCGCGGCTTTAACCGCACCCGGCGCTGCGAGCGAACTATTTGATCTGTAAAAGGCTTCACGCTAATAGCCTACATGGAGACCTCAACTCCCCGCAGGTACTGAAACGGTGAAGCGCGAATTGCCTATTTTTGGAGGCTCAACAGCTAAATTGAGGAGCAGTAAACCAGGCGATCTACACGGTGGCTTTCTCTCCCCACTTCTGGTTAACATTTACATCATCAGACACCCTAAATTGCCATAGAGGGTCACTATTGTCTCATATGCTGACGATTCTTCGATAATAAGACCTGCATATTACCCTCCAGGAAACCCTAATGGACATCTGCTTACCGACGACCCAGGCCTGTCAAAACTTTTGGACGAGATCCTGGCATAACACAACACAACCACTCGATTCGACGGGGGATAAGCCTTAAAGAGCATCCATCGAGAGACAATCACGAACTTTGCCTACTCTCGCTCTGTGAATTCTTTCATTGGAGTCCAACCTCTAACCATACTTATAGTAGACAAGGAGTTTTAGCTGCCTCGTGAGTATCGCGCCACTCTTTCTAAATATTGTAGTAGACTCAACTACTATTTGTGCAGAATCGACCCCGACATCTTAAACGCATACCCAGCATGTGGAGGGAGATTCGCCACACGATACCAATCACCTACTCACATGGCCCCTCAAACGCACTCATCTAACATAGCTTTCTATCTGGTCCGACCTTATTATTTCCTGGGCCCCCCAGAGGATGACTTTGACAACGAGCATCGATAAACTAATATTTACAGGCCGTAGCTACCCGCTACAACAATAACAATTCATCGGTTATCAAAATTTTGGGAACAATGTCGATTTGATTTAGCGAATTCATAGCCATTCTTCAAACCGTTTTATTCGAATTTTTTTAAACTCACGATGATTTGGCGTAAATGATTTCGTTAAGAAAAAAATCTTTGGAACCCAGCGGGCTTTGATTTTTTATAAGAAACATAATGCATAGAAATTGGAAAAGTTCGATAAGCAGATTATAGATGGCATTTATCTTTGCGAACTTAAATCCTATTTACAATGCTTCCTTGGTAGGTGAAAGAGTTCAAACTCATTAAATTCATTACTTATGGCGGCGTTTTCAAAACAAAAATACTTTAAACGAATTATTCACTTGGACCTAAGCACTTGGATGCAATTGAGGTAAGCTGGATTTTAGAAGTCAGGTGTCCCAGCACTCAGTGATAATTGCTTATTGCCCTTAAGGCCTGGGAAGAATGAAAGGAAAAGGGAAAAAGGATAGCGAAAAAGGTGTAGATGGGAGTTTTTTTCTTCTCGATAAATCTCCTACACCCTTTGATGAATCTGAGAAGCTTGAAAAAGGACAGAGAAGAAACGTTTTCCATTCTCATACAGATACAGAGGAAATCCTCTGTGCTGCCCTCATCCTCCAGGAAAGATTCTCACATCGGGTAACCGATGATGGCAATGGGGCATTGATTGGATGGCTCGTAGATCCTTCCTTCTGTGTCTAACAAGGAGTTCAGCCTCAACTTAGTTTTTTGGTCAATTTTTAAGAGGTGCCAGCGCTCCTCTAGGCATTTAGTGTCACAGCGACCATCACTGCAGACTCTGATAGGGTATCTACTCTACCTTTCGCCTATTATTTAGTTCGCTACCTTAAGAATAGCAAATATCACAATAGTGAACTTAATAAAACAGTACAACTAGGTTATACATATTTGAAGTTTGCATATTCTGCAAGGAAATCCCGATAGTATTTTCATATATAGATCAGGCTTTTTGTTATACATTACGTTGGTTGGTGATTTCTAGGATAGCCTGGCACAGAAAAAATTGAGTAAAATTCTACCAAATATTTTTTTATAGATTTCTTCTGAAAATGCAATATGATATGAAAGTCAGAAATCCATTCAGATGCCGATATTACGAGGATCATTTTATTAATTCTATTGGAAAAAATAAGTTAAACACGAGAAAAAATTTGGAAACATTTTATTTTATTTTTGTATAGGAAAAATTAGTTTTAAATAAATTTGTTTTAATAACAAAATACGTTTTTCTTTATTTATTAAAAAAAAAAACCGGTATACAAATATATAAAAAAATTGCAACAAAAAAATCAGTGCTGGTTACCGTACAATGTACAAAGTTTTAAAATAAAACGTGCATAAAAAATAGATTTTCAGTCTTAAAAACAGTAAGAATACTAAATATTTTTTTAATGAAAAATCATAAGAAATAGCAAAAGTTTTAACGGCGCCGCCATCTAATTTTTCGTGTACTAAGGGTATTCTAAAAATCAATAACTTTAAATACGCATAATAAAAAAGCCAGATATAGTTCTAGGCTAAACTCTCATTTACTTTTGATTTAATTTATCACGGATTCAGAAATCACTATCCTTTTTTACTGGCTGATTTAAAAACCTTTTTTTTTACTATATAGTCTATTACTATTAGTAATTCTAGAACAAGACCAATCGCAGGTAACTTTAAGCGACAAGGAAAAACGAAGGTAGAGGGAATCATGGTTTTTGAAATATATTTGAAAAATTTGCATGCGCTTTTCTAGCGTTAGTCTATTCAAGATAAAATGGCGAAACCAAACTAAAAAACAGTCATTAAAAGTATTGTAGGGCTACCTTCGCCTAATTTCGCTATCGTGGTTTTATTCATCGACACAATTTATGTTTCTACTAAATGCCAAGCCATAATTATTTTATGGAAGAAACCGAAATGGAGTTTGTCATTTCCTATCCAGAAAAGCTCCTGCTATCTATTAGAGGATAATTTTCAATTTTCTATATTGTTTATGCGAAAGTTAGGGCTTGAATTCATTACTTGCACAACCTCTCAATTTTATTATACCTTTCATGAGAATGAAATGGTATATTAAGTTTGGTCCGATGTTTGTAAGTGCCAGAAGGAGAAGAGATAGACCCATCAAAAAGTATACCTAAATGATCAGGACGATGAGCTGAGTCGATTTAGCCATGTCCGTCTGTCTGTCCGTCTGTCCGTCTGTCCGTCTGTCCGTCTGTCCGTCTGTTTGAACGCAAACTAGTCCCTCAATTTTAGAGCTATTTTGATGAAATTTGGTGAGCAGGTGTCGTTGTACAAATGATTAAACATTTGTCGGAATCGGCCAGATCGGGTGACTATAACATATAATACAACCGATTATTCAGATATTGAATTTTGCGCCATAACTCCTCCATTTAAGCAGCTAAAGGCTTGAAATTTTGCAGAAATATCAGCCATTATTAGCTACGTATCAGTATTGAAAATCATGAAGATCGGAGAAATATAACATATAGCTCCCATACAACCGATTGTTCAGATATTGCATTTTGCACCATAACTCCTCCATTTAAGCAGCTAAAGGCTTGAAATTTTGCGGAAATATCAGCCATTATTAGCTACGTATCAGTATTGAAAATCATGAAGATCGGAGAAGTATAACATATAGCTCCCATACAACCGATTGTTCAGATATTGAATTTTGCGCCATAACTCCTCCATTTAAACAGCTAAAGGCTTAAAATTTTGCAGAAATATCAGCCATTATTAGCTACGTATCAGTATTGAAAATCATGAAGATCGGAGAAATATAACATATAGCTCCCATACAACCGATTGTTCAGATATTGAATTTTGCGCCATAACTCCTCCATTTAAGCAGCTAAAGGCTTGAAATTTTGCAGAAATATCAGCCATTATTAGCTACGTGTCAGTATTGAAAATCATGAAGATCGGAGAAATATAACATATAGCTCCCATACAACCGATTGTTCAGATATTGCATTTTGCGCCATAACTCCTCCATTTAAACAGCTAAAGGCTTGAAATTTTGCACAAACATCAACCATTATTAGGTATATATTAGTATTCATCAAGATCGGAGTTCACAGTGTAAATCGGCAAGATAAATTCAGGACAAATATTTATTGCGAAAAGTAATAAGCTCAGCGCAATATCACATGAATCATAGCGTTAAACGTTTGGGAACTATTTACGGATCTGATAACTGTTTTAAGCACTGCAAAAAATAAATAGTAGGTAATACGAAATTGTAATACAATAACACGTTTTTTACTATTCTTCCATTCATGAAAGGTATGAAGCCTTCGGCATAGCCGAAGACAGCGCTGTTTTTACTTGTTTTAAACTCACAAAAGTTCTAAGAAATCCCTACGCCAAAGTGTTTCCGAATTCCCACTGCTCCATTTCACTTACTAACAAAACGTATGACTTCATTTTGTTTTTATTTGGTGTGATAAAAGCTGTATAAACTAATGGCACAAACGTTTGCAGACGCACCAACTAACGGGGAGACAAAAGCTTACAGAACCTACATAAGTGAACAGTTGCATAGATGAAACAGCAAAAGGAGAACTGAATGTGAAAATTTTAAGCTCAAATAAAACAGTGCACGACCCAAAAAAAAACAAGTAAAAACAGCGCTGTCTTCGGCTATGCCGAAGGCTTCATACCTTTCATGAATGGAAGAATAGTAAAAAACGTGTTATTGTATTACAATTTCGTATTACCTATAGTTAAAAGCGAAAATTTCCTTCAAATCAATAAAAATAATTCTAGTAAAGGCATTGTTATAAATTATTTAATGCTTTTCCTTATGTAATTAAAAAGAACTATGTTTTAAGAAGGGAATGGTTTTTGAATATTTTTAATATCGTATCGACGCTTGATATTCAACATTTAAAAAATACAAATAATTAAGTATTAATATGTAAGACCTACATATGTCGGTCTTTGAAAACAGTTATCAGATCCGTAAATAGTTCCCAAACGTTTAACGCTATGATTCATGTGATATTGCGCTGAGCTTATTACTTTTCGCAATAAATATTTGTCCTGAATTTATCTTGCCGATTTACACTGTGAACTCCGATCTTGATGAATACTAATATATAGCTAATAATGGTTGATGTTTGTGCAAAATTTCAAGCCTTTAGCTGTTTAAATGGAGGAGTTATGGTGCAAAATGCAATATCTGAATAATCGGTTGTATTATATGTTATAGTCACCCGATCTGGCCGATTCCGACAAATGTTTAATCATTTGTACAACGACACCTGCTCACCAAATTTCATCAAAATAGCTCTAAAATTGAGGGACTAGTTTGCGTTGAAACAGACGGACAGACGGACAGACGGACAGACGGACAGACGGACAGACAGACGGACATGGCTAAATCGACTCAGCTCATCGTCCTGATCATTTAGGTATACTTTTTGATGGGTCTATCTCTTCTCCTTCTGGCACTTACAAACATCGGACCAAACTTAATATACCATTTCATTCTCATGAAAGGTATAAAAACGTGGTTTGTAAGTGCGTCAACGGTAAAACGAAGTCATAACCTACTCTCCCATTTTGCATCTTACGCCAGCACACGCGCACACATTCGCACACACATACTTATATACATATATGTACATATATATATATATATAGTGCGCGTCATAACTATAGCACATGGTTTGCCTATATATTTCTCTTAATTTAATTAAAAAAAATTTTTTTTAAACTTAGTTAACCAAACGTCAGTTCAATGGAAATTTAAAATTTTGTTAATATGGGGGAATATATTCAATAAATTTTACACACGATCTTAAAATTTTTAATTCGAATTTTTAGAAAAAAATTAGGAAGCAAGTCTACAGCTCATTGACTTTAAGTAAAATTTTTCTAACAAAATTAAATAAAGAGCTCGTTTTATTGTACCCGAGCTGCAAAAGAACGCGCCAGTCCGGATAAAATTTCCTTTAGTTGCAAAAGCAACCCTACTAGCATCTTTCATGACAGATGCGATTTGTTTAGTGTTACTTAAGAACGGAAAATAGGTGTGCCGGCAATTTTTAGGTTTATGTAGTTAAATATTTACAAATACTATGCAAATAAAAACAAATTAGGCCTTAAATCTAAATTTTCCATGTATTTTCTTAGAGCTAATTCACAATAGTGCAGTTTTTTCACTTCCCAACACTACATCTCAGGTCGGATATCATTTAACCGAATTGACTCAACACGCGTATTTTTCCTAGTAAATGTTGTTGCTTTACATGCTATTTCTTATTTTACCTAGTGTTCTTTTGCAACTTGGTTACAAAGAAACGGGCCCAAATTTAAAATTTTAAGTAGCTAAAAATTACTGGTAATTTTTGAAAAAAAATTTTCGGACGATGTTGCTTGTATTTTTTTTTTCCATATGAAAACAATACGAACATGCGTTATATGGACGAATTGAATTAAATTAAAATTGCATCCACAATAAAAAAAAATGCAGCCGTTTTCATTGCTAAAATTTGGCTCAAAGACCAGTGAATGGAGTTCAATCAAATTTTGACAGTAAATACCTCAGACCCGTGACACGGGCATGGGCTATAATTTAATCCGCTAGGTGGCGCTAGAATCAATTTTTAAGAAAATTCCTATTTATAGTCAGATAATGATGAAATTAGTAGATATAGACTATTTTGTGCAATGAGAAGTACTGTTACGATAAATGGATTCGCCAGATGGCGCTAGAATAGCAAATTTATATTTTTGGTCCGATCTTAGAAAAAAATGCTGCAGGACGATTATAAATGTTTCTATAGTCCGAATGACATTAAAAAATTATGATTATGTATGTATACTATATTTACAACAACAATATATACATATATGTACATATAAAAATCCATAAGCTTTGTGTAGGTAAAAGCAATGCCCCTTAAGTCATAGTCGAGATAAAGTGGACTCTTAATTTAGTTACAGCTATGTTTGGCAGATATCGCATTGAAAATTATGTAAGAAATTGCTGCAGCACCTTTTCCAACTGTAGAACGAAAGAGTATTTCAGAAAACCACAAATCTATTTCGGAAACAGAAATGTATTTCAAAAAAACGAAAATGTAATAAAGAAAAATATAAACAATAGCAAAACCGCGTTTATTGGAAAAAAATCAAGTGGAATTATATTCATTACAATCCGCAGTAGCAATGGTTTCTTTTGCTTGAGCTATTAAGTTTACCAAGTACTGCAAAAGTCTTTTGAGCTACCGCTGGTTCATTCTCTGCAAGAATTGCCACATGCGTTTTTTGCGTTTGCTTTTGTCTTCTCTTTTTTCACCCAATGAACCATCACGGCTACTTCTTCATGTGGAATCACTTTCATAAGTTACACATAAAGATGCTCCTAAACTGCACCAATATTCTTCCTTATTGGCAAAATCAACAATCCGCAATCCCCATTGGCATATTGAGCACATTCCTTTTTCAATGATAAATCCTCTGCATTTTGCATGCAATAAAAGTTTAAAGGTACGGGTTTTCTGCGCATCCATTAAGCAAATCGAACAATTGCCATTTAATTTCATATGAATAACTCCTATACCTCCTTTAACGCTAATTAACTTTCGAATATCAATTGCGGATGCGTTTCTTATAATTTATATATAATTTCATTTATGAATGTTCATTCTTCTGAAATTTGCGCTATTCTGAAACACATTTTTGAATTTTTGTAAAGTAGATTTGTGGCATTTCTGAAATTCATTTCAATTTTTCTGAAGAAGATTTGGGGTTTTCTAAAATAAATTTAAATCATCTTACTATTTCTGAAATAGATTTGGGCTTTTCTGAAACACATTTGACTTTTTCTGCAAATATTTAATAGATTTGTGGTTTTCTGAACTACATTTGACATTTTCTGAAAAACATTTGACTGTTTCTAAAATACATTTAAGCTTTTCTGAAACACATTTGACATTTTGTGAAATAGATTTAATAGTTTTATGGTTTTCTGAAATACATTTGACATTTTCTGAAATGAATTAATAGATTTGTGGTCCTCTGAAATACATTTGGGGTTTTCTGAAATAAATTTGCATTATCTGAAACATATTTTACAATTTCTGAAATAGATTTGTTGTTTTCGGAAATACATTTGGGCTTTTCGAAACACATTTGACTTTTTCTGCATATATTTAATAGATTTGTGGTTTTCTGTAATACATTTGTTGTATCTGAAATACATTTGACTGTTTCTAAAGTACATTTAAGCTTTTCTGAAACACATTTGACATTTTGTGAAATAGATTTAATAGTTTTATGGTTTTCTGAAACACATTTGACATTTTCTGAAATAAATTTAACAGATTTATGGTTTTCTGAAATACATTTGACATTTTCTGAAATGAATTAATAGATTTGTGGTTCTCTGAAATACATAATATGTAACATATTTTACTATTTTTGAAATAGATTTGTGGTTTTCTGAAATACATTTGGGCTTATCGGAAACATATTTGACTTTTTCTGCAAATATTCAATAGATTTGTGGTTTTATGAAACACATTTGTATTATCTGAAATACATTTGACTGTTTCTAAAATACATTTAAGCTTTTCTGAAAAACATTTGACATTTTCTGAAATAAATTTAACAGATTTGTGGTTATCTACAATACATTTGGGGTTTTCTGAAATACATTTACATTATCTGAAATACATTTGACTATTTCTGAAATACATTTGAATTATCTGAAACACATTTGACTATTTCTGAAATAGAATAGTGGTTTTCTGAAATATATTTGGGCTTTTTCTGAAATACATTTGACTATTTCTGAAATAGAATTGTGGTTTTCTGAAATACATTTGTATTATTTAAAATACAATTGGAAAGGTGTAGTGATTACTGTGAATATGGAATATTGTTTTTCAACTCGAAAAAGCGAGCATCTACTAGTATTTTTATAAAAATTCGAATTAAAAACTTTAAAATCTTGTCTAAAATTTTTTGAACTTTTCGCCCGATTTGATGAAAGTTTGAAACTTAGATGTTTATTGTAAAATGATCTATATATTCATAGAAAAAAATCTAAATTAAATGCATAAAAATAAATAGTCAAAACTTGTTATTATGTGATTTGGCTGTAGTTATGACGTGCGCTGTAAATATAACGTTGAATTCAACACACTCATACCATGCATTGTTCAAAAGTCATATACTGAAAATATGTAAATATGTAGAATGAACACAAGCTGCATGGCACGCCACACAACTCTTGGTGGGACTCCTCTTTGAACCGAAAACGCTTACACAATTCAAACATGCAACACACCCCATTCCAGCGTTGAAGTCGAGTACACAACTCCAATAGCTAAACCATTTGAATGATGCACTGCAGCTATTGTTGCTTGTAGATTTACTATATATGTATATATATTATGCATAGCATTCATGTATGTATGTGCACAATATTATTGTGTATGTGCATATGTAGTGTGTAGTGTGTTGGGTCTTGGCGAACTTACCTGATACACAATCGTTGCAATAACATCGCAATGTGGTTGATTTATAGCTAGAAACTCTTTTATGACCTTCGTCAATATTTCATTCGGTGGCACTAAATCACGTATAATTTGGCACAACACTTGTCCATAAATCCAAGCGGCATCACGCGTTGATGATTTAATACAATGTAGAAGTATATCAACTTTATCGGTCTGCTGGGCGATTATCTCCGGTTCGTCCTGGACAATGCCATTTGAGAGCTCTGTATTTTCCAGTTGCTTAGCTGAACCTGCAATCAATGAAAAAGCATTACATATGTATGTACGAGTGGATATATTATAATGTAGATTGGTGGCGAATCTGTTCGTAGATAATTGAAGCTCATGAACTAAAGTGTTTCGTCGTCGACGGACTGATTAGTTTTCTCTTTTCAACTGAAAGTTATTTACTTTAACTATAAACGATAAGGATGAATGTACGAACTTTTAGTGTAGTGTCGCATTAAATTAGCAGCAATAATTTTCATCGCCACCCAAGCGGAGAGTAGATATTTATTTATAAATGTAATATACACTTACACATACAGATACATCGCATGCAATTGGGTGAACTTGACTTGACTTCGCAACCAGCAGAGCCCACAAGGTGCACCCCCTTAGGGGGGTCCGAAAGGAGACAAGAGTATTCTTAATATATAAAAATAGAGTGCGTATATAGAACTCTTTTTAAATGAGTGATTTCGGCGACCCAGAAAACTAACTCAGATATTCCGCAAATACAACATACGTGAAGACTCTTTTCTTCGATTGCGAATTTTTAGAAAGGACTCTTTAAAATAGCTGAAGATAATTTAGACGGAATGTTTTGAGATTATTTTATTTATTTATAATTAATAAATATTAAAAACTAACACAAAATTCGAAGGAAAAATTAGACGACACAAAGATATATAACTTGATTCCTAATCCGCACCAAGCGGTGCCTTTTATGGGCACTTTTTTCACTCCACATTCGGAGCGCCCGGCATTTTGCTTTCAGGAATGTAGTAATCAGAGATCCAGAAAAATAATTATTTAACTGTTGAATTTTAAAATAGTCATCCAAATTTTGAAAGCATTATAACAGTCTGTTTATAATAATTATGAGTGAGACAAATGTGTTGAATTATCCATAACTGTTAAATATTTTTAGACTTGTATTATACATAAAGCCTTCCCATAATAATTATGACTGAGATAGATATTTTTAATTATCGATAACTATTATTTTCGAACTTATATTATAAAAGTCTTTCCATGATAATTATCAGCAAGGTATTAAAGACTTTTATTTTAAGAGACGTCAATTAAAGACTTTTATTTTAAGGTACTTATATTAAAAAAGGTTTTTTTTTGTAATACTTATAAGTCAGAAAACTGTTTTTAAGTCTTGAAGACCGGAACTATTTCGGGACCATTTCGGGTATTACTTTGAGAGCGGTTCGCGACTAGTTCGAGATTATTTCGGCAGCAGTTAGGGACTCACTTCAGGACTAGTTCGAGACTCCACATACTTAGGGTTCTTGTATTGTTTTTGTAAAATTGTGACTGGGGTAAATTCTAACAGTTATATTATATTAAAAATAGGTTATTTGATTTTTTATTGCAGCCATTTGGACGAGTACGATTCGTCTAATACTTGATATTTTATTTCGTTTTTTTGCGCTCTCCTAAAAGGGCGGCCGCTTCAGCGACCGTAGCTGAGTGCGTTGGGTGTGCGCGCTTTATTCGGTTGGTCCCGGGTTCTAGTAACATCAAAAATTATATAAAAAGTTGTTTTCTAATAGCAGGCAATGGCAAACCTCGGAATGTATTTCTGTCAAGAAAAAGAAAACTTTTCACAAAAAAACATTCGCCGTGCGGAATCGGCATAAAAGTGTAGGTCCGTCAATTTGCATTCAAACATTAAGCCCCACGCCATGCAATTGTAGAAGTTCGGCTGAAATCGCTTAAGCGGCTATAGCGCCAACTAAGTAAGTAAGTAATGAAATTGAACGTCATACTAAATTTTACGAAATTTTTATAAATTTTCACCTTTGATTTATATATTTCGGTTGGAGTAAAAGCTACATTTTTAGTAAAAATTAGTAAAAAAAAAAAAAAAAAAAAAAAAATAATTAAGACAAATAAGTTGTAAACATTTGTCAATACTAGGCTTGGGACTATCCGCATATTCGGATAACCGGATATCCAAGAGAATATCAGTTGGCACAGAAAAAATAGTATTAATGTCCGATTGAAGCAATTATCTAAATATGAGGTTTTGCAAAGATCCGGTTAATATTCGTATATTCGGATATCAAAAAAAAAAAAAAAAAAAAAATTATGGACAATAGGTAATTAAAATCAACAAAATAAAGAATTTTTTGAATTGTGCTAATCCACGACTACTAGTAAGCGCATATATTGTTAGTGAACGAATGAAATAAGGCAACTCGTGAATGATGTTTGGGAGAGCGACTTGTAGAATTCTTGGGGCTTGAATACTTTCACGACGTAATATTGCATTCTCCTATACTCACAAAGATACTAATATTCGCAAAAAATGATAGCAGGGTATATTCAATGTATTCAATGTTCATTGGCTATACTATTGGAAACAAAGAAAGGAAAATGGTTATCTGTTTTTACATTGAAGTTCAAGTAAACTCGAGTATGTTGAACTCAGCAGAATTTTTTTGGGTAGGTCACTCACGCGAGATTTTTTTTTTTTTTTGTAATTTCTTTTCTAGTACCAGTTGGATTAGTAATTTTTGAGTTTTAAATTAACTTATTTCTCTAAATGATATTTTTTAAGTAAAATCTACAACAAATTAGATAATTTAGTAAAAAAAAAAAATATGCAATTTTCCAGCACATATCATCAGGTTACTCATACGCCATGGCTGCCTTTTAAAAGTCGTATGCCTATCCTGTTGAACTATAATAAAAAAATGCATATTTTCGACTAAATCGTTTGTAAAAAGTTTGTAACTTTCATTAAAACAATGAATGCCCAATAACTTTTTAGGTAAATAAGTTCATAGACTACAAATTTGTTGAAATTTAAAAAACAAAACAAATTGATTGTTAAGACCAAGTAATTTTTAACAATCGAAAAAAAAATAAAATTGCAATTATTTTACGAAAGGGTAAATGCAAAGTACACTACGTGTTTAATTTATGCCCATATCAATTTTGAAATTCTTTTGCCCGGATATTTTTAGAAAATGTGGAAAAAATGGCAGAACATTTTAATCCGTTGGGGGTCGTTTTATAGCACTGAGTAAAATTTGTGAGATCGCTAGAAGGTTAAAATAGTTTAGAGAATTACTCTTCGGAAAATTTTACTAAGGTTCTCAGACAAAATATTGATGTAAATAAATATGCAAAAGTAATTTGTGCTCTCGTCATGTTCTTTTACGTAGAACTCAGCGCTATCTGAGAAAATTTTTTGTGAAACTTTCTGGCAAATAATTTTCTCGAAGATGTCAACCCTCTAGCAACCTCTTTAAAATAGATGAAAAAAAAATTGTTTACCAAATTCTTTACATGAAATTTTACTACATGCATTGGGTGCATGATATTTTTTCCCGATGTGAATTTTAACCCATTTTCTACTTATTCTAAGGAAATAAATTTCGTCTCAAATTGAACACTTTCATTTCCAATGGCAGCCAACATTTTTAATTATCGTCGAAGTCTTTAAAGTAAAAAACAACATTTTGACAGCGCAAAGTGTCATATAAATAGCTAGGCTTATGAAAGACATAACTCCAGCCTACGTGAAATAAATATATTTTAACCAAATTTACTTTTTTCAACACAAAGCTAATAAAAACTTTTTTAAATCTGCGTAAATTTCTAAGCGAATCATAAATAAATAAATTTACCGCTCAATTTTAATAGAAGAGCAACAATATTTCACCAATGAAATTATTTAAATTCAAAGCACGTTCTGCTCGAGAAATTGCGCAAAGGAATTCATGCAACAATCGCATGGCAGCAAAAACTCCATAACGCAAACTGGCTGAGTACGCAGTCAAGTGCGTTCCTTCTCACTCAATGGCCACACACACGGACATACATAATGCTCTCGGCACGATGCTTTCTAATTATCACCCAATTAATTCCAATATCAAAATCCTTTACCATTTATTGCGTGTTATTTTGAAGCCCCCGCGCGCGCATTCATCTGTGCGTACATTGATTGGTTGTTGTTGTTGCTGTTTGTTCATTGCTTTCAAAACGCACTCGCATCGCCATTATTTACAGTGCTCTGGAGCACAACCACCACATAAGTATACGCAGACCCCCCCCCCCCCCCTCCACGTCCCCATCCCCTGAGACCAGTTTATATAGACGTGCTCGATTTTTGTTTGCTTTAAGGTTAATGAGAACGTTCGACCGACCGGTTGGTCAATTGGTGATACTTTAACAGCTGGTAGTTGGTAGTTGGCAGTTGGCAGTTGGCAGTTGGTGGCTAGCAGCTGTTCCGTTAATTTGGTGGCTGCTCGACTGCTGCCCTTCCTCCCCCTTACCGCCCGCCACAAGGGCATTTTCAAGCTCATGTCACTTTGGCATCGAACGCACATAAATAAATTTGCATTTTACATTTTATGGATTTACTTGTAGGTTACGCGCCGTGTCGCACATCCTGACAGACAACGTGATGTTGGTTGCGTCGTCGGCCACGTGTACTTTTTGGTGAGGAGTTGAGAAAAATACAGGGTGCGTCGTTAGGTATTTAAGAAAATATGGGCTGGCATTAAACTTCAATTCGCATTTCATAGATAACAGAAAATTATTAAAATAGTACTTTTTAGACTAATTGGGTCGCTGAACACGAAAATGAGTTTCATTTATTTTTTCTAAGCTTCGAGATTTAGGCAAACCCCTTGTTTTTGAGGTCTTTTTACTGTTATTGGCGTTTAAATACAAAAAATTAGAAATTTAAAAAGTTCGACAAAATTTCATATCTTTTCGAGCTATTTTTTTCAATAACTTCTGTAGGAACGAGTGGTATATCTGGAGTCAGCCTTAAGCTAAGTCGATGAAGAATAAGTTACGGAGGTGTGTACTAGGGTTAAGGTTTAAGAACCAAATTTTATTACGTTCAAGTTTTGGTCGTAACATTAAGACTCGTTGTAATTCTAGCGATGAAGAAACCATTTGGTAAAATAACGAAAAATAAAAAGAGAGATTCATTCGATTTTGTGCATCAAAGATTGCGGATGGATATTTTTCATCAAGAGATTTTTAATTATTTTTGAAAAAGCAGGCATAAACAGGACACTAAAAGCTTTATAATTTTACGCTAAACTCAGATAAGCTTTTAGAATTGCAAATTGCAAAACTGTGTTGGAAAACCTTGAGAAAAAATCAACCCATGTTCGGGCAAACTTATCAAAAATCTTCACTAAACCCTGTATCTCAAAATCTAGACGTGATGGAAAAATGTTGACTCTATTTTCTGAATCGGCGAACCCAAATATAAACGTGAATTCGTGACAATTTGTACATATGTACTTCTCAGCCATTCAATCCTGTGCCGTCTTGACCGACCTTGTGCGAAGTAGCGAAATTCTGTTTAAATTTGAAACATCTCTCACTTCCCACGTACATTATTTATCCATGATTTCACAAACCCTTCTAACACTTCCGACATCTGGAGCAGCACCCTACCCAACTCCATGAATAAGGAAATAAGGCGCCAATGCACATCCTTCACTGCTCATAACTCCAATGCCTTGTGAAATATCCAGAAAAAGTCGCCAAACACTCGATCGAATTTTTGTCATAGTAAAAAACATTGCATCAGAAAAAAAAGCACACCAGACATTTCAAAACGCTTCAATTTGTTTAAAAATTGCTGGTTCTTTATGAGTACTTATTCCCGAGTTTGTGCGGCCATACTCGTACCTAACCTACAAACTTATCATTAGGTCGGACTCGTATGGGATATCTATATACGGAACTTTACTCGACTCGGAAACTTGAAATTCTCACGAACATAATTAGATAGAATGAAATATTCACTTATTTATCAATTTATTTTTTATATAATATTTAACTATCATTATTAGAGCATCAAATTAAGAATATTAGTAAACATTGGCTTAAGTGAAGAGAAATGAAGCTCGATAATGGCTGAGATTTGGTTCAATTCACAAATATCCCGAGCAATATTTTCATAACCCCTTCTAAAATTTTGAGCATAAAAAGGCACGGTAGACGAAGATATCTAGCTGTTCGGTATATTACAATTTATTCTACCCAAAAGTTGCGGATAGTCACATGATCTTTTGCTAATGCACAAAATTCAATTTAAAAACAAAATTGGCTTTCTTTTATCTAACGATTTCAGATTAAGGGATCAAAGAATGGTAGTGAACCAAAAGCAAATTTGAGAAACACTTTCTAAATTCGTCAAGCCTATCAATATGGAACTGATTTAAAGATTATTGCTGCATAATACAGAGGAGAGAGACTGACTACAAACTATATTTAGATTTTTTAATACATTTTGCTATATTGAAAATGATACCAAAATTTTATTTGTTAATATTAAAAAAAAAAATGAATGCCGATTAAGAGCCACAAATAAAAGTTATCCAGCTCGGTTTGAAGTTTCATCATGTCAGCGTAGTTCTTAAAAACTTTAAGGTATTTGTATATAAAAGAAAATTACCAAAGGAATAGAAAGAACCGATGAAGTTGAATGGCAACCAAGCCATGTGATTTTGTCAATCAATATTGCGTGCGAAACTTTGTCGTAGACTTTCGAAATATCAACGTAAATGCACTCAACTTGGCACGCTTAAGAAAATGCTAAAATGCCGAGGTGCAATACTCACTAAAAACTGCCAGATTTGTAACTCGGAGCGATCCCGATGGAAACCCATGATGATTTTGACAAATCAAGCTTTTAACTGAGAAACAAATTGAATCATTGATCAGGCATTGCAGGAGCTTAGACAAATTAGTGAGTTTCGAAATAGGTCTATAATTCTATTCATCATTATTGTTGCAATTCTTAAATATAGAGGCCATTGAAGCCAGTTCCTAAGTATCAATGAATTTCCCTTAAAAAAAGATTTATTGAAGATGATTTTTAATGGTAGTAAGAAAGCAAAACAGCTTTTTAATAAAAGCGTCGGGCGAACGTGTGCGATTCATTTTGAGCTTCTACATTCCTTTTATGATAATATCCGAAGTGAGGACGAGGCAACAAAACTGAGTGTGAAAATTGCTGAATTATTGCCGGAAAATAAAAGTAGTAAAAAGTAGTAGTAATAGTTGTGGTAGTAGTAAAAATAGCAGCATAAATAGTAAAAAATAGTAGTAGTAATTAGTAGTAGCATTAGTAAAAATAGTAGTAGCAACTAGTAGTAGCGTTAGTAAAAATAGTAATAGATATTAGTCATAATAGTAGTAGTAATTAATAGAAGCTTTATTAAAAATAGTAGAAGAAATAAGTAAAAAATAATAGTCGAGATTAGAAAAATTGTGGTTGTACCTAGTAGTGGAATTAGTAAAAATAGTAGTAGCAACTACTAAAAATAATAGTAGAAATTAACAAAAATAGTAATAGTACCATTAGTATTTTAAATATCGTAGAATAAATTAGTAAAAATAGTAGTGGTAATTAGTAGTAGCATTAGTAAAAATAGTAGTAGGAACTAGCAAAAATAGTATTAGAAATTAACAAAAATGGTAGTAGTAATTAGTAGTAACATTAGCAAAAAAAAAAGCAGTAGGAACTAGTAAAAAAAGTAATAGATTTTAGTCATAATAGTAATAGTAATTAGTAGAAGCTTTATTAAAAATAGTAGTAGAAATAAGTAAAAAATAGTAGTCGAGATTACAAAAATTATGGTAGTACCTAGTAGAAGAATTTGTGAAAATAGTACTAGTAACTAGTAAAAATAATGGTAGAATTTAGCAAAAACGGTAGTAGTACTTGTAGTAGTATTGTTAGTATAGTAGAATAAATTAGTAAAAATAGTAGTGGTAATTAGTAGTAGCATTAGTAAAAATAGTATTAGAAATTAACAGAAATGGTAGTAGTAATTAGTAGCTTCAAAATAGTCAAAATAGTGGAAGAAATTAGTAAAAATTAGAAGTACTAATTAGTAATAGTAGCAGTGGAAGTCGTAGTGATAGTAGAAGTAATTAGTAGTCGTAGTGATTTCGTTACGATGTAAAAACTCACTCTTGTGCAGCTAAAGAAGTTTTGCTTCAATTACTTCGAAAAGCCAGCAAATACTTTAGCAGCATCAAACGGACAACACGCAAATTTTCTATTGAAGACAACTGAAGATAGAAGTGTGGAACAGATTTTTCTGTTTTTGGCTTGACGAAGTTCTACAAGGCCTTTGGATCAGACTTAATATTAATTTCGAATCTAAGAAAGTAGTTGTTGTTGAAAAATTATCCAAACAGTCAAATTCTTTAAAATTTTGGCGATATTTTTCATAGAAACCCTGGTTATTAGTAAATTCAAACTTCTTCATTTCTACATTTTTTTCAAAGTTTTTTTTTTTTTAACTTTTTTCAACTCACTAGTATTCAACGGGTATTCCACGATAGAGCAAGAACAGTAAGTTAACAGTAGTACACTCCACAGACCTGGAAGCAATCGACGACATCAGTGCCTCACAGCTAATCCTCCCAACTAAACTTGTGCAATGCTGGAACTGCGGTGTAATATTCGGGCAGAAAAAAATGTATTCTGTCGCTAACAAAGGTTATAACCAACATCCTATCAATTTGGTTTTAAAAGCATTAATTTACCTGAGCGTGCCTCCTTTTCGCACCAAGCAACACTTTTCACACTACCGTCAGATGCTTTCACTTCTTGGCGAAATTGTTGAACAAGCGATAGGCTGACTTTCATGAAATAAACTCGCCGTGTTTCGGGTGTAGGGCGAGGATCAATTGTTATGGATTTTTCTTCCATATGATCGAAAAAATTTGTCAAATCTCTACCATGCAGCTCAAATTTTTGACGCACCCTGTAAATAGCGATAGCGTTAAGCATCTAGCGTGGCAGCGTAGAATTCGAGTAAGCCAAACCGCTGAAAATAGAATTCAAATAAAAAAAATAAACTACCCAAGCTCCATGCCCTCAAACAAAACTCGAGTTTTTGCCGCTCCTGTGCTGGGAATGAGTTGGGCACCAAGAAAGGTAGACGAAAATTCGTACTATATTCAAAAGGTTACCCAATTGCTGGTGGGTGGTTACGGTAAGTGTGCCGCGTCTAACTTCTTTGTTGGCACTGCTCTTTGATGCCTTTGCTGTTCTACTTTCACGCCGCCGATAGCCTGTTTACCAATTTTATTTGTTTATTCCAACGTCTGCGAGCGCTCTATAGGCAAATCTCTGTGTGTGTTTCGTGTTTTTATTGTTGGCACGTTTATCTGTTTGTTTTCAACATTGTCCACGTTGGCACTCAACCACTTACTGTTTGAAATACGGGTACAAAAAACAACAACAGCAACAACAACAACACCAATAAATAAAAACCACTGAGCCCAAACTTTTGGTCTGGCACAATTCAGCGACAGTGATAGGCGAGACTTAGCAAAGAAACGGATGCACGGTAATTCGAAATGTGAAATGCTTGTAGAAAAAAGTATTTTATGAAAAAAAAAGATTGTAAAAAAATGCTACTGAACATTTTCTTTTATTAATCTAATATTATTTGATAGTGCTAATTCAATGATATTACTATTAATATTGAAGTTTAGGGTTTGAGTTGTTGCCGATTTTTTGATGATCACAGTTTTGCAATTATTTGTATTCGCCTATTTTCTTCATCGAATTTGAGCCTTAATAATTACACAGAGCACGAACTGGACTAATTTTATTTCAGGAATCGGCGCATTTATCAGTTAAAGTCAATTTGCAAATGCTGTGGCGTTAAAAAATTTTCTAAGTAAAATTATTTAAGAAAGATTCCCCATTTCACATTTTTATCTATTAGTAATTAAAATAACTATACTTATTGTATTAAAAATTTACTTTACATATAATATTTTAGCAAAATATACTAAATGTAAATGTATGTACATATATAATAGTAGATATTGTAAAAAATGTGTATGCGAATTTTCATTACATTCCATCAGGTTACACATACGCCCCGACAAACGTCTGTATTATAAATCAATAATCACACGTCAATAATGCTACTACTAATTAACCACTATTTTTACTAATGCTACTACTACTTTTTTTTAATACTACTACTAATTTCTACCACTGTTTTTACTCATTTCTTTCACTGGTTTTACTCACTTCTTCCACTATTATTACTAACTTCTACTACTATTTTCACTACTTTCTACCACTAGTTTCACTAGTTTTTACTACTATTTTTACTAATTTCTACTACTATTTTCACTACTAGTGGTAGAGCTTCACAAGTTTCTACCAATATTTTTACTAATACTACTACTAATTATTACCACTAGTTTTACAAAATTCGACCACTATTTTTATTAGTTGCTACCACTGTTCTTACTAATCTCTACGCATTTATACCACTATTTTTATTAATGCTACTACTTATTTTTACTACTATTATTAACTTCTTTTACTGATTTTACTCATTTTTCCCACTATTTTGGCTAATAATTTTTACGCATTTATGCAACTATTCTTATTAATTACTACTTATTTCTACCACTATTTTTACTAATTTTTTCAAGGGAGTTGAACTCATAGTCGAACAGCTATGGGAACAATATTAACTACCCAAAGACAGAGTTGCTTTTATTCACCACTAGGAAGAAAACTTTTTGCTTCGCCCTTCCTTTCTCTTTCTAGTTCTCTTGGGTGAAATACCTCGGAGTCATACTGACTGCTAAGCTAAATTGGAGACTGAATACGGAACACCCGGTTAAACACACATACGTTGCTCTCTACTCATGCGAAAAAATGCTAGGTAAGATATGGAGTCTACGTCCGAAACTTATGGTCTCGATCTACAAGACGATAATCCGTCCAGTTTTATCCTACTGCTCGCTAGTTGGAGATCTTGAACGTGATTTGTCTCATGTCTTCGATAGATCTTTTCATTAAGAAGTCCGCTTTCAGAGTGCCCCAAGACTAAGGGAACTGGGGATCTTCCAAGAACCTCCATTTGGTCATTTAAAATTCGCATGTTGTATATGCCCAGAAATTTCACGAATGGTTCAAAAATTGGCAGTGCAGTGCAGAAATTTACTCAGCGGGCCCTAAAATAGAGGCATCTGTACGTTTTCCGTATTTTATGAGTTTTTTTCAGTCAGATATTTTTCCATATGGGAAAATAATAGAACTTTTCTGTCATCAGAGCGATCTGGGTCTACTATCCCTATTTTTTCAGAAAGCTAGGCAGCAGACCAGTCTCTCAGGAATGGTGACATCGAGCCTGATGAAACAGTGCAGGTACATTGCGAACTTGACTCGTCGGCACAGCGTCACTCTGATATGAGTACCGGGGCACCGTAATATTCACGGCAAAGGAGAGGCCGATCAGAGTGCTTGAAACGGTTCTGCCCTAGATATCTTAGAGGCCGTAGAAGTTCGTGTGTCTCTGACAGATCTCTCAACAAAGGCTGAACAAGGCTAACTGTAAGCGGAAGAACTTAGAATCGTGCAGGTTAAGCAATAACCTGTGGCCATTTTGCAATGCCAAAAGGCCTTCTACACTCATCAAAACAAATTGGACAAACGTTAACTGGCCAACAGCTGTTTTCACAAGTCACTGGACAGTAGGTTCTCATGCTGCACGAATGGGATTGGAACAATACGCCTTCTGCACCAGCTGCAACTCACCACGTGTGGCAGAAACGGTGGAACATCGCCTCTGGAGCAGTTCAGGTCTTTGCAGAACGAGAGAATGAGAATTATACATATATTATAGAAGAAATCCTATTTTGGAGACCTGAAAGAGTTGGGTAGCGTGGATTCAAACGTGTTGCTTGAGTTCTTAAAACCCAAGGGCTGGATCTAAGATGACGCAAAGTGGTTCTTCTCTTCGTTTTGCTTCGGCGGCGAGTACGTGATAATAAAATAGCGCTAGTTAGTTAGAGATCTTTACTCACCACTGCTGGCAACTAACCAACCAGATTTTTTTCCTTATAATATTGTACAATAGCTTGTAATGCATACAATTCTAGATTTGACGCGCTTTTGCAGTTAAGATGCGGAGGATTTGTTACGAAATTACAATTATATGATGGAAAAATTACCTTTTTACACATTCACATTAATTGTTATAATAAAAATATATACACTTGCGGTCAATAAAAACGCACCACCACTTTGCTAGACTATTCAGCTATATAACTGTAAATTTGAAAAAAATTTCTACTAGATCTAGTAAGCACTGAGAAATAAACTATTTTTTATGAAATTGGGTTGCACACTGTTCAGGTATAGTCGTGTTTTGGTTGTGTATTTGAAAAGTTGTGCAAAATGCCAAATAATCGGAAGAAATTAACGCGTGATCAAAAAATTCGCATATTGGCATTAGGTGAAGAAAAGTTATCTTCTCGGCAAATAGCAGCTAGAATTGGTTGTAGCCATTCAACTATTGTTCGTCTTTTACAAAAAAAAAGAAGAGAATAGTGATGTCTTGGAGCGCAAAAAGGGATCAAGTCGTCCTCGAAAGTCAACTGGGAGAACAGGCAACATACTGCGGTGGATAAGTTTAAGCGACCGATTTAAAAGTGCACTTTCTATAAGGGCGGAGATGCAAAATTTTCACCAAGTGTCGAAACCATACGCCGACGGGTTAGAGATGTGGGTTTATATGGAAGATGCCCTGCCAAAAAGCCACTATTAACACAAAAAATTAAAGCTGTACGAATTTCTTGGGCTAAAAAGTACCAAAATTGTGATGAAAAGCAAATTTAATTTGCTAAGCTCACAAAATTTTCTTTACATGCGCCGTTCAGGTGGTGAGAGGGTCCAGGATAATTGTGTGGTTAAGAAAGTTAAGTTTCCTCACAGTCAAATTATTTGGGGCTGCTTTTCATACCATGTTTTGGGACCTCTACACCTTGTTAATGGAATAATGAATGCACAAAAATATCCGAAAGTGGTTAACAATTTTTTAGATAATTATTCTTATACGGATCGCGTAATCTTCCAAGATGACTCAGCGCCATGCCATCGTGCAAAATGGGTAAGTTTTGATTGGAAACAAATCTTGTATACAACGCTTGGATTGGCCTGGAAACTCGCCAGATTTAAACCCTATTGAGCACTTATGGCGCATAATGAAGTGTGACGTTGCTAAACAGGAGCCAACAAATAAAAGTCAATTGATAAAGATTTTAGAACTCGTTTGGTATGGTCCCGTTTTAAGGAAATCAATTGAGGTCCTAGTGAATTCCATGCCTTCACGAATTAAGGCAGTTATTGTGGCTAAAGGAGGAACGAATCGTTATTAGGAGAGCCTATTGTGAAGTCTATTTTTCTACCGGGGTGTGGTGAAAATGATTTAGTCGCTTTAAGTTAACTTCACATTGTTTTCTTTTAATTAATCATGAATATCATCGAATGTACATTTTTGTTATTTTTTTTTTAATTAATTGGCTATTCCTTATAAAAACCATTTTCGAGAAAAACTTTAGTGGATAACTAATTTACACTATGTTACCAAACAAATAAAAATTACCCTAATACTCTTACTTTATAAACAAATTGCTCATGTTATCTTATTTCAATTATATTTGGTGGTGCGTTTTTATTGAACGCAAGTGTATGTATTGCAAAAACCTACGATATATCCAAAATGTTTGTATTACAAGCAATCAAATGTAAAAATCTTCGGAATCGCTTGCAATTTATAGGAGATAAATCCTGTACCGTTTTTAAAAACCGTGTTTCCAGAAAACCGCGTTTAAAGTTTTTATACATGGTTCCGGTCACTCAGACGCGCATGGCTTAAAACAACGAAAAAACAACTTTAGCCATCAAAATTATGTATGATTTTGTATTTTCCGTAATCTCATTTTATAAGGAAGCTGCTTAGTTAATAATAAGAATCTCAAGGTGACCTAACCTCTTAAAGGTTAACTTTTAAATATTGCACCTATAGAAACAAGAAAAAAAATATGCAAATACTAAATCTAAATCCAATTTTGTAAAACAAATTATTTGAAGCACCACTGATATATATCAAACATCCAAATTAGCCATTCCTAATCAAAACTTTACTATTGAATTTTTAAATAATGCATATACTCTCTCATCTCCAAACACTGTCCTGTAAGACAAGATAAATCGTTAACCCCCCCAAAGGGATCTCCATTCGTATCCAGGTGGTATTTGTGTTACAACAGAGTTATGTGTATGTGCAAATGTCAGTATGTATGGACAATAATGTGCGGGAGAAAAATTGAAAACAGCGGCATGTGGCAAAACCAAGAAAAAGTGCACACAACTCACACATAATATGTATATGTATGTATACAAGTGTATGTATGTGTGTGTGTGTGTGTAAGTTCTCAATAGAAATATGCAGCTACACCGTAGGGAAACTGGCAAAGCCACACCAATAGATTACGGGGATTTTCGATTTACGAGGCAACTGACTATGCAAAACCATTTCCAGTCCACGATACGACAACAGTCAACATGTGTCCTTAGAGAGATGCAGGTGATTTTTTCCTAGTTGTTGTTGTTGCTGTTGCTATTTTGTTGTCAATGTGTGATTGCAGACAAGAAAGAATGGATGTGGGAACTGCGGTAGACGGCAAGCAAGCTATAGCAGTTCAATCGAGTATGGGAATGAATGTGTGTGCGTCGTACGTAGGAATTTACAAAAACCGCATGGTTTAAGTATAAAATAAATTGTGTTGGCATTAGGGGCGTGTGTAAGACAGGCATAAGAGGAGGTGGTATGAAATTCATTGCAAAACCAAAAACACAATAAAAAAAAAGGATGAGCCAGCAGAGCAGCCACTAATAATCCAGCTAAAAATCGCTTTGAGTCGGAGTAGTAGCTAAAGGAGTGTCTGCTGGCTATTGAAATTTTTGTTTTTGCCAATTATATTTATTATTGCTGCGTTTCAATGGCTAGCGAAAGTAAGTAAGGAAACGAGATATCCTCCTTTGGTATAGAAATATTCGTATCAATAAGCACTACTTCGACCAGTAAAGAATTTTCTAATGGCATTTCAAACATTTTTCGCTATTGAATACGGGTTTTTGTATTTACGAGTATTGATTTGAAGATGTTTTAAGTTTCGTGTGCTTTACTACTTAGAACAAAGTGTAGTGCCGTTACCTCGGTCGGTGGATATTATTTTTGCAAATTTAACAGAAAAATAGTAGTACATTGATTCGATTGATTCAATTTGCATTTCAAGCAACGTAACGGTGTATAGCATTTTTCTGGATGAGAACCATTCGCAAATTCTTATGTATTGACAGTAAATGCTTCAACCGCATTCAGGTAGTATATAAGTAGTATTTCTGTAGGTACTATATTGGTAACCCATTTCTACATCCATTCCAGTTTTAGTTCAGAAAGTTGCAATTCAAATTCAGACAGATACAATTCAAATTCGGAATTTCCATTTCAAATTCAGAATTTCCATTTCAAATTCAGAAAATCACAATCCAAATTCAGAATTTCCATTTCAGATTCAGAAAGTTGCAATGCTAATTCAGAATTTCCATTCCAAATCCAGACATTTTCATTTCCAATTCAAAAAGTTTCAATTCAAATTCAAAAATTCAATTTAAATCCAATTTTAATACATGCATTATTTTGAAATTTTCTGAACTTAAATTGTAAATTTTTGAATTTGAAATGAAAATTTCTGAATTTGAATTGTAACTTTTTGAATCTGAAAGAAAAATGTCTGCATTTGCAATCGAAATTCGGAATTATAATTGCAACTTTCTGAATTTGAAATGGAAATTTTGAATTTGAGTTGTCATTTTCTGAATTTGAAGTGAAAATTCTGAATTTGAAATGAAAATTCTGAACTTGAATTGTAACTTTCTGAATTTGAATTGGGGCCTTCTGAATTTGAAATGGGAATTCTGAATCGGAATTGTCATTTTCTTAATTTGAAGTGAAAATTCTGAATTTGAAATGGAAATTCTGAACTTGAATTGTAACTTTCTGAATTTGAAATGAAAATACTGAACTTGAATTATAACCTTCTGATTTCGAATTGGGGTCTTCTGAATTTGAAATGGAAATTCTGAATTTGAATTTGAATTGTCATTTTCTGAATTTGAAGTGAAAATTCTGAATTTGAAATGGGAATTCTGAACTTGAATTTTAACTTTTTGAAATTGAATTGTAGCTTTCGGAACTTTAATTGGAAATGAAATGTAATTTTTGGAATATGAAATGGAAACTTTTAATATGAATTGCAAGTTTCTGAACCTCTACGGTGAGCGAGTTTAAATGGAACAAACGGTATCTATCACAGGCAGATAAAGAAGGAAAAAGTGTAGTAAATCACCTGCAATTTTCCAAGCTCAGATCTTTGCATTTGACATGAAATGATAGGCATAATCGACCATGCTCCTTCAAAGCTTGCCGTTGCTGTAGACAGACAGGCGGAGATCAAAGCTCTAAAATCGGCCCGACTAAGCCGCGTTCGGAACTGTTGAAGATCTCTGCAATCTCTTCGGCAATATACTCTGAGCTTATGCTGAGTCCCGCGCAGAGTGGCGTCCCTGGAAACGAGGAAGCGGACGAGTGTGCGAGACGGAGCCGTGGCAGGACTGGTGGAGCCCGACTCGAGCATACGACTGACGTTGAAGTTGAGGAAGTGGCCAGAACAGCTACCAACAGCAGTCGGGCCAATCTATACACATGCAGGATAGCGCGTTCGCTTTCCAAACCGAATTTCAGGCATCTCATAGGAATACTAATGGGGTCTCTGCCCATAGGCTACATGGGAGCCAGTTATGGGGATGAGGGATGAGAAAAAGGAGAGTCCTTTAAGCACTTCCTCTGCGGCATGTCCGGGGCTACGATAAATGCGCTTCAGTTTCAGAGGGGTCATTTCTTCGGAGACCTAGAAGAGTTTGGTGCGGTCGCACTGGAGAGGCTGTTGTCCCAAAATCTCGTGTCACGGTGTTTGTGGTCGCAGTCCTCCGAAACGTTTTATAATGTATATGTATTTGGTAGGTATGAGTCGACTTTACAGAAAGTTCTCACGACTTTCATGAATTCGACAATGAAAAGAAATTTTGTATAACGAATTTTGTACATTTTACATCTCTTTGACCAGTAATAAACATATAAAGTTCTGAACAAAAGCAATATTTTCGAAGAAAATACTAGTACAAAAGATTGTCCATAGGCTGCATACGACGTTGCAATTATGCATTTAATACAGAAACCTACCTACTCGGCAGCTATTGTTGCCTGTTATCAGAAAAAAAACAACATATCCACAAGGCAACTACGTGTTTTGGCCAGACGTTAGAAGGCTCATTACGATAAGAAAGTGTTGGAGTTCCTTCGTGATGAAAACATAGTTTTTGTGGAGAAAGTAACAAACCCTGCAAATCTACGGAAGCGCGGAGAATTTAAACTTATTGGGGCATTTTATATGGAAAGAATTTTATAAAAGTATTGGACAGCCGAAAATGTTGCCCAATTAATAACTCGGATTCAGTATTGCTCTCTCAGGAATGGTGACATCGAGCCTGATGAAACAGTGCAGGTACATTGCGAACTTGACTCGTCGGCACAGCGTCACTCTGATATGAGTACCGGGGCACCGTAATATTCACGGCAAAGGAGAGGCCGATCAGAGTGCTTGAAACGGTTCTGCCCTAGATATCTTAGAGGCCGTAGAAGTTCGTGTGTCTCTGACAGATCTCTCAACAAAGGCTGAACAAGGCTAACTGTAAGCGGAAGAACTTAGAATCGTGCAGGTTAAGCAATAACCTGTGGCCATTTTGCAATGCCAAAAGGCCTTCTACACTCATCAAAACAAATTGGACAAACGTTAACTGGCCAACAGCTGTTTTCACAAGTCACTGGACAGTAGGTTCTCATGCTGCACGAATGGGATTGGAACAATACGCCTTCTGCACCAGCTGCAACTCACCACGTGTGGCAGAAACGGTGGAACATCGCCTCTGGAGCAGTTCAGGTCTTTGCAGAACGAGAGAATGAGAATTATACATATATTATAGAAGAAATCCTATTTTGGAGACCTGAAAGAGTTGGGTAGCGTGGATTCAAACGTGTTGCTTGAGTTCTTAAAACCCAAGGGCTGGATCTAAGATGACGCAAAGTGGTTCTTCTCTTCGTTTTGCTTCGGCGGCGAGTACGTGATAATAAAATAGCGCTAGTTAGTTAGAGATCTTTACTCACCACTGCTGGCAACTAACCAACCAGATTTTTTTCCTTATAATATTGTACAATAGCTTGTAATGCATACAATTCTAGATTTGACGCGCTTTTGCAGTTAAGATGCGGAGGATTTGTTACGAAATTACAATTATATGATGGAAAAATTACCTTTTTACACATTCACATTAATTGTTATAATAAAAATATATACACTTGCGGTCAATAAAAACGCACCACCACTTTGCTAGACTATTCAGCTATATAACTGTAAATTTGAAAAAAATTTCTACTAGATCTAGTAAGCACTGAGAAATAAACTATTTTTTATGAAATTGGGTTGCACACTGTTCAGGTATAGTCGTGTTTTGGTTGTGTATTTGAAAAGTTGTGCAAAATGCCAAATAATCGGAAGAAATTAACGCGTGATCAAAAAATTCGCATATTGGCATTAGGTGAAGAAAAGTTATCTTCTCGGCAAATAGCAGCTAGAATTGGTTGTAGCCATTCAACTATTGTTCGTCTTTTACAAAAAAAAAGAAGAGAATAGTGATGTCTTGGAGCGCAAAAAGGGATCAAGTCGTCCTCGAAAGTCAACTGGGAGAACAGGCAACATACTGCGGTGGATAAGTTTAAGCGACCGATTTAAAAGTGCACTTTCTATAAGGGCGGAGATGCAAAATTTTCACCAAGTGTCGAAACCATACGCCGACGGGTTAGAGATGTGGGTTTATATGGAAGATGCCCTGCCAAAAAGCCACTATTAACACAAAAAATTAAAGCTGTACGAATTTCTTGGGCTAAAAAGTACCAAAATTGTGATGAAAAGCAAATTTAATTTGCTAAGCTCACAAAATTTTCTTTACATGCGCCGTTCAGGTGGTGAGAGGGTCCAGGATAATTGTGTGGTTAAGAAAGTTAAGTTTCCTCACAGTCAAATTATTTGGGGCTGCTTTTCATACCATGTTTTGGGACCTCTACACCTTGTTAATGGAATAATGAATGCACAAAAATATCCGAAAGTGGTTAACAATTTTTTAGATAATTATTCTTATACGGATCGCGTAATCTTCCAAGATGACTCAGCGCCATGCCATCGTGCAAAATGGGTAAGTTTTGATTGGAAACAAATCTTGTATACAACGCTTGGATTGGCCTGGAAACTCGCCAGATTTAAACCCTATTGAGCACTTATGGCGCATAATGAAGTGTGACGTTGCTAAACAGGAGCCAACAAATAAAAGTCAATTGATAAAGATTTTAGAACTCGTTTGGTATGGTCCCGTTTTAAGGAAATCAATTGAGGTCCTAGTGAATTCCATGCCTTCACGAATTAAGGCAGTTATTGTGGCTAAAGGAGGAACGAATCGTTATTAGGAGAGCCTATTGTGAAGTCTATTTTTCTACCGGGGTGTGGTGAAAATGATTTAGTCGCTTTAAGTTAACTTCACATTGTTTTCTTTTAATTAATCATGAATATCATCGAATGTACATTTTTGTTATTTTTTTTTTAATTAATTGGCTATTCCTTATAAAAACCATTTTCGAGAAAAACTTTAGTGGATAACTAATTTACACTATGTTACCAAACAAATAAAAATTACCCTAATACTCTTACTTTATAAACAAATTGCTCATGTTATCTTATTTCAATTATATTTGGTGGTGCGTTTTTATTGAACGCAAGTGTATGTATTGCAAAAACCTACGATATATCCAAAATGTTTGTATTACAAGCAATCAAATGTAAAAATCTTCGGAATCGCTTGCAATTTATAGGAGATAAATCCTGTACCGTTTTTAAAAACCGTGTTTCCAGAAAACCGCGTTTAAAGTTTTTATACATGGTTCCGGTCACTCAGACGCGCATGGCTTAAAACAACGAAAAAACAACTTTAGCCATCAAAATTATGTATGATTTTGTATTTTCCGTAATCTCATTTTATAAGGAAGCTGCTTAGTTAATAATAAGAATCTCAAGGTGACCTAACCTCTTAAAGGTTAACTTTTAAATATTGCACCTATAGAAACAAGAAAAAAAATATGCAAATACTAAATCTAAATCCAATTTTGTAAAACAAATTATTTGAAGCACCACTGATATATATCAAACATCCAAATTAGCCATTCCTAATCAAAACTTTACTATTGAATTTTTAAATAATGCATATACTCTCTCATCTCCAAACACTGTCCTGTAAGACAAGATAAATCGTTAACCCCCCCAAAGGGATCTCCATTCGTATCCAGGTGGTATTTGTGTTACAACAGAGTTATGTGTATGTGCAAATGTCAGTATGTATGGACAATAATGTGCGGGAGAAAAATTGAAAACAGCGGCATGTGGCAAAACCAAGAAAAAGTGCACACAACTCACACATAATATGTATATGTATGTATACAAGTGTATGTATGTGTGTGTGTGTGTGTAAGTTCTCAATAGAAATATGCAGCTACACCGTAGGGAAACTGGCAAAGCCACACCAATAGATTACGGGGATTTTCGATTTACGAGGCAACTGACTATGCAAAACCATTTCCAGTCCACGATACGACAACAGTCAACATGTGTCCTTAGAGAGATGCAGGTGATTTTTTCCTAGTTGTTGTTGTTGCTGTTGCTATTTTGTTGTCAATGTGTGATTGCAGACAAGAAAGAATGGATGTGGGAACTGCGGTAGACGGCAAGCAAGCTATAGCAGTTCAATCGAGTATGGGAATGAATGTGTGTGCGTCGTACGTAGGAATTTACAAAAACCGCATGGTTTAAGTATAAAATAAATTGTGTTGGCATTAGGGGCGTGTGTAAGACAGGCATAAGAGGAGGTGGTATGAAATTCATTGCAAAACCAAAAACACAATAAAAAAAAAGGATGAGCCAGCAGAGCAGCCACTAATAATCCAGCTAAAAATCGCTTTGAGTCGGAGTAGTAGCTAAAGGAGTGTCTGCTGGCTATTGAAATTTTTGTTTTTGCCAATTATATTTATTATTGCTGCGTTTCAATGGCTAGCGAAAGTAAGTAAGGAAACGAGATATCCTCCTTTGGTATAGAAATATTCGTATCAATAAGCACTACTTCGACCAGTAAAGAATTTTCTAATGGCATTTCAAACATTTTTCGCTATTGAATACGGGTTTTTGTATTTACGAGTATTGATTTGAAGATGTTTTAAGTTTCGTGTGCTTTACTACTTAGAACAAAGTGTAGTGCCGTTACCTCGGTCGGTGGATATTATTTTTGCAAATTTAACAGAAAAATAGTAGTACATTGATTCGATTGATTCAATTTGCATTTCAAGCAACGTAACGGTGTATAGCATTTTTCTGGATGAGAACCATTCGCAAATTCTTATGTATTGACAGTAAATGCTTCAGCCGCATTCAGGTAGTATATAAGTAGTATTTCTGTAGGTACTATATTGGTAACCCATTTCTACATCCATTCCAGTTTTAGTTCAGAAAGTTGCAATTCAAATTCAGACAGATACAATTCAAATTCGGAATTTCCATTTCAAATTCAGAATTTCCATTTCAAATTCAGAAAATCACAATCCAAATTCAGAATTTCCATTTCAGATTCAGAAAGTTGCAATGCTAATTCAGAATTTCCATTCCAAATCCAGACATTTTCATTTCCAATTCAAAAAGTTTCAATTCAAATTCAAAAATTCAATTTAAATCCAATTTTAATACATGCATTATTTTGAAATTTTCTGAACTTAAATTGTAAATTTTTGAATTTGAAATGAAAATTTCTGAATTTGAATTGTAACTTTTTGAATCTGAAAGAAAAATGTCTGCATTTGCAATCGAAATTCGGAATTATAATTGCAACTTTCTGAATTTGAAATGGAAATTTTGAATTTGAGTTGTCATTTTCTGAATTTGAAGTGAAAATTCTGAATTTGAAATGAAAATTCTGAACTTGAATTGTAACTTTCTGAATTTGAATTGGGGCCTTCTGAATTTGAAATGGGAATTCTGAATCGGAATTGTCATTTTCTTAATTTGAAGTGAAAATTCTGAATTTGAAATGGAAATTCTGAACTTGAATTGTAACTTTCTGAATTTGAAATGAAAATACTGAACTTGAATTATAACCTTCTGATTTCGAATTGGGGTCTTCTGAATTGGAAATGGAAATTCTGAATTTGAATTTGAATTGTCATTTTCTGAATTTGAAGTGAAAATTCTGAATTTGAAATGGGAATTCTGAACTTGAATTTTAACTTTTTGAAATTGAATTGTAGCTTTCGGAACTTTAATTGGAAATGAAATGTAATTTTTGGAATATGAAATGGAAACTTTTAATATGAATTGCAAGTTTCTGAACCTCTACGGTGAGCGAGTTTAAATGGAACAAACGGTATCTATCACAGGCAGATAAAGAAGGAAAAAGTGTAGTAAATCACCTGCAATTTTCCAAGCTCAGATCTTTGCATTTGACATGAAATGATAGGCATAATCGACCATGCTCCTTCAAAGCTTGCCGTTGCTGTAGACAGACAGGCGGAGATCAAAGCTCTAAAATCGGCCCGACTAAGCCGCGTTCGGAACTGTTGAAGATCTCTGCAATCTCTTCGGCAATATACTCTGAGCTTATGCTGAGTCCCGCGCAGAGTGGCGTCCCTGGAAACGAGGAAGCGGACGAGTGTGCGAGACGGAGCCGTGGCAGGACTGGTGGAGCCCGACTCGAGCATACGACTGACGTTGAAGTTGAGGAAGTGGCCAGAACAGCTACCAACAGCAGTCGGGCCAATCTATACACATGCAGGATAGCGCGTTCGCTTTCCAAACCGAATTTCAGGCATCTCATAGGAATACTAATGGGGTCTCTGCCCATAGGCTACATGGGAGCCAGTTATGGGGATGAGGGATGAGAAAAAGGAGAGTCCTTTAAGCACTTCCTCTGCGGCATGTCCGGGGCTACGATAAATGCGCTTCAGTTTCAGAGGGGTCATTTCTTCGGAGACCTAGAAGAGTTTGGTGCGGTCGCACTGGAGAGGCTGTTGTCCCAAAATCTCGTGTCACGGTGTTTGTGGTCGCAGTCCTCCGAAACGTTTTATAATGTATATGTATTTGGTAGGTATGAGTCGACTTTACAGAAAGTTCTCACGACTTTCATGAATTCGACAATGAAAAGAAATTTTGTATAACGAATTTTGTACATTTTACATCTCTTTGACCAGTAATAAACATATAAAGTTCTGAACAAAAGCAATATTTTCGAAGAAAATACTAGTACAAAAGATTGTCCATAGGCTGCATACGACGTTGCAATTATGCATTTAATACAGAAACCTACCTACTCGGCAGCTATTGTTGCCTGTTATCAGAAAAAAAACAACATATCCACAAGGCAACTACGTGTTTTGGCCAGACGTTAGAAGGCTCATTACGATAAGAAAGTGTTGGAGTTCCTTCGTGATGAAAACATAGTTTTTGTGGAGAAAGTAACAAACCCTGCAAATCTACGGAAGCGCGGAGAATTTAAACTTATTGGGGCATTTTATATGGAAAGAATTTTATAAAAGTATTGGACAGCCGAAAATGTTGCCCAATTAATAACTCGGATTCAGTATTGCTCGACTAGTTTAGGTTAAGTTTGACGTGGTAGTTCCCGCAGGAAGAACTCACTTAGACATATTAAAGGAGTCCATTCTGATGCCGCTTATTGTTTGAAACGCTGCGTAACAAAAATAAAGTCTCGGAAGGTAGTGATTACCACCCCTGAGGGCAATTCTGGGGTGTTAATGAAGTAAGAGCCAAATTGCCTGAACCTTAGCCTCACAAAGGCAGGGAAGCTGTGTAGAAAATTGAAAGATGATTCCACCTCGTCATCCTCCAAACAGTGGCGGCAATATTCAATTTAACTGCATGAATACCTATCGGACAATATTCTATTAGAACTCCTACGAGGGTCGAGTGTTGTCGCTTTTGTTGTCTGTTTAATAAAAATCCATAGGCGGCCAGAGGAGCTCCCACCCTGTGTCTGCTTGCAGTAATGACTTTAAGGATACCCTGTCGAGCAAGCTCATAGCCATGCAGTTTCGCTATGGCCCGGCACCAAAATTAGTCCGATATAAAAGTATTCAAAGGCGGCTGAGAGAGAAGTCAGGCGATCCCCGACCAGATTCGGCCTGGCCATTAAAGACTCTAAGACCATGATTGCAGCCTGGCTATTAGAATAGATGTTTGCCTATTGCTTGACTAAAGGCGATCAAATTTTGTCCGTGGATTAGCAGCTGAAATGGAGTAGTTGAACATAATTTCTTTAAATTTATAAACTACATTGAATTACACACTTTCTAATAAAAGATACATATATTTTTGGATTCAAATTCTACCGGTGCCACTTCACTTTTTATTCAGTGCCGATTTAGAGTGCCCACAACTTAAACAACACTTAGGCGGGTTATTCACGGGGTACATATTTTCTAACAACTCTCTCCTATACCATGCCACATATTAGCTCTTTAGCTTATAACATTACCTATAGGCGAAATTTCGAATCATATATTAGATGGTACGGATTTATGGCATTTTTGAACTTTTAATGTGCAAGCAAGGTGGGCGTTAAAATGTGTCGAGTATGCCCATTTTTTGCTTTCCGGTTGATTATATCCAGAATATATATTTGTTTGTACTATATGTATGTGAAGCCGTACCGTAGTGTGTCGCCTCAATAATTTTTCCTTCATAAATTTAAAATTTTGTATTTCGTTTTTGTACGGCAGCGCTAGCGTAACAAAATTAGCCGTCATTGGTTGAAAGTTAAAATTTGAATTTGGCCTCGAAAACTCGAGACGTTGTTGTATTATTCAGCTATTTGTTTAATTGCCTTGTCATATACAAAACATATCTAAAAAATTTAATTATCTCAACATTAAAATGTATTGGTATAAAAAAAAATGTTGTTTAACACTAGAAGTATTAAATGATCCTCTTCAGTATTATAACGCTTCATTTATTTTAAAAATTTAGTTGCATTTAAATTTTTTACTCTACAAATATACTACTCTAAAAAAGCCTCCTTAAAACTTTTCCGTTTGAGACTAATATAGCAGAATTTCAATTACCTTACCAGTTAAATTGAACCAACGGTATTTAAGAGGTGGCAACCCTCATAAAACATATTTTCATATAAACTCTTTCGTTTCAGAGTAATACTGTTATGTTACAGTAAGCTTACAAATATAGAATTCATGTTTTTCAACAAGTGGCAACGCTTATTAAATATATTTTCATAATAAATAAGTTTTTTAAACATACTTATATTTGGATCCCTTTCCGTGATAATTCCTTTACGTGAAAATTCGTTTAATTTAGCTTTCTTTTTTAAGCAGATGGCAACACTCTCCAAAAGTATTTTCAAAATAAAGTTTTTTAAAACTATCACTTGAGACCCATATTTCAATATTTTATGTAACTGATTAGAATTTCAATTAGGGGTTTATAGACAGGTGGCAACCCTCACCAAAAGTATTTTCAAATTAAAGTTTTCTAGAACTCTTTTATTTTAGATCCACATATTCAATCTTTTATAATTTCAATTGAGGTTTTATCAACAGGTGGCAACCCTGTCCAAAAGTGTTTTTAAAATTAACTTTCTTAACATTTTTAGTTTGGCATTCATATTGTAAAATGGCATTTATTTTAAAGATTTAATTTAATGTACATTTAAACAGGTGGCAACCTTCTTTTAAAACAGTAAAGAAAAAATTTAACAAATCAGTTAAATGGTAATATGACGCGAGCCAAGACTTATTCAGATCTATCCAGTCGTTATATAGCAATATGTAATTTAACCAATTTATTTAATTAACTAGAACTTTTTTAACAGGTGGCCACGCTCCAAAAAAAAGGCCTTTTTGTTTATTATGTGCCGATTTAATCTGGGTATTTTCATATCCCAATATGCCGGATGAAGTGAAAGTTTCCGAGTGAAAGTGAATCGCAGACGATGGCCGATTAGTAGGATTCCGAAATGCGACGCTTAGGCGGCAATAGCTAAAAAGGTACAGCTTCTGTCGCTATAAAACGAATTAAAAATATGATACTAAAGTTATTGCCTTCGCATATCAAATCAAAGCACGTACTCTGTCGGTCATGTTCGGAAAATCAAACGATGTGAAATCGTAAAGCTTGTCAAATATTTTTAACTATATCTGTTGAAATTATCGAGTATTTTATATGGAAACATCAGCCATGTAACGCAAAGCATTTTAGTTAAACATCTCGAAGCAGAGTTTCTAAATCGCGTCGATATAATTTTTTTCCAATTTTGGAATATAACTGATATTGTTTTATGCAAAATGTTTACCAGGTTACTTATCTTTTTATTAAGTGCCGATTTCGAGTGTCTACACATTTCAACATTAAAATATGGAGTTGTTTAAAAGTTACACTGCGGAACAAAATTTTGCGGTCGGAGATTTTTAAGTCGATTTAGGATAATTTGGGGGCGCTGATTATGAAAATAATATCAGTTTTGTCGAATTGGCTCTAGTTTTTCAGATAAAGACTTTAAAATATTTCACGAAAAAACCTAATTAAAAACACTAGTATGGATTTAAATTATATTTTTATTGCGCGCCTGTATAAAAATAATACAAAAATAAAAAAAAAATATATTCTTTTCATTAATTAATTTAAAAAAAAAAAATACAAAAAACTTTTTCTGTAGAACATCCTATGATGTCGTTGCTCAGGACAATCCCGTATTAAGTTCCAGCAGTAGTCTGCCATCATGTGGTCGTCCCATCGACCTTGGTATTTTTCTTCCATTATTTTTATGTCCTGGTGGGGCCGTTCACCTTGTTCCTCACTGTAATCGCCTAGGTTGTCCGGGAATTTGTCTAAATGACTATGTAAATAATGTAATTTAATGCTCATTTTAGCTCCTAGTTTGCGAAAATTGAGAAGCATATCAGCAACTAGTTTTGTGTAGTCTGGTGATTTATGATTTCCCAAAAATTTGCTGTTCCTACCTCCATATTTTCTCTCACCGGCCAGTCCTTTCTAATCCAATGTTCATTTCCTGCCCGACTGTCCCATAAACATATAAAACAGGGGTATTTAGTATACCCACTAAAAAATTTACCATCTTCAAGTCCACTTATGTTGTGCATACAAAACCTTTGCTACAAAAATTTTTACATTTTCGTATTCTTCTTTTAGTTTGGTACTATGACCGATTGGAACCGAAGCAAGTTTTTTTCCATTGTGTAGCCACACACATTTCAGACTTATTTTTGAGCTATCTATAAAAAGCCTCCAATGTTCGGGATTATATTCGGGAATGGCCATAGCACTCAAGAGCCCAGAAATATTGTTACAATATACAAGATTGTCTTCTTTGGTGAAGTAAGGCAGAAGGTGTTGCTCTCTGTTCCAAAAGGCTGTAATAGCAACACCAGGTTGTAGACACGAATATAAAATATTTAAACCAACGAACTACTTGTTTTAATAATTTATATAACAAAACTTATTGAGGAATAATTAAATTAATACAACTGGAACTGGGTCATATAATTTTTTTTCATTAATTTCTTAAGTTTCGTTTATCTCAAGAACTAGAGACAATCCAAAAAAAAAGTAAAAACACAGTTCGTATGCCTGCTACTAATGTTAATAAAAACTATTAACAAAATCATGACCGCAGGTTTTTTTTTTAATTTTTGTTACGCAGTGTTATCTAAATTTTTATGTAAAAATCGCCATCCATTCTTATATACCACAAATTTGAATAATATCTGATTATTCTATTAAATATTTCAATTATTATCACTTTAATGCATTAATATTTTTTTGCGGTAAATATTTACAATAAATACTAAAAAGTTAGTAAATGGTAATAAAAAACCTTCAATAAAAATACAAAACTTATATTGGATTGTTATATCACGAAAATCGAAATGAAAATCAAATTAAAGCTTTCACCTCAATCATCTGGCGGTTTTTAATTCTCTCTGTATCTCAGTAACAGCCATTCAATATAAAAAACAAACCCCCCCGTTCATATGATTGCCAGTTAAATTAAGACAAAAGTATTTATTTTTAATAACATTGGAGAATTCAATTACTAGTACAAAAAACTACATACCTACATGCATGTGTAACAGTTATGACAGTTATCAATTTTTTTTAAAAAATATTAAAAATAACGACTCTAAAGCCATGACAGAAACAACTTTTGCTCGCTCTCACAAGGGACTGCAATTCTATGGATACACCACAGGAAACTACACCTAAGCAGCTGCAGCTGCATAGTGGGCAGAAAAAAATTTGTAGTACCGACAAAAAAATTCGAATATAAAATCAACAACATATTAAAAATGTATAAATGGAAAAGCCAAAAACATTGCGAAAACAGCAACAAAATCAAGTTAAAGCCAACTTCACACACACACGCGCGCAAAAAAAAACATTGAGCTAAAGCCAAGCAACGCCTGCAAAGCCAAACAAAAAAAAAAACAACATAAATAAAGATAAAAACAAAAACTATTGAACAAAAGTGAAACAACGACACTTTTGTGACAATTTCGCGAATTCATTCGATTAATGTATTGAAAGTTTTATTTACCATTCGGCTTGAGCAAAAGTCCGAAAAAAAAAAATTGCAAGCGACTACTAGCTGAGGGATACAAAATAAATGCACGATAACAACAACAACGCGTTAACAACAAATAGTTAACTGTAAGCAACGAAATGATGGCGACAACAGTGAAACTACTATTTGCGCGGAATTGAGCTAGCATTTGCGCCAGGGTTTTTTTTGTATTTTTTTGTTGGAGCTTTCGAGAGACATCCCGCCAGATACGCGACAATCGTTGCCAGCTTCAACCTGAGATCACAAAATAAATTGCTATGCACTCGTACTGCACTAAATATATAGGTTGGTTGATATACAAATGTAGCTATTGGGGCGTTGGAGTGGTCCAGCAGTTACTTTGTTTTACTGACTCTACGCGTTTGTCACTTTGAGAGTGCAGAGTCGGGCTGGCAGTTTTGGTTCGCGTGCGTAGCTGCAGGTTGCAGAAAAAAGCAGGACACTTGGCTTGGGTGGATTGGTGTTGGCGAGAGTGGATGTGGAAGTCTGTATGTGAAAGTGATAACGGAAAAGTGATTTTTACGAGATTTCGCTTTTTCAGAGATATAACACTAATATTATAATATAAAACAACGTAAACCATTGTAGTATTTTTAAAAGAATGGGAGGGCAAGGCAAAATTCGATCATTTCAGTATTTGCAAAGCAAAAGTGGTAATTGTTATTTTTACTATATATTACTAGCTTTTACCCGCTCCTTCGCTCTTATTGCAGTCGGCTTTTTAAAGATAGTTGCCACCTGTTTGGAAGCTCAAATTCAATAAATGCAATGAATAAAATCACATATTGCAATATGGGTATCAAATGTGAAAAAGTTTGTTTTAAAAATACTTTTTTGAGGGCTGCCACCTGATTGAAATTATATTAATTTAAATAAAATATTGAAATATGACTCTCAAATAAAAGAGTTTTAGAAGACTTTACTTTGAAAATACTTTTGCAAAGTGTTGCCATCTGTTTAAAAGAGTAAACTAAATTAAATGATTAAGTTAAAGGAATTATCACGTAGTTGTATTCAAAGGAAGTAGGCTTAAAAAATTTATATGTTAGGAAAATATATTTAAGGAGTGTTGCCACACTTTTAAGAACATTAATGTTATGCTATTTGTAACCTATATAACAGTATTACTCTGAAACGAGAGAGTTTATATGAAAATATGTTTGATGAGGGTTGCCACCTAAAAAAGACCGTTGATTCAATTTAATTGGGAAAGTAACGGAAATTCTACTGTAAATAATAAATAACTTCTCTAAATGTAATAATTTTCAATTCAATTTGAGTTTTGGTTTTTAACTTTTTATTATCTAAAACTAAATCTAACCCTACTTCTTAGCTGCCAATTACGGTTTGGTGCTGACACTTTTTTTGTCATTGCCAACTGCGCATTATGCCATTCGGGTTTAGTGACAACTAAGTAATTTATTGTTAGAAATTCGCAACGTAATCATTTAGAAATCTAATTTTCATGATTAAGCTTTCTTAAGCCTACTTCCTGTAAATTGCATACCGTATATTTCTTTTAAAAAAAAATTAGGTGGCAACCCTCATCAAAAATGTTTTCATATAAACTGTTTCGTTTCAGAGTAATACCTACTGTTACATTTCAGTAAACTTACAACAAGCATCAAATTAATGATCTTAAACATGTGGCAACACTACTTTTTAGGCGTACTTACTTTGAATCCAATTAAGTGATACTTTCTTTCACTTAATCATTTAACTTATCCTTTAAGCAGGTGGCAACCCTCTCCGACCCATATTTCAACGTTGGACTAAGTTAGTTATTAAATTTTCAATTACGTTTTTAGACAGGTGGCAACCCCCTCAAAAAATAAAATAAAAAATACCCTTAGTTTGGCACCCAAAAAAGATATCATATTGTAAAATGCCATTAATTTTTTGAAATTCAACTTAATTTACATTTAAACCGGTGGCAACCTATTTTCTAAACATTCTGGAAATGAAGCTTTATTACGACTTTTTCGTTTGATACCCATATTGCAATGTTTTATATTTTATTCATTGCTTTAATTTAATTTAATCTTTTAAACAGGTGGCAACTACCTTTAAAAATTGGTTACATGGGAATATAACGGACTATACAGTTGCGAAATATTATTCAGATACATCCAGCCGTTATGTAGCAATATGTGTTTTAATTAATTTACTATAACTTTCTTAACTGACGGCAACGCTCCACAAAAAATGGCCTATGCGTCCGAGGGAATTTGTGTAGTTTGTCTCTTTGAAACAACCGAATGAAGAGAACATTTCGGAGTGAAAGTGAATTTACAGAACAAGCCCGTAGGATTCCGAAAGGCGACGCTTAGCTTCGTCAGAGTGGAAGGCAGTAGATGATTGCATCCAAATTTTCAACTCAGTCCTAATGTTAACTGAAGTTTGGTCAGGCATAATACGAGTATATCGCATATCTCCCCACTTATCGGAGGGCTTCAAATCGAATTACAAAAATAAAACCCTTCCAATATGTATCGGGAACCAGCAGTTAAAGTTGTATTTTCTGGGAGTTATTTTTAGAAACTACAAAATCTGTAGCAGAAGCTACATTTTTAGACCCTAGGTTGGAGAAATTGAAGTGACAGTGGATTATCCACGAATTAAGCAGATTGATTGAGGATCAAAAGGCTTCTGAATCTGAAAACGTACAATTACCAGCATCAAGTGCTACCGGTACTACGGGCATTGGTCGCCAAATATCTGAACACTCCTGCGTATATTTAGTGAAGCTGGTATGATGCACAATGTGAGGCGATAGATAGGATCCATTTTCGGGCTTTTAATTTGTTCTTCCAACTAACAAGGATATGATTATTGGTTTCTTTTTAAATATTATAAGTATTTATGGCAATGATTCCTTTTTCTTTTATAAAAAAAAACAACTGCATGTTAACATAAAGCAGGTATTACCCACACGATAGTCTGAGATATTTTCAACGATTTCTATCTAATATTAAACGCGACTGACAATTCGTTGCAAAAAAAACCACGAGAGAACCATCGCGATGTCTTATCAATCGTTGGTCGGTAGCGAGTCCGATATGTTTTAATCGATTGATTCGATTGTTAGCTAATTTGTCGTTTTAACTTAAGCCTAATTACTCGCGATGTGCAATTTGAAAAAACCATCGATAACCATCGAGATGTTTCAACAATCGAGACAATCGACTAAAACATATCGCACTCGCCCATCACTACTTTGAAAACTAATGCCATTCGCGAAGCTCTGACGTTTGCAGCGTAAACTTTGAAATTTTTATCATAAAGGTTGTTTGGGCAAGCGGCTATTCAGCCACTGTCTTCAACCTCGGTCAGATCACAACTAGTATTGGCTGAGTGAGGGAGAGAGCTGACTTTGATTTCCGACATTTAGAAGATTACCTTAAATGCTTCTCCCGGGCATAGGGAGTTTAAAAGCAGAATTGCCAATTTTATTATCCAAAAGTTAAACAGAGGTGGTACACGACAAGATCGCATAGAATTACCAGGCACTTTTGGGTATCCTATTACCCACCTAAAACCAGGGTTCTTTTAGGGTTGAGCAATGAAAATACCCACAAACTCACAGCAATCTGCAAAGGGCACTGTCCCTTAGGAGTGAATATCGAAATAATCGGCTTGCCCAACAACAAGTTCTGTCGCAGATGCGAGGGCCCGGGCTTAAGAGAGAGACAGTCGAACACTTACTGTACGAGGGCCCAACTTTCGTTGTGGAAATAATAATAATAATAACAATAAGCCCAACGGTTGCCCTCTTTCCCGCCCAACCGACACGAGGGGCACAGTCCGCATGACGTACGGATCTTTTTTTTTTTGTTGACGAATTTCCCGAATATTTCACGGCAAACCGTTTTATATGGATTTTGACAGCTCATTTGACGCTAAACGGGAACAGAGCACTGTGTTTTTGTATCCAAAATCTAGAAGTTCAAAATTGGTAATTGGTCAATTAATTTGTGTTACTACATCAAGGCGCACACTACAAATTGTCGTGGAAGTTCGGTCAAACATCGAGCTATACGATGTAAGCGCCAAATTATTATTATCACATTAAATAACCACTGGCTTGTTATATTCAAAATGCATGTATTAATTTAATAATATTTTCGTTAATTCTTATTGTTGAAACAAAACAATTGTGAGCTCATTGAATGTGAAAGTGTCATTTTCCTATTTCCTTATCAAAGGCGACAGTGCAGAACAAATGAGTAATCAGCGTTATTGTATAGTTTATATTTTTATTTGTATATCTATTATATGTACATACATACATACTATGTAAATCGAATAGAAACGCGCGTTGCATGCAATATACAAATTGTATGAAAAAAACGCAATCTCAGTTCGATTTCCCCCATTTGCTTTTCAACGACATTTATTTGATATTTTTAATTTGTAATTAGTGAAAAGCAATAACGCATTGCGCGCACAGTTCGTATTATAAAAATCTAAGCAAAAAATGCAACATACGCTCAATGGGTAAATCGCATGTGTAGTGCAAGTGGTGTGACCAGAAGTTTTGATTTCAGAAAAAATGACAGAAGGAGTTGGATTCTATGAAAATTAGAAGATAGCAAATTTTATATAATTTTCATTGGGTCATCTCATTTTATTACAAGCCAATCTCATTTTATTATATGAATATCAACCAAAAGAACTATATGAAAATATCAAAAACTATTTCTTTGAGTGCTTTGATTTTGTAAGTCTTAATTGCGCTACAAATAGTATCTATTTCATCTTTACCGAAACCCGGTGTGGTAAGATCAGAATATCTGATTTGACAATCAAACTTTACTCCGATTTGATATTCTTTCTTTGTAACGCAAAGCGTCTGACAAAGTATATTTGCTATTTAGAGACCAACAGCGAAAATCAAATATACACAGCTTATTTTTACCCTACGAGTATTAACGTACGACTTAATTATCATTAAAAAAAAACTTAATTAATTGATTGGAAATACAAATTGAATTCCCAATATTTCGAATTACAATTACAATACAGTCGTTTATAATAAAACAAAAATCGATACACAGGTAGATATGTAAAGAAATCAACAGAGTAAAACCACTAAAGCTAGAAGAACTCCATATCGATAATTATCAAGATTTGCGGTTTTATTTCATGGAAAAATAATATCAGAATATGCTCGATTGTTTTTGTGGACGAGAAATTTGCAGATTGAGTGCTTCTCAATAAAAATAATTTGGCTAGATTCACAATATTTTCTTCAGTCCATTACATGCACTTTTCGAAGCAGTCGATGGCACCAGAATGTTTTTTTTTCTTTAGTGAACCGGTGCTTGGTATTTGTTTTTATAAGTGGTATAAATGTTATTATATTTTTGGTTTTTAGTTGTTTCGACAGGACTGCGAAGAATTTTCGACCAATCAGTTTCGCATCGTTATTTCCTAAAGGAATGCAGAGGCTTGTTGGTCTGAGGATCACGCGCTGCTTGATCTCCGACAATTTCAGTAACGCTCAATAAGCTGGTTTGATCGGTAGCGGTTGATATCAAATCCTATCTGCACGGCTTGCAAAAGGTACAACGAATGGCATGTCTACATATATGTAAACGAAGCAGTACATTTGACGGTTCAAGCGGCATGGGAGACACTACCGGAGTTACCACCCATAGGCATTTATTTGAGGCGCTCTGCAGCCAATATCTATCTAAAACTTAGGATGTCTAACGCACTGCGGTCAACGAATAGGGAATGTCTCTATCCTAAAACGAGTGGGGGTGGAATAAAAAATGTGAGACTATCACATTGCGGAACTCGACTTTAACCACAAGCTCAAGGTTCACTACCCCGAAAGAAGTGATTAGGAATCTGACACGGCACTAAACTGCAGCGAAATTCCGATCTTCAGGAATGGCTCGAAAATAGATATCGGAACAGAGTTGGTTCCCAGCAAATCTCACTGAGGCAAGTACGCAGACTTCCTGATTACAGAAGCTGAGACCTTTGCAATTGACATAGCGGTAAAATATGTATGCATGATGGACTTTGCTAGTTCAAAGCTTGCCTTTGCAATGGACAATCGCGCGGCGATCAAGGCAAGACAGTCGCATCTCTAGAAAAACGAGGAAATGGCCAAGTGCGGGAGAAGAGGAGCCGAGGCAAGACTGGTGGAACTTGGTTTCACGCCATACAGCGCCGTTAAGATTCCTGCTGCCGCAATTTGAGGAAAGGGCCAGAACGATTGCTTGTGCACCAATCCAAACACATAGCGCTTTCACTTTGGCCATCACTCCATGAGCAAAGGTCACGGAATCTACTGAGTTGTTTCAAACCGAATGTCAAGCTACTCACTGGAATGCTAATGGGGCAACTGCCCATCACACACTGGCTGCCAGGTTTGAAGTCCCACCTACGGAATTCCCACCTACGTGGGTGAGGAAGAGTTACAGTTCCTTAACCCCCTTCTGTGCGAATCTTCTGCACTACGAGAAATGCGCTTTAGATGTTTGGTGGCCATTTCTTTGGAGAAATGGAAGATTTAGGCGCGGTCGCACTAGAGGGGCTGCTGGGATTTTCCAAAAGATCGGAGAAGTGTAAAACTAGGATGCACGAAAATCCCCTTCTTGGAATCACAATGGGTCCTGTGTCCTCTCCACAAGAGCAGCCCGTTTAGCCTAACCTAACCGACAGGAGGGTTATTAATAATTTTTATTCTCTTCAATAAATATATAAATAAATAAAATAAATGAAATAAATAAAATAAATAAAATAAATAAAATAAATAAAATAAATAAAATAAATAAAATAAATAAAATAAATAAATAAAATAAATAAATAAATAAATAAAATAAATATGTTAGTACTTGTTTATTAACTAAAATTGTACGTAGAAATGTATAAATTTAAATATAACTCGAAAAAAATGGCATAGTGTTCTCTCCATGCCAGTTAATGGAAACGTGTAGAAAATTTGGAGTAGAGGGCTGCACGTGTAAAACAACCAAAGCAAATTATTCATAACATCGAGTTTTTCGGATTTCCAGCATTCGTTATTTGGAGCCAACAATGTATGGAATAAAAAGTGTGCTTTATACTGGGATTCACTATATTGTAGTCTATCTCCATATTAGTACTAACTTCATACAGCTTTGATTTTAAATATTCTCCAGAATCATACGACTTACCACATATAAAAAGAAGAATGTTAAATAAAAATATATATTATAAAAAAAATTAAAATCAGCAGACAAAACCACGAGGATAACGCACATTTGAGGTTAATAGACAAAAATAAGATCTAGCCCAAAAAAAACCCTAACTGGTCACATTGCGCGTGTGTGAATTGTTCAGAGCTAAGTATTTGCATGCAGCGAGAATTTCACACATCAAAATTGGCTTAGTTCGTCGTGCGGTAGCAAGCAAAATAACGTAAATAACAATAAAACAACAATACAATACAAGTGACGCCAACACATGAATTTATGTATGTAGAACACTACTGGCTTAGAGTGAAGAGTTACTAAGTCCACTTTTATACAAAATAACTTGGTGGTGTACTTCAAAGAAACAATTAAAAATAAATAGTTTCTAAAGGAGATAAAACCTTTTGTTTCACTTCAACTTCAACTTCACTTCACAAGTTGTTCTCTGGAGCGTCGATACGCAAATTTTAATTTTAATTTAAAAAGTTCCATTCCGGTAGAAATATACAATTGGTATTGTTTAATTTTAGTTTGCAGAAGTAAGCTTTTCTCCGAAGACGAATTATGACGATGATATTTCAACAATACGAAAAGCCCCTCTGCTTAAAAACCACCAACTTTTGACAATTTAGTTTCCTTTATTTAATTTCTACTATTTTTTATAACAAACCCCTTTGGCGAAATTAAAAAAAAAACATTTTAGTTGATATTTCAATAAAAAAAAAATTTAATACAATTTAAGTAAAAAATCTGGTTTGCAGTTTTAGGTCCCAAAATACAAGTCTCAATTGGCGGCAAAGCACCTTTGATTTTTGACAATCTTTTTTCGGACAGTTTTTTTTATTCGAAAAGATTAAAAAAAAAAATAAACAGTAAAAAATTGGGAATCAAAAAAATTTCGAGCATGTACTTTAAAAAAAAAATTGCATCAACAAACAAGTTTTATAAAAATTAAATTCTAATTGTCAATTTTAAATTTTTAGTCAAATTTCTTGAATTTCGCACAAAGCTTGAAACTCGAATTTGAATAATTTTGTAGTAGTAGAAACAACGATACTTTTATTAAAAAAAACTAGTAAAAGCAAACATAACAAAATAAATAGTAAAAAATGTTCAATAAAAAAGAAATATCGAGCATGCGTTATACATACGAAAAAATTGGGGAAAAACGTCAACATAAAAATGATTAAAAAATTTATTTCTGATTAAAAATTTTATGCTTTAAATAAAAATTTGTTGAATTTTGCACAATTTTTGAAACTTGAATAAAAATATTTTTGTTGTAGTAGAACGAACTATATTAAAAAAAAAGATCGAAAAATAAATGAAGAAAAATAAAACCTAAAAAATTTTCAATAAAAAAAGTATTCGAGTAGCGGTGTGAGGAAAAATTGTGAAAAATCCTCAGAAAAAAGTTGTCAAAAATTAAAATACTAATAAAAAATTTTAAATTTTTAATAAAATTTTTTTGCACAAAGTTCGAAACTTTGATTTAAATGAATTCGTATGAGTAAAACGAACTAAATTTTTAATAAAACAAAACGAACAAGCTAAATTAAAAAAAAAAACATATGTAGTAAAAATAAAATTTAACATGCAACAATAAATTAATTATAAGAAAAAATTCCGGATAGCCATCACCAAACAAATTGTCAAAACCAAACTTTAAATGAAAATCTAAAATTTTGAGTAAAATTTTACGAATTTCGCATGAAGTTTCAAACTTGAATTTATATAATTTTGTAATAGTTGAACGAACAATATTTTTGTAAAACAAAAAGAAGCAAGTAAACTTACATAAAGAAAAACAGCAGTAAAAAGTTTTCAATAAATAAAACTACATTTCTAGTTGGTTAACAGAGAAAACTTCTCAAACCTGACACAGTTTTACTTTATGTTTTTCTAATGTTTTTACTTTTATTTTTATTTTTGTTTTTTTGTTTTGTTTTGTCAGCAATTGTATGACAAATCGCCATGTACGTGGTTTTTCGAAAATTTAAAATCAAAGACCCGCTTCCGTTTTGAACAAAAAATTAATTGGTTAATGCCACAAAATCCATTTCCATAAATAACTTTAGTGCAAACCAAAACTCCCATTTTTTGGTTTAGAAAGCTATAAATTATTAGAAAGCTAGCAATTATTATAATTATTAATTTTATTTTTTTTTTTTTGGAAAATTTAAAAGCGAAAATTGCTCAATTCAAATCTCTAAAGAAAATACCTGCAGAAAATGGCTTTGCCACGCCTGCGAAATTTATAAAATTGACTTAACGAATTTGCACTTTAAGCTAGCGCCATACTCTATACAACTATGTAGTATCTGATGATGGTGGCAAACAACAAAAAAAAATGCACCACTAACAACCAAATTCAACATAACTGCATTTGAAATAGGATTCATACATATTAAAAAATTCATATACATATGTATATAGATATTGTATATTCAAATAAATGTTGAGCCAAAAGAGTTAATCCAATCCAATCGAAATGGAAGCGAACGAATGAACTTGCCGAATAAAAAACGATGTTCGCTTTGGGTTATTATTATTGCTAGTCGCTACGTCGCACAGTGGTGCAATTTGCAAAGCTAGAATAATTTAGTAAATTTTCTTTTTATATTTGTATTTTAACAGTTAAATTTTTATCAATATTGTCAATGCTTAACAACTTCTTGAAAAAACTTTGTTTTAATTTAAATTGTTTCTCTAATTTTTCAGGAAATAAAAAAAAATTACACCTATTTTCTCAATTAGTCTCTACACTAATAGAATACACCAAACGCCCAAATGCACAAATGCTGTGCCTAGCTTCGACAATCATACATTTTTTTTTTTTGCATTTTCCACATGACTACCAAAATTTCGATAATCGAAATTTTAGAATTACTTTTACTTTTACTTTTGCTAAATTGAAATCATAATGTAGAAATCGGGCCTAAGGTGGAGAAAAATTTTCCGACGAAGCCAGCAGTTTCTTACTGCAAAACAAAAAAAAAAAACAAAAAAAATTGGCTCGCATTTCAAAGAGTTTTGTCACAATTTGTGAGTTAGTTTGGTAACCAAATATTTTCGGCTAGTAAGACATCTACAAATTTTGGGGATTACACAAGTTATATGTAATAATAAAATAAGTGGGAGTTGTCATCTGTTTGAAAAGTCAAATTTAATTAAATTATATTTACTTTGTGGCAAATCGTTTGTCTCGGAAATAAGGTAATTTACTAACTGTAATAAGAGTTGCCACCTGTTTTAAAAGTAAAATTTAATTAAATTGCTCACAAGTTATATGGAATATAAAAATATGTCCATAGGTGTTTTGAAGAGGGTTGCCACCTGTTGGAAAAGTCAAATTTAATTAAATTATACACAATTTTTATAAAATATGAAAATATGGCTGTCAATCGGTTCGTTTCGGCAAAAAGGCCCATAGCTTACTTTTATGAGGGTTACCATCTGTTTGAAAAGTCGATTTTGTTTTTAATTCTACACAAGTTATATGAAATATGAAAATATGCTTGTCAAACTGTTTGACTTGCACATAGAGGGTTGCCATCTGCTTGAAATTTGTATTAAAATCAATAAAATTATACCCAAGTTAAATGAAATAGTAAGATATGTTTGGAAAACCATCCACGTTGCTAGGAGAAAATTTATACGTATATTTTGAAGAGTGTTGCCACCTCTTTAAACCCCACATTTATTTTCATTATTCACCTGTTACAAGTGACAGAAGCTGAAATGTGTTATCGCAAATTTTTAGCAACTATGAAATTGTATTACAAAGTTTATATTTATGCGGTACAAAAATGTACGATAAATTGAAGAACAATTTTAAGATTTTTTAATTACATAATACGCAGAGCTAAAAAGTTCCCCGATAGTCAAAGTGATGGACGTTTAAATGGCCAAGGAGTGCGAAAGGGGACAAACTCGAAGAAATTTTTGCTAGAAAATCTTCTTAATTTTGGTTGAATTTTAAAAATTAAGAGATTCCAATTAAAACCAAGATACCCTTCTTAATTTTCCAATTCTTCTAATTCTACAGATTATCTCCTAGATTTTGTTGAAATGATTTTAATCTTAATTTAACGGGTCACCTTCTTAATTACATTGAGTAGTTTTCAACTTAATTTTACAGATTGTCTTCTTGATTTTATTGAAAAGACATACCCAGTCGTAATAAGAAGGGATTCTCATGGGAAAAAATCATAGAGAAATCCGCAAAATTTTGTGCTGATGTAAAGGGCATTTTAGGTGGCATTTTCTCTCTGTGTAGGTAAGTGTGGTCGTAAATCGATATTGTACATTTGATGACAATCAATTGTTAATCATTCAAACATAATTTATATAAAATTTCCACCCGATATCTAACTTTGTTCTAAGCATAATAATTAAATTATCCTACTCGAGCAAATTGACACACTGTGCGCCGCTTGGTGAGCTATAGCTGTTGTTGGTTGTTGGTTGTTACGCTGTTTTTATAAGCCACAAAAACACTACCCTACATTTATCATATCCCCACTTACCGCTACACCCCCGCCTCATAACACACGCGGCTATTCTAATATACTCTGCATATAAAGTGAGCCCAACCGGATGATCTGAGCGACGGCAAATGACCCAAAATCTATAAAATCTACTCGACGCTGCTGCTCGCAATATTTGCGCTGTTTGTACAAGCTAGCTGCTGGCTGATCATATTATGGCTAAAATCCACTTAGCCAATAGAAATTTTTGTTGACTGGCGCCAAAATGAATAAAATTTAAAAATAACAAAACAAGCGCAGCGAGTTAGTTCAACAAACAAATAACAACAAAGAGTTAACAACAACTAATACAATATACACATACATATCTATGTACAATGTGTAAACAATAAAAAAAAAACAAGTGCATTAAAATACAACAACTAGAAATATTAACAGCAAGTACAAGCGCGTAATTGCATTTGTACTTTTGGTTGTCGACGGCGCACCGCCACCGTTCAACTTTTGGCGTAAAAATAGGCACCGGTAGTGTTGTGGTGGGTGGTGTGCAGATGATGCAGAAAACTGCAATTAAAGCACATGGTTGTATTGGATTTTGTTGTGTTGTTGGCCTATCTGCTGCTTCTGTGAGCATCAATGTGCTAATAGAATAACATTAGCTAAAATTATAATGATAATTGGCGTTTCGCTTTTGTTATGGCACAGTGCAATGCAAAGGCTGCATGTAGTTACCGTTGACGGGCGGCAGCAGTGAAGCGAAATAGCAAACAAATTTTCGAATTTGTTGTAATCAAACGAAATAATTTCAGTAAAATTTTGTGTTCATACGGTCGTAGTGCAAGCAGATACAGTGTGTTTCACAAAATAGATTCGCTTTTTAAAAGAAAATTGTTTTGTTGTAGTCGTTTTTCCCCTACCGAATTTTCGCTTTCATTAGAAATACATTTGCTTCCAGACTTCGTGAAGGTCAATTAAATCGTTGTATGAATTTTCGAGCTTTCCAGGACGTGCATAGTGCGGTTCGGTGTTTTGAGTCATTGCCGTCTTGAAGGAATCAATCACTTGTATTCAATCCATAATGTTTACTCTGACAGCGAAACATAAATCAAATTACTACAGTGTGGCAGCACCTCCTATTGTTGTTGTTGTAGCAGCTTACCAAGCGCTGCAAGGGTCGGTCTATCTACTAAGGACCGGCATCGAGGTCAACGATAAGCCCAAGCAACGAACCGCTCCGACGGAGTCAGATAAAAGAGAGAGGGATATTGGATGAGTATGTTTTTGTGGGCATGTGTAGAGGTGGTTAATATCATGCGGCGAATCTTCACATACATATGTGGTATATGTTTAGTATGTCGGGGAAATTTGGAATTTAACTTGGTACAATATCCATAACGGGATTGAGTCAACGTAACGCGGGCAACTCGAGCTCTTCGTCTGCAATGGGTGGTAATTGCACTCCGATAGCGGCATTCGTGAGGCGGAAGGTGACGAAGGTGTTAACTGACTCCCGATGACCTGTCTGTGTTGCGTCTGGTCCAGCGGTTATTATACGTATTGCTGGGCCTGGTCGTTCAGTTACATGAGATGGGTGACATGATGTGCATGGGAGACGGCTCAGCGTCTAGTTTCCAACGTAAACTGCATGTTCGGCATAGTGTTACGCTCCCTGACGGACAGCATTTACACCTGGTGGTGAATGGTGAAGGGGCGACATCAAGTGCCGCTAGTCCCTAGCGACCACGCTAACGCAGCTAAGTTTAGAACTGTCCAATAAATCGCCTTGTATGTTGTTAACACGGTTTCTTTGCCTTTGCACAACCTGCTGCCGGCAATCGACTTGAGGACCTTGTTGTGGCTCTGTACTGTAGTGAAGATTGCAATGATGTGCGCAGAGAAGGAGAGCAAGCTGTCGATGGTGTTCCGAGAGGCTTCTTGCAGTGAAGAAGCTGGAAAGGTTTGGGAGCTAACCATTCACTCCTCTCACCAGCACCGCCTGGAAGGTAGTGCTCCAATTTAAGAAAACTCAAAACGAATTAGCTGCAAAAGTTGACCAGCCACAGCGACATTCCGGGCAACGAGCTCGCAACCCACCAACTTATTTACTTAACAGATCTGGGCAAATATCAGTGAAGTGATTTCAAACTCTTTCCAAACTGTCAAACTGTGCGGCAGTTGGAAGGGATCGACATGTTCACAGTTCGCACTGTGGGTGATTCTGGTGGCCTCCTATCCTCTGGTATGCAGCGATCCAAATCAGCTTTCATTTAGTTAAACAAATGAAATCTGAAATCCCAAACTCTTCTACAAACTGATCGCCCCAACGACAGTGCAGCGGTCGGCATTATCACTGGGCACAGCTTTTCTGTCGTAGCTGCAGAGACGAGGAGGAGATAGAGAGGTAGAACACTACATTTGTTATTGCCCCACTCTGGCACTACCCCGCCTGATATAACGATTTTTCCAAAGACTTTTTCCAGTGTCTGGCTGATCTCGATCTTGTGCTCGCTCAAGTGGCACCAAAATGGGTCGAACTGGTCCAAGTGCGTAGAATAAGAATTAAAATTTGGTTAAAAATGTATTGCTGTGTTGGTTGAACTATCATGCTCTGCCCATTATATTTGGTAAATCGGTTTTGGTAAACACACTGTACATAAGTAGGTAAACTATTGAAAGTTAAATTCGCATTTAATATATTTGCATGAAATTTTCATATGCATTTGTTGTTTAGCCCGGGTTCGTACTTTTCATATTACAGAAATTTAATAAATTTTGCAAATTCTGAACTGCGAATTTATTTTGAATGCCTAAAGCATACTTTTCATCTTTGACTTCCTGTTTTATTTAAAATAGAAAGGCTGCGGACTGGTGACCCAGTAATGGCTAGTTAAATTCCAATGCTAAAAATAAAATAAAACTGATTTCACGAATTTTACTTTTTACTCGCAAATAATTAGTAATTGCTTAACTATTTATGCGTAAATTTATGTGAAATAACAAAATTTTGCAGTAGAATAGTAAAATTACTGTGTTCTACGTGCATTACAAAAACTAAAACAAAAATCAATTATTACCAAAATCAGTTTAGCAAAGCTATGAGTTGGTTTTAGTTTTTGCTTTGCCCTAAAAATAAAGATTATAAAATGAATGGTCCGTAATCATATTGGTGCTCCGTCCGATAATTTCTATATATTCTTTTTATTCTTCTTCTTATGCATAGCAAGGTCGTGTCTCTCTGTTGGTATTTCATTTATAGACTCAAATACTACCGAAAAAATCCGATAGGTGACGCTAATATAAATATTTAATTTCAAAATTTTACCTTTAGGTGGCGCTTAGGCCGACCTATCTCTAAAAACAGTATTCACAGTTACATCTGATTGAAATCCTGAACACACATAATTTGTATTCGTAACGCCATTCGCTAGCGAGTGGCGGATCGATGAAGCATCTGGTATAAATTAGCATCAGTACAGTTTTTGTTTCTAATGTAATATTCGCGCATCACAAGCGACGAACATGCACCAAAACTCCAAGCACGTGCGCGCACATGATCGTCGTTTATGCGCAACTTAAAACTGGTCTAATATCTACAGTATTGAATGTAACAAGTTCGACCAGTTTAATGAGGTATCGACGTACTCACGGTCGCTGAACTTAGCTAGCTATCGTTGTTGTTGCTTGAGCACACAAATTTGTTCGAACGCGAGCAGAACGCAAACAGCGAGAGCAGAGCAGTGGCGAATCTATTGCACCTACCTATAGATACAGTCATATAAAAAAAATAGCGACGCGGCATTTTGACCAGTTCCGGCTATTCTTCTTTTATTTGTTTTATATTTATTATTTGTTAAAAAAAAGTTTAGCTCATTATATAACAAACATCATAAAATTTTAAAAAAATTTGACAACAACACACGTTTTATTTAGAAATGTTACAAAAATTCTAAATGAGCAGTTTTAGAGCCCATTTAATACTAGTATAACAAAGTACAAGCTTTAAATAACTCAAAATTACCGTTAAATTTTAATCATTTTTTTGTTGACAGTGTGACTATTCCGTCTTCGCTATACTCTAGCGAGCAAAACTGGTCGAATGGTGATTTTTTTTACAAAATTTACTAATTTCGTGTTAATTTTCTTCGTTAATTTTATGTAAAAATATATTTCATACTATAACAAAAACCATGTAAATTAATGTCTTAAACTTTATACAAAACTCAAAAAATGTTCAGACATTTTTAAATTTTAGACATATTTCGAAAATGCAGTTTTATTTATAGCCTATTTAATTTTAGTATAATAAAGTGCAAGTTTGAAATGACTATAATCCACAGTGGATTTTATATACTGATTCAAATTTTGGTATTGGAAACTTTTTTTCGTACATCGCCTATAGAAGTACATATTTTATGTGGTAGAAAATGCAAAACACAAATCAACGGGAAATTTTATAAAATACATGCGTTCTATGAAAAAAAGTTCAAAACAACAAAAATTAAAAAAACAGCTTTTAGCCACTCGAAACTTTCACTTTATTATAAAACAATCAAATACAATATAAAACATTCTTCTCAAAAATTTTAAAACTTGAATGAAAAAAGTTTTTATAAATTTTGTATAAAGTTTGAAACTTTAATTTAAATTGGTATTCTTATTCATATGTAAGTTGAACTATATTGGTATATAAAATTGACAAAAAAAATTATCATGAAAAATTTTGCTAATATTGTAAAAAGTTCACCATTCTACCGGTTTTACTCGCCACTGTAAGTCATTTTTTTAAGATACAATCCGATAAGTGAAAGCGAACATTTTTTCAGGAGAGCACAGAAATTCGTCACTATTCCACAGTATAGTTCGTTAAATATATATAATTTGACTTTTTGTTAAAGTGCCTTTACGCAAATTAGAAATTCGACGATCCCCAATTTATATATTATTCAAAAATCAATCCAATAGCTTTGAGTATGCAACATTTTTTTCCCCCCATTCGATTAAATGTTCACCGTTAATTTGAACTGAAAAAAAAATCATTTTACTTAATTTCACTTACCCACATACATACAGGAGAGCAGAAGCTGCAGTGCCGGTATTGAGAATTTTTCATTTTCCAATTTTACCAAATCCAAAGCTAATTTTTCAATCTTATTGCGTAACACTGGTGTCACAATGCCACCGCCTGGTATGGCAATTCCACTGTTCGCGCCATTTGTGTTAGTGCTGCTGATGACTACCATACGCTCGAGTCCCTGTAATAAAAATTATATAGATACTGAGAACAACAACATGCATCAAAAATTATTAAAAAAAAAAAAAAATTTTCAACATCAAGACCCACGCCACGAATTGTAGGAGTAGTTCGGCCAAAATCGCGTAAGCTGTTAGCGCCAATTAAGTTAGTAAGTAATATAAGTACATGAATTTTTAACCATGTCGGAAAAACAGAAGATAATATTTTTTCTTCAGTTTGATTAACAATTTTGCAAAATTGTCGATAAACCACTGAAATGTTGTTCACACGAATTATAGAGATAACTACAATAAAGTGATTTATCTCTTTTCAAGATCTCAAACAAACTAAATTTAGCTACTTATGTATGTGTATCAAAAAACTGTTGTACTTTTTTGAATTCTGATTTATTCGGATTCAGCAGAAAATTGTACATAGGAAGTTATGATCAAATGCCTTTGGCCAAATTTCTTGTCGGCTAATGAAGTAAATTTCGAACAAAGAAGTGATAACCATATTTGAAAATATATGTTATACTATATACCATTTTTGAGTGAAATAACTTATGAGGCCATTTCGTTGAGAGATGTACGGCATTTCATGTCTAGCATGGAAGTTGTCAACTGTTTGCTGAGTAATTTTATTGCCACATGATTATCAGTGAAAATATAGATAACAACCTTGAATATCGTATCACACTTTACCAGTTCTGTGGCCCTGTCAAGTACCATCAATTCCGAGATAAAAACGTACAGTAGAAAATTAGGAGTCAGCATAGTCCACCATCCTATGAAGTTCCGAGAACTCCGTAAGTATCCTGCTATGCCCATAATTGATCAAACACATTTGGTTAGAGTGTTCAGTTGAATTGTCGCACCGGTTGTAACCTGTTTGGTATGTAGGTCTACTGGAGTTCAGTATTAATTAGTCCTTTGGAAGCTCAGTTATGGATATGGATGCACGACTTTTGTACTTTATCCATCTTTTTGAAGTTTACCTCTTTCTCAAGAGCCTTCATGAGATACAAGCTCTGTTTCAACTTCTTTTTGCTGATGTAAGCTTATGGGAAAAATAAGAATTGGGTATATTGCATGTGTACTGACTTTTTTCCATTTTGTAACGTAACCTACACCGACGACGGCATTGAAACGTGAAATTCAGCTGAATTCAATGGGCATTTTGAGACGATGACATTGCTGGCTTAAACAATCCTGAGGCTATTCAAGTTTCGGGCAAATGCATCCAATATGCCGAAGATTTTCCAATAATTGTGGCATTGCAAAGCCTTTGCGACAAAGCAGTACAAAAATCGTTCACTCAACGCAGGAAGCAGATCGTTAAAAAAAAGTTTTTTCAGCTTTAATATCTTATTTTTTAAATAAAAAAATCAATTCAGGCGAATTGAACGAACACAAAGTCAATCTGGATAAAGTGAACGATCTGGGTTTTATGAACTGGGCTTGCATTGATTCATAGATGGGCAAAACGTGCTTGGCATGCAACGTCGGCGTCGGCAAAGCTGTTTGCATGCTTTCCGTAAAACTTTGGCCACTTTTTGTGTTGAAAATTTACAAAAAAACACGATTCACAAAAAAACGTTGGGTGTTCTTATTGGCTTTGCACTAAGATTTGGTTTTTCACTGCAAAGCGCTTTTCGATCGCAGACATTTCCTGGTGAAATCGTTCACCTTGTTCGTCTATCACACATTTGGCTTTTTTTTTTAAGCGATTGATCTCGTGTTCACAGATTGGTGAAAATATGTGTACTACCTTAATATTGAATGCAACTAGCTTATGTATATGATGTAGTAATGACTTATTCTGTAATGACTCAATCAAGTCGTAATTACTTAGGTGAGTCACTAATGGAGAATAAATAGTCAATTACGTAAAGTCATTTCAGAATATGGAGTTATAATGACTGCATTAATGGCCAACGATGTAATGATTAATGTTTTAACTTGTAATTCTTCTTACATTCAGCAAATTTCTTCATTTACACCCCCTACCCCTGGAGGTTAGATTTTGGGTTATGCTGCATAACTTAAAAACTTGAAGTCCTTTTTGAAAGAAATCAATTGGTATATTTAAGTAGTAAAAACCTGTCGATGATATATAACCAAAATTGATCATTCATTTCCAATTAGTGCCGAAAAAATGACGTCAAAATCGAAAAAAACAGGCAAATTGGGCGGAAAATTCAACTTCTAGCGTAAAGAACACATCATACATACTCTTTTCAAATTAACAAAACACTATATATATTTCGAAAGTGTAAACATTCACCTATCCAAAACCGTCGAGTATTTTCAATTAGATTGAAACATTTTTTTAATGAATTTTTTAAGACGAACAAACTAAAAGAAACCGGTTTTTTGACTTAAAAAAAGATTTTGGGGGTGTTAGAAATAATTTGAACGTTGTTTCGTGTACTATTCGACCAGATGAAAAATTTTTACTAGGTCGCTTCAAAAGTATAAAATCACTGTCGGACAGTGTAATTTACGTGTTTTAAAGGTATGAGAAAAAAGTTACAATTAGATACAATAACGGTAATTTTTATCATCCATAATTAGAAAATCAGCTATGCATTTCAAATGAAGCAGCACCAAACCGCCAAAAAATGTTTATATGTTTTAAAGATCAAAACTTTTTGTTTCCATGCCATGTAATTTAAAAAGCAGTTGAAAGTCGACTACCTCGAAACAAATGCCTGATAAATTAATTATGTTGATCTAACTTGCACCCAGTATATATGGTTATAGCTTATAGCTGTGTATTATAATAATTTTGTAACTTGTATGTATTCCATCGTTCCAATATATTCCGAGCATACGTTGGAAAGCTACTGTCCTTGCACGATGCAGCGAAAACAAGGCGACGACAAAAGCACTTCCGTTACTTCGTACTTGCTTCGTTTGACAGAATGACGTAGCAAGATGTTCTGAGTGTTTGTTTACGAATACAGACTGAGAAACACAGATTGTGCTGCGTGTTTTATATGATAAACGCTAAGTTTGAAATATTTGTGTAAAATTATCTTAAAAATAAAGAAAATAAAGTGCCGCGTTTTGAATTGCGCAAGTAACAGCAAAAACAAAGATAGAAAGTGCAGTTTTTTTCAAATTTCCCGCTGATGATGCTTGGGCTGTGTGTGCGTGCAATTCTTTGTAATTGCTTTGTTATTGTCAAATTATCACCCTCCTCTTTTCATTATTCTTGGCAGAGGATTTCTGTGACGTATACGCTGCCGGCGTTGTCGTTAATCTTGTTTTCTATCATTCTTGTGTCATTGTACGTATTTTCAGTATATGTCATTCATTTGAAGCGTAAACAACAATAATTTTTTTTTCACTCAAATATATCAAACTTTGTGCCTGAAAAAGTGTTTTTGCGGAGAGTTCTTCTTCATTACCGAAAGTCATCGTATTTTGGTGGAAGTTTATGGTGAACATGCTCTAGCTGAGCGAATGTGGTGCCAAAAGTGATTTGCACGATTTAAAAGTGGCGATTTTGGCTTGGAAGACGATGAACGTCCTGAGCAGCCAAAAAAGTTTGAAGATGAAGAATTGGAAGCATTACTCGATGAAGATTATTGCCAAACGCAGGAAGAGCTCGCAGAATCTTTGGGTGTCACTCAAGCAGCCATTTCAAAACGTTTAAAAGCAGCTGGATATTTTCAAAAGTAAGGATATTGGGTTCCACATGAACTCAAGCCGAGAGATGTCGAAAGACAGTTTTGCTTGTCCGAAATGCTACTGGAACGCCACAAAAGGAAGTCATTTTTGCATCGGATTGTTACTGGTGATGAAAAATGGATCCATTACGACAGCCCCAAGCTCAAAAAATCATATGCGAAATTCAGTCAACCAGCCAAATCAACGGCTAAGCCGAATATCCATGGCGCGCAGGTAATGCTCTGTATTTGGTGGGATCAGAAGGGTGTGCTGTATTATGAGCTGCTAAAACCGGGTGAAACCATCAATGCAGAACGCTACCGTATACAATTAATGCGTTTGAAGAGAGCAGTAGCCGAAAAATGCCCGGAATATGCGACCGGTTAAGAACTATTTGAAAAACAGTGGATGGGAAGTCTTACCCCTCCCTCCTTATAGCCCAGACCTTGCCCCTTCTGACTACCATTTGTTCCGATCGATGCAGAACGCCCTCACTGTAATACGGCTCACATCAGAGCAGGATATCAAAAATTGGCTTGATTCATTCATGGCTGCCAAGCCGGCGCAGTTCTTTTGGGATGGGATCCACAAATTACCAGAAAGATGGGAAAAAGCCATAGTTTCAGATGGGCAGTACTTTGAATAATACTATTGTACATGTTTTTCTTAAATAAACGTTCAAATTTTGGAAACCCGCCGCACGAATTAAGTTATAGACCAATAAAATATATTTCCAATAAATTGTATGTATATCCTTATAATAATGTGATTAGTTTTATAAATTTTTATTTTGTAGATAAATACTAGCTAAATATATATTTTATTTAAAATATTTTTTTTTAATTTTGATTTTAAAAGTATTTTTTTAGAATTTTAGCCTTTCAATGTAAGTTTTTGATTATAGTTATTTTCTTTCAACGAAAAGTTTAGAAACTTAAACAAAAATCTAGAAAATTCTTCAAAACAAACCAAATTAAAATAAGTTTCACCAGTTTTTACCAGCTATAACTCAGCAGGTTTTTAACCAATTCCTACAAGTTTTATGTCACTAATTGTCTTTCCAACAAGGCACGCACTTAGCAATACAAAAGTGTTCATGAAGTGATACAAAAAAAAAACACAAATCCCAAAAATTACCGTCTCTCAAAACCATATCCATACAAAAAAAAATTGAAAAAATTTGTGTTTAGGATCAGAAGGTACTACATACTAACCTAATTTATACTTCAGTTTTTATATTTTTAATTTGTATACTAAATTAAAATTAACATGTATTTTTGTTTAAACAAAAAATCAAAAATTTTAGTTTAGTTACTATAAAGTAGATTGCACTTATTTTTTAAATAATTGGAAAATTACAGGTTTAGAGGTGGTAGAAAATTAGGCTACAACTATGCCATTGCAAAAAAAAGGCCAAATAAATTTTAGAAAAGTACAATTGTATTTTATATAAACACAAATGTATTTCAGGAAAACACAAATTTCTGAAATACGTTCGATTTTTTCTAAATCACATTTGTGTTTCTCTGAAATTCATTTGGATTTTTCTGAAATACAATTGTGCTTTTCTGTAATTCCTTTGGGTTTTTTTGAAATTCATTTGGTGTTTTCTGAAATACAGTTGACCTTTTCTAAAATTTACTGGAATTTTTGTGTTTAGTTTTTGTTTTTTATTTAGGGTTTTCTGAATTTCATTTAGCCTTTTCTGATATACAATTGTGCTTTTCTGAAATACAATTGACCTTACCTGAAATTTATTTGAGTTTTTCTGAAATTTGACAAAGATATACTTTGAAAATAGTTGAAAATAAAAATATGTTTTTTTGCAGATAAAAGTCAGATAACAGACTTGCTTCTAGGACATCGTCATGCCATGCACTTTTTAGATTGTTTTTCCACCACAGGGCAGTTACCGGAATACATATGTATACAAATAAATTCGTGTCTAAATAATGCAATTTCTGAAAACTTTTGCTATGAGTATCAGCTAGGCACTTTTGTACCACTAAATATTTACTCAAAGCTCAAATGTTTACAACTAATTGCTAGCAATTTATGCTAGCCATGTACTCGACCACGCATAATGGATGTTGTTTTGTGTTTTGTGTTTTCGCATTGAGTTTTACGTTTTTTTTTCATTTTAATTGTCACCCAACAACAAGCCGGTCATAATCCACACAATTAAAGCAACAACGTCCATTAGGCATTTTCATGGCCCCAAAGTGTTATTTAACTATTTGCTAAACTAAACCCACGAACACACACAAACCTGCCCTGTGTGTGCGTGTGTGTGTGCATTAGGGCATGCGAGTGCGAATAAATATCACAACCAGCTTTTGCCGCTGCCGCCGCAGCCGCCTACTCAGGCGTGCGACGCAGCAGCCATTAACACAACCGATTGGCAAAGTATGAGGGTCGAAGGTATTTGAGTATGTGTGTGTGTTTGTGTGTGTGTGTGTGTGTGTGTATGTGTGCGTGTATGCGTGGCGGTCGGCAATGTCATGGCACAATTCAAGCGTAAACGCAACGCATTGATTCCGGTCAACAAGGGTCAGCCGAGTGACCACTGACCGGTCAACTGACTGCAGGCGCAATATTTTTTTTTTATTTTTTGTTTTGTTTTTGCTTTCTCTAACATATCCATAAAAACAAAATGGGTTCAATAAACGTATTAACGTGTACGTACGCCTGTTTGTTGTTGTTAGTTTTGAAAATTGCCAATCAAAAAACCAATTAACAAGTAGCAGCAACAGCAACAGCACCATTGGCAGCACTCGGTCACCACTGACCACCAACGGCAGCCACAGCGGTCATTCATTCGACGCTCGAACGCAGAACGCTTCTTCTTGTCATACAGAGCTGTGTCCTGCGGCAAATCAACAAAGCACTAAACGAACGAACGAACAAACGAACGATATCGAAAGTCGGAGAGCTGCGGGCGTTGGCGATGGCGATGGTGACGGCAAACAGAGGACTAAGGATAACAGATGAACGAATAATGCTTTTCGACATTGGCGGGCGGGCAGCAGAGACTGCAGCGGTGGCAGGCAGCAGCAACCCGGAAGCGATGTCACACAAGGGACAGAAAATAGAAAAATAAAGAGTCGCAGCACTTGGCTAACCAAAGGAGTAAGATTGAAAAAAAATCCCAACACATACATCCACACTACATGCAAACCCATTTATCGCTGTTGTAAACATTGTGTGCGCTGGTTGCCGAGTGTATAGAATGAATGAACGCGTCGAAATAATCAGAGAACGTTGTCAGAAACCAGAAACAAGAAACAGCGAAAGTATCGCACATTCAGTACTCCGTGAAGTTGTTGAAGAAAAAGTGGCTGCAATAACAACTATGGGCAAGCATGTCCAACGCTATCGAACTCATAAAGTCGATTTCTAACAGCTTCGCGGGCGGAGAAGCACACCGTTCTGTGACAACAGTGGCAATAATAAACGCTCAGTGAACTTGCGAGCTTTAAGGCTATACATATGTATATGAAAGGGCATACGTACATACATACCAACTAGGGTGGTTGGGAAAACATGAATTTTGGAATTCCGCTTCGGATTTGGCGAGTGCGAAAACCGTGATGGCGTTTTAGAAAACTGAATGCAGGAAGATGTATCTTTCATAATTGTGGCTTCTTCAATAAAAAATTATATGCTATAATTCGATGTCTCCATTGGTCGAACATTTTCATTGGATAGTGGTGATTGGAATTATAAAAGTTCAACTGTAATTTTAAATAACAAATAAATTTGTATTCATCATGGCTCAGCCATTCAAGTCATTTCCAAATTTGAGGGACGGCAAAAAGAAAACCAAAAGCTCCATGGTGGTCCATTAAACTTGCAGATGAAAATTCAACGAAGCTAAGAGTTCAAACGCCTACAAAGTCTGGCAACGCCGATTTAAATATGCAGTAAGAGATGCCAAACGCTCAGCATGGAGGAACTTATGAACTTCTGAGGCCGGCAGACTACGTTAGATACTATCAATGAGTCCCAGAAATCTCATAGCAATCTCGTAAGGGAAGATGGTGATAGGACTACCAGCAACTTATAATAGAAACGCAATTTCCGTGTTGCCACTGAGGCAATAGCCATCTACCTTCCAGCGGATATTGTTGCCGTGGAAAATATAAACCGCGCTATTAGCAGTTTCCAACCATATATGTAAATCTCCGGGACCAGACGGAATTATTACCGCTAACTTACAGCACATAGCACAAATGATTGCACCCACACTCGTGCAGGTCTTTGATGCAACGTTACGAATCAATTATATACCACTCAAATGGGAGGGCATTTCCAGAGTAACTTTATTTGACGAATGCTTATCAGTCGGGAAATAAGAAAACCTGCGATACCATGAAAAGATTTTCGGTTAGACGTACGCCCCAAGGGGGATCTACTTCAAAGATCTATCTACAAACTCTCTCTGTGGGATGCGACAGACGAGGACTGAGAGTAAATCTTGTAAGGACGGGTCTGGTGCTCTTCACTAGGAAACATAAGGCACCAGATTTCGAACATCTAACTGTTGGCGGGGGGGACACCCTCATAGTAAAGAGAGAGGCCAAATATCTAGGCCTCGTATTGGCCTTAATTGGGGGCCCAATATTGCAGATAGAGTGCGTAAAGCAACCGCGGCACTATACTCCTGCAGCAGGTCAATTGGAAAAAGATTTTGAATGGCACCTCAAATAGTAAACTGGCTCTTACCGCGGTAGTTAGGTCAAGTGTCTACTATGGCATAGTGGTATGGTGGAACGCCCGTGAGAAAGAGGTAAACTTCAACAACAGGGATAAAGTCCAACAACTTGCGTCCATACTCATAACGGGTGGGAAGAGAACAACAGCGTCCAAGGCTCTGTACACCCAACTGAACTTCCGGTAGACCTACATACATGCCAAACAGGTCGCATTCGGTGCGGAAATTCGTCTGAAAACTCTAAACGAGTGGACTAACACTGATTAGGGTCACGATGTGGACTATGCACTGCCGACTCCTACTCTCACTGCACCGTTCACGACCCTCCTGCTCTCAAGGGAAAAATGGGAACGGAAAGGGGAAAGAAGGGGAAGTTCATCCAGGTATACACAGAGGGATCAAAGCTCGAGGGTAGGGTAGGTGGGGGGCGTATACTCTGACCACCTGGGAATCTCCATTAGCTTTCATCTACCGGACAACTGTAGCGGTTTTCGCGCGGAACTGATGGCAATTGACAGGACCACGAAACTGGTGAAGTATGATACGATATCCAAGGTTGATATCTACATTTTCACTGATAGCCAGGCGGCAATAAAATCACTCAAAAAACGGTCGACAACCTTCATATGGTAGCCATAAAATGCCGCACGTCTCTCAACGGGATGGCTGAGTAATTTCACCCAAAAGTGGTATGGGTTTCAGGCCATTGCGACATAGAAGGGAACTCTAACGCCGATGAACTCGCGCAACTCGGCACTAAAGTTCCCGCAGAGAATATAACTAATGAAAAAGGTACACCGTTACAAATTTGCAAGCTACTTGCTTCCGACAGGCTTCTTAAGGCGGCAAATGACAGATGATGGAACGCGATTACTTGTAGAATTGTCACGTAATTGTGACCGGTACTTAAAGCTAAACGCAAGGGCTTACTACTGAAGCTAAATAATCAAAACATCAAAATTACTGTATATGTTATAAAAAGGCACACTTGAAAATGAAAAGTCAAACTCAGCATTTCTATTAATGGACTTCAACTCCCGTAAAACGCAAGTAATTGGGGCATAACTGGCGTCTTTAGTACTTAGAGATCGAATTCTAGCCTAATCGTGAAGCTGGATCTTCGTTACTTTGATTTTTAAGAGCTTTAATTGCTTTAAAATCATGATCACTTTTATGAGATTAATTTCAGTCAAAAAGATAGGTTTATTGAGACTAGTCCCGATACTACGATTGACAGAACTCAGAAGAAGGATCAGATAAGATGAGGTATCCTCGAACTTCTGTCTTTAATTTTGTGAAGTGATGCAGGGGTTTTAAAGCCCACTTTGCGAATCCCAAATGCACGCAAAATTCTTTGATCCAGTAGAAACTGTCTTTCTATGCGGGGCACTTTTTCTAATTTATCATTTAAGTGGCTGATAATATTCTTAGAGCTGGATACTTCAACTGCACTTTTTTGCGGTGCAATATCGAACAACTTATTGGATTTTTTCCAAAAATATATTGTTTTTTGCCTGCACTTATTTTCATACAAATATTTAAGAATATTTCTTATGTTCTTTACGAAAAGACGTAAAATTTTAGTACGTCATCAGTTACTGCTTACTGTTTGTGCTCTAATTTGATATGGAATCGGTAAAAAATCTACCCCTCCCCGGCTCACCCTAATACCTACAAATGTAAATAGCTATGTATGTACTATTTACAAATTCGTATTCACCTTTTTTGGGGGCGTAGCTGATGGTCAATACAGCGTAGTGATTTAACTGCTACTGATGCTACACGAAAAAGGACTCACTTAAGCGGCAAAGCGTTTTCATTTACCATTAAGGTTGAGTCCGTGTGTTGGTGTTGGTGTTGGTGTGTATGTGTGATTGTGTGTCGCGCATATTGCAGGTCAACAATGCAAATCTTTACACAACCCTGCTGTGCATACATTTGTAGGAGTGATACTAATGAAGGCATAACATAAATTCAGTTGGCGGTAGGTAAAGCCTTTAGTAAAATTTGATTAGAATTGAATTTTTATTGATTTAAAAGCTTCTTTCTATTCATGGACTTTTAAGAAAATAATTTGCATTTTTGCATTACTGGTCAACACAGCCACAGTTTATACTTTAATACAGCTTTTATTTCTGAGGTGACCTTTTAATAATAAGTTACTTATTGTTTAAATATTTCATTTGAATAATGAAATCATAAGCTTAGCCAAAAAATAAAAAGAAGGGAAGAGTCTTAGTTCAGTGTGGAACAAATTCAGGTTAGCAAAAGTTAGGTCGATTCTGAGAGTGAGGGGTGAAAATAGAGGCTAAATTAGAAGACCCGTATCACGGCGTTTGTTTATGTTAGTTCGAATTTTTTTTTAATCGACAATCGAACTTTGCAGTCAAATGCCGATTTTCAGCATATGGTTTATATGGATTTTTGGCTATAACTCGTCGACTAATTGATATTTTTTCAATCTGTTAAAGCCAAATTATTGCTAGAGACCTGTGCAACAATTAAAATTAAAAAAAAAAAATTTTTTGGAGTGCTTATGAAGCAAAATGTTGGAATTTTTTTTTCATGCTTTTTGAACATATTTTCCACAAAACTAAGTATTTATTGCTTTCTGTTTGATCTATAATATGCTTCTCAGTTTCTTCAATAAATTTCATTTGAAAAGAAAACAATCATAATGCAAAACTTCTCATTTCTTATGTACCAATTTTTTCAGTGTTGCTTTTGAAGAAACATTGAAAAAGAAATTATAAAAATATGGAAAAAAAATATAATTTTGAAATGTTAGTTATGAAAAGTTTTAAATAAAAAAATTAAATGAATTAAATTAATGATTTGGCCAAATGCCGTTTAGCAGGCAGTTGTGAATCAACATCACTGCTCTCTCTAATATCTTGGTCATCGTCATCATCATCAGAAAGGTCGATAATTTCGTCCAACAGATATTCTGGAATTTCATCTTTGTCTTCCCCTTCTTCATCTTTTCCCTCGTCGGGTATTCTAATTTAGCCTCTATTTTCACCCCTCACTCTCAGAATCGACCCAATATTGCTAACCTGAATTTGTTCCACAGTGTAATCTCAGCCTGGAAATCCAACGAAGAAACTCTTCTGTGATGAGTAGGCAATTGTGCAGTAAAGCCCTCTCTCGAGGAACCAAAACCACGCTCTATAGGTCTCTCACAATGCCCGTGCTATTGTATGGCGCTGAAGCATGGACACTGTGAGCATCGGATGAGACGAGCCTTGTAGTGTTCGAGAGAAAGGTTCTCCGAAAGATTTATGAACCCTTATGTCTTTGCGACGGCGAATACCGCAGACGATGGAACGATGCGCTTTACCGCGACATAGAAATAGTTCAGCGAATTAAAATACAGTGGCTACGTTGGCTGGGACATGTCGTACGAATGGAAGAAAATGCTTCAGCCCTGAATGTATTCAACTCGGTACCAGCTGGTGGTAGTAGAGGAAGAGGACCGCCTCCTCTGGCTTGGAAATAACCAGTGGAAAAGAATTTGACGTCACTTTGTATTTTCAATTGGCGTTAGTTAGCAGGAAGGAGTGACTGACGCAATTCGTTGAACTCGGCCAAAATCTCTTAAGAGGTTATAGTGCCAATTAAGTAAGTAAGTAATTTGCTTATTCAATATCATTCTGCATATTAAATTGGAGCAAATTGTCGTCAGTAGTTACTCAAATATAAGTTTATCTTTTTTTTTTAATTTCTAAAGTTTGCTTACTGTACTCCCGAGTTACAAACCAGTCCCTGTGCCGAACAAATCTCGAACCAGCCTCACATTAGATTCAACCCAAACTAGTTTTAAAAAAGGTCCCGAAATAGTCCTGAAATGGTGTCGAAATAACTAGTAACAAAACTGACGCGAAGTGATCCAGAACTAGTTTTCAAATAGTCCTGAACTAGTGCCGATATGGTCCCAAGCTTCATTTGAATGCGATATGTATATTTCTTTTATATCATAAATGCGCCGTGTTGTGACGCAAAAGTGTGGCGTGGCCTTGAAAATTCTATAATATTCGTGAACAGATAAAGCAAGGGCGACATGTGGCATGCCATGAGATTCTGCATGAAAATTTGATTTTAAAGAAAATATCTTCTTTTTGTCTTTCGCATAATTTGACAATAGCCAAATAAGGAAAAACAACTGTGTGCCAAGAATTTGTGTTCACAATGAAAATGCGCGCTCTATTCGATTGCTGTTGTCAACATTTGTATTGGTGTATTTGTTGTATGGACTTATACATCCCATTTCTGTCCTGTTTTTTATTAATCAGTTTAAAAAGTTTTTTTAAATTAAAAAAAAAAATTTTTTTAATCTGCAATTTTTGAATTTATTTTATTTTTTATTTGCAATATTTTTTGGAGTTGCTGGCTTTGGTTTCGTGCTGCATGGTAAAATTTTTAAATAATTACAGATTTTCACATATTTTGTACTTGACCGACCAGTCCCAATTTTAAATATTGTTTAATATTTCTGTCAAAGTTAATTCAGTATAATTTTTAAAGAAAACAAAAATGTATACCATTTTTTTCAACACAGAAAAATCCAGCTTGAAAATTTTGTAAAAATTCGCCTTTGAAACACACAAACGTAAAAAAGGATATACTTTTCAGTGTCTAACCACTCACATTCATACAAATAATAATTACAAAGAACTTAGAAATTTGTTGGTATTTGTTTTTAAGGAATCTTAAAAAATGTATTTCACTATTGCGTTCTAAGTTCCGATGGCGTAATTATAATACATAGCTGTTAAAATTCGGGAGTCAAATGTTCCCCCAGTCACAATGGAAAGGACCATTTGGAATATTTAATAAAAGCATATTTCATTAGTTTGTCAAAAAGCACGCCTAACTTAAATTTATGATTTGCCCCCCTGCAATAATTCAAACTCAAACTTGTATGTGTGTGATTTTTTTGTGAACTACATATATCAAGGTTTCTCGTTTCTATTTGCTATTTATTTCCTAGAGATATTAGTCACTATATATGTGAGCATGTATGTTGAACAAAGCAATAAAATTACTTGCACATGTATTTAAAATTGCATAGACAATAACAAAAAAAAAATATTAATCACTACTTTTATATCGCACAAGATTTTCTTTGGATGTAGTAGAAAATTCCATTCATCGAATCCTTTTATGCATTTTTCGCTTATTTTCGTTTTATTTTCTTTAATTGGATTATTTCAGGGGAAATTGAACATAATTGAAATTTCCCAAAGTGGTAAAACAATTCTGTTTTGATTTTTTTTTTTTTTTTTTTTTTTTTTTGTAAATATAGTACATTGGGCAGAAAAAGACTGAGCTCCTAAAATGACAGCTTTTTAAAATTAATATGTAAAACGCAGAATTGAATATTAATCTTTTTTGCAGTTTTAAACGCCTATTATCGTTTTATGGTTTTTTTTTTTTTTGATTATTTTAAGGGAAATTGAACATAATTGGAATTTCCTAAAATGATAAGACAATATTTTTTTTGCTTTTTGTTTTTGCAAATATACAATATTATTCTTTTTGTAATTTTAATATGTAAACTAAAAACCTTCGTACAATTTACAAAATAAATTAAATAAAAACAATATACTTTGAAACGCAATAAAAATTGGCCGCTTATGAAATAAAAATAATAAACAAAGATCCCATCTGCCGCACTGAAAAGTTAGGTTAGGTTGTGTTAAGAATGAATATCGTCAAATCGAGCGCAACGGAACACAATTTATAACCTTATATTAATTAAAATCACTTTAAAAGCAAAAATTTATAAAACTAATGATCAAGTAACCAAAGAAAGACAATTTAAAACACTCTACGATGACGTAGAAGCCCAACTGATTACATCATTACTCTCTGAGAGCGCCATAAATTGGATCAGCTTTTTGGTGCTCTCCGACTATATTTGACGTCAATCGTTATTTTCAATATATCATTGCGTCATAAAGTTCCCTTCAAATTATCAGAGAGATAACTGTTCCTAGTTTCGAATAGGTTATTTTCGTGGCGTGACCGTTTCACGGCTTTTAATCGGTAACTCCTGTTGTCTCAAGAAGCAAAATTTTGCTCTCTGCCTTCTAATATCATGGAAACTTTCTCCGAGTCACTTCAATTGAAAATTACATTCCAATGCTAGAATCCGTCGCATGTTCGATTGTGCTACGAATCGTAGAATCGCTATGCTCAAATCCGACGTAGCAGACAATTGATGGAAATTTTGTACGAAGAGCAATTGGTGTCGGAGCTAAAGGAGTTTTACAAAAATAATAATAAACAAAAAAGAAAACGTATATGAACGCAATAATAACTAAAAAAAAAAAAAAAAAGTATGCGCATTAAATTGTGCATAGAAAAAAGGCAAATTTGCAAAAAAAAAAAAAATTTCACTTAGCACAAGCTCTGCCCCCATAACATAAAAAACGCTTTGGAATTCGTGTTTAAGGAGGTGAAGATGTAATTATTCAAACCATCAAATATTAATGTACTATGTATAACTGAAATTAATTAAACAACTTAAATTTGGTTAACGAATCAAAAGAGTTTAGAAATTGGTAACATTTTCCTCTACATATTCATGCAATTTTTATCTGATGCCTGTTTTTCCACATAATCCATTATATTTGAATTATTACGAAAAAAAAAAACCTTTGCAAATTTCTTATAAATATGGGTCTAAATATCATTCTTCATTTGGAATAATATTTGTTGATTTATATCTGACAAAACACCTAACTACACTAACTTCGAACTTCCTGCATTTGGTTGGCAACGCAGCGTAGAGTTACGATCAGATTACAGCATAATGCTTAAAACACAATACCACAATACAATAACGGCGAATTTTTCGTCGCGAACGTTCGCTGTCAAAAATAGAAGACACTGACTTATATGAGAATGCACACAACCAAAGCGAACAACGACTTTCATCCGACGAACAATAGACTTATTTCTGTTGCTGCCTCTTGGGGCAGCGGCAAAATGCGATCCATTGTGGGCATATGTTTAATATACTCATCGCTTTTAAATCGAAATATTTAAATTTCAGCATAAAATATTATTTACACTTTTTCTAATTGAAAAACAAAATTTGAGTTGCGACTTGTCATAATTACGAGTAGCTATTTTCGTTCTAGCCGTAGTTGTGTTTTACCTTGCGAAATTTTTGGGCGAACGTTGCTGACATCGTCGCTCTACTGAGCGATAAATCGCCGCTCGTCGGTATTGTGTTTCAAATATTACAGCGTTTACATTTTACGGAGCGGAGCTATGAGTTTGTAACTTCAAAAATTCAGATTCTAGCGTAGGGGCGATAAACACGAAATGAATGAAATAAAAATTTTCACAAAGCTCACTTAATACTCTACTAAACATTTTGCAATCTGCATCTGAAGCGTAAACAAACTGCTTTTAAACGATAATATTACTTTGTGAGCTCAAGGCCAGTGTATAAGGAAAAGTATATTGGAAAAAAGACAACAACACCTGCTTTTATTTTCAATGTAAAAATTTTAGTTAACTGCCTAGGAGTAAAGCTAAATATTTCTATGAAATTTTCCATTCACATCTGCTGTGTGGATGCACAATACATATTTATTTTTAAATACGGTACAAAATATTAAATGTTATTAACGCTTTATTCTTCCTATAGTTCTAGCAGTTTAAGGCAGCATGTAGTACGAATACTTTTTCTAACTAGTGTAGATACATATGTGCATTACTAATTGTAATTGCTTTTTCTGTTTAATACCTCTATTGCTTTCCTTCATTTAATTGTTAGCAGGAGATCCTTGCTATCTAGCTTGCGGTAATTTTAAAACATAACAGGAATTTTAAAGTTTGTGTGGTCGAAATTGGATTTCCGCTCACAACACACAATCAAACAAATTATTGGATAGCATAGACAATTTCACAAAAACAAAATGAAATACATGAATAGAAATATTTTCTATACCTACCTAGATACATACATATGTACATACATACATATTTTCATTTTTGTGAATGGATTTCGAAGTCTCGGTGTAAGGTTGGGCATATTGTACAGGTTTGGTAGGCACAGAACTTCTGTGCAATTTGTTATCACTAAGTTTATAAATACTAAATACTAAAACTATATGTATTATAAGTGCATAACATTTAATTGGTGTGATTACAGATATGGATGTGGCGGTAAGTATGTAAGTATGTGAATGCATACACAGCGCGTTCATATATTTTTTTTTTCGAAACTGAATACAAATATCTTTTTAGCTTTGGCATTGGGCACTTTTTTGTGTACCCAACCTGCAAAAGAACGCTCCAACTCGGATAAAACTTCTTTTAATTGCAAAAGCAACCCTGTTGGGAATTTTCATCAAAGATGAGCTTGGTTTAGTGCTGTTTGAGAACGGAAAATAAAGGGGTTTTCAACAGGGACGCTACAAAAGTAGACCTGACATTTCTCTTCAGTAGGGTTTGCCATTTCATCATGGAAAGATATACGATTCAACAACGAGTCGATATTATTAAAATTTACTAACGAAATTCGGAGTCAATGGCCTCAACTTTAAGAGCGCTACGTCCAATTTATGGTCGTCGTCATTTCTGGCTGAATGGCTTCGTCAATAAGCAAAATATGCGTTATTGGACAGGCAGCAATTCTCACGGACTCCATCAATCAACATTGCATACCGGAAAAATTACGGTTTGGTGCGGTTTATGGGCCGGCGGAGTCATTGGGCCGTACTTCTTCCGTGATGATCAAGACCGCCACGTTACTGTGAATGGGAATCGCTACCGCTCAATGATAACCGAATATTTTTGGCCAGAATTGGATGATATGGACGACTTGGACAATATGTGGTTCCAACAGGACGGCGCCCCAAGCCACACAGCGAATGTCACAATACCCCAAACGGTTTTGGTTTTATTTAAAAAAAAAACTTTTGTGCGTTCCTATTGCAAGACCCGATGGCTGTACAAACAAATTTTAGATTGACATAGTTATATTTTTAAAAATACTATGCAAATAAAAGCGAGTTAGGTCTTAAACTGAAATTTCTCATGTCTTTTCTTCCGGCTCATTCACAATAGCGCAGTTTTTTCACTACCCAACACTACATCTCTCTCAGGTCGAATATCATTTTACCGAGTTGGCTCAACTCACATATTTTTCCGCTGCTTTACATGCAGTTCGTTATCCTACCTAGTGTTCTTTTGCAACTCGGGTACAGAGAAACGGGCCTACTGTCAATAATGGCTTAGCATCATCTTGTACAACTTTGGCTCGAATCGTCCGCATATTCCAACGGTAACTCTCTCCAAATCTGTTTCAGCTGATTTGTGATTACTTTTTATCCCCTCTAAGCTTTAGCTTTATGAATGACCAAACATTTTCGATTGAATTTGCATCTGCACTTTGAGAGCACCAATCTAACGTGTCCACTACATTTCCCAATTTCCATGCCAAGGAGAGGCGACTTCGGTCTTTCGGTAAAATCCAATTAATACTTTTCCGATCCATACAGAATTTCAAGAAACTTAAGTAATGACGAGAAACATCCGTACACTTAGACTAAAGGTGGATCCATAGAAGCAAAATAACCAAGGCGAATCTGTTATGCATTTTGTTTGTGTAATTTTGCGAGTGAAATGTCAAAATCTGAGTTCGTTTAGTATTGCTCATGTATTTTGTTTGTGTAACCAAGACAACACAACGAACTGGGAAAGAAGTATAAGCATTCCGCTGAATGATATCATTTTACGAGGGCAAGTTAAAAATTCCGTGCAAAATTTATCAGGTGTTCCCATTAAATTATTAAATATGAAGTTTCAAGAAGATCTGTCAATTAGTTTTTTGTTTTTTGGCAACCACTCAAAGCAAGCAACTTTCGAGTTTTGTGAAAAAAAAAATTTCATCAAATATTATTTTTTACACCAGAAAACACCTGCAGAAATAAAAGCGAAGCTGGATAAACCTATCTCTGACTTTTCACCATCAATTAAAATCATTTACAAGTGGATCGCAGAATTTCGTTGTGGTCGTACGAGCACCGAGCACTGAACGTTCTGTAAGGCCAAAAGACGCACTCACTGAAGAGACGATAGAAAAAATTCACTATATTGTTTTGAGCGATCGAAAAGTGAAAGTGAGCGAGGGGAGTGCCGCCGCGTTTGTTCACAATGGCCAAAATGCACCGGTTTATACTTCAATCAAAGCAATGGGAAAACTGAATGATTTAGCCTACGAATTGCTTCCTCATCCTCCCTATGCTAGAGATTTGGCTACCTATGACTATTATCTATTTCCAAACATGCAGAATTGGCTAGGTGGTAAAAGCTTTATTTTATAAAATGAGGAAGTTGAATTGGAAACTGAGGCCTATTTTTGGAAGGCATCAAAAAGTTGGAAAATCGTTGGACCAAGTGTATCGAGCTAAAAGGAGACTACGTTGAAAAATAAAATGAAATTTAACCGAAAAAATTTTGTTTTCACTATGTTTGCACGGACTTTTCAAAATGTCCTCGTGTATGAATTCGCCCTGCATGGAGCTTTGCATTGAGTTTGTCAGGGCATTGTAGTCATCTCTCCCCTTCTCTTGATCGAGCTCTCTTGTAGAAGTTAATCTCGCTCTCAATTCTCTTTAGCCAATTTTTGACAGATTTTTAAGTGATTTTCAAACTATAGCGGTTTTGCAATGCTACTTCTGTAATGGATGATTGATTCCAGAATTCTGCATCGGACACTTCAAACCCCTTTGACGATATTTTTTCTCTCAATCGCCTGTTCCATTGTGATTCTCTTCTTAACTCTTTCTGGCTCATCATCATTGGCACTCTTCAAATTGGTTAATTCACTTTTTTGTATTGTATATTTTACGACTTCAAAATTCTTTTTAAAAACCTCGCACAGTTCTCACTCCACTCACAAAACAATCAGAACGCGAAACAGTATTTTTTATACTAGAAATAATTTGAACCGTGAACCTCTTGTCGTATAGATTGGAAAGATATGAGCACCACTTTATTTCGAAAGGTACCTTATAAGGAATATTTTTAATTGCGCATTTGTGTTTACACCTTAACCGGCCTGTTCTAACGATTTGGTTACAATAATTTGTCAACTTAAATTTTGTTAGAATTTTGTAATCAATATTTGTAATGGACATTCTGGCAACTTTGTAATAAGTAATAGTTCACCTTGTGGTGAAAGGAAAATTATGGGCAGCAATGTTGGGAGCTGATGATTGAAATGATAAATTTGCAAAGAAAAATTTGTTTTTTATTTATTTAGATATCAAAAAAGAAGCTGTCACTAAGTACATCACCTTTATTATTGTACTTAGTATGGTCCCTAATTAAAGAAGCACAACGAATTACAATTAATTTTTTTCAAATACAATTTTTTTAAAGATACTAGTTGATATCCGCTACTTTGCCTGCGCTGCTTACCACTCTTCCATTTACTATTTGTAGCAGATCTTGAAAGCAAAAAATGCAGCTTTCATGAATTAAAAAAAAAAAAGTGGTGTGAAAAATTGCTCTTACTAACTTGAGAGCCAATTCTATCTCAACTATGACTACGAGACATTGCTTTTAACTGCACAAAGCTTATTAGATTGGAACTAAATCGAACTATAAATATGTATGCTATTCTAGAAATATCGACTATAGAGCCATCTAATGGATATCTCATCATATATGCAGTAGATATTTTTAATTAAAATTTTTCGCATCATACGTTTTTAATTTCACCGAAATCGTACTGTACATAAATATTTTCTTAACTTCAGCGCCGCCTAACGGATAAGTTAAAGTATTTCTAATAACCCGCTGCGAAAATTTTAATTTCATTAAAATCGCACGGTAAATATAGATTTCATGAATCACTCGACTCATGCGACACCTTGCGGGATAAAATACATAAATCAGGCCAATAAATAATTTTATAAGCATTTGAAATGGATGAGCACACCAAACATCACAAATTCTAACAATAATAAAATAAATAGATTTTGTATTATCCAACAACAATTAACCACACATTCACTTTAATAGCGACAGACTGTCGTACTTGAATTGTGTTGGTAGGACATAAGGAGAAGTGGTAAAAAGCAACAACAGCTCACAAACCGACTGTGTCGTAGGTTGTAGGTTCAAATGCCGGTGGAGTAATGAAAGAAATCTGATGAGAAGATGTGGTGATCTTCGAAATAGCAATAATTTCTATTACTCCTGACTGTTGTTTTTTTTTTTTTTTTTTTTCAATATACTTTTCCTTATACTGGCCTTGAACTCAAAAATTAATATCGTCGTTTAATAAAATCAGGCCAATAAATAATATATGATTAAATGAAAATAAAAAAATAAAAAAAAGTTTTCAACTGAAATGGAAATTACTGTCAGCTGTACAGATGAAAACGGGAATCTGTTAGGGGTATTTATGTAAGTTGGAGGATAACACCAAAAATGACTTTGGCAAAAACGAAAACAAAACGCATTGGGTAAAATCATTGAACTCCTATCGTTCGAAAAATTTGCCGATATCGATGGACAAATATTGACTTAAAATCATTGAACAGGTATCGACAATCAATTTCTCGATGAGCTTGAACTCACTTGCCAATTCGATGAAGTACTTTCCGTGGCTCATAGATGGCGTTCATTGCAGAATCATTACGACCGTGACACCGAGAATATTTGTTAAGGTAAATTCACATACGGAGTAGCAGCAGCACAAAAACAAAAATGTATATGTATGTATTTATGTTTTTGTTTTTTGTGCTCATGCGGCTTGGACTGCTAAATTAGTTTAAAAAAATTTATATCGCACGCCAATGAGATCCATCAGAGTATAAATAAAAATTAATTTAAATTTGACATTTTAAGACATAAGATGGAAAGATAATCAAATCAGCTGTTCTAGTAACACCACCTTAAATGAATTCGCCTTGATATTTGTCGATATCGATCCGTTGATGAGTACGTACATTATAATTTAGGGGCAGCAGACAAAAAATAAACAAACAAAATCAATTTGAAGTGAGTATGATGAACTTGCATCCGGGGATAGCTAAAGGGTTTATTAAATTATTTCATAAATGAAGCAAAGAATTCAAGCAACCAATTTCATATGACAAATTTTTGACATAATGGTTTTACTTTGTGCGTAAAGTAGGCACGTCCGAACGGGAAAGTTTTGGAGGTTCAAACCACCCCAAATTTTTGAGAAGTCAAATCGGACTGACATGATAGCGATATGATTTGCAGTAATAGTAGTGAAAGAAATCACTCATTGCATAATACAGCTCCACAAAAAAAAAATTGCTTCACTCGAGCAGGCCATGTCTATTATACGTTTTCGGGGTCGCTGAATCTAAATCCGAAGTCAGTTTTGCGCCATTACGTCAAGTTTGGACATAACCTCAAAAAAACGGCAAAAAAAAAATCCAAAAATAGATTCGTTCGAGCAGAACATTTTTATTATATGTGATTGGCGCCATGACCTCAACTTTGTACATAACCTCGAAAAATATCCAGCAAAATAAATGATTTTTCAGGAAATCTTTGCTGTAGCCAAAAAAAAAACCATTTTTCGCGTAGCTTTAACCTACAAAGCGACCGAGCCTAACCTAACCTGACCTAATCAAACCTAATCCAACTTAACCTAACCTAACCTAATCTCACACGAATCACAGCTTAATATGTCGAGACGTTTTTCAATCTGAAGCCACTGTCCGCAAAGCCTCAACCCGCAAAGCGACCGAACACGACTCAACCTAACAAAAGCTAACCTAATCTAACCCGACTCAACCTAACCTAACCTAACCAAAGCTTACACATTTCACAGTGTACTATGTTAAGACGTTTTGCAAGCTGAAACCACTGTCCGCGAAGCCTGAACCTACCAAGCGACCCAACCTATCAATGCTGGGGCCCCAAAAGTCAATGCTGGGTATTGTGGGAAAGAGACTTGTATGCCTTCGATTAAAAATATTTGATTTCAATGAGAATTCTCTTTAGAAAGATTCCATCGAAAGTACGCTATTGAAGCAGTCATGACAAACATACGGAAAAAAGTTACGATACAGGTAAACCCCCGCATTCGTCGTCATCATGTGACCGCAGTTCCGTAGATGTGAAGTCCTTGGCGTCTACGGAATATAACGCTACAAGACACGATCACGATGATGCAAACAAACGGGGTAGCTTTTGTTACGTTTGTTATGTTATTTTCTCCTCCCAAATTCCGCAGAAACATCAACAACATTGTCCAAGATGCATACGAATATCGTTACGCATCCAAAATTTCAAATCAAAATGAAGACTGGGTTCCTCACATTGTGTGTGTTAACTGCTGCAGAATTTTGAGGACATGTCACAATTCAGAGGACGTTGCGAATCTGAAGTTCACATCACCAGTTGTATGGGGCAGGCCAGACATAAGAGAAGATTGTTTCTTCTGTATGACAATTACAAAGGGATATATGTAATTCCAAAATGAGACAAAAAATTGAGTATGTATACACAAACAAAGTGAAACCAGATATCGCTACTGGTCAGCAAAAACGTGACCACGTCGTTGTTCCCGGGTAATGCTGAGAGTAGGTCAAGTATAAAGTGCAATGATTCCACACGTCTTCGATGTTTACGAATTGCTAAGTACAAACAGTGATTATATTATACGCATGCCACTGCCTTATTGCCTTATCGCACACTGAACTTTGTTTGGTTGGTTCAAGATGGGTTACATTGGATCACTCTGTGAAATGAGGCTACGCGAACAAGGATTTCAGGCTACAAAGTGTTTTGACTTATTCCACCGTGAAAAGTGACAGGTGGAGTAAGCTTGGGTGAAGTTAGGTCAGGTTTTGTTAGGTTAGGTTAGGTTCGGTCGCTTTGTAGGTTAAAGCTCTGCGTAAAGTGGTTTTTTTTTTTTGCAGAAGAAACTCAGAATAACATCTCATCAGATTTCTACAGGCATACCATACCCAGATTTATTCGTAACTCTATCTTTCAAAGTGTTGTAACTTTAACTTATTCCTATTTAAGAAATTATGCAAATACATTTTTATTCACAACTATGGAATAATGTTTTTTTTTTTTTTTGAAAGAATTTTTTCCATTATATGAAATAAAATGAAAAACCCCCCAGTAACAAATCCGGCATAAAGCATCTTATCGGCGGTATCAATGATTCCATGAAGCATTTCGAGCGAGAATTCTATTCGTACCGATATTATTTACTAAAATTTAGTGGTTCAGTAACATTTCAAAACAGTTTCGAATTAAAAAAAAAAAAAATGTTTATAGCTTTGAACCCACTTTTTTATCCCATGTTTATTTTAAATGGCTTTTCAATATATTCTTCGTACCGCTTCACACAAAAAAAAAAGTTTTACTATTTTTTCCTACAGGGATAGTTAGCAAATTTGTATACTATATTTATATATGTAGACACTTACGTGCAAAACACACAAATAGACATCCTCATTGCTGGTCTTCCTCAGGAAATTACCTGCCGCAATTACCGTATTCGACAGTAAGTGACATTGTGGCACAAATTTCGATGTCCATTCAATGAGACAATAATTGAGTGTCCAAACCAATTTTGTATGTATATCACTGCATTGCATGGTGCTGGAAAAGAGAAGAAAGTGAAAAAGTTTCAAACCACAATGCTAGTTATAATTTAAATAAATTGGGTATATATTAAATATTGTTGCTCTAAATTGCTTTCTTATTTCCATATTTTTAATATGTACATAGGTAAACCAATAAATGAAATTTTCTAGAATTGCTGCATTTTAATTGGGGCCAAAAATGCAAATTTATTGTTATTATATTTACTGAAGCATAATTATAAAATTCATAGGTTTACAATAATATTACATTTTATTTTCGTTGCACGATAAAATAATATTTTCAATTAAATTAGGTGATATAAAAATACCAATAAAAGAGTATAAGAGAAAAGAAAGAGCAAAGTTTAGACTTGTTGTTGTCCTTTGTAACCAAAATGTGTCCATTTAGATTGTTTTAAACAAAAATAAAAATATTTTTTGTGTGTGTGTGGAATTTTTGAATCGATTTGATATGTTTTGAGGCGATTAAACCTCGTAACACCTCGATGCAGATTGCATTGAAAGTAAATTTTTGGATTTTCTTAGGCACATAGAACATGCCGATACTAATGTGATCGACCCTGTTTCTTTTGGAAGGACAGCCCTCTTCTGAAAATTGATCTAATATTTGTCATTTTGATATTTGTATTTAAAATTATCAAAATTATAATGTGGATACAAACAATTTCTACGACTTTCAAAAATAAAATCGCTTGCACTAAAAAAAATTGTCACACTTGGCCAAATTAAATGTAGACCTAACGAAAATGTTTAGAATTCATTGAAGTACCAGCTGATTCGGCGCGCTCTGCTACACTCTGCAAATACATGTTCTGAAATTTAATCAAATTGAACTATGAATATGAATTTTCGAGATATTTCGGATACAGCGCCACCTACCGGTTAATTTATTAAATAAATTATATTTATGTAACTAATACTTGTGACTGAAACTAAATCAAGCTGAAAATTCGGTTTTTAGAAATACTTCGACACCAGCGTAACCTATCGGAGCTTTAGTTTTTCCAATAGACATTTCCTATAAATTTGAGCTCAATCGGTTCAAAAGTTTTCGAGTTTATAAAATAAAAAAAGATTTTTGTCCTCGCACGAAATTCAATTTAATGTTATAAATGCGAATGTAACCGACAAGCCAATAAATAATTTGACAATAATTTCGCCTAGTTACTGAAACTTTGTAGTCTTTGGCAACTGTGCGGTCTCTCATTCGGGCTGTGTGAAATCCAATTTACTCTTAGAAATATCATTATAACTATCTGAAGAAGAAAAGCCGTATCTTAATTTGATATACAGAATACAATGGTTACTTATGTGCTGATGATCATAATGCTCTTATGAAAAGCCATGTGACTTATGTAGCTAGTTTTTTATGCACACATACATGTAGATTTTGTAAAAAATTTACAGGTAAAAATTATACTATTACTAGAAAGCGTACTCAAAAACTTTTCCGTACTATTTAATTTTGTTATAAATTGTTTGACTTTATCAGAAGTGTTTTTTTATAATTTTTGTTCAAGTAGCAGATTTTTTATAAACTGCTTTCAAAATAGTTTTTTGTCAGATACAAATATCCATATGTGAGATATCCTGATTTTACTTGCATTATCAATTTATTTGTATTTAATATTTCAAAAATTTGGCAACCCCTCAAAAAATTTTTCGAGGTGAAGACATTCTAAACTACTTTCGGTTCACACCAAAAACAAATACATGAAGTTCCAAAACCAATTCCACCTTATATGAATTGTGAACATTGTGAATAAATACAAGTGAAAAATTTTAGCCTGTAGACGTCAAAATTCACCACAGCTGATATCACCTGATGTAGCAACCTACAGCGTTCTTGCGTCATTCACTGAGGGAATTTCTATGTTCGGCAATTAATATGGGCTATTGGTGACATTTAATATCAGCCGCCGCCATTTTTAATTTAGAAGACTTCTCACTTGTATTCATTCACAATGATTGTGAACCGCAAACCGCAGTGTGAACACCAATAGTTCGATTTTACATACACCCAGTTAAGGTAAAGTCCTATTAGAGTTTAATATTTAAAATTTCAAAAATTGTAAATACTGCGTTTCATTGCCGAGATCGATATTTAATTTTAATATTGAATCTTTGTATTATTACACAGCTCCACCAAAAAAGCTGGCTTCTTTTGAGCAAACCCTGTTTATCATATGTTTTCGGGGTCGCAGAATACAAATCTGAGGCGCCTTCACTTAAAGTTTATTCATAACCTCAAAATAATCGTAAAAAAATTTTTTTTTAAATCTTTAGGAAGGCCAATTTGTAGACAAAAACCACTGTCGGTGAAGCTTTAGCCAATAAAGCGACCTAACCTAATATAACCTAACAAAATCTAAACTAACCTTACCTAACTTAACCTTACCTAGCCTAACCTAAGTTAACTTAACCTAACGCAATCTTACGCATTTCAAAGCGAACTATTTTAAGACATTTTTTAGGGTGAAACCACAGTCTGCGATGCCTTGTACTACAAATGAAGCAGTGAATTGTGCAAGGTTACGTGAGGTTAAGTTAGGTTAGGTTAGAATAGATTTTGTTAGGTTATATTTGGTAAGGTCGCTTTAATGGTTAAGGCTCTCGAACCGTAGTTTTTGTTTACAAATTAGCCTTCCTAAAGATTTATTTGTTGGTCGTTTTTTTTTAGGTTATAAAAAACTTCACGTGATGGCGCCAAACTAACGTCAGATTTGAATTCAGCGACCAAAAACATGTAATGAACTTCTTTTTTTTTTGTGGAGCTGTGTTATTAATATAATTTTATTATTTTAATCTATTATGTATGTAAGATGGTTGAAGGCATAGACTAAAACTGACGAAAATAGAAAAGAGAATGAAAAGATTATACTACAATACAAAATTGTTTTGTCGTTAAATGAAAGGTCTTACGAAATCTGCTGGCTGATTGAAAACATATATTAAATAAAAAATAAAATAAAAATGGGTAACTCCTAACTAGATTTAACTATCTAAGACTAGTATTATTAGCAGGGTATTCTCTCTAACTGTTAAATTTTAGCCAACAATTTCGGCAATATATTTTGGTTATTTCCTATATGAATTTCGACTCATCAAATACTCGTAGAGCAAATTTTATGATTTGCTTGGACAGCAACTTATTTGAGTAAGATACCTTAATGTGCAAATTATTGTACGTATATTTTTAAGGAAAAGTTGCGAAAATTTCGCTTTTTAAATTTATGTCCATTACCAGCTACCGAATGTGAGCTATGCAGATACTCAAAACATTTAGTATTCGCGTTCATTTGGATATCAAAAATGCTCGTATTTTGCATTGTGCATACAACATGCCACTTCGATTCACCAGCAAAGCAAATCAATTTATTGATCATAAATTTATATACTACAAGCTATTTTTTAAGCTCTTATTGCTAAAATCTGAGCAGCAGTATTTTTTAACTAATAGAGATTTGACGTGTCTATGCCACACAGCCAAGTATCGTATGTATGAATAAACGTAGGTATGTGTGTACAGAAAACAGAATAAATGAAACCAGAAGATATGTTAAAATACATAAATTTTATCGAAAACTTTACCAGCAGCAATATTTACGAATTTTCGGCAGCGCTTTTGAAGGCATACAAGTTTACAAGTGAAAGTTTGCAAACAAATTTATGCAGAGATGCGCATGGCCACATAAATATGTAAATTCATATATGTACATATGTACATATATGTTTATTGGTGATATAGTTCGATTAAAAAATTTCAAATGCGAGAAAATATGTATACAGTATGTATCCAAATATGGCATATGAGTAAACAGGAGGGGACTAGCGAAAGTTCGCATAGTTGGTGAGTAATAAATCTTAAAAAAAAAAAAAAATATCAAACTCTTTGCAATTTTTTTGGTGAGACCTCCTTCTAAATTTCAAAACGCTCAGTTAAAATAGAGATGTGATCACACAAAATAGCTGAGCATTAATCAGACGAAATTACATCAACAATGCAAACAGAAATTCGCTTTGTGATACTCTTTTGTTTTCGGCGTCAACTAAATGCACTATAAAAATTTTCTATGAATGCCAAATTGCATATGGAACGATTGAATTGTCTCTACAGATTATTTCCTAGTAGTTCCGAAGAGTCCATACAAGATATTTTTCTGTAGAGCACGAGCCCCGAGAAGTTCGACAAAAATCTTCCGCTCTTTCCTTGGAAAAGGGATAAACGGTAAGTGCAAAATGTTAAAGCGAAGACTGCTTACTATAAGCTTGAAATTTTTGTTTTGTAAAACTAAAATAAAGACGATTTCGGGGACGCTACTTTTTACTTCACGGCAGCCAGCTCACACTGGTAAAATAACAAGTAACTTTATTGCGATTCGATTGCATCGAAGAAATACGACCGGCGTCATATTCTCCAGATCAAGTGTCTTGTGATTTCTGGTTATTTCCAAAAATTAAAAGAAATTAGAGAGGAAAGCTGTTTAACAGCATTGCGAATATAATTGATGTGGTTAATGCTAAACTTGATAAATTTAATAAGCAATATTTTGAAGACAGTTTTGAGCAGTGGATCTATAGGCTAAATAAATGCACTGAGATCAAAAGCGATTATGTAGAGAAGATAAAAAACAAGACGAGGATTAAAAATAAATATGAAAAGATTTTGTTGTTTTGTTTTTTTTTTCTGGTCAATTAATTGCACTTTGGTTAGTCCCCTCGTATTTGGCTGCAATTGTGTGCTGGAGTTTGCAAAGCATGGAATTTGTAAAATATTTGAATATTTGTAATAAAAAAATAGATTTTTTCAGTCTGAATATGGACGAGCATTTCACAAAACAAAAACAACATTATTTGTACGTATGACAATCAATGGCACATTGCGAATGCTACCCAAAAGTCCTTGAAAAACTTCAATAAACCACAATAGCAAGTTTTCAAATAGCACACAACACTTACTTTAAACGCATACGTATACTTTGTATATTGTACTAGAAAAGTTTTCAAATCTATGCAGCTTTTTAATAGAATTGTTTCTATTTTTATTACACTTTTGATTCCTGTCATCTTCAAACTTGCAGACTTGCGATATTTATACTGGCTGCCACTGGCTGCTGCAGTTGCTGGTTGACCAACGAATAGCAATTGAAAAATCTAGCATGAATATACTACGTAAACCGAAGAAAAGAAGAAGCTGAGCGGCGCAGACATTTCGAGGAAGTGTGTAGCATAAAAAGCTGGCTGGCCAGACGTTGACAAGGTAAGTCACAGAGTCGTTCGATAAAACTTTATAATTGAGAAAACAATAACTAACCACAACACAACAACAACTGCAGACGTGTGTGATTGCACAAATATCCCAGCAGTGAAAAGTCAAACTAGTAAACAAGCATAATGATTTATTAACTGGTATTTATTGGAGGTGGCTAACCCCGTTCTGCATCTCAGCGCCATCTGTCATGGAAAAGTGACAATTTCAAAGTTCAATTTCGGGTTCAACAGAATTTTAAATACCCGGCGAAAGTTTTTATTTCAAATGAACAGTGTTTGTTGTGTGCAATAAACCAGGAGCTAAATATTTAAAACAATTTAAATAAGGCTGCGTACAAAAATAAGCTCGATAAATGGGTGACCTCCGAGTTAATGCAAAAAAAAAACTTAATGGACTGAATTTCCAGCTGCGAATTGCTGTTGAACCGCAACAAAATCTATCCATTACTGAGGCGAATAGTTACTGACGAGGAAAAGTGGGCCATTTACTACACTGGTCGTATTCGAATCGAGGTGGTCCGACGCAAACGGTGGCCAAGTTAGGATTAACGGTCAGGAAGGTTTTGCTATGTGTTTAATGGCATTGGAAGGAAATCATCTGCTACGAGCTGCTCCCCTACGGCCAAACTCTTACGCGGCCAGCTTTGGCCAATAAAAGAGGAATTGTATTCTATCAGAACAGCACCAGGCCAGATACATCTATAGCTACTCGCTAGAAGCTCCGGGAGCTTAATTGGGAGGTACTTATGGAACCAGCTTATAGTCCGGACCACGCACAAAAAGAGTTATACCTGTTCGTGTCTATGGCGAATGATTTTGCTGGTGAAAAATTCGCCTCAATAGAAGCTTGTGAAAATCGACTGCACTAGTTTTTGCCAATAGGGACGAGGGTTTCTATAAGAGTGAATTTATGAAGTTCCCTTAAAAATGGCAGCAACAAAACGATGCTTATTTGATTTGTATTGGATCACTCTAGCTATGCTAAATAAAAACTTTAATTTAATGCAAAAATAATGGATTTCTTTTTACTAGACCTCATATTATTTGTTGTAATACGAAACTACTATCCCCCAGCTATTTGGCATAGATATATGTATGATACACGATATGATATAATCTCCAGCACTCTAAGGCGGCGTCCGCCTATTTAATTATTTAATAATGATTTAAAAATGTAGTCCTGATCCAGGAACCATGGCTAAGCAGTAACGGTGTTTTTTGCATCGGGACGAAGAAGTACAAGCTGCTGGTGTCCAGCAACGCAGGTAAACCTAGAGCTTGTATGCTCGTCTGGCGTGAAATTAATACATATTTTCTGTCTAATTTCAGCAATGGAGACGTAGTAACAGTGAGCCTCGAGGGCGGGGCTGGAGAACTTTGGCTCGTGCCCGCGTACATGGTTCACGATGATGAGGTGGAACCACCTCCAGTGCTGCTGAGGAATACTTTGGCGGAAGCGAGGCGTAGGAAAGCAGACGTAGTTGTTGGTTGTGATGCCAATTCGAGGCACTCCTGCTGAGGAAGCTCGGATATTAACGCAAGAGTCTCTCTTGGATTTTATTCTGAGCGAAAACTTGTCTATATGTAATAGGGGGAGCGACCCTACGTTTGTAATTTCGGTTAGGGAGGATGTCTTTCGTCTGAATTGTTATTCCGTATCTCGAACTGGAGGGTTCTTAATGATCACTTCTTCTCTGATCATAGGTACATTCGTCCTTATAGGAATCTAGGGAATACAGATTGGGATATATACTGTAAGAAGCTGCAGGTGTGTCTTTCTGAGGAACCTCGGGGGTATTTACTCCTTTCGGAAAGTTCGATCGACAGCTTGGTGGAGAAATTCACCGTAGCTTGTAATAAAGCGATAGAGATCTCGTGTCCGCTGAGGAGGCCTTCGGGCAAATCTAAGCCGTATGGACTTTGGAAATTTCGAAGCATAGGGCTTAGAGTAGACGACTTTTAACCAGGCGAGGAAGAGCAAAAAACCCTCGGATTGGGAACTTTATAGCATCGGATTGGGAATATATAAATCGATTTTTCAGAGCATTAGAAATCAACGGTAATTTGTAGATACTAAAAACTTCCACTTTATAATACTACATTAAAAACCGCATACCCAATTTTACAAAAAAAAAAAAATTTAGTTAAAAATTTTGAAATTGAGTATACAATTTGTTAAATTTCGTAAAGGTTTTATATCTTTGCAAATTTGTGTACAATTGAGGTCACTTATAACTCATTTTACAGGAGATAAAGTGTAATTTGTTTTAGGTATAGCTTTAGGAATTGGTTTAATACAAGTAAGGGGTGTAATTTTAACCCCAAAGCTACCGTGAAACTTATTTTCCGATTTGTTTTCAATCTTTTTGGTTCACAGAGTCAATGGTGTTGTTCTTAACTTAAAGTTTTGAAAGGCAATAGCAACTCACAGCCTTCCGTTTTTCAACGAACATAAGATTATCAGAATCTGTTGAAAACTGTCCTGGTTATGGCCGGTGTTTTGATTCAACAACCCGATTAAACTGCAAAAGATCATAACCTTAAATTTTTGAGGGTATATATGAAATTTTGCTAGCGGAAATTTGTTCTAGCATCAGTGTATCAGAATTAGGATTATCGAGTTCGACGTATCCATTCAGAACGGTAAAATGTGCTTTAGAGTCGTGATAAATTTGATACTTACTTACTCATCTAATTTCTATTTCTTTTATTTAATTTCCGTTACTTTCAAATCAAAATAGTATATAGAAAGTTTATAACAATTAAATCAGAGACATAACTATTATAAGAAAAAAGAGTAAAAGTTAATCAATAATTATGATAGAGAGGTACAAATTTGTCAAGTAATCTATAACTACTAATTTAAAGACCTATATTATAAAAGTCTTTTAATAATACTTGTCAGCGAGATAAGTAACCAAAACTTCAAAGTCTTTTAGTTTGAGGCTTATATTACAAAAGTTTCTTCAACATAATTAAGAGTGAGAAAAAAAGTTTGCCTTGAGGAACGGGATTTTCTTAAGACCATTTTGGTGAATAGTTCGGGACTGATTCGGGACTGGTTCAAAATCATTTCAAACGAATTCAGAACCACTTCTGAACTGGTTCTCCACTATTTCCTGGCCAGCCAGTCATTCACCATGCCCAGGAAATGGAAATCAATGAATTAAATTAAATGCAGAAATGAATTCGAGTTAATCCCGAACTAATCGCCAAGCGATCCCGAAATAGTTTCGTTCGTTAAACATTTAAACAAATTATTTTATATATATTATTTTTGGGTCTGATTTTATTAAACGACAATGTTAATTTTTGAGCTCAAGGTCAGTATAAGGAAAATGATCTCCGAAATAACTTTCCTTTCTAACACTCCTCACCGTTGTTGTCTCTTTTCCAAACTACTTTTCCTTGTACTGGCCTTGAGCTCAAATATTGATATTGTCGTCAAACTATTTTACTCTGAATTATTGTGCGCAAACTTTTATAAAATAAGTTTTAAAAATAATGACCTTGTACCCCGTGAAACATTTGAAATCGCCGGTAACTATTATGGAAAGCTTTTATAAAAAATTATACAATACCCAAAATAATAGTTGTAGCTGACGTAAAAAAATGTGTCTCACTAATAATTGTTATTAAAAAAACTTCTATAATTCTTATCAACCTTAGGATGATTTTTTTTTTAACTCAATGGTCAAATAACTATTGTTTGAATTTAGGAAATGTGAATCGAAGTTTTACTTTAAAAAATAAACTTTTAATTTTCGGGTATCCAGTTTGGTAGTCCATTCAATTTACGTATAATGCAGTTCAACTTTGAAGTGGCCGCGTTAGACGAGTGTGTAGCGTGTGCGCGCTTCATTCGATGGTTCGCCGGTTCAAATCCTGACCGGGGCAAATAACATCAAAATTATGGAAAATTTTTTCTAACAGCGGTCGCACCTCGGCAGACAATAGCAAATCTGCGAAAGTATTTCTGCCATAAAAAAAAAACTTCTCATGCCGTTCGGAGACGGCGTAAAACTGTAGGTCGCTCATTTTGTCATACAACATCAAGACGCACACCACAAATTGTAGGAGAAGTTCGGCCAAACATCAAGGTATGGTGCAACTTGAAGTGACTGCAAATTGCTTTTGGTTTTTCTTGAAGCATTTGTTTCCATATAACGAATAAACAAAATTTTTATATGGAAGAAAAACCTTCGTCGAGAAAAATGAACAAAAATCAACAATAATCGCTACCTGAATCTTCCTATTTATAATACATACACGAAAATTCCAAAATATTATAATATATATGAAGTTTTGAGTTAGTTTTGATGAAATTTTATTTAAGTTTTTTAAGTTTTAAACACAGTGAAGCGTTGATATAATTGGCAACAGAGTGTGCAAATTAAAAATTACTCTTTTCTGCTTTCGTTTAAAAAATATAAGCAAAATTAAAGTACAGACTTAATACAACTAATCATACGAAGCAAAACATTAAATGAGGGTCCCTCATAGCACATCGAAGTAACGAACTCAGAATACTTCCACAAATACAAGTCAATGAGCTAGATAATCTATCATATGATACATTATTTAGCCAATTGGTGCAATAATCAACCACAGACACACACACACACCTACACACACAGCCCTACACATCCACAATCAGTTAGCAGTTTTAACAAAACATTCTAAGCTCAGACTAACTTTATTGGCCTTAATCTGATTTCCTTCGTACGTTTTGTTGGTTTAACCAAAGCTAAAACAACTGTTAAAACATTTACAGATAGCGTCGTCAACGTCTCACACACACACACACCCACACACACATACACACCCATACGCATGGTAAAACACCTTGAACGATAGCAGTTCCTATCCCTCCTCCGCTTACTACTCACCTCACATCGATAATCCCATGACGATTGATGTAACCCACAATCAGCTCGCGAAGTAGCGCCAACTCCTCACTCAACTTGCCGATAGTGGTGTTGGTCTTCGAACAGCATTCGAGCAGACATAGCAGGCCAGCCAGCGTTGCATTTCGTATGAAGATGTGCGAACTCTTCAAATAATTGCCAATGAGCTGGCACAATTGTTGCAATTCACCGAGTGTGGGTATCAGCATTGCTTGCGTTTTGCACAGTAAGTAGATTAAGTGCTGCAAAGTAGAAAGGAAAAGGAGAAAACATAGATAAGTATAACAGTTTAGAGAAATGAGACACACACACACACACACACAAAACAAAACGGTACTGGAAACAAAAGTAACAAAAAAAAAAAACAAATGAAATAAAATAGAGCACATGTCTGCTATGTAAAAATGTACGACTTAAATGAGGATGAAGGTAATGCAGAAATGGTCCACTAACACAGCCAGGGGCGGATTCACATAAATTGGCGCTTTGGGCGCATGCTCCAATGCGGCCCTTTTCAATATCAAAACTCTGTTGACTTTGCGACGCGTAACAAAATACTTAGTCGTACCATAAGCTCTGTTACAAGTTCAGGCCGTTAAAAACTGAAACTATTTTTAATATATTATTAATCAAGTTAATTTTATTTTATAATGTATATATTAAATGAACTATCTACAAAATTTTATTCGAAATGGACACCTTTTGCTTTCACACAAGCCCTCAAGCGATTCGGCCATTGATCAATAGCAGCACACACAGTTTCTATTGGTGTTGACGACACTGCTCGAACCAAAGGTTTTTTGAGACTCTCCAAATTTCTGTGGGATATTCGACAGGTCATGTTCTCCAATTCTAACCACAAACTGTAGTTCAATGGATTCAAATCCAGAATTCCAGACGGTCAATCATATGCAGCTATGAAACCAGGGATATTGCATTTAAGACACTGCTAGGTGGTTTTTGCCCTGTGTGCTGTAGCAGAATCTTGCTGGAAGATGGAATGCTCTCCATCGAAGAGAGTATTTCTTAACTGCTTACCATGTCTTGTAAAACATCCTGCTGCTACACTTTTACCCCAGTTTTAACGCCTTTTTCATAGAAGTGAAGAGTTACCACGCCTTTACCGGAGACTCTCCACCAAACCATTACAGGCGCTGGATGGTGGCTACGTTGAACCCTTGTCCTTTTTCTTATTAAGAACTTCTTTAACAGTCAAAATTTTTTCATCTGTAAAAAGGATACTCTTCATGGCCGTTGAAAGCGTGCCACTAAAGAAGCCTTTTGGATCTGTTGAGCCTAATTTGCTTCAAGCGCGTTGTCAGAAGATGTCAAGTTGACCGACGGTAGGCTTTCATGTGGAGATCATCTCGAATAAGCCTAGACATTGATCTGGTCGATATATCCATTTCCCTTGACATAATTGTCTGTGTTCTAAGCGAATTTCTGCGAATGCGTTCGCGAACAGTTTTTATGGCTGAATTGGTTTGAACCACGCGAGGACGGCCACTACTTATCTTTCTGTCATCAAACGTTTGGGAAAAACGATCAATAGTGCGGTAACAAACATTCTCGAAGTTTTTTGTGAAGCTAATAAATTTCACTTGCGCTTTTTCCGCACTTATGTTGTAAAGCAATTACTGCAATACGAAAAAAAATAACGGCCCTTTTTTCTGCGAATTTGTCCTCGCTGTATGCATTGTAAACTTTGTAACAGAATTTATGGCAATTATGGAATTCTTTCACTCGCCCTCTTTCCGTTTTTCTCAATTTACTAGAAGATAGATGATTTTTTTAATGTTCAATGTTGATGGTTCAAAGGTTATCAAATCACACTAACAGAAACTTTTTAAGTAAATTTTATTAACTGGCCGTCGAAATCTACGTGGAATCCATATTGATCCGTATCTACGTATTTCTACGTGGATCGGCATAAGAAAATTGAACACAGGTCTACATTGAATCATTTCTGGATCCACATGGAATAAATGTGGATATCCATTTATCCAGATTTATTGTCGGTAGTAGTCCGCCGCGACTGTAAATGTCGGAATGTTATCTTCCCGCGCAACACAAGTTCCGCGTTCAGCCAATGCCCTACTGTTCAGACCCTGGTGGTCCTTCATGTGCCGTCCAGGCTCATTTTTGTGAACACATTGATAAAGAAGTTCCTACTCGCTCGCATTCAATTGTGACGCCATATGATCTAAAGTGCTACTCGGGTGCTGAACTGAGCTGGTCTCGTCTATAGCTTTTTAATCGAGAAAATTTACCAAAATTTATGTAGTCTTGTTCGGTAATTTATTTATTATAATATATTTGTTCACAACAAGAAGAATATGTAACTATCTTGAAAAATTTTATTCTTGCTTTTGCTACAGCAAAATTGTTGATTATATTCTCGCAATCTAATGGCAATGCAAAATAAAGCTGAACTATATCAACGTCAAGCGATTTTCCGACATTGTGAAGCCCAAATACGTTTTATTCTTTTTTAAACAAGAAAAAGACCTTTCGGCGCTACAATAAGTGATCGCAGTGCAAACAAACATTCTGTGTGATATTTCAGCATTTTAAACCATGGTGTATAAATCCTTTGTACGAAGAAATTGCATCAATTCGATAGGCGACGATTTCTCTTTCTTCGCTAATCACCTAAATTTGTTTCAAGATCCGCATTGTATATAAGAAAAAAAAACAATGCGCAAACAAAAAGTTCAATTTTGAACTTTGTTTAAAGTTTGCCGCCCCTAAGAATTCGCCGCCCTGGGCCCTTACTGTAAATCCATCCCTAAACACAGCCATGCATACGTACATATGTACACGTATTCCGTAGTGTATGTGTGTGCGTGTAGTTGTAAGCCAAGTTAAAAGCAATCGCCACAAAGTGTTACTTGGAAAAACAACGCCTTATACTATACTAGACGACGAAATCTAGCAGCACTTGAAAAAGATGCGACAGACACAGATGGATACAGAGACACAGGCTGCTGTCAGACATGTGGGTACAACGCTCGGATGAACGGAAAGCAAAGACAAGAAAAAAAGTCAGTCATTTGGCAGCTAAGCCAAAGTCGGTTGTAGACAACCATGTTTATGAAGAATTCTGAGAGAAAATACCGATAAGTTACTTGAGTAGCAAACAGAGTGTAAATGGCTATTCACCGGTCAGTCCGAGAATCAACGTAACAAATTCGTTTAGCTTCAATTGCCAGATCTGCACCCACACACAGACATAGCGATAGACAAACACACACACACACACATAAATATATGTAATATGTGGCACATGCAATTGGACACGTCTTGCTGCATTGAAAGTGCTAAGTACCGAGAGCTGTAAGTAAGTTACAAGTTGCAACATGGCTCTAACTACAGCCGAGCAAAAAACAAATAAAAAAAAAACAAAAAAAACTGGCGACGCAGACAAAAAAACAACAAACAAACGAAAGCACAAAATAAAGTTGCAAAAAAATTACGAATTTTATACAATAACAACAACGCCAGCGGCTCAATCAAATGAGCTGCTATAATCAGAAATCTTCATGTTATGTGCATCGAGTTGATTTGGGGATGATGATTTTGCTATTTCACTTTACCTGATGGGAAATTGTGTCATCCATTGGTATTGTTTCTTGCAATTTTAAAGCTTTCTCTTTAATCCATTTGATTTGGTCACGACTTTCGCATATTTCGCTGAACTTCACCAGATTTGGTAGAACCAGAATGTGATTGTGCTGAAATTGAAAAAAACAAAGAGAAAAGAAACAGAAAAACAAAACTATAATTAGAAAGATTTGTTTGGAGTTGAAAAACTATTAAACATGAAAATATACACGCAGAGATTGTAATTTTCCAAACAGTACACGAAAAACATCTCTTAATAAAAAGTTTAGAAAATGAATTACTTAAAGCATGATATTATTGCATTTAGATAAAGATAACTAACTTTATATACAAAAACCTCAAGTAAGAATGCACTGAAAAATCAGTTTCATTTCTAATGAAACAAATAAATGAATTTAATGTTCCTGAAGCTAAGCCATAGATCATGGTGTTGAGGTTTGCACTTCGACCTTGCGATCCATTGTGCCCTCCGTTCTTTATAGTACCTCATCTAACCCCAACGCTCTTAGGAACTCTAAGATGATGGTTGGTGGCAGCGAGCGTACAAATTCCTGATCGGGGATATATGAGCCCAGATATCTCAGCCGTCTTCTTGAGACGGGGTAAGCTAAGCCATAACAAAGTCGCATAAAATTGGCTAAGATTTTTTCAGCCGACGTAGCCGAGTGTTTAGCGTGTACGTGCTTCATTCAATCGGTCACCAGATCAACTCCTGCCCGGGGCAAGTAACATTAAAATTTATGGAATTTTTTTTCTAATAGCGCTTGTCCCTCGACAGACAATAGCCAACCTCCGAAAAAACTTCTCACAAAACACATTCGCCGTTCGGAGCCGGCGTAAAACTGTAGGTCCCCCAATTTGTGTTACAACATCAAGACGCACGCCACAAATTGTAGGTGAAGTTGGGCCAAATATCAAGTTATATGGTGTACGCGCCAAATAATTATTATTATGATGTATGTTATGTCCCGTTATTTATAGAATTTTAGTGATATTTTATTACCCCGATTAGAGTTTAAGTTATCCCTTTTTTTATGTTGTGTGATAAGAGTTATTTATTTTTAACGTTCTAAGATGAAGATATTGCTGAAGATGGAGATGACTACGTAAAAATAAACATCGGGCAATAAATGTTATGTATGAAGCACCGTAAAAAATAAAGCTTCTAAAATAACTCTTATTGGCAACGGAAAAAATGTATCTTCTACATAACAGTTATCAGGCAACATAAAAAATAAATGTTAGCAATTAACTTTTATTAACAACGGAAAATCCACTTTTCATCTTATAACTATTGAGTAACAACTATTTCAATTTGTAAATTCGGGATATCCGTTATTTTTGGTCCCTGATTGGCTGCATTACATTTGCTGAGCATGCTGAGTCTAACCGAAATTTTCAAAGACTAAAATGATAGATAACACGCTTGAGAAAAAAAAAATAACTACGGCATTTGATACATCAATTTAAGATAATGTTTCAGTTTTTTTGAGCTTTAGAAAAATTTTAAACATATTCGCTTTTGGAAGCTGATTTTTAAGTGTTTTTATTTGTATTATAGCAAAATAAATAGCCTTTTCATTTACAAACAAAAATCTTATCAAGCGAAAATCAAGCAAAATGTCTAAAAATAAAAAAAAAAGTTTATCAAAATTTAATAAGTCGAAACTCGGTCACTTGTAAGTCGCGTTATTTTGTTTCTTGAAAAGGACATTTAATTTGCTATATAAAAAATTAAAAGCTTAAGGTTTACTAAAGGTGAAGGTATTAAAAATTCACCTTCAAAAATTTGAATATATCTGAAAAACACTTACACTTTCATCAAATTGGATTTAGCATAAAATTTTACATTATATTGATATATAAAATGATGTGGTTATTAGAATCAATAAATTAAATATTAAAAAACTCATAATATTAATACTCGAAATTTAATCATTTTATATGGTAATATAAAGGTAAAAGCCATCAGCCTTGATACCACCATTCAAAAATGTTAGAATTTTTTTGCAGCAGATGTTCACTAAGAAAAGTATCAATTCCATACTTAATAAATAATTTCTCTCAGTATTATTGCGTCTAATCATATCGCATTTAAATCCCAAAGATTGCGAAGTAATCGAAAAATTTTCGACCACTTATGATCCACTTTTAAAATAGGAATTTAAAATAAAAATCTATACATGCTAGGATAAATTTCGCTTTTTTGGTCGAAGCCGAATTGAACTTTAATGGCCGAATAAGGCCCAAGCCGAATTTTGGGCATGCTCTGATCAGCGGCAATAATAACTTAATAATTTTTTGGTCAAAAACCCTTCCAAACTCGAACTTAAAATTGAAAATTGGAACTTCAAAATATATGTACCATCTTAGGCTCAGTTAAGGCCAACATTGGGAAAAAATAATCTTTAAACAATAAATAAAAATGATAACTATTCTGTTTGATAATAAAAATAACCTGATACATATAGATTTTTTTGGGATTTATTTTTTTTAATCGAAGAATGTTATTTTGATTATTTGTAGTCCACTGCATTTAGCAGTTAAAACAAATATTTCTATTTTAGCTTTATGTAATGCATTTCAGGTAGGAATCAGCCCTATTGAAATCGCACATGATCCAAGCGTTAGGAGCGAAGCATTGCAACTACGACTCTTTGTATTTACCCCAAATTTAACAGACGAAAAGTGTGAACAATTTTTTGTGACTAAACTTTGGTCGGTATTACTTACGGAGAGGAAGCTATCGAAAATAACTCTTCACATTTTCGGATTATTTGCAGTCGGTATTAGCGTGAGAGGGGACTTCATATCTAAATTTAGATTCGCCTCCCTCATTCTCATTGCAGTGAATTTAATAACAAACGTCATTGTTACTTTGTATTAATATTTTGTACTGAATAGAATGAAATTAGTTTCTTTTATTTAAGTGTGCCTTGTCTTCCTCTTCCTCTTCCTCTTCTATGGTCTACGGTTCACCATGAATTATCGAATGTCAAAATTATATACTCTTTCACTACTATGTCACGCTCAAGAAGTATTGCCGAGTTTTTCTTGCGGCTTTTCTTGAGAGCTGTGGACGAACGTTAAATTGTAAAATTTGGCATAAGTAGAGTCCAGAAAAATAGAATAAAAACAAAAAAGTGGACGTGGTCCGCCTTCTGCTTCCTTCTCCTTCCGTCCGCAAATGAAGAGGGGCGATGATATTTAGGGGTATAGGACATTTCAATATTTCTTTAAAGCATTTATTTCAAAAATTTTTGAACCAATTTCAAAAATATATGTATGATAATAGTTGAATAGGTGATTAAGCGATCTTTAACTGATATTATATTTGTATACAAGACATTTTCACCCATACAAAAAAAAATTGTCAAACGCGCTTACTTTGTATGGAAGAAAATGCGTGGCACTCTCACAAACGAAAAAAAAATCAAAAATAAACGAAAATTTTCAGCTAATTGATATTTGCAGTTTATTATACTAAAATTTATTGGGCAATAAAACAGCAATTCAAATTAAAATGTTTGAAAATTTGATGAAAATTTGATGAAATTTTGTTGAATTTTCCTATTTTTTCTAAAGAGTTTGAAATGTGGATTTGTATGATTCTGGTTATATAATGAGCTATACTTTTATAAAAAAAAATTAATACACATTAAACAAACAACAAAAAAACTGGTAAAAACTTTAAAAAATGCCGCGTCCAGACTTCATTGTCCGGCATTCTACATATCGAGTTAAAGATTTCTAATTGCCTATCCAACAAAAAAATAAATGCAAACTACTTAAAAGTATTGAAAATCTCCCTCTTTACCCCTCCATAACATCCGACCCACTATTTATTTACGCCAAAAAAGTTATACACCATAAGGATCAGTAAAAAGGGGAGGGTCACACCAACTTTCTTGTGTTTTCTAGCTCAGTGGACTCTATTCTTTACTTGTTCCTAAAATTTGCATAAAATATTGGTAGTGAAATCGATTACTTCGTTTACGTATTCACGCACCCTCACAACTAAGTTCGAACTGAATTCGAAACAGCTGTTTGTCACTTGAGTCTGGAATGACTGGGAAAAGTTAAAAACTAGGCTATTTTTAGGCGTGCTGGAATTTTCGGACTTTAGTTATGGTGGTGTTTTCATACAATTGCATTAATTTAACTTTTGAGGCATAAGCCGTGGGTGCTGTCGTTTAAATTTTTGCAAATAAAAAACTTAACTCAAGCCCGTATAATAATTGTTGATATTAGAAAGTTATTTGACGAAAAGCTAAGTGGTAAGCTCTATTGATTAGCGAACCAGACCAGATCCTGTGAATTTGCCGCCATTAAGTTAATTTTACTATATCAGTTTAAATTGTAGAACTGAGAGATGAAATACTTTTTTTTTTTTTTGCAGTGATCCGAACTGGAAATTTTTGCGCCTGGCTCTGAGGCCTGCCAGCTTTCCAAGTACTTAATGAAAGTGCATATTATTACAAACATACTCCACTACTGTGTAGTGAAGCCATTGGATTCTTAAAAAACAAACAAACTATGTATGTACGTGCACAGCTCTGGCACATACGAATTCAGCCAAAAAAACGTAGCAGAGCGTTATCCAAATCCAGTTATACGTGAGTGAGCGAGTTCAACTTGCATTAGAGATTTGCGAATAGGATTCGTAGTAGGAGCAACAGGAGCTGAAGCGAACGAAGCAAGGGCAAAACTGACAGCAACCATTTAGCAGCGATGCCACTCAATTTATGTGACAGTAGCAAGACCTTTGCCACCAACAGCCAGCCAGAAGCTTACCACCCGCCGCCATCAACGAAACGGATAACTAAACTAAAGCTATCACGAACCATTTCAAGCACTACCGAGTATATGTACAATATATGAAAATCTTGTAGGCCACCAACCAGGCGCATTTTGCATGGCATGCCACAGCTAGTGAATTTATGTCAAAAATTATTTGCAGTCATAAGCTGCGTGTGTGCCGAGTAAAGTTGGCAAGCAGAGCAGAGCAGAACAGTGGAGCAGTTACATTTTTGTGGCACGACTGCAGATCGCGTGTGGCATGCAAAGTGTATGCTACGAAATGCAACGAGACGCGCGCATAGAATTTTGAATTTTCCATGGCATTCTGCTGTTGGAAATAATCGAGACTGACTAAGTAAAGTGAATGCATCCATTAGAGCGACGCTTTAACTACCCAACCAATTAACTAACACCATCAATAAGCCAGTCGAATGTCCTTCAAACCACTGATTGTTGGCTTGTACGCTTAATGAATTTCAATTCGAGTTTCTAGCTGCATATTGTCATAAATTTCGGCAACAGTCGCTACAGCCGCGCACACACACACCGGCACCGGTGCAATTCTCATTTGGAATGAGCGAAATTTTGATTGATTTTGCATGTTGCACAAATTGCCATAAGTTGCAAGTTATAAGTTACACTAAGCAATTTGCAACTTTTCGCGACAGCTGGATGTCATGCTCGCACACAGACATACATACTATACATACACACATACAACGAGCGCAATATTTCGCCCATTTCAATATAATCGCTACTATCTCCTCCATCGATTTCTTATTTTATTCACTAACCTCAATTATTTGCATTAGTACATCGAAAATCAGTTGCGTACTACTCTTGAAATCCACGCCCGACTGTGCTGTGAAGTACCGATAATTTTTAGTTGCTATATCTTCGTTGGAGTTCGTACGTGCCGTCTCGCCCGCAATGTCACTTTTCCGCCGCTGCGTTCCGCCAACCTCGCCTACTGTCATTTCCTCATCGTTCGAATTGCTGTTGTTGGTTGAGTTATTTGCGTACGCCTCCATTTGTTGCCACATAAAATTCAAATCATATTGATTAACTCTAAATTGGCTTGTACCAATGGCTGTGTCCCGCGGGCGGGCAGCATAGCCAATGCGTAGTTGGCGCTCCAAATTGGGTTGATAGAAGACATTCGCCTCGGAGACGAGTAGCTGCACTTTGTGTAACTTTTTAAGGCTGCAACGAGAGGCAACAAAGATATGGAGATGGAGGTGAGTGAGTGATTTAAGCAGAGACGAGGTGTAATAGATTTTCCATATCCAAGGAATCCAATTAACAATAGGTACTTATAGTTATGTGTAAATGTGAAAGTTGGCGTTTGAGTGAGTGTGTGAGTATAGTGTTATAACTAGCTTATATTCTGATAATCTGGATTAACACGTATGGTATATTTTAAAGAGAGTTGCCACCTGCTAAAAAAGATACAGTCAATTAAATAAATCATATAAATTACATATTACATATAATATGGATTAAAATTTTATAAATTTTTTTAAAGGAGTTGCCACCTGTTTAAAAAACAAAACTCCTTGCCACCTGTCTAAAGATAAATTTAATTTAATTAATACATTAAATTAAATTTTATGAATATAAGTTTTATGAAAGCTTCATTTAAAATGTTTTGGAAAGGGTTGCCACTTATTTCAAAATGAAAAAAACAATGGGTAAAATTAAATCATATATGTACATATGTATATGGACGTTGAAATAAGTGTGTGATATTTAGTTTGGAAAATAGTTAGGTTTTCATTGAAATTATACATTTATTTAAAAAAAAAACTAAGACATGTTCAAATTTATACATTTACGAGGGTTGCCTTTTATATTTTGCGCCTTTGCAACACTACATGTGATTAGCTGTAATTAGATATTTTTATAGTAAAGTTTGGTATTATTTGGCATAAACTTGCATATAACGTTTTCACTTACGAGTTTTATTTGTGTTTATTTATTGTGTGTTTAAAAATTCATATTGCCTAAAAATGGAATTAACCCGTGAACATTTTCGTGTGATAATTTACTACGATTTTCGACGTGGATTATCGAGACAGGAGTGCATAAATCAACTTACTTCTACTTTTGGTGTTAAATCACCACACTTAGCCACTGTGAAACGATGGTACAAAGAGTTCCTGCGTGGCCGCCAATCTTTGCAGGACGAATTTCGTGAAGGCGGTCCAAAAACGGTGGTTGTGCCAGAAACAGTCGATGCTGTGCGTCAATTGATAATACAAGATCGTCATGTGACATATCGCGAGATAGAGGCATCCTTGGCCATTAGTGGGACCAGCATACATTCAATATTGCATTTTCATTGGTCGTAAAGAAGATTTGTTCTCGTTGGATACCGCATAATTTGACAATTGCCCAAAAAAGGACCAGTGTCGATTGGTGTAAAGAAATGTTGAAGAAAGTTAGCCGCGGTGGATCAAAGCACGTCTATGACATCGTAACAGGTGACGAATCTTGGATCTATGCATATGAGCCGGAAGCAAAGCAGCAATCCACTGTATGGGTGTTCCAAGACGAGCCTAATCCAACAAAAGTTGTTCGCGCAAGAAGCATCTCAAAGCAAAAGGTCGCCTGATTTTTCGGAAAATCTGGACATGTCGCAACTGTTCCACTAGATAAACTTAAAACGGTCAATTCTGAGTGGTATACAACCATTTGTTTGCCAAAAGTTTTTGGAGAATTAAGGAAAACCAACCGCCGAAGATAAATCATTATTCACCAAGACAATGCGAGCTCTCACGTATCGATTCACACAAGAGAGTTTTTGAGGGCTCAAAAAGTCGAATTTATGGGTCATCCGCCTTACAGCCCTGATTTGGCACCTAATGATTTCTTTTTATTCCCGAACATCAAAAAAAAAAAGCGAGGTCAACGTTTTTCAACGCCTGAAGGAGCTGTAGCTCGTTTTAGAGGTATCCTTTTCTGAGTGGCAAAAGTGCTTTGAAAATTGGTTCAACCGAATGCAGAAGTGTTATGACTTGGATGGAGAATGTTTTGAAAAACAATAAAACTATTTTCTTTAGTATTTGACTGTGTTTTCATTATTAGGCGCAAAATATAAACTGCAACCCTCGTATTATTGAAAATATCTTCATTGTAGAATTTAAAAACTTATCAAAATTTTGTAAGGTAACAAAAACGAAAAATCATGCTATTTCAGCTGGACATTGAAATAGGTGCAAATTATATTAAAATGAAATGGTAAGTAATTCACAGGAATACTAAAAAATAATATAATTATATAACTAATATCCTGTGTATCTACAATTATTTTTCAGCGCTGCATTTATTTTTCTTGGCATAGATGAGCTGAGTGTTTCCGGCATGTTTCTACGGGTGCGTTTTCAATATTTTTCCCACACTTGAGTTTTGTTGCTACACACATGCTTTAAAACTTCTCTTTTGAGTTCATTCCAAAGGTTCTCAGTTGGATTGAGATCAGGGGATTGACTACTCGTAGACCAATCAATAGCTCGGACATTTTTTTCCCCGGAACCAGTTCTTCACCGTTTTGGAGAAACGCTTATCTTCTTCCATACAAGACGAATATGCTCATTGATATAAAAAAAGGTAACATGACTTCCTTCAGTATACTTCGGTAAACAACTCTGTCCATGATGTTTCCGATATGATAAATTGGACCGACCCCATACTAAGAAAATCATCCCCATTGTATTATATTTCCGTCGCCGTTTTTAACCGTCTTCTAAAGTAAACTTTATGTTAAACTCTTTACATAGTGGTCTGCGCATCGTAAGTCTTTCCTTTCATACGCATATTTTGAACTAGCCTTCTCTCCTCAATCCTGTAATGATCCGCACGTCCTATCTAAAAATTACGCCACTTCTACTAACGATTATTTGTATTTCTTGAAAGAAAATAATCCAAATATTTCTCAAAACAACTACATTTGAGCTCACACCTATTTCAATGTCCATAAGTGTATATAATTAAATGGCAGATTGAAATATGGCTATCATCCGATGGAGGTTTAAGAAAATTGACTTTGAAAATACTTTGGAGAGTGTTGTCCCGTTTAAAAATTAAATTGCATTAAATTAAATTAATAAGTTAAAGATTATATTACGCCACGGTATACGAACGAAGTAGGCCTAAGAAAGTTTAGTAGTAAGAATGTATTTAATGGGTGTTGCCACCTGTTTAAAAAAATTAATTTATTTCAAATTCTAAACTTTCTGAAATATAACAGTACTGGTGTGAAACGATGGGTTTTGTACGAAAAATTTTTTGCACAGGGTTGCCACCTTATAAAGAACGTTTATTCACTTGAATTGGTAATTTTACAGAAATTCTTCAATACTTTAAGGTTTAAGAAAGCTTTGTGTGAGAAATATATTTCGAAAGAGTTGCCACATGTTTAAAAATGAAAAATGTAAATTGAAGTATTAATAAAGAGATATAGGAAGGCTTAGCCTCGAAACAAATTTTGTGGGGATGCCAACTCTTTCAAAATTTTAATACAAACTAATTAATAATGTAACTGATCTTTCACATATGTACATAAGTATGTACATATATGCAGTTTGCAAACAACTTTTTTGAAAGCAGTTTATTGCAAAAATTAAGTAAAATATCTCAATTTAAATTTAAAAAAAAAGTATATCAAAAATAAATAGTTATGAAAAAATGTTTCGGTTGCATTCGAATTCATAACGATAAACCGAATGTCGAATGTTTAACGCCTTTTAATGTCACAAATTCTTCTGAAAATTATTTAATTGCCAACTATTTAAGTTTTGATATCATTAGTTATCTTAACAAGTGTAACAGAGAATTCTTGATTTAATTTTTATATCTAATAATTTAAAATTACAACTAGAGCTTGACTGAGATGGCGTTTTTACTAATCGTAATGTTTATCACAGTTTTGAATTGTTGGTGCATAATCTGTGTTTGGAACATATTTCAATATTTCACAAAAGAAAGTACAAGCAACCGTGGTACCCTAATTAATTGAAGCATCTTAAAAATTACTGTAATAAGTTCTACAAAAAATGCACAGTGTCAAATAATCCTTTGTATTTTGATAGATAAAAACACTGTTGAGAGCTTAGAAAAACGCATGGGATTCTCCAAAAAAAAATATCAAAAACTTCGAAGAGAATATTAAAACTAACCCGACAGATTTTGGTAATATATTAAATCTAAAATAAGTAAATCTAATATCTCAACTTTGAAGATGCTGCTACTCTGTTTGCCGATTTTTTAGCATTAATTATGTCGCACATGATGGGATGAAGCTACACACTTCAAACGCATCTGACCTAAATCTGGTTTCAGGTTACACTAATAAACAAATATAGGCATTTCAACTTCTACCGGATGCTCCTATATCTTAAATATAAAAAGGGCCTTTGTCTGATGGTATGTAGTTTATAGACTTGAAAACTGCAGAACCGATTGAGCTCAGGTTTATAGGATATGTTGTCAAAGGCGTCTATTATGCGAACTAAGATTCCGATAGGTGGCGTTGGTGTCGCCATATTTCTAAACCCCATATTTACAGTCCGATTTGATTCAAATTCAAAACAAGTATTAGCCACATAGGCATTTAAATTTAAACGCGGTACGCAGTTTTTCAGCCAACTTTAAACATCGTTTAAACCTAATCAGCTGTTCATAGCAAAGAATTCAATTAAACCCATTTAAAAATATTGAATATTTCGTCTTTATTTACAACTTTGAGCTTCTGTACACTTGTGCCAATTGCAAATTGAACTCTATCTCTATGTCGCTTAAGTTTTTCTTCTGAGATTTTTCGCTCTGTTTTTGCACTCCAATATATGCTTATTTTTTTTTACTATTTCTAGTAAAAATTTTATTTAATTTCTAAAAAAAATTATTACTTCTTAAAGGCATTTATTATTTTTGGTCATCGTTCTATTTTTGAAGTATATTCTGTCAACCAATTTTGTTGAACCTGTAAAAAATCAACAGCTGTTGTCTTATCTACTTAGATGAAAAAACACGGTTTTGCGCTACAAAATACCGTAATCAAAGCCGACCTTAAATTCTCACTGAAAAATTGCTCTGTAGTTTAAACTGAGTTTAAATTTAAGCCCAGTTTTAGTAACTAAGTTTACTCTAGCACAAAAAACTAGTTCCTAGTTACAAAAATATAAATGTGTTATTCAAAAAATTAGCCCATAGATGGCGCCGGATCCGACATGTTTCTAAACCCCACAGTTTTATAGTTCAACTTGATTCAATTTCAGAACATGTATTTGTAGACTGTAGCGAAACGCGCCAGGTCAGCTAGTAAAAATAAATTTATATATTATATCTAGAAAAAAAACAATGACGGAGGAGAAAACGAAAGCTCATTACTGGCAAACAGCCGACGCCAAAACGATGACAGAATTATATAATGACACATCAAATTTCATTACAATCAGCCATCTCCTGCCATTTACCCCAAACTCAAGACTTAAAGTAGCAGCAAATGAAAAAGCTGAGTTCTAAATATATATGACGACATATAAATATATGTTTAAACATAAGTGTATGCATATTAAATAATCTTGCGATGCAAAGCGCCTTGATGTATGCAATGGATTTATATCCTTGGAAATACATAACTAACTATGTGTTAGTGACTTTAATAACGGCATTGTTCAAATTTCATTATTTATTTTTATTGCATATTAATAAACAGCTGCAACCACAACAAATGAGAGGATACGAGTCTAAACAACCACAAAGACCATGCAGACAAACTACTAGATATTATGCAGCATAAATAAAGTTGAAAGCTTAGCTAGGGCTGTTATGTACTTGCGAACAAAAGAAAAATGAATCTATCAATACACTCACATATTGAACTCACACACATACACATAAATACGAAAGCATTCAAGTCCAATCATTGCCTTCGCTCAGCGTTTAGTAGCATAGTCTGCTTTTAGGCGAACGCACGCCATATTTAATGGAAATCTTAAGTACAACGACAACGTTTACAATGCGAAACAATGGCGCAGCAAAACGGTGATAAAGTAATGGAAGCGAAATAAATTATTTGTAAAGCATAGGATAGTGAGTGAAGGGGTGCATACGTTCCGTTGATCCAAAAGAGGATGCGGAATTGAGATTAGCAATGTGATACGCGAGCCGCAGCATGGAAGAGAGAACGCACGATTGTGAGAGACAAATTGTAGGTACAGTTGCAGTTTCACAACTGCACCGCTCTGATAAATTTAATGCTCTTTCTTTTCTTTTACTTTCTGGAAACATTTTTTTCGTATAACAGACTTTTTTAATTTGATAGCAGGTACTCAGAGGGTGGTAATCTTTGCAGTAGTGGGATAACTTTTATTGCAATTGAAGAGTAAACCGTATCACGAAACGTACGCCTATTTCTTTTTCTTAATAATAATAATAATTTGGCGCTTACATTTATGAGTTTTTTACGGCAGAAATAAACTTGGCGATTTGCCAGACAGGATTCGAACCCGGCGTTGCATTATTGAAAAGAAAAATTGCGGCTCAAATGTTCCCACAACAGTCGGTTCTACGATACCGAAACGACCCGGATTTAAGTATACCCGGCCAAGGGATATCACTTCAGCAGCATTCCCTAAAATTTTAGGGGGAATGTTTTATGGTGTTGCAACAACAACAACAGCGACTAAAATATGCTTTTTCATAACAAATTTTGTTCATACAAATTCTAAACCAAGGTAACTTATAGTAAACACAAGCGTAGCAAAGATAAAGTCAAACGAAAAACTTTTGAAATAAAAACAAAAATTTTTAATCATTAAAATGTAATGAAATGAAATGGCGATAGCCTTAGGCCCACTTGCGAGAAAGCTGAGGTTATCTATTTAACTGAGAGTTTACCGTTTAAATTGATAAATTTGCTTGCACAGCAGAATTTTAGGCCTCAACTCAGAGCTAAAAATATTTGTAAATATTTTATTTAGGGTTAAATTTTTAAGCTTGTGACATTCTGTCATAAATAAATAAATAAAAAATTTTGCCAAACAAATTTTTTGAAATAAACGAAAATATTTAAAACAAAGCCCTTTTTTTCGACAATTATGTGGATGCCATTGAATGCATAGCCTCCATCTCCTTTAGCAGAGTTTATTTGTATGAAGTCTTTGAATACAAATTCTTACAGACTAAATTAAGCTAATGTACAATAGTAATTACTATGAAAAAAAAAGACCTGAGGTGATTCATTAAGGTGGCATGCGGCCACATAAGATCAGCACCTGTAGAATTTAAGAACAAATTTATATCACCACTTGCTCGAGAAATAGGAGCATTCACAATCGAATTGTCGGAGATTCTTCTAAGGATCATTGAACTGAATTTTACTAAGAAGGAAAGAACAATCAATAGTCCCAGTAATGATACTAATAAGAAATCCACACGATAAAATGGATCTTCTGCTTTCTAGGGTTTTTAAGTCAATCAACAAACATCGAGATCGGTACGATGGTAGAGGTTCTGAAAAGTTTAAGGATCGGAGCGCAAATCGTAGAAAAGCTTTTTGAACTCTCTCAAGCCGATTTGGCAATGCGAAACGATCACTTCCACGAGATTAGAGTTGAGGCATACCAACCAAGCATTTCGATGTTGTACTAGAACTTCCAAAAATTATTTTGATTTTAAATTTCAATAAATTCAAAAATTTAAAGAAAATGTCAAAAAAGAAGTTACTGGATTTATTTTATGAAAGACCATGGTGTAATAAAAACAAGGTGAAGTCAAGAAAGTGACGCCAACTGTACCTACTTATTTCTGGGCAAAATAGACAAAAAAAATCAAGCAGACACAAATGGGGAAATGTTCGCCAAAGTCTAGCGAATAACTGGTAGAGTTGTTTAATGCTATAATACGCAAGATTTTCTATCGCACAGTGAATCACAAAGAGATCACAATTATATTGCTCGCCGTATGCGCTCAACATCCAGTGATGACCCGAGCATCGATTTCAACAATTCCGATCGTAGGAGAAAAACATTTCGATGAAAACGTGTCGGAAACACAGATCATAATCATGAGCACTAAGAGCAGTCAGTGAAGATGACGGTGGCGCTGATAATGAAGCTGAAGTCGAGTCGACTGCTGAGCAATCAGAGTTAACGCTATCGGACGATAATGAGGCAGCAGTTGTAGACCACGTCGAAGCAGCACAAGAATGCCCTCAATACAAAACGAAAGTCACTAATCGCGATGATATACACTGTTTGTTATATATATCATATTGACTGGTTTCATTGCACTCAAAAAACCTGCTCTGAGTATTTAAACCTCACTTGCACCAGAACTCGGACTATTCTTTACTTGTTTTTTTATTATTTTTATTTATCATTTGATTTGAAAAAGTAGAAATAATTGTAATTAATCCATTTAGCGATTACTAAAAATAATTAAATTTATCGATAATCATTATAATTAATAATAATTATTTAAAAGCTCTGGTATTAATACATGGTGAACAGGACTTATTCATTTTGGTGTCGCAAAAGGGTGCGCGGAGCCATTTTCCTGACTATGACGAGGAATTCATTGACATTTCAACATTTCGTAGCTCAACTTTCTTGCATGCGTCACCATTGTGAATACCACTCCGAAAATCTCGTGGAATCAGATGCCTCCACCGTCGCTGCGGATGATTACAGCATAGAAAGCGATATAAACCAGTTCCACGAGGACGCGGTCGAGTAAATCGCTGGGTATAACTATTATGCGCAAGTTTCAGTTACCTGGTATGGTGTCCCCAGAATTAATGAATTGTCGAAAGACGCGTCAATAAAGTCTAGTTGCACTTTTGTGAAGTAATTATTGTTTCTGGAAGCAATTTTTATAAAAATGAATGGGGCTGAAATTTATTGCGGGCAAAACCATGCACAAGAAATGTGCAACGACTTAAAAGGTTGCCTCATTTCGCAAAATGTAAAATAACTTTTTTTTTGCAGAAGGCATTTCCGAAAAAAGAACCAAAATATTTAAATAAATCTTCAAAGCGCTGGAAATACTGCCCAAAAAGTAATAAAAACAATACAAATTTTTCCCCATATTTTCCTACTTTCAAATGCACGGCCGCAGTCGGCATGCAGAAAAAGTGAGATTATGTAAGCGACATCACATTATTTGATTACACCATGATGCAAGGCAATGTCTATGCTATGAAATTACAAACTTAACTCTGAGTTACGCAAGTGGACCTTAATATGTCTAAACGGCAACGTCAAAATTTTTGTACATTGTCTTAACCCACACATGAACGTTGTGGGAAAAGCCAATCAGCCCTACCACCAGTTCCATGGGAACATACAAAAAGGGTGTTTATTTTAGACTGATAGAACTTTAAATTGAAATAAAACAAATAAGAAATGAACTATGATGGCAATTTTTTTTTTTGTATTTAAAAGATATTTTCATGACATTTAATATTTAAAAACGACTTCTGGCATATGTCCGCCACGACTAGCTTTGGTGAATCGGATGCGATCAGTCCAATTTTCCATCAGTCCATGTTGTGGATAGATAAAGTCCAACTTGTTGAGCACGGCGCGGCGAATAGGCAAATTCGGATCTTCACCAACACTATCACTTACCGCACCAATATTTTCTTCTGTACGTACAGTTCTTTGTCTTGTTGTGTGTTTTTGATCGAGTAGAGTAAATGTTGTTCGAAATTTATCAACAGTTCGACGAATAAGCTGCTCTGTTGCTCGATAATGTGGACCATAAAATTTCAGGAAGTGCGAACAGAACACTGATTTTTAAAGCTAATTTCCACAATTTTTAAACGTTGTTGCGGCGTCATTCTATCCATGAATATTTGTCAATGCTTTGTGAACAGAAATGTCAAAACAAAATGTCATTCACCAGCTGTCAAGTGACAGCTACATATCTCTAACGAAAGTTCTATCAGTCTAAAAGAAACACCCGTTATATTCCAACAAATCTACAAGCGGTATAAAAATTATTTCTCACATTTTTTTTAAATTTTATTTTTCTGGTAAATTTATGGGAATGATTTGTTTTCATGCAGTTTGCGATAGAGCTGAATCAGAATAAATTTGTTTATACCCGAGCACACTGGTGGTGCCCAGGGTTTTATAACTGTGTTCATCAAACGGCATATAGCAACCCAGATAGATATACCAAAATTCATAGAATTAATAGCGAATTTGATTAAGCCATCCCTGTTTGTCCGTTCGTCCGTCCTACTTTCAAAATGTGCCATTAAATTTAGTTATGGGAGAACACATTTTTCGATTATTATCGATACAATTTTGAGTCGACACTGATTTGTTCGTGATTTCGTTCTTGATTTATGATAAAATTCCACATTTCATCTTTTTATTTTATTGCCCGATTTTACAAGGCGAAAGTACTTAGTTTCATCGTAATTTGCTCATAAACTAAGAATAAGCCATACATCATGATAGTGTGTCATGGATTTTTTAATCTTTTATGATACTTTCTATGTCTCTGCTTCGCTCATTAAAATACGGCGGCCGCCGTAGCCGAGTGTGTAGAGTGTGCGCGCTTCATTCGGTGGGTCCCAGATTCGAATCCTGTACGGGGCAAGTAACATCAAAAATTATAGAACAGTTTTTTTTTTTTATTGTAATAGCGGTCGCCCCTCTGCATGTATTTCTACCATAAAACAAAAACTTCTCACAAATAACACAAACATTTGCCCTTCGGAGTCGGCGTAAAACTGTAGGCCGCTCATTTTGTGTTACAACATCAAGGCGCACACCACAAATTGTAGGAGAAGTCCGGGCGAAATTGCTTAAGCGGTTATAGCGCCAATTAAGTAAGTAAGTCACTTCTATCAGGTGTACGGTGTTACACGTGACTTTTTTCTTTAAATATGGTAATGTATGGAGTAAAATATATGAATTATGTGTCCACTCGAGCACTGGAGTCTACAAAATATAATTCTGATTGGTTCTTCACATAGATGCAAGCGGCCATATCAGCAAATACCGGAAAGCTAACTTTCTTCAGCAAATTTAACCTTATCGCTAAAATTTAGGTTTGTTGAGAGAATTTGAACCTCATTTTACTCTAAATTGAAAATTTTTGATATTGAGTTTCAGTTTGATTTCGAAATGATTTTGCAAACATATGTGCATGTGTATGTTTAGACCAATGTTGCCAGATTCACAATTTTAACAGTAAATTATGGTCTTCTAGTCAAGCTTCCAATTTTCTTAAAACACCTCATAGTAAACCGTGTTTTTAGGCGTGTGGCTTTCAATAAGGCAATACTTTTTTCGGAGTTGGTCTTTTTGACACTGTTACTTGATTTATACTCAGTTTGGATTGCCATTTACAAAAATTGAAGTCAAACGACCATCAAGCGTGCGGTGAATGGGCTTAAAACGAAATGGCCACTGCTCCCCATTTTCACAAGAGCATTTTGTTCAGCTTCATCGCTCACTTTTGGTTGGTTGAATGGGTACGTTAATAAAAAGAATTGTCGCATTTGGAGTGTGGATAATCCACAACAAGCCATTGTTGAGACGTCGTTACATTTTCACAAAGTGACTGTTTTGTGTGCTCTATGGGCAGAGGGAATCATTGGACCATATTTCTTCAATAATGCTACCGTCAATGGGGAACGCTAAGAGCCGTGATTAATGACTTTTTCTTGCCTGAATTGGAGGATGTTGATGTGGACGACCTTTGGTTCTAACAAGTCGGCGCTACATGCCATACAGCGAACGGAACAATAAATTTATTGAAGGAAACTTTTGGTGAGCAAACTATCTCGCGTCGTGGGTCTGCAAGATCGTGCGATTTAACACCGCTGGACTATACTTTATGGGTTTTTGTGCAGTCGCTTGTCTATGCAGATAAGCACGAGCCGATTGACGCCTTGGAAGAGAATATTCAGCGCGTTATTGCTGACAAACGGCACCAACTACTACAAAAAGTGGTCGAGTCGAAAATTGGGCCTCTCGATTGGTAGCCGCAACAGTTTATGATGAATGGCGCGAATTACGACACATCGATTTTGATAGGCTAGAATTAACTTCGAGCACAGATATTGAGATATTTTTGGGAGTCAATTTTTAAGACGAAACTCCTCCTTTGAAACAAATAATTTCAGCTGTCTTTTGCATTCCAGTCGCTACAGCAAATGTGGAATGAATATTTTAAAATATGAGAAATAAATCAGAAACTCCAGCACTCTCTATTATTTTAAGAACCAAAGATTTCTTTAAAAAAAATATTAAGATTTTACTAAATTGGAGGAATCAAATGATATGGTAAAACAATTAATGAAACTGTATTTCATTAAAACGAAATGTGATTTAAATATTTCAGTATATAAAGACTGTTTAAGTTCAGCTAAGTGTAATTTATACTTTTTGGTGTTTGTTTTTATATTTAATAAAAAAAATAATAATTTTCTAAAAAAAAAAATCTCTTCGTTTTGAATGTTATTGTTTTCTGGTCGAAAATAGCGTTTTGTTTTTGGAAATTTGCAGGTTTTTGAAAAAAAAAAATCTAACAACACTGGTTTAGACGTTTATGTCCCGACTTTGTTTCATCATCGCCGGATACCAACTCTCACACGAACCACCAAAAATATCCAACGTTTGTTGCTTGTTGGCTCTCCAATAAAAAACAAAAACAAAAACACTTAATCGTGACCATGTAGCTTCCGACAGCGATAAATTGTTTTATGTTGCTGCTACTACACAAGATGGCAAGGCAAGTGTGTCAGCAACCAACTGAAGCGCACTACGCCTATAAGTATGCTTATGCAATTCATAAAAAACGCACACACACTCACACAAACATACTACGCAATCAAAGCTACACTTTAGCAACATTGTTGTTTCTTCAACAGCAGATGTGAAGGAAATGCGTACATAGTATATGAGTTTGAGTTTGAGTGGTAAATGGTTAGTGTATGTGTATGTGTGTGTGAGCGCATTTGGGTGTGTGTATTTAAGCGCTCCCCCGCTCATTTCCTGCTGCCATTGTGCAGTATTTCCTCTCTGTTCGCATGAGTTTGACTTAAAATGTTGCTGCAAATGGCTAAAAGAAACGAATGGGCATGGTGCGCTTATTAGCAAATGTACAGTTACTCACAAAAGTATTTTCCTTTCAGTTTTTTTGTATTATAATAAAAAATTTGTATTTAATCTTTACCTAAATTTCAAATTTTTTATCAAATTTTTTTAAATTTTTTTTAGTATGCAGTTTTTTTTTGCTAGTGTAATAAAAAGTAGTTTTCAGGTAGCTAGAAATACTCTTGAATTTTGATATTTTTTTTGCCTCCAAACTTTTTTAACAGAAAAAATTTTTTTTTTTTCAGAATTTTTAAATACCAATTCTATTATATGAAAATGCACGTTTAAAGAAGCTAAAATTTTTCGTTGATTTTTGAAATATTTTATTGTGAAGGGTGTCACACTTTTTTCCATAAAGAATCAAATTTTGTATGGAAGGAAATTTTTGTATGGAAGACCATTTTTTGTAGGGCACCGCCATCAAAAAAAAATTTAAATTGAAATTTATTAAGTTTTTCTAAAAATTCTGAATAACATATTTGTTGTTGTAAAAATTTCTTGAATTTTCCAATTTTTTCTACAAAATTCTAAATGTGTTTTATATGGCGTTTTTTATACGGTTGCGGGTTACGGTTATATTTTTATTTAAAAAAATATGATTAAAACGTTGTTGTGTGATATATTTTTTAACCAAAAATTATCGTTATTTTTGGATTTTTATTCTACCGATCATAATTGATCGACATTTTTTTGCTTTCAATTTTTCGATCAAAAACAATCGTTGTTCTTGTATTTAAAACTTTTCACTCATATTTTGTCCATATTTTGTGATACTTTTTTGGATCAAAAAACATATTATGTCATCGAAAAATTGTATATAAAAGAGTAACGATTAATTTCGATCGAAGAAATAAAAAATATCGATCAAATATGATCGGAAATTTTTCAATGATTATTCTTAATCTTAAAAATTGAAATTTAAAAATAACGATTAAACTTGATCGAAAAAATATAAATCCAAAAATGAGGATTATTTTTTATCGAAAAAAGTCACAATATAACAATTATGCAATTATCTACAACAAAAATCTTCTAAATAGAAATAAGACCGGATTTGTATAGCGTATGGCATAAGGGTTAGATCGATATATGCGAGTTTTGTTTTGAACGAATTATTGCCAATCACTTTTTGATCCGAAAAAATCAAAATAACGATTATTTTCGATCGCTTATTTTTTATATGAAGAGCTAGACTTTTATTTAAAAAATAAGTAAAGAAGAGTCTAGGTTCAGATTCAACCGAACTTTAAATACTCGGAGAAAGTTTTTATTTCAAATCAACTGCACTTCGCTTAATACTCTTAATTGAAATATAAACAAACAAACCAATAACAAAAACTGGTCAAATAATAGTGTACATATTTTCTTCACATGACTGTACATATGTACATATACATTTATATTTTTATGAACATGCAACATGCGTTCGAGTATCGCAGCTAGCGCGCATAATTAAGCCGTTCTGAGTATTGCATTTTAATTACGTTTTCCACAATTACTACCCTCTGAGATGCAAATATCTGTTTGGAGATTTTGAACTCGCTAAGGGAGGGGTGGGTTTGGTTATGTTTTTTTTCCAATATCTCGAAATTAGTAAAAGAGTGACTGAAGTGAAGCTTCATTTTTCTATTTCTCCAGCATAAGGCAAAGCGGATAATGGAGCGCCGAGTATAACGACGAGCGAATCGTTGAGCAGAGCGTGGGAAGAGCATCGATTCGCTCCAACATTTGCGTTTGTTATTTTGTTTTATTAATGGATTTGTTTGTATTTGAATTAAAACACCGCTAACTAATTCATCAGTATTAATTTTTTTATAATTTCCAAACAGTAAAATTCAAAAGAAATGAAAAAAAAAAACAGATAGAATTCAAAACAATGGAACGAAAGTGATAGAGCATTGAGCATAGCGGTGAACTTTAAAATCGACGCGTCCTTTGTGTTATCGACGCTATACTCACCGCCCCACTATGACCTCTGCCTAAGACTACGGTTTCTGTGACAGCGAATTTTACTCGCGCGAATACAACAAGTTCGCATGATTTTCTTAATGCCTGCGTTTTTTTTTTCTTTGTTGTGTTCGGGTGCGTTAGTTTTTATTTGTGGAGCTTGGAGATGAGCACTGAAGCGAATTGATACAGGAATAGAAAACAAAATATTTTTAGTAGCACACAAGACCGGATGTCTTTCGATAAGATTTTATAAAAATTGGAAAAATTATATTAGATAATTTTGGAGCATTGAAGAGAACAAACGCAGTTGAAAAAACCAAAATTGTTATTAACAGCTCTGGCGTTTACAATGCCGTTTCTGAAATATTTTTAGGAACTACTTTACCATTTTTTCTTGTTTATTATTCCTCAATATTTTTTAGCCTATTATTTTCCATACCTTTGCTTTTTTTCAAAATTTACCTGGCAATTTTTAACCGTAATGTGCAAAAAAAAACGTTGTAGCTCACAACTTTATTCGCGGCGACCATTTAATTGCATTGGGTGAAAATTTTTCAACTGGACTTCGGAAAGTTCATAATTGGGACACTTTATAGATGTCAAAATGGTTTTGAGGATTTTTTTTTGTTTAAAAACTTTCATTTTTTTTTTTAACTCATTTTCGTCTGAAGTATTTGGAAGCGCAGGGGCATATAAACTTAAAAAAAATGTTTAATTAGAAACGAATTTTTTTTTTTAAATTAAAATGGGTTTTATTAATAAAGTTGCAATAAATAAATGAGTAGTAATTATCTGTATCCACATGAAAAAGATGCATATGTCGAATATAATAGTGGAGACAGACTCAATTTTGAAAAAAAAATGGTTTGGTCTACAGTTATGAAGTCAAATATTTGTGCAATCACAATTTGAAAAAAATAATTAGAAATAAAATTTACGTATAATTTAGTTCTAGCCAAGAATGAGAGAATACAGTATTGCGCCTTCCACGGACAGCTTGCTAGTCCCCTTTTTGTCGATATTTTATTTATTGTATTTTTTTGCCTTTTTTTTTTGGTTTTTGTTTGCCTTTCTATTTGTTGTATATATTTTGAAACGATTTTCCATCTTCCCTCGTCAAGTTTGGTTTGGAGACACCCTGTTTTCGCTTTGCACCATCTTCAGTGCCATTTTTCGTTCCACTTTTCATTTTCGGCAGCAACAACCACACTTTATGTGGCTTACTTGGGTGAAGTGGTTACCCTGCTGGCACTAAGTAAATTGTGGTAAGAAGAAGTATGATGAGGAGATGAGGTGATCTTCGAAAAACCAGCTATAACTTCTACCGCTGTAATGTTTTTTTTCAATAGCACTGAGCTCATTAAAATATTGTTGATGTTTTTCTTTTATTTTGCACACACAATGCCAGCAGAACTTTCGATCCTTCCATCATTTTTGCGCTTGTTCCCCTTCTTTTTTAGAATATTTCCTTTGCTCTGTCTGGCTTATAGGTCCGAGGCCTACCCCGAAATGTCAAAGTTGCTGAAAACCCCTACGTTGCAAACTCTCGTTCTATGCAGATACGACTTCTAAAATTTCCAGAGTCAAAATCAACGGAAAAAAAATTGTGACTTAAGCCTCAGCTATGCAAGCCAAATTATCGAGAAAAAAAATCAAAGATATCTTAACCCAGCTGAAGGCAGAATCAATGGCATTTTCGAATCAGCCACTCAATGTGCAGAAGCTATTGGAATGGAGCCAGTAGTCTCTCGACGAGTAAGTATGATGTCAAAAAAATCAGGACAACTACACTGGAAATGCTGAAGAATATTATCGGTGGTCGATTTTCATACCATCTTGGGATCAGCATTTAGAAGAGCTTAATTTAAGATTTATGGAACACAAAGAACTACTATCCAAAGATACAAAATCTGAATTTATTGAACACCTAAATTGGGCATAAAGAAAAACAAAAATGTGCGCCAGCAAATTATACGAGCACTGGTATTTAGAATTACACAAAAAATACAACATTTTGAAAATAAGTTCACCCAGCGAATTTAATCAGCTGTTTGTTCAACAACACATTATGTATATGAATTTGCCTTGTTTTTGCCGTAAAAGATAAACGAGAAATAAATGCCAAAATGATATAAAAAATTTTACAAAATTACCAACGTGTATTCAGTAAGGTAGTGGCAATACCAATAGCGAATTTATTTACAAAACTTACAAGGCGAATTCATACCAGGTGACGCTTTGCACAACAACAAAAGTGTACACTAATAAATTTGTACGCGCAATAACAATGAGAATCGGTGCGAATTACAACAACTACATAGTTTTGACATTCAGTCCAGCAAGCGAATTCACTCAGCTGCTTTCTCAATACAACCTTATATGAATTCGCCTTGAAAACTTAGATGTATTTTGTTTTTTGGTTTTTGGTGTGGCAATTGTCAAAGTCAGCCTAAGGCGAATTTGTTGGGCGAATAGAAAACAAACAAACTTACAGTGTCGAGCAAAACCTTTTTACAAAATTAGCAATCTTTATCAGAATACATTTTTTTTTGTAAATTTTATATACAAAAATATTTCTTACTATAACCAAACTCCTTTTAATTAATATTTCAAATTAAGTGAAAAATGTATGATAACTCCAGACATTTTTATCAAAATTTTAAAATTTTTAGAAGTTTTTAGAAATTTTTTGAGAATGCAGTTTTTAGCTTATTTAATTTCAGTATGAAAAGTTTCCAAAGCCAAAAAAACTTCTAAAACATCAACGATAGCTTCTAGCTTTGCAATTCATTATATTAAAATTGGATAGGCTATAAAACTGATCACTCAAAAACTTTAAACATCTACGAAATAACTGAAACATTTGTGTGAAGTTTTGAGTTTTTATAAATTAATTATAATGCTTGAAATATTAATTTACATGATTTTTGTTACAGCATGAAATATAGTTTTATATAAAATTATCGAAAACAAAATTTATTATGAAAAACCTTGCTAATATTGTAAATTCTCACCCCATTCGACCAGTTGTTCTCACCAGTGTAAACGATTTGCTAGAAAAAAATCGAAAGCGAGGCGAATTCATATAAAGTGAAGTTATTGAAACAGCTGATGTATATTTCTCTCCCCATGACATACAATCCTCTATTATCTTTTATAGTGGCATCCCAAAATTGAAAAATGTATGAGTGTGCATTATGCCACCACCTTGTATGAATTCGCCTTGATCGAAAATTTTATTGTAAACAAATATTCAGTTTGACAATCCTTACACAAAGGTAAGGCGAATTCAAGTGCAATAAATCAAATCTGCTGTTCTCTTAACTACATCAAAATTACTTTAAAACACATTCCCGTTTATTTCTTAAAGTGAAATCCAAGGCGAATTCATATACGGCGATAGCACCCCATGGACTAAATTCTTGTTCCGCAATTCGCTGGGTTATTTTGCTTACACAAACCAAATACACGAGCAACACTGGGCGAATTCAGATTTTGACAAACAAAATATATGTATGACCAATACTAGGCTAATTTAGATTTAGGCATTTCACTTGCAAAACAAAACATAAACCAAATCCACAACGGTTTCACCTTGGTTCTCTTGCTATCACATTCTATGGGTCCAACTTGGTGACCTCAATAAAACCAACTCATATGAGTAAGTGAAAAGAAATCGCCAAATTCTGTGGTTATTTTCTACAGTGTACTGAGCTTAGTTGGGATAGAAAAAAAAAACTCTTCCACATAGCAGTCAAAAATTGAATCACTTGGCTTCGTTCAATTTATGTAACTTCATCTAAAAATATTTGAAAAACCATAAAGTTGGAATTCCCAATCTCTACAAATGTCTAGAAGGGATTTTGACCCACCAAATAAATCCCCTTGATGATTACGCCCTATCAGGCATTCTCACACACCCTGAGGCAGTGCAGCGTTGGACGAGCCTCCAGCTCCTGCACATATTTAACTTATTTATATACGTACAATGTACTTATTTACATACCGACTCATACATTACAGTATTTACTGCCACTTCTTCTGCTTTTGTTTTCGTTTTCGTTGTGCATTTCCATTGTATGCACATTTGTCCTACGTTAGCTGGATACAGACTGGCACAATAGTCGCCCTTGAAGGCGGATGTAAACGCTCACGAGGATAAACACGCATGCCTCTGTGTTTATATACGTTTATTTGCATTGTAGTTGTACCTACTACGTGTTGACGTTATATATTGCTTCCTGTTGCCTGCTATAATGGGTCAATGAGTTAAGGACGCTGGAGGGCGATGCTTGTCATTTGAAAATTAACTGACTGCTCATTTCATATTGGCTACAATAGCATCGGGGTTGAATTGTGGTGGGGGAGGAGAGCAGGGGAATTGCGAGTGTGTGTGTGTGTGCGTGTGGTTGAGCTGAATTGTCCAGCAGCTGCAATGATTGCATAATAGCAGGTTAATTGTGTTGAGGGTTATCGCAATGATTGAGAAATAAAAATCAAAGCAAAAAGAACAAAAAGAACACTCACTAGATTAACACAATTTAAATGAGGGAAAACAGTACAAGAGCGAAAACGCAGTTAAATTAGGCGTATATTTTCCTCGTGTGTCACCTTCATGACATTTTCTTATAAACAAAAATTTAAAAAAAAATTTTAAATTAAAAAAATGCCGCTTCACAACAAATTCTGGTATCACTACTTGATGTATTCTAGTCAATAAAATAGTTTGAAGTTTTTTTTCATCAATTCAAGATATTATATTCTTCCACTTTTCCTAGACAAATGTGTACAATAATTAGATCCTTGAATCAGATGGCAGTCAGTCTATCGGGGTAATTGAAAAGCTGCATCCAAGCATTTTGACGTCTTCATTTCATTTTTAAATGGATTAAAGGGGTTTTTTCATATCTTTCACGTTTCACGTTCAGTTAAATGGAACGCCGGATAAGGTATCACTCATATTTAAATAGTTTTATTGGCAACATTTTTTAAAATATAGCTATTTCATATATGTAACTTGTGTATCATTTTATTAAAATCGAGTTTTCAAGCAGGTTACAACCTTTTAAATGTTATTGTGTAATCCTTGAACTCGGCGAATCGAACAATTTGGCATCCATATTTGCATATTTTATATAAAACTTTAGTATAATTTAATTTAATTCAAATTTTCAAACAAGTGGTACTCCTTTTCAAAACAAAGGTATACACTTTGTCCTCGCCCTGACGAACCGTTTAATGCCCACATTTTAATATTTTAAATAAGTTGTGTATAATTTAATTCAATTTGATTCCTCAAGCAAGTGACAAGCCTCTCCTAAGCAGCCTAAATACTTAACGACCTATTTTCATATCTACCAAATACATGTGCATACAAAATTTCACATAAATTGGCAGAGTCGCTTCGGATGAGTTCGTGAAGCGCCAACCCACTGATACGAGTAACAGCTGATTATATTTGTAAGCAAACGTCATTAATTACTACGAAGCAAAAACAAAGTAATTAAAAAGGTTTCTTAAAACAAACCTCTATTAAGAACGAACCCGCTTGGATCCCAGCTTTTGGGATAGGCTCACACGTAATCTTAGCTGAATATTTTTCTGTTTTGAAAATGCAATAACAGATCTTCTTGCCTCAATACAGTCAAAAATCACTCTGAGTTAAATTTTTGTGCCGGGCTTCAAGCCCAAAATTCACCAGCGACGGTGACCAATCCTTCAACGAAACAATAAGTAATTACAGTACACTACTTATAATAAAGGGTCTTGCAATAGGGACGCTACAAAAGTAGACTGATAGTGACAGCAAACGACGCCATATTTTTCCCCGCTCTTTTGACATTTCTCTTCGGTAAGGTTTGCCATTTCATCATGGAAAGATATACGATCCAACAACGAGTCGAAATTATTAAAATTTACTACCGAAATTCGGAGTCAATGGCCTCAATTTCAAAAGCGCTACGTCCAATTTATGGGTCAACATTGCATCCCGAAAAAATTACGGTTGCTTCTTCCGTGATGATCAAGACCGGCACGTTACTGTGAATGGGAATCGCTACCGCTCAATGATAACCGAATATTTTTGGCCAGAATTGGATAATATGGACGACTTGGACAATATGTGGTTTCAACAGGCCGGCGCCACAAGCCACACAGCGAATGTCACAATCGATTTATTTAAAACCAAGTTTGGTAAACGTTTTATCTCACTAAATAGCCCAGTCAATTGGCCGCCTCGGTCCTGCAATTTGACGCCGTTAGACTATTTCCTGTGGGACTACGTCAAGTCTATGGGCTATGCCAACAAGCCAGCGACGACTGATGAACTTCGTACGAATATCGAATGTGAAATTGCAGCAGCATCGGCCGATTTATGCTTGAAAATCGTCGAAAATTGGGTTCCGCGTCTGGACTTCTGCAAGCGTGCCCGTGGTGCCCATGCAAAAGAAATCAAGTTCCATACATAATGGCATCGAATGTACTTCCACAGGAATAAAGAATTTAATTCATATCCCAAACCCTTTTTGTTTTGCTTAAAAAAAACTTTTGCAGCGTTCCTATTGCAAGACCCGATAAATATTTTTAAATTTAACTGAACTACCAGAAAATAATTCGTTGTTTGGCTGTTGTTCCAGTGATTACTCTGCATCGGATTTTTAATAATACAAAACAAGGAGAATTCATATCAGGTGGTGTTATAAATACAACTACAAAATTTACATACATTTTGTTTTTGCTTCTGCATAAGAGTTGTCAAAAATTACACACAGTTTGTTTTGCTTTTACGGCTTTTGAAAGCTAAAACTTTAAGCCGAAAGGATTTTATGATCTGAGATGATTTTTTTGAAAACCCCCTATTTTTTATTAAAAAGAGAATTAAAAATGTTATGTGATTTCAAATTGGTGCAGCTCATCTAAAACTTAATAGTATTACAAAGTAATTTTGTTGGTCTCTTAAAATATTCTAGGATCATTCCTTTGTACCCGAGTAGCCAAAGAGCTCTAGGTAAGATAACGAATTGCATGTAAAGCAACAAGACTAACTCGGAAAAATATGTATGCGAGTTGAGCCAACTCGGTAAAATTATATCCGACCTGAGAGGTAGTGTTGGGAAGTGAAAAAAACCCCCGCTATTGTGAATGAGCCGTAAGAAAATAAGTGGGAAATTTTAGATTAAAACCAAGTAATTTTTTTTTTGTGTAGATGAACCAAAAATTTGCCAGCACACATATTTTCAGTTCTTAAATAGCACTAAATAAATTTCATGTTTCATAAAAGATGCTAGCAGGGTTGCTTTTGCTACTAAAGGAAATTTTATTAGAGTTGGAGTATTGGAGTGTTCTTTTGCAAGTCGATTACATTAAAAAGAGGTTTTAGAATTCCGATGGAGAAATAGTACCGATTTTTTTGTATGGGAAGTGATGCACGCAAATTTCTTCAAATACAGCAAAAAAAAAAGTAAAAAATTAGTATACCACTCTATTGCTAGTCGCAAAATGTGCACACAAAAAAAAAATTATTAAAGTCAGTTTAGTACTTTCAGAGCCAAAGCGTTACAAACATTCGGCATATAATCAATTTTATTTATATACATACTCGTATATTAAAAAGTATAAATTTTATGAAAATTAAAAAAGTGTGTTATTTTCATTCGTTGCAAAGACATGAAAAGAAGAAAACAAAATGGTCGAGTGTGGTATTCAAGTGGAACTAACTGACGGCAAGCAAACAACAAAATCAAAATACCAAGTCAATGATATGCAACCAATTGGTATGCGATAAGTTGAAACCCGGTAGCGTATTTTAGTACTGACTACTTAAATTTCTTGATTATTTCATGCTGGGTATGCGCATACACTATGTATGAGAAACGCGTAAATCCAAAAAAAAAAACATAAAATAAAATTTAAATTGCATACGGTTTCAGTCAAATTTGTAGAAGTTGGCCTTGTAGAGCAATAAAAACGCATTGTAATCATTTAAAACGATACGAGTACAGTAAAAAAATATACCAAAAATAAATGCTCAAAACGAATTAAAAGTATTAAATATTTAAACGTTCAGGACGTTGAAGTTTTCACAAAAACAAGCAGAATAATAATGAAACAACTGTCGCCTGCCACAGACACAGCGGATAAGGGTCATAGAGAAAATTGTTGGGGAAAAAGTTGTGTGTGAACATTAGTTGTACAAACATTTTAATTGATGAAATTTCATTGTAAAATAACATATACAGTCATGTGGAATATATTAGCAATAAATGGAACAGAATACAGAGAGTGAACAAATACACACGCACACATACACATCTGTGGTATCACAGCACATACTACAAAATGGCAACTCCATGGCAATGTTTTAAAGGTTAAGAGTAAAGTTCCAATGGCACATAGGAGGAAGGGTCAAAGTTTAGCTTTATATATCTATGTAAAGCAAGCTGTCACTCTTGAAGTTTTTGTTTTCGTGGTAGAGAGGCTCATTCTGACGTCCTCAACCTTTTTCTATAATTTGGCGCTTACATCTTAGCTTGATGTTAAGCCGCACTTCTCCTACAATTTGTGGTGTGCGTCTTGATTTTTCGCCTACAATTTTACGCCGACTCCGAACGGCAAATGATTTTTGTGAGTAGTTTTTTTTTTCATGGCAGAAATAAATTCGGCGGTTTGCCATTCTGCCTGGCAAGAAGTGACCGCTATTAGAAACAAACCTCTGTTTTATAATTTTCGATGTTACACGCGCCGGCCAGAATATGAAGCCGGGACCCGCTAAGCACTCGACTACTCGGTGGCCACCTTTTAGTGCAAATAAAAACAGGAAAGGACGAGCCTAATATCGCATTCAAATTAGCGCTTTAAACCAGTTAAATCACTTGTAAATTATTGTTGGAAATTACATGTTTCGAAAAACAGTTCGATAAATCGCCGCATACTTGTTGGCGCACCATTCCCAAATACACAAAAAAATATCAGTTCCTACAGGAGCAACCTATTAAAATACCCATATCAAAGAAGTTGCATACTTTCGCCGGATATGCCAACAGAATATTTTAGCTTATTTCACCGTAAGAACAAATTTGACATTTACTGATTAATATTAGAATCTGATTGGATCCAATTGGTTTATGGTGTGGTGAAATAAGCTAACATTTCTTACCACAGGATAATTTCACTAATGCAACTTCTTTGTAATAAACGTCCTTTGCCCATATTTTCTCGCGGTACTGACTTCATTTGTTCATTTCATGTGCGCCCTTCTGTTACAGGCCATTTAATAAGTTAAATTTTGAATGTGGTATAATTTGTAGTATAATTTCGGGTGCAACCGGCGCAAATTTTTTTTTCAAATAAACGGTACTTGTTAAATGTGAAATGTGTGTCCCTTACAGGTGACCAAAAAACTCAAGCGATCCTTATAAAATTTTTAAAGAAGGGGCCCGACATTGGATATATATAAATTTAAAAAAGTGGGTGGTGCCACGCCCCCGTGGAAGAGAGTATTTGAATTCGATTTATATCTGCAACTATTAATAAATATTTAGATACAAAAAAATATTTTAATTTATTTAAAAAAAAAAACAGTTACATTAAATAATTACTGTTCTATGATTTCGGTGGAGGGGTTGAAACCCAAAAGCCCCGTAGATGTAGGGTTTACACACTTTAGGTATAAACTACTTGTTATTTTTATGAAATGGTTTAGTTTGTATTGTTCATTCCAAGGCGGATTCATATCAGGTGGTGTTATTAATACAACTACAAAAATCCCAAGTATTTTGTTTTTTGCTTCTGCGTAAGAGTTGTCACATTTTACTACACCTCATATGAATTCCCCTTGGTTCATTAATTTTCTTATTGGTTGATACTTTGTAAAGGGAAAATTTTGAATTATTTAAATTTAGATTTTCATAAAATAAAGTTAAAACAAATATTTTAACGATGTATTATATATATTTTGTAAAACGAAATTTTTTTAAATTCAAATTTAGATTTTGATTAATAAGGAAAATGAATGGACAATACAAAATAAATAAATAAATAAAATAATCACAGTTACTTGGGTGCGCCAATGACCACGTCAAATGTTTTGAGATATAATTTGTGATGTAATCGTTCAGAATTGGAAAGCCATAAACTAAATTAAAGCTGTTTTCAACAAATTTATATAATTTAGACACTAACGATAAAAGTAATTCAAAGAACTTTTCGGAAATGATAGAAAAATTAAAAATATGGAATTTTAAAAATTCAAAAAAAAAAAATATCCAATAGTTACACTATTATCGGTTTAGACGCAGAAGTTGCGTAATAAATGACAGTTTTTTAGAAAAAATTTTCAAGAAAATCGATTCGTACAAGTTTTTTTGGGAATCAACATTTTGTACTAAACATTTCTTAATCTATACAAATACGGGTTTAAGTTCTTTTACTTCTACATTCCAAAAACATTTTTCAAAATAAGAATTTCAAAACACAAATGGTCCAAATCAGTAAACTTTTCGCAAAATTCTATGCAATAAAAAAACAACGCTGTTCTTCAAAAATCGATAGCTCGCAAACATCTAAGCAAAAAAAAAAAATTGAAAAAAAACAGAGATGATTCTTTCAATTGGTGGTATAACATAAAAAATTATGGCAGAAAAATTGGAGATGCTAATCAGACTTCTTTAAATTCCATAACTGGCGCTTTATTTACATAACGTTGAACAGAAATTCGAACATTAAAGAAAATCTACTGTTCACAAGATGAGCACAACGTTCAAAAGTATCAGAAAAGAAATTGTTAAACAAGAATTCTAGGAATAGAAAAAGTAAATAAATTCCATGAAAGTATTACAGTTTTAAGAATTTGAGGGTGTTCTGCAATTCACTTTCACTCGGAAATGTTCACTTCAGACGGCAGTTTCGGAAAGTCAGAATTCACGAATTCACTCGGAAGTGAAATGCAGAGGATTTCCAATGAAGTTGTACCAAATTTGGTACAGTTTGTTCAGGTACTCTCATAGATATATCAATTTACTTTTAGTGGGCGGTGCCACGCCTATTTCGAAAAATTTTGTATTTCGTAGATTTCTTCTTCCAACCCGTTCCTGCATATGAATTTCTTTCTCCTTTAATACTTGCCTTTAATATTTGCTAAAATATTGAATTTTTTTTAATTTTGGTAAATTACCGTTATATGAGAAGTGGGCGTGGTTTTTTACCGATTCTTACCATTTGCGGATCTTTGCTTAGGTACTTATTTAAAATACAATATGTGTAATAAAATTGGTAGAGTTTGCTCACACAGCTTCGGATACACCTATTTGCTTTAAATGGGGATGTTGCCACGTCTATTTTTCCACAAAAAAATTATCCACTTATTTCCCTATTCAACCTAATCCTATATATCAAAACTAAGCAAATTATATTTAATAGTTACTGAAATATTTGAATTATCACGACGTAGTTTTTTTACGATGTCTCCCGTTTTTAATAGCATCGCGAGAAACTACCGGAGGTTATTTTATTTCTAGGGTAGTTGTATTTAATTATTTTATAGTCAGATGTAACTGAGTTCTCAGTTTTGACTGTCAGCTTCCATTGCGCAAATATATCTGGATTATTCCTATAAATTTTTTTTAAGGAAACCTTCTTTTGTGTCAGTGATTTTTTTAGTTACAATTGAATAGAGTAGGATATCTACTCAAATACCTAATCCGGTTTCATACGAACATCAGTTTTGAAATTTAAACAACACTGTTGTTTTATCCAACGTAAATATCGCTAACTAATTAACGGGAAATTTTTGTGGTTTGGAATGCAAAAAAAAAACAAAACCGTAAAGCAATTTTACGCGAACGTATTTATGGCACAAACTGGGACAAAAACTTTTAGCCTGTAACCGTGTACAAAAACTAAAAAAAGCTTAAAAACCCAATTTCGAAAAAAAACTACACAAACAAGCGTGTAAAAATTGGTACCTACAAAAACACCAATGTTTCGACAGATCGGTATTCGACTGCAAAAACCGCCAGCTGTAAAAAGAAATTACAGCAATAAGTAAGAAGAAAAAAAACAGAACAAGTATAAAAACAATTGTGCGTACAAAGACTAACTTTTAACAATTTTCACTTTGCTTTTGTTTCTTTGCAGAGTTCGTTGTCATTATTTTTTTTTTTTTTTTTTTTAGTTAGCAGCCAATCTCCCACAACATAGCTACACAAACAAAATGGCTGTCAGTTGCGTCAAAAGGGATGACACATTTTTTTCACTCCATACAATTTTATGCATTTCTGCTAATGAGCAATTTAGGACTTCCAAAGCAACTCTGTGTCATTAACAGGAACCACTAGCTTAGCTTGGATGAGTTCAGAAAATGTGTACTACGTATTTTGACTGCAGCGAACAACAATTGAAAGTTATGCATTTAGGCGAGTCAAACGCAGGCACACAACACACATCCACTCATAAAACAAATCGCATACTCTTTGAACTTTAACTGTGCTATGCTATGTGCGGTGGCCATGTTTTTTTTTTCTTTTTTTGTTATTAAAATACAATACAAGCTCAGGCTGCACGACAAAGGAGAAAAACTACAATGCGAATAAAGCAATGCGTGTGTGTTTTTTTTTATTCTGTTTTTTTCATACAAAAATTTGGAAAAGACGTGAAATGTTCAAACTTGGTCCACGGAAACTATTGGGTGATTCACAAGGTGTCATAATGTGTCATAAATCACAAAGTTATAAAATTTTAAATTGCAAAAGTTATGTTTTTGGATTGCATTGAAACAAATTATTAAAACTAAATAATTTTGTATTATTATTTTTTTTTTAATTATATACTTATGACACCTTGTGAATCCCCCAAATAAATTGTGTTTTTTTTTTAAATAACCACTTTAGGAATTTTTGAAGTGAAACTCACTGCTGCTAATTTTTACATCGCGTAACAAAAGTAGCATCAGAATCGCTTTACTAATGCCACTACTAATTTCTACCACTATTTTTACTAATGCTAGTACTAATATCTTCCACTATTTTTACTTATTTCTATCACTATTTTTATTAATGCTTCTACTAATCTTTACCACTATTTTTCCTAATTTCTACCACTATTTTTAGTAATGCCGCTACCAATATCTACCACTATTTTTACTTACTTCTACTACTGGTTTTATTAATGCTGCCACTAATTCCTACCGCTATTTTTACTTATTTCTACTACTAGTTTTATTAATGTTGCCACTAATTTCTACCACTATTTTTACTAATTTTCTCCACTATTTTTACTAATTTATCCGATTATTTTTACTCGTTTCTACCAATGTTTTCACTTAATTCTTCCACTATTTCTACAAATATACACTACTTTTATTAATGCTACTACAGTTTTTTACCACTATTTTTACTAACTTCTTCCACTAATTGTACTAATTTCTACCACTATTTTTTAGTAGCATCTACCACTATTTTTACTTATTTCTTTCAATATATTTACTAATGCTGCTACTACCAATATCCACCACTATTTTTACTTACTTCTACCACTATTTTTACTAATACTTCTACCACTTTTTTTTACTAATGCTACTACTAAGTACTACGACTATTTTTATCAATTTCTACTACTTCAAAGAAGTTTTACTTCTGGCTCAAGTGTGTCTTTTTTTTTGTTTTTTTTTTGACATCGAACAACGAATTTTAGTTTTGATCAAGAAAAGAAAAAAAATCAATATAAGATAATTACTTAAACCCAAAGCAATAGAGAACGGATGGTCACCGTATGTATAATATGTACATAGTTCTATGTAAGTAATGCACTCACCTAATACTGTCGCAATTAATGCGAGTCCACCGTGTCGTATGATGAAAATGCGAAAGTTTATTGCCCACAATTGGAAAAGTTTTATATGTAATTAAAAGTTCCAAAATCGCTTCCAAGCATGTGGATCTTATTTGAAATTGCTCCTGTTCGTCCACCATATTCTCATCGTAAACTTTATTGATTAATAGCAGGAATGTCATAAAGTACTCTTCGAATTGTTGGCGTGTAGTAAAACCAAATATTGATAATCTGCAATAAAAACAAAAGCACACACACAAAAAGGGGGTTAGAGCAGGGTAGTATGAATGATGGTTAATCAAGTTGTTGTAAAATAAATACATTCACAAAGTCAGCACACTTTCGTATAAGTTAATTGTAGCTATTAATTGATTCAACTAAGTTTTGCGTAAAAGTTTAGTTAATTAAATAAATGAGTCAATGTCATCAACGCTCTCGGCGCCACATTGTAAATTAGTCAATTTATTGATACGCCAGCGGGCAACACACAGATTAGCCTTTATGGTTTTTCCACAAAATACTTAACTTATAATAATAGGCAGTGAATGAACTATTCTGGAAGGGTCGAAGAAGCCCAACGATAAGTGATATGAAGCACAACAGAGAGTTAAGATGCTTTCAATTTCTTTAAGTCAATATACAATTTACTTATTCCATTTGTATCACTAAAAATTTACTGAAATCTTTCGAACTGCTAGAACGGTGTAAGTCGAAAAATTTTTAATCGTATGTTTCATATAAGGTGTGATTTTTTAAGAGCTATCTGAAATTTTAAATAAAAAAGCAGGTATAATTCAGAAAATTGCATGAAACCTTTGAATCGATAGTACGGTTGATATACATAGTTTAATGCTTGAATATTATTTTATGCAAATGTTCGCTCAAATACTCCATCCGCTTAGTCCAATTTTGGTATAATCTTGCCGACATTTCGGCCGGTATCTCACGAATAAATGATGGCTTCCAGTGCAACAATCGAAGCAGGCTTATCACTATAGACATGAGTCTTAACATAGCCTCACAAAAAATAGTATAAAGATGTTAAATCGCATGATCTAGGCGGCCAATAGGCAGACCCCAAACATGAACGGTTCACGGAACTTTCCAACTTTTCAAGAGCCCATTCATCAAAAATGTGGCGTTGTTGTAGCTCGTTTGGCTTCAATTCTTGCACAAGCTGTATTTTGAAAGGCTTCAACCTCAATTTTTCCGCAAAATTTTCAACGTAGTAGAGTAGCAGAGACCCAATTGCTGAGAACGACGGCGTATCGATAATTCACGGTCATCACAAACACTGGCCGATACATCTGCGATATTTTTCTCAGTTCGCACACTACATACATAAGCCTGTTGGTGGTTTAATGTCCAACAATGTAAATTTGGTGGGAAATTTAGTCACAGTAGACCGAATAGCCGACTCAGTAAGTCGATTAAACTTCCCATAAAATGGAAGAAATGCCCGATGAAGACAATTCGTAGTTAAATTAAAAACCAAACTGAAGATGTTTGATGCTGACACGAGACATGAAACGTGCGCGAGCTGTCAGAAACCAGTGTTGCCGAAAAGAAAATAACTTTAAAAAAACGCCCTTCTAAGATCAACTAAAAGGAAACCCATTATTTTTCCATTAGGCGGCTTTAGTAAATATCAGTACAGAAAGTTGTACAAATTAAAAAACGCTCATTAAGTGCATACAATTTGGTTTACTTTTATTTTTACTTTCATTAATATAAAAATATATATTTGTAGTGATGATAGGAAAAGAAATTATTTCAAATTATTATTTGCTGTCCGTACGCGCGAACTTTTCTTGAGCGGGCCGTCATCAAGTTTTGTACAATGGTTTTGTTCACGTTTTTTGGTTTCCCAACTTTCAAAATTCTGCACAGCCCCAAATTTCGCTCAATTGTTCGCAACTCTGGTACATTAGGAAGATTCAATTCTTTTCTTACGTAATGCCCGATGTTGTCTTCGAACCAATTTCAGGTGACATTAGCATAATGTGCTGGAGCTAAATCCGGCCAAAGTACAGTTGGAAAATTATGATGACGTTGGAAGGGCAGGAGACGATTTTGTAGACACTCCTTCACGTAAATTTCAGTGTTGATGGTTCCCATAGTGAAGAACGTCGTCGATTTATACCCACATTCACAAATAGCTTGCCACATTAGAACTTTCCTATCTGGATGTTTTTTCCCCGATTCAGAAATGTTACCCCCAGTGTCTTCAAGTCCATTTTCAAATAAGTTTCGTCGTCCATAACCACACAAAAATGGAAATGCTTTTTTCACTTCGTTTTGGAACTTTTTTTCTTTTATACCATTTCACTTCTTAATTAAAGTGACTTGGACATGTGTGGTTTTAGCTTTCTAAGTGTGGCTATTACTTTCTTCTCCAACCGGATGTCTGCTGATCCATTTTGGCGGCCACTTCTTGGCTTATAGTTTTCCGACCCACCTTCCTTAATGTGCAAGACTGCTTTTCGTGCAGTATCATAAGATGATCTACTGAGTTTCGCCAACTTTTTGGTACTAATACTGTTGATGCCTTGACTACAGAATCAATAAGGGCGCTACAAAAGTAGACCGATAGTGACAGCAAACGACGCCATATTTTTTTAAAGTTCTTTTGACATTTCCCTTCAGTAAGGTTTGCCATTTCATCATGGAAAGATATAAGATCCAACAACGAGTCGATATTATTACAATTTACAACCGAAACTCGGAGTCAATGGCCTCAACTTTAAGAGCGCTACGTCTAATTTATGGTCGTCGTCATTTCAAGCTGAATGGCTTCGTCAATAAGCAAAATATGCGTTACTGGACAGGCAGCAATCCACACGTACTCCATGAGTCAACATTGCATCCCGAAAAAATTACGGTTTGGTGCGGTTTATGGGCCGGCGGCGTCATTGGGCCGTACTTCTTCCGTGATGATCAAGATCGGAACGTTACTGTGAATGGGAATCGCTACCGCTCAATGATAACCGAATATTTTTGGCTCGAATTGGATGATATGGACTTGGACAATATGTGGTTCCAACTGGACGGCGCCACAAGCCACACAGCGAATGTCACAATCGATTTATTGAAAACCAGGTTTGGTGAACGTTTTATCTCACGAAATGGCCCAGTCAATTGGCCGCCTCGATCGTACGATTTGACGCCGTTAGACTATTTCCTGTGGGGCTACGTCAAGTCTATGGTCTATGCCAACAAGCCAGCGACGACTGATGAGCTTCGTACGAATATCGAATGTGAAATTGCAGCAGCATCGGCCGATTTATGCTTGAAAACCGTCGAAAATTGGGTTCAGCGTCTGGACTTCCGCAAGCGTGCCCGTGGTGCCCATGCAAAAGAAATCGAGTTCCATACATAATGGCATCGAATGTGCTTTCACAGGAATAAAGAATTTAATTCATATCCCAAACCGTTTTTGTTTTATTTAAAAAAAAAATTTTTGTAGCGTTCCTATTGCAAGACCCCTGTATCTGTACCGATCCTTAGTCTATATCTGGCGTTGTACAATCGATCGATATAATGCGATCGGGATACGCTGTATGGCGTCAGAATTATAAGATTTCATTCTAAAAAAAAACTTCGCAGACAGTTTTGTGATTACTTGACTCAGTATTGTTAGAGGGCGCGTCAAAAATGGACAACAGCAAAGAGAAAATACACCATTTTTCACAGTTTTGCTTCGATAAGGGCAAAAACGCAAGCCAGGCGGCTGAAAATGTGAATAGTGCTTATGATTCTGATACTGTAATAGCCCACCAAGCACAATTTTAGATTCGTCGATTTCATTCCGGTAATTTTCACATCGAAGATGCGCCACGCTCTAAATGACAAATTGTCGAAAATATCGATACAATAATGGAAATCGTCGACAAAGCACTGCTCCAGCAGCAAAGCATTGCACAAAAAACTGTTTGGGATCATTTAAATATGGCTTATAAAAACAGCTTTGACCAATACGAGAGGAATTGAATTCCGTCAGAACAACGCCAGGCTAGACACATCGACAGTGACTCACTGCCAGAAGCTCCGGGAGCTTGGTTGGGAGGTTTTTGTGCCTCCAGCGTATGGTTCCTGTTTCTGTCTATGGCGAAAGATTTTGCTGGTGACAAGTTCGCCTCAAGTGAAGTGAAGCTTGTGCACTTTTCACTCTCCCAGATTTTTTGTCAATAGAGATGAGGGCTTCTATGACAGTCGCATTATAAAATTACTTCCAAATTGCAACAAGTCATCGAACAAAACGACGCAAATTTCACTTCATTCAAAATTTCACCTCACACCATCATTCTAACTATGCTAGATAAAACCTTCAATTGAATGGAAAAATAATGGATTTCCTATTACTGGGCATTATATAATCATAGTATATGGAAATTCCGATGTGTATGCGAGTTAGAGATAAGCACATTTTTTTTAATTCTTATTGAAAAAAGGATTTATTTGGAAGTTGAAAGCACTCGCTCACTCTTATAGATCTAAAAGCGTACACAAAAATGTGGAGTAGAAATTTCAACCAAGTATTTTATCGATTAAAAGCATGTGAATGCGATGGGAATAAATATTCTTATTTCAAACATTTTGCATTAGTTTTTTGTATTCTATACATACTTCAAGGACACATCAACATTTTATCAAAAGTTTCTGCTCATTTTATTGTCTAAATTGTATGCAGAATTTGCATAAAACGTTGGAAGAGTTATCGATTATTTCGTTACTCTACTCACGCGCACCAGAATTAAATTCAAAACAGCCGTTCGGCACTAGAGTCTGGTACGCTTGGGAAAAGCTGACAATTTTGTTACTTTCTGGTTTTCTGGGCTTTTCCAACTTTTGTTGTGGAGGTGTTTTCATGAAAATCACTAATTTAACTTTTTTGCATCCCTTTCCCTCCAACAATGTGGCAAACATAAGAGTGGGGAATAACAGCAGAAACAGCTCTATTAGCAAAACTATAAAATATTTCGATTATAACGACAATAGTATAATACTGATGAGATGATAATTGTAAAAACTCTAGAACGCAAGGCAAGAAACCACAAACGAATGCACCGGCAGCGCATAGATGTCACATTTGATGCTATGATACCACAAAAATTTAATTAATGAGGAGCGATGCCATGCCTTACGTATAACTACAGTGACGAACTACGAAACCAATGCGAAAAGCATACGATAATGACAGCAGCAAACTAACTGCAAAACCTTGGTTATAATCGCTAGAGAGCTACATACATACTACTTTTGAACTCAAACTCTCACACTTTTGAAAATTCAACAAAATGCCACAGATATATGTACATATATTCATAGAAGAAGCATTCGTATGTATCAATTTATGAAACTAGAAATACTTACGTACGAGGGGACTAACAAAAGTTCGTTTATACCGGTATTCTGTAACCCAGTCTCATCTCAAGTCTGTAAATTTTAAACTTTCAATTAGAGACATTTTTTGTGACTTTAGACGATTCCAATATTCAGTGAGCAACAGTCTCACAAAAATTTCACCAAAGACAGTGGTGAAAAGCAGTAGAGGCAATCAGCTGATCGTATGTTCAGCTAGAGATGAACTATCAACTTCAATGGAAAGCTATTCATCGAAAGCACACAATATACTTTTCGAATTCTTTGTCAACAGTATTATTGATTTATAAAAAATAAAACAGTATGGTTATTGTAACATCAACATTGAAATTAATCGTTCAAAATTCTTATTACTGCAATTTACGTGAACTGATTATTTACAATATGTGTAAAAACTAGAACAATTAATAATCGATAAATGCCGCTTATCATCCATATGCACATTCGATCAAAATGGCAGAACAAGATACATAAGTAAATGTAAGCAAAGAGTTTTTTTTATCATGCGTATTAAAAATTAAGTTTTATTATTTTGTACATATTTAATTCAAAAATTGCGAACTACCCACGAACAGATCGAGTGCTACGTCATTTTCGTGCTTCTTCAATACTATCCTAAATTTTTTTGTTTTGTAACCTACTCAGGGCCAACTGACAAAAAATCATGACCGAAAACTCTCAAAATCAATCTCACCACCAAAAAGCCGCAATTAGTGACTGTAAACTACTTACACTATATCAACATTAGTTGCCTAGAAGAAAATTATAAACAAAAATTTCCAAAGGACAATATTAATTTTTGAGCTTAAGGTCGGTATATGGAAAGCATCTGGTGATAAGATGTGGTGATCTCCGGAATAGCTATAATTTCTACCACTCCCGACTGCGGTTGTCTTTTTCCAAAAATGCTTTCCTTATACTGGGCTTGAGCTGAATAATTAATATTGTCGTTTTAATAAAATTATGGAAAATTTCCAAATTTAATTCTTAGTTTTCGTCTTTTTATCTTCCCTACTTAATCCCCAATGATTTCAATGCGTTTCTTAAGCCTATAGATCAATTTCTCAAAACAACCTTTTAAATCTTGTTTTTTAAGCTTATCAAGTTGAAGCGGTTTAATATTAGATCCTTGTTGCTATTGAAGCCATCTCTCCATAGATTTCTTTGAAGTTTTCAAAATAACCAGAAATCCAAGGTGCTAGATCCGAGGAAATGGACCTTATTTCCACGATCACAAAGATAGCAATAAAGTTACACGTTATTTTATTAGTGTCGGCTGGCGCGTTGTCATGATGTAAAAAGTAGCGCCGCAAATCCTCTTTTTCCCTGTTTTCCGATACATTTTTTAAAACTTTTGGTGAGCAGTCTTCGGTACATCATTTTGTCGTTGACATCCGGCCCTTTTCCAAGAGCATAGTAGCTACGTTTTTTGATCGTGTGAGGTAAACTTTCATCATTACTTTTGTTCTAGTTTTTTTGTTGCTTAGCTTTTACGGTTGGATTTGCTCCTGTTGGGATCCATACCATGGACTGCTGTTTGATTTCCCGATCGTACTTAGAGAATCAAACAACTTTACTAAAGTTGCTAGATCGCCCAATTTTTAATTTATTTAAGGACGACTGCGCAAAATACATTCGTGCCTTTTTTTATCAGTGAACGATTTTTGTCACCTTTTCGGTGCTCGTTCTCTACAGAAAAATATCCGGTATAGAAACTTCGAAACCACTGTAGAGCGATGCAATCGTTCCATATGTAATTTGGCATTCAATAAATATTTGTAGTGGCTTTTGTTAATGTCGAAAATAGAAGAGAAGCACAAAGCGAATTTCTGTTTACGCTGGCGATGGAATTTCGTCTGATTCATCCTCAGCTATTTTGCATTTTCTGGTTTTCATTTTAAACGATCGCTTTGAAATTTAGAAAAAGCGCTCGCAAAACCATTGCAAAGGTTTTGATATTTTTGTTTTAAAAAATTAGGAATCACCAACTAAGCGAACTTTTATAAGTCCCCTCATATAGACTTATATATTTGTAACAATAGTATTTGATTGCGTGCTCACTTCTGGTGATGGCAAGGAATTTGCATCAAGTTGTGGCAAGTTCTATGCTTCATATCCATTACCCAATTTATCGTTGTGTTGTCATATTTTTGTCTTTACTTTCGAAATTTATTTATTTGTATGATGTTTGCATTTATCAGCTCCATATTTTAAGATACATACATATGTGCATACATTCGCCTCCATTGCACCCGCTTCATTTTAATGCCAATGAGGTGATGGTAGCGTTACTTAAGATAATTCAGATTTATTATATAAATAAAAATTTATTAGAACCATGAGTCATATGGCGCATAGTTCGTATTGAAATATATATGTATTATAAAAACTAAGTACTTAGATTTCATCTAGCTAACAAACGGAATAACTTGACTCCGAAGTAAGAGTATCAAGATTAATATGCTGAAAAAACTTGACTGCTTTGAGTTAAAGCAAATAAAATCTGTACAGGTTATTGATGTGGAATGGGGTATGGTCGATTTTCTGGGTTTGCAGTTACAGTTGAGCTGCTATACTCAATCCCAACTCTTACAACCCCTTTCATGCCCTCTGAGCAACATGGAAATGGACAGCCCATGTGCGAGATGAGGTAATCAACCCTGAAAGAGAGGGAGCTATCTACCCGGTTTAGCGGTGCGCTAAAGTCAACCGTGTCTGTTCACCAGTAGGTGCGGCTACAAGCGGCTCAGTATATAAATATGTCCTTTAAAAAAAATTCTACTGCATCTGGTTATGCGCTGGGCCTGAGCTCCCCACGTACAAAAAAAATTAACAATGAAAACTTTCAGCAAGCCTCAGATGAGATATCTCTTTTTTGATGACGACCACGACGACGATTCAAAGAATTATGGGCTATGATTTGAGAGCATGTACTTGAGAAGTCCAAGCCCTTAATCAGGAGAGTGGGGCTGCCCGGCTGGTTAACGTGCTTGTGAGAGTAAGGGCTGACCATCACCACCATCTAAGAAATTAGATGAACGGGGCAAGGTGGGAAACCCTATTAAACCTTCTGACGTCTACTACAGCTGCCATTTAAGTTCAGTGTTAGCTTTGTGGTGGGAGACAGACTTCTTCGCCAAGTATTGTCGTTGTCTGCAATGGACGAGCCTCTTGTCACGATTTCCATAAAAGCGAGATTCTTCAACATCTCGCAGATTTGTGCCCACGCCCCGACTAAAGAGAACGACGATGTGATCAAAGATAATTTCTACGAGCTCATAGTTATCCGATACACGGCCGGACGGACAAAAATGTATAAATCAATTTATATTGGTTATCTGGGCATTGTAGTAAATATAAATAGATTAATATAGTCTTGGTATCTTGGGCACCAGAGCGCTGAGCAATAAAAATATTAAAAAGCCGAACAAAGGATTTAGTTTTTATATAAATATGTTGTCTACGAACTTAACAGTCAAAAATATTGTCGCTTCTTCTAAGCCGAGCTCGAGATGGCAGAGTAGTGCCGAATAAGAATCGAACATGTTCTGCATTTCACTTTTCCACACAATTTTTCACTTCCATCGCCAGTTTCTGAAGGGCAAAACATTAAAATTCACTCAAAAGTGAATTGCAGTTCATTATTTTATATATGTACTAAAAACCCCGACAGACATTGTCCTGCCTATATTAATTTATTTACTGCCCTTTCCGAACAGTTTGAAACCTTTATTTTAACATTTCATATAATTTGTGTATAATTTAATTATAATCGCCTTTTCAAATGGGTAGCAACCTCCTCCAACAGGTGGCATCCCTCTTCAAAATATATGTATGACTTTGCCTCACCAAGATCAACTATTTGACACCCATTTTTTTAATATTTCCTATAACTTGTGTATAATTTAATTATAATCCTCTTTTCAAACAGATGGCAACTCTCGTAAAAGTTAGCAATAAACCTTCTCTCCGAGACGAACCGTTTGGCACCCATATTTTAATATTTCGTATAACTTGTATATAATTTAATTAAATTTGGCTTTTCAAACAGGTGGCAACCCTTTCACAAGCATAAAATATTCTTTAGGACCTACTTATATTAGACTTGCACAATTTCATAAAAATCGATCGAACCGTTTCGGAGGAGTTTGACCAGAGACACCGCGACACGTGATTTTTTTATATATATACATACATACACATGTATTAAGAACTTCGACATTCTGCCTAAAATTAAATACGCTAATTGTGAAATTCATATTCTGCACTCACCTCTTAACAAATTTGCGCAACACATCCACATCGCTGAGACTCTCCACAGGTATCGTTGGTAGTTTACCACTCGTAGCTACTACCGCCGCCGCTGCGGAAGTTGCTACTTGTGTCGTCGCTTGGCCTGCGCGTTTAGCTGGCGACAATTGTTCAATACGTTGCTCACGTTGCTGTTGTTGTATTATTTCAAATGGTGTTACAGCATAAGCGTAAAATTGGTGCATACGTAGTAGCGCGGTACCGATCGCAGCCAAAATTTGCTGAAGTGAGAAGAAATGAAAAAAAAAACCTAGAATGGATTACAAAAGAAACACGCGTAATGAAAGTGTAATAGAGGTATGCTTTGAGTCTTGCAAATCCCTTGCACGATGTATTTTGCAAGTCGTGCAATCTGAGCGCCGCGCAAGACTCAGAGGATCTCCCTAATATACCGTCCTTTATTTCCCTTTGTTTCAACTCACCATTGGTATTTGTGCGCCGCCCACACTGCCACTGGCATCAAACTCAGCTGGGGAGCCACTCCCTATGCCTCTACCAACCGCACCCGCACCGCTTGTTGCCATACCCAAGCTATTACCACCTCCACCTCCCAACCCACCTGCAGCGCTACTCAACGCGCCACTTTTACCCCCACTGCCAGTGAGATAGACAGTTGAGAGACTTTCGGCATCATTTATCGGCTCTGCGGCCATAACCTCTATCAATTTCGCCATGAAGATCGCCTGCGGTGCATGGGCTTGCAACAAGCGTGCAACAGCAAGCTCATTTGCTTCCGATTCGGAGTTCGCTTTCATAGAGTTTTCCAACTCAGCTGTCGACGCTGCTACACCCAAAGTGTTGAAGATATCTTCTATTACACTTTCACTTGGTTCTTCGCCATCGTCCCCACCTCGGCCACTTGCAACTGTCGCTTGTTGCTTGTAGTGTTTGTAGAAGATGGTGTGTTGTAGTGTCTGCCTAGCGCCCAACACCAAGACATCTAATACTCGGCACAACAACAAATTACGTTGTTGGAATGATAATAGACCACCGAGTGAATCTCCAGTTGTCGATGCTGTTGCGGTAGCTGGTGTTTCCATTTGATTAAGTTCCATCCAGATGAATCGCTGCTGCAGCATTACCCCAATACACTGCAATAGGGTAACTATATTTTGTTGCTCTTCGTGATGTTGCAGATGCTGTTGCTTCAGAAGTTGGTGAGCTTGACCGCAGCACCAGCCCAAGAAATCTAGCAACGTTGCCACATGCTCCGGCCGCAAAAGCTGTTCGCGCACAAACTTATCGATGAATTTCGACTCAATGTACAACAGTGCACATTCCTCCACCGTTTTTAAATGCTCCAATAGAGTGACAACTGCATGGCATAGGTAAAGCCCCCCATTATTGGTTGTGGCTTGCCGCTTAGTCTCTACTGCCGTCTCCTCCGTCAACGAGTAAGCTCCCCCCAGCGTTGTATCGATTGTCAACATTGTTGCTGTTGTGTGTTTATTGTTTTTGTTGTCTGCTGCGATTTCCGCACTAAGACGTAGCATCAAGACGGCGCATGTAACGCGCACTAATGGATTCGGTTGCATGTAGTGAATATGTGGATTATGTTGTATGCAATTGTTGCGGAAGGTAGCCAGCATGGCTTGCATTGAACTGGCGATTGAATGCCGCAACACACGCGCTACTGAGAATTCGCGGCTATTAAATATCTTGTAGAGCTTTTGCTCGGATTGTATCTCGAGTAAAATACGTGAAAGTTGCCGGGCGCTATAGTCCGATTGTGCGGAGAATTTAATTAACTGCGAATTGGCGGGAAAAAAGGAAGCGAAAAATAAGTGAAAATTTTCCTTGCAATTTGTGAGAGAATAATTCCAAGATTGGAGGGAAAAAAGAGTTGTGATAAAAAATGTTGAAACAATGAAATAAATCAAACAGATGTGTGTTGGATTATAAGAGAAGAGCAAAAGGAGAAATCATACAGCCGAAAGATAGTGAATTTAAAACGTTTAACGCGAAATTGCTATACAATACATTCTTATACAGCTACGATAAATATAACAGCACTGAGGCATATTGGCTAGTTTTTTTCTTGTTACGATCCTCGTAAGCCCCAGTTTAGTGATTTCAACCAAGAAATTCGGAAAGTAGAACACGAGGGAGGAGCACCTAAAGTTCTACAACCTAACCGCGGGTGACGCTATAGTCCAACGTATGGTTCTTGGCCTATCTGCTGAAGTACGATGACCAAGTGGATATTTCATTCGCGATTGCGCTTAAAGAGATACGAAAGTCTACAGTTTGTCTTGCGTTCTTCGAAAAACGTCAAAATCTCATGCGTCTCGCTTCCTTTACCTGTGATGAGTGATGAGTTTAAGGATGAAGGTGAAGAAATGACAGGCTAGGTAGGCTGCTGAAGCCAGGAAAATCGGCTATCAAGACTGACTCCTATTGACCGAAATCCCATCTTTCACCAGCGTTCAGAACACTTTAAACTCTGATACTTCACTACTGTACCTACCACCTGACCCAAGCTAAGCATCAGCATTGCTTCTGAAGGGTGCCCAGCACAACTACAGTACTAAACGTTATAAACACGCAGGTGAAACGCGACCTTAATCGCAACCACCCCTGTGAGAGAACCGTCTGAGTAACATTGGTTCTTTCCAACGCTTTTTGATAAAATAAGCCACATGCAACGCTATTAGCTGACGTAGAGGGCCTCACAGGGCAGGAGGTGATGAAACTGTTAACTGACTTTCGACTAATGTCGATTTAGGTCTGTCTGAAGTTCGTCGGGTCCAGCGGTTTTTGTACATATTGCTAGACCTTGACATTCAACTCCATAACATGGCTCCGGATGAACCTGCCGGTTTCGGCAGGGGGTGATCACTGTGATAGCAAGTATTACCAATCCCGTAAAGTTGTCTGGAGTTTTAATGGCATCGGCCTGTATGTCTAACTCCGACTTGAATTCCTTCGTCCATGTGGTGAAGAGAAAAGGTCTGAGAGAAATGTGGTCTATTGTAATTGATCCTTCACCATATATACGAAAACTTTTGTTGAATTGTAGCACTTCCTTATAATTTTAAATCTATATTTCAAACGGATTAAGGTCACACTACCTGGGCTCTGGTGTTTCTTGGGCAAACTTGCAAAAACTATAGACACTGCTGCATCTGGCATTCGGCAAGTTGTGGATTTCCACCCCTTCGAGCTGTTATGTGGAAGTGGCAGCCTGGGTGCTTAAACCTCAGTCTCGCACAGCAGGGCAGCTGAAGATAATACAAAAGAATGATTCCACCTCGCCATCCTACAAGCAGCTGCGTCAAAAAGGTCTCGGATACTATATTCAGCCTAACTGCTTGAATACCTATCGGACAATGTCCGGTTAGAACTCCTACCCTACCCACGAGAGCTGTGTTAGCGCCCAGATTTCCTTCGAACGTCTACGGCCCCCACCGGCCGGCGGGTCTTTGCAATTCAGCATGTTGTGATATTTGCCCAACGCTCGCTGAACCGACAAAAACTAACTTCGAGGATGTCCGATCGATTCATCTTATCAGCCATACAGTTTCCTATAATGTCGCTTTGGCTCGGCACGCAAATCAGTCCGGTATGAAAGTATACAGCGACGGTTGAGAGAGAGAGAGAGGTCAGGCACTACCGGACCAGTTACGAACTGACCATTAAAGGCCCACCGGCTATCAGAATAAATGTCTCTCTGTCTAAAGAGCATTATACTGACGAGTAGCCAATCGGCTTCCTCTTTGATTGCGGCTACCTATGCCTGAAACACAACACTCGTCTGGTAGCTTTCTAGCCTTTCCGTCCAACCAAAAAGTTGTAAGATTCTTCACTCCAAAAACCACCCCCTCCCATACCTCCCTTTGGGACAAAGTCGAAGCTTGCTAGAATTGTAGAGTGTCCGTATGCTGAGTTGAGGCTGTATCCATTGCTCTTTAGTAGAGTGGTCGCTCTAGCTGATTTCTGTTTCGTTAAGCCAATGAATGACTTTAAAAAAGAGACCCCACCTCATCCCAAGGGCACCCAACAGGAGTATACAGCAACTGTTGCTTTCTACTCTTTTCTCAATATTTGATCCACAGGAGAGCTTCCTGTTCAGAATAACAGACCAAGTACTTAACACGGTCAGATAACACAAGTGGGACGTAGCCGACGTCGGGCATCAGGCACCCTAGACACACTGTGGACCATTTGCGCCGGGTAACAAAAAAAAAACAACATCAAAGTGAAATATCAACATCTCAAATGAGGATTAGAAGCTGTAATTTTGTGGCATTTTCGGTGATGTGTTAATTGGTAGTATTTTTTATACTTCAGTTTACATTTTTAAATTAATTCACACTAGTGGACTATTTTTTTTACAAAGAATTTTTTTATTACTTTTCTGAGCTTGTCGGTGTACAAATACTTGATTCTGCTAAATATTTGACGTAGAATAAGTTACATAAAAACATATCATTTATTCATTAAAAAAATTTGTGAGAATTTTTTCAAGAAAATAAAAAATAATAAATTTGCGCTAAAAAACTGAAATTGCAAAATCTACTTTAGAAAACTCGACTCAAATATATTTTATTGCAAAAATAATGTAAAATCAAAATAAAGCATTTTATTTTTTAATGTCTACCTTTTAATAAACAAATTACACATTTGATTTCGAATACATAACGCACTTCAGTTTATTTGTATTTCATTTTTTTTATGATACGCTCAATAGCAAAAATTACATTTTCAAATGCACAATCACGGAATTAATTTCATAAAATATTGAATCACCAATTTAGTTAAGCGCCTTAGTAATTGCATTCAGTTGCACGCATCTCTGCTTACACTGTTTTTAACAAGTATTCGTACAAAAACAAAAAACGGTTTCTATTTTTTTTTTTTTAATTATACAAAACGTGATTGCGCGCAACTCTCGGAATATGCAAATGAAACATTATACTTTCATAAAAACACCAATAACAACAAGTAGATTCAACGAGCTACAAAAAAATCTGCGCGGTATAATCAATAAAATAATTGGCAAATAACTATAGATGCATTTTAAACGAAATACAATACATGGAAAAGGCAAAAGGGCGCACTTCAGAGAAACGTTAAAAAAAAAAACAATCGAAAAATATGAAAGTAATGCAACTAATGGTGAACAATTACTATGGAAAAAATTAAACGAATAAAGCAAGGTGGATAGAAAAGTATGGCAAGTGAATGATGATATCATCCAACTCGGCAATGTTTGAGGAAGACAGAAGTCAGTTTGCGGAAGACAGAAGCATAGCGTGTAAGATAGAGGAGGTAACAGAGCAGAGGCGTATAAGTAGCGTTCGAGTATGCCAACGGAAAACTCACCTGACTCAACAGCCACTTCTCGTCAATTATACGCTGCTGTTGTTGTTGTTGTTGCTGTTGCTGTTGCTGCTCCGCTAATGACCGTGCAACCAGTTTGCATTCTTGAGTATCGCACAACAACTGCTGCCAGCTGCTTAATAGAATTCGAGTGCAACGCAAGTACCAAGCAACAGAGTAGTAATAATCCAGAAAGTAATATGAAAATTAAAAAGAGATATAAAAAAAATCAGCAAATCATTGAATTAAAAAAAAATGGAGTACTGATTACAAATGCTGTGGATTTCAATGGGTACAGTGGCGAGCAAAACCACCGGTCGAATGGCGATTTTTAACAATATTGCCAATTTTTTTTCATTTTCACTTTTTTCGTTTATTTTATATAAAAGTAAAGTTCACACTTTAACAAAAACCTTGTACGCAATGTTACAAATTTTCTACAAAATTTTAAAGAATTCCATTTTTTTTTTTTAATTTTAAGACATTTGTTGTGTATTTAGTTGTACGAGTATATCCTATTTAATTTTAGTATCATAAAGCACAAATTTGAATTGGCTAAAAAAACCACGGTTGGTTTTTTATTCTGTACTTTTTTTGATTTTGTCTTGGGAACTTATTCCCATATATCGCCTAAGCAAGATATATTTTATGCGGTAGAAAATGCAAAAAACCGTAGGCATATAAAATTATTGCAAATCAACGGAAACTTTTATAGAAAAAAGTTCAAAATACCAAAACTTTAAAAGAAAAAAATATTTAAATAAATAATATATTATACTAAAATTAAATAGAGTCCAAACCTTAATATATGGCTGAATCTTAATTTACGAGCAAATTACAATGAAATAAAGTAATTTCGCTTGTTAAAATAAGATATTTTATCATAAATCACAAACCAAATCAAGAACGAATCAGTGTCGGCTCTAAAACTTATCGATAACTAGAAAAACAGACCATGTTCTGCCAATATTTACATATTTATTAATTTCCACTTGCATATATAATGAGAAACCCCATTTTGGTTTTTGTCACAGGTGGCAGCACTCTCAAAAAAAAAAAAAGTGTAGGCATTCACCTTGTTCTTGCCGAGACAAACAGTTTGACATTCATGTGGTAATATTTTATATTCTTGTGTATAATTTAATTAAATTAGATCTTTACAAAAGGTGGCAACCTTCTTCAAAATATGGCTATTAACTTTCTACTAACAAAACCAATGCTTTGGCACCCATATTTTACTATTTCATACAATAGGTGCATAATTTAATTAAATTCGACTTTTGAAGCAGATGGCAACCTTCATTAAATTATATGTAGCTAGCCACAATTTTTCTCTTCTGCAGAATGAACCTTATAGCACCTACATATATTTTACTTATATATATATATGTACAACGTGTGTACGACTTTATTAAATTCAATTTTTAAACATGTGGCAACCATCTATATGCTATAAACCTTCTCCTCAGCGAATCGAACAGTTTTGCACCCATATTTTCGTATTTCATATAACCTGTGTATAAATTAATTACAGTCAAAGTTTTAAACAGGTGGCAGCACTTTCGAAAATATTGGCATGAACTTTGTGCTCGCCGAACCGATTCATTTGACACCCATATTTTAATATTTCATATCACTTGTATAATGTAGTTTTGTCTTTCCAAACAGGTGGCAACGCCCTTCAAAATATAGCTAGCTATGAAGCTCTCGAAATATATTTTAATATATTTTATCTTTATGTATAATTAAATCAAACTTGACGTTTCAAACAGGTGGCATCCCTCTCCAAAATATATGTACGAGACTTCTTTCCAAGACGAGCCGCTTGACATCCATATTTTAATATTTCATATAACTTGTGTATATTTTAATTAAATTTAATTTTTCAAACAGGTGGCAACCCTCCCCCAAGCATAAAATTGAGTTTGCGATCTGTTCTTATACATACAAAATTTCTTAAACCGATCGATCCGTTTCGGATACGTTCGACAACAAACACAGTGACACGATATTTGTATATACAGTCGATGACCAATGATACGACTTATATAATATCAGCTTCATTCGTAAATTTCGAAACATTCGATAAACACAACGAATCAAGGAACCATCTTTGGGATTTAATTTCAAGAATATTATCATTATAGCCTATTTTTTAATTTTACTAGTATTAAGGATGTTATGTGTTTCTGGTCGGTCTGTAAGATCTAAAGTATTACAGACTGAAAAAATAAATTAAATTGAAATTAAAAGAAAGATCTATGTAAAAATTCAGTATTTTTAACTTGTACATATTAGGAAAATAATTAAAATGCAAGTGATGTAAAATAAAAATACAACCAAATAAGCGTAGAATATTAGTCTGCTAGAAACTCCATCACTAAGCTCTGACGTTCATAATAAATATTTGCCCTACGCAATCTGCCACAATAGTTCAGTCGAAAAAAGAAGTCAACAACGCCAAAAATTTGATTTATAACTTGAACAAAAATAATAAAAAAAAAACAAAGAAAGAATAATACAAAATACGAAATAATTTTTTTTGTACTACCGAATGGTTAAATTTTCTACATTCGTATTAGAGACATTCGTACGAAGGAGAGTGTCTATAACCAAATTGGACGGTACATTTAAAATAGTTTGATTTCATTGTCGTTTATTTAAATAAAATATATTAAAACCTTTGACAATGACACCTATGAAGGCGAAGTAAAGGCCAGCGCAAACAGACGCGGTACGGTACAGAGCGGTATAATCCCGTACGATATGCGGTAACGATATACGCAAAGGCACTCAAACAGGCGCGGTGCGGTACGACATAAAACATTGTTACCATAGAACTAATTCTTAGAAATGACAAGCAGTGCGTGTTTAAATAAATCGGCATCATTACCAGTTCCAAGCGCAATTATCTCGTTTTCTTTATATTTTTCCAGGCAGTTTTTACGGCGGGCACAGTCCTTCCATTTTCATAAAAATTTTCGTGTTTAAAAATATGTTTAACCAGCGAAAAACTTCAAATCTTTTCTATTTATTTTGTAAGAAAAATGTTTAGTTTTGTAAACTAACTAACTTCAGCGTTTTCTAATTGAGATTTCTATAAAGAAAAAGGGTAAAATTTATAAAATATACTCGCGTAGAACTCTAGCTCAAAATTGCAACCCTACTAACGACATATATATGTATGTACATACATATATATGTACTTATGTATGTGCTTGTACCGCGCGGTCAATTGTGCACGCGGTCAATTGTGCACGCGGTGATATTTTTTTTAACGCGGTGTACCGTACTTCCAATACCACGTATGTTTGAGTGCGCCCATATACGGCCATGTTATTGGATACCGCATATCTTACGGAATTATACCGCTCTGTACCGTAACGCGTCTGTTTGCGCTGGCCTTAATTTGGATGGAAATAAATGATTTACGTTGTAATGTGAAAATGGTTTAAGCTTTAAAACTGCATAACTGTAAAATGTTGATGAAAATTTGTTGAGTTTTCATAAATTTGTTTAAACAATAATTTACAAGGTTTTTGTTGAAGTATGAACTATAGTTTTATATTAAATTAATGGCAAAATTTATAATATTATTGTAAAACACATCAGCACTCGCCGAGTTTTCCACACCACTGTACATTACTAACTATAGGCTAAATGAATAACTTACAAATTCGATGAGGTGGCGGCTTCTGACGCTAACTGCTCCCCAGCCAATTCCGTCAAGTGCCTCAACAACTCCGGCCGTGAGTTGAGGGGCGCCATACGGCAGTTAATCACAAGATGGCGCGCCAATCGCTCCAAACGTACCAGCATCGCGCGCGCATTGCTGCAACGGGAGTGGAGGCGTCGCAGTAACTGCAAGCTAAGCAGCGTTAATTCCAAATTGGAACACTCCGCCGCACGGCAGAAGCGCAGCAGTAAAGTAGGAAGTGCGCGTATTGTGTACTGTAGCAGAAAAAAGAAAAATAGAAAGAAAAAAATCAAAAAAATATGAAGAGGTATTATGCAAATGACTAATTGATGAGAACAAAGACAACAACAAACAACGCCATAAAATACAAACTACAACCTGTAAATATATAAAAATCGTTATGTACCGTTAAGTGTTTAGCATACGTACCTTATTAAGCGCATTCGCATGTTGCAACAATGCATTCAGCCACAACGCACTAAATTCGTAAACTGTTGCTTGTTGTTCCTGCGGCTTCGGATGCGGATTCGGATGCGACGTCGCCTTCGCTTTCGCTATATCTGCCGCTGTCACTTCGCACAAATCGCTGACGAACTCGAAATTTTCCGTAATTAGTAAATTCACAACTACATCACCGCCTACGTCCAGCAGCTGCCGCACTTGTTGTAACGTCCAGTCGCGCGCCATTGGCTATAAACGCGGCCAGATGGGAAAGAGCAAGTTGAAAAAAAATTATTAGACCGCAATTTGAATGAGATCGCGTAAAAAGTGAACGCGCAAATTAGTATACGAATGCAAACCGCGGGGCAGCCTATTAGAAAGCGGAGAGGTAGGACGATGAGGCTGGGGAGGGGTGGTGGTCGTGTGTTAACTGGGGCGGAATGAGTTAGAGAGAAAATTAAAAGCTAAAAATCGCGTTGAATTAAAATATACACAAGAGTGCATGACGATGAGTGGTCAGCAAATTTTTGCCGCCTCAGCACAACTCGAGCCTTTGATTCGAGCGCCACAATCACGTGACGCTTACTTCGCTTCGAATGGCAGTAATGAGCACGTCGGCACTGTCGTTGTACTAGCTGGCGCTTTCGACGTCGTCAATGGTTGTCGTCGTCGTCTACTTGGTACGTGTGGCTGCTCACAGAGTATTTAAAATGTAGTTTGGACTTAATTAAAATAGTTTTCTATGTGATTGCATAAATCACGAAAATTTGTTTGAAGTGCAGCTTATTCACACTTGAAATTATTTTATACGACTTTTTTTGCAGAATTTTTTTCATTTTTTCATTTTGCAGTTTTGATTATGCTGCCATGTGAAATTAAAGCTTTAATTTGTTGTTAACGCTTTCAGAATTACGAGTTTAAGTAACAATTTGGATAATCATACATAAATTTATGTTTAGAGGCACACGTTCTTAACTTTTACTCCTAGCTTTTTAATGGCATAAATTGCTAAGAAAATAAACAGACTTAAAATTGTATCGCTTCTTGATGCTTCGTACTTGCGTTAATAAAGTGATTTATAAAATTGTTCAAAAAGTGTTCTCAAACTTTTAACAATATTTTTTATTATTATTTATATTATTTTTGGCCTTATATGTAAGAAACAAGTGGCCAGGTTTTTTTTTTTTTTGTCACACGGTTAGCGTGGCTGAGTGGTTGCGTACTCGCCTAGCAACTCCGTGTACGATGGTTCAAAGCCAGGTATAGTCTAGAAAGAAAAGAAGTCAGATGAGGAGATGTGGCGATCTGCGAAAAAGCAGCTATCACTGCTACCACATTGAAAAAATCATTGTTTTCTCATATTATTCCCTAATAAAAACCTCAATGCTTCAAACGACCGTTTAAAATACGTCCTACAAAAGCCTTTTTGGAAGTCCTGTAGTTCCATTCACTGACTTATTTTAACGATATTCGCATCCGCTGAATTATTAGTTGTCATCTCTACTCGGCAAAGTTACAGCACAAAATGAAGTTTTTACAATTGTAGTAAAATATCCTCTTTTTTTTGAAGTATTTAATTTTTCGAATGCTGCTACTAATTACTAATACTAATTTCTACTACTATTTTTAATAATTCTTACTACTATGTTTACTAATTTCTACTACTATTATTATTACTGCTATTCATTACTACCACTATTTTTACGGATGTTACTACTAATTATTAATACTACTACTTTTACTAATTTCTACTACCGTTTTTGCTAATTGTACTACTAATTACTACTACTATTTATTATAGTAGTATTTATTACTACTAATGCGACTACTATTTTACGAATGCTACTACTAATTACTGCCACCATTTTTACTAATTTTTTCTACTATTTTTACTAATTCTACTACTTGTTACTAATACTAATTTCTACTACTATTTTTACTAATTCTACTACTAGTTAGTAATACCATTTTTATTAATCTCTTCTACCATTTCTTATTAATTCTACTACTAATTTCTACTACTTGACGGCCGCCGTAGCCGAGTGTGTAGCGTGTGCGCGCTTCATTCGGTGGGTCCCAGGTTCGAATCCAGTTCGGGGCAAGTAACATCCAAAAATTATAGAAAAAGTATTTTCTAATAGCGGTCGCCCCTCGGCAGGCAACGCCAAACCTTCGAATGAATTTCTGCCATGAAAAAAACTTCTCACAAAAACATTCGCAAACATCACAATTATTTTTACTAATTTCTACTACTATTTTTACTAATTTCTACTAATATTTTTACTAATGCTACTACTAATAGCTACTACTATTTTACGTATACTATTACTAATTACTAATAGTAATTTCTACTACTATTTTTAATAATTATTACTGCTATTTTTACTAATTTCTACTATTATTTTTATTACTACTAGTTATTATAATATTACTAATTATTACTACTATTTTTAATAATGCGACTACTTAGTACTACTAGCTGCTGTTAGTACTAAGTAATACTAACCACTATTACTGCTACTACTTACTACTAAGGACTTACTACTACAACTGGTTTCCCCATATTTACATAGTTCTCTAGTTCTTTGTGAAGTCGGGAAAAGAGTTTCACTTTTGACTCGCACTTTTAGGTGAACGAATGTTTTTTTCATTACCCTTATATGAGAGTTGCGTTTTTGTCTGTCAAGGAACAAGGGCAATATGTGTATAAAGTTACTTTGATACCCATCAATATTTACTCGGCTGCACGGACAGACGGACATTGATTTCTCTATTCATTCTGAACATTTTGGTGTATTAGAGTCTTCAAGCCACTTTTGAGTAAAAACTCCAGGGAAATTTTTTTACCTTCGCCATATTAAAGCAAACGGGAGAAAGGAGCAAATTCACAGGGAGTTTCTGCTCAGAATAGGGCTGTATATTTATGCTGGAAAATGAACAAAGTTATAATACCCTGGGCACCAGTGCGCTCGGGTATAAAAAATATGCTGGCACGTAATAAATTTAATTTCTTTATTGAAAAATAGAAGGAACAGAGTAAATCTTAAGTTTTTGTTGCGCTCGTTAATATTTGCAAGTTAATGCTAATATAACTATTCAACTAATCCTTATAACACTAAATATTTCTTTGGACTTTATGGCAATATATCAACAACGACGAAACTACTAGCAGATTTATGTAGTTATAATAAAAATATATATATACATATATATGAGTTTAGCTATAAAAACAAATCCAACTGTATGTGCTTACTGTAACTAAGAGTTTATTACTTAAAACCGACTGTTATGTAAGTACATAGTTACGATAGTCATAACTAAATATGTATGCTTGTATGTAAATGGTTAGCTAAAGTGTAGACATAGGAACTAATTTATCTATTCATTTCCTTTCCGCGTACCCCCCATCATCATATCAACTATGACAACGCCAACAACTCATCGCATCTTCCGCCATAAATGAGCGCAAATCACAAGCAAAAGCCACAAAATTACAACTTTTACGCCCTAAAGTGTTTTGAAAACTTATTTGAATCAGTTATTCTACTCTGAGCCTACGAGCCTACGAGCAACATTTACGAGTGCAAACATATGTGTATGATTTTTTGAAACACCCGCCGAGTCAGAGCAAAGCCAGCCATGGCGCAGGAGAGTAGCACACACTTTCAGAAATTCAAATTAATTTAATGGTCTACGACTCGTTCGGCCCGCCATCACATGCTCGACACACACACGCGCTGCCACACAAAAAATATGCCCTGCATCGCTCTTGCAACACTTTTCCCTAAAGCGCAAATAGTTATGCTGCCCCACCGCCCATTTGTACTGACAGTTGTCATCAGTCCCAACTTGCCACTTACATTTTGCTGGCAAATTTCACTTAGAAGTGTCCTCTGCATGTTGGCGCACCACTTCAGTCGCTCTTTATTTGCCTCTGCCACTTGCCTCTGATGTTGCTGGTGTTGTTGTTGTATATTCTCTTTTTGTTGTTTTAGCAATTGCAACATCACCACCGGATCTAACAATTTCATGGCCGACAAAAGTTTCAAGACTTCCAATTGCAACTGCATCGCCTCCTCACTACCCCCACCAATAGTCGACGCTTCTGACGCCAACGCCATGGCTGTGTTATCATCGTTGCGCCCTTCGACACCCATCGTTAGGAAATTACAGTACTTATCGAGCAGTGCCGATTCGGCCAGCACCAAACGAAAAACTGATTGTAGCGCATCCTTGTGGCGAGAACGACAGCAGACCTCGTACAAAGCGGCCACGAAATGGCAAGCCAACTGATAGTAGGCCACAACGCCACAGGCGCTGAAGGTGGTAGCGGTGGTAGCGGTGGTGGTGGCGGAGACGGAGACGGTGTCGAAGCAATTCTCCAGCTTTTCGCACAAAACTTTTGCGAAATAGTTAATTTCACTTATGCTGCTACTCGACGCAGTGCCCGAACTGGAGGCTGTGGTGGCTGCATTCGCCGCTGCCGAAGATGTCGATGGCCCGTCCAGTAGCCAATGTGCGGACCGTTGTTGCTGCTGCTGCTGCTGCATTCTGCTACGCTCACGCTCGGCCGCCGCCGGATGGTTTTTCAAATAAAGTTTGATGTGATTTACTAAATAAATTTCCTCAGTTTTAAGAATTACATTTGCTAGGATGATCGTCGCATGCGCCAAAGCGGAAAAGTTCTCCACGTCCTTTTTTTTTTGTTTTTTTTTTTTTTTTTTGAATTTTACATTTTGCATTTTGCATTTGCATTGCCAGTTGGTAGATTTGTGCGCGTGTGCCAGTGGCCAGTTCAGGCAAATTTACATATATAAAGTTGTCATCGTCGACGTTGTTATTTGGTTTGTTTGTTGTTGTAGTAGTTAGTGCCGCCGCAGTTGTTGATTGTTGATGTTAATGTTGATTGCGATGTGTGATTGTGTGCGTGTATGAAATGAAGAGAAGATAGAGAAATGAAATAAAACAAACGCATTAAGTTTTTATTACTTTACATAAATTTTTAGTTATAAACTGTAGGCACATATGCGCATACATACAGTGACTCAAGCAATTGACCACATTTTTTGCCATGTTTTTCTTGCTAAATTTTGTTCACTAATTTTTTGTAAAAATATAATTCGCAATAAAACAAAAAGCACATAAGTCAAACTTTCAAAAAAAATTTTTGAAGAATTCAAAAAAATTTCATAAATAATTTTGTAATCAGTATGTATGTATAGAAAAAGTTTGGGTACGCAGTTGGGATGCTGAGATTAACCGCATATGCGAATATCCGGATATATGTACATGCGGATATCCGTTGACACGGATAAAATTCGGATAGTTGTATATCCGATTAATATTCGTTGTTGCAATTATCCGGATCTCCGGATTTACGAAGATGCTGTTAATATTCGTATTTTTGGATATCCAGAAATGAGTTGATTAACAATAATAATAACACAGTACAACAAATTTAGATCTTTTTTTTTTTTTGTGACTGTGCAACCATGGAATTTTTCTGAAAGGGAAGATCGTCGAGATTATTTTTGCTGAACAAACTTATAGGCCAGCACATGCGAGTTTTTTCCCCCACATACAGGGTTAAGGAGGTTCGCAATCTGTCTTTGTACCACAAGTATAAAATCTTCAAAAGTTGCAGTTTTGATGACTAAGGAAATATTGTTTCTTGAGCAAATTTAAACATTTCCTATCTACACTTTTATCCGCCAGTAGTTATTCTTCCGCTATTGTTTTTCATATTTTTCCCAAAGGCAGAATAATGTTTTTACTAAGATTTTATATATTCATCGTTGCTACTTTTTTAAATTATTCCTAATGCATAAAACATAATACCGGCGAATGGCGAATTTTTCGTCGCGGCGATAGATTTATTTCTATTACCGTCGGTGGTGGCAGCGGCAAAATGCAATCCATATGGTCCATATGGTCACATGATTAATATACTCGTACTCATCGTTTTTAAATCGCAAAAATATTTAAATTTCAGCACAAAATATTATTCTCACTTTTTCTAATTGAAAATCAAAATTTGAGTTGCGACTTGTCATAATTAGCTGTTTTCGTTGACGCCGTAGTTGCGTTTTACTGGGCGAAATTTTTGAGCGAACGTTGCTGACATCGTCGCTCTACTGAGCGAGAATTCGCTCGTCGGTATTGTGTTTCAAGTATTAGTCATTAAATTTGTGTGCTTGTGGTATAAAGACCCATCATAACCCCCTTAACCCTATATCTGCTAAATCAGTTGTGCGTGCTCTTTAATTCTCAATGGATAATAGTGGCAAATTGTTCAGCCTAATTTTAGCTTTCAAAAAGTTCGCTTAGCTTTTGCCGTAGTGACGGGAATTATGAGAATCATAAGAAGAGCCTTGCAAACATCTTCATAACTCGAAGGCAATGAGACATTCTGAATAATCAAGAACTGAGCCAACTCTTTGACATCTTTCATAGGGATAATTCATCAGCTATTTCCTATAAATCTTTAATCGAAGCATGTGTTAGAAACTGTGGTTTTAACAACCTATAGTCATCCAAAACATCTTTCATTCAAGCAAATCTATTTTGAAGTTGCGAAGATATGGTATCAATCATCAGACAGAAAATTGTTACTCGGAGACACTGTTCAAAATCATTAAAAAGTTGCTGCTGATATTTGAGTGAACACGGAAATTAAACTGCATGTTCATTACAAACTCACGAAAAAAAAACAGATCACATACTCTCAGAAAATAAATTGCAAACTTAAAATGTACGAAATTTGTACCCCAGCTGGGCCCCCCCACGCTAGGGGCCCCGGGGAACTGCCACGTTTGCCCCATAGTAGTTTCGTCTCTGTCTCTGACGTTACCAAAAATCAACCGGACTTTCTAATCACGGCAAGCTTGCATTTTATTATACTATTGTTTAATGAGCTACGAGTACAAAACCGAAAGTCTTCCATCGAACGCTATGACAGTCAGTTCTACGACGTTCCCTGGACTGTCGGCTCTACGATACCGGAACGACTCGGATTTATATCCGGCTGTCACTTCACTAACTTTATGGGGAATGACTTATGCTACAACAATAAGAGCATTTTGGACAAAGTAGCGGATAATAAATGGTAATTTTTTTCGATTGCTATTGAAATGTAAAAATTTTCAAAGTTTGAATACAATATTTTTGGTCAACAGAGTAAAGACCGTTTAGTCAATGTATTTTTAAGGTTTAAGCAGAACTTAATTAAAAGTATCATTTCCACAATGTTCGGTTAGTGACATCTGTCAAAAATTTTGTCAGTTCAGCTTACAGTAGGTCTTGGCTCAGATTAGTATATTAATTAGACGTTAAGAAGATAATGAAGAACACATTCAAATTAAAAATGGAAAGACCCGCATATATAGAACATATATGCTCGTGAAATATTCGCTTTGTCTCATGTATAGTGTATTCGATAAGTTACTATTTGACCAGCGGCATCTATCGTTTAATAATCATAATAAAATAAAATACAACTATATACCAACTTATGGCACATGATATGAACTGCGTATATGCATTTGACATTCAACGGAATCATTTATTGAAATACATACATATTAAACATGAATTCATGAAAGAGGTACGCGTTAAAAAAATGGTTTTTAGACAAATCTTGGATCGCTGAACAGAAAAATGAGTTTGATTTATTTAGTTTATTGGAAAAATGAATAAAACTCACATTCGTGTTCAGCGACCCAAAATTTGGCAATAAAATAATTTTTCGCGTAAATAGGGTTGTTATACGAAAGTTGGCTATGAATTTGAATGAATTTCAGAAATTAAAGGTAATAAAAGTTTTATATGAAAAATCAAGTACGCAAATATGTATATTTTAGTGAAAAAAAAAAAAATACCTAGAAGATATCAACCCATTCTTCCCATATACCAAACGCAAAGAAATAGCCAAATCATTGGAGCGATTTTTGTGCATTGCCCTAAAAAACAGGTTATTTTTCAAAAAATAGTTTGTATTAAAACGTGCGATTGTTGCAAATTTTATTTTCAACTTACACGCAATAATATTTATTCCCTTCACTTTAGAGAACTTAAATTCTGAAAACGAAAGTTATACATGCAAAAGCGATATATTGCTCGGCCACTTCAAAGTCTCAAAATGTAGCCCAAAATAGGTCGATATTTGGCGTCATTTTTGCAACAGAAAATTAAATGATCAATTTCAAAAATGCATCTATAGATAAATTTTAAGTATTTTTTATTTTAAAAATGTCCCATTTTTTAAAGAAAAATGCTTTATTTTTCACGTTCAGTAATCGTTTTTGCAAAGCTCTAAAATTTGCATATTTTTCATGAATATAAAAAACAATTACTTTAATTAATTCCGCAAACTGCCCTATTTTTAAATATTATTTATTTTTTTCATATAAAGCAAAGTAATATAAACTGAATGGTTTTAAAGTGGAGCGCCATATTTTAGCAATCACTAGTATGGGAGTTATACCTTGTGATTGACAAGTAAATTACTAAAAAAAAATATCAGATTTTAGTTTGTATAAATGAAGGAGTTTTATAACCAAACTTCTGAGCAATCAGTTGTATAGGAGCTATAAGTTATAATAGTGCTCCGATATTGAGAAATTACATTTTATCACATATTTTATTTATCTTAAACGATCGGCTCGGTATGCCAAACAAAGACAAAATGCCGGCTATGTCTGGAAAATGATAAGACATCGGAGCATATTCTTTGTACATGTCCGGCCGTGACCAGCCACATATTGAGGCTGTGTATTTCTTTATCAAGTACTAGGGTTCATTTTCGAAGCTGAAGTCAACCTATGAAAGCTGAGTTAGGGTTACAGGGATACAAAAGGCCTTTCAGGTCGCAGTGTTCCTTCGCTTCTGTTTGTTTTTCTATCTATCTATCTCATTTTTGCCTTAAGATGCAATCAAAATGCAACAAGAAATTAAAAGTGAATTGCAAATAAACTTTCGATAGTTCAGCGGCTTCTTAAAATGCAAAAAAAACCAGATCAGCCACGGCTGCTACTGCTTTTATATTACAGTAGAAGTCCATTAGTTCAGAATCCAACAGTCCGGAATGCCCGATAGTTCGGCATCGCTCCGAAAAATTGTGAAAATTTTGGTTTTCTCCAAAAGTGTGTCTTTAAAGCAAAAAAAAAACGCTCGAGAGCTATTCGGAAATTTTCGGGGTAGTTCGGGATCATCCGAAAGCGATCGGTATTGTTCGGAAACAATTAGCGGCCGGTTAGTCTCAGCTGTCACAACAAATTTAGGTGCAGGCCTTTTATTCAATGCCTGTTAAATGCCGACTGTGACGTGACTGATTTTCAAAAAAAGTTTACAGTAAAATATGCCATCTATGCTATTGCACTGTCTTGGAAACAGGTAAAAAATACAACACTCCAAAAATGCTGGAGAAAACTTCGGCCAGCTGCAAGCCCTGCATCTGACCTAACTCTACAGACTGATCAGAAAGAAAGCCATCAAGACGCTCTGACCAAAGTTTTGGATATTGTTAAAAGTGATGACAATTCCTTGGAAACCCTGCCTAAAGATGAGGTAGAGGAGTGGCTTCTAATCGACGATAATAAGTCTGTTGAACAAGAACTAACCGATGAGGACATTTTCAACATTGTAGTAAGCCCTCAGCCTACTCAAAATCTTGAAGAAAGTGACTCAGATGCCGAAACAGAAGAAAAGGAAAAAATCAGCTGAGCAGAAGCAGCAAAATCACTAAATAAGTTTATCTCTTTTGCTGAGGCTAGTACTAGCTACAGTGCTGCAGAAATTATTGATTGCATATCATTAGAAATAAATTTTACACTAAACGCCAAAAGTCAAGAAAACAAAAAGACATTCGTGACATTTTTAAAACTAAGTGAAATATGTTTTACAGTACGTGTTGTATGTATTTGCATACTGAAACTGTAGTATAATTAACCTAATTGTTCCCAAAATTACCGCCGAATAGACCGGAATTTGCGGTAGTTCGGCACCGAGCCGGTCGCGAACGTGCCGGATTATCGGACTTCTACTGTACTAAAATTGATAAAAAAAAAACAAAACTGTACCTATCTATCCTCTATTTAATTACACTTTCCCGAAACGACATATTGCCCATCAAAACCTGCCATTAGTGTTAAAACTAAATTTTAATCATTTCTTTTAATAGAACAGGCTAGGAAACTTCTTACGAAATTAAAGAAATAACCAGCAAAATAATGAATTTAGTAATAGAGCTATCAATTCTCATATCGCGTTTTAAACAGATGCATACAATTTAAAACCACTACACAGACTTAAGCAACTTTGAAATTTGCGCTTGTTTTTTTACTCGTTGATTTTGTTTGGCAACTAAATAGGCAAATGCAAATCTTATCGAACTCGTTTAAATCTCTATCCCAATGAACTATCTGCTAAAAGCTCTCAATCTAGCCTGAGGTTAGGAGCGCAGCGAGTGGTAGAAAAGCCAAGGCTACATTATTGCCGGTGAACTCATATTCCATTGTATATTATTCACTTGAAACTTCAATCTTTTGTTGTCTTTCGCTTCCGTTCACACCAAGTTTTCTACAATCATTACCGGTGCACTATGGGATGGAAGTCATCTGCTTTGCAGCATAAACATTTGCTTTCCAATTTTTATTTTGTATGCAATGAATATTTAACCCATATTTCGTAAGTTTTATTATTTGTTCACATTATACAAACTATAAGTTGAGGTTACACAAAATAGCAAGACTGTACAACAGCAAGTTTGCAACGGCGTAACAATATTATTTGAAACGAAAAAGTATAAAAATATACCAATATAGCAATATAGCAAAAATATAGCATAACGTAACAACCTCAATGCTTTCAGAAAAAAAAATGAAAAAAATGGAGAAAGAATATATCCCCTACCATGGCTACTCTTGCGCAAAAAGATATATCTAAATTTTGTTGTACTGTGTAATTTTTTGATGGTTGAGTTTTAAGGAATTCAACAAAATTTTCGTAAGAATTTTAAAAATCTTTGTATAATTATTAAAGCACGGTACAAAACTTTAAAGTCCTCGGTAACTAATAGGTTGGAATTTATATTGTAAAAGTATTTTCTTAATAATTATGTGTGAGACTAATTTTTAAGTTTTTGATAACTATTATTTTAGGCCTTATCTTATCAAATTTGTATCGTAATAGTTATCAGCAAGATAAATTTTTTCAGTCATCGGTAACTAGTATTTTGGGATTTATATTATAAAAGTATTTCCATAATAATTCTGAGTGAGACAAATTTTGAAGTCATTGCGAGATAAATGTTTTCAGTCATCGGTAACTAGTATTTTGGGAGTTATATTATAAAAGTCTTTTCATAATAATTCTGAGTTAGACAAATTTTGAGGTCATTGCGAGATAAATTTTTTCAGTCATCGGTAACTAGTATTTTTGGAGTTATATTATAAAAGTCTTTTCATAATAATTCTGAGTGAGACAAATTTTGAAGTCATTGCGAGATAAATTTTTTCAGTCATCGGTAACTAGTATTTTGGGAGTTATATTATAAAAGTATTTTCATAATAATTCTGAATTAGACAAATTTTGAAATCATTGCGAGATAAAGTTTTTTAGTCATCGGTAACTAGTATTTTGGGATTTATATTATAAAAGCCTTTTCATAATAATTCTGAGTGAGACAAATTTTGAAATCATTGCGAGATAAAGTTTTTTAGTCATCGGTAACTAGTATTTTGGGATTTATATTATAAAAGCCTTTTCATAATAATTCTGAGTGAGACAAATTTTGAAGTCATTGCGAGATAAATTTTTTCAGTCATCGGTATCTAGTATTTTGGGAGTTATATTATAAAAGTCTTTTCATAATAATTCTGAGTTAGACAAATTTTGAGGTCATTGCGAGATAAATTTTTTCAGTCATCGGTAACTAGTATTTTGGGAGTTATATTATAAAAGTCTTTTCATAATAATTCTGAGTTAGACAAATTTTGAGGTCATTGCGAGATAAATTTTTTCAGTCATCGGTAACTAGTATTTTTGGAGTTATATTATAAAAGTCTTTTCATAATAATTCTGAGTGAGACAAATTTTGAAGTCATTGCGAGATACATTTTTTCAGTCATCGGTAACTAGTATTTTGGGAGTTATATTATAAAAGTCTTTTCATAATAATTCTGAGTTAGACAAATTTTGAGGTCATTGCGAGATAAATTTTTTCAGTCATCGGTAACTAGTATTTTGGGAGTTATATTATAAAAGTCTTTTCATAATAATTCTGAGTTAGACAAATTTTGAAGTCATTGCGAGATAAATTTTTTCAGTCATCGGTAACTAGTATTTTGGGAGTTATATTATAAAAGTCTTTTCATAATAATTCTGAGTTAGACAAATTTTGAGGTCATTGCGAGATAAATTTTTTCAGTCATCGGTAACTAGTATTTTTGGAGTTATATTATAAAAGTCTTTTCATAATAATTCTGAGTGAGACAAATTTTGAAGTCATTGCGAGATAAATTTTTTCAGTCATCGGTAACTAGTATTTTGGGAGTTATATTATAAAAGTATTTTCATAATAATTCTGAGTTAGACAAATTTTGAAATCATTGCGAGATAAAGTTTTTTAGTCATCGGTAACTAGTATTTTGGGATTTATATTATAAAAGCCTTTTCATAATAATTCTGAGTGAGACAAATTTTGAAATCATTGCGAGATAAAGTTTTTTAGTCATCGGTAACTAGTATTTTGGATTTTTATATTATAAAAGCCTTTTCATAATAATTCTGAGTGAGACAAATTTTGAAGTCATTGCGAGATAAATTTTTTCAGTCATCGGTAACTAGTATTTTGGGAGTTATATTATAAAAGTCTTTTCATAATAATTCTGAGTGAGACAAATTTTGAAATCATTGCGAGATAAAGTTTTTTAGTCATCGGTAACTAGTATTTTGGGAGTTATATTATAAAAGTATTTTCATAATAATTCTGAGTTAGACAAATTTTGAAATCATTGCGAGATAAAGTTTTTAGTCATCGGTAACTAGTATTTTGGGATTTATATTATAAAAGCCTTTTCATAATAATTCTGAGTGAGACAAATTTTGAGGTCATTGCGAGATAAATTTTTTCAGTCATCGGTAACTAGTATTTTGGGATTTATATTATAAAAGTATTTTCATAATAATTCTGAGTGAGACAAATTTTGAAATCATTGCGAGATAAATTTTTTCAGTCATCGGTAACTAGTATTTTGGGAGTTATATTATAAAAGTATTTTCATAATAATTCTGAGTTACACAAATTTTGAGGTCAATTTTTTCAGTCATCGGTAACTAGTATTTTGGGAGTTATATTATAAAAGTCTTTTCATAATAATTCTGAGTTAGACAAATTTTGAAATCATTGCGAGATAAACTTTTTTAGTCATCGGTAACTAGTATTTTGGGATTTATATTATAAAAGCCTTTTCATAATAATTCTGAGTGAGACAAATTTTGAAGTCATTGCGAGATAAATTTTTTCAGTCATCGGTAACTAGTATTTTGGGATTTATATTATAAAAGTATTTTCATAAACTTTTTCAGTCATCGGTAACTAGTATTTTGGGATTTATATTATACAAGTATTTCCATAATAATTGTGAGTGAGACAAATTTTGAAGTCATTGATAACTATTATTTCGAGAATTATATTATAACATTTTGTTCGTAATAATTATCCGCGAGATAAATTTTTTCAGTCGACGGTAACTGGTATTTTGGGACTTTTATTTAAAAAAAGTCTTTCCCTAATAATTATGAGTGAGACAAATTTTTAAGACGTCAAAGGACTTTTATCTTAAGGCTTATATTATTAAGGTCTTGAGATAAGAATCATGAGTGGCAAAAAAAATTTTTAGTCCTGAAATACGTCCCAAAGCAGTACCGAAATGATTTTGAACTAGGTCCGAACTGGTCTTCTAAATTTCAAGACTTAAAAATCATTGATAATTATTATCAAAAAAATTATAATTTCAAACTCAAAATGCGAGTTATCGATGGCCTAAAAAATTGGGTACTTCTCTAGTCTAGAAGTTCTCTGTTACAGCTCAAACATATTACGCGTATCTTATTTTCCACTTAGGATTTTATTTATTGAACGAAAAATAAGCCTCACTCCGTAACTGTTATTTATTGCAAAAAGTTAAATGTGATGAATATATTTAACTTTTATAGTGCGAACAAATAATAAAATAAGAAATGTACGTTCTTCATTGAACGCACCATAAAAATTGGAAAAAAACGACGTTTATGTGACACTTGATTGACATTCATATACTGCTATTTATTTTATATTGATTTTTTTGAATACAATTTTGATGTCATAACATTTTGGTATCATAAAAATTTGCGTCCTTTGATTTTGATAAAAATTATTGGGTTTTAGGGAACAACTGAGCAATTCTGATAGCTGTTAAAAATTTTGAATTTTTTTTTTTTATTTACTGATTGCTCCCCGCTTGAGTCTTGAGTTATTATTTTTTGTTACTTTTCCTTTTTTTTTTTTTTGTGATAGAAATGCGCTCTCCATATCCATCCCACAAAATTTGCCTCAGTTAAAACTTGCACTTATTTTTTAGGTTTTTAGCTTTTAGCCGACCCATTTAAATTTCGAAGCCCACAGTGCAACACAAACAATTCGATTTTCACACTTTTTCGCACACCTAAAAGTATGCAGTGCCCTACAAGTGCCACACAAACACACTCGATTCCGCCAGACTCGCAATGATTTCATATTGAACTTGAAGTTCATTCACTATTTCTTTGCTAGTTTTTCGCCGTACAAAAAAAAAAAAAAAAAAAAACTACATTGAGGCATACATCCTGCCACGCAGTCTGATTTGAAAGTGCACACACTAGAGCGCAATACCACACCTTTTATGTCTGTCAGGCGTAGAGTCAAACATATACACATATGTACATATTGTACGCAGTTATGTATTAATCCAAATCTGTGTATATAATTATGCCAACATGATGATCATACTGTCCTAAGTCTGATGCAGAACTCGTCCGTTTCGGATCAGTACTAATTATTTTACAATAAGAACGCAACAAATATAATACAAATGATAAAAGGTTAATGCTAGTGGAAGAATGGTTAAAACTTTTGAGAATAAAGTCCCCGAGTCTAAAAGTATACAGGTAAAATTTACACAAAAAAAAAGACACTTGCCCTACGGTTTCAATCAACGATAGAATTATTTCGCAGAAAGATTTCGATGGTTAGCAGACTCACGTAGAAAAACCACATAAGCAAAAAGATTACCTTTACTAAATTAATTTCCCTATGTTGATGACCTGACAAAACTTATCAACCTAACAGTTGTCAGGTGTTTACAGTGCCTAAAACTATGCTTAAAAAATGGATTTTACCATTCTACTGTTGACAACAGTCGTTGCAGTTGTGATGTCCTACTGAGTACTTGAGAACGACGATATATGATTTGACACAGTTTTAGGCGCCGTAAACCTGACAACTGTCAGGCTGATATGTTTTATCAGGTCATCAGCATAGGGCTGCAAAAAACGCAAATGTGCATTGGATTATAGGCTCCAAATCTAAAATAATCTTAGAAAGCAAAGTGTTACAGTTTATTACATGAAACTTTGGGGTTCAACGTCCAAATCTTATTTAGACAAATTTCGCAGACTGCAGGTTAAAGCCTTGAAGGTAGTGCTGCGCGGTAAGTGAAGAACTCCAAAACGCACATAGACCTTATAACACAGCGATAAATGAGATAGGAATAAGCAAAAAAAAAAAAAATACTCGTTGAGGCTATTTAACCATACGAATAAGATTGATAAAAAATTACTGTAACAGAACCTTAGGCGATTAAAGAGAAAGTATGTAAGATTAAATTGTGATTAAAGACTTTGCCCTACTTATTTACATTACATGGAAGTCATGTTATACTTTGTACTTTATGTATTTCTTTCTAATATCCTTTAAGATATTGACTATAAATTATACTATGACATTTCTTATGATGTCCATTTATGAACTACTTTTGTATGATATCCGTAGAAATAAATTCAGTACTAAATACAGTGCATTTTGCAATTCACTTCGCTCACTTTGCTATTTGATGCAGTGACAGCAAAGAGCCTATAATATACAAACATACTCTCAGCCTAAGTTAGGTTAGGTTAAAGTGGCTGCTGCTAGGAGCTCAAATAGACCCTCTGGGATCCATTGTGAAACGACAGTACAAACAGAATGGCAATTATGTATTTGTCTTAATTTGCAAAGAGCTTCGTGCTTACAATGAAGCAACGGAGCCTGCCAATCTCCACTCCCGATATGTCCGTCGGAGAAAGGATAAGTTGCGATCGCAGATACTTAAGTCTTAGTCTTAGAATGCAGCGCAGCTGAGTAAAAAGTGTTGAGATTATTTCACCTCGCCATCCTTGAATTAGTTGAGTTAGTGTTGATATTGAGGCGCACCACTTGAATTCCCATTGGACAGTGCCCTGTCAGCACCACCACGGCCAATGAGAACTGGGGCTTGGATAATCTTATAAGCTCCCGTGACCTCCTCCGATCTACTTCTGGCGAAAAGGACCTCGCGATCCTACATATTCTAGTAGTTGCAAAGCGTTTGCCACGCTCATCGCTAGCCCATTCGGTTGGGTGGCTAATGGAACCCCGAAAAGTTTCTCGCTTAAGAAGTCCCCATCTGCTTCACAATTCCCAATCCTCCCTAGAGGGAATGGCGATACCAAAGTAACCCTTGGGAGTCATGGCGGGCACGCAATGATCCTTTGTGGTCGGAATGAAATCGAAATCTTGTATAATCTTCGAGTGACCATAGTGCGAGTTAAATTTGTGTCCGATATCCCGCAGCCTTTACTGAAATTATATTATATTAGTATCTACTGGAATTATATTCAACATGGTGTTCAGCGCTAGACTAGATGTTGTCCGAAGGGCGCCACTGATTTCAATAAGAGCCGACTCTCGCTACCTTTCCAGCTTAGGGACTACCACAATCTTATCTAGAGAATAATTCCAGGAAAGTATGACATCCAGTATTAAACCCACATACCTAAACCTATCAGAAAGAACGGTCTCAGCCCCACACAACAAAGGCAGGGGGACACTAGGAATTTTGTGCTTTCCGGTGAAAAGAGCGAGATCGGCTTCCCCCGGATTTACAGTTAGTCTGCAGGTCTGAGAACAATACTCTCGCCCTAAGGCAAGCGAAATAAAAGATTTCGCTAAAAAATATAGATGTTTCCATTTAACCAATCAGATAGAGATGAAAAAAGAATGTGACTTCAAAAATCCGAGCACACTTAAAAGCCTAAGGGACAATCTGGACTGTGATTGGAGCACAGTGACAGTTACAGATGAATCATCTTTCGTTGTTTGAATTTCCTGAAATAAAGCCTGGATTGGTAAAGGCACTAAATTTGTTGAGAGGTCTGCCTAGGTTCAAGAGTCCGGATGCTTTTCTGAAAAGGGATTCATTTTTACTTTCTTTACAAAAAAGTCTCGACGCAAAGTTTATGATAGAACTGAAAGAAACATGTTTGCTTAAATCTGCGGTAATGCTTTAGGGACCGAATGCAAATGAAGACTATGTACCCAAAACACCGGAGTAAATTGTCCACGTCTTGGAAAGTTGATTGGCTTTCGCAAAGTCCGGATGCAAACCCGGTTCAAAATGCAAAGGCGCTAATGAATCCAAAGATTCGGGGGGAAAATGTCTACAAGATAGTTAAACAAATTTCAAAGGATCTGTCGCTAGATTATGCTAGAAAACTAAGCGAAAGTTGTTCAAGAAAATATCAAGTAATTAAAGACAACAATGTGCAGTGGAACGGCATATTGATTACAGGAAGCACTAGATATTGGAAAATTTAGCAACAAAAAAAAAATTGTACAGACGAATCTGTTTTGTGAAACAGAACCATAGAATACAGGATCGCGGCGAAGTGACGTATCATAAGTAAATCCAGTAAACAAACAATATGGCAGAAAGATGAATGAGTCAATTCCAATATTTCAGTGAGAAAGGTGTTTTAATTTTGCTAAAGGTTACAAGTATGATTTAAAGTTAGAGATTTAATTAATAAATGTACAAAATAAAAAAAGTGACTCTTTACCATTGATTTTCGAAAAAATCCTGGTCTACTTAATCTCGAGAGCTCTCAAAATCTGCGAAACCAAAACTGGTGTCACTTGTATTTATTAGAGTACTACTTTCCTTTCGAAGTGCCACATTTTTTACCACAAAGTGTTGGCTGGAATTGAGTACAGGTAGTACAGGTATGTGTGATTTGCAGGTACATATGTGGATGTGTGTAATTCAGTGAATATCCTCATACAAAGCAGCTGGAGCATTAAGCCATTGTCGGCCGTGCACTTTTGCGCTTTTCACCTTTGTTAGATGGGCTGCTTTTTCGTTTTGTTGAGTTTCCTTTCGTTATTCTCTTTTCTTTTTTTCTTTTTTGGCTTTTGATAGCACTCCTTTTAATTCCTGTTGCTTTGCGTTACTCATTCGTTTCACACTCGCTTTGAACGGTGCGGTGCGTCAAGTGGCGTAAATATTTTTGATTTATTTTGCGGAAACTTGGTCGCACAAAAGTGTGGTAGAGTAGGTGGGGAAGGGAAGGCATAGTAAAATTGCAATCTCGCACAAAAGAATGTCTCGTATTCTTCGTTTAATCCTTTAGCAATAAAGATGCATTGCATATTGTTGGGTTTTTTTTCCTTTTTCAGCATTTAAAAATTCTTTAACGTGATTCTTCATTTGGGCTGTTTTAATAGCACCTGGCCATTGAAGAGGGAGGGAAGATATTGTGAAGCTGTTGCACTGCTTCGTTGGCAATTTTTTATAGTTGCTGGCATTTCTGGCATTGAACGGCACTACAGGGGATAGTCATTGTGGCTTATGGAATTTTGTGGGGACCCTGCTGTATTCTGTTATTAAATTATTGCGCTGTTTCAGCCAGCCGGTCTGACTGGCGGCAGTTTGGTCTGGGTTTTCCTGAATACATATTACTTGTAATTATGTTTGTTTGCTTATTGGTCGCCTGCCGGCAGAAGCGTCGACTTCGATATCCATACAACAGTTTTGATGGACGTTAAATACATCAACAGGTTTATTGCAAAATATGAAAAAAATCACACATGGCAAGCACGTGATGGTATGAAGTAAACCAAGCCTATTAATTTTTGCGAGATTTTTCACATAATGTTTACGAGAGGCGCCAGAATTAAAATAAATCAGTTTCGTTGGTTTTCAAATTTTATTTTTTTTAAATTAAAAGCTCAGTAGAAAGTTATTTTAGTCATTTTGTTCGCTACCCAAATAAGCAAGATCGCTTATAAATAAAAAAATTTTGAAAAAAATCGGTAAGCTGCTGTTTCTTTTGTCCAACTATTGTACACCTTAAAACTGCATTTTCCTTTAGGTTCTTCAAAACGTTTTAGTCCTTTTATCAACCCATTAAAGATATAGCTTCCTTTTCAATAATCGTCTTTTGTGGCTCCACAGTTCTGTCATCTCCGTCGGCTATTTTTTCTATCCTTCGATTATCTAATGTCAAAAGTAGTAAAACCCCTGCAGTGAAATTTAATCAATAAAACAAAAAGGAAGGCAATCGAAAACTCTTCTTTGGCCAAAGTCAAAGCCATTACAGTTGTCCTTCGCTCCCCTCTCCCATAAAACTTATCGAATTATTCCACCATACAACCCCCACCGCACTAGCGGCAGCCCATGACTTGCCCATGCCAAATATGCAAAAAAAATTTAATTCCCCGACGGAATATACCAACAACAGAATTTTAGTTTTATCGCAGTCCTATAATAATACTAATAATTTCGCGCTTACACTATAGCTTGATATTTGGCCGAACTTCTCCTTAAATTTGTGGTGTGCGTTTTGATGTTGTTGAGGTGCCTACAGTTTTACGTCGACTACGAATGGTGGATTTTTGTGAGAAGCTTTTTCATGGCAGGAATTCTCTCGCAGGTTTGCCATTGCCTGCCGAGGGGCGACCGCTATTACAAAAAAAAAAAAACACTTTTTCTATAGTTTTTGATGTTACTTAGCCCAGCTAGGATTTGAACCCAGCACCTACCAAATGAAGCGCGCACACTCTACACACTCGGGTACGGCAGTCGCAGTCCTATAGCCTTGTAAATATTTCTAAAAATGTCACCAGCCTAGAAGTTGATTTCAGCTCTGCTAAAATTGAGCTAGCCTTAAAACACCCCAAAAGCAAAAAAACCGGGCAAAGGCCGTGTTTTCGACCGCACTTCCTAAGGAATCTCTCTCGCTCTTAAAAAGAAAACTTTTTTTTTTTAATCTTAGACAATCGAATTCTCAGTACAGGCATATGCGTAAAACACTCGAAAAAAATGGCCACCAAACGGCACATGCGGTGCATGCGGTCATTAGCCACAATCAAGTGACTTTTCATTTCCAGCATTTCATCAGTGATGCGCTCTCTACCAAAAATCATGTGACCATCTTCTGCACTGACTTTGAGAAAGCCTTCGACCGCATAGGTGTACACGTTATCCTTGTGTAACTGTCGTTATGGGGCATCGGACTAAAAATATATAAACTCATTAAGTCATTTCTGACAGGCCGAAAGTTCCAAAACCAAGTCAACGGAGTAGCCTCCACACCATTTTCACTTGACAGCGGAAGCCCTCAAGGGTCACCATTCTCGGTCGTCCCTGTTATGATAGCTTTCGAGCAACTCATCAAAATAGCACTTAAGTGGAGAACTTTAAACTTTAGGATCTATGAAGACGATGTCTGCACGATAGTAAAAGATATAGCTTTAGTTGAAGGTGTATTTACACAAATTACCAGAAGGCTCTCCCCCCCGGCAGGCAATGGCAAACGTCCGAGTGCATTTCTGCCATGAAAAACACTTCTCATAAAAAAGCATTCGCCGTTCGGAGTCGGTGTAAAACTGGAGGCCCCTCAATTTGAAGAAGTTCGGCCAAAATTGTTTAAGCGGTTATAGCGCCAATTAAGTAAGTGATTCAAACTTTTACGAAAGTCCAAGATATCGATCGGCATTGTACTTGAAGTTTTGTAGCGTGAAAATAAAGTTATATTCTGGAACAAAAAATAATTATAACTAGAGAAAGACCGATCTTATGCTTCGGCTTCGGTCCCAAAAAAAACGAATTTTGGCCGAATATTTGCCAATTTTTATTAATTTAAAAACTGTATAAAGTTTTACTTTTGATATGTTTCTCTTTCAGAAAAAAATCAAGGTAGCCCTTGGAATTTCTTTTGAAAAAATTGCTGTAAAATATATACATATCTCGTGTATTTAGTGGGCAATTATTCAGTGTTGCTTTATAGTATAAAGTTTTTAAAGTTCCTACCGAGAGGCGTGATCGATTGCGATGTTTTTTTATCGTATGAACTGAAGTGGATATGATTTACCGCCCTTTGCTAATGCACTAACAAAACTCGTCAACCTAACAGTTGTCAGGTCTACTGCGCCTACTACTATGACACAAAATAAAACGTCATTGTCGCGTTCTCAGTACTACAATGTTTGTTGTCATCATTAGAGGTCTGAAACCCTTTCCCGGCGCATAGTTTTAGGCGCAGTAAACTTGACAGTTGTCAAGGTGGTGTGTTTTTTGTCAGCGTATCAGCACGAGGCAGTTAAACTAGTATACATATCTGTTTTAAATAAAAATGTGCTGATTGTTTATTTTATTATGTTAAACCCTGAAATTTTTCGGATCGGCTTCAACCCAAATTGGGGAAAGTTCGGTTCGGCTTTAAAGCTCGATGTTCGGTCGTTCTCTAATTATAATATTTGTTCCATTCCATTAGCGACAGTAGCCGAGTGCTATACGTTTTTGTTTAAGATCATGCACGCAAATTCGTACGAGTACTATTCTGCAGATTTTTTTTAAAAACTTCTGGGGATTTTTTAAATATGTATAGATTATTTTCCAGTTTAGTGGAAGAAAATTTTTCATTATACGTCGATATGAGTACTATGCGGTACGCCTAATTGTATTCTTCCAAACATAGTAGACTTTTTCCTACACTGTTACTTAATATAAACACATAAGGTAAGTCTGTATGTAGGTTCGTCTGTTCCACTATCGGCAACTGTCCATTCGTTGAATAGATTTCTCTTTTTTTTTTTTTGTTGTTGGTGCATTTCGCTATTATTATTTTATCGGCTAGCTGTTGGCATATAGCTTATACGTTTTTAGAGTTGTCGTTGCTTTTTAATAAAAAATCATTTTGGCGCAAAATTTTCATTCACGTTTCCGCAACAGTTTCATGGACTTGGTGTGGCGATAAATTGCGAGGAGAATATCTGTACAAATGTGTGTGTGTGTATGTATGTATGTGTGTGTGGGGTTTATATTAGACTTTTTCCTTGCTTTGTTTCGCTGAATCGAGCAGGGATAGTGTTTAACTTAGTGCTTTGGGTGTGAGTGCGCGTGTGATATATTCCTACTGCAAAAAAAAAAGATTGGACCAAGTGGTACATTGTAGCAGAATTGTAGTGACTACAGTTATGGTTCGATGTATTGCAGTAATGGACCAAATCATGACACCACACAAACTTAATGTTTTATGCGAAAATTCCTCGTGTTTTAATCATCGTAATCAGTTTATTGGTATGTATTGTCAAGAAAGAAAGATACAACTATTTAGTTTACAAAATAAGAATTGTCGTGAAGATTTTTTTTTAAGAAACGATTGAATTCGAACGCGTAAGACCTGTGTTTATACCTGAGTGCACGCTCTTTTGTAATAGCCTAGAGCAATCAAAATAGATAAAGAAATATGCATACATACAAAAAATTTCGGAATGAAAAACAAAATCGATTAAGCCATATCTACATATGTACATATCTGTCCGTCCTTACTCTCCGTAGGTGCTTCGGATAACTCGAGTAAATATTAAGATAACTCAATGAAACTTAGTATACACATTACCTACGATCCAAGTTAGGCTGCTGGTAGTGAAAATGGGCAGAAAATAACCACGCCCACATAGCGATACTTTGTGAAAATCAAAATAGTGCGATATTTCAGTAACCATACAAGTTACGAGGGTAAATTTTGTATCGGTAAAATAGGCGTGATACCGCCCACTTTAGAGAAAATATGTTTATATCCAAAACTACTTTCTCTGGCTCCTCCAAATTTGGTATATATATACATTGCATTTTCACGCAATAAGCATGATTTCGAAAATTATAGAAATCGGGCAAAAATCACACCCACCTCTCATATAATGGTAATTTAGAAAAATTAAAAAACCGATGTTGCAATAATTATTAAAGCTAATTAGCTAGAACTTAATATGCAGAATGAGGTTGGATAAGGAAAAAAAACGGCATTCAAAATTTTTTTAAATAGCCGTGGCACCGCTTTCTTTAGAGTAAATAGGTGGATCTATCTGCCAAATTTATTGAACACTTTACATTAAAGAAAATTACAAAAAACCCACGCCCACCTCTCATACAACGGTACTTGACATAATGAAAATATACGATATTTCATTATATCATCCAGACAACTCCTTCAAATTTGATACGAGGTAGGTTAAAATCATGGCTATATTGATTAATTAATTGCACTTTTTCATATTTAGCCAGAACATGCATTTCAGTTTCTCTCACATATAACTTGTGTATAATTTAATTAAATTTGGCTTTTCAAATAAGTCCCAACCAAACAAACCCACGCCTAAGACCTTCCCGGGGTAGAAAATTGCGGTGATTCCGTGCTGCGGATAAAAAGTTATAAGGGCACAAACGAACAGATTTTGGGGTTCACCCAAACTTAAGGCTATTTTTAAAAAGTAGTTATGAAATTAACGTAACGTTAGTGCTTTGTGGACTACTCTTTTAGAATAGCTTTGAAAATACTCTCGAGTAGTTGTTTTATGGAGTAAAATCTTAAACTATGTTCACACTAAATAAATAAATAAATATGTGCGTTTATACAAGTCATTCCTACTTTATCTTGACATCTCTATTGCGACAGTTTTGCTTAATTCTTAAAAGGAAAAAATTTAGATATGTTAACATTTTTGTTATATTTCAAATTTATTGTAATAATATTTTTTTTTCATTCACGATCACGAAAAAGAGCTTCTGCACCTTTTTAAGTTTTAGTTCAGAAAGTTGCTATTTAAATTCAATTTAAAAATTTTCATTTCAAATTCAGAATTTTCATTTCAAAGTCAGAAAGTTACAATTCATGTTCAGAATTTGCATTTCAAATTCAGAAAGTTATAATTCTAATTCACTTCCATTTTAAATTTAGAAAGTTACAATTCGATTTCAGAAAGTTACAATTCGGTTTCAGAAAGTTACAATTCAAATTCAGAATTTCCATTTCAAATTCAGAAAACGTAAATTCAAATTCAGAAAGTTACCATTCAAATTCAGAAATTTTTACTTCAAATTCAGAAATTTTCATTTCAAATTCAGAAAGTTAAAATTCAAATTGAAAAATTTTTAAAGTTTATATTCACTGTACGATTGTTTTTAAATAAAATTTAAATAAAATTTAAAAAAAAGTAACAGTTGAATGGAATGCTAATATTTCGAAACGTTTGGTCCAGTTTCGTTATGGAAGAATATCGATAATTATCGATACAATTTAGAGCCGATACTGATTTGTTCCTGATATGATTACTGATGTATGATAAATTCCACATTTCATCTTAATTTATTGACAGATTTTACAAGAAGAAATTACTTACTTTCATCGTAATTTGTTCATAAATTTAAAATGAGCCATAAATTACTATAGTGTCTCCGGGCTTCTACCGTATATTTGTGCTACTCTGATGTAATGCAAAACTGGAGTTAATGTACCACATTTATTTCATGCATTTCATTTAATTTTGGAGTACTCTTTGCCTCTTATGAATCATAATCTACATGCGTACATGGACTACTAGCGATTTTTGCAGGGACAGCTCTATCAGCTGTACAAAACTTCCGCCGCGCCGCCACCACTCTTTTTCCATTAGCGAAATTGTTTGCTCGTGCTCGTTTGCGGCTTATGTTGGGCTTAGTGCTGAATGCAACTACAACAACAACAAGAAGCGTGCAATATGACCCATGCAGCATAGCAAATCCAAATGATCGTGAAATCGTTAAATAAGTGAGTTCATTCTTTGGCATCAACGAGCGCCGCCGGATATGCGGGCGCTGGTAGCCTGTGCGAATCTCGCTCTCTCTCTATTAAAATGTTTGTATTTTTTTTTACTTATTTTAGTTTGCAACAAATCGATAGCTTATCAGAGCTTTAAAACAGTTGCACAGTTTAATAAGCACGCGCTTCAGTTGAAACGTTGCTAATAGGAAGGATTTTATGTAAGAATCTCTATTAAACGCTACACGTTTAACTTTTACGGATATCTCTGTACGTGCATACATATAGAATCGATTTGAAAAAAAAAAACGTTCACTATCATATATTGACATGTGCTCGGTCTTACTCAGCGTATGATAACTGCCTGGCAATTATTCCATAAATTCGTTTATTTATTTTTTATTTTCAAAAACTGGAATCCATACATAGGCTTTATAGTGGAAAATTTAAATGCTCAGATTGAATAGCTGTGTAGAGTTAGTAATTTTTTAAATTTAAATATGAAACATGTGAAGAAATTATTACCATAAATTTGCATACGAAACAAATATAAAATGGGAGAAAATGTTTCTTGGCGCTTGTAAATTTATGGGAAAGATTCGTTCAAATGAAATGACGTTAGGGATTTTCTTCCATTTTCTGCCATTTCGTGACTAGTTTTTTCGGGATCATTCCAGGATAGTTGCAGGATTATATCAGAAACTTTTGGTGGCTATCGCGGAAGCTTTTTCATGTGCACTTCGGGACTAGCTCAGAGCAATTTCAATGGTTAGTTTGGGATAACTTTTGATACAATTCAGGACTAGTTCAGAAGCTGGTGGCCACTAGATCGAGACTGATTCGGTGGTGTTTCGGAACAAGTTTAGTATATTAGTTCGTGACTATTTCGAGATTAGTTCGGAATCAGTTGGGTATAGTCTCTCTCACATTCCCTTCCATCCCTTAGGTGCACGCGTGTTTTTTGTTTTTTCATAATACCAGCGTCTTCACGCAATGGCAACTAAGGTCATGTTATGAATACAAAATTTTAAAGGAGAAAAGAGAATTGCGGACTATCTATATGTTTACGCTGGATGAATTAACTGTTAATAGAGAAATATTAATTAAATCTTGAATTCAAAATTTCCGTAATATGCATTTAGGTTAGGTTAGGTTAGAGCCGATGCGCGCGTGCACGACCACGGAAGCAGACGTAGGCTACCAAAACCCGTTGTGATACCGCTGCCGGAAGCTATGTATTCTTTCCTTCCTTCCCGTAGAAGGTTAACCACCGAGTGTGTGTGTCTAACCCAGTACAGACCAATGGGAATGCTCGCCGAGCTCAGGTCGGCCAAAGAGTTCAGAAAATATTTATTGAAGAATTGGTTTTGGGCCTTTTCCAAAGCGGGACAGTGGCAGAGATCGGGTTCGATGCAACTACGACCAAAACCATTAATTATCGGCCGTCTGAGGGAAGGGCGGACTAGGCGAATTAAAGCTTTGGATCGCTTTAAGATAGCCTTGGCTAAACTAGTTTGGGTAATCCAATAGGTGGGTTTCATATCCCACTTGGCATTCACCTCCTCGCTCTTTCGTCTTTAAGCTATGTTGGCATGAGCTTGGAGGCATAGTCGCATCTAGAGGAGAATATACCTTAGATAATTCCGTCCCTTACCTTGCCAACTTGTCTGCCGCGCAGTTGCCGGGAATGTCTCTGTGCCCAGGGACCCATGCAACAGTCACGGAACATTAAGAAGCGGCAAATTAAAGAACTTCACCATTTTATGGCAATTATGGCAGGACTGTCTGAAGGATAGGACGCTATCAGCCATTGAGCTGCCTTTGCTATGGTATTTAACTCTACCTGAAAAACGCTACATTGGTCCGCTAAGCGAAAACAGAGGTCCAGCTCAAATTCGTAATGATTTGCATTTAAAAGCGATATTTCAGAAACAATCGAAAAAAAGTTAAGGTGTTATTCCTTGTTACAACAAAAGCCTATATATTGATGTCAACTCCCCTAACGGGTTAATCTTTTCGAAATCACTCCTTTCAATGTAGATTTCGCTAAAGAATATTTATGAAAGGTGTTACATTCATTTGAAATCTCTAGAGTGGAGCCAAACCTACAGACGTGCCTAAAAAATTAAGACCACGCGCAACAATATGTCTTGCGATGACAATGACTAGAGAACAATTGTGTTTAAAATAATGTAACCACTTTAACCTTCATAAATTTTGTGTTTCTCTTTCGAGAGCAATATTTAAATATCCGCGGTAGAGTCAAATATGCATTACGAATACTCTCAGAGGAAATATCATGCAACATGTTTTTAAATCATCAATACCATTTGGGTGATTGTTAGGTATTTCATATCTTAACATTTTACAAGCGTTTTCAATGTTGTTTAAATTTGAACTACAGACGGTCTTAGTAAAGCGTTTAGTGCTTCTTAAAATTTAAATTACAGCTAATGTTTTTAAAGCTACATCTTCGTTTCACATGATGTTTGTAAGTAACTATAAGAAGAAGAGATAGACCCATACCCAAGTATACCAAAATGCTCGGGACCACGAGCTGATTCGATTTAGCTATAACAGTATATTAGTTTTGGAGATATCTAACTGAAACTTGGTAAGCAGATGCATTTCTATAATATATAAATCATTTGCTGGAACCAACCATAACAGGTGAAACTTGAGAGAGAAGAGAACAATAATGAGAGAGATAAAGAGCTAAATACGGTAAAAAAAAAACCAACAACGAACTTCGATGTAATGCGAAAACGTCGCGGTTATTTGGGTATAACGCGCGCTACCGCTAGTTGGCGTTAGAAAACTCAACGCTTGACGCCGCCACTAATTATTTAAAAATAGCAACCGAGACATCGCAGCAAGACCACATATTTTGCACGAGTTTATAAAAAAATACAGCTTTAAGTTCGGGTAAAATTGCTAAAAATGTTAAATTGCCCCACTCGACAGTTTCCAGAGTTTTGAATCGATACAAAGAAGCGCTGGCAGTTACTAGAAAGCCAGACAGCGAAGGTGAGCTTAGTCAAAGCAATTAAAGCAGCGCTCGGAAAGTTCTAAGGACATTTTCGTTGTTCAAAAAGTAAAGCGGCAAGCTTTTTTAAGAAGTTTCATAGCTCAAAGAGCCCCAGATCTTACAGCCAAATACCGCAGGCGCAAGTTGTATGAATTACAAAAATTTTATACTGCTGCGAGTCGCCAAGATGCTGCTGAAAGCTGTGAATTGAAAATGGTGTCCAAGTTCGCAAAAAAATACAAGGTTTGTTAAGCCATTTGTTCCTGTGGGCGTGAAAGCAGCAGCTCCTTTATCACAGAAGGACGAAGAATACCTTAGTTTATCGAGATGAATGCCTCAATAAGCATCTTATGTCATTTATTAAAAGTCATGCTCTAATCTGGCAAGCTGCCACTATGCCAAGGACACATTGTAGTGGTATAATGCAAATAACATCGATTTCTGTACCTCGTGACTGCAATCTACCAAATAGTCCAGAGCTGCGTTCTATTGAGGAAAATTGGTCAATGGAGAAAGGAATATTAAAGAAGACAGGTGATCTGGTAAAAAAAATATTGGAGAATTTAAGGCAAAGTGGTGGCGGGCATGGCGTAAAATCGACGATGCACTCGAGCAAAAGGAGCAAATAACAACTAACATTTTAATTATGTTTAAACCCCAACCTATTAAAGGGTGTTTTTTTTTAGACATGTGGTTTTCAAGTAGAAATAAAACGCATAAAATTTAATATTATGGCCAAAAATTTAGCTTCATTATGAAGATAAAGGGCTGCCAAGCTTTGTCAAAGCTTTTCTAGCTTTTTCTGGTAGCAATTTCTATGTGTCGCAGGTTTGATGTGTTTATTTGATATGCGAAAAGAAAATAGTATTTTTAAATTTAACATTTTTAATTTCATTTAAATTATATTTTTTTTTTTTTAATTTTAATGAAAGTAATAGTTATTTCAAAATAAATAAAACCCTACATAAAATAAAATTTGTTTCCCCCAAAAAGTAGTGCTATATAATTATAATTTTTCCTTCTTTTGATATCTGTTTTACGTTAATTCTGATCAATTTTTTTTAAGTGCAGTTTACGAAAAAAATGTTCACTTCTATTTGCAATTATTAACACGGATTTGTAAAGATAATAGCGTTCACCAGAAATGCCAAATGTGCCGCATTGCAATGGATTTTATTTTATTACAGTTGATTGGAACAAAAAACGGCAGTAGGTATATAATACTATAAGTACAATGGATGGGATTTGTATTCTTTTGAATTGTTGTTCTTCCTTTATTTTTGCACATTTTACTGCCTACATACTAAAGCATACAAACATATCTAAAAAAAGAACGGCATATGTCCATGTGGGCTTCACAAATTGTTCAAATGTTTTATTTGTAAAATAGTATATTAATGTGTACACAAACTCACATAAACTTCGTAAGTATTAACTTAAGCCGCTTAGAGTTACATCTATTGTCAATGGCCGGTATACAAGTTTAAAAGAATTCAGTTGATTTCAGTACGAAATTTCAGTGTAAAGCAGAATGAGACTGCTATATTTGTACTGTTAAAGAAAACATACAGCTATGGCTCAAAAAATAGAAACATCGTCCATGATGGTACAAGTTGAAATAAAATATATAGTAAATACACTTAGATTTGATTATAACCGCGGCTGCGCAACTCCACTTTAAATCATTACTCAACACTGTCTGCATTTCCAACTGTATTCTTATTGTTTGATTTATTCAAAACCAAGTTGGCCGAAGCGAAAAATATTTTATAGTTAACAAAAAAAAAAAAAAACAACTATGAAATCGTGGTAAAAAACCAATTAGTTCAATATTTAGAAAATAATAAGATACTGATTCCTCAACAATCAGGATTTAGACGCAATCACTCTTGTGAAACAGCATTGAACATGGTTATAGCTGAATGGAAAGAAGAGCTTAATGATAAGAAATCGATAATAGCAGTTTTCATCGATCTAAAAAGAGCGTTTGAAACAATAGATCAACAAATATTATTGGAAAAACTATCAGGCATTGGTATTAAAGATGTTGAATTGCATTGGTTTAGAAGTTTTTTAACAAATCGAATGCAAAGAACAATATGTAGTTGGTTCGAAATTGTCAGAGGAAATGGACGTCAAGATTGGCTTGCCCCAGGGTTCTGTTCTTGCGCCAATTTTATTTAATATCTACATTAACGATATTAATTCAGTCTTGAAATTCAGTTGTATAAAACTATTTGCTGACGATGCATTAATTTCGATTAATGGTAAGAACGAAAAAGATATAAGAGAGAAGTTGCAAAGTGATTTAGATGATTTGTATGTCTGGCTATGTGCTAACCGACTTAAAATTAATATTGAAAAAACTAAATACATGGTAATAACAAGAAAGAACATTGTTAATATTGAATCGATCAAAATAAACAATACGGAAATTGAAAACGTACAGAGAATTAAGTACCTGGGTATCGTAATAGATAACAAATTAAAATTTGACGGTCATATTGACCACACAATAAGTAAAATAGCTACTAAACTATGGTTTATTAAAAGATCCTGTAAATATTTAAGTAATTATTATAAAGTAAAAGTATATAGATCAATAGTTGAGCCATACTTTATATATTGTTCTACAATTTTCTTTATCATGAAAGATTCGCAAATTGATAAACTGTAAAAAATGCAAAATAAAGCTATGCGTTTTATATTAAACAAACCTTATGATACTCCAATAAGAGAAATGCTACTCAGTTTGAATTGGTTTAGCGTAAAACAACTAATATTTTTTTACACAATGAAATTTATATACAATATAAAGAACGGACATTTGCCCGATTATCTGAGCACAAGTATTAAATTTAACTACGAGGTTCATGACAAAAATACCAGACGGAAAAATGATTTCAAATTGCCTAATTATAAAACAGAATCTGAAAAAAACAGCCTTTTTTATAAGGGCTTAGAATGCTTCAATGAATTGCCTGAAAAAATTAAAAATTGTGACACTAATTTGTTCAAAAAAAGATTATTTGATTATACAAAATCATTGAATATAAGATAGAGTTTGTAGTTTGTGCTGATTTGAGATAAATATATCAATATTTCAATAGTTTGTATACAAACATTGTATATATTGCTAATGAAATGTAAATAATAATATCTCATAAGTGATTTTTTTGTTTTTTTGTTTTTTTTTTTTGTTTGAACTAGACTCTACCAAGTCGTAATAAATAAAAATAAATAAATAAATAAATAAATAAAAAATTGAGTAAGTGATCGCTATTGAATAGTTGTGTTGATCTGTTTAACAATTTTAAAACGAATTTGGTATTTTCACTGGTCCAGGGCCACGAAATGGATCACGGAAAGCATCGTACTTCTACCGAACGAGATATGTATGATCAAGTTGCTACGGTAGAGTGGCAAATCCATAGGAGATATCGCCGAAATCATTAAGTTCTCACCGAAAAAGGTATTTAAAGCGCTTAACGCCAAAAAAAATTAACAGCCTAGAAAGTCAGGCGATAGAAGTGAAACTTCATGGATTTCGATGGGCACATGAAATGAAAATACTCACCCTAGCCAGCAAGTTTTGTGAGATAGAAATATTTCCCCGATAACAGAAGCCACTATTCATTATTCTGGAATCTTTGAGGGTGTTAGGTTAATGAAAGAAGATAGTTGATGTTTTCGCCTCCATTTATAAAAAATCGATTCATTCACTTCCATACTTTCATGTTCAAGAAAAAATGCAATTGGTTTGTGGTATGAAAAATATGAAATGAAAACACGTGATTGTAAATTATTTAAATATCTTGAGAAAATTGCGTCTATTGTCGTGGCTGATCTGATTGTTTAGTCTTTGGGATTATTATTCATTTTTAAATTAAATTTACTTTCTAAAAATAGTGAAAGTGGTTGAGCTTCTTCCAAGGCAAAATTGACATTAAAATCACCGCTTAAAATCATTGGCCTAGTGTGCAAATCTTCTCCTAATTCTGCTGCACCAGAGGGGGTATATGCCAATAATGCTCTACGAGTATGTATGAATTTTATTATATCTTAATTCTCTGGTTGGGAGTGATGTAGAGAACAATCATTGCCACACTCTGTCCGCCCCTCCACGCATGCTACCCCTCTCTCGTTTTTTCCTACTCCGAATCTGTCGCGTTTTCGTTTCTCTCCCATGTCTCCTTCCATCCGACTGCCCCACCACGCGCGCCATCCCCTCCCTTTTCCTGTCGCTTTTTCGTTTCATTCGATATTGGAATTACAGCCCAACGAGCGCAAAGAAGTTTCACTTCAAAAACAAACCGTGGAAAACCGAGGTCGACCGCAAAAATAGAGTGCTTCTGGTAAAAACTTGGTAATGAGGAAGGCTAAATCGAATCCGTTTTTTTTGTTTTTGTCACGTGAGCTGAACGACTCTACAGTACTTCGAGTTAGTGCAAAAACGATTAGGTGCATCTTGGTAGAACATAACCTTCGAGCGAAGGGGATCCCGAGAAAAGTTACACTTAAAAAAATTAAATACATCAACAAAGTCGCATGTTATGGGCTACGAAATACCATAAAGAGGATAATACTTTTAGAGCAAGCGTTCAGTAGCGAAATGATGAGCTTTGGAGTGACGAGACCGAAACTAATTAGCGTGGGATGGATGGAAAAAAATTTGTTCGCCGTCCTCTAGGCGAAGCTTACAATCCAACATATACGAAACCCACTATAAAGCATAGTGGTAGAAGTATCCTGTTGTGGCGCTATTTTTATTGGTATGGAGTGGCGCTAATCTTTCGTACGAAAGAAAGTTATGTGAATGTTTTAGCCAACACAATGTTACCATGGACTGAGGAAAACATGGATTTAAAGTGGCGTACACCCAAATATTCGAAACATTGGTTTCACTTGGAAAAAATTGATCTTTTGGATTGACCGTCTCAATCACCGGACTTAAATCCGATTGGGAATTTATGGCAAGACCTTAAAGTTGAAGTTGGAAAACATTTATCTTCAAATTCAGCTGAATTGTGGAAAATTGTGCCCGACACGTAGTATAGTAAATTCCAGTTGATAAATATCGCAAACTTATGGACTCTAAAAGAATAACTGAGGCTATCAAGAATAGAGGGTTTTCTATTAATTAATAGTGACAATAGGGATTTTAATAATAAAAATAAATTTTATATCCGTATAATTTATAGAGCTTGAGACCAGGTTTGTATTAGGGAATAATATGAGAAAACAACAATTTTCACACGGTTATCGTGGCTGAGTAGTTCTTTGCTCGCCTAGCAACTGCCGGGTAAAGTCTAGAAAGAAAGAAGTCTGATGAGGAGATGTGGTGATCTCCGAAATAGCACCTATCACTTCTACCACTTTAAGAAATCGTTGCTTTCTTATATTATTCCCTAATACAAACCTAGCCTCAAGCTCTTTAAATGATACCGACGAATCATAAATATAAGCCCAAAAATAATAATAAATTTTATATCCGTTGACCAAATTTTTTTCTATTTTTTTTTTTTTTTGGCCAACTGTATTTTGAGTAAATTAAACAATATAATTACAGTTAGAAATGCAGATAGTTTTTAATAATGATTTAAAATGGGATAAATTAATAATTCATCTAATATTCTACAAACATGGTAGAAATCAAATCTAAGTATATTTACTATATATTTTACTTCAACATGTACTATCAAGGACGGTGTTTCTACTTTTTTGGTCATAGCTGTATATTTTGAAATATTTATTTCTACATATATTTTAAAATACTTAAGTAGATATATACTTTTTCACTTTCAAAGCAAAAAGAACAACGATACACTTACCTGCGTTAGAAACAATTCCAGCAACGTTAGGAAATTCTTGCTATCCGCCAACACATATTTACTGTAATTTTTAAAGCACGACTCTAGTATGTGGTATTCTTGCCAATTATTCACGCCCAAACGACCATCACACATGGCACGGCAGATCAGCGCATAGACCATATTGGGATCCTGCAGCAATGTTGACTCAAAACTACAACCGCCCTTCTGCTGCTGCTCCACCTCAACTTCCTCACTTTCCATACGTACCACCCCTACTATACCACCTCCATCTACCTGCTGAGCGCTACGTTCGCGTAACAAAAGCAAAGCGGCAACGCGTTGCATTTCATTGGCCATTACAAATTTCTCCAACATTCCCAACACAACTTCCTTTTGCGTATCCAACTCTCGACTGTTCGCCACAAGTGCTTCGGCTGCTGCAGCTGCGGCAGCAGCTTCCTCGGCAGCATGACGGCGCTGTTGTACCGGCGAACGTGTGACGGGACTTTGGAAGGGCGCCCGATAGTCGGCGAGTGTATTGAGTGCGGCGTTGCCACCAACTGGTGGCATGAAAAAGATTTCATAGGAAAGCGATTTGAGTGCAAGTACCGCGCAGTCGAGCACTGCATTGTTGGCCAGCATGCTGTTGGTGATGCTAATTATTTTGGGAATGGTGATGAGCTTGCGATCGCTTTTGTGTGTCAGCTGTATAAGGAATTTGATCATGGGAGGAATGATGAGCTGGCCATTCCTGTGGTGGAAGGAAAAAATTTAGATGTGAGAAATTATGTATTACTTTGTGAGTGGTTCATTCAAATTTTACAAAGCATTCAATCTCTAAATTGTGCGACTGTTGGAGCTAAAACAAAAAAAAAAAGCAAATGCGCACCTAAATCTAAAATCCTAAAAAGAAGGTCCCATTAGTAAAGGAGCTGGGCCGCAGAAATAGCACAAATTGTAGCTAACGTGTTTTAATCGCTCCAGTTACGGTTGGCGTCGTCGACACTAAATGACGACGAATTGTCGATAGATATTGCCCATGAAGTATTGACGTTGACGTCTAATAGAAATGTACAGAGCTAGTTCACAATTGTTAATTATAATAAATTTATCGATAAACCGTTGGCATCATCTCAGCAGCACCGGCCACGACATCAATTAGATGTCGATGTCGATAGGAAATAATGCCGGCTGTAAATTGACGACGACACCAACCGTACTAAAGCTGAATGATTTTGCGCTGATTTTGTGCATTCCATCTGTGTTCCAGGTTTCTAAAAGCTTCAATCATTCTTATTTAGAGAAGGGGTAATATAAAGAAGGTTTTTAAATGATGCTAATGTGGGTGTTCAGTAACTCAGTATCATCTCAAGTCACTAAATTTGAGACATTCAATTAGGGAATTTTTTGTGGCTTGAGACGAATTCGGTATTCGGTAAGCCACAGTCTTAAAAAATTTCACCAAAGACTATGGTGAAAAGCAGTAGAGACAATCAGCTGATGATATATTCAACTAGAGATGCGCAATCAACCTCAATGAAAATGTATTCATCGATAACACACAGTATACTTTTTCAATTTTTTGTCAACAGCATTATTGCTCCTTAAAAAATAAAAAAAAAATATGGTTACCGTTAAATTAAAAATGAAATTAACCGTAAACCGATTATTTAAAATATCAATAATCGATAAATGCAGCTTCTCATCTCATTATGATTATTTTATTAAAAATAAAGGCAATTTTTTGTTACAGATTCAAGCAAAACATTGCGAACGACCAAGGGACAGATCGAGTGCTTCCTAGCATTTATTCGGAGCCACCCTGAGCTGAGGCTGCAAAAAAATTAGCCAACTCGCCCTAGAAGGATTGAGGAGCTTTGGGTGCGGAGCAGTTCAGCGCTCTTAAAGCCTCAAGGCGTACTTCCGATAAATAGAAAGAAATAAATTTTAAATATATCACTAACAAATTTTGGATAGTAAAAGTAGTATTAAATTTTCATTACAGACTCTTTCACATTGGAAAAAACAAGTTCGATCGAGGTCCAGGAAGCCAAAGGCCGACCGGATTGTAACGGGCGTAGGTCCAAGTTGAAGCAATGAGGTGTCTGATATGGAACAGCAAGCTCTGGAGACATTAGGGTCCGTCGTGGTCGACAAGGTATCTGAAGTGCCAGCAATTGGTGTCAAGGTATTCATTTACTTGATAAAAACATTATTAAGTAAAATTGGTCAATGAAATTTGAAAAGTTTATAAAATCACGTTTTGAAACGAAAACAAAATAAAATCAATATCGTAAAATATTTTTATCATAATTGCATAATAAATAATATTCTTTAAATTCTTAGAACGATATACTAATCGTTGCGGGTCTCGTTCTGTCATCAATGACATTCCGCCAACTTCACGGACCCGAAGAAAATCCACATCGGACGAAATGTTTGCCGATATGATGCAGACAATAAAGGGGCGCAATGAAAGCGAAAGTGAATATAGAGAGGATTCGCTCCGATTGTCAAACGGTTTTAACAGATTTTGGGAATCGAAAGAATCTTTTGCAGGTGTTTTCCACCAGTGAAAGAAGGTATTCCTTATTAAATGCTGTTTATTTGCACACTTTTATTACATATTTAAAGTTAACAACTATTGCCTGAATTCATTTTCGCGTTTTTATTTAATTTCTTTCTCCATAATTTTCTCAACTTCATTGGTTTGCGACCTGCTCAGAACCAGCTCATAAATTAGTGACTTTATTTTGAGTCAAGGAGACTTAAGACGACTTACTGAATACCGAATAATATCAAAATTAATCTTTCCACCGAAAAGTCTCAATTAGTGACTAGAGACTGCTTACAGAATACCGGCATAAGTATTTCATTTCATTTCATTTCATTTAGTTTATTTAGTCTATGATCGTATAAACCTTACTGACTAGAGTTGGCTTAGAATGTACGACTAAGAGATCTCGGGAGACCAAAATCTGGATCAAGGCTACAGAATATTCTATTAAATTCAGTGAAGGCTCGAGCAATGATATTATAAACAACCAACAGCGATTGGATGGATCTTCTAGATTTAAGTGGAATCAAGCCACAGGCTTAGAACGGGCGCTATAGGAAGGCAGAAGGTAGAGACAAAAGCAAATCAAACTGCGCTGCACTCTTTCAATGCTAAAGGAATAAGTTGAATAGATTGAATTCCAGTTTAATTAAGCATTTTCGAGTTTTTTTTTTTTTTTTTTTTTCATAAGCCCAACGGTTACCCGCTTTCCCGCCCAACCGACACGAGGGGCACAGTCCGCATGACGTACGGATTTTTTTTTTTTTTTTTTTTTTTTATAATTAATTTTTTTTTGTGCCGAGTTGTTAAAAGGAAAAAGTTTGTTAAGCGTCGAGATCCAAAACTGCTCAGCTACAGAAAAAAAACTTCATCAGCTGAATCAAATATATATTATACCACCGTTAATCATTTATTGAGAAAGGACAGTACAGCTCTTTTTATGGTGAAAAGTGAGTCCGAAATATCAAAAGTGTTGGAAAGACAGTTGAAATCTTGACATAAACATCGGAAAGGTTCATTTAATTCATAATTGGTTTTACACTGTTTTAAATAAAGAGGTGTAAAGTGTCTTGAAATCCGAGAAGGAACATTAAGTTTAACTTCGGCAATAAGAAATGTGCTTGCGATAGACCCTGTGAGTAGTTTAGTAATGAATATTATGCCTAGCATTTCTCTACGGCTGGAAAGAGTAGGAAGATTTATTAGCTTCAAACGATCAGTATAATGAGGAAGATTAAGCCGAGAATCCCATCTAAAGTCTCTTAGGGCAAAAAGTAAGAACTGTTTTTGAATTGATTCCAGCCGATCAATGTGAACTTGATAACGTGGGTTCCAAACTATCGAACCGTATTCTAGCATAGGTCTTACTAAAGTTGTAAAAAGAGCCTTTGTTACATATGTGTCCTTGAATTCTTTTGACCATCGTTTTATAAAGGCAAACATCCCTCTAGCCTTATTAGCTATAGCATTAACATGCCTATTGAAATTAAGTTTGGAATCCATTGTAACTCCCAAGTCAACAAAGTCAAACACTTGATCCAGAGTATAGTTATTTATTATGTAAAAAGCTGGCTGAATAGTTCTTCGTGAAAAACTCATAAATTTACATTTTTTAAGGTTAAGTGGCATATAATTTATGTTGCACCAATCAACTAAGTTGTTAATATCTATTTGTAATAAATTTCTTTCTTCAATCGAAGCGTATGATTTAAAAAGTTTTACATCATCAGCATACATTAGTATATTCGAATATCTTATTGCAGTAGTAATATCATTTATGAATAACAAAAACAGAATCGGGCCTAGATGGCTGCCTTGGGGAACTCCCGAAGTAACATTAATGACATTGGAAAAAGCATTTTTGAATATAACGATTTGAGATCTATCATGTAGATAAGAAGAAATCCAGCGGAGGCGAGAGGGTGGAAAGCCCAGCAGATCAAGTTTGTGGAGGATCGCACTAAATAAATTATATAATAATTTCTGGTATACGGAACATTAAACTCCCTCACACAGCGATCAAGAAAAGCTAGATTAAAGTAGACTATGGGGATAATATAGCTAATGCGATTCACAAAAGTAAATTCTGAATCAAACATCACTCTGTGATCCCGAAATATAGGGACATGAGAAAACAGGACATAAAAACTAGGTGATTGAATTGTTACACAATTATTAGATGGAATTCAACTTAACCCTAAAGTGATGATGCTGATCTATGGGCTCACAGAAAAACAGGTAACATAAATATTTATTTCCCTTTCTATTAAAATCAAATCAAACTTTTATAGCCATTCAGTTAGATGGTTTTACGGTATCTGTGTTTCTAAGCGCAAGATTATATCGCAGCAGCAAGTATGAGAGTAGCATATCTGACGAGACTATTCAACATGTCAATGTCCACCCTCAGCATTCCAGGGATCTAAAAGGCAGGTTAAACTCTTCCCTATTCAGAATCAACCCAGACGTACTTAATGTATGTCCGGCATAGGATAACTCCCCGCACAATAACACCCACCTTTGCACTTGCCCTTTAAACCCGACTCATCTAACACCCCTTTTCCTTCTTGGGCCTCCCCCTGAGATGAGTTCGATAATAACGACCAGGGTTGAAACGAATGATAACGACCATGGTTGTGCCGATCTTGCATGGTCTGAGTATGCGTTACAACAATAACAACAACAACATAAACAACAATCATTTTGTTAAATCGATTAGAAAAATCCAAAAATGCAAATTTTTTATACACAAGTGAAGGATGATCATTTCACTGTTTGCCCAAAAGGCTTGCTGTACTTTTTTGCATACCTTTTTTTTTGAGTCTAACTCGAAGTTTGTAATCGTTCAATGGTTGTATGTAATAAATATTTTATCCCATTGCTGTGCATTTACGACTTTTCATTGCCATTTCTCTTAAGCTTTAAATTTAATCGACTATTCACACTAGTACTTACTTACGTATGTACATATGTACATAAATATGCATGTGTGTTGAATTTGAAAAATTGAAGTCTTCAATTTCCATAACAAATCCTTTAAAATGCTTTAAGCGCATTTTGCTTACTACTACGAATAGATATTTGAATTGCAAATTCAGCAGCAGCAGCAGCAGCCCCGGCCAAAGATAACATTTAATTTTCGAATTGAAACCGAAAATAAATTCTACAGCTTCAACCACAACAACGGCAGCAAACACACAGGCACACACACACGTGCACAGCCTCAGATATTTATGTGTGTGGGTGAACAACAATTTGGAGTTTTAAACCAACGTTGCATCACGCAGAGTGTAGACTGTCGGGCAAACAGGCGACATGTCATTGCTTCCGGCAACGTTTCCTGTTTCTCTACCGTTGCAGTTTTTCACACACACACACACACACGTAGAAATCCTCAAACGAATAAATAAAGTAACAGGAGCCACAGCGTAGGTCAATGCAATACACAATTGACTACACACACACGGTTTGCAACACACACACACACATACATATTATATGCCAGTCGGCAGTACATCAACAACAAATCAACATTCAACACTCACCTGACAATGCCATTTTCAATTAAATCCAAATTGTTTAAAATCTGATCAAATATTACATTTTTCGAGTCCAGCACACTGTAAGTGACATTAAGTTCCAACAACTGAGACAACAACTCCAAAATGGGCGCCTGGATGCGTGCATTCGATTTGAGGAAGAGCTGAAAAGAGTTGAAATTTAGAGAAAATCGTATTTTATTTATGAACATTTGGGTGTGTGTGTGTCTCTGTGTGTGTGTGTGTGTGTGCAACTATGAAGGATAAAATAGGCAATATATTAGGTAGTTGTTAGCAGCATGTAAATAATAAATGTTTGCATTGAAAGCTGTGCGTAAAATCTATTGAAGGATCATTTCCATCAACTCCACACACCCAGCTTCCGATAGCAATAGCCTTTGTGGCCTTTTTGATTATTTTAATGGATGTAGTGTAACTGAGTGAATGTTGCAAGCTGACTGACTGCCAGGTAACTGTAGTAAATTTTGTCCGGTGCAAGTAGAGACGTAGGGAATTGAATGAAATTGAATGAGCATAGCATTTGTTGCTTGTTTCTATTTTGGGTGCAAATGGGTTAAACGAATTAGGAAGTTTTAATATGCAGTACGCCTATGAATTCTATTCTATCAAATTTGGCATACCTTCCGGGTGCAAGTAAAGATTGACTGCGAAATGTCTCAAATACTCAAACAACATATATAATGGTGCATACATACGTACATACACAGTGCACGACATAACGATAGCAGCGCCACATTTACAAGTATTGACAATTTATTTTTATTTTTATTTTTTATTTTTTTCTTAATATAAAGGGTGGTTAAATTTTAAGGGCCGATGTTGAATGTGAACCACACCTAAACGTCAAGTTTTTTTCTGCATTTCATTTAACATTTCTCAATTTCAGACTAACTCTATTTGAACATGGAAAGATACCCAATCGATCAACGTGGGAATGTTGGCAAGAAATGGCAACAGTGGATGATCAATTTTCGAAGAAAATCATCCTCAGTGATGAGGCACATTTTCATCTCAGTAGATTCGTCAATAAGCAGAATTGCCGCATTTGGGCGAATGTAATCCAAGAGTGATTGTCAAAAAACCAATGCACCCACAAAGAGTGACTGTTTGGTGCGGTTTATGGGCTGGCGGCATCATCGGGCAGTATTTTTTCCAAAATGAGGCCGGCCAGGCAGTTACTGCGAATGGTGTTCGCTATCGTGAGATGATAACGAACTTTTTATGGCCTGAATTGGAACATATGGATGTGGACGCAGCCAACGAAACAATGGCTCTTTTGCGCGACAAATTCAATCACGTGGTGGCGATGTCAATTGGCCACCAAGATCATGTGATTTGACACCGTTGGACTACTTTCTTTGGGGTTATTTGAAAGAAAAGGTATACGTCAATAAGCCAGCAACAATTCAAGAGCCAAAGGATGACATAATTCGGCATTAACGGCATAGAACCTCAATTATGCCTCAGCGTCATCGAAAATTTGGACCATCGGATGGAGGTGTGCCGCCGAGGTCGCGGCGGATATTTGGCCGATATTTTGTTCCATACATAATTGAACCACACCATATTATCATAATAAAAAGAAATTACAATAATTTCCAAAATAATTTGTGTTTTATTCAAAATCAACATCGGCCCTTAAAATTTAACCACCCTTTAGTTCATTCTACAAGAAATTCCGGTTAAATCGATTTTTCAAACTTTGTTGAAATAGGAGAAAAATATCGAAAAATTTTACACTACCTATGTATATTGAAAAATTTTTAATTCGAATTTTTAATTAAAATTTTTGGACATTTTTTTCCTTACACTCCTCCTTCGCAAATTCGTCCATATTACGCGTTCACAAATTTTTTATGTGGTATAAGCCGCGCAGTAAAAAAAAAGTGTGGTTGTGCTATCGTTATGTCGTGCACTGTATACCTATGCATTGAAAATGGTCGAAATTTGTTTATTTCTGAAAATCTGTTGTATTATTCGGTCAATTCGAAATCTGTAAGAAATTAAAAACAAAACAATTTTTTGTATAAATGCTCGCTGCCGACTATCAAGTGTTTTATTGGTATGCAGTTAATAAACTCGAAAACTATTGAACCGTTTGAGTTGAGATTTATAGAATATATTTGCAATGTTGGTTATTATGTAGAGGCAAAAAAAAAATCAGATAGGTATAAGTGGGGCTCTAGTCGAGATATTTCTAAAATCCATATTTACAGCTCGTTTAGCCACATACAGAATAAACATTTTATGTGAAAATGTAACCAATAGGTGCCGCTGAGACCAAGATATGTCTAAAAACTGTGTTTACAGCCCTATTCGATTAAAATTCCGAGCATACTTTTGTAGTGTAGAGAAGCGTGCCGTGTCAGCTACTACAGACAGAAGATTGCCCCTATGTTTTTGATACTGTTGGTATTGTTGTTGTTGCAGCAGAATAAATTATTCACCATAAACTGTTGGTAGTTCTTGACCTAAAATAAATCCGGCTCGTTCCGATACATAACCTCGACTGTCTTGGAAATTTGGTTCTATGTAAGGTTGATATAATTAAAACAACGAAATGTCTGTGTATTTTTCAGTACAATCATAACTTCAACAATCATTTGCCGGTCTAGGCCGTCGTCAAAAACTCCGTCAATTGGCTTTCTCATTTGCGAAGTTGTGGCAGCTATTAAGGCCAAGAGCACATAGGTATTTCTGCACTTGGCCCTTCCATTCAGTTTGCTTTACTTCCATCGTACCCCCCTCATTGCCGAGTCGATATATCCAACGGCATCGTGGTAATCGTTAGCGATCTACTACATACGGCATATCCTAGACGGCACTATAAGTGAACTTTTATGCGTTTCTTCATTTTAACTCCAACGGATCCTCACAGCCTTATAATTTTTTTTTCTATATCGTATAGAAAGCTACGGACATTGTGAATGGTTTTTAGAGCGATATATTTGTTCGTCCAGAGAGTTCCGTGTTTCTATTGTTTTCCTTCGCTTACAAAGTTATATTCAAAGTAGAAATACTGTCCATTTTAGTAAAAAAAAATTTGCGCGGAACTAATTGGACACTTGAAAAACGCGCGAAAATCCAAACTTTGCGAGATTAAGACATAGAGGGAAATCGCCAAACAAGTTCACAGGGACAGAAAACAGGGCTTTCATTTTTGAAAACCCCAAGTAAATATGGGACTACAGAAAGAAAAAGACATACTCCAAAGATGGGTGAAAGAGGACAGCGGCAAAAAAATAATAATATGGCTGGTCCCGATAAGTTCTAAAAATATTGGAACGATATTCGACAAAAACGAGATACTTGGAATGGGGGAATGGTATGGGGGGAATTTAGATATAATTGGACAAGCGCCATATACTTTATTAGCTATAAAATGAACGCAGCGGCTTGCATTGAAATTTTAAACAATGTTTTAATTGAGTCTTCTGAACATTTCTGTGACGAATCTTTGGAAATTTCAGAAGAACAATGCCGCTATCAACAATGACGTAGCAACAACACATTGTATGTCTGAAGAAAACATAGAATGGCCGTAATAGAATGACCTGCCATCAGCCCAGATTTATACCCCATAGAGAACGTTAGGGCAGTTTATCTCAATGTCTATCTACAGGTGGTCTGCAATTTGAGTCTTTTAAGGAAGACAGAACGAAAAATTACACTGAAGATGGCACAACGTCGAAGCCGGCTTGCCTCAAAGCCAAACTGGACAAGGGATGACGGAAAATCTTTCTAATATACATCAGCTTTTCATCCTGTCGGAAAAACAGAAGATCTAAAAGAAATCCCTTAAGGAGTTAAAGGTATGGATCTAAATTGAATGGAAAAATATTCTGACTTTCGTTCATTGATTGAATTAATACTGCCAAAATCTTAACCAAAGGTGGTCAAATAAATTATTAGACTGAGATATATAAAACATTTTTTTTTTCTAGTTAACACAATTCCCACATGTGACTTTACTTTGTAGGCTTTACTTTTTTCATTCGAGCCGCAGTGAATTTGAAAGGATTTCACTCTATATGTATAGTATTTAACAAATTTATTGTAAGTTTTGTTGAACTTTATTTGTTGTTCTTTGAATTTCACGAAAAGGAAAATAAAGGAAATAGAGCGTTTAGTTTTTGTAAAATTCTTTTTAAGTTTGTATCGTATATTTATTTCGTGGAATGTATGTATAGTGGCTCACAGCTTAGCCTTTTCCGTTTATTTGAAATAAAAAATATGGTTGATTTCAATATCAAAAGCATAAAAATCAAAAATTTTTTCAAAATGTTTAATTTTTCTCTAGGAATTTTTATAAACTTTTCAGTTTTGTAGCCCATTCATTTAAAGTATAGCAGAGTTCAAGTTTCAAGCTTCTAAAAATTTCCATTGATTTTTGATAATTTTTTTTGCTGACAGTCTTGGGACCTATCTTCCATGAATGAATGGATATTTTTAGGAACTAGAAACTTGGACGTTATTTTACTAAAACTGAATGAAAAATTTCTGAAAATTCTGAGAGGAAACTGTTTAATTAACGTAAAATTTGTTACCAAAAATCTGTTTGAATTTTATTGATTTATGATATTGAAGTGAACTATATTTTTATAAAAAGTTAACGAATAATATTTAGCACGAAAAATATTGTCAATATTGTAAAAAATAACACTAGTTGGTTTAAGCTGTGAGCCACGCAATGTTTCGATATGGAATAACAATTAAATACGAAAAAGTAGACATCTAAATTGTCTAAATTGAATACAAAAATATTAAACTTATCTTTAATTCATATTTTAAGGCGCCAAATTGACATTGAAAGTGTACGTTAAAAAAAAAATACTCTCAAACGAGGAGTTTAGTTGTTATTCCATATTACCACCGATATTTACCGATATACATACATATATATACTTAATATCATTTGTACACAATTTACATAAATAAACACACAATTAATGGAGTGTAGATTGTACTCACCATGAGACAATAGATTACCAACGGCTCAAACATTTTTATGTGCTTGACACACTCGCTGGCAAGTTCCGACTTCCTAGCATGCAAATTTAGGCCGCTCGCAAATAATTCACCCATCAAGCGATAATATTCCTTCACAGCTAAATGCGGTTGGCTGCTGTTGTTGGTGTTGTTGTTGTTCCTGCTCTCAGCACTAAAGCCAATGCGCACTTGGCCTCCCTTAGCATAAGTTGTCTGTGTACCAATTACATTTGCCTCATTCTGTGTGACAGTTGACGAAGTCATTGTCGAGGTCGACAAACCATCGCCTGGCGCGCCCCTAAATGCCGAGGCTGTTGAGCCGCCAATTGTGGCCGCTGATCTCACTACAGCCGTTGCAATTGTAGAAGCTAATGTACCATGCATTGTTGTTGCATTAGAATTTATGGCATGCAACATGGTCATTGCCTGCCGGTGATCGCCACCACCACTGCCGCTCCCCTGCTGTGCATCGATTTCGAATGGCTGCTGTTTGTCGTAGGCCAGCCACTTTTGTTGCTTTTGTGAACTTCGCCGCTGCTGTTGGTGTAGTTGCAGCTGTTGTCCTTTGCTGCGCACCACAAAATACGGTCTTATGAATGTGGCATAATAGTCTCGCTGTTGGTTGCCATAATTTTGGCCAAATAAATATTTCAACAGTTGCCGCAGACATGCGATGCACTCGCCGGGCGCATAATTTACGAGTTTGCTCAAATACTGGAGAATTTCTTCAATTAATTTTAGAATGGCGTTGGATGGGAAGACTATTGGAGCGCCGATGCCGATGCCAATGCCGCCGATGCTGCTGCCACTACCGCTAGCGCCAAAAGCATGTCCGGCGCTTGGCGAAGTATCCGTGCTGTTGCTGGCGCCCCCACCACCGCTGCCGGCACTGCCGGGACTGCTGCCGCGTTGTCTGCCATGACTCGGAGTATTGCCGGTAGGCGTGGTGCTGTTGGGCAGCAGTGGTGCGGCATGTGGGCGCAATTCAATGCACAAACTCAAAGTGTTGAGGCACGTCCGGAGTAGCGAAATTAATAACCTGCCGGATTCTTGATTTATCGTTATCTAGATATGCGACGGGAGAGAAAAGAAAAATAGGAGATATATTCATATGTAGTATAAACATGGGTAATGCAAATGTACGTGTGTGTGTGTGTGTGTGTGTGAGTGTAGTGTTTTAGAGCTGCACCAAGGACTCGAGGAAAGCACACAAAATTAATGCGCGGAATTAGTCGAAACTAATTAAAGATAAGGTTTATGCTTTGAAAAAGTTGGGGATTAGTAGACGGTTTTGTTCATTACTATGAGCTGTTTTAAAATCTTAGCACTTTTTAAAATTTTAGGTATACGGAGAATTTGAGAATCTAAACAATTATTATTAATGGTAATTTTATATTTTTACTACTAAATTTATGGTATAGGGTGGTACTTAAATGAAGGAAGACAATTTTTCCATCAGATTTTCTAAACCAACTAAACGACTACGTCGTTACTACTATAAATGAAGATATCGCATGAAAATGTTGCTTCCGATTGGAGCTGATTAAGGTTTGTCTCTAAGGAGTTAAAGTATAGATTACCCTACAAAAATTGGCATGTGATAACTTCGCCTATAGTAGTATCGATTTTTTTTTAGATTTTTGAGGTTCCATGGAGGAACTCGAACTTTGCCCTCTGTTGGCCATGATATGGGCCGATAAAAAGAGAGAGAGAGGGTGAGACTGAAAAAACGTAATTTGATTTTATAAGGACCGCCCTAATGTGCCAAATCTTGGGAAATACCAAATCGACACATGTCACCCCGAGAATGGTAGACTACAAGATTGCGTCTTCCACGAACCGCTAGTTCTCTCTTTGTCGATTTGAAATCATTTACTAATTATCTGACGAAATAAAATAATTCATTTTATTTTACGCAAGCTATGCTAACAAAACTTTCGAACGTACTGTTCCTTTTTCTGTCTTTCTTCCTCTTCTTTTTTAGAATTTTTTCTTTGCTCTCGCATTCTCTAGCCTTTATTACGTCACTATCACTTACTCTCAGTGCGGAATACGCGATGTTGTTTTCTAGCATTCTTGACGCCACCCTTTCGTCGACTCTCGTCGACGCTTGGATTCCCGAAAAACGAATACGACTGTGTTGAGTAGAGTTTTTACCTTCGTCCAGATTGGTAAGGACCTCTCTAAGTTTTTGGAGGTCAAACGAATTTTTTAATAGGATGATTCACTCTCGTATGACTTTTTTAAACTGATGGTGAAAAATGTCATACGACCTGTCAATCTGAATCGGAGGGGTATCATTATCCAGCTTAAAGAAGGAGGCAAAAGCGATTGGTCTAACGGAGAACGAGGACAAACCAAAGTACCTGCTGGGACATAGGTCACTATTGGTATTTATGTAACTTTGAAGTAGAAAAGGACTTTGTTTACTTAGGTGGTGTTTATGCCACCAATAATGTCAATTTGAAGATTAAGCGAATAATAACTCTTGCCAACTCTTCATGCCGAAACGTTGACGGTGTCGAACAAAGATAAGATGGATGTTGGAGCTTTCGAGATAACTAATCTATGTAGGATCTATAGATCCGTTCGCGACGGCGGCAAGCATCGAAGATTTATTGACAAACTGTGCGAGTTTTATAATGGCATGCACATAGTCAAACAGATAAAAATTCAATAATTGCTCTGGCTTTGGAATGCCGATCCTTTGTCTCAGCACCGATGAATGGACAAAGAAAAAAGTAGGCACACGAAAACAATGGAAGGACCAAGTGCAGAAGGACCTTTTTACACTATATGGGAATTTCATGAGCAACTTTGCACAGGAGACGGACGAAGAAGCACAAGTTTATGAGATAACGATTGTGTGTTTGGGGTATCACTTTTCTCAAAAACTTATATTAACAAAACTTTAAGTGCGATCAACACAAGGAGTACCTCGTTCGTAAGATAATTAAAATATGCTTTTAACATGATGTAAGCTGATCAAATTAAAAATTTTGTACACTTTTTGCGATTTATTTGCTTTTAATTTTAATTTTAAAAGTAGCTTTTTAATAAGACGTTGTTAAAATCACGCTAATTTAATTTACAAACAAAAGTAAATTAATTTCAAGATAGTACTACAGTTGAACCCCAAAACCTCGCCTTTCCTTCAGTGCGATAATGGCTGCCACACTTTGTCACAGCCCGAAAATAATTTCCAACACGGAAAGTTTAATCGTTAATTTTATAATTTTTCGATCAAAAATAGTCGTGATTCCTGGATTCTTATTTTTCCGATCATATTTGATCGATATTTTTTGATTTTAATTGTTATTTTTGGTTTTACAATTTTTCGATCATGTTTGATAAAAAAAAAAAATATTGTTGACATCGCCGGCAAAATTGTTTGCGTTTATTATGATCGAAAAATTATAAATTTAATGTTATCGATTGAAAAAAAAAACACAAAATATCAATCAAATATGATCGGAAAATTGTAAACCCAAATATACCGATTATTTTTAGCAACGATCAAACTTAATCAAATAAAAATCACAAAACAACGGTTATGAATAATTCAAGACAAAAATCTTAAAAATTTAAATAAGGTCAGATCTGTATAGCATGTGGGGATCAATATACTAATATTCGAGTTTTGTTTTTAGCTAATTATTGCCAATGATTTGTTGGTCCGAAAAAATCAGAACAAAAAAAACTAGAAGATTTTTCAATAGGAAGGCACAAAAGTTTTTTTAAATAAAACGAAAACGGTTTGGGATACGAATTAAATTCATTATTCCTGTGGAAGTCCATTCGATGCCATTATGTATGGAACTCAATTTCTTTTGCATGGGCACCACGGGCAGGCTTGCAGAAGTCCAGACGCTGAACCCAATTTTCGACGGTTTTCAAGCATAAATCGGCCGATACTGCTGCAATTTCACATTCGATATTCGTACGAAGTTCATCAATCGTCGCTGGCTTGTTGGCAACGTTTACCAAACTTGATTTTCAATAAATCGATTGTGACAGTCGCTGTGTGGCTTGTGGCGCCGTCCTGTTAGAACCACATATTGTCCAAGTCCATATCATCCAATTCGGTATAAAAATATTCGGTTATCATTGAGCGGCAGCGATTCCCATTCACAGTAGCGTGCCGGTCTTGATCATCACGTAAGAAGTACGGCCCAATGACGCCGCCGGCCCATAAACCGCACCAAACCGTAATTTTTTCGTGATGCAATGTTGACTCATGGAGTACGTGTGGATTGCTGCTTCTCCTATAACGCATATTTTGCTTATTGACGAAGCCATCCAGCCAGAAATGACGACGACCATAAATTGGACGTAGCGCTCTTAAAGTTAAGGCCATTGACTCCGAATTTCGGTAGAAAATTGTAATAATATCGACTCGTTGTTGGATCGTATATCTTTCCATGATGAAATGGCAAACCTTACTGAAGAGAAATGTCAAAAGAGCGCGAAAAAATATGGCGTCGTTTGCTGTCACTATTGGTCTACTTTTGTAGCGTTCCTATTGAAAACCCCGTTATTTTCGTTCCCTGCTATATCGCCGAGTTTGTTTTTGTAATATCGGTTAAACAACCGTAATTTTGAAAATAACTGATGGCCACAAGTCAATTTTTTTTAGAAATAAAACTAGTTTTATGAATATCACACGTCGACTATTTATTTCTTCTTTGGAACTCGTTTTCTAGTCAAAATAAAATTTTATTGACTGGTACTTATTTCTAAATAAATAAGATCCACTTGTAACTCTAGACGATTTTTGAACGCTATAAATCTAAATCTTAGCATAAAGACGAAAGAAAACGTAGGATAAGAACTTTGAAAAACCTAAAAACAGAACAAAAATAGGAATCGAAGGTATATTTTAATTGACGTTTTAGGAAATAAGAAGATATTAGATTTGAAAATATTTCCGAAAACAGTTATAGTCCGAACTTTTGTTAAAAAAGCGAGTCCGTATTTTAGTTTAAGAATTAAAATTGTATGCTTTTTTGTTTGGAACACTATAAAGCTTTAAATGCGAAAATAAAGCGGCGTTGTTTTCACATAGAAATAAAATGGGTTTGGTATAGAAATCCAAATGCACTTTAAAAATTGCTTTTTTTATAATTGAAAAATGTGTGATAAATATAGCATTTTCATTTTAAATTAAACCTTTTTCAAACTAAACGAAACTTTTTTCAAAATAAATAAAACTATTTACAAAATAAATGAAACTTTATTCCAAAGAAATGAAACTTTATTCAACTTAAATTAAACAATTTCTAAGTATATTCATTTAATTAAACAAACAATATGTTATAAAATATGAAATTAATGAAGGGCTTGTCCACTCGCCGCTCTCGGGATTTGGATGATCATGTCCATAACGTAATTCGAACAATCATTTTGATTAATTTGTGCGATACTTTCTTCAATTACGCTGACTATGTTATGCTCAGTAGTTAAATCACTTAGTAATGATCGGCATAGGATTTTAACTTAGAGAATGCCTTCTCGATCGGGTTAAGCATAGGAGAGTAAGCTGGTAAAAATTTTAATGTACATCCGCAGTTTACCACCATATTCCGTATTAAAGTTTCATTTCTTTGGAATAAAGTTTCATTTATTTTGAAAAGAGTTTTACATATTTTGCAAATAGTTTCGTTTAATTTGAAAATAGTTTCATTAAATATGAAAATAGTTTCGTTTAATTTGAAAAAGGGTTCGTTTAGTTTGAAAATAGTTTCATTTAGTTTTAAAAAGGTTTAATTTAAAATGAAAATGCTATACATATAATTTGTCTCATGCAAAGTAGAGCGGTAAGTTTTGTTTATTATTTAATATTTTACTTAAAAAGTTGCATTCGTTTCAGAATTTTTTAAAAGCCGTGGGCAATAATTTATTTAATGATCTCCCTTCTCATAAGGTATACAACATAGTAGTGCCAAAAATACTAAAACTAAAGCGTTTCGCCTGTTAAGTACGCACTGTATTATCCGCTTCGAGCTTCAAAACAAAACAAAAAACCACGGATAGAAGAGATAATGTTTACGCAAACACGTCCAAGAAGCGTAAACCAAAAGTAAACCACCACAAATTACATTACTACAAGAGCTTTAGTACCTAACTGCATAAACACTAGCAAAAAAAAACCAAAACTCAAAAAAAAAACAAAAGCGGTGCATTAAGATGCGCAACAAATAGCGGCGGATGAGTCAGTAAGTTAGAGTTTTAGCCATTTTGGCACTCATCACACCCATTGCAACTTAAAGTGCTGCACAAATTACCACACGCAGGAACATAGCTGGAAATTTGTGTGTGTGAGTGTGTGTGTGTGCTTAGAACGTATGCAGCTGCCATTTACACGCGTTCGTTTAGGGACTCACTCACTGTGCATCCATCACCACTCCTCGCGCTCCTCGCGCTCCTCACGCGCCCCACCCAGATCCTTTTGCTGTCCGCCTTTATGATTTCTGCTGGTTTGCAACTTTTTAAACCACAAGTATCAGATACTAAAACTCTTCACAACCATCCGTAAAGCCACAAAATCTCGCTACATATTCGGCATTCGTGCGGTTGCTCAGCACAGCTCAACAACAACAAATACTCAAACAACCCCATGGGCAGCTGAGCAGAGCAGACTGGCGTTAAGGAATATCCAAAAAGTCCTACAGGATAGCAAGCAGCTTGATACATATACTATATACTCCATTTACTTATACATTGCGATGTATGTCGGCACATAGACAAACGGATGATATGGAATATGTAAAGTTACTAGTTCTAAACTGACTTACTTCTTCTACTTTTTCCCCAGTAAGCAACTGGTATGCCTTGCTCAAACCTCGCTCTTAATTCTCTTTTGCCCATTTTAGACGAACTTCCCAATAGCGGTTTTGAAACGGTACTTCTGTAACAGACGGATAGTAGTCGTTGACTCTTCAAATCCCTTTTGCGATAATTTTTCTTTTGCTCACTTGAGGTTAATCTTTGGACTGCTATCAAATAGCTCTAATTTCTATCGCCTTATCCACCATTTCCGGTGTGATTCATTCTCTTTTTGCCTTTCTCTGGATCAGCATCAACATTTCCGCACTTTCCGGTTAACCCACTACTTCGCGCATGATGTTGAGGTTGCTACTTTTGTGGTTCCAATTTTCGGGCCCCGTGGATGCTTAACAAAAATAATACCACTTCAAATTCCTTTTTCAAAATCGCACTCATTTTTCTTTGTTGATATTTTCGAGATACTTCTGACACAAATCACAAAACAATTCGATGGCAAAACGGTATTATACTAGAAAAAATTTGACGTCAATCTCATGGTTATGGTATGCATTGTAAAAATATGAACAGCCCCAATTTAAAAAAAAAACTAATAATAATATAATGCCGGTCTGGAGTCATTATTATTAGAATACAAGGATAATAAAAAAACCGCAGTTTACCGCAGCTGAAAGAGATACATATATTAACGAAGCTAAGACATCAAATTGTCAATTAAGGTATTTTGAAAAAAACCCCGGGCATTTTCGGATAAGGTTCTAACCTTTAAAAGTGACAGAAAATGTAAACGCAAAATGCAGATATAATTTCTATAATTTATTTTTTTGATCAAAAATGAGTTCAATTTCAATTGAAATAAAAGTATAGAACCATCATTATTATTATTATTAATAAAGGGTAAACTCCCGTTTCGACTTAAGGAGATCTTTTACGATGATTTTGGATGAAGACGATAGTCACTCTCTATGACTTATAACACGCAAGCAATCACACAATACATGCTCTGACGTTTCGGCAGCTAAATCTACACTCCTTCTTCTGCTGCTAGACCCATCTTACAATGATGGTAGGTAACTTAACTGAACTTCTTCAACTCCCCCGGCTGAGATTCAAAGGTCGTTCAGAGATCTTCCGAGAGAGAGATATGAACCTCTTGAATTGCCTTTTACCCTTCCCTGCGTATTACGCAGGTAAGATGAAAGCCAAGACACTCCCATCTTCTTATTATTTAGTTCTTCAATGTAACCCTTAGATGTTCCACAGAAGGATTCTCGAACATGCAAGCGTCGTTAGGCTCCAAGTTTTGCGATACCCTTAGCCCGTTCGTTGGCCTCAAACCTCATATGCCCCGAAATCCTTCAGAACGTTACTTTGTAGTGGGTGGCTAATTGCAAGAGTTTTTCAGTCATCCACAATCCCGGTTGTCGTTAAATGTGCGCCCAAGGTCTTTAAAACAGCCAAGAAATGTACAACATAATAAGTCTTCTGTCCCCATGTGTCCTTCTGCACACCAGTTTAATTGCGTAAACCTCAGATTGTACAAGATGATAGGTGTCCATAGGAAGACCTTCTTGGAACCATGGTCCGAATATTCCCGCCCCAGGATTCGCATCCTCTAACTTTGAACTATCAGTGATCACACTTGGAATACTTTGGAAATATATTGAACTATCGCTTCGCAACAATATCTTACAGGAATTTTCAATATTCAAAATTTCCATGTGGCCCCGAAAACCGTCAATCTTCATGCTATGTGTATAGGGGAAGCGCCGAGCTCTCAAAGCAGCCTCCTTCTCAATGAAAATAGAGAGGGAGTTAATGTCTGTAATCTCTCCTATGAAGGTCACACAAACCAAACAGTGGAGTTTACCCAAAGTAATGCCGGTGCCAACTTTCTTAAATTTAGCCCACCAGAATCTGTTTTACCACCGTATTGAATGGTCAACATTTCAATCTAGATGATATTCCCCATGTTTTACGTAAAAGATTTCGATACTCATAAAAACCCTTGAGTTGAGTTCCAGTTGAGTGCTTTATTCAGTTAGCCTTAGATATTTCACCTCCTTTGAGAACTCAATTTCGGTCCCCGCCCATGTGGGTGCGGTCAAATTAATCTTCCTTCTTTTGGTGAAGGGGACGATGGTGGACTTGAATTGATTAAAGGACAAAGCAGTTTATGGTTAGAATCATTATAAACGTATTGTTATATTCGGAATAATGTAATGTATGGGCATTGTTTCCAAAAAAGTAAGATTACAATCGTACAGTTTTGATGAAATCCCGCAGAAGTTGCCATTATCTTTTTTTTCAGGCTTATACTTTTAAAACAGAACTAGAAGGGCCAACAAATTTTTTATTCCTATTCTAGTAGATGAGTTCGGTACATTTATCAATTAAAATCAAAGGACTGAAGAAGTTAAAAGATAATATACTTAGTAGATGTCCCTGAGACGCCATCAATTTTGAACTGATATGAGTACCTTCATACCAAATACCAAATCATAAACTAGTTTTTCACTGTTGGGTATGTAGGATGATACTAGGTATGTATTTATTATGTTTGTAGCTGTAGATAAAGTAACCAGCCACAATCGAAATTTAAATCCGCGAAAGACAAAACGAGTCTGGGGCGGACAAGTGTATGAAACAGAGCAAACCGGGAAACCGAGAAACCGGCGAAGCACAGCGAGAAGCCAACAAAACTTTTACAATTTACGTAATGTACGAGAATGAAGGCACTACTCCCCGCCCCACCAGACTGTGGAATGTGTGCGAGTATGCGCGTGCGAATTTACCCAGTTTGCTAAACGACTTCGAATCAATTTCGATTGTGACAACTTAACGTGGTAAACATTTTGTTCGGCCACAACTATTGTCGGTGGCCCGTCGGCGCATTCACCTTCGGATGAAAAGCACAGTTAGGTGGCGAAGCGTAACTGCGACGTGAAATTAAATCAGTAATTTTTAATTTTGTATTATTAATTTCTCTCTCACAAAAAGTTAATTATAGTTAAAAATTGCAATGATTTAAAAAAATAATTGAGATAGTACCTGGTCTCCAAATTACGGCAGAAAAACATATTGGTAAGCTGAACATAAAAATTAGTTTTATTTATTTTTCCAAAGAAGCTTTTTCGAGATGTAGACAAAAGCTCTGTTTTCAAGGTCATTTGCAGTATTTGCAAAAAAAAAACTCCAGAATAGCAAATAAAACTAACCATCTATGAGTGACATTCTAAAGATACGTTCTGTTATACCTTTTGTGTAAATGGGAATAGTATACTTTTTGAGTTACAGGCATTTAAAACAACAAAAAAAACAAAAAAAAATACAACAACAAAAATAAAGACATTTTCAAGCTTTTTCGAAAATTGCCCGTTTTTATTGTAAAAATAAAAACTAGAAATTCTTTGTTAAAAGTGAAAGAAAATAGAGAGCAAAAACGTAAAAGTTACCAAAAATTAAATAAATACGACCAAGTTAAGTTTTGACTACATTCACTTTTTCAATTGATAGGAAAGTCTTCCAAATTTTCAATTTCACAGTGCAACAATCAGAATGTACATTTGATGTAATATCACATTTAATATGGTTTCTGATCCGCTGATTCTGAAAATTACACGCAAATTTTTCTATCACGTCTAACTTTTGAGATACAGGGAGCTGAAAGCTTTTTAGGTTGACTCTCTCTCAAAGTTTTTCAACACTGATTTGCGAAAGGCCATTTTAAAAGTTCATCTGAATTTCGCATAAAGTTGTAAAGATTTTGATATCCAAAACGTTACATTCTTATAGACTTTTTAACTGTTAGACTTAAAACATTGTTTGAAAAAAAAATTCCTTGATCGTAATATTAACTAGGTGTCATAATGTGTCATAAGTCATAAAGTCATAAAATTTATAAAATACAAAATTGTTTAGTTTTAAATATTTGCTTCAATGCAATCCAAAAACATAACTTATGAAATTTTAAATTTTATGACTTTATGATTTATGCCGCATTATGACACTTTGTGAATCACCCAATTATGTTTTTTGTCTACGTTATTCATTTTACTCGTTTCTTAATGTAGTTCAACCATTTTTTTTTCATTGGACTATTCCTCTTTCAAATTCTATCCCCTATGTACCTCGATTCGAAGTCGCCCCAGCTCTGTGGCAAATTGGGTATACATACATATTATAGGTATATGCGCAAACACACATACACTGAAATTATTAAAATGCCCGCTGCAATTGCACTTGAACTGCGAATTCCCACGACACTATAGGAATTTAACTGAAGCTTTTACACAACGCGTACTCTCTGGGAATATCCAACTTATATCCCTTACTATGGGAAGGCAAAGCATCAAAGTGAAAGAGCTTATACATTTGTCTATGTGTGTGTGTATGTTTGTAAATGTATCTGCTGTTGAAATTTTCGGAATTACACTTACCCTATAGCTGTCATTAGCACTCCTTAAAATGTTGTAAAGTTTTATATAAATGTAATCGCTGCCGAAATAACCAACGCTTTGCACCAGCGCCAATTCTTTCGCATTGACGAACAGATCACCTTTTTGCACTTTCACGAATAGCTGCGGCTTTTGCTGGGTAATAAGATGATAGTAGATATTGAGAATTTTCATGGCATGCACCAGCAATTGATCCAATTGTAATTGCAGTCCACGCTCCGGTTGATCTGCGGTCAGCGTCGAAGCGAGCATATAGCCTGAAAGTAGAAATGGAGGAATGTATTCGATTTAAGAAGAGGGCAAATATAAAAAGCTTATGAATGGATATACATATATATAACGAAACTTCCGACAAGTCAATAACATTGCGAACATTTATGAACGTATAGTTCAGATGTGGTTTTCAACAAGCTTCAAAAATGTAAAGCGGCTCTACCTCAATTGACTTAACAGATTGCCTGAAACAGTTGATGTTTATCTATATTTGTAATATCAGGGGGCATTCTCATATTTCAATGTTCATTATATTGTTTCAATAGGCTAAAGCTTGTGGCAGATGAACAGCGTTAATTTGCATTAGTAAGCGCAAATGCACATTTAGATTTCACCATAACACACGATAACTTTGTGCATTTAGGCCAGTGTCAGGCAAAACCGAATGCAAGCACACAAAGAAGCGTTGCTGTGTTGCATACGAAATAAGTGTACGTGTGCATTTGCGATCGTGTCTGTGTAAAAAGAACGGCTTTGCGAGGCTATAGGCTAATCTAAATGCACTAAAATTTAGAGCATTTACGGCGAGCTAATGGCCATCATAACTTAAATTGAGGCTTTAAATGCAGGCGGCTGTCTTGCCTTACCGCGTCTATAACGTAATATCTCAGGGTCTCATTGCAATGGATATATAGCCCCGGTTAACTAATTAGCGACGATGTCCTGATATCAGTTCTCCTTGTCAGCTTTACAATAAATTCACCTTTCATAAAGGATACAATTATTGAAAATGTACATTAATTTAAATGTCAAAGTTTTTTATTTACTTCCGTTAGTTTCGAAGATTTTAACATTTCTTTAAATGACAGTCGGTCACATAATTAGCAACGGAAACTGTTATTTGATTTTATTTGCATTCATTTTCATATATTGCATTACCAATATTATGCATTTTGTAGAAAAATACAACAAATTTGTTATATTTTAGCGAATTTTAGAGTTAGAACACAATGGGTAAAAATAAATCCTGCGACGAAAATATGACAGCCATAATAGTCAAATTCCGAAACGGCGTAAAATAGTATGGCGAAATCCCGAAGACTTCAAATATTTCCAAAAGAATGGCTTTCAAACTATTTCAAGAGAAATAGAACCGTCAAAAAAGTTCCACGAAAGCAAAGATCCTAAATAACGTCGGCAACCGAAGACGAACTCATAGTGCGTGAATCTAAACAAAAATCCCCCAAAAACCCACAAATGAAGTTCGTGTTAGTGTTTTAAGTGAAAGCAATGCTTCTCCATCGGTAGAAACAGTTAAGAGGGAGGCGTTTGGAAAAAGGTTTATGTTGAAGGATTTCTCGGAAGGAACCCTTGCTATCAGAACGAAATCGAAAAGAAAAGATTGGAGCTCGCTATCAAACATCGCGATTGGACTATTAAAGAATGGAAAAGAGTGGTTTTTTCCCCGAGGAAACAAAAATAAATCGCCTTTCACCCGATGGAAGTTCGGCGTCCCCCATTGAAAGCGTATGACCCGAAATAAACCCGACCTACGTCATGGCGAGGAGTTGGACCCATTACAAAAATTGAGGGCCGTATATAGTATATATGTATATGAATATTATATTTCAATATTGAATGATGTGATGCTTCCTTTTTGCGATGAAAGCACGACCTTTACATGGATCTTTCAACAAGACAACGATCCGAAACATACCACACGAGCAAAAAAAAAAAAACAGTGTATGGAACAAAATATGATAAAGTTGTTAGGCTGTCCTTCATGTAGCCTTGATCTGAACCCCATAGAGAATCTTAGGGAGCACTTAAAGAAAAAAGTTCGATTGCACAAAATAGAAAATTTCGCTCATCTAATGGCAAAGGTCCAGATGGAGTGGGAAGCCATTCCAACCTCTGTGTGCGAGAAGTTAATCGAGTCAATGCCCCGTAGGTGTGAAGCAATGGCAAAGAAAGAAAGGAAATCACAATTATATTGCTCGCCGTGTGCGTTCAACAAACATCCAGCGTTGACTTGAGCAGTCAGTGAAAATTACGGCGACGCTGACAAAGAGACTTTTTGGTTTCCCTATCGCCATCTAAGAAGAGTAAGCGCTTTTTAAGGGCCTCCTAAATCCAATACTCTTCGAGTTAAATCACACACTGTCAGCAGTGAGGAAGGTGATGAGGAGGACGTGGGAATTATTTGTCCCCTTTGCCACGACAACTATGAAAGTTCGGGGGAATAACAACAACAACTCAAAATCTCAGATTTCAGTGCAGTGAGAATATAGTATAAATCTTCAAAGTACTGGAAACAGTACGCAAAATGTTATAAAAACAGTAATAGTTTTTCCACCTTTTTCTGCTACCTTCAAATGCATAGCCGCAGTCGGTATACGGATGTGAAAGTGATGTTATATAAGTGACTTCACCTTATTTCGTTACACAATGATTTGTTAACACTTCGAAAAAAATCTCGATAGACTATGTCTGGCTTATTATAGTTAGTGTACCGGAAGTTGAACAAGATCATAGAACACAGTCAGCCTTATCCTGAGTTTCACTTTCGCCCGAAATGTTTTACTTTTCACTTTTTTCCTGGAAATTTGTCGCTACGATCATACTTTTCGCTTATCGGCAACACTAATTTCGGTCGAAAAGTGTAGCCATTTTCATTGGCTTTGTTCACCTAAATTTGATAGGCGAACAAACAGATTCAAAATGTAAGTAATTCATTTATTCATTCATTCATTATTTATTAGGGAAAATTAGTACAATAAGATATTAAAATCTTTTACAGTACAACAAATTTCAGAGTCACAATAACAAGACATAACAGATCTTAACGTAAGCTAATAATCAGTACATATGTACATATATAAGTAAGCAATAAAACTTATAAATTAAATGACAGGTGTGTGCTAGTCACCTATGCAATATCGAGTTAACAATGTTTTAACAAAGAAATTAGTTACAAAAATATGAATAAATTAGGACTATAATGGAAGATGGAATATCAATTAAAGGCTAAGTACTGAAGTAATTATAGATAGATTTGCTAAAATTGCTTTTGTCTATCTGTTTCCTAATATTGGCAGGGATAGAGTACCAAATGCGGATGGCGTTAACGAAGAACAGCCTTGCTGAGACCAATGAGGTAAACTGAGGGACTATAAGATCTAATATGCGGGCAGATTTGGTAAAACACAACTTATCATAGAGATAGTTAGCAGATTTCCAAGTGATAAGCTTATATAAAAATATACAATTGTTGGCCTTGTGATACTCCAAGATCCCACAGCCTAAAAGTCGGTGCTTCCATGGCGGAATATGTTCAAACCTTCATAAGCCGTAAACATAGCGCGTCACATTATTAAACAATGTCCCAATCTTAAGCGCAGAGCTACTATCCAGCTTACTATATATCAGATCAGAATACGTTATAATTGGGATAATTAGCTATATAGCAAGACGACGTCTCGTCTGCAAGGGAGTATAGAATCCAGATTGCCGTAGATTCCTCAGTGTGACATATACCTTGCTTACTATTTTGTTTTCATGATCAGTACAAGTGAGACTAGAGTTTATGACAAAACCAAAATTTGTTATTTTGCGAACTATCTTTATAGGCTCATTGTCAATGTAAAGCGGAGGTAAGAAATTGAAGTCTTTGGTTTTTTTTTGTTGCATATTGGTAACACACAAGATTTAGTACAATTTAAATAAAGACCATTTTCACTCGCCCATGTGGAGATTGTGACATTAGCACAAAGACGGTCGGCTTGACTAACATGTCCAGATAATTAAGCATGTAGATTTGCAGTTCGGCAAACGTGGAAAACATCATTTAAAAATAAACTGAAAAGCAACGGGTCAAGAATAGAAAATTGCGGAACACCAGCAGTCACCGCTTTCAGTTTTGAAACGTCAGCACCAATTCGCACTCGTTAAAATCTGCCTGATATATATGTAGCTTTTCATAAGACCAAGCGCACTGTGCCCAAATCCAAAGTAATATTGCAGCTTGCTACATAAAAGTGCAAGACTAACAGAATCGAAGGACTTAGAGAAATCTAGTAGACAGAGTAATGACAAGTGGTTTTTATCAAAGGGCATGCGAATGTTATCTAATATTTTTAATATGGCAGTGGTGCAACTGTGATTTTTCGTGAATCCTGATTGCAGAGGGGAAAGAAAATTTTTATTATGGACATGCGACGAGATCTGCTCCGCTATTAGGGTCTCGAAAAATTTGGAGAGAGCCGACAAAATAAAATCGTTAATACAACTAGCAGAACTCTTTTTGGCAACAGGCAGTACTGTAGCAACTTTCCACATGTGCGGAAAGGAAGACATAGTTACACCATGATTTATGATGTGGGTAAGAGTTCCAGTATATGCAGCAACACAACCTTTATAAACTTTATTGGGAGTTCATCTTCTCCTTCAGCGTTTGAACTTATCCTAAGAACACATCTTCACACATCATATTCTGTCACTGTCGAGAACTCAATTTGATAGGCGAACAAACAGATTCCACAATAGAAAACAATGGAATTTGCTTGTATTCTAAAATTAAAATGACAAATAATATGCAGAGTGATATCCTTTAAAGTAGAATGCAGTAAAGTCCGAGCATGCCCAGGTGATTTATGAGGCCGAATAGAGAGAATGTGTCAGAACTTTGAAAGCAGCTGCCAGTGGAACTAAACAAACGCGAGACCAATTTGAAAGACTTAACCAACACCATTTTGATAGCTAGCCTTAATTTAATATTTTTATTTCATTATAGCTACGTTTAAATTTTTTATGAGTAAGAAGCTACATTTTTGTTCTTTTAATCTGTCTCTGCACTGCACTGAATCTATTTCTAATTAAAATTAATCTAGAACATACAAAGATTCAAAAAAGCTTTGTGATAAAAACACAATCCCGCAAAAGTTTTAGAATTTGCGCACCGCAGACAGATCAAGAGGAAGACGACGTTTAATGGATTGTACTTACACATATAATTAACATTTGAATAGTAATTTTAGAGAACATATTTTAATGTTTTGGTAAAACCATTAAAGAGCTTATACGAGCTCCGCTCCGCTTTATTCATTTTTTGTTTCTTTTTTGTCAAAACAATTTTTGGCGTTACTCTTCAACCTACAAAAATGACATAAACAAATTTAACGTTCCTATTATTTCAGTTGAAAATTTCCGATACAAAAAAACATCAAAAAAAAACACCTGCTTACGAAAATGGCCAAGGCGAATCCATACAAGGTGATAGCATCCTATGAGCTGAATGCTTGTTCTTCTCTCTGAATTCGCTAGGTTGTTTTGTTTACACAAACAAAATACATAAGCAAACTGGGCGAATACAGATTTTTGACATTTTGCTCGCAAAATTACACAAACAAAATACATAAGTATACTGGGCGAATTCAGATTTTGACATTGTGCTCACAAAATTACACAAACAAAATACACAGCGGATTCGCTTAGGTTATCTTGCTATCACCTTCTATGGATACACCTTGAAAATGGCATTGAAAATTTATTCAAATGAAAATGATTCTAAACAATTTCTACAAAAAACTTTTTTATTTTTCGTTTAATGTTTTGATAAAATATACCATATATTACGACCGAGGTTTCTGTCTAGTCAATAATTAATGTCCCATGAAAATTCATTCAGTAGTTTCAGATATTGATGAGAGCAAATAGGGAAATAGAGAAACGGGCAGACAAACATTCTTAAAATGGTCCAAATACATGCTATTTTATTTCCTGCATAAGCTTCGGTAATTTTTTTAAAGAAACTATCAATATACAGAGACGACTTTTCTGCAGTTTTATTATAATGTAGGTAGTATAGATTTTTGTGAACCACAATGAATGTACTCCTAAAAGATTCATTGTTATTTATGTTAGTGCAAAGAATGTAAAATAATAAAAGAAGATATAAGGTCCTTTTTTTAACAGAAAATTTGGTGTAACCACCACAACATCAGACATTAGTTTTATACTATGAGGGTACAAAAGACGTAAGCGACAAAAATTACCGTTATGTTGCATATATAAAATTGAAATTAATTGCGTTACATAGGTTAGACTTTTCAATAGTTATATATAAAATTTCATGGTAATACGTGAGCTGAAAGCAAATACAAAATTATGACCACATCGTCCTTTGAAAAATTTTGTGTTTGGCGCTGACATCGATATTACAGTTTGCGAGGCAAATTTTGACTTTTTATCAAATGTCAGAATACAAAATGAGGAACAAAAATTCGAAATGAAATAGAAAATTCTCTTTAAGTTAAGTGTTCATTTATTTATTTCGTATATTGTACTAATATACCTGTGCTCATACGCATAATAGCAAAATTCTAATGACAAATTGTGACAATTTTGTCTTTCTTTATTTAACTTGAACTACTTTTTAAAAAATTAAAGTCGAAGTTTCAAACTTTCAAGAAAATTTATAAAAACTCAAAAAATGAAAAAAAAACACGTGTGCACCTAAGTGTGCGATCCAGAAGTAAAACATCTGTGTCGTACAAAGAGATATAGAATTGAATATCAAGAATGATAGAATACAAGATTGCGCCTTCCCGCGGTGAAATGACAGATCTCGCCTTTAGTAAACAAGAATACGGGAGAGAGAAAATTGAACAACTTCCAATATTTCATTGAAAAACGTGTTCTAATTGTTCTAAAGTGTAAAATATGAATTTATAGGCAGACATTTAATAAATAAATTCGCAAAATACTAAAAAAAGTGTCTCTTTTTCTTAATTTGTGAAAAAAGCTTTGTCTAGTTGAAGTTGATAATTGTCAAACCCGGCAAAACCAAAGTAGCGGTACTTCTAAAGGCGTCACCTTCAGTATTCAGTACACCGTGATTGAATATGGGGGAGAATTTTATAAGACATCCTTTTTAGTTTTTTTTAGTTTAAGCGTGAGAGAAAATAGCAGTAGATATGAGTAAAAATAGTAGAGCATTAATAAAAATAACAGTAGTAATTAGTATGGACATTGGTAAAATTAGTAATAGAAATTAGTAAAAAAAAAACTAGTTGTAATTAGTAGTAACACTAGTAATAGTAGAAGTAATTAGTAGTAGGATTAGAGAAAAATAGTAGTGAAATTAGTCAAAATAATAGTAGTAATTAGTACTACCACAAGTAAAAATAGTAGTATGAATTACCAAAAATAGTAGTAGAACATAATCAAAATAGTGGTAGTAATTAGTAGTAGCATAAGCAAGAATAATAATAGAAATTTGTAATAATAGTAGTAGAAATTATTAAAAAGAGTAGTGTACTACTAGTATAAGCTAAAATAGTAGTAATAATAAGTGGTAGCATTAGTAAAAATGGTACCACTAGTAGTCGTAGTGATAGTAGTAGTAACAGTAGTAATTATTAGTAGTGGCAGTTAGCAGTAGTAGTAGAATGCATGTATGTAAGTTTTTTTTCTCATACAAGCGTCACGTCGTGACTTTGTGACGCGATGTGAAAAACCGCTGCCGCTAAAGAAGTTTTACTTCAAAAAAAGTCATCGAAATTTCTAATTTTTTATTCAAAACTATTCGACAATTTTCGGGTATGGAGTAAATTAATTCAATTTATAATAGAGGACAAGTTTGAAGTAACTAAAATTTCTTAATGATTATTTTGTAATTCTTGTATGATTTGCCCTAGAAATTAATCATGTTAATATTGACTCTTTTTTTGTTTCTAAACTGCACTAAATGTATTTGAATTATTAAAGTTTATAAGCTCTATGTCCTTTCCATGCACTTGGATTGTCACCTGGATGGAAAATTCTATAAAAAGTCAAAATTCCATAAAAAGTCATTAACTGTAGCAGAAAGAGACACCAGCAATAATATTTAAGGTGATTGCAATATTTAAACCATATTCTCAAATTACACATAGTGGCATTGTATTATTCACCTATACATAGATATTTATATAGTATATTAAATGTACTGAAAAAAGCTATTACCTTTAAAGAGGACGATAAATACGAAGAAGAAAAAAAAATCAAACAAATAGCATATCATTTAAATACCGCAAATGTTGAAGGATATGTAAATATTGAAATATGCTAAATTGAATAAGTCGATAAACATAAAATGTGCATTAATGTTTTGCCTTTCAACAACACAGTAAGTATGTGTATATGTATATACTATCTGTGTGTATGTGTGTGTGTCGCTACATACACCCATACGTATTAATTAAATTGTATTAGTTGCTAGTTCCAATTTACTCATGCAAGTTAAGCTTAATATTTTAATGTGTGTACAGTTTAATTACTTAAATTTTTTTCTTCCATTATTTGCTGTTTTTTTTTTTTTTTTTTGTATTACAGGTTTTGTTGTTACTTAACTAACCGAAAGTCTGACACCTGAATGCCTGAACGCACACCTAACTATTTTGCGAATATAATGTAATGCAATGTCATATAAGTAATATTCAATTTTAGTTAATAATATCTTCTTTTTTTGTTGTTGTTGTTCGCAATAGCCCCGAGCTAATCGAATTTAGTAGAACCGCAATGAAATCATGTGTTTTACTATTTCGATTTTCGAACTGTCAATTGGCATTTGCAATTAGCATTTACACAACATATGTATGTACATACAGTGACGGACAAAAAATAGTATCAGGCTCATCATTTTATTACACAGTATAATTTTTAAGAGCAGGTGGTGAAAGATTATTAGCAAAATTGTGGCGCAATTTATTATAGCATAGTTGGCAAGTAAAAACCTAATAATAAGTTGACAAGCCCATGCCGGGCTTTTCAATAAAATAAATTAAAAAAAAAACGCAATGAAAGTTTATTGTTTTGATTTTAGTGCAAAACTAAAAAAATAAAGCAAAATGTGTTGCAAGAAAAGCTCTATGGAGAGAGAGAGTGGTGCATTATATGGAGCATACTTCAAAAAGAGAATAATTTTAGCCAAATTGCCCGATTCATAGAATATTGACGCACAAGAATTCAGAATGCGATCCAAAAGTATAAAGATTTTGCGAATATAAAATGTTCTAGGGCCAAAACGATCTTACCTTAATTGTTCGCCAAGAATTGAATGATCCTTTCGCGACTACGTTACAAATAAAAGCCGCAATGAAACAGGATTATGGTATAAATCTGGCTAAGACGACTATTAGACAACGACTTTTGGAAAACAACCTCCGGAGATGCCAAAGTTTGAAAAAACCCGAAAGTGTCGCGTGTCAGCCAACTAAAAAAAAAACGGTACGAGTTCGCCAGAAGCCATATTGAGTCTTCACCATCCATTTGGAATTTTGTGATTTGGAGTGACGAATCGAAATTCAATTTGTGTGGACTTGATGGCAGAACTTATGCACGACGTCCTACTAACAAACAGTTGGACCCAAGATACACCAGAAAGCCAATGAAGTTCGATGGCGGCAGTGTTATGGTATGGGGTGGTTTTAGCTTACACGGGGTCGGGCCTATTGTCCAAATAAATGGCAAGTTAAATGGTTTATCTTAACACAATTCATTGTCGGGACACCTCGTACCTTATCTGGATAACTTGTAATTATCTGTTTATTCAAAAGCAGACAACGCGCCATGCCATAAGTCGATAATAGTAAAATGGCGTTTCGAAGATCAGGCTAAGCAAGTCATGGGCCGGCTTGCGCAAAGCCTAGACTTAAATCAAATCGAAAACTTATTGCCAATTAATACAAAAAAAATAGAATTATGGCACTGAAATCGAAGACTGTACAACAATTATGGACCGTTATCGACCAGAAATGGCAAAACATTCCGAAGAATAAGAAATTCTATGCAAAGGCGATGCTCTGCTGTAATTTCCCCAAGAAGGATATCCGACTAAATATTGAGTAAGTATACAACTTATATTCCCAAATTTTTAAAATAAATCAAATGTTTATCTCTTCTTCTTTTAGGTACGTTGACAGGTTGGTGAAGCTTTTCTTTTACTCTTTTACTTAAATGACATATTTTAGTGAAAATTTTAATGTTTCTTAAACTCATAAACAAAAAATTTCCGAAATGAGATTTGGATATAAATAAATGCATTTGTGAATCAATATCGAAATTGTTTTGTTATTTGCAATCAGGGTGTGCTAATTAGCGTGCCACTCCTGTACATGGAAAAAAGTGGAGACATGTATTAGGGTCTAAAGAATCGAAGGTAAGTTTAGTTGGGAGTGATGGAAAAAGGTGGGTATTGAGACCAAAGAACGCAGAAATTAACAGGAAAAGTTTAAATTGGCAAATCCAGTAGGACAGCGAGCGATTGTGAAAAACTGGTAAGAATGTTATGACCTAGCCATCACAGTCCCCCCCGTCATAAATCCAATTGAGAATCTGTGGCGGATTGCAAAGGATAAAATTAGGGCGAATTGATGTAAAAATAAGGACGAATAGTGGAAGACAATCCAAGAAGCTAGAAATATTTAGTATACCACAAAGCACGTCCCAAGCTCTTGTTAATTAAATACCAAAAAGATCCATAGCTGTACTCGAGAATAAAGGATTTTCAACGAAATATTGGTCATCAAATAGCGTCAATTAACTCTGCTTGGATTTTTCAACTGTGCCTCTATTTTAATATCCACCTCAAAAAAGATATTTAAAGGTTTTTTCCATTTACATATATTTTCGTTAATATTTGTAAATCTCCACTGTCCCTATTTTATTGTCCTGCACTGTATGTATGCATGGAATGCATACATATTTACTAGACAACAACCGAACAGCGATTTTTAGAGCCGAACCGAACTTCCGCCAAATTTGGCTGAAGTTGAACCGAACATTTTCAAGGTGTAAAAGAATAAATAATCACTAGATTTATTGGAAATCGAGATTTGTATTATTGTAATTTAAAAAAAATATCAAAATAAAAACGTACATATGTTATACGAATTTTCCATATACAAATAATATTTTTGCAAAGCAGGTCTGGTATCAAAATAAATAAATTTCTTGCTAGCAGATGTTCAATTCGTTATTTAATAAATAACATCTTTTACTACTTAAACAAATTATATCGCAATCACGTAAATCTCTAAGGTTGTCCTTTTCCCAAGTTTATCAAATTGACAAATGTTCGTCCAAAGTTCGGTTTTTGCTTTTAGCTGAAGCCGAATCTTAAACGAAATGAGCTTTTGTAATCGAATATAGCCGAAGCCGAAGCTGAGGTTCGGTCGTTCTCTAGTATTTGAAAAACGAATGTGCATGTAGAGCTACGCTTGGGTTTACATTAAAGTGTTTCATAGCAAAAAGTTAAACATTTTCCAAACGAATAATTAAATTACATATGCAGTTTAATACTTCCGTGTTAATTTAATTCAAGGGTAATCGAGAGCTCGTCGTTTTCTTTTTATGGAAAAAATGTATGTTTTACTTTTATTTATTATAAGATACAAAGAAAAAAGACCTTAAAGAAATGCAAAGACATTTACAAAACGCTTCAGCTCACGAATGGCTAGGTTCTAACCTAAAATATTTCCTTGTAGACAGATAGATAATATTATTGAGGTTTGCATTTCGGGCTTCTCAGTTCCATTGTGCCCTCTGCTCTTTGAAATGCATAGTCTAACCCGAATGCCCAAAAGAAGTCAAAGATGATCGCTGGTAGTAGCGAGCGAACGAGTTCCTACTCAGGGGTACGTGAGAAGTTTTGGTACCTCTTCCTTTTTCTGGAGATGACGTCACACTAGAAATGCAGATGCTTTGGAGTCTCCGCGACCGAATCCACTATATTCCGAGGTAACGCAAATAAATTCGCATAACTCAAGTTGTTTTTTGAGGGGTTCCTATTTTTAGGTTAACCTCAGCACTTAGAAGGATAGCGTAAACCTCCGCTTGAAAAATGCTTGGTATGCTTCCCAGTAGCACAGACATGTGTATTCTGGCAGAAAATAGACCACGCCCAACGCCTTCGGGAGTATTTGAGCTGTCAGTGTACCAGTGCAGTTTGGAAGCCTGGAGGTGTTCTTCGAGTGTGGGTAGAGTTCATGTTGCTTTGTTCCCTAGTTCGATCTGAGATCTTCTCTCTCACAATTGGTAAACTTGATGATATCGTCACTGGGGAACTGAGCTAGCGGGGAGCAGGAGAGCTGAGCTAGCGTCTCCATTTTCCTGGGCGATATTACCCTCTCTTTCACATGACCTACCCTAGCTATTTTATGTAATTAGAGTTCGTTTGGCCGTCTGTTCTATAACTATTTACATATGTATATAAATATTTGTAACGGTGTTAGGTCAAAAATCGGCTCGAACGTCGCCGTCAGGCAAGTATGCATGCCTCCTGTTGTGCTAGGCGCTGGAGCTTGGTTTTTCACCATTGAGCTCTCCGAAAGGGAATCATTTTTGTCAGTATTTGAAGGTTTTTTTCATGGCATAAACACACTCAGAGATTTGCCATTGTCTGTTGAAAGACGACCGCTATTAGATTATTATTTTTGGTATTACTTGCCTCAGCCGAGATTCGAACCCGGGACACTCCGAAGAAAGCCCACACGCGCTACACACTCAGCTACAGAGGTTGTTGTTGCTGTTGTAGCGGTTACTCAGACCCTGCAAGATCAGTTCTACCATGGTCGTTATCATCAAACTCTTTTCGGGAGGCCCAAGAAACGCGCAGTTTTGTCAGGGTCGGACTAAAGGGAAAGGGGGGTTAGATGAGTCGATTTTAAGGGGCATGTGAAAAGGTGAGCGGAATCGTGCGGGGACGGCATTTACAGGTCGAGAGTCGATTAAGGTGGTGATTGTCTCTCGGTGAATGTGGTAGGCAGCAGGGTCCAGTCTGTTGGTGGAAATATAAAGGAGATGCCCCCAGACGTGTCTCGGAGGCGGATCCTCAACAAGGAGGTACCCGTTTGGGTGGCCACTACGATGGCAACCAAATGAGGAACTGCCTGGCGAGCATAAAGTTATGCTCCCTAACTGGGAGCATTGAAGCCTCATGGTGTGGGTGTTCTACCGGAGACATCAGAAGGCATGCCGTTGCCGTTCGGAGTGCTGCGTTCTGGGTAGAGTGTAATCTAATCCACTGGGTCTTTGGAAGGGTAGTGTTTTTTTTTTTCAAACATTTTCTCCACCTTAATATCAAACAAATGCATGTATGTATGCATATTAAAATGTCCCTACATGTGTACATACATGCACCCATATATGCACTCGCGCTTTTGTTATTTAATATACAAAAAAAATAATACAAAATAATACAAATATTTTATTTGTAAACCATTTAAAATTTTCTGCAAAGTATACATAATAAATAATTAGCATGTTTTTGTTATTTGCCAAATAATTTCATTTATTTTTGTTAATTTATGGCTAGAAAAATACTTTTATTTATGCATGCAATCTTGCATGCAATACTAACAATTACTAATTTAAAAAAAAAATAGCTTAGGTAAATATGCAAATTCATTTATTTCAATTTGGACTAACCTCGCTTTGGTAACCCTTTGAGACTCTGCTATACATTGGCAATAGTTTATTAAGTATATAAAGTTTAGTAATAGTCTATTTTGAATATTTGAAGAAATTTAAAATAATAGTACGTTTATAAAATTAATGCAAACTTTAAAAGTTCTAAACTTAAAAAAATCAAGTAATATCTACTTAGCATAGATAGACACATGAGGCGCCTAAGCTTTAAATAAATATTCAATTAATTATAACTCAAAAAACAATTATTTAATTTAAATTTAAGTATCGATTTAGATTTTGTACAAAAATCTCGTTCCACGGTGTTTGTGATTGAACTCCTTCGAAACGGCGCGACCGATTTTTATGAGAATTCGTCTATACGTATTTTGGTATATGAGTATGAGAATAGGTCGTAAAGTATATTTTAAGCATGGGAGACGCTGCCACGTGTTTCATGGTCCAATTTTTTTTTTTTAAATATGCACAAGTTATACGATATACTAAAATATGCGCGACAAACGCTACATACCGGAGAGAAGGTTCATAGTAAATTATTATGAAGGTTGCCAAGTGTTTGTAAAATGGAGCTTGATGGAATTATACACACATTATATGAAATATTAAAATATGGGTGTCAAACGGTTCGTCTCGGCAAGGACAAGGTTTATACATATATTTGGAAGAGGGATGCCACCTGTTTGAAACAGCAAATTTTACGAAATTATACACAAGTTGTATGAATATGAAAATATGATTTGGCACTCATGCGATTTGGTGAGGAGGCTTATAGCACAGAGGGTTGCCACCTGTTTGAAAAGCCCAACATAATTAAGTCCTCCGCAAGTTATATGAAATAGTGAAATTTTTTTTGCTGGGAGATAGTTTAAAGGTATATTTTGAAGAGGGTTGCCACCTATTTTAAAAATGAAAATAAATTATACACAAGGATATTAAATATTAAAATATGAGCCTGAAACTGTTCGCCTTGGAGAGGACAAGGTGCATACCTAAATTTTTTAGGGGTTACCCCCTGTTATTGGCGACATAAAACACAATGCAAGGACAACGTCTACCAGAGTTTTTTAGTTATAAGATAAATCTAAATCTAAAAAAGTTAAGTTCAGACAGAGCTATATTTATCGGAGCATTAGCAGCGTAGACAGTTCTGTTAGCACCAGCAAAAAAAAATCATATTTACAAAAATTTCTGCACCGTACACTAAATTTAATTTGCTGAAGAAGAAGAGGGTAATCACCCTTGTCGGAAATAAGACAAAAGATGATAGGGATAACAAAATAATTAATCGAAAATCGGATGGAACAATAGGACAAAATCGAATTAGAAAGGTTAGGAGAGCGCAGAGCAGAACGAGAAAGATCTTCTGAACTCTTTCCAATCGTTTTATGTTAATCACTTGATAAGACTTTCATATAAGAGCTGCGGATTATGTTTGGTAATTGCATGGATCGGGAAGACATGGATGGATGAGAAGCGTGACGTCTGACAAATACAAGGCATGTAAACTGACCACACTAAAGCGATGTATTAAAAATTAATAAAAGGGGTTGGGCAAGAGACAGTCAATTTTTACGAAAATTGTAGAATAAAGCATCAATGTACAATACATCCGACGGCGGAAATGGTTTAGTGTGCAGAAAGCCCTTCACCACATCATCGAAGGATAATGAGCTAAAGCTAAAGTTTATTTGACAATCAGCACACGGTGTATGAGAACTGCAGGTTTCCGACTGTAGGTCGAAATTAGATCGAACAAATTCTGTAGAAATTCGCTTGTTCTAGAATTTGGCGGACCTTAAACTATAAGAACACTACCGACGCTTATTTCAAACCATTCTAGTATGTCAACTTCAAAAACGATTTTTTGAAAGTTTCTCGAGCTGCTCTCAAAAATTGAAATTATTTTATCAAAAAATCATGCATCTTAAATATACCGAGTTTGCATTTCGAAATCGCAACGATTACATGACCGAGAAGTCTGAATAGATAATGTTGGGTTAGTGATTAAAAAAATGTAAGCACGACAATAGGATAAAAGTTATTTCGTATATTATTCACCACAAAAAACCCCTATTCAAACGTCTCACCTCGCATTTCTTTAGAAGTGTTTACTTTGATTGTTTTGTACTTGCGATAAATATTAAATTTTGAATTCAATTAGGGTATTCACGGCAACGTGGTTATCGGGTTACTTGGTAATACGGTTTTCAATTTTACGGTTTACAATAATAAATTGAACTGGAAAACGACTTAAAGAAGAGATTTTACTTTTTGCAGTTAACTTTATTGTTGGAAACTCTGAAAAATTAATATTCGTTTTTTAAACAGACCCCGTAAGCATATAACCTGATAACCTGGACGGCGTGAATACCTTAAATGATTTTCGATGCGTTGGAAAGTTTTAGCATTTTTTATTCTGAAAATGCCTAAGGAACATTTGTTGACGAATTCGAAATCAACAGGAGTAAGTCTAACATGGTTAATTTTATCTTAATAAAAACCAGAAGCGATTTTTTTTGGACTAGTTAGTTCATAAGAATTAATTAATTTTTTTACATCATTAATGTAAAACCATAAAACGAAAAAACTGTACTGATAACAAAATCGATATATTTAGAACAAATTACAAATGCCTTACATTCGCTTTTAAGTAATAGTTGCATTAATACAAAAAACCTTCGATGAAATTAGCCAAATGGCGTTATGAGAAGCTACATATTATCATTAATATTTTACTCACCCTATACAAAATAAATAGAATAGAATTTATGTACTTTAATCCACTTTCAATAGACTCTAATTGCGAAAATTGAAAATTGTGACAACAAAAGGCATAAATTTATCTAATTTAATTTTTCATTAATAAAAAAAACGTTGATAGTTTCGTTTTTTTTCATTTTTGCTAAACATTAAATACAAATTTACATACAAATGTACATATGTACATACATATCGTGGCTGCGCCAAAAAAAAAACAGAGAAAGGTTGTTAGAAAAACACAAAATAACTGGTTTTGTTGGCGCAATGACCATGTATACTTTTTTGGAATGTAGTGGCTACAAAACTACTAAAAACTTTTATTATAAAGACAAAAATAATGATGACAATTTTTTGAAAAATTTTTAATTTTTATAAATTTTGTATGAAGTTTTAAACTTTAATTGAAATGGTTTAGGTTATATAGTATACACGTTTATAAACAAATAGTAAAAAATAAATTAATAAACCAAAAGGCAAACAGTATTATATTGAATTTTGGTGCTAAAGATATAGCCATCACTGTATGTATCCAAAGGCCAAACAGTTGCTTTTGCGGTATTTTTTTGTACACGAAAATATATAAGAACTCAAATTTTACTCTAAATTATTTAACTTCTTACAATAAAAACACAAACAGAAACAAGTAAAAACCGAAGTTTAAATACACGGCGGATGTTTTTATTTCATTTAAACGGTACCTGTTGTTTAAACGACTCTTATTTATTTGAATTTAAACAAAAATAAATTTTGAAGCTTTGAGCGTAACGCGTTAATTTTCCAAAATTTTGTTTTTTAAACCATCTCTTTCGCTAATTAAATTCTTCGCACCAAATTTGAGGATAATTAGCTATGTAAATGTTTAAATAAAATGTCGAATACATTACCGTTTTATGAGAAGTGTGTGGTTGTTCTCCAGATATCTATAATTTCGAAATTATGCTTACTGAGTTAAAAAGCAAAGTGTGCACTTAATTTGGTGGATGCCACGCCCAATTTTCCTTTGTGCCAAATCTGAAGAAACCCCGTCGGAACTCCCCTATACCTAATTTTTTCTTTTCAATTTTAAAGGAGTGTAGTTGAACAAGAAATAGACCCTCACAAACCTTTGGAGAATTGATGTATTTGAAACGTGGGGTAATTATCTTTAATAGAAGTATACTGAATTGAAATTAAAAAGTATTTTTATTTAAACCAAAAAAAAAAACATAAATTTTATAGTAACTATAAAACAGGCATATTTTTAAATATTTGGAAACGGACAATTCAAACCTGTAGTTGATAATTAGACTTGTTTTAAACAGTTTGAAAAAATTTCAAATAGTTGAATATTGCAGCTGAAAACCCCTAATTTTTTCTGTCAAATATATTTAAAAGTATTTGATATCAAATGCAGTCAGATAATTGGCTCCGCCGCTAGGACATTGCCATGTTAATAAAATTAGCTGCTTACAAGAAAAGATAAAGAATTTCAACCACTTGTAGTTGATTAAAATCTATATACTTTTTTTAATTTAAAAAAACCTTTTTGAATTCTATTTGTTATAGGTAATCTAAAGAAATTATGTTTTTTTTTATGGCTATGTTGGTGGGGTTATTATTCGATTTCGTTAATTTTCGTTAAAACACGAGCAGTCGTCGCATAACAATATGCTGATGCCTAGGAGATGCCACGAGGACTGTCCCGTTTTCCTTAAGGCCCTATGCTTTCGCTACCTCTTAGAAGGCCGTTTGTATGACGTTTCATGAAAGGCCCTCTTATTCCATCTGCAGAAGGGCTTCAAGGAAGGTTTTTGTAGGGCGTCCATTAAAGGGGCAAAGAAAGTTTACAAACAATAACACAACCCATTCAAATCACTCGGAAAAATTGTGTGAGTATTAAATTTACTCTCATAGCGCTCTTTATAGCTACCGCAAACAAAACATAAAAATAGTGCTCAACACACAAAGAGAAATCATTCTTTTAGTAATCAAAACAAGGCAAATTCATATAAGGTAATAGCAGTAATACAATTTTGTGTTTGTTTCACAAATGTATATCGCTGTATCGCTGGCCAATGAGAACATTTTTCTCGAAAATAGGTAGTGATACGTTGAGTTTTGTTCTCTGTTCAGCACTTCTTGGTTAGGCTTTCTAGAATGGTCGCATCGCTCTTAAGAAGGCCTACATAAATTATCTTCTGGGTGTGGTGATATGATTTGGTCCGCTACTGCATTATAGTTACTATGAAAGCAAAATTGTAGCCACTACAATTTATCAGCAATAAATTCAACGGTTTGGTGGCCATTTATTGATGTTGGTTTGGGCAGATCGAATGCTTTAAGATTTAAACCATAGTTTAAATTTTATTATGCTTTCAAAAAGTTTAGAAACTGACCTATAGTTTTACATAACATTTATTTCCACTTTTAAAATTAGGGGAAGTATAAGTAGAAGCAAGTTTCCGATCATCAATAAAAATCCGTGACTCAAGATAATTATTAAAAATACATATGTTTTAAGGGCTAGAGAAGGACAACTTTTCAGCAGTACCACAGAAATACAATCTGTATCTGAATCAAAGACAGTGCACCATTTGAGATCATTATTTCCTTCTACGATGCCCTCATCTGAAAGAAAAAAAAAACCAAAAACAAAATACGAGCCCCTAGCACAGATATCAATAGCAAGTAAATTGGTACGGTGACAAAATTAGCTCCAAAAAAATTAGCAAAAATATTTGCAGCATCTGGAAAACTGTTAGCGGAAGACCCATTTCAAGAAATTTAATAAATTTAAGAATATCGGCAATCTTTTTTTATTTGTTTTTTGAACTTGATATAGTGCTAGAAATATTAAGCGTTCGTTTTTATATTAGCTGCAAAATTACATATGTATGTATATAGTTATTGAAGCGAGATTTATTTAATTTGTCAAATTCATTTTTGAAATTTAAAAGCCAATCCTAATCTTTTAGATCATTTGTTGAACTGAACTTTTTCAGAAATTTATTTCTTAAGTTTTTCAGATGCTTTAACTCTTGAGAAAACCAGGAGAGCTTATACGGTAAATTTGTAAAAAATTTTATATATTGTCTTTAAAATAATTAAAAATAATATTTTTGAATCGATTATAACATAATGCAGCATAATGATTCGATCCGAACCGTTTTTGCAGGGCTATAGTAAACATATTTACGTACATACATACATACAAATTTACATACATATTATATAAGTACATATGTAGGTGTAAACATCCTGTGCACTGAGTCGCAATAATTCATACATATGTATGTATATAATTTTTCATATACATTTAATATTTTCGCTATTCCATAACAGTAAATTAAATTATTATTTCTTTACCACCGCTAACATTTGCGTGGATCAATGGTAGATGACCGAGAGTCTAAAGGGGGATTCGGGATTGGTAAGCAAAATGGCATTCTACATACAAATGAATAAAATGGAAAGCTTGTTTAATGCTGATATAAAGCGATTGCTAGTGAATTAAGCGAATAGCGGTCAGCGCATGTACACACACACTCACACTCGCTAAACACCAAATATGTTTTCATCCATAAATGTTCATTCCACGGTGTCGGGCAGTACAATGCAACTTATACTTACTTACTTAATTGGCGCTATAACCGCTTAAGCAATTTTGGCCGAACTTCTCCTACAATTTGTGGTGTGCGTCTTGATGATGTAACACAAATTGAGGGACCAGGGACCTACAGTTTTACATCGAATCCGAACGGCGAATGTGTTTGTGAGAAGTTGTTTTTTCATGGCAGAAATTCACTCGGAGGTTTGCCGTTGCCTGCCGAGGGGCGACCGCTATTAGAAGAAACTTTTTCTATAATTTTTGGATGTTACTTGCCCCGAGCTGGATTCGAACCTGTGACCCACGAATGAAGCGCGCATACGCTACACACTCGGCTACGGCGGCCGCGATTCAACTTATAGTTTATTATTATTTAATTCTTTATAAAAAAAAACCCGTTGGGCAAATTTTATATTATTAAAAATTATTACAAAGGCGCTGAACTCTCAAACTTTGATTACATTTTTAATGTCATCGTAATATTCATATTTAGTGGAGCGATTTGATTGGGTTTGCGCGACTTTTTATTGACATTTCAGCTTCTTAAGGTCAAAACAAATGGCATATGACTGCTCTACAGATACTAACCAAGGCACATTAAATAGGTAGTAGGGGCAGGGTTGATTTTTCATTTTAAGAGTTCAATCTAAACTGCCAAATTTGTTTACAAATTAGTGTCTACACATGCACACAAACTTGGTTGACATTTTATAAAACCAAAACTAAATTAATGAAGCAACAAAAAAATACAGGCGTTTGTTGTATTCGTTCCCCTGCTGCCACCCAACTATTCCGTGTACCTTAATACAACCTCTTAAATAAACCTTGGATGTGTAAATAATAAAAAAAAACAGGCAGTATTAAGCTGAGAGGATAATTTAAGGTAACGATTTGCTTTCCTTTCTAAAAAAAAAAATAGCTTAGATAGCGTGAAACAAAATAAAAGAAAATCACTGTCGCCGAAAACTGAAAACAAAAATTATATATATGTATTTCATTTTTCATTTTAGAGAGCTGCTATTATTCGGTCGGGTTTGGATTTTTACTCAATATAGAAGAAGAGATAACGGTAATTTCCGCATACTTAACTCGATTTTGTTTCTTTTTTTTATTATGACACTATTCTAGTAAAGTGAAACTGCAAATTTCTTCCACCTTAACACATATCGCTATTAATTCCGTTACTTTTCAAAGCTTTCAGCCTGAAACGCCCAAACCAGTCCCAAACCGTTCCAAATTACTCTCGAACAATTCAGCCCAGTACTAGTTCCAAACTAATCTCGAATCAGTCTCGAACTAGTTTTATACCCTTACCAAACCAGTCCCGAACTAATTTCGAACTGGTGCCGGAGTTGTCCCAAGGCAGTTCCCGACTAATCCCGAACCTGTGCCGAACAAGTCCCGACCCAGTCTCAACTAGGTCCAAAGCAGTTCTGAACTAGTCCTCAAGTTTCGACATAGTCGGCAAGTAGCCCCGAACGGATCCGGAAAAAGTCTGGATAACATCCTAAAATGAACCTGAAGTAGATCCGAAATAGTTTTGAAATGGTTTCGAGCCAGCTGGTTCCGAAATGGATTGCGGCAGATTTCGAAATAGTTCCGAAAAGATGCCGAAATAATCTTGAAATCGTTCCGAAATCATCCTGTCAATGACCCCAAGTAGTTCTGAAATGGTAACGAAAAACCTAGAAATTGTCTGGAGAAAGGTTCCGAAACAGTCCTGAAATGTTGCTGAAGTTAGCCTGTACTGGACGCGAAATAGTCTGGAAATGGTAGCGAAATAACTACTCCCGAAATGTCTCGAACTGATTTCGAAATGATACTGTCCTGGAATATTCTTGAAACAGAGCCAAAATAGCCCGTTGCTGTTCATAAAACTGTTCCGAAGTGTTCCTAGTCCCCAAATGGTCCTGAACTAGTGCCGAGATGGTCCCACGATTCATTTACATACATCCATACATGCATACATCCACATGTCCTTATGCCGCGACTTTATGACGCGACCTCGTGACGCGACGTTGAAAAAAGAAAGAAATTTTACTTTAAAAAAATACTACACCGTAACTCTTAGATTAATTTCAATTTGTTTGGTAGCGATTATCATGGAATGAGGCAGACATGTGTTCGTACTTTTTACTCGCATTACTCGGCGGCCTATGCACCAACGCACTTCATTGCCGTTCAATGCACCAGTCGGCACTCGGTTATTTAGGACATGGCTTGTGTATTTATGTTTTTAATATTACTCGTAATGTGGCTATTTGTATATTACCACAGCTCATGTACCCTTTTTCCCTTCCTTCGGTGGCTTAACAATCTATTCAAGTCGACTTAAAATTTTACAGCAATAGCGGCAATCCACATGTAATAAAATAAAATTGGGTCAGATACAGATAGACATACATAATTATAAATATATGTACATACTTAAATAAATGCCCGTTTTTAATGTGCTTATGGGTCGTATTAAAATATTAAAAAATGCATATGCTTGTTTTTCATTATTATTGGTATTTCAGTATGTTATTAGTCATCCATATAAATTCAATGGAAAATTGTTCATCCACTACTACATTGTTTGACCCGGGCTGCACAGTGAAATAAAAGTAATAATAAAAACAAACCATCTAAAGTAAGGAAAATTACAAAGCCTTCAGAGCATAATATGAATTTAAAGTAAATTGCCGATTTAAGCAAAGAAGAAAGGTCTGACAACAATTCGGTTAACAATAACAAACTGAACTGAAAAAGCGACGAGAGTTTTTATTTCTTCGCAATTCACGTTGTTGTTGGAAGTTGTAAAAAATTGATATTGGATTTTTAAACATAAAAAATTAAGACAACATAACCAGATAACCCGATAACTTGGACGGCTATAACTTTGATGGGCAGTTTTTCCTTTTAATTTTTTTTTATTTTTTTTTATAATCAACGAATTGTTCTAACAATTTTTTTTTTGTTATACAGTTGCAATTTAATTTTTTTTTTAATTGATAAAAATCAAGTTTTTTAGCAGCCGTGCATATAACATGTTATAAAAGAGTAATACAATACATTAAAAAAAATAATTTAAAAAAAATAAAGCATACAAAAAAATAAAGCATACCTTGTATTTACTAAAGAATTATCAAATGTATTAAATACTCATATACAACTATATTTGCAATCGGGTGCGATGCAACAACCTACCAAATGAATTTGCAAACTTAGAGCCTCGTAATGATAAACATTTCCTTTCAAATCCCTGCCGAAAATTGGCATAAACATTTTAAAAATTAACGAAATATTGCTTTTTTCGGAATCACTTAATATTCAAATCTTTTCCGTTTAGGAACACGAATTTCGATATTATACTATAACATATCGTTACTTTTGGCATTCGATGCCAATAATTTCATTATTTGAAATCGATATTTTTTGAAATCGATATTTTTTAAAATCGACATTTTTTGAAATCGAGTACCTGAACCTCAATACCGTATCGTATTTTCGAAAATAAATTATTTATGGAAGAATATTCGGATAGGATAATATTTCATTAGGCTTAATGTAGAAGCACAAAGTCAGTATCAAGGCCACGCTTTGCATGGATGGACAAACGAAAAAATATATATTCATCGATATTTTTAAACATTATCGATATATTCAGTGCAAAAAATATCGATAAATCTATTTTGTTACACAACATTTTCGCTAGTGAAAAAATAGTACATATTTGAAAGGGATATTACGCACAGTTACGTTCAAAACGATTCAAAGTGAGCTCATAGAGATTTCAAAAAATATCGAAATTGGCACAAATTTGATATCCGTTAATTTGATAACGTTATTTTAAGTTTAAAATATATCGACGTATATGTTCATTATTTTGTGATTTTTGTGATATTTTTCCCGAAGCCTTTAAAATATACTCAGTGTCATATTGGGAACAAAAAGGTGCAAAATTATGAAAATAAGATTCAAAACAATGGGTCGAATTTTTCAAAATTGGTATGTATTTTCAAATTCCGCATGATTAGGTAAACGACCTGTTTTGGTACTTGTGAAACGCTTTCTAAAGGGCAAACAGATAATGTTTTGTAAGAAATTGTATCCGAATTTCATTTTTAATTTAGTATCGAAATTTTGTGTATCTAGGGACACGAATTTCGTTGCGATACGATACCATATCGATACATCCGCTATTCGATATCGCTATTTTTTACTCGATACTTTTAAACTGATATTTTTTAAAATCGAGTACTTGAACCCCTGTATTGTATCGAATTGGCGAAGAAATTATTATCGTTATTGTATAATTATTACAAAAGCCCTATTCGCAAAAAAAAAAGTTAGCGATATATATTTTTTTTTCTTTTTGCTACAGAAATTGCTCTAGGCGTCTCAAAAAAAAAAATATTACGCCAAAATTATTTTTTTCTGTTAGATCTCAAATATATGGATATGACAATTAGGCGGAATGAAAATAGTATTAAGGAATACAAGACTTGCCTCAATGTTATGCTGTAAATTAATACCTTTCCAATTTCAGGCGAGGTGTGTCAGCTGCTGTGAACTTTGCTGAAGTTCCAAGTGCCATATTGGTACCAGTTTTTCAAAACTGGTGTCTTAAAATTCAGCATGTCATGCTAAAGACCTAATTGGGACTGTATCAAACTGGCAAAAAGATTATGTTTCATAAAAAAAATTGTGACTGAACTTCATTTTTAATTTAATAACGATATGTTGGGTATCGAGTCGTTGGAATTTGGTATTTATGGGTACCGAATTAGAGCGAGACTTTGAATAAGTGCCATATCAACACTTTCGTCTAGATATCGTGTCCCTACGAACAGTAATTATACGAGTCAATTCGAAACATTCGAAAAACCTCTGGATTGTACAGTAGGGCAGCTAGTCGATTGTTGACTCAGTTATAGTTTTGTACCCACGACGATTCGTTCGTTGGTTTAAACATCTCGGACTCGCCCATCATTAGTACCAAATCATTTGGATCGGACTCGGCACTCGAAGTGTAAACAAGTTCCGACCGTTCGCACAGCTGTCTATTAATTTGATGAACGTTAGTTCGGAGTATTTATTAAAATTGTGTGAAAGAACTCAAAACACCTTAATGTGAATCAAGTTTTCAAGTAGCACCGAAAAGACTGCAACGTCACGTGAGGTGGTTTGAAAAGTGAAGAAAGGACTTTAGCGAAATCCAAGACGAAGTGCCAATCAAATGGTTATAGAACTAAAAATATACGGCCGCGCTTATTCAAAAATGAGCCCAAGGTCAAGCTTTAAAAGTTCCGAAAAGTCCATGATCTCACATCGAAACAGCAACAAGCTTGATTTGAGAGAGTGAAGGAGTTGCGTTGCTTGTCCGAAATCGTTCAATTTTCGAAAAGCGTGGTCTGTGATGAAAAATTCTTCGAATGGAGCAATTCGTAAACTGTCAAAACGATAGTGTTTGCTTGGCCGACCGTTGATACGAAAAGTTGAGTCATCGTTTGGCCACCGCAACAAATCATGATTTGGGCCACTGTATCTACAGATGGGCTCTCTACAATCGGTTTCATCGAGTCTAGGATCGAAGTAAATGCGACACATTATCGGGAAAGTGCCCTGTAGGCTACTTTGAAGCCGTGGGCAGACAAACATTTCGCTGTTTCCACAGACCTGCCCTTCGAGTAAGTATGCTGAGCACGCGACAACGAGCAATCCAATCCCTTATATGAAGATGAATCAGCCTTTCCAGGGTCTTCCAACAGAAAAGAAGAGAGGCTGATAGGCCTAAAGTCCTTTGGGGTGCATGAGAGCTCTTGCCCGCCTTGGGAATAAACGTAGCCCTCACGTTCCTCCAAAGTCTAGGAATATAGCCCCTACTTATGCAGCTCGCGCAAATAGGCGTCAACCATGGACAGGACACCCGCTCAGACTTTTTCAACTGAGCGGGAAAAATGCCATCAGGTCCCGGCGACTTGAACGTTTTGAAGGCGCGTATCACTCAGAGCAGGCGACGCTCTTCCAACAGGTCACCAGGAGGGACAAAGATGGCACCTGTTTCCACGCCTGTGGCTTCACACGGCTCAGGTTTGCTGGGAAAATGGGAATATAGGAGAAGTTTGAGCGACTCCTCACTGATCATCGCCCAATTTCCCAAGTCGTCCCTGAGACATTCCAAGGGCACAAGAGCCCACGCAAGCAACCACCTAAGCCTATCTCGCTTAGCTTTCCTTATTTCGGATTTATATATTCCCAACCCGATCCTATAAAGTTCCCAATCCGAGGGTTTTTACTCTTCCTCGCTTGGTTAAAAAGTCGTCTACTCGAAGCCTAAAGCTCCGAAATTTCTAACGTCCACCAGTGTGACTTAGATTTGCTTGAAGGCCTCCTCAGCGGACACGAGATCTCGATCGCTTTATTACAGGCTACGGTGAATTTCTCCACCAAGCTGTCGATCGAACTTTCCGAAAGTAGTAAATTCCCCTGAGGTTCTTCTGGAAGAAACTCCTGCAGCTTCCTACAGTATAGAGCCCAATCTGTGTTCATCAGATTCCTATAGCGAAGATTTTGAGGACGAGCATCGCCCAGGGAGAATTGAATATACATATCTATGATCAGAGGAGTGATCATTAAGAACCCTCCAGTTCGAGATACGGGATAAAAATTCATGTGAAGCCAGGGTAATAGTGCATAAAAACTATCGATAGCCTTTAAAAATGAAAACTATCGATTCTATCGATAGGCTATCTAGCTCTAACATAAATACTTAGTTTGACACTTAACGACAACGATTGTTCAAAAACAAGTAACCGCATCAATGGAAATATTTTGTGCTATTTTAATAATTCTCCGAGAACTTCATACACACACACATACATGCATATATCGCGTCGTAAAGGTACCCACATTTAAATTGTCTTAATCAAAGGCGATGAATTTACAGTGTGCGCCAGTACAGTGGCGGGGTGCTGACTGTTTGACTAGTTGATGCCGATACGTTTACGCAAATCAATTTTGGAAATCAGCCTTCAAATGCAGCTACTATAAACATTTACTTAATAATATCACATCTATGCCGGCAAGTTTATAAGATTACATATAACTTTATTCGCATACTTTGACAAATAGAAATCTTAGAAAGTTCGACAGTTAGTCAACCTACATACGGACATAGATATGTACACTGACGAGAAGAACTGGTCAACCAGTCTTACAATATTAGCAAAGTGTTTTTGTAAATTTTGTGGAAAAATATACTTTTTATTATAATAAAAAAAAACCGTGTAAACTAGTGTTTCACACTTTATACAAAATTTATAAAAACTCAACAAATTTTCTTAACATTTTTTTAATTTTTTAAATGGATATTACATTTGCAGTTTTTAAGACTTTTTCCTTTTAGTATAATAAAGTGAGAGTTCAGATTGGCTGGCCGTTGATTTTTTTGTAATTTATTTATTCATTTATTTTAATTTTGTCCTTGGAAACTTTTTTCATATTTCGTATATACTAGTAGTATATATAGTATATATATAGTATATACTAATACTGCCGGCATATAAAATTATTGCAAAGCAGTAGGAATTTTAAGAAAATGTCTGTGTTTTGTGAAAAAAATTTCGTAACCAAAAAAAAATCGGCGGTAGTTTTTAGCCACTTTAAACTTGCACTTTATCAAACTAAATTAAAATAAGCTATAAAAGTACATACTTGAAAATTTTTTAAAATTTTTGTAAAAAAAAATTAAAAAATTTTAATGAAAAGTTTTTGCGATTGTAAAAGTTTTATATTAAGCTTGAATTGCATATAAAATTAACAGACAAAACATATTTGATTTATATACAAAATTAACACACACAAAAATTTACTATGTAAGAAAACCCGCGCTAATATTGTAAAAAAAAAACTCACCATTCGACCATTCGACCGGTTTTGCTCGCCACTGTACATATTTAATATGCTCGTTTGATTATTTGCACTAGTGCATAGTCAAATTCTTGCACTTACCTGCCATTAGTTTGCCGGTAACATCAATCAAGTCATTCTGGCAGCCCAAATCCACGGCTGTGGCATAATTGTAATAGGAGAATCTCTGGCAGATTTCAATGAAACTAAATTCCATCCATGCACGTTGATAATCAATGAAATTGAAATCTTGTAGCAACATTTTCAATGTATAAATTATGCCAAACTGTTGAGCGCCGAAATATATTGGTTGGTAATTTTGAGTTGAGGAGGAGTTGGTGGCGCAGTCGGTGTGGGAATGAAGGTAAACATAGTTGGAGTGGAAGTTGCAAGTAAATATTAAGTATGTATGTAATTTACAAGTACATATTTGTGCAATCAATAGCGCATATTGCAAACTGTACTACTATTAACAATTTCGAAAAGGCATTGCATAGTTTAAGGCTTTAAGAATTTTAACGATTTACTTTTTAATTTGCGAATTAGGTAATAAACTTTATGTTATTTATTTGTTTGCGAGTACCCTTAAAACACGATAAATCAATGCGCAAAATGTGTACAATTTTTCAGTAATTGTTAGCCTGAAAATATGCAAAACATTTCCGTTCATAAAAAAATTCAGATGTGTGTACACAGATTCGCTGTCTAACTAAAAAAAAAACGCTGAAACTCAGTTATGCAAACTATGCGAAAATATCTAAAATAACTTGTTTGTATTTTTCTATGTTTCGTTATATTTATAAAATATTTTTATTTATTTATTTTTTTTTTCATTCAAGTTAACGAAAAAATAGACTGGCAATGAGTTATTGCGCAAAAGGAGCACACATTTCATAAGTACAGACCCTATAGGGAATTTGTGATTCAATTGTAAAGCTTTGATAGCCTCGCTAAAGTTGTAATTTCTCGCATCGGCGACTGCATTTGGATATTCGTTATATCTCGAATTCAACCACAACCTCAGCTGGGGGCTCAAAATCAATTGGAAGATCCGATCTTTCGGAATCAAAGTAGAAGCGTCGTAGTACTAGGGATACCAATTGTAGTGGATTTCAATGAAATGGTTTTAGAAGTGATCCTATGTGTCACGCCCATTTGCCAGAGCCATCCATTATATAATCTAATTGTGTATTTCGTTGTATCATGCAAAATTTCAGCTAAAGATAGTTCATAGTTTTTAAAAATTTGGTAAATACCCGTTGTATGGCCTTTCGACAAAGCTTTCTCAGATTTCTATTTACGAATACAATAACTACTTGGCCTAAAACGAACTGAAGCACGAAACCTCACTACCTCACTTTACATCGAAGTTTAGCCATCAATATCGTATTTTTTGTCATTTTGAATAATACCGTTATATGGGGTGTGGGCTTTATTATTATCCGATTTCAAAAATTTTCACTACTTACCCTTAACCGTTCGTTGACCTTAAAATCCTACCATGTGGGTAGATTTCTACCCATATTGAGCTTGCATATATTTTGTACGAAAAAATTGAAAAACAGTGAATATCTTTGCAGGCTAGTTTTTTTTACAAAAGCAACATATAACGTCCGTCTTTTTCTAATTATCTGGCACTTCCACTTTAGAAAGTTTACTTTGGTTGTAGATCAATCGGAGAAAGATATTGGTACCTTAGTTTGGAAAGTAATAAGGAGGACGAACATGACTTTGTATTTCCTTTGCGTCCCAGCATATATGGCTTCGCAAGTACCAATGCCAGTTGTCGCAAAAATTTCTTCCGCTTTAAGCTTTTCTGCTCCTCTTGTCATGTTGGATCGATTTCGTTATAAATTATGTAGGCATTGAGGCCAGAAAAGTTGATAATGTTCGAAAATATTGACATAGGTCAACGGCGATTTCGTCTCTTGGAGTTATAGCGTTTTACAAAATCATATGGGTAGAATTGTACCCATAAGGTGGAAGAACACATATTAGCGCTCAAAAGTAATTTATAGAGCTTGTGACCAGGTTTGTATTAGGGAATAATATGAGAAAACAACAATTTTTCAAAGTGGTAGATGTGATAGCTGCTATTTCCGAGATCACCACATCTCCTCATCAGACTTCTTTCTTTCTAGACTTTACCTGGCTTTGAACCATGGTACACGGGATTGCTAGGCGAGCACGCAACCACTCAGCCACGCTAACCGTGTGAAAATTGTTTGTTTTTCTCACTATTCCTATCTCCAACCATACCGGTATTAAGTGTGACTTTTCGGCACTCTGTGTGTCTATTTTTTTAGAAATAGTTTCGCGACAAACTCATTGTTTTCCAGCTCGATTAAAGCTTTTTTATTGGGTATATTTTATTTTAGTGATAACTTTTGGGTATAATGATAAAGGTAAACGAATGGTTAAGAAAGCCTCGAATTCATACCTTAAAATCAGCGAATGTTTTACAAATTTGAGGGCAGTAACGAACTAACTCGGAATTAAAAAAAAGAGTAAATTGTTTGTTAAATAACTTGAGTTTCTTCTTCTAAGGCTAAATTATAGCGAGAGCTATGTACGTATAGAGTTTACACAGAGGTAATTAACAAAATACGAGGTAATAGTTATCCGAATTCCTTTCTTGTCTTTTTATTTTCCATTTTGTATATCCATTCAAACCTTCAAATGTGGTCATTGTTAAAAGGTTCAAATCTCAAAAGGCTAAACATCCGAATTATTGAATATTTTATAATAGCCTCTTCTATATCTGCAGTTTCGTTAAAGATGTTTCTTAGAATATTCCTAATTAAAAATTAATTTCTTATTCTAATCCTTTTTTGGTCTTAGGGATGTTATTGTTTTGAGATAAAGGATGTTTGGAGCGAATTGTTGTTATATGTACCTTGTTAAATTTGGTTTGGAGAAAATGAGACTGAAGTATCTAGAAATTTGTATGCTGTATGCGCTTCATAAACTAACTACGACCATTGCGACCAAAATTTATAGAATACAAGATTGCGCCTTCCGCGGGGCGCTTGTCCTCTCTTTGTCGATTTGGCAGCCAGTACCCACGTATTCGCTGACGAAATAAAAGTATTTTTCTTGTATTTTACCCAAACAATGCTAACAAAACTATCAAACGTTCTATCATTTTGCCGTCCTCTTGCGTTGCTTCCGCTTCTTTTTTAGAATTTTTTCTTTGTTCTCTCATTCTCTAGGTTTTATTACGTCACTTTCAGTTGCTCTCAGCGCCGAAGTAGCAATCTTGTTTTCTATTATTCTTGCACTGCGACTATGTACACTTTCTGCACTCAATAAAGGATTTATCTTTGAATAAATTTCCCACTGGGTATCACTTACCTGCACATTTTTATCCTCCAACTCCATCAGTTTATTTGTCATACGATACAAAACTTTGGACAACAACTTTTCCTCTTCCGCTCGATGACGTTGTGGCAGTGAGTCCGAAAAACCACCAGCAGCATCTAAGGTTGTTGTTGTTGGAACTTCTGCGGCAGTTGTCGCCGACATTGACGGCGATGACATCGCTCTGAATAAATTACGTAATGGCAATGGCAGACCACTGAACAGGCGATAGTCGAAAAAATCCCAAAGCAAATTGAAATTAGTTTCATAGGTGACCGGCGAGAGCGATTTGTCGTCGCCAACAGCAGTAGCAGCAGCAACACCTAGACCTACACCAGCACCTGTAACGAAAAGCCCAACATCCGGATATTGGTTGCCGATTTTATTGGTCGACTTTGTTGCAGCTGTCAGCTGTTGTTGCTTACGTTTTGCATTATTTATGATGAAACGACAAAGGCAGAGTGCAGCATGTTCTCTGACACGGAAATCATCGTCGCCGATCAATTGCAAAAGTTCATCGAGGAATTGAGTCTGCAATGTAGAATGTGTAGAATGTGAGAATACAGAGAATGATGGCATGGTGGGTGAGGATAAATAAAGTATCATGCTAAGTAGAGCAGAAGGGATACCAGGAAATCAATAAAGCGCACTGAAGAAATACTGAATGACGAAAGATTAACTTTTCCGGAAAAAACATAAACACACACACATGGTTAGCATATGCAAATCGAGAAGATGAGATTTTCGGAGCCATCGAATGCGGTACAACGTCACAATTTTCAATTTCAAAACAGAAGCTGTGTAGAATACAAACGCAAGATGAGCCTTTATCATTTCTACTAAGTTGCGTTTTTTTTTCATTTTCATTTTTATTTTTATTTTTTTTTTTTTCATTTGTATGCGGCGCAAAAAAAAAGGCCAAGGAGAAGGCGAAAGTCACTTCATTTAATGACAACACGTAGTACCTCTTACGTACATACATATGTCTGTGTGTGTGTATGTTTGTATAGTCATATGTATTTACTATAAGTGTGAACTTCCCACATACATTGCACTCGTGTGTGGCAAAATTTGAAAAGCATGAAAATACGGAAAATGAAAATTTTTGCTAAAGAGCCCTAAGATCCAAAAAAAAAAAAAAAAAAAAAAACAAGTGCGCCGAAATGAAGCAAAAACGTGGAAAACGAGGCGAGTACACACGAAAATCAGGTTGCGACTGATATGAATACGTTGCGTGCCTGAGCCGTCCATGCAGTTTATGCGGATGGATGGAATGTGCGAAATATGGGGGGCGCAAATAAGTTATGAACAGGAACAATTTACCGTTCAAGGGGCAAAAATGCCAAAGGCTTTGCGAGGTTGACTTACAACAAAAAAATTCTACTATGGGTGAAAAGTCGATATTTTCGGCACGAAATTCATTCATTTCAAAATCAATACATGTATCTATACTTATTATAAAAATTGATTATATATAGAGAGAGTTTGCAAGAAGTTGGCTCTCAAAGTGCTGAATCGATGTTTATAATTTTTTTTTTTAATGTAACATTTGCATGCATTTTTGGAGTGTCACATAGACAAAAAAAAATCACCCCAAATAATAAAACTGTTTAAGCTTAAAAATTCTGCAAACAAATATTAACAAAATTCTTCACAAGAATCATAATAATGTAACTTTTGATGTTGGCCTTGACATTTTTTGGAATAATGGTTAAATTAAAAATTTTAATAATTCAGCGAACACTTGACCGATTTGGACTAATAACATATTATTGGAAAGATATTTGTCACCCTTTGCAAATATCTTCATTTATATTCCAAATTTTTTCCACAAATGTCATTGTTATGACTCCGTTGAACAAATTTTTTAGATAATTGAATGCTCGCCTGACGATCCCATGTACCATGGTTCGAGCCCTGGTAAAGTCTAAAAACAAGGCTTCTAGCACTTTCAAAAATTTTTGTTTCCTCATAATATAATCTAATAAAAACTGACCTCGAGCTCAATAAAATAATACAAATTTCCAAATTGTTTAATAGTTTTAAGCAGTTCTTTTTAGCTTACACCATCAAGATGTTTTTCAGCATTAAAAAAAAATATTTTTTTATAAAAAACTCCATGATTGGAGAAATTTTTCAAGGATTTCAAGTAAATCTTAAGATTTTTCAAAATATTATGTAAAAGTATACGGCCTTGGTTTGTTTTTCGCTAGAAAATTTGTTGTTGGAAATTTTTTGTAAAATTGTAGTTATTATTATGAATGATTTATAAGTAGTTCTAAAGGTGTTAACTAGAGAACGACCGATCACTGAGTTTTAAGGCTGAAACCGACCCGAACTTCGGACGAACCCGAATCGATTATTTTCAAGGTCCAAAATAATGAATGAGCAATGAGTTTTTAAAAATTCTAGATTTTTATTATTGTTAACTAAAAATATGGTACATTAGTTTACATCACAACAACAGCAATAAAAACTTTTATTTTTCGTGATAAAAATGTAATACTTTTATACTGTAAGATATAAAAAAAAAAGCCCAAATAGCATTTCCACTTTGCAATTGGTTCTGTATATCGGTATAAAGCAAATCTGCAACACTGAATAATTGCCCACTAGACACCTGGTTAAAGAGCAGAAAGATACTTTAAAGTAACTTTTTCAACCAAAAATGTGGGCCTTAAAAGGTAATCCAAAAATGTCACAATTTAATGTCAGCATATGCCCTTTGAGAAGAAAAGTGTCGGTATTGAAATATTTTTTTTTTTTAGTGCTATTACTACATATCCTATCACTAGTATATAAATCCGGAAGACTTGTTTGACTTTTTTCCAAAGAAAGAGATATTAAAAGTTAAATTTCATAAAAAGCTGAACCAAAACCGAAACGAACTTTATTGGCTGACCATGACCGAAGCGACAACCACTGGCACAAATCATAAACAACACCCTAAGGTACAAAAAAAAACATGAAAAATCGGAGATCAAAAAGAGGAGTTACAGTGGAACCCCCAACTCAGCTGATTTTACTACTTTTTACTACTCATTTCGGAGGCATCGGAAACAGCGAAACTAGTGTAAGTCGAGCAACCCGGTTATATGATAGATCACTTCGGGGTTCCATAATATTAGCATAAACCAAATTTGGCGTAAATATTTCACTATTTAGATTTTATGCACAAATCCGGGCTTTTTGCCCATAGTGCACTCGTACGAGTACATTCACCATATGTAAATTAATGCTACATTTGCTTGAAGATATACTTACATACATACATATGGTTTTATAATAAAAGACAGATGTGAATGTAAAATATGTAGGCATAAACGGAAGTTAAATTTGTATGCTCTTTATGATTAACATAAGTTTGATAAAGTTACTAATGGAGACGCACCCAATGAGCATTTACGCATATGTTTAATTCAGCTGCTTACATTTTTTTTTTGCAGACAATTTAATTCGAGCTTAAAATTCGTTTGTTCTGATGAATTAGCTATAGTTTAGGAGGAGTAGCAACAAAATATGAATTTATGTTTAAGTTGTAGTATTTCCACTGTAAGTAGAATAAACTTATCGCAAAAAACTACTTCAAATTAAATTTCTCTCTTCAGACTTTTATAGAAAAATTTAACGTTTTTTTTTTAATATACATATATTAACCCTCTAGCTACTATTTAAATGGGCTTTCTTGACCCGCTACTAAAAGAACTACAATGAGAGACCGTAAAATAGGCAATTAGAGGATTAAAATGGTTCATGAAATTTTCAAGCGTAAAATTTTACCAGGAAAATAAAAAACTCGCACGGTTCAAGACGAATGTCTAAGAAAACTTAGTTCAAACTAATATTTACACAATTGGCTTAGATAAATACATTGCGAACACTTATAGCGCATCGACCAACCTGTGTTAAAAATCGGTTGGTTAAAAATTGTTTGCAAAAATTAATACGAAAAGCAATTAGTTAAAAACGTAGTGAAAAAAAAAATCAGCGAAAATTTATTTAGTATGAAGCACAGAGCTCAGAAAAGGTCGAGTGTAGCCAGCGTACACGTGATAGGAAGTGAAGCTTCTTATAAAAATTAGAGTAATAGAGTTTTTGTGTGCGGTGCTGATAGAGAAGGAGCATATTAAACGATATATAAAAATACAAAAATCTGTATGCGAATATTCTGTTTATCCAATATTTGCACAGTCATTGGTTAGTTTTTTAATTAATATAATTGATATTAATGCTTTGTAATAACTGAATGAAATATGTATAGATCATATTTTTCGCAAAGAAAGCTTGTTAGCGGTAAAGAACTATATGACGCAAAATTTTTGCAAAAGAAATCTCCCCAGAGAATCATAGAACTTCTATATTATATTTACGCTTGTTGAGAGCACAAGCACCGTGACTTAGTTAGCATAGCTTAATATTTTTAAATGTACTTGGAGGCAGCTTTGATAAAATTATACCTCGGCAGGTAACTATGTAGAAAACACACATACATACATTTTAAGTCCTAAAAGCTTAGCAAAGCAAACTCGACCCGTAAATATGGAGTTTCTAGTAATCTCGCCTACAGAGTCATCTAGTGGATTTTTATAGATATTTTCAATATTTTTTTTGGAAATATGTATGTTTTCCATTTAATCTAAATGGGACTGCAAAAACATTTCTAATCACACCTTCAGCACAAATTTTTAATATCACAATACCGGACCACAAAGGATAAACTCGATGTTAGCGCCATCTAGCATTCGTTTCTAAACTAAATCTCATAATAAAAACAAAAGTCCTCGACAAAGGCGCCACCTGAAATATAGTAAGCTAAGAAATATACTATCCAAATTTGGTTAAAATCCGTTCATTAGTTTTGAGGTTAAATTCATGAGTTTTTAAGTTAATTATTCTCAACGATCTATATACTTTGGTATTATAAACCCACTTTTAGAAAAGGACCAACGTTTGCTATGGTTTGACCTTATTAATTGTAATTGCCAACACTACACTAATTAAGAAAAGAGATTCTTAATTTAATGGAAGTAGAGTGACATCCAAACATTGTGTACAAACAAATAAAAAACAAACTGAGGCAAATGGAACATTCTTTCATTATGTTAGGTGCATCTACCGACGGAACGCTACCCAGAGAATTTAGATTACATAAATATTGCATGCCGTTTGACTGCTTGTGGCATGTTAGTTTTTTTTTTATCGATTCAAAACATGCATAATTGTTTCAAATTAAATTGTAATATCAATCAGATAACTTAAAATTGTAGTATTATGTTAGTGAAACGGTGAACGTTTTGCAGCAACTTCTTTGTTTCCTAAGTTCTCTGCGCTGCCTATGAAAACGAATGGGGCAACGCTTTGCTCAGTATGCAAATAGCAAAATAACACCAAAACGGGAGGCGAAAGTTAAATCGAATAAAAGGTGTAGTTTTTCATTACCTCATAGTCAGTTTACCGCTAATGCGTTACCTATTGAAATGAACGAAAATATTTCGTAGGAGGTATAAGGAATCCTAAATGAGTGAAGTTTGTACTAAACTACAGACCACGCACTTTAATTTTTAGATATCACGGTAAGTAGTTTTCCATGAGGTTGGTCCTTACTAAAATAGATTTTTACTTGATCAAAAAACGATTACTCAACAGAGTAAAATTGTGTTTCACACTTTATACATAAGTTGTGCTTGAGCACTGAGAATCAGTAACAGCTGGTTGTTTATTTTGAATTTTCGGCAACATTGAAAAGAACGAAATAATAATTTATTTGCTTAAACAGAAAATATAAAATTGGATTGGAATTGCGATTTTGGTAGTGGAATGTTATTATATTGCGACGAAAACAGGAAAGTCAGAATTTTTTAAGTTATAAGTTAGGGATTTCCACTGTTGATTCCGGATTAGCAAAAAATCTGTGGTAAATCTTATTTAGCGAGATTTAAATATTGCCCTATCGCCAGAACAAATGATTTTGCTAACGTTGTACTTTTATGCTACGCGGGCTGGGATTAGCCGCATATTTGGATACCCGGATATCCGGTTAATATTTGTTTATGCGGATATCCAAAACAAAATCAACGAATTGAGTAACAATAATATTAATCAACAAATATTTTTTGTAAATAATATTTCAATGTGCGCTATTCCCCGGCTATTAATAAGTCGAATAGAATAAGGCAAGTCGTGAATTATGGTTGGGATAGCGACTTGTAGATTAGTACGGAAACCTTCTTGCGTTCCTTATTACCCATTTATTTACTCCTACTAAGCTGCAATTCATTCATTCCTAATTTCTGAATATTCGAATATTATATTGATACTCGGATATCCGCGAATTCGGACGATACGATAATATCCGTGAAATAGTGAAAAACCCCCGAATGGGGGTAGCAGTAGGAGATTTTTTTTTTAATATGAAAATGTCTTACGAGTTAAAATAGTTGCTTCGCTGAACATAGCGAAAATAATGAGGCATTATATTTACATGCAAAGTGTGCGTCCTCTTGTACTCAGTAATAGCTTTATACGTATTGCTCAATGAATTGTAATAGCTGTTCCGATTCACTTGTCAAATACGTGTTTTTTATAGTGTAACCAAATTTTTTGTTCACAAAATTTTATAGAACTTAAGCAAGGCGGTGAAAGCCAAACGGTTGCTTAGTCTCCAAAGATGTTTAGCTAAGATTTTACTTAAGCACGGACTGTGAAACCGGGAATTTAGTCTATTGCCTTGTATACTTCGCTCCATTTCTTTTTCTCTCTTTCTCCACGAACTCAGAATTAAACATTTCACAATCCATTTGCGATTCGCCGCCTAAGAATTTCCAGTTTTGAAATTACTTTTCACATTTTTATGCAAGTTTCCCGTTCACAAAGATGCGTTGGGTTTAACGAAAGGCTACTTTTAGTGACAAATAAGATATTGTGTGCAATTATATGATAATGATTTTGGTGGAAGTATATTTCTATATACATACATATCTACATATGTATGTACATATGTCGTCTCACTTACAAAGTGTGCGAGCAATGACAAAAGCGAAATCCATATGTAAGCATTTATGGTAGCACACGCCAAGAACATGCGCTTTATACATACAAACAGCTGTTGGTGTGTACTCGAATCCTTAATATTTATAAGCACGAACATAGCAAGGCTAAGCGCAGCGATGGGATCAAAACTCTGCCTAAGCTCAGTCGTTGAGGCGAAAGAAATTGACTGAGCGTTGATATACAATTTTCAAAGCACAAAAAAAAAAAAAACAAACAAAAAAACAAACGAAATTCGAGAAAAAATACGCATAGAGCAAAATACGTGAGAGTGTCGGAAGAAAAAAGATGAAAGAAATACGACGTAGCGATGTAATAACACATTTCTGCCGCCGCATGCCCATTTGCAGAATCAAATGCACATACATACATACAGTCATATATATGTACATACATGCACACATACATTGTATAAGCATGCAAAATATTTTCAACTAAAGCTTCTATGCCCGTTGCGTTGGTGGTGGGCGGGTGCGTATACGTAACGTAACATCATTACTATGCTGCATGCAATTTTTGACACATTTCCGTTCAGAAAATTTCGCAAAAATGTTAGCGGAAACGAAACCAGTGCGAGTGCAGCAAGAAACAAACATATTGCGCTTTTAATATGTACGGTGGCTCAAGCAATTGTTCAACAATATTTCGAATTCCACTGGCACCTATGTAATTCCTTGCTATTTTGGGCTACAGTTTTTAATAAAGAAAAATAAGAAAATGTTAACAGTTTTTTAAATAAAAGAGTTATGGAAATTGATAAGAAGAAAATTCTTTCGAAATTTAACACATCGCAGCCTTTAAGCATAATTATTTTAAACAAAAATTCGCACTCCGGTATCAGCTAATACCAAGTCCACAAGGCAACGAATACCAGCTGCTTATAACTCATTCGTGATATTCTGTAAAAACAAGTTGGCCCGTTTCTTTGTACCCGAGTGACAAAAGAACGCACCAACTCGGATAAAATTTCCTTTCGTTGCAAAAGTAACCCTGCTCGTATCTTTCATGTAGCTGAGATTTATTTAGTGCTATTTATGAACGGAAAATAGTTGTGCCGGTAAGTTTTAGGTTTATCTGTTTATATATTTAAAAATACTATGCAAATAAAACATATGAGGTCTTAGACTGAAATTTTATATATACATATTTTCTTCCGGCTCATGCACAATAGCGCAGTTTTTTCACTCTCCAACACTGCATCTCAGGTCGGATATCATTTTACCGAGTTGGTTCAACTCGCATATTTTTCCGAGTTAGTGTTGTTGCTTTGAATGCAATTCGTTATCTTACCTAGTGTTCTTTTGCAACTCAGCAAACAAAGAAAGGGCCCCTTTGTTACGAACCAATTATGATAATTCCGAAAACATCTAAATTTTCGCGCGATAACTTTTCCCTAAAACAAATCGCAGATTTTAAGTCACTAAATTAGAAAAAGGAATAAGAACAATAATAAGAAAAAATCGGGGTAGAGCGAAGATTTTATTTTGAAGTACATATAGTAAAAAAAAAAGTAAATAAATAGTGGAATGTCATCGAAAATCAGTTAGTCAAAAGGAATCTGGTCTAGACGGATATGTTTAATATTAAAAACATCTACTGAAAACAACGAACATGTTTTAGTTGTCGTGTGGACATGGTATAACTACAAAACGTTGATTAAAACCGATATGTCAGTGAAGTCTTCGTAAAATTACTAGGAGAGCGGTGAAAAATTCAAAAGGATCTAATTATCTTTAATTGGACATAATCGGCATTGAAAATTGCAACTAATGTTTGTGTAAATTTTTGAAGATGTACCTAAATATTTGCGTGCTAATCACGGAATTAGAAATATTTGGGCCTTTCTGTTTCGTTGTTTTTTGGATATACGAAATATAATTTATAAAGATTTTAAAATTAAAATATATAATAAATTCCACATATATTCTCTTAACCGATTTCCGTGCCACACTTTTTGCTAAATTACGACTGCTTCTGAATCTTAAAGTACATCTGTAGTATGTATTTTGAAATATTTTTTGGATTTCGTACATAAACGTAGAAAGCTAGTTTACTTTTTGTATTACTCTGATTTGTGTAAAATGTTAACAATAAAAAACGTATTTTTTAAAATTTCCATTGGAAATAGAAACACTCTTGCACGGAATTAGGAACCGGACAAAATTTTCGCAAGGAATTAATAAGAAAATATGGTTTTTGGAAAAAATGCGTCAATGCGGTTAAATTTTTAATATATTTTCAATTTTATTAATTGTAAAATACAACAAAACGTCTGTGGACCATTAGGAAGCAGTATGCGAGTTCCACCCTCAAAAATATTATTAATAGTCTGCAATTAGGTAAGGTACCTTACTTGGTAGGTATGAAAGTAACGCGTAGGTATACTTTTTGCTTGGAAGAGGGTTGCAACCTATTTGAAAAGTCAAATTTAATTCAATTTTACTCAATTTTACTCAAGTTATATGAAATACTAAAATATGAGTGGTAAGCGGATCGTTTCGATAAGAAGGTTTATAGCTTACTTTATGAGGGTTGCCACCTGTTTGAAAAGTCGACTTTAATTAAATTATGCAGAAACTATATTAAATATTAAAACATAAGTGTTACATGCTTGGCTTCGGCGAGGAGAATGTTTATACGTTTATTTTGGTGAGGGTTGCCGCCTGTTTGAAAAATCGAATTTAATTGAATTACACACAAGTTAAATCAAAAATTTAGATATGATTGACAAACTGTTCGATTCGCTGAGGAAAAATCCTATAGCATATAGAGGGTTGCCACCTGCTTGAAAAGTCTTATTTAATAAAATTGCACATACATATGATATATGTATGTATATAAATATGGGTGTCAAAAGGTACGTTTAGCTGAGGACAGGGTTTCTAGTTAGCTACAATTAATAAGGTGCTGCTTGAAAGTCGAATAAAATGAAATTATAGACAAGTTATATGAAATAGTAAGATAAGGGAGTAAAACCATTCGTTTCGCTAGGAGAAAATGTATAGGTATTTTTTGAAGAGGGTTGTCGCCTTTTTTAAAAGTCAAATTTAATTAAAGCATACTCGGGAATATTAAATATTGAAATATGAGCATGAAAGGCTTCGTCTCGCCGAGGGCAAGCATACCTATATTTTTGAGATGATTGCCACCTATTATATAATATGTGATAGAAAACGAAATGCGTTTTCTGGTTAAATATCCTAGGGGAAATTAATATATAAATATAGGCAGCTCAATGTCTGCCGGTATTTTCTAGTTTTTTTCGTTCTATATAAAAACAATGTAAATTAAAATTTTTACACTTTATACAAAATTTGTAAAAACTCAACAAATTTTCGTCAACTTTCAAAACCTTCAAATAGAATTTTTATAAAAAAAAGAAAAATTTTTTGGGCATGCTGGTTTGGGGCTCTATTGGTTGTAGCAGAAAAGTGTGTCAGTTGGGAGTGGCTTAAAATTGCGGTTGATTTTAAAATAATTGTTTTTTTTTTTTTTTTGAATTTGTGTTTCGAAATTTTTTTTTCTATTTAGCGCATCTAGTTTATATTATAGAACACTTGCAAGTAAAAAAAACTACAAACACGATGGGAATTTATAAAAAAAATTCCTTAGTCATAAGACCAAAAGTTAAAAAAAAAGCTCGAAAAATCAACAAGAATTTTCAGTGGCTTCAGGACTGCACATTAGTATGCTGAAATAAAATTGGCTGCTAAACCGCGTACATAAAAGTTTTTTAAAAACTGTAATTAAAAAGTTTGAAAATTTGTTAAATTAAATTTTAATTTACTATTTTAATTTGCTATAAAATGATATTAATAAATATTAATACAAAAAAATCACAATGTGATCAGTTGTTCAAGTCACTGTACATATCTAACCATGCACAGCCAAAGTTTAAAGTACCTAAACGTTTTGCTCTTGCAATTTTGCTGCCTTTTTTCGATTTACGTTTTTTTACCGCCTTTTGTACTTTTGGCATAGGCGTGTAAAAGTCTATTTTAAGAATTCGAGAGTAGTCATCAGGCAAAAATTATTGTATTATCCTGGCCTAGATTGCACTGGCTAAGTGAGAGCGGAAATTACATATGCACAGCAGCTTTAGCGAAAGTGGCTACATAATAGATTGAGGATAAGAAAAAATGTTGGATTTGTAGTGCAATTTGAATGAAAGAAAACTTGCCTTTTAGCAAGTGGTGGCAAAAAATCGCAGATGGTAGGCGCAACGAAAACTTTTAAAGTGCATGGCATGTGAACTAAAATAATATGAAATTATAAAATTTTTTGAATCCATTGCAGCGCAACTTAATCCTTTTAAACAAAGGAATATTTAGCATATGTTTTTTCCAATTTTATAACTTTTAGTAAAAAAATTTGACCGATCAAAATTTTGAATTACCTAGTGGACAAGTATTCGTCCAGAGAGTCTGTACTGAAAGAATTTAACACTATATGTTATTCAGTTTTAGTTCAGAAAGTTGCAGTGGGTATTCAGAATTTCAGAAAATTACAATTTAAATTCAGATTTTCCATTTTAAATTCAGAAATTTGCAATTCTCATTCCGAGTTTTTATTTTATATTCAGAAAAATTTTCATTTCATATTCAGCAAGTCACAATTCATATTCAGAAAGTTGCAATTCAAATCCAGATTTTCGATTTCAAATTCATCAGGTGGCAATTCTAATTCAAAAAGTTGTAATTGAGATTTAGAGCGTTCCAATTCAAATTCACAGTTTTCTTTTATAATCAGCAGGTGCCAATTCAAATTCAGAAGTTCTGTTTAAAAATTCAAAAATAAAAAAAATTCAGAATTTTAATTTCACATTCAGAATGATGCAATTCAAATTCAGAAAGTTATATTTTATATTTAGAAATTCAGATTCAGAAAGCGACAATTTAAATTCAGATTTTCCATTTTAAATTCAGAAATTTGCAATTCTCATTCCCAGTTTTTATTTTATATTCAGAAAAATTTCCATTTCATATCCATTTCAAGTCACAATTCAGATTCAGTAAGTTGCAATTCAAACTGAGAATTATCATTTCATATTTAGAAAGATACAGTTTATGACCTGAAATTTCCATTTCATATTCAGAAAGTTGTAATTCAGATTCAGAAAGTTTGAATTCAAATCCAGATATTTTTTATTTCAAATTCATCAGGTGGCAATTCTAATTCAAAAAGTTGTAATTGAGATTCAGAACGTTCTAATTCAAATTCAGAGTTTTCTTTTATAATCATCAGGTGCCAATTTAAATTCAGAAGTTCTGTTTCAAAATTCAAAAATTTACAATTCAAATTCAGAATTTTAATTTCACATTCAGAAATTCAGATTCAGAAAGCGACAATTCAAATTCGGAAAGTGACAATTCAAATTTAGAAATTTCATAATTTAAGTTAAGAAAATTTCATATTTACGTACAATGTGAAGATTTTAAATTGATATTCTTACGTACGTACATAAATACAGTTGTGTTTGAGTTTATTTTGACAAAATAAGCGACAAATCAAAAAATAATAATAATTTCTGGTATGCAGTTGCGCCTTATATTTCATATAACGATAAACAAAATTTAATTTTGTATGGGAGAACAGCATCAGCCAAAACAAAATTTCAAGAATCAATAGGAATTTTTAGCTACTCAAAACTTGCACATTATTATACTAAAATTAGATTGTATTTAACAATACAGTTAGAGGGTTAAAATGATCTACAGAAGTCTCGAACAAAAAAATTTTGTGGGGGTCCCGTAAGATTAAAGATCCTACAAGTGCGAAGAACCCTTAATGGGAGCGCTCTACAGACTTATATGACTAACTAGATTATACCCACGACTTCGCTCGAAAGGAATTCGATTTAACGTTTTTAATTCAAATGAGTAATTTCACCAAAGGAAATAAGTTTTATTATCTAAACAAAAAAAATCTAATCCTACCTCATAATTGCCGTTTAAATTTGGTTGCTGGCTGCTTTTTTGTCAATGGCAATTGTTATAAATGCACAACGCAATGAAACGATAATGTCATTTAGAATTATTACTATCGCCTTCCAGTGTTCTATTTTGTTTTTAGCCATAGAACCGTGATTGGTGTGCTGGGCTCGCCAATATAACTTAATCGACTGATAAAATAAATAGACACCACAATCAGAATCACATTTGTTTAACATATTGTACTTTTAATTTTATAAATAAAGTGAATTTTTTTATATTTGTAGTAAAGGTTTTAGTGAAAAAACGCCAACGCAACGCAAAACCTCTCGGACACGTCTTTGGGGAGTACTACTCTCCACGCATATTTTGATTTTTATTGTCTGGTTAAATCTCGGTGGATGTTTTTTTGTTTCGGTTTTGGGTTCGATTGTGTATAAAAATTACAACGTTATTTAGTCAATATACGGTGTACATTAACTTCTGAGGAAGATGGAGAATATGCTGAATATTTCGACAGAATTAACGATGATGCGAACGAAGTGACCGAAGCTATTTTAGGACGTGATTATCCGATGGCAATATTTGCTCCTAATAGTGATGAAAATTCTGATAATACTAGCGATGACTCAGACTTCCATGCCTTTTAGAAAATTCGGAGTCACTTCAAGATATACATATCTACATTTTGAAGAGCTCGTAACTGATACACAAAATGGAGATATTGATGAGGATGAACAAATAAATGGCTGGCCAAGATATAGCTCCTGAAGCAGCAACTCAAGCAAATCGAAGTTAAAAGTTTATGTGGCAAGGTAAAAGAAATGAAACAGTGTGGTGGTCAATGCCTAGTACCTTTGAAAAGGTAAGCACTCAGCCTTTACGAAGAAATAGAATCCAATCCATTACATGTTGTAATGAGACCTTTATAGCGAACTGCATTCATGCGTCTGTTTATACAAGGGTTATTGAAAACAGCGCATTTTAAACAAATCGAAAAACTAAAAGGATTTATTTAACGAATAATCGCGCAAGAGATTCCGAAAATCATGCTAAGTTGGCAAAATACCAAAGTAGACGAAATAACGGGTGTTTTTTTGAGACTGATAGTAATTTCGATAGGGATAGCTGTCACTTGACAGCTGGTAAATGACATTTCGTTTTGACATTTCTGTTCAGTACGCATTGACAATTCATCATGGAAAGAATGACGCCGCAACAAAATTTACAAATTATGGAAAATTACTTTAAAAATCAGTGTTCTGTTCGCCACTTCGTGAATTTTATGGTCCACATAATCGAGCATCAGAGCAGCTTATTCGTCGAACTGTTAATAAATTTCGAGCATCATTTACTCGACTCGATGAAAAACCAACAACAAGACAAAGAACTGTACGTACAGAAAAAAATGTTGGTGCTGTTAGTGATAGTGTTGGAGAAGATCCTAATTTGTCTATTCGCCGCGCCGTGCTCAACAACATCGAAATTTTGCAGTGGGTCAAGAAAAATCGTTTTTAAATATTAAATGTCATGAAAATATCTTTCAAATAAAAACAAAAAAACTTGCCATCATACTTTATTTTTTATGTGTTTTATTTCAATTTAAAACAAACACCCTTTACGCTGGTGCGTAAAAGTCTAATCTAGTGTAAGCCAAAGATTTGATTCACGAGTCTCATATTCGTTTCGAGCACATATGCCGATTTTTACGTTCTGATGACTTAAATTGACTTCATTACGTCATACATGGACTTTATTGCACGTATATTTGACTTTACCTTTCAATCCATCGAAGGAGCTTGCGATCAGCTAGCTGTTAGTAGCTTGTATGGATTGCTGCAGCTTTCGACAGTACATACTTTCAAAGCCTGGGAAGTATGGTTTAAAAATAGCTTGGCTTGTAGATGTAAAAACTAATTATCCTGTGGGATTTCCCATGCTTTGGTACTACGACTTGCTCAATACTACTTAGATATTGGTGCAAACATTTTAATTTTTGTTCCTATTTTTTGGCCTTATATTTATGAATCGACTGTATAATTTATAGAGCTTGAAGCCAGGTTTGTATTAGGGAATAATATGAGAAAACAACAATTTTTCAAAGTGGTAGAAGTGATGGCTGTTATTTCGGAGATCACCACATCTCCTCATCCGACTTCATTCTTTCTAGACTTTAGCTGACTTTGAACCATGGTACACGGAGTTGCTAGGCGAGTACGCAACCACTCAGCCACGCTAACCGTGTGAAAATTGTTTGTTTTTCTCATTATCCCTATCTCCAACCATACCACTATCACTTCTACCACTTTGAAAAATTGTTGTTTTCTCATATTAATCCCTAAATATTACTAGTAAAGTTATATATTTAAAATATACAATATTCGTGGGGAAATGTGTTGAAACAGGTAAGGGGTGTTCTAAGGTTAATATTCCACTCTTACAGCAAACCGCGAATTTACGTATAAAATTATATTTTGTTGTTAGCTATATACATAAATATGTATAAAAAATAAGATTTATCACATCTTAAAAGTTAATATGGTGGAACAAAAATTAAGCTAAACAGAATTACTGGTGAAGGGAGGGTAACATGACGCTTCCAACCATATAACATCTAACCTAAAGTCTAACGTTTTTATAACCTTAAAATAATCGCTAAGTAAATTTTAAAGCGAGGTGGGAGCATCAGGAAACTCAAAATCAGCTATGTGTACAAATACATGTCTGCATATGTATGTACGTATGTATGCATGTGTGTGTGTTATAAATGTCTTCTATTGTATAAAAATACTCAACACTGCCTTGTTAAGTGACTGAAATCTTTTCTACTTACTTCGTAAATGCAGACACTTTCATCCAAATTGTTGTAAGGCACATCCTCAACATTCGAAGTAGCAGAAGCGGTATCTTTTTTAGCATTCAGATTGTCAAGCACCGTAGCATTAACGGTATTGTTATCAGTTTTGAAGTCGCAGCTGCCAGCGTTTCCAAACTCTTCGCAAGCAGCAGCAGCAGCAGCACCAGCAATGCCACATTTACAGCCAATCGCTGTGCCACAGCAATAGCCATGGCAATCGTTGCACGCGGCATGTAGGGCAGCATAATTTAAATTCGAAATAACTTCAGCGTATTTATTTTGAACTAACCAATATTTGTTGTAATGGCATAGACGAAGTTTACTCAATAGCAATTTGGGTGAAATACGAACAGCAGCCGGAAGTGGGTGCGTCGGGCTCGAGGTGAAATTGCCTGTCATGCTGCTAGTCTGTGGCCGAGTGCTATCAGTTGTGTTGTTATAGTCGGAGCTGAAGTCGTAGCCGTTGCGATTCGATTTCGATTGCAATTGAAAATCATTCAAAAGTATAGCTATAAGCTCATCATTATCGTTGAAAAGCGTTCGAGGACATGTCTTAGCAGTTGTTGGTATTTTTGTGTTTGCTACTTCGCTCATTGCTGGCCGTATGCTGTTGGCGTGTGTGTTAAAGCCAAAATTTGTTTCATCGTTAGTACCGGGCTGCTGCTGCTGTTGTGGCACTTGGCCAGCGGCATTAGCATGGCATTTCCTGCCACTCTTATCAACTACTTCAATGTGCCCTGCTGCTGCCGCTGAACTTTGCGAGCTCCCTGCCTGCATGCTCTCTTCTTGTTGTTGGTGTTCTTGTTGTTGTTCATGTTGTTGATGTTTGTGTAGATGATGCGCTGTCGGCAATATCAAATATTTAGACACCACATACGGAAATATCTTTTCGAATGCATTCAACGCCTGTATCACCACCGTATGTATCTCGTCCTGCAAGCCCTGCAAAGAAGATGAAATTACAAACAAAAATAAAAATTTTCTAAAATAATTCCAAAGTAAAATAAAATGTTTGCGAAACAACTTTCCAAGCTGCCTTCCCTTTCACCACCGACCAGAGAGTGCCTTCTTTTTTAGTTAGTTATATATACGAGTATAGTAGAAATTTGCGTTCTTATTGTTCGGTATGTTTGCATTGAGTACACAATGAATGCGGCCGGCAAGCTATCCTAATGGGGCGCCTGAAGGAAATTGGAAAAGGCTAGCTGGCAGGCAGGCGAGTGAAAACTTGAAGCGGATAAGAATTTTTGAATGTTTGCAGATCCAAACAAATACGAAATACTTTTCGCAATTTAGCATTCGTATTAAATTTCGCTACTATATTGAAAGGGTAATAAGTTGTAAATTGTAACAGAGCGGCGAAAGGAAAAACGTACGCATTGAGAAATAAAATGGCAGCTTACAATTACGTAGAAAAATAATAAAGCTTTCGAATATATTTTCCTAATAAGCAATTTCGACAGAACCGATTTGGTTTTGAAGCTATTGAAGCAGGAAATGGAGTATTGTGAGAGGAAATAAAACGAAATAGTATGAAATGCATTAGTAATGAAATAAATTGATATGAAATGAAACAAAATGGAAATGAAAAGAATGAAGTTTAATGAAACTAAATGGCATGGTGTTAAACGGAAGGAAACGAAATGAAACTGACATGGTATTAAACGGAAGGAAACGAAATGAAATAAAATGTTAATTCCACAAAACTAATTTAGTTTTGAAACTGTTGAAGAGAAGATGACATAAAACAAAATACGATGAAATGAAATGCAATAAATAGAAATGAAACGGACAAATATGGAATGAAATCAAAGAAAATAATCGGCATGAAATATGATGAAACTTAATTAAATGAAACGATATGATATGAAATGAAATGAAACGATGTGAAATGGGATAAAATAAAATGATATGAACCATAAAGAAATGAAATTCAAAAAAATTAATTTTTACAGAACTGATTTGGTTTTTAAGCTATTGAAGCAAATCATAAGAGGAAATAAAAGGAAAAAGTGAACTCAAATCAAATAAATCGAAATTAAATGAACTAAATGGCACGATATTAAACAGATCGCAACGAAACAAAATGAAATAAAATGAAATGAATTGTAATTTCAACAAAACTAATTTAGTTTTGAAACTATTGAGGTGGAAATGGAGTAATGTGAGATGAGATAAAACGAAATACAATGAAACGAAATTGAAATGAAACGAACTTATATGGAATGAAATGAAATGAAATGAAAGAAAATAAACTGCATGAAATATAATGAAACTAAACGAAATAAAATGATATGAAATGATATGACATAAATGATATAAGAAGAAATGAAATGGTATGAAACAAAAAGAAATGATTTGGTTTTTAAACTATTGAAGCAAAACATACAGTAATGGGAGAGAAAATAACATGAAAAAATTAACTCAAATCTAATTAATCGAAATGAAATGAAACTAAATGACACGATATTAAACAGATGGAAACGAAATAAAATAAACTGAAATGAAATGTAGTTTCTACAAAACTAATTTAGTTTTGAAACTATAGAGGAGGAAATGGAGTAATGTGAGATGAGAGGAAACGAAATACAATGAAAATGAAATGAAACGAACTTATATGGAATGAAACAAAATGAAAGAAAATAAACGGGATGAAATATGGCATGAAATGAAATGGCATGAAATGATACGAAACGAAATGAAATGGAATTTAAAGAAATGTTATTTTTACAGACTTGAGTTCTAAGCTATTGAAACAAACAATAGAGTAATGTGAGAGAGAATAAAACGAAACAGAATGAATCAAATCAATTAAATCGAAATGGAGAAACTCACTTACATGAAATAAAATGAAACAAAATGAAATTAAGTGATATGAACCGATTTGAATTTTCACAAAATAAAGTGAAATTAAATTAAATTAAATCAAATAACATAAAACAAAATGAAATAAAATTGTTAAAAATATAAAAAAAATTTACAGAAACTAAATGAAATAAAATGAAATTAATTTAAATAGGATGGCATTTCATGAAATCCCCCTCAATATAAATTTAGAAGGGTAATCTTAAAAATTTTTATATTTGTAATTGAATGTAATCTTTTTTAAATATTAAAAAAAAAACAATAGCAATATTGAAATCAAAATACATACAGTGGACAATATAACTGTAGCATAGTCATAGGATTTTGAATATTCAGCAGTATCGCCAACTTCATGGGAACAAATCATTCCCACAAATTTACAAGCAAAACAAAAACAAAATGGTAAAAATTGTTAGGACCGATAGTAGGTACCGATAATTTTTTCTAAATTTAATTTTAGTTATTTTTAAAATAAAAATATAGTTCATTCTACTACAAGCACTGGTTAAAACTAATTCTAAAACTTTGTTCAAATGGGGGGAGACCAAACCTTATGTACAATGTTACAATTTTTAAATCGATTTTTTAGACAAAATTTGGGTATACAAGTTTAGAGCCTATTCAATTTTAGTATAATAAAGTACAAGTCTCAAGTGGCTAGAAATTACCGTTAATTTCGTAAATGCCTTCATATAGCGTACACTCGGATTTTTTGTTTTATTTTGAAAAAAAAGAACAAAAACCGCGTGTCAGTAAAAAAAATTTCAGAAATCAACGGTAATTTGTAGCCAATAAAAACTTGCAGTTTATTAAACTTATTGCATACCCCATTTTTCTTTAAAAAATCGAATTATCCGTTTTCAAAGCTTGTCTAAAGTTTTTTGAGTTTCCCCCTCATTTGAACACAGACAGAAACTTGGATATTTCTTGCAGAATGAACTACATATATTAATAATTTAAATTATATTAAGAAAAATTAAGAGCCAAAACTTGTGCGGCTCATACATATATAATATAAACTTCTGCTCACCTTCACCAGCATTGCCAACAGATGTTGCACATTCAAATCCAAACGCTGCGTCACCTTTCGCTCATCTACCGCTTGCAAGAAACCGCCGATGATCTGTTGCACCCCACCACGCAGCATCGGATCTGTATGATTGTGGTAGAGTAGGATATCTGACAGCTTTTGTTGTTGCTGTGATGGCGTTACTGGCAAAGTTCGACCGATGATATGCTCATCAATTTGCATTAAGGCGGCGACAGTCGCCGCTGCGGCTGCAATCGATTTACGTTGCGACTTAGTGCGTTTCGGCGGCCGCGGCGGCAGCATTTGTGGTGGGGCGTCCTCCAACGACTCAGTCACGCGGTAAGGTGATGATTGCTGCTGTTTGAGGTGTTTCTGTTGCTGTTGTTGTTGTTGTGGTGTTTTAGATGCAATAATTTCAGATTTCGATAAGTTCTGCAGTTGCTGCGGTTTCACCGATTTAACAGATGTACTGCGTACTTGTTGTGACATTAGCACCGGATCGGCGCTTCTACTCAGCTCAGTCGTCGTCGAATGCAGTAAATATTCGCAAGTGCTTTTACCAAAGTGATCATCCTTGATTTCGAGCAGCTGCAATTCAGCTGGCAACTCGCTTGCGCCTACATTTGCCACATCTAGTGATAATGGATTGTTCTTAATGAAATCCACTGCGTCCAAGTGCTCATAGTCCTTACCCAAATTTGAGCTATTACCACTGCCACTGTCATCGCTTTGCGGCATAGTTGGACTCCCGATGGCACTCGAACTTTTCGATGAAGATTGTGTGGAGACTGCGGTATTTCGAATTGGTGATTGCTTGCGCAATTCCTGTAACTCGCGCACAGTAATCTCCAGCGGAAGTTGCAACACATCGGGATCGAAGCGCACACAATGCGCGAGCACAGATAACGATAGACTTTTGATGGAAATGCGAATTTGTGTGTCATTATGCAAACCATTCGCTTGGCCAGTGAGTAGAAAACGCGCTGCTATCAAACGTGTCGTATAGCGTACAATGGACTGCTCGAAAAGTGTACCTATTTTGAGGGTGAGCAACGGTTGCAGCGGCATATCCTGCTGGAGTAAGGATTTCTCGCTGAGGAAGGGGTTGGCTAAAGACAGAAAATGTGGAATTGACAAAGCAAATAATCACACACACACGCACAAAAAAAAAGAGCAAAAGCTATGCACAAATGTGCGTCTAAAGTGTCATGTAAAACCTACCGTTTGGTATGCGCCGCTCCTCTTCATTATACTCGCGCTGTACACCACCACCCAGCTCAGTTTCCAATTCGCCTATGCTATGCAAACTCGCATCCACCAACAGCGCAGTGGACACTGTGTCGTCATGTACGCCCTGCGAGGAGCTCGCATTCGATTGTGTGTATGTGTGCGTGGAATCAGATAGCGGATCAACCGCCTCTGAGATACTCGAATCCTGCACTTTATTGCCACTACTGGCTGTTGATATCAAAGAAAGACTATCGGCGAGCGCAGTGCTGGTCGCTACCGGTGAGGTGGCAGCGGCGGCGGCGGCTGCTTCGACCTTTTCACTTATTGGGACCGGTACAATTTTGGAAGGTGTGGCGCGTCCACCAGCACCTGGGCGAAAGAGTTTACTCATCGATTCGGAAGCTGAAATGAAGAATAGCCAAGGAGTAGCAAAAAAAAAAACAGCAAATTATTTCAATTGTACTTCTATCTAGCATACACACACACAGTTGTAGTTGTAGCACAAAAGAAGCACAAATAACCGAAAGTGCAAAGAGCAAAATTTGTTAGCACTTTCGTAAGTTATTAGAAAACCAATTTCGAAAAGTTTTAATGTACTGCTACATTGGAAATTAACGAGGTGGTATACATTTCACTAAAAACTTGGAATTTCACGCGCTTCCTGCGAACGGCAAAAGTTCTCATGCATCGTTGTATATGTATGTGGATGTGGATGTGGATATGACTGCATTCAATGATGACCATTAAATATTGCCTCTAACCATATAATGCGCGTTTCGATAAATGAGTTGCTGCTGCATGTTTCGAGGTTGATGCGGTTTGCCCAATGACCAATGACCAAGTTGCATGCAACCAATGTGAATGTAGAAAGATAAAATATATACATATCATATGTGTGTTGCTTTGAAGATGGATATGCCAGTGAGTCATAGTAGCATAAAATGTAATTCAACGGAATGGTATGGAATAGATTTTCACAACAATGTTGATGAAGAAAGTAAATTACAAAGTTGCATTGTTCTCACCGTTCCTCTAACAGAAAGTCTCATCCAATTTCACCATACCAGAACTAATTTGACTTTTGCTGATTGATATTAGAATTTAGTTGGTTTCTCGCGTGGTGAAATTAGACGAAAATTCTTGCCTCAGAAAACGAGATGGAAGTGGTGAAATGGAGCTAAAATCAAAGAATGTAGATTACAAAGAATTTGAATAGCGTTTCGTTTCCTGTGGCAAGTTTTGTTGTCCAGTTTCACAACACTATAAACCAATTGGATCTAATCAGATTCCAATATCAATCAGCAAAAGTCAAATTTGTTCCGGTATGGTGAAATCGGACGAGACTTTATGTTAGAGGAATGGTGGGAGTGATGCAACTTCTTTGCAATTTAGGTTCTTTGCTAAAATTATTGGAAAATAATGAAACGAATTGAAATAGCATGAAACAAAGTGAAATTTACTGAAATTTGACAAACCCAGTGAAATGAAACGAAATGAAATGAAACATAATAGTACTGAAGAGAATCAAATAATATATTTTAGACTATTTTAGAAGTGGCAGTTTAAGACCAAGAATTTAAATGAAAAGAATAACGGCTAAATAAGATAAAATGAAACGAATAAAAATATAATTGGGTGGAATGGAGTAGAAAAGAATCGAGTGAAAAAAAAAACGGAATGTTTGGAATATATGAAATCATAGGAAATAAAAGGAAATGCGATTAAATCAAATTAAATTGAACGAAATGAAATTAATTAGGATTGCGTGAAATGAAATAAAAAAGAACCCAGCCGAATGGAATGGAAATAAATGGAATGCAATAAGTGAAATATTTAGAATCGATTAAATGAAAGGCTCGTAACGGAACGGAAAAAAGTGGTACGAAATGGAGTGGAGTGATAAAAGACTTCCGCTTATATTTAACGAGTGCATAAAGTGATTTAACCTCTTGCTCAAAATAGTCGGCACTGCTACTAGAGTTAAGACTCACATCATAAAAGTCGAAGAACCTATTGTACATCCTTTTTGCTCCAAAAAAAAACCACGATATTTCATTCCACGCAACGAAACTTTATTGCTTATTTCGCCAAATAAAGTTCAATGAATTGAAATTAAATTTGATTCCAATATTATATTATTAAATATTATATCAAATAAAAACTTGTCGCGATTTTGGGAAAATTTTTGAAAAAAATTTATTGAAAATTAATTTTTTCAAATACGTATTGGCCATTATTATGTGTGACATTTGTCATTTAACGGATGGCTTCATAATTCCAGCAATGTAGAACTTCTATATGATTTCCAGCGGGTATTAGGGCGGCCAATTTTTTACCACCAATAGAATTTTCAGAGACCGAAATAAATCCTAGTCAGACGGTGCAAAGTCCGCACCATGCGGCGGTTGAAGTTAAACTATCCAACAAAATTCCGTCAATTTGTTCCGAGTCATCAAAAATGTGCTTGGCCTGTCAATGCCATAATGAAGCACAACTTTTTTCTGTTGGCCAATTCTGGTCACCATTTTTTTGATTGCTACATTCCAACTGCCATGAATTGTCCGTTTCGCTATGTTGTAGTAGCTCATAATGAGCAATTCACTTTAAATGCCATCAAACACTCCACATAACCTTACTTCTCTGAAATCTTTCGACTTTAAAGTCGTTTGTGGAGGGTCATCGGTTTTTGATTATTTACATCATATTCAATCCATTTTCGCTTCAAAAATGGTTCAGCTTCGTTGCGCTTCAACAGCGTTTCGCTCAAGGCGAATTCATACCCGTATAAGGTGAAGTTGATCCAGCAGCTGATTGAATTCGTTTGGTGAACGTCAAAATGTCAAATCTCAAAATGATGTGCTTGTTGTAAATCATACTGTCTGTCATTGTGTGTATAATTTGTTAGTGTGCATTTTTTTTGTGTGCATACATATAACAACAGCTGATATGAATTCGCCTTGGTTTCACTGATGGTAACTCGGGCATTCAATTTTTTTTGCGTCGCCGTTTTCATTGACTGACCAGCCAGAGTGAGGTGCATCTTTGACTTCGAAATTCTGCACCTTTTTCAGATTTTTGTATTTTTATAGCAAACAAAAATTACATCGCTCTGTTTACATAAATCTCGTCCTTTTACAAATCGATATAGCTCTTTACACGAGCGATGAATTACATAACTAATTTCACAAACAGTGTAGCCTGAGATACACGTCAGTGTGGCCAGATGTATGGGCATCAACAGCACATAGTGACAAAAATCCGCGGACATTTCAAATGGTCCAATATTAAAATTCGTTTAAGTATAATAAAAGGAAGCATATGTTTAGCTAGAGAAAAGAAGCAGGAGTGGCAGGCAGCCGCTTTGTTTAAGAGGCTTTTTGGTTCTTCTAAACCATCTTCCCAACCAATGGTCCGCCAAAACAGAGATTGCTATTGGCATTATTGCTAGAGAAGTTGCAGAAGAAATCCAAAAATAAGCTATTCATTAAAAAATGATAGAAACTGTAAGGATGTATTTGGCTCTCATTTTTTGTAGAGGTTGTGATGCGAAGACACTTACAACTTATCTGTGCTAACAAATATTTTGTGTTTTGGTATTAATTTCGACAAATCCAGAAATTGATTAAAATTAAATGTTGCGTTTAGGTCTGAGCAAAAATATTACCTCACGGATTCATAAAATTGTACCGAAGATGCTTAGATGCTTGGAAGTTCAAAAATCTTATCGATGCAAACTGAATTATTTACTAAAAATTACACTGGCTAACAAAATTAAAAAAAATAAATGTAACTTAAAATGGCACATAGCCTACATATATTGTGGCCGTAGTTGAGTAATAAAAAACTGTTTACTCAAAATACCACATACACCTTCAAAATCTGGAGTTAAGTAAAAAAAAAATGGTTTTCGGGAGTCTCATAGCATTTTTGCTCATCATTTTCACATTTCGGAATCGATATTCAATTTTTAAAGGGAATTTATTAAGTGCAATTTTTTATCGCAGAAATCTACTTTCAAAATTCAAGTTAAGTAAAATTTATCCTAAGATACTGCATTTCATGTAAGTCAAACGAAAACGAAATATTTTGCATTTTACAATTGAAATTAAATTAATATAGTACATGATAAAAACTTTTAGCATGAAATTAAAATCAAAAAATCAGTAAACATATAAAATTGCTCTTAAGTTTGCGGTAATCGTTCTGTTATTTTTTCTTATTATACGGTAAATTCTCGTTTTTAACTCCTCTTTTCAGCAACATATACAAATTGAAGATCGATTGAGAAATGCTAAAGTTGTTGGCAAATAGACTATGAGATCCCCGAAAAAGGCGGTTGATCCAAATTCCTGATTGCCAACGCACGTATATTTTTGATTTCCCAACAAGGTTCGCAATATGTTTCCAATTATAATTTTACGATTATTTATATTAACTAAACATTACTATTTTAAAGTTTATTTTTTAGCTAATACCGTTTTTTTTCAACCATGTTGTCCCTGCTAATAATAATAAAAGATCAAGAGAAAGTTTTGGAGACACTGATCTAATCAAATTCCAGTAGCCAATGAAACTGCAACGCGTTGTAGCTATTTCTGTGTTGTTAAATTGAAGCGAGTGGAATAAAAGAAAGTGCCTGTAGGAATGAAATGGTATGGCATGCAACGGAGATAAATGAAACCGTATGAGGCGATAACCCATAACAAAATTCTTATAAAAACAGAGAAGTTTTCGAAATAAAAAAAAAACCTCAACAAATTTATTCAACTCAATTGTTTATGGGGTTATCCTGCATCCACTTACACTCGTGCAAAATTCCTGCAATACTAAAAACTAGTTACAGTTACGAGTAAAGTTCACATTGTTACACATTACTTGTATGCACGTATTTCACTCAAAATCGTACCGAAAGCAACGGAAACATTTTTTCGCACAACGGTTCATGTCATCCGCTGTTTTGCTGTAGGAAAGATTTTTTAAAAAACTTTAGAAAAGCGAAATAACACAATAAAATAGTTGGTTTGATGGTCGGTAGAAGTTAAAATCTTGAAATCGAAGCGAATAGTTAAGGACGGAAATGCACAACTAACCAGATAACTTTGGACACACTTACGAGCAGGCATTGACAAGTTTGCTGACTTTAACTAACTTTTAGAAGCGTAATATCAGCGCTGATAACCATTACACTTCGAGCGATGACTTATAGGCGACAAATGTCGTTATTTGGCAATTAGCGAGAGACAAAAGTATGGGACAGACAAGGCAGCTAAATAAATGGCAACTTGACAATGTAACAGAATGTTGAGTTTATCTTGAGACGAGTATAAAGTATGCGAATATTCATTGGTACACTCAATATCTTACTTTTGGTAATTTAACGAAACCATAAAAGCTTTTAGCAAATTTAATTTCTTGCAAAAAATCTATTTATCCAACAAATTTGTTACAATAGTAAATGTTAAAAAAAATATTTTAAAAGTATAGAGTATAGTTACTTTACAGGATGCAACACGCCTACATAAAGGGAAGTCCTGTGGTACAGCTGGTGTACAGATTGGTGAGACAAATTGCAGGTGTCCTTGAGAATCGGAAATTTGCCTTGGGCATTTTTCTAGATTTTGCTGGAGCTTTCAATAATGTCTCACAGTAGGTCATAATAGAAGGCCTCGCACGCTCGGTATATGGGCAAGCAGAATTTTGGGTTGCAGAAATATCTCGGCGCAATGGGGCCTACATCGATGTGATGAAAAGGTGGAACACAGAAATGTAAATGCTGAGAAGACCGTCAAGGAGCTTTTTACCAGAAAGCACTAAGTTCCGCCACGGATTAAGCTTAGGCAAAAAAGTGCCACCCCGCGACTTCAGCAGAGCACAATATATCTTAGAATTCTGGTGGACAGTAAACTTCCATGGAAGGTTAACATAGAGGAGAAGGTTAGGAAGACTTCAGTGGCACTCTACGCGTACAAATGGATGATGAGCTGTACTTTGGGTCTATCGCATGCACCGACGCATTGGATCTGTACAGCTATTGTTAGGCCGATGCTTTATTACCGGGTATTGGTCTGGTGGACAGCCACAAAGAAAAAGGCATATCTAAAGAGATTGGGAACCGGCTATAGACTTTCAATGACAAACATTACTTGTTACGATAGGAGCATAGCGTTTCGAGCTGCCCTAAGACTGCATGCCTTTGGGCAGCTTGAGTAGACTGTACGAGCTAGCGTTTAATTGTCGAGAGGACTCTACAAGCTACGATACAGGGGAGTGAAGACAATAGAGAGCATCATATCACACATAAGTATCTACACGGACGACTCCAAAATGGAGCAAAGTGTAAGGGCAGCGGCTTACTGTGCAGAATTGGGACCTTCTTTAAACTACCGGACTATCGCTTTTCAGGCGAAAATGTTAGCCGTATTAAAGGCTTCAGAGTTTATAGTGGAAGTCAACCGGCCAAGTAGGCGCATTAACATGTATTAATAAGCGGTCATCAAAGCGCTGCATCACACACCACGGGCTCGAGGACTGTCGGTAATTTGCAGAGTGGCAGTGGCGAAGCTAGCCACGACTAGGACTAAGCACCAATACTGGGTTCCCATCTACCAAAGGATTGAAAAAAAAACGAACGAGCTGACGATCTTGCCAAGAATTTCGCTCTACTCGATGGTGTTCGGGAAGGTTGTGTGCACGGACGCAAGACTGTAGAGTTGCAAAAATTATATGCAGGTCCTGAGCTGAAATTTTCTAATGTTATCATTCAATAGGAAGGACTCGAGACAACTAATTGGAGTGTTGACTTCGAACTGTTTCCTGAGGCTCCACGCCCTAAACGAACTTCCTACAAACGGAGGAAGTGTGAACAGCAAGACGAAACCATGGAACACCTAACCGCTTACCGGGCTACGGCTCAGGTTGCTTGATGAGGCGCAACTGCAGAAATTGGAGGCCTCTTCCCGAAAGGAGACAAAGAAATTATTACAATTTGCCAAAGAAACATCAATATTCTTTATTAATAGTTCTGGGGCTTGAGGAATAATCCACGGTCGTTTGATATCTTTTAACACTATAGATGCAATCGATCTAGGTACGGTCATCTGGTGCCGACTAGCGCAACCTTACCTTACCTAAAGTATAGAGGTATGATTTCGTTAAACATACTATTGAAAAGAGAATTGATAATTAGTTGACCTCAGGAGAGCCGTTGTAGTTAAAACATTATAGGGGGATTCTCCGCAACTCGCAAAATCCTTACACTGTGCACAGATTGCATGGATTCGAATGCAAGCCAATATTGCAATATGAGAGTCAAACGAAAGAGGTTTATAAAAGCTCTATTTCAAAAATATTTGGGACGAGAGTGACCACCTGTTTAAGATGAAATGATGCTAAATAATTTAAATTAAATTTTAGAATCTTATTTAAGGAATCTTACTTTCAAAAATATGTTTGCAGATGGTGGGTTGCCAATTGTTCAACGTGGTTAATTTAATTATTTTAACAAGATTAATATTGCAATATGTGTGTCAAGGAAAAGGGGGCTTGTATTTCGAAAATATTTGGGGAGAGGATTGCCACCTGTTTAGAAAAAATAATTAAATTAAATTAATAAATTAATTTAATACTGACGTTTGCGATTCAAACGAAGTAGAATTAATCATGAAAATATGCTTAAAGTGGACTGTCACATGTTAAAATGATGAATTTAATTCAATTCATAAGCTTACTGAAACTTAGTAATACTGGTGTAAAATGACAGATTTTATACCAAGGCGTTGATTCAATTTATTGGTAAGATAACAAACAGTACATAAAATTCTACTATACTAGTGTCAAACGAAAGAGGGAGTTGAGAAAGTTTAATTCCCAAAAAATATATTGGAATTTTTAATTCCGGTAAATTTATTAGATAAATCAGCCATTGGAATAGGAGTGTGAACCGATAGATATTTGGGAGGGTTCAGATTAGAATGGCGGCGGAAGAACTTAACGTTCAATTGCCAACAGAGTGCCGCTACTCGTAAAATTATTGTACGGTTGCCAACTGTTTGAAAAAAAAAACAAATCAATTAATAACGGAATTTAATTAATATTGTATATGTTTAAACCGATTAATAGAGTTGACAACTATAAACGTGATAGATGAGCTACAATATTCAATATTCTATTTAGCAAAGTATATTACAATAGTTTTTGAAATAATGCAATAATTTATGATAAAGCCTTATCCCGGTGTTTTCAGCATAGCAAACTGTTTAAATATTTATGACACTTTAAATTAAGTAAAATGTTACAATTATTATTAGCTAAGCGCAATCTATAACACAGGGCATTCCTTATTCGCAAATTGCGACTTTGAACTCATTTAAAAAAATAAACCTAGTGCGTTCATACGTGTCATTCCTAATTTAGCTTGATGTCTCCGCAGCTACAGCGTTGTTTTTTGTTCAAAGGATACATATGAGAGATTTTATTCATTTTAAATATAAATTTTTCCATTCGATTGTGATAGTATCTTCTTTTTCTTTACGATCGCGAAAGAAAGAAAGGTTATAGAGACCGTAAAAATAAAAATAAAACGGTTGGACTAATATTTCAAAAATGCATCGTCCAGTTTGGTTGTGAGAGAATACATTTTTCGATTATTATCGATAAAATTAAGAGGTTCGTCAGTTTTTTTTTGTTTTTTTATATTTCCAATCAAATAACTCATTTCATCTAAATTTATTGGCAGAAGCCGAAATTACTTAATTTCATCGCAACTTACACATAATTTAATTTAGTTAGTCATAAATTCATAATTAATAGAAATTTTGTTTTTTTAATTTATGCTACCTGCGATTTACAAAAGACATAGCCATGAACAAACGAGGACATGAGATATTCCGAAATTGTTGTTGTTGATTGATAATGATACTTTGATAATATAATATAATGCAAGCGCATGTACCCAGATATATTAGGAGATAATTCCGTACAATGTTTGTTTGCCTCAGCAGATTAATATCGTTCCCATACACGTAATTTATTTGAGAAAAGCTCAATAAACCGGAAAATGCACAAGGATAATATATGTACGTACTATGTGAGAGAGCACTGACAAGGTAAACAATGCAAAAGATTTCAGTAGTCTGACATGCGGCACATGGAGTTCAACTAAAGTAAACAAAATTGAGAAAAAACTGCCAAGATAAACCACACAACGAACAACACAGAAGCAATGCAACGCCTAATGGTTGCAACAGCAAAATAAATAAAAATAAAAACAACACAAAAACATGAACTAAATAAAAAAAAAAGGTAGTAAGAGCTGTAAACAAATACATAGTACATACATACATATAAAGCCCATAACAATGCAGCATACGAAATCAAAAACAGAAAAACAGAAAAAATAAATTAAAGCCAAGTTAAAAACAAAAACATACACATTTACCCATCAAACCTATTCAGAGCACTTGGAATTAATGAGTTCGAAAAATAATGGGCCGAAAATGTTCATAACTGAGACCGCTAATATTAATAACAATTTCGCGCTTGGACCATAGCTTGATGTTTGGCCGAACGGCAAATGATTTTTGTGAGAAGTTTTTTCATAGCAGAAATACACGTGGAGGTTTGCCATTGGCTGCCGATTGGCGACCGCTATTAGAAACAAACTTTTCTATAATTTTTGATGTTACTTGCCCCGGCCAGGATGCGAGCCCATTATTCACCGAAAGAAGCGCGCACCCGCTACACACTTGGCTACGGCGGTCTACGGCGGTCTACTGAGTCCGCTAAGTACCTAAAAAAAAAGTCAAGTCAAGTCACTTTGTTAGGAAGTGAAACCATCAATTCAAGGTAGAGGGCAATGTCGGTGAAAAGTCTGGCAGAGGGTTGGACTAGAACTACTTCAACCGAAGATCGAGCCATTACAAATTCATTAGACATGCGAAATAAAATCTTTCGTTAATAAATATAGAAGTTCCTATTTGTACAATCAAACGAAGATTAAAAGAATGTGACATCAAAAATCTGGGCACACTTTAAACCCCACTTTTGACTGACGCGGCTATTGAAAAATGATAAGCAAGACAAAGGAGAATTTGTACTGTGATTGGAGCACAGTGATAGTTACAGATGTATTATCTTTCGCAGTTTGGATTTCCTGAAATTCAGCTTGGGTTGGTGAAGTCACTAAATTTGTTCAGGAGTCTATTAAACGCCCTACCTAGGTTCAAGTTTACGGATGCTTTTCTGAAAACAGATGCGATACTTTGAGTGTATTTATTGTACAAAAAAAAATTCAACGGAAGGTTTTGATCAAAAAACTGTATGAAAAATGTTTGTAACCTTGTAGACTGTATACAAAAGATTGGATCATTTAAGGAGGCAATGCCCCAAAACACCGTAGCCGCCTATGCAAATTTGGAGAGATTTGTCTTCAAATTAAGCTAAAAAAAACTAAGCGGAAGTTGTAAAAGACAATGCCAAGAGATTATAGACATCAATGTGGAGTGGGCGGCAACTGCAGCGCGCACTAGGTATTGGTCAGAATTGTAAAGGACCTCTCCGAGCCATTTGATGTCGAACGAGCTTTCAGGCAAGGTAACTACCTATCGTGGGACTTCTTTAACTTTTTTTGGAAAATTTAATTAGAGCAGCAGAAAGAAACTGGTCCGGCATCTTGTTTTAAAAAATTCGGGACCGCGCATTCAATTCTGTTTTTTCCAAGCTGGATAGCGAACCAAAGCGACTGGGCCCGAAAGTGAACGAGGAAAAAACGAAGTACTTTCTGTCGTAAAAAACAAATAGTCAGTGTATTCGCGTCGTGGCTGCCGTCTCACTGTTGGCCCGACAAAGTAGAGGACTTTATTTATCTTGGAACCAGCATGAACACCGATAATCATAACATGCTCGAAATACTACGGATAATCTCTCTTGCCAACGAGTGCCACTTTTAGCTGAGTATGCGGCCCTTGGGCGTTCCCATGACAGGTGGTTCTACGATACCGAAAAGACCCGGATTTATATCCGGCCAAAGACAGTCGCTTCAGCAACATCCCCCAGAAGTTTATGGGGAATGTCTTATGCTGTCTGTGGCAGTGTTCGAAAGAAAGATTCTCCGAAGGATTTTTGGACTCTTACGTCTTTTCGACTGCAAAAAACCGTAGACGATCGAACGATGTGCTGTACGAGCTTTAACGCGACATATACATAGTTAAGCGAATTAGCATTCAACGCGTTACCCGCTGGTGGTGGCAGGAGAAGGAGGGCCTCATCTACGTTGGCAAGACCAGATGGAGAAGGACTTGGCTTCATTTGGTGCCTCGTGTCTCGTTGGAGCCAGTTAGCAAAGTAAAGGAACGACTAACGCGCAATGTTAAAATCGGCCAAAACGATTTTAGAAGCCATTGATACTCATAAATGAGTTCAAACTGAACCCAAAATATACGAGGGCTATAAGAGCCATACAAGAGTCTAGAGCAAGAGTCCGAGAGTGAGTTACATATATATGACAGCAAAACGATGTCACATATGACTTATATTTGGGAATCATTTGATGTATTAATTCAAGCTCATATAGATCGACATTTGCAGCACGGGAAGCAACTACGTTTCAAACTCTCAAATGATCTCATTATGAGCGTAAAATCTCCGAATATTTCGCCCTAATCAGTCATTTACGCCTCCAAATGTTTGCTGGGCAAAGAGGAAAGTACACAGACACACATACATACTATATGAGGCATATAACATTTGCACACATGCAATACGAACAGTAAGAAGGAGTAAGTGCTCAGGATGCAAACAATTGCCCAACAACAAAATTCTCTATTTCCTTGCACTCATACGATTTGAGTAACCACATTTTATCACGTAACCCATTTGTCTTATCCATTTAGTTGCTTGTTTGCAATTTTATCCTGTTGCAACAATAATAGCAACAACAAAAACAAAACATAGAACAACAAAACAGGCAATATCCAAGTGTTTTAAATTCATGCAGTTGCAGAGCATCAACGATATCGGCGATGATGCTAGAATGATGCAGGGCGAGAGAGTTAGCGGTAATTTGTTTTTTCTTCAATGTATGTACATATAAGCCCTATCAGGATACTTGTGCTATGTCTGTTAAGTGTGTATGTGTGTAGAGTTACTAGTCGTAAGAGGGTATACGCGATTGAAAAATGTACGGCGAACGTTCAAAATGCAGGGCCACGCCTACAAAACAAGTCTGTGGTTTGTGCATTTTTTTTCTACATACACAGAAAAAAAAAAACAAATACAGCCAGAGCTGTCACGTCGCGTCTTCGGGCGCTTAATTAGAACTTTTGTGTCTCACTCTTGCTCTTTAAGCTTCCGCGGTATGCGTGAGATACTTACTATGATGTAGTTCTTTTTTATTTTTTATTTAATTTTTATTTTTATTTTTTTCGAGTCGGTTTGCATGAGAGAGTATCCAAAACACATTTTGAAATCTACGTTCTTAATATGTCAGGAAACATAAATCCATCGCATGCAATGGCAGATTTGGTAAAAGCGGTGTGTGTGCTTGCGTTTTTCTACGTCCTATAAACTGCGAAACTCATTTATACAAAATTGTTTAGGTAAAATTAGCTCAAGCATAGATTTTGCATTTGACCAAGACGCCTTAAAGTACATATGACTTTTTCATAGAAGATTTCAGTTATGCGAAATCCTACAAATATTAAATATATTAAATTTTAGTTTAAATTGGAATTTACGGAAAACATAAGGACATTCCACTGAATTGCAGTAGCCAAAAGTGAAATTCGTACAATGTTTTTTTTTTAACACTCAGAATGTTTTTTCATAAAAAATTTGTCTTAAATATTTTTTTTTCTTAAACTATAGTTATTTATGTAACACAATAGATACAAACAAATCAAAATTTTAAACTCTATACAAAGTCACAAGAATTCGAAAAACATTTTTTTAATATTTCATCATAGTTTCAACTTTTGAATACAAATTTTTTTAAACCCTGCGGGTATGTAGTTTTTAAGACAATTCAATCTAAGAAAATTACTTAACTGCTCTAAACTAAAAATAAAACTAAAAAAGTTATCATTTTCTAACTTGAATTAAAAAAAAATTCTATTATTTTCTAGACAAAAAAAAGTAAGAAAATAAAAAATAAAAAATAATCAAAATCAAAAAATAACTGTTATTCTCCAGGCAAAAACAATACTCAAAAATAGCTATTATTTTTCAAGAAAAACCCCCTATTTTTCAAGAAAACCCCCTATTTCTTTTTAAGCAAACACTAAAACTAAAAAAATACATAACTAATATAACTAACTTTTTAAGAAAAAAATAAAACTCAAAAAATAACTTATTTCCCAATCAAAAAAAAAAAGTAAAACTGAAAAAATAACTATTATTTTCGATGCCAATAATAAAACTCAAAAAAATTGATTTTATGTCCTAAGCAAAAAATAAAACTAAAAAAATAACAGCAAGAAATAGAATTAAAAAATAACTTTTGTTTTCCAAGCAAATAAGAGAACTCAAAAAAAAACTATTGTTTTCCAAGAAAAATAATAGTACTCAAACAAAAACTAATATTTTCTAAGCAAAAAATTTAAATAAAAAATTACTATTTTCCAAAAAAAAATAATAAAACTCCAAAAAATAAAACTAAAATTTTCTAAGCAAATAAGAGAACTCAAAAAATAACTATTGTTTTCTAAGAAAAATAATAATACTCAAACAAAAACTAATATTTTCTACGCAAAAAATTTAAATAAAAAATTACTATTTTCCAAAAAAAAATAATAAAACTCCAAAAAATAAAACTAATATTTTCTAAGAAAAAAAAATAAACTCAAAAAATTACTAGTATTTTCTAAGGAAACAATAAAACTCCAGAAAAACTTAAATTTTCTAAGAAAAATATAAATTAAAAAAAAATATATATTATTTTTCAAGGAAATAATAAAACCAAAAAAACTAATATTTTCTGGGGAAGAAATTAAACTAAAAAGATTAGTATTATTTTCTAAGAAAATAATAAAACTCCAAAAAAAGAAATTGAACATTTTTAAGCAAAAAATAAAACTAAAAAAAAACTAACATTTTCTAAGCAAATAATAAAACTCAAACGAAACTAATATTCTCTAAGCAAACAAATTAACTCAGATAATTACTATTTTCCAAAAAAAAATAATAAAACTCCAAAAAATAAAACTAAAATTTTCTAAGCAAATAATAAAACTCCATAGAAACTAATATTTTCTAAGAAAAAAAAATAAACTCAAAAAATTACTAGTATTTTCTAAGGAAACAATAAAACTCCAGAAAAACTTAAATTTTCTAAGAAAAATATAAATTTAAAAAAAATATATATTATTTTTCAAGGAAATAATAAAACTAAAAAAACTAATATTTTCTGGGGAAGAAATTAAACTAAAAAGATTAGTATTATTTTCTAAGAAAATAATAAAACTCCAAAAAAAGAAATTGAACATTTTTAAGCAAAAAATAAAACTAAAAAAAACTAACATTTATATAAAACACAACAAATAATAAAACTCAAACGAAACTAATATTCTCTAAGCAAACAAATTAACTCAGATAATTGCCATTTCTAAGGAAACAATAAATCTCCAAAAAAAGTTAAAATTTCTAGGTAATAAATAAAACTCAAAAAATAACTAGGTAAATTAAATGATAAAACAAAAATGTTCGAAGCAAAAAATTTAACTCAAAAAATAACTGTTATTTTCCAAGCAAAACATAAAATAATACATAACTATTGCTTATTTGACTTCAGAATTATTGTTTTCAGATCAATAAATTCAAATTTTTCGCAGAAAAATTTAATATTTTAATTCAACTTTTAGAAAGCTGCGCTACCAAACTACAAGTTCGATTAACTAATCTTTGAAATATATCACCAGAACATTATTATTTAAGGTTCAACAGGAAAACCCCGATAACTCGAATTAAGTTGTTAATTCCCTAGTAAAATTTCCAAACGGGTAGCAAATCAAAAAAAAAAAAATAAAAATTTAATACCCATCTTGCAGTTGTCAATCAAATGGGAATGTATTGCAAACAAAAAAATCATAAACCAAAACCCCGTAAAAGAAAATGTTGTTTTTCTATGCATAACAACAACAATAAAATGCCTGGTATGTCAACTTACGCTCGCTCGCAACAACATTATTGCTCTTTACTGCGTCTCGGAAAATAGCTCACCTGCATTCGAAATCAAATTGTTAAAGAACGAGCCAATTGTGTCACTACTGCTGCTCAATTTGTTGCCGGCAGTAATGTCGGTGGCGACGGCTGGAGGAGCTGGAAGAGTTTCGCTGCTTATGATGCGTTCGGCATTGGCTGCTGTTGGCGATCCATCCCCGCAGCACGTGCCGCCTCCCATGCCACCTATGGTGATTTCCGCCTCAAAATCAATGCTATTGAAGGATTCATTGTCGATGTCACTCAAATGTTGTGATTTGTCATCACCGCTACTGCCCGCACCGCCGACACCACCGCCCCTAGCATCAATTTGCGACGTTGGAGCAGTAAGCAAATTTTGCGGTTGTACCTGCCTTTCGAGCAATTGCTGATTCGTTTGTTCTTGTTGGTTTTGTGTTGGTTGCATGCTTTGCATTTTTGTGTGCATAGCGCTAATATTTGTACGCTTGCCGTCGCTACTGTCATTGCTGCTTGCGGTGGCGATGGCGATGGCGATGGCTCCTTCCGTCGTTGTCATTGACGTTGTTGGCGTCGCGTCGATTGCATCAATCAGATTATCAACATCAATTGTTGTTGTGAGCGCATAGGATGGCGGCACCATTGCAACTGCTGTTGACGCCCTAAGCTGTTGTGGTTCATTTATTTCCGAAAATGTTGTAAAGTCATAGTCATCCACATCGACAAGCACACCACCACCATTGGCAGAGGCATCTCCTCCAACGGTATCGTCGTCATCAGTATGCGCTAGGGCAACTAAATCTATTGACAATGCGGTTCTACTATGCGTCTCATCATCATCATCTTCGTCAACAACACATTCGCTGATACTACGACCGGCATATCGAATATTTGGTGTTCGTCGCAGAACAACTGTAAGGATGAAAAAATTATATATATATGTACATACATATAAAGATAGATTGCATACAAATGTGAAGTTTGTATATATTGAGGTAGGAGAAATCAGGCTTATTTTTAGTTCAGCCAGGCCATTTAGACAATTCAAACCAGTTGGATTAGTAAGCGATGTCGCCTCAAAAGTTTTGCCACTTCCGGCTCGATTTAAATCTTTCGTCTTCGTCACTAATAACTAATAATTATTTTCACATTATACTACCAATCTTTAGTGAACTTTAAGGCATTCTATACAGAGCTAAAAACTTCACCTATAATTAAAGAGATTGACGTCTAAAATAGCTTGATAGCCAAGGAGTGCGCGAGCGGGGAGCGTATCGTTCCCTCTGCAGTCGGTTCTATGATACCGGAATGACCCGGATTTAAATATATCCTGTCACTTCAGCAGCATTCCTCCAAATTTTATGGTGAATGTTTTATGCTGTTACAGCAACAACAAGAGGGTGCGAATGGAAGAAATTTTCACTAGAAAATCTTCTTAATATATTGGTTTGAAGTTCTTCTCAAATTCATTGAAAAGGAAACCGGCTGGAAATAAGGAGATGCCGTCTTGTTTATTCATTTCTATGGAATTTTATTCAAAAATATGCAACTGTAAGAAGAAATCCTCTGGTTTTTATGTTAAAAATCATATAAAGGAAATTAATAAGGAGATCCTCTAATTTTTACTAGAATCTTATTGAATTTATTAATAAGAAAATCTGTTTTATTTTTGAAAGAGCTCTTTTTACTTCAAATTTTACTTTTAGCGTCTTAGGGCACATACATATGCACTTGGTGAATAATTTACTTAATATTGTTTTCAATTTAATATTATGAATATTGTTCTTTGAATTTTAGTATTTTCAAAATGAAAATTTTTGACAAGACGAATTTATATAAAGTGGTGTTATAAATACAACCAAGGCGAATTCATACAAGGTGGTGTGAAGAAACAGCTGAGTTTTACTTTTTTTTCAATTCGTCGAAGCGGGTGTAATGTCAAACTAGTTTTGTTTGTTTACATTCTAATTTGTGTGTTTACATTCTAATTCAGATGTTGACATAACTCCCGCTCAAGGCGCAACAACAAAATACATACGTTTTTTCTTGCTACCACCTGGTATGAATTCGCCTTGAATACAACTACAGCTACAAAACTCCTATGTATTTTGTTTTTCCTTCTGCGTAGGAGTTGTCAAAATTTACGTACATTTTGTTTTTGCATTTACGGCTTTTGAAGGCTCATACGCAAAAGCAAAAACAAAATACATGTGGTGAATAAAAAAAAAACAAATCGGCTGCTATACTAACTACAACTTATATGAATTCGCCAAGGTGGATCCATAGAAGGTGATAGAAAGATAAATAAAGCGAATCCGCTGTGTATTTTGTTAGTGCAACTTTGCGAGTGAAATGTCAAAACCCGAATTCGCCTAGTTTGCTCATGTATTTTGTTTGTGTAAACAAAACAATCCAGCGAGTTTGGAAAGAAGAACAAGCATTCAGCTCATGGGATGCTATCACCTTGTATGAATTCGCCTTGGAATTCGCCTTGATTTTTGTTTTACTTATTTAATGTTATAGAAGTTTTCAATGAATAATGTTTTAAAAATTTCAAAAATTAATTAAATATGATTTAAAAAATAAAATATGATTTATGAATAAATGTTTTCACAAATTAATATCTTTATCTGTCTAAACTTGTTTTAATGTTCAAGAGATGGCACGTGCCTTACTCGTACTACGCATAATTTGGCAACGCTAGTTGTTTTACTTATTGTAATTGTTATATCTTATATCTGATAAAGAAATATGTAAAACTTTTATAATAATATATAAGTACTTAAAACTATTATGATTATCTATAATCTACTTAACTTTAGGTGACAATAATTTGATAAAATCTTCGGCTTATTAAAATTAAGATCAGATTCTAATGAAACCCAAGATCACCGTCTCAATTATATTGAAAAGTTTCTCATCATAATTTTACAGGATATCTACTAGATTTTATTTTACAGATCTTATCTTCTTGATTTTATTGAAAAGACATACCCAGTCGTAATAAGAAGGGATTCTGATTGGAAAGAAATCATAGAGAAATCCGCTTAGTTATGTTCTGATTTATAGTGCATTTTAGGTGGTATTTTTGCTCTATTTACTTGTATTATTGCTCTATTTATTGTTTTTCAAAGAATTGTTAATTTAAAAGCAGAAATAATAGTCAGGCGGCAGCCAGCCGTAGCCGAGTATATACAGTGTGCGTGCTATGACGCGAGGTGTCTGCGGTTCAAATCCCGGCCAGGGTACGTAACATTAAAAATCATAGCAAAATTGTTTTCTAATCACAAAAACTAACCAACAAAACAGCTGTTCCTCGTTAGTTGTCCAATTTTCTCCACGTTCCCTGGGGTCTAACTATGTCAAGATGTGAAGTGTTGTTGGTTTTGACCATGTGAAGTAGCATCTCAAACTCTATCTGATTGGCAAAATAGGGAATATAATTTTTGACATTTTCGTAGACCAAGTGGTCATATACTTACATATATATATTTTATGAAACGCCTCGTTTAATTGTCTCTTTGCTGTCGAATGTCAGATAATGAATGCAGTGCTGCCAAGTTCATGTACTAAACGAGTTATCGCGGTCTACTCTTTTATTTGCGTGCTGCTAAGAGGTTGGCGAACAAAAACCACTTACTATTATTAGTCAAAAAATTATCTGCTAAGGTCACATGCTGGACAAGGCCTCTGCTTAAATGCAAGTTGGAAGAGGAGAAATAGCAACCATTTGCTCTTTCTTTAAATTGTGAAAATATCTTCCCTGAAGTTGTCGGAATGAACATTGCACCAACGACCTATAGTACGTATAGGGGCAGGGCTGTTAGATGGGTTAAAGTCAATGAGCCTGCGAAGATTTGCTGTGCTTTATGAAGGCTTTCTTTACGCAGATCCAATGTTGGATATGCCAGAGAATATTTTGGATGTTAAGGAGGTTAATCGGGTTGGGTACAATATGATTTTGGTTCAAAATTCTGTATTTAAAATTCTGTATTCAATATTCTGTATTCAAAAATCTGTAATTCAAAATTCTGTATTGTTAAAATTCTGTATTGCGGAACACTGTAATTTTAAATTCTGTAAATCAAAATTATGTGCACTTTTTTTATTTATCCATATGCTCTTCCGGTTTTTCAATACAGAGTTTTGCAAAACAAAATACTGCCAATACATGACTTGTCTTGACCCATATGGTTTCCTATATTATCAAAACAGATTTATATAAAGCAAATGTACATATGTTTGTATGTATTTATAGCTTCAGAAATTTCAAAATGGTCACAAAATTAGTCAAACGAAGAAGGCTGTAAAAGCAAACAACAGAATTAAAAGAATAACAAAAAAAAGGCTTATATTAAGGCATGTTTCTTTTCTAAAGCGAATTGCTAAAAATTTAATAATATAATAATTGTCTCGCCATTATAATGTAATAACTTTTGTTTTGAATGAATTTTTGAATTTTTCTTTAATTGCCGTATGTATATATACCATTGATTCTATAAAATCGGAATTCCATTATTCATAAAATAAATGTGCTATTCAGGTAAGCGTGCTTATCAGGTTATCTGCTTATTTGGTTATATTTTTACAGCATTTTGATCGAAAATAATTTTGATTCCAGAATTTTAATATACAGAATTTCAGTTCTCCATCATTTTGATCATACAGAATTTTCAATACAGAATATTGAACCAAAAGAATTTAGGCTGGACAGAATTTTTTTTTTGATTTTTACAGAATTTTCATCCAAAAGAATTTTGAAAAGCAGAATTTAGTACCTCTCCCGGTTAATCTACTGCAGTATCCAGAAGGCGGCAGTCCCAGTGGTTTATCGAAGGAACTCAAGGGTTTTCTCCGCTATGAAGGCTTACACGGGGTCAAAGTTTTCACAGGTATTGGCGGGAATATTAGTGAATGTTTGTGAATGTCTGACTGCCATAGGGTGGTCCAAAAATGTATTGGGGAAGATCAAAGTAGGATTTTTAATGCTTTCACCACTTAGGATTGTTGTATATCGATAAGAAAATACCCCTATTATTTATTTAAAAATATATACATATGTAAATAAACGCGACTCAGAGTACTCAAAACTTTCCACGTATTTTATACGGGGGAAAAGCAATTTATCGTAGAAATGCTACAAAACGCTTGAGAATCGGTATTTTTAAATCTGCGCAACCAGTTTCTCTTCAGCAACTTCAAAGAATAATTCCCAATCGTTTATTTGACTATTTTTTTAATATTAACTATTTTGTATTTTAGTATTGGACTTCCAAAATCAAAAATGGGCCCACAAAAATAATTAATATTAAAATATGGTTAAAGAAAGAATTAGGTATTATTCTCTGAAGTTTCCTGAAGAGAAATAGAGTGTGTTTCGGTTAATATTTTTTGGTCTAAAAAAAGTAGTAATTGGTTTTCTTCAAAGTAGAACAATCCTTACTGGTCAGAGCATTAAATTTAAGTTTTGGGACCATCCTAGTCTTTAGTCACTCGGGCCCAATTGCTTACCGTATATGTCTTTGCTCCTCTTTGATGAACTCGTTGTTATTCGGGAAAGCAAAAATGCTCATACAGCAACAGGTACAACGAGTTCTCGACGTACCTTCTTTACTAGCTAGTAGTATAAGCCCATGACAGAGAACTTGTAAGGAATGAGAAGGCGCAAATGTAAAAAGAGCTTTTTCATCAACAAAATTCGCGGGTGCAACCGAGAGAATTCACCTCTGAAAAGTACTGAATTTAATTCTACCATACCAATAAAATCCATTTTCACCATATTTTGCTATATTTAGAGCAGAGGGGCTCTTTTTCGGAGGCGAGCGGCTGCATGTGTACAAAACGAAGATAAGTAATATATCAAAAGAAAAACCATAGAAGAAAAATAAGTAAACAAAAAAACCAGTTTCTGGATCGCGAGGAGCAACTTGAGACGGCAGGTGAGTTATGCAACAATTTAGGATAAGAGAAGGGTTGAAAGGGAAAGGGGGAATGGTCAAAAGAATATTCTTTCGAGTTTTCGGCAATTTTTGTGTCAATTACCATCAGCGCGTGCACATGTACGCAAATGAATTGGTGCGCATTTGGACAAAAGTTCTAGAATATTTTGAAGAAAAATTATTCGTTTTACAATAGTGTTTCAACTCACAAAACGATCGCGTGTGGTCAGTTTCTCTGTCAGAAAATTAAATATACAGCCCTGGTTTCAAAGCCGTTATAGTTTGGCCGAGTTTTGCAAACGGACTATGCTACCGCTAATTTGGGTCGAAAAAAGGGCTGAAATAAATGATGACTACTACCGTCATTCAATCAGTACTGCTTACTAGTTGTCGAAATCTATTTGGCGATGATTACACTGCGCAACAGCAATTTTACAGTAGAGTAACTGTGGTATTTTTCTGAAAGGGGGGATCGCACAGAAAAATTTTTGATGTACAAGCTTATAGCCCAGCACGTCTAAGTATTTCTTTGTTTAAGGCTAAACATTTCATAACTACACTTTGACCCGCCACTATCGCTCCTTCCTCCCTTTTTTCACATGTCTATGAAACCATTATAAATTTGTTTTTTTGTTGTATTTTTTACATTTCTCGAAAAATTCATTTTGCCAACTAATATTTAGATCCACTTCTCAAAAGAGTCTTTATAATCTAGATTTTCTATTTATTTTAATTGTTGAAAATAAACAGAAATCGCGAGGTACTAGATCCGGAGAATATGGCGCTGGTCATATCTATGCCAAAGATCGCAATAAAATTACTCGTTATTTTATTTCTACCGGTTTTCATCATATTGCAGTTACGGTTTGATTCTCTTTTGTAAAAATAGCGGCTACAACTTTTGATCGGGTGAAGTAAACTGTCATCATTACTTTTGTTGCTAATTTTGTGGCTTAGATTTTGTTGCTTAGCTTTTACTGGAGAGTTTGCTCTTGTTTGGCTCGATACCATGGACTACTCTTTGGTTTCCGGATCGTATTTACAGAACCAAGTATTGATCACTAGTAACGACTTTACTAAAGATGCTAGACTGCCAATTTTCGAATTTATTTGGGAAAACTTAAGCAAAATGCGCTCGAACCTCTTTTTGGGTCTCATTTAGAATTCTTGGAATTCATCGACCAGATACCTTCGTGTATCCCAGATGTTTACTTAATATTCGCGGTACAGCCATGACATTTAAGCCCAATAGTTGATCTTCGTCATGCTTGGAATTCGCCAGAGCCACAGTAACGTCATCAGTTGAAGATTTTGGTCGACCTCCTCCGGGCTCATCCTCTACAGAAAAACGTACTGTCTGGAACCTTCGGAGCCACTTGAAAATAATCTGTAGAGATAATGCAATCGTTGCGTATGCAATTTTGGCATTCATTGAATATTTTTCGTGGGCTTAGTTTGCGCTGAGAACCGAGGAGTATCACACACCAAATTTCTGTTTGGGTTGGTGATGGAATTTCGTCTGATCTATTTTTTGCTATTTTACGTTTTCTCGCCACCATTTTAACCGATCTTTGCGAAATTTCGAAATTGTAAAACAAATTGCAAACGATTTGGTATTTTTGTTTTTATTATTAAAAATTAAAGAGTCGCCAATAACGCGAACTTTTGATAGTCCCCTCGTATATTTTGAGTGGAGTCCTCTGAATTCTTAAAAGGCTTCAATAAACCGTGTGTGTTCGTCTTGGCACAAGGACCTGTTTTCAGAGCTATATTGAAAGGGACTATAGATATAGTAAAAAAAAAATATATACCACAATACCCGGCTGTTGGTAGAGTAGATCATATTCGAAATCGAAAATTGTGTTTGAGTAAATAAGAAAATGTTTTATCTATCAATAACTAGCGGTGAGTTGACAGATGGAACAGGACTAATGTTCGACTTATAACCAAGAATGTCCGATTGTGGGTATCCCGATACCCGAGTTTTATCACAAGGGTTAACGCGAACTAACAGTCGACTTTTTCCGGCATTCAACTCTTACCAGCACGATTAGTTAGTGTGGGACCTATGGTTGGATGTCGACGGAAATTGATAGATTTCAAAACTTCATGATGGAATAGATTTCACAACTTGACGATGGAATGGCGCGTTGTACGTCCAACCTTCACCCGTTATTTTCACCACAGATAGTTACACATGTGCTATACAAATATGCAAATCACGTGGCGTATGTATGCACAGTTGCACCGCAATTACTCGCAACTTTTCAAGTGATTAAATATACTTTCTTTTTTCAAACAGCACATCAACAAACAAACAAAATTACAACGTTAGCGAACAAACAACCACAAAAACATTCATCGCTTAAAAAATCAAAAAAAAAGCAAACAAAAAATATTAAACTAACGATAACAAATAGCACGCTGACAAGACAAACATGAGTTGAGCAACTTGTCCTTCATTCGAGTACACTCGAACAAGCAGTGAATTGAAGTGCAAAGGAGGTAAAGATGGCAAATTAAAAAACAGTAGATTTACCATTATTTGCATTACCTCCAACATCAGCGCTGCCCAACGAGTCAACATCATCAAGAAAAACGCCAGCTAGAGCACCAAAGTCATTGTTGGAGAGCGCAGCAGGCAGTCAAGTAAAGCCAGGGCAACAAATATCCAACAATGATGTTTATGCTGCTGCTGCTGCTACTGGTGCACAACAAAAGTGACGCCATCTTCATGTGATTGCCTTGCTGCTTGTGATTCATGTTTTTTTTTTTATTTTTATTGCTATGGTTGCTGCGCTTTTGCATTTGCAATATTTTGCATTCCTAATTTATATGCCAACCCAACACCAAACCAACCGTCTCACCATCACCAACACCTCTACACAGATTTTGAGATTTTTAAACAAACCATACACCATCATTTCACTTACCTTCACCTTCGTCGGCGCTGTTCTCAACCAATACACCGCTGCTCTGTTTTAGCAATGTAGGTGTCACCACCATCACCACCACCTCTGACTTCTCCCCACCCACAAAGGCAGCGCTTGATTGAACATCATCTGCTACAGCATTCTGTCTGTTTGGCACTGCGGCTGACACTTCATAATTTCTCAATTGGAATATTTGATTCTTTAATGATTTCCTTCGCCGTAGATACTCGGCATGTTGCAATTGTTGATTACACAATGCTGTTTGCAAACTTTTTACAAGATCATAATTGTTGCTGTTGATGATGGTGTTGTTATTGTTGCTGTTGTTGTTGTTATTATTGCCATGGTTACTGTTGTTTGCCACATCAAGTGCCTGCAATACTGCATTGATGACCTCGAGTGCGGCATTTATGATGGAATGTTGCGAAGCATTGCTGATGTTCAACAAATGCAAACAATAATCGAAAATCTCAATAATTTGCCTGCACTCAGTGTTGATTGCCGTTGATGATGTGGGTACAGCATTGCATCCACCAATCTTTGCTGTTGTTGTTGTGTGTGTACGTGTATGTGTATGTGTATGTTGTGTGCCGGATGTGTTGATGGTTGTATTTGTTTTACTTTTATTGATTCCTCCGTGTGTTTGTGGACTGTGGCCATCATCGCAATCATCCGGACAATCAGTGCGGAATCCATGTATGATTAATGGTAGTAGCAAACGCAAGAAACCGAGTACACCGAGTACGCTGTGTTGTTGCTGATCGGTAAGTAGAAATTCTGTGGAGAGAGATAGAGAGAGAGAGTAAAAAAGTGTACGAAAACGAAATTAAGATATTTTCGCATGCAAATATTGTTTAAGGTAGGTGGAAAATTGTGAGGGAGTTGGTAAAGATTGCTTGCGCAAAATACATACGTTGGCAATGTGAGAAAAATTGTTCACCAGACTATTGGTAAATGCAGGTAGCAAACAGACTGTGTACTTAAATCCACTTGAAAGTTTAATTTTCTTTTTTTATCAAAGAATGCAGTACGGTACACATTTTCCGAAGTCGTTTCGCAAGTTACGTGAAGGAAAAAAGTTTAAAATCACCACCTCTAGTTTAAAAGCTTATTTTGCGTTAATTTGAGGGTCATAAAAATGTATTCCCTTGGCTTGTCTTAAAAACAGCCAAAATCGAAAGTATGATATATCGTTGAAAATATAGTTTTGGCACCATGTATGGGCGATTCCACATCAGATTTGCAGTCGATGTTGCAAACTTCGATAAAATGTTTTCAAAAAAATTTACACGTATTTTTTTACTTCGCTGAAAAATTTTTTTTATCAAAATTTTTTACAGCTCCAATAACTCGAGAACCGTATATCGCAGAAAAAAAATTTCTGAAAGTAAAAGTTAGGTTTTTCATTCCACTTCACAATGCTATATTATAAAAAACAATTTAAGAACAATTTTTTGGCACAAAAATTATTGATACTTTTTTAGTATTAATAATAAATTGATTTTTCACAAATTTGAACAATTTTAATTTTTCTTTTTTTCATCTCAATGAATTTCAACGAAAATCTTCCGAAAAACGTATTAAAATATTATGATGTAATCAGAAGTAGATTTTGAGTTAAAGAATTTAAAAACAAAAAACAGAATTATCTCTCGCTATGCGCGCGCGAAGTGAAGTGATGCTCGTTGGTCGGCGCACGCCGAATGAAAACCTCAATTTTTACTTTAAGGGTATTTTGTCCTACGATGTACGGTGTTCGAAATCCACTGTCATTAAAAATAAGGTAGTTCATTAAAAATTAAAAAAAAACATAATTCCACAAAAACAATTTTTGAGCGAAATAAAAATATACATATATACATGTCTATTTATTTTTAATAAAAAGCATAAAAAATATCAAATTGAAATTTACAACATCGACAGCTAATCTGATATGGAATCACCCATATACTTCTAGTGTCCGTTTACTCTACATGGCCTGCTGAGTCTACGAAGTTTAAATAACTTAATTTCTAGCCTCCCTAAACAAAACTTTACTCTTCATAAACTTAAAAATTTTAGTAACACAAGCACTTTTTTCTTTGTAAACGCTCGATAGGAACTTTCTAAACGATAAACGAAATCTGAATGGTTTGCTTAGGATTTCTCTATTAGACTTTTAGGAACGATATACAGTTGTAAAGGTATTAACCAAATGCACATTTTGACTACAGAAACTGTTAAACTCAACTTTCATGCAAACCTTTTCTAAAAACAACATCCAGTATTCAAGATGTCTTATACATACATTTTTAACCAAAAGTATATTTACATATATCACTCATAAAAATCGAAGTTCAAATAGAGAAAATATAGGTAGGATCAAATTGTATAAAACAAAGTGAAATCAATATTTGACGTACGCTTATCTGAAAATCAAAACGTAAACAATTCATACATATATTTGTTTGCATTAACCCCCTTTTCTTCATGTACCGCTTTACTTGCTAGATCAAGTCGTCTGTTTAGATAACAATTCCTTAAAGTACTCGATGTAGTGCCGGCTGGTATTGGCAGAAAAAGAATGGTGAGAATACCAAATTAACTTTGACTTGGCTTCACTTCGTATTTGCGTTTGGCCTTCATTAATATGAATACGAATTGTTACAGTGTCATTCGAGAAAAAAAACTTTAACACTATGTAACGAAATGCTCACCTCATGGAGAAACTGTAGAAAATCGTCTTTAGATCGAAAATTTCTTTAAAATAATGGCTTAAGGTATTACAGAGAATGCAATAAGTAGAACGCATATGGAGATTTTTTTTTTTTTTTGATTTTTTGTATGGGCAAACGTTAGGCAGTTTGAACTCGCTAATCTCCGAAATTACTGTATGGATTTTCAGGGGGCTTTCATAAGTGACTAGACTGCATCTCGAGCATAGCATAGGGTATATTTTTTTTCAAAATATTAAATGCGGGAAACCATTTTTCGCAGAAGTTGCTTAGAATCATTTTCTTTTGAATGCAATTTTATTTTTTGTTTATTTTTTTAAAGTGGTTTTAGCTAGTTCAAAGGTCATTTTGGCTGTAAGTGGAATATCAAACGCATTCATCCATTCCTTTTCGTTCAAGTGTCCGGAATTGTTTCACTGTGATTTGTTTTGTTTCACTATCAACAATTTTTGGTTTTGAAATTTCAAATTTTTCCCTTTTTCTTGGCGAACAAATTTTTATTTGGTTTTTAAATAAAATTGTTTAAATTTGATACATGATTCCGCCTTTCCGCGGCGCACATAGGGATTTCCGTGGCTGAAATTCAAAAATGGCATGTTGTCTGATTTGAATGAAAATTTCACAGTTTGTTACCAACTATCTATACATTACTTTCCCAAAGTATTAGGATTCTATCTGCATTAGTTTTTTGTCCAGAACTGCCCAAAGTTGGTGAATGTGGATAACATCAAAATTAGCAAAAAATTTACTCAAAAGTCAAATCATTGATACAATAAAACAACTATTGAAATTCAACTTTATTAATATTTTTCATTTATAATATGGGTATTCATCTAAACGCGCAAATGCCTCGCAAATGCGCAAACCTCGTAAATAAACCGGTTTCTCATACAAAATTTAGTGAGTTTACAAGGTTTACTCATTTGCAAGGCATTTGCTCGTTTAGATGAATACCCATATTATGTATCAAAGAAAAAATTTGCATCAAAATCCATTGAAAAAAATAATGCATAAAAAATTTTGTGGAACAACATAATTTGGACGTCAAAATTTCAATGTTCTTCAAATTCAAAGTGGTGCATCTTTTTAGCGCTGTCTACCGCTGTCGACATACATATACCGAATTAAACGATAAAAAAAAATTCAGCTGCCCCAAATTGCCCCCCTTGAAAAAAACAATGAGATACTCCAAAATGGCAAGTTACCCCCCAAAAGTATGGAATATATAGCGTACTTTATAAACGTTTGCCTTTGAATGCAATTGTTTTTGGCACTGATTTCTTAACATTTTGTTGATATTTTTACCGTAATATTGAATATTGTTGAACAACAATATTGATCAAATTACATTAATTTGCGAAGTGTGAAAGTGATTAGAGGTCAAGTGATATCAAGTGCTGCAATGGAAAGTTTTAAAATTTCTTATTTAAGAATATGTGAACTTTTAATGGATACCAATAGTGATATTGACATAGTTGTTGAAATTATTGCGACTAATAAAAGAAACATGACTCAAGTGGATGTTGCGAAATTTGAAACATTTAAAAAAAAATTTTTGTGGCAAAATTTAAAGAGAGATGGCAAAGAGCAAGACGTACGAGAACAAGATTTCTTGAAATGAATGAACAGTGGCTTACAAGTGATTATGTAGTGGAAGTTACTAACGAGACAGAAGCACCGAGCTGTTCTAGCATGGTTAAACGCGGACGACCAACTATTGCCTTCGAAAACAGTAAGCCGCGAACAAAGAGAACAAAACTGCATGAATTTTATGAAAACACCTCGGAAGAAATGGTTTTGTATGCCGCAAAAAAACATGGTAGCGCAGATATGAATAAGGCTTTCACTCCAGAAAAGGTCCTGGCGTTGATTCTCGATGCTTCATTATCTAAGCACCAATATGAGGTTTTGCGCAGCTCCGCTAAGGAAATTGGTAGTGATATTTTCCCGCCTTATTATGTTGTCTTGGATGAAAAAAAAAATGTTATCCTGAAAATGTGCAAGTGACTGAAAGTTGCGGTCAAATAGGTCTACAGGAGATACTGGACCATACAGTGACAAGAATTTTAAAATCAAAATTGCAAAATGAGGTGGCAGAATTCCCCAACGAGCTGCAAATGGTTTCAAAATGGGGTTGTGATGGTAGTTCAGGGCATAGTGAATACCAGCAAAAGTTTACAGATCCCAATACGTCAAACAAATTTATGTTTTTGACTTCATTTGTCCCGTTGGCTCTCACTGAGCGCAGCAACATGTCAACGATGTTGTGGAAAAATACTGAGCCTTCATCAACAAGATTTTGTCGGCCACTGAAGTTCGAATTTATAAAGGAAAGTGCTGATGTGATAAATGCCGAAGTGAACAGAGTCAATGCTGAAATAGGGAACTTGCAAAATACTGTTGTTGAGGTGCATAATAAAAAGTTTACGGTTGGTCATAGTTTGTCGTTAACGATGATAGATGGGAAAGGCGAGTAGTATCACTGGAACTTCATCTATGGCGGTTTGTTTCATTTGTGGAGCAAAACCGACAGAAATGAATGACATTGATGCCTTGATATTAAGAAATACTTCAGATGAAAGTCTCAAATTCGGTATTTCTCCACTTCATGCTCGTATAAAATTTATGGAGTGCATTTTGCACATTGCGTACCGTCTTACTTTTAGAAAGTGGAGAATTACAAAGGACGTAAAGCTAGAGATGGAAGCAAATAAAGCAGCTATTCAAGACAATCTGAAACAAATACTGGGTATCAATGTAGACGTAGTGAAACAAGGAATGGGCACAACAAATGACGGGAATATGTCTAGACGATTTTTTGAAAATCCTGCTCTAACATCTGATGCAACTGGAGTAAACGAAGAACTGGTTCATCGCTTTAAAATTATATTGACCACAATCAATTGCAGGAAGTCGATTGATACAGACAAATTCTATAGATATTGTTTGGATACCGCCAAACTGTATGTTGACCTTTATGGCTGGTATTATATGCCCATAACTGTTCACAAAGTTTTAATTCATGGCAGCAAAATTATTTCCGAGGCTATTTTACCAATAGGTGAGTTTTGGTTAACCTTTTTTAATTTTATATCTTAATTTATGCAAGTTGTAATGTTTTTTCATAGGAATGTTATCTGAGGAAGCACAAGAAGCACGCAACAAGGATTACAGGAACTATAGGATGTATCATTCCAGAAGAATTGGACGCATATCCACTAACGAAGATGTGATGCATCACTTATTAATGTGTTCGGATCCGTACATAAACATTTTTCGTACTAAAATAAAATTTAAAAAATTAGAATGTCACGAAGATGTAAAAAAGTTGCTAAAAGAGACTTGATAAAAGAGAATTTAGTTGTATGGGAGGTGGGCGTAAAAGTGGGCGGATATTATTGAAATTTAACACCAACATATATAATGTCATAAAAATGCTATGTACCAAAAATCAGTGCTGTAGGTCAAAAATTAAGTTTCACCTTATATGGGAGGTGGGCGTGATTTTGATTTTTTCATTTTTTTCTTGATTGGAATCCAAAACAATGATGTACCAAATGTCATTGTCCTGCGACAACTCCTTATATTTTTAGCCGCAGTATGCACTAGCAGAAACCTATGTGCGGAGTGGTGACAAATCTCGCCTTTAGTAAACAAAAATACGGGAGAGAGAAAATTTAATAACGTCCAATATTGCAGTGAAAAACGTGTTTTAATTATTCTAAAATTTATTCTGTTTAAAAATAAATAGTCCCAGGAAGTTTTCTTGTGCTGCATATATTTTTAAATTAAAAACATGCATGTGCATATAGACAACATATGTAGGTAAAGACGAGGGTATTATAATCTAATAACTGTAACGGAAAAAATGTAAACAAGTCAATCAGCTGTTTTATGTTTACAAACAAAACAGATGGATTTGTCGAAGCAGTAAAATTTGGTGAACACTTTATTGTTTAGCGATTGTAATAGAGGTATGTAGCTAGTAAGGTATGGCTCTTGTGTGATTTTTTAAATGTTCCTTTTTTTTTGCCGTCACTGTACATACTATATGCAAACACATGCGAATGCAAATATACAGTGGCCAAATGCATACCCACCAACCTCCAGCTCAGTAGGGCGGGGGCGGGGGCGAGTTGATGACTTTCAAACTTTCATTTCCTTTGGATGCCTCCACAGATAGAAATCTCATACTGAGTCACTGCAACACTACGCTTTGTTTTTGTTGTAATGCCTACTTGTCTAGTGGCTGACGGTTGTTGTTATTTGCTTTGTCGAGCTTTTCTTCGCTTTCACGGACTTTTACATGTACTTGGAAGCAACTAAAATACGTTGGCATCTCATGCAAGCAATGCAAGTAGAAATACTATTTCATATTTAAGACTCTACAAAAACAACAAACAAGGTGAATACAATTTTTGCAGAGATGAGGCAGAGAATGGCAAAAGAAATGAATATGTGGATGTATGTGAGTTGATGAGGGATGCGCTGTAAAGAAAGTTTGAATTATATCTTTTTTTTTTGTTTTCGTAAAGGAGAATGTTTGCAACAAATTGCCGCCAATTAAATTTATCTTGTTGAGAAAACTTTTAATGCAATATTTATGTACAGCATGTACTTTGTATGTAAAGGAGAATCGGTTGAAGGTAAAAACGGGCATGGGTCGAAGGTTAAATGTATATGTATGTACATATGTATGTATGTGTGTGTGTGTGTATAAAATACATTCATGCGCGATAACGAACGACTAGTTATGAAGCGCTTGAGTACTGCAAAGAAGAAATCTTTAAACAATTAAAGGAGTATAGACTCCGCAATGAAATGCGAAACTAGTCAATGAAAATTCCTGCTCATCAACTGAAATTTAGTGAAGGTAGTCACACCAATTCGAACGTGACGGTATCAACTTGCGAATTGTGAAAATTGCAATTTGTTAAACGCAAGTTAAGTTACATTTAAACAAAAAAACAAATTAATTATGTTTTAAAATATGTGTGTCAAACTAAAAGTTTTAAGAAAACTTAATTTCAAAAATACATTTGGAGAGGGTTGCCATCAATCAAATATGGAAATATGGTCTCAACGAGAGAGTCTTAAGATTAATTTGGAAGATACTTTTTGCGAGGGTTGCCACCTATGCACGTAAAAAAGTAATTGAAATAGATTATTAAGTTACATAAGTATCACGTAATCGTTTTCAAAGGAAATAGTCTTAAAACAAAATAATTGAGGAGTGTTGTCACGTGTATGAAAACATTAAATTTATACGAAAATAAGTTTGGTGAGGGTTGCCATCTCTTAAAGACCATTGATTTAATTTAATTGGCAAGGTAATGGAAATTCCACTATGCTGGCGTCAAACGAAAAACGTTTATGGAAGGAGAAACAAAATACATATATATGAATTTTGTTGTAGAGCATTCGACACCACCTTATATAAATTAACCCTTTGCGAACTATTTGAAAAAATGTTGATAATAGAAAATTTCTTTTTCGTTTTTATATGAATTTATTCAAGTCGTATTCATATAAGGTGTAACATTGTTTTTGGTTTTTGCGTACCGACTGTCAAAGTTCTATCTGAAAGTATGAAGAACGAAAACAACCAGAATGTAGACAAAATGTTTCACTTTGGTAATTCTTAAGCTGATTCGAATCAAAAAAACTAAATGAATTGTTATGGTAGCACCACCTTATACATATGAATTCATCTTGATTTTATTGTTTTTGTTGAGAGCTTTAACCGCAAAATCCAAAGAAAATAATCAATGTGGATCCATAGAATGCGGTAGCAAGATAACCAAGGCGAATCCGTTGTGTATTTTGTTTGTGTAATTTTGCGAGTGGAATGCCAAAATCCGAATTCGCCCTGTATTGATCATGTATATTGGTTGTGAAGACAAAACAACCCAGTGAATTAGGGAATAGGAACAAGCATTCAGTCCATGGGATGCTAAGGCATAAGGCGAATTCATGTCAGGTGGTGTTATACATACAAAAACAAAAATTTATACTAACAAATTTTATGCACAATGGCAATATGATTTACAACAAACACTTCATTTTGACTTAACATTCACCAAGCGAATTCAATCAGATACTTGATCAACTTCACCTTATATGAATTCGCCTTGCTATGGCCTTATGCGAATTCGCATTGAAAATAATATTTTTCTTTGCTTTATGTGGGCCCACCCCTTTTTCACTGCCAAGAGTAGTCATATAGCTTTTTATTACAGATACATTAGTCTTTTTTTAAATAAATAAATAAAAACCAAAAATGCTAGCTGTTGTTTGATAACTATTCCAAATAGCTACATATGTACATATGTACATACTTATATCAAAGTAAATTAATACTTACGGGAAAATGAGAATTCGCGCATGTGAAGGTTTAAGATTTCTTAGCAGTGTGTGGATGGTGTACAGAAATACGAAAACCTTTTCTTATTAAATCAGTGAAACCTGCAAAACTGACTGTGTAGTATGAGAACGTAACTTCACTTTCCAACGCTCTGTCCAAGTTAAAGGAAGTGTCAAGTACAAAATTTAAATTGAGGTTTGAAATTTTAATAGCACATCATTGCGAGCTCATGTAATTTGAAACCCCAGGCATGCAGACTCTGACGAGACGAGCCGCCTACATGAGAACGGCTTTGAATATTTAGTGGATTTTCTAATAAGAACATAGAATTTTTTCTTTGGGAGGATCATAACTATTCAACGGTTAAGCACCGCCTTCAATCTTATCTTGGTTGTTGACTCCTTATGAGGACATTGAACATGCTAGTCTATGGAAAAATACAAATTGATTCTATAGGGGTTGGATTTCTATATCTCTATGTTCGTTGTCAGGAATAGGCAATAGGCAGACTTTCGTAACAGGTATTTTTGACTACGCCACCTTGTGCTTTTATGAATCATGTCCTCAGTACTGGCACGCGTTTTACCTAGTCTACAAGGAAATCGTTAATTTCTAGTCAATACGATATCGTCGGCTTGCAAATTCGGTCTTGATAGCAAGCACTTAGGCCTCCTTTGAAGTCGTGATAGATACTCGCCACTCCAGTGACGCCAAAATTGTTGACCGACCGACAAATTCACAGTTTTGCCAGCGGTCGAGTATACGAGTATTAAACTTTTCGCTTTCTGCGGTTGGCTGCGCCAGAAGCGCGTCTGGGTTTAAAAAATGTATCGGCGTGAAAACCAACAGGTCGTGCGAATAATTTTTTTATAGGGCATAACGGACGAGAATTTAGATAGGATTCAACTTGCACTAACACTGTGGCCAACTCTGCGAAGGTTAACATCCGATCACCAAGACATCGTTTTAAGTGGCACTTCATGGACTTTAACCCTGCCTCGCACAATCCTCCAAAATGTGGTGGGCCGGGTGGAATAAAGTGCCACTGAGTGTGTTGTACGGTGAGCCATGGAAGGACATTTGATTTGATGAATGTACGATAGGTAGTTTGATCAGTTTTTAGTTTTTTAATTGCGCCAACAAAATTGGTACCGCAATTACTGAATATGTCGCTACGCATCCCACGTCCGCCGATGAAACGCTTGAATGCAGCAATGAATGCATCTGCGGAGAGATCGCTGACAGGTTCTCGATGAACTGCTTCAGATACCAGACATATACATAAATACTACAACCGATTCTTTAATTGAAGTGCAACCTCGTCCTTGAAATGGACGAATTGTTGAATGGGTCCGCGTTGTCTACGCCAACGTACGAAAACTCTTTGGCCAGGCGCAATCGTTCTCCCAGAAGATTACCCATGAGTTTCTCCTACGATTTGGGCGTCATGCGATGACGGTGATAAATCACCAATTCGTTGAAGTAGTTTGAAAGGGTTTGCTTTTCGGTATTGACTAAATTTAATCTAAAACTTGATGTATGTATGTATATTGAAATAATTTTTCATCATCCCTTGTCAAGTTTGGTTTGGAGACAAACCGGTTTCAGCGTTATGTCATCTTCAATGTAATTTTTTGTTGTGTTCAGTAGGCGTCTACTGTTTCGTATCTATATAATGCTGTTATTCGCAGATAGTAAAGATGGTGTGGTGTGGTGGTGTATTTAATTAGTGGTGTGTTCAATCAGTCAGAAGTCAGCAATTTTGGTCTTGTGGGATATTTTATGTTGGTTCTGTACGTTGATAGCCGTTGTTCTACCTAAGATATTGTTTCGTTTTTAGTAAACAAGTTTTAAGGGTTCAAATATGACGTCTGAGTTTGTGTTCGTTTGTTAATTTACTATTCTTCGGTCAAATGTTTTCTGGTTGCATACTTCCATATTTTCCAGTGCGTTCAGGCAGCGTTCTATCTGATGCACATGCAGTATTTTAGCTGTTTTCTTAATGGTTTGTAAAGTAGGCCTCAGGTATTGTAATGGATTTCTGTACCATTTTGTTATAGTCCCTAATGTGTTCTCGAAACCTTCTTCTTATTCTACGTCCTGCCAGTTTGTATACAGCTTGTCCAATAAGTACGCCCTCGTAGTCGTGCTGGTCCGAACAATTTGCCCTAAGTTATTTACTGTTTTAAATGCTGTGCGAATGTTGTATTTTTTGAAAAAGTTTTCTAACTTGGATGTTGCCTTTTCTGTACAAGTTATTATCGTCAATGTATTCCCGTCTTTCTATTTGTCACTTCTTTTTGGTTTGATTCTTTTTAATTTTATGCATCAGAACCTACTTATATCCATTGTTTTCAGCTATATTATAAATTGTCTAGAATTCTTTCTAATATGCTTCCTGTGTTAGAGGTGTATTTTTCTGGTCTATCTACTAGTTGCCTTAGTGCTCTTTTTTTGGTTTTGCTGTGGATTAGTCGATGTGTTGTGTATTATCATGTCGGTGGACATTGGTTTCCAATAAAATTGATAATAATCTTTTCCGTGGATCTTGTTTATCTTGATTATCGGATCCAGGTAGTTTATTCTTCCTTCTTTATCTGTTTCCATCATAAATTTTTGTCGTTTTAAGTTGTTTCTTGAGGTAATCTGGGATTTATTCTTCGTTGTTGTTGGTTACTACGCAGATAATGTGCGCGTTGAATATCACACCAAGTTTTGTTTTTAGTTCCTCAATATATTGCCTTTCTATGGTTTGCATGAATATTTCCATGAGGATGTCCGAGGTTGGGTTCCCAAGTCCGCTCGCTTGCTTTTATATCTTATAATTAATTTTAAGTTAGTTTCGACGTAGAGTTGTTTTTACTATATTTGTGATCTGTGTAGACTTCATTTGATTTTTGGACGGGCAAACATAAGTAAAGTAAAACCAAACGGGTGCAGTTGTCGGTTATTGCAGCTGGCCAATATTCATAAGGTTTTTTTAACCGCAAAGACTCTAACCAACAGATTTTATATTTTGGTGATTTAGATGGAGTAACACCAGGAGTGGAACAGTCCGCGGGATTGTCTTTAGTTGGCACATAGCGCCACTGATGGGCGCCTGTCAATTCTATGATCTCAATCAATCGATTTGCAACAAACCCCTTTCAATGAATAGAATGGTATCTTATCTAGCCGAGCAGCACCATCGAGTCGGTGTGAATTATGTACTCTGTTCCTTAAAAGAGATACGATAAATGGCCGTCGGTACTTTCAAGAATTCTCTTCGCTTTACTTTACAATACTGAAACCACATTCGCACAAATTTTATCGAAAATTTCATTGCACCTATGCTATTTTTAAACAACTTTATCCCACGCTATTTCGATAGTTTTAATCTATCTTCTGTATGTGGTATTTAACTAGACACTGGAGTAAAGTATCAATTTATGCAAGCAACCTTCAACACAGAGCGAAAATAATTAATTATTTAAGGCGGAAATTTACTTGCACCCAGCCGCGTCAACCGCTGCAGCTCTCTGGTGATCCAAAGCTAGCTAGGCTAAAATGCATTAACCGGACGCAGGAGTGGATTTTGGTATTTTATTTTGTGTGGTTGTCTGTTATCTGTTGTTGGTTGTTTGCTGTTGGCTGTTATTGGTTGGTGGTGGTTGGTTGTTTAATGTTTGTTGCTTGCCGTTGACTGTCTATTGAAATTTTTAGCAGTTTAGTGTCAAAAAGTATAGCAACATTTAACTGCACACATCAAATGGGCGCGACCAGCAATAAATAGCCTACGGCGCATACATTTTGAATGTTAAATTGCAATTGCTTGCTGTGAAAAACACTTGTTATGCATTTCAAATGTGATGCGATTGATTTTTGCAAACAATCAACGAATCATTCCATTACCTACGTTACTGCATCTGGCCAATGCAACGAGTAGTAGCATTTTTACTTCCGCGACGATGGAGTAAGGGAAGGTGATCCGATGTGCTGGTTAAAAAAAGAAATTTCTTGCTGTTGTTGTTGTTGTTGTAATATAACACATATCAGCAGCATGATTACAAATGCGATTCACTACCAAAATCCCGATTTACATTATTAATGAAAATTAAGCGCATTCTCCATGTTCACTTTGTGGTCGCAATGCCAAAGGGATTTTCATGTATACCGATGATTTTTTTTTCTCAGTGATTTTATATGCATTGTTCGAAATTTTCATTCGTTGAAATTTTTTTGTTTAACTTCAATGTTTAGCGATTTTTTTATTCCGTCAGAAATAATGCACGTTTTAATGTATATTTTAATTTATTAATTGAAAAAACTCGTATATAATAGAGGTGTAGCGGTACGAGGGTCTATCGATAAGTACGAACGATTTTACATATTTTTTGTTTTTCCAAAATGTTTAGCTAAGGGATAATGAGGAAGAGCTGATTGTAAGAAGAAAAATTTAGTGGCTTAACATTTTATTAGCAGTTGGTGTGGTGGGTGTAAATTTTTTAAGTTATTAATTTTTTCCTCTGGATTAATAGTTGAGCTAAAAAAACGGCATACTAAGCTTCCTTCAACACCTAAGGCAAGCAAAATCTAGCTGTGGTCATATGATAAAAACGTCTACCCTGTTAATTTGACTTGTTTTAAATTAAGTTTTTATTTCTGATGTTGTTAGCTTACCCTGTGAAAATATCGTCTTTTTATTAGGCACTTCTCAATTGTTAAACTACGGATTGTGACTCATGACTCGAGTTGGATTGTCTTATTTTGCTACCTACAGAAGAACTTCGTTTGAAAAAGTTATTCTAAAACTTTTTTTTAATCATAAAAAACTATTCATATGAGAATAATAATTGGAAGACCCCTGTGCTCAATATCAATATCAATTTATTAGTCTATGATTTTAATAATCTTACATACTAGACTTAATAAAAATAAATAAAAATATTTGCATATATTCTAAGTACATATATAAAGATTCGATTGCGAATTTAAATATGGATAGTGGCAATGAAATGTCAATATTCAATTTGTTCGATATTTTATTGCACTCTGAAATGTTGGAGCTAAGGTAAAATTATGAGCACTATACGTTGGGAAGGGATGTGCAAAGTTTAGTGGTTTAAGTGCAAACCGAGTGAATTTTGCACTCTTTTAATTCTAGCAGCATGACAGTTATAAATTGGGATCCATATTATGAAAGCGTATTCCAATTTCGAGCGAACAAGCGCATTAAATAGAAAACTCCTCGTATAGGAATCTTTAAAATCTTTCACAAAGCTAAGGCATAGAGTAAGCCTTTGGCAGAATGTAACGCATATGATTTACGAAATCGATGATATTACAGTATTTGCGAACTTAGAGATAGCCATATAAAACATATTGAACGGAAGCTTATTTCTAAGACCCCAAGAAACAAGATTGTCCATTGCAAGAGGTACCCAACAGACGGGCATGTTATTTTAAGGAAAAGTTTCCAGATCCAATATCATTAATAAAAATTATAAACAAAATAGGGCCAAGGATACTACCTTGTGGAACACCAGCAGTAGCTACAAACGAATACGATTTGCAAGTCTCAGGTTCGACAAACAACGATCTATTAGTAAGATAAGATTTTTATTTTTTTTATTTTTTTTAGCTTTTGGAGTAAAATAGTATGCGAAACTTTGTGGAAAGTTTTAGAAAAATCCATATAAGACCTACACTTAAACGACGCTGTTATACAAAACTCTGAAGTGAGGTGAGTTACGTGGACCGCCCGCGGACGAACCCATGTACCCATAACTTTATGACACATTATGACAACAACCTGTGAATCGCCCAATTGAAAATTTCACGTAATGGCACACAAATAGACACAATGCTTAAAAAATGAGAGCAAAACCCATCAATATCGTTTTTTCAAGAGGGTTTTAAGGAAGAAACATCTAATTCGCATAAAAAAAGATACCCAAAATCCAGGTATTGGGTATAGCCAAAAATTGTGGTTGCATCAGCGATTCCAGCATCAGACACATAGTTAGTTTTCAAATAATCCGCAAATAAGTTGACAGTATCTGGCAAAGTTTGTGAACAAACCCCATTAAAATGCATACACACTGGTATGTTCAGACAGCCCTTTTTAGAACGAATGTACTTCGAAAAGGGTTGAGGATTTTTTTTTCAATTCGGACTGAACCCCAAGAATGATACAATACATGATTGCACCTCACCTTTAGTAAGCAAGAATACGGAAGAGAGAAAATTGAATAGCTTCCAATATTTCTGTAAAAAACGTATTGTGATTATTCTAAAATGTAAAAATATTGATTTTTTAGGAAGATATTTAATTAATTAATCTGCAAAGTACTAAACAAAAAAGTAGCTCTTTTTTCTACTTTGTGCAAAAAGTTTTGTCTAGCTGAAGATGAGAATTGCCAAACTCGGCAGAACCAAAGTAGCGGTACCTATAATGGTGTCACCTTCTACTTCTCCTTGTAACAGATAATATTAATATTATAAGCCTTGTAGAATTTGTAATATTTAGTTTGCTGATTTTGAGTTTTTTAAGGTATTTATTATACCAGGGTAATTTGTGGAGACGAGGAGGTTCTTCAAAAACATCTCGGACATCATTGAGCAAAATTTTCTGAAAACATTCAGAAACATCAGTCCCATTTCATCTCTGATATGGCATCGTTCAAGTCACTAAAATTGGCATCACGAAAATTATAAGAAAGAGAAATTATAAGACAGATTTTTTCAGTACTTTTTGGTTAGGCCTTTCAGAGTGGCTTTTCTTAAGAAGGCCTCACTAAATTAGCTTCTGGGAAGCGAATTAAATCTGCTGCTTAGTTAACATCACCTTATATGAATTTGGCTTGGTAGGGGGGAATCCCAAATTGTGCAGTTGATGTTTTTTCCTTTACTTAAGAGAGTAAACGCTATTAACATGGCATTGAAACGTTTTGTAAAGTATTTGTCCATTGAGCAAAAATTAAGGTTAGGTTGAAGAAGTTAAAAGTGGAAAAAAATGGTGGCTGAAAAATATGACATTCCCGAGAGGACGGTTTTCACAATTATAAAAATCAAAATAAAATATACCACTGACGATCACTATAAGACTTTGAACAAATTAGAATCATTTATTTTTACTGAAAACTCCAATAGGTAAGGTCAGTCACTAATATCTGTCATTTTAATTTATTGTAACATTTTCATGTTTCTTACATAATTTGTGGCTTCTGGAAAAAAAAAATTATATTCACTTACATATGTATGTAACTTAAATATTTTCTTTGGATAATGGTGCATTTATTTTTCCAAACGTGTACTTATCGATGGATCTTCGTAGATGTAGTGGTGAACTTTTTTACAAACATATAATAGACTAATTTGCATTTGACATACAAAGTTTTGTATTTTTATTTCTTTTTGTTCTTCTCTATTATGCGCATGATTTTCACAATAATACCGTAAAGGCTAAAAGTTTAAAAAAATTATTTTTTTTTGCACACAAATTGCATATAAATAAACACTTAGCAAATATTCTCATTAAGTAATGGATTATAGTTAGAGCCTGAAATATTAAAGTGTGTCATCAAGTCTATACATACATATGTATGTATGTATGTAGTTACAATATTAGCTATTATAAATATGCTAAAAAAAAACCCCCAGTAGACGTTATCCGGCCTATTTTCATTTATTAAGCGCCCTTTGCATATTTAAACAAAAAACATATTTCTGCTTCTCTCTCAAAGGTATATTTTAATATTTTATATCATTGAGAATACTTTAATTAAATTTTACTTTTAAAAAAGGTGGCAACCCTCTCCAAAATATATCTAGCTATAAACCTTTTCCACAGCAAAAGAAACGTTTGACATCGAAATTTTTATTTTTTATATAACTTGTTTATAGTTTAATTAAATTCGACTTTTAAAGCAAGTGGCAACCCTCTACATGCTATAAGCCTTCTCCTGCGCGAATCGAACAAATTGTTACCCAAATTTTGATATTTCATATAACTTGTTTATAGTTTAATTAAATTCAACTTTTAAAGCAAGTGGCAACCCTATGCGAGGAACCTTTTTGCTATGATAAACCGTTTCACATTCATATTTTAATTATTCATATAAAGGGTGCGTAATTAAATTAAATTTGGCTTTTCAGCCAGGTGGCAACCCTCTTCAAATAACACCTAGCTATAAATTTTCTTCTACTATAATTAATTTGTGAATTGTATGTAAAAAAAATTCAATATTTCTAATCAGATCATATTATTCCGCATTTACGCAGTTTTTTCATAACTACATATGTATGTTTTTAAGAAAAATTTGATTTCCGTGATGAATTCGATCGCATCAGGTTATTAGAGTTTGGATTTAGATAATCGGTTCCATCAATCAGATAAGATTGGGCATTCCAACCTGTTTTCGATTTTTTTGTAATGCATTTTTAAAAGTAAAATTTTAAATTTTTTTAAAATAAAATTTAGCGGCATGAGCGTTATTTTTCACAAAGCCGCGGTTCAGGATTATTTCTGGACTTTTTCTGTTCCGATTTCAAGTCGGTTCCAAAGCCATTTCGGGACTAATTAAGGATCCTTTAGGGACAATTTTGGGACTAGCTATTTCGGAACCATTTCAGAACTATTGTGTGTCCGTTTCAGAATCATTTCGGGAGTATTTCGGGATAATTTCAAGCCTCTTTCGGGACTAGTTTGGGACTAATTGATTACCGCTTCGGAATAAAATTTGAGACTAGAAATTTCGGGACTAGTTCAAGGTCATTATGGAGCTATATCGGGACACTGTCAGTATAATTTGAAGCTCAGTTCGGGACTAGTTTTGCACCACTTCGGCCTTCATTATGAGCTTAGATATTTCGGGACCATTTAACGACTATTTCGGGTCTGTTTCATGATCAATTCGCGATTAAATGAGTATCACTTCGGAATCATTTATGGCTCATTTTGGGCTTTCAAAACTATTTCGGAATCAGTTCGGGACGATTTCAAGACTGTTTCGGATTTAGTTGGGGATAGTTCAAGCCCAATTCGGAACCAGCTCAGAAGTAGTTTTGTTCAGGACTGCTTGGGATGTAGTCCGGGAGTTGTTCGGCGCAGATTCCGAACAATTTCGAAACTACTCCGGGTTTGGTTTGGAATTAGTTCAGGTCTGGTTTAGTACTCGTTCGAGAGAAGATAGGAACTCATTTGGGAATAGTGCGGGAAACTAATTTTATTATAACACTTTAAGAATTAGGGATTTTCAGTTGGCCAGTGCATATCGAAATGCATAGCGTTAGTTTCCTTTATTAAAAATTTGCTTCGATTTTTTTTGTAGTTAGATGTAGTTCATGGCAACTTAAAACTTACTTTCCTACAAGTAGCCAGTGGCGGACCCAGGATTCAGAATCGAGTTCCCTTGCAAGAGAGACTTGATGAAAGCACCAACACATTAACAGAATTTTTGACACCACTAATACACTAGCAAAGGTTCTTATTCATCTTTTTTTCTGACAGCCATACATATCGAAGGAGTGAGCAGCCGGACCGATTTATGTTTGCTCAACACATTATTTTGCTCTTTTTTTATTTTCCTTCCGTGCATCTCACCATTTCTCACAAAGAAATAAAATCTATAAGGTTTCTTTTTTCTAAGTATAAAATAATTAAACATATGGATAAGAGGCATTTGAAAAACTGTCTTAGTTGTGAAAAAGACTATTCGAAGTCAACATACAACAAAATTCAGAAAAATTGAAGTATCTTCTGAGGTTGCTGAGTGTGTGTGCTGTGGTCCAAATCGCCAGCATTTTCACCGACCAACTAATAGGGGCGTTGAACTGGGAAGGGCGCTTTGAGAATTTTTTTAATTTTTTTTTTTTTATATTACATATCTTTATTTACAATCTGTCGTAAAACAATAAGTAAATGAAATTGACTAATGTAATTTACATTGATCCATTAAGTGCAATTTGGCCTTTATGTAAGGGTGATCAGTAAATGTATCGTATGGTTATTATTTGCATTAAATTCTTAATTAATTCTTACGATCTAAACGGCAGGTCTAAAGGATGCCGTCTTTGCAGTCGTCGTTGTCTAGTAAGTTTATGGCGTGTGTATTGGGATGAAAATTTAGTCTTGTGATGTACTTAGAGCTGTATCTTTTTATTTCGTCAATCAGCGTAGATGTCTAAAAAAGCTCCAAATATTGAACAGAATTTTACGAAGTGAACTTTCAAATAAATGATATAAATTAATATCTTTCACTTCTAACATTGGACTGTTGCTACATTTAAGTGTTAAGGCTGTCAGTCAAGGTGATTGCCACCGGATGGTCCGAAAAAATTTGAAGGAAATTTAAAGAAACTGCGAACCAGGCTGTTATATATTTATTGGGGTTTACACTAAATCCATCGTCATCTGAACGTGGCACGTGTTAAAACGTATTCGTTGAAAATCAGATTCAGTTAACGCATTTTCGCAGATATTACGATAGCCCCGGATATTTTAGTATATTCTATTTGGCTTTCTCCTATTTAAGTAGTAGGTTTTGTGGATTAAATTTGATATAATCAATTTTTATGTATTACATTATTTATTATCTTTAATTTAAATTAATAATAATTTTAATAATGCTCCTATGTAATAGATTCACATATTAAGAAAAATTCGTATTTTATTTTCATGACGGGTTTTCACATCAGGTTTGATTTTATTTAAATCAGATGCAAAATAATACACGTAAATAAATATTTACATCAGGTTTGTCAGTTTGCTTCTAAGAAACTGAAGGAAATTTTGGTCTATGGCCTGATGGAGATTTCAATAAACAATGATGATCAGATGTTCGCTTAAATGATTGGTAGTATTCGTTCTTGTAGGATCGGTATCCGAATCCCACATATATGTACATATATAAACCATATATTACAGTTAATAGTGAAATATGCAAGAAAATTTGAAGAACAAGTTATTTCAAATCTAATAATTTATAATATTTCGAGTAATATACCGATAGCCAAAGGCCGGCCTAGATCCGCTACTGCAAGTGGCCGCTGAGTAAACCGTTAAACGACGTACTTAGAAGGAGAAAGTGGAGAAAGGGGACAACAACAATTACGAGACAACGGGCACCATCTCTGTATAAAAAGTTGGTCAAGAGCAGTATATCGCCTTCAAGCTTTTCCAGAGCCCACAGGCTTAAACTGTGACGGGCTAGATATTTCCTTAATGAATAATCAAACAATACTTAAAAACTATGACAATTTAACAGACGTATACGTACGTACGTAAGTACGTTGGTTTGCTCGTCGCAAATGCTAGTTGTCTTTAATATTAAGTAAAAATTTCCTTAAAAACGGTGTTTTTTCCTTAAATATAGGATATATTCGCACTTTTCAAGTCAAGTACCAAATTTCCTTCAATTTAGGATGATTATTTTTATGAGTGTATTATAAAATCTTCACTGAAAAAAAAATGTCTAAATGAATCACCAAATAACTTTAAGGTATTACAAAAATTCCAAAAATTTCATCGTGGAATTTCTACTTTTAAAACCGTAATAATGAAATATTAAAGTTGCATATTTTCTGCATACAATTTAAAAATGTTTAGTTATATATCTGCAGTAGGTAACACTTACCGAACGTTTTGCTTAGTCCATGCTTGGCCATTAAACTCTTATTGCGCGAATTTTCAATCAGACTGATGCAATTTTGTGCAGAACACCGTCGCTTCACGGCGCACTCAGCGCCAATATTTGCCATGAAAGCCTATAAACAAAAAAAAAAATATGAAAATATTAAAGCACTAAAATTTGAAATAGAAATATAGCGGCAGTGGAAAAAAATACTATAGGGTCGTAAGCAATTATCAAAGCGAAATTTCATGTGAGATGAACAAAAAATAAAAAAATAAAAAAGTGGAACCAGGATGTGTGCACAGCAACCAAAGCACAACCAAAGTACGCCCACTCTCAATTTACAGACATTGCATAGCAAAAAAAAAAACAAAAAGAATGCATAGCAAAATTTTGTAGTTGTGTGAGTGTTTTTGCGTCCTTTGCATATTTTGCACTTCATTTTATTTACAGTAGCAATTTAAATCGTCTAAGCCGTGCATTCATATTTCAGTTTAGGCGTCGATTGAGTTCGTGGCGTAATAAAGCCTAGAGCGAGGAATAAGTTGGAAGGGAGGGTTGTATTGTTGACCCTAAGGCCAAAAAAAAAACGTTATACTTTGTAAATATATAGATGCACATATATGAAAAAATTATAAAAAATTAATTGTGGAAAGAAGTGAGGGATGAGCTTTTTTCGAGCCTACTTCATGGTTTAGACAACAATTTCAATTGCACGACGGCACTGTCCGGAGGCTTAAATTAAAGTTGCGTGGCACGTAAAAAGTGTTTAGTCGCATAATTCAACATCAACTCCCTACCTGACCCTTTCAACCGCAGGCATCGCAAAGGGAATTGTGTTTAAAAAACTGCAGTTTTTAGTCGGAATAAAATTGTATTGTTTCGAGAACTAGGACCCGTACCGGAGTTATTGTTGTAATATTGTAAATTATTATCGTACCACACTTGGGACTCGTATATTAATTGGAACAAGGGATTCTGTGAATCAGCTCTACTCGACCTGGTAACAAAGATCGAATTGGGGCTGGAAGCCGAAGAGTACACACAATAAGAGTTTTTGCTGATATTGAGGGAGCTTTTGATAACGCAACTTTTGATTCTATGTGTTTGCTGACTGTGGAGCAGAAACATGGCATTTGCACCATGATCGTGGTTTGTGCATTAGCGTCAGGGAGATAACTCCAGGAGCTCTGCGGAAACACACAACAACACATCGTTAACAAAATTGATGCAAGATGCACTCTCTATGAACCCCAGCAAGACCACTATTGAATTGTTTGCGATGAAAAGAAAATTGAAAATCATCCACCTAGCGGCGCTTAGGGTCGTAAACTTAAGGCAATCCGAGGAAGTAGAAAAGCTGGGTGTAACCCTTGATAGAAAAATTACTTGGAGAGCTCATGTCGAACCGAAGGTGCTCAATGCTCGATGAAAGTTTTTGGATATTCAGACCAATCATCACGTTTCAATCATTTGAATTCAAGAGGTCTGCGTTAAACCGGCTACAAAGATGTGCGTCTGAATACTTGCTACTCCAGAATTTAACGATCCAAAAGGATGCAGCGAAAACTATGTGTGGGCTACTTTCTTTTGGATTGTGGCAGGCTGATAAGATCTCCGAACACAGAGAGTTATTTGTAGGGTTGTCAGAGCAATACCCTTTGTTTTAGTCCTTAAATGAGAAAGCGAGCCCGAGAGTCTTTTTTTTTTTGTTTTTGGTAGAAAGTATACCGAAAGGCTTCTTACAAGAGAAGAGAACAATGAACAGAACAATGTTTGAGGTCCATGTACTCTCTTGGGAGACTTGTGCAAACTTTTTACACTGACAGCTCCAAGCCAGAAAATGGAAATGGGGCTTTTTGGCTCCTGGATGGGGATTGTTTTTCTGGCTTAAGTACAATGCCCATGTTTTCCAATCGGATCGGATTCTACGGACAGGATAATTTTCGAAAAATGGCTTAGATACCACATCAGGGGCTTGGGAAACTACCCGGAACTCTTCAACAATTTTCCAAGAAACAAAGTTGAGGCTGAACTCTGTTGGAAAATGAAATAAGCTGTCACTCGTGTGGGTTGCGGGGCATTGCGATACTCAAGATAACGAACTGACTGGCGAATCGACTAATTCCAGGGGCGGTGAGGTACATCAGTAATGGCATGAATAAAACGCATGAAAAACCTTGGTGAACTACTGACACCTGCAAAACAACCAGGCGACAACCCGATATGCCCATCTTACCTGGATGATGAGGATAGCATAGTGCATTTCCCCTGTATTCATCCTTAGTTTGCTAGGAGCATATTTGGACAGACATATTGAGAATAAAAAACGTTAATTCTCTATCCCTTGCTAAGCTTCTCAGATTCATTGAAGAGCCTGGGAGATTTGTCGAGGAGAAATGGAGTCCCATCCTTTCCCTAATTCGAGAGCAGCTCACGATTTCCGGCTGATTTCATAAAAGTGTCCTCTGTGTAGCTCCCGACCATCCGTTTGAGAGCGAGCTAAAGTGAGCACCTCGTGGGGTCTTTCAGAGGTTTTCGGTTTAAGAGCCGATCAGGATCTGTAGGGGGGCGCTGTTGTGTACAGGGTTTGTGACTCGCCACTTAAAAAATATCAATGCAAAATTCCAGCAAGCCTCGGATGACATCTCCCTTTTTTAGATGCCGACTACAAGCAACGTATTAAGTACTATTATCTGAGGGCATTCACCTGGAATGGCCGGCCCCTTAATGGGGAAGGTACCTTTGCCCGGCTGGTGGATGTCCTCAAGAGAGTGAGGGCTGAGATCACCGCCATCCGGGAAATGAAATGGGCGGGGCAAGGTAAGAAAACCATTAGACATTGTGATGTCTACTACAGCTGTCATGTAAGGGAGCGCAAGTTCGGTGTTGGATTTGTGGTGTGTACAAACACACCGAGGACCGAACATCAACTCGGATCATTGGCGTCTAAATACACAACGATCGTTCTAAGTTGGAAAGTTGCAATCGCAAGAGGCAGTCGGGCGAACGGATGACCGCCTATTGGAATATAAGTGTGCTCTGCCTAATCCACAAGGGGGCGATTCTGTAAAATTACGCTGAGGAACGCGATTAGCGAAGTACCTGCTGTCATACATTCTGGTCTTGGCTCTCGTGTCACTGTTGGCAATTACAATTAGCTTGGAACCAGCTTTAACATCTACACCTATGTTATCAACATCAAAGTCCGACCGCGAATTACTCTTCTCAAAAAGTGCTACTTTGAGCTGAGTAGGCAAATGCGCAGTAAGGCAATCTCGCGACGAACCAAAACCACGTTCTATACGTCTCTTATTACGCTCGTGCTGTTATATGGCGCATCAACATCGAATGAGATGGACCTTGAACTAGTCGAGATAAAGATTCTCCGAAGTATTTTCCACGTGGTACCCGCTGGTGGTAGCAGAGTAAGAGCCTACCTCTATATTGTAAAAACCAGATGAAGGTTAAGTTAGGTTAGATTAGAACGGCTGCAACCATGCAAGTCCACGGATGTACACGCAAGCTGACAAAGCCCGTTGTGATACCGCTGAGGGGTGCCATGCGTTTTCTTCCGTCCTTCCCTTAGAAGGTGAACCAGCGAGTGGGCCTTACGTAGCACAGATGATCGGAAACGTTTGCCGAGCTCAAGTCGGCCAAACGTTTAGAAAATACCTATTTAGGAATTGGTTTCAAGTCTTGGACAGGGCGGGACAGTGGCAGAGATAGTGTTCGATGCTCTCTACTTCCTCTTGATCCCTGCAGTTTCGGCAGAAATCGTTAGTTATGCATCTCAATCTCTTCCCGCGTGTGCCCATAAGGCAGTGTCCGGTTATTACCGCAACCATTAGTCTGAGCGAAGGTCGGTCGATCAAGGCGAATCAGCGCTTTGAATCGCTTTAACTTATCTGGTAATGCGGCAGGTGGGTTCAATGGCCCAGCTGATATTCGCTTCCTCGGTGAGTTTTGTCTTTAAACTATGTTTGCAGGAGGTTAGAGGAATGCCCGCTTCTAGAGCAGCATTTATCATAGGTAATTCCGTTCCTTTTCTTGCCATCTCGTCTGCCGCACAATTAAGGGAATTTCTGCATTTTATGGCAACTTTGGACGCTTTCTTTCGACCAGATGTTTACTTGGCTGAGAGCATATTGTAGTAGCTCACGCAGAGCCTGCAGATGTTTACCCGTTTTTACGATTGCTACATCATCGGCGTACGCTACGACTTGGCAACCACTGCTCTTTAGATGTAGGACTATCCTTCATTTGGTGCCTCGTGTCGTGTCGTGTAGCCAGTTAGCAAAGCAAAGGAACAACTGATGTGATATATTGGGTTCAGCTAAAATCGCCTAGGCGGTTAGAGCACTAATTATGAAGAAGAAGGAAGAAAACTTACTGCAGTAGTTTTATGGTTATTTTTGAACGAAATAAATTGTGCTCCTTAAAATATGCAACATTCGGAAATTGAATTTTTTTAAATCGGCAGCTCTAACCCAGCAGACAATTAAGTAGGAACTTGACTCAACCATCATATAAATTTTGCAATTTTTTGACCAAGTGTTGGCAACGTGACCATTTGAATTTTCGGTCCTTAGGTTGAATCATAGTGAAAAGTTTCGGTTTCATGTTTTATTTCTTAGAACGTGCCTTAAAAGAAGTAAAACCTTAATTTTTGAAAATACTTTTGAGGTCGAGCATGGTTTGGAAACAAACTCAATAGCATGCTTCCCAGCAGAACTTAATAAACGAAGAGTCCAAAATCGTTTTCATTTAAATCATTCGCTTGCGGCTTACCATATATAATCTACTATCAATAATGAATTTGCTTTCAAGAGTACATACCTCAAATAGCTTACAGGATTCACTATCGCTGAGTCCCATTTGCAAGTACTTTCCAAAACTTTTGACAAATTCGCATAACGTTTCACATAGCTGCGTTTCCTTGCGTTGCGCGATGGTTTGTAAACAAGGCAACAAACGTATAGCGTACCATTTAATGTTGCGTTCTCGTATCTGTGGTGCATAATAGCCGAATAGATTCAAACAAATCCGCAACGATCTATAATTGAAAATGATAACAATACCCGTTAAATAATCAAATCGATTAAATTATTAAAATATTTATCTACAAACCGCTGGTTGCCATTTCGCTTGATCTCGCCATATAAATCCATCAGTATGCGACTGACACGCGTTTTTTCCAGCGCACGAAATATGCGATTTAGATTTTCCTCTGCGTTCATGCGCACCACAGGATCAAGATCTTCGCAAAATAAGAGCAACACTGTTGTGGCCATATTTATATGCGTGGCATAATTGATGTGTCCCGCTAGCCCCGGCGACATAATGCACTCGGCAATGTGTTGGAAGCAGGCAATCTTTTCTTTTTGGCTGTGCAAAGAAATTTGTTTAATACGAGGAGAATAAACAATTACAGGAAGCTTACCTGCATTCCGTATTGCGTAGCTGCTCAACGTATGAAGTGAATTGATTCACAATTGATTTATCCATATTTTGGAGTTGTTATTATTACAATAATGGAGTAGAAATTCTTACGCTTTTCACTTATTTACCCATTTTTCTTTGTTGCAAATAGCTAACTTTTCATAAGTTACATTAAAAATCTGTGAGTAATCCACAAATTGTTACACACCTTTTCGTGTTTTTAAACGATTTACGTTTTGTTCCGGTCATTCGTGGAGTTGCCACATCGTCCGGGTAGCGCTAGTACGCTATGGAATTTGGTTGATAGCAGGTTTGTCAGCTGTTCTTTGTTTACATTTATAAATTTAATTTATTTAATGCCGAGACCGCTTGTAGTGGCCCTTATCAAAGAACATCGATTACGAAGAAATTGAATCCCATTCCAACGTTCCTCTAATAGAAAATCTCGTTAAATTCAACATACCAGAAGTAATTTGACTTCTGCTAGCTGAAATTAAATCTGATTAGATCCAATTGATTCTTGTGTGTGTTGAATGGTTATACTATTTCTTTGTAATTAAATCTTTGATTTTATATACCTAAAAGAGTGAAATCAAGAATATAAAAAGTTAACATCATTTATGTCACCACTTTATATTAACTTTGTAAATTCAACTTGCTTTTATCTGTCTTGTTTACTTCTCACTCGTTTTGCTAATAAAAAAAATGGGGTCAATCCCGCTAAAATATCAACTTTTTCATTCGGTTGTTCGTACGTGGTCTAATGTAATTCGTTTGCGATCGTTTGAAAATGCGAAACGTTATTGGCATGGAATTTTTTTATTTTTTTGCAACAAATTTCGAAGTCCTTGCACATTATTATTTATATTTTATCATAGTCTGACGAAAAATTCTCCTGGATTTAATATGGGGGTTTTATAAGAAAACTGATTTTTATTTCTGATTTTGAATCTTTATTGTACAATATATAAATGCTCTGCTCACTTGCCACACGCTCCAAGCATGTGCGAATATTACCATTTTTTAAGCGTGCTTGATACGCTATTTAAAAAAAATACTAATAATATTATCCTTTACCCACTCGCATTTGGAGTTTCAGGTACGAAGAAAAACCACAAAATTCAATGCCAAACTGTCATACACCGAAATTATTCTCCGTAATGAGAGTAAAACGAGAGTATCAACCAATAATTACGGGAACACAGAAAATATTTGTCTTGTAAAAACTTAAAACAGTTTTCTTTCAAATTAAGCATAAAGGCGAAAAAATTTAAATAATAATTATTGCCTTTATAAAGCCAAACAGTCTTGAAGTATAATATTTTTACAAGTGAAGATTTCATGTTTCATTTTTATTTCCTGTAATTTTTTTTTTTTTTTTGCTCAAATGCTTTGAACTTTTTGTTAACTTTAGTGTAACATTTCTTTCTTTCATTTTTGCAGCAACTAAACAACTAAATTTGTTTTAAAATTAGCTTGAATGGTCGTTCTTGTTGAGATTTTGTTACAAATATTTTTGGGAAGAAGATGCCTTTATTTAAGTAGGGCAGAGATGCAAATTTCTTTCTCTGTTCAGTAAAACAAATATTTAAATTTAAATTTTTAAATTTAAAACTACTTATCCGAATTTTGGCTGCAGTTTTGAAATATGTATCTAATTTTTTTGCATTTCCACCTTTTTTACTGGAGATGACGAAAAGTTTGTTTCACACAACTACCTCTCGATAACAAAGGGGGCTTTAACTAATAAAAAACCATGAAAAATTAAAATCTTACATTGTCTTAGACTGCAGCAAACTGATAAGCAGATAATTGAAAAAAACTGTGATATTTTATTTGTCGATAAAATACATTTATCTACATTTCGTAGGTTTTTCGGATATTTTAATGATCAGAGTTGCGACAACACTGTTTGTGGATGCATTACACTAGTGATGTTAGCCCGACATAAATTTTGCTTTTGTATTTTCTACAGAAATTTGATTCACCGGAAGATATGTCTAACGATTTTATTTTTTAAACGATAATATTGATTTTTGAGCTCATGGCCAGTATAAGGAAAAGTACATTGGAAAAAAGACAGCCAAAAGCAACAGCAACTTACATGCCAGCTGTGGTCCATTGTCTTCGCACTTGTCCTGCAAGTTGTAGGTTATGGGTTCGAGTGCCGGTGGAGTCATGAAAGAAATCAGATTAAATTAAAAATACACTTTCGTGTTAATTATTTGTATTTAGATTTGCCCAAGTAATTTAGGTAATAATTTGTTTCCGACTTAACTAATGGAGTTAACAACACTGTTATCCAGTAAATAATGAAACGCAGTGGCAATGAAACACGTAAACAACTAGAAATGGGCAAATGAACATATAATCGATATATTTCGTATCGGTTTAAGTAGAGTAAACTGTATCGAATTTTTACCATATCTGCATACGTATGTAATTACATTAGGCTGCTTAACTATCAGAGTTACAAAATTTATTACGTTTCAAGATTACTGTAAAAATTTTTCGACCTTACACAAAATTTCGAATTTATTTCAAATAGGCTGCTAGGAAGTGAATATCGAATACCGATATTTCAGGATTAAAAGCAAATGTATCCATTATTTAAAAAAAAATATCGATATTCTGGACAGATGATTAAACCCTAGCGTAAACAACTTCAATTTCTGAAGACAAAAAAAAAGAAATAATCCTGGAAACGCCAGCAAATTGTTGCCTTCATAATAAAACACTCGTTTCGTATCTCTTGGAGTTGGAATATTTATTTTTACCTAGCATCGTAAATCACATCGATTTCAGGAGACGAACGCAAGGCGAACGTGTGCACGTTTCAATTGTGTAGAAAAATAAGAATAAAGTTCATTTGGCAATTTGTTTGCAATGAGTTTCAAAGATATCCAGTTTGTAGATGTATCGCAAATGGGCAAACCAAAGCAGAATTGTATGTAGATTTATTTACTTAACTTCGAGTAATTCTAACACCCACCAATTCCAGGTTCAACAAATAATACTTTGAAAAGAAAGTGTTTTCAAGTGACTAAAATATACGATGATACTCGCGAAAGGGCGATATTAACACCAATTAAAAAAATAGAACTGAAAGTAACTCAAAAAACTATTAACGAAGGTAGGTTGTATTTAGCAAATCCTTTGGTGTATTAAGAAATATATATTAGTCGAGGTTTGCATTGCGGTCTATACCTACTTGCTCTGTTGTGTCCTCTTTCAAAAGTTATTCGTTGAACCCAACTCAATTCGAACTCTATTTGTTGGCGCTCTATTAGATATAATCGAAAATCATGAGCTCATATGAATCTATGATCGAACGCTGAAGGAAAGTTTCATGTTCAATTGAATTCCGGGAGAGGTGGAGGGGGCTTGGATGTAAAATATTTTCCATCAAGTTCAACTCGCAATGTTTTCGCTAAATTAGTTTCTAATTAGTTTAATATAGTGTCTTGTATACATATTATATATATTATGTATAACTATTTGTGGTGGCTCTAGCTTAAGACTGAGCTATGTTAGAATGATGTTATAATAAGCACATATTTACTAATTTTTTTTTTTTTATCAATGCTTAATTTATTTTCAGAAATTTTAGATACCTTAAAAATGGTTTTGACTAGCCAGGATATCATAGAGAAGCGATTATCTGCCATCGAGTGCTTGGTAATTAAGAAAATCAAATAATAGTTTTGATGCTTATTAGAATAATAAAAGAAAAAACATTACAATAGATTTCAGATAACTATGAGACCTTGAATTCTAAGCTGGATACCATTCAACTAAATGTAAGTTATACATTACACCTTAAACTACTGCTTGTTAATATTATATTTCTTTATAATAATTGCTAGCAAGCTGTGCTCAGTCAAAACCAGGAAAACTTGGCAGAAAATTTGAAAAAGATAGAAGTTAATGTAAGTCAAGTAAAACAAAGCATTGCGCATATATATAACTCAATTTTAACTAGGAAAAAAATTTTACAGTTAGCTGACAAGGGTTCCGTAAAGGCGCAGACTAAACTTTTGCACGAATGCAAAGTTGGCATGAAAAAATTAGAAGAGTCGGTTTGTCGCATGTCGGGCGACATTGACGATGAAGAAATGGATGATATCGCAAAAGCATTGCCTTTACAATCAGTCAATGAAATTGTAGAAGTGGAAAATAAACTGAAGAGTACAGAGTATGCCCAAGCCATGGTAATTAAATAAGCATTTGCTTTAGGTTTTTTTTTTTAGCTACTTCACTCCTCTAATTTCTATAATATGTAATTTTTTCACAGACCGCATTCTTCAATAAACTGAAAGGCGCATCCGAAGATGTTAGCAGCGTTATACGCTATATATTTACGGATGAAGTTCTGGAGCTATATAACTGGGATGGCAGGTGGGAAAAGCTACCTCTGAATAAGTTAAATTTAGTTGGCACAATTCTTCGAGGTACATATTAGTTGTTATCCAATAGCATTGATATTTTTAATCCAGCATCAATTTTTCTTTCAAATTAGATGTGTTTAAAAATCAAGGAGCTTTTCGCTTTGATAAAAGTATGAAGAAATCGATTGAACTCAGCCACCATCGCGCGAAACAAAAAAAGTACGTGGAAAGAAAAAATAAAGTAAATATTTAAATTTAAGTACAATACCTCCAATTACTATGTATTTTGGATTTTACATATCACTTAAGAAGTATTTTTATTTTGTAAAGTTATCTTGATTGAAAAAAGGTCTTAACAAATACAATTTTGTTTTTGTTTTTGAAAATCGTGTTTTCTTGTACTGTAGCCTGTAGTGAAAATTAGGTTTGCTGCGCGCGCTCTGGGTTGTATTCGGTAGTTATAGAACACATCAATTCACTCTCAGAAAGCACCAAGAATGAGCAGAGCATGAGTACTGTCGTTCCCACGGTTCCCAGTCGGTTTTACGATACCGGAAGGACCCGGATTTAGATCCGGCTAAGGACTGTCACTTCAGCAGCATTCCCCAAAATTTTATGGGGAGTGTTTTATGCTGTTACAGCAACAACAATAACAGCAGAGCGTGAGGAACGCTAAAACGAACTGTTTCATAAAATTTGGTTGAGAAAAATGATAAAACAATAGCTTTATGTATAATTTCCGTATATTCTTTGTTTATACATTTAGCAAATAACAACTTTTTCAGAAACTCTAGAGCAAAGCAACATTTCTTTTGGAGGGGAAGTTGCAAACTCTTTTTTGAAAAGTCTTTACTTGTACCAACTACGAAAAGTAGTAGATCACAAAAATGTGTGAACAAAATTGACTTGTTCAAGTAAAAATCCAAAAACAATATTTCCCAGATGGGTCACAGGGACAGTATTCATGAGGGTACTTAATTTTGGTATGGTTATGAAGTTTCAATTTTGCCCCTTTGTATAGCTTTTTAATCGTATACTTTTTAATGTACAAAACATAAATTTTAAGTTATCCATTTCGGTATTTTCCTAGGATCTCCCAAGCATTTCATAATAGTAATAATAATATGTGGCTTACATCAGCTCGATCTTTGGCCGAACTTCACCTACAATTTTTGGTATGCGCCTTGATGTTGTACCATAAATTGAGGGACCCACAGGTCCAGGTGTTTCATGACAAAAACACACTCGGAAGTTTGCCGAGTGGCGACCGCTGTTAGAAAAACTTGTCTCTATAATTTTTGATATTACTTGGCCCAGGACACACCAAATGCAATGCGAACACGCTACATTCGTTCAAATTACTAACTTAGTGACCGTCGTTTATTATCTATGGTCGTTTGACTTATAGACCAATGGCCGAGGCAAAATTATGTCAGGTGGTTTTGAATGGCCAACAACAAAATTATTCTACGGCTTGAACTGTCAAAATTTATATGTATGTATTTTATTTTTGCTTTCATGGCTTCAGCCAAGACGTATTCAATAGCAACAGCGAAATCATTCACAAAACTTATGTACATGAGAAAATAGAAAATAAACTAATATGCAATGGTGAGAAAACCCGGTTTTTACAATATTAGCAAAGTTTTTTAAAAACTTTTTTTTTATTTTGTTAATTTTATGTACAAACATAGTTTTAAACTTAATAAAAAAAATTATGAAAACTCAACAAATTTTCATAAAACTGTTAACAAATTTTATAAGGGTGCAATTTTATAGCTTATTTGATTTCAGTATAAAAAGTTGCCTAGGTTTATCAGCAAATTTTCATAAAATTTTTAAATATTAATTCAAAGGGTGCAATATAATAAGCTTTAAATTATTTAATTTTAGTATAAAAAGGTTCAAAGACTAAAAATAAATAAAAATTATAAAAAATTTACGGTAGATTCTAGCCACTTCAAACTTGTACTTTATTGTTCCATAATTAAATAGGCTTGAAAGTCATTCTTCGAAGAAATTTATATGAAAATTTGTTCAGTTTTTCTGAAATGTATATAAAGTTTCAGACTTTAATTTAAATATTTTTTGTTTTGTTATAGTATGAACTATAGTAAAGATCATTATTCGCCGGTTTTGCTCGCCGGTGTAAACAATTTGTTATTTACAAAATCTAAAGTTTGATTGTAAATAAATATTCATTTTGACAATCCATACACAAAGGCAGGGCCGTAGCGAAGGTGGGGCCCCCGCGACCTAAAAAAAAAAAAAAAAAAAAAAAAAAGGTCATCAAAAATTTTTCATCATTCGCCAGTGCACTTGCATTTTGCTGAATTGGAATTGTGAACGTAAACAACACGAATCAGCTGCGCGTTATCAAGCACCACTGCGCCTGCTCTTTTTCCGGCTGAATTCGCATGCGATTTAGATAAACGGCATTGCAAGACGCAAGCGAGACGTTGAACGTCGTGCTCGCATCTCAGAGCTAGCTGCTGGGGAGCATGTGCATTGACGGAATGCGTGGTACTACATTTATAGACGCGTCTGGGTCTTGTTCTTTTTGATTTCGGAGATGACCTTTTTTTTTTTTTTGTTTTTTTTTTTGCTCTTCAAATTACAGGGGCCCCCGGAAGGTTCGCCCCGGGGCCCCCGCCGTCCTCGCGACGGGCCTGCACAAAGGTCATGATTCAATAATGAAAGGTTTGATCTATAAAAACAGCTAAAACTGTGTTACTTCTTTGGAAATTTATGTATGACTCTTATCAAATATTTTTAAATAGTAGTGAAATTCAAAAAAAAACACAAAGAAAACACTAATTCAGCTGTGTTTTTGTTTAATTCGCTGACATTTTTCCTGAAAAATTTAAAAATTTGAGTAAGTATTTTATAAAAATGTAAATATGTGGTTTGATGTATTTACCACTATGGTCCACTTGCGAGAAATCAGGTTATCTATTTACCTCAAAGTTTACCGGTTAAATTGATAAATTTGCTTGCATAGCAGAATGTTAGGCATCTCAACTCAGAGTTAAAGACATACATATTCAAACTAGCAATTATACAGGGTTCAATTTTTAAGGTTGCCCTATTCAGTTATAAATAAACAAAAAAATAAATTTGTCAAAGAAATTTTTTTTTTAAATAAACGAAAATATTTGAAACAAATGGCTTTTTTTCGACAATAATGAGAACACATTGACTCCAACTCTTTTAACAGAGCTTTGGCAAAACGAAGCGATCACTTCCACGAGATTAGAGAACAAGCATACCGAGCATTTCGTTGTTGTGCCTCCAAAAATTATTTCGATTTTAAATTTCAATAAATTCCAAGGCGAATCCATACAAGGTGGTGTTATAAATACAACTACAAAATTCCTATGTATTTTGTTTTTGTTTCTGCGTAAGAGTTGTCAAAATTTAAATACATTTTGTTTTTGCTTTTATGGCTTTTGAAGGCTCATACGCAAAAGCAAAAACAAAATACATGTGGTGAATAAAAAAAAAAAACAAATCAGCTGCTCTTATGCCATCACCTTCTATAAATTCGCCTTGAATAAATTCATAAAATTCAAAGACAATATCAAAAACGAAATGTACGTAGCCCGGGTTACTGGATTTATTTGTCGCAAGACAATGTCTGGGTTAATGAAAATATAACTCTGAGTTACTTATCTCTTTATCTATAAATTAAGCTCTGGATTTTCCGCAAGTGGGCCTAAATGTATCAGCAGGGAAGCGCCTATTCTTTCAACCAAATGCGTTAATGATTGATATAAAGGAGAATAGAAAATAGTTCTATGGTCTTTGACGATGGCAACAATTCATTTGATTTTAATAAATAAAACAGAAAGACTGTTGACTTTTACGAAAAACTTTTGTTAGTTAGAAATGCCGTCAAAGGTTTATGGTGACGAAGCAAGAATGATGGAATATAAGATTGCGCCTTCTCGCGACGAAGTGACAGATCTCGCCGTTAGTAAACAAGAATACGGGAGAGAGATATTTGAGTAATGTCCAGTATTGCAGTGAAAAACTTGTTTTAATTATTCTAAAGTGTAAAACTATGGATTTATTTGCAAAGTTTGAATAAAACAATTTGCAAAATACTAAAAAAAGGTGGCTCTTTTTTCTAATTTGTGAAAAAAACTTTGTCTAGTTGAAGTTGGGAATTGCCAAATTCGGCAAAACCAAAGTAGCATTGCCTCTGAAGGTGTCAACTTTTGCATTCAGTACACCGTGGTAACGAAGTATGCAATATATGTGGCCCACACAACTGCATTTAAATAATAATTAAAAGTTTTTCTTTGTAAAGCAAATTACTCGAGAACGCTTGACCGCATTAGGTAAATTATTTTCATGAAACGTCCTTTATAATCCGAGTATGATCATAGAGAAAAGAAAATTGAAATAATTACCGCTAAACTCGCAAAAAATAAAATAATCGAACAATTTTTGTACGAAAATTCAGTCACACGCTCGAATAGTAGCCAAGTTTTGCGCAGAGGAGAGACATTTACTGCTATAGGTTTTTTGTTTGTTTTACATCACAAACTGTCCCCAGATATGCGTAGATTCAAATATTCAAATATCGGGTCTTGCAATAGGAGCGTACAAAAGTTTTTTTAAATAAAGCAAAAACGGTTTGGGATATGAATTAAATTCTGTATTCCTGTGAAAGTTCATTCGATGCCATTATGTATGGAACTTGATTTCTTTTGCATGGGCACCACGGACACGCTTGCAGAAGTCCAGACGCTGAACCCAATTTTCGACGGTTTTCAAGCATAAATCGGCCGATACTGCTGCAATTTCACGTTCGATATTCGTACGAAGTTCATCAATCGTCGCTGGTTTGTTGGCATGGACCATAGACTATAGACTTGACGTAACCCCACAGGAAATAGTCTAACGGCGTCAAATCGCACGACCGAGGCGGCCAATTGACTGGGCCATTTCGTGAGATAACACGTTCACCAAACTTGATTTTCGATAAATCGATTGTGACATTCGCTGTGTGGTTTGTGGCGCCGTCCTGTTGGAACCACATATTGTCCAAGATCATATCATCCAATTCGAGCCAAAAATATTCGGTTATTATTGAGCGGTAGTGATTCCCATTCACAGTAACGTGCCGGTCTTGATCATCACAGAAGAAGTACGGCCCAATGACGCCGCCGGCCCATAAACCGCACCAAACCGTAATTTTTTCGGGATGCAATGTTGACTCATGAAGTACGTGTGGATTGCTGCCTGTCCAATAACGCATATTTTGCTTATTGACGAAGCCATTCAGCCAGAAATGAAGACGACCATAAATTGGACGTAGCGCTCTTAAAGTTGAGGCCATTGACTCCGAATTTCGGTAGTAAATTTTAATAATTTCGACTCGTTGTTGGATCGTATATCTTTCCAGGATGAAATGGCAAACCTTACTGAAGAGAAATGTCAAAAGAGCGGGGAAAAATATGGCGTCGTTTGCTGTCACTATCGGTCTACTTTTATAGCGTCCCTATTGCAAGACCCTATATAAACATATCATTTTACGATTATGCTCTTACAGTTGTATTGTTTACTGTCGTTGCCATTTTTTTTTCAACATTCAACCAAACGCTGTCTGTCCTGTCAATCAAATGCAAATAATTAATTATTTTCTTATTTTTCCACAAGTACGCAACGCAATGTTTTTCAAATGCAGGCTGAGAAATTCTGATAGAATATTTTTGCTGTTTGTATGTTTGTTGTTGTTTTTGTGCTTATGTGCCAATAGCTTATTATTAAATATGCAATTTATAAAATTCAAACAATTAAAAAAATACTAATTACCGGAATGCTGTCGCCGAACTTATTGATAAATAAGAAATTGAAAAATCAGCTTACTAAATTACACAGTTTGAAAATTTGCATCCATTAAACGAGTTTACATCTAGTTTCCACGGCAATCTGTTCTACGATACTGGAGTGACCGGGATTACTTATACATATATGTTTTATGTTGTTACAACAACAACAACTATTACCTTATGAAATGTACTCAGTTACAAAATTATTTTGTCTTAATTTGTGGTCGCTGTGTACGAAAACGAGTTCCATTAATTTTTTCAAGCGTTTTCAGCAATTGGCAAAGAACTAGTTTGTTTTTTTTTTGTTTCTCAGCAGCTGTTGCCCAAAATTTATTTTAATATAAATGAATTCGAGTTTGTTTCTTAAGTCCTTCGTTTTGTTCATCCTAAGAAGTGCCGCTTGAAAAAAAATCTTTGGTATTCTTAAAACTGCAATATGTACAGTGGTATTTGGCTTCTAGAATGTAGAAAGTTAATAACATGAAAAAAAAGATTTACAGTTTTAAAAATTTTTGCATGAAAAGAGGAAAAGCAGGAGAACAGGCAATGAGCATATCCAAAGAAAAAATTCTTAAAATTGAGACAGAATTTCTATAGGAAAAACTATATCACTCAAATTTTTTTTCTATATTTATTTCACAATTTAATGTTTCACTGTTGGTTCGGTAAAATTTTCGCACATTGTTTACTGAACTGAGTTGTATTGCATTTTTCGTACTGAATGTTTTACTGAACTTGCTGGCCCATCCTAAAATACTATTGAGATATTTTCTTTCACACAACAAAAACAAAAACTATACTCTTTTGTGTAATTTTTTACAACAACTAGTTAAAGGGTCTATATTTTTATGGGGTTTCTACTCATATTTGGTGCCACATCCGATTATTCTTCCGAATAAGTTCTATCTATTTTTTCAGTCATTTTATAATCAAAGCTAAAATCATTTTAGGATCATATATCTGATCATGTTTGTCTTCTATGTGCCCATTTTACTATCATATTACTTGTCGTTTTGGGATCATCTAGAAAGTCATATTAAATTGTTATGAGGTAACTTAATGAACATATTAGTTTTCATACATCCAGTCATTTTTTATTATATTTTTTTTTATTGCATTGTTCTTGTCATTCTTGACTACTTTCAATATTGATAAAAGGATTTGGAACAAAAAATATAGACCAAATTTTGTCACCGTTAAATATAGTGTAAAAAGGTGATCAAAAAATAATTATGCATTTTGGATTCTCAAACTACGACCATTTTCTTGTTATAACAAACGAATGTAATCAAGAAACGAATAGCCGCATATCGAGCGACGGGTGAATTAGTTTCAATATAATCTAAGCCATATTTTTGGCCGCAGCCCCTGGCGGCAAATCGGGCGAAAAGTTTACGAAAGCTTTAAGGGTTAATTCGATTAAATTATTATGTTAACTGGAATATTACCATGCTGGTTTGAAACGCGAGTGGTTTATGGAAAATATTTTTGATGAGAGTTGCCACTTGTTTAAAAGGGTTAAATTAATTAACTGAAGTGCTAATTTACTGGTTTTAAATGAAATAGGTATACGAAATCCGAATCTCGAAAATATTTTTGAGTAAAGTTGCCACCTGTTTTGAAAATTTAATTTAAATTAAATTAATAATTCTTATAAAATATTACATTAAATGTATCAAACTGAAAAAATTTTGAGATGAATTTGCTTAAGAACATTTTTAACGAGGGTTGCCACCTATTTAAAAAATTAATTGCAAATAAATTAATATGTTAAATGAAATACCACAACACTGATGGGAAACGAAAGAAGTTTTAGAAAGTTTAGTTTAGAAAATATTTTTGAAAAATTAGCTTCAAAGAAATGACAACAACATGACGTATATTTAATGTATTTATTTTTTATAGCTTTTTCTCTTTGAGAGCGAATGAAGGGGTTTTAATTGAGTTTTACATGTACATGGCAACTATATAAATGAAGAATATGGAGTTCTATCGTCATATTTTTTTTTTTCTTCACGACAGAAAAATGCAAATTTTCCACAGTGTTGAAATTTTATGATTCAATGCCGTTTATGGCAAATGGTGTTAAATGCAGATTGTTATGTTACTTATAGCGATTTACTAATGATGTGATTTACTAATGTCGTGGGTTCTTTGACGCTTACAGATGGAGATATTCCTGTTGATATTAAGAATCTTAAATATTCTTGTTAAACTGTTGATGACTGCATTTCTATTATCTGGTTAAGGAATTGCTTGCCTTTGGTTGAACCTTTGAAATTTATCTTTAACAAATCTCAATCTTCGGACACCTTCACTGACAATTGGCTGCTAACGTCGACCACGCGGACATTTAAAAGTGCAAACGAGAGTGATGTTAACAATTACCGACCTATCTATGAGTAAACTATTAACTTTTTCATCAGACGAGCAATCCATTTTTTCGGTTTTAAGAAAGACCAATTTTTTGTTGTTGTTGTTGTAGGCATTAGTCATGCCCTGTAAAGAGCGGATTCACCCACGGTCATTGCCGTCAAACTCATGTAGGAGGAGGCCACGGAAACGTGCTGCTTCAACAAGGTCGGACCAGGCGGAGCGAGAGGTTAGATGAGTTGGTCTGAGAGGGCAGGTGAATAGGTGAATGGTATCGTGCGGAGAATCTCCACATGCCGGACATGTGTTTGATATGCTGGGGTTGATTCTGCATAGGTGGACTTTATCCAGATCTTAATTGGGCCAGAGTAGCGTGGGACTCGCGAGGCAGCAGGGACTCGTCATCTGCAATTGGTGGTGGTTGAACTCCTAATACGGCATTGACAAGGCGAGAGTCGATGAGTCTCTTTGAGGATGTTGCTTGGGACCCGACGGTACGCCTCCGGATCCAGCGGTAGCGTTATATACGCTGAATTTCGTTCTTCAGTTCTAGGAGGTGTCTTCTCATGTGCTTGGAAGGTGGTTCATCTGCATGGAGATGCCTATTTGGGTGCTCCAAACGGTGACACCCAGCAAGGAACTGCTTGCTGAGCATGAGATTGTGCTCATTAACGCGGGGCACTTTGGCCACTTGATGGAGATGTTCCTCAGGCGACATCAGCAGGCATTCCCTCGCCGTGCGGAGTGCGGCGTTCTGACAGGTCTGCAGATTCATCCACTGCGTCCTGCTGGTTCCCGGCGACCACAGTGGCGCAGCATACTTTTTTACCGGCCAGCCAATCGCCTTGTATGTTGCCAACTACGTTTCTTTGTCTTTGCACATTGTTCGCGATTGCGGTAGTGTGCGCAGAGAAGGAGAGCAGGCTGTCAAATGTAACCCCAAAATCCTTGATGTTCAGATCCAGCCTGACCTCCTTCGCTCAGGTGGTAAGGAGGGTCTCTGAGGACTTTGTAGGGGACAATCTTCGGTATTATTTGAGCCTCTAAATAATACCGATGATTGGCGACGACACAGGTAATTCGCGGTCCACCGGGAAAGCTAATGGCTTACCGTGTCAAAAGCCTTTGACAGGCCCAACGCTACCAGGACGGTTCTCTCGCAGCGTCGGTTCTGGTTAAGACCGCGTTTCACCTGTGTGTGTATGGAATTGAGTGCTGTTGGTGTACTATGCACTTTCCGGAAGCCGTGTTAATGCTTAGCCGAGTCCAGGTGGTGAGTTCAGTACGGGTGTGTCTTTATCATTGGCGAAAGCAGGGAAATAAAATTAACTTGGACAATATCTTCGCACAATGCTCTCAAATAAAGTAACGTTTTTAAGCGTCTCAAAAATAGGCCAAAGTTGTTACATCTTAGCAGCTTGTAAAGTTCTACTTACCTCGATTGCAATGTACGAGCAGCAAAGAAAGAATCGCTTTTTTTTTATTATTTTATTTAAATTTATTTGATTTGACTTTTACATACATACAGCATGAACTATGATTTTCACAAATACATACGCATTTAAGAAGTGTACATGTATTTTTAAATATATTTTACATAGTTATATTTCAAAAGTAATAATTAGAGTGAACATAAATATAATTTTCATATTTGAAGTGCCAAAGAATTTTAAACCCAATAACAGTAAGTGCTTGTATATTTTATAACTTTATAATTTCAAAAGTTTCTTTATTTAAAACAAAAAAAAAACAAATAAAAGAAAATTAATTTAATCACAGTCCATTCGTGTTAGATAAGGTGAGCTAAGAAACTACACGCGAAGTAGATAAAAAAAAAGTGTGATCGATAATCGTTATTAGATAAATTGAAACAAGTGCATCGATTGAATGAATATATCTCGATTTATTACAAAAATGCATTGCAATTACATAACATTGACTTCAAAAATGGACGGAAAATGTGTTATTGGAGTGGACAGTGCCACAAGGAGAAAAGACTAGTCGAGGAAGAAAACACAGTATACAACAGGTAGATATAAATTACGATATTTCGACTAATTCGTTGTTGTATTATATTATTTTTGTTCTTGTTGTTACATCAATATTTTTAAACTAATTTGTGTGAAAATTGCATGTACAATTATTTACAAAGGCGGTTATTAAATTTTTCTTAGATAATTAAAAAAAAAAACAAAAATTAAAAATACAACCTAAACCTTATAACATAACTACTAAACTAATAACTAAAGATATTTCATTTAAAAAAACAAAACAAAAAATATGTTTATAGCGAAAACCCCTTTAGAGAATGAAAATCTTGCGCGCACACAGACATACAATTCAAAAGGCAGACTTATATGTGTATGTATGTATGTGTGTACATATGTCCTATGTGTTAAAAAAAAAACAAAAACTATACAAATAAAAAGTAAAAGTTGGAAACTTTACCAAGAAGATAGTTGAATAGATTAGAGTTAATTTTATGTTTGGCTAGCAAGGGGTAAGTCCTAATTGCCGCAGGATTTAAAGAGGATTCAAGAAGCAGTTTGCTACGAAAGTGTTGAAAATATAAATTTACGAAAAAAAGCTGATTTACATAGAGATTGTATTCTCATACAATTTTTTTTTGTATTCTTTCTCTCAGCAAGCAAATGAAGTAAGTTCAACGGTGTGTGTAAATGTGTGGGAAATAAACTAGATAATATACTAAATATGAATTAATGCTATATTTAGGACAATACCCCTTAAACACTTACAAATATATATCTGCTATTTTTTTTTTGTGTACGTTCCTTTATATTGTATATAGCACGCTCTAAACCTACAACTCAGCTATATATAAATTGATTGACATTCCATGTACATTTCTACATTCAACATACTTTGTATAAGGTCTTATGTGCAATCTATTAATCATATATGTATGTTTGTCATACAACTGGGCTGTCAAACATCCCATCCCATCAACCTTCTTCTTCTTCGTCACATGCTTCTTCTTTTCATTTCTATACAAATTCTAGTATCGTAAATTAAAAACAAAACAAATTCTAAATTAATTTGTTATCCCGATTTGTTACCGTAGCCGTTGGCTGCTCTTTGCCATATTATCCACGTTTTGCTCGTAGCACCAACAGTGTCAGTATCAGAAAACCAAAGATCCAACCTAGCGTACTTAGAAAGCCAGAGTACACAGCCTTTTCCGTGATTTCCCAGCCGCGCGTCAATATCGAGCGCAGTGATGTGGTAGCTAATGTCAGTGGCAGGCAAAGCGAAATGTATCTATAAAATAAATCAATGAACGATCAGCGAGAGCGTGGGTGAAAGAGATAGTTAATATATGAAAATATAGTAGCCGCACAAGGATGATAGAAAATACAATATTGCGCCTGGCTCGAAACGCTAGTGCTCTCTTTGTCGATTTGACAGCATTCACCCTTTCGTAGTTTTCTTTTATTTTACACAAACAAAAATGCTAGCAAAACTTTTAATCATTCTGCCATTTGCTCGCTTCTTCTGCGCATCTTCCTTCCTCTTCTTTTTTTGGAAATCTTTCTTTTGCTCACTCATTCTCTAGCTTTTATTACGCCACTTTGAGTTGCTCCCAACGTCGAAGCCGCAATCTTGTTTTCTATCATTCTTGGTTGGTCACACATTTCTAGTACAATTTTTGCTTTCACTTACCGCAACACGATGGGCATACCCTCGATGGGCCAAATTACACCGGACAATAGTAGCGTTGGATAGAATGATCCCAACGCCAATTGTATAGCGTTACGTTCCAGCTCACATACCGATGAGATGAGGAAGCCAAAGCACATGCCGCAGAGGCCCTGCAACAGTGTTATTACGACGACCCAACAGAGATCGCCATTATTTGTTACACCAAAAACGACCAACATGAAGATTAGCACAAGCGTTGTTTGGCCGCACATAACGACGAATTGGGTGATGACGTGCGAAAAGAGAATTTCGCCAGGTGTAACGCCAGCGACCCAGGAGCGATCGAGCAGTCCCTGGAAATGAAAAGACAAGAAAGTAGTAGAGTTATTTGTTGAAGTTTTAGGTAAACAGAAACTATTATTTACTTAAAGTATAAGCGCGATGCGATTTATTTACCAATAGGAATAGAACATTTACGAACATCTTACGAAATTTAGAAAAGGAAGCAGTTTGGAGAGTTCCAAATTTTAAATTTTTACGAAAGTTTGTATCAGCTATAACTTAAAATACTGGGGGCATAACATAAAATATGCTCTGGGATCTCCGATACCAGCACAGAAAATTCGCACTATGCCTTCTCAGAAAATCGAATGATCGATGATGATATACGTGTTTTGTCAAGTAACTAGTAGAAGTCTTCTAAAGGGCCTGCGAGAGAGAAACAACTATCTTTTGGATTGCCCTTTGTCCTAAAGATTTATCCTACTTTCTTAATATACTTTCAATGTTTCGCAAATAGGCTCTCATCCACGCAGACACTTTTGGTCTCACGCTTATCAGAACTTTCGTTGTGATTGAAACATGACCTTGTATTCAATACGGTCTTGTTTGGTTATGGATTTTTAATGAGCTCAATAGAGGTTTAGAATCAGCCTTGAAGTCGGTTGATATGATTCGGTGACTCTAAATTCAGTCAGAAATGATAACTTTTGTATTCTGTCGTGTTTATAACAAAATGTTTAATATGAATCGTTTCAGAAAAAGTTACCGACAGAGCAAACTGGCAGATCAGGATTTTGGACTTTACACAAATATCGTCCTCCATATCATAAATCTATCTTTATGAATCACTTATAGAGGCGGATAAGATCGTAGCTATTTTCTGCTTCCGAAACTTAAATTTTTTACTGCTTTGTACAAGCAATGATAAATTAACTTTTCGAAATTGTGCCAAATTTCAGAAAAAATTTACCAAATGTTACAAATTTTTTTTTATTTAGCTTATAATTAAATATTTAAAAAACATTACGAAAATAAAGGAAAATAAAAATTACAAGTTCATTTTTCCAAAGAAATCTAACTAAAAATTTCAGGGAAATTTTTCGGAGGAATTTCGAAGTTCGATTTAGCCGGTATTGCAAATACTTAAAGTTATGAGTATCATAAGATATTTATGCACATATGTATGTATGTACTTTTACATACATATAGGAACTTTAGAAGGTACGGTTTTATTATTTCTAACGAGACTTCTTCTTCATTAGGGAATTGTAGATAGACATAGAGCGACAAATAACTGTTCACCTCCAAATATGTATATAAACTTAACATGCAAATAAAGGACTCGAACAGAATTTGTTTAACTTAGTTCCCGAAGGTGTTAAGAGTAATAAGCCCAAATAAATACCCAAATTTAAAGAGTAGCCCAATTCGCTTCCAAAAATTCGATTTTCACAACATCGTTATATTCGATGCAACAATTGCACCAAAGAGATCTATGTTGTGTCAAAATACTTTTCGGTTTCAAATTTGACCAAAAATGCACATATGTGGAAACTTTATCATTTCTGCTTTGTAAAACCCGTTTGAGGAAGACAAAGTAAGTACGAATGAATTACTGACTTTTGTTATTTTTATTGCCACGCCTCGGTTGTGCAAATATTGGGTGATATTTTTGTTGTTGTCGAACGTTTGAAATAAGACTTAAGTTTTAATAGATTTTTGTAATATGAAGTTCATGTAAAAAGTTATTGTGTTTTGAAATGAATAAAAATAACAGTTATTTCTGAAAACTGTCATTGAAAAATTCACTTTGAAGGAAATGTTCTACAACCAAGAGTAATATACCAATCGATTTCTTATTTCACCGAAAATCAAATTTAAAAGTAAATTTTTTTTATCAAAGCCTGCAACAGCTGCTATCACTGTGGGAAGGCCTATCACTCGACGCTGCACCGGTCTTCACCACCTGAAAGCGAATGTCCCGATGGCGCCGGATAACCAGTAGCCGGAGATAAAACCGATGCGAAAAATATTTATGCGGTTTACGGTGAGAGTGCTGGGATGGAACGTATCTTCTAACTTGGGTTTGCTCCTACCGTTTTGAAACTTTCAATGTCCGGTTTGTAATGAGCTGCAAAATTCGATGAAATTTTGCAACTAGTGGAGATGGACTGGTATACAAGCTATGGGGCTATATCCCCAACTAAATGGAACGATTTCCAAAGCAAATTATCGCGGACGATGAAAAATTTATTGATTACAAAAATTAAAAACAAAAAGAAATAATTCTTGGTCAATGGCCGATAGCCAACTCTAAACAACATCGAGACCAGGATGGACGACAAACAAGGTGATGATGAGAGTGGTGGGATTGGATGTGAATAGTAGCATATCATGAGCTACTAAAATCTAATCAAACCATTAGCTCTGATCTCTACTGCTAAATAAGTCGACCGATTAAATGGAGCAGTAAATAAAGGGCGCCCCGCCAAGAATAAACTAAATGCAAACCACTTCCACAACCTCTATTTTCAGTCAATATGGGAGGGCAGATACAGGTATAACGGCGTTACACCTCCAAGTAGCTTGTTACGTCTTGACAATTATTATTAGAAAATTAATACGTTTTCCAATATTTATTTTAATTACGGCATCCGGTAATAATAATTGAAATAATAATTTTTAATTATAGCTCCCTATTGGTAATACTCACCTCAGTGCGTTCGATGATTAAAGCGGATGACGTCAATGCAACAGCCAAGAAAAACACGATGCTAAAAATCCACAAAAGAGCAGGATAAAAACAAAATTAAGTAAATACAAATCGTATTCTTCAAACAATACAAATAAATAGTAAATACAATATGTGCTGAGTGTGAAAGCCATTTTCACTACCATACTCAGCTCCAGCACCAACACACCAACACACCAACATATAACCACATCGAACTTACGTCAATATCACACCAGGGGCGACAAAATCTGTGAATGATGGATTCATTGTGCCATAAATGGGCTCTCTAAATTGAATTGGCACATCGCCAAGCTTTGGATTGTTGCCACATTGCTCCAACAACGACATTGCAAAGTCACGGAAGGCCAGCTGGATGTCACGCGTCAACATAACACCGATCTGTTGATTAGACATATCTAGCCAGACTTTAATCTCGGACTGGTCAATAGTCTCATCATCAGCGTCACGTCCTTCAAAAGAAAAGATAAAAGTGCAATGAGAAAATAAATACAGAGATTATTTTCAGGTATGTAATGAGTAGTATTAGTTTTTGGTCATACCCAGCGCTAAACGTGCCACAAATGCGTCCGTGAAATTCTCCGTTATATAGAGTACTCCCCAAGCTTTGCCCAGCCGCACCGCATCTTTGGCATCCTCTAGTTCCGTATAGTACGTTTTTTCCATTGTTTTGTTTATATGACTCAAATATCGGCAACCGAGATTCGTGAAATGGCAAGAATCCTCCCAGTAGCAAATACTCTGAGTTTGGAAAGCAATGAAATACATTTTAATAAATTTATATTATTGAAGGTACTAATAAAGAGTTTAAAACTAAGTGACTTAATTGTTCGGCTACTACCGAGGCACATTAAACAGGTAGTGTTAATAGGCTTAATTTTTCGATGTTTATCATTTGAAAGGCGTCCATGATCTGTCAAACGACATATGCAGACAAAATTGTCTTATTCTTCGTTCACTTTACACGCAGCGTTTTTGACGTTCCTTGGACCACCAGCAATAACAAAATATGATGTATATTGGTTGTTTTTTTCGCTAATGCTGCTACCTGTTTATTGTGTCTTGGCTACTACCAAGGCGAATTCATATAAGGTGGTGTTAACCAAAGCAGCTGATTTTGTTCGCTTGCTGGGCTGAACGCCAAAATGATGTGTTTGCTGTAAAACTAACTGTCATTGTGCATCTAATTTGTTACTGTAATTTTTTATTACCATACGTCTTATATGAATTCACTTTGGCTACTATGTACTTCATTTTACTCACTGTATTGTTCATTTCACTGTTAACGATGGCCAAATTCAAACCAGTCGGATCACGTCCAATTGCCAAACAGAAGAGTATCACTTGCATTACGGGCAGCGCAAAGATGAACAGCATCACACCAACATTGCGCCACATACGCAGGAAATTTTTGGTCAGTAATGCCTTCATTTTACCTTTGGTTGTGACCTAAAATGGGAAATTGTACAAAGAATTGTTAAAAGTATGATATTGTTTTGGTGAACTTATGTTAATAATAATGTGCGATCGGTTTAAATAATTTTTACCCACCTTGCACAGATTCGCACAGCAATCCTGGCAGCTCTCTTCATCATCGGGGGTGTTACGTTTCATTGGAGGCGGGTCGTAGGGTTCTTGATTCAACTGCGGGAACAAAACAGTGTTCGCATTTTAGGGTTTCCGTTTTTTTTATTATTGAAATGTGATAAAAATTAAAATGTTATGAAACGAAAAACCACTACTATCTTTGATCTCTTCCTAAAAATCATAATTATGTGTACCAGTTTGCGGTGATCTGAGGGTAAATTATTCGAAAATCACTGAAGTGATAAATCATATAAGTTTCCAATATAGAGTTACATTTTTTACTTTCGATTACAAATTTCCATTTTATTAACTTTTTAAGCTGATACTATAATACTGAGTCGTCCACATTTTCGTGAAAATTATATAAGTTTTTTTATTAACTATTTTATTGCACGATGCCAATTTTTTAAGTAATCGATAAATATTACTTTTCCACCGACATTAAAAAAGTCTTTTGGAAGTGAGTGAGTGAGAAAAAATGTATAAGTCTTAGAGAATTATAATTTTAAGACTTATATTATAAACGTGTTTTCGTAATAATTCTAGGCCCGATAGATTTTTTAAGCCATCGGTAATTATTATTTTGAGACTTATATTAAAAAGCAAGTTTTGTAAGTCTTCAAAAGACTTATATTTTGATATTTATATGTTAAAACTCTATTCGTAATAAATATGAGACTATTTGCCAAATGATTCCGAGCGAGTGCGAAAATTATCCCAAACTTTTTAAGAAATAATCTCGAAATAATTTGAAAATCGTCCGCAAATAGATCCATATTTCGAGACTTAAAATATTTTTTCACACTCATAATTATTATTATAACTCTCAAAATAATATTTAACGGTGGCTTTAAAAAAAAATTTCTCACTCATAGTTATTATGGAATGACTTTTATAATTTTAGTCGCAAAATAATAGTTATCGATGACTTATAGTATAGGATAATGCGGAAATTGTAGTAAATATAAATAAATATAATAACCGCCGCACTTTATGGTGCTTCGTGACTTATTTTGCATTAATTTGAAGAAATAAATGAATAGGTTCGAAAGTCAAATATGGAGAAGTTTAGACTAAATGTATAAAGTTATTCTAGAATTGGAATGTAATTATTAAATTGACAGCAATATCCGAAGCTATCCATATGACTTTTTCCAAGTCCAAGCCAGCAAGTTATCCCTAGAATATATTATTTTAACTCTAGCTTTAAAACTATATCTTTAAATATTTAACTAATGAAAAGTGATTGTTCCATAAGTCTCCATTTTGCATAAATATAGTACTTATTCCTTAAAAATGAAGAGTTCCCTTTTATTAACTAAGGCTCTTTCAATCAGGATTTAAAAGCAGAAGTATCAAGAAATTCCTTTTTATTTTGTAAACACCCATAGGAGATCAGGTTTAGGAACCAAAAAAAAATCTTTTTTTGATAAAAAATTATTTATATATTATACTTCCGTTTGTTTTTTTAAGTAGTTAGATTCTTTAAAATAAGTTTTCCTAGTATCTTTCTTACTTATTTACTTACTTAATTGGCGCTATAACCGCTTAAGCGATATTGGCCGAACTTCTCCTTCAATTTGTGGTGAAGTAGTATCTTAACTAGACTTATAATCAGCCTCAATTTTGGAAACAGTTATACAAGATGAAACTGAGAACAAATCCAGAAACTCCAATGGGGTTGTTCAATTTATCTACCTACCGAGTTATCTAGTTATGTCGTTTTAATTTTTACTCTTTTTTTCAGTCGGAATTTTCTTGTTAACATGGAAGTAAAATTATATATAAATAAGATAATCGAAAAACGGAAAACGATATTTGAAAAAACAAGGTTTTAAAAACCGTATAAAACATTAAAAAAAAACCTAAGAAAACAATTTGGAACAATCGGCTCGTTCTAACAATTTTCCATTAACCAAAATCTCATAATCTCAATACTATTTTTCAGTAATTTTCCATTTCAGCGCTTTCTAATGGATTAGCTTTTATCAGATGTTCGTAAGTATATTTGCTGAATTCCATCCAAAAAATCCTTAGTTTGAATGCCATAGGCAAACGCATTTCTGTTATATACAGAGTGTTTTAAAACATTAAAAGCTTATTTTGAGGAAACTTGGGCGCAAAGTTCATATTTAACTTAGCTGGATCACCAGCCTGGATTGCACCATCCCCCGTATCATTAAAGCCTAAAATTGATCGATTATTAGCAGAAACGTTATAGCCGGAACTCACTAGCTTAATTTAGGGCTGATGCTTCATTTATGAGCAAATTATGCAGAAACTAAGTAATTCTTGCTTACAAAATCTGTCAATAAATTAAGAAGAAATTAGTTAATTTATTTTAAATTAAGACCAGACCAAAAAAAAATCATTTCCGCCTCTAAATCCCCCCATAACGAAATTGACTGATCAATATTGAAATATTATAATTTCACTCAACTGTTCCCTGGTCTTTAATGATGACCAAGAAGCTTTCCTTTCCTTCGTGTGCTCGTAAATTAGAAAAAAATGTTATGGCTACCGAGCGGTTAAGATAAAATAGGAATGTAACATGTGAATGCATTTGATTTATGTGAAGTAATTTGTACAATATAAATTTAAGTAGTTTACGCTATCATGTGAACGTAATTTAAGGCAGTAAAATTTTCTGTATGTGTTCCCTTCAAAACGTTTGAGCTCAGAATGTTTGAGGAAATTGCGATTGGAAAATTTTAAACTTCAACAACTCAAATACGATTCGTCAAAGCTGCAGATGTGTTTAGTTTTTACCAAATAACGGGTGTTTTTTTTTAGACTGATAGAAATTTCGATGGAGATAGCTGTCACTTGACAGCTGGTAAATGACATTTCGTTTTGACATTTCTGTTTAGTAAGCATTGACAAATCATCATGGAAAGAATGACGCCGCAAATTGTGGAAATTTACTTTAAAAATCAGTGTTCTGTTCAGTGTATGGTCCACATAATCGAACATCAGAGCAGCTCATTCGTCGAACTGTTGATGAATTTCGAAAAACATTTACTCTACTCGATGAAAAACCAATAACAAGACAAAGAACTGTACGAATTTGTATATTCGCCGCCGTGCTCAACAACATGGAAAATTTTGCGCAAAGATCTTGGTCTACACCCATACAAGATCCCACTGTTTCAAGAACTGAAGCCGCAAGACCAAAATATTAAAAGTCGCATCTTTCAAATAAAAAACAAAATTGGCATAATACTTCAATTTTTATGTGTTTTATTTTAATTTAAAGTTCTATCAATCTAAAAAATAAACGCCCTTTGTCACTTCTTTCTAACCTCAAAAGTAAGGTGCGTACCCTCAATAGAAGAAATTAAGATATCAATCAAAATGAAAGGGTTTTATTTTTTTTTAAATATGTAGCCTTACTCTCATTTAGTAAGTACACATTTTACATATTGTACAACACAAACGAAAGCTTTAAACAACTCGAGCGCCAACACAGTGTGTTCAACATTTGTGAAAAATATGTATCAGAATTTTGCATATGAATCAAATAGATGTTACCTCTTTCAGAAATCTTTCTCTAAGATCAACGGTTTGCTTCAAGGCGAAGTCATAACAGGTAACGTAAAACAATACGTACTAAAATAAAGATTTACACTAACAAATTATATGCACAATGAGAGTATGATTTACAACAACCATACAATTTTGACTTAACGGCTGCCAAGCGCATTCAATCAGCTGTTGGATCAACTTCACCTTATATGAATTCGCCTTGGTTTGCTTTATGAAAATGAAAAAAAATTAGACACAGAAAGATATCATGCCTTGAATTCTAATTTGATATTATCATTTATAGTGTTTTAAAATTTTATAAACTAAAGTTATTCCTCTATAATTTTGATAAATAAATCCAACAGTAGGTAGAAATCGATGACTCAAAACTGAGTCCAAGGAATTATTATTATCTGTTGCTACATTCGCATATTAAAGAAATTTCTGATCTATCTGGGTTCTGCTTTTCGATTAGTTTTTTTTTTTTTTTAATTTATGGGCTAACATTTTATAGTGGAACAGAGAAGTTTCGAATACTGGAGTTTTTCGGCAACCTATTTGACATGACATTTAAATGTATTCTCAGAATAACTTACGCTACGCGGAGATAACTAGTTCGATTACCCTATCTGGTGAATTCTATTTTCTCTTGAGTTATATGTATAAGTACTTACGACTTTCAACTCATAAATGAGATAAATGATAAGATGAGAAATTTATAATATATATTTTTAAGATTAAACAAACCGTAAAGACCGATCCATTGGTTTCGTTAATCAGTACTTCTTTGCTTTGATGGAAATTCAATCCGACGACACCTCCTTCTTGACTCGAACTTGGCTTATCCATTTTGCTGCCGAATGCCATGGCGTGTAAGGAAATATTATTACTGTTAGTCGAAAATCACGAGCATTTATCATAAACAACAACCACAATAACAACGATGATAACAGTATGAAATTCATTTTAAATCGCATGAACCAAATGATCACCAACCAGTACCAACGCAAAGACCGAGCGATGATGAGTCAAAACAGCAGAAAATACAATAAATGACACAATGAGGACCATAACAACAACAACAACAACGAGTGTGCCGATGGCGGCGATTGCGAATATGGCACGAATGCAGGATGAGTTGTAAAAATGCATAAAATATGTGAAAAAATAAGGAAAATAACAATCGTATTAATATTCATGCTGGGTGGCATTGTGGATGCAATATATTTTTATATTTTGAATTTTCAATGTTAATAACAACAACTATAAAACACACGCAAATACAATTTGTGCGAAAATGTTGGAAGTGTAAACGTATGGAATTAGAAAAAAACTATGTAGGTATGTACTATATTTTTAATGGCAGTTGACCAACTTTTTCTAGGGACCGTGATTATAATGAGGTCCATCAAAAAAATAGATATTTAATCAATATTTTAAGATTTTAAACTTTTTTATCAATAATAATAATAAGTTTTTGAGTTTTAGTTTTCTATTCAGAACTTAAAAATTATCTATCGAGTTATAATTTTTTGAATAAAAATAAAACTCGTTTTACGAGTGCTACTTTTTCGCTCTAAAATAATGATTTTATGTGAGTTGTTGTTTTTTTGTTTAAAAATAATATTTTTTTATGAGTTTTAGTTTTTGATCAAAAATGATTAGAATGTTTGTAATTTAATTTGTTATCTCTCAGCAAAAAAAAATAAATCTTTGAGTACTATTTTTTTGGCAGCTCAGAAAACACAATACCCCACACCGCGTTTCGGGTAACAGTTTTGTTTTGTTCTCAAAATATTTTTCAAAAAGTATAACTCGATATATGATTATTTTTTTGCTTAAACGTAATTATTTTTTGAGTTTTATTTTTTTTATCAGAAATTATTAGAATTTTTTAGTTTAATGTTTTTCATCAAAAGTTATTACAATTTTTTGAGTTTGATCGAAAATAAAACTCAGTTCTTGAGCATTATTTTATCTCTCAGAAATAAAAATTAGCCTTCGACTTTTATTCTTTTTTTTTTTTTGGCAGACCGAAAAACTCAAAATGTCCTCGAAATTTTGTTAAAAAAATTATAAACCAATATATGATTATTTTTTGATCAAAAATTATTAGAGTCTTCTTAGTTTAAAATTTTTTTTTTATAAAAAGTTATTATTTTTTGAGTTTTTTTTTCGAAAGAAAAACTGAGGTTTTCGAGCGTTGTTTTATCTCTCAGAAGTAAATATAAATTTATGATTTCTATTTTTCTTTTTGGCAGATTGAACATTGAAATTTTTTTTTTTTTGTTATGCTCTTGAAACCTTTTATTTTTTGATCAAAAGTTATTAGAACTTTTTTTATTAAAAGTAATAATTATTAGTTAAGTAAAATTTTTTTTATCGAAAATAAAACTCAGTTTTTGATCGTTATTTTATTTCTCAGCAATCAAAACTAATTTTTTAGTTTTATTTTTTGGCAGATCGAAAACTCAAAACTTCAACACCGCAATTCCAGTGACAGTTTTGCGGCAATTTTTTTTGATATGCTCTGGAATTTTTTTTAAAACTCGATATGTGATTATTTTGTATTATTAAAAATAATAATTTTTATGAGTTTTATTTTTTTGATCAGCATTTTTGTAATTATATTTTTTTCAACAAAAATGATCACTATGTTTTCAGTTTTATTCCAATATCGAAAATTATTCTTAGTTCCAGAGCGTTATTTTATCTCTCAGAAATAAAAATTAGTTTTTGAGTTTTAATTTTTTTAGACTGATCGAAAAACTCACAAGGCTACACCGACTTTCTGCTAACGGCTTGGCGGTAAATTTTTCAAAAAAGTGTAACCCGATATATGTATGCCTGTTTTCACTGTGCGTTTAGTAAAAATCGAAAAATAATTATTAATGATAATTTTTAAGGATATTGTTCAAAATTCTTTAAATCATAACAGATCAAAAAGGACATGAAAAAATTTATGTACATATACTCAAAACTGTTTTCCGCTTTTTTGGAACTTTTTGATTTTTTTGATTGAATATTTAAAAAGTAATCATTATATTCGGTCCCTGCCATTTTCCAATGTTTCTAATTTTCTTGTTTTAAAATCGTGCGTATGTGTGTGTGTCTGTTTAGTGTTGTTTTATGGATTTTTGGTTTTTAATTTTTAATACTGAATAATTTTAGTGGCTGTTGCCATGCTGTTATTAAATCCAAATGATTTACCAAGATATTTACAATAAAAAATCACCAGACTCACCTGAAATTCACATTGGGGATTTCTCCTTTTTGGCTTTGCATGCGCGACAATTTAAGGAATACCTCTTCGAGACTAATACATTTGTATATTGATAGCAAAACGCTTGGCGACTCTTCAGCCAGCAAGTGACCGGAGCGCATGAGGCCAATCTGAAATTTTATAAAATCTCACCATTATTTTTTTTTTCTTCTACACTCCACCACTTCACTCAAACGCACCGTATGCGCTTGACGCGCCTCCTCAATGTAATGTGTCGTTATGATGACTGTCTTCTGTCCGGCCTTTGTGATATGCACCAAATGATTCCAAATACTTTGTCGCAACAACGGATCCACACCCACTGTTGGCTCATCCAAAATCAACAATTCCGGATCGTGCATCAATGCCACGGCAAAGGATACACGTCGTTGTTGACCACCACTCAAATTCTTCACTAAACGCCTTTCCGATGGCAAATCGAGGAAATTCAACAAGAATTGCAGACGCTCTATAATCTCTTTGGTGCCCATGCCGAAGATCCAACCGAAATACATCATTGTCTCGCGTATTGAGAATTCGCCATATAAAGCGATTTCCTGTGGCATATAGCCGACACGCTTGCCGGGCACACCTGAGCCACGTGTGCCGGGCTTGCCGCCGAGTACGAAAATTTCACCCGAATCAAGACGTCGTCGACCCACAATGCACGATAGTAGGGTGGTTTTGCCACAACCAGAGGCGCCTAAGAGGCCATAGCTGAAAAGAGGGAGGGAGAGGGAGTCTTGTGAGTATTTTTTCTGATAGATAAGGCCAAGTGTTTAGTTAGATTTAGTATGTAGATTTTGAGCTGCGATATTCACCGTTACTTGGCAGCTGATTTCGATTTTTTATTATCTACATACAATGACAAGCTTTAAATGCATAATAATCTTAATCGATATATGTATTTAAAATAAAGTCTCAAATTACGTTTGAAAAGTCATAACTTAAAAACTATATTTATTATTACATTTTGATGAAACTAGAATAGGAAAAATATATCCGTTAGGTGGCGCTAAATTCGAGTTATTTAGTGGATCTGTATTCATGATCTGATTTTGATGATATTATAAAAGTATGCTTTTATATTCAGTATATTTACAATATATATGCATTGTATATAGTTAGACTTAATTCAAATTTCATAAGCTTTATTTACATAAATTGCTTATTGCATAGTTACATATATAGGTATGAAAAAAGCAAAGAGTAAAAGTTAATACATAATTATTATAGTAAGATACAAATTTTTCGAGCAATCTATAACTATTATTCAGAGATTTATATTATAATAATAATTATTAGTTATATTATATTATACAAAGCTTCTCACAATAATAATGATTGAGACAAAATTTTGTAACTTTTGAAAGGCGGGACTTTTTTAGTACCATTTCAGTATTATTTCGGCATAAATTGGGGACTAATTTGAAAGCTTTTCAGAGTCAGTTAGGGATCAACTCTGGATTAATTCGGTACTAATTTGGGACCACCTTGGGTTCAGCTCAGCATTACCCACCTACTCTGGCTGTGCTTTCATACTTTTTTATTTCATTTCAAGTTCTTAAGAATATTTCAAATTTTGAATCTAGTACAGTCTCGCTTTTACGTCAAAAACCATTTAAAAAAATAAGTTCGTGAAGTCCTAACGTAGTCCAGTGGTCATCCCGAAATGATTTCGAACTAGCCGCGAACAGGTCTCGAATTAACCCCGAAACTTAACTTTAAAAACTTAAAAAGTTTTTATACTCATAATTATTATGCAAAGACTTTTATAATATAAAACTCAAAATAAGAGTTTTTTGAAAGACGCACAAATATGTATCTCGCTGATAATTATTACAGAAAGACTTTTACTAGTCTCCAAATAATATTGTTGATTTAAAATCTCACTTGTAACTAATTTTTTTAATCATTTCTAATATAAATCTCAAAATAATAATTATCGATAACAGAAAATAATTGCCTAGCTCATAATTATTCTTAAAGGAATTTTATAATTCTTATCAAATTTAGAATGACCATTTTCAAACATAACGGTCAAATAATTACTATTGTGGATCTCGGTATAAATTTATGCGAGCGTCATGCATTCTATTCTAGGGAAAAGATTTTTACACTGCCTTTGAATCGCAAATAGAAATTATGGGGATATCACTTGGATATACAATTTTTCGACAATTTTAATATTCTATAGGCATTCGATTTTGAATTTGATACGGGTTTCATCTCCAAAATCACGTCACAACTTACATACTACATATCTTCATGTCCTTGTATACAGATTTATGAAGCTTGGGATCATTTCGCCATTAGTTCAGGACGATCTGGGGATTACTTCGGGACCGCAAAGGGTAAATTTTGAGACTAGTTATTTCGAGATCATTTCAAGCTGCCACAATAGTCGAGGTGTGTAGCTGGCGCTTGCTTCATTCGATGAGTCCCGGGTTCAAACCCTGGCCGGGGAAAGTATGTAACATCAAAAATTATAGAAAATATTTTTCCTTTTCTGCCAAGAAAAAAATGTCTCACAAAAATCATTTGCCGTTCGAAGCCGGCGTAAAGCTCTACCAACATCAAGAATGTAGACGAAGTTTCGGCAAAAAAAATTAAAATTAAATTACAAATACTACGAAGACCTATCGGAGCTGTTGAAACTTTTTCGAAGTACATATGTATATATGTATTGTATGTAAATAAAATATTATAAAAAGAGGTATAAAAATAATGTGTTTTTTTAAGGTATGTATAAATATTTATGTTTTGCCGAATTGACAAAACTAGAGTCCGTGTCAATGCTAAGCCGCACGGTTCAAGTTGAAATTCGGTTCAAGATAAGTTAAAAACCTTAAACAAATAAATAAAAAGCAAACTTGCTCAAACACCAACTAAACGATGCGACTTGCCGACAAGCACTTATATACACACATAAATACATATACGTTTAAAAGTAAATTTAAAAAAAAAAGTGCCAGCACGTAAATACACCGACAAAGAACGCTGCGAAAACAAAATTACACCGGCAGCAGACACCTTGAATTTGGCGTACGAACAAATCCACATATTGTATGATTTCCAAAAACAAAACAAAAACAATCAAAGACCCATTAACTGCTGCTTTTTCAGAAATCTTTTTCGGAAATTTCCACAAACTTAGCAAATCCAACTGCAGTTGTACTTGAGGTTATTTTTGGCAGTGGCACGTACAGTTTTTGCATGTACATATTTATATGTATATAATATATATGTATGTTTGTATGTGTGTACTAATTCATGTGATTTTAAAGTCGATAAAAAAACATTTACATAAACTTTTATTTAAGAAAAACTGTAACAATTATATAAATTAAATTTGGTTCTAAAAAGATAAACATACATACATACATACATACACCAATGCAGTATGTATAGTTCTTATTTTTATTTTATATGCTGTCAACGGGTGTATGAAAAGTATCGATAGTGTACACATTGATCCCAGTAAAAAATGCCAGACTATTTCAAAAAAAATTGTACATACAGACATTTCTGCAAACGATGAGAACAAGTCAATGGATATTGGTTATGCTACGTATGCATCAAAGAAAATTTGAGTCAATTGCTATCTGTGAAAAAGTGGTCATTGTATACCCGATTTCCAGATAAAACTAACCTCTAAACTGACCAACAGTTTGGGTATATTTTTCAGAGATATTGGAAAATGCTCATTACTATTGATGGTATCGAAAGTGTTCCTACATATTGTACTGAACACAAATAATGATTCAAACAAATCAGCGAAAAAATGCGAAATCAAGGTAGCAAAAGTTTTCAAGAAGGTAGAAGTGCAGGAATCAATTAGGTTTAACAAGCGTGAAGTCTAATCAGTTACATCTAAGTGAAGTTGTATAGATATTGAACGTGTTATAAACATATAACGAAAAAAATTGGTCCACATTAAACTCAAGATTTATTTTCTATTATTTACTATCTGCCTCAGAGATAATGATTTATGTTAGGGATTTAAGGTTAATGACTGTGAGAAATATAAAAGCTACGAAAGTAATTAACCATCGAAGTCATTTATGAAAATATTTTTGTTGAAAAGGTCAGTTATTAATTTATATAATGAAAAGGAAAAACTTCACATACCTACCTAGATACTGTGGCATTTAAAATAAACTCAAAATTAAAAGCCAGTTAGAAACCTAAAATGAAAAATAAATAAACTAAACGCATAACCGAAGCAAATAAACGAAATACTTTGTTTACTAGGTATGGGCAGTGGTATATTTTTTATAACATAAAATAAGTGACAATTTTGCTAAATAACCCCGTTATTTTCAGAGAGAATTGAAGAGCAATCGATAATTTAAGAAATCCGTAACAATACAAATGTATATAGTTTGAGCTATAAGTCGATCATTTATTAATTCGACTGCACATTTTAAGAATTATAAATCCAAGAAGAATTTTTGTATGACAGGTGATGCAAAAAATCACATTGCCTGCAAATGACAGCACCCAGCAAGAAATTTTGCTCTTATACCATGTCCACACGGCAAAGAAAACAAATTGTTTTCAGGAGATGCTTTCAATATTAAACATGACGGTTCAGATAGCATTCCTTTTTACTATTTTCGATGGCATTTCTCTAGTTATTTACCTTTTTCTTCTAAAGAAATTCCGTAGCCGCAATGCCACCACAGCTTCAAACTAAAAGTTTCGCTCTGTACACACAAAACAGTGCCGCGTTTTATAAATATTTCTGTTTCTCTACATCCCGATTTCTTCTTCCTATTGTTCTTATTCTTTTTTCTAAGCTAGTGTCATCAAATCAGCGATTTATTTTGGTAAAAACTTATCGAACGCAGAGTTGCTTATGAAAACACAATGACATTTTATGATGATTGGTTCGTAAAAAAGTTAGACAGTTTTTGTAGAGCGAAAAAATATACTTTCAACTTGTTTTCACAGAATTTCACGAATGAGTCATAAGCAACTGGTTTTCGTTGTCGTGTGGACTTGGTATTATTAAATAATGCTTTTCGAAATTAGAAACACTATAAAGATTATTTTTAAATTTATATATCTACACCGCATAGGAACCATGAATACTACTTTTATAAGACATTTTGTAAGTTAACAACTGTAGAAGTTATTTTAAATCTAAAAAGGTTTATTTTTTTAAAGTAAATTTCAAGTTGAATTTTTTCTTACTCGATTTTTAACGTATAATGATCAGTGATGAAAGCAATAAATCACTTTGGATAGTATTTAGAAAAATTCGATAGCGACTGTAAACGACGATAGTCTCATCGATAGTTTCCCATCACTACTGTCAGCAATCTGATCGACTTAATGGCAATGACTCCGCTGGTCAATGACGCTTGCTCTCAGCTGTTGGCGTAGATAAATTTTCTTATCGTTTTAATTTGCTACTACTTTTGGTTTTATTTTTTCTTTTCTATTTCAGTGAGGTGAGGGTCAAGCTATTAGCAAACTTTTAAGTGCGGATGAGTGTAAGCGTACCGTTTGATTATTCATTCAGCATTGCAACAAAACCACCACCAACCAAGTATTCGACACCAGTAGACTAAATTTTTTAATACGCTATACATAGTATGTGATCTGACTGTAGTGGCTCACTTACTTGCCAGTGTATGAGTTATCTGATCGTTTAGTTTATACTGAAATTATATTTTCTGACTCAACATTTGTTGTTTAAATTTAATTTATTATTATTATTATTTTTTTTTTGTTTCATTTTATTTGCCTACACTTTTATGCTATTAACGCCTTCAATTAAGTATGTCAATGTTTCGGATGCTTCTCAACTTTGAACTACAGTGCATTTAACTGTTTATTGTTGTACTCTAAATGTGTGTATTATATAGCTTCGTATATTTATGTATTTGTGTTTATATTTAACCAACTTATGGTAAAGTTCGCATTGCTTTACTGTTGCTTTTCGATTTAAAATATTTTTTAGCAACGGTAATAATTTAGCTCAGGTGTTAATAACTAGCTTTTAACTACGGTTTCAATCGCACGACACACACACACACACACATGTACATATGCATGTATATGTAAACATTTTTTAATTTGCTTATGGTTGGTAATTTATTCAAAAATATGTCTTGATAAATGCATGTACTAAAATTGTTAAAAAAAAAAGTATTTAATTTTTGAAACGTGGCAACTCCTTAAACTACTAACCTGTTTTCAAAAAACTTTTGAGTAAATATAGTAAATAGTAGTATAGTAAAGTAGAGTAAATATGTATAATAAATTTTTATTTAATTTTCAAACAGTTGGCAACCTCTCAAAATGTTTTCGAGACTAACTTTTTCTAAAAATGTATTAGTTCAAACCAGTATTACACGTTTCATTTATCTTAAAAAGTTTATTTTAATTTATATTTTTTAAACAGATGGCACCTCTGCCCAAATATATTTCTCGAGTAAACTTTATCTAACGCTTTTACTCTTGACACCAGTAAAGAAGGATTTTAGTAACATCACCAAATTAATTGATTACACTTATCGTAGTTAGATGAGTTAGCATTTAGGTTCTTAATAATAATAATAATAATAATAATAATAATGTGGCAACCCTTTTCACAAATGTTTACGTATAAACGCTTTGTTTTCACACCAAAAACGTTATATTTTAGCAGGTCCAGAATTTGAAATAAATTAATATTTGTAAACAGGTGGTAACATCGTTTAACTACATTTTCATCATTAAGTTTTCTTAACCCTACTTCCTTTGAATACAATGCCGTAATATTTCTTTTGACTTAATTTACCATTTTTTGCAGGTGGCAACACCATCCAAAATATTTCAATTTTCATTCAACCTATTATAATTTTAAATAATTTTGAAATAGATGGCAGCTCTCCAATTACTTTTTTTGTTCGGAATTAAACCATTTTTTAATTCTTTCTATCTTAGGAATTTGCACTTCATTTACTAATTTAACTTTATCTACTTTTAATCAGATGATAACCTGCTTTCAAAACATTTTGGAATTCAAATTTTATTAAATCTCTTTCGTTTAATACCCCTGTTGCAATATTTGATTTCGCTCATTATTTTAATTGAATTGAACCTTTTTAACAGCTGTTGGCTGACTATAAGTTGTATATTTTCTTTGAGAAACGCTAACTACTTTTGTATAGTTGACAACTAACTATTATCCAACTATTACATATATGGCACAAATTAGCCTTTGGTAGCTACTTTTTTACTAAAGGTAAACTAATTATTTTTTAACTTTTTTTATGTAAAATATAGCCAGTTACCATTACCACATCTACCTACTTACATATGTATAGCTTGCTTTAAGGTAAATTAAAGATCGAACTTAGGCATTTAATATAATAAAGTTAAGTGACAGTATTTATTTATTCAAATATTTCATAAAAATTAATTTTCATTGAGTATCTTACAGTTATTATTATTAATTAATTACACGACTCCGCCACGCTTAAATGTTTTCTTTTTTTAGATTTGATGAACGAACGTCAAGCTTTTGACGGCTGACGTTTTTGGATTCTTCTGCCAATTAACTAAAAATGTGCTTGTGGGTGTTTGATAAAAATGGGTTTTTATTTTAAATCACTTCAAAATAGTTAGTAAAGAGTCAGCTAGTAAGACTATTGATAATTTTTTACTACAAGGAACCTACTACACCTATATATTTGAAGCGTTGATGAAGTCATTTGATCGTCTCAGTGCCGATTTTTTTTATTTTTCTTTGTATATATATTTTGGAGCTCTGAAAGGAGTCTTATTACACTGTACGACAGCCCCAAATGCTCCGACTGTCATTAGCTGTCATTTTCTGAAGGTATTCAGGAGTAAAACTACAGCTGGGTTTGCAAAATGTAGATTAAACTTTGTTTTTTTTTTTTTGGTTTTGAAGATAACCCCGTTTTCGGCGCTATGATATTTGCAGCGTCATTTTGGGTTTGTCTAGTTCATGGCTACTGGCCGGTATTAGTGTTGGGTAATATCGATGTCTAAATTTCTAAGATGCCGATTCTCAAAAGTATCGATTCTGAGTACTTGCTACCCAAATGAATCAAAACCATTCGAATCCTAAAATAACTCAAAAGTGCTCAGTAGTAATATCTGATACATTTACACAGGATCGATTTAATGTCGCAGTACAAAGTTACGAAGAGTTTTAATGTGAACATAAAAAAGCAGGGTCATCAAGGTCTATTTTTAAGGTACTAAAACTAGCTAAGGTAGAAATTTGTCTATTATATGGTTTTAGAAAAATTTTGAGCCACCGCTACTTCCGCCAGAAATTGATTGAAAACTGTAAGTTGATATTTTATTGGTTCCAAATTTCAAACATTTTAATCAGAATTAAAAAATAAAAATTTAGGAATACAACTTTGTAGTCCATACAATTTTGATATAAGATTGTGCGGCTTGAAATAGCACAGTAGCTGTTTTTTTTTTTTATATATATAAATCAACATTGTAACTCAGTAGGCACAATTTGGAACATTATAAAAATCAGGGGAAAACCACGCCTACATCTCAAATAACGGTAATTTTCAAAAATAAAAAACGGTATAAAAACGACAATATTAATTTTTGAGCTCAAGGCCAGTATAAGGAAAAGTATATTGGAAAAAGACGCCAACTGCCAGCAGTGGTAGAAATGATAGCTGTTTCGGAGATCACCACACCTCCTCATCAGATTTATTTTATGACTCCACCGGCATTTGAACCCACAACCTACGACTTGCTGGGCAAGTGCGTAGCCAATGGACCACAGTAAGACAGTCTGCCGCTATTGCAGTGAATGTACGGTTATTGTAATATATGAAAAAAGGTATATTTTAGTAACTAAAAAGATAATTTGCTTAAGTTTAACATATCATAAAAGAAAATTGAAAAGGAAATACACGGAATCAAATTTTTTTGGAAATAGAGTAAACATATCTCCGAAATTACTTGATAAAGCTATACCAAAATCAGCACCATGCCTTCAAGTAAGTTACTATAATTTCGAAATTTGCAACGGTAATTTAACGACAATTTACGAAAGTAAAAAAAGTAAATTTTACAGTAACTATAGAAGGTAATTTGCTGGCTTACGCAGGAGTGAGTTGGGGAGAGAAAACCGTGGGTTATATTTGTTTTTAAATGGGCGTGGTAACACCTACAACTCTACCAAATTTTAAGTATGCCTTGCATTTCAACTCAGTTAACACAAGTTCGAAAATTAGGAAAATCGAAAAAACACGACCGCTTCTCATATAACGGTAAAATGCAAAAATCGAAAACAGTGACATTTGAATAACTATAAGAGGTAATTTATTCAAATTTGATATACGGTGTTCGCTTTGGTGAGGGAATAAGTGAGTTAAAAAATTTAAATCACCACTCAATTTCGAACAAATATCTCTCTCGGGAGAAAAATCACGACACCTCTCATATTACAATTAAATAATTTAATTCAATGGAGAAATGCGTAGAAATTGAAGACTATTAAATTAACTGGTTTTATTGCATATAATAAGGGCAATTTACTTGAAATAATAGATCGGTTGCCCTGAACTTAAACTTTTCCTTACTTGTTTTATGTACGCTTTTCATTTTTAAGTACAATCTTTTTGCGAAATTAGGAACAATTTTAAAACTTCGTGTTTCAACCCTGCTATGATCCTTATGATAATTTTGTTTGCTTTTGTCGTAATACAAATATGCATGCATATTAGGGATGTACATTTTTTGGGAATTTTAGTGTTTCCGGGATATTCGGGATTATATTATGTAAACCCTCAATCCCGGGACTGTCCCGAAATTAATTGTTAAACAAGTGGAACAATGTAATATGCTGAGTAGCTTATTATTATTAGTATTAATATTTTAAAAAAGGACAATATTAAAGAAATAATATTTTTAGTCATTCGGATATTAATTAAGACTACAAATACATTTTTTTTTAAATTTATTTTAGATCACTGTTTGATTTAAACCATTTATGTGTAAAAATAGGATTTAATCAAGAGCCTGATCCTCAAATCAGCATTACAACATATACAAACAAATTACTTTTTATAATGAAATAAAAGCATTAAGTGTGTTATCCTCAAAGCAAGACCTAAATTTATTGCTCAATCAATGTTGCAAAAACAGTTTCTCATTTCTCAAAAAGGGTGATTTTTGTGATGAAAATTTGACTACTTGCATCAGATGTTAAAAATCATCCGCATCAATCCCGACATTTAAACTGAGTTAGCCATAGATTTGTAGGGCTAAAAAATGCCGGGATTCTGATTTTACACCCCTAATGTATATGTATGCATTAGGGTGGATCAAATTGTATGGCGCTGAAAAAATGTTCAAAGCATCATCGCAATTCTGGTACTATGGATCAAACCAAGTACTTTTGCCCAAGGAACCGTACTTCTGAAATGAATTTCGAGTCTACGGACTTTTTTTGCCAGTTATTTTCGAAAACACTAAAATGTCAATCTATTTATTATTTTTATTTATTATTCATTTATTTTTTATTCTTATTTTATTATATATTTTTTAGTTATTATTATATGTTTTTGTTTGCAATTGAAATTCACTTAGTAGATCGACTTCTTAGTATTTTTAAAAAACTGCCATATATTTTTCGGAAGTTTTAACTGACCCACCCTAATATGCATGTTCCAGCTAAATGCGCAAAACTGTAGCAAAAATAATTTGACAGTTTGATACTGCCATTTTAACCACTTAAATTCTAAAAAAATATTAGATTGAAACTACGAGGGCTATGAAACAAAATATAGAAATAAAATGTAATAATAATATAATAATATAATATAAAATATATGATAACAAATATAATATAATATATAAAATACATAAAATATGAAATAATCATAAAACTGTTAAGTCAAACAAATGTTGATTAAAAAAAAACTTAAACTTTGTATCTTGAGTTCTGTTCTAAAGAAATTTGATTACCATTGTTTTTGTTATGAATTCGTACAAACTATACTTGAAAAAAAGTGTTCATAAAAAATGCCCAAAATTCGCTGTGAGATTGTAAATGCACTGCTACCCTACAGTCTCAAGAATTGCAACGCACTGTAAAATTGAATATAACAAACGATAATTAGCAAAAGCTCAACTAATGCCTTCAACGCGAACCTCTCGATCATCAGACTCCGCTCAGACAATGGCACGTGTCACAAATTGATTGAACAAAACGTTAAACAAATTGTTATTGGAAAAAAAGATTAATATGCAAACAAATTATAAACGAGCTATAAAACATAATTGAAAGCTTTTTGTAAGCAATTATTTGATTACACGCAATTCACTAGAAGTCGCAAGTATTTAAAGGTAAGGTCGATTGTTATTATTATAAGTTTGATGTATGAGTGCTCTTATTAGAAAATTCGGTAGTTCATTTGGAAATGTCGTTGTACAAGAGTTTTGGAAACATTTCATTAAATATCTAGGAATTTAAGAATGGTAAAAAATTATGAGCTCTAAGTTTGCAATAAAAAAAAAACAAAGTACAACTACCCCATTTAGCGCAACGCACAATCCCAAGGTCCCAACAAATTGTGGGTGTCGGCGCTAAGAAGTTAATTGAAGTCATATTTATACAATGCCAGTGAATGTGAAAATATTTCACATATGCACAATTACCCACTAACCGTTAAGTAACGCAATGCAAATGTAATTTATTGAACTTTCTGTGTGCGGTTAGTATATTTTGTTGACTTGTAGTTTTAGGTGACGACAGCGCATGCGCACCTTTGTTTGTATATTTCATTTTGGATTTCTTTGTTCATTACGAAAATTTCACACAGCTGCGCATCTGACATAATCAAATAGCGATATAATATAGATTGAAATATAAAATAACAACTACATATATAAAATATAAATATGCACAGTTGATGTTGAAATGTTACTTTAAAAAGCAACTCTGCAATGCAAATGTTCAGGTTCGAAATGTAGATACATGATTTTCTATTTCGCTTACTTCATTCACAGCGCATTTTATTTAATCAGGATTCAACAGTTGATTTGTACCCTATACTGCAATTATTTCATACAATTATTGTGAAAACAATGCAGGCAATTGTTAATAGTTAAACATAATTTTTATATTGACATAAAATATTGACTCGACTGGGTTTTTTCATGTAACATTTTACTATTGACTTAAAGTTCATATTGCAATATATGCTATAATTTTACGCTTAACTTCGCACCTTACACCTAATATGAAAGGCAAACGTTTACGTAAGTATCTTTAATAAATGCATTAAAAATAGTATAGTATGCGATTTTTTGTTATTTAAAGACTTTATGTTCCATAACCGATTAGTCCCAAAATTTCAGAAAATCTTCGGTAATGCAATATGGTGCTTTTTGACTTTTTCCGTTTCAAAAAAATTATAACCAATGATGATGTTTTAAGAATTTACCCCCCCCCCCCCCCATGCTAATGTTGTCAGGTCAACTCATCAAAATGGCAGTTGTCAGATTTACTGCGCCTAAAACTATGCGATAAAAATGGTTTCATCATTCCAATGATGACAACAGTCATTGTAGTTGTTATGCCCTACTGAGTGCTTGACAATAACGTTTATCATCAAATTTGAATTAGTTGGAAGTGGGTTAATATAGTTTTATTTAAGCATAAGATGAAATGAATTAATCATTTTGTAAAAGAGGCGTTACATTGGCTACTTATGATAAAAAGTTTTATCTCGTTAACCGCTTTACCAATCTCTTCCAAGCTCGGTAGACCCAGTGCTTTCGGTAAAGATTTAAAATACATCCGAAAGTAAAATTTCTTAGCTTTGAAATAAATGTAGACACAGTGTGACACAATAACGGGGTACTTTAAAATTTGAGACCAAATTAAATAGATTTAATATTACTGCACGTAATAAAATGAATTTACTTTTTTACGTGCATTAAAAAATAAACTTGAAATGAAACTAAATGAAATAAAAATGAATATACATTTTTTCACTTCTGAAACATTTTTCAACTTTTAAGCGGCTCTCCCTACTAGACTACTAATCCGTGTTTAATAAAACTTATAGTTTCTTAATATAATTTATTTATTTATTAGATCAGTATATTCGTTTTGCGCTAGTTTGCGCCATAGTTGAAATATTTGGATGCTGTTAGTAATTTCAGTTTTGATATCTCAACAGGTATTGGAACTGCTCGCATAGACTAAAATGTAGTATTGGAATAAAAAAAAAGTAGTCTTGCAGACAAACTCGGAGAAGATAGGCACATACATATACTAGTGAATGTAAGGTGTACATTAGGGTGCATCGGTTTTTTTCCTTTAACCGTATACCAGAAATGTAATTCTAAGAAGTTTTTCCAAATAAACGATAGTTTTAAAATCAAAACCAAACTTACGATTTTCGAAGAGAAGATTTGTATATAAGTATATCGTTTTTTATAGAAACTTATTGAAATTGATAAAAATATCCACTTGCCTCTTCGGTCAAAGTGAAGCTTTCTCCATTTCCAATATCTGTGCTCATGTGGGAAAAAATTTGGTGACCAAGTCAAGCTTTTGAGGTATTTTTATGGATCACAAATATTCAGTGATAGTTTAGAGTAGGGTTGCCAGCTGATTATATTTTTTGAAAAGATTTAATACCTTTGCAAATAATGAAAAGTTGTCATAATTTGCCTTAAAGTCGTAAAATCATAAAATGTTCCACTAGCTCAACATTTGTTTTTGTTGGTACTCTTGAGTATCAGAGAAAACAATACTAAAATAACACAACTTGAAATTTCTGAAATTGCATGGTTTTTTAAAATTACGGCACGTTATGACACCTTGTGAATACCCTAAGTAAGGCAATACGAGTATCTAATAAAATGGTCACCTTAATCCCGATTTCTTTTTTATTTTTTTCTCTAAAAAGTTTCCTAGCACAAGGACAGTAAAGACTTTCATTGAGAAAAAGAGACTTTCAGATATGCAACAATAAAATACTACATGCGGGGGTCGCAACCGACTAAATTCCGGAGAAAGAACTCGACCAAACTTCACCACGGCAACAAAAATCAGCAATTTTCTGTTCACACGATTCAAACCATCACTTTGTTTTGTTTGTTTTTCTTATATATTTACATAGTTGTTTGTTAAAATGATAATAAAAGTGTATCATTTTTTGACTTGATTTTTTTTGTATCAAAAAAAATTTTAAGCTTAATACCCATTTTTATTGATTTCTTTATTAATTTGGAAAGTATTGGGAAAAACAACAAGAGTCAAAGCCGTTGAAGTTATAGCTGCTGTTTCGGATACCACGACACCTTCTTATCTCCTTCTTTTTGCTAGATTTTGCCAAACTTTCTAGACTTTGTCGGTATGCCTGCCAGATAAGCACACAACCGTAGTGTCAAGCTGATCTTAGAACCGTGACCGCTTTCTACTTTCCGATTTTTAAAAACTATCCAGTTACGGTAGCCTGGCACTATTACAATGAAATCTATTCTTGAGCACAAAAATGATTCTTGATATAAACAAATATTTAATACATATAATGTAAATACAAATTGCGCTTGAATAAAAAACCAGGGGTGTAAATGTAAAGGATATATAATTTTTTATGAAACCAAATTTTTATAAAATAAAATGTATTTGACGGCATGTCATTTATTATTTTATCTTGTTTTTTTTAGATAAACATATTTGGGTGATTCACAAGGTATCATAACTCATAAAGATACTATGTGAATCACCCAATTGTATATAATTCACAAAATTAATCAGAAATAACTTGAAGCAAATCAAATTCATACTATGCTTTAGCACAACGACAGAAAAAAGTGTCACAAATGTACAACAACCCCATCATTTGGACATTCCCAACCACTTAGGCGAAAATATCAGCTGTTATGACAACATTACCTCGCATGAATTTGCCTTAAGTCACCGGGTTGTGTTCGGTATTCAATTGAAGTGAAAAAAGTAACTCAGCTGCCTACTCGCTTTTATTCAGAAACTAAATTTTTTTTTTATCTTTTCAGTCGCCATCGCCAAAGTAAAAGGCGTGATAGACGACTGGAATTAATTTTCATTAATAAGCACAAGTGCACATTCAGATTTGAATATGAAAAAGCATTGTTGTGTTGAATACGAAACAAACGTACGTGTGAATAACCGATAGTAATAGTAATTACATCAAATTGCTCGATGTATGGCCGAACTTCTCTTACAATTTACAATTTGTGGTGAGCGCCTTTTTGTTGTACCAAAAATTGAAGGACCTACAGTTTTACTTCGATTGGCAAATGATTTTTGTGAGAAGTTTTTTCATGACAGAATTACAATCGGAGATTTGACATTGAATGCCGCTATTAGAAAAAACTATTCTATAATTTCACTTGCTCTGGCCAGGATTTGAATCCGGGATCCATCAAATGAAGCGCGCACGCGTTGCACGCCTACGACGCTAGTATCTGTGTGAAATATACGAATATTATCGGGCTCGCGAATCAATGAACTGGTCTAAAACTGACACTTAAAGTTCGTGCATTTACGGCGTGAAATTGCATATTATAATAAAATATGTAATAATAATAATAAATACAGTTTAGTACGGGGATAGCTCAAGAGATAATGCAAATTAAGGTTTTTAATGCAGATTAAGGTTGTCGCCTGGCTGGTCTATAACCACCATTTTATAAAAACTAGTACTAAGTAATTGTTATTATAAATCCAAATAAGTGGACTAAATTAACACAAACACCTTTACTTTTCCCTTGTATGAAAGCATTTGAAGGGGGCTTTCGATTTTTAAATTTACTTATAGATTCGAACAAATTTTTATCTACAAATTCATTACTCACATTGTGCCCTTTGGTACGGTCATATTTAAATTATTCAACACCTGATTGGCGTTCTTCTTCTTGCCGAACGCTTTGAAGGCATGTCGCATCGACACGGCAGCCTGTGAGCTCCGATTCCACTGTGCTGCTGTTCCGCCATCATTGTTTGTGGCCATGACAGGTTCGCTGGCGCTATAAAGAAATAGAGAGAGAAATAAAATGAAACGATGAATAAATTTAAACAAAAATAAACAGTAAACTTTTTTTTTTAGATTTGAAAAGTTATGTTTTTGGATTGAATTGAGACAAATAATTAAAATTAAGCAATTTTGTATTTTATAAATTTTATTACTTTATGACTTATGACACATTATGACACCATGTGAATCACCCAATTGTATATTATTCCAAATTAAATTTGTGAACAAAAATTAATCAGAAATAACTTGAAGCAAATCAAATTCATACAATGTTGTACCACAATGACAGTTTTGGCCTTAGGTCTTTTGGCTTAAAATTTAAACCAAGTTTTATTGACAATTATTGCAGTATGTAGAAACGCTAAAAGTTTGATATCAGAAATATTCGGAGACCCGGGAAACGTTGGCCAGCTTATATTTATTTAATAATGGCCTTTGCATACGTAACCAGAAAACGCATTTCGATTTTTGCCACATATAACAAGTGGCAACCGTCTCAAAAATATAGGTATGCATCTTGCCTTTTCTGAGGCGAACAGTTGACACTCATATTTTAATACTTATTTTATATTTGTTATTGGTATAATTGAATTAAATTTGACTTTGCAAAAATGAGGCAACCCTTTTTCAAATATACCTATAAATTTTCTCCTAGCAAAACAAATGGTTTCACACTTACATATATTTTATTATTTCATATAACTTGGGTACAATTTAATTAAATTCGACTTCTCCAGCAGGTGGCAACCCTCTATATGCTATAAGCCTTCTCCTCAGCAAATCTAATAGTTTGGCACCCATATTTTCATATTTCATTAAATTGTGTATAAGTTAATTTGATTCGACTTTAAAAACAGGTGGCAACCCTCATAAAGCTAACTATAACCTTCTCGCCGAGACGAACCCTTTGACACTAATTTTTTTAATATTTTATAGAACTTGCGTATAATTTATTTATTTTAAATTGACAAAAAGGTGGCAACCCTATCCAAAATATAGCTAGCTATAAACCTTCTGCTAAGTAAAAGAACCGTGTGACACACAATTTTTAATATTTTTATACTGGTGTATAATTTAATAAAAATTTTTCTTTCACACAGGTGGCATCCCTCACCAAAATATACATACTTAAGGCTCACTCTATGCCGAAACCCCCCGTTTGGAACCCATATTTTAATATTTCATATAACTTGTGCATAATTTAATTAAGTTCGGCTTTTCGAACAGGTGGCAACCCTCATAAAAGTGAGCTTTCCGAGTCGAACCGCTTGACATATATGTATGTATATTACATATATATTTCATATATTTTATTTTATATTGGAAAAGCCACGCAACATCGTCAGCAAACAAATTTTTTAAAATCAGAAGCAATATTTAGCCACTTAAAACTTGATAATTTAAATTCAGTGCAAGTGCAAGTTTCTAGTAACTAGTAACTACCGTAGACTTTCCAGAATTTTTGCCGAAGATGTCTTGAGTTCAAAATGATTTTTGTTTAATCATTATATGGAAAAAAATTTCTACAAGTGTTTTTCTTCCTTTGAATTTTTGATGGAAATTTGTTAAATTCTTTTAAACTTGGCATAAAGTTCAAAACTTGGCTTTATATGATTTTTGTTAGAGAATGAACTATGTTTTACATGAAAATTAACAGAAAATTAAATAAAAGAAAAAATAAATCATAGCAAATGTATCAATATAAGGTGCGCTTATAATTTGAAACGTCGTGTAGATTAAATTTAATATTTCTGTAAGGAAAACCACCGTAATTAAATGGCATTAAAATTTTGTATCTACGATAAATCTAATCTACGTAGGGTAGAAACTGTATGTACTGACTCAAGATTAGTAGAAATTAAAACAAATTAAATTTCTGAATTTTATCGCCCTTCCATAATATCCTTCAAAAAACAAAATGAAAAAAGCGAGTTCTTTTAAATTTCTTTCAATATATGTATATATATATATATGTATATTTAAAAACATTTCACATGATATTTAAATAAGAAATAATTTGTACGGAGTCGTCACGCCACTATTATGCCACAATTCGTGGCACAAATGTAATACGATGCACAAAAACAAAAAACAAACAAAAAACAAAACAATTATCAAAATCACATTATATTTACATACTCGGACATATGTATCTGTATGTGTGCGTGTGTGTACATAAATAAACCTGCAAAATATTACACTGCCATTTCCCAGCTACAACTTGTTGTTTATAGTTATTTACATTATTGTATCTTTGTTTATTTTACACTTTCATTTACTTATTTTATTTGCACTTTATATTTAAAAGACATTGCAACACCAGAAAAACAATGCTACCGCAGAGTCAATCGAGAAGCAGAGCACAACTATGCAACAGACAGAGAGCAAAGAAACGGCAACAAAAAAAAAAACAAAAAGTGTGTCAACCAAGAAACTAAGCTACCACCGACTCGCCACCAGCCACCAGCCACCAGCCATCAGCCCCCAGCCACCACCCGCCGCTGTCACTGGCTTTTGGTTCAATAACCACCTGAAAACCTGAAAACTGCGCGCCAATATTTTCTTGTTTATCTCGGCTCTGCAATTCCGCGCTTTCGTCACAATTTACAAATAACAATAACAATAACAAACAACGCCAACAATCAAAGGAGTTGCAAAAATAAACTTGTATGGTATAATATATATATAGATATTGTCATTAGTCGGCAGACAGATTTTGGCTAAGCGCCATAAATGCGCCGACAGCTGGCTGGTCAAGTCAACAACCATCAGCCACCTCAATCGGTCGGTCATTCGTTCGACTGGCTCTCTGGGTTAGTGGGTTGGTTGCCTATAACTTTTGTCTTTTTTTTTAACAGCAACCATAGTTGCGGTGTATATTTTTGCATCGTTATTTATTGTTGCTTTTGTTGATTGCAATTGCAAAGAAATGCTGTGGCGCGTATCGATTGCTCAATAAAATTTGCTTTTATGTGCACTGTATGCTCGTGGCTGGGGAATAGGCGGGTGAGGGAGGGAGTAGTGTGCACTGTACTGGCAGTTGTATTAGATTAACAATTTTTAATGTCTGCATGTGTGTGTGTGTGCTTGTTTGTGAAATGGCTATAGTGTTTCGTACGTGTTTACTTTTATTTTTAAATTTTTCTGCACAAAAGCACGTGGAGGAAAATCATCAATCGCGATTGGTGAGAAAAAGTTAATGGTGAAAAGCATTGGAAAGAGATACAAATAAAATCAAACGAGTATAATTAATATTATAGGTATCTACATTTGAATATTAAGGCGTATCACGAAAAAAAGATCAGGTTGTTTCTGTTTTATTTGAACACAAATGGCGCGAAAAAAATTTTGGTTGTCAAAGTATTATTTTTAGGAATCCGCTAAAAACATATAAATCGCCTTTGCTGCTATAACTTATTTATTTGATGCCCGATTTCTACCTTCACAACTGTTGGAAATAATCCTAATATTCTTAACTTAATCTCTTAAATCTTCCACTTGTGGATCTATATGATAAATTTCTGGACAGTTGTAGTACTGCCAGGCCTAACGCGTTCCAGCCGTGGAAAGAGCTAAGATACGGGCATCCATAGATCTTGGAAGCTCTTCCGAATACACTAAGGAAACTGCATTACACTACTTCTCTACTCTGTATGGATAATAAATTCGTAAAAAGAATTCCAGAGAGGAATGAATGGAAGATGTCATAAGCCTAGACCCAGGGTCGACAGCTATCTTCACAGATGGTTCCAAACTCAACGAGAGAGTGGACAGCGGGATTCACTCCAACGAATCAGCGTTGGACCTCAACTTTCGCTTACCGGATTACTGCAGCCTGTTTTAGGTTTAATGGAGACTGCTTGGTATCTAACAGTGTCCGCTCCTACAGACAGACCTGCCACTATATACTCCGACAGCCAAGCGGCTATTAAATTTCTTGATTCTCACAAAGCAATGTTACCATAAAATGCAGAGATTCTCTCAATTTGCTCATGTCTAAGCGTTGCGTGACTGTGACATGGGTCCTCGGGCACAGTGAAATTCCTGGCAATTGCGCGGCAGACGAGTTGGCAATGAAAGGGACGGAAATACCTACAACAAATTCTGTTCTAGAAGCGGACATGCTTCTTCTGCAAACATAGTTTAAAGACAAAACTCATCGAGGAGGTGAATATCAGGTGGGCCATGGAAGCCACCTGTTGGATTGCCAGCCAGGTTTGGCCAAATGTTGACTTAAAGCAACCCAAAGCCTTATGGGCACAAGCGGGAAGAGATTGAGATACCTCATCAACGATTTCTGTCCAAGTTGCAAGGACGAAGAGGAAGTGGAGAGCATGGCACACTATATCTGTCATTGTCACGTCCTAGCCAAGAAATTAAACCAGTTCTTCGATACGTATTTTCTAGCCTGTTTGGCCAACCTGAGCTCGGCAAGCATTCCCGATTTTATGTGCTACGTAAGGCGCATTCGGTGGTTTACCTACTAAGAGAAGGAAGGAAGAAAATGCATGACTCCACTCAGCGGTATCACAACGGGTTTTGTCAACCCGTGTACCTCCGTAGACTTGCATAATATTTTTCAAATCCAGCAGCACCCATCACTTAGCAACTGCAAATTTTTGCGATTAGATGAAAATTATACCAAGTCTTTGCGAGACTCGAGGCATTGTAACGCTCCCGACTTTCAAGTTTAGCGAAAATATGTCAAAGACGTTCTGACTGACTGTCAACCTCAACAAAACCCTCAGTATTTGGCAACGAAATGCTTACCGAAAATTTGTATAATTCTATTCCAATAATGATATTCTTGCAGACCTTTTTGCAAACATGGTGGCTCATTATTTTCAAATATATTCGAGTCTATCATTTCCAAACAGGAATTAATATGAAAGTTGATATTTCCACGAAGAAATAGGGAACTGCCTTGAAGTAGATGATGAGATACTTTCGCTGTGGCGCAAAAGTTGCATATTTCCCCCAAAACTATCCCGAATTTACTTACAGAGATCCGAAATAGCCGACACCATTCCTTGGCTAAATATTTAGTTGGATTTTTTGTAACAAAATAATTCCATACAAAATATGTTCACTTACATCTTGAAAAGTTAAATAAAAGGGAAACTAAAACTTTTTAGCGGCCAAATATAGTCCTGAGCGAGGCCTTTTCTAGAAAAAATGTCAACACTAACAATTTTTCTCGAAATAAGTGCTCAAATAAACCTGACACACGCTAAGCTTTTACCATATATTGTGATACGGCTTAATGTTCATTAATAATTACATTATGCAAACGTGCTTCGGATGCAAAAAATATATAGAGAGAGAATTGGAAATGCGAATTTGTAATATAAAACTCATAATGATAATTTTTATAATATTTGTATGCACTTACTATATTAATACCAAACAAATCTAAATACATACTATATTTTAATAGTTACACATAAATGTTGTAAGACATTATTTGCTTGTTGAGAGAGAATGTACACTTTTTGATGTATAGCTAGTGATGAAAGTTATGCAAGTTTCCTTTATTAATGTTCGCATATTTGATTCAGATTGCAGATGCGGGTAATGATTTCAAAATAACAGGGGCATAATCAAAGTGTGGGAAAGGTTTGTTTGGGAATTTATGGGTCCAGACTCACGTGGTAGTCTCCTCGGAGGGAACTCACTAAGCCATCTAAAGAAGTCCATTGTGATACCCCTTTTTGTTTGAAACGCGACGTACCCAAAATTAAGTCCCGAAAGCTGCTCATTCCCCCCTTGAAAGCTCTTCTGGGCTGTTAATGAAGTAAGAGCCTAGGCGCATAAACCTCAGCGTAGGCAAAGCAACTGTGTAGATAATACAAAGATGATCCAACCTCGTTATCCTGCAAACAGTTGCGACAAATAGGGTCAGATACCACATTCAGGCTAAGCGCATGATTACCTATCGCACAATGCCCAATTAGAAGAGCTCCAATGACGATCGAGAGTTGTCGCTTAGTTAGCGACCGGATATCCTTTCAACGACTTTGGTCTACCACCGGCCAGAGGGTTTATGCTATTCTGCATGTCGCCTGCTGAGCCGGCATAGAACCCAGAGGAGCTTCCACGCTCTCCCTGCTTGGAGCAATAACTTCAAGAGTGCCCTGGCGAGTGAGCTCATCTGCCATGCAATTCTCTGGAATGTCGCTTTGGTCGGCACCCAAATCAGTCCTATATGAAAGTGTTCAGAGGCGGCTGAGAGAGAAGTCATGTAGATGTTCGCTCATTTAAAGGAGATTACATTTTTGAGTAGCCAGCAGCAGTCTTGCTTGCAATGTCTTCAGTCACCCCCTTTAGCATAACGTTGAGTGCAAGAGTTGATGCGGTCCGGAGCGCCATATTGATTCCAATGAGCGCGGTCTGTTGCACCCGCTTTCGCTTCTTAACTTTTGATGCCTTCTCCAGTGATTTCCACCGGAAAACCACACCATAAAACATTTTTGGTCTGATTATGGTTTCATAAAGCCAGTGGTTAACCTTGGGAGAGAGGCCCTATCTCTTCAAAATAGCACCCCGCAAAAGTACATACTCGTAGTAACCAATTCCTTTTTCACGCTTTTTTCGATGCTTGGCTCCCGGAGAGCGCAAGTGGGGCACCGCCGATTGAAGGCGGTGGGGCATCAGGTACTCTGTCCCTTGTAGTTAACTAAACGAGCTCCGCCTTGCGAGTATTAATACCGAGATCACAACGTTCATTCCCAAGGCGGGTATGAGCTATCATACATAATCTAAGGGCTTCAGAGCTATCATCCTCTCTTTTTTTCCTTTTTCTTTTCGTTTTTCACAATATCTAAATTATTTAAGTTTTTTTATCGTGGTTTGAGAATCTTTCAATATATGCACTTGGTGACCAATCATGTAAAAGAATTTCTCAATGCACCAGATAATGTTAGACTATAATTCCAGTTATAGTCGTATGAATAAACAGAACAGTAATATATATTAAATAAATGCTTGAAGATTCGTTTGAGAAGAAGAATTTATTCTGTTAAATTAGGATGATATAACTCCTCATGATATTGACGTTTGCTGAAACCTATCTTCATTTTGACGAAAATTCTGATTAAAAATCTACAGATAGAAGATTGTGTCTTAAACCGTTGCGTAAGCTATTCAGGCAAAATTAATGAAGAAATCAAGGAGATGTGTAACTGAATGTAGTAATAGTAGTAGTTCCTTGTCAAGCGGGACGTCAGAAAAATCGGGAAACTACGCTGAAAACGCTGAAGAATATTATCGGCTGTCCATTTTCATACCATTTTTGCATGAGTATTTAGAAGAGCTTAATTTAAAATTTATGGTAAACAGAGAATTACTGTTCAAGATACAAACGTCGTTACTATATTCATTGAGGAGTTAAAATTGGACATGAAAATGTGAAAGAAGCTATAACGATTGATATCCACTAGCTTTATATCAAATTTGTTGCTTGTTTCAGGCTTTGATTCAAATGGAGGGACCAAAACGTGTTTCGAAGTTTTGGGCCATTTGCGATATTCAATTTTATGAAGAAATACACCGAGTTCGGTCGCATTGACAAAGCAGAGTGCGTATAATACTTTCGTAGCCATTGGTGTGTGTTTACACGAAATTATTTTGAATCCATATTTTTTTTTGCCCGAAAGCGAAAGTAGCTTTACGTAAACGACTGCGTCGAAATGTCATGAATATTAGGCACATAGCTCCTTAAGGTCACTTCTCACTACAAATCATATGCTTTTGATATTGACAGCGCCATCTATGCCTCACCTTTCGAGCTTATTGGACCATGAATACAAAACCCTTTATTAAAAATAGTTAAATAAATCTAATAGAAAACTCAGAACATTTAAGCCTAGAAAAATTAAACAAACCAGTTTTAACAACTCAGTTTTATAGGATTGAAAGTAAAAGAATTGTTTTACACATATAAATTGACCAGGTTTTTTTTGCGCTGCTATAAAAGATCTTTTAAAGCTATAAATGCAGCTTCGATGAATTTAAAAAAAAATGCCCCATAGTCACAGTAAAATGAAGCCGACCCTAAAGCAATTTTTTGGCATAATTCTTGTCGCACCCCTATTATCTGTTTTTAATTGCCGCAAAATCCTATCACAAATACAGAGATATATTTTTCATCAAAATCGGATCGAAACCGAGATTTGCTGAATAGCTCGCTTCTAGCGCCACCTATCGTATCCACTTTGCATACAATTATTTTTATTGCCCCATTACAATCTCTTTATGGTATCATCAATATCGCATCATAAATGGGGATTTTGTGGAATACTCAATTCTAGGGACATCTAGCGGATCCACTTTTCTTAAAAATATTTCTCGTCGCACGTCGCACCCCCTTCTTACGTTTTTATTTGCAGCTAAATCGGATCATAAACGTATACTTTCTGAATAACTTGCCAATAGCGCCACCTAACGGATGAAAATATAGCCTATGCTCGTCACATGGATATAAGGAATATGCTGCCCAAATTTGATTGAAATTCGTTCTTCAATTTTTAAGCCAAGTTGTAACAAAAAAAACGGCTACCCTCTTATACCATAAAGATAATATTAACAAAAAAATTCAACTCAAGGCCAACAACAGTTCATATGTCCGCTTAGGATCACTTATTGCGTACCTGCCTGGAAAATCTGAGGTTTTGAATTCAAACCTTGGCAGAGTCGAGAAAGAAAGTGATTAATTGTGGTGATCTCCAAAATAACAACTATAATTCCTATGGCTTTGTCTGTTGTTGCCGTTCTCCAATATTTGCCAAATAAAAAATGTCATTGGCTCAAAAAATTATTATTGCTTTAAATAAATTAGGGCAAAAAATTAATAGATATCTAGCTTGATAATTTAAACTGAAAGGCAACCTCAGTTCTATGCAAAAGATTTTAAAACTTGTAACTAGGAACTCAGACATCAAACTTTTAAAACTAAAAATCTTAAGCTCAAAAACTACTACTTTTAAAGCAAAATGAATTCAAGCACAGGTTTCGTGTGAAGGTTGAAGCTAAGAGCAAGCCAATAAAATTAACATATTTTTTGCAAAATTAAATAAACCGAATTATTTCCTCGATAAACAAATGTAAATGTGGAAGAATTCGCAAATAAAACATTCGCCAAAATACACACACGCATACATGCAAAAAAAAACCGCAACTAAGTAAATTATTGATTTAGGTCAAGGTGAATTAATTTTTTAATTACGAAAGTTTACTTTTGCCTGCGAAATGCCAATGCACTCACTCGACGATAACAAAAAAGTGTTAAACACAACGTAAACATCGAACATCGAACATCGATTATTGATAATAAAAAAATTGAAAGTTCAAATTACAAATGTACATATGTACATATCTCCATATATATTGTAAGTTTGTCACAGTGGCAGTGTCTTTCAGGTTTTCCATTGCCCACATTGAGGAATACGAATGCATTCGATAAATTTTCGAAAAAAAAAAACAAAAACTAGTTCAAGGTCAAACGCTTAACGCAATTTCATTTTGAGAAAACACAACAAACATCTATACATACATACATCGTACTATTGTTAAATATTTCGTAATCATTGTAATCAGCGTCACTGGTCAATGGACGCAAAGAAATATAAAGGTAGAAAAAAATAAAATAAATAAATACAAGAAAAACCCACAAGCATATTTCAAATATTATATACACCCATAGCAAAGTATATGTGTGTATATAATTTAAATATAGTATGCATTTTATGGTAGTAGAAGGTGCAGTTAAACCATTAGCGCTTGTTCAAAAACTGACAAGTTTTATGCAAACAGGCAACCATGCGTTTGCACTCGAAACGCAATGGGTATGCTGGTATTTCTCTATTTCTCAATATGGCAAGCCTTCAATTATTTAAAAAAAAATCAGTTCTGCTTGGTTTTTTTTTCGTTTACAAAAAATTTCATTGGGAATCCATCAAATAGTCGTACACACTTACATAAAAATACGAAGTAAATATTTGCTTATACTTTGAGCTCAACGCAGACATTTAAACTCACTTCGCATAAGGCGCACATGAGGAAAACTTCTAAGCGGTGATCGAATAATAATTTACCATTCGTATGCCGCATTTGGTAATTCACCATTGACTGCCTTGATTTGGCCCACTCGGTTTACTTTGTAAGCGACAACAAATAATTGTCAAGTGAAGAAAGGTTTCAATATTTGCGAACATGTTAAAATTATTTACACTCTGTCTGAATTTAAAATACTAGGTAAAGGAAAAAAAATTTAAAAAAATACAGGCAAGTCCCACAAAGCAAATATTTGAATGCATATTTTTACATAATGTGAGCTTATTTGCCTTAAAGGGTTTTAGCTGAGCTGCATTGTTTACGTATTCTGAGTAAATAAGGATCTTTGACATTTTTATTTTGGGAGCTGCCACAGCTTTAATAGAACTGAGATTAAAGAAGCGCAGTAAATGGAACACCAAATAGTAAAATCGCAATAGCTAGGCACACCATACGTCATATGTATATATAATTTTTTTATATATTGAACGGCTTTCTAAAAAATAATCTGCCATTAGTAAACCTCATGGAACTGCAGTTTTATTTATTTTTTATTTATTTATTTGTTACAGTACGACAGTACGGCTATAAAGTGCATGTATAAATTGTGACATTCGTATTTTAAAAATTTAAGTTTCTATTTTTAATACAATACAAGACCACGTCTAACCAGAAACCACGTGTAACTCACATTTTAATATTTTATAACCTTGTGTATAATTTAATTAAGTTTGACTTTTAAAAATAGTGACAATCCTCTATATTTTCATATGTCTTATAACTTGCGTATAATTTAATTTAATTCAATTTTTTAAACAGATCGTGACCCAATAAAAAATATAACTTCTCCTCAGAAAAATGAACCGTTTGATACACATATTTCGATATTTTACATACTTGTATTAAAATTGACTTTAAAAAAGGTGGCAACCCTCTCCAAAATATGGCTATCTACAAACCATTTCCTCAGCAAGACAACAGCGATATTTGTATATTCTATATAACTTGCGTATAATTCAAATAAATTCGACTTTTCAGACAGGTGGCAACCTTTTCAAAATATTTGTATGAACCTTCTCCTCGCCGAGACGAACCGTTTGGCACCCATATTTTAATATTTCATATAGCTTGTGTGTAATTTAATTTATTTTCACTCTGAAAACAGGTGGCAACCCTCACAAAAGTTTAATATGAATTTTCTTTCCGAGACGAACCGTTTGATACCCACATTTTAATATTCCATATAACTTGTGTGTATTGATATTAAATTCAATGCTCTTCGAAGCATGATCATTTTCATTTCTTATGATCTCTTCTCATACCTACCAAATATATATCAAAAATTTTTTAAACATCAGTCGAGCAAGAAATATCTTTATAATGTTGCTGTGCTGTCTGAATGAAAGAAATTCCGAGCAGTGTAAACCCTGGATCACATATTGACAGGTGACCTGATAGCACGAGTTCCATGCATGCACTGTTGGGGCGGTTAGAGAGGGCGGGTTTCTAAGCCGCACCTTTGCTTCTCTACAGCTGGTTACTTTCAGTCTGGGTTTGCGATATCCATCAGGCTGAATGGATAAGTTTTCGAACTTATTTACAATTTATTCTCCATTTACAGAATGTAAGTATGACTTCTACCCAAATTTATACAGTACATTTCGAAGATGTAATTTAGCAAAGCTTCCACGTGGAACCTTAAAATACATAATTATTTTTATTAAAAAGTTACCCTATTCTTCAGAATATTTCAAGCGTCCATATTATAAAATAATGATATCACAAGTTTTTTCCAATCTTCATGCTTAACCCAACCCAACTCATAACCCAATTTACTAAATATACAAAACTATTGCTATCCTAATTTAACTGGAATTTTAAATTAAGATCAGCAATTAGAGCTGCTTATCGTTTATTATTAATAATAGGTGTGTTTTGCTTGAAAACGGGTGTCAAAAGAACGTTCCAACTTGGTTAAAGCTTCCTTTTCGTTGCCATAGCAACCCTGTTTGCTTTTTTCGTGAAACATGTGATTTGTTTGATGCTATTTAGGAACCGCAAATTTTTTGTTGATTTGGTTAAATATTTAAAAATACTACACTAATGAAAACGGATTTGTTATTAAAGTAAAAATTCCTATTTTTTCCTAGGGCCTATTCACAATGGCGCGGTTTTTTTTGTTAGTTTGCAAAACTGCATCTGAGATCGGACATGTTTTATTACGTCGGATCAACTCGTTGCTTTACAGGTTGATAGTCAGTTACAAAAAAAAACCAGACCTATTGACACAGATTTTTTTATACACACCAAGCACACAGAGCTAAATTTATAAGTAAAGTGTTATATTATTATAGAATTACGTTATTTATTTTATAACCCTGAGATTGCCTTGCATCAAATAAAATTCAGTGACCCAGATTAAGGCGATTTCATGTAAGGTGGTGTTACTAGAACAGCTGATTTGATTGCTTCTTTCATCTTGCGGCTCAAAATGTCAAATTTAAATACTTATTTGTACTATGATTGTTCTCATTGGCTTGCGATATAATTTTTTGAAATAATTTGGTAATCCAAGCCGCTAAGACAAGAACAAAATACAGTTTTGAAAGTTCAAATCAAAATAATGTTCGCTTTGCGAAAATTCTGTTAAAAAAATTTGGAGGCAACGTAAGCGATGGATTCCTCGACATTGTTGGAAAAAATTATTTGATTCCATGTTTTTTTCTTAAAAAAAATTTTAAGTCAAATTTAATTTTGCTTTATTTATGGCAGAATATTACAAACTTAACAATTTATCCCTCAATAATTGCTTGGTCAAATATTTTTACACCGCGTAACACAAGTCATGTCGACATCGCCCAGCGAAGTCATCACATGGCGCTTATATGAAAAAAAAGCATTAACTACTAACTACTACTACTACCACTCCGACTACAATTGCTACTACTACTATTTTTACTAACACTACCACTAATTATACCACTGGTTTCTACTACTATTTTTACTACTTCTGGTTTTAGTTATTTCTACTACTATTTTAACTAATTCTACTACTAATTTCTACTACAATTTTTACTAATGCTCGTACTAATAACTCCCATTGTTTTTAGTTATTGCTACTACTATTTTACTAATGCTACTACTAATTTCTATTACTATTACTATTTTTAATACTAATTTCTACTAATATTTTTACTAATGCTCTTACTAATTACTACCACTATTTTTACTCAATTTTACTACTATTTTTACTAATGCTACTACTAATTATACTAGTAATTTCTGTGACGATTTTTACTAATGCTACTACTAAATACTCCTACTAATTACTACCACTACTTTTACTCAATTTTACTACTATTTTTACTAATGCTACTACTAATTATACTAGTAATTTCTACTACTATTTTTACTAATGCTACTACAAATTTCTACGACGATTTTTACTAATGCTACTACTAAATACTCCTACTAATTTTAGTTATTTCTACTACTATTTTACTAATGCTACTACTACTTTCTATTACTATTTTTACTAATGCTCCTACTGATAACTTGCACTATTTATACTCAATTCTACTACTATTTTTACTAATGCTCCTACTGATAACTTGCACTATTTATACTCAATTCTACTAATATTTTTACTAATGCTCCTACTGATAACTTGCACTATTTATACTCAATTCTACTACTATTTTTACTAATGCTCCTACTAATTACTTCTACTGTTTTTAGTTATTTCTACTACTATTTTTACAAATGCTACTACTAAGTACTACTAACCTCTACTTCTACTACTACCACTTACTACTAACGACTACTACCACTACTACTCCCACTTTTACTTGTGGCTCGCGCACTTGTTTAATTGTACGCGGGGATTTGTTAACTCCGACTTAATGCCTAACCCCCTCCTGTAAAAGCAAATTCATCAAGTGAACTCTGAGTTAATAATAAACCTGCTTTCTCGCAAGTTTTTATTAGAGTTACATTATTGATTTCCTAACTCTGCTAATGTCTTGCAGCAAATAAAAAATCACCTTTCTTTTTTGATATTTTCTGAAGAGTTTTTTTGAAATTTCTAATCAGAATAGTTTTCGCTGTTTTATTGTAAAATATGTATATGCTAAATACTTAACATGCTTGGTCTCTCAGATTTTCGCTTTGCTCTGCTATAGGTCTGTTAAATGAACTGAAGCCAACGTATTTGACGTATCTCTCATCATGGTAGGAAAAAAGCGGTTCGCGCTCAATAATTGCTAGGTGGAATATTTTTTTCAACTCTGCCCTAATACCTAACATCCTCCTCAATAAACAAATTTATCAGTATTAACGAAAAACCCTGAATTAAATGAATAACCTGCTTGGAGGAGTGGGTCGAAGTATTTATTAAACGGCTATACCGATCATTTGTTCTTAGAGCAATATGTCAGAAATTATCAAATAAAAAAAGTAGTAATGAAATAAAAGAAAAAAAATTTAATATGATCTCTCCGATATTTTTGTTGCTGATCAAATAATGGTAATTAATTTGAAAGACAGGTTCTTTAGCGTTTAAAAATGTAAATCAATTACTTAGGTAATGTCACCATTTGTGCACTGTATTGCAAAATAGCGAACTAAGCTTTAACATCCACATTAGGTTTTGTTTTTGGAATGAAATACCTAAATGTAGCTGAATAGCAATAACAAAAGCACCGTGCGAACGTGTGCGTCATTTTTGCCTGAATTTACGTTTGGCGCTTCTATGAAATTGCCTTTCATGCATTATAGGCAAATAAAAAAACTGACGCATTTTACGAAGTAGGAAAATTGCCCTCTAACACGAATTCACTGACTTATAGGAAAAGGAAATGGCATAGATATTCAAGTGAGTTATGAGCAACTGACAAATAGATAGCAAAACACAAAAAAAAAAAAAAAACTTACCGCAAAATATTTCTGTTTACAAATAAACGAAGTGTAGTAAAAATAGGTGAGTACAAAATGACAATAATAGCGCAATGACTAATTGGCTTTTCGACGCTTGCAAACAAAAAAAAAAAAAAAAAAAAAAAAAAAAAAAAAAAACCGGCTAAGCACTCAAACAATTTAGAGGTTATCTAAACTAGGGTGTGGGTAGTTTTCGCGTCACAGCATCTATTTGAAACACATATTTACATTTACAAAAAGCCAAATGACTTTCAGCAATTTTCCCTCAACTTTTTAAATGAAGATGCAATGCATTTTTTAGTGATTAATTAGACATAAAATTATAAATAATTATAAGGTGGCAAAAAGTGTGTAGGCGAAGCTCGAAACAGGCCAACACAACTTGATTGATGAAGAAACGTACAGTGATACTGCATTTTTGCGCTTGAAAATAATTAAGCGAAAAGAAAAAAAAATATGCAAATAGACGTTAACGGTCATTATGAATGAGTTACGAAAATTATTTCAATAAAATTTATTAAAAAATCAACTTACGACGCATCCAATTCAGCTTAGTCACATTCACGAATAATCAAATATGTACGTCGAACAAGCATCCATTTAGGTTTTCGTATGCTGGCCTGGGCTATTAAAAAATGTTTGATTGACCTTGTCGCCTAATGGCTTGCGATGACACGAAACGTCGGTGCAACAACAACTCACAATAAAAATTAATAAAAATAAAATAAAAAACAAAGCGCACATATATAAAATGAATAAATACTAGTTTAATGCATAAAACATGCACTAACATTCACTTACATATAGCTTATTGGTAAGCCCCACACTAACACACTCACTTGGTGTTTCATTCACTTTATACTCGTACGATTTGGTTTTATGCTTTTACGCAATCGCTTTGCGAATAATGATAAGGTGAGCGCATGAGAAATACAGTGTGCGACATAACGATAGCCACAATCGGATATTCACAACTTTTGACTATTTATTTTGATTTACTTAATTTCAATTATTTTTTGTATGAAAATATAATTCATTCTACAACAAACACTGGGCAAATCTAAGCTTCAAACTTTGTTCAAGTGGTGGGGAAAATGGAACAAACTTTTCAAACGGTTTTAAAACTTATAGCTCAAATCTTTAGAAAAAGATTGGGAATGCAGTTTTATAGCACATTCAATTTTAGTATGATAAAATATTAGTTTCAAGTAGCTAAAAATTACCGTCGATTTTTTAAATTTTTTTACTGATGATATAAAAAAACAATCCGAGCATGCGTTATATGGAAGAGTTTTCGGTAATGGAACTTGCACTTTATTGTACTAAATTGAAAGGGCTATGAAACTGCTTATTCAAATTTTTACAAAAATTTTTATTAAAATTTTTTAAAATCTTCTCCAAAGTTGGTTGAATTTTTTCCGCCATATGAACCAGGTTTAAAACTTGGATTTAACCTGTGTTTATTTGTAGAACCAACTATATTGAAAAAAAAAATAATAATATTGAAATTAAATTTAAAAAAAATAAATATTCGAAACTTGTGATTATGTTTTATGTCGGACACTGTATATAACAAACACACACACACACCCAAAAATAGGAACAATAGAAAATTAATACAAACAAAAAAAACCACTCGACTAAATAAAAGAAGCATAGCAACAGCTGATTAATTTTGTTACTCTCCCAAATTCATGACGCGAGATGAGTCGCCACCGCAGCACTGCCTTTTCCAAACAAAAGACTTAAGCAACGAACCTGAAATAATTAAGCGCACGATTGTAGACCCACACATCCACTCCTAGAAATGCGACGCCGTGTGTCGGAAAGGAATGCAAAGTATGCAATTACAATCAAGTGCGGACAGTTTGGCACTCGATACAATTGACGTGAACTGCTTAATTACTATGTGCTTTGTTTGTGCTTGGCATAGAAAATGAAGAATATTTATTTTACTTAGCAGAAAAGCTTTGGAACTATTTACGTCTATACCAAATAAATCGTATATTTTAATTGATAGTTCTTCCACAAATATCTTTTATTGATCATAATGTTTTTCAAAAAAAAAAATATCTATCTATGTACATATTCATTCATTCATAAACTGACTCAATTGAGTTTGCGAAATGTGTGAATATCAATAGCATTTGAAATAATAATAAGAAAATAGTTGAAACAACTAGAAGGCGCTTTAATGGCAGATAAAACTAAAAAATTGAAAATCTGCCCACTCCAGCAATGATTTTATACCTGCGCAGTGCTGCAGTAATACGAAAATTTTATTATCTTCCCACGCAAATATTTCAGCAACGAATATAGTAATTTTTAATTTTGGGTCAATTTACTAATTAAGTTCATTCATTTGATACCTATGTCAACTCTGTAGCTATTGAAATAAAGTCAAGGTGAGAAGTGTTATTTGCAGATGAAGTTAATAAAAGTACGTTAGGTTAAGTTAGGATAGAATGGCAGCGAAGGAACCCAACGCACAATTAGCAACTGAGTGCCGTTTTGTTATCCTAGAATCTCGGGTTATTGCGTTACACCCAACTAGCGCTGTTGATAAATTTTAGAATGCGGTTGAGGCTATGTTTGCACAAATACTGCAGAGGATTGAAATCAAACCAGAATTACTTTACGTTTCATCATTAGAGCCAGGCAACTGCACAGAAGCTGCTCAACAGAGTCCCTTATTCATTTTCATGCCTACAGCTTCTGCGGTAATCATTGTGGGTAATATCAAGTTTTCTGGAATGGGCTCTGATAGGACAATGTCACGAGTCTCGTAACGTTAAGCCTACCCTTCGCCAAAAGAATTGATGTTTTCTTAAGGTCATATTCGGGTCATATTAATTCGCAATTCAACATTCTGGTGTCATCGTTGAGCAGAGTGCGGAAGGTGGGTGAGGTAAATGCTTCTGTTTATTTATTCTATTGCGATTAAATTTGGTACCTCATTTGAGGTTGCCACTGAACTCTCTATGACAAGCTGATCGGTTTGGAAGACAAATTAAATCTACTGAGAGTTAGTTGCAGCCCCATTCAAACGAGTTCTGCATTGCTCAACCAGCTTCGATTTGGTTGTGATAGATGTCAATATAAAAGAAAGGAAAGAACCAATACAACCGTCCGGATATCTGAGCAGATGGCTACATGTTCATTTTAAAAATGGCTAAGGCAGTTACGATCTAAAACGCGACAGCTGAAATCTTTTTATGGTCACTAGATTTGTTTTCGTATTGAATTAAATATTTACTCGTACATCGATATTTGCGAGAGCTTCTCCTTTAAATCTCTTACAAATTTAGGGCAGACGATTTTTGTTAAACACATTTTTTATGACAGAAAATTAATTTTTTCATATACTCTGGTCCCTTGAACCATTGCATTTCGTCTTAACAGCAGGCACAAGCTAGACAATCAACTATAACGGCTGGAATCTTTCAACGAAGTAACCACTCTATAAACGGCACTTTGCGTTATATAACTTAAAACAAAAATGCCGAAAAAAACAGTAAAAAAACCTATACAAATTTTTTCTTAAGAACTCCTTTAATGATTAATTATTCTATTTTACATAAAGTGATCATTAGAATGTTCGTTATGTTAACGATTATTCCAAATGTCGATAATTAACGGTTCGATAGTCGATATTTCCCAAGCCAATATATTGGATCGAAAGATACTATTGTATAAATTTTGATATTTGATTTTTTCAAAATCGATTTTTCCGGTATCGATATTGTTTAAATATAGATAGATCGCCATTACGATTTCACAAGCAACGAATTATATCGATTCAACATATTGACACTTCCTTAAATATCGAACATTCCTAAGCATAATTAGAAATCAAAAAAATTGGCATAATATTTCAAAATATCAGAATATTCAAAATTCAAATTAATTACCAATTCATTTTCATTATGGATTATTTTTGGTTTGTTTTGATAATTTATTTTTCTTTAGGTTTTGTTTTTGCGAGGGTCTGAAAAACTCATTACATAAGGTCTAGTAAAATGAAGAAATCCAATATTTTTGTATTAAATTGAAGGTTTTCTTTAGCATAGTTAGAATGATGAGGGTCAGGCCATAGAAAGCCCTTCCCTCACAGAAAACCCTGAGCCTATTGGCAAAAAAATTGAGACAGTCGATTTTCACAACCTTCTTTTGAGGCGAATTTTTCACCAGCAAAATCAGAGCCTTCCAGAGCGTGGTGCATCTTTGATATGAAAATTACCGGAACCGGAATCGACGAAACCATGATTGGTCGTTACAGTATCAGAATCATAAACACTATTCATATTATCAGCCGCCTGGCTTGCCTTTTTGCTTTTATCAAAAAAAAACTGTAAAATATGGCGTATTTTCTCTTTGCTGGTGTTGATTTTTGACGCGGGCGCAAATATTACTGAGTTAAACAATCACAAAATTGTCTGCGAAGTTTTTTGAGTACAAAATTGTATATTTTCAATGCCATATAGCTTAACCCGATCACACTTATACCACGCGAGATACAGAATTCTAAAGCCATCTATCGGAAAAATAATGGATTTCTTTTTACTTGACCTAATATATAAATATTATTTAAAGAAACAACCACATATGTAAATCTAATTTTTGTAATATAACTTTTAACTGTTACTGTCCCAAATATGTAAATTATTATAATATTAGTGAAAGTAACTATTTAAATTCATTATTCACACTCATTTCATCATTTTAAATTTTTGGCAATTAGACTTGCAGATAAGATGTATTATTTGCTAAAATTGTAATCGTTACTAAAAATGTGATTAAAAATGCACGTGTGTTTTATCAAAAAAAATTTTTTTTTTTTGGTATTCACCTTCTACGACACAATTTTACAAAGATATTAGTATAATATACGTTATAATGTTCGAGACTTAGAACAAAAATCAATATAGTTTCAATTTTAGAAAATTAAAAATTACATTTGCCAACATATTTATGTAAAAAATAGCAAACCTGGATTTGTTAAAAAAAACTTAGATCGTAGCAAAAAAAATTTCAACAAAATATTCAAAACTTCTATTCTTCACATTAATATAATATATATTATTCATGAAATTCCAAAACACGTCTTGCAGCTTATGGAACAAATCATAGAAAAATTTAATGTTTAAACTTTTCTTACACTAAAAATTTAACGCAGGACTTTAGGAGTACACTTGTAGGTATAAACTTGTTCACCATTAGTTTTACTCGTATCCAGCACATTCACTTCACCTTCTCGTTTTCTTAGGATCACACAAGCATATTAATTACTTATAATAAATTCACAAGTCTAAAAACCTTCCCATCGTTTTAACAAAAGATCTAATTATTGCATAGTTTTACTTGAGTAAAAAATAATGTTAACTTTTGGTTTTTGTTTTCAGAACAGTATTAACCAATCAAACATATGTACATTTTTTGCTATTTTACAATTTTAATTTTTTAACGGGTATCTTTGACGTATTCAGCCGAAATTATTTGCATAAACTTCTGGGTTTTCCGCGCACATATAAAATCTCATAAACATATATCTTATACACACTGTAAAAACACGCCGCCAAGAGTAGCCCGAAGCAGAGTTGTAGACACGTGATTTGCTTACGATTGCAAACAAGAATAGTAAAATATTCAGTAGCATACTTTAAACGAGTAGATTGTAGAGAGTTTTGTTTTAATATTTTATATGCTGCTAGATGTGCGTGGAATATGGAATTCCGAGCTTTTGTTTTTTTGTTTTTTGGGTAGAACTTGAATAACAGTTTTGCCGAAAAGCCGAAATTTTCGGATTTGCTGGAATGAGATTTTATTTAAGAAGTGTCAGCTCGATTTCACGAAACATTTAATGCGCAGAAATAAGGAGCGGTAAACAAAATTCTGAAAATTAAAAAAAAAACGTTCATTAAGTGCATACAATTGGTTTGCTTTTATTTTTGTTTTTTTTTTTTATTAATATAAAAATACATATTTGTATTTTCTTATCGCTTACTGACCCGACTTCTTTAATGCGTGTCTTAAGATGGTCCACTGAATTTCGCCAACTTCTTTGTAACTAATATTGAGGTTATTCGTCCAAATTAATATATTTTTTTTTTTGCGGAGCTTTTCGTTCATAGTAATTTTTTTCGTTGTTGATGTCTTGACAGCAGAAACTAATTAAGTTTCAAAAATGTAATTTAACAGCAATTTGAAAACAAACTTTTCGAAGTCTACAATGTTTTTGTTAAACATTTTTGCATCGAGCTTAAAATTTGCAGAATACTTTCTGTACCAGTCCTTATATAGTACATTTAATATTAATGCAGATTTTAAATTTTTGTTCTTGTAGGAACTTATTCCATACCTTTGCCTAGCCCAAATCTATCGTGTATCATTCGTCTTTTTCTATTTTGCTTTGAAATATTTACGAGAAAAAGTATTATTACGCTAATTAAAAATTTTTTATTAAATTTAAAATATAATATATTAACTAGCAATACATTTCGGAGCGGATATAAAGGCATACTTTTAAACGCCTTCAAAGAAAAAATTAATTTCAGATTGGCGTCAAATCGAAATATGTATGTCAAAGGTGTTCCATTCAACTGACATTATTTTACATCAAAACAAAACATAAGAGAAAAGAGTCAAATTAAATCCATTATTATTCTTGTAGAAAGATTTAAATTTTTATTTTAAAACTTTCACTATAAAAGTCTTCTCATGATAATTATGAATGAGACATTTTTTTTATGTTTTTAAGGACGGGCCTCTTTTAGGACCATTTCGAAATCATTTCGGGATCACTTCTGGACTAGTTCCGGTACTATTTAGAAACTAGTTCAGAACTAGTCACTAACATTGTGTTTTAATTTCAAGTTCTCTCAGATATTTCAAGTTTTGAATTTAACTAAGCCACAACGATTTTACGTAAAACACCAAGTTCGTAGAGTCATGAGCTAGTCCTGAACTGATCCCGCATATATATTTTGAACTAGTCCCGAAGTAGTTCCGTTTTACAAGACTCAAAAAATTTCGTACTCATAATTATTATGCAAAGACTCTTATAATATAAATTTCAAAATAATACTTATCTTTAATCATCTTACAGGATGACTTCTTTAAAACTCAAGCGCTAAATGATTATAGTTTTGTCTCTCTGTATTGAGTGCATACAGAAGTCTCTTTATCTTTATGAGGAACACTTTAAAAAAAAAAAAAATGAAGCCATTTTCAATGACAAGTTGTTTTGTGCAAAATTTTAAGTACATCAAAATGTTGAGAACTTTTTTCTCTTTCAGTAATGAAACCAATCGAGAATCGCATTTCAATTTTCTCTGTTCAATTGGGTATGCGTATGATATAATTTATAATTTGTATTGCAAAACCTCTGAACATTCACAAAATCGACCGCAACGATGCGAGACAATGATTTCAAATTTAAATAATGAGACTTTTTTGAATACAATAAATTTACAAAAGTTATTGAGCTATTATCGGAGCTGAATGGACAAATGCTGAGTAATCTAATTTACATACCCATGAATGCAAATTACCTTAAAAAGCACGTTTTCGACATACTTTCCACCAGCATTTGTAGCCAAACTATTAATATTTTGCCACGCCACTCATTTATTCGCAAAATCTCTTAACACCTCAATAATGGGCGCGACTCTTGCCATTTTGGATTTATATTAAAAAAAAAAGAAAAATTTGCTTAAATTTTGCTTTTGTTTGTGAACAAATGATATAAAATATTTAAATTGAATAATTTTTGGCAAATTTAAATGCAAATAAATTTGCAATACTCATATTTTAAATTAATTTTTGTTGGCTGGTTTGGAAACAAGTCTGTTGAAATGTTCAGAATTGACAAACAGTACGCGCGAAAAGGAATGCAGGTTTATTTCGGGCCACAGAGATAATATTAATTTATTAATAGAAATAGAAATTAGGTATAGCTTCTTGAATCAACAAAATATATTTGCCTCATTATTTATTGCTCTGCCGAAGAATATTTGCCAAGTATATCTATATCTATATCTATATCTATATCTATATCTATATCTATACCTATATCTATATCTATATCTATATCTATATCTATATCTATATCTGTCGCATAAACTTCCTCTTTCGCCAGACTGCTTTGTTTTAATTTTTTTGCTCAAACTTCCTACACTCTACCTTTATTTTAATTTCGTTTAGACGTTCAAATTAATCTAAAATATTTAATATATTTCACTCCAGGGGCACATCAACGTACGCCGTGTTTTGGCTAGTTACAAATAAATTTATTCGAATGCTAAAAAGTTGGAAATTTTTTACGAAACCCATAACCGCCCCCATATTTCGGCACAAACCAATTAATAGCAAAACTCATGCACTCTGCTTTTAATTTTTTATTTGATGAAAACAAAAAAAGGCATAAAATTTGCGCACACCTCCATGTTTTCTACATAAGCTTCAAACGCAAATTCCTAACCACGGCAAATTTTTCGAAATATTTGTAATTGCTGGCTGATTTTGGTTTCGGCCATTTTTATTTGTTTATGAATTTTTCGAGTATACTTTTTTAGCAATTTTTGATGAGCAATTCAGCAATGATGACGTAATTGCGGCGATTGTTTGTTGATTTGTGGTTAGTTATTATTTTTTCTTTACAATTTTGAAATTACTGCATAGGTGCACTTACTGAGCGCAATTTAAGGATTTGTGTTTTTTTTTTGTATTATTAATTTTTTTTTTTTTAACTTTTAATTAATGACTTTTCATTTTATACTTACGCTGTTATCAACATTTTGTTTTAGCTACAGTTGACTGCGTCGGTGAACGGCCGTCAGCTGTCTTTTTTGCTAAGCGAATCTTAGCTGTGCTATACTAATTTGTTTACGCTTTTTGTTTTGCAAGTAAACAAATTAGGTATTTTTAATTTTTACTTATCAATCAAACAATTTCGAAGTCATAGAATGGAAATTCGCCGTAAACTGGTAACTCTAAGTCAAAAATTTCAATTTGGTGGCATCTACGGCAGTGGTTTGTTGCTGTAAGAAAAAGTTGAAAATATAGACACTTGTTAAAATTAGTTAGGTGTTTGAGCTTGGCAACGATTACACTTGTAAACCAAAACGAAAGAAATGATGACTGCAGAAATATTCAAATCTGTATCTATATTTAAGTATAAGTTCTACCTCAAATTAGTCGAGCTGAAGAAGGCTCTATTTTATGGCTTAAAAGTAAGGTTGTGCAAAACAAAAAATAAAATGAGATGTTTTCATGACTTTTTTTTTAATTTTGGCATATAAATTAATTTAAAAAGTCAAACGTTTTTTGAACTCCGATTTTCTCTTTAAGACTGGACCTCATTTTGGTGTACTAAGATTTTTTTTATTTCAATAAATTTCATCAAATGTTATTAAAACTTTATTACCCATAGTTATAAGTATGACAAGAAGAAGAAGAGTTGGGTTCTTACCAAGGTTAGGTTAGGTTAGATTAAAAGGGCTGCTCTCGTAGAGTGTTCACTCGGTGACCTTAGATCCTGATCCGATATTCATTTTCGAGCTATCCGTGAAGATCGGAATCTTATCGGAGTTTAGTGTGTGTCAGATTTCCAGTCACTTTTGTGGGTGAAGCGAGCCTCGAAGCTGTAGCTAAAGTCGAGCTCCTCCATCTGATGGTTAAATTTTTTTTATATCACAAGCCTTAGAGTGTTCTTGGCAGCAGAGAATCTCAAATAAATGCTTATGGAGGGTAAGTCCAGGAGTATTTTTAGACTCCTGTGGTTTAACACTGTCTTTTCTATAACATTTTGTAAACAAGACTGGTCTTGTTTTAGTGGTATTAACCGCTAGACCACTTGCCTCCGTCGACTTTGTCACGTCGTTAAGAGCAGACTGCCGTGAAGAATTTCCCTATAGCCAGGATAACTTGGTTCAATTAAATTCGTTTGCAAATGCAATGACTTTGCACGCTTTGTGTTTAAACTGAAGATGGAATTTGCTTTATACCAGGTTCCACAAAAGAGGTGATAAAACTTTCCCTAGAGAAGTACCTCTGGCGGCCAGTTTCCTTATTTCAGTGGTTTTTGGGGACCTGTTGTCATGTCTTTTTTTCAATAAGTTATTGATCTAGTGAGCAGCCAACGAAACGTTGATAAAAACGCCTTCCATATTCGATGTAACCTTCCAAAAAAGATGTTGAGCATTGGTTAAGCTTCACCAGCTGTCGGGATCAAGCATTACATAATGCTCAGACCAACAAGCCTCTACATTCCCTTAAGAAGGAATGATGACTGACTGGCTGCTCTAAAGTTCTTCGCAGTGCTGTGACCCGTCATCTTTCCGCTTTGGTTATAGAAACCGTCCTTAACTCCCACCAAATCTTTGGTATATATCTCAGAAAGAGATGGCTTGTATGATTCCGTTCAGGTTCGGTGATTTATAGGGCTGTACCGCATACCCGGCTTGTGTCTGGAGCTACGGAGTCGGTCATACCTTCCACGCTACCAAGGAGTTCCAGTGTTTCAAGGCTGCTCTCTGTGTGAGCTCTTCCTAGCTTCTTCGGAAAGCGTGGCGGGGTAGGATTTTTAGAGAGACATATCCTCATTCGTGAAGCTTCTGGTTGATTCGAGATCCTTGGAGAACCTGCACCTCGAAGACCTCTTTGCCTTTCTGATACTAAAATAATCAGGACGCCAAAGTTGGTTCGATTTTGGCATTTACGTCTGTCTATCTGTCTGTTTGAACGCAAGCTAGTCGCTCAGTTTAAGAGATATCTGACTAAAGTTTGCTAAGCAGATGCATTTTATAATGTTTTATTCAGAAATTACCAGATCGGGTCATTACTAACTGCGCGGAAATTAATTTTTGCATTATAACTCCAATACTAAAGCAGCTCCGATAAGAATAATTAAGCTCAGGTCACTATAACTAATAGCTTCCACATAACTGTTTGTTCAGTTAGGATTTTTTTAAAGGCCTTAATCTAGACAGCTTAAATTTGTTGAACTTTTTATATATCAATCCTGAAAGGAAATCATGAACATCGGTGCTTTCAAAGTACCTTCGCTGTGGTTTTGGCCCCCCAAATGCAAGCCATACTAAATATGGGCATTTGCATGCCAAATATCAGGGCGCAAGAGAAATAGTTCGCCAATAGGATTAAACCATTACCTCAAGGAAAGATTTCCACTCTAACATATCAGATGAATCAGGGTAGAAGGCATCTTTATGAATTCACGAACTAGATCCGAACGTTTACAACAAAACCGCTGGATCCGATATCTTACAATCAGACCATAGACAACATTCACTATCACCAACTCTCGGCCAGTAAATGTCTTTTATGGGGGTTTCCTTACTCGAAAAAATGTGGCCTTCGTATATTGTAACATTCGCATAAGGTTACCTGTCGTAACCTTTGCTTAGTCAGAGGGCAATATTTTAAGAAATGAACATGCAATCCTGTGTAAGGGCTGGGAAAGACAAAAAAGTGCACATTGTAAACGATGAACTAGCTCCTAGCCTTGGATACTATAGTAGACTGAACTTCTATCAATCCATATATTCCTAACATATGTCGGGAACGTCGAGATGCGCCGCCTCCGTAAAATACTTAATTTTTTTTGGCCTTGCCCTTAATGGGTGTGATAATAACGACTATTGGTAAGCTAACTCTGGGAGTGCTTGCTCGGCAATATTTTTAAATCTGCTATATATATTTAATGCACACTTAATTCGAAAAGAAATTTCTACAAATACCTTAATACAAAACTCATTTAACTACCCAATTTTCTACTACCTTTTCATAAAAGCCGTTAAAATTATTACCCGCTTTCTCTTTCCATTCGAAACGGAACCTTACAAGACAGTCGAAAAGCACAAACTTCAATAGATATCAAACATTTAATAAATGTTAAAATGAAAAAAAGAAAATTTACCAATAAAAAATCAAATATGTAAGAAGTCAATGCTTGACTGTCTAGGAAACTACTGAATAAGTTCGAGTAAAAAATTAATTGTTATTCTAGTTACAGAAGTAGTCATTTAGTATTTTTCCCACCGAAATTAGCTTCTACCGCAGAAAACGTCTATGGTGATAAAAAAGTTGTATGAGTTTCAGATGAGTTTCAGCCCATTATTCAAAATACAAACGTTTTCTTTATTTCCGAATTTTCTCTTTAATCCTGTTTAGTGTAGTGAGAATTTTGTTTACTATTTGAAAACTTTTTCACATCGAAGTAGATAAAAAAAAAATGTTGTGCTTCTTCTGCGCATCACAATGAATTCACAATTGTCAAACAATAAATCTAATTAACACTTCTGTTTTTGTTTTTATGTAACTTTAACAAGCGTGTTCACATTGAAAACTCAAATGCATCTAACATTTCTCACGCATTTACCAAATATGTATGCTGATTTGACGGCTTGACTTTGTTAGAGTTTCATGCATGAGCTTTTTGACAGTAATTGGTTACCGATACAAGATGTTTACATAATTACTTGTAATATCTATGTATATGCCTACTTACAACTGATTTCAATAGAAATTTTCAGCCAGGCTTTATCTATGTCACTTATTACTTATTAGATTTAAAGTAGAATGTTTGTAACGAATTGAGTCTCATGGTACTGAACCGAATTTTTAAGTTTTTTGAAGAATTTATACATTAGGGTCCACCGCTTCCCATACAAGAAAAAAATGGGTACTGTATTTCCATCGGAATTATAAAACTTACTATAGGTTACGACATCTACCAAAATATTTTACAATAGTATTAAGATTTTCATGAGCTGGTCCTATTTGAAATTAACTTAATTTTTTGATGTTTTTATAAACAAAAGTAACTTATTTAAATGTGTTTCATAAAAAATAACCTTAGATCATACAACTTTTTAGGCTTTAAAGTTTTGTATACAAATTTGTTGAGTGGATTTATAATAATGATTTTTTTGTGCTATTTTTGATCTTTTTGATAGATTGAATAACTCAGACAAAACCGCTTTAGACTTATAATACATCATTCGAAAGGTATTTTCTCGCCATTTTTTTTTGATACAGTTGAACAGAGTTTTAAATATTTTCAGCAGACCTTTAAAGCTTCCAACATTTTTTTTTTGATTTTTTTGAAAAAAGTAACAGAAACACATATTTTTATATTTACTTAACTCCACTTGTAGGAAAATTTTCAAATCAATTTTAAAATTCCGGTGGAAAACTTCAAAATTATATTGTGTTTTTTTTTTTAGATAACAAAAAAAAAGTATTTTTATTTTTACAAAACTCCACTTGAAGGGAAATTTTCAAAACAATTTTCTAGTTCCGGTAGAAAAACTTCAAAATTATATTGTTTTTTTTTTGAAAAATAACCTTTAAATATTTCACTGTTTTATTTGATTTGAAAAAAAAACACATTACATTGCTTTTTGTTTTGAAAAAAATATCAAAAAAAATAAAAAATTTACTTTTACAAAACTCCACTTGTAGGGAAATTTTCAAATCAATTTCATAATTCCGGTGGAAAAACTTCAAAATTATATTGTTTTTTTTTTAAATAACAAAAAAAAAATATTTTTATTTTTACAAAAACTCACTTGTAGGGAAATTTTCAAAACAATTTTCTAATTCCGGTAGAAAAACTTCAAAATTATATTGTTTTTTTTTTTTTTTTTTTGAAAAGTAACCTTTAAAGATTTCACAGTTTTATTTGATTAAAAAAAATAACATTACATTGTTTTTTCTTTTTAAATAACAAAAAAATTTTCAAATCAATTTTCTAATTCCGGTAGAAAAACTTCAAAATTAGATTGTGTTTTTTTTTAAATAACAAAAAAAAATATTTTTTACTTTTACAAAACTCCACTTGTAGGAAAATTTTCAAAACAATTTTCTAATTCCGGTAGAAAAACTTCAAAATTAGATTGTGTTTTTTTTTTTTGGAAAAACTTCAAAATTTTTGTGTGTATCTACCTACATATGAATATTTATTAAGTTGAACCCCATTTTTTTGTAAATAAATTGTTTCAGTAAACAAATACATACATAAAATTTAACTAGTTTTACTTTTTGAGGCGTAACTAGGGGTCATAAGTATCAGTTTGTTTTTTGATATAATGCAAGTCCGGGTGAAAATATTGTTGTAGACGATAGTGAACAGTCCCAGGGCTTCATGGACAAGAATCCTGGATTCTTCTTATTTTTTTTCAACTTTTGTGGAAAAAGTCCAATAACAACTGAAAAATCCGGATTTTGAATTTTTTTAGTCCAGTAATAACAGTAAATACTTTTCATGGCCGAAGTAAAAGTCCCTTCCTCATAATAATAAACTGCGTTTCGAAAATGAACAAATATGGTACCAAGTGAAAGATAAATGAAAAAGGCTTCAAACTGAAAACTCTAAACTTTTGAGTATAAACCAAAAATTATGTAGAACAAAATTGTAAAACTTTAGTTAAGTTATTGGGCAGAAATATTAAAATTATGCAAGCTTTAACAAAATTCATAGTTTATTTCCAAATACATATAATAATAAAGGCAGGCGAAAAATCAAATTTATTTGTTCGTAAACTACATTTAACGCGCTTGAAAACCGTATCATTTCACATTCGACTAGCAATGTTTTACAACCTTTTAATTGTTTAATTACTCTTGACAAACAAAAAATCGTTTTATGTCGCTTCACATTTTATTTCCAAATTTGACATATTGCAATGTGACAGTTCTCTCAAGCGCTGGACAATAAAAAGTAAAAAAAAACAAATACAGCCAAACAGTAAATGTAACAGTTTACTACTTGGAGGCAGAGTATTTGCGAAAGCTACATTAATCGCAACACATCAAAAACAAAAAACATAGAAAAATTCGACATGCTACAAATACAGTAGGTAGATACTAAACGTAAATGTAATGATAATAAAACAACTAGATCGTAAGTTTTGTAGAGCTTAAAAATAATTTGAAATCAGCTTGAATGCCGTACAATTTATTTAGAAAACCTTGGAAACTTGAAAGTGAGAAATTAAAATCAATTGTTACACTGAGTTATTTGTTTAATTTTAATTTGAATATTTTCGATTAAGTATAATCCAGCAGTTTAGAAGTGAATTTTAAATTTGCAAGGAAAATATCCATGCAGTCATATATGACTCACGCAAAGTAGGATATTGTGCTTAAACTACAGTACACCGTCAAATCATTGGAAGTGAGGTAAATGCAAATACAAAATCGATATAAAGCAACAACATTAACTCGGAAACATATGCGAGTTGCGCTAACTCGGTAAAATGATATCCGACCTGAGATATAGTGTTGGGAAGTGAAAAAACTGCGCTATTGTGAATGACCGGGAAGAAGATACATGGAGAATTTCAGTTTAAGACCTAATTTATCTTTATTTGGATAGTATTTTTAAATATATAACTACGTTAACCTAAAATTTGTTTGCACAACTATTTTCCGTTCTTAATTAGCGCTAACAAATTTCATGTTTCATGAAAGATGATAACAGGATTACTTATGACTGATTAAAGGAAATTTTATCCAAGCTGGAGCGTTCTTTTGCAAGTCGGTTATAATAAAACGGGTATATTATATATTTTTGTTATTAGAACGGAAAGGTACACCGTCACCAAAGAGAGTGGAGAAGCGCAGCGTACCCAATGAATTTCCGTAAACTGCTAATTTCTACCCCAGAGCTATTCTGGGGTGTTAATGAAATGAGAGCCTAGGTACCTGAACATCAACCTCGCAAAGGCAGGGCAGCTGAGTGGAAAATGAAAAGATGATTCCACCTCGCCAGCCTCCATATAGCTGCGGTATAAAGAGTGGGAGACTATATTCAGTTCGGTTTGAACTCCTACGAGGATCGAGAGTTGCCGCTTTGTTAGCGACCGGAGGTCCCTCGAATGTCCACCGCCCACCGCCTACCATCTGTCCAATGGAAGTCCGTAGGCGGTCAGAGGAGTTTCAAGGGTATCCTGACGAGCGAGCTCATCACCTATGCGGTTTTCTGCACTGTCGCTATGGTCCGGCACCCAAATTAGACCGATATGAAAGTATTTGGAGGTGGCTGAGAGAGAAGTGAGGTACTTGCAGGCAAGTTTTGACCTCACAATTAGATATTCTAAGGCCTTAATAGCGGCCTGACTATCAGAATAGATGTTAGGCCATTACATTGGTGAGTTGCCAATCGGATACCTTCTTGATTGCGGTCACTTCCGCCTGAAACACACTACAATGGTCCGAAAGCCTAAATTTCTGGCTAAGGTAGAGCTCTTTGCAGAAGACACGCTCTTTAACTTTTCCGTCCAGCTTTGACCCGTCCATAAAGAAGTTAACCGGCCCCTCTAACTCCATGCTCATTTCCTTACAATGAAATGTAGCAAAGTAATTGACACCCTGTGTTAGCTGTTTTTTATTATTATTTTCGTTTCTATTTCTTTTGTTGCTCTCTCACGAAGCACAGAGTTTTCTATCTAGTTATCTATGGCATTTCGTCTCGCTCTAATGCGCACCACGGACAGCGCTTACAATATACGTATACCAAAATTAAGCAAATTACAAAAAAATGGTGGTTATCTCAAAAAATGTGCGCTTATTTAAATTTTTAAGATTGCGTTTAGTGTAGAGGTTTATTTTTAAGTCAACGAATTAACGCTGATAAAAATACAATAACCTTGAAGTCCCAGTTAATGCCCTTAAGGCCTCGAATATTATTTGGATTTCTTTTTTTCAAAATAAATATGACTATAAGAGTTGCAATTTTATTGCCCGCTACTGTGTATTTACCTTAAGAAAAATCAGTCGACAACCTAATTTGCCATGAACTTAAATAAAACGAAACTTAACTCAGTAATAATAATTAAATTGGGAAAGTATTCTCAGCATTTTAAGGATCTGCCGGTACCACGTAGCTAAAGTAACAATTTAAGCCAACACATGCAGCCAATGCGCATGAGAACCCTTTCACTTTTTATTCTGCAAAGGTCATTTGAGTATTTTGACTTCGCCTTGGAGCACTCCAGGCAATACCAATCAGCCAGACAGCCGCATATCGCAAGTTTCCGGTTATATTCTGGGCTTTTTGTATTCTGTTGTTTAGGCAAATAAGAATTTAGTTAACTCAAAACCAGCAAACAAAGGATGTAAGCGAAAAATAAATACACACACACAACAGGCAATTTCAAAAGGTCAGCAACAGCGCTAATGGAATTTTTGTATTCATTTAATCTTTTATGTGGCAAAATGTCAATCAAAAATCCTTTCGAATTGCATGTTTTAACAATGTTGAGCCAAACAAAAGTCTGAATAAGAGTTGAGTGCCTGAAAAAATCCATTTAATAACACAGTACAACAAATTTAGTTAATTTTTTTTTTACAGCGGAGTAACTTTGGTATTTTTCTGATAGGAGAGACCTTGCAAATGAAGTTTGCTGAAGAAACTTAAGGTCCACCACGTCTGAGTTTTTTTCTTTTAATTACGCTGTGTAGTTTAAGGGAATTTCAATGGGTATTTTTACCATAAGTACGAAAACTTGAAAGGTACAGTAAGAAAATTTTGTTCTTTGTAAAAAGCTAAATAATTCATAACTACTCTTCAACCCATCACCATTTCTTCTTCCGCCATTTTTTTATACTATTTAAGTAGGTATTATTTATATAGTTGTTGCAAATTAGTTTACTAGGCATTGTTACTTTTTGTAGAAATTCGATTAAAATGATGAAAATAATGTTGGAAGGAGGAACGGTGGCGGACCTAAAAGTAGTTATGCAATGTTCAACTTTTTATAAGAAACAAAATTTGATTAGACAGCAAAGCTCTAACTATTCACACTTTTGTATTTAGAAGACAACCTATTTTGATTCTCGTTAACACTAAGTGCAAATAAAAAAACGCAGATGTGCTGGACAAAATGGTTCTTCATCAAAAATAATCTGTACGTTATCCTCTTTCAAAATAATACGATAGTTACTCTGTTGTATAATTGCTGGTTGCACAGTGTAATTGAAATTTCAAGTGATCGTTTCGCTCAGAAGTGCCGGGGTAGTAAACAATAAGGATTACATTCTCAATGCTTTTTACTACAAATTTTATATTTTTAATGACACTTTTGTTTTTTTTTTTCTCGAAAAACTAAGTTATATTTTGAAAGCTTTGCATTTACGTGCATAACTTTTAATTTATGTAGTTGTAAATCTTTTTATCATCGCTTACTACTACAAAAATTGTCCATATTTAATTAACTATAATAATCTTTTTATTATTCAACTTAAAACTTAGCTTTCGTTTGCTTCGATTCATAAGTTTCACATCTACGCACATTACAATGGCTTAAAATTGAATAATCTGTTTTTTTTTTCTTTTTTTTTTTTGATTTTCTGTTTTTCTTTTAGTCTCTACTGTCTTATTGTATTGCTCAAATGGAATATTTTACAAAAATTTTGCAACAATACAAATTTAACCGGTTTTACTAGCTAGCTGCATACAATTCAACTTTAATATGCGCGGATTTAGTAAATTGCAGCAGTTAAAGGCGATCGACCACAGACCAGAGGCCAGAGAACAGTGTCCAATACTCTTAGTAGCGTCTAGCTGTTGTTGTTTTTTGTTTTACTACATTACATGTCTACTTGTATACTATATATAATATATAAAATATGTGTGCATAGTACATATGTATATGCATGTAGTTAAAAAAAAAAAAACATTTATATGTATAATTAATATCAACTGGCTAGTTAGTGGCGCGACTGCATTTCCTTTCCGCGGCCACAATGACTCGAATAACAAACAACTCACTCAAAATGTGCGAGCTGATGGGGCGAGCCAGTGGTGGTGGCTGAATGCGTTTCGGGGCTAACAAATGAGTGGTGTACAACAATAATAATTTTAAAATAAAAGTGCGAGTGAGTGCAAAGTCTGCGATTTATGTAAGATTTGCTTGATTGCATGATGCGTCTAGAATTTTCTGATTGCACTAACTTGCTAAATTAGTTACGTTTACATTTATTTGCATGTCTATTTAATTTTGATTATATAAGTTGTAGCTTAATTATTTGCATAGTTATATGTATATGTATATAATGTCATTAATGCATATCCAATGTAATCATCTAACATTTTCGTAATAATTCTTTTGAAAGTCAGCATTATTATTCGTCTACTAAAATTCGTTTTTAACATCATCATCGATGATTCATTAAATATTTGCATGGTATGTCGTAGATGAATGGTAAAAATAGCTTAATCGATTTCTCTTCTAATTTCGAACATTTTGGTATATTTATATCTATGTCTATTTCAATTTTGTTACAAACATTCATTAAGTGTAGAAAGGTTTTTTTGCATGGCTACTTTTCTAGAACCATGTTTTTTGGATAAATTCGGTTAAATACAATATTTTCTTTGCAATATCACCTAACACAAAATCCGTCCACTAATGGTTGGTTTTACATTCCATTGAGAAAACAGACATTGTTTTGACAAATTATTTGTAATTCCGAATATAATAAATTGCCTTAAATCTTACAAATTATGCTTAGGTAGATTTCAAGAAGCTTCACAATTTATAAATTATTTTATTTCTATTGGAACGATTTTCCATTAGCCCTTATCTATTTGCCTCGAAATGTTTCATTATCGTCGCTTAACTCTTGGAATTTCTTTGATTCTGGGAAATAAGAAATTATATGGTTAGGTTTTTTTTAGATTTTATTATTAAACGGCTTTTGAGAAAGTTCGAAGAGTATATTAAAATTTTTTCATTATATTGCCAGCAAACTACTTGTAGTTAACACTCCAGTGGTCGCGCCCCTATTTGTGCCGTTAGTAGTCGCGCGTACTACATGTGTAGAACATTTTCGACATAAGGGTTTGAAACGAAATATTCGTAAATAAAAAAAAAATATGTTTTAATAATAATAAGTAATAGTTTATTATAAAACCATATCAACCAAAAAATATTCATTTTAAACATATTAGGAACTTAAAATCGACTTCTTGCGAATAACTAAAAAATAACGTAAAATTTTGACTTCCAATCCAAAATGACTAATTTTTTATTGGCTTATATCTAACAACTCCGATTCTTTATTTTCAGTGCAGTCTGGACAAAGAAGAAACTGATGATCAGGACAAATCCATTTTTTACATGTGTAGCATTGCTTTCTTGTCGACTTGTGTCGCGCTCTGCCACAAAAGAAACATTTTCCGACTCGACCGGTATTTGGGGGGTTTGCTGGACCGGGATTCATTTCCGGTGCATCGTTTAGGCCCAAAAGAATTTTAGCTTTCATTTTTATAGATTTTGTAACACTTCCAGTATACATTCTCCGCTTTATGCAAGGAGCCACGAGCTCGAAACCAATTTCATGTAAATAATCTTTTCGTGGCTTGTTACTGTAGCCATGGTTTATTTTATGTATAACATAACCGTTTATGGCACTTATATTCATCAAATCGAAGAATACTGTAAGAGGCCAGCGTCTAGAATTTCTGGAGACATCGTAAGAACCGCACATCTTGTCCACAATATCCACGCCATATTTGGTATTATTATAAAATGTAATCATTTCTGGCTTACGTTTATCTCCTGTGTACGAGTCGATATTGCCGTCATAGTGCATAGAAGAATAAATTAGCACTACCTTATTTTTTTTTGGAACGTATGACACTAAAGTACCTTCTTTTTGAAAGCCAAATACTGAATCGTTTTCTTTTCTATCTTTGGTATTTTTAAAACTTTGTGGAATTTGCGGTTTATTTTTTTTACAGTGCCAACAACAGTGATCTTTTTACTCACAAGCTCTTTGCATTGATCTATATTCGTAAACCAATTATCCATGGTAACAGTGCGTCCCGAATGTTTTACGGGAGTAAGCATTCGATCCACTATATCCACAACCCTATTAGACTGTTCATATGGACCTGGCGGCTGGGCACCTGCATATATTTCCAAATGGTAAGAGTACGGTACTTTAGCGTCAGCTAACAAAAAGATTTTTATACCATACTTGGCAGGTTTGTTTGGGATATATTGCCTGAAACTGCAACGTCCACGAAAAGATATAAGCTGTTCATCTAAAGTCAGGTATTCACCAGGTATAAATTGTGTTTGAAAGTTGGCAACAAGTTTCTCAAAAATTTCTCTCACAGTTTTGTGACATGCAAAGATAAATTAATTCGGTACCTGTACCTCGCTTCATGTTCCAAAACTCTTTCAAATTCAGTCTTCCAGATTTCTGACAACCCATCACAAACAGCATACCAAGAAATGCTCTCATTTCCAAAATATCTGTTAGTTTAGCATCTCTATCTCTGGAAAATTTAGATTTTACTTGTTCAATGTATATGTTAGTGGAGTTTACTATGATTTCCATGACGGAGTGGTCAAAATACAGTTCAAAACATTCTAGCTCAGTCTTGGCATTTTTTGCTGCGTCTTTAGGCCCTGCATGTTCTCTAAGAATGTTACAAGCCTGAGTTCTTGTGACTGGGTAAGGATTTTTCCTCCACTTAGTACCATTTTTAGATGTGAAATATAGATTTCCGAGGGAACTTAGTGGTATATCATCATCGGATTCTATATCGGATTGCTGAGTGACTTGTTCAACATTTTCTAAGTCAGACTCGCTGTTACCTGCTTCCTGTTCTGTGCCCGTACTATGTGGAGATTCTTCCAAGCAGTCTTCGTCTAACAAATCATCTTCATAATCACTCTCCACTAAATCTTCATCATCAGTGTCTTCTTCTTCCACTAGTTCGCTCTAGTTACTGCTAACCTTCCAATTATCTGTATATATCATAACAACTTCAATAAAGGGTAATAAATATACTTACAACAAATAAACATATACCGCAGCTCGCAAAAAAATGTCACGCCAGTGGTCGCGCGTACTACAATAGTAGAACTTTTCTTTTGGCTTCAAAAATCTCCAACACTCGCTAGCATCGGTCGCCGAAAACACACTGAATGTGTTTGTTGTTTACTAATAGAGGATTAATGAGACTGTCGGTGTAACGGTACATGAATAAGCGAAAATATTCAAGTATATACACAAGTGGTCTACTATTGTAGTACGCGCGACTACTGGAGTGTTAAGAATGCAACTGCAGTGAGATTCAGCCAATTAATTAAAACCTATTTCACATTCCTCTTAAATATTTCGGAGCTTCTGTTAGGAAATGCCGCCGAAAATTGCTTTGCACGAATAAATTAAATATTTTGCTTATACTTCAATTCATGCGTAATTAGTGATGAAATTTCGCTCACTCACACACACAAATAGATAATTAAATACGAAACGCTTGAGACATGCTTGATAAAATTGTAAAGAGAATGGCAACGAAAGGCTAAAAACCTGCACTTGTATTGTCTGTGGCAGAGTATTGCCTGTGGCAAAATCAACAATGAAGATGAGCCAAGCGGTTAACAACTAAAATTAACACAAAATTACTAAGCAAACACATACATACATACATAGATATGTTAATATATATACATATATATAGAAACTAACAGACGACCAAGAAAGCCACTTACAAAACTGGTCAGCCTTGAGATTAATAAAACCCAGTTGGTGACACAAAGCCCGGACGGCAAGCAAACAGAATAGCGCGAGTATAGCGAGTATAGCGAGCAAATGCGTTTAGTCAACCGAAAAATACTCCAAAGAGACTAACTAACAACAACTTGAAAGAGCAACAATAAAATGCGATGTATGTATATAATAAGTAAATATTTTCGGAGTGCAGTTTGTGTCTTAAGTCTTTAGTTTGTAAGTAAAAATAGGCATGATTTTTTGTCGTATGGCGACACTAAGTTCGTTGCCAGCAAAAATGTAGCTAATACAACTCGATACAGCTGAGGGTAACCGCTGGTGTTTTTCATTGTTTAATGGCCATATTAAACAATTAGCCAAACATGCGTTGTAGTTGTTCTTTTAGCTATATTTTGCATATTTTGTATATTGAGTTTAGCTTTTTTACATTTTTCATTTTACTTTTCGTTCATTTTGTATTTCTTAGGAATTATACTCTTGACTGCCATTATTTTTCTTTTTAACGTACTAGGCCGATTATTGCTACTGGGGTTTTCCACAAAGTTGTTGGACATTGATGCTGAGTTGCTGCTTATGATGGTTTTATGTTGGTTGTGATTGTAATTTTGATTGCGACAGGTGCTTGAGTTCATTTGTCGATTACATGAAAGAAAAATATAGCATTCGAGAAATAAGTAAATGACCCAAAAGTTCCAGACCAGATTCGTACGGTGCACTCAAGAAATATCAAAAACTTTATATAAAATGCACTGGGAAAAGTGCAAGAATAATTGTTTATGAAAAATTTTTTTAGGAAATATGCAGTACTTAAAAAATTATATCTGCACTTTATGCTGCGCTTTCATAAAGTTACAAAAAAGAGCAATATACTACAGATTTTGCATCGCAAGAGCTACGCAAGCCGCTGTCAAATTTCAGATAGCTAATATTTTTGACTCTATTTTCATTTTCGGTTACATAAATTTTCAGCATTAAGATTATTTTGCTATTAGGCTGTCCTGATATTAGACCCCACCTTAGCGCCAAGTGTAAAAAAGAGAACATTGAAATAGTGAAATTTAAATGATTAGTTCTTAAAATGAAAGAATTTCTTGGCTTTAAAAAATACTTGGATTTTCATGGCATTATTCATAAAATGAAAAACAGATTTAAAGACCTTTCTAAAAAACAGCTAAATTCTTCTTTATCCTATTGTGAATTGCAATAAATTGGTAGACAACAGGGTCCGAAAAAATAGTTTTAAGTTTTTCCGATGAAATAGTCATGCAAAAATTTGTTCTAAACAAAACGCAATTGTGCCGATCTAATCCTTAAATCACATGCTATACAAATCTAACCTCATTTTTATGTAGATGCTTTTTTTTTCATTGCATAATCGTTATTGTTTCGATCATATTATATCGATATTTGGTGATTTTTATTTCATCGATCAAAAATAGTCGTATTCATGGATTTCCATTTATCCGATCACATGTGATCGATATTTTGTAATTTTAATTCTTTCGACATAAACAATAATTCGTATTGTTTGTGCTGCTGCTATTATTTTCATCGCCGACAAGTTTTTATCAATTTATTACCTGATACTTATATAAAAATCTAGCGCCGCGGTGTTTGCGACCGAACTCCACCGAAACGACTCCACTAGATTTTTTTGGTAAATCTGAGAATAGGTCGTAAAATATATTTTATGATTGGGTGAGGGTTGTCACCAGTTTAAAAGGTCATATGAAATATGAAGCATGGGTACCAAAACTGTTCGATTCGCTGAGGAGAAAGGCTATTGCATACATAGGGCTGCCACCTGATTTAAAAGTCAAATTTTAATAAATTATAGAGAAGTATATAAAATATTAAAATTTGAGTATCAAACGGTTCGTTTTGGTGAGCAGAAGGTGAATAGCTGGTAAATATTTTAAAAGGTGTTGCCACCTGCTTGAATCGAATTTAATAAAATTATGCACAGTAATGTGTATCAAATAGTAAAATATGGATGTCAACCCATTTGTTTCGCTGGAAGAAAGTTAATAGGTATATTTCGGAGAGGGTTGCCAACTTGTTCAAAAGTAAAATTTAATTTAATTGTACGCAAGGATATATAATAATGATATGTGTGTTGAAGTGTTCGTCTCAGCGAGTACAATGTGCATACCAATATTTTTGAGAGTGTTACCACCTGTTATATGTGACAGAATCCGAAATGTGTTTGCTGGTTACATAAGCAAATGGCAAATAATAAATAAATATAGGAAGAACAACGACTGCCGGATTTTCGTAGTGATTGATAGAATTTAAATTCTATTACAACGTTGAAATGTGATCGGAAAGTTTTAAATTCCAGAAGTATTGGTAAAATTTGATCGAAAAATGAGAAATCCCAAAGTAACGGTTAAATTCGATCGACAAAATTGGCAATCCAGCTATAACGATTAAATCATGATTTTGTTTAATAAAAAATATAGCCGTTGCGGCCCCTTATAAGAAATAAATAAGCGAGGACTGTGAAAAATTATTTCTCAAGTATTGTATAAAGCTGCTTTAGTAAACCATTTTTTCAAAAACTTACTTTAAATAAATAGTTTTAAAAAAAAATGGAACCCGGATAAAATGACTTCCAGGCGACCGGTTAAAATACGTCATATAAACAGAACTGCTCTTTTTAGTTTTGCAAAAAAGGTATTAGACGAAATAAAACTCCAAACCAAATGCCGTCGGTACCCAGTAGAAAAAAATTGAATAGAATTGTAAAACAACAGTTTAGTCATTTGATTAGTGCATTATTTGCATAAATATAAATGTACTCCAAAGACAGATGTCGCTTTACACCAAGTGCCGCTTAAAACTGAGATGGTACTTATGATATGTCATGAATGTATCATTGGCTAAATTGCCACCAACTACTCTTTTTAATACTAATATATTTAATGGCATAAATTTGCTTACCAGCTGATAGTTTAAATGTCATAAAAGTGTGCAACCTCAAACTGTAATTGTAAACCAAGCTCCAACAAAAAATGTTTCTAAAAAATGCCGCAAAATTTCAGAATTCTAATGCGCCACAAGCAGGCAGGCAAAGCTAGTTAAATTGACACCACAATCTTAATGAAATTTTACATTTTTGCGCATAAACAACGCAAGTTTTCCTCATGCAAAATGAACAGACGAGTCATCCGTAATTTTTTTTGCGATTCGAATACAGCGACGCGATGCGTGTTGCATGCGTAATTTTTGTGCCTTCAAACGCTGACTGACGACAAGCGAACACCAAGCGCTGGCAAAAAAAAAAAAAAAAACAAAACACAAAAACGCGTCGTCAGTACACTTCGACAATAGTAGACTACAATGTGACAAATTACTTAGCATAAACCAACGTCATTGTCGGCAACACCGCCCAACCGACACTACAGTGAAGCCACAAAAACAAAAAAAGAAAAACAAAACAAAAATCAGCGCGTGTGCTGATTGCTGACGAGACAACAGCCGCTATACCTATTTACATAAAAAATGCATAATTATTGTTAGAACTTGACAGTGCTTCCTTTGTAGAACAATATTTTTTATTTATTTTTTTTTTTTAAGTTTAAAAAATCAACGAGTATATAATTTTATGTGATCAACAATGGTATTGCGTAAAAGGAAAATATTAGCGATACGAAAACAATAAAAACTGCATGCGTGCGTTGACAACATAATCTTCAAATCTTTGCAGCACTCTGTGCATATATGTAAATATTATAAGCATTTTATTTAGTTACTTTCGCTCTCAGGCTGCGTCATAGCCGCCACAGTAATCAGGTAAATACTATAATTGATGTGTGTGTGGCAATCGAGTAAATATGCAACGCAATGCAATGCAATGCAATTTTGCATGTAACATCACACACACACACACACACACACACACACACACATTGCTGCATTGCCGATTGCTGGTTAGTTGAGCTTGCAACCAGGTTTTTCCGCTGATTACGTCTTTTGTGGCCACAAACGTGCTGCGCAAAGGAAAACAAAAAACAAAAGCCAAAAAAAAAAAACAAAACAAAAAACAATTGCGGCTTATATTTTTGTAATAGCCAACTTAGCGACTTGCAAGTTGCAACCAACAATGAATGCGGTTTCTTCTGCTCTGCTGCATTTTTGTACCATCGGCATTTACCACTTTTCCTCTCAGCTGCCGTATTTATTTTTTTTAATTTCCTTTTCTTTTAGTTTATTTTCTTCTTATTTATTTATTTATTTTTATTTTTTGTTTAGTTTTGCTGTCGAAGCGCGATGACATAATTTCATGAACGTACCGGCCGGTTTTGTGTGCCACTCAGCCACTCAGCCACTCAGCCAGTCAGCTAATCGACCAAGCGTCAATAACCAACAATTCCACCGGCCACATGGCCTGCGCCACAAAACGAATACTCGTAGCAGTAAAACTGCCAGCTGTTGCAACTTTTCGTTCACTTTGCAGACAAACTCCATGCCACGCTCAGCTAATTGCCGTTTTATATTGGAGCGCTTTACTCTCTCTTCGGTGTTTCGTTTACTTCTGCGGCTCTCTGAAAATAATATATAAATATTTTCGAATCATAGCTTTTTGCTAGTAGTTGTATTTATTTTGAATTCCTTTATTGTTTGTCCTCTGTTTTGTTTTAATTTTTCGTTTTTTCTTCATCCAATGCAGCTCTCGGGCCTCTAATACAACGACTAGTAGTTAGTTCAATTAAAAAAATAAACTTTGTAAATTTTTTTTTAAATGTTTGCTAAAGACATTTAGTTGTAGTAGCCATATAAAAATGTGTATGTGTGTGTTAGTGTTCGCAAATATTTGTGTGTCTATCAGCGCGCTCGGCAATTTATTCGTTCGCACTTTAGCCTTTCAATTATTTTATATTTTCTGTGGCTTTTATTTTTGTTATTTATTTACTTACTTCTTCTTTGCTATCGTATTCTCATTTAGTTTTGCTTTTAAAATTTAGTTATTGCCATTTTCTTTGTGTTTACTACGTGTTTTTGCTGCGGATGATTTTTTCAAGCATTTGACGGCTATTACAACATCTGCAAATTGTTTGGGTTGTATCGAATTTTCGCCTTTCGAATCATTTTTGGTGCATGTTTTTCTGTTAATGATTTTGTACATAATGTTAGTTGAATTAAACTCGCATAAAATATTTGCACATTTTTTTAATCTTTTTATGCTATAAAGAGTGGAGAGCAAGATGTACTGAATAGTTATTATATAAAAATTTGTATATTATACCATGTTCACACGGCAATGAACACAAGTTGTTTTCAGGGGTGTTTTCATTTTTTAACATGACCGCTCAGACAGCATTCCTTTTTGCTAACTGGTTTTCGAAAATATTTCTCTATTTATTTAACATTTTTACTCTAAGCCAAACCGGTAATCGAAATGCCCGCAGAGCTTCAAAATAAAAGCTTCGCTCGGTGCACACCAGGCAGCGCCGCGTTACATAATTATTTTTGTTTTTCTTCACCTCGAGTTTTTCTTATTATTGTTCTTTTTGCTTTTTCTAAACTAGTAACGACATTTTTCTTCTTTTTTTTTGGAAAAAAGTTATCGAACACATAGTTCTTTATAAAAAAATAACGAAAATTTAGATGCTTTCGAGATTATCATGATTTGTTCGTTATGTTATGTTCTTATTTAATGTTTGTTCAATTCCAAAAGGCTGCTAATTTACATATTACTAGCAAATACCCTGCTAACTTTGTTACGGCTCAAAAAGTATGCACAACGTATTACTTTTTTTTGCATTTCTGCTCTGAAATTATTTAGGGTGCTCACAAAAACAAAGTTGCGGCTTTTCCACCATAATTATTAAACTTATTGTTTTAAGATTTCCGCCAAAACATAGTCTCTCCAAAAAATATTGGAATTTACGTCAGCTGGGCCGATTTGAAAATACCTCCAAAAATGTATTAAAAAAAAGCAAACTTATAGAGCTGTTTAAGTTTAAAATGTATGCTTACATTTTTTTTTTTAATAATAATGAAATTTGAGAAGCAGAAAATGTGCCGAAAATGAGTGTGGTTGCAAAGCCCTATAAAAGATGAGAAATTTCCAAGACAGCATCAAAAATGTCATTATTGTGATTTTAATATTTGTATGCAGAACTTTTAAGCTCTAACTGTTTGACGATTTGAGGGAATTTTGAAAAAAATATTTCAACAAATTTTTGTTTTTGAAAAAAAAAAACTAAAAATGGAGATAATTTCCAATAGTTCATCTAATAGTTCCTATAAATTTGCGAAATATGTGATGATGTTCAAAAAAAAATATATATATATTATACATATGTATATACCTATTTTTTCCGAACCTGAACTCTATTTGCAAGGCTGCCTGAATAATACGTAGCTCAACATTTTGAATACAGACTTTTTTTTTAACTAAACTTGTGATTTGTAAAATTAACATTTTTAAGAAGTAAGTTTGAATTTTTGTATATTTCGTACCGTAGATGGACACTTGCATTACCAGTAAAAATGCCGTAATCAGTAATCAGTTACTGAAATTTACTTTTCAGTACCAGTAAATTTACGCTGATTACTGAAAAATATCGGTAAGCACGAAACAAATAAACGCCGGTCGGAGGTGTACCCTTAAACAAAGAAATTGATTAAAAAATATCACGTTTTTACTTCATAAAAACATATTTTATTTAAATATCAGTAAGCAGTGAATGTTTGCTGTTAATAAAATTTCATTTACATTCCCAGGTAAATCGTTATTGGTATCTATGTTAAAAAAAAAAAAATCAATGCGAAATCACGAAACCAAGTAAAATTAAAAAAATGCCATTAATTTGGAAAATCCTTAAAGCGTTTATTATGCTAATATATACTAACAATATTTCAGCGGTTTGCTTTTTTAAACCAAGCCCGATTGCAATGCCAACGAATGAAAACAACCGTTATACGGATGCAAATGAGGGTACTGGTGTATTTCTTTATTCTTTGACTACTAGCGATGAAACGGTACGAGTAAATGTAAGTATAAGTAGATATTCGGTACTTTTCATTCGATACTAAGAGATTTTGTTATCGATACGTAGTAAATTTTAAAGCCATCTTGGGATTCAGTCTGAAGAAAAATGTATGCCTAGTATAAAAATTATTCCAGGATGATGATGACTTCGACATTTGGCAGCCCCCAATAGGTTTGGCAGCTATAGGTCAAAGCAAAAAGGCAAACAAAATGGTTTTATATTTATCTAGCCCAAAATAAAACTTAGTTCAAAATATTTCAGGAATAAAGGGGGTTAACCTCCAATTTATTTTCTATGTTAAATACCATTTATCACAAAACACATACTCTTGATACGTAAAGGTGGTTTATTTATTTTCAGGTACTGCATAATTAATGTGTATTAATTAATTAAGGTTAGTGTTCGTAAATGAGGATTAATTTATTGCTTAGGAAAATGAAATTTAAGTTAATTCACACGGGCTATCTTCACATCCAAAAAATATCGATACTTGTAGTTATCGATCCTTGGAGTCGATATAACTTGCAAAAAGTATCGCAAATTGTAAATATATTGACAGCATAATAGTACTTATTTACTAAGAGAGTATTGCAACTCAAAAATTTAGCCCTTAGAGCTAATAATGCAGAAATAATTTTGATATGCCTAATATTCTTACACTCCATTTTCAAACGTTTGAGAGCAAATTGAAAACTTCATTGAAAATTACATAAAAAGTAGAGTCCGACTTTCGCCAAAACGCTTATTTTTTTAAATTCTATTTTGAGGTAGCAATATGTATGTACGTATGAAAGTACTTACCCTACTCTTATTGGATCAAATAGAAGATAATGATTTAGATTTAAGGAGGTAAGCATACTAAGGGCTAAAGGTGAGATGCCTCCTTTTTGCCCTTAAACTTTTGTGAATATCGGATTGCGACAATTTCGAATCGACAATTTCGTCTAATACAACACACATACACAGATCAGTACATAATAGAAAAAATAAAGAAAAATAAGTTCGTAATAACTTAAAACTACGTAATTGAATTATATAATAAGAAAAGTTTAAGTTTTTAATTTTAAACATTTTTTAGGACGAAATTTCAAGATCTAAGGAACATGCGAGCTTTCTAGGTTCAGTCAGCGTGCTTTTCATTGGTGCATTATATCCATATAGTGTTTTACAAAAACCAACACTAAATGTAGCAAAATTACGCAAAGCTTTCGCCGGGACATTAAATTTCATTACACTAAGAAGATGAGTACAGTCAATAGTCCCAGAAATACCTAGTATCTTTTGCGCTAGGTAACGTAAAAAAAAAAACCTTTTGTACCAATTTCAACCGATCAATATGTACTTGGTGATTTTGTATCCAACTGAAAACACCATATTCTAATTTAGACCGAACAACAGCTATATAAGGATTTTAGAGTAACATTTACTTTTGCCACTTATTAAGGAAATAAAATAGTTGATGTGAAGTTTGAATCGCAAAAGCTCCGAGATCTTTCACTTCATTAAGCGATTGCAACTGAGAATTGCAGATATGGTATGAAGTTTGGAGTGGCTGCTGGAGCGTGAAGAAGGTTACCTGATGCAACTTCTCGATATTATGAAATAAGCACTATGAATATAACGTGATCTGGACAAGCCTGACTAACGAGTGTGTCATTTACCGCCTTGATTTCATGATACATTTTTAAATCATCGTCATAAAGCAGATAATTAACAGCTGAAAAGCACGAACCTGTATAATTTTTTTGCATCTTGTGGTGCATCAAATGTAGAAATAAAAATGTTGAAATAAATTCCATCTAGGAAAACCGAACTTCTTCTATCCGTTACAATCCAACCAAAAAAGTGGGAACGAAAACCAAACCGGCTAAATTTAGCGATTATATCAGTACAAAAGATCCTCTTAAAAGCTGCTTTGAAAGTCAGTATAAATTTAGCCATTTTGCTGACTATTTTGGAGTGTAACGTAGCAATCATCAGCGAAAACTAATTACAGTTTAAATGCATCAAACATTTCATACATTGATTGTAAGAGAAAGATAAGTTTTGATAGGCATAATTAAGGAGTTAATGTGCATTAAGATTGTAAATAAAAATTAACGATATCGCATGATCAGGCTATTAGGGTTTGTAAAATTCCTACTACTAATTTGACTTTAAATTTAAAATATTCCAGCCATTAGTATTCAATTTAATATTATACTTTATTTAAATACAGGTAGTAAAAGTCAGACGCACGTAAAAAACATATTACAAAGATATCAAAACTGTTATATTTTTGTTATGCATACTTCTCGGCTGAATGCAATGGAATTTAAAGTTTGAGCGATATCTAGTCAGTAGCAGGACATTTGGCTTTTATATATTAGATTGATTATACACTTAGTTATATATCACTATACGACGCTAAATATTTCCAAAGTTAGGTACAATATTTGTTTACTAATTGATTGGCTAATTTATCAAAGTCTGTCGCACTTATGACCTGGGCTTGCTGAGGTCAAGCACTTTCATCAAATTGCGCTACGTGGCATTTTCTAGAGAAATATAATGTATACAGTATTTAGCTGTATCCAGAAGATAAATGATTTTTATCAGAACCTCAGTAACTAAAGTGAATCTACTTAAACTTAATTGCATGGAAATTACTTCACATAAATCACACGTTTCATTCATAATTTATCTTAACAGCTCGGTAGCCATAGACTGTTTAGTTTTTGGATCAAAAGGTGGGTTGTGTACATTTTTATTATATTATATTTCAATTTCATTGTGATAATATCTTGACTTTTTAGTTTACGATCACGAAAGAAAGCTAAATGCATTCAAAATTACACAACAGTTGAAATAAATGACAGTATTTCAAAAAACATAGATCATGTATATTCGAACGATTTTCTGGCATTCCTTGTCAAGTTCCGGTTTCGGAATTGGTTTCGTCGGCCATCTTCAGTGCTATAAATAGATCAGTTAAATGAAATATGAAATTGTTGAGTTCGCTGATGAGAGGCTTTTAACATATAGATGGTTGCCACTAGGTTGAAAAATCAAATTTAATTTTGATGAGAGTTGTCGAGTTTAATTAAATTATACAGAGTTATATGTACTATCAAAATATGGGCATCAAACTGTGCGTCTCGCCCATGACCAGGTGCATACCTATATTTTTTCAGAGAGTTGCCACTTGTTATATGTGACAAAAACCGAAATGAATTTTCTGTTTGCAGATGCAAAGGGCAATTAATAACTGAATATAGTCAGAACAACGTCCATAGATAAAATTTAGGCGACAATGATTTCTTTTCATTTGGTTCTTGATTTACGATAAATTACCTAATTTCTTCTGAATTTTTTAACAGATTTTACAAGAGCAAATTGCTTTTATTTCAGTTTAATTTACTCATAAATGAAAAGTGAGTCCTAAAGTAAGATAGTGTGGTTACGCTTTAAGAGTTGAATAGCAAGCGATGTTGCAGAATTTTTTAAATTGCATATTTCACATATTAAAATCGCAGCCGCAAACTTCAGCATAAGCGTCAACCACATTTTACACCCAACAACCGATGCATTTTAATTTCATTCATTCATTCATATATACTCGTAGTACGTAAATGACGCCCACAAACGTGTGATAGTACCTTCTTACAATTTCCGCGATTTTTCCCCCCTCACAGACAACAACTAAACACCCTCTCAATCATAGAAATAAGTTTCTAAATAAACTCGTTTGGCTACCCTGCAAGACAGCTGAGTATCAAATAGGTGCTCATATTATCATTGTGACTAATTGCAAAAGTGGTTAGCAAAGTACTAATTTTTGTTCATGCCATGGGCAAAATCTGAGTACTTTGCGCTTGTTTGTCTGATATCTATTTTTTTTTCTACTCATTATTTTGATGCTTATAATTTACTTAATGCTGATAACTAAACTGTTAATTGTTTTCATAATTAATAAATTAGAAAAACAAAATTATTTGGAAATGTAAATTTGAGACTAATAAAAAAAAATTGTAAGTGTGTTAGAATTTTTGCCTAAACTGTACAGCAATGTCTTGTAGGGTAGTACATAATTGACGCCCACAAACGTGTGGTAGTGGCAGATACTACCTTCTTACATTTTCCGCCGCGATTTTCCCCCCTCACAGCCAACCACTATACACCCTCTCTCAATCACAGGAAGCTTTGTAAACCGATTCGTTTGACTACCCACTTCATCTTCTCCGCATGCTCGGTATGGTTTCACAGCTTGAGCTACAAGTAGCGCTTATGATATCTAAATTATTCAGTTCTAACAAGTTTACAACTAATTTGCAATAACGTACTTATCGATATTTCTATCCAATCTCATGCCATTTTCGACATTGTAAGCAATAAATAATTCTCAGCTACGGTAGTGAAAGAATACAATTTACATGTTACAAGTTATTAAATGTGTAAAAGTGTCAGTGTGGTTGATAAAATTATAACACGCAGCAATTGAAACCACAAATCATTAACGCGGCGCCAACCGGCAGCAAATGGCTTCAGTGGAAATGGAGGTGGGCGGTGATAAAAACTTAATAACGAAATCCCACAAATATGTACGAGTAATTGGATTTGAAAATCAATAAAGCGGCAAATGTCGATCGGCCGGAGAATTCCTGTACTGTACGCGTATTAATGAAAATGCAGTTGTGCTACTTCCCGACAGCAGTCAGCTGTTCGTTCACAAGCATTTAAATCTTATTTGATTGACAGGTTGTTGTTTATGTACTGCGTAAAAGGCGTGCTAGAAATTGAGACTTAAAAATAATAAATTTTTATGAGTTTCATTTTTAATTTCAGAAATGAAACTGATGTGTTGAGCTAACCTTTTTTTAATAAAAATAAACTCGTTTTTCGAGTGCCATTTTTTTTTTTCTATTAAATAATGATGTGAATTGTTATTTTATGCTTAAAAATAATAAATTTTTATGAGTTTTACTTTTAATTTCAGAAATGAAACTGATGTGTTGAGCTAACCTTTTTTAATAAAAATAAACTCGTTTTTCGAGTGCCATTTTTTTTTTTTTTTTGCCATTAAATAATGATGTGAATTTTTATTTTGTGCTTAAAAATAATAAATTTTTATGAGTTTTATTTTTAATGTCAGAAATGGAACTGATGTGTTGAGCTAACCTTTTTTAATAAAAATAAACTCGTTTTTCGGAAAAAGATGATGAAAATAATACAATCCAAAAAAAAAACAATTATGATAATTTTTGATCAAAAAATTAAAACTCATAAAATAATAATTATTTTTTATAAAAAAATAACAATTAAAAACAAAAAATCATTATTTCTAAGCGAAAGGCTAACACTCAAAAAACAAGTTATATTATTTTAAATTAAACTAAACAAAAATAAATTTTTATTTGAGGGAGATAAAATCACAGCCGAGAACAGAGCTTTACTTTTGATCAAAAAAATATAACTCAAAAAGAGTTTTGATGAACAAATAAAAACCGAAAGCAATCATATTTTGATAATAGAAACTATAAAAAAAAAATTATAATTATTTCTAATAAAAATAGCAATTCAAAAAGTCATTCTTTCTAAACGAAAAACTAACACTAAAATAAATAAAAATGAGTTTTCATGAAAAAAATAGAATTGGAAAAAATTATGATAATTTTTTATAAAAAAATAAGACGCATACAATTAATAATTAATTATTTTTAATAAAAAAGATTAACAATGAAAAAAAACGTGATTTCTGAGCGAAAAACTAACACTCCAAAACCGAGTTTTATTTTTGGTAAAAAACAAGTAACTCGATTTATGAATATTTCTTCTAAGCGATTAATTAAAATCTAAAAGTAATTATTAATTATAATTTTTACAGATATCGCTAAAAAATTTTTTAATCGTAACAGTTTCATTTTTCATGATTTTTTCATTGAAATTTTCAAACTAATCATTCTTTGCGGTCCCTAAGTTTTACACATTTGCTTTCGGTGCAAAATACTGCATCTTCAAATTCATCGCCATCGCTTATAAACAGAAGAAAAGTATAGAAAGCCAGTAGGCAAATTGTGGGCATATTTTTCCACTCGAAGCAATTTTCTTAAATCTTCTGCTTTGCCTTCTAAGCGAACGTAAAATTAATTGTTACTTGTAAAATATTTATAAATACTTCTTTAAATTATAGATATTAAAACTTAAGTAGATAATAACGCCCGACTACATGCTAGCAAATGATTAGCGCTGCGAGGTAATTTTCATTATTATTGTCATACACTCACACATACATATGCACACTTTCAACGCCTTCAACTCTAGGTCGCAGTTTTCATTAATAAGTTTATCAAAGGTATTCATTTTACATTCATACGTTAAAAAAAAAAAATTACTATCCATATTAATGCCAATAATGAGCTGCGTTTGAATGGAAAGACACGCGCCATTAATTCAACTAATTCCGAATTTTATACGTGTATATTAATTATTGTTCTAGAATTGTATTATTTTCATTAGCTTTCTGATTGATTTTTTCACTAAAATGCTTTGGGTCAACTCGAAATTATTCATGGACTCAATCGTTTTTGGAAATAATAAATGAGTTGATTTGTTTATGAAAATATTTTTGCGTATCACAAACATTTTTGTTGTGGAACATTTTTCCCTTCGGTAGGCTAATCAGAATAATATCGGTAATAATTTTCTCATTCAAGGTTTTCGTTTTTCGGATTTTTTTAACTCCAGTCTTATAAAACGATAACCCAAAAAAATTATTTTTCATGAAATATCACTTTTTATATGGATTCCGGCTTGCTGATTTTGAAATTTTTCCATCACATCTATATTTTGAGATACGAGATCCTGAAGGTTTTCATGGGTTGAGATAACATAGGTTAAACTTTTCTCACTTTTTTCCAACATGTGTCATGAATCAAAATTTTAAAAACTCATTGGTGTTGTACATAAAGTTATATAAATTTTGACATTCAAAAAGTTACTTCGTAATCATCTTCTGACCGTTCGATCCATTTTTTCGCCAACAAAGGTCTACAAAATGCAATAAATCTGATACTTTTTCATGGCTATAATTTTTGTACCGAAAAAGCTAGAAAAAATTGCGTATAGTTTAAGGTGGTTACTCCGTTATTATCCGGATACATTTTTGTTGGATTTTTACACGTTCGTTTCCCACTCTTGTCTCTTAGTTTCTGGTAATTTTTTAGAATTTGGAAAAACTAGTTTTCTACATAACAAGGTCTAAATTATACTTTTTTGATTCAGAAGTTATAACTTTTTAGAACTTTGTTGGCGTTAGTATAATACTCTTATTGAAAAATCATGAAAATCTTTCAGCACCCTGCATCCAAAATATAGACGTGAAATGGGTTCAATTTATCGAATCAGCAGACCCAAGCCCACATAAAAATTGATATTATATCAATTGCACATTCTGACCGTTACACCGAGTATTGATCCTTAGTAGAGAGATTCCCTAAGTCTTGCAAAGCAATTGCATAGTGCACGGATTACACTAATTTCAAAATTATCCAAACTAAGCAATGGCAATTAGCTTCATTTAGCGATTTTAGATAAAAATCACTTAAGAAGGAGCGCCACCTATTAAAAAGAAATGGCAAGCGTGACAATTCTGCAATGGGGTGTTCTCGTACTCTTGCATATTTTAGTATAGGATTTTTGCATTTCGTGCAATCGTGCAATTTTGCAAGACCTAGGAACCCCCTAGTATTTTACATAATCCCTTCATCTCCTTAATATACAGTAATTAAGACCATACTCTTGAGAAAAATTACTATGAAGAGGAAAAAAATGGCTAGCGTATAAGAAATGTTGGCTTCTTTGGAGAAAAATATTTATTCTTTTTAAATGTATATCCATTTGAATTGAAAATTCGGCAATTTTGAAATATAATAGGTATATATTTGAAATCAGTTTTTTTTTTTATTTACGTCGCTAAATTACTTTTATACCACAATTTTAGTAGAATAGTCAGTTAAATTAAAAGTAAATTTTAATTTTTGATTGAAAATCGAGATCACCTATGAACTCAACAAAAAGAGCAGACCTTCTGTATGTAGCAGGAATAAATAACTCGCGAAACTTGACAAAGAAGAGAGAAATATAAGTGGTGCAGGTTTTTTGTTTTTAGCTCGAAACAATAAAGAATAGTAGAGCTAAATAAAGAGAAGTTTGTCCAAGAGAGATCTGATAATAAGCAAGAATGATAGAATACAAGATTGCGCTGATTGATCTGAAACTCAGAGAGAGTAACTTGGCTGCGACGTCAAACTCCAGTGTTGGGAAATGAGAGGAAACGCGTTGGTATACATGTTAGAAAGAATGCACACTAAAATTGTTAAACACGCTGGAAAGAATACACACGGTTGCGAGTAAATATACGTACACTGTTTTTGTAAACAAAATCCGTTGTGACGTAGAAATTCTGTCAAAATTTCCATGAGAGGGCTTGTGGTACCACAATCTGCGCCACCTTCTGTATTCCTTTCACCATTGATAATACGTGATCGATAGCGATCGTTTGATTTAAACTTTTGATTACTTTTATGTGTAATAATACAGTACGCCAAAATTAAATTTTTTTTGGTACACATGAAAAACGAATAAGCTTCAAGGGACCGTGGAAATTCACTTCTAATGAATAAAAAAAAATATAAAAAAAATTAAATATTAATAAATAAAAGTATTAAAAATCGATTTTCTCAAAATTCACATTTCTATTTTAAGCCTATTTTCATATTCTTTTAACATTTCTCATGTGTACCAACCACTGTCGTACTGTGTAATAAGTAATGATCTGCACGATGGATTCCACGAATTTTAAATGAAACCAAAAAAGGAGTTGAATTCAATTTTTCCTAAATAAATTCGAAAATTGGTAATCTTTCAAGTATAGTAAAGTCGTTACAGCTAACAAATCTTGGTTCTATAAGTTCAATCCAAACAGCAAAAATTGGTATGAAACTCAACAGAAGCAAGTCCGCCCGCAAAAGCTAAGCAAAAAAAATCGGCAACAAATGTAAAGATTTCAGCTTACTTCATACGATCAAAAATCGTAGCTAATATTCTCCTGGAAAAGAGTCAAATGATAACAACAAAATGGTATACCCGAGACTGCTTATCAAAAGTTTTCAGTTTATTTTGTTGAAAACCCTGAAGAAAGGCCACGGTGCTTACTATTAAAATTGCGCGCGAGTAACTTGTGATTTTTGGTTGTTTTCCAAAGACTAAAAAACTAAAATAAAAGATGAGGTTATTGTTGAACTTATTAAAGTTAAAAAGCAAGATTTTGAAAGCTGTTTTGAGAAGGGGATCTACAAACTTTAAGAATAGACATGAAAAGATTTTGTTTTGGTTTTTTTTCTGGTCGAATATGCGAAATTTTGTAAGTCCCCACGTATGTATATGTGTATAAAAATCAACTATGTGGACTTAGATATGAGAATCACTTTATCTTAGCCCACAAGCATGCGAGGCACTTAAAACATGATTACTATTTAATCACCAAAAAAAAAAAAATTACAAAACAGCCAAATGCTTGCTCTACAATTTTCAACTATAAATAAGCTAAAACTAAGTAACTAAATAAAGGGGGTTTCGTTCATCTATTTTTGATTAAATTGATCATAAATCCACTCCAGATTACAACATAATTGATGAACCAAAATAAAGCTACTTGAAAATATAGCTCATATGTAAATGTATGCGTATAACTATGTATGTGTGTTGATAAATAAACGAAAAACCCCTAAAATTACTCTTCATGTATTTCTCCTTGACCAGAATTTTATGTTTTTTTTCTTTTTCATTCACTTCGTGAATTTAAAATGTATAAATTTCTGCGATTTTTAAGGAATGGCGGTGTAAAGCAAACAAGGTTAAAATATTTTTGAAGGAGCAGTGAAGGTAAGCAATTTTGTGCAATTAAAATTGACACTATCAAAATGTTCAAGTTTTCCTTGACCAGAATTTATAGCAATTATTGAAGCTTACTGATTGTACTGTGTAATTTAATGAGTGATTCATTTGGGCCTTTTTTTAAATTCAATAAAAAAAAGTTATGGTTTTGGATGGTGATTACGAGTGGATTTGCCAGAAAGAGTGCGAGAAATAATGAATTTATTTAAAAAATTGTATTATCGTTAGTGTCGAAATGAACCGATCAATTGGACGATGCCATATTTTTGGATTAATTTCTTTGAAAGCCCACATCAAACGAGTTATCAAAAAATTTATCGAAATTTCTAAATTACTACCAGTCGCTCAATATTCAAATAAAATCATTTTATTTCGCATCATAATAAATTGCCCACTAAAAACTACAATTTTATTATATATATATATATATATATGAAATGAAATAAAAGTTGAATTGAATCAGCGGTTATTTCGCTATTTAAAACAAAAAATTTATAAAGTGCATATAACATTTTTAAGTTAACTAAATTTGGTAGTAACTGATTTTAGTTGATACTCGTACATTTCCATAAGCTATGCAATAATGCAAAGAGTGACTGACTTCCTCATTTGAAGCACTGCTAAAATGTGGAAATTTTTGTTCCATACATAACTGAAATATATCCAAAAATGTGAATATTGTTTAAACAGAATTAATTAGAATACTTAACGAAGAAAATTTCCCTATACATATATAGAGATTGTAGCGCACTTCTTTATTTCCCGTATTCCCATAAAATTTTGAATATACATATATGGCAAGGCGCTCATTCAGTATATTTAGAAATATTTATTCACGTCACTTCTTTCATTTGCATTTACATATTTCATCTTTGCATAATTGCCTATTACTTAAATTCGTAGAAAATTGGCAACCAATTAGTGTTTGGGTCTTAATACATTGTCCATGTATATTCGTTAGAAATTAACTGTTGCATAAGAATTGATTTATGCGCCTAAAAGTTCGATAATTAAGAATCGTCTTTTGATATATTCATTCAATTCTTTTTGCATGCCATTTCAACCAATTTGATTTTGTGTGAAAGTTGTGTGTGAATAGGTTGTTACCCTTTCAGGCCCAAACGAATGAACGGGATTTTATAATATTTAGCATACAAATAAGCTATATTCTAGACAAACATATAGGTTATGTTTCAAAGAGAGTTGCCACCGGCAGAAAAAGTTATAGTAAATTAAATAAATTAGTTAAATCGCATATTGCTTTATGATAACTGGAGAGATCTGAATAAGATTTGGTTCGTCACAGGGGTAAGGATAGAATAAATTTTTTAAGTAGCCACCTGTTTAAAAGGTTAAATGCAATTAAAATTATAAGTGAAATCAAATATTGCAATATGGGAATCAAACGAAAGAGTATTAACAATGCTTTGTTTTGAGCAAAGGATCCACCTTTCTAAGTAGAATTAAATTAAATTAATTTCAATTATCAATAAAGGTTTAAAGGAGCATTGTTTTGAAAATTTTTTGGTGGCAACACTCTACTCCTGCCTTAAAAAGTAAAGTAAATTAAATTACTATGTTACAGGAAAGACTACAGCATGGGATTTAAAGAATTTGGCTTAAAAAATCTTAATTATGAAAATGTGTTTAAAGAGTGCTGCCAGCTGTATGAAAATATAGCGGTGTTGGTGTAAAATGAAACTTCATATACGTAAACAATTTTAAGGAGGGTTTCCACTTTATTTAATTGGTAAGATTGCTGAAATTCTGCTATATCGGTTTCAATTGAAAAACGTTTTACGGTAGCTTTCTTCGAGGAATACATTTTGCGAGGGTAGCCACGTGTTTAAAAAATTTTAATTCAACTAAACTTATGAGAAAATAGAGAGTGCAACACTAATATGATCAATTCTGCTTATTTCATTGGTTAAATAACTTCCTTTAATACAGACTTCGAGACGAATTTTCGTATAGAGCCTAAATCTATGGAGTTCAGATTGCCAACCGTTGTGTATTCGTTTGTGCATTAGTGCAGGACACTGCTCCGGTATGTGTCTTGCAGTTTCTTTTTCTTCTCTACAGTATTAGTAACTGCCATATTTATCTGAGTAGATTCCCAGTTGGGTCGGCTGATATTTCAACCTGTTGTGTTCTGTAAGAGTCCCCATAACAATTCTTGGGTTGTTCTACGATAAGTCCATGTATTTTACAAAACGCTTTAGGTTATATGATCCCAGGAGCGCTTTAGATTGTCCCAGGTATATATCCCCAGTATAGTTGCCAGTGGGCTTTCTCCTCTTCCTTGGCCAGTGTGGACAGTGCCCCAATTTCTCTACCACAGAAGGAACCTAGAATAATAAAGGATGTTGACGCCTTTTTCATGAAGTTATCCACGATCTCGTTTACTTCAATACTGGTATGCTCCGGTACTCAGAGAACCCATGATCGATATAGCTAAATTTCCACCCTGGGCAAATGCCGCAATGTCGCCCTTTTCAATCTCAAAACATTGTAGACCTTGTGTTTCGTTTTTTTTTTTTAGAGACCGTAGATAATTGACGCAGAAAAAAGTGCCTTTTTTTTACTATAATTTGTATGCAGTGTCTACTCATATGGCCATGGTTTTCTTTCGCTTATTAACAATAGAGTGGGGAGCAAGCGACATTTATGAGCTTCTCAAAAAATTTAATATTTCGAGAGTGTTTGCACTTGAAGCAAATTAGGCTCAACAGATGGAAGGGGCTTCTTTAGTCGCCCGCGACCAACGGCCATGATTAATATTTTTTTATAGATGAGAAAATTTTTACTCTTGAAGAAGTTTTTAATAAGCAAAACAACAGAATCTACGCAAAAACTTCCAAAGACACAAAAAATATTATTCCAGGGGTTAAACGTGGTCGCCATTCAGCGCCTGTAATGGTTTGGTGGGGAGTCGCCTCGAAAGACGTGGCACCTCTTCACTTTTGTGAAAAATGGGTTACAACTGGAGCAAAAGTATAGCAGCACGAAGGCGTGGCAAAGCAGTTAAGAAATACTTTCTTCGATGGGGAGAACATTGGATCTTCCAACAAGATTCTGCTCTAGCACACAAGGCTAAAACCACCCACCTCCAGCCGTGGATTAAAAGTAATATTCCTGGTTTCATTGGCCATCTGGAGGTACAGATTTTGATCCATTGGAGAACATGGGCGGTCGAATACCCCACAGAAATTTGGAGAGTCTCAAAAAATCTTTGGTTCGAACAGCATCGTCATTACCAATAGAAATTGTGAGTGCTGCTATTGATCAATGGCCGAATCGTTTGAGGGCTTGTGTGAAGACAAAAGGTGACCCTTTCGAATAAAATTTCGTACATCGCTCACTTAATGAATGCATTATTAAATAAAATTAACTTTATTCAAAAATGTATTATAATTTCATTTTTATAATGGCCTGAACTTGTAACATAACTTATGCGAGGATTAAGTATATTAAGCTTATTCTAACAATGCTGCTATAGTTTTCTGTTACGTAGTAAGTATATAGTGACTAAAATAAAAGGCTAAAAACATTTAGTTAAATTACTATTCAAACGAAAATAAATATCTAATTGAATGCTCAATTTTTATACACAATATACATAATACAAACATACATCTGTATATACAAAACATGTTATTTATAACCAATTTATTTACACACATACATACATACATTTATACAAATTTACATGTCTACAAATGCTATCGAGTTCCTCCAACCATCTACAGTCACAAATTGCCGTAAATTACATATTTTCATGACAAATTATCGCTAATAACATCGAATTGACTTAGAGTACTTAAGTATAAAATATTTTTTTTTTGCATTAATTTCCGCTGATGTCACTAGATAAATCTGATATTTCAATAAACACTTCAAATGTAATGTGGTACTTCCCTTTAGTCCAGCACATTTTTACTTATTAATATAACAAAATTTATTTATAACTGAATTGAATGAACGCCAGCGCTAAGAGGCTTTGAATGCAAATTTTAGTTTGATTGAAATTTTTTAGACAACAAGAATAAGAAAAATAAAAAGATGAAAAAAAACTACAAAGAAATCGATTATCGAAGACATCGCGATATTGGTATATGAATGTACTAATTGAATTTGCTAAGGCTTTTTGCTTTTGCTTTTGCTTTTGCTTTCGTTTTTGTTTAATGTTCATAATTTGTTTTTGCACAATCTAACTAGCACTTACATTTCTAACGCACACACCCGCACACATACACACATAAACACATACATGCACTCACTCACTTGCTAAAAAAAATTCTCGCATTGCCTACAAAAAGCACGCCTGAAGGGCGAACAGAATGTAAACAAACGATATATCGCGTTCAGTTATTTTAAGGCCTAACAATACATTCTTTAAGTATTTCAACAATTTTCACAATTTCTACAAGTTTTTTTTTTAGTATATCTATGTACATACATACATACATACGTATGTATGAGCAGTAATGCAAGCGGTGATGTTAGCATTGAGATAAAATCACGTATACGCCGTGTTACACATTGCATTGCATTGCACTGTGGCGCTGCGAATCGATGTACATAAATGAAAATGCATATCGGTATCGGTAAACACGCTATATTGACTTATTCTGATAAGTGTTTTATTTACGCATCGTGTCGATAACTGTTTAATGCAATTGCAATCAAAAAATGACATCGCAATCAATTTTTTTCTAACATTTTGACGTATTCTAAATATGAATAAATGACCTTTATACGAGTAAGAATAATGTTTGCTTAATTACCTCTACTACATTCTACATATATAAAGATATTGGGCGCATCCAAGGTTCAAACAAAATATTTTTTTTTTCACACGGTTAGCGTGGCCGAGTGGTTCCTAGCGAGGTAAAGTCTAGAAAGAAAGAAGTCTGATGAGGAGATGCGGCGATCTCCGAAATAGCAGCTATCACTTCCATCACTTTGAAAAATTGTTGTTTTCTCATATTATTCCTAATACAAACCTGGCCAAAAGCTTTATAAATTATACAGACGATTCATAAAAATTAAGGCCAAAAATAAAAATAATCAAAATATTTTTAATTAAGACCAAAGCGATAGTTGTTACAAAATAAAACATTGTAAAAAGCGTATCAATCCAAAAGTATTCAAAATATTGTAGTTAACAAAACAGTTTGTTATTAGCATCGCCACTAAATTTGTGGCTGCAAAAATAATGGCATGTAACGTTATTGTATTAAATATTGGGAGAAGTGAAATTAACTATAAAATTAATCAAAAATATCTTCCAAAAAGCGTTGCCCTCTAATTTTTTATGCAAATATTTCAATTAATGTTTTAATAAAACTACATTGAATTTAGAAAATCGAAAGAAAACTTAGTTACAATTAGAATGATGTTGCTACAAAAAGTTAAGTGGAAGAGCAGGAATTAATCAGAGACATAGCTATTATAAGGGAATATAGTAAGATACAAATTGTTCGGGTTATCTATAACTATTATTCAAATACTTATATAATATTAGCGGTTTTTTATATAATATAATTTTCATAATAATTATCACCGGGATAAATATTTTTAAGGCCTCAAGTACTTCTATTTTGAGATTTATATTATAAAACTCTCTTCATAAAAATTAAGAGTGCTATACATTTTTTCAGTCTTCAAAGCCTTTGATTTTTCGACTTATATTATAAAAGTATTCTCATAGTAATTATGAGTAAAAAAAAATTGTTTACGTCACTAAATAACGGAACTTTTTAGAATCATGTCGGAAATATTTTCGGATTAGTTCGAAATAATTTCGGAGCTAGTTCGGGATCACTTCTGGACTAGTTCGGTACTATTTAGGAACTACATCGGGACCAGCGATGGACTTGTTGACGCTTAAAAAATCCAAAAATCAATCAAAAAAAAGACTAAGTTCGTGGAGTCCTGGACTAGTACAGAAGTGATCTCCAACTAGTTCCGAATAGATCCCGAAGTGGTTGAGTTTTTAACTCAAAAATATAATGCCAAGTCTTTTACAATGTAAGTCCCAAAATAAATGTGTTTGAAAGATATAAACAAAAATTATCTCGGTGATAATTATTAATAAAAAATTCATCAAAAACTGAGAACGTATTTAATTAATTAATAATAACAGGGTTGAAGTGGTTTTTATTTTGAAATACAGTTGTATTCTTTAAAATCAGCTTTTATTTATTTGTTTTATGACCTCGAGCCAATTTTTTTTTATTACGGACAGCGTAAAATACAAAACCCCTCTAATGAAGAGAAGTAATACTTTCTTTACTGGTCCCTAAAGCTGACTTTATGTATAACATAATAGTAACTAACAAATAACATTAATTTGTACGAAAATACTTAAAAATAACTCACTGTGGTTATACTTGGACTCACAAGAGCAAAAAATCACGCTAATTATGCCAGTCGAGTTAAAATGAAATTCTCGGGGTTTTAAGTTCTCTAAAATTCATTCATTCAATCATTAGAGAATTATGCCATTTTTCAATTAAGTTTTAAACAGGCTATGTGGAGATGTCACACTCATAGATTTTTAAAATTGCATTTTAATTACAGAATTTTTTTAATTTTTTTGTATTAAATTCCACTAACCTATTGTAGTACTTACAAAACTGACGTAGTCTGAGTAGGTTCAAAGTTTAAAATTTCGACTAACCCTCTCTTTTTGCTTGGAGTAGTAAAATCTGTTCGAAAAATGCAGTAAATACTTTTTGATATTTTAACATATTAATGGAAAACATGCTACGAAGTACAGCAATTTAATTTTAAAAAAATGTATGCTAAAAATATATGCAAACAGATTTAATATAAAAACTAAAATCCAGTTATACAATATTAGTTATAAAGTTTTTTAATAGCATTTGGTAATGAAGTTTTATATGTCAATTAAAATATGGACATAAATTTAACTGTTAGAAATATTTAGTGGTCATGCTGGTATGAGTAGATTATTTTCTACATTCCATTTAAATAGTTAGTTATATAGTTCACGCAAATTATAGCGGAAAGACATTGAAGGCGAAGTAACTTCGAACAATAAAAAAAAGCACTTTTACTAAAGCGATAATTGTTCAGAAAATAATTGTTCTTAATTCCCCACAGCACTATCTTAATTAAATAAATGCAGCTCCAGTTGCATTTTGCGACAGTAAATTACTCTCAGCCGCCGTACGGAGCAAAGGTTTCAAAAAGTTTTTGTTGAGTGGAAAATTATTATTGATTGCATTAATAATATGCCACTGCAAAGAAATATACACACATACATACATTCAAAGTTATGTGCATGCAGGTAAGGATAAATACTAGAAAACACACACACATTTACATACATGGTAACATATTTACTTGCTACCACTTAAAAAAAATTAATGCATTAATTAAATGCACAGTGCGCGACGTACCGATAGGACAATCACATAATTACAAGGGTTGGTTATTTTTTTTTATTTGATTTAAATTTTTTTTTTTAATATACTTCATTCTACTATAAACACCGGTTAAATTTGTTTTAGTGGAGGAAGAAATTCAACAAACTTGGAACGAACCAAGTCGAAGCATAAATATTGATTTTCTGTAAATTTCGACTACAGAGCCATCTAATGAATTTTTATAAATTAATTTTTTTTCACAAATATAACATATGTATAGAGTGTGTTTGCCTTATGTATGTCTTAAATGTGATCTTAGTCGTATTACAAAAGCATTTCTAATCGCACCTGTAGCAATTTTGTCTAATAAAATCAATATCGGAAAAAAATTAGACTTTCTATTCTATCGCCATCTAGTGGAATTTTTTTTTATAATTTCATCAAAATCGGACCAGAAATTGAGATTTGCTTCTAGCGCTACCTTGCACATCCACTTTTCATAAATGTATTTTTGTTGTATCATCACCATACCTTTATAATATCATCATTATCGTCGTAAATATGAATTTTCTGGATAACTCGATTCTAGCCACACCTAGCGAATAATTGCTCCAAAATCCGATAATAAGTGCAGATTTTCTGAATAAATCGCCTCTAGCGACACCTAGCGGATAATTGCATCAATATCGAAACATAAATACAGATTTTTTTGAAAAAATCACCTCTGGTGCCACCTAGCGTATTTATTTCTGATACCAGTATTTTTTATCGCATCAGCTCCATACCATTCGGATAACATTAATATCGGACCATAAATACGGATTCTCTGAGGCCTGTGGCCATCGGTCCAAGGCATATACTGCTTAAATTTGATTGAAATTCGTTCACCAGTTTTGGAGCTAAGTTGTAGCAAAGAAAACGGCTACATTTTTATACAATAATAGATAGTTTATTATGTAACATAAACCATATAAATTAAAGTTTCAAACTTTATTCAAATTTCAAAAAAAAAAAATTAAATCAACGAACTAAAACAACATCATCGAATTTTCAAAAGATTCAAACAGAATTTTCATATAATAAAGTGCTAGTTTTAAGTAGCTACAAATTACAGCTGATTTTTGAAAACTTTTGACGATGTTGCGCGGTTTTTCTATTTGAAAACATCCGAGCATGCATTATATCAACGAATTTACAGAAGAGCTTCTGGAAAAAAAATTTCAAAAATTAACGGTAAATTGAAACCAGTTTAAGCATGCTCTTTATTAGAATAGAATTAAATACGCTACAATAGTACATTGTTAAATTTTTCCCTCTTTTGAACAAAGTTTCGAAAAGGGATTTAACCGGTGTTTTTAGTAGAATGCACTAAATTTTTATAAAAGAATATAACTTCACTTAAATTAAGAAATTAAGAAAAATATATACTCTAAATCTGTAACTGCGCTATCGTTATGTCGTGCACTGTATGTATGTACATATTTACTAATACAGACGCTCCCCCCTCAAAGAATATTACGGCGCTAATAACAGTCGTTGAAAATTGTCAGTCCGCAGCTCATTCAACTGCAGCAAAGCAATCAATTTAATAGAACTGAAAGTGGCAGGTTGTGGCGAGTTGTGGCGAGTAGCGAGCAAAGTGCAAATATTGCCTGTTTTCCGATTGTTCAACGCATGAAACAATAATACAATGATATAAACTATTTGCAAACACTTAGCTATATACAAATATTATATGGAAGTTGCAAAAGTATTGCTAGCACATTTACATACATACATGAACACACACACAATCACACAAAGGAATATTGCATACGTAAGGAAAATATGAATTGCGTGCTTAAGAAATTCAACAAATCGTTAATGTTACACTCATACACATACACATAGACATACGGTTGGACAACCCAGTCAGCCAAATGTGGAGCTCTTCGTAGGAGGAGTGAAAAGGGACTCGCATAGCAATACCCTGAAGGAGGTCTCTGAAGCGTGAGTGAAAAAAAAACTTAGTTCTCAAGAGCCACCACATGGGAGCGTTTAGGAAGTACGTTGTTACTCTTTGCTATGTTTCATATCCATTTTTTTTTTCAATAACTTTTCGCATGATTGTAAATATGTAAGGTAATTTCCCTCAATCATTTTGGTCGCCGTGTTACCCAATTGGCTTTTGCTGGCATTATGCATCACCATCGAAATGAAGCTACTATCTACAATAAATAAATTATTTTCCGACTGCCTTAAAAAAAAAATTCAAACAAAAAGTACACAAAGAAAAAAGCCAATTGTTATAAAAGAAAATAAGGAAATATGTGTTGAAATATCGTAAAAATCGAAAAGGCGAAAAAGCGAAAAGTTTTGAACTTTTTGTGCTCCCGTTTAGCAGAGCTATATTTGGTAGAAACTCCTGATGTCATAGAAGAAAATAATAGCGAAGTAACATTTACTGATTCAAAGCATTTTTCACTGAAAAATATACCTAATAATAAACAAAACCAACACAATTTTTTTTCAAAGTGTAGTGCCTCAATAAACGAGGTAATAACAAAAAGCTGTTCGGGGCTTTCACTGAACCCACTGTCGTTCGAATTTTCGTGAAATTTGCAACCATACGTCACTGAATTATAAAAAAAATGAACATAAAATTCTAACAAATATTTATAATTAAACAAAATAATCAAAAGAAAAATCTTAGGCGAATAGAAGGGGCCCCACGGAGTCTTTTTGGGTTATATTAGTGATTTAAGTATTCGAATAGGCGCACTTTTTTCGAGGCTCTTTTCGCAGCCTCTCTAGAAGGGAGCGCGCGTCGCACAGGGACCTCTAATTTTTCACCTTACGAACTCCGCTGGCAGTGTGGGAAATTTTCGTGTTTACAGTGTACGACAAAAAGATAGCACAATAACATATGCACAAGTTTCAACTATTTATTTTTCATTAATTAATTTTAATTCTTTTTTTTATAAAGATATAGTTCATTCTACAACAAACAGTGGCTAAATCCAAGCTTCAAACTTTGTTCAAATGGTGGAAAAATTCAGAAAAGTTCAATATTTGTATACTGAAACAATTTATTTAAAAAACTTGGGCTAAACCTACAAAACATATACATACATATGTATATAAAACAAAAGGTTTCATCGAAACTATAAAAGTTATAATCTTGTAAGAGTTTCGCCTAAATATTTCGGAAAATATTATAAATAAATAGAGTTAACAAAAAAGTTACCTCAGATATTAAAGCAGTTTAATCTCGTAAAAGGTCTGCTAAAAAATATTTTCAAAATTTACATATACAACTGATTCATAAAAATGAGATTTGGGAAAAACATTCAATGGGACGAATTAATTAGAGCCAAATAAAAAGAGCGAAAATATACCTTTTCAATAATATATTATAAGTCTGTATTGGTTAGGTTTTGGTTAAATTAATACATTTTTTCTTAAACCAATCTTCCAAAAAAAACTCATAGACAACTGCAAAAATGTCTTTATTATGATTCCGTTGAGCAAATTTTTAAATACTTTTATGCAGAACTTTGAAGCTTAAACTGCTTACGCGAGCACAGGTCGTATTTTCGATGTACATTTAAAAACAACTATTTTCATTTATATTAATTCCGTGCAGCTCACTTAAATTTCAATATTACTGGAAATTATTTCGGTTGATTTCTTAAACTATAACAAGTTTTACACTAGCACTGAAAAAAAGTACCAATTTATTTTTTATATGGGGAGTGATACTCCCTAATTCACAAATGTATTCTTCAAAAAATTAATTAAAAATAGAATGCCACTCTATTGTTTTTCAAAAATGCTACATTTAAAAAAAAAATGATTATTGAAATCGGTGCAATAGTTTGAGTGTCATATATCATTACAAATATTCTCCATATAATCAATTTTATATAATTTAATTTTCGCTATTTGCACAAACGCCAATGCCTCGCCAATATTACCGAGTAGCCGTAGCCGTCAAGTGTCGGTAATTTGGTCATTTGTATGCTGACAAGCGCAGAGCAGCTATTATCGCTTGCTTGCGCTATTATTCTTTATTCATATACCTCTCTATATAAATATCTAACTGCTTACATATATAAATTCAAATTATTTTTATTTCATTTTCCTCACTACTGCTGAATCGAGCTTGTCAATCATTTCTGAAATGCAAATCTTCGCATGCAGGATATTGCGCATGATATGAAACTATTCAGGCATGTGTAGAGTTATTGACTAAAGATACATTTTTTGTTATATACTTATCGTATACATACATATGTATATGCATTGACGCTACCAAGGGGGGTATTTCGGGGTTCCAACCCCTAACAAAATCTTAAAACTGTAGTACTATCTTGAAATTAATTTCGCTTTTTTTTTTCAAATTAATTTTGCGTAAAACCCCCACCCAAATTTTTTTTTCTATGTACGCCACTGCATAATTGTATTGTTTATTCCGCACCTTATTTGCAAGGGGCATAGTTGGAGAGTAAATGTAACCGAAATGATCTAACATAGCTGCCGATTGTGTAACGCATGTATACTATCACTCGGAGACCCTCGGGTTCAATTCTCGGCTAAGATACGTCAAATCAAAAAACGAAAATCACAAAAAGACATTTTCCAGGCTGTAAAAAAAATTTTCAAAAATCAATACGGTAATTTGTAGCCGCTTAAAGCTTGCACTTAATGCATAAAATTGTATACGCAAATTTTTCCAACTGAACATTTTAAAGTTCAAATTTTGAGATCAATAATTATTTTGAATTTCAACTCTAAATCACCATAAATGGTTTTTCGAATTTTTCTACAGCTTTTTGTTTCACAGAGGTCTTTAGTTTAACTTAAAGTTTTGAGAAGTAATAGAAAGGCGCAATCTTTCGCTTCTCAACGAACAAAAAATTATCAGAAAACGTTGAAAACTGTTCACCGGTGTTTTGATTCAACATCCCGATTTGCAGTTCTTTCCCAATTAGAATTTGACGGTGTTTTTGAAATTTTGTTAATGTCAAAACTATTTTTTAGACCTGTTCCACCACCTCTACTAAATGATATAAAAGGTATAATTTTTTTTTTGTGTAGCGCCGGTAATCATTGGACAATTATTAAGCTAGATAACGGAAATCAAATTTTTGGTCAGCGTCTTAAACAGACTCCGAATATCTTATGACTTAATGAAAAGTCTTTAGTTGCATTTTGCATTGGGAGAGTGTCATCATTGGGCCAATCGATATTCGAAACAATGCCTACCTTCTACTCGGTGATACTATAGAGCCAAATATTCAAAGTGATGACATCCACTGAGTCATTTAATTCTTGAAATATCAAATAACATAAGTAGAAATAAAACTACTGCCAGTATTGACAAATGACTTTTTTTTCTATTGTATATATTTTTTCAAAGATTTTTAAGGGTATGTGCCGGAGTTTTATTTTCGAATACCTTTTAAATTAACAATAATTTTTGAGCTCAAGGCTCTTCACAACCTCCGACTTGTCAGACAAGTACACAGCCAGTGATCCAAAACAGGCTTGAGAACTGATGCTGATTTTCCAACACAATTCAAGATTTTTTTATACTAATACCGGCAATTTTGTAGGATTTTGTGACTTTTGTTTTAAAGTATGAAGTAAAGGTACATATAATCCAAACAAAGGTAAAATAGGGATATAAAATCTCAAAATATGTTATCAGACCTCAAGTTTCTTGAATTTCTTTTATTTTCCCATGAAAAATTATAAATGTATAGGGATGCTTTTTAGTCAACCCTTGAGAAATTTTGTTTGGAGACATTTACGAAATTTTCCCTCTTAGCAAACAACACGGTATTTTAGTTTGAGTTCGACTGTGAATGCTCAACTGTATTTCGAAAAACGCAACGCTTCGAAAAAATTATTATGTAGATTGCCAAGAATTTTAACTTTTATTAAAAACGATGTGCCTCTGAGGTGCGGCCAATGTTTTGCCTTAAAATTTAGCAGTATAAGGTCGTCAATATTTTTACATTTTGTTTCTTTTAGTGTGCAAAAAATCAATTTGTTTTTTGATAGAGCGGTTGCTTTTTAAATTAGTATTGAAGTTGCAAATCTAAAAAGCCATGTTTGGTAGATTGCTCTTCGAATAGGATCTAGAAATCAATTAAAACTGTGCATTTTATTATAATTGATGAGGATCGAAGCTATAAATCAAAAATTAATTGGGTATTTTCATTGTAGTCAATCAAACGGATTTTCGATAGTCTCTTTCTATAAAATAATTAAAGTCAGTTGAAGAATTTCCAAGAATATTTCCAACTTATTTAATTTCAGCAAAATATTGCACTACCTTATTTTCCAAAAATGCTGCTTAAAATTTATTTTAATTTTTGGCCTGATTTTTATTTTTAACAACAATAATTTCTGAGCCTAAGATTAGATATGTCTTTGTAACTTCTTATTTTTCCAATACTATTCAAATCAAAAATTTTAACCTTAAGCTCAGAAATGATGGTTGATTGAAACAAAAAAAAAAAAAGACAGGTCAAAAACTAACAACACCAAGCGAAACATATGCTTGCAAAAACAAAAAATGAAAAACTATAAAATCGTGGTAATAGCGGCGGACTCTCATATTTGATTTGTACATATTTGGAACTAAATAAAGTGGAAAGCAACAACAGTTTACACGGCATCGGCCTCACATAGCTGTACAAGCCTTGCAAGCAGAGAAGCGGGGGTCAAGTCGTGAAAGAAGTCTGATATAAAAAAAGGGTCTCTACTAATGTAGACACAATTTTTTTGAAAGATTTTTTTTTAATTTATTGCGCATGTATGTATTACAAAAACTCTGTCAACCATTTTTATTATCGTACATAAATATTCCATGACAAAAATCACAACTAGTTCCAGCCTTCCTAATTAATCAAATTCAGAAAGAAACAAAAAAATCGGTTGCATAATTTAAAGTATTTATTGCTTTTGTAATAGCGTAGCACTAAATATTTCTTCAGCCTTTCGTTTTGTCTTACATCATTGTAATTCAAGTGAAATTTTGTTGTCGCCAATTTCAGGGGAAAAAACAACTTCATTAACTCGCACTTACTTGAAATTTTTTTTAGTTTATTTGGCGTTGTTCAAAGTCTGTCGTGCCCGAATATTCTATTCACGCGTGTTATTTTTATTTTTTGTGTTTTTGTTTTCTTTCCCAGCCACCTGTCACTGCTGCTTGCTGTATTGATGCTGCTGATGCTGTTGAGAATTTTTATTGTTTTTATTTGTAACCAAAAATTTACGAAAATATCACCAAAGCACTTAAAACTTTTTTTCTTTTCAATTTTACTCAGCGTATTTTTTGTGCGTGTCTGTGTTGGTTTTTTGGCAAACAAGCAAAATGAATCTCAAATTTCACACACAAAAGACTGCAGACACAAACTTGTTTTTGCTTCTTAAGAAAACGTAAATTAAATACCACATACGTTAATCTCTTTTTATGTATTGCAAATTGTTATCTTTGTATATTTATGCAGTTTTTGGTATTAGGAATTTTTCGCGGTTGATTCAGCAACAAGTAGCCACTGTACATAAAAAAAATATATAGGTGTGAGAAAATTCTAAAACTGTACAAGCGATTCAAAACACATAATATGCACCATGGTTTGTACGAAATTTTTCTGCGAAATTTCTTAGAGTTGTTAATTATTTTTCGATTTAAAAAAAATATTTTTTTTGTTATTGCTGTTCGTTTCGTTTATCTATAACGATATTCAAAAATTTCCCCTAAGTTCTTTGGCAATACGACTTGACTCTGCTGATGTGAGTTAAGCAAAAAATACTTTTTTTCTTTTACCAACCGCACTCAAATTCACAACACGCTTAATTCTTTAATATTCCGACATAAAAGGCGAGACCGGAGCTGCACTTGTGTTATGTTTAACCGTCCAAATCGTACTGAAATTATCGACAAGCAATTTCCATAAGCTCAACCGTCAGCACCACTGCGACATTCGAAGTGCTTTTAAGGCCACTCAAGACAACTCGCTTATACTCAGCGCGCCGCTGGTTGATCTCAAACTCAACTTTTTAGTGGCGGCACTACTGCTGGCGTTTTGAGTGATTTTACTGCTTGTCAGACTTTGCTTTGATCAGTAAAGAAAAAAAAACCGCAATTAAGAACAAGAGCTGGGTATCTGGCAAACCATTAACATGACAAAAATTTCGATTTCTTTAAATTTATTTAGTTAATTTTTAAATTCAAGCAACAGCTCAAGAAAGTGAGTAAAAATCGTGAAGTTAACTTACAGCAAAGTCCACGCTCTTGCATCGCCGAACTTTGTACACACTTTTGTTGTTGAGTGAAATTTGTTCGCAATCGCTTTTGGGTAAATATTTCTCGTAAATTTGAGCACTTTCTGCAACATCGTGGACTTTATCAAGCACCATCGGCACACAAAGGCAATAAACTCACTGCAGCCTTAAAGAAAACCACCGTCAAAAACCGCTTGGGTCAATGTATGGTATTTGAATAGTAGTCGTGGCCTCTCTCACTCAAAGTTGAGTGAATTTTTACGCTCAAAGTGTGGTGAAATTTTCCAACTGTGCATATTACGAGTTGTAGTTAAAAGAAGAACCGTTCGTAATGTTAGCGTGTCGGAAATTGTTTTACTTTATGCGGAGCCCCTAGGCGTATTAGTGATCTGAGGCAAAGTCCAAAACCAAATTAAAGAAAAAGAAAAAAACAAGTAAAAGCAATCAAGCATGAATTAGTGCATTTAATATAAATTGGAGTCTAGAAATATATTTGTAAAGAAATATATACATATATATTATATATTCTATACACTTCCATATGGAGTATGGGAGCATACATTGTTTTTAATTACAGCAATGCGGTGATGATTGGTGGTTGATTGGTTTGATTTGATTTCGAAAAATATTTGTTCCCCCCGTTCCTCTAGCGGAAAGTCTCGTCCGATTTCACCACACCAGTACTAATTTGATCTTTGCTGATGGATATCAGAATCTGATTAGATTCAATTGGTTGCTGATGTGATACAATCGGAAACAGGAAACGAAAAGCGATGCAACTTCTTTGTTTTCTATATTCTTTGAAACGAGCTACAAATAATCACAGAAAGTAAACAAAACTGAGATACAAGAACACACATTCAATATTTATTTCCCGCAAGAAATTTTGGATCACTTATAAATATCTCTAAATTTGGAATAGCATTTCAATTTCCATAAGCTTTCTAATGTAGTAGAATGGTTCTGTGTTGAGTTTTTTAAGCAAGTTAAAAATCAGTATTTGAGGCAATTCATTCGAAAATCGAGAGTCACATGTTTTAGTATTTAAAAAAAAAATTTATTTATATTAAACTTTTTAGAAGCAATTTGAAATCGCAGGAGCAATGCATATTTTGACCTTGAAAACCTTTTAAATAAAAGTTTTACTATCAATTTACCCGCAGACTGTTACGTTATCTACAAAAAAGGAACAACATATAATACTTACAATTAATGATAAATTAATTCGCTTACGTTCGAAAATGTATGGAAAAATGTTTTTTAATAATTTTGGGTGAGACAATCTCTCATAAATTTTTAAACGACAAATAGCGTATCCTATACTTTTGTTGAATTTTTAAAAGCTTTGTATATTGATTTAAATGGTTGTTGATTAAATATAAGTTCGATTTTTGTGAAAAATATGGCATAAAACCACAATGAAGAATATGAGGCACCGTATAATGTAAAATACGATGATAAATATATTTAGTTTGTTGTAAATGTTTATACTAAAACCGTTGCGCTAAGCGGACCGCATTTTCGAAACATTAACTAATGGTGCCCACAGTCACCGACGTGTCCGTTTGCCGTGTCTGTTTGTCGGGAGATACACAAAATTGAGCAAAACTTGTGCCCGCGCGTATGTTTTGTAAACAAACTTTGCGTACACAAAACTGTGTTTGTATGCATCAACACAATGTTGCCATTCCTTTGTTTGCATACATACTTTTACACACATCCGCGTTGTCAATTACAATTTTTCATTGTATAATAAACCAAAGCCAAAAACCAACAAATGCAAATAGTTCATTTATCTATAATTAACATTATTAAACATCGATTTTAAATTAATTTAATAAAAATTTAAATTTTTATAAGGTTATTTTGTTAATGATTTTAAAAAGTTCTGCTTGGCAACACTGTGCGGTGAGAGAGCACTCAGCTGACACGGCTTCACGGCAAAAATCTAAATTTCTCAGTTTACACACGTACACGTCGCGCGTACCCATCACACGTACACGTTGATGAGTTTGCATTTACATGGCGCTCTCATAAGTTTGATCGTGTCAGCTGACACGCAACGTACGTTTGCGTCGGTGACTGTGGGCACCATAACACTAAGGTGTTGTCACTGTATCTAGTCCAGCAGAGAGACACACTAAGGCCTGTAGACCCACACCGATGCCATTTGAGCGGGTTCTCTTGTTACCTTCCCTCAGTTTCATTGACGAAGCCTTGCAGGTCGCACGCACAGAGTCAAGAATGGGCAGATACTGAAAGAGGTATTTAGAGAAAACGTTATATAGTATTTGCGTCATAGTGGAACAGTGACAGCAGTATTATTCTTTACTTTCCACCATCTTCTCCTCCTCCCTGCAGCAACGACAAAACCCGTTAGCCGGATATTCCATTCGATTACCGTGCCCTCCCATTAAGTAGTGGGCAGTATTAAATAATACCGACCAATGCACTGACGATCGGGCGGCCGTTTTGAATAAGAGTTTTGGATATATTCTCATTGATACTTGGCCAGATTTGCATGGTAACTCAGTAAGTGGGCTCCACTGCTCAACTTCCCTTGGTTGGTCACTTCAATAAAAGAAATTTAACCCCCAGAATCCTCAGGTGATTAACCGTCGAAATGGGGGTGCCATCGATATGGGTGTTGAGATCCAGCCTGACCTCCTTCGTCTAGGTGGTAAAGAGGGTCGCCGAGGTCTTAGTAGGGGACAACGCCAGGTTTCTGCTTGTGAAGAAATGGGCAGGATCAGAGAGATATCCGACATTCCATCTCTTATCCACCGCTATTTTACAGACGTAAATGACAGTTATGGCTTTACTGAACCGTTGCGTAAGCCTCCGAGTCCAGTCGAGCTTCCTTTTAAGAACTACCGCGAGGCACTTGAGTAACAGTAGCGACAACTAAAAATTTATTTGAAAAATAAAAAATTTTTTTGTTTACCATTTGGGATCAATTAAAGTTAAGCGCCAAAAAAATTTAGTTTTCACAATACTGATACACCTTAGTACAGGTAATAGTTTATCAATAAAATAAGTTAAATCGGTAGGAAATACTTGTCTTTCATTCTCGGCTCTAACTTGCATTGCAATTTACATTTTCATTAGATTTTTACTGCTAATCGATGGGTTCAGGGGATCAATAGTAATTAAAAACTTGGCGTTATACTGATGCAATCAGTAAATATGCAAAATCAATTGTGTTAGAAGTAAAAAAGAATATAAATAATAAATAATAATTTTGCTTTTAGGAATTCAACAATTGAATAAGAAAGTAAATGAACTTTGACTTGTCGCTAAAAGCATTTGTTTTTGTATATATCTTTTATTGCAATTAAATATCGACATATTATTAATTTATTTATATATTTACCTAGAGTAATTGAGTTTCTATGAAAGCTAAATAATAAAACTCTTGAAAATAGAATTATTAATAAACGTAATCGAAATAGCGGACTTTTGATTTTAAAATGAATATAATTTAATAATCATTTATTGTAATACGGATGGAAATTTCATAAATGCGGCTAAAGTGTGCGACAAATAATTGCAAAAATTTGAGTCGATTTCAGTCATTAAAATGGTTCTCATAAAAATCATAAAAATTAAAAAGTTAACATTTTAGTCATTAGTTAAAATATCAAAAAGGACAGCTAGCTGACTGAGAAAACAAATGGGGTGCGCCTATTAAAAATCTTATACACATTTACCATTCAAATTCCAGTTATCAATTGATTATTGAAATGAATTTTTACATACATACATACATAAATGAAAACAGGCTAGCAAATTTAGTAAATTTTCTGGAAATATTACATACATACATGTATAGTATTTGTGGCATTAAAGCCATCGTTATTTGTAAAATTAAATATTTGCTCATAAAAAACATAGTACGTTCGAAAACACGCGCCAGCAATTGAAAACGAAGCTAAGTTGAAAACCGACAAGGTTAAAATATGCCACCCTAAAATTATTAAGAAACTTTTTTCCGATTTTAATTCCCAGACTAAGTTGACTTTTTATAACTTTTTTATGCTTTTTAATTATGTCTATTGTACATGCGAGTTTTGGTTGGAAAACGATAAACTTAAAATGACATAATTGAATTTATTAAAAATCTCTTAATTACGAATATAAAGTATGGATTAATAGTTTTATTTTATTTCAGAAAATACTTAATTTACATACATTTCACCAAAAAACACTAATTTCGAACAAAAATCTAACCCATTCCTTATGTCAAATATTAACTTATGGCGTATGAAGTAAATAGGTACACCTGCGTACTAATTGACACATTGAGAACAGCTATCTCGCACTTTTTCGCCTTTTCGCCGGCAAGCGAACTATCACACATACAGATACGCACTTCCTACCAGTGATGGAAAAGTAAGTACAATTGTACCTTGTTTGGCTCTCCCAATCCCAATCAAACGGTATAATTTAGGTACAATAAATTTCTATGTAAAAACCAGTATTTGTAATTTGTCCCCGGAATGCTTAAAATATTATTTTTAAGGGCTCGGAAATTTAGAGAAACTGATAGGTAATTGATTATAACATGTTGTTGGTTCGCCATATTCCATACCTCCATTTCATAAATAAGGCACACGTTTTCGATGACCGAGTTAGAGACAGGCAGAACGCCTGCATAATGATCTGGATTAAAAACAAGTAAAGAAGTGCTACCTTGAATATATAAAAATTTAATTTAAACTACTGCATTGTTAGCGTAAAACCAGAACCTATTTTTGATGATTTTCTCAGTAGGCCTGGTAAGGTAATTTCGCCGTCTTTACCGACCACATATAGGGATTTTAAAGCAAAACTTCATATCAGAACAATCAGTTGTATGGGAGCCATAAGCTAAAGAAACCCGTTCCTGATGATTTTCATTGCATACCTTGCCTTAGTTATAAATGAAAGGAGTGCTGATTTCATGTCCTTAGATGATTTAGTGTAGGAGTTATAACGCAAAACTTCATATCTGAATAATCAGCTGATCGAAACTATAAGAAACTATAATCCGATCTTAATAAAATAATTTTCATTACACACTTTTCGCTAATTATACGGGGAAGGATAGCCAAATTTCATGTTCTTAGCTGCTTTGGTATAGAAGTTATAATGGAAAACCTCATTTCTGAAAATTCAGTTATATAGTAGCTGTATAATGTCCGATCAGGCCGGTTCCGACAAATGATTAATACATCATAGAAATACATCTGCCTATCAAGCTTTATCTAGATGTCTCTAAAACTGAGGGGCTAGTTTGCATTCAAACAGACGGACAGACAATCTAAATCGAATCAGCTCGTGGTAATGATCATTTTAGTATAATTGGGCATGGGGGTTCTCGTCTTCTTCTTATAGTTCCAAACATTAGACCAAAGTTATAATACCATTTCATCTTCATGAAAGGTATAACAAAAACAATCGCAGCAACTCATATTCTTCTGACCTTTTTGGATTGACAATGAACGTTTCTTGTACAATGCGTTATTTATTGTACAAATCATGAGCTTGAAAAAACATATATTATAAAATTGAAAATCATTATGAAATTGATTTCTATAAAATACCTGCTTACCTCTGTTTTTTTTACAAGCAACAGGTTTTAGGTACATCAGCCAACATTTCTTAGGTTAAATTGGGTACAATTCGAATTTTTTGTTTTCCCACACTGCTTCTCATACATATTTATTATGAATGTTCTAAGTACACTTGACTATTATTACATCATCTTAACTTTGGCTACTAAGTACCCTTTCTAAGGAAATATTTTAATCGAGTGCAATGATTTGATAATTAGGTACAAATTTCAAAGGCAGAGTGTAGAGATATGAACATAATTAGTAACTTTGCACCACATTTAGTATTTAATATTGTATTTATCATAATTAAAATATATGCTGATGAAATATTTTCTAATAAAGCACTGACTTATTATTATTGCCTTCCTCATTTCTATGCGGTTCGTTGATACTTAAAATATGGCGAAAGGTAAAGAAAAAAGCAGGTATAAGGAGTAATTTATAGAGGTGTAGAACTTAAAATTGAACTATTTTTGATCTAGTAAATTTGCTTTATTTGAAGGTTAATTAAATGTCATTAAACTTTTTGCAAATGATTTCGGGCATGTGGCTACAGCAACTACCACATACTTGGCATAATCCCTGGGTCAAATTTTCGACTTTATTTCCGAGCAATCCACATTGGGCCAGCAACTCGAATGTTTCACCAAAACCGCATTTAAATGAAGTTTTTATTAAACCTTTGTATGGAAATTTGTAGCAAAATCAAAAAAGTTGTGTATTTTATTTACCTCGGACTTGCAAAATATTATCTCATTAGTTTCAAATTTTCAAGCGTACTTTGGATATTGAACATGTGGCTTTTTTTTAATATGATGTTCTTAAATACTAACAAGTTTTTTCTTTCACATGTTAGATATACATAATTATTACTTTAATTATTATTACTTAAGATTCTAAATTCAAATTAAACCTTATACCTTCTTAACTCAGACTAAATGAATAGTATACCAAATCACTTCTTCAATATCTGGCGTTTTGATTTTAACATACCAAAAATTGGTTTGTGTCGAAAATAGCTTCTACCATCGACTCATAAACTACGATCTTTATCAATTATAGGTTTTACAGAAAGTGAAATCATTTTTAAGCGCACTTATATATTTAGGTATTTTTTGTTTAGTATTTCTAGTCACTGATACTTTTTTATTTCAAATCGTAAGCTTTTACAAATTTGAAATTAGTAATTGCGAATACGAATTAAAAAACCCTTCCACCAAGTTTTAATATATGATGATCTATTCAATTCTATATTCTTTTCTATATTTTCATACTGGATCCGCCATTATGCATTTTTTGAATTTTAAATTAGATTGGTAATTAGCAACTAGAAAACCCACACGTAGCGTAACTAATAGTTCAAAGTTTCTCGTCTCCTAAGAGTTTTAATTTTGCCCGAAATTTCGAGCTTCTGGTCATATATGCAATGGGGTCCATATCTTGGTAATTGTTACGAACCATGTCGTATTCTAAATCGTCTCAAAGTTCCGGGTTATTCGCAAACACCTCTGACTTTACGCAACTCGAGGGAACTCAATCAAGAGACGTTAAGTCGAATAATGTCGTTGGTCAGTCGACTGGCGCAATTCAAAAATTGTTTTCTGCAATAAGTCCATTTAGTGTCACGTATGTATTTTTGTATGGACCCGAAGAAAACGTTATCGGGAGCAAGAAAGCGAAAAGGTGCGTCAAATATCTTCGTCTCAAGAACAAAACAAAAACGACAGACTTTTGAGATTGAACCGGACGGCATTTGCCCAGGCCGGCAATTTAGGTAAGTCCGCACCTGGCTACATCGAATCAATCTATAAGCTTCACGAATGCTTTATGACGATATCCACTTTAAATACCGCAAATTTTTTAGAGCATTCAACTTCAAAGGCACCCAAGAAAAAAGATTGAGGAAGACAAATCAGATGAGTTCGAAATTTAGTCCACGCTGATGGAGTAAACTACGAACTGAAATCTCGCCAGGAAAATAGGTGAGTGCAACTCTGCTAACAAAAGGAACGCCTTACATAATTCATCAATTACATTTTTGCGTTAGGCGGTGACAACAAAAACTGTCAAGTGAAATAGTTCATTTCGGGGAAAATGTTTCATAAATAACATTATTTGGTTATATATAATTTGCTTTGTTTCCGAACGTTATTTTTTGCCGTTTTTAATTTTTTAACATTTTCTTTTTTTAAATGCACATAACTTCTTTAAAAATTCATCGATGCAAAATGTTCGTAATTAGTTTAACATTAAAGTGCGAAGGAAGAAATTGCCAACTCAAGCCAAGAACTTTTTTTTGCAAAAATTAAAAAAGGTACTTTTTACAATGTAATATTTAGAAAATTGTATTTTTCTTAGTTTTTATTTAGTCTTTATTTTTCCACATCAGAAAGAAGACATTTCTAAATTGGGGGTTTCCCATAAATTGATTTTTAAATTTTTTGAATATAAAGGGGCATTTAGGTTATAGAAACTATTAACTTGTCATGTCAAAACCTGTTTCTAAAAACAACACCTTGAATATAAAAAGTTTTGAGCAATTGGCCAAAATGCATTTTGAAGTGCCTTCCTTCTAATGTAGGGCTGCCATTCGTCCTGGTTTTCCAGGATTTGTCCTGGTTTCAGTTAGGTTGTCCTGGTGTCCTGGTCCACTTTCAAATTGTCCTGGTTTTTAAATATAAGTAGATCAATACGATATCTTTTCTTTTTGTCTGATTCTGGTTCTGAAAAAAGTTTCATCTCTAGTTTAGCTTTTAGTTATCAATAATCAAAAATCGATAACAAAAACTTTTTCTACTCTAACACGAACATCGGATTTCGTTTGTGATTGCTTTTGGCGTGTTTATTGAGTGGTGATGTTAACATCTTGTAAGTTTTTCTTATTTCTTTCTTATTTTATCATTTCAAATGTTATTTTTTCTATTGAAGCAAATGCCAAAAAGAAAGTGTAAGTTCTCTGACAGCTACACAGCTGAATGGTCTTATAATAAAAAAGGCAAAACTGACCATCAAGTGCATTGCACGATATATGGTGCCGAAATTTCTATAGCGAATGGTGGGAGAACAAGTATAGAAGACCATGTCAAAAGAGCTAAACATAAATCATAGTTATGTACTGCATCAAGTTCAAATGAAATAAGTTCTTATCTGGTAAAAAAAAATTAAAAACAGGATCGTTCAATACAAGTTGGGGAAATAACCAGTGCCTTCAAAATAATTAATCACCACAATTCAACTCTACAGATTGTACCACAAAACTAGATTCTCTATTGTATCCGGATTCAGAAATCGCTGCAAAACAATCCACTGCCAGAACCAAAACTACTGCTCTAATAAAACATGTTTTGGCACCACATTTATTTGACAAATTTACCGAAATACTTAAACACCATGTTCCATTCTATGGAATATCAATTGATTCCAGCAATCACAAAGCTCAGAAAATCTTTCCACTACTTATTCATTATTTTACCGAGGCAGAAGGCTTACAAATTAAAGTATCAAAAATACAATCATTTCCCAATGAAATATCTCACGCAATTACTACATTTTGCATAGATTCTTTAAAAAAATCTAATATTCCATTACGAAATCTTAGGCATTTGGAGCCGATAATACAAACACTAATTTTGGAGGGAGAGAAATGCAAGGCATAAATAACATCTTTTACAAATTGAGAGACGTATTGGCTAGGGAAATAGAGGGCTCTGGTTGTTCCGCTCATATTCTCCATAATACAGTTTCAACGGCTACAGATGTGCTGTCTCTTGACGTTGAAGCAGTTAAGCTGAAGATTTTTAAATATTTCAGCATCTTTACGGTAAGGACTGAGCGACTAAAAGAGTTTTGTGAAAACGCACAAGTAACGTTTCACGAAATACTCTCATACTCAAGAAGTCGACGGTTGTCATTATTGCCTGCAATAGAGCGTATATTGCAGCTTTGGAAAAATAATTTTTTGAAGTTGAAAAAGGAGCGCCAAAATTAATTACTGACTTTTTTAAAAATCCTCTAGCAGAAGCATATTTTACATTTGTCCAAAGCCAAGCTTTTGTTATTGAAAACCAAATTAAAAAAATTGAAAAAAAACAATATAACAATAATGGAAGTTCAATTAATTTTAAAAGAAACTCAATTTGATTTGAAATATAGACTTGAGAGCAATTTTACTGGAAATCAAACGCAAATTATTTTGACCAGTTTGAAAAACAGTGATGCAAATGCAGACAAAATTTTAAATTTTGAAAATGACACTAAAACTTTTTTTGGGAGAGCAGTTAACTACTTAAATAACTGGGTTGTCCCTTTAAAAAAATTTTCAACATTTAATTGGATGATATTAGACTATATTCCTGAAAGGGCGGACGTTCAAAAACTATTACCTATTTGTATGAAAAAAATATCGTCCTGTCTGATGAATGTTTCGAAGAAGTTGCATATCTAAAATCATTTTTAAACACAAATCAAGAAATCTTAAAATCAAAGGACACAATGGAAAAATGGTTTGTTTTTTTTTTTAAACTTTAAAAAAGGAACGAAAACAAAATTTGCTAAAAAGGTTTAACATTTATACGCAATACCTAGTCATAATGCTTATGTAGAGCGCAAATTTTTTTTAATATGTGCTCAATGGACCAAAGAAAGGAATTCTTTACATGTTGATACTTTGGAAAGTAGTATCCAGTGCAAGTTCAACTTCAATATGACATGCTGTAAATTTTATAATTATATAAAAGATACTGAGGAGGTTTTAAAAAAGTAAAATCTTCAGGAAAATGCTATGTATAAGTTTTTTTTTTGTTTTTTATGGTTGAATTGTTATATGATCGGTATAAGCTTACGCGAATTTTTTATTTTAATATGAACTTTTTTTTTGTGGTTATATAAAATGTTATATGAAATACATATTTTATTTTTATGTCATCTGTTGTTTTTCTTTTTTTGGAAGTGTCCTGGTCGGCGGGTTTGAATTTATGGCAGGCCTATTCTAATGTGAATAAAATAAAAAATAACAAAACACGCTTTTCGGGAAATCAAAATAAAAAACGGCGTTTTTTGGGAAAAAAAATTTTTGGACATGAGTTAGCAATTAGTTTTCTTTCAATCTTTCGCATTTTAATGTTTAACTAATTCATTTGCAAGTCGAGTTATCAAAATCAGTCAGTTTTCAGAGAAGTTACGTGCATTTAAAAACACAACTTTAAAGACGGAAAAATAGCAAAATTGAGATCGTCGAAAAATATCGGAGACAATTTTTTTCGGTCAAAAGAAAAAAATACGTGTCTGATCATTTTGACCAAGTAACAACATATTCGAGTTTTATGGTAAACGAAACACAAGACCCGAGTAGACCGGTTGTCTTAAAATGGAAAGGCTCTACGGACCTCTTACATCCGGGAAATATCGATTAAAAATCGATTAAAAATCGATTATCGTTTCGTGAAATTGCAAAATACATTTAAGGTGCAGCGAAATAAATATGCTTAACCTGTTTATAAATATATGTAGATGTATGTACATATATTCAAATTTTAACTCCAATTTATCTGGTGACGCATTTGTTATTGCATTGGTTAAAAGGGACCTTTTAAATTTGATGTATTTTCAAGCGCGGGCTTAATTTAGTCACTCAAATCGCAGTGTGTTCATAGTAGGGTTTTACGCAAAATTCAGCAGCTTATTGCCACTGACGTTACAAACTGCAAAGAAAATGCGACGTTGCATCTTTATTTACGCAATGAACTTGAAATTTCTTGTTTTTTTATGTTGGTTAATTTTTCACATTAAAAAATTCGGAGAATGCAAACAAGAGCGACAATTGGTAATGAAACGTTTTATTCGAAAAAAAACCCATCATTTATATAAGTATGTAAATCAAAAACTGCAGCAACAGCATAATTGAATCATAGCAACACACAAGCAGTGATCGCAGCAAATTTGGCCAACCGAGGGAGAGCGACGCGACAGCAGCAGCAGTGCAGCGTTGAAAGTTTTCACATTCACACAAACTGAGTGAAGAAGCGCTGTCGAAGACAATTGTGGTTACTAGGTAACCTTGAAGAGGGTAGCATTGCTGGTCTAAATATTTTTACTTCTTTTACTACACAGAAACAACAAGAAGGTTTGTATGTATATACAGTCGCTTAAAGTCAAAATCGTACCGTGATTTTTGTTTTAATATTCAAATTTTGTATCATGTAATATTGTTTTCATAAATTTCTTATAAAAATATAGTTCATTATGTTATATAAACCATATAAATCCAAGTTTCAAACTTTATATTTACAAAATTCACAAAAATTCAACAAATTAAAAAAAACTATCCCACCAGTATCGTCCAGCCTCAAAATATAAATTAGTGCAATTGTATGAAAACACCATAACTAAAGTCTGAAAAGCCCAGAACGCCTAAAGGCTATGCTAGCTAGAAAGCTTCCTTCGCTTTACGCGATGAATACATATAATTATACAAAGTCCTCTACATATGCAACTGTGAAGCCAAAGCGAAGCTGAAGGTTCGGCAACTCTCATCTTTTCGTGTGTTTTGACTATCAACTGATTTTCCTACTTCTCTTATTACTCACATTCGCTTAGAAACAGACGCTACACTTCAATTTTCTACGAAAAAAAAACAATGTAAATTTAAATATTAACTAAAATAAATGCTCAGCATTATAGTTTTTTAGCCCTTTACAATAAATTAATGAGTGTTGTCAAAGCGTTTATTGAGGCATCCCTTTCGCGTTGTTCGCTTTTCGGACAAAATTACAAATGCCACGCAAAAAGAGCCAAATTTTTAACTTTTCTCAGACGTTCCTCTAGTGAGAAACAGCTGTTTCGAACATAGGTTCGAACTTAGTTATGGTGCGCGTGAATATGGAAAAGGAGCAATCGACACTTGTCCAATGTTTTATGCAAATTTTGCATACAGTTTAGACAATAAAATGAAAAGAAAGTTTTCATAATACGTTGATGAGTTCTTGAAGTAGACCTATAATACAAACTAATTGAAGAAGTTAGAAAGAAGAAGATTTACTCGCATCGGATTCACATTTTTTTAATCGATAAATTACTCTGCTGAAAATTTTTCTCTACACTTTTGCCTACACTTTTAGGTCTGTTCAATGAATGCACTGAAAATTTAGAGCAGTGCAGAACAGCATCGGATAAAGTACAAAGTAGCGAAAAACGCTGCAATTAATCTACTTGTATATCTTACTAAAATGCATCAAATCTTGCCTGAAATTTATGGAGTATTGATTTGTCAAATTCGAATGCCTAAAACGACTGTAAAACCTGAACAGCTTCGAAAACCACGACGATAAAGAAACTACTGGTGGCGTGGAGCTCGTTCCCATGACAATCGGTTCTATGACACCAGAACGACCCGGATTTATATCAGGCCATGCACTCTCACTTCAGCAACATTCTAAAAAAAATTTATGTAGAATATTTTATGCTGTTACAACAACAACAACAACAACAACAACTGGTGTGGAGCTTTAGACTTAATCATAAATTTAAGTGACTGAAAATTGTGCTTGATCTTTGGTAATTTTTTAACAAATGAAGAAAATGTTTTTCACTTTATTATACTAAAATTCAATTAGCGACAAAACTGCATGCTCGAAAAGTTCCTAAAACTGCTGAATTAAACTTTTGAAAATGATTAAATATTCGGGATTTTTTTTATAAAATTTGGAGCTTTGATTTATGTGGTTTGTATTATTTAATGAACTACATATATTTCAATAAAAAATGTATGAAAGTAAAATTAAGTGAAAAACATTGTGAATATTACAAAAAAGAAATCACCGTATGAGTTTTATTAGCAGCGACTGTTTGTATAAATTTTTATTGTATTGCTCGCATTCGCCCACTAAATAGCCATCGTTTGTTGTATTCCTATTTTGTGTGGCTGCATCTATGGTTTCTTGTTTTGTTTTCTTTTGTTTTGTGCAATTCAACTTTTGTTTATTACTGCCAAAATACCGTAAAAAATATATATTTGTTTGTATGTATTGTATGTGCTTTGCAAAGATTGCGAAAAAAGACAAAGTAGACTTCACAGCGCAACGGTAATAACAATTGCATTTTTATTGTTGTTAGTCTGTAATTTATGTTTTCTACTGATTTGACCGATTTGACTCAACTGCGTGCCGGTGCGTCTAATGTTGTTCATAAATACTTGCGTACGTTTGTATGCATGTGTGAAAAGTTTACGCTGAGAAAAATTTGCTAAATAAGATACAAATGTAGTAGACATATTTACGACTAAAGTTGCAAAAGTTTTTCCGGTCGATTTTGTAAAATCATCTTTTGCTGCGGTTAATTTAAGTTGCCGACTTGTGCGTTAATAATATGGATCGTATACATACATACATACATACTTTGTGGGAGCGTTGTAAATTTTGAATTTTGTTTGTGAAATATTTGAGCCCACATCTCTGTACACCAATTGTAGGTCGCGCTCAAAAACTATCGGATGAGCAATTTGATTTACTATACTTTTAGCACTGATTTATTTACTTTGATATTTTGGGTCTACCCCAGCACCGATTTATTTTTGAAACCACTAACATACCCTCACTCATTACAAAATAAAATTTGCATTATTATTTTTTCTCATTTTGCCTCCTCCTATAAGACGAATTAGTGTTGTAATAGTTTGAACTTATTTACGGGCATATGCAAAAATTTACTCAGACAAAAATATTCTAAACACAGTTTTCTTAAATACATTTGGGTTTTTCTGAAATACATTTGTACTCTTCTGAAAAACAATTGGGGGTTTCTGACTATTTGACTATTTCTGGAATGAAATGAATTTTTCTTATATCCAATTGTGTTTTTCTAAAATGCATTTGACCTTTTCTGAAATACACTTAGACTTTTCTAAAATACAACAGTTTTATTCTGAATTTAATTTGGCCTTTTCTGAAATACATACGAGTTTTTCTGAAATACATTTACCCTTTTCTGAAGTACATTTGTGTTTTTCCGAAATTAATTTGGGGTTTTCGGAAATACAGTTGTGTTCTTCTGAAATTCATTTGGGCTTTTTTAAAATACAACTGTACTTTTCTGAAATTCATTTGGACTTTTCGGAAATACATACGAGTTTTTCTGAAATACACTTGCCGTTTTCTGTAGTACATTTGAGTTTTTCTGAAATGCTGTTCCAAAAGGCGTAGTATTCGCCCGGTGGTTGTCATTCAACAACGAAAACATCCTTTGACCAGACAAAATTTTATAACTTCGCCATACTTCGGTCGGTAATAATTAACTTGCCAAATTACATATGATAAGTCGGCAGTTGAAAACTAATGAACCAAATTTATATAGTATATTTTTTCCTTACGGCCGTGGGAAGGGATATTCATAAAACTTATATTTAGAAATCGATTTTAATGCAAAATAGAAACGTATGCGAAGAGAATCACTTTTCTGAAAATCCGATAGGTGGCGCTGTAAGCGAGTTATTCAGCAAATCTCTATTTCAGATCCGTTTTTTTTTTAAATTATAAGCATATAAAGAGGGATGCAACGACAAATACTTTTACGAAAAATTGATCCGCTAGATGATGCTGGAATTTAGTTGTTCAGAAAATCCGTATTTAGTGTCCGATATTGGTGATATTCGATTAGTGTGCTGCAGGCGCGGTTAGAAATACTTTTATAGCCCGATTTTGCAACCATACGTACTTACCTATGTATGTATATAACATTTTTTTTAATATGGAAAATATTTATGAAAATTCATTAGATGTCTTTGTAGTAGCGATTTCCCAAAAATGGTTTATGGTTTAACTTAGTTCAAATCAACTAATTAACTAAACATATATGTATAGTATATAAAGCTTCTTAAGAAGAGTTGCATAAATTCAGCAAATCTACCTTTTTAGATTTAAAAATCTTCTGCAAGTGTGTGTAATGAAATATGCAAAAGTATTAAGCTATGCTGCGAAGGCGCGGGTATTTTTGTTTAGTATTTTTATTTAAAAACGAAGTTCCTTAAGCCGGCTTAAGTTTTTTATGGTTTATTGTTTTTTTCTTCTTATTTTGTCAGAATTTTTATTGTCGTTGAGCATTTGTTTTGAGTATCGAAAAACATCTGAGATTGCGAATAAAATAGCAAAAACAATAGCTCAATGCAAATAAAAATTATGGTCAAAAATCCGACAAGGGGAGACATTTTCTTTTACAATGCCTTTTATTTTGTTTCACTTTATTTTTTGAATTTAGTTTTTTAATTTCATTTTCATTTATTTACTTTCACTTATTTTATTTTAATAATAATAATAATACAATTTGGCTTACATCATATAAGTATAAGTCGATCGGGGCGTCGTGGCGTGACGCAAAAGTGTGACGAAACCTTGAAAAGTCACTCACATGGCTCTAAAAAAGCTTTACTCAAAATATTTCCGTAATGTTCGTGAAAGGGCGACTTTTGACATACCGTGAGATTCATCCATCCCTGGGCTTGCATGGAAACGATATTGAATGAAAATTTGGGCTTAAAGAGAATTTGTTTTTTTGTTGGATTTCGCATAATTTGACAATTGCTAAATAACGGAAAGGACAAACTACAATGCAAATAATTTATGTTGGCAGCTCTCTAGCCACAGGGTTGCTTAGTTATTGTAAGAGATTGAGTACATTTTTAATATATTTAAAGTTTATTGCGATAATATCATTTCTTTAAATTTACGATCAGGAAAAACAGCTTCTAGATGCAAGAAACAGTTGTATGAAATGCTAAAATTTTAAAATGTATTGCCCGGTGTGATTATGAGAGATCGGATCTTTTTATTTTTATCGATAAAATCTAGGGCCGACACTGGTGGGTTTTCGTAATTCGTTCGTGATCTATGATAAAATATCTCATTTCATCTTAGTTTATTGACAGATTTTACAAGGCGAAATTTCTTAGTTTTGTGGCGACTACGCCATCTCAAAATCAACAAACGCTTACCAACACAGAACACTTACTAACGCAACACTCACCACTTATTCCACCACGTCACCGAAGAAAACAGACTCTCATACCACGCACAATATTCTCTACTTCCTACTCTTCTTCTGCTACCACTGTGGTGAACGGATCGTGAATCTAGCGCTAAGCATCGAACAATTTTGTACATTAAATACATTTATTTTATGTGAATATTAATAATAAATAATAGAAGTAATTTGCCACTCCAATCTTATTAAGCGACGTAGCATCGTTAAATTGCTATAGTTTCATCGTAATTTTCTCATAAATTAAGAATGAGCCATAAATTACGATAATGTGTCTGGGCTTTAAGGGAAAATCACTGCATACTTCAAAAAATTTGTTCACAATAAAATCACTGGCTTAGATTTATTGTAGTTGCCTTTGTTATTGTTGTTGTTGTATCTGTCTTTGTTGTTGTTGTCTACGTTGCTGGGTTTGTTCTTGTTGTCATATGTTATATTTATTGTTGTTCTTGTAGGGTTACGCATCTCGAGGACCTACATACATATGTATGTACATTCATATGTGTGTTTGTTTTATCTCGCGAAATTGGCATGTTGCGATTTTGTGACGCGACTTCGCGGTGCGACCTCATGATGCGACTTTGAAAAATGAGTCTCATACCGCTAAAGACATTTTACCTCAAAAATATTTACCGCCTTTCTTTTTTTAAGTAATGCAAAAATAAAGAAAAAATCACACTATCGTATTAAATGATGTTTATATATTTTATTTTTAGATAGTAGAGTCTAAGTTGTATGAAACGACTTTTCGGCTCAACTCCACTTCCTAAATATTTAATCGCCTTAATTTCGAAATCTGTTATTATTCAAGAACTTTTCATATCTTCTTCTGACATGCAAACGAGGATCGTTGACAGCTTCAATGTTTTCTTGCTAAATCGGTAATCATAGTCTAATATCGTCAATGTTACAACTTTTTTAATCTACATACTTATTAATTTTCAAAGTAGCTTTGTTTAAATGAAAACTGTAAATAAATGGTTTCATTTGAATATTATATGATTAATGGCATATTAATTCTGCTAGCAATTACTCAGTTCCGGTGTGAAGTTCAAAAGCAATTAGTATATAAAGAGTCAAATATAACTCGAAAAATATTCGTATATATACGTACATTTGTGTAGTTGCTAATTGCCATAGTTTCTAGAATGTATATTTATATATATACATGATATTTAACAACTTCTAGTAAAGTTTTTTACATATTATGCACTTCATCAATAAAACTTGTTACTGCTAAATAAAACAAATGTGTAGGTATGTGCATTATCATAAAACAATGTTAAAAATGTGTCCCTCCGATTTGAACCTGGTGAGGATTTCAAACCTGTTTTCAACACCCTGCAAAAACAACTAAGAAAAAGTAGTTTAGATTTCATTTTTATTTCACCTAAGCGAGTTATTAAAAAGTAAATATTCTATTGATGAAAATTATATGTATGTATGTCTGATTCTAAATGGAGCTTATTTTTGTAATAATGTATCGTGTAGACCGGGTGTTGTTTTTAGAAAAAGCTTGCATAAAAACTGAGTTCGACATTATAGGTGGTTCATGGTTTCTATAGCCGAAATGTGGCTTGCACGTGAATGGAGTACAATTTCATAAAAATTAAGATCAAATAGAGAAATTATAGGAGAAAACTAGTGCAACTATTTTCAAACGGTGCCAAAAAGAACTCGATTTTTGAAATTCTCACAATGTAGTTATTCAAAGTCTAGGGTCGCATTTTCACCTTTCTTTAAATCCATATACCTTGATCAGGGACGGGTTTAGAAAACTTTTTTAGGGGAAGAGAGCCAACATAGAAATTTGTGATATACTAATTTACTTATTATTAATTATTTTATTTGAATTACTATAAGTTGACATGTGCAAGAATATTTTTTATATGTTTGAGTGTACGTACATTTATATATTTAAAATGAAATGAAAGTGGAATAACGGTAATGTATTTTTAAAGATTTATATCCAGTATCCTTTTTTTCTTTGGCAGAACATTCAATACCTTCCCACTGCTGATTTCCATACCTCTATGAATATTGGTAGCACCCATTCTTTCAGTAGCACTTCACTTCAGTTCTGTTGGGTAGATATGTAGGTTTATAATCATCTTATCAAGAATGATAGAACACAAGATTGCACCTTCCGTGGACCACTAGTCCTCTCTTTGTCGATTAGACAGTATCCATCCATTCGCTGAAGAAATAAAAGCATTATACACAAACAATGCTAAGAAATCTTTCCAATAAATTCTTTGCTCTCTCCCTCTCTCGCTATTATTACCGTACTCTCAGTTGCACTCAGCGTGGAAGGCGCAACCTTGCTTTCTATCATTATTGGCTGGTTGGAAATCGTTGTATGTGGTCATAAAATTGCCTATCCCAACTGGCCGAAGGATAAAATCCTGTGATCCAAGTGATATTTTTTCATTTGGTTACATTCCAATCTTGGAAGATAACCAAATAATTTGGGAACGGTGAATTTGAATGTTAATTTTACGATTATCATTTGGTTTTAATTTTTAAAAAGCAATAATGCTGTTGACAAATAATTGAAAAAGTATATTGTGTGCTATTGACGAACACATTTTCATTGCTAATTTATCTGCCGCTTTTCACCACAGACCTTGGTGAAATTTTTTGATACTATTACTTACTGAATACCGAAATCGTTTCAAGTCACAAAAAAGTCTCTAATTGACTTGAGATGAGGCTGAGTTACAAAATACCGGCATTAGCATCACAGACCCAGTAAAGGGAACGAGAATAAGCAGTAGAGCTATGTGCTTATGTATTCCCTAATATTGATAAGCTAGAGTGAAATGTAAGATGACAACTACACTTTTGTTGACATCATCTTTTGCCTAAAGACACTAAGAAACTGATAGCAACTTTGTTTAAAGTGCACACAAAATTTTTTCAGCACTGACTATCAGATGTACTAGCAGTTAGCTGGCATTGTTCTTGCAGGGTAGCACTTTAAGTAAAATGCTATAAACAAAAATTATTTGAGAGAAAAACCTTTTTTCCATGCGGTAATATATTTTGCTATTGGTCTCGCCGAATGAAGCTCTACCTCAGCTTTGTCATTCATACCCTTTGACCTAAAATAAAAAGGAATTTGGTACATTAAAATATTTGAGTTATTCTTCCATTTAAAAGTTAATAAACTTCCATTCTATTCAAGTTCCATTCCTTCCACGTGGTTGACAAAACAATTATTTAAAAATTGCATCACAATCTGACTTTTTTCTAACTGCTTCTAGGAAAAGGAGACGCGAAATAATTTCCTATAATTTTTTATTAAGAATAAGATAAAATGAAGAGGAGAGAAAACTGATAGGGCATTTGAATTCAGAATTGGGCTGAATAAATTTTATAAACCCGGCGTAAAACTCGTAGCGTTTTAGGTGCGGCGCCCTACTGTATAGTTATTATAATTATTTCTATTACAAATGCAGTTTTTTAATTAAAAATGCGCTATTCGCCAAAAATTATAATTTTTTTTTATTGGCACACGCTATGTATGGCAACCTTGAGTGGCGGGCTTTTATTTTCACGTTAAAGAAGTCTTAAAGTAGCCGAGCAATGTATCTTGTACTAACGTTATGTAATAAACCATAAAATATTAATAATTAGAAATACATATATTTATATATACTTATATGTATAGGGCCTTGCAATAGGGACGCTACAAAAGTAGACCGATAGTGACAGCAAACGACGCCAAATTTTTCCCCGCTCTTTTGACATTTCTCTTAAGTAAAGTTTGCCATTTCATCATAGAAAGATATACGATCCAACAACGAATCGAAATTATTAAAATTTACTACCGACACTCGGAGTCAATGGAGTCAACTTTAAGAGCGCTACGTCCAGTTTATTGTTGTCGTCATTTCTGGCTGAATGGCTTCGTCAATAAGCAAAATATGCGTTATTGGACAGGCAGCAATCCACACGTACTCCATGAGTCAACATTGCACCCCGAAAAAATTAAAAAAAATTGGTGCGGTTTATGGGCCGGCGGCGTCATTGGGTCGTACTTCTTCCGTGATGATCAAGACCGGCACGTTAATGTGAATGGAAATCGCTACCGCTCAATGATAACCGAATATTTTTGGCCCGAATTGGGTGATATGGACTTGGACAATATGTGGTTCCAACAGGACGGCGCCACAAGCCACACAGCGAATGTCACAATCGATTTATTGAAAATCAAGTTTGGTGAATGTGTTATCTCACGAAATGGCCCAGTCAATTGGCCGCCTCGGTCGTGCGATTTGACGCCGTTTGACTATTTCCTGTTGGGCTACGTCAAGTCTATGGTCTATGCCAATAAGCCAGCGACGATTGATGAACTTCGTACGAATATCGAACGTGAAATTGCAGCAGTATCGGCCGATTTATGCTTGAAACCCGTTGAAAAGTGGGTTCAGCGTCTGCACTTCTGCAAGCGTGCCCGCTGTGCCCAAGCAAAAGGAATCAAGTTCCATACATAATGGCATCGAATGTACTTTCACAGGAATAACAAATTTAATTCATATCCCAAACCATTTTTGTTTTATTTAAAAAAACGTTTGTAGCGTTCGTATTGAAAGCCCCTTTATATAACAAACTATAAGTTTAAACCTAAATACATTTGCCATTTACCTTCAACTGAACGCTTACGTTCCTCTGAATGTTTGTTTGTTTTGTTTGTACAGCAAATAATTAAATTTAATCCGAGCATTTATTTCTTTGTAGCAAAATTACATCGACTTGTAAAGGCAAACGAGGTAGCAATCAAAGTTACAACAACAACAGCAGCAGCAAAATACACAGATAGTCAGCCTAGTAGAGGCTAAAGCGCATTGCCAACTGGTCGGTTTTGCCAATTTAGCCAAAAGTTGTTACAACACAATGGGCAGGCTAACCAAAATTAAATATAAAAATATTTATACTGCTATTATTTCTGATGAGTTTTTTTTTTAATATTTGCATAGAAGTGAAAATAACGTTCAATGGCCAATAAATGAGCGACCACCAACACAAAAAGCAACATGGCTGGCAACCAGTTGGGCGCCCATAAATGCGTTTGCGCAGCGACTAGGCCAATGGCCAAATGCACCCCCACGCATTTGCACCAATGCAAGCACAATTTTTTCATACTCTACACAAAAAATCGTATTATTTAGCACTCAAATTTGATGATGAGCTGCACGGCGACATCCAATTCCACGCGATTTGATTTGTTTCGGCTAGCAAGCGTAGTCGAATTCAATTCAATTTCAATGTCACGCTTGCGCAAAACGGCGTGCCTTATTGTGGCGTTGCCGATGTCGCTGGCGTTTTCAATGTGGATGTGTGTCTATCGTAGGTTTCAATTTCGTTTTTTTCATCAAAACAATTACACACACTCGTACAGAAAGCAAAGAAATAAACAAAGCGGTAGGTGAAACAAATGAGTCGTAAACTGAATTGGAGTATGTAACAGATTGGCGCTTGAATGAAGGCTGCGCCAGAAACAGAAGTAAGAAACTAAGTACATAGATAAAAGGAAAAGACATATACAAAAAAATAATAATATTAAAATGGTGTGTACTCAAGTCCACGCAATTATAGAGAGGAGGGGACGCGCATGTGACCCTTTGGCAGTCACTTGGATTTGCTTCTCCACAATTAAAAAAAATGTTTTTTTTTAACTTTTTCTTTACATCGCCAATGATAGACATATTGACATTGAAATTAAATATTCAAGGGGACTTTATGCAATCGGCGCTGGCTGGTGCCGAATATGACAATCCAACTTCGATATGCGGGCGTGTGTGTGTGTGTGTGTGCAAATATTGTAAATGACCTGTGCAATAGTACAGTAAAGGTGTTAAATAGTTTGTGACTCAATCATTTTCGGTTGCTAATTGGATCATTTCATTGCTCAGATAGATAGAGGTCATTAGAGCTATATTTTGGACGATCGAAGAAATTAATGTGCAGAGCACAAAATGTTTAATATCACATGGGTAACACCACCGAGAATTTTACTATTTATTGTTTGGTCCGTTCCTTTGTAACCGAGTCGCAAAAGTACACAACACTAACTTGGAAAAATAAGCGAGTTGAGCCAACTCGGTAAAATGATATCCGACCTGAGATGTAATGTTGGGAAGTGGAAAAAACTGCGCTATTGTGAATGAGCTGTAAGAAAATACATGGTAAATTTCAGTTTAACACCTAATTCGTTTTTATTTGTCTAGTAGTTTTAAATATATCACTTCGGCAACCTACATTTTGTTCGCACAACTATTTTCCATTCTTAAATAACACTAACAAATCTCGTGTTTCATGAAAAATGCGAACAGGGTTGCTTTCGCAACTAAAGGAAATTTTATCCGAGCTGAAGCGTTCTTTTGTAAGTCGGTTACAATAAAACGGGCCCATTGTTGTGTGCACCTATCTTCAAAGTTAATTATTTAAAATAAACGTACATGGTTTAAGTAGATTACTAGCTCTCTCTGATGACATCTTTTTTTTACAGTATACTATAGTCTAGACATTGATATATGTTGAGTAAACTTGAAGATTTGATTTTTGAAGAATACTAGTATTAATCAGCGGTTTCGCTATTACGGCATTAAATTTAACGTCATGCTTACGAATGTAACGCTCTTCTTGTTCTTAATTTGGGCTATAACCCTCAAGGAGATTTTGGCCGATTCTAATAATGCACGTCATCTGATTTTTGCAACGTAGAGAAGATCTTGCTCTTCCTCTGCCACCATACGAGGGTACCGCGTTGAATATTTTCAGAGCTGGATTATTCTCATAAACGTAGCCACTGATTCGCTTTACTATGTCAATATTGCTATAAAGCTAATACAGCTCATCGTTCCATCGTCTTCGCTATTCGTTGTCGCAAAGATGTAAAGGCCCAAAAATTTTTCGGAGAATCCTTCTCTAGAACACTCCAAGGGCAATCTCGTCCGTTGCTGATAGTATCCATACTTCTTCTCTATACAATAGCACGGGCATGATGAAGGACTTATAGAGCGTGGGCTTCGTTCGTTGAGCGAGGGCTTTATTGCTTTATTTTCCTACCCTGCCCTCTCTCTGTCTTGGTTGGATTTAAAAGATAAAACAAAAATCCGCAATTTTTCAAAATTATAATTGTCAACAGTGATGTTAGCAACCTCTACTCGTGCAGTCGAATACTGACTTATAGTCGACAAGATGCTGGTATGTGTTCATCCCCTTCCCACGGGTATTTTCCAATATATGGCCGGTCGTAGACTTACCAGGTCTAAAGCTACTCTGATAAGGTCCTATCAATTCGTTGACGGTTGGCTTCAATCTTTCACACAACACGCTCGATAACACCTTAAATAAAACAGCTGAATCACTCTTCTTGTAAATTGGGCAGAGCGCACTTAAATTCCAATCGGCTGGCATGCATTCGTCCGACCATATTCTGGAAATGAGCTGGTGTATGCACCTTCCCAGCTCTTCGCCACCACTTTTGAATAGCTCAGCTGATAATCCATGAGCGCCCGCATTATGGTTTCCGACCTTCGTCGAGGACGGGTGAGGGATGTTAATGCCGCCATCAGCGATTTCGAGTTCGGGCTCTTCATCTTCTCTAGCGACGCTTTCGTGGAGAGGTGTTTCCTCCACAGCTTGAGAGTGCTTTGAATATTAGTCGCCAGATCGCCTTTTTTGTTCTTACAGGATTTTGCTCTAGTCTTAGGACCTTCCGTAAATCACCGCAGCTTTTCTTTTCGGCTAGCATACTCCCGTATCCCGGTCTCTCTCTTCTTTCTGCGGTTCCCATGCAGCTTGCGTCGCGTCCTGTCCGAAGTTCTGTAGACAACATCTTTACTTTCCATAACACCGCAGCATTCCTCATCGCACCAATCTGTTTTTTCAGGGTCGCAGAAAGCAAATGATTTTTTCAGCGGTGGTATGCGGAGAGAGAGAAATGTGCTCCAGTTTAAAGTGCGCTTAGTGAGCAGGTGTGAGAGTGGAGTAGCGAAGTTAGTAGCTATCTCTTGCGATTGCAGCTTGCCGACGTCGAGCTCTCATTGTGTATTTAGACGTGCGTCTTTGCTGCCCACAGGCGAATGTAATAGAAAGGAAAATAAAAAGTTTCACCAAATGCAAAAAATGTTATTTAGTTTTTATTTTTTGTTTTCAGCGCAGCCTCCGAGAATATTATCTATCGAGAAAGGTTATCTCTAATGTTTATATTCTGAATATAAACTGAATCGAATTTTTCGAATTTATTTTCAGATTTATCTGTATCAATATTTTATATGAATCCCTGCAGTATTTTTGTCGTGACAGTCCGGCTAATATCTACTCAAACAAAAAATTGTCGAGGTTGAAAAAAAAGCTTTCAAAAGTAAGAAAAATGGAAATGAATTGGCGCTTAAGAAATAATTACTTATGGAGAAAACATATTTAAATTTACTTATGCGGGTTTTAATAAATTTTGAAGAAACCTTTATTCAACCGGGAGAAAATATCGCAAATTTGAAAAAAACCAAAGTAAGCAACATTTTTCTTGAGTTCTTTTCTTTTTTCAATTTTCAAACATCCACATTTACAATATTAGTTATGCGAGTATATATAAAAGTATTATAAAACTTTTTAATAGTTCCCTTAAAAGGTAGATTAACACATTTTTTAAATAGTCATTTTGTTGTCCTATATGGAATATATAAAAATTTCAAATATAACTTAAAAGTCGCCTTTATCATGGCTACGTCCATTGTGAATTAAGTCGAACCATAAATATGTATTTTCTGGAAAGCTCGATGGCTCTGGATGGGTTTATGTTTGGTATAAATACAATTTCAATTTGATGTTTTTGAGAAAGTATTATACTTGCATATGCAGTAGACGTTTTTAATTTCATCTAAATCGGGCCATAAGCAGGGGATTTCTGAATAACTCGACTCATGCGACACCTAGCGAGATAAAATATAGCCTGAAGCCGGAATAGATCCGAGGTACATATATTTTATCTGTGTATAAAATTTTATACGAATCCATAAAAACCTACAACACTTTCACATTTATAATAATAGTAATGCTTGGTTTTCATTATTCGATGTGACGCCAATGTAAAATTATAAAATGCCAAGATGTTGGTATTAGAAAAACAAATCATTTGGAAACAAATTTAATGACTATAATTCCCATCTATGGAGATGGAGTACATTAATGTTCTACTTTATCATTAAATTGTTTGGCATTTGCCCAATATTGTATATTAAAAAATCATACTACAATTCTTGTCTTAGGAATGTTTTTATAATTTCATTTGAAATTTGTAATTCATAATTTCGGTCAGGTTCGAATTTTGGTTTTTATATTTTCATAGTACTATTATATACAAACTACATTATGTTAAATATTGTTTATAAAAATTATTGAAGGCTATGTTTTGTGCAATAGAGGACGTGTTCTTCTTAGTGCATTAGTTTCTGGTTTTAGTCAGTTATAAATTCTATTAGTCAGTACAATCTTTTGGGAATTATTTGAATGATGAATAAAAATCTACTCATTATTTAAAAAGAGTTAAATGACGAATGAAAATTTATTTCCATTCAAAATTACTGGAATAAGAAATGCAAATGCACTCTTATTTTTAGATCGTTCAATTATTCAGTTTTCTGGTTACGGAGACGTACTTCGAAATGGGCAGTGTCACGCCTACTTCAAAATATTATTGATGTCCCATAATTTTTAATTCCACTGTATTTGCCTCTCTAGTTCATTCACGTTTATCAAATTTTCTATAATTAATAAAATATCAAATTTTATCGTCACATTTGAAGTCGATGGTAATGTTAGTGATAAGTTCAGTTGAGATATATGAATATTAACACGAGTTATTCAATTCATGGAAGACGGGCATGGCTTAATAGACTTCTCTTTTCATACTGAACCTTTTTGTATATACATATATATATATATATATGTCTATATCAACATCGGCTGTTAGAAAAAATTGGGCAGTAGAGAGCTCGGAGGGCAGTTGTATTAATTATATAAAGTTATTCACTTTCCATTTTTGTTTATATAAAATATTAACTATATATGCATGTACAGTCACAAAAAACAAACACTTCTCAAGTCACAACAAACAACAACAAGAAAAACAGCTGATTTCTCGATTCCGCGCGCTAAACTGGCGTTTTTTTACTTACCTTACGCTCTGAGCAATAATGACACTTTTTTTTGGCAGTCTGTGAGAGAGTAAAACAACTTTGTTCTCCAATTACTGAATTCCGTACGGATCATGTGGAACAAACTTATTACTTATATGGTAGATATTTTTGTAAATAATATTCACTGCAATCAGAGTTGTTTTTCATACGTGTTTTTTTTTTTGTTTCATTTATATTAATTTAGCAAGATATCACGCTTGGTTTTATGAATCAAATTTATTACTTTTTGTGACATTTTTAATTTCTATACAATTACTAAAACTTAGATAATTTCTGTTTTATCTCGAATATTTGTCTTGAAAATGTCAAAAAACGAATTTATTGGCCAATTGCAATGAACAATTATCGCTTATGAATTTGACAAAAAAATAATAATAATTGAGATGTGCAAGAGTTTTATAATGTGAATAAATATACGAGTACAAACATGCATACCTAGCTAGCTACATATATACGAGTATGTATGCATATCAAGTCAACTTAGTTTGATTATAATTTTGATATTAATTTAAGTTCTTATCATATTTTCTAAATCAATTAGGACATGCGCGCACTTGAAAAATATATAAAAGTCATCATAAGTCATTAAGTTGTTAAAATTTTGTTTATCGCTTTAAACGAAAATAAGTACAATAATATTTCATAACATCATTTCGACGTGCCGTGATTTACTTTAATCAAGGTTGCCTTTGAATATCTTGTTTAAACATTGTAAGTATTCTAGCATATTATTTTAATTACATATTTTGTAATTTTTTTTTTGATCAACTTTTAAATCTTGATGGTTCATTTCGAGCATAGCAATTGTACGATAATTTCAACTGGTCGACAACATTTTGCAGGAGTCTCTAAGTTTTTCATCATTGAAATAAAAAAATCAAACGGCAAACTCATCTTCCAGACGTAAAGAGAGTTGAAAGATACTGTTTTTAAATCGTAAGGCAAAAGTAGTAGACAAGTAAGTAATTTTAACAAGTAGCCTTTTATAGAAAACTAATTTCGGCCATCATTAAATTCTATAAATTAAAAACTTAAATTGTACATTTTGGTTCAGGGCGTAAAGAGATTTGAAAGAGATCATAAAGCACAGGGTTCATATTTCACATGAAATGAGCTGTTAAAAACCATATAAAATGATTTGGCGTGAAATATGCGTAAAATTCTACAACATTTCCACGACACGGAATCATTTCAGTACAATTTCGAGATTATTTCGGAACAATTTTGAGACCAGTCATTTTGGGACAACTTCAAGAATATTTCGAGATCAGTTCAATGCCAGCCTGGGACTAGTTCAGGAACAATTCCTAAATTGTTTGGGACTACTTCGGGATCTGTTCGAAACTAGTTCTTATAGTATGGGCTAGTTTGCATTTGGCTCGCGCATTTAGGTGCAAGTGCTTTCTTTTATTTGTACTTAAAGGTTAAGGGCCCCCAATGGGCATTTGTACTACAAGCACAAAAGCTTGAAATGTTAAAGCTTTTATGCCTAGCGGGTTTCCCTATAAAAAGTTAACAATTTCATACCTAAACTTTGATCTGCAATATTTACTCCTTCTGCCATTACTACGGAACGACAGAACGATTTGCCAAAAAAAACTTGCTGGACCGGACTCTGATGATGGCAAATAAGACCCGATTTTTTTTTTTATTGTACGTAACATCAGGCACGCCTGGTTGTAGAGACTCCAAAGTTCCTAATATACATATACAAAAAATATATAGCGTTTGTCTTTCCATCGCAGAAACTCTGGGCGACTTATCGGTGTTTTTATTGGCCGTAATATTTTTTTTCGATCATCACATCAATAGGTAAGATTAATCAATTGGCAACTAATATTTGTATGTATAGATAATTACCATATGAGAATAACAAATCACACATAGCTCATGCCTACTTAAGCGCACATATGTGCATATCTATTTACCCGCACAAATCACAATATGTGCAACTTAATATACAGCAAAGAAGAAACGAACTTGACATAATTTACTCTCAGAGTTTATAAAGTACTAATTAAATGTACAAATAGTCGGAGGGCTACGATTACACATTTTTTTTATTATTATTGCCAAATTGGCGGAAGCGACATAAGCAAACGGGTGCCATTAACCACAAATGCAATAAATGTAGCGACGCCTAAAATAGCAATAAAGTTTGAACAAGCGAACTCAAAAGCTAAGCTGGAGCAGAGTCAGAAAATACTAATAGGAGTCATGGCTTACATTACAATTTTGTAACATTTCTGTTTTTAAAGTTAAAAAATATACTTTTCTAAATCAGTGTGAAAAAGCAGTGTGAACAAGCATATGCATATATATATATGTATATATATATATATATATAAAATTAAGCCTTGCAATCATAAACATAATCAAGCAGAACTGTAGTAATCAAAATATAATTTGGCTTAAGCGAATTTTAACTATCCCAAAAACCCAAAAATATCTTACTAAGGCCATTTATCTGTAAACACACTAAGCAACATAAGTCTGCGTTCATCTCACATTGTTATATTCAATTGTTAAAATATTGTGAATTATCGCAAGAAGTTTTGCAAGAGTTCCTTTACTTAGACCACTTTTTATGGGTTAGCCATTCTGACGCCAAGATTCTTTCAACTCGCTAAGACGCAAAAAATAAGGAAAGCTTACGTCAAAAGTAAACGTTAATTTCATTTTGATTGATTTATTGATAAATCAGTGCAATTTTCGAACAAGGAAACAAACAGAAAATAAATAGATATTGGCGAAATAAATGTGATCGTAACACTTAAGAAGGAGGATAAAAATTACCGAGAAATTGGAAGAACTCTCGGGAGAGCATGGGCATCGGACCGCAAGTTATGCAAAATGTCCAACAAACGGGCGCCATCACTGAAAATCCAAGATCTGGCAGCCCTTCTCTTCTAAATTAAATCTTAGAGATGCGAGTACTACTAGTAGTAGTGCTATTTGACGAAGGAAAACCCGAAAATAGCTACATCTACAATAGTAACGAATATCGGTCTGAGCCAACAGCAGCACCCTGCACCATACTGCATATAACACCGGCAAACCGGCAAACTGCCTCAAGACTCTATACTTCGAGGCAGTTTGCGTTCAGAACGTATAACGGTCTATCTCACTGGACAAACCGACTAGGTGATTCCGTGTTTGAACTACGATAGGTCTCTTGGGGCTACAATAGAGATTGATGGATCTACACGGTAGGGTCTAAAATGGAAAAAGGAGTTGAAGCTGCGGTCTACTGCACAGAACCAGAGATCTGTAAATCTTACAAGCTGCCGCATCACTGTAATGTTTATCAAGCAAAGTTAATATCAGATTTTAGACCAGCCCGCAGATGGATTAACATCTACATCGACAGTCAGGCAGCCATCAAGGTCCTGCTTTCGCACAGTACCTGCTCTAAATCTATAGTAGAGTGTAAAGAAGCTTTGGGCAGGTTGTCTGTGTCTAAAACAGTGCATCGTTATGGGTCCCGGGACATAAGAATGTAGAAGGAAATGAAAGAGCAGACGACCTTGTCACACAGGGTGTCTATCTAGAAGACTCAATCAGTGAGGAAGTGCCGATAGCACGAACTGCATCCATATCAGCAAGCAGACAGGACGTGTGCAAATCATACAATACTAAGCTCACGAGCTTTTGACTTTCTCTGAAGAGAGTGGACTCCAAACTCTTAATGAGGATACTGACAGGTCATTGCGCCTCTTTGGCGCATGTCGCTAAATTGGATCTGGTAAGGAATGAACGATGCGAGAAATGCATTATACAATATGAAACGGTGGAATATAATATATGTAGATGTCCAGAATTGGATAGACGACGCCTCAAAGTACTTAGCGGCGGCCGCTGATGAAGAGACAAAAGACTTCAGTTTGCCAAAGGGACGAAGATGTTCTTCCACATCGCCATCAGCTGATTAGACAAGGGTTTTCATCGGGCGCGCGCTTTTCTGGTAACACAAAGGACCTGCTTGGTCTATGTGCGACCTCTTGTTGGGCCAGCCAGGTTAGGTTCGGTTAGTAACAAGCCATTAATTTGTCTGATAAGCCGATAGGAACTGCTTGTCCAATAACGCATATTTTGCTTATTGACGAAGCCATTCAGCCAGAAATGACGAGGACCATAAATTGGATGTAGCACTCTTAAAGTTGAGGCCATTGACTCCGATTCTTTCCACGATGAAATGGCAAACCTTACTGAAGAGAAATGTCAAAAGAGCGGGGAAAATATGGCGTCGTTTGCTGTTACTATCGGTCTACTTTTGTAGCGTCCCTTTGGCAAGACCCTTTATATTGTTTACAGACGAAACAAATTCTTCATTTTTGGAATAAGCGGGTGGATAATTGTTTTGTGGAAATCAGGAACCGCGCTAAATGAAGATAATATATTGCCAACTGGAAAGTACGGGGGTGGCAGCTGGAGTATTTGAGAATTTTGAATTTATTTAGCCTACTACGGAGAGATTTGCATATCTGAATATTCTCAAACTATGTAAATTTAAAGCAAAGCACTGAAAAGTTGGCATTGCCAAGAATGTAATATTTCCAACAAGACAACGAGCCGAAATACACTGCTAAAATAGTGAAACTATAGCTGCATTATATCGGTGCAAAATCAGTGCAAACCTCCCACAATCCCCAGATCCTAAGCTAAACGATCAACGAAGGGTTGGAAATGGAAATAAATGACCAATGGAATTAGATTATGGCCGCGGAAATGTCTTAGCTAGTTAATATTATATATAATATATAATATTATCAGTATCGGAATATAAATACGGATTTTCTAGATAATTGATTTTGATGCCGCTTAATTTTTAGTGGGAGTATTTCGATTATTCTTTTGTAGTTTCATCAAAATCGAATTAAAAATAGACAAATTCTGAATAACTCGCCTAAATTTGGTTCAAATCCGTTCTGCGGTTTTTGAGCTATGTTGTCACAAGGTTTTGATCATGACCACAGACTTTTGACGCATACATTTCTTTCTCATTTTACAAACAGGCTTGAAATGCTAAATCAATTTTCAATAAATTTTAATATTTAAAAGGCCTATAATTTTTTTTAGATCAATGTCTTTTGAACGTAGACTTATGACGCGTAGTGTACATATGTAGATTTGGAATAAATATATAATTTTACACGCTCAAACGCTTACAATAGACCTGTGTATGTACATTCATATTTTCCTCATTTGATTTAAGACAAATGCAATCAAAATAGCAAATTTTTAGCGCCAATTATCTATGTAGTTTTTACTTTCGAAATATGCTACGGAATTTACAAAATTTCTATAATTTTGTTAGTGTCTTTTCTACAATCGTTTTAAGCGCGAAAATTGCCAGACACAAAACAGACACTAGTGTGCTATACTATAAACTCACATAATTACTTATATATATATATATAGTACATTTGTATGTATGTGTGGGTAAAGATATTGGATATTTGCAAGTCGAAGTTTGGTATTCGCGCGAATGTCCGAATTCAACAGCGCTCCGCTTTAAATGCTAGCCGGTACAGGCGGGCGTATGAGTAAATTTGGCTGCTTGTTTACTACGGAATTTCGTGAATATTTCATAGCCAGTTTGGCATGCAATAATTTTATCAAAATCAAAAGGCGTTTCAGCAACAATTATTATGCATACACCAACACAAACGCGATTTGTTGCAAGAGGAATGCTTTTGTTTTTATGGCAAGTAAATTGCTTAGTCATTGCAACCGAAAATTTATTGAGAGCTGTTTTTAGATATCGTTTTTGGTGTTGCTTGCTTGGAAAAATTAAGTTTTATATACTTCGCTTGTTTACTTTGTTATTGCATTTCATTACAATAATTGTTGATTTTATAAATCTTTGAATCGCTTCATAACACCATGCGACAATTTTATGGCAACTTAAACCAGCATGGAATTTTTTAAAAATATTTTCTGAAAGTAAAATCACAATAATAATTGGGCGCTTATAGCATATAGCTTGATATTGGGCCGAACTTCTTCTACAATTTGTGGGGTGCGTCTTGATGTTGTCCCACAAATTGAGGGGCCTACAATTTTACGCCAATTCCAAAAGACAAACGATTTTTTTAAGAAATTTTTTTATTGTAGAAATTGCCTGCCGAGTGGCAAACGTTATTGGAAAAAAGATTTTCTATAATTTTTTGGTGTTACTTAACTGAACTGCCAAGCAATCTGCAAGTATAGTAATCCAGTAATTAAACGCTCGATACATTTGCAAAAGTTAGCTAACATTTTTTTTTTTAAAAACCTACTAAAGTTGTCATGTTCCGGCCTAAGATGTTTTCAAAAAAGTAGAAACGGTTAAAATACATGGCTGAGCGTGATGAAAGATTAAGACATACATATACGGTAAAATTTTTCAGGAAATATTACCTCACACTAAAAGTGTCACTTTGGCCCTTAATTCAAGGCACCATTTAATAAAATAAATTTGAAAACTCCTTAAAAGATTAAGGTTCTAGCGTTTTCCTTTCTCTAAATAATGTTGCATTTATTCAGCCTCATGTTAGGGCTGTCAAATTTTGTATGCCACTTCTCTAGGTTGTTTGCTCTTTTTTCAAAATGTCGCACTCTGGCCCCACAAGAGTGCATAATTTTCTACCCGCTACCAAATGTGTTGCTGATTTTAATTGTGTAATTTGTTTGTTCATACAATAGTTAATTTCAAAAGTCTCAATTTCGATACTAAATGCAAGTTATTTGTGTAAGTGGAATTGATATTTTGGACATTTTTTTGTTGTTCTTTCCTCATATGAAAAATGGAGCATTTTTGTAATGTTGCTCTAGAATGAAGTGATATTTGTTTCGAGAAAAGAAAACGCTATTATTCTCTAGGGCACTTCACTAACGAGCTTCTCATACAAAAATTCGGCTGTTTTATTACTGGATACTTCCAGAAAATAGTAACAAAGACCGTGCTGTTTTCGATTATTGCTCAGTGCAGTCGACAAGCGGTATGCCTTGATCGGTAACAAAATATCTGGTCGGATATGTAAACTTCAATTTAAAAAGAGTCGAACTTTAGGAAAATTTGTAATGTAATTTTCATGAAAAAATAAAAAGCCTATCCTTCCAAAATTTATGTGCCTGATACTCTTATTACTAGGCTTTGTCTTGGTTGATTTTTATCCATACAAACAATATGTCTTATTATTATTTATTATTACTAATCGTACATATATATATGTAGGATTAACACTGAGACTCAACAAGGGAAAACGAAATAATCAGAATGGCCCACAGACAGAAGTATTTTTCCATTAAGAAGCCCCTAGAAGCAGAGAAGCCATTCTACATTCCACGAGAAAGCTCCAAGGTGGCAAAAGCAGTCACAGCAAGTATGGAGTGCATGAGTGCGATAAACAAAATAATAAGTCATTGTGCACCTGCCATATCGACCACGTTGGACCAAAGAAGTTGACGAAAAATGCGTACAACTACATCGTAGTGGAACACGGGCGCTGCAGCAGTGGTAGATCAATGACTTGGGCGCAGCCTTTTCACCTCGAACCCCTTGAAGCAGTACTGCGTAAGCTAGAAAGCTCAGCATTTACTGTTAGCGATAGCCGTCTCACGAGACAATCACCAGGTCGAAAACATTCCCCAAAGTATTGTGCCATGGACCGAGTGCAGAAATTCAGAATACTGGCGGGTTTAAAGACGGAAGTCCAAGGAATGCATCAGCTACAAGAAAGTGTAAAAGATGCGGCTGCCAGCGGGATCGATGCTGGAAGCGAAGTGGTACGTTACCAAGCCAAAAAAAAGAGCGTTGCCCATATTCAAAAAGATAAACGACAAGCATTCAACGCATGACTTGTAGAGCAGAAGTCAAGTACGCAGTTGATTGCCTGGTCGCTATCTTGCGAACCTAATACAGAGTAGGACTGAAGCTCAAAACAAAATTCTTTGGATCATATAAAATAACAAAAAAGTTAGAGCAAGGTGAATTTTATGATTAAATAAGTAATTTCGAAGTTATATAAACAAATTGAATTGATAGACGAGGTTAATAGTGACTTAAATAAATAAAAAGAAACAGACGACCCTACATATAATTAATTTTTAAACAGGACATATTTCAGTAACAATACTTTTTTAAGCTTTTCAGCGCTATATTATCAAAAAAAAAACCACAATTAAATAGACATGATCCAACCCACACTCATAAATTCGGTCATTTAAAAAAAAATATTTAAGTTAAACTTTAACATTTTCGTATACAAAAATTCCAAGTTTAATATTTTCCCCACTGGATGTAATAAAGATCACAGGCACTTAAGTTTTAATTTAGAATGAGGAAATGTGGTAAATATTTGAATAAAGCAGCGCAAAAATCTGGGGCGAATTAGATAGATAAATCAACATTTAAAACATACTCTGCTTAATATCTTCATTGTCACTATTAATTGATGGGTGGTTCATTTAGAAGTATTTTTTGTTTTTATTAAAAAAATTATTTTATTATCTATAATCTTTATTATTATACAATATAACCAAAAATGAAAACGATATTTTTTAAAATCGAGCCTGAACCATAACATCGCTCTAAATTTGCGAAAAAAAATTTTACAAAATAATATTTGTAGATGGCGATATTTCAATGCGCAGATGGAAAACAGTATGAAGAAAATCACGGTCCAAATCAAGGTCACAATGTAAGCCAATTTATTTCGAATTTTAGGTGAGGTGGGCCCAATTTTGTAAACATTGCTCAGGTTTAAAATGTCATTCGGGGGCACAAAGCGCCAAAATTAGGAAAATAAAAGGAAGGGGAACCATTCAAATTCGACTGGTAAGTTAACGCCCTAATTAGTGCGTGGGCAAATACTTCCGAAAGGGCATTGTTTCATAATAAAAGTAAGCTTAGTTTTTAATTTAGTATCGATATTTTGGGTATCGAGTCTTTTCAATTAGAAATTTATGGGTGCTCGATTCTTTCAAAACGACACTTTGAATGAGTTTCATATCGATACTTTCCATATCGATACTTTCGGCATCGTGCTCCTAGTTGTGGAAACCAATGTCGTTGAGATTACAGGCTCCATTTTCAGACAGCAAATATTTTTACCGTTGTCTTGACGTGATGAGAACCGCAATTCACCATAGTCACCTTCGGGACGGCCGGAAGCCGTGGTTGATCTGGCTGTATGTAATGGTAGCTCTGCAATTTGTTCGGGTTGTTGCTCAGCTTAGATACCAAAATTTTTAAACTATATCATTATATGCAGAGTAAAAGATTTGTATATTTCGGTTTAACGATAATTTCACCTTAAGGCGCGATATATGTAACAAAATGCAAACGCATAAGAATATTTTTAAGGTTATCTCATTAAAAAAATTTGCAGTTTTCCAGCGGAATTATATAATTTCTAATGTTTTACGACTTCCGTAAAAATATTTGGAAAAATATGAAGATATACGAGATCTGGACTCATAAAGACCTTCAAAATATATTGAATTTGATACAAATGTGGTACTTGGTGGTACATTTCGAATGTTGATATATCTAGATATATCGACGTATTCATCCATTATACTGCGATATATATCAATACTGCGATATATCGATATTTCGATATATTGCTATTTTTTGCCCAATCCTGCTAAAATTACTCCCCTAATTGAATCACCCGATATACCAATACAAAAAGTATAATGCATAATTTCCACAATGGCATTTTTGATTTTGTTTTGACTATAAAGCGCCAAATACACGACACGAACATTTCCGCGAACATTCCGCAATCTTGTTCGCAGCTTTGGCCATACACCATACGAACTTTTGGCCGAACATTAGTTCTCTTTCAGACAGCGATGAATACGGACAACAATTGTGCTGCAGCAATATCGCTCGCTGTGGCAATTAAGCGTAAAAAAAGAGAGAAGATCGCAAAAAAAGAATTTGGTGCAAAGAATGGTTTAAAAAACGAGCAGTTCTTGGACAAAGTGAGCTTATTAAAGAACTGGAATTCACGTCACAAAATGATTTTAAAAATTACGTTCGTATGAGCAAGGCAACATTTGACCAACTTTTACAAAAAATTTTGCCACTCATAGCGAAACGGGATACAATAATGAGAGAAGCGATTCCCCCTCATCACCGCCTTGCTTTAACTTTGCGCTTTCTAGTTTTTCGATTAAAGTCGCATAATCATTATTCTTTTTAATTCTATTACAATAATCTTTACTTTTTACTTGCCACAATGATGGCAAAGATTTATATATTTCAATAAATTCACTCAGAAATTTTTTATTGTCCATTTTACTTTTCCGCGCACGTCTGTTCCGTTCAGAAATTACTACGATTATGAGCTATTTCGCCATACACGCACGAACAGTTCGCGCAAATGTTCGCCAAAAATTAAAATATTTAGATTTTTGGCGAACATTTGCGCGAACTGGCAAACACCACCATACACGACAGAAAAGTTCGCAGAAACATGACATAACGGGAATGTTCGCGGAAATGTTCGTGTCGTGTATTTGGCGCTTAACGCAAACCAAATCGTTAATATAAAGCGTCAATTTAACAACCGCAGTATGCGAAGCAAGAAAACGTAAATCAAATAGTTTGATTCAAGTAAACAAACTGGCACAAATAAATAAATATTTATACACACATACACACATACATAGATTGAGTACAAAATGGTCAACGAAAAGCCAATGCTAACACACACACACACCCACAGAGCACAAGTACAATGAATACTTTTATTAACTGCTTGAGTGAGTTACATAGCTGAGCAGGTGGGAGTTGTGAGAGAATTGATGAGCCATTTTAATCGCGGTATATGTAGTATGTAGATCTTTGAGTGGCAAGCGCAGTCGTTGTGTTAGTCGGCCAGCATTCGAGTGAGTTAGCCAACTAGCTGCTATAGGCCAACAGTTTGTTTGTTTTCTTACTAAATTTAACTGAACATTTTATATGGTTGTATTGCTTCACGACAATCACAATTGCCTAACTGTTGTCTGTTGCAGTTAGAAACAAACTACAAATTACATATTTATTTTATTTGCTTTAATCGGTGTCTTGGTTTTTACAGCTTTGCTTTTCCTCTTCGCTTTTGCTGTAAATTTCGAGCCACAACAAATTTATTGACGTTCAGTACAGTGCAATTTAGTCTCACAAAAAATATGTACCGCTCGCTCCCCTGCACAGCTTTACCACAGCTGACCAGCTTCTTTGCAAAATCTTGAATTCACTTTCGTTTTCATTGACATCGCTCAACATGCAGACAATATGTACACATACACGACTACACACACACACACAAACAATGGACATTATGTTTTTTTTTTCACTTTCTGCCCTTTTCAGCTGATCTCTGCCCTCTTCTAGTACGTTAACTTGATTTTTATGCTTTTGATGATTTTCGGTGCGATAACTGGCACAAGGTCGACAACAAAGCAAAACAACACAGCACAGCAAAAATTTTGTTTGCTAGCTGTGAAATCAAATTTGAAACGAATCAGCAAAAGTTAAGCAGAGAGAAGAAATCAAATTAAAGACAGCAATGAAATACGGAAGCTGTGGAGCTGCGCGCATGTGCAGCCACCGAAAAGGTTGCTCCACTGCAGCTGTGCGCTAGTTGCCTTTGTGTTGTGTTTTTTTTTTTTTTTTGTTTTTTGAAATGGGAAAAACTTGATTTTATTTGCACTTAAATGGCAATTTGGGCTCTGCTCGCTCCGATAGTTGAGTTGCACATATGAACTTGAATTTGCGGTTGCGCAGCAATAAATGGCACTCAAATTTTCTCTTGTATTTTTCAAGTCGCGCAAATGCAGTGCTTATTATAACTATATGACGGCGACTTTTTGACAAGTTACGACACTTTATTTCTTACTTGCAAATTTTTTTATTAAAAAATTGTTGATTCTAAAACAAAAATCGTATAAATTCAAACTTCAAATAATAAAAAAAAAAAATTAAAATTTACAAAATTCTTAAGAATTCATGGCACGAAAATTGTACTGCAAAAAAAGTTCCAAAAATCAACGCGAATTTTGGGTCGTTTTTTATGCAAGTCAAGTTTGTTATACTGAAATTTAACGAACTATAAAACAGCATACCCGGTAATTATCAAAGAATCCTGCTTTAAAAGTTTGAAATTTTGCTGCAAATTTTTTTATTTTTTTTTAAATTTGCACAATGTTTGAAGATTGAATTTATACGGGTTTTGTTGTAATAAAAAATTTATCTGTATAAATTATAGAGCTTGTGGTCAGGTTTGTATTAGGAATAATATGAGAAAACAACAATTTTTCAAAGTGGTAGAAGTGATAGCTGCCATAAAAAACAAAAAAAAGTTGTTGTTGTTTATAAAAAACTAATAAGCAACAAATAAAGAGTCGAAAATTGTCAAAAAATCGCTGTGTTATAATTATGATAACCACAATATTTTGAAACATTATTTTTTGATAATTTTACAAATGATTCATTGCATTTCATGAAATATTTCTGTGTTATACAATTTTCTCCATCAGCTTGGTATGTCAAACGTGTTTCAGTTTGATTTTCAGGCCATTCGTTGATTTTGTGCTTTACTTTGCCATTCCTGCAGCTTCTGCTTCTACACAAACAACAAACAATTTTTCATCGTAACGCCCGTCAATTTGATGTCGCTTTTTTTCAACGAACAGTGCTGATTTTAGTTGCCAAGTATTATGCAATTTTTCAATCCAGATATTGATCGCACATTACACACATAGTATGTTGGTATTTTTATTTTACATTGGAATTTCGGCGCCTTTCGCTCCCAAAAATTTATTTAGTTTTTTTTTTGTTTTAATTTAAAAATTTCCAAAAAATACCGGTTTGGAGCAAAATTTGCGTTGGCGCTCAGTATCATTTTAAGTGCAACAGGTGTTTAGTTTTTAGTGCAACAACTTAAAAAGCTATGACATATATTAATTTGGGGTTTTCCATTGAGTTAATAATAGCATTTAGTAGATGAATTTAATGGAAGAAGCCTCCTCAAGTCAGGTGTTACCGTATAGGTTTTATATTAAAGTAGCCTGTTTAAGATGACTTTATGAATATGAAATGGGTACATAATTTTACATTTACATATATCAAAAGAAGATAATGCGAAAGATCTCCCTACATTAAAATCTGAGAAGGAACTGATTTGCAGCGCCACCTTATCGGAATTTTTGTTTGTCATACGCACAATGGGCAAGTACATCCTATTAATTTTAGTTCAATCCGTTCAGTCTTTTATATATCTTTTTATTTATCAGAAAAATAAACATATAAAAGATAAGTCTCCTACTCGTCACCACATATCATTCAAACTGTTAATTTCAGTGATTGTCAAAGCATTCAGCCTAAAAGTATGCAAAGAAAAATTATTATAGATTTATATATTTTTTTACGTGGATAAAAATGGCTGATCATTTGTATTAGTTTAAAAAAAAAAATATAAATATGAGACCGCTAAAGTCGAGCAATGCAAAATTGTTGATAGGGTATTAACTATTTCCTATCAAAAAGTACCAGGATTTAGCTTGCTTGTAATTGAAATGTATCTAAATTAATTATATCATGCGAAAGAAATGCATTGAAATTAATTATCTCATGCGAAAGAAATTAATAAAAAGTTAAATAAGAAATTAAAAGCTTTAAATAAATAATTGTAAGTAAAAAAATCACATCAGTTGATAAAAGAATTCGAGTGTAAAAAGTTTGCGTGCAAATATTTTAAAATATTTTTATTATAAGACATTTGTTGTTGTTTTTTAAAAAATTTTTTGGAATAATTTTTTAAGAAAGATTTGAATAATTCAGCCCAAACTTGTAAAGCTAGACTCATTAAGTATATTTGGAATGATATTTTCTCACATAAACCAGATCTCATTATTTTGATATCGTTAAAATTTTTTTTAAAAATACTTCTATGCCGACCATTTAAGCTTAAATTGTTCTATCACTTGAGAAGATTTTTTTGAAAAAATTTAAAGCCTAATTTCTGTCTAAAAAAAAAGCTCAATTTTGGGGCGTATTTTCAAAACATGCTTATTACGTCAGGCACCCTTATGATGAGAGTAATTCACCGCTATCATTGTTTGACGCATATTAGCAAGAAATGCGAATTCACCTCCATTAAGTCGGGCAGCAGAAAATGACAGTGACAGTATTGCATTTTATGTCATCTTTTTTTTCGATAGCAACGCTCCCAGCAATCCGATACTCAATTTTATTTTGCAAGAAATGAATCTATTAATAATAATAATAGCTTAGCTCTTACAACATAAGCTTCAAAAGCCCAACCATTGACAGCTCTAACCAACTGGGACTTGTTCGGGACTTCGTACCTAAAGGAACGCCTAGTATTCGAATCATCTTTGCTAATACTTACTTAGCTCTACACGCGAAACTTATTTTATTCAAAGGAAAAAAACGAAAGAAGCTATAACACCAATTTGAGTTTGATGATTGCAATAATTTTTGTTATTATTTACCAAACTAAGTAGTTTTATTTTGCAGTACCTAATTTTACTTTTATAAGTACAACTTCATTTTTGCTGCAGACCCCGGTTTAGGTGTATTGAGGAACTGACATATTTTTCAATTCCAAAAGTTTGACTAACTTATTTATTCAAAATATAATAGTGATTAATAGAACCGAAAATAGTGAAAAAGTGTTCATTTATCAAAATCTATGGGATATAAATATGTACAGTATCACAATTTTCTAGATTTCTGAAATCATGTTATGAAAATATGAATGAATACTTCTCGAATTATCTGCATCAAATTCCGGCTCATATTTGGTATATATTTGGTTTCGTTTAAAATCTACATGGCAATTGTTATACGTCTATCTATAAGAAATATTTACACTTTTTCATTTTCTGATACTAGAGGTATAATATACATAACTTATTATTTATTTAACTTACATTTTCTATTAATGTTAAATTTTTAATGATTTAGAAAAGGAAGCTTCGGTGCAAAACTATTATTTATTTCCAAACATAATTCTAAGTGCAACCTAAGTCAACCAAAGTCCATAAATATATACTTTTTAGTTCAAAGCAAAAATCAACTACATAAATGTTAGGGATGTCAATTTTACTAATCCCGGGTTATTACTTTTGATCCAATGTTGTAATTCTGTGATACTGGGGATTTTCAATATTAACTGGTTTTGTTAAAAAAATTTTTTGCTAAAAAAGTGCAACATTGCAAATACTTATAATAACGAAAATATATTTTTTTCAATTCATATATTTATTGATGGAATACAAACATAAAATTCTACAAACTTGAGTCTAGCGATGAAATTATACCATTCAGGTATAGAGAGTATAGAGTTAGTTGTATTTAAAATATAATAGCGAATTACTTCTTGAAATAAATAAATAGTACTTGTTTTGATTAAGCAAAGTACAGCAAGTATGGATAATTTTAAGGCTATACCAGATAAAACGCGTACTTCGTGATAGGTTCACTTTGACAGCTAAGTTGAATAAAGGCAACTATGCGAAGTTCACCACACAAGCAACGCTGAATATTGCCCAACTCTCATCTTTTCGCACGCGGTGAACGTCAGTGGACTTTCATGGTTCTTTTATTATTCACATTTGCTAAGAAGCAGACGCTAAACTTAAAATGTCTACACAACCTAAGTACACATAGAATATAACCAAAATAAATTCTCCGTATTATAGTTTTTGAACCTTTTGTGGTAAAAAAATAGTGTTATTAAAGATTTGATTGTATCGTCCGTTTTACAATTTTACCTTACCTGACACAGTGACAAATGTCACGTAAAGCTAAAGCTTTTTATGTGACATTCGTTTTATTATCCCATATTGACAGGAAATTAAAAGTTTTCTGCCTCTGGCACTACCATTAGAAAAAATAAAAATTTCTTTAATCACAACTATTGGCATTTCATACTATATTCTATTAACTGAAGTTTTGCAAAAAGTTGCGGGAAAATTTTTATTGACATTTAAGCATTTTAAATCAACAACAAAATACATGAGATTATTTTATTCGCTCTATCGCTACTACCCATTAAATGTGTCATGCATCTGATGTAAACAAAATTATACGCGAAAATCCCACCATTTAAATCGACTAGTCGCGGTGTCTTCGGGATCCAAAAAAGTACGGGTACTGGTATTGACGTCCCTCATAAGTAAACAATAATTTCTCCATTTCAATTGTACACACTCATACATACATATGTAAAAAAAATTCTTACAACATTATACTCGTACTAAGCACTTCCTTTTTATTTAAAATGTTTTGCTTATTCTATTTGCTTACATTAAAAAAAAAACAAAAACAACAAACAAACATTGCTGTATTAGTATTTACTTGTTATTTTGTAGTTTGAACGGCCATTAGCTGACCTTTTAGACATTTTAGCGCATATGTACTTAACTGGAATTCATTGTCAGGTAATTGGAATTTGTTGTAACTATTTTTTGTATACGCTGCGCCGTTCATTTCTTTCATAATGAAGCTTTAGTGATTTTGCAATGTGTATATTCGCTAACGTCGCCAGGTGCAAAAGTCATAGTTAGTTATACATATGTAGTCATAAGTTAGTCGCCGAAGGGTTAATGTATGCCCAGCCAAATGTAGGCATTAAGAAGTTTTATAATGTGAAAATTATATAAAAATAGCGTTTGTAATATTAGCAAAAAATATTTAATAATAATAATGCCATTATGTGAGTGTAAAGTACAACACGCGTATTCTAATAAATGAAAGAAGAGGGCTAAGAGTGAATTCGTGAATTTGAAGTGCTGCTATGCTTTGGAGTGTGGAATTGAACATTTGGTTCCTGGGAGAGGTTGCAAGCAATTAAGAAATACATTATTTTTGCTATTTTTGTGTTCATTCGACTTAGTTATGTTTTCGTTATAGAATTAACTATATTTTTTAAGTAAAACTTCTTTAGTGCCATTACAGAGATTTCTACATCGCGTAACGTAAGCCCCATCAGAATCATTTAACGAAAGTTAAAGTCTCAATATCGCACCACGAAGTCACGACATAACTACATAAATACATAAATAATGAGGTAGCGACATATCACCATTCGGCACTAGTCCAAGACCGTTTGAGAGCAAGTTCTGTATCGTTTCGGCCCTACTTTCGGACAAGAATTTTCGGGATCATTTCAAGACCTTTCAGTAATTCCGGACTGGTTCAACACTACAACTACTACTACAACTACTTCAATTACTACTACTTATTGCTTGTACCAGTACGACTCCTACAATTTCTACTACTACTTTTAATTACTACTACTACTATTACTACTGCTACTACTATTATTTTTACTAATTTTTTAATAATTTCTACTACCATTTTTACTAATACTACTACCAGTTACTACTATTTGTACTAATTGCTACTACTATTTTTTCTAATGCAACTACTATCTGCTACTTCTATATTTAGTTACATCTACTTCTATTTTTACTACAGCTACCACTAATTACTATTGCCATTTTTACTCATTTCTACTACTATTTTTACTGCTGCTACTACTAATAAATACACTACTAGTACCAATTTTTACTACTATTTTTACTACTGCTACTACTAATTACTGCTACCACTTATACTAATTTCTACCACCAGTTTTACTAATGTAACTACTAACTGCTACTACTATTTTTAATAATTTCTGCTACTATTTTTACTACTGCTACCATTAATTACTTTTACTATTTTTACTAACTTCTACTACTAGTTTTACTACTGCCACTACTAATTACTCCCACTACTATTACTAATTTCTGCTACTATTTTTACTGATGCTACTACTAATTACTATTATTTCTTTTACCAATTTTTACTATTATTTGTACTAATTACTAATTTTACTAATGCTTTTTCTTATAACTACATCTATTTTTACTAAGTTTTACTACTACTTTTACTAATGTTACTACTAATTACTGTTTTTTTTCTGACTAATTTCTACTCCTAGTTTTACTAATGCTACTACTAATTACTGCTAACCACTATTACTACAACTACTTTTCTACCTTCTACTACCGACTACTATCACTACTACTCCCATATTTAATTCTCTTTCTCTTTATGAAGTCGGCAAACAAGTTTTACTTCTGTCACGCGCTTGGAGGTGCACGAGTGTTTTGTTTTTTAAATAATTAGAATCAAATAAAGAAAAACAAAATTGTAAAAACTTGTTAATACATTTTTCAACAGTATTTTTACAAAAAAACAAAATCTGAGCATGCATTATAATCACGAACTTTCGTAGTAGCGCCAGGGAAAAAATTGCCACAAATCAACGAAAATGTGTAGCCACTTGAAACTTACACCTTATGATACTAAAATTAAATGGCCTATAAAACTGCCTACCCAAAAAAATTTAATAAAAAATTTTGTAATCTTTTGTCAAATTTGTCAAATTTTCTCTCCCATTTGAACAAACTTTGAAACTTCGATGTAACCAGTTTTTGTTGTAGAATGAGCGATATTATTATAAAAATTATAACTAAAAAAAAAACAAAGAATAATTGTGGTCAAAACTTTTTAATACGTGGTTGCGCTATTGTTATGTCGTGCACTGTACATATAGTACAATAGCACACGTCTTAGCGAAAATACAAAAGTTGACAAGTCATTTCACCAAAAGTGCCGCAAGAAAACTTAAACCAGCACGAATACAAAATACAATAACAATCGTATTCGTATTCATATTCGTAATAATAATAATAATATTGACGTTTACAAGTCACAATTTTGTGCACGCAAATGCGTTTACGCCATTTACTGAAAATGTTCATTAAAAAAACAAAAAAATTGCATACAACAAGTCAATTTATAAAAATTTAATTTATTTGTTTCCCATTCAACACATTTTGTTCATTCCTTTGTAATAAATATTTTCTTTAGATTTTGCATGTGAGCTTGCAATTTCTTTCAGCAATTGATGATTTTGTATTACGGAAATATTTAACCGCACAAATTCAATGCAACTGTTACACTAATGGAATACGTGATGTGGTGTTGCTTTTGTTTTTCATGCGACAAATGGGAAATGTGTTGTTGCTGCAGTAAAATCAACCATTACAACTCATAATACAAAGACTTTTAGAAGGTAGTTGAACTTCTACTTCTTAGCCGCCATGTTAGCTCATCTGACATTTGACATCTATACGTGTTTTGTATATCCTAAATAAACAATACAAAGCAGTTGAGCAAATTTAGATGTTTAGTAGGTTCCGATGAAAATATGCAAGACACTGGCGATAAATAAGTCAAGTTTTCAGTATAATGATTATTTCGAATTTGCCTGAATCCAAGACTCAGACGATGTTTTGAGTCAAAATGTATGAACGAAATTATTCTTACGTAAACCTGCGATCGGAATGCATGGTGAAAAGAATACAGAAGGTGGCGCAGAATGCGGTAGCGATAACCCACTCTTGGAAATGTTGACAAAATTTCTACGTCACAACAGATTTTTGTTAAAAAAAAACATGTGTACCAACGTGTCTCCTCTCATTTCTCTCCACCGGTAAATCTAATGTGACGTCACAGCCAAGTTACTTTCCGAATTTCAGATCAATCAGCGCAATCTTGTATTCTATCATTCTTGATCGGAATGGGTCTATACGAAGAGTAGGATGTTTCAAATTGCCGTGCGAGACTAGCACGACTAGCAAAATGGTTCTCAGAGAAACTGATAAATCTGTCAAATATAAAGTATGCTGTACATATTTAGGTATAAATATACTTTAAGGATTATAAATGACTATTTTAGCAAAAAAAAATTAAAATTTGATTCCTTTTTTCTTTTCAATCCTTTTATTTATATAAAGGGTGTACCGCGCTTTAATAAGAATGGCAGTCATAGCTACTTTGATGATATTTTGAATCCACTTATCGCATTACTTATACCAAATTCCCAAGACTTTGTACGACTTATTATGAAAAAATACGGTTTCTGGTAGCAGAGCTCCTAACAAAAGAGAGTGAACACCCATGTGCCTAGGGATCTCAGTCCTCCTCCAGTGATTGCCGAACACTCGTGTATGATATATTGACACATACTGCCATCCCCCAAATACAATCTCTGAAATATATTCGCAGGATGCGTTTGATTAAAGCCGGTGAGATAACTTATGAGTAGCTTTGAATTGGTCCTACTTAATTGGTTCACCCTTCCAGTGTATTAGAAAATAAAGAGAGTCAAATTTGGAATCAAAAGTTCATCGTCAAATACCTAACTAAAATGTAAAATAATGTTAAGTTATTCAGGTTTGAAATTGACGGTTCAAATGTGGGCTCAACATAAAAGACGGAAATCAATCCAAATACGTCCTATGGTTCGCTAGTCTGGTCGAAAGCCTGTGAAGTGCATTACTTCAAAACTAAGCTAAGCGGGGTAGAGCGGACGACCTTCTTTGCATTCATGGAGTCACGCAGATTATGTCCGACGGAGCTTTTGAATATAATTCATAAAAAAATTATCCCCCAAAAGATACTTGCATTAGCGAATCTACTCTTATGCCATATTCACTCGGCATTGAAAACAAGTTGTTTTCATTAGATGTTTTCATTATTAAATATAACCGTCCAGACAGCATTCCTTTTGCAAACATTCTAGTGGAGGCCGGACTACCTCAGTTAAAACAGAGGCTAACGTATATGACAGGTTGTTTGATTCCAAACTGAAACTGATCACCACAACAAACAAAAAAGACATAAAAAAGGTAACATTGGAATATTGTCGAAAATCCGCAAGTCATCAATGGTCAAACTATAGTCATTTTTACAAAACAATAAACCCTTTACGTCAACCGCCGACTATTCCGTCTACTCTACCGAGAAAACACTGCACAATTTACACACAGTTATCCATATGTATTTATATATCTTATTACACAAATATCCAGTAGTTAATGAACTAAATTTATTAATGTTGTATATAAGAAGCTGATGGCCTTAGTTGCTCATGCTTATCCCATATTGTTAAGGCATAATTGTATTATCCTTTACAATAAATAATAATAATAATAATTCCTTTTGGTTTTCGATGACGTTTCTCTATTTATTCGGCTTTTTCCCCCTAAGAAAATCCGGTAACCGAAATGCCCCACAGAGCTTCAAAATAAAAGGTTCGCTCTGTGCATACCAAGCAAAGCCGCTTTTGATAAATATTTCAGTTTCTTTCCACTCCGATTTTTTCTAATTATTGTTATTATTCCTTTTTCTAAACTAGTGATGGCAAATTGTCGATTTTTGTTGGCGAACAGTTATCGAACACAGAGTTGCATATGAAAATTTAGATGTTTTCGAGATTATTACGATTGGTTCGTTATAAAGTTAAACAGTTTTTGCAGAGCGAAAATACCTACATACATATGAACATTCAACTAGTTTTCACAAAATAACCAGAATGAGTCATAAACAAGTTGTTTTCGTTGTTGTGAGGACTTGATATTAGAGTTCTCGAAGGCTAAGGAGATTGAGAGTTTTGAAAGAACAAGCGGATCCCAAAAAAAACCGGACACTTCAAATATGCCCAACAATTCTAGTATCGAGAAACTTTAATACCTTTCATGGATGGCTTGAAAATGGTCAGCGGAGTAGATGCAGGAATCTATTCACTGCACCCTCAAATAAAATCTGCAAATTTTTTCAGACGAAGTTGGAACCTTGTAAAGCAGTGCAAGGAGTGCATACGTTACGAACGTAGCTCAACAGCACACCCTCACCCTGGTACGGATGCCGTGACACCGTAAAATCCATGGATAACTGAGAATCCGATGATGCTCTTGTGTCGCTGAGTTTTATCAAAGGACGAATCCCCCCAAACAGGTTCAAACTGGCTAACTGCATATAGAAGGACTTACAATCATTGACAAACGATCATTGATCATCTAGATATCCTTCAAATTAATAAAATGGAGGTTTACAAGCTAGCCGATGTTTTCATGGTGCGTTGAGTAATTCCAGATTGACGTTATGCTGTGAAGTGTGGTTTTCTAAGCCGTAACTGAAAACATAATATGTGTGTGGTGTCCCGAAAGAAGCATGGTTCACATGAATTATGTAAACAATTTTTCCTTCCAAAAATCTTCCGACTTTTATTAAATTTTTTGTTTGGTTTATTTCCTTGCAATTTGCGGCTAATAAATTTCAACACATTCTCAAGTGGTCGGTCATTTTGAACTTTCAGCAAGCCATGCTCAGCTTCAGATCAGCTTAAGCAATAAAATAAGTTTATAGTATTGAAGTATTTATGTACATATATACAGATATATATTAAATATTTGCTGAGATTTTGAACTTTCATTGCTCAATAGATGTAAGTGAAGATATTCATTTCTGCACATGCTGGATGTTGGGTTCAAATGTGTCAAGGTTTCACTAATGCGAGCGGATGCCAAGCCCAGCTAAACAATCATACATTTGTATGTACATTAGGGTCGTCCAAAAAAAAAAATTAATGAACGGGAATAAGATAATTTGGAATTTTAACAATCTCAACCACTAGAATTGTATATTTTGTTTTTAAATATTGATAGCTCGCACAAAGCGCTTAACGTTTCCCATGCATTTTATATTGGGATAAATCAAGTTTCCTTGGAAATGGTTTCTATACCGATCAATATTTTTCAATCGTCAAACTCTTTTCGCTTCTAGCGATTTCCAGGAATGATAACCAATTGTTTATTTAACCTTTTTTTAATATTAATTATTTTTTATAGATTTCCCAAAAATCCTAAAAAATATAAAAATTGGTTCATAAAATTAAAACTAAATATATACTCTATTGAAAAATTATAAACGCCCCATATATCAAAAATGTTCTCAAATTTATTTTTATTTTATTAAATTTCCCATATAAATCCATGTTTTAAACTTTATGAAATTTGCTTAGTAATTTAACCAATTTTCATCAAATTTACAAACTTTAAAAAAATTTTTTTTTTTAAATTCTTTTGTAACCTATTAAATTTTAGTAAATTTTATAATGCATGTTTCTACTTACTATGAATTAACTTTAATTTTTGCGAATTGTTCTTAAGTTGTCTCCATATTAAATATTTTTTTTTAAACGTTATATAGAATCGTCTAAAACTTTTTTCTTTAATTTTTGAATTTTGATTAAAATTTGTTAAATTATTTTAAATTTTCCATAAAGTATATATAAATAAATTTTTATTGCTTATACAAATTTTTTTTTAATCGCTATGTGGAATTTTATAAAAAATTTTTAAGTTTTTAATTTTGATGAAAATTTATATAAATTTTCCATAAAGTTTTAGGCTTGGATTTATAGAGTTTTTGTTGAACCGTAAAACAAAAAATTGGAAATTAGCGAAAATTAAATAAAAGAAAAATAAATTAGAGCAAATTTGTCAATATATGGTGCGTCTATAATATGCAAGGAAAGTATGATGTTATTACAAAATTTTTAAATAAACAAATGGGTATAATTTTGTCAAATCTTCTAAGCCAATTGAAAAATATTGATTGAAATAGATACCATTTCAATGAAAAATTGTTTCCTCCCCAAAATAAAATACATGGAAAACTTTGAAACTCTTTAATTAAAAAAAATAGGGTATTTGGGTTTTCAATTTAGAACAATACTACGGGACGAGAGCATTGAAATTCCAACTTTATTTTTTTTTTCAATCCACCCTAATGTACTTTCATAAATACCGATGTATGTATCTTTAGCCGAAAGACGACATTTTAATTAAATGCAATTATGACAAAAAGTGACAAAAAGTGAGAAAAATCTGTTAAATGGAAAAAGGAAATATATTTTGTATTGCAAGTGGTTGTTTGTGGTTTATATCGCCCACACACACATTTGTATGATTTTTTAAATACACACATCCATACACATGTCACAACTCGCGAGTAAGCTTGTAGTTAGTAATATGGTTTTCAATTATTCCTACTACTAGTTGTAAACTGCATATTTATTATATCTCAGCTGCTTTTGTTTTTGCTTCAAATTGTGTAGCACGCTAATGCAATATAATATAATATATGATTTTGTTTATAAACAAGCCATAGATGCAGAATCCCAGTGAACCATCACGCGGGCATTTGGCGAAAATCTTGCAAAATATTCACAAACGTGCTCGCAAGTGAGCAAATAACTATTACGAAATTTCTTATCGCAAAACACTTTATACTTTTTCAAATTGTGGAAAATTTTCAGAAATGTTTCAAACGAGAGCATTCCTAAAATAAATCTTACTTTTTACTAACACCGAACATGCAAATTATATGGAGCAGTAAAATAGTAGGGTAAGGAGAATACTGAGGCGGCCGCCGTAGCCGAATGTGTAGAGTGTGCACGCTTCATTCGGGGGGTCCCGGGTTCGAATCCTGACCGGGGCAAAGAACATCAAATATTATAGGAAAAGTTTTTTCTATTAGCCGTTCGGAGTCGGCGTAAAACTTTAGGTCCCTCAATTTGTGTTACAAGATCAAGACGCACACCACAAATTGTAGAAGAAGTTCGGCCAAAATCGCTTAAGCGATTATAGCGCCAATTAAGTAATTAAGTAATTAAGTAAGTAAATAAGGAAAATACGTATCTTTGAGATCAATGATGCTTTTTTTAGAACTATAATTAGTATTTAATACTGCGAACCCATTCTTTGAAGTGAAACTTCGTGGGCAGCCAATTGCAAATGGAGAGTAAAATGTTTAAATCTGATTTCGTTACACAGTTGAGACAAAAAATACATATATTGCACAGAGGGAGGGAATGAGAAAGAAAGTAGTGTACATACAAATACACAAAGATAAAAAGCGATAGATAAAGAATTTTTTCTGATCGCATAAACTCAATTTTTTTAAGTATCAACTTCTTGGAAAGAAGTTTGCCACCCGTTAAAATGCAAATTAAATTAAATTAAAAAAGTAAATGACATTTTACGATATGAGTGCCAAAACAAAAAATGTTAAGAAAATTAAATTTCAAAAATACTTTTGGAAAGAGTTGCCACCTATTAAAAAATTTTTTTTTTTAATTATAATAACTTAAATCATATGCATATTGAAATATGGATATCAAAAGAAAGAACTTGAAGCGAGCTTTATATTAAAACACTTTTAGAGAGAGTTGCCACCTGATTAAAAGAGTAAATTAAATTAGTTTTTACGTTACTGGAAGTATCATGTAATGGGACTCAACTGAAGTCGGCTTAAAAAAACTTAATTTCGAAAATAGATTTAAGGAGTGTTACCACGTGTTTAAAAACACTAATTTAATGTTATTTGTAAACTTACTGAAATTAAGCAGTATTACTCTGAAACGAGAGAGCTTATATGAAAATATGTTAGATAAGGGTTGCCACCTTTTAAATACCGTTGATTCAAATGAACTGGCGTCAAACGAAAAAAGGTCTAAGGAAGCCCGTTTTGCTAACTACTTTAAAATTATATAAAAATAAGGATAAACATACATACATACATATATATATACGTTTTTTGAAAGTTGCCCGTAAAAGAGTTGCCACATTTGCAAAATTTAAAATATTTTGGTTAAGATAAATCCGACTAATAACATAAATGTGAGTATATTCGACGAATTGCTATAAAATTTAGCACATGTTTGGCTTATGAGTATAGTTGTATAGTAAGATAAATCACATAAATTTCAAAAATCTTTTTGGAGAAGGTTTAAAAAATCAATTAAAATTATAATAAGTTCAAACAAATATTGAGTTATGAGTCTTAAGCGAAGGAGTTTTAAGAAAGCTTTATTTTGAAAATACCTGAGATAGGGTTGCCATCTACTAAATAAATAAAAAAAATTAGCTTATTAAGTTAAAGGAAATATACAGCATGGAATTGATAGGAAGTAGACTTGAGAAAACTTAATAATGAAAATGAGGATTCTTAACGTCAGCATAGTTTGATAACGTTGTGGATTTCTAACAATAAATTGGATTGCACTAAACCCGAATGGCATACTGCGCAGGTGCCAATGGCAAACAAGTTTCAGCAACCAACCGTAATCGGCAATTTGAAGTAGGGGTAGATTTTTTTTAGAAATTAAAACATTTATATACATTATTTATTTCCTTTCCTCCGACATTAAAATTCATAAGCTTAACCCGAATGTCATGCGAGTGAAGCCGCGAGTAGCAGCTAATTACTAATATTTCTATCGTTCGTTTTCCCGATTCGCTCGCAAAGATTTTTGTTGGGTAAAGTCTCGCATTATACCCGCACATCTACTTAGCGTTTGCGAGCATTTGGTTCGCTGGGAATAGATTTTTCAAATTACTTGGAAGCTGCTTTAGAAATTTGTAGTTAACACAATAATGCTCATATCAATGTCATTTCAATTACCGTATTTAATATATTGTATAAATCTAAGTCACTTTTACATAAGTCTGAATGTGCATACATATGATTGTATGTATATATGTATATTATATGTAGGTATATGGTATCCAAGTCATATGCACATTTTTTTGTATGTACTTATCAATATTTTATTTTTCATTGAAGATCAATGCAAGTTGCAATTATTAATTTGCATTTGCGAGTAGTTTTTACAGCTAACCAACTATTTAATTACTATAACTATACATAAACTTGACATTCGTTATTATTGTATTCTACGCAAGGGCGAAGTGATGTGATTAAATAATTTCACTGAATAATACAAAAAGAAATGGAATTAGAGTAAGTTCTGAAACTGGTTTAGTAGTGAAAAAAAAACATTAAATTAAGTTGCTTTCGATATTACCTTACATCGAGATCAGATTCTTTTTCAGTATTTTGTGAGTAGAAAACAAACTATACTCTACTTGCTATCTCTATAAACGAACGCCGTTATTTCTTCTACTTATACATTCGTTTCTCTGAAACTGGAGGATGTTATTAGCCGCTTCCAGTGCACCGTCAATTGAGCACCCTATTTTAGAAATCTTGACCTTTTTTAATGAAGAAAACTTGTATTTTGTATAAACTTGAAGTTTATAGATACATTTTGATGACGTTAGAAATGTTTTTCCTCCCATTTGTCCCATTTAGCCCACGTCTGCCTTGAGGTTCGACAGGTCGTATTTTGTCTCCATCTATGTCTTCTTGTCTTGCAAGTTCATCTGCCATGCACTCACTCTATGCCCCGGTAACCAGGGACCCAATTGAGGTACTCGTACAGTCTGTTCTGCTTGGCCATCTCCTGTAGAGATAAGCGACAGTTCAGCGCGACGTTCGTGTTAAATATAAAAGAGCTCAGAGCTTTGATTGCAGCCTAGCTATCACTAAAAATTCAGATATCTCTTCCTAGAATCCCGGTCTCAAGCTTCTCTACCGCCTGAGACCTCAGCCTGGAAAACGTTGCAGTTATCTGGTAACCTAAAGGAAATTTGCAGAAGAGGGGTTCGTGAAAAAATGCCTCCTCCAATCTTATTATCGACAATGCTATCAGGTGGAGTATGAAACTCAAGATTACACTCCTCGTTACTTGGACTTCGTGTAATAAAGTTACTTTCAAAAACCGATGTCGAAGCACACCGATCCTAGCTGCTCGGAATAGAACAAAACTTGTTCAAAATACAAGAGTGTTCTTGGCTTGCAGAATGCCACTGGGATGTCTCTCTTAGTCGTAAAGCAGGCATCCCTCCCTGTCTGTTGTCCAACCAAATCTAAAGGAAGGAGATCTAAAATGCCGTTCAAGGCCTCATTTGGCGTGGTTCTGAGAGCCCCACTTATACAGATCATACTAGATCTTTGTACTTAGGTGAGTAGCCGAGGTTAACGCCTAAAAATTTGGTACTTGTAGCAAGACTTAAACGGTTGGTACAATTTCGATAGAATGTATGTAATGCCATTTCCACGAGCCCAAAATTGGGAAATTTCGGCACATACATATGTACATAATTCAAATTAAAATTATTACTGCTTACACGCCCATCTCATTTATAATCGTAATTTTGTCGGCAGTTTTGTCGATGCGATTGGGATTGCCTCCTTAAGTTCTGGCCATAGTCACGCTGGGACTCTTAGATTCGGTTTATATTTTACTTTGGCGTAATTGTATTTAATATAATACAGTCTCAACTCAGAAATACAATTTTTAATAATTAAAATTTGTGTGATATCAATGTTTCCTCTTCTTCTTTCTTATCTAACCATCACAATAAGTAAAAAAAAACAGAGTTGCACGGGCGAATTGCGCAATTTCGGGCCCCCTATAACGCTGTTTATATTTACTTTTGCTTTTAGTTATACGTTCCGACCGAACCGACTTCCAATGATACGACTTTCCGAACGTTTGGGTTTACAACAATTCAATATTCCACTTTCTTATTTGTGATTGAAAAAAATCCAAGATGAAATGACAAAAAATGAGTCCAAAAATTTATAAAAGAAAAGAATATAACGCATCCAATTAATAAAACAAACGAATGCCACCGATTCTGATCAAAAACTTCTAGGGAATTTTCTCCGTTTCCCCCATTTCTAATATCATGAATACAAATTTGCGGAGAACTTTTCCTCTGTCCTTCTTTCACATTCGAACTTCGAAGTTAAAGAAAGTAGGTTTCACATTTCAGGAAAAGGCAGAATTGGTTGGTGTGCTTTGCGAGTAGTTTCTCCAAATGTCTGAAAGCGAATTGGGCATTTTTTTTATATTAATATTTATTTGGTACCAAGACTAGAAAACTAAAAAAACTGAGATAAACAAATGCTCAGTAAAAGTTTTTCAAAACTTTTAGTTGAATCATCTTTTTCTGCTCGAATTTTTATTTTCCTTTTGAGTTTCCATTTTACAAATATTTTTTTATAACTCAATTTAAAAATATAAATATTTGAAATATTTTTCTTTAGTGAAAATTAAAAAAAAATAGTTAAATTTTTCTCTGACATTTGACAAAATTTCGAGAAGTTAATTTATCAATCCTGGGAAAAAGATATCCGGGCTGAATTTTGTTCAAACTTTTTTTTACTAAATTAGATGCATTTGTACACTCATACCCCCCCTTCCTCTTCTCACGATAAACTCTTTTAAGCTCAATCAGACTGCTTTCATTAAGCACATTCCGATCGACAAGCAGCATTTCCAACAAAAAAGAAAAATTGCCCTATCATCCGCATTGACCAGATCATTCAGCAAATTGCTATACAAATTCTTAGCCGAGTCACGCACCCCTGACCGCTGTTATTTCAAAATTAGCTTTGCTTCAAGTTAATTTGCGCTGCCTTCAGATGGCATGAACTTGTATGGAAAGCTCTAAGCCAAAGCTTTTTGATCGCAACATCAACGGGTGTGTCAAAGGTTGAGAAAATATAGCAAATTTCAATTTTAAAAAGTCAACAAGCACGACTCCGTAGAAAAGTTGCTTGTGAAGAATAACAAAAGATTTAAGCAATAAACTTGCTGGGGGAATTTAAATGCCAATGATTGGAGATTTTGTATGGGTATCTTATTTCTTATAAACATAGCCTTAATTTGTTGGTAGAATTTATAAACAAATAAAATTGTAGTAATTTCAGAACAGCTGTTTAGGGTGCAGACAAAAATAAATCCAATTATTCGTCAGTGGTAGTCATACGCCAAATGAATTTAGCTCCATCTCATCCCAATTTTCACAGTATGCTTTACTTTGCATGTTTTGATGGTAAATGCAAATATAGTGAAATTTATCGAGATAATTTTTGTAGGAGATCTTAGCCCTATAAGTTCGATCTTCGCTGGTCTGTTTTGCCTTTATTTACATGAAGCTGAATGAAAGTTATTTAAAAGCGTCTTTAAAAGGTTAAACTTTCATAAGCATACATATTTTAATTATTGCACTTGCTTATACATATTCTTACGGATAAAAGTGTCAGGCTGGGTAGCGAAAAGAAGTTTGCAATTTCCACCCAAAAAAAATGTGAATTTCAATATCTTATTGTTCATGAATTGCACTGTATTTTACATGCATATGTATTTATTATGATAAAAGTGTCGCATATGATTCTTGTCCCAGGCTTTCGAAAAATTAACTATAAGTATTTTGAAATTATTTTTACCTGAATAACCGAACCTTGTTGATTCCAATTAAAAATAAAAAATAAAAATATCGCACAATCCTAATGGCTTTAAATTTACCAATAAACTGATCTTAGGCAATCCAGCCGTAATTATTCAAATTCTAAGTCTGCTACGGTAAGGTGACCAAGTTAGTTTGATTGAAAAGGAAGGCATAGCAAAATATACCATAATAAACTATAAAACGTTGAATGTTGTATATAAAAGTCTAACAATACAAATACATTTTTTTTTACTTATTATTCTAATTAAATGAATATTTGTTCAATGCATCATCTTCTAATAATATATTAGCAATATCAGAACAACATAGTTTTTTTTGCACAGTACGGCAAGGTTGCAATTAAAGTATAAACATTCGCTATAAATTTCTGACTAGTTCAAAAATCATTTACAATTGAAAAAACTCTTTCAACTGCTAGATTGGGACAGCACAAAGAAAATTGAACAAGAATAAAGAATAAGTTCAGGAGCCAAAATTTTTTGAAATTTCAATGAATATTTTCCATTGTATAAATTTGTCAGAATTAAAATATATGTAGGTTCAGCGTTCTAATTTCTTCAAACAGGCCGTTGCTGTCTAACTTGAGCACTTAGCACAAGATTCAATATTTGACCACTTTGCTTGCGACGAAGTAAAAATACCAGGCGTTTGATTCAGATAATTCTTCAATATACTCAAAACATGTTTGATAAAATCTCTGCACTTCTTTGATAAACGTTTCCGAAATTTCTGTATTTGATTTTCCTGAGTGTAAATTTTTTTCGGGCAAGCCATCTCACTTTTGAACATCCTTAGAGTTTTTTGTATTCACAGACGTGAATTTATATAACTTCAAACACAAATATCAGAATGACATACATCAAAAAGGAGGGTATTTAGGAGGAAACCTTTCGAAGGAGAACTGTACATCCAAAAGGATAACGGTTGGTCGCCTTATCTAGGGAACTTGTCTTATCTCGCTGGAATAGGAAATATTTTAAAGAAAATGTTTAACAAACAAATATTAATTTCGAAAATTGGAATACAGTTTTATATACTATACATATATATGTAAGTAAATTTATGAGTTGTTAAAAATGCCAAAACTTTATAGAGAAATGCGCTATGATGTTTCCAACTTCCAGTTTTGATTAAAGCCATAAACAAATCAATTGAAGGATATTCTTCAAAGCAAAAGTCAAACACATGTACTCTAAATTGTGATCCTTCTATCTTATGTGTTTAAAGTACATACATACATATATAAGTAGATCAGACCAATATAACTCATAGCTCACAGCCTACTGATTGTTCATATATGAGGGCTTCTTTTAAAACACCTTAATTTTGATAGAAAATATCGTGAAATATTTTAAGCTGCTTTCACTATTTATTTCTAAACATCTATGCATCCGATAATACTAATTTTTGAGCTCAAGGTATAAGGAAAAGTATATTCGAAAAAAACAGCAACAGTCAGGAGTCGGTTAGACGGAGATCACCACATCTCCTCATCAGATTTCTTTCATGACTCCACCGGAACTCGAACCAATAACCTACGACTTTCTGGGCCTTCCTTTTCTTCCATTGCCTCCATTTCCTTATACTGGCCTTGAGCTCAAAAATTAATATTATCGTTTAATTAAAATCACGCCGAAAAATAATATGCATACGCATCTATGCATACTCTAGTCATACTATGGAAGAAATCATCCCGATATTGGTATAGCTTCCATATCAGTTAGCTGATTTTACTTTAAAGCTATTGATTTTTTTTTTTTTTTTGTACATATGTATTTTGTGTCAAACTATAATTTTTTGAGCTCAAGGCCATTTTTAATAAGGAAAAATAAAGAAAAAACAGCAATGGTAGAAGTTATAGCTATATTTCCTATTAAAAATTGGTATTGAGCTCATAAAAATTATATGTATATAAATAAATTGGCCGAAAAATTAATACATGTGTGTTCATATTTGTTTTAAGTTAAAAAAAAATACATATGTACATAGTATTTTGAAATGGAATATATTTTCGCAAAAAATGTAGTAATAAAATAATGTAAATTTATCTAGTTACACTGATAGTTAGAGGATATGATCATATGAAACGTAAAAAAAATCACATGACGAGTCAGGCGAGTCGTCAGATGTGTTCGCAATTAAATTGAGACTTTAAAAGTTATACAAAAAAAAAATTGTAGTTTAAAAAAATAATCGCAAATCGACAATTACAAGGGCAATGTATAACTGTATTTCCGTCGATCAACATTCATCTGGTTTCTGGAGCATTTCTCGAATGAGCGAAGATTCAGAATATGTTGCCAACCAAATGCGCAGAACTTAATACAGAGAAAATACGGTTTTATTAATTTGCGCAACTCTACTGGTTTCCGTGGCTTCAAGCGTACGCTCTTTTCCATCTCTGCGTAGATTGAAAAGGGATTTACGAAACAAAACAAATGAAGACCGATTGAATGGGTTAGCGTTGTTGAACGTGCGTGGAAGTAACAACTGAGAATGTAATTGATATAATGTCGAAGGTACCAAGCTGAATTTTATCCGCAAAAATTATAATGGATCCATTTGTACTGTATAGACACTAAATACTCGCCAAATAAAAGAATTTATCAATATAATAAACATACATTTAAAAAGTCAAGACACTTTGTTAAAACATGGAACCATAAGTTCAAGATTGAGGGCAATGTCGATGAAAAGGCCAGCTGAGGCTTGACTAAAACTATCCCAAAAACTATTGATCGAGCCATTACAAATTTATTCAAGAAATAATCTCAGCCTTAACGTAATTAATACCAATCCCATTGAAAACCTCTGACATCAGAAATCGGAGCATACTTCCAAAGCCCTTTTGACTGAAACGCATATTGAAAAACGATTAGCAGGCCAGAAGAGATATGTAACAAAAATAAAGTGTAAAAACTTTTTCATACTATTTCTTTAAAATTTGACAGGCGAAGTTGCTTTGTAATATGCACTGTACATACATTGTGTTGCTTTTATTATGATCGGAATTTTTTTTTTACCACATAAAATAGTGGTTGAATTACGTGGTCAGTTAATGAAACAGCAATCGGATAACACTAGTTTACGTGACTGATCGTATGTAGGATAATATTGGAATTACGAGATACGTTTACTGCCATATTATATATTTTATCACAGGGTGCACTAAATTCTAAAATAATTATAATAGAAATTCTGACAAGCAAATGTCATGTCAATGTTTGTACACAAAAAATTCTAAAACATTTCAAATGACATGGATATGGTCGAGCTATTATTTTATTTGGAAAGTCTTTAAGCAGTTGCTTCGCCCTACGCACAATTTAGCGGCATATATTTTGCCAAATGAGAATGATCCTTCATGAAATCCACTGTGATGCTTTTTTTCTACTGCTGTTTAAGTTTGTTGAACTGTCTTAGAATGTAAAAACGATTTTTTTTAGAAAAATATGTATGTATGTATTTTTTAATTATTTCGTCACTTTTTGCTTACATGTTTCTTTCTTTGGTTCGTATGATGTGTTTAGTTTCGTTTGTCTGTAAATGAAAGTTCCAGTTTTTTTTACAGTTTTACATATATTTTGTAGTATACATATGTAATAATACTTACTTTAAATATTCAATTAAATTTTTAACTAATAATATCACAGCAACAAGTAGACATTTTTGGAATACGAATGTCGGTTTGTAATCGTAAGAAAATTTGTTGACGTTTACACACGTTCACTGAACTCATAATACCAAATTACGATATAACGGATACATTCACTTTTTGTGTAATGCCAAATATTCACTTTTCCGTGACGTAGCTCTGTTCACAACTGAACACGTAGTTCTACCCCAGGATTATATGTTATCGAAGATAAACAACAAAAAATTATAATTAGACATGATACAGGGTGGGCCAAAAGAAACCAAGGGGTGTAAGAGTTTAACAACTTTTTCGTTTAATAATTTTTTTTTATTTTTTCTTTCAGATTATATAATATACAAAAGGGAAATTTTTTTACACTAAGTATGAAAAATGATGTCTCTTAAATGGCCACCGTTTTCAGCTTCGCACTGATGGGCTCTTTTTAGAGCATTTTCCATAACATCTTTCAAAACTTGTGGCTGTAGCGTTCGAATTTCTGCAACAATGTTTGCCTTGAGTTCAAGGATTGTCTCTGGCTTGTTCACATACACTCGCTCCTTCAAATAACCCCAAAGAAAATAGTCGGGTGCTGTCAAATCTGGCGATCGCGCTGGCCAAATAATTTCCGAATTTCTGGAAATTATTCGCCCTCCAAAAATTTGACTTAAAAGTGCCATTGTGTCTCGGGCAGTATGGGCAGTGGCTCCGTCCTGCTGAAACCACATACAAGGTCTGTTTTCAAGAGCAGGACGTAAAAAATTTCCTATCATAAACCGATACCGCTCTCCATTTACGGTTACAGCACTTCCATCTTCATTCTCGAAGAAGTAAGGCCCAATGACATTTTCAGATGTGATCCCACACCATACTGTACACCTGATGGGGTGCAATTGGCGTTGATGAATGGCTCTTGGATTTTGAGAACCCCAGAACCTACAGTTCTGCTTATTAACAAAGCCATTCAAATGAAAATGAGCTTCATCACCCATAATCAAATTTTTAATAAAGTTTTAATAAAGAGACCATCAGTGCGAAGCTGAAAACGGTGGTCATTTAAGAGACATGATTTTTCATACTTACTGTAAAAAAATTTCGCTTTTGTATATTATATAATCTGAAAGAAAGAATAAAAAAAAATTAATAAACGAAAAAGTTATTAAACTTTTACACCCCTTGGTTTCTTTTGGCCCACCCTGTAAAATCGTTTAAATTATTATAAATTCCAAACAGTTACGGTATCTTATATAATATTGTACAATTCAATTCTTTCTAAAAGTCGACTTAAACATTTATATATCTGGATTACAAGTGCTATACTATGTGAATTCTTCGAGTCGCTTTTTGAGTGCGCAATTTGCATAAAGTGATAAAAAAATATAGCACATACAATAAGAATTATTACAATGGCACCACTGGTGCAGAATTACAATTCCCGTCAACGACTTTAGCATCTTTTTTTTTTTAAATTGCTTTTAATTCACTTATCTGCAAGATCAATCCATATTGACACAAATAATGTTTTGGCGATTTTGTGACCGGCATGCAAATTCGCTAGCTCAAGTAATGAATGCTTCGTTGATTCATGGCGAGCATGCAACCCGTTCGCTGCAGCTACAAAATTCCGCAATTAACTGCAATCACATTTGTATTTACATTTCCAACAATCGCAATTCAACTTGTGGTTGTTTAAAATAAAATTTAAAAAAAACAAAAAACATTTTTTTGCAATTAGTTATTGTTGCCTCTGTTGATTGGAGTCCATAATTACTTTGATGCGGAAGTTGCGCGTAAAATAGTTTTTGCGTGTTTTTATATTTCAAATTGAATTTGAGTCAAAACGAAGGCGAGCACAAAGAGTTACTCAAAACAAAAAAACAAAAAAAAAACAGATGTAGAACCAAAGCACCGGCCATCGGCAACTTTCAAAAACAAGAAAAAATTTCATTTCATTTATTTCATTTCATTTGTTAATAAAAGTTATTATTACAATAAGATTTATGATGATATTTTATAGTACAACAGTTTTAAAGTAAAAGTAAAGTAACAAAAGATATTAAAACTAAGTTTAACATATAAAACAATCAGTATTCATATATGACTAGATTACATGTAGATTTGTGCTTAGGTAGCGAAACTTATAATTATGCTATAAATAATTATATTATATTTGTAGATAGATTAACGAAAATACTCATAACGAACATTCTTAAAGTTGCTTTTGTTTAAACTACTGCGAACAGAAGCTGGAATAGAATTCCAAAACTACGAATAGCGTTGTCAAAAAATAGCCTTGCAGAAATTAAATAATTAAATTTAGGCACAATAAGCTCAGTTATCCGTGCAGACTTCGGTATTCTAGTTTACTCTTTAGATAACTTGGTTCTTTATTCTGCAAAAGATAGTCAGAAATTTCACACCCCAAAAGTCGCGATCTCCAGTCAGAAATATCGCAAACTCTCGCTAATCCAAACACATACCGTGTTAGATAATTACATAAAAACTACGTAAATTTTGTACGCACATAGAGAACTCAATTTACTACAGATTAGTTCTGGGTAGCTGATAATTGGTAATATTAATTGTACGGCAAGCTTTCTCCTAAATTTCAAGCGGAGTAAAATTTGCAGACATTCTTAAATTCCGTAAAATATAATATACTTTGCACATGGTGGAGTTTACGCAATCGTCACAAGTAGTACTAGAATTGATAATAAAACCAAGATTTGTGACCTTAGGGACAAATTTAAGGCTCCTTCCATCAATATATAGGGGCGGAATATCAGAGAAATCAATACAACTTTTGAATATGGGAAGGAAATACGACATTTCACTATTAAGACAGAGACTGTTTTTAAACGCCCAAAGTGGGATGGATAACAAATCAAAAGGTATTCTTATATCGTCCAAATTTTAATAACAGCCATGGAGTAGCTATGATTGACTCTAAAGCCAAACTGAGACGGTGACAGTAAACTAAATTTATTTAACGATAATATTAATTTGTGAGCTCAAGGCCAGTACAAGGAAAAGTATACTGGTAAAAAGACAACAACAGTCTGGATTTATTTAAATTACCATAAATTTGTTCAGCCATCAGAGTTTCAAAGACTTTAGAGAGTGCAGGAATTACATGCACTCGGTAGCACAGTTGCAACCTTCCACATTTCCACGGGGAAATACGCAGTAGAAATGCTGTGATTGATCACATGGGTGAGAGTTGGCAAGATTTTTGGCAAAATTATTTTAACAAATTTAATAGGTATGCCATCCTCACCAATTGCATTTGACCGTATTTTGTTGATACACCTTGCTACATCTAACTACGTTACCGTACAGAACCCAAATACCTCACCGACAGAAACTGAAGAAGTAGAGAACTACCTGTGGAGAGAGAGGAAATACTGGGTGAGGTGACACCATTGACAAAGGCATCAAAGACATCAAAGGCACACGAAGATTCTTTAAATTGCGCCATAGGGCATTATTCGGAAGCAAGGGGTTTAAAATTTTGCTACTTTTATAGCTGCAGTAGTGTCATTTCTTACGGACATACGTAATGGGTGTTTTTTTTTTTGACTGTTAGAACTTTCGGTAGGGATAGCTGTCACTTGACAGCTGGTAAATGACATTTCGTTTTGACATTGACAAATCATTCAGTAAGCATTGACAAATCATCTTGGAAAGAATAATGCCGCAGCAACGTTTACAAATTGTGGACATTTACTTGGAAAATCAGTGTTCTGTTCGCCAAACTTATAGAGCACTTCGTGAATTTTATGATTCATATAATCGAGCATCATCAAAGCACCTTATTCGTCGAACTGTTGATGGAGTCATCATCGGTCCTTATTTCTTGAAAAATGAGGCCGGACCGAATGTTACTGTCAATGGTGTTCGTTGCCGATCAATGATTACCGATTATTTGTCTCCAAATTTGCATAACATCGGACTGCAAGAATTTTGGTTCCCACAAGATGATGCCACGCCTCATGCTGCCACTCGAACTATCGATTTATTGAAAGAGCAATTTGGCAATTCACCAAAGCTAGTTGTGCCGGACATATGCCGGAAATCGTTTTTAAATGTTAAATGTCATGAAAATATCTTTCAAATAAAAAAAATGTGGCATCATACTTCATTTTTTATGCGTCTTATTTTAATTTAAAGTTCTATCAGTCTAAAAAAAACCCCTTTTTATGCACGCCAATTTAAATCCGTTCAACTTTTTTCCATATGAAATACTGCTTATTAAATTTTATGATCGGTGTACGGATCATCATCACTTTTTGTTCTTTGCTTTTTATTGAAAATGCGAATAGACTTTGCTATTTATTCCGTCTTATATTTCACTGTTGCTTAAAGCAGATCTGCACTTATTCCTTACCTCGTGCATTGGGTAATAATAAATGCTAATCATCTACATCAACTTAGTAGTTAATAAAAATTATGTTCAAAGATATTTGCACACTTTTCATACTTTTTTATGTCTATTGTTGTCTGTCTGGATTTTTTTTTAACTTAACTTACTTAGCTAAGTATACACTCTGCCCATGCGCTCCAATCATAATGTCGACTTAATGCTTTGCATATTTGCACACCAATATTCGTTTAATTGCCACAGCAAATAGAAGAATTGCTCAAATGGTCGCCGCGAAACGCTCTCGATTTCAGTTTAAAGCAGATTGGCTAGACACACACACACACACGTATGGACATACGTCCAGTTATATTCACAAACATGAAAAAAAACATTTTTGGTAATTTGTGAAATTATTTAAATGTGTAATTAGTGCAATTAGTTGCATGAATTGCATATGACTACAACCTTCATTGCTGCTGATGTGAACGCCGATATCCTCTTCAATTCATCGGTTTATTTTCGTATTCGCACTTTAAATACAGTCATACAGTTTACAATTTTTTAGTTTTCAACATGAATCTGACGCCTACCACATATGTAGATTCTACGACCAGTTTTGAAATCTCTCTCAAATGTGCTAATTATGAAAATTTCGCAATTTATTTGCACGTTAGTTTTTTTTTTTTTTTGTATATTTTTTCCATCATCCATAAGTAGGTATTGTATTTAACGCTTTCGAATGGTTTCACTTAAAATTTTTTGTTTAGTCGTACAAAGTTTTCGCACATTGGGAATTTGATAACTGCAATAGATATAGAGATAGGGAGGGGTATCCCTTAAGCTTATTTTAATTTTCGAAAGATGTGTTTCTTAGACATGAAAATGGGTTGAAGTGTTGCCTTCTCTTTCGTAGTACACTATTTTTCACCTGGAAGCGTTGACATCAAAAACCCATTATAGACTGATTTAGTTTACAGTCTGAATATACTTTTAGAAAAATTGTGCCCAGAAGCCATACTTTTGCTGATCAATTCAGAGAAACTAGATTTCCCTGATTTTTTATTAGTTTATTTTCATTTTGAACACAGTTGATAAAACGAACAAGTTTTAAGTAAATTTGAATGCAGTTTTATTAAAACAAAAAATACGGTTTTCAGTTCTGGAACAAGTAAATAAAAATACCAAACGGTGCGCTCTCTTATTTAAAATTAATCAGCATCGTTGCCATCTTCATCTAAACTGTCATCGTCATCGTCACCACAATTATCATTATCATCATCCACATTATCGTTATTGCCACAATCATCACGTGTAATTAAACCAATAGCTTGCTCAGAGCTTTCGCAAACTTGGAAAATTTGATCAGAGCATAATAAAAGAGAGTTTCAAATAACTTTATTAGACTTTTTGCAGCTGCATTGGAAGGAAATTCCTATATTTTTTTAAAAGTTGGAGCATGTTGTACGATGGATATAACTCAACAAAAAGTGTAGCTCTTTTGTGTGCAAAATATTCGAAACTAAACACAACAATTAGTACCATGTACATTTACGTTATTAAGTTTAAAACCAATGCGGTTATTTCAGCAGATTTTTATGCATTTTGAAAAAAAATCTCTCGCTAGATTACCATCGTTTGTGTTTTCAAACCCAGGCTTGTGGTGATCAACTTTTAAACCCAAAGTTTCTTTAAATTGCAGTATGTTTAGTTTGGTTTCGGAAATGATTTGCTTTTCAGAATCAGATCTAGCTTGCCACTTTTTTTAGAGGTAATTTGTATACAATACGCAATGGGCTTCCAACAAAAACTTAGTCACGTCGTGCTGAAATAAAAACCGCGTAAGTAGCACATTTGTGTTGATGTAGGCGCAATAAAAGCATTACACACATTTCCATCAATCATTGGCAAAATTAATTTATGATCTGCGTGCGCAACTTTATCACAAATTGATACTGTTAAACAAATTCAATTTTTATTTTCTCTTTATACTCTACCTTTTTCCGCAATCGACACAGAACTCAACTGTTAACGGTCTACAAAATCTAGTAGAATACGGTCGAAGATTTTTCATAATTACTTTTTCCACCAACAAAAGTTTGAGTGGTACATTTGTTGTTAAAAATACTGACGAATCGTTGGCATCATATCCACGCAAAACTTTTGTGTATGAGCTATGGTCAGAACTTTCATTGAACCCGCACTATTTTGTTGCAAAAGCAACCCTGTTCGTATCTTTTATGAAACATGAGATTTGTTTAGAGCTATTTAAGAACGGCAAATAGTTGTGCCGGCAATTTTTAGGTTTACTTAGTTATATATTTACAAATACTCTGCAAATAAAAACGAATTAGGTTTTAAACTGAAATTTTCCACGTAGTTTTTGCGGCTCATTCACAATAGCGGAGTTTTTTCACTTCCCAAGACTACATCTCAGGTCGGATATCAATTTACCGAGTTGGCTCAACTCGCATATTTTCCCGAGTTAGTGGTGTTGCCTTACATGGAATTTTTTATCCTACCCCGTGCTCTTTTGCAATTCTGTTACAAAGAAACGAGCCCAGTGTTATTTTAGAGAAATTTACATTGCATCCCAAAATTGAGGGTTGCATGGTTATGTTTGTTAATTTTTTTCGGCCAATTTTTCAGTTTTTTTCTCACCAATTTTATCTTCAAAGTTTTGTAATGAAACGAACCATCGTTACATGTCTGATATTTATTTTTTTGCTTAGTTTACACTTTTAAAGTAGTTTGATTTCTTTTTTTAATTAATCTGTGAAATTACTGCCTTTGATTCATGGTGCGCTGTTTGGTTCCGGATTGGTTCAAAATATCATTCTGGCTTGTTTCAAAATTCAAAAAATTTTAAATTAACTCAATTTAAAAAATATTTTTCAAGATTTTTAATCAAAATTCTTAAAATTTGGCATTAAAACTATTTACATTATATGGCAAATGTTTTTTTTTTATAGTTTTCATATAAAACATCCAATCATTTCATCAGATATCGTTAGAAATATTTGGAAAATAATACAATCTTAAAAATCTAATGTCCAGAACATTCGCAATTATTTTGCTATGATTTGTATCATGCGAGTATTCTAAACAGACGTATATTGTAATATTTTGCTGAATACGAATTCTTAGCGTAGAAATAGTTCTGCTACTTGGTGCTCGGGTGGAGAAATTTATGTTTCAATTCGATTTGGTTCGTATTTATAACGTAAGGACAATGACTCTATTAAAATAACCGCTAGAATTGTGTCAGCTCGAGTCCTAGGTATCCTCGTTTTAAAGGTCACATTTAGCTCCGATTTTGACTTTCGCTAAAACGGGTGCGGTGTGTGAAACACCGTCGAAATATATTGCAAATATTTTTAATATTGAATCTGATTATTTGCATCTAATTGCTTAACAATAATAAATTTAAAAAGTGGGCATATAATATGTTGTCAGTTGGTTTCGAAATTATGTAAGTATATAATATGTACGTATATCGTTGATATCATTGATATCGATAATTTATAATTTGAAAAAGAACAAAAGCAGCCGGATCTAGTAAGTAAGATAAATTTAAAACAAACACTATGTTCTATCATTCATTTAAAATTCAATTAAAAAATATAGCGTAGCAACATTGGGCCATTTATTTTGGTCCAGTTTGTATAACATTTAGTTAAGATAAGTGGATGTACAAGTAAGACTTTTAGTCTTTTATAATGCCTCTAGTTAAAAATCTAAAAATTTAAGCTTAAACTATTAATTAAATAAGTAAGGACATAAGCCTAATTCTACATAGATGCTTACAATTAAATTTGAGATTAGAAGACATAAAAAATAACAAAATAAAATAGTTTAAGCGTAATCAGATTTAATTTATAGCGTTAAAATAATTGTGAAATGTGTAGTTGGCCCTATTTAAAGCCGCCCTAACAGATTCTGGAATTGAATTCGAGAACTTCACAGCATTAATGAAGAACAGCCTTGATGAGGACAAGTAGACATATCTAGGAATAATCGGATATTGATGCCTGCAGACCTTCTTAATTTTTATTATCTTATTATAAAGATATTTTGGAGTTTTATATTCTATAAGTTTGTAAATGAATATAGAATTTATTGCCGTAAGATAGTCAAAAATGCTATTGTACATCGTAGAATTTTATTTTTCCATAAAGAAATATGGTCAAATTTTTTTAAGCCCGCAAACATAGCGTTGGACATTGTTGAATGCCATCTCAATTTTGTGCTATGAAATGTGGTCAAGTTTGCTATATACGAGTTCAGAATACGCAATGTGGGGCACAAATAGTTGAACAGCTAACTTTCTTCCGGTTTCAATAGGGGTAAACGAAGTTGACAATCTTAATCTAAGTAAAACAGCATATACATTACTTACAAATTTATTAATGTGGTCAAAATAATTGAACGTAGAATTTAGGTAAAGATAATTATCACAGGCCCGTTGCGAAACGACAGATTACTATGAATTTTGAAAAACAAATCCTCAACAAGACCAACACAACTGGGCAAATACAACTGGATATCGTCGGCATAAGCATGAACACTGACATACTGACACATAAAGAATATATCATTGACAAAAATACTATACAAAAGGGGACCAAGGACATAACCTTGCGGCACACCAGAGGTAACGATTCTAGACATTCCTCCGTGGCAGCTTTGCAATTCACTTTCTGAGTTCTTCCCGCAAGCTGGTCATGACCTATCCGAAAAACCAAAAACAAAATGTTTAAGTTTTTTTGCAAAGAAGGTCATGATTTACCAAGTCCAAATGCTTTAGAAAAATCCAGAAGGCAAAGAAGTGTTAGATTATCATTGTCAAACTGAATTCTAATGTCATCAATTATTTTTAACATAAACATAGAGCAGTTGAGTTTAGGTCTAAATCTAGATAGATAGATTATTTCGTTTAACAAAAAATGAAATTTGTGTTGCCATCAGGAACTCACACACTTTAGAAAAGGCTGGCGAAATGCTAATCGGTCTATAATCACTTGGGTTAGTGTCAAAATTTTTTTTTTTTGGAACTGCAATTACATTACAGCCCTTTTCCACACTGTTGAAAAAGATACAGCTGTAAGGCAATGATTTGTTCTTTGTGTTAGAGTACTCAAAAGGGCAACACAAGTTTCACAAACTTCAAGGATATTCGATCTTCCCCAATAGCATTGACTTAACCCATTTTAAAGCTTCAATCCCATTTACTCCATCAAATTAAAATTTTTCTTTCGCCAAAAAAATTATAATAACGTAAAAAATTAACACCTTAATATGAATTTTTAATTCAAAATGAATTATGCTCATAAATCAGTTAATTTTCATAAATGCGTTTAATATATGTATGAGTACAAAAATTATTTTAGTATCACAACTTTGTAGATTACGTCCACACATATCTACAACCCACAGGCCTAATAGCTATCTATCTACATATTGTGTTTTTAAAGGCAGTAGCCTTCAGTTCTGAAATAAAATGAAACTTAACGCAGAAATAATACATTTCGTAACTTCGATTTCTTCTATCCGCCTAGCTTCGAAGAGCGAGTAGGATTTCATTTAGCATTGAGTTCAGACTTTAGTAGCTCAAATTGCTAAATGCTTACATCATATTGTAAATAGCAGGTGCTAATTTTCCGTTTGCGTTTGCTTAAGAATTTATTATTTATTTGAACATTTATATTTAAATATATTGACACTAATTTTTCATTACAAGATTTGGGTCAAAACAGCTTCTTGGACTTTTTAAATTTGTTGTGATATAAATAGAAATTCATAAATACATAGTAGCCATATGTGCACGCTTTTTTTTAAGTACTTGTTGTATACAATAAAATCAGTTTATAAAATACTCTTCATTTTGAAAGCTTAAACTACTTTTATTTTGTTAAACAAAAACAAAAAGTATGATTTTCGTAAATTTTTTTCAAAATTTTGATTTTTACGTGTTGTTCTTTTTAACTAAATTCGTTATATGAAATTTGAACGATTGTATTATATGTTCAGTAAAATATTTAAAATTTAAATTTCTAGTATTTTGAAAATTAACATTATATTATGGGTGGGCGTAGCGTTTTCTAGATTTCTAGAATTTTCAAAATTATGCTAACAGACTTAAAATGGTAAGTGGGCACCAAATTTAGAAGAGTTTGATTAAGACATTGCTCTAAATTCGGCAGTGCCATTTCCCAAAATTTTTAATTCATCGTATTTCCTTATTCGACCCATTTCTCTTTATATAAAACTTAAACAAATTTCCTTTAACAGCTACTGAAATATCGAATTTCTTTGATATTTGATTAATTACCGTTATACGAGAAGTTGCGGTAATTTTTTTTCAATTTCTGCCATGTCGAAATTATAACTATTGGCTTAAAATATAAACTGCGTATCAAATTTGGTAGTGGTTCGGAGATATACCTATCGGCTCTAAAGTGGGCGGTGCCACACCCATTTTCTAAACAAATATAATGCACTTATTATCATTTTCCCTTGATTTTCGCAAAACACCGCTATGTGGGCGTGGTTATTATCCGTTTTGGACCATTTTGAATACCAACTTACCTTCCAAGCTGGCTGAGTCACGTAAATCATTGATGGTTGCAAATATTTTAAGGTCACCAGCTCCTCTTTTATGATTTCAGCGAATGTGAAGCAAGAGCTGAATATCATTCTTGAAAATAAGAAAAATAGGGGCCCAAAAATGTTGACTTGGAGAACACCCGAGGATGTCATTTTTGTTCCCTTTGTTAAATAAGGGGTTACACATTTTTGTTTCTAGTCGTTCACAAATCTCCAGCGAAATTCTCAAGTCGTATCGCGTGGTCTCAGTAGAAACATGAACTATTGGAGCGATTAACTGTCTTTACGGATGGGTCAAAGATGGACTGCGGTGTCGGAGCAGGGGTTTTCAGTGAAAAATATAATAAAAAATTATCCTTCCGCTGCACGGGCCATGCAAGCGTTCTTCAGGCCAAATCGTTTGCAATAAAAGAGACAGTAGGATGCATAAAGCAAAATGCAGCCGCGAGATCGTAGGTATGTAGATATCTTCTCAGGCAACCAAGCGGCTTCGGTCAGATCCCAACAAGTGGATGGGGTGTCGAGGAGAGCTGACCTCGATTTCTGACATGTTCGAGATTACCCTAATATGTGTTCCGGGGCGTAGGGACATTTACGGTAATGAAATAGCGAATGAACTGGCGGGGTGTGGCTCTGCATTGAGCGTGTCCAACGCCGTGGCCATGGATGCCTCGCTTAGAGAGTTCAAAGACCGAATTTTACTACTGAAAAGCTAAACAGAGGTGTAGCCGTACAAGATCGTATAGGATTACCCGGCAGTTTTTGGGTCTCGTACAATCCGTCTAAAACCAGGGCTCTTCTACAACAGGTTCTGTCGCAGCTGCGTGGGCCACAGCTCAAGAGAGACAGTCGAACACTTACTGTGCGAGTGCCTGGATCTCGTTAGAATGAGGCTTAAGACACACTCTAAACATTTCAGAGTCCAGCCGCCTCTCTATGTATGACCTACTGAATTTCATTGAACCCCCCATGTAGCTTTAGGTTCCCCGAGTTTGTGGTATCTAAATAGCAAATTTGTTTATTGCTGGTCACTTAAATCAACCAACCAAAGAAAGTGATTGAAGATAAAGGTGAAAGGTGCTAGGCACAAACAGTTTTTCAACAAAAAACCTGAAAGATCATTCACTTCAGATTGTTATGATTTCTTAAGATCAGGGTTAACGGTTAACGAACCAAACTTAAGGGAGGAATTACTAAGATAATCAAAGAACCATGGCCAAATTTAAATCATTGACAAAATTTTCGGAAAATCTCAACAAATACGTTTGCCGAATCAAACGCGAAAGTTGCGGGATGGCCATTATAGCAAACATTAGTTGGAACTAATTAGCGAACGATTTCTGGAATCAATGAATCTCCAGAAAGATTTATAATTCGAGTAAATATTGGTTTCAAATATAATCTTATATATAAAAATCTCTTGTCACCGAGTTTATGGTCAAACTCCTCCGAAACGGCTCGACCGATTGGTATGAAATTTTTAATACCTATTTGGTAGGTATGAGAATAGGTTATAAAGTATATTTGATATTTGAAAGAGGTTGCCACATGTTTGAAAAGTCGAACTTAATTAAAATAGGCACCGGCAAACAGTTCGCCTCTGTGAGTAAAAGTTTCATACAAATATTTTGGAGAGGTTGCCACATGTTTGAAACATAAAATTTTATCAAATTATACGCAAGTATATAAATTATTAAAATTTTAGTAACAAGCAGTTCGTCTTGGCGAGAAGAATGTTCATTACTATATTTTGGAGAGGTTGCCACCTGTTTGAAAAGTCGAATTAAATACAATTAGACGCAAGTTATATGAAATATGAAAGCGTGGCTGTCAAGATATTCGTTTCGCTGAGGAGAAGGTTTATAATATACAGAGGGTTGCCATCTGCTTGAAATGTCGAATTTAATAAAATTATACACAAGTTATATGATATAGTAAAATATGGGTGTCAACGCATTCGTTTCGCTAGGAGAAAGTTTAAAGGCATATTTCAAGAGGTTGCCACCTGTTTGGAATGTCAAATTTAATTAAATTTTACACACTGATATGAAATACTAAAATATTAATGTCAAACTGTTCGTCTCGGCGAGGACAATACGCATACCTGTATTTTTGAGAGGGTTGCCACCTGTTATATGTGACAGAACTCGAAATGTGTTTTCTAGTTACACACACACTGGGCATTTAATAAATAAATATTAGCAGTACAACGCCTAGTTTCAGTGTAAAAACTTCTTTAAATAATTAAACTCTTTTAGAAAGTACCGAAACTTAAGAAGATGTGTGGAGTAATTGGATGTTTTATCCAACTTGAAAACATTATTTTTCAATTTTTTTTTGGTAATTGAAAATCTTTTCTAAAAAAAAGAACCTCAATTAATCACAGCAACAAGCAATAGAGCTGCGGTAAGATATGCCGCACAAATTGTATTGAGATATTTGACATTAAAGAATGTTTTTTTAAATTGAATAGAAAAATGTATGATATACAGCCTAAAAGCGCCTAAAAGCACACACACACACACACACCAATCATTTACGTAACCAGATCAGAGTAATAAAAGACTGCGGCAATGAACCGCAGTTAATATAAAACACACACACACATACATGCGAAAACGTTATAGCTATACAAACATTCATGTATCCGATTTCGCATTGTTCAAAACGCCATTAAACAGCTAAGTTATTTACGAATGCCAACTATTGGACTTCTTTATAACATTTTGCGCTATTGAAGTATGTGAAGTTTTCTTCAGTTATAGAAAAATAGCATAAAATAAAAAACAAATAAAATCAAATACCGTCTGACTTACATTGCATTTGGATCCGACCAGCTGAAATGTCGTTTTATACGCTCAATATCCAACACTTGTTGTTGCTGTTGTTGTCGATTCAAGGTTGCTTCTTTCTTGGGAGCCATCACAGTCGCAATTTCCTTTTCAGGTAATAAAATAAGCACAAAATCAAGTATGCGCTCGCACACACACACACACACACACAAACGTACGCACAGTAACAATAAACGCGTAGCAGCAATACAAGTGCAACAAATGCACCGGCAGATGTGGCGAATGCAATAGGAATTTACAAGATTCTTAAAGGAGGAATGGGACGCGCTATACGAGTATTAAATAGTTGCTGGTTGTAGCACCGGTTTGGTAATTGTGGTTATTGCTTTTTATATTTTGTTGTTTTTTGTTTTTGCTATTTTTTGCTTTTTATTTTTTTCACTATTTATCAAAAACTGCTGACCGCTTTGTTGTTGTCGCTTGTTCAAGTAGTTTCAGTTGTTATTCGCTTTACTTCCGAATATGTGCCGGTAGATATTTATAATATGTATGTATAAATTTGAAAGAGCTTCCAACCTGTATTACATAAAACATTATAAATTATTTAACGCGCTTGTATAGTGACGTACACGTTTTTGTAATCAAAATATTTAGTTGAATGTTAGTTGAGTGTGTCAGAGCGAAATTACACGATGCAACGTGCAAAATAATCCGGAAAGTTTACGTTTTTTCTTTGTTTGTTTGTTACTTTTCGCAAACTTTCTTATTTTCATTTTTCTTGCATTTTTAATTAGTCACTTTCGTTGTTTTGCCAGATTACAATAGTTTTAATTTTTAATTTTATATTGTTTGTCTTTGGTTTTTTTTCGTTTCTGTTGCCGCTCTTTCACAAAATACTCAATTAATGCACAAACACACGCGAACTGCCAGCGCACACGAATCGAATCAACGGCAAAATGTAATAAATGGCAAAATTTTGCAAAGTTTTTTTTTTTGTGTAAATAATGTTTATTTAACAGGTAAATTGCATTATTTATGAAACCATATAAAAAAAGAATTAATTTTAACTACGTTTCTGTCGGTTTGTATGTGACGGAATTGCTTGAATGACAAATCGAAGCGATTTACACAAAATATTTCCGTTTGGACACTCATTTAAAATCTGGCACTTTTTATTAGTGCCTTCTATGCCTCGAGAAGCAATTTCTTGCGAAGATCTCTTTCTCGAGAGCGTCTCGTGTATCTCAATATTCTATTCCATAGGATAACTGCATTACATGCACTAATTTTGCCCTACTTATCCTAACTCCCAATATACATATACAATGAGCCAAGAGCTAAATTGATAAATTTTAAAGCCTAATATTCCACGTTACTGCTCGAGAAGCGGTTTCTCGCCAGCCCAGTATACCAGTATTTTTAAGAGTAATATTTCAATCAAGATTTTCAAATATTAAAATCACATTAAGCAACTTTTGGGTAAACCATTCTGTACATTCGCTTAAGATCAAACATCCAGTTTTTTTTTCAAAATACTCTGCCAACACAATTTGAGGAAAAGGGAAGATTGTAAGGGCTACTAGCAGCAGGTAAAGATATCTTAAAATCTATAAAACGTCACATTCTCCTTACACATTTTATAGTATTAATAAAAAATAAATCATTTTAAATAAAATAATTTTATAAAAGTAAATTCCTCCTCATAAAAAAAAATTTTACTATACTATAGAAGATATCAAGGTTAGAATGGCAGCGAAGAAGCTCAACGCCCAATTAGCAAGTGAGTCTCATTTGAATATCGTAGAACATCGAGATATTGCATTGAAGCCAACTGATAAAATTTAGAATACTGTTGAGGTTATGTTTGGACAAGTTTTGCAGAGAATTGTACTGAAAGGCTCTCAGAGTCGCCCAATGTTGCCTCATTCGAGTTGGACATCTATACAGCAGCTACTCAACTGCTCCTGGTTACTTTTTCTCCCTGCATCGTCTACAGTAATCTCTACTTGCGTGGCTTGGGCTTCGGATTCAGCAATGCCCTGTGCGAACTGCCATGAGTTTCACAATGCCGGGCCTGACCTTCAGCCAATGTTAGTTTCACAGGTTTGTATCCTGGCTCTGTGCACCATGGCTGAATCGAAGCATAAAGATGATGGACGTCAGAGCTCCTGTTCAGTAAACCTATTGACACTGCAATTAGAGCAACTTGGCCCTCTCTGGCTAGCTGTTCGATTGGCTACCCCGTTTCGAGTGGTCTTGGGCTGCCCAGGAATCCAAATTAACCGCCCTATGCAGATACATACACTAATAAAACTAATCAACCTGACTTCGCCTAATGCCGGTGTTCTGTAACTCAGTCTCATCACAAGTTACTAAATTTGAGATTTTCAATTAGAGAAATTGTTTGTAACTAGAGATGATTTCGGTATTCAGTAAGCAACAGTCTCGAAAAATTTCACCAAAGTTTGAGATGAAAAGCAGTAGATCAGCTGATCGTAGAGACAATCAGCTGATCGTATATTCAGCTAGAGATGCACAACCAATTTCAATGAAAATGTGTTCATCACAATATACTTTTTCAATTCTTTGTCAACAGCGTTATTGCTCTTTGAATATTAAAGCAGTATGGTTATGGTAAAATTAACATTGAAATTAACCGCTTAAAATTCGTATTACTGCATTGTATGTGAATCGATTATTTATATCGATTATTATAAGTAAAAATTAGAACTATCATCAATCGATAAATTCAGCTTCAAATCCAATATGGCAGAATGACAGATCGAGTACTACTTGATTTTCGCGTTTGTTCAATACTTTCATCAATTTGCTTGTTTTGGGACCTGCTCAGGCTCAGTTGTCAAATTAGTGACTTTATTTTGAGACTAGAGACTTGAGACGGCTTACTGAATACCGAATAGTCTCAAAATCAGTCTCACTGGCGAAAAGTCTCAATTAGTGACTACAGACTGCTTACAGAATACCGGCATAAAACTATGCGATAAAAATAGTGTTCAGCCGCTAATGATGACAACAGTCATTGTAGTTGTTATGTTCTACTGAGTACGTGACAACGAAGTACTCTATATTTATATTCTCATACTTTCAGGAGCAGTAAATATTGCAGCAATCAAGTTGGCGAGTTTTGTCGATATATCGGCACTAGCACTATATTCAGTCAAAATCCGCATTACTTTGAAAAATGTGATTGTGAAAGATGTCAGGGCCAAAATGGCATAACAGCTATCTGAGAACATAACGACGCGTTCGTAATAAAAATGTGTGAAGGTAGTTTTAAATTGCGACAGCCTTCAGATACTTCTGACCAAAAAACACTGATTTCCTCTACCCCAAGTAGTCTGAAAGGATCGTTGTTCCCTGTGTTATATAGTTGAGCGAAGCTGTAGTGCAGGTATTCAATGACCCTGTCACCCCACAGCATGCTGATCCAAACTGAACTCTACTTAGTTTGACTTGACTATTCAGTATATCAATGCTAGGAATCGGCGAAGCTATGAAAAATTAGCAAAGAATTTTTATAGAGAGCAGAATGCCGCCATTGCAATACTGCTATCCAGAGCTCTCATAATAATTTTTTCGTGAACTGTAGAGACGAGGTGAACACGGAATATATCCATAATATATATATATATTCTTTGTGAATATTTTACACTTCTTCTATGACCGGTATATATTTGTAATATATGTATTGAGATAGCTCCCTTATGCACCTGTGACTTTGTCACTCTTTGTCACTTCCGCTCGAAAGACATTGGTCACATACGTGTGACAGCTTTCAGAAAATATCTGTGACTACCCATGGCAAAAAAAAATAAACGATTTGATATTTCGTATTGCAAGTACAACTACTACTTTAAATGTAACGAAATAATGACGCTTTGGCAATAGGCGATACAATTCTGTACCAAACGCTGACTTTGAATTCCATTTACCTTTTATATTTTATTTTATGCTATGAACTGAAGTCACTCTAAGGGTATCCTATGTTCTTCGATGTGATGTCGCATTTAGTGGAAAGAAGAATCAAATTATCTAATCATAAAAGACCAGAAAATAAAAATAAAAGATCCTAAGCTATTATCTGCATTACGGTTATCAACAATCAAAAAATACTTAATGATAGAGAAGTAAAGCTTAAGCAATGGGCTATGAAAACAAGGATACGAATATCACATATAAGTTTTGATATCGATTGAAGGCGATTAAGTTAGAACTGCAAACCAGTTTTTGCACGCGTTGTGGTTTTCGAAGTTGTCCACGTTTTACAAACGTTTCAGACATTCGAATATGCCAACTCCATGATATTTCTTTGCAATGTTTATATTTTACAAAAGGTTTGTTTGACGAATGGATGAGTGGGAATACACAAGAAGAACTAAACAAAAGGAAGTAATTTAAAAAAAAAAGGAATTTTCTTCACTAGATGAAAGGATTTATTCATTTTTGAAAGTCATTGATAAATTGCACCATTTTTCGTTATTTATGGGTCCTGCAGTAAACTGCTTTGATCTGTGTCCGAGAAAGACCGAAAAGTGTACACAAAAGCGTTGAGAAAAATAGTTAAATAGCAAGTAATTTATCTTTAAAAAAAAATGTGCATCCGATGAGAATAAATCTTTTTATTTCATACATTTTTAATTCGTTTATTATATTGTACTTCTACTTCAAGGACACGTCAATGTATTATCAAAGGTTTTGTTAATTTTATTGCCTACATTTTATGCAAAATGTGCATTAATCGTTTGAAAAATTATCGAAAACTTCGCTGCCATATTTACGCGCCGCTCCAGAACTAAGTTCGAACTAAAAATGTGTGTTTGAAACAGAAAAATATATTTTTTTTTAATTAATTTTTGTTTTACTTTTATAAATAATTAGAACTTTCCAAACTCCGCCCCGCCTTAACCAGCGCCAAACTCTGCCTAAATGTACACATATGTGATATCTTCGAATATAAGAGTAGAGGCTACCCAAATTTTTTCTAATTTTTTCTAAAAAATCGATTTGCAAAAAGTTTGAAACTCGGATTTAACTAGTGTTTGTTGTAGAATGAACTACATTTTTTATAAAAAAATAAAATAAAATAACTAAATTAAATTAAGAAACAAAAATATTCAAAACTTGTGATTGTGTGGGTGTGTTGTCGTTAGGTCGTGCACTGTAGTTTGTATTACGTTAGTTCTATTATAATTTTTTTAGGTTTTTTTTTTGTTTCATAACGCCATGCAAATCACTAGCTCATAATTCAGTAAAGTAACTTTTAACAAACTTCTCCAATGTAAACTGCGTATAACGTCGCCTTGTAAATAGATATATGTAAGTAGTTACACAATGTATTTTGAAATGCAAATTTAATAACATCACATCACAGCCTTTCACATTTTCTTTTTGTACACCGTCACTATTTGCATATATTTATTTCTTTACGTTCAAACTTTCATGATTTTTGTTTTATTGAATATCAATAGTTTCTGATTTAAAAGCAACAATAATTTGTCTGCGCTATTTTAACACGCACATTTTTAGCCACTAAATTATTTGCATAGCTAATGTTATTTTACTGAAAAGACTTCGGGCATTTTAACGTTGCTGAGATATCATCACCTGATTATTAGCACAAACCAAAAACAATGCGACCGCCAAAATTACCAACTTATGAAAATGATTAACAAGTTTATTTGCGATTCAAACGCCCGGTAGAAAAACGTCGCCAATGGCACAGCTGTAACTCTGTAGCACCAAATAGTAACTATTAGCTGCCACTGCGTTCACCACAAAGCTCACCACTCGACGACCTGTTCGCGCAACAATTTGTTGACAGACCCCGCAGAGACGCCATGCAGATACACACACACACACACACACACGCACACACCCTCTCACAAACACATGCGAAGTTATTGAAAGCGAAAGCAAACGAACCAAGTATGCCACCTTCAAAACGAACTACTCGCAGGCAGTTGACGGTAAATAAATGTGCCAAAAACTCAACGCAGCTAAAAGCAATGCGAAGCAACGTAATCCTAAGAAATTTAGACAATTTATGGCAATCCATTGATTACTCCATACAGTACAATTTTAACAAACCAAAAAGCTCAAATGTAAACAAAGAAATTGTCTAAAGCAGAGAAGATGAGAGAGTAAAGATAACACTACTGGTATGCGAGCAAATTTTTGCATTTTTAATGAGCAGCCCACCAAATGCAAGCATAACGACGCACCTGCCTGCGCAGCCACAGCAAACGCCATCGAAGCTTTGACGCAAAACGGAAGTGATGCAGAAAATCGCTGGCGTCGACAGAAATGCATTAAGTGCAAATATTGTATATCAAATGAGCACAGTAGAGCTACTGGCACGCCGCGCGACATACATATAGAGCGAGATAGAGAGAGCGAGATAGAGAGAGCGAGAGAGATAGAGAGTGAGAGAGAGAGTGGTCGTATTTTATTAAATGTGCGCGGCATAGAGCAGCGCTTTGAACAAATCGAATAGCAGAAAAATAAAAGAGTTGGAAACAGGAACAGCGCTAGTGGGATTGATGTGAAAATATAAATGCCAAAAAAACAGGAAGTAAATGAACAGTGTTCAGAAATTGGCGGATGAGGGGAAATAATTTGAGAAATTAACAACAAAAAAATAAATACAAATTTATTTTATAACATAATCTATAGTAATATATAAAGTTTAATATAAGGAGAATATTAGTAATGATTTGGCTCCGAAAGTACTGAACCGATTTGAATAATTATTTTTAAATAATGAAACATTTGCGAAAAACAATAGAATTGCATACTTATTTTTTTTTAAGGCTATGTACATTAGAGTTCATCACTCGCCATACAAACAAAAAAAAATAGTATTATTTTTCCTTCGGACCTATGAAATTTAGGATATTTTAAGACATCAACTAAAAAATTTCGCATAGATATTAAGATTTAGTTTCGTTTGACCGATTTAAAATTAGGTAAACTTTTGGGATGTTTTTATACGTAAAAATAGATTTTTAAATTATTTCTTCAAAAAATTAGAGTTTAAGCTCGAAAATTCTGCATAAAAATTTATTCAACGGATTCATAAAAAATGAAATTTTACATGCAATATTTTACCTTTTTTGAAAGATTACTTACTTACTAACTTAATTGGCGCTATAACCGCTTAAGCGATTTTGGCCGAACTTCTCCTACAATTTGTGGTGTGCTTCTTGATGTTGTAACACAAACTGAGGGACCTACAGTCTTACGCCGACTCCGAACGACGAATATATATATATATTCTTTTTTTTTTGAGAAGTTTCTTTTTCATGGCAGAAATACACTCGGAGGTTTGTCAGTGCCTGCTGAGAGGCGACCGCTATTAGAACAAACTTTTCTATAATTTTTGATGCTACTTGCACCGGCAGAATTTGATCCCGGGACCCACCGAATGGAGCGCGCACACACTACATACTCGGCCACGGCGCCCGCCAAAGAAAGATAAGTTTAAGAAAAATTTGAATAACTCTGCCCTAACCGATTTAGACTTATAATATATCATTGGAAAAGTATTTTCTCACTCTTTTTATTACTTTTGCAAAACAAACCCGTCGAATTTTTTCCCCAAATGTCGATATTATGAATCCGTTGCATAAAGTTAAAAATTTTTTTTAAGCAGAACTTTTAAGATAGAACTTGTCTAATATCTGAGATAACTTTTTTAACAACATTACAAACAAGCTGAAGGGCTTAATTGACGAAATTTTCATCACTGAAATCGAATCAAGAAATCATATCGTTTCACCTAGTCCGTAATTCGCGATGTCTTCGAAAATTACACATGGAATGAGTTAAAAAATATAAACACTCGCCGTTGTACGAATATGAGATCAGTTTTTATTTCAATAATATTTAAAAACAACAATAGCCAAAGCCATAAAAATTAATGCTGTCAATTCGGAGATCACTACATTATTTTCCTAGACTTCACTGGGATTGTCAAAAATGGCAATCACAATAGCAGCGGAAACCCGTCATACTTGATTGAAGTAAAGGTGTAAGAGAAATGGAAAAACAGCAGAATTTCACTCCCGGGTTATATTCGCTGACAAATCTAGAAAAAATATCAGGTAATCAGATTAGGAGCTGGGGATAAATAAAATGACACCGATAACCTTTACTTCTTTAACAATTGTTGCTTTCCCCAATTATGTTCTATATATAAGTAAATAGTACATATAAAAATATAGCCGATCTTTTTGTTCAAACTTGACTCAAAATTTTTTTCAGACTATAATATAGCCCGCCAGGTAGTGAATGGGTGGACATTTTTCGAAAATCTCTATTTACGATCTAATTATGATGAAATTATACATGTGTACTGAGGAGATGGAGGAGAACGAATCCGCTAAGGGATGCTAAAATCGATATAATCATAAAGTCTATATTTAAAAGTCTGCGGCAAGTGTATATATCGAAAAGTATGAAGCTACGTAGTTAGAACCACTTGTTCCAGCTAGTACACCCTAAAAGTTTTAAATTGACTTATATTTTCTGTCATGTTAATATCTTCCAATAATTTTTTCCCGATAGATCCCAATTATTTGCATTACGTGCATTATGTACAGTGCTAAGGTAAAGCTATTCAAAAATTAAAACAATGAAAATGGTGCCAAAATTTATCTCTTTTCCATCGTGTTGAATTCATACGATCGACACTTTCGTCACCATGGAAATGCCCACACAAATATGAATGTAGAGAAGAACCGAACTTCTTCTTCGGCTTCGATCATGTTCGGCCAGGGAAGTTCGGTTTGACTTCGGCCAAACAAAAGCCGAACTTTTACCGAGCATACGGCAATTCTTATGGATTTAAATTTTACATTACAATATAAAATTATTAGATTCCGAGCATAAAAAATATAAGTTTTTATTGTTATTTATACAAAAATGTTTATGAACAGAAATGAATGTAGTTCAAACTTTCAAATGCACTTTAATGTACTCAAAAATCATTGTTTTTTCTTTCAGATATCCAATGCTGAAGTTTGAAATATATGACTCTAGGTTCAGCCAAGAGCCATAAGCAACAGTGGCAAGATATTAGAGCTGCAAAGTTTCGAAGGTTTCATTAAGACTGAAAAATTTTGTATTTCATAATGTGTTTATACTGACATGAAAGGGCAAGGTCTGTACTTTAAGTTGGTGGCAGTAGTTTTCCCATAAAAGTTTAAACCTTTTTACCAGATAACCTCAAATATATGCAAAAACTACGATTTTCGCACTTTTAGCTTAAAAAACCTGGCATGATGGAGCAGATTCTTGTTCAGCGCACTAAAAACCTTCGGAAAAGTATACTCTGGTTTCTGGTTCTGGAATATGGTCGGCCTGTTTTAGACTTTGAAAATGTTCGGTTTGGCTTCGGCTTGCTGAGTGGTAGGAGAATTTGTGGACACGTTTATCCTGGAATCATGCCCGAGGATAGTGATAGAGTAAAAGAGGTGAGTATTTCATAAAAATTTTCTTGGCCCGCTTGCTTCGGATAGGAAATAATACCACCGATAGTTGCTACTCGGGCTGGTAAATTACCAAAATTATTCTATCTATCTGGTCAATTCTACATAAATTTGTCATAATATTTATAAGCTTACGATGCATCCAAAAAGACATTATTATAAGGGGTGTGATACTTTGTTTACTTTGAACCTGTAGGAAGTTCTAGATTGGATTTCCTTGCAATGTTTACGTAACTTTTTCAGCGGGGAATTTCAAAAACTAATACCAGAGTGAATGTTACAATCGATATTTTTGTTTCGATCACAGTTAATATTTTCACAATCGCCTACAAAGGGCACATCACACATTTAATTTTCAGTCAACAGTTTATTAGCGTAGATTTTGGAATGTTTTTGAGATGTGATATTCTGCAGTGAGTTTGCTGAAATAGTGGCATACTTTTTAGAAATAAATTTGCAGAGTCCCATGTCTTGTAGTTACTAGTAGAAAATGCCTTCATTCTTGCCACAAGTGCAATAGTTAATTGGTACTTCAAAACGTTTTTCTCAATACTTTAATTTTCCGAAATAGCCCATACAGCAAACATACATATATAATGCGAATTAACCGATCTTAATCGTGAAATTAACTTTTCCATTTTTGTTAAAAAAAAAACTTAAATACGGCGCAAAAATAGTGAGATTCCATTACGCTGATAAGTGTTTTGTGTCTAATATAATACAAAATATTTTTGAGTATAAGATATATCTTTTAACGAAGATTGAGCTTAATGCAAGCCATTCATCACAGCGCCTAACTTACAAAAGACTTAAGATGCGAACTCGATAAGATTTTCAAACACTACGTACTCATGAGCATGTAATTTTCTGCACTCAGAAAATGGTACCTATGTGCCATATATACACAAACCGCTTCCATTGTGTTGTCATGGCAAAGAAGAAAAAATTTAATTGGCGATTTCATCAAAGAGTTCACTTAAAATACAAACGCAATCAAGGCAAGTCATGCCAGAGTTCATTGCAATGAAAAAATGCAAGTCATGCGAAATCTTTGTGTACTCAATTTTATTTGTTTATCATGAACTATTTTTTCTACTCACAATTAAGCAGTCATATAAATAAAATGTTCAGTTATTTTAGAACTGCAAAGACATGCAAAAAGTTACAGTCAACGTCATTGACCAACATCAACTGAAATTCTACTAGGCGATTAAGTTCAGTCATAGTTGATGCAGTTCATTTAGACAAATAGGTGAAGTCTATTGTGATGCCACTTAATAATTGAACTAGGTACCGAAAATTGTAGTTATTTTAAGTTTTTCGTATATAGTGCTCATTAGCAAAATTCGTTCAAAACAAAACTCGAATATATCGATATAATCCTTATGGCATAAGCTATGCAAAACTTATCTTATTTTTATTTAGACAATTTTGTTGTTTTAGATCATATTGTCATATTTATAATTTTTATTAAAAACTGTCATGATTCGATCATATTTGATTGCTTTTTGTGATGTTATTTTTTTGATCACATGTTATCGTTTTTTTGTGTTTTTTTATTTTTCGAACAAAAATGTAAATCATATTAATGTTGTTGTAATCGGCGATAATTTTTTTGCGGTTATTATTATGATCGAAGATTTTTAAATCCAAAAATATCGAAAAAAAAAATATAAATCGGAAAATATCGATAATTCATGACTTTTTTTATAAAAAATTATAACCGTTACGGTATCTGAATTGAACGGTAATATACACTGTAATCAAAAAGTTAACAACACCAACGCGGACTGGGTAAATTGAAGTTCCGCAAGCTGTTGTTTTCCACCATTGATAGCTATTTTGGTTTGATGTTTACTGATGTGGGAGCCTAGGTATTAAAACCACAGCCTCGTCTGGACAGGGGAGCTCAGTAGCATTTAAAGGATGATACCACCTTGTCATACTCCTAGCAGCTGAGACAAAAGTGTTTTAGGCTTAATTCAGCCTAACCGCAATGGCCGATCAGAACTCCTATAAGGATCGAGTATTGTCACTTTGTTAGCGCTCGGAGTTCTTTCGAACGTCTACGGCCCATCACCGGCCAGAGGGTCTTTGCAATTCTAAAAAATGTAAAAGTCCGCAGACGGCCAAAGGCACCCCACCCTCTCCCTTCCCGTAGGCATAACTTCAAGAGTGCCCTACCGAGCCAGCTCATCAGCCGTGCAGTTTCCCGTGCAGTTTCGCTACAGTCCAACACCCAAAGCAGCCCGTTAAAGCCCCTAAGGCATTGATCGCCACCTGGCTATCAGAATATGGTAAGTTACCAATCATCTTCCATTTACAATTTTTTGGTGAAGACACGTCTCCAACCTTTCCGCCCAGCTTTGAACCGTCCGTAAGGAAGTTCACTGGTCTCTCCCTCGGAATGCCAGCCTCCTTCCTTAGCGGGATGTGATGGAAGTTTCTTGCGGAACAACGTCGGAGCTTGCAACAATTTTAGAGTGCCCGTAGGCTGAGTTGAAACCGTGGCCATTGCCCTTTAATTGGTGTGCAGCACGAGCTACAGCAACCCTGCTGGCAAATTCCACAGACTCCACGTTTAGCACAACGTTATGAGTGAGTACAGTGGGTGTGGTCCGAAATGCCCCACCGATGCCAATGAACGCACTCCGTTGCACCCGCTCTAGCAGGTTAACTTTCGATAGCTCCTCCAGTGAGGTCTAACAGACAATGACTCCATAAAATATTATTGGTCTGATTATGGTTTCGTCAAGCCAATGATTTACTTTGGGAGAGAGACTTCATTTCTTCTCAATGGCACCTCGGCAACAGTGCACAGGAACTGATGTTATATTTCACTCTTTTTTAATATTTGATGCCCACAGGAGAGCTTCCTACAGAAAGCAAAAATGATAAGAACAATAGTTAATTTGTCATTAGTTTGACATCAAATAGATCGCTATATTCTATTAGAAAATTTTTGGTGGTAACAAAAAAAAATAAGGTTCACAGAGAAAATTAAACAAACACCGTAGCAATTTCGTTAGGAAATTTAAATTTCTTACACTTTTCAATCATGAAAGTCAAATGTATTAACTCGCCTTGTACTAATTTGACATAAAAAGAATATAAATGCGAAAATCTTCCAGTGTTTACTAAAATATTAATAGACTGTTAAAAAAGCACAGACCTTTTTACCTCTAAATTTACTTTACCATCATAACATAAGCTTCCAACTGCTAAATATATTATTACACTATCTAAAAATAAGTAATTTGTTTTTGCATAAACTTATTTGTTATACATATCGTGTGAAATAATAACAGGCCTTACATAATATATGAATACATTACTAAAAGAAAAGAAATCTTAAAATTTTCTGCATTCATCAAAATTTATAGTAAAATTTGCTCACATCATCGAAGCTTGTTATCAACGCTTTTGTTATGCTTTAATATCCACAGCTCTTGTTCATTACGTGACTCACAAGCGAAATCGTTTATGGTTTTTTTTCGTTTTAATTTTAAATTGCTTTTGTTTTTGCAGCGCATTGCTATCAGCTGGTGCTTTACCACTACACAATTCATGCCATCTATAACTGCGGCATTTTGGAAAACGAAAACGACGCCGGCATCAACACCTTCGACGCTTCATTTGCTCAGTTATTCATTACCTGCATTTGCTTGGCGTCGTCATTAATGAAGAAAATTCAGTGAAAGTTGTAATACTAGAATTTTGAATTTCGAAAGAAGCAAAGACGCTAAAGCAAATTGTGTTTTGTATATTTTGAATGTGCGAGCACAATCAAATCAAGAAAATACTTATGCAAATGCACTTTTATTGACCTTTGCGCTGCTCTGAAATAGAAATAACTTTAAGTGTTTAGACCACATACTTTCTGCAGATGTCAGACAAAACTTTCGGTAACGAAAGAAAACTCCTCAAAAAATCATATGGTCCCCCAAAAATCTGAGTCGCATTTCGCGTAGTGTAGGACACTCGCTCAGGATATGCTCTATCTCAGTGCTCCAAACCTGGTGTTCATGTAGCCGATGGACAGATGTTCTGTTAGTATTCCTGTTAGAATCTTTACAAGTGCTATGGAAAATCTTAGCAGGCTTCGTGTTCTTCGCTCATTGAGTGAACGCACTACACAACATGTGCCTAAGTTGACGTGGCTGGTGGTTACCACCAAACTCAAACATCGGGGCATATAGGAGACTTCTAATCATAGTAAAGCCACGTCAAGTGATCCCCGAAAATTTCACTAAATTTGGGATTCCGGAAACAATTATTTTATGATGAAGTGAATGTTATGCTTACATCGTCCCATTAATATTTTGCAAAAATTCGAATTATTGTTAAAGTTATTAACAATCAAAGTTTTGTGCACTATCAAATTAAAAAATTAATATCTCCTAAACTACAATAGATAATGAGATGAAACTTTCAGAGCATATTGAAAAGTGTTTGCACTATTTTTCTCATTGAAAACAAGCATTAAATTATTGATTTTGCAATAACTTATTTTAAACAATTGTAATTTCCTATGCTTCTCCATACTGTAAAATAATGAAACTTGTGCGGAACTGTGAAAAAACGTTCAACTTTAATAATCTGTAAAAAAATGTTTGTACTTTTTCTTCGTTCCGGAGATATTAAATTTTTTGTCACTCTTGCTACTGACGTGGTGTGTCACGCGCCTATTATGAATAAGAGTATACAGCAGCGACCTGTCGAGCCGTCATCAGCGACTTTTGGTTCGTATGATTGATGAAGGGATGAAGACTTATTTTCCGGCGACGCTTTCTCTGTCATCATTTAGCAAAGTGGAAATTGTTCCCTCCATTATTTAAGCGTGCTTTGAACATTAGTCCTCAGGTCGCCGCGGTCGTTATTGCAGGCATTTTCCCTGGTTTTAAAACCTTCCGTAAGTCGCCCCTTCTGATACAATTTTCAGGCGCTCAAACCCTTCACACTCACGTACAAAAACTTTCTCACGAAAAATATGCTCCAAATGCTCGCGAACTCCGTTTTGCTGAGAGGTACTCTTAGTGAGCAGTTCTAAAAGTCAAGTGGTGAAGTTTGCAGCTGTCTGTTGCGATTGCATACCGAGGCGTATGCGCATCTTGGCTGCGACACGATAATGATCCGAGTCGATGTTCGGTCCTCGGAGTGAACGTATGTCTAATATACTGGAAGCATGCCTTCCGTCTATCGCTATGTGATCGAGTTGATTTCGCGTTTGTCATTCTTAAGACAGCCACGTGGTTTGGTAGAACTGAATGTGCCAAATCCTTGGCTACAGACTACCATGTTCCGAGCCCGGATCAGCCTCAGCCCGTCAGCGACGAATTCGTCGTAGAGACTGGCCTTGTCCACCCTAGCATTGAAGTCGCCAAGCACGATTGTAATATCGGAACGGGGGCAACGCCAGTTAGTGCTTTCTAAGAGATCGTAGAAGTGATCATTGGTCACATCGTTCTTCTCGCGATTGTTTTATTTTAAGGGCACATTTATATAACGAACCGGCACCTGCTGGTGAACAGGCGCTGCAGATCCTGGTGGGCTCTTAAACGGAAAACGTCGAAGTGATCCCACCAGGTTCGCCTTCTCACTTTAGCTCACTCCCAAACGGATATTCGGGAGCTACCCTGAGGACTCTTGGGTGAAATCACGCTTGTGCCGAAAGTAGAAGAATCGTTCTGGCCACTCCTAAGTGAATGGCAATTATAGACTTTCCCCACTTACGTGGACTTCTACACACGGAACCATCTTCTATCTCATTATGACTCTTTTTATGAGTTTTGTTCGACGATCGATCTTCGTTGACTATAGAAGATCGAAAATTGATCGTCCAATTCGTTTTATGAACTATCCAACTCTGCCTAAATTCGAATCGTAGGGTTAGAAAATTTGCTGAAATGTAAGAAATTTGTATGCGTTCATTGCGTTTTAAAGGTCAAACACTATTTTTAAACTATTTTTGATAATGTTATGTAGGTTTAAGGTGAAAACGATTGCAAAGGGTGGTTTAACTGATGAAAGAAAACTCCATTTAGTTTCAATGTTAGCTAGTAAAAATATAGGCGGAAAGTCCAAAATAATATAAAGTCAAATTGACCGCTCTATGATGAAGAATTGACCAAACTTATCCATCTGACGGTTGTCAGGTTTACTGCGTCTAAAACTATGCGGCAAAATCGGTATCAGGCCTCTAATGATGACAACAGTCATTGTATGTCCCAGAGAATACGTGACAACGATATTATATTCTGTGACATAGTTTTAGGCGCAGTAAACTTGACAACTGTCATTTTGATGAGCTTTGCCAGATTCTGCGCATAGAGGGTAAGCTTCAACTATCTTTAAAATCGACTTCAATTTGACTATGAAATTTACAATGGCGCTATTCTTCAATTTATAAGTGTCAGCTTTTTCGACCACGGGCTAAGATCGAATGCACTTGTAATAAGAGTCATACCGCCCTATGATGATGACTTGACAAACTCATAACCGTGACAGTAGTCTGGATTACTATGCCTAAAACTATGCCACAGAATATAACGTCGTCGTCACGCACTCTGTGGGACATAACAACTACACATGAGAGGGCTAGATACCGACTTTTTAGACGCAACAAACCTGAAAACTGCCAGGTTGTTGAATTTTAACAGTGCAACAGCCCAAGGGGGCAATTTAATTGAATTTAAATTACGATATTACCTTAAAGCTATCAATCACTAGATATGCAATTATCGATAATATTGGCCTCTATAATAGGCATCAAAATGCTAAATAGCTGATTGAATTTAAAATGAATTATTTAAAGCTGCGTTTCGTATCGAGTATGTTGTTTAGTTACCATATCTACAGCCGCATGAGATTTGGAGAGAACCAAATTTAGACCTTGTGATATATAGCGAACTATATTTTATTTTCTGGCAGTTTTACTACATAGCATGCTAAACAAACCGTATTCTAGATCAAAGATGTGCTTCCACTCAACAAGAATATTTGAAAAATTATTTAAATCGGCAATGTTTCAGACTCTGCAGCTTTTCTTTTCTTAACTATGCGAGTCATAGGCCATTGAATTTATCGTTCACAACTAAGAGCTGCTTCCACAGTTTACTTACACAATTTCGGTCACCTGGTTTCCAAATGTTATACATAATATTTTTTGGCACATTTTTCAATCATTAACTATTCGCTTAAATGGATGGGGTGTATTTTTTCGTTCAATTGATTTAACTACTTCATTTCGGGTTTGAGAAAAGTAAATTTTTAATTATTAATTTCCCCGCTGTAATAATAGCTCTGTGTAACTGAATGTACTTCCACAAATATTGTGTAATTTCTTTTCAAAAAAAAAAAAATGTTAAGCGAATCAGCTGCAAAAAGAGCCCAACAACACCGTTCGCAAATTAATTGAGTCATATATTATACTATATTTGTACATAATACTCTAACTAAATTTAATACCACGTGTATTTAAGGTATGTATGTTTGTATGTAAGCTACTAGTGGACCAGTAACTAAAGATTTGTAACAGCAATGAACATCGAAGCCAATCAGGCAGTAAATAGAGACAAGCTTCGCCAGTCACATACTACACAAAGTACAGTAAAAAAATATATATGTATTATCCATAAAAGAAATGTAAGAAAAATTTAAAAATTAAATGTGCATGAATGTGTATACCCAGTTAGTTATGTCTGTCTACAGGTGAGTCTCACAATATTTTCATATGGCAAAGAAATGGCAGCGAAGAAAGTTGAACGCAAAGCCATTGCACGCTACGTAGCACTTACATATCGGCGTCATTTAAATGACATTTAGTCGGATTTTTTAAATCGCAGACATGGCGCACGCCAGCATTTGCTTGTGTTAACTTGTGTCCATGTGTGTGTGTGTGTGTGTGTGTGCCTTAAAAAAAGCGCATAAAATATTTTCACGGAGTATTACAGCAAACGCCAGCAATGTCATGGTTACTATGTGAAAAGTGAGAGCGACTGAGGGACACCACCATCACCTGGCTCTGCCACAGTCGACGCTGAAAGCGAACGCTCAATAACTGCCGGCGACTATGCGCAGTTTGAGCGACAGGGAAATTAAAAACTTTTTTTTTTTGACTACAAAACACAGAGTTAGTTTTGTTTTGTATGATATGCCGGCGTGCTGAGCAGGAAGTAAAGTTGTGGTGAGAGCTTTTTTGTTTTTGGATTTATGTGGGTTTCGGTTGCGAGCCACTTGGTGAAGGTGCTTCAAGTCAGCTTATGGGATTTGGTTTAACGTATTGTTAGTTGGTATAAAAAGAGCACTGAGCTAAAGAGATATAAAAAGAGCATTAGAAAGTGGTTAAAATAGTGATGGCACTGTGGCGAAAATTTGGTGAAAAAATGTATCATTAAAAACAAAACAAACTGAAGAAAATGACAAACCATACAGTGCATTTCTGCCATGAAAAAACTGCTCACAAAATAATTTATTTTTAGACATCTCATAAACCATCTATTCGACTTATTCGATGCATGGAAAATTTCACCTTTTTCCTTCATAGCATAAGCAATTAATTTTTGCTAATAATGAAATACCAGTAAAATTGTTATTGACTAAAAAAAGGTCCCACTGTTAGTACAAAAAAAAATCAATTCCTCATCACGAAACTAATTAAATCATTCAAGAAAATTCCAATCTTTTTTACTTTTCTTTCTGAAGTGAAATTAAATTTATTTCTTGAAGCCGGTAGCTTTTCGCTTTGCGGAACTTAAGTAGCTAGTTGAATATTTACAATATATACTATTCGATTTATTGATTTACTTTCTGACCAAAACTCCAGCTCTGTATTTTGCACTCACCTGAGCAAGAGCAAATTCAGGTGTTGGCAAAAGAACAATCTAATCGGCAACTTAACGGTTCTACCGGTTTGGAAATGAAACAGTGGCATAAAAACTTAAATTTAAATTTAAAGGGGAGTTCTTTACATAACTAATTTTTATTAAACTTTTCTTCTATCTTGAGGTATTTGTAAATAATGTCGCTAGTCTTGATTTAACATACCTCGTCAAACTTCTTAGAAGGAATTTATATGGAGATTAAGATTGAGATTTCGAACTCAACATATGTATCTATGTTTGCAGTTGTAGACTAGGCGATTATAGTAGTACAAAAACTTAGTTGATTAGTGCCAAAAAAAATTCTCCCCAACTATGCGTTGAAATCAACTAAAATCGACTTAAAATTAATTACTCATTTGTTAACATTTTAAATTTAATGCAAACTGAAATTGAATTTATTGCTATACAAAAAAAGTAGTTTACTAATCGAAAGACCTAACTTAAGCTAACATGATATACATAAATCAATATATAAACTCAAAAAACGTTTGAAGTAAAATATAGATTGAAAAGAAATAAAATGCAATCAAAAACGATTTTGGTTGTATTTACATTGTGGCGTCATTTTTCATCACACTAAACATTAAAAACCTCTCATAATTTGAAGCAATAGAAGGTAACTTCTTTGGGGCACCAAGTCTAATCTGCACTAACGATGTCTAATCTATGGGAAAGTTTAAAATTTAATCGCTTTGAGAATTAAAAGTACCACTAAGGACACTTATATCAGATTCTATGGTAAAATATCTTTTTCCTTTTCTACTGCAGGAAAATTTTGAGAATTATGTAGTTGCAGAGAAGAAGAAAATAAAGTTCCTAAAGAAAAATACAGCAAATATATAGAAAGTAGATATATATTGGAACGATTTTCCGTCACCTCTTTTCAAGTTTTTTTTTTGTCGGAAAAACAAAAAGATACCCAAAGTACTTACATTTTCTAATTTCAATTATTTTACAGTTAAAAGCAAAATGAATTCCAATAGACTGCATAACATTAATGTTTCCAGCAAACAACTCGTCAAAACTGCCAGGTAAGTTGCTTGACAAGATATTTCAAGCAGTAGTCATTGACTTATTATTTAATTTAATTTTAATTTTAAATTTCTAACTAACACTAGAAGAGTACCATGGCACTAGATTTTCCAATAATGAGATTTCGGAGGCTTCACCCTTTGGGTAGACAAAAACCTTTTTGTAAGTTAATTTTGATTTGACTAAACTGTAATGCAATTATTGTGCTTTGTTATATTTTTCTAATTAACCCGAATGATTTAAATGAAATAAAAATTTTAATAATTTTTTTCGGCACATTCTTAATTTATGAGCAAATTTCAATGAAATTAAATAATTTCGCCTGATGAAATGAAGTAATAATCGACAAATTTGTTCTTCATAACCAAACTGGGCGATGGTGTTTGAAATATTAGCATTTCACTCAACTTGTCTAATGATTTTTACACTGCAATGTGAACATGGTTTTACGTATTTTTCAATTCGTATTATCATAAATTATATTTTAATTTTCCTTTAAATTTATAAACTCTTCCAAAAAAAATTTTGAAACTGTGGAAAAGGTTTCAAAAAAGGCTTAATGACAAGGTGATAAGTTAATTGATTAAGTTAAAGAGGATTGTAACGAATGAATGCACGATGCAGAGAAAGGTAGGTGACGACAAAAGCACTTTCGTTACTTCGTACTTGCCTCATTTGAAGGATTAACGTCATTAAAGTATTTAAAAAGTTGCTTCTTTCTGAGTTTTGTGTGATTTTTGCATTAAATGCAGTAAAAAAAAACCCCCCAAGTGTTGCCGTTGTGTGACGATAGGGGCAAATTTACCCTTTCTAGATGCCAACACCCTTTGATTCGACTTTTTGAAAATGTTGGTTTTTGAACCTTATGCAAAATTATGTGGGAGGTTTGCGGGATTTATTTTTGGAAATATTAATAAAACTAAGCTATTAAAGAATATTTCCTCCGGCAAAGATGAAAAAATGCGTCTTTTAATAGCTTTTTTTTCTCTCGAAAAAAAATGTGGTCTCGTATATTGTAACATTTGCATTTTAGATTGTCTTTGGTTTTGAAAAATTGATTTATTTGTAGAAAATGTTGCATGTTTACAACATATTACAGATAAATCCTCAGATTAATTCTTTCAATAGTATGGAAAAGCCACAAAATTGGCTCAATGACCCTTCTTTACGACTTTCTGCAAATTCTCAAGGGCAACACTGGCAGGGACAACTGTAACGTGTACGCTGGCAGCGTTGTTCTAGTACTTGGAACGAATGAATTTCGATTTAATTTAATAGCTAAATCTAGGTAATGGAATCTAAAATAAATTTATATAGCTAGAACGCAATTTTCAAAGCTAAACTAAAAAAGAAAAAAGTTAAATCCAGTTATTAAATCAAATAGCTAAACTGGCACACACTGCTGGATTGTATATCTATTTTCAGAAAGTTATTGATATTTTAAATCTCAAATTTTAATTTTTTACAAGGTAACGACGAAACTGATTGATACTACAAATTATAGCTGTATAACTGCACTACAAGAATTACGAATATACTCTTACTTTTAATATGTATACAGAATGTCGGGACGGCGCGAACGCCATTCCCGGCTACCAAAAATTACACGCACGAGTTATTCACATTAGGAATAATCGCAAAGGTCAACCCAATCGAATGTGCAATGATCAGGTCTCGCTCCGGAGGAATCGCCTTCATGATCACGGATAGCCTCTACGCCAGGTAAGTATGCCTTTCTTCGCTCATCCCACAGTTCTTAAGTGAAAAGTTACACTAAGTAGTTAAGAATTTAAGAGAAAGGGATAATAGCACATTTGATAATAAACGAAAAAAAATATTTCTTGCGCGTCACAACAAAGTGGTGGAAATGAAATGACCGACCGTCATGCAAGAAGCCAGGTAGGGGAGAGTCGATGTGAGCAAAAATATATCAGACCAGATTACGACAACGCCGGCAGCGTAAACGTCACAGCTGTTCATACCACAGGAATAGCGAGAAGAAAAGGAAGGTGATAACTGCATTTGGGCTTTTATTTTCGCTGCAACAGCTACAGCACAAAGCTCGGCACTTCACATTTATTTTTGTGTGTTTAGCTTTTTGTAAAAATCTCTAAAAACTCAGAAAAATCAACTTTGTGGTCAGAGTTGGAGGGCACCCCACAGAAATTTGGAGAGTCTCAAAAAATCTTTGGTTCGAGCAGCGTCTTCAATACCAATAAAAACTGAGCATGCTACTATTTGATCAATGGCTTAATCATTTGAGTTCTTGTGTGAAAGCCATTTCGAATAAAATTGTGTACATCGCTCATTTCAGATATGTATTATTAAATAAAATTAACTTTATTAAAAAATGTATTATAAATAGTTTAATTTTTATAACAACCTGAACTTGTAACAGATTTCATGGCAGGACAGTATATACATACATATATATAACGGGTGTTTTTTTTTTTACTGTTAGAACTTTCGATAGGGATAGCTGTCACTTGACAGCTGGTAAATGACATTTCGTTTTGACATTTCTGTTCAGTAAGCATTGACAAATCATCATGGAAGTAATGATGCCGCAACAACGTTTACAAATTGTGGAAATTTACTTTAAAAATCAGTGTTCACTTCGTGAATTTTATGGTCCACATAATCCTGCATCAGAGCAGCTTATTCGTCGAACTGTTGATAAATTTAGAACAACATTTACTCTACTCGATGAAAAACCAACAACAAGACAAAGAACTGTACATGCAGATGAAAATATTGGTGCTGTAAGTGATGGTGTTGGAGAAGATCCGAATTTGTCTATTCGCCGCCGTGCTCAACATGTTGGACTTTGTCCATCCACAACATGGAAATTTTTCAGTGGTTCAAAATTGGACTGATCGCATCCGATTCACCAAAGCTAGTCGTGGCGGACATATGCTAGAAATCGTTTTTAAATATTAAATGTCATGAAAATATCTTTCAAAACAAAAAACTTGGCATCATAGATACTTCATTTTTTATGTGTTTTATTTCAATTTAAAATTCTATCAGTCTGAAAAAATACACCCTTTATATATATATTTATCTCGGTTGCTTTATGCTGTTACAAACAACCGTTAGGGGAACAAAGTTGTAATACCCTCGGCACCACCACTGCGCTTCGATATAAAAATGGAACTCCAGAAGTGGTAGATATTATTTTTAATTTAAAAAACATGAACTATACAAAAATTTGCAGTAACAAAAAACTAATTAAAAATAATTGTGAGAAATAATTTTCAATTATATTTGTAGTATGTAAATGTGATTTAATACTTTCATATACAAGAGCAACTTACCGAGGCGGAAATGCACTGGTGGGAGACATAGTTACCTAAACATCCACACAATGAATAAGTTACCCCCACCCTACACGCTCAAAACAAAACCATACCCTGCTGTGGCTATAAAACCGTGGAATGTAAACGTTGTGGGTATGTAGAGTATGCCAATAAGTTAATTGGTTGAAGAGATAAAGCCACACAAATAAATATATATACATACACATACATACAAACATATAATACTAATATTATAGCAAGGAAAAGGCCAACCAGTCACTCAACCAAATCATTAAAAAGCGACATATTTTGCAGAGTTGACGTTGCAGGAACACAAAATGTCAGACATGCGCCCAAATAACGTCATGGCTAGCAAAACACAAAAGAAAATAGCAACAACACAAAAACAAATGAAACACAAAAGTTATTTATTTATTACTAACCAACCACTTGTTGCCTGAGCAGTTTGTTTTTACACAAACTCGATGTGGCTAAAAAATTAAAGACTTTATATGTAGGTATGCAATTGTGCGCGTGTGTGAAAAAATGTATAACACTTCCTTGAAACTTTTTGGATGATTGTTGGAGACGACAACAAAACCTGTTGCCATAGCAGACCATGGCCAAGAGCAGACGAAAAGCGCCGGTATTGGCAACAGCGACGAATGTTGTTATTAAGTCAATAAACGCGGTTTGCTGCAGATTTCTTGAATAGAGCAAATATGTAGTTAGTTACATTAGGAGCGCCGCAAAACCTACATTTTATTTATTTAAAAATCAAGTTAATATTCGAAGAAAAAAAACTCTTGCAAAATGAGCGCTGGTTCAAGAGCTTCTGGTTCGGATGATGAGCCTTTGGTGCCGGGAGATTTCGATGATGATTTCTATGCGAATTTAATGGACAAAGTACCTGAGGTAACACTGCCTGAATTTATTGCTACTATTTTTTTTTCATTCTTTTCAATCTAACTTCCGCCAATATCCCTCTCACTTATCTTTATAGATTACCAAAGCTCTGCGCCAAAAGGACACACACGATAATGCAGACAATGTCCAACGTATGGTTATTTGCTCCAATCGCTATAAATCAGATTTGCATATGGAGCAGCTGCATTGTCAGGAGCTCGACGAAGAGATACAACTTCTGAAAGATCGTTTGGATCATGTCAACAAATTGAGTAAAATGGATCAGGCAACTATAGCAGAGTTGCGGACAGTCATCGGTGCGTGCACAATAAATGCGAATAGTAAAAATTTCAATGAAACTTCTTTTTCTTTTTTTCTTGTTTAATTAGAGAGCGCTTGGATGCAAAAGGACGCAGCACAATCACGTGAACACCATGCCCAAGACGAAATGTTAAAGATGAGAGAAAAAATGGATACACTCGAGCAGATGGTGGAGCATTTGAGCGATAAGCGATCTGGTTTACAGAAGTAAGTCGGCTACTGGGATAAGAATGTCCTGTGGAAGTTTAGTCTGATGCCATGGGAGCTCCTAAGTGGGAATTCCACATATGCTGTCGAGTGTTCTACATAAGTTTGAGCTCGAAACGCATTCAACCCCTTTTCCACCTCCAAAGAGACTGCATGACTCCTTATTCGTAGATCCCATCGTAGTGGTCTTATGGTCAACGATTCATTGGTATCTCTACTTTGGCCCCTTTATTCGTCATTGAGAGTCTCAGATAGGTATGTTTTCTTCGTGCTCCGAGTACAAATATTCCGCAAACATGCTCCAGCGATTGTTCTTAGGATCATCCTGTAATCGAATTACCGGGTAATCCTATACGATTCTGCACGGTTCCACCTCTGGTTAGCAATAATATACTAAATTTTAGCATTTCTGCTTTTGAGCTCCAATCTCAGATCCGTCTGTAAAAGCAGTTAAAGCCTCCTAGAATCTGCCTCTTCCCTGAGACCGTCCATGCTGCTTGTCAATTTCGTGCAGGCCTTATGATTAACTCAAGTCTTCGAGAAAATATAGTCATTGGGCAGAGCTGTGAATGCAGGCGTCACGTCATTTTGGATGGAGTTGTCCCCGAACGGCCTTTCCTATCGGTAATAAATCGAAAGGAACGTTCAAAGCATCCGTTTGTTAGGATCTAAATCACCCACACACCAACTGCCTGGTTTCTTAACAACATAATTCTTAGTAAGGGCTAGCCACCAGATCAGCGCCTCATAGGAGAGTGTGGGTCGCGCAATAGATGGGTACATCCAGAGTACATTTTTTTGTTTTAGCCCCCTCTTTTTCCTAACATTATTTTAGCTGCATAGAGAGCTACCTCGCACGCTCTTCAATATTCCGCCTCCAATTAAGTCTGGCGTCTAGTAAACACGAAGGTATTATTTAATAAAATTGAGTAATTTTGTTTTACTTTTGAAAAACATCCTTTTCCCAGGACTCAAACGTTGAGAACAATAACTTCGCTTATATTTACGAGTATTTCTAAGTCGTCGGCGTAAGCCTTGATTCTCTAAGAACCGAGCTTTATCAGTAGTTTATTCCAAACCACGAGCCATAATAACGAGGCCTCTGAAGAACGGCACCCGCTCTATCCCCACTGTCAACACCGTTCTCGCTGTCAGTGAGTTTCTCTTTCCCAGATACTGCAGCTTGCTGCTCCGCACAGCCTCTGAAGGTGAGTATGAAGGCATTACAACTGCCCAGACTACATTTTGGAATAGATAGGTCCATTATGCCGCCTAGCTCTTATTTACTTTACATTTTATGTAATGCCCCTACGGTTTTAATTATTAAATTATTCTAAGCGGAACTTCGACTATAACTTGAAGTATTTCGCCTATTAAGTGCTCTAAGTACTTCAATTTATCCACGCAGGCGCGGTTTGATACAATGCCTGTTCTTTGGAATGTCCTATACCGTAAAATTTCAAGATCAGTGCGGTCTTTTGACCTCAACAGGTTTAGGAACATCCGTCGTTACCCTTCGAAGAACTATTAACATTCTCCCTTTAGATCACTGAGATCATGGGAAATTTGCATCGACCTAATCCGTTTGATCAACCTTCGTTTCCAGTGTGTTTGTGGTCTAGTAGTATTACATAGCGAGGTGAGTACTTATTGTGCAGACAAATTAAGAAAGCCCAAACATTACAAATAAAGGGGATATGTCGTTGACCATATCTTGCTTCGTTACTTACTTAAGTGGCGATATAATCGCTTAAACAATTTTGGCCGAACTTCTCCTACAATTTGTGGTGTGCGTGTTGATGTTGTAACACAAATTGAAGGACCTGATATTTTACGCCGACTCCGAACGTAAAAATGTGTTTTGTGAGAAGTGTTTTTCATAGCAGAAATACACTCGGCGGTTTGCCATTGTCTGCCAAGGGGCGACTGCAATTAGAAAAAACTGTTTCTTTCCCCGGCCAGGATTCGAACCCGAGGCCCACTAAATGAAGCGCGCATACACTACACACTCGGCTACGGTGGCCGCCGTGCTTTGTTAGTCATATCTTTAGATCCCAGTAAAACTCACTCGGAGCTATCATTGAGTCATTGACGATCATCTTTATGTCTCACAAAGGATAGCCGCTCAACTCATAACAGCTTATTTCCATCAGTTTTCGTTTATGTGGATTTAACTCAAAAACAAAATTTTTAAGTTATGCGTTAAGCAGAAAATTTCAACACCCCCCTCATTCTTCCAAAGCAAACGTGACGAGCAAAAGGAGCGTGAAAAACTCAACAATGAAATACGTGAGCTTAATAAACGTCTACAAATACAACGTCTCTATACCGCCGAAGTGGAAGCAATGACACAAACCCTGGAGGAGAAGAATAAAGCTATGGTCAAAATGCTTGATGTAAAGTGAAATATCTAACTTCTATTTGGGAAGATATTCTTTTCAAGTAGCATTCGTTTCTCAATTATATTTTTCAGGAAACCTCCAATGAAGCGTACAACAACCGTAAGCGCTTGGATTCGCTCGAAAAAGAACTCGCACAGACGCGCAGCGAAGAGGTCAAAGCCAAGGAAAAGATTCAACAAATCAAAGTACACAATGACCAGTTGATCAAATTGAAAGTGCGGCATAATCTGCAAATACTCTCGCTAAAAACAAATCTTGAGCATCTGCATACCCAGCATAACACCACAACCAACAAGTTAGCTAAAACTGTCGTGGAACTGGAATATGCGACACAGGAACGCGATGAGAACAAACGAGCGCTAACGCAACGCATCAGCTTGTTAAAGGTGAGTGAGTAGTGGAGATTACAAAAAAGTTGCATCACTCCCACCGTTCCTCCAACAGAAAATCTCGTCCAATTTGATCATACCAGAACTCATTTAACTTTTCATGATTGATATCAGAATTTGATTCGATCTAATTAGCTTCTGGTGTGGTGGAATTGGACGAAAATTCTCGTCACAGGAAACGAAACGGCATGCAAATTTTTTTTAATCCACGTACTTTGATTGAATACTAGAAAAATTTCCTTGCAGATGCGGGAGGATGAAATTATCAAACTGAAGCGCGAGAATGCGAAACTCGTCAAATCGGAGGAGAACACATCGCGTAAATACGCTACGCTAAATGACGCACGCGCTAAGGCGGAAGAGGATAATGCTCGGTTGAAGTAAGTATTGGCTTTTACGTTTCAAAACCACGATTTACCATCAGGGAGTGAAAAAAGTCATTATTTGCTATTTTTATGATAAAAATAATTAAAAAGAATTCGTTCATAACAAAATTCGAATAAGTATATTAAACCTATGAACCAAATCTGACCTTATTTTTAATTACAAAATTTTATTGTTTTAAATCATTGCATAGTCGTTCTTTTGTGATTTTTATTTTTTCGATAACAAGTGATCGATATTTTGCGATTTTTGTTTTTTCGATCAAGTTTGGTCGTTACTTTTTAATTGTTATTGTTTCGATTACACTAGATCGATACTTTTTGATTTTTATGTTTTCGATCAAATATAATCGTTGTTCTTGGATTTAAATTTGGCCGATCGAATTTTATTGATATTTTTTATATTTTTTTCGATCATAAAACATATTATTGCCATCGTCAGCAAATTGGTTTGCATTTATTGTGGTCGAAAATTTTCAAATATCATAACGATTATTTTTTATCGAATAAATAAAAATCACAAAATATCGATCAAATTTCTCCGAAAACATAAAAATTCAAAAAATCATAGTCGTTTTTGCCCCTGCTTACCCCAGAACGCAGCTGAGTACACAGGACAAAGAATTGGAATCGATGCGCCGCATTGTACATCAATTCGAAAAGAACAATGAGCATCTCACTAAGGAACGGAACACGCTGAAACGGAATTTGTATGTCGAGCACCAAACTGCCGAAGAAACCGATGACCAGTTTCAGGAATCACAACATGCGATTAAATCACTACAAGAGACAGTATTTGCCATGGAAATGCGACAGAAGAAAATGCAGGAGGACCACGCGAAATTGAAGAAAGAGAAGGCCAAAAAAGTGGATGAGTTACAAGTTTTGATGGATAAAATCGATGCGTTACAAAGTGAGTGTTAATACACCAATTGATTTACATATAAAATGCAATTTCACGCATAACTTGTTTTTCGTGCCAATTCGCAGATGAAATACAACTCAAAGAAAACTATGAGATTGAGCTAAAGCGCACAATAAGCGACCTCGAGCAAAAGGCTAATAACCTACAACGCCAACACGATGCGCTTTTGAATGAGAAAAACAGTTTTGTTCGAAACCTGCAGTCCTCTGACGAGAAGCATGTTAAGTTGGAACAACAGATCGTCAAGCTGCAGGAGAACATCGAGAGCTATAAAAACAAGGTCTCGTTTCGAGATAGCGAGATCGGTCGGCTGCAGCTGCAAATCGATAAGCTGGAGAAAGGACGGCGCCTGTTAAAGACTGAGCTGCGCTATTCCCAGCTGGCACATCAGCATACACGTTGTGAGTTGCAGGAGCGCAAGAAAGAGTGCGATAAGAGTACCAAATCGCTGCAGGTTAGTAAGCCTCAATCACCCACCACGACTAGTCCAACTAGTCTTTGCCTAAACACTCATGTCATTTTTCTACCTGTTTACATTCCTAGGACGACAATCAAAAGTTAGCGCAACTCAAACGTGAACTGGATCATCTCAGAGATGAAAAGAATACCGTCGCGGTGGCGCTAACAAAATGCAACGATGAATATGCAAAATTAAAAGATCAACTGCAAACATTGCAAACGGCTTATGATCAGACTGAGAAGCGATATGCGCTGGCACAAGAGGATATGCGACTAATGCGCGTTGAGATCAAAAATCTGCGCACGGAACGTAATGTGATGCGCAAAGATCGTGAAAATGCGGCGGATTTGCGACAAGAATTGCTACAAATGCACAGACTGCTCAATCAGGAGCGCATCAAAGCGCGTGCCATGCAAGAGGAGATGATTACACCGATGAATGTGCACCGCTGGCGCAGCCTCAAAGGGCGTGATCCGGAGAAAATGGATCTGATACTGCGATTGCAAACGTTGCGCAAGTAAGTGAGAAAAGTTAGGAGTGAGTGGGAGAAAACGTTGACACTCTTTCTTACAATTGCAGGCAAATTCTACAGCAAAATGTCTCAGCGCTGCAGCATGAGCAGGCGCTCGAAGAATCGCAGCGGCTGTACGAGGCGCTCAAGGAGTTCATGCTAAAGCTGCCGAGTCACAAAGTGCGCGCTGAGTTGAACAATGTAAAGGTAAGTATACTGTGTGTGGAGTCAGAACTAGTAGTATCTTAAGCTATAGCCACATGTGCACGTATTTTCTTTCAGGCAACTTTGTTCGGCAAAGAGCGTAAACTGAAAGCACTTATGGCTGAGCTGCATGTTAAGGAATTAGACGAGAAGAGTAATTCGCAAAAGTTAGACGAATTTAAAGTTCGTCTCACCGATGCCAAATCGCAGCTTAACCAGGAGCGTAGACAGAAACAAAAACTACTCGAAGAACATCAACTGTTGGTACAAATGCAAGCGCAATGTTTCTCAGCACCGCCAAATATGCAACGCACATTAGGCGCCGGCTTCAAACTTATCGGTGGCATTTAAATGCTGAATGTAGTAGAGTGACAAGGAATTTTAACATTATGTGCTTTTAAAAACATCTAGCTGGCAACAGCAACTGTCAAATACCATGCCATATGGAATTCCTATGTATAATCACCGGCTGATTCAGAAAACAACAAGTTTTCGGAATATTTGCAATTTACCGTCATGCATCTAAAAGAAATTTTGTTCATGCCCTATATAGAAGAAAATGAGAAACGCTGTCAGCAAATAAAAATGATTAGAAAAAATCAGCGCTTCTGGAGTTGGGTACAAAAAAGCATACTGGAATTTTGTTTTTTTGATTTGTTGAGCATTTTTCAATTTTGTATACAACTTTAATTTACATACATATATGGTTTATGTTACAAAATGAACTATATTTTTATTACAAAAAACTAGAAAACACGGCAGATGTTGTCCTGCCTATATTTATTTATTAATTACCTTTTGCGTATTTAACCATAAACCGCAGTTTACGTCACATATAGCAGCTGGCAACCCTCTCAGATTAATCTAATTCGGCTTTTCAAGCGGTTGGCAACCCTCATACAGTTAGGTGTGAACCTTCTGGCCTAGTCGGAACGCTTGGTTCCCATATTATAATATTTCTTCTGTCTGCTTTGATTGCCTCGACGGGCCGTCCAGAGTGGGGTCGTCTTCAATCGATTCTCGCCGACGTTCTTTAAACAACCCAAGCCATTTATAAGTCATTGATTTACCAGAGCATTATTCACCATAAACGATTTCCATTTCATTCAAAAATCTATGCATTTTGTCCATGCGATTTCGATTCTTTCCATTGCTTAAGTTTACTTCCGGATCGACTTGTTTAACAGGCGGCTATTCGTAAAGGAATGAGGCAATAGGGTTGAAACTTGATTTATATACCAATAACTAGTCTCCATTTAGTGTGACACTTAGACATCATCTCTCCCATTACCCGTATATATTGGCATTTCGCGATTTCTGTGTTTTGATTACTCACGATTTTTTTATTTTCCATCGATTTTCTTCATAATAAGCTGCATTTTTTTGTTAAAGAAGACCAGGCTTTAATACGAATGAACATATTTTACAAAAATTGTCCTTGAAGCACAGGAAATATTAAACAATTTCGCTTGAACTGTCAGGCTGGTCCAATTTTACTACCCTTCATTTCCTATACGAGTAACTCGTAAAACGATTGTCCAACTGGTTCGTAAGATATGTATACCTACACTGAATAAAGAGAGGTATTCTTAAAAAATACTAGTAATAAGGAAATACGAAAGAATAAATTTGATACTTTTACATCTTTATTCTGCTATGAATTAATTGTGGTATCTTAGATTTGCTTCGGATAACAGCAAGACACATTAAACAGGTAGCAGAAAAAATTCAACCCGGTCGTGTATTAGTTTCGAATGAAGAAATCAACCCGGTTACTGCTACGTGTTTAATAAGCCTTAGATGAAAGCATTTCACAAAGAATGGGCAATTCGTTTTGTTACAGAGATGTTGAAAATAAAAGTCAGTTGCATATTTCCAGCATCTCGGTAAAAATTTGATTACCCATTGCATTACAAAGAACCATTCTCTCCACATATCTAGCATACATATTACCAGAACATTGTATTCATTACTACTCGTCTATTAATAAATTTTGAATATACACTCTTATAAGATATATTATACGTCTTATTATCTTTGGAGACGCGACTTTCATGTAAGTATGTTAATGTTTTTTGTAGAACCAGATTTCTACTTAAAAAAAAAAAAAAAAAAAACAGAAAGGAGCTGATCGGCTTAGAATCCTATACAGTCAAGCCCGTCTTCAGCTCCTGCATATCTTGACTGGGATCACTAGTCTCTACAAAAATACCCTCCATGTAATTCTCTTGGCTTGAATAGACAAATGGCACAACAGCGCTGGAAATTGCTGACTGTGTTGGCTGTGTATTGCTATGTTCTTCACAATTTTGCTTCTGCTTCGCTTTCTTCAGCGTCTCTTTGAATTCTTCAATGATGCACTCGCGCGCTTTCAATTCAATTTGATTTATCGATAACTCAGCGCTTAGTGCTTTCAATTTTTTTAGCTGTGAACGATTCATGCGCTGGGGAGAGAGAAACAAGAAAGTAATTTGTAAGAGTGTTTAGATGTAGTTGGAAGAGAATTCATTCACCTGTGTCACCACAAGCTTTTGCTTAACATCTGTTGTTGGCAGATTTTCAACTACACGCTTCAATGAATCACATACACGATGTGTCTCATCTAGCTTTTGCTCCAGCTTCTCTTTGTGTATTTCTTGCTTCAGATTTCGCCTAAAAGCAACATTGGTTGGTATTACACATACATATATGAATACATATAATGAATATTATAACTAATTTCTGTAAGATGTGGCATATATTAAAGATAAATGGATATCCCTCATACTTAGTTAGAAGTTGTGTTGGTTACATGGGCACTACCCTTATAACCGACAAAGGAAGTTGAAAAGCTAACAGTAATGTCATAAGGCTTGATTTGGTCACTGAAAACTTCTCAACTCTTGTCCCTCAAGTTTCAGGAAACTACTGAGTGGGAAAAACCAGTCTTGAATCTCTATCCAGCTTGACGGCTATCTATGGTCAGGTTAGGTTAGGTTAAACGGGCTGCTCTCGAAATAAATTCACTCGGTGGCCACAGGACCCGTTATGATGCTAAGAATGGGATCCGTTTACCATCTCGATCTTTTAAAAAATGGCCTAGTCTCCGAAAAAATGACCCCACAGAAATTAGTAGCACATTTCTCGTAGGGCACTCCTCATCATTATACGGGGCTTCAAACGTGGCGATCATGTGGGCGATGGGCAGTTAGTATTTCAGTGAGAAGCTTGACATTCGGCTTGGAAAATCACAATAGACCCCGTGTTTTTTGCTCATTGAGTGAAGGCGCTATCGTGCATGTGTCTAGATTGATCTATCTACTGTGGAAAGCTGTTCTAGCCTCTTCCTTAACTTGCGAGAGCAGGAATCTCAACGAGGGTTGTATGCTGCAGCCGGGCTCCCACAGTCTTGCCTCGGCTCGTCTTCTAGCACACTCGTCCGCTTCCTTGTTTCCAGACACACCAGTCCGGGATTAAGTATCAGTTGGGAGTGTGTTGTCGAAGAGTTTACATAGGTTTTCGGTAGAGATCCTCCTGACTGCCGCCTAACCGCATGCAGCAAAGGCAAGCTTTGAAGGACCAAAGTCCAACCGCTGCATCAATCTGCAAGTCTGTACGCTTCCCTCAATGAGAGTTGTTGGGTGAAAACTGTAAATCCTGTTCCTATATCCATTTTAGAGCCATCCGAAATGATTGGAATATCATCTCAAGTTTAGTGCTGTGTCAGATTTCCAGTCACTTCTTTTGCGGGAGTGAACCTTGGCGCTAATTCGAGCTCGGTGATCTGATAGTCACGTCGTTCTTGTTTCACCCGCACTCATTTTACGATAGAGGCATGACTCCTGTCTGTGGACCACAGCCTGTTAGATACCCTAAGTCTTAGAGCGCTCTTGGCTGTATCTCAAATAAATGTCTATGATTGTAAATCCAGGAAAGTCTCCGCCGCTTGAGGCATCGAGTGTACCGCTCTCATTTCATATAGACATTTCTTCAACGTTTTACCTTTCCTCCATTCTTTTACCTTTTCCAAACTGAGCTGATAGGATTTGAGAGAATCCTCCCTCACACCAGACCAGTGCATCAGAAGTTAGAATGGGCCTTGTAACCTCTATTTATATCCAACGAATAATGTCCGGCTGCGGACCCCAGTCTTTACCAATTGTACTATTGGAGAAATAAGAGCGTTAAGTGCCATTCTTCTCCGCTCTTCAAGGTTTCTTTTCAAGGATAATTCAGCTTGACAGCTATTAATACTGGTGCTAAAAATTACAAAAATAGGTAGTTGAATCCACTTGCAGGAAGTTGCACTCAACCTCACTTTTCAAGACAGCGTTGACTAAGCCGAGCCCATAATATGGCTGATTAATACTTCTCTCATTTTACTCGGCTAGTAACACACCTCTTTGAGAACAGCTATCGAGACTGTTATGGCAAGGACTCAAGCTTCAAGTAACGAGGAAATATAAGGTGGTCCACGTGAGGGACGACGCCGCAGATTTGTCCTGAATATGGCAAAGAACCATCATCTCAACCCCCTAGAACGTCCTCTCCTTAGGCAACTGGCTGGTATAGTCAATCTGCATAATGGGATATAACAAAAAAGTTGCATGGCGTTTCGTTTCCTGTGGCAAGAATTTCCGTTAAATTTCATCACATCAACAACCAATTGGATCAAATCAGATTCTAATATCAATCAGCAAAAGTGAAATTAGTTCTAGTATGGTGAAATTGGACAAGATTTTCTGTTAGAGGAACTGTGAGAGTGATGCAACTTTTTTATAATCTACGTTCTTTGTATTAACTATATGTTTGCCAATGACCTTATAGCCTCCCTATGCTCTAACTATCTTAGGCAACCAAGTATAGAGATTCGGATATAAATGACCTGAAGGTCCACAGTACGTCTTCGTTTGGTTTACCATGTATTTGGTATCTGACAACGCAAGCATAACTTCATGTCGAGAAACTCAATACCTTACCTCTGCAACATCTGCACCTTTTCCAACAACTGATAGCGACTCGGATCTTCACCCTTCAGTATGCGCCAACGATGCACGCCAGTTGGAGTTTTCGCATCCTCTGTGAGTGCACGCACCTTAATGCGCTCCTGATTCAATGAACGCTGCAATCTTATAATTTCTTCACGCATATCTGCTGTACTTTTAATGGCACGCGTCAAACAATCACGTTCTGTTTGCAAATTGGTTATCTCCATTTTTAGCAAACGTATATCTTCAACGCGTTGATTGTATTGGGTTTGTCCTGTAAGAAATGTGGGAATGAAAGAAATATAGCTGGAAACTACAGTACAGTAAGACAGTACAGCAAGTATTTGCAACTACAGACCTTGGTCCAAAGCTGTTTGCGTATTGCAGAGTTTATCGCGCAACACTACGATTTCATCATTACGTCGCACCATTTGCAAGCCGATCAGATTCTTCTCCTTAAGTGTCTCGTCCAGATCCTGCGACATTTTCATGAACTTCAACTCATCTTCGTGTATGGTTTTCAGGAGATTCTCATTTTTGGTTTTCATCTCACGCAAGTCGCGACGCACACTCGCCAATAGATTCTCCTTATTCTTCAATTCAGATTGTAGCTCCTTCTTGTCATTATTCAAGCGCTCTATTTGCAGATTTAGATTGGATATCTTGTTTTGGTTGGCCATAATTTCTGCGGTAAGTTGTAAAGTTTGATGATTCGTTTTCTAATTAAAAATAGAACATGGCTATAACTCATGAATGTACAGACTTTAGTTTGCAAAAATTTTTTCTCTATGACCGATCAATGGCCTGATATTTACTCATGCCATTTTGCACAATATTGATTTTTTTCTTACCGTTTGCAGTACACGGAAGTTATCGCGCTCCTGCGTGCATGTTTCCAAATTTCGCCTAAGCACCATTTTTTCTGAGTGCGCTGCCTCCAATTGTTTTTTAACGTTGATCAATGCTAAGTGTTTTTGTTGTAATTTTTCGCTGAGATCCGTAACCTGGTTCGATTTCAATTGAATTTGTTCTTAAAGAAAAGAAGAGACGAATTTTTGAAGGATATATGGATCTAACTATAAATTTTGTACCAAAATCTACATAATTATTTTGTTGAATCGACTTTTGCTCTATTTTGTTGACAATAATATTTGTAAATCGTTGACGGTTTTTGAATTTGTTTTTAATCCTCAAGTAGTAGACCAAACATTTTCGACCCTTGCAGAAATTCTCATCACTATCTATTCATTGCGATCATTTCAATCGTATCGGATTTTTTATGAACCTATGAACTCAGCTGTTTCCTTAAGGGCGTCAACCCACCTTGAAATACACTGCAGTGATCTGGTAGACAAAATGTTGTCTCAGATAGAGTGCTTGGCAGTACACTCCACTCCAAGCTTCAATCCATCCGTGATCATGTTCACATATCAGGTCTGGGAAAGACTCACTGACCCGTTGTAGTCGAGATGAAGTCGAAGCTTTGTAATATCCTTGAAAGAGCATTAGCCGAGTTCAAAATATTTTTAATATCCCGCAGCCTGACCGCGACTAGAGCTGCAACATTTTATATTCAATATAACGTTGCGACCTCGTGGTCCGAGGGACACCGCTAATTCCAATAAGAGCCGATTTATTGGAACCATTTCCAGGCTACCTGGTCATATAATACCTCTAGGCGAAAGGCTCCATCACAAGGAGTGCCTTTTTTGACCCTTTCTCAATATTCAGTTTCAGGAAAAGCTTCCTATCCATTATTACTCTTAGACACTTAACCCTATCCGAAAATATAAGAAGAAGCTGAGCTGAATCTTTTACTTCCTGGTTAATAGAATGAGCTCCATTTTCCAGGGTTTAGCTCACAGTTCTGAGACCAGCATTTAGCCACGCTTAGATATCCTTGCATTAGCTCACACCTTACCTCTGACAATGAGCGCCAAGTCGTCCGCATATGTATGTAATAACTTGGGAGACTTCTCGCTCTAGTCGCAGCAGCAGGTCATTGAGCACAACAACCCAAAAATAGCTTTCCCTTGCCCCTTTCACGCTTTGTTCTTATCGAGGAAGGCGCCCAGCTTAAAGTACTTACAATCGAGAGATTCATTTAAGGACTTCACGAGGGTATGCAAGGCAGATTCCACTGAACATCCCATACAGTACCTACGCATGTTGTGAAACCGAAATCCTATTTATAATATGCAGATCATCAGTCTTTCAAGCGTTATCAAGATAAACGATGGGAATCAGATAAGCTTACAGTCCTTAGGTGTGGTATGGGAGCTTTTAGCCGCCTTCAGTATAAATACTACCCTAACCTCTCTACAGCTCTTGGAAATGTATCCCCTACGTAAGCACGGCGCTTAACCTCGATAACATTTTGCAACTGCGTGGGTATTATACTGTCGGATCCTGGTGATTTGAAAGGCTAAATAATTAATCGGCCCCACCAGGCAACTGATCACAAAGAGTTTTTCGCGATTCCAAAACAATAACTGTTTGAAAACTTTATGTACCAAAGGGTGTACCGAAATCATTACTTTGAGGTTCAAAACCAAAAAATTAAGTACGTAATTGTTCAGCACCGGTTAATTTTTTTGTTTTTTTTTTTTTGAAGAACAACAACACTTACCTTGTTGGTATTCAATGCGTTCGTGAAGCGTTTCAACCTCCTGCGCCATTTCATCGCGTTCTTTCTCTGACTTCGAGACGTTTATCCGCGCTTCGTCGAGTTTCACATTCAATTTATTTATATCCATTTGCAGTCCGTCGATATTGATTGACTGCATCATAATGGTGTGTTTGAGATCAGCTATCTGATTGTTTAATTTAACGATGTCACTGCGCAATGCATCGCGTTCATGTTGCATATTCTCCTTAAGACGGCGTAGTTCGTCGAATTTATAAGTGGAATTAAGCAGATCCTTCTCCAGTGCATTGATTTGGTTTCTAAATTTAAAAACAAAAAACCCCAGATAAGTAATGATAAATCTTCAAAGAAAATGGACAAGGTGCACTCACTTTAGGCGCGTAATATCTTCACTCAGCGTGTGATTCAGCCGATTCAATTTGTACAATTTGGATGAGATGGAGCTGTGATCTTGTATGGTTTTCTTGTATTTTTTGGTTAGCTGATTTATCGTATTGGCCTTTACTTTATCCTCCAAACGAAGCGCCCTAATCAGCTCCTCATTTTCACGCTGATCTTTGCGTAGTTCGGTTATCTCTTCATCATTCTTTAGCAACTGTCTATTGTTTATTGTATTATCATTGCGCAATTTCTCCAATGTATGCTTCTGCTGATCATAATCGGCTATCTTTTTTGCTAACTTTTTTTGCGTTTCCATTAACTGACCGTAGAAAATAGATGATTAAAAATCGTGCAGGTAGAAAACGCAAGTAGAGCTTACCTCACGATTCACAGCGTCTAACCTCAAAGCCGTACGTGAATTAATATCCTTTTGATCATCTAAGTTGTTTTGCAGACTTCGAACTTTAACTTCGAAATTGCCCTTCTCCGTTTCGAGCATGCGAACTTGTGTATTCATCTTTGATAAGTTTTCTTCATTATTTTTATTTATATACTCTAGGGATTCAGAGTAGTATCGTTGGAATTGCAAACGTTTCTCAAGATCAATAACTTCCCCGTTGAGACGATCACGTTCGCGTAAAATAATATTTTTGTACTTTGCTAAATGACCGAATCTGAGAGAATAATGAAATAGTTCTATATCTTTTGGGAATAGACAGTTAGATAAGGAGTTTTAAGCTAAACATTAGTAACTTGTCAACTCTACTTAAAGTTAAACAGCCATATTATGGTTGGTGTCGCCAACGTTTGGCAGTTGTTCATTTCTATTGGAATATTTTGTTTGCAATTAACATATATAACGGACATGTTCTCTCCGATGCTATAACTATTTTAATGCTACTTCAACTACAAAACTATTTCTGAAATACCAAACAACTTTATCTAATCGCCGGTTCAAAAAAATTTATTTTGTTTCATTTTTCCTGTTAGTGCTCCTCTAAAGTAGCAAGAGTTGTGCCCCTTCCAAAATGCTCGCAATTGTAATTTTCCCTGTTTAAATTGCTACTTCATAGCCAACATTTATCGATAACGACTGTACGAATACCGATTTTGACAAATCGTCATCGTTTACTGTCGACGACACCAACCGTAACACGACGTCATACGAATATTTTGCCTTATAACAAAGAGCAACCCAATCGCACTCTTTGCCGAATGAGCCGTCGTCGAGGCACTCAAGCTTGTGCTATAAATAACAGAGCCCAATAGTCGACGTATCTGCGATTTCCTATGAATTCCAGTATAGTTTGTGCAGTTCACTAAGTTTTGAGTTGGGAGAGAAGATTTTTCTTAGGATCGTTTGAGTCACCGATAATTGACTCAACTTATCCTTTCAAAATTATATCCATTATGCATTGAGAGATCTAACAAAGCCTGAAGAAACCGCAAAAGAATGGAATTCGGTATTTTTTAAGTTTGCGCAATAAATTAGTACAAATTATATTAACCATCCGCTGTTCATCTAAAACTTCAAAGTTGTCTCTTTATCTAAGCCGTTTTTTTCAGATCACACTCTCCGCAACTTACTCTGATGTATCGTCCTGTTTCTTTGTCTCCTTGCTCTCGATTCCCTCGCATTTTACCATCACTTCCTGCAAACGTTCCTGCGTATCCTGTTCGCGCAGTAACGATGCATCGCTCTCCATCCAAGCTTTGCCTAATCAGCCAAAATATATCGTTATTTGTCGTCCAAATAAGCAACAGACTTACTCAGCGCTTCTCTCAGCCGATCCATAGCCTCCTCAGAATTAGCAGTCAGCTCCAAAGCCAAGCGCAACTTGTTCTCGGCGCGTATCACTTGCGGTCGCAGCACGGCTGTCTCTTTCACCTCATCGGCATAGCGACGATGTAAATTGAATATTATGTCCACATATTTTTTGATTTTCGATGCTTCATAAAAGCGATTTGCCTCCATGAGCTTTTGTATGGTCTATGGGAAGCAGGAGAGAGAGAGAAAGTAAATTGAGCCTAGAGATGCTCATCACGGGCTTAGCATATGCGCCTAGTCACCTGGTTGGCTGCCGAAAAGAAGTCATCGTTTAGATCGTCCAGCAAATCTAACTCGCGCTCATTTATAGAAGGATCTGATAATTGTATTTGGGGCTCTGGTTCCGGCTCTTTTACGGGTTCCTTTTTCTTTTTACCCTTTCCTTTGCCCTTTTTCGGTGGCATTTTGCTTCAAATCTCTCTGAAAATTTTTTCAACTAATATACTGCAGTTATTTTTGCAGTACGCAAAATAACTTCGCGAAGGTACAATTATTTTTTTGTGTGCACGTTTTTTACTTTAAAACTGCTTGATATTTGTATGGAAACGTTTTTCTTCAAAAATATAAATTTTCTGTTTTTGAAATTTGTTCGATCAGAAGTGATTGAGTGGAAACCCCATTGTCAAATCAAAGATCTGGTGCAGGGGAATTTTGTGGAAAAGTCGATGAAATGTAGAAGGGAGCAAATACATAGTAACTTATTAATTATGCGGCACGGAGAGGATGGAGGGTGTAGTCGGCTTCGATCGGCTTTGGCCGGCTACATGTACAGAACATCGTCTCCAATAACGCTAGACGTGCTCACTTCTGTGCTGAACGTTGCGAAGTAAAAGTGCGTGGGGGAAATTGACTCTACTTTTTTATATTAATTGTGAAGACGGAATATGGGATATTGTCAGACATTTGATTTATTATTATTTTTCTTTTTTCCGACAAAATGGCAACAGATGACAATAAAAGGTAATCGTCAATTCTTGATCTTCTGATTTTTTGATCGTCTCCTTGGCGATTTATGCTTAATAAATTAAATAATTTATATTATACATATCATGCAATATTGTACTTATGAGCTGTAACGCCTTTTCCTGAAACTAAAAGCACATCCGACGTATTGTTCCTCGATCGCATATTCCCATGATGCAATTATAGAAGTCTGAATAACCTGGCAGTTGTCTCACTGCCTTAGCCTGTGTTTCTTATTCTGTGTTTCTTTATTTTTTTGTAAATAAATCTAATAAAATACCATTTACCATGGATCTTCTTCCCCAAATACAGACCTTAGCAAACATGGCCATTTACATTCAAAATCCAATATCGCATGGGCGACAGACGATGTTACCTGCTCGGAAGGGAAACCTTCTGAGCAACAGGTCGTTAAGAAAGTTTTACCATTACCTTATGGAAAGGTATACATTCCAATATATCCTGACGTACCGGTTGAATCAGGGTGTAGATGAACTTTTTTTTTTTTGAATTTGCCCCCAACGCACCTCTGAAGGCATCTTTATAAACTAACGAACGGGATCCGAATTTACACCATACAACCGCTGGATCCGATAGGCCATAAACATCATTTATCTGGACACAATCACCACCTTCTGAAGCCCTCGCCAAGTGAATGCTGCTTCGATCAGTTTAAACACAATGTTTCGTAGTCACGGTGATTATGAAATCAACTCTAAAGTTTTTTTTTTTTGCAATATCGGACCAGAAATACGGATTTTCTATTATAGCGCCATCTAGCGTATCCACTTTGCGTAAAAGTAATTTTTATTACACCAGTACCATACCGTTCTAATATCATCAATATCAGATCATAAATACGCGTATATATTTTCCGCAAAAGTATTTCTCGTCGTACTCCCCTAATACGATCCTAATTTCTTCAAAATTGGATCATAAATGCGGATTTTTTGATTAACTCACCTCTAGCGTCACCTAGCGCATTTATTTTCATATACATATTTAAAAAGGAGATTAGTTAATGGATAAGAAATATTTTGGCTTAAAAATTAATTCGAGAGACGGCGCTGGAGTCGAGATATTTCCAAAAATAATATTTGTTGGCTTATTTACTTCGTAAACGTAACTACCTGATTTACTTTGTTTTTCTTTTTTGTTTTTGTTCTATATATTGTGGCTGTGTCGCTGATTAAATCTTCACCTTCCCTCGTGTTATGTTTGATATTCGAATTTTGTAGGTTTTACCGAAAAACTGAGATAGTTTATAAGAATGATTTTTTAAGTACCTCGGCGGGTGCAGGTAAATAGTGATAATCACATTTAGCCCTTCTAGACACGGTAATTTTAGAGAAAAGAATAGTTATGCAATAAACGCATTGATATACATATAGTCATCGAAGGGATATTAGTTACTATTTGCCTCGGCTGGCGCAGGGCAAGAGTATTTTCCTTCGAAATGCTTACTATGGATTTTGAAGTACCTCGATTGACGCGGGCAAAGAGTGATTAATTACCACGATTTGTCCTTTGAGCACCAGTGATTTCGACAAAATGTATAGTTATACAGTAATCGTGTAAATATTTAGTCACCCAAGAATAATCAATTGACGTTTATTCCTCGGCACAAATCGTTTTAAAGTAATACAGATGCATACACAGTTGCGTCAATTAGTTATACAACCTGGGATGGCGTAATTGCTGCAACCTTCTATTCGCTTAAAACCGCAGTAGACCACATGACATCAGATAATCACAAAACTATAATCAGAGCGGATAAGACACACGTGGTTGCAACACGCAAAACGTTGCCAAACTACAACAATTGAATCCAATTAAAAACTGCTTGCTGAGCAGGTTGTTATGATCCTTTACAGGGAGCAAACACGTCTCCTGATGGTGGTGTTCCTCACGCAACATCAGAAGACATCCCGTTGCAGTCCGGAGTGCGATGTTTTGACAGGTCTGAAGCTTCGTTCACTATGCCCCACTGATCCTCGGCGTCCAAATTGGAGCAGCATAGTTTACAATCGGCCGACCAATTGCCTTGTATCTTACCAACAACGTTTCTTTGTCTTTGCCCCAAGTGCTGCCGGCGAGAGGCTTGAGGACCTTGTTGCGGGTACGTACTTTGTTGCCGATTGGGGCTGTGTGCGTTGAAAAGGAGAGCAGGCTATGAAGGAAGGAAACTCCCAGGATCCTCGGGTGGTTAACTATTGGGATGGGAGTACCATCAACATTAATTTTGAACAGGGTCGCCGAGGACTTAGTAGCGGATAAGGTCATATTCCTTTCAGAGAAGAAGTGAGCAAGATCGGAGAGATAAATGTTCACCTTTGAGCACATGTCATCAATTGCATTGCCGGTAACCATTATCGAGCAGTTACCAGCATACGAGACGATGGTGACTGCCTCTGGCGGTTGAGGGAGCTTAGAGAGGTAGAAATTAAACAGCATCGGGGAGAGGACGCCACCGTTTCGGTCCCTATGGGAGACGGTTCTCTCACAAGGTCGGTTACGGTTTAGGCCGCATTTCCCCTGCGTGTTTATGACGTCGCTGCAACAATAACAACTGTGAATACAAAAATAAAAGGGAATGGAGAGAAATTAGACTATAAGCTTAATTTGTTTAATTAACGTACATTCCCTAATACAAACCTGGCCTCAAGTTCTATAAATTATACAAAAAACATCTTCATTTTCCCCAATATTGTGTGTATGATGCATGTATATATGTATACTTATTTATTTATTTTTTAACAATTTAATTTTTGCGATTCACCAGCATACAATATAAAATGTTGGTAATCGATAGTTTTTGCGCTTATGTTAAACAAATATCTGTAAATAAGCGGAATAAAAATAAACCGAACGTAAATCACAAATCATTGAATTACTACTTGAATTAATGTTTAGTAACACAAAATTTTATTGCTGACTTCTTTTTATTTGTAGCAGCTTGATTTACAATTTCGTTACCTACATATTAAAAGTAAATTTTTTTTTTTGAAATATATTTTTTCGTTTAAACGTCTAAACAAATGCGACATAATTTGTTAGTTTTTCATTTTTCGATACGGCTTAGTTGGTTAATTTTCCATTTAGAAAAATTCAAATAGAAAACAATACATATGTACTATGGCGAATGCCATTTTAAGTGCATTTATTAAAATAATATACTAATAGTGTAATAACGAAATAATTAAAAAGTTGAAACAATTTGTATATGTATGTACATATGTATGTACATATGTTTGTATATGTCGTTGACAATTACATAAATTTAAAAAAAAAACCAAAGAATATTTGAATTAAAATAAATTCGTATACATACGAATGTTAAGACACTTGAGCGACTCACATAGGAAATTAATAACTATTGTTATAAAGTAAGGCTATTTGTGTGCGCATTCAAACGCTACTACATATGTAATTAGTATTGTAAAGAATCAGCAACACAATACTTAAAATACACAAAACAAAATCAGAATACAACTTATTTCAGAAATTTCGCTAGACTACAACAGTTTGACTTTTTTTTTGTTTGTCAACATTTCATCACTCTCACATTTCAGAAACACAGTTCAGCAATACAAAACAGATATATGCGCGCGTGTCTTGTATTTCTTTAAATTTTTTTTTATAATATTGTTAATTAAAAAATTATCCCTCTTCACTAAATATACAATACAAAATTGTCTTAATACTACAAAACTAACAGTTGTCTATGCTCATCACTTGTATTTTTTTCTATTTTTAATTTTCTTTAATTGTATTAAATACTAAGTTATACAAAAATATACCAAGTTGCTAAGTTGTACATAAAATATACATACACACACTGCGGTTAATGACTTTTGTTTTCATAGTACGAACCTTTTTTTTTTGTTTTAAAGTTCAAATCAAAAATTAAATCATTATACATAGAAAAATGTATAAGCATTTTGCTGAAGTTGGGGTATTTTGTATGAGCTAGGAACAATTAATTAACTCTAAAGTAAAATATATCATTGTTGTACAGCAAGCGAAGGCTGTGTAAGAAAAATTTTGAAAAAAAAAGAACTGTTGGTGTGATTCGAAAATTTTTCCTATGAATATGAAAAATCATGTTATAAACTTTGAACATGCTATAAAATCTTAGTAAGATTTTTAATTCAGCTAATTCGTAACTCGACAATAGCTTTGGCTATCTACTAGTACACATTAAAATTTTTGAATTTGCTCTGCTATATGCAGTGCACGACATAACTATAGCACAACTATTTATTTTTCTTTATTTAATTTAAATTTTTTTTTTTTTTGTTTAATAAAAATATATTTCATTCCATAACAAAACACCAATTAAACACAAGTTTCAGCCATTGTTTTAATGGGAGAAAAGTGGCAACAATTATTAACATACGGTTTTAAAATTTTTAATTCGAAAATTTAGAAAAAAATTCGGTATGCTATAAAACTGCATTAAATTTTAGTAAAATAAAGTGCAAGTTTCAAGTAGCTACAAATTACCGTTGATTTTTGAAAATTTTCTTTTTTGCAAAAATTTAATTCGAAATTTTACAAAAAAAAAATTAGGTACGCAGTTTTATAGCCCATTCAATTTTAGTGAAATAAAGTGCTAGTTTCAAGTAACTACAAATTACCGTTGATTTTTGAAAATTTTCTTTTTTGTAAAAATTGAATTCGAAATTTTAGAGAAAAAAATTTGGTAGGCAGTTTTAAATCCCCTTCAATTTTAGTAAAATAAAGTGCAAGTGTCAAGTAACTGCAAATTACCGTTGATTTTTGAAAATTTTCTTTTTTGTAAAAATTTAATTCGAAATTTATAAAAAAAAAGATATGCAGTTTTAATTTAATTCGAAATTTTAGAAAAAAAAATTTGGTAGGCAGTTTTTTATGTCAGTCAATTTACGTAGAATGAAGTGGAAGTTAGTAAATACAAATTACCGTTGAATTTTGAAAACTTTTTTTTACTGAAAATTTAATTTAATATTTTAGAAAAAATTTCGGTATGCAGTTTTATAGCCCATTCAATTTTACTAAAATAAAATAGAAGTTTCAAGTAACTTCAAATTACCGTTGACTTTTGAAAAAAAAATTTTACCGAAAATTTAATTCAAAATTTTAGAAAAAATTCCTGTATGCACTTTCATAGCCCATTAAATTTTAGTAAAATAAAGTGAAAGTTTCAAGTAGCTACAAATTGCCGTGGATTTTTGATTTTTTTTTTTTTGTGAAAATTTAATTCAAAATTAGCGCAAGTGTCAATCAAGTAACCACAAATTACCGTTGGTTTTTGAAAATTTTCTTTTACTGACTATGGTGCGCGATTTTTTCCATGACGGAAGAGCGTCAGGAAAAAAATTCCAAAAATCAACGGTAAATTGTAGTCACCCCAAACTTGCACTTCGCTATACTAAAATTGAATAAGCTCCCCAAATAAATGCTAAAACCCCAAATTTAAAATTTTCAAAAACTTATCTAGCGTTTGTTAATTTTACGCCCTTTGAAGATAGTTTGAAACTTGGGTTTAAATTAAGTTAAATGAAGGAAAATAAATAGTCAAAGCTTGTGATTATGTGTGTGTTCCTATGGTTATGTTGTGCACTGTACATACATATACCATATATGTACGAAATATTGTCAGTCTCTTCGAATCAATATAAATTAATTGTAGCATTTCGAAACTTAAAATTCATAATTTTAGCTATAATTTTTGGAAATAGTTTTGTTCAGATAGGTTCTTTAAAATTTAGTATCACTTGGAAATATATGTATGTGTTTCAAAAAACACAAAAATTTTAAAATTTTAATCGAAAATAATAATGTAAAAAGAAAAGTTTTTATGACGCAGAGATCTCCCACCAACAGCGAGTAAGACCTAAACTCGTTTTACTTTATAAAATACTCTACTAATTGAATTATACTACTTTTCACAAGCATTTAATGTTAGACAACAAAATTAGGACCCCATTCAGCGCTACGTACTTATACAGCGTTTTTTTTTTGTTGTTTTTTTTTTGTTTACGTGTAAAAGATATTCTTCGCTTACAACAAACAGCCAGTTGTAATTGTCGCTAGCTTTTTTAAAAGTCCAATACAATTCATTTGTTACACACTTGCACTGTGTAGATTTTCACAAATTATAGTTTCAAAACAAACATACAAAAAAAAAAATTAAAAATTTATCGTAAAATATGTAGTTTAAATTATATGTTCCACAAGCATTGCGGGGGCAGAACTTGCAAAATACAGCAAATAACAAAGCACAAGCAAAAGCCTTTCTTCTCATTATTATCACTTCCGCGCCTGGTGTTACCACCCCAAATCCAATCCCACGCTGCAATTCGCTTCCCTACGAACCACCAGCTATTGCTGCAGCTGCACTTGCGCGTGGCGATATCGGAACACTACGACCACCATTGGTAGTGGCAGCATTGACGCGCACCTCACGCACATAGCAATCGCGGCAGACGCGTACCGCCTTTGTCAGTCCATATTTGGGCAATGGCGCCGTTGTGTTAGAACAAACACCACAAAATACGCCGCCACAGTTGCGACAATGGTGACGACGTCGGAATGCTGTGAATTGTGTGCGACAGGCCATGCAACGCGGCGCCTTATCATCCGGCACCCAGACGGGCGGTGATAGGCGGGTATTCACAGTGGCGGTACGCAAATTTGCCACTTCGGCGGCACGCGGTGATGTTGTTCTATTTGTCGTAGAATTATTGTTGTTGTTGTTAACATTGTTGCTGGTATTGTTGGCGGGATTTGTTATTGAGACGCGTTGACTGACTGGCGAATTGTTTTCGGATGAGGCAGATGACGAAGAGGTCGATGATATGGGCGAAATGCTGCCAGCGGAATCGTTTCGGTTACGACGTTGCCGCTGATTGCTTATGTAAGCGCTGAGACGGCTGCTTTGACTACCGACAGTCGTTGTGGCGGACGATGTGGCGGGCATCGCGACTATATCACTGTGATCTTGATCACCTAAACTGCGGCTACGACTGATATGCGTGCGACCCCCCACCGATGCCATGTCAGCACTAGCATTCGGATCGCCTACATCTATGGTAGCGCCACGTTGTATGGCAGCACCGAGAGAATGACGATTATTACTACTTCTATGACTGCTGCTGCTACTGCTGTTGTTGCCACTGCCAGAGCCGCTACCACCGCCATTATTTTGGAACACATTGTCCAGCTCGGCATTCACCTCCTCTGCTGAATAAATGCTCTGATTGGAGCCAGCATTCTCCTGTATCACATCATGTTCGGAAGCGCGAAACTCAAATAGTTCCGATTCCTTTGGTTTCTCGGGTATATCGAGCTCTTCCTGTGCCGGCGACATATTCATAAGGAATACGCTGCGTAGTATTTGACGTAGATCGGCAGCGAAATTGGTCTGCAGTTGGTCAGCCACACCGGCAATGCAAACGAAAAGGCGATGCAAAAGATTTTCGATGCTTCTGCGAGAAGAAAATATGAAGTAATTATACACAAAAAAAAAAAAAAAAAACGAAAAAACTTCATCACAAGCAACTTACTTGAATCTTTTGCGCGTGGCCAACTTAATAGCCTGACTAACTTCGGTCGGATGCTGGTGCGCATCAACAACGCCATCGGACAGCGAAGATGCAGTGCTGCTATCTGCGCTCGAGGAGTTGTTGTGGCACGTTGACATCTTTGATTTTTTGGCATCCGTCATTTCACTCGCATCTATTAACTGCTGGGTAGTTGTTGCCTCACTACCAACACACTCCTCAGCAGTTGTGTTTTTCGTCTTCGTTGCGTGTTCATTGTGGCTTCGATTACGCCGATGATGATGATGATGATTATGATGGTGATGATGATTGTGATGATGGTAAGAATGATGACGGCTCGGAGGGCTATGGGGGCTGTGATGACTGTGCGTTTTGTGTGGTTGTGCTGTCGGGCAGTTGTGCTCGTGATGACGATGATGATGATGATGGCAACTACTGCAGTGACGTTCCGCAGTTTCTTTAACATTTGATTCGCTATTTTTGCTTTGTGTTGACGAAGTCGAAGAAGGTGGTGTTGGATCACAGCTGCATGTAGACATTTTATCCATTTCACTGGCATTGCGATTGGAAAGGTTATCACTACTCTCACTTGAAGGTGATGACTTTGGTGAGGGCACTGCAGTTTTTACTGCCGTTTTACTTCCACTATCCATGGAAGAGTGCTCAGTTTGACTGCTTAGATGTAGACGACGCAATGCTGCGCTTGTGGTGGGCACATCTGAAAATCCATGCTCGTCTTCAATCTCCACATTGGCATTACTGGACGCATCATCTTCACTGGCGATAAAATTGCCCGTCAGAGGAACTTCTTGGGGTTGCAAAAGATTGCCGAAATTTGTATTTGGAATGAGATAACCGGATGCGCAATCGGCAGATACCATATCTTCGTTCTCACAATCACCGATCACCACCTCATCGTCTTCATCGTCTTCCGTCTGAGTTTCATCTTCTGCATTGATGAGAATATCATCATCACTACCGCCATCATCGTCGTCGTCGTCATCCTCATCGTCATCGTCATCGTCATCGTCATCATCATCGTCCTCTTCATCTTCGGACCAATCTGCAGGTGAGGTAGTCGAACTATTGGTTACGGCAGATGTGGTAGACGCAATCGAATGTGACGGAGTTGGCGAGACGGCGGGTGTGGAAAATGCGGAACTCTCGCCGGAGAGTGACGAAGCTGAGCGACGGCTGCCAGCGACAGAATGTGGCTTCGTACCACCACCAACCACTGTTTTTGCAGTTCTTTTATTGCTTTTTGAACTTGTCGTCGTGGCGGAGTCGGGGGAATGGGGAACTTGCGTATTCCAGGTAGCGCCACTGGGCAGCGTATGACTTAAATTATTGTTTTGTTGTTCCAGTGCCGGTTCGGTTATTTCTGTTATTAAACTGCTGGCGGGATTTTGTGTACTAATAGTATTTGTGCAAATGGTGTTGCTGTTATTGTTCTGTTGATCTTCACTCGGCGCTTCAATGCTACTGTGGCCAATTGGTTGCTGCTAAAAATATAAAAATAAAAAATATAAAATAGTTTAGTGGTTTGAATCCAAAATGTGCATTCATTATTAACACTCACATTCAGCTGAATATCCTCATTGGTGCACAAAAGTTTTTCCAGCTGTTGTAACTCGGTTTTGCTCAGCGTACGCAATAGATCGCGTATTTTTATGAGTATCGTGCGAAATGGCCGAAACATCTCCGACAGCTGATCTGCTGCCATATCCATATTGAGCGGCCCTTTCGGAAAAACAACAAGTCCGGTAATAATTGCCAGCCTTGGAATGGAAAACATTAAAGCCGGATCGAATGTATCGACTTTGTCCTGATCGATCAGGCCAAGATTAAGTGCACGTTGCAATGTCTCCGAGAAGAGCACACAAATCAGCTCTTGCATCTCATATTCATCCTTCGTCTTCACCTGCACCATAGCGCTAACATAACGTAATTCGAATTCGGCAAAGAGTCGATCGAAAATCTTCAAACTCTCATACAATTGTTCTGTGGCCGAATCGTTGATATCCAAATGCAAGGTTTTGCTATTCGGCACATTGTTGCGCAGGCATTGATCACGCAACAAATTTCGCACTGTACTCAAACTCTTGGTCACCGCCTGCGCCAGCGGTCGCATCTCTTTGCTCTCCTGTTCCCGATGCATTATCGATGAGCCGGCAGCAAGGCACTCGGCACCGAACCACAGCTGGCCGGCAAGATTCTCCTGTAACACTTCTTCTGGAAATTTGGCACGAAATGCACGCGGATGGCGTTCATCGCCGAGCAGCTCTTCCATTATTAAGTTAGTGATGGCGAGTACTTTATCCTTTGTTGTTTTTTTTTGTGTCGCAATGTTATGTAGAATCGGAAAGAAAAGTTAGTAAAAAAATACAAAAGTGTAAAGGGTAGGCATACCTGTCCCTGACGCAACCGACTGACAAGCCGTGAACAACGATCTGGCTCAGCGCGCCCATCGAAACTATCCAGTTCACTGGCGACTGCTGTGAGTGATCGATCTGCATGATAGAAGCGTGCAAGTAATGATTTATCGTCTGCCTGTAATGACAAAAAAATAAAAGTGAGGTTAAAAAGAAAATGTCTACATATGCGGTGTGATATGAGATATAATTGGGAGAGCTTCAACCTTTTAAAACCTTTTTATAGAACCGTCGAGTGGTTTTACTAAAATTTTATCCTAGAACTTGTATTGTAAAATTTCAAGCTCATAAACTTTACCATAACGGAGATTTTAGGAGTGTATTTAAATGCCCATCTGGCAGATTTGAGTTCTGAGCATATATGAAATGCATAGTATAGTCATGTAACATCGAAACTCAATTTTGATGCAAAACGTATAACGTATTGATTTGTCCCAAAAAAACAAATTTTCTGGCCAGCCCAATGCAGTCGAAGTCGATGCAAAAAATATTTTAAAAAAATTCACCAATAATATTTTAGGTTAGGTTATAGTGGCTGCCCTCGTATCATTTCACAGGTTGAGGGCACACTGAGACCCATTCGTGCCCGTTGTGATAACAGTCGGTCAGTATGTGCGGTCTGTTCCCCTAAAAAAAAAGTACCCATTTATATTGCCGAATGGAACGTAGGAGATCGTTTACGTCTGCTGATCCCAGATTCGGCAGGCAGTCGAAGACTTACTGGTGTAGACATCTCCTTTTTACATTCCCTACGCAGTGCAATAGCAGAGTTAGTGTTCAATGCTTTTCACCTCCATCTCGTCAAAACAGCTGCAGCAATAGCCGTTTGCGCTCCCATAAGGCAATTACCAGTTATAACACCTGTCACCAGGCGTAGGAGGCGTCTTTCCATTTTGATTAGACTAACAGATCTATCCTTGTCTACTTTAGACCATAGCGGACGAGCTATCCAACAATTGGGTTATTTGACCCATTTTACGTTTGCCAGCTGAAGGACATTGGCCTTCAGCCAAATTCTAAAAGAAGGCAGCGGTATCCCCGCGTCGTTAGAGGTATTTATGCTCCTCAGGGATGTCCCTGCGCTTGCCAGTTCATCTGCTGCGCAGTTCCCTGGTATATCGCTTTGGCCAGTCACACATGCTAGGCCCGAGTTGTATCTGGCTACCAGCTCATTGAGGATTTCCCTACGCTCGATTACAGGCCCTGACGAGATTTCGCAAAGTATTGTGAAGTAATTAATTTAGCGCCTAGGAGCGCTTGCTCACTCCCACCAGGTAGTCCGTGTAAGCTATGGCTTGACAGCCTGGGGCCAGCAGGCGTAGGAGCAGGTTGTTTATTGAGAGATTCCAGAGCAGCCGGACGAGGACTCCGCCTTGTGGGGTGCCTCTAGTTGCGTATCAAGGTGATGGATATTTCCCCCCATTTCCGAATACAGCGTGCTCGTGCCAAGAAGGAGATTAAACAAATATGGACTATCAAAATTTCACTTAATTGGTGACTTTTGAATCTATAAAAATGCAAAACAGCTGAGGATGGATCAGACGAAATCCCACCACCAACGCAAACAGAAATTCGCTTTGTGATTCCCTTCAGTTTTGAGCGAAAACTAAAGCCACTACAAATATTCAATATGTCAAATTGCTCTCTACAAACTATCTCTAAGTGGTGCCGAAGATTCAAGATGGGACATTTTTTTGTAGAGGATGAGCCCCAGAGAAGGTCAACCAAAATCTTCCACTGGTGGCGCTCTGGTGAAGTTTCAGATCCACGATTGCCAAAGGAGATGATTGCAGATACATTGGGATTGAATGCCAAGACTGTATCGCGAATAATCATCTGGGTTACACGAAGAAATCTGCTCGATGTGTAACTCGTGGAACCCAAAAATAGTCTCGAGTGCATTTTGCTTAATTTTGCCTCAATAAATTCGAAAATCTGGTGATGAATCTTGGTTCTATCCGGAAACCAAACAGCAATCCATGGCATGTAGCCCAACAAGAGCATAACCACCTGTAAAAGCTAAGCTACAAAAATCAGCAACAAAGGCAATGATTTCAGTTTACTTCACTCGATATTTTGAGAAGTGGACCTATAGACATAGACCTTTAGGCACAGCAATATCGTATATTATTCCCTAGAAAAAACCCCCATATCCGGAATAAACCATGTTTTTTTTTTTTTTGTTTTACTTAGTACCTTAAAGTATTGAATTTGTCTCCTGATTGAATAATTTTCCTTTCAAAAGTAGGCTACATTTGTTGTAGCACGAATTTCTTCCCCTTTTTGATGGTCGTGTTACTTCAATCCATATAACTTTTTTAATGCAATATTTCGTGATATTTGTATGAGTTGGCGCTGGTGATCTATCGACCTAATGCACTAAGCGTTGGCTCACCATCTAATGGCGTGACTCATTTTTACTATAAATACCATCCCTGAAATATTCAACAACGCCTTGTCAACGGAAACGCTGTGAATAAATTCCTTGTTAAAAAGCAAGTACATCCAGTTATTTCGACATCGAAAATGGAGCTGTGAAGACAACCTCTCCGCCGAGTTCAAAAAGTCTAAGAAACTTATAAACTACTGTATACTCATTCAAAAGGAACTGTATGTTTGACTTGGACAGAGCACAGATTTTTGGACTCACCGTGAATGGGTTAAAAAGCTTGGGTTTATCGACAAGCGGACGGAAAGCTACATTGCAGGACAAACTTTGAGACCATTTCGGTCTGACTGTAGGCGAGGATAATGGTTCTGACGGTGAAAGTGATTCATTTCAAAGTGGTGCATTACCGGCGGCGGCGGAGACCTATCCTCACTTGGCGTGATATTGAGGGTTCTCTTCCAACAGCCCACCGTCGAAGAGTAGCTAGAAGATTTCGAAGCCAATGCTACGGCTGTTCAGTGGGGAGATTTACTGAAGTTTATTTATAGTAAACAACTATTAAAGAGAGACGCAAAACTTTGCATCCGCAGTCAGCGTGGTATATCCTCTTTGAATTCGTTTAAACAATGTTTAAAAGAAGAATTCGGTATTGTGGCAGCATCTATTGAAGTTCATTGTGCTCTTAGAAACCGCCGAAAGCGTCCGAATGAGAATTACCACGAATATCTCCACGGTCATATGGAGATCGGAAGTCCGATAGATTTGAATGATAGATGCCTTATCGAGTAATTTGTTAACGGAATCTCAGACTCGCGATTAAACAAAGCGAATTTATAACAAGCTAATAATATACAAGAGCACTTTTCAAAATAAACGTGAAGATAAGACAGTTAACAATGCACCGGGGACTGAGACGAAACGTTGTTCGTTCCCACGACAGTCGGTTCTACGATACCGGAACGACCCGCATTTATATCCGGCCAATGACTGTCACTTCAGCAGCATTTTCCAAAATTGTATGGGTAATGTTTTATGCGGGTACAACAACAACAATAACACCAACAACGAAACATTGTTATAGGTGTGGCGAACAACCCACATGCTTTGGAAGTAATCAGTCTGGGATTCACGCTGCTGAGTATCCTAAGAGAATGCCACGGTTAACACGTTGGATGTGATTCGTGTTTCATTTGTTGGCTGGGTAATGTTCAAAGTCTTTACCATTAATAATTTCAATTTTCGAGCATTAATTGATATCGGATGTGGCCCATGTATCATTAAATACGACGTTTTGATGATGTTAGGGGAAATCGAGCTTTCTACCGAGGTACATCAGTTGAGGGGAATAGGCCGTGGATGGAATTGTTCTAAACATCACTTTCCCCCTGTCGTACGCGAGCGTGATATGGTATATCAAGCTATGGTTGGCAATAATGTTTTAAAACAAAAGTGGACAGTAATTACGCCGTCGGGGTGAAGAAAGATCTAGAGATCTAGTTATTCATGGTGTGAGAAGTATGTTTCGCTTATGAGGATTATATAAAAAAAAATTAAAAATAGAAAACCTTGGAATGCGGACTTATCAGCCGCACCTAGGTTAGGTTAGGTACGGTTGATGTGGGATACGCAGAGGAGGGATACGATTTATTAAAGACAGTGTTTTTCCGTTCAAAACCCAATTCAAATTATTTTATTTTGGCAATAGGAATTCTCAAATAAATTTTATCAGACGCTTAGCATAAAAATAAATAATTTGAGTACCAGGCTACTAGCATAGAGAGGATAGTGATGATAATATGTAAATGGTATACAATGTTGCCAGATTCAGAGTTTCAACTGTAGTTTTTCTGAAATGTTTAGATTTAACGTCTGACACTGACATAAAGATATAGTTAGGGCAAAAATGGGAGAGAGAGAGAGGTGCAGCTTCCAACTGTCCTTTGCATTCCAGTCTTAAATCAATTTAAATCAAACAAAAATAAGAAAAAGATTACAAAATCCAGCACTCTCTGGTATTTTAAAAACAAAAAGTTAAGCACAATTTAAAAAAACCTTTAATTTTATAAAACCAAAAAAAAAACTCTCTTCGTTTTGGACGTTACTGTTTTTGGTCGAATATACAGTTTTTAATTTTGGGCATTTACATTTCTGTGAAGAAAAAAAAATCTGGTAACGCTGATGGTACAACAATCAACAAACAATGTTTAAAAAAATCAGCAGAGTAATTTACGAATAATAATGAAAATTAATTTCATTTAGTTAAGCTAAATTTAATTTTCTAAAAAGCATTCTCTTCGTTTCGGATGTTACTGTTTTTTGGTCAAATATACAGTTCTATGTTAGGACATTTAAAGTTTTTTGAAAAAAAAGCATCTGGCAACGCGGATAGTACAACAAACAGCGTCAAAGTGAGCTCAAATATTCATTTTCAAAATATCCACTTTAATCGAAATACAAATTTTATTTTTAGAACTGGTGTCTGGTCAAACTTCAATAGATAATTAACTTGCAAACTCTCAACGTTTCCTTACCCCTCAGTCAATAATGTGCTCATTAGAATAAATAGATATTTAAATAAAATCACACACACACACACACACACGAATGCGTGAGAATACTCTGGGCAATCATATGACCACGGCGGGTGGCAGACAATAAGTCAATAAATACAGGAACTAGAACACACTTACTAAAATGAAGGACGCAACGCTTCCACTAGAACAGAAAAATAAATAAAATGACGCGCGTAAAGAAAAGTAGTGAGATCTACAGACAAATCAAAAGGCAACAAAAAAAAACAAAAGAAAACAGAACAGTATCTCTAAGTATGCGTGCAAATTTGTGCATAAATATCAGTTTAAACTAAAGCGACTAAAATTCCAATGTGGAATACGAAATGAGAGCACTCGCTTAGCTAAAATGTGAGGAAGGAGAAGAATATGACCCTGATGCTACGCAAAGCAGATGCTAATAGAATAAACTAATAATAATATGTGAAAATGCAATAAAAGCATTTCCTTTAGATATTTTAACACATATGTACATAGATATGTATGTATTTAAATGTATAAGTATATAATGATATGTTCGTATATAATAAAGATATTAAAAAGGAAGCTAAGAGCGAATTTAATGAAATTTTATACAAACGAAAGAGAAATGATGAAAATAATCAATATTAGAGGAGTAAGTATTAACTAATATTCTACCATCGTAGAGACCGAAGATATAGGCCTGTTTCTTTGTAACCGGTTGGCAAAAGAACGATCCAAATCGGATTAAATTTACTGTAGTTGCAAAAGCAACCCTGTCAGCATCTGTCATGAAAAATCAGATTTGTTTAGTGCTATTTAATAATGGAAAATAGTTGTGCTGGTGAATTTCAGGTTCATGAGTTATATAATTAAAAATGCTATGCAAATAAAAATGGATTAGTTGTTAAACTGAAATTTTCCAGGTAGCACAATTTTTTCACTTCCCAACACTACATCTTAGTGTCGGATATCATTTCACCGAGTTGGTTCAGCTCGCATATTTTTCCGAGTTAATGCAATTTGTTATCCCAGCTAGTGCTCTTTTGCCAGTCAGATACAAAGAAACAGGGCTCATATAACGGATTTGTAAGACCAAAACATAAAAAAATTGTCAAAACTGAAAACTGAAAACATTTTCAGTCACTTCAAACTTGCACATTATAATAATCAAATCTAATGAGCCACAAAACTCCATACCAAAAAGTTGTCTAAAAATTCTAATTAAAAAGTTTGAAAATTTGAAGGAAATTCAAAAAACAATCATAAATTTTGTGCAAAGTTTGAAATTATAATTTAAATGATTTTTGTTATAGAACGAACTAAAGTTTTATAAAAACGCTTTTAAAAAACGTGTAACACTAGCTCTCCAAGATACGGACTACAGTTTTTCATGCAATATTTTAACCAAGTTAATACAATTCTCATTTAGTAGTTAATTAAAATTTTACAATGAATTTTTAGAAGATGCGATATCAATCGCAATGGAAATCATCGATTACACTAGTTTACAAGAAAAAAGTACTTAATTAAAAAAGAGTTTTTTAAACTAATTTTTGGTCGCTGAACACGAAATGAGTTTCATTTTTTTATTTATTTTTCTAAAGAAGCGTTTTCGAGATATAGGCAACCCCCCTGTTTTCGAGGTCATCTTGCAATGACTTCCTAAAAACGCCAGAAACCCCCAAATTTATTCATCACGTTTCGTTTTTGAAATAGAGGGTGTTGAAGTTTTTGCATAGGTTTGTCCCAACATATATATGTTGACTTTTTTGCAGGGTTTTCGAACACTCTTTTTCGAATCACAATTTTAAAAACTGATCTGAGTTAAGCATAAAATTAACGAAATTTGGTTATCCAAAACGTTTATATTCTTATTTATTTTCTTGTTAGTGTCAGTTTAATGACTCCAAAAAATTTAAAACAAAAAAGTCATATTATTTCCAAGATATTTTTGGCTGTAACTTCAGAACCAAAGCGAATGGTTTTTCACAATTTTTTTTTTTTTGTTTATTTTATATAAAAATATTGTTTATGGTATAACAAAAACCAAGTAAACTAATATTTCAAGCTTTATACAAAATTTATAAAACCTCAACAAATTTTCATCACAATTTTCAATTTTTTTTTTAGAAGAATATTTAAATATTGGTTATGTATTTAATTTTAGTACAATAAGGTGCAAGTTTAAAGTGGCTCGAAACTACCGCTGATTTTTTATAATTTCTTTAATTTTTGGTCTTATGAACTTTTTTCATAAAACGCATGTATTTTATAAAAATTTCCGTTGATTTTTATTAATTTTATATGCCAACATATATTTCTACTACATAAAATATGTAAATATGTACTATGTACGTAAAACCTTTCCAAAATCAAAATTTTAAAAAATTATAAAAAATCAACGGTAGATCCTAGTAACTCAAACGTGCATTTTACTATACTAAAATTAAATGAAATAAAATTTCTGGTAAGCAGTTACCCAAAAAGTGTCTAATCACTATTCTAAATAATTTGAAAATTTTGATGAAAGTTTGTCGAGTTTTAAGAAATTTTGTATAAAGCTTGAAATATTAGTTTCCATGGTTTCTGTTAAACTATAAACAATACTTTTATATTGTATAAAATTAACGAAAAAAAAATTATCATGATAAACCTAGTAACCATCGCAACATTCTCCCGTAATAAATAACAAATGTTTTTCATTTCAGTACCTAGTGATAAATCGGTACAACGGATGATGACGTTTTTTTAATCAACGGTAATATTTAACTTCATTATACTAAAATATAATTGATTGTTTTTATTCTAGGAAATTCTGTTTTCAACTTATGACATTTTGATTTAAAAAAAAATTTTTTGAAATTTTCTCAATTTTGTACAAAGCTTAAAACTTTGAGTTATGCCTATGTATAGTTTTTGTAAGTTTGTGAGCTATATTTTTAAACAAGGTTAATGATAAAGATTTATCCTGAAAAACATTGTGAACATTGCACAAAAAAAACAACAAAAAACTATCTGGCTGTTAATAATATTTTTATACATACAGATGTTGCATTTAGGTCAACTTCACTGAAATGCGCAATAAAAGAGGCCAGCCAACCGTACATAGCGGTGTAACGGATAAGTAACTTTTTCGTAATCTCTTTACAGCTATGAATTTAAATACTACGTTATGTGTGTGTATGTGTGTGTGTGTGTGTGTGTGTATGGATGTATGTATGTATGTGTGTACTTATTTTCCAACACCTTTTAATCACACTCGCGAGCAAAGTAAAGTTGTTCTGTTCAGTGACGATGACGACGACGTCTAATTGTTCGCTATGTATACGACAGACGACAGTTCACAATAAATCAACACAGTTGACAGATGTCAGAATGGCGATAAATCGTTAACGCCTCGGATGTAAAGAAGTAAATAAAGCCAAATGCACTTTCATGCACAAATTAAAAACGGAGTTTTGTCACTCAAGCAGGTTATGATTATTACTGGTCGCCTTCTTCAAATAAGCTGAAAAAAAGAAACATTATAAGCACACACACACACACACACACACATGCAAACTATTTAACACACCACAACAACAACTTCAATAGGAAAGCAAACAAAAAAAATTAACGAAAATCAGAAAATCTGGCCAAAAGTCACAATAACAAAGGCAAATGAAATTGGCTGGCTTTCACGAGCACAATCACAGCTGGAGTGAAGAGCGTAAATAGATTTGTATAGCTACATATATACTATGTAAGTAGAAATGTATGTGCATGAATGTTGGAGGAAAACAAAATGTAAAGCAAAAAACAACACAGGAATATTAAAAGTAAAACAAGAAAATAGCTGTTGAACTTGTTATGTTTTACTGGTTTTTATTTTCGCGCCAGTATTTAAACATTAAATTAACTTATAAGCAAAAAAAAACAAAAATAGAAGGAAAATTTTGTATACAACAAGCAAATGAGTTGAGTAAATTTAACATATGAATGCATGTATGTATGCATGTGTGTGGCGCGTGCAAATAATTGCGAATGCAGTGATGTTAGTTAACTAAATAACTGACTGATTTCTTCGTTAGCTGGTTGACTTTGGCAGTTCGATGGTTGGTCATTTGGCAGTTATTTGGCTGATTGGTTAGCGGTGAATGCACACGCTTCACACTGCGTTTATATGCATGCGTGTGTGCATGTGGGTATGTGTGTGTGTGTGTGTGGTGTTTGCCTTTTATATTGGCAGTAAATTGCGCAGTTCGCAAAAAACCGTATTTCATGCAAAAAACCAGTAAACCGAAAGAGAAGACAACTTAAAGGTGAACGTTTGCATGTATTTATGTATGTGTGTGTGAAATTATGTATGTACATATTTATGTGTGTAAATATACATATAGTAAGCAAGTATTAAAAAAAATCTTTAAAAAACCGAAAGCTAAATGTTTAAGCCAGAAGCAAAGCACAGAAACAAAACAAAAATTCGCAAGTAATACATTTAGCACTCGAACAAACACATGTACATATGTACATATGCAAATGCAAAAGTTAACTCGCTTCAGAGTAATTATATGTATTTGAGCTTCGAGTGCAAAGTACTTTAGTTACCATTACTATTGGCAAAGAAAAGAAACAAATACCATTTTCTTATGTTGCCAGTAATCGAGGCTAAAAATAAAAATTCACGAATGTATAAAAACACCAAACGCCGACCGACAACACTATGCGACAACCTGAATATTTTTTTCGGAAACTACACCTACCCAAGATAAAAGATAGGCCGCATTTTTTTGATACCCACACATAGCGAAAATACCACCTAAATGCTCTATAAATCAGAATATAATTTAGCAGATTTCTCTATTACTTTTTTCCAATAAGAAAGCCTACTTATTACGACTGGGTATGTCTTTTCAATAAAATCAAAAAGATAATCTGTAAAACCAAAGATGAAATCTTTTCAATGTAATTAAGAAGATGAACCGCAGAGTTAAGATGGAAACCTTTTCTTATTTTTTATTTTATTACATGCTTTACATACATATTTTCCAATAATATATGAACAATTAAAAAAAGTATAATATTATTATTGGCAGTATGGCACGTGCCATGTCCTGAAATTTAATGCATGTTTCGACCTTGATTGTACAACTGGCATTTTTAATATTAGTATACAAAAAGACATTGAAAACGAAAAAGAGAGCGTCACTATCGAGTAAATATATTTATTTTTAAAACATTAGGCATTAAACTTCTGGAACAACAAATATGTAAATCAAAAATGTAAGTACAAAAATCCAAGAACTATATTCAAAATATTAAACTAAAAACAATTTAAAGTACAATGTACAAATGTATGTATGTTAAAACGTTTCTAGCAAAATTTAAATTAAAAAGTGCTCTTTTAAAAACAAAAAGTTTTCCTTATCAATAAATTAAATAAGATTCTGGTAAAAATGAGAGGATATCCTATAAAATTTCCTTCACATGATTTTTAATATATAAAAAAAAAGGATATTTCTTCTTACAATTGCATATTTTTTAATAAAATTATATAAAAACTAATAAACAAGAATTTATCACCTTTTTCCAGTCTTTTTACCATTCAATAGATTTTAATAGTAATTAAAAATAAATTCAGGAAGAATTTCTTCAATATGGTCCCCTCTCGCACTCCTTGGCCATCAATCTTTTTTAGAAGTCGATCTCTTTAATTACGAACGTAGGTGAACTTTTTAGCTCTGTGCAAGCCCACTGGTGTCTTGGCCCCAAGGTGCTTTGGTATTGCAAATGGCCGGATTCGGATAATAAACACGCCCATAATAACGGTGTTGTGTGAAAATCAAAAGAATGCGATATTTTGGTAAACAGTAAAGATAATTTGCCCAAATTTGATAAATAGGAAGTGTTGGGAAAAGAAAGACGTGTATAATTATTTTTGGAAAATGAGTGAGCGTGAGATCGCTCACTTCATAAAAAGAAGTTATATCTCCGAAACTACTTGACGAAACTTTACCAAATTTGATACATATGTATATTGCATTTCACGTTAGTAAGCAGCATTTCGGAAAAAAATTTAAAAACCGGACAAACCCCATGCTCATTTCTCATAGAACGGTAATTTACAAAAATAAACAAACCCGATAATTAAGTCAGCATTAAAGACGATTCGCTCAAATTTAATGCGAAAGATGATGCTGCACCAATAAATACACTGAAACCAAAAAAAAAAATTGGAAGTGGCCGTGGCACCGCTCACTTTAGAGTAAATTAGTATATCTCGAAAACTATGCTAACAAAATCTACCACATTTGTTGTATACATTGTAAGAATCGCACAAAAAACATGTCCACCTCCCACATAACGGTAAAATATAAAAAAAAATCCGTTATTGTATAGTTAATACAAGGCAATTTGCGCAGATTTGATAGACAAGATTGGGTTTGAGAATAAAATACATGAAATCCTAAATGTTGGGAATGCCCTTGGTATCGCCCACATTAGAGCAAATTGTAGGTATATCTCCGAAAATTCTTAGGGGTTCATTAAACACTTCTTTTCGCGACCTAGATGTGTAATTTGGGGCCTACCCTTAAACTTATACGACACCTTTTGTTGTGGTAGCCGCCCTAATGATAGTAAAATTTAGATAAATAAAAAACCTTTTGCAAAATCAAACTAACCTTGAACTGAACATATCCGCAGAGCCATTTGACAGAATAAAAATCGACTCATTCATCGAAAAATCAACTCCGCCAATATACGAGACTAAAATTTACTTCATAAATAAGTTTTTCTTCATACAATTTTTCGAGGAAACTTCAAAGCCTTCAAAATAATATTTCACATATTTAGTATCTATGTATGTACGTGTATATTTAAATAGAAAACCTGTTTCGAGGTAAATTAAAAAATAAATAAAATAAAAAACGTACTACAAAGAGAATACGTCATTGATTGCAAGCGTATGGGGAAAATCCACTGCGTCGAAAACCAACGATAAATATCTCGGAGACATTCTGACAATTGCGTCTACAACAATCCATATGTGTAAATAATTGTATAAATAGTAACTGCCAACAATGGGGAAATATACTTAATTACACAAAACCAACAAAAATTCTACATATGTATGTACATATATAGTACCTGCCCGCCTGTACAAGTATGTACGTGCGCATTAAACAAAAGATATATGTAAACAAAAATTAACATTGTACTTATCAAGATTAGCGTCAGCGGCTAAGGAACAGCGAGTTCTCAACACAATATTAACGCAAATTTGCGTAGAGTAAAATAAAATTGAAAACTTTTCAAAGGTGTACGGAGTAGTGGCAAAAACGCGCTACGTCAGCTGATCGCCTGCTCGTTAAACGCTGCTGCGCCTGGTACCTGGTTTACCTGTCTCTTGTTTGCCTGGTTGTTTACTTTCGCTTTAGTAACGAGTTTGTGTGTGTGTGTGTGTGTATTTGTGTTTGTGTGTGAGTGCATTAGACAATCGGCCTGTTGTACTCTGTACTGTCATTGAACGTTATTGACCTCAAGCCAATCGTAGCGTGGCAGCACGTGACTCATACGGCAACCTACACGGCTACATTGCCCCTACGCCGTCAACGTAAAGGTTTGCGCGACATGCAAATCTTACATAAACCCATAAGTAGGACCAATTGGACCATTTGCAATAGCGCTTGAAAGTAAGCTTACTTTCAAACAGACAATTGTAACCTTTTCTCAATCTCATTTATGCAAAGGTGCTTGAGAAACGCTTTGTTATATTTATAGCTCATATAAAGTATACCCAAAAAAGAGTTACCTTTAACAATATTGATAAAAAATTAACATTAGTTGTTACTCGTTTTCCAAGGATTGATTTCTTATCCAGTTATGATTATTAAATTACTTAGCCGATTTTATTAATTTTTTGTTTGTTTTCGAAGTAAAAGTGATTTTTTACATCGCGTCCCAGAAGTCGCGTCAGAATCACGTTACGCAAGCCAAACATACATATGTACATACAGAGGTAGAACATATGTATCGATATATGTGTATGTATGTATAATATGTACTATGTAGCTTGGGACCGTTTCGGCACTATTTTCGGACTAGAATTTCGAAACCATTTTAGGACCTTTTAGTAGTTCGGGACAATTTCTACTATTTTTACCACTACTAATTACTACTACTATTTTTATACTAATTTATACTACTATTTTTATGAGTTTACACTGCAAAAAAAACTATTTTTACTAAGTGCTACAACTAGTACTCAGAACTACTACTACTATTTTTACCAATTTCTACTACTTTTTTTTACTAATTTCTACTACTTTTTTACTAACGTTACTACTAATTTCTACTACTTTTTTACTAACGTTACTACTAATTTCTACTACTATTTTTCCTAACTTCTACTGCTATTTTTACTAATGCTACTAATAGTTACAACTACTTTTTGTAACATTCTCTAACAGTTTTTACTAATGCTACTACCAATTTTACTAATTGCTAATACTATTTTCAATCATGCTACAACTAAAAAAAAAACTAAAAAGGATGTCTTATAAAACTCTCTTCCAAGTTTTACTTCTATATTAGAGTAGCATATCTTTTCTTAATTTTTGAGGAATATTTACATTACAAAAAAAATCGGTACTGGTTTTCCATCATAATTACAATTATACTTAAGACAACAGCCAAAATATTTGGCAATATCATTAGGATTTAGGTGAGCCCCACCGATTAGAAATCGAAAAATAGTTTTTTTTTTTATAAATAAAATATTTTTTTTTATAAATAACAATAGTTATTTTTTATAAACAAAAATAATTTTTTTTTAAATAAAAATATTTTTTTTATAACTCAAAATAGTTCTTTTTAAATGTTTTTTTCGAGAAAATCACCTCCACTCATAAAACAGTTTATGCTTACATAAATTTTCAGCATACAAATTTTTTGAAAATTTACAAAATTTTTATTTTAATTAAAAAACTTTGTATATATTAAAAAAGTTTATTTATACTTTATAAATTTGTATTTATAAAAAAATCTATTTTTGAGACACTTTCAAATTAATGCAGCTTACGTAAATCTTAATATTTTTCGAAATATTTTGGCGAATGTTTTAAAATATACTAAATGTTATACTTCCGCTGAAAACCCCGCAACATTATTTTTTTGGTGGGGAATCGTCAGTTTTTTTTTTTTTTTTTTTTTTTTTTTTTTTTGTTTGCAAAGAAATTGTTAGAAATACATAAAATGTAATACGTTATACTTTTTGGGGCATAACAAAGTACGCTAGGTATTTGCTATAAGAGGGTTGAAGTAGTGAATAGTTTGGGTGTGTCAAAATTTCTTGTAAATGGGTTTTACGGATTCCGGTCAGCTTTTAGCAGTACACTTGGTAACAATGTAAAATACTTAAACAATTAACACATTTTTGGAACTGAATTTCCGGCACTTCATGTCGAGTTTGATTTAGATATAAACCAGTTTCGGATTAATGCTATCTTCACTGACATGTTTCATTCGAAAACATTTCTCAAATCATTTTATAATCGGCAACTAAACTGAATACAATTTGATTCGCTCACTGAAAAAAACAAACTAGAAAAAAATGTGCCTTATTTTGATGAAATTTTTTCTTCGCAAAAAAAAAGCACAAAATAATTGACGCCCAAAACTCTGCAAAGTTATAAATTTATTGATTTTATATTGGTATTCGACAAATATTTACAAACATTTTCATTTGTAAATCCATGCGCATGTATACGAGTACATTTATTTTTGCTGATCTGTAAACAATAATAAAAATCCCCACCACAAAAGTGTTGTATGCCTTTGTGTTTGGCTCGTTCTGCGTTTTTTCGTGCTCAGCAAATTTATTCATAACAATTAACGCGAATTGTTGGGAATATAAAAAATGAGTCATTACATTGCAGCACCGAACTAGAAAATGAAATTTGCTGCACGAGTGCACTGGAAAATAACAATCGCAATATACGCGAATCCATTAAAAATCGCTGGTGAAATTAGAACCTAAGCAACATTGAGTAGTTAGAGTGTAGGTAATCAGTCGGGTATATCCTGAGCTACTATGGGAGAAGCACAATGTATAATTATACAGTAAAACATGCAGGTGGTGCTAGACAATTTACAATAAATGCATTTTTTCCCCTCAACACAAAATAACGCGGAATTTTTTTTATCAGTTTTAATAAATCATTAAAAGTTGTGAATAAAGAAAATAAAAAAAGCAATCAATATATTCAAATGCAGCAGCAATAGGCTCTGCAATATCAATTTCATAATCATCCACAGATGGCCTTTGTAGGCAAGCAGCCATGAAAGTGAAGGCGAGCTTCGTATTTTTTTTTCTGTTTGCTTGTTTTTGGTGCATAGCCTTGAAACGGCAATATTTTTTATGGTTTTGCAGTGCACAGCTGGCCATTGAGCAAAGAGCCATCAAAACTGGGGAGCCAGCAATCATTCATGGTCGCTTTCCAATTTCCACTGGCACTCGAGTTTCTTTCGCCAAAAAGATGATTTAATGGCACAGCTTTCGAAACCTCTACAAAGAAAAAAAAAACAAAAAACCGCCATACATATAGCACAACAATAATACCTGTGGTGAAATGGCGCGTGCGAAAAGTGCTCTAGTGACGATATGAATAACGTTGCCAAAACAAAAACACACACACACATACACACACTAAAAGAGACAAAGAACAAAAACAAAGAAAATCAAAAAACAGAAAAATCGTAAAGACCATTCACCAATTGCAGCGGCCTAAAAATGCAGAAGCGGAAAATTTCATTCATGCATTCGTGCCTCTCTATCTCATCTGCGATTGTGGAAAAAAAATACACGCTAGATAGCAGCAGCTAGCCAATAATGAGACCCACCTACTTGCGTGTGTAATACAAGGGTTTAATTAAAATTTATAGACCAGCGTGTCGATGGTTGACAATAAAAACCATGTAAAATTGTCAATGAGCTCTGTGAACCAAGCAAAAACTCATTTGGAATTTTAAAAGCCAAAATCGAGGTCACTTACATACAATTACATAATATGGCATGTTAAAGGTCAAGTAAAGGGTGTTCCAAAATCTACGAGCGACTTGTATTAAATAAAAAATAAAAAAAACTGGTTTTTCCAAAGGTGTAACTTCTTTATGAAGTACTACGTAGAATACGCTGTGTTGTGTTTTTCAATGATTTTCCTTATTTTTTTTAATTTCTTAATTTTTACATATTTTTATTTTTTTATTTTATTTTATATATGTATGTAAGTAGTACATACTATGTACATATGTATGCATGTACATATGTACATATCTATTTTTATTTTTATTTTTTAAAATTTTTTTTTCGATTTTTTTAATATATTTTATTTAAATTTTATTTATTTTTTTTTATTACTATTAATTTTTTTTTTATTGTTTATTTTTGATTATTATTCCGTTTTTATGGTTTTTTAAGTAATTAATTTCTTAACTTGTTTATTACTTTTTTATTGATACTTTTTATTTTCATATTTGTATTTTTTAATTATTTCCTTTTACTTTTTATTTGTTTTTTTAGTTTTCTATATTTTTGTTTTTATTTTTTTTTTTTACATTTTTGTTATTATTTTTTTTTTTGTATTTACTTTTTTATTATTTAATTTTTTATTGTGTATTTTTTTTAATTGTTTATTTTTTTATGAATTATTTTCAGTTACTTTTTTATTACTTTTCTATTTATATTTTTTTTAATTCTGTATTTATTTTCTTTCATTTTTTCAGTGCTTTTATTTTTTTTTTTATAATTAACTTGTTTGTTTTTTTATTATTTATTTTTCATTACTTATTTTTTTGTTATTACTTATTTTTTAATCATTATTTATTTATTTTTTAAATATTTTTTTCTTATTTATTTTTTATTATTAATGTTTTATTATTTATTTTTTCATTATTTATGTATTTATTCATTATTTATTTTTTATTATTTTTTTGTTTGTATTATATATTGGGATTTAGTAAATCTTTGTTGAGATTAATTTGAGTTTTTTTATTTTTATTTTCAATTTTCGTAGCAAATAAGCTCTTTCGAATAAAGTGTGTGAAGTTTACAATGAGGAACGAGCGCCGAAGAAGAGAATTATCGATCGAGCACTAAATCTTGAATTCATTGCTTCAATTTATTTTTGGATGATTAAAATACCATTTCTATTTTATATAGAAACCTTTTTTTGTTGTGAGAAAGAAAATGAAAATAAAATACTTCATTTTTGATATGGCATGTGAATTCGAGATTGCCATACCCAACATATTGTATTTATTGATCATTATTATTGATGATTTAATGAAGATTTGACCTAAATCTACTAACTTTCGAGTAAACTAAGAAGGTTTTATTGTGCAAATTTATTTATAGGACAAACTTGCTTTTTTTATAATACAGAAAACGGCAAATAGGCAATAAAAAAATTTTCAAACCCATATGACTGTATTTGTTGGATTCGCTGGCACATAAACAACTTATTTTTTAATTCTCTATGCTTTTAATCTGACTATTATTATTTGGTTATGCTAGACTTAGACTTGACTTGACTTGAAAATTATTTATCTTACAAAAGAAAAAAATTTCACCTAGAAAGTTCTAGAACTCCAGATTTTTTGATTCTCAAGTTAAGCTTCTAAGTGCGAGAGAGCCGTGAGAGAATAAATAAAATTTCTTTAAATATGTTATACGAAATTGATTTATTATATAAATGCAATAAATGCAATGTGCCATACAGTAATTGAAGCGTTTCGCTGGTTGTATGGCTTGTGGAAACGTCTCGTTAAAAACAGCTGCCTTCATTTATGTAGTTATCATCTAAAGATTACAGTCATTGTTCAACGAGTCTTATTTTCGAAAAAATGTGGCCACATGATGATTCAATCCGCAACTTAGCATCATACAGTGACACGTTGTAGATGTACGAGTATTAGTTTTTGGCAATTTCGACGACGATTAGCGTAGCTATGGAAATGAAAATGAGTTTCATCGCTTAGAGTAATACTGAATTACATGATGTGTAGTTTTTTATATCCCTTATTGATGATACACTAGAAGAATACTTCCATAAACTGCGGAGACAGCCATTAGAATTTTCCCTCTTTCCGGTGCGTAATTTATTATAAAATCCGTTTTGAATTTTAAAACTCACATGTCGTCAAGCATTACATTTAATTTAGATTTCGGAAATTATACACTCCAAGTTTCGAAGCCGGCACACAGCCAAAGCGAATTCATGATGTTACTAGAACAGCTGATTTGATTTTTTTTTTCTATTCCCCTTACGACTGGCTTAGCTTCGAATGTCAAAAGCGAAAAACACAATAGTAGAAAACCACAATAGAGTACTTATATATATTCAATATAGTCTCTATGCAATTTCCATAAAATAGTTAAGTCAAAACTTGATTTTAATATCAACAAATCATTGGAGACTTGTCTCTAATTTTGAGGCCCAAGAAGTATAACAAGCCTTAAGCAAATGTATTAAAATATTTGTTTAATAATAAATTTGCAAAATGAGAAAATTCATTTATATCAATGAAATCGGTTTATTATTACATTTATTAATACAATACTAAAAAGGAAGGCTTCCGGTTTTGGTTTGGTTTATTTTCAGAACTGTCACTTTCGTTCAAAATATTGTATGTATATATTTGAATATCCGCTCATTGTAATATCCGTAAATTGTAGGAGAAGTTTGGCTAAAATCACTTAAACGGTTTTAGCGCCAATTAAGTAAGTAAGTGGGTTCCCCCTGAGGGGACTACCACATCAACCTAACTTTAGCCATTACTTTAATTTCTTTTTAACTCTTCCAATCAAAAGAAATCAACACAAATCCTATAACCTATTGTATGTAGTTAATATTTTCGCTCCATTTTCATCACTTTTGGAATCAGTATCTTACTGAAGGGAGTCAAGACTGGCTACTTTTGGTTGGTCCAGCCTTGATTCTGTGGGTCTTAAAATACTAGGAGAATAGGATTCTTTTCCTTTTAGGAAAATATTTAGAGGTTATTTTATTTTAAATTATATTTGAAGACGTCAAGAAAAATATTTTAGAAAAATACTGAGGTTTACGTTGGCAGGGCAGATTTGAAATTACCTCCAAAACTGGAGTAAATAAAAATAGTTTTTTTTTTTTTGGTTTTTCTTTCCTTTTTAAACATCTGAGGTGATACAAAAATTAGTGCAACGGTATCAGTTTTAGGTGAATTACATATATATTTAAAATTAGCCTCTTTCCTCGAAGATGATGAAATCAATGAAGGATAATTATGCAATTATTATTTTGCTTTTTATAGGCTAATCGCTTAGAATTAGCGTATTGACGGTTTTTTCCAGTATTTTACTCAACAGGCGAAACTTTAGGCACATAGATGATGATAATGAAAAACTTATAGTTTTCAAAACACTCCTGATAAATCTTGACCTTAACTTTTATAGCGCTGATAAGAAATGTGATTTGTCTGATGGTCAGCCATCTGAGAACTACAAATGTCACATTTGAGTTGGCCTAGATTATTTCGTTCTCTTTTTTTTTTTTTTTTAAGACACACGCGAGTGAGTACGCAAGTGCTACGTTTATGGATACATACATACATAGCAATTTTTTGGGGAATATATACATTAGGGTGCATCACTCGGCATTCAAAGAAAAAAATAATCAAAGAAATCACTACTCGACAAAAAAAATCTCCAAGAATAAAATAAGCCTTTCCTAAAGTGAAATTTTCTCCTGATTCCGAATATGACTTTCATTTTCTTGTGGCAGATCTAGTTTCCGAGATATCGGCGAAAATATGAAAATTCCCATTTTTGCAGAACACTACTTCATATAGGTACGGCAAAAATTTGTATTTTTCATTTTTTCGTTGTAAACTGTTGAATTATGCATTATACTAATTCCCATAAAAATGTCTTGCCTTCACCTCCCTCAAGTATCTTCAGTAGTTTGGCCACTATGCCAAAAAACGTTCAAAAAATGTTGAAAAAAAAACGAAATTTTTTACACAATTTCAGATTTAACCACTTTAAAATCGGAAAAATTCTATTGACGAAAAAAAGTTAGCCCTCCTATGTTGTAGGTAATTTAACTACGAAAATTTTAAGCATACCAGCACAACAATCGGACGTGCCATTGAAACTATAGCCCCGTTAACTTGCAAGCGTCTATCCTACAATTTTTTTATAGAGAAAATTTTTATTCAAACTAGGTTTTTATTTTTTTATAACGTTTTATTATAGACATATGTTTGCACGTTAAACTGTATTCAATTGAGTAATATGAGTATAAATCAGCAATTCAGTAAAAAACAACAACGACAACAACATTAAATACATACATATCTACATCTAAAAAAGTCAAATTGAGCGATTTTACCGTGGTGGTCAATAGTGAGGGACGTGGTACTTCTAACTACCCGTTTATAATTTTCTGGGTTTGTCTCCCGTATTATTGTCCAGCAATAATCTCCCATCATTTCTTCATTCCAAAAACCTTGGTAACGCTTTTCAAAAATCATGAGGTCTTGGTGAAACCTTTCACCCTGTTCATCACTTTCAGCACCTAGGTTTGCGGGAAAATTATCCAAATGTGAATGCAAAAAATGCATTTTGAGGGACATGTTGCATTTCATAGCACTGTAGTTTTTCAACAAGGCTTTGACCATCTCTCTATAGTTGGGATCTTTGTTGTTGCCAAGAAACCCACTAACGACTTGCTTAAAGCTGTCCCAAGCCGCTGCTTCTACTGATGATAAATGATTCGCAAAATTTTCGTCTTTCAGCAACTTTCTAATTTGCGGACCAACAAATATACCTTCTTTTAATTTGGCTTGAGTTATTTTAGGGAAAAATTTCGTTAGGTACTGGAAGGATGGCGCGTCCTTATTTAAAGCCTTTACAAAATTTTTCATTAATCCTAATTTGATGTGAAGTGCTGGCAAAATAACTCGTTCGGGATTTACTAAAGGCGGGTTTGCGATATTGAAGGCACCTGGTTCGTACTCAGCTCTTGGTGGCCAGTTTTTCTGAATATAATGGGTTTCTCTAGCACGGCTGTCCCAAAGACAGAGAAAACAGCAATATTTAGTGAAACCTCCTTGAAGTCCGAGAACTATAGCTACAACCTAGGATGTATTTCATATACTATTTATTTTAAACTGTACCACCGAAACTGCTTACCTTTAAGTCCGCACAAATTTTCCAATTAAATTGTTTATATTGAATGAGCTCAAGTAAATTTGATATGCTTAAATAAGTTTCTTTAGTATTCTCAGAATGTGCCACTGGTATTGACGGTAACGAATTTCCTTTATGGAGTAATGCTGCTTTTAAACTATGCTTTGAACTGTCTATAAACAAGCGCCAATCATCCACTTTATTTTCTAATTTTAGTGCTTCAAATAAACCTTGAACATCATTGCAGTAGCAAATATTTTCACTTTTAGTAAAAAAAAGAAGAGAAAGTCTTGTGTCTATTTCGAAATTTGGAAGTACTTGTCGAAGGGCCCAGGCTGCCCCATTGCTGCAAACGAGATCCTAGAACTTCGCTATCAAATTTCGATAATTTCAAATCTCTGACCAAGTCATTAAGTTCGGCTTGTGAGACTCGATGTGGGATCTCTCCTTCTTGTCCACTTTCTGAATTATCTGCTTCGGAGTCACTTTCGCTTGAGGCTTCAAAACTTATAGGCGGTCTAGGTATGGGTAAGGTATGGTCATGTAGTTTTGGTTTTTTAGCTGATGCCACATTTGGATAACTTATTAATTTCGTCTTTTTTCTCGTTTTACCTTTAAGGTCTATCACGCAAAAATAGCACTGGTCGTGGTTAAAGGGTTCAGTCCACATCATTGGAACACCAAACTTCATGTTATGACCTTTACCCGATACCCATCTCATTAAAGTTAATCTACAGGAGGCGCAAATAAAATTAGGTGTCCAAGATTTATCGAGATTTTTTACACGGAAACCGAAATAATGAAAGTATGCATCTCTGACAGAATTAGTTATTTTCCGAGCTGAGTTTCCGAAAATATAATGTCCGCAAATAAAGCAAAAATCATCCGGATTATTTTTACTTTTAAAATCTCTTTTGCAACAAGCCATTTCGTAAACACATCTACCGATATAGTATGTATAAATTTGCACTACAATTTGCAAAACAAAATTTACAACAAACAGTAGTGGCAATTAAATACTTGATGTCTTTTTAAATTTATTAGACCCTAAGGTAGAGTGACCAAATGAAATGTCTCGCCAATTTTATCAGAGTAATACTAAAATTGTAGGATAGACGCTTGCAAGTTAACGGGGCTATAGTTTCAATGGCACGTCCGATTGTTGTACTGGTATGCTTAAAATTTTCGTAGTTAAATTACCTACAACATAGGAGGGCTAACTTTTTTTCGTCAATAGAATTTTTCCGATTTTAAAGTGGTTAAATCTGAAATTGTGTAAAAAATTTCGTTTTTTTTTCAACATTTTTTGAACGTTTTTTGGCATAGTGGCCAAACTACTGAAGATACTTGAGGGCGAAGAAGGCAAGAAATTTTTATGGGAATTAGTATAATGCATAATTCAACAGTTAAAAACGAAAAAATGAAAAATGCAAATTTTTGCCGTACCTATATGAAGTAGTGTTCTGCAAAAATGGGAATTTTCATATTTTGGAAGTCATATTCGGAATCAGGAGAAAATTTCACTTTAGGAAAGGACTATTTTATTCTTGGAGACTAAAGTTGATCAAAATTTGTCGAGTAGTGAATTTTATCGGAATTATAGAATTCATTACATCAGCCAAAACATTTCGCAATGACATTAAGATTTAGGTGAACTGGACCGATTTGAAGTTACCTTCATTTTTGGCGTTTTTTTATAAATAAAGTTTTTTAAAACTCTTAAAAAAAATCAACTCAGATCAAAAAGCGGTTTAAGCTTAAAAGTTCTGCATACAAATGTTTAAAAAAAAAAAAAGTCAACGAAATCATAATAATGAAATTTCAAATTGGTTTAAGAAAAACTTGAATAACTCAGCAAAAACTCAACCGATTTAGATTTATTATTGAAAAGGTATTTTTATTATTAGATATGATTCCGTTAAACACATTTTTGCATATTTGTAAGCAGACCTTTTCAGATAACATCTAAAGTGAATTTCCTTTTTAAATATTACGACAAAAAAAGACAAATATTTTCATTTATAAAAACTTTATTTCCAAATGGATCCAGATCACGTAAATCTTAATATCCTTTGAAATCTATTGGCGGAAGTCTTAAAACATGATCAACCTTATGCTGAGTTTCACTTTCGCCCGAAATGTTTAACTTTTCACTTTTGCCGCATTACAAATTACCGCCCAGAACCAAGGGGAACAATTCTAATGTCTCTCAAGTGTCTTCTATTCACCCGTTGATCTGCATTGTCTCTTTCCTCATACAAAAGTCGTATTGCAATATAGTTCATGTTACCTAAAGGTGTTGTTTTTTTCTTTGGATTTGATTTAAACAAAAGGGACCTACATTTTTAACTATTGTTTTCGGATTCCCTCAATTTTACACTTTGCAAACAAACCACAGAGTTGTAATTATCATGTTCGAATTGTATCAGCTGTTTCGAAGTGGAATTTGTTTTGTGTGAAACTCATAAGTGTATTCACTTCGGGCGGATGAAAAAATTACGGGCGTATTTTTTTCAGGCGTAACTCAGAATAATGCTGGACAAATTATATAATTCCTATGGAAAAACAACGTCCTTTTCTGGTGACGCCCCCTTATGTACATGAGTTTTTTGTTGTTTTTTTTAAATCGAACCCAAGTATTTCTTTTTAAATAAATTTTTCAGTACACAAATACATATATAAAATTGAATACGTCGTACTTTTTTAAGCGTAACAAAGTTCGCCGGGCATTTGCTACTATTGTTATAAATATGGAGTATTTTCTAAAGGCCTGGATGACTTTTTTCTAAAAAATAAACTCTATTGAGTTATCATTTTTATACAAAACACTACAGTTACTTACTAATATATAAATACATAATATAAATCATTTATATTATGAAGTGAACTACATATTTATAAAAAAAAACATATTATATACAAAAAAAAAAGTCTTCTTGAAAAACATTGTGATTATTGTAGAAAAAAAAATCTTAAATCACTGCATAAATATTGTAGTTTTGTGAGTAACTGTATGGAACGTGTGTTCTAATTCACATTTGCCAATCATTCATTTCCAACTGACAGCGAATGTAATTGACGTGCGACACAAACTAAGAAAAAATAAAAGATTTCAATAAAACTTTTTGACAATAGGCAATTAACGAAATAGCGCCGATACTAACCAGGGCAACGAGGTTAGATTTGTTAGGCAATTAAATAAACACTTATTTGACAAGGAAAGTCAATTAAATAGGTACGTACTTTAAATAAAAAAAAAAAACAAAACTTAACAATTTTAATGCTCCTACATACAAACACGCAGACACTTACTATGTGCATATGTATGTGATCGAAATTGGAGGCATTAATATATGTACATATGTGCATGGTAAGTATGGGTACAAAAAATAAAAAATTTCATAAAAGGGGTGAGGCCAATCGACTTGCGCCGAGTTTAATCGAACTATTAATCGAATTGTGTATAAATGATTTTAATACGCAAATCATGTCGCTGCTGTCAATGCCTTTACTTCATATATTGCTATGTATTTTATTTAAAAGTGTGTGTGTGTGAGTGTGTATGATTGTATGTCAATCAGTGTGTGTTTTTTCGTTCTGTATTTTCTACTTTGATTTTTATTTATATGCCTATGAAATACTTACATCAAACTTGCAAATTAGTGAACAAAGCGCGGATTGACTAAAGAAATAATCGAATATAAGTAAGTGGTGGCCATTTATTTTTTGCGAGCATAGTACAGGATAGTACAGTGCCTCAAACCATTGACCACTTATTGCTTTTTTTCATAATATTCGCAATGTTTTTATGGTAATATTTTTCATAAATTTTGTATAAGTTATTTTATCAGTATTTCAAATTTTGTACAAAACTTATGAAAATTCTACAAATTTTCATCAGAATTGTAAATTTTTTTAATTAGAGTTTTTTAGTAAACTTTTCCGTATGCAGTTCTGTAGTTCATTCAATTTTAGCATAATAATGTGCAAGTCTGAAGTGGCTAAACACTGCGGTTGACTTTTGAGAATTTTGGTCTTACGCACATTTTTCAAAATAACGAATGAATTTTTTTTTAAATTAACGCTGATTTTTATATTTCTTTTTTGTACATTTTCTGCCACATAAACTGCTTAGGTGAAATGCAAACAAAAAAAATTTAAAAAAAAACTTTTTTTTTAAATGAACTGATTTTTAAAAAAATTAAAAATTTTTTTATTAATTCAAAACAAAAATCAACTGGAATTTTTATCACCTTCACACTTGCACCACAATTTTTTTAAAACTCAAATGAAAAAGTTTGAAATTAAAAAAAAAAATTAAGAATTTTTGTTTAATTTTTTTCAGTTTATATATGGAAATTTCTCTTATTAAATTCTTTATTTTTATTTGGTAGGTAGGAGAATAGGTCGTAAAGTATATTTTATGCTTGGTAGAGAGTTGCCACCTATTTGAAAAGTCGAATTTAGATCATTTAATAAAATATGGGTGTCAACCGGTTCATCTTGGCGGAGAAGGAGAAGGTTTATATGTACATATATTTTTGAGAGGGATGCCACCTCATTGAATCGTCAAATTTTATTAAGTTATGCACGTGTTATACATATGAAATATTAAAATATTGCAGTCAAACGTTTCGTCTTTGCGAAATGAAGATGGTTACCACATGCTTGAAAAAAGAAATTTAATTAAATTATACACAAGTTCTATGGGCCAAACTGATTGATTCGATGAAAAGGTTTGTATTTCGAAGAGAGTTGCCACTTATTTGAAATGTCGAATTTAATTCAATTATACAGGAGTTATGTAAAATAGTAACATATGGGTGGCAACCCGTTCGTTTCGCTAGGAGAAGTTTATAAGTATATTTTGAAGAGAGTTGCCACCTTTTTTTAAAGTAAAAATTAAATAAATTATACACTAGTATACAAAATATTAAAATATGAGTATCAAACTGTTCGTCTCGAAGAGGACAAGGTGCATACCTACATTTATGAGATGAGAAATGCAAAGAGCAATTAATAAATAAATATAGGTAGGATAACGTCTGCCGTGGTTTTCTAGTACTTTTATAAAAAATTTGAGAAATAAAAGTAAAATGAAACAAATTGTAAATATTGTAAAACATAAATCACCATATGGTCAGTTGTTTCAGTCACTGTGCATTTGTACCTATGTACATAGCTAGCAACGAAAAGACTAACAGAAACATAAAAACTACGATTTATTTGCCCATTTAGCAGCAATACATAAATGAACAATACACATAGTATGTATGTGTATGTAAACAATACATATATATTTGGAGCAGGGAAGTTGTTGTTACTATTGTTCTAGTTCTTGTTCTTGTTCTTGCTCTTGCTATTTTGCTACTTTGCTACTAAAGCGAAAGAAGCTCAAGGGCACAATTATGTATTTACAATCAGATACCTAAATATGTACTATGTACATATGTACGTAGAGATAGTACGTTTGTGGTGAGATTCGTTATCTCTTCACATATGCTCTTTGTCACTATTGCATTTATTCTATTTATTTTTACTTTTATTATTTACATTGGTTTTAATTGCCAAACGACTGCTTGTTTCCTCTGTTTTCTCTGTTTGTGATGTTTTTTGGCATGCAATTTCCAGCGAATAGAAAATGAGCTGCTGCACAAAATTAAAAAATCATTAGCTCATATCGTATCGTAGTGCATTTGACAAGATCGAGCGCGCAATTAAGCACATTATTAACGGCAATTCTTGAAAATTCATTTAGTTTTCGTGTTATTGGATAGACATAAATTAAAATTAAAAAACATAGGCGCCTAAAATTTCGTTTGCATAGAATAGCCTAGTTGATAAAAAAATAAAAGAATTCTATGGGAAATTTACCTAAAATCACTGAGTAAAAGTTCTAAAAACTTTCCCAACCTTTCACAGAAAATAGTAAAGCATTGGAGTCTCAACCAATAATCAAATATTCTTTATTAAATATTATGCACCTCTGAATATGAGGAAAATATTGATTATTAATCTACTTTGCTATTTCAATGCCCATTGCATATACTCTGCATTTAAGTAGCTTTCGATCCCAGCACGCTTTTTAGAGATACTTTGGCTTCTCATAAGCTTCTTGTATCTGTAGTGTCTCGTTTAAAAAAAATAACTCTATTTTTGAAGTTATTGCGGTTTCCTCAATTATTTAATTTAATTACGATCTATTTTAAGTTGATTTAAGGCAAAGTGAACGGTTAGTAGCCGCAGAGAAAATAAAACAATCGCATGTATTTTGTTGTTGTCTTGGGACGCTAAAAATGTCATTAAAAAGTCGCATGCAACAAATCAAATCGCGCCCATAATTAAAAACATTTTGACAGATTATAATGTATTTCTTTTTGAATTGAAAACGAACACCACAATCACACAGGAAGGAAGAATTGTACACTATTTACAATATAGATGAAAATAATTGTATCCATTACTAGGATCTAGTGAATAAAATTAGAAGGAATGATGAAGCGCCAAAAGGAAAGAAGAATTGTACACTATTTACAATATAAATGAAAATAATTGTATCCATTACTAGGATCTAGTGATTAAAATTAGAAGGAATGATGAAGCGCCAAAAGGAAACAGCAAAGAGAAATGCGGGAAGACTTTCCTTCCTACGACAGTCGGTTCTACGATATTGGAACGACCCGGATTTATATCCGGCCAAAGACTGTCAATTCAGCAGCATTCCCGAAAATGTTTTGTGCTGTTAAAACAACAATAATTTGAAGACTTGGACGGTAATAACTTACATAGGAAAGGCACCATACAAATTAGCAAACTTATTCAAAAATACAACATTGGGATCGTTTCTTTGTAACCTAGTTGCAAAAGAACACTAGGTAGGATAAGAAATAGCATGTAAAGCAACAACACTAAATCGGAAAAATAAACGAGTTGAGCCAACTCGGCAAAATGCTATCTGACCTGAGATATAATGTTTGGAAGTCAAAAAACTGTGCTATTGTGAATGAGCCGGAAGAAAAGACATGGGAAATTTTAGGTTAAGACCTAATTCGTTTTATTTCTATAGTATTTTTAAATATATAACTAAATCAATAAGAAATTTGGCACCACGGCTAATTTCCGTTCTTAAATAGCACGAAATAAAACTCACGTTTAATGAAAGATGCTAACAGGGTTGCTTTTGCAAGTAAAGGAAATTTTATTCGAGTTGGAGCGTTCTTTTGCAAGTCGGTTACAATAAAACGGTTCCATTAATACAGTAAATAACGCGGCCGCGATATAATAACAACATTTTATAAATAGAAAGAAAAATGGCACTGAAGATGGCACAACGCCGAAACCGATTTGTCTCCAAATGAAACATGACAAGGCATAACGGAAAATCATTCCAATATACAACATATGTTGAATTTCAAGTTGTTTCATTGGAAGTTTTTTTTAAATCGTTTCTGATTTCAGACCCAACCTGATAAATATTGGTTTTTGGGGAATAGTTCGATCTCAGCCCTTTAGGAATTAATAACTAAATTACTAAATAGTTGTGAGCATTGAAATCGAAGTGGATACAAACATTTTATATGTACTGCAAAAGTGAAATCTATTTCTATCACATTGATTTTCGGTATGAAATCCTCGAAATTAATTCCCTCATTATTTTTTTTTATTGTTTTTTTTTTTTTTAAATAAAATTGCATTGTGGATCATTGGGGAGCATCATCTTTTTAATTTTTGTAGGTTTTTCCGCTTGTTTTACGGTCCGCCCGCTCAAAGGCAGCCGAAATGTGACACAACTAAACAATTTGTTAGCTTCTGCGACCGGCGGCCGGCGACCACCAAAAGTTCTTACTTTTCTAACAGCGACGTCGCAGGTGAGTACCAATGGAAACGTAGTACTATGTTTTATATGATAAGTAATCATTGTCGTTGAAAAACTGTGAAGGCATTGGAAATAAGGTATAGAGTATAATATAAGCAAGTCATTTCCAGAGCTGCTGTTCTTTGGCTCAATATTCTTTATGAGCTAAGGTTTCAGTTGTTTATGAGCGTAAAAATTTTTACTAAGAAAAAAAATTATCTGAATTGTAGAAAAACGAAAGAAACATGTGAATTAAATGGCGCTTAAGAAATATTTACTACTTTTGGACATGGTGAATACAAAAGGTGACGCCGTCAGTCGTACTGCAATTTTGGTTTTACCGATTTTGACAGCTCTCAACTATAAGTAGACCAATCTGTTTTCACAAATAAGCGACAAAGAGTGACTTTTGTTTAGAATTTTGTATATTAATAATTTTTACACTTTAGCAAAATTAAAACACGTTTTCTCACTGAAATATTGGAAGTTTTTCATTCTTTTCTCTGCTATATACTCTGTTTACTAAATTTGAGATCTGTCACTTTGCCCCGGGAAGGCGCAATCTTGTATTCTATCATTCTTGACTTTTGGAGCAAACAATTTTCATTTTATGTAGGATTTTATTCATTTTGAAGAAACCTTTACACAATCGGGAGAAAATATCGCAATTTGAAGATCAGTGGCTCCCAACTATTGAAGTTTTTTTGGCTTCAACACACTTCTTCTGCGATTCATACAATATTTATCACTTACCACAAAAAATCTTCATACACCATTCACCACTTGAATAAATATGTACAAAAAATAAAGCGATCTGCTCATACATAATTCCAGATTGAGTCGCGGTAGTTCCGCAATAATAATTAAATGTATTTTTATGTAGAGTAATTATTTACCCAAGTTTGTGTATTTTAAGTTTTGCAGAAAAAGGAAAGGTTGTATGGTTTTTAACAAACTTGTTTAAATATTTAGCCCAATACATTGAAGAGAACTGTATGGAAACGTAATAATTGTATTGACTGTTAGAATGTATTAATATGTTAACTGAAGCTAATGACGTCAGCGAACTATTAATATCCATATACACCGGTGAGCAGGAAAATAGTAGCAAATTGTATTAACTTTTTCATTATTTAATTTCCATAATTTTTTTATAAAAATAAAGTTTGTTCTATACGAAAAACTATGTAAGTCGAAGTTTCGAACTGTCTAGAAAACTTATAAAAACTCGAAATATAAAAAAAAAAATTAGAAGCGCTAACTTTTTAATCAGAATATGTAAATTAGAATAATAAAATGCAAGTTTGAAGTAACTAGAAATTCTAGTTGATTTTACACAATTTTTTTTTTTTTTTTTTTTTTTTTTTTATTAAAAAAAATTGTAAAGAATTATAAAAAATGTATGCGGTATAAAAGACAATTTTGTTCTTGCGTTATGTGAAAAAAAGAAAGACTGTCGCAAAAAAAAAAATTATAAAAAAATCTTTAAAAAAAAAATTATAAAAAAATACAAAAAATTATGAAAAATTATTTTAAAAAAATTATGAAAAATTATATAAAATTATCAAAAATTAAAAAGAATTTATGTATAGCCACTTGTTATACAAAAGGGCATACTCCAAATTTTCTTAAAAACCGCATTAAAAAGTTAAAAGTTTGAATTACCTTTATTTTTAATTTGTTGAATTTTTATAAATTTACTAGAAAATTTGGAGCATCAACTTACACAGTTTTTGGTATATGTTATATGTATACATATCTTACTTTTTTTAATAAAATTTTAATTTTTTTTTTTTAAATATAGTTCACTTTTAGAAAACGACAACGGTTAAATCAAAGTTTAATTTCTTCTTTTTTTTTTTTTCAAATTCAAAATTCAACAAACCATACATAAGATTTAAAATTTAAAATTCAATTTTTTTTAGTTTTTTGCTGATATTCTTGCGCGGTTTTCCCCATATAAAAAAAATTCAAGTATGCTTTATACGAAAGAGCACAAATCAACGGTAATTTTTGTAGCCACTTGAAACTTCCATTTTATATACATACATACTATAAAACTGCATACCGAAATTTGTTCGAATAATTCAAATTAAAATTTTTTAAATCTTTTCCAAAGTTTGTTAAATTTTTCCAACATTTAACCAAAGTTTAAAAATAATATTTTACCGTTGTTTGTTGTAGAATAAACTATATTTCTATTTAAAAGAAAAAGTCAAACCTTTTGATTAAGTGATTGAGTTATGATCATGTCGTGCACTGCATGCGTATTGAATGAAATGTTCGTTTATTTTATTTATTTATTTTTTGAATGCTCTAATGACGCACAGCATCAAAGTTATTTTAAGTGTTTGAGTTTTCATACATTTTGAATATTGTATCAACAATTTGTTGCCACATTTAATTAATGTTTTAATCAACTTTTAAATTATCTTCCACCGCTAACCGAAGCACAAAGTTAAGCAAAACAAAACAGAACAAACCAAAATAAATTCGTTAAATCATTTGTGAACTTTAAATAAACCCAGTGCTTGAATTCTTAATCACGTGGTCCAGCCATCCACCTACGAGTACAGTGTAAGTGGTTGAAGTGAAATTGCACGTGGATTGAGGGTGTGAACTGAACTTCACAAACAGTTAGGTGCAGGGGCAACTCAACTTACAATGTGCATTTATTGAAGTGTTTAGCGCTGGGAAACCTAACAGGAAATTGTTGATATGTATGCATGTTTATTGTTTTATATGGCTTGGAACACGTGAATCAAGTTTTGCATATAAACCAAATGCGTCACGATTTTGCTATTAACTCAGAGTATACTTACTTGCAATGGAGTTTGAATTGGCACACGGCTTCCACTAGCACAGCGGCCCAATTTGCGAAGATATTTAAAATGGAACTAGGGAGTGCATCGACATTAGAAGGACACCTCCACGCTGGCAAACTGCATCGGAGCTGTTCCTTTTTAGTCCCAAAACACGCATGTCATATAGGTCAACCCTCTGTGTGCATAGCCAAGCAACACGAGCGAGTTAAAATCCTCATTAATGCTGGAGTGTTCAGATAGATTCAACTCTTTAGCAACACGGAGTCATATTCAGCTCCTCTGGATTCCACGCCACAAAGGTGTCGAAGGAATGAATGACGCTGAAGGACTCGAGCCCTGTCTGGCGATAGGTTATCAGTATATTAAGAAGGAGCTTTGGAAAGAATCAAATAAAATCATCCACTCAAACTGATATAGATGGTCTATCTCCTATTCTCTGCAAGAACTCTTCTGCTCTTATTAAGCTTTTATTGTTAATTTTTAACTTGTCGCTTTCAAGGGGAACTTTTAAAAGCGAGTGCGAGTGGAAAATGGTACATACTCGTATTACCCTAATTAAAAAAAAAAACAAAATGGAAATAAAAACGATGTCTCGAGTTATTGACCGATAGCTAAACTGACAACGGTTGCTAAATTCTTCGAAAGCATCGTTAAAGATAAAATTATTTTTGCAATGCAAAAAGTAATTTGTCAGAATCGGCATAGGTTTGTTTAAAGGGAGATCTACTATTTCAAATCTTGCTATTTTTACAGATGATTGTATTAAAAGTGTAGAGGCTGGGTATCAAATCGATACAGTATATAGGGATTTTGTCAAGGCGTTCGACAGGGTGCCCCATAAATTCTTACATAATAAATTAGAAGTTATGGGCTTTCACTCCACGTTCCTAGAATGAATAAAATCCTATCTAAAGGCAAGTTATTGTGCTGTGCGATTCGATAACATAACATAACGCTTTTTCATGCAAGTTCAGGACTTCCTCAGTGTAGTGTACTTGGACCTATTGTATTTATGATCTCCATAAATGACATAAGTTTTTGCTTCTTATTCTCGAAATTTCTTTTGTCAGATCATCAGCATCTCAAAGTTTATTCGACTGTAAAGAGCAACGAGTATGCTGTGTCGCTTCAATCTGATTTAGATAGAGTATACTCTTGGTGTGAAAGAAATCAACTTTTCTTAAATATGGATAAATGTTTTGATATGATTTTTTCTAGAAAGCTGAATAAATTAAGCACAACTTATTCGATTGCTGGTACTAATTTGAAATTGGTAGATCAGGTTAAAGATCTAGGAGTGTACTTTGACTCTAAACTCACATTTACTGTCCATATTAATTTCATTGTTCCAAACGCCTGCTATATGCTCGCATTTGTTCGTCGTAATAGTTCCAATTAGTCTGATCCGTAAAGCCTTAAGAAACTTTATATTGCTTTTGTTAGGTCCCGTTTGGAGTATGCCTCAATTATTTGGCGACCTCTTCATTCTATGCATGCAAACAGAATTGAGCGTCTGCAGAAAACTTTTATCAAGTCTGCACTAAGATATCTTAAATTTACGGAACATTTGCTTTCCTATGCAACGTGACTTTGCTTACCTCTAAATTTCTAGCCTACTCATTTATCTTCAATGCTCTTTTTAATGTTGTTGATAACCCCGAAATTTTCCAGAGAATACCGCTTAATATTTTTCTAAGAAATTTGAGGCGTTCTGACTTATTTTACGTACATTCCTCAAAGTCGAATTATGCTGTGAATGCACCTATTGGACGAGCCCTCAGGGAATTAATCAAATCAATCAAATGGTTGATATCGATCATTCACTTTCTGGAGTAGTTTTAGAAAACATAATCTCACATAAACCTTAATTTAAGTTTTTAAAAAGCTATATAGTATTTTTTAAACATAGTCAGTAAGAAACTTTATATTCATTGACTGAAACAAATACATAAATTAATAAATAAATAATTTATGAGAAGATACTGACTCTATGCGGCAAATTGTCAATTGGAAGGTACAATCGTAAAAGCTTATTCACCTCTCAGAGAACAATTTGAGAGTGCGAAGTCATTTGTATAAAAAAAAAACTATTTTTTTTTCAAAACCGATAATGTTCTCTTTGGCTTTTCTGATAAAACTGTATTAATAGTTTTTTTTATCGAAAGAAAAAAATCGATTAATGATTACCAAACAAGGCTACCCTGCAAACTAACTTTTGTGCTAATTTCGCTTACATCGAACCAGAAGCGAAACGTATTTACTGCTATAGCCGAGTGGATATGAAGGAGGTACCAATATGCAAATGCTATGCTTAAATATAGGTAATTTAATATATATGTAAGTATATACCCTGTGTAGTGAATTTGTATGCTTACGAAAATTCTGAATTCGTCGTCATAGTAGAATCTGTTCACCAGGGCGTATGAGTACTCCCTTTATACCGTAATCGATTACAGTTGGGGCTTAAGGTGTAGGAAGGCGTTTTATAACGATTTTCATCCATTTTTTAACACATAAGGTATATGTAAATACTAAATACTAATTTTGATTTATTTTATTTCATAATACCCAGTACCTGCATGATTAAAATGCCGCACGTTCGAACGCCTAACAAGGGGTCCTCATTTAAACGCAAAGAATGATGGATTGAAATTTAAATTTGCATTTATGGAAGTATAGGTGTGAATCCTTTCACACGCAAGTTATGTTATAAAAAAATTCATTTTATGAAACCCCTGTACCTACATATGTATGTACAAAGATATCTCCCTCATTAAATAAAATTTTATTACCCTACGCTATACGAGCAACCAGAGTAACCAATCACATCTTTACCCACAACCAAATAACATTGACACATATACGCACATAGAAAGCTTCTATAAAGGCAACATTTTACACAGAGTTAAAACGAACAACCTTCGCCATAGATGAACTTGATAATGACGTCATGTGGACGTGTATTTTTAGCTACAGGTTGCTAATGATTTCTACTCGATTGCACAAGGACACGTGTTTGTGTTGAACGAGTATGTATGTATGTGGGTATGCTGCAGATGATAAAATTCTCAAGCCAAAAAGTTAAGGAAAAAACTGGTCTGGTGTTGAAGGTTGTTGCCTTTATAGATGACGTTGCAGGTTTGGTAACCCAATATACATAAGTATGTACACAACTATGTGCATAGTGTCCTTTTGAACTTCAATAAAATATATTTAGGTTATTAAAAGAAAGCATCTAACCCTAAAATAGGAGTATGACGTTCCTAATCGAATTTAGGCTATGAAAACGTGTATGCTAATTTTGGATATAGAATGTGGTAATCTATGCCAGCGGCATATGGCAGTAACTCGTGGCATAGATTGCTGAATATGGGGCATACTAAATCTGAACGCGAAGAAATATGAGTATACTTATTTATCTATGTACGTATGTAAAGCCCTTGCAAAAAATGCGACGAGTGCAGGATGTGTCCAAGGTGAGTCGCAAAGGAATATTCGATTAATGACACTTTCCTTCCCTTCATATGGACTGAACAGTTCCCTTTTATTCGAACATGTCATATGAACGAATATGAATTAGAGATGGGCGCGGGATACGGGACCCGTGGGACTAATTTCGAAACTTCTGAAAATTCAGAAATCTTCGTAAACAAAAGGTCTATGAAATTAGCACTTTTTTGTTATTTTCAGACGAAAATGAACAGTAAAGCAAAACAAAATAACCAGAAAAAAATAACCAAGATGACGAAATTAGAATATTCGAGAAAGAGAGAACGTACTGAATTTCTGGAAAGATTTTAGCAAATATTTGCTTCTTCGAAAACTAGTAAAGCAAATACTTCCCATTTGGTCTTCGTCTGCCCTGGGTGAACGAGTGTTTTCCATTTCTAATCAAATTTTAGAAGAAAGAAAACACATTTCCTCGAAAAAACCTTCTTTTTTTTAATAATAAATTAAACAAATAAAAGTAAAAACAAAAAAATTATCATACATTATTGAATTTAAAAAAAAAACTTTTCGTATTAAAAATACGAATTCATTTAATGTGCATATATCTACGGTTAAATAAATACAGAGTTTATTAAATAAAATATATTATATTAAACTAATTTGAAATTCCCTCAGTGAGTTTTAGTCAGTGATAGTAATCGGGAGCCGGGGAAGAAATTAGAAACACGTCGAGATGGTCGGGTTCGGGACAGAATATTTAGTCCCAGGCTCATCTTTTGTATGAATGTAGAGTAGTATCTTTTTACCAATGGGAACTAGCTAATTTTATGTCTCAAAACTACAGATTGGTATAGTCGCTTTTTACACCTTTTTAATTGATCTCCAATAATACCCGTTTGAGATTACTTGTGACTAATTAACGACCAATTGTGCCCGATTGAGACAAATACCGGAATACTCCCTTAAGAAATTAGTCGCACAATTTTTTGTAATGGCTAACTAGTTGCAAACTAGATTACTACTAGTTTGCTGAACAACCCAAATACTTTATCTTCCATCTTTTTACATGAAACAAAAGCATAATTTTTCTAGCGCCGATTTCATCAAACGCAATATTCGATAGGCCAGATCATTGAGTGCCAAAGACGATGCCGTATGTGAGTTTTTATTTTTTTATTTAGTTGATTTGTTTACTGTTGTAAATTTATGATTTTATTTTATTATGTTGTGTATTATGAAACTCATAATGAGTTAATTTTTGAGAATTTCCAATATTTGGGGAATGGCACTTAAATTAGTATGACTACATTTTGTTGTTTCCAATACAAAATTTGAAAACGACGCCGTCTACATTTTGACACATCGCAACAGGCCTGCATTGTGCCAACATTGATCAGTTGTTTTTTTTTTTCTTAAATTTATTGGGGATATTTTCCGTCTTTGCATTTTACTTGAGCGCAAATAACTCGAGGTAAAATAACAGAGTTAGTAAATTGAAGAGAACCTTCAAAACATAATCAGCTCTATCACGAATTCCTTGGGAACAAATATTCCCACAAATTTACAAGCGAAACAAAAATAATTTTTCCCATTTTGTTTTAGTTTTGCTTGTAAATTCAAGGGAATGATTTGTTCCTGTGAAATTGGCGATAGGATCGAATATGAATTATAAAGCAAATTGCCGAATTGACGCAAAGAACAAACGTCTAGCAACGCCAGTAAAGTATGGCAACTATTTTGCGCAGCAGGAAAAGGCTACTCACAGTTCTAAGCTAAAAAAAAAACCGTCACCAAATGTAGACGTTTTCACATATTTTCGACCGATCTTTGAATGCCCTAATTAAAAATTTATATACAATATTTTATTTCTATACAATTTGAGAATTTAACAAAACAAAAAAATCAAATCATCCAAATACTAAAAATATAGTAATAATACTAATAATAATCAGAATATTTAGAAACTTTTTGTGTTCAATTTCAGTATTATAAAGTGCAAGTTTTAAGTACCATTAAAATCGCGTTGAGTTTTGCTAATAACAGTATCAGCAAAAGGAAAATTCGAAAATCAAGCGAAAAAAATTTAAAAAAAATTTAAATTTAAAACATTGTGTGAAAACGATGCGCTGTTTCATTCTAAAATTGAACCACTGTATACAACTATTCACCACTTAAGTAAATTTTGAGTTACACTTAACTGCCAGCTGTTTATTTACCAATATAAAAAATACATCATTACAGTTTCCATGAAGCAAGCAAATAAAAAAGCTGCACTGAAAATAGCAACTGTTACGAGCTCAAATGCAATTCAATTGCCAGCGACACTATTAAAAATAAATTGAATTGATTGCAATTCAATAATGAACGACGAATCGTCTTGATAAGATGCACGCAAATAGAAATGGAGCAGGGAAAAGACAAAATGTGAGTGCAGGAAAAGAAACAAGAAATATAGCAATAAAACACCTTAGAGGAAATTAACCTACTTAGTTTGCCGTTTGTGTCTAATTTATTTGTACAAAAAAAAACACACTTTAGGTGATAAGCGTCAAGTATAAAGAGATAATCGGAACTTCAATAGACTAGTGATGTATTGTTTTTTTTTTTTTTTTTTGTAATTTAGACGAAAAAACTATCTCTATACAATTGTATTCGTTACGAGTAAATAATGAAAAATCAAAGAACTACGCAACCCTGTGGCTACAGAGCTGTCAAGATAAATTAAGAATGACTAGTGTGGACTCACTTGGTTTGTGAGAAGTACAATAATTTGGACGAAAATATTAAGCAATTTACGTTGTAGTGTGTCCGGGGCTTTTAGAATTCCAATTAGGTATAAGCATTCAGGCTAACCGCTGTTTTCGCAGGGCACTGCTAATTCACTCCGCCAGAAGTGGGCCGGAGAGTGAAATTTACCGTCACAATAATAAAGTACCGGAGGCTAAAGAAACGCTAGAACAGTTCATCTACAGCTACTCAGCATTGCGAAAACCCAAATTAAGTTTCTGTAAAATCTGCTTAGATGCTTAAACTCAACCCGCTGGATGTGTACAGAGACCAAATTTTATTTCACTATTTCTTTCGGGTTCGATTGCGAGTTGAGTCACTAAAGGGCGATTTTAGTCAACAAACGAGCCAATAAAGAGACGTTGTCAATCATTAAGATCTCACGCCACGTTTATTGAAAGCGTATTTTGGAAATGTTAGTTTGAGATTATTCTAAATTTTTGTGTTGACAATTTCCAGACGTTATGCCACCTCTGAACTTCTGAACAATTCTGCTACATTCACCACTTTTTTAGTGTAGTGAAACTGAAAAATTCTAAAATATTTCGAAAAATATTAAGATTTACGTCAGCTGTAGAGATTTGAGAATTTAACCAAAAATATTTTCTTATAAAAAAAATATTTTTTTTATATTTTTTTTTTAATATTTGTTCCAAGAAAAAACTGTATAACTGTATAGATTTGAAAACTTGCCCAAAACAAATTTTTTAATTATTAATTTATTTGTTAATATATTTGTTCTAAGAACAAACCACCTGAGATGATAAAGAATTATTAAGATTCCCTTGAACATTTGTATAAATAGCTGTATGCAGACTTTTTAATCTTAAACTGTTTTATATACTGAGGTGAAATATTTTTTTAATATCTTAAAAAACTATTTTTATTTATAAAAACCCACAAAAATGGAGGTATTTTCAAATCGGTCCAGCTTACCTAAATATTAGTGTTATTGCGGATTATTTTGGTTGTCTTAAAATATTATGAAATTACAAATTTTAAATTCAGGTGGGAAAAATCGAAACCGATTTTTTTTTTTTGAACTGGAAGTGATACACCTTAATATACATATATATTCTTCAAAAAAGAAAAATTCTCAGCCTAGAAAGCTAGGCAATAGAAGTGAAACTTCATGGATCTCGATGGGCACTTGAAATGAAAATACTCACCCACCCTAGCCAGCAAGTTTTATGAGATAGAAATATTTCCCCGATAACAGAAGCCACTATTCATTATTCTGGAATTTTTAAGGGTGTTAGGTTAATGAAAAAAAAGATAGTTAATGTTTTCGCCTCCATTTATAAAAAAATCTATTCATTCACTTCCAGACTTTCATGTTCAAGAAAAGATACAATTGGTTTATGGTATGAAAAATATAAAATGAAAACTCGTGATTGTAAATTATTTAAATATCTTGAGAAAATTGCATCTATTGTAGTGCCTGATCTGGTTGTTGAGTCTTTGGGATTATTATTCATTTTTAAATTAAATTTACTTTCTAAAGATTGTACAAGTGGTTGAGCTTCTTCCAAGGCGAAATTCACATTAAAATCACCGCTTAAAATCATTGGCATAGTGTGCAAATCTTCTCCTAATTCCGCTGCACCAGCGGGAGTATATGCCAATAATGCTCTATGTATGAATTTTATTATATCGTTAATTTCTGGTTCGGAGTGATGTAGAGAACAATCATTGCCACACTCTGTCCGCTTTCTACGCATACTACCCCCCCACCCCCCCCTCTCGTTTTTTCCTACTCCGAATCTGTCGCGTTTTCGTTTCCCTCCCATGTCTCCTTCCGTCCGACTTCCACACCACGCGCGCCATCCCCTCCCTTTTCCAGTCAATTTTTCGTTTCATTCGATATTGGAATTACACCCCAACGAGCGCAAAGAAGTTTCACTTCAAAAAAGTATGTACTCTATTGATTTTCATAAATGTTTCATTTAAAAAATACTTAATATTCAAATCCTTTCGTACTTTGAACTTCGGTTTAAACATTCTCCTTACAATAAATTTTATAGATAACACATTTTTCATAACGTTTTGCTTTCAGAAATGATTCGATTTCGTTTCGTTTCAGCAGGGTGGCCAGTCTTTTTTCAATTATTCTAAACTGTCACATGGTTGACGTTTCAAAGCCTTCGCTGGCGAGATAGCGTCACAAGTTGCCAAATTTCAAAAAATTTTACATCTTTGACATTGAAATTCCCAAAACGGAATCGAGCGAACCAAAATAGGACGATACGTGCGAATCAAGAATTCTTAGCACGAATCGCATAAATTTGCACAGGTTTTGGATTCAATATACGAAGTATAACGTTTTACACCGAAAACGGAAGCCTGAAATCGGCATACCTACATATGTATATTTATTCCAACAAAAAAAAACCCCCCACCAGCCATTTATGTTGTGTGTCTGTAAATATGTCAACAAATAAATTGGTGACATAAATTTAATAATGAAAATCAATTACCAACATCACAGACAACATTTTTTTAACAACCTGTAAAATAAAACAAAAGCGGAACATCAAAGCAGCAACAATATGTAGATAGCTGAACACAAACACACTAGAAGAAGAGCGATAGAAAGATAGACAGCAACAACGATAATTGATCAAATTATCAGCTAGAAATTTCTGTACATATGTATGCATGTATGTACATTGGCGTTGAATGAGAAAATTATTAAATTGAATTCATAGGAATCACACAGAAAGTTATTCAAATTGTGCATATTGTTGTAGTTGTAGTTGTAGTTGTTGTTGTTGTTGGTGTCTCAGATTTTATGGTTGACTAATTGCAAGGTCAACAGAGTAACTGTTTACTAATGGTATTCTTGTTAAAAATATATAAAAATAAATAATAAAAAAATAATTTAATTTTATTTTCAATTTAAATAAAATATATAAAGTTGTATTTACACGGCGATAGGCGGCTTCTTGTTTGCAGACAGCAATCATAGCGACAGCGACTCATTAACTGGGCTTCAACTTTTGGCAAGTCAAGCATTTGGTGGCAAATATTTGTTAAGGTCGTTGGTTTTTGCTTCACATTTTTTATTTTTATTTATTTTGTTTTGAATGCATCTTTTTGGCTGGCTTTTCAGGGTATGAGGAATACGAGTATAACAGAAAATATTAAATTGCACATTCGAGCTGTTGAGTAATGGTGGGTTTTAAATTTTTTGTTTTAATTTTGTTTTTCTCTTTTTGTTAGGATTTGCTTTAAATGAATGCAAATGAAGAAATTAACATACAGAAATGTTAACTAATTGAAATGCACTACACTGTAAAAAAATAAAATAAATAAATTCCTCTACTTTGCAAATTTTTTTAGGTACGCATGCTGAACTATAGTTGTTTTTTGTAAACCATTAATAACTTTAGATCCAGAATAATAACATTGTCCAACCGCAAATTTGCAACAGACAAAACAAGGTATTTTTTCTGAAAGATAACAACGAACGTATAGATAATTTTTTCTAAACATGCCGGAGTTTTTTTTTTTTTTTACACTTAAAGGTTAAGGGGGTCACACCCGGACAAAAACTTGAAGAGTGATGCCTAGGGGAATGTTGTGCTTAGTAAAAAGTAAAATATTTCTTATCTACATTTTCACTCGCCTCCATTACTCTTTAATAATTTTAGTCGCATTTTCACAACGCTAAGCAAATATTAGCAACCATTTCTTAATGCCTTCGAAAAAAATTTGAAAGAGATGGGGGAGGGATGCTGGCGATATGAATTGTTTAATCATTTATAAGGAAAGGCATTATCAAAGCTATGTATAAGTATTCAAAATTTTGTGAATGTCGTACAAAAACCCCACTGTGACCTCCTTTAACCATTAAGTGCGAATAAAAACCAAACCTCAAACGTGTTGGGCTATAAATTTGTGCAGCAAAAACGATCTGTACGATATCCCCTTTCAGAAAAATACTATAGATACCCTGTTGCAAGGCAAATATCTAAATTTCTGTGTAATTACTTGATTTTTGAGTTAAAAACAAGTCATCCGAATTCGCGTTAGAACAATAAAAGACTTCCGATTTATGAGTACGAACATTTTTTTTCTAAAATATCGACAACTATTATGTTGGGACTTACATTACAAAAATATTTGCATAACACTTTTGAGTAAGAAAATTAATTTAATTAATTGATAGCTATTATTTTGAGACTTAGGAGGGGACTAACAAAAGCTTGCTTAGATCCAGCACTTATAGAGTGGAACTTAAGGACCGGTACAGAAAGTTCTGCAAATTAAAAAAAATACATACAATTGTGTTGTTTTTATTTTAATTTTTATAAATATAAGAATACATATTTGTAGCGATGATATTTATTCTTTGCTGCCGTAGACGCGAACTTTTCTTGAGAAGATCGTCATCAAGTTTTTTACAACCGATTTTGTCCGCTTTTAGCTATGCCGTTCGCCACATTCTTTTTATTTCAGTATTGTTTTGGTTGGTTTCTTAAATTTCAAAAGTCTGGCTTTCATCACAGCCCCAAATTTTGGTCAATTGGTCACAACTCTGGTATATTAGGGGGCTTCAAGGCATTTCTTACATAATACACATACAGTTATCAGTTATCTTCGAACCACTTTTGTTTGACATTAGCGCACTGTGCTGGAGCCGAATCTGGCTAAAATATAGTTGGCTCATTGTGATAACGTTGGAAGGGCACGTTCACGTAAATTTCAGTGTTGAAGAACGGCGGGGATTTATGCCCACATTCAAAAATGGCTTGCCAAATTAGACATGTTCGGCCAAACATTTCTATTTGTATGGGTTCTTCCGATTTAGAAATATCTTATCCAGACTGCAAGCAGTAAAATTGGTTACCCTGCAACGCCCACTTTCAAATAAGTTTCGTCGTTCATAACCACACAAAATTTTTATTCGTCAGCTGTGTCTCGTCTCATACAACTTATGCGTAAGGGAAATTCTTGTTTTTTTTTTTTTTTAGTTTTTTTTCGGTTCGTTTTGGAGATTTTGTATTTTGATCAGTTTTTATACCAATTATCTTCTTAATTCGAGTGACTTGCACTTTTGTGGTTTTAGCTTTTTTGGTGGCATCTCTTGTGCACATGGAGCGGGGTTCTTCCTAATTATGTCTATTATTTTCTTCTCCAACCAGACGTCAGCTGATCCAGTTGGGCGGCCACTTCTTGGCTTATCTTTTACTGATCTGCCTTTCTTAATGCGCAAACTCGTAGTTCGTGCCTTCATAAAACGATCTACTGAGTTTCGCAAACTTTTTGTAATTAATATTGGAGTTATGTACATAAATTGTTTGCAGAGCTTTTTTTTATAGAAGCAAGATTTTTCAACAGTAATAACTTTACTAAAGTTTCTAAACCACCTATTTTTTAATTTCTTCAAAAGTGTTTTATTTTGAGACTTGATAAAAGTCTTTGCACAATAATTATAACGCCGACGACTTTTTTAAGTCTTTAAAGACAGAACTTTTTTAGTATCATTTCGGGCACTACGTCAACGAAATTTCGAAATTAGTGCGGGAACATTTTACACACCCTTATTGAATACCTGGATGAGTTATAAAAAAAAACTGTATTCTCAATATCCCAAATATACCCCAAAAATGTGGATTTAGAGCCATAGCCCCCGTTTTTAGGGGTCTCATACTATTTTTGCTTATAACCTAACAAAATCTCTGAATCGATCGAGGACAGCAATTTTATTTGAACTCGTTTTATAGAAGATATTGTCGTTAAGTTCATTGCGCTTTCAGGGAAAATGCTACAATTTTAAACCCTTCATTAAAAAAAAAAACTCAGACCTTCCTCAAGACTAGTAATGACTTCGGCAAAGTTTATCTGGATGGCATCCTCTTTCATAGTTATTAGCTTTTGTTCGTGTTGAGTGAGTATCCACTGTTGGGACAGGGGAATTAATGATTTTTTATTACAAATAATTTTACCGCAATCCTGCACATTCGCGTCTTTTGTATCCAAAAGACAAGTTTTTTAAATGGTGGTATTCAAATACATATTTACCTGCAAAGAAATAGAAATTAAAAAAAATCATTAGTTAGCTTTAGCGCAATTGCAAAAACACAGGCATAATCTATATACTACACTATGTAAAGGGTGGTTAAACTTTAAGGGCCGATGTTGAATGTGAACCACACCTAAACGTCAAGTGTTTTTCTGCATTTCATTTGACATTTCTCAATTTCAGACTAATTCAATTTGAACATGGAAAGGTACACAATTGAGCAGCGTGTTAAAGTTATTCAGGCTTATTATGAAAATGGGCGTTCAAATCAAAATGCATATCGTGCACTTCCAACAGCCAACGAGACAATGGCTCTTTTGCGCGACAAATTCAATGGCCGTGTTATCTCACGTGGTGGCGATGTCAATTGGCCACCAAGATCATGTGATTTGACACCGTTGGACTACTTTATTTGGGGTTATTTGAAAGGAAAGGTGTACGTCGATAAGCCAGCAACAATTCAAGAGCTAAAGGATGAGATAATTCGGCACATTAACGGCATAGAACCTCAATTATGCCTCAGCGTCATCGAAAATTTGCACCATCGGATGGAGGTGTGCCGCCGAGGTCGTGGCGGACATTTGGCCGATATTTTGTTCCATACATAATTGAACCACACCATATTATCATAATAAAAAGAAATTACAATAATTTCCAAAATAATTTGTGTTTTATTCAAAATCAACATCGGCACTTAAAAATTTAAACACCCTTTAGTATATGGTAAACAAAATGTAAATCAAATAAAGTTACCTACACATAAAAGAGTCAGACGCTATTGTTATACAGCGACTCATCTAATTACACACGCACACACACACACACACAATTAATCATTTGTTGCAGCGTATTGATTGCAAAATCGAGCAAATTTTCGAAGCATTTCACAGGCACCGACAGTCATGCATACTCGTATAAAATCAATTTCAATACTGGTACGCTGTTTACAAGTAAAATGGAAATTAAAACCGATTCCGCGTATTCTAAGCATGTATTTATATAGTAACGTAATTAGAAATCATGACGCGCTAAATACGTACTTACTCCGTTCGAAAATCACTGAATGTCGAAACGAGCGAAACAAGTAAACATAAATGTCTATAATATGTGCGATATTTACTTGATACCGATACCGAGTTGCAGATAAATATGCGAGATATTACGACTTAACCCAACACAAAATTATTCCTTTGTGTATGTATATGTGTGTGTGTGTGTGTGTGTGTGTGTGTACGCAAATTTACATTAGAGTAGATAAAATTTCATTTCAATGCCACAGTAGAGTAGGTAGATAGCCGCAATTACGGCGAATTTTTCCGCAGCTAAAAAATATCTGACGAATGGATGTTTGCATGTACGATAATTCAAGTAATGCGACTTTTAGATAGCGAACTTGAACTGTCCTTCAAGCAGGCAATTATAGCACGAACACATTAGCATAATTCGGGGTTCATTATTAATGCAAACACCTCCACATTTATCGCAAGCTTCGGATAGTAGTAGTTAACTTTAACAAACGATATAATTGGAGGACTCATGTGGAATTCCTAATGCTTCCCCTAATAAAAAAAAATAACCTAAATTTAATCAACTGCCTATCTAGCAGCAACGCTTACGGCTTAAGCAAAATCACTAAATCGCTTGTTGTCTCAAAGTTAAGCTATGTAATCTATGTATATTTACAGTCACATCACCAATTCAAACGTACGTAAAATCCAATCTCCATTAAATACAGCATTCAGTCCTACGTTTCGAAGTCAAAAGAGTCTGTACAACGACAGAGCAATGTTTTACATTCCTAGGATGTCACAACAGCCTCTTAAAAAAGCAATAAACCAATAAAAACCATAAAAAGTACACCTCCTCGATACTCAGAATCGTCATATATGTCGTCAAAACACTTTATGCACTGCCCCAATCAATCAATCTATCTCGGATTTATAAATTACCAACCCGATATTATACAGTTCCCAGTCCGAGGGTCTTTGTTCTTTCTCGCTTGATTAAAAAGACGTCTACTCGAAGCCCGAAGCTCAGAGAGTTCAAACGTCCAAATGTCCAAACGTCCAACCGACGACTTAGATTTTTCCGTGGGCTTTCTCGGTGAACACGAGATCTTGATCGCTTTATTATAAGCGAAGGTGAGTTCTCCTCCAAGTTATCAATCGAGTCCGCCGAAAGGAGCAGATTCTCCTGAGGTTCCTCCAGCAGAAATTGATGGAATTTCATGCAGTAAATATCCCAATTTGTACTCCTCAAATTTCTGTAAAGAAGATATTTAGGATGGGTTTCGTTCACAGATAATTGAATATACCTGTGGTACGAAAAGGAGTGAACATTAAGAGCCATCTAGTTCGAGATTCAGGATATCAATCCAAAAGAGGCCAGATCTAAAACCTCCTCACTACTACATTCCACTTTTCGCTTAAAATAAAATTAAACAGAGACTCAACTCTTTAGTTGATATCCGAGCTTTCACAAACAGAGTGTCTCGAATTAGCAACGCTTTCTATAACGATGTCGACCGTCCTTTGCTTTGGATTGCCTTCTCGTACAATTTGTGGGGCGGGTTTTGATGTTGTAACACAAATTGAGCAGCCTCCAATTTAACGCTGGCTTCGAATGGCAAATGATTTTTGCGAAAAGTTTCTTCATGGCAGAAATGTACTCGGAAGTTTGGCGGGAGGCCATACAAAAATTATTCACGAACATTTAATGTACAACATTTTACGTCCCACCTGCCCCTTCTGTAGTCTACTCTACCGCTAGTCGATGTAAAGCATTTGATTTCCATTTGCCCAAATTCCAATTATCTAGATTGCAACATTTTCAAAACGTCTTCGCTATAACCTTCATATTCTCTTTCAATTCAAACAATATAGAAAAAAAAAGCACCAAAAAGATATATGTACCAACTAATTTAAACTTAATAACCTAGCGTTACACTTAACTTAAGGCCTGCGCTGCCAAAGCTCAAAAAACTATTTTAGTGTTTTAATTTTAAGTTAATATTTTATAATAATTATTCATTCATAAGTTATGTTGAAATTAAGTAATTTCGTTTTGTAATGTACCTAATTTATCACAGATCAAGAAGAAAACTCGCCAGCTTAAAACTGTATCGATAATAATCGAAAAACATTGTCTCCCATCCAAACTAGCCGATCTATTTTAAAATGCGATCATTTCAAATAACTGCTCCTTGATTTTTAATGCATCTGCCTTTGTTTCGTTATCGTAAATGAAATTAAAGTACTTACATATATAACACCAATAATAATTTTTGAGCTCAAGACCAGTCGTCAGAGCATTAGAAATTATTTTTAATTTAATAAATTATAATAAAAATGTGAACAATTTCTCCTTTGCTTAACCAACTAAACAACTCTGCGGCTACCGAACTCTCAAGCTACTAAATTAGGAAAGCAGCATGTAAACTTACTGGATTTATTTAAAGTAATTTGCATGAAATTAATTAACTTGCGTTGTAATGTGAACATAGAGTTTTAGACTCTACTCATACTAGAGTAAATACATAGATGTTAATTTTATTCGAAGCTATGGCTGTTTGTATGTTTGCAGGTAACATTTGTGTACAAGCAAATACTAAGTTAGCGTGTGGAACGCTAGAACCAGCAGTCACTGGTGAAAATTAAGAAAAGGTAGGGACTAAAACTGACAGCTGAGCGCTTAATTATAATTTGAAATGCAATACTGAGCCAACCGATACACACAACCGGTTGTGAATGCCTACAATTACGGATAAGAAAGAAATGTTGTGTGGGCGCAGTAATTTTCTCAGTAGTGCATGCGAAATACAATGAAATTCGATTTGTGGTTTTCATGGGAGCATTTCATATAAATTTCAATTTCCAATTAACTGCAACGTTCTGAGTTGTAATTTTTTTAATTTGTAAGTTTTTTACTTTTTATATTACAATATATTAATCGAAATGATTTGTGGTGGTTTATTTTTCATTTTCATTGAGCAAGATGAGTAATTCTTCTCCTACGATAACCAGCTCTACGATGCCGGATCGACCCTGATTTATATCAAGCTAAGGTGTGTCATTTCAACAGCATCGACCCAAAAATGTATGGGTAATATTTTATGCTGTTACAGCAGCAGCTACATCATCAACAACAATAACAACATTAATTCGTCATTACGCTTGATAATTTCACACATTCTTCTTATCAATATCAAATATGTGGAAGCTGTGCGACGCGAAAAACCCGTTTCTGACTCATCTGGTTGGGCGGTGAGAGAATTGCTGACAAATATTTAAACATATTGTACGTAGATATGCACGTAGTAAGGTTCAAAAGTTTCTGTTTCGAACTATAAAATGAAGGGTAAATCTCAAACCAATACTTTTAATGCCTTTACTTTTAATGTCTTAACATTTATTTAAAAACAAAATGTCTGAATTTTCGCTGTCAAAATGTCCCAAAAGAGTTGACTTTTTTTCATCACAAGTGTTAAATTGTGTTGCTTGTAAGTCGCATTTCATTTTAGAGATTAAATTATAGTTCATTTGGACCAAGTCAAGGCTGTCTAGGGGATCGTCGATCCGCATTCCTTAATGGCAACGTTGGAAACACCAGATGTGAGAGACAGTGAGTTGTTATGCAGCGATGGTTATCCCACGACAGTCGGGCCAAAAATGTTTCTGGAGTGACCCGAATTTAGATATACGAGTATCCGGCCAAGGGCAGCCAATTCAGCTACATTCACCAAAATTGCTTTAATAACATCTTTCAATTGTCGTAGATAAGAAGCGTAGTAATCGCCCGTTACTCTTGTGATGTGATATTTAAGTTCCACTAAAAAAAATGCCTTCAGAATCGCAAAATCGTTGTAAGATTGGATCTTCTTTACTTACTTGGTCGCGATGGTCGCCACTCCATCGATTACCCAGAGGCGCATAATAAACATGGTTTCATGGCCAGTACCTACCAATAAAAAAACCTTCTTTTTTTTTGTAGGGCTTCACAAACAAAAACAAAACTGAGTACAGCACTTCAATTTCTCTGGTTTTTGAACAGCGGAAAGAATTTTTAGGAACCGCATTGCATTAACCTTAATTATACCTAAATCTTCATGTCGGATTCTAAGTACTGTGGTCTTTGAATGTCCAGTCTTTCGTTTTTTCCCAGTGCTGTCTCTTGATTCTATTCCCAAACAAAATCGTTTCGCCCGTTAAGTTACGGTGGAATACGAAGTGGAAGAATGCCTAGACATAGCATCAAAACGTTATTTGATTTCTACCAGTGTCCCTTCTCCTTTTTCAAAAATTTAAATGCAACTCTATGCTAAATTTCATGCATTCCGAATTTTTCAGTTTGAATTTATTGAACTATATCTTAGCAACAAAATGAATTAAATCCTAATTAAATGTGCAGGCCAGAAACTTTTGGCCATTTATTCCTTCGTTTTTATCGTCAATCGAAATAGGTAGTATTTATCATCGAAACTATTCGGAATATATAAAAACTAAAACGAATTTTGTAAAAGTAACTAATTTCTGTTTCCGATTTTGTAACAATGTCATAGTGTTGTTGTCGTTATCCAGGTACGGTAACGGGCTATAAAAGAGGGCCTCACTGGCTAGCTCGAATTTTGTTTTTAGCGCTTGCTAAAAATTTCCGTTCTAAGTTGTTTAAAAACAAAAAATTGGAAAACAATTGCGAAAATATATGTTTGAACGAAATGAAACTTTATGTTACATAGAGTAAAATTTTAACCCATTAGCTCCCACCTAAAAGTGTCGTTTGGGTCCTTATTTCCAAGAACCTCTCAAAAAAAACAAATTTGGAAAAGTGTTCTAGAGAATTATTATTATTATTGTTGGGGATGAGCCCTGCGACTTTGAGATCTCTTATGTTCCCTTTCGAGGATTAAAGAATATCCCTTAAACCAGTATCCGAGATAAAATTTAGCATTGACCCTAAATCTCTGGAATGCATACTGCCATCCGTTGTTAGGTATTTAGCTATTCCAGAATTATTCGACGATAAATTTCTGTGACAAAATGTGTGTACCGAATTATATATATTAAGTAAAATAGTAATTAATTTCTATTAATATAAAGGTTAATGAAGGAGAGCATAAATAAATGTTGCATATTTTAAGGGCACACATTTGGCTTTTACGTTTTTTATATAAAGATTTTGTCTGAGAAGACCCACGGTAAAATTTGCTGAGGAATAATTTTCTAGAACATTTTAACGAGCTTTCAAATTTGTTTTTTTTTGTTTTTTTTTTTTTGAGGGGCTTCTTGAAGTAACTTCAAATGCACTACGAAAATTTTTCTCGAGAAATTTTTACTGTTAATGTCTTAACCTTTTTTTTTACCTCTGATGTGCATATAATTTAACCGTTTTTAATACTTTTTTTGAAAACAACTTAGGCCGGGATATGGAAACTATACTAGGTTATAAAAATAAAAGTCGAAAACATTAACAAAGACCGGGCAAGTATCAGTTGTAGCGCAGTTCAATCCAATAAACATTTGGTTTTTAGTTCAACTGGAGGTTAAGATGAGAATTAACAAATATTTCAAATTGTACATCTTGCTTTTTATTTTACTTGTTAAAGACTTAACGCGAAAAGCATTGCGAAAATTAAAAACAAAAGCACAAAAAAACACTGGCTCATTTTGACTGTAAGTCCCCATGTGTGTAAAAAAAAAAAGAAATATTTACAAAATAACAAATGTTTATTACGGTTAACAACAATCATAAAATCAACAGGTGCTTATCAAATGCGACACTTGCAAATTCTTGGAAACATTGCGTAGAAATCGAAAACAAAAGAACTCATAGAGTGCCATTTGCTCATAAAACGTACACATACAAACACACACACACACACACTGACATACAAGTCGAGTTATAAAAATGCACTTTGTTAAAAACCGCTTGCATTAGCTTATAATATGTACATATTTATTTATTATTAATCGGCCAGTTCAAATTGTATGCACTTATCAATTTTGCAGCTGTGTTTGTCGTCGTCCAGTTTAGCTGTGTTGGCCTGGCGGCCGTGGAAAATTACGGTAATTTTCGCAATGAAAAAATATTAAAAAAAAAAAAACAATAAAACGACAGTACTGAGTTGCTCACCTTTTTACAATATTATTATTATTTTTTTATTTATTAACAGTATGTGTAAAGAGTAGCTGTGCAAAATTAAATTAACATTTCCTGCTAAATTTCCATGCACGTGTAGACGTGCTATATATAAAAATACGTAAATTTTGAATTGTAAATGAGAACACAGGAAGCATTTGCTGATGTCATCAGCCATATCTAAAAATAAAGGCAAATAATACAAATGCAAGGGCAATGCATATCGTATTTTTCGACAAGGGTGAAGCGACTTGAAACTTACGATATTCATGTAAAAATAAAGCAGGAATGCAAAATGCTGCTTTGAACGATCCACAAGTGTCCGTGTGGTGGGTTTAACGACCTTTGCTGAATTAATTTTATTTAATATTCGAGAAAATACACACAAAAAATATACATACATATGCATGGTTAGCTTTTGCAAAAAAAAAAACAAAAAAAAAGAATTTGCCAGTATTTAATAGCTTTTCATGTATTGCGAGCTTTAGCGGCAAATGTGTTAGAAATAAACAAAACCGCTTGAATGTCGACGTTAAAATAAAATTGTGTGATCCTTTAGATAGCTATTTAATTTGGTCGTTACTCACACACACACACACATACGCACACGCGTGCACTAAGAAAAATTAAGTGCGGACGAAAAGATTTAATGTTGCTCATACGTCGCGACAGCAGTTGCGTCATAAGAACGCAAATAAATATAACGACCGGCAATAAAACACAAATCTGTTTGCTTTCGCAAAAAAGGAAACAAAATACAATAAAAAAAAGTAGCGAACGCGATTCAGCAGGACCCACGCTCTAGCCAGTCGTTTGAACTTGACCAGACATGCGAAAAGAAAAAAATTAACAATGGCATTTAGAAATTTAAACACAAAAAACTAGCGCGTCGCTGATACTGACACGTGTAGGTAAATTAATGTATACTTGCATGTATACGTGCATATGTATGTACATAAAAAGATAACACTTATCGTTGCTAGTACAAAATTTTTGAAAGGATTTAAAACAAAATTTCGTTATTTACGCTCTGGGTGTATGGACTCTACGTAAGCTATCAGTTGATTCGCTGAGCTGTACTGAAGATAACAATTAAGATAACTATTAAGAAAACCCAAATATAACCATATCTACAATATTATTAATATATACAATTGAATATGCGAAAAATGTTAGTAACGATTTGGCTCTCAAAGTACTGCATAAAAATAAATATTTTTAATAAATAAACGTTAAATTTTCATTATTTCTAATAGCACAATCGAATGCGTACCACCAGTGGTACGCGCCGCCCAATGAGACAATCTAGCGCCGGCCACCGGTGGTACGCGCCGGTGTGAACGTGTTAAACAGTTTAGGCTTGAAAACTCTGCAAAAGTATATAAAATGGGAACAATACATAATAATACATTTTTGTATACTGTCTTTGACCTTTTTTGGAAGATTGAGCAATTTAGACTTATAATATATAAATTAAATTGTGCAGTTTCATTTTTTACAATATTAACAATATTCTTCGAGCTAAATTCTTTCGTTATTTTTCTATAAAAATATATTTAATTTTAATATTATAAAAAACCAAAGGCAACATTTGTTTCTCTGTAAAAACTTTACCATAATTTAAAAAAAAATTGAAAAAAAATTATTAAACTTTTAAATTTTCCTCCAAAATTTTTAGAAACTTTTAAGCATGCAGTTTTGTACCTAATTCAATGTTTAGTATAATAAAGTGCAATTTTCAACTTTCAAAAAATTTCTACTGATTTTTGATAATTTTTCTTGTGGAGGGAAATGCACATTTTCTTCCATTCAACGCATGCGCAAAATTATGTTTTTTCTCTCATCTCATTATAATGACTCCATTAAACAAATTTTCAAATATTACTCAAGTGATTTCTTTTTTTTTCATATTTTTAAAAAACTTTTTTTATTTCTAAAAACTCACGTAAATCTTAATATTTCGGCGGAAATCTTAAAACGTAATGAAGGTCATATTTCCGGTGGAAAAACATCAATTTTGTTTTGTTATTTTTTTTTCTAATAAATTGTGTGCGTCCACGTGAAAAGGGGCCACTTTGTCGCATCTAATTTCCGAGATATATGCATGTACAGATTTTTCGATACATGGATCGAATTTCGTAATTTTTTATTATGGTTTATTATGAAACTATATATGTACATTTACGCGTCGAATGACACAAAATTTAGCTTCCTAGGTATAATAGAAGTAATTAATTTTATTTTTTGAAAAAAAAGAAGAGGGCCAACAAGGGACAACTTTCAACTTCAAATTGATTTTTCTCAATTAGTCATTTTTCGGATATTCACCTTCAAAGTTCTAATTTCCCTCAATTCTTCAGTTAGGATGGTCTAATTTGTCTCAAAATGTTTGGAAATCAACCAGGAAGACGCCTATATGCATAACTCTAATACCGCCGAAGAGGGGCCCTTTTCACGTGGACGCACACAATTGTTTCCATGTACAAATATATAAAATAAAAATTTTATACTTTATGATTCGTAACAAAGTACGCCGAGTATTCGCTAGTATATTTATATTAATTACACGATAAAAAAATATTTCTGCAAAAAGAATTGATTTTGGTTTCACAAAAAAGAAAAACTCCGCTTAGCAGAAACGTGGTTTTATAGATTGTACACCCCCAAAATCTTAATGGATATACATATGTACATAAATATGTATGTAAATGACAAGTGCACTGCTTGTCTTTAGCCTGAAAGTAGGCATACAAAATTAACACAGTTTTAATATCTTTGTAATCCGTTATTTATGTGGATGTAAAATAGTATGATACCATTGTAATAAATAACTAATAGGGTTTTATATACTGTTCGCTCAATGATTGGGAAACACCAGTTATGTATAATAAAACCACGAACGTATTTATTCAAACCAAGGATGGACAACAAATTCTCCATAAGAATCCTAGAGAGGAATGAATGGGAAGATGCCATAGACCTGGACCCAAAGTCGAAGGGTTAGTGCTGGACCTCAGCTTTCGTTTACCGGACAACTGTAGGCGCAGATAAATGCAATAATGGAGGCTGCCCGGTGTCTGACAGTGTCTATAGATAGACCTGTCGCTGTCAGACAGTCAAACGGCTATTAAATCTCTTAATTCTCTAAAACAACGTCCAAAGCTGTCATAAAATGCAGAAATTCTCTCAATCTGCTCGCGTCTAAGCGTTACGTGACTGAGACATGGGTCGCTGGGCTTAGTGACATTCCCGGCTATTGCGCAGCAGACGAGTTGGCAAGGAAAGGGACGGAATTACATATGAGGCGGGCATACCTCTAACCTCCTGCAAACATAGTTTAAAGACAAAACTCAGTGAATATCAGGTGGGCCATGGAACCCACCTGTCGGATTACCAGACAAGTTTGGCCAAAGGTTGACGTAAAGCGATCCAAACCGACCACCTCTTAGACTAATGGTTGGGGTTATAATCTGACACTGCCTTATGGGCACACACGGGAAACGATTGGGATGCATAACAAACGATTTCTGTCGTAGCTGCAGGGACGAAGAGGAAGTGGAGAGCATCGAACACTATCTCTGTCACTGTCTCGCCCTGTCCAAGACTCGAAACCAATTCCTAAATGGGTATTATCTAACAGTTTGGCCGACGTGAGCTCGGCTAGCATTCCCGATCTTCTGTGCTACGTAAGGCGCATACGGTGGTTCACCTCAGCGGTATCACAACGGGCTATGTCAGCTTACATGCGCATCAGTGGACTTGCATCGTTGCAGCCGCTCTAACCTAACCTAGCCTAAGAGCCGCAAAGAACGATTATTGTCCAAAATTCAACTAAAAAAATCATGAGAAAAGATTACTTCTTAATAAAACTCAACTTTTTAAACATATGGGAACCCTAACCAAGTTTTTCAAAAATATTTTCAAATTACATTTCAGTTAACTTATTTATTAAATTTAATTAGCCATTTGAAATTCAATTATTAATTCAACTGAGCTCACACTTTAAATGAGCGGCAAGGCAACTCTTTCCAAAAAATAATTTCCAAACGACCATTTTTAAACCTTTTCGTTCGACACCCATATTGCCAGATTTCATCAACATTGATAACTTATTTTAATTTTTCAAATAGATGGCAACCCTCTTTAAAAGTAATTTCATATAGAGCTCTTTCGTTTCAAACCAATTTTGTAATATTTCATTTATTTTATTTAGTTTATTCATTTTATTAATTAATTAGTACTGAACATTTTAAACAGCTGGCAACCCTCTTCAAATACATTTTCGTAATTAATCTTTAAATCTTTTTTTTTTACATCTATCATGCTGCAATATTTAATTTTACTTATTAATTTATTTGAATTTAACCTTTTAAAGGGATTGCAACTCTTTTAAAAAAATATCGTAGGAATGTATAAAATGTTATCCAAAATATTAAACATTATATTTAACTAAATTGTAAAGCTTTGCACAATATATTTACCTACTTTGCCATGTACACATGTTTTACTAAAATGTTTTTCGAATATCTAATTTTAAAATTTTTTTTTTTTATTTGCACAAAATTCCGTAAATTAGAGGCAAACGCAGTTGTTTATTATGATAAATACATAACTTAGTAAACAATGAAAAGCAGAAGGCAATTAACTTTAATAAACGCAGCAGAGACAAACCAAAAAGATCGGGTGCAAAACGCGTATCTAATCTAAAAACAAAAAGTTGAACAGCAAAACAAAGACAGAAAATATAATAAGCGTGTTTGTTCTAAATACATAAATACATACATACATATCAATATGTACATATTTAGCTACTCGAAAAATAGAGGCACGATGTCTAAAATATTTAAATGTATCTGCAAATATACATTAACAGTCATGTGGAAAAAATTGGTACACAACATTTCAACCAGTTTTGGCTATTTTGCTTTTGGTTGTTTTATGTTTATCATTTTTTTTTTTATAAAAAATCTAGCTCGTTATATAGCGAACACCATTGAAAACCACATTTCAAACTTTGTAGAAAAAAATAGGTAAAATCAATAAATTTTTGTAATAAAAACAATTTTTTCACTCAGAATTCTTGGTATACATTTTTATAGCCCATTGAATTCTGCTATAATTAAGCGCAAGTTTCAAGTAGCTTAAAATTACCATTGATTTTTGGTAATTTTCTTTTGCCGGCAGTGTCACACATTTCCTTCCATTCAAAAATATAAAATTGTCAGACATAATTTAAATTTTTCTCAGAGTTTTCAATAAAAATTTTGATTTTGCAGTTAAGATTTTTTGAATTTTTCAATTTTCGACAAAGTTTGAAATATTTATATGCCTTTTGACTTTTATATATAAACATGAAACAAGAAAAACTAGAATAGATAAAACTGGTAAGTGTCGTGTCTCTACTTTTTTACATGACTGTATATTTCAACATACTGCGGAAATATCTCATGGATTTTCCCAGATGCCACTCATATTGCAATAGGAACAGGAAATTATCTGCTGCAGCAAGCGCGCTTTTCCAACTACAGTATTCCTCGCTTACTTGCCCCCAGTTAATTGGTTTCCCGCATAATTGGTTAAAAATATGTTATCGAAATAAATATACCTTTTATTTTCTCCCGTTAATTGAATATAAAATTGTACAATTTTTTAAGTGCAAGTAAGCGGGGTATACTGTAGTTGAAAACGAATGCAGCTAATATTTAGATTCAAAAGTTTACAAAACACTTATTTCTTGGTGATGATATTAATAAAATTATTTTTTCTGTGCTGATTGGAGGTCTTTATGATATCGGTAGGTCGAACATCAACGAGCTTACACGAATTTAATACAATAATAAAGATAAAGTAAACAAATTTTCTGGTATTATCAATTATTTTATCTATATTTTCTTGTTTTCAAGACTTATCGATAAACCTGATTTAAATATTGTAGCACCGCTAAGATATATTTACTAAATTTTGGAGATATATTCATACCACTATCTCAGTGTACATAGTTCTGCTTAAAATAAAAAAAACCAGAAGTAAAACTTCCTTGTAAAGTAGTGGAAATAGTGGTAGAATTAGTAAAAATAGTAGTAGAAATTAGTAACAGTCGTGAAAGAAGTTAACAGAAATAGTGGTAGAAACTAGTAAAAATAGAGGTAGATATTTTTAGTACCATTAGTAAAAATAGTGGTAGAAATTATTAGTACCATTAATAAAAATCGTGGAAGAAATTAGGAAAAATAGTGGTAGAAAGTAGTGAAAACAGTGGTAGAAATCAGCAAAAATAGTAGTAGAAATTAGTAACAGTAGTGAAAGAAATTAATAGAAATAGTGGTAAAAACTAGTAAAAATAGGGGTAGAAATTTTTAGTACCATTAGTAAAAATAGTGGTAGAAATTATTAGTACCATTAGTAAAAATAGTGGTCGAAATTATTAGTACCATTAATAAAAATCGTGGAAGAAATTAGGAAAAATAGTGACAGAAAGTAGCGAAAACAGTGGTAGAAATCAGCAAAAATAGTAGTGGAAATTAGTAATTGTAGTGAAAGAAATTAATAGAAATAGTGGTATAAACTAGTAAAAATAGAGGTAGAAATTTTTAGTACCATTAGTAAAGATAGTGGTAGAAATTATTAGTACCATTAGTAAAAATAGTGGTAGAAATTATTAGTACCATTAATAAAAAATAGTGGAAGAAATTAGGCAAAATAGTGGTAGAAAGTAGTGAAAACAGTGGTAGAAATCAGCAAAAATAGTAGTAGAAATTAGTAACAGTAGTGAAAGAAATTAATAGAAATAGTGGTAGAAACTAGTAAAAATAGAGGTAGAAATTTTTAGTACCATTAGTAAAAATAGTGGTAGAAATTATTAGTACCATTAGTAAAAATAGTGGTCGAAATTATTAGTACCATTAATAAAAATCGTGGAAGAAATTAGGAAAAATAGTGGTAGAAAGTACTGAAAACAGTGGTAGAAATCAGCAAAAATAGTAGTAGAAATTAGTAACAGTAGTGAAAGAAATTAATAGAAATAGTGGTATAAACTAGTAAAAATAGAGGTAGAAATTTTTAGTACCATTAGTAAAAATAGTGGTAGAAATTATTAGTACCATTAGTAAAAATAGTGGTAGAAATTATTAGTACCATTAATAAAAAATAGTGGAAGAAATTAGGAAAAATAGTGGTAGAAAGTAGTGAAAACAGTGGTAGAAATCAGCAAAAATAGTAGTAGAAATTAGTAACAGTAGTGAAAGAAATTAATAGAAATAGTGGTAGAAACTAGTAAAAATAGAGGTAGAAATTTTTAGTACCATTAGTAAAAATAGTGGTAGAAATTATTAGTACCATTAGTAAAAATAGTGGTCGAAATTATTAGTACCATTAATAAAAATCGTGGAAGAAATTAGGAAAAATAGTGGTAGAAAGTAGTGAAAACAGTGGTAGAAATCAGCAAAAATAGTAGTGGAAATTAGTAACTGTAGTGAAAGAAATTAATAGAAATAGTGGTAGAAACTAGTAAAAATAGAGGTAGAAATTTTTAGTACCATTAGTAAAAATAGTGGTAGAAATTATTAGTACCATTAATAAAAATCGTGGAAGAAATAGGAAAAATAGTGGTAGAAAGTAGTGAAAACAGTGGTAGAAATCAGCAAAAATAGTAGTGGAAATTACATAGTAACTGTAGTGAAAGAAATTAATAGAAATAGTGGTAGAAACTAGTAAAAATAGAGGTAGAAATTTTTAGTACCATTAGTAAAAATAGTGATGGAAAGTAGTGAAAATAATAGTAGAAATTAGTAAAAGATAGTGGTAGAAATTAGTACAAAATAGTTGTAGAAATAAGTAAAAAATATGGAAGAAGTTTATAAAAACAGTGGAAGAAATTTATAAAAAAAAAGTGGTAGAAATTAGTAAAACCCTTCTAACGCGACTTTCGTTATGCGATATTCTGACGTGACTTTCGTTACGCGATGGAAAAAATCACTGCCGCTGAAGAAGTTTCACTTCAAAAATTAATTATGAAGCGCATACTATGGGATAGTACTTTATTTCACAGCCAGTTTTTAATGCTTTCGTCACGTACCTAGTGAAAATCATTTTCATAAAACCACATCTATAAATAAATCACATAAAGAATCAAAACTAAGCTTTTCGTATGTCAAAACAAACGAAGCTAAAACACAACATATTTAACAAAGCAAGTTCACTTTTATGAGCCTTTGTATTTTTTTTTTCTGTGCTATCAGGCAGCGATAAACTTATTTTTCACATCTAATCAGTGCTGTAATTTTTCATACGTCTAACTATAAACTCAAGATAAGAATGTATTTGTAATTAGTTTGCTCCACTAAAAAAAACAACATTAGAATATAATGTTATCTTTAGAATAATTCAGTAGGGTGCTTACGTGACATGAGATGTTTTGGGGCCAGCTTACTTTATCGCACACAGTCTTTCTTTTCTGGCACTCAGTGAGATGGAAGCAATATTTAAAAATAAACAGGCAAATCTAAAACCTAATTTACATGTATCTTAATACATAGTATATGTACATACATATTTAATCTTTAGAAGGAAATTTTTATCGACAGAGGTGCGTTGTTTTGTATATCATAAACAACAAAATTCAATAAAACACAGTTTATTCTTTTATTTAAATTTAAAAAAATTTATAAAAAAAAAAAAGATAATTAAAAAGTAAATAAATAAAAAAAAAAATACCTAAAGGTACAGGTGGTTCCATAACATAAACTATATAAATAAGTTTCAAATTTTTCAGAAAATGTGAAAACAATCGACAAATTTATAAAAATTTTCAGCTTTTTAATCTGTCAAGCTAACAAAAAACGTACGTGACGACATCTTTCATGTTCGCGAAGAAAAATCATCACTGAGCACCGAAACTTTTACGGCATTGGAAGTTTGATACACAGCGATACAAAAAATACCGCAGCGTGGAAAATTTACCGGGCTGAACAAGCCCACATATCGTACGCAGAGTTGCAATTGTGAGCTAGAGTTCTACCAAATTTATTTTACAAATTTCACCCTTTTCTCTATGGAAACTTTAATTTGAAAATGCTTAGAGAAATGGAATGGATGTATTCACCGCGAAATTCGAATAAATAATGAAATCAAGACGCTTATTTCAAAATGTTAATCATGCCGATTGATTCCAACACGAAATGCTCGGCACCTTTGGAAATGAGCTCCATGGTTATATATTTACAAATACTATGCAAATAAAAATGGATTAGTTGTTAGACTGAAATTTCTCACGCATTTTGTTAGGGCTAATTCACAATGGCGCACTTTTTCACTTCCTCGCGTCACATCTCAGGGTCGGATATCATTTCACTGAGTTGGCTCAATTCGTATATTTTTCAGAATTTTTGTTGTTGTCAAGTTGTTAAATGACCTAGTGTTCTTTTGCCAACCGGTTACAAAATAAACAGGCCTGTTATTGTTATATTATTTGTTTATTTGTTTGTTAGAGTATTATGGCTTAATAGATGAATTATTCTTAATTTATGTATTACAAAATATTACAAACTATATACATTGCCTCTTACAATGTTAAAATAAAAAGGGTTCAAAACATAAACCTTAGACAGGACATGAATCGATTTATCAGACGTATGCCGAGGCGGTCTGAATCTGGACGAGATTTCGATACGCGCGGCCATTGTGTTTTCAGAAGGTTGGAGGGGTAACCTCGAACTCTTAAACTTGTTGTGCGTATGATTTCGTTTGCTCTGTGGCGTTTGGTTGACGGATATGCAGATCCATTTCCTGCCATAGGATGGAAAGGCCGAGTCTCCACAACTACACCCTCAGGGCGACGGCATCAAGCTTTGGAGACGCTGACTGTTAGAGGTGTGACTTTTTCGCTTGTCGTTTGTTCGATGGCGTTTGGCGGAAGGAATTGGTCGAAACGTGCGAGGTTAAGATCCATTTCATGGTGTAATAGGCAGTGTCTTGCAGTGCTCGATTAAAAGTCTTAAATCTGGTAAAACTATCGCAATTTTCTATTGAAGACGGTAGTTCATTGTTATTGAGAGTCCAGGAAATGTTGCCTGTTCAAAAACAGTTTGAAGGAATAACGTGTGAATAAAAACTTAAAAGGTACCGACTAAATTTTTCCCCTGTTCCCAACAAATTTACTACCCAAATGCAACATTTTCGATTTTTATTATACCTTTCACTAAGATGAAATGGTATTATAACTATGGCCCTAGATTTGTAAGTAAAAGAAGCAGAAGAGATGGACCCATATCCAAGTGTACCAAAATGATCAGTACACGAGCTGATTCGATGTAGCAATGCCCGTCCCACTGTCCGTCTGTCTGTTTGAACGTAACCAAAGTTTTTGATATATCTGAATGAAATTTGGTAGGCAGATGATTGTTCAGATATGAGCTTTTGCATTATAACTCCTACACTAAAGTAGCTAAGAACATGAAATTATCGAGATCGGGTCACTAAAACTTATAGCTCCCATACAACGGTTTGTTCAGATATGAGGTTTGGCGTTACAACTCTGCCACTAAAGCAGCTAAGAACATGAAATTTATCACACTTATTATGAATAGAAAGTGTCCACAGAAAATTATCAAAATCGGGTCACTATAACCTCCAGCTCCCATATAACTGAATATTCAGACTTGAGGTTTTACTTTAAAGCTCCTCTATTAAGACAGTTAAAACCGTGAACTAGTCAAAATCTATATAATTATGAAACCATACCAGGTCTACTGAGAAAATCATCAGGAATAGATTTTGGTTGGAGACTTTGACGCATATGCATTCCTTTAATGCGATTGAGCCAACTGGGGTTACATTTTTATACATATTTATATTTTTAATTTTTTTTCTATAAAAGTACAATTTATTTTATCATACCTTACTTTATTTTATTTGCGAAAGGGTTAGGTTAGGTTAAGTTAGGCGGCAGTCCCTTGTGATACCGCATTGGGGCTGTTGTATGACCCCCGTCCCCCTAAAACTACTTCGTAACTGACCTAAGATCGTTAAGTTCATTAAGGAAATAGCTATCTACAGCTTCAGCTCTCCTTCTAGCTAGTGCCGGACAGCGACAGAGTAAGTGATGGATGGTCTCCTCCTCCTTCACGTTCTTGCATGCGCACCTTTTAAGCAGTGCGCGGTTAGGACTGCAGTCGTCATCTTAATATCCAAGATAAGGAGAAATTTCGTTCGTTGGTCACTCATCGAAGGCCATAGTGCTCTTGGAGTTTGGCAAGTGGGAAACTGAAATTTGCGATTTTTGAATTTGAATTTTTGGTTTCTCAATAGCTTACATGTCTGTGGAGGGATGCCAGGTGAATCCCTAATATCACTATCTGGCGGAGTCGTGCCTTGACGAGCAAGCTCATAGGCTTCGCAGTTACCATTGATGCCAGCGATGTTTTGCTTAGGGATTTAAGAGCCGCCTGGCTGACGGCATACATTTCTTCGCTGGGAATCATATCCCGAGCTCTGCCTGAAAACACTGCAGTAATTAGCAGTTCCGAAAATACACCTTCATCAAATCTCCCGTCAAGCTTGGACCCATCCGAGTAAACGTGGATGGTTGCACTTTTCCTAACCACATCCAGTCTCCACTCTTCCCTTTGAACATTTTTACGCTAACATTGTATTTTTTTATTAATGAAATGTATAAAGGTCTCGCCAAGGCCGAAGACATCACTTATTTACTTGTTTTCTAAACAGGTTTTAGTTTATACATTTAATTTACTAGAAAAAACTGCCTACAATTAAATGAATTAAGAACTGTAGTGCTAGCTAACCAGACGAACTTTGATAAGACCGAAAGATTGATACGCAAATTCTATCATAATATATTTGTGTGTATATGTCCAAACATACATATGTATGTACTAAATACGAATGTACATAATGTACATACATACATATGTAAATATATACTGGTTTGCTTGCATTTGATGTGGTTGTGTTCAAATTTGTTGTGGGTTTTCTAACATATGCGCTAAATTTCCGGTTTCTCGTCTCATTACACGCGCGAACGTGAATGCGATCGTTTGTACCAGTAACGCCACACAGTGGCGGCCAAAATATTTATTTATTAATTTACTATTCAACTACTTAAATACTTTGCTCATATGTATGTAGGTTTAATTGTAATGAGTTGGCCCGAAAAGTTGATAATATTTGTAAACCAATGTGCGCTGTTATATAGTAGTGGTAGTGCGATCATACACATAAATATTAACACATACATACATAATTGTTGTGAGCGCTGTTTAAATTAGATTGCATAACACACCGACAACCAAAAAACTAACAATGTAATAAAACTGAAAAAAAAAACAACAGCCTAAGGCCAGCCAACGTAACGTAACGCTACGCCAAACCATGCCACACACTTTCCCACTCTACATTCATTCGCTCATTCGCTCATTCATTCAGTTACTCATGCCATCCATCATGTATTACAAAAAGTTTCGTTTCAGCAAAGTTTTACTTGTAAGGAAGATACGAGTAGGTTGGTGGGCAGGTGAAACGTTTGCTAGACAACTATCGCAACTACTTATCACAGACGCGGGTACATTTTTAATGTAAAACGGTTCGCGAGCGCATTCGTGCATTATAATTCGAAATATAATACAAACATAAATACTCGCAGACAACACACACATATCTTGCAAATTTGGTCAAAAGTCCAAAACTAACATATCAGACACAGAAAACGTGTGACGTTGCAAATGTTGTTGGAATGAAGTTACCATGAAATTATAGCAGCAATTTATGTTAGGAATTTTTGAGCAATTATCTAATGTAAGTATGTAGGTGAAATGGTTGAGAGTCGCGAGAGTAAAATATAACTGTTTTCATCCGGATATTAAAATAATAATATCTGATAACCACATCAAAAACTTAAATCATTTTCAATTCTTTTACATTTCGCTTACAGATCCTTAAAGCTTTTGCAACAGCAGACGCTGAATTTATTAGTTTTAATAGAATTCGAATTCGAATTGTTAATCTAGAAAAAGAGTGCAAATTTTGAGACTTTTACAATCGGTATTATACATACGTATTACATGTTTATCGGATTTTGCTGCAAAAAAAGAAAAAATCGATAGAGTCATTACATCACTCGTTTGCGGATTGGACCAAACCAATTTCTTTTCAGAGACTGTGTCATAACTAAATAAGTAATTTCTCCGTTTTTCGAAGTTGACATCCGAAATCGAGATATGCGACTTCGAGTTTGGAATTAGACCTGGGCTAAGAAAAAATTTTAAATTTTTTATATTTGAACAAAAAATATGGGCGCGGCCCCGCCTTTTCTTCTTATTTAAATGGTATATAACTACTTTTTTAATTCAAACTTATATTATCTTAAGGTGGTTAAAGGGGGAGATCTTAATAGAATGAAATTTTTTTGAGAAATGTTTTCGATAATCTAACATTTATCCCCAGATCCCCAGAAAAAAAGTTGATTTTACCGTATAGTGTAATTGATAATTATGTTCTAAATCAAACATAATTTAAATAATCACCTCGGCTTTGTTGCCAAGATCGAAACCGATGGGTTCAATTTTCAATTAAAATTTTTTGAAAAATGTTTTCGAAAATCTGACATTTGGCCCGATTCGGTCCGATTTCGAACTTCGAAGCCCTATATCTCGAATTCGTAGGCAAACTTCAAAAAGCGAAGAAAATTTTTTGACTGATCTCTTTAAAAAATTGAATCCGAGGAGCTCAATTTTCAATAACTTAATGCAATAAATGCCACCAATAAATAAAACCTTCAATATGACTTCATTAAAAAAGTATTTTTAGACTAATTTTGGGTCGATGAACACGAAAATGAGTTTCATTTATTTTCCCAAAGAAGCGTTTTCGAGATATAGACAAAACCCCTTTGATAAAAAATCAAACTCCAGAATAGCAAATAAACCTAACCTTCTCTGGGTAACATTTTAAAAGTACATCCAGCTTCTTTACGCTGTTGTATCACTTGTGGAATAGTTATTTTCGCCGTTAGACTAATTTAATTTTAATTTAATTCTACCATCTGTAGATCTGTTTTGAGATTTCTGTCAACCGATTTGACAAGTTTAAAAAACTATTTACTTCGTTTAAGGAAAATATGATATTTTATTTCATTCATTTCAAAAATGTAAAAAAAGTAGAAGAAAATTTTGTGAAGAATTCGTAAAAATTCGAACAAAACAAACTTTTTATACCGAGTTTCGAATCAAAAACCCGAGTTTCGAAAAAATTCGCAATTAGAAAAAATTGAACTTCCCTTCCAATTAACCATCCATCCCTATCACAAGGTAGTCCCGAAATTATCTTGAAAAAAGGTCACGAAATAGTCACAAAATGATTTTGAAAAAAGTCGAAGGCATAAATTTTAATTATATCCTACCATCTGTAGATCTGTTTTGAGATAGCTGTCAACTGATTTGAAAAGGTTAACAAAATATTTATTTCGTTATTTTATTTCATTCACTTTGAAAATGTAACATTTTTTCTGCCAAATTCAAGAGTCTGTGAAACGGATAAAATGTAAATGAAAGTTAAATCAAAATTAATTTTCAATCCGAGAAACTAAAAATAACTGCAAATATCGTTCCTATTTGGATTATTTATCTTGTTAACTAATTGAAAATTCAGTTAGGAAATGTTTGTGAAAAATTTGAAAAAACTCGAAAAAAATTTTAGCAAATACGAACAAATCCATCCCTGCCACAAACTAGTCCCGAAAATTCCGTTTCTTTGTTTTGGTTCAATTTGTTTTATTTAATTTGTCCGATCTACAAAAGACTTGTTTTCATTAGGCCATTTTGGCTGGTGAATCCAACTATTATTTTTCTTTTTGTGAAAACTGTCGGCATTTAGAATCATCGTCAAAAATGTAATGCAGTTTAAACTTGACAAAAGTTTTTTTTTCACATTTCCTGCAATGTGAAACATCACATTTTATTCACGTCAAGACTTTAGCGTCTGCTTTCGAAAATCTTTTTTCAACAAACAAAGCCACGGGCAAAAATGAGTTCCATTTTTTTATTTGATTTGGGTATGTGGACACAAAACAAAGCTCTCGCATGCATTTAGAGTACAAAAAGCGCATAATTGTATGGGCACTTAATTATAGAATTGAATGGCAAATTAAACAATTTATTTAATATACGAGGATCGTTTCCGCGTTTCAGATAAGGACGATAAACCTTTGGTGAACAAATTATCTTTTATTTACAAATATTGTACATAATATATCTTTACATATGTAAGCAGATTTGTAAATACGACGAGTATGTTTTAAAAAGCACTGCGCAATTACTTAAATAAAAAGTAACCACAGTAAAGTGATGAGTAATCAGCCTTCGTTCGATAAATCAAATATACTACATACATACTTTGTGCAAATATGGTTTTGATTGAACAAAAAAAAAAGCAATAAATAATGTGTTTGCTTTGTCAACTGTTTTCGGCCATATTGCTAGCTAAGCTCCCGAACGAAACGCAGTCAACTTTGTGGGCAAAAGCCGATCGTGCTGATAAAATTTCTGCCACTTATCGAATGTTAAAGTCAATTGAAAGTGTACATAAAACGCAATGAAAAAAAACATGTTAATACATAGTAAATATGAGATGTGAATTTTGAAATAAATTATATGGAAACAACATTTACTTATTGTATGGAGATGCATACTGTGACTCAAAGGACTTGATAATTTTTTTTTTTAAATATTTACAATGGGTTTTTGTTAATTTTTTTTATAAAACTTCAGTTCATACTCTAACATAAAGCATATAAATAAAAACGAAATTTATATAAATTCAAAAACTTACAAGCCGAATTCATATCATGTGGTGTTATAAGTACAAAAACAAAAATTGACACTAACAAAATATACGCACAGTACGATTTACAACAAACTTATCATTTTGACTTAACGTTCAGCAAGCGAATTCAATTAGCTGTTGGTCAACTTCGCCTTATACGAATTCGCTTTAAAAACTTGCAAAGAAAATGTCAAGTTTTTTAATCAGAATTTTTGGAAAACTTTTGGATATGCAGTTTTGTAGCTCATTTTATTTTAACGTGATAAGGTGGAAGGCTGAACTGACTGAAAATTCTGGTGAGTTGTTTGAATACAAGCGTACAAATTAGCGTTGACTATTTTAAATTTGTATTATGCTGGCCCTCTCGCAAATCTTAAAGGAAAAAAAGTTTCCAAGTCCAAAAATTAAAATAAATGTCAAATACGAACCGTCATTTTTAGTCACGCCAGGCTTGCAAATTATTACATAATAACATACCCTAAAGACTTCCAAAATTCTGATTAAAAAGTTGGTAAATTTTATAAATATTAGTTGAAATTTTATAAATTTTGTACAATGTTTGAAATTTTGATTCATATGAATTTTATTTTGTCTAAAAAATTAACGAAACTAATTTATCATGAAAAACTTTTCGAATATTTTAAAAATAATGATCGTAGGCTATAAGACAAACCTGGAAATGGCAGAGTTTAAATAATCCGCGGGTGACTTGCGACAGTTGTCGCAATGACGTGGAGATGAATATTTAATGGGGAACTAGAATATTTTACATAAACAATTGGCTTAGCAAAGTATTGATAAATACTCGTCAATTTATATTGGACATATTAGACTTCATACATAAATTCACTTTATAGGCGATACTTTTAAAAATATCACAGCAATTATTCAGCGCTAACGCCGATAGAGCTGATTATTTTAAGCAATACGAATATTATTATTTACCAATCGTTACTTATTGGTAAAAAAAAAAAAACAAAATTATACAAAAATTATGCTTATGATACTGGGAAAAAAAATTAACATCAAGGCGTGGGGACTGAGAAATTCTTTTACGGAACGATGCCGACGAGTAAATACATACATATATAAAATCCCCAAAGGAGTTCGACGCATGGTGGTAAACATTTTGTTTGCCTCGGTGGTCAAATTAAGTTTTCATATTTGAGACCAAGAATGTTTCGAAAAATTATATACAACTTTTAAGGAATAAATCTGAGTGAAAGCAATTGTTTGGGCATGTGAAATAAGATTTTGGGGGAATTTTTTCGTTAACTATTTTAACTCATTATTATCTCTTATAGTGGATCTCTTTGACCCTTTATTTGGCAAATGCCTCAAATGTTCAGTTTAAAGCAGAGTGAGAGAGTAAAAAGACTCACAAAAACTTCATGCGATTAATAAAAATCTCAACAAAAAAATTATAAAAAAAACACTATAACATATGTATGAACAGTGAATCAAACAACTGACAACATGGTGATTTAAAAAAAAAATTCACGCTAAATCCTTTGTGTTATTTTTATAAAATTTTAGTTTGTAATAAACAAAAAAAACATATAAATTACAATTTCAAACTTACGAAAATAATTTATCATGAAAAACTTTTCGAATATTATAAATATAATCATCGTAGGCTATAAGACAAACCTGTGAAATGGCAGAGTATAAATAATCCGCGGGTGACTAGAGAGTAAAAAGACTCACAAAAACTTCATACGATTAATAAAAATCTCATCAAAAAAATTATAAAAAAACTCTATTACATATGAACAGTGACTCAAACAACTGACAACATGGTGATTTAAAAAAAAAATTTTCACGATAAATCCTTTGTGTTATTTTTTATAAAACTTTAGTTTGTAATAAACAAAAAAAACATATAAATTACAATTTCAAACTTAGTTCATAATTTATAAATATTCAACGGATTCTCATAAAAAATTTCAAACTCTTTAATTTGAACTTGGTATGCAGTTTTGTAACCCATTTGATTTTAGCATGGGTAATGAGCAAGTATGAAGTGGCCAAAAATTTCGGTTGATATTTGATAGTTTTTTGAAATTTTGTTCGTACGAAATTGTTTCGTTATAACAGAACGATTTTATACAAATTCGTATTGATTTAAAATTTTTTAGCAAATACTACATTTAAATAGGCATACCCAAAAAAAAAAATAGTTCCCAAAAATCTGATTGGAAAGTTTACAAGTTCGATTTATATGCTTTTTGTTATAGAACGCAGGATATTTTAAAAGTAAATCATGAAAAACTTTACGAATATTAATAAAACAGTTATTTCGTACCTACATACATTTTCACCCTAACCTCAAAAAAACCGTTAGCGATATTTCTTTTTTTTCAAAATTTCTGCACCAAAAAGAAAAATTTTGAAAAACTGTTTATAAACAACAATTAAGTTATAGCATTAAAAATCAGTGTAACTTATTAGTGCAACTTGTTTTGTCCGGCACTGTACATACATACATACCATGTACATATGTATGTACATATGTATGTATGTATGTATATAGTAAGCAAAGCATTTAAGGCAATAAATAAATATTGCACTCGCGACCACAACTAACTAGCTAACTACTTTCACTTTTTGAAACTGGAGTAATGAAAAGCAGACAATAAATTTAAAAATTATATATTATAAGTTTTTAGTAATCAAGCAACAGAGTTGAAGTTACATGAAGTAACAGCCATACACATTCATATACATTCATATATACAATGTAAATGCCTCTGCCAAATGTGATACGATACGTAAAAATAAAAAAAATATTAATATATTGAAAATGAAATGGAAGAAGTTAGTTAAAATACCAAGTGCACACAAACTTATAAAGTGCAGTTGGATAAAGGCGCGCACTCGTATTTGTTATTGTTTATATTATTTAACGGTTTAAAAAGTAAAAAAAAAAAAACTAAATATACAAAAAATATATAACGCAACTAAAGCGCATTTTTGCGCAATAAATCACATGAAAGGGTTTTGGCTATCAAACAGAAATTACTTTGTTGTTAGAAATAGCTATGAATGCATATAAAAAAATTGAAATTAAAAACAAAATGTGTTCAATATTTTTATACTGCACCAATTTTGTGCACGTCATATTTTTTTTAGTGTAATGACCTCTTTGTAGATTTCTTCCCTTGCAAAACAGCTCACAACTCAACTGCCAGTTCATAAACTCCTCCCAGCTGGTCACCAAAACAAATCGTGAATCAAGTATATTACACAACCTCGTTTCTCCACTTACATATATAGCTGTTACTTATTATACTTCCTCATCTTTTTGTTTTTACTTTTTTTTTGTAGCTTCATGTCTCATCTTTCCTTAACGAAAAAAAAACAAAAACTTTGTAAGGTTTGCTAACTGTTGCACCCGCAACGCTTTTGGCACCCACACATAATGCGGTCTCCCCTTGGGACCCTTTCACTAAACAATATGCTGTTGTATTTATGTTGCATTTTAGCGAAAAATCCGAAGTCAGCGGTGTCTGGCGTTGACTTGGCTCAAAAAGCGAAGGCACAAAAAAGTGCAACAGTTTGCATGAAATGCTGATTTCATATAGTCCTCCTCTCCATCGTATTATTTAAACATCTTGGCAACGCTGGATGTAGGAGGCGCCCAAACCAATGGACACTCAGACACTTGCACAGGCAGTAATGTGAGAAATTCATATACAGCTGCGAACATTGAAATAGTAGCGCAGCGTATTGATAAGTTTTGACAATGTATTTTTTTTTATTTAATTGTTACTAAAACTATAGCTTATTCTAGAAGAAAAACCATATAAATCACAATTTTAAATATTACAAAACTTTAAAGTTTTTTAAAGGTATTTTTAAAAATATTCCTAGTACGTAGTTTTGTAGCCCATTTAATTTGATTACAATAAAGTGCGTTCCTCAGCTAACTCCAAATTCCCGTTGAATTTTGAAAATTTATTTTTTGTTGACGACGCTACGCATTTTCCTTCATATTTCATTTATTAATAAAAGTTTAGCGAATGCTCGAAATTTTGTTGTCTCCAAAAATATTTAAAATTAAAACAAAAAATATTTTTGTGTTAGGGTTGCAAATATATCGTTCAGTGGCTGTCAAATGAATACGAATGTGATAAGAAGAACGATATGGTTAATGGTAATGGGATTTATAACGATAACGATAACCATAAGGGTAGTCATGAAAATAAAGACAACTATTTGTATATATCGATAACAAGAATAATATCGTTAGTGATAGCAATGGTGAATTACGATATCGAATATCGTTCCTCTGACAGTCAGTTCTACTCTATCAAGAGAAACCTGATATATAATAATAATACTACGTCACACATCCCATATTGAGCCAAAAGTTAATATGTAATGTAGTAAGCTGTTATAAAGAAAATACGGTTAATAATGACGTTGTTGCAGATATTGCCGATAACGATGATGAATGGGGTGTGGAATATCTATACTGAAGATATTAAATTGAAATAAATTTTTATTTTTCAGAGATGTGCATCGAAGAAGACGATTTAATATTTCATGTTTATTTTGTATTCTGACAACAAACAACTGTCACTTACCGTAAGAAGACGTAAGAATCTAGAATCAACAGAATTCTGGCGATAAGCCCAGTGCATTATAACTCCACGGATTCATTCATTTCATATGTAATAGATTATTAAGCGGCAGCCATAACGTTCCGTTACTTCCATTATAACCAGCGATTAATTTTAAGTTTCACATGGCAGAAGAGACTAGCGTGAGGCAGTGAAATTTGTATTAATGAAACAAATGGAGCATTGTGCTATTATACTATACCAGGCGCAGTTGAGTACTATTTTAGTACTGCTTCGGGACTTGTTCGGCATAGGTTCGGGACTGATTTGGGACAACTTCGGGATGAGTTCGAAAATAGTTCGATACTACGTTTCCAAAAGTATGGCATAATTTAAAACTGAATTCTGAACAATTTCGGGACCATCTCGGAAATAGTTTGAGATGACTACGGGCACAGTTGTTGACTAATTTGCGACTGCTTTGTATACAGTTCGGGACTACTTCCGGACTTGTTCGGCACAAGGACTGACTTGGGACATTTTTTGGTATCAGTTCGAAACTAGTTCGGGACTACTTTCGTAATAGTGTGGGACTAGTTTGTAACTGAATCGTATAATTTTGGGACTAATTATATCGGGACCATTTCCCGACAAGTTCGGGACCATCTCGGATCTAGTTTGGAATGACTGCTGACACAGCTAATAACCAGTTTAGGACTATTTCGGGACTTGTTCGAGACAGATTTGGGATAACTTCGGTATGAGTTCGAAAATAGTTCGGTATTACTTTCCGAATAGTATTGCACTAAGTTAAAACTGAATTCTGAACAATTTCGGGACCATCTCGGAAATAGTTTGAGATGACCACGGGCGCAGTTGTTGACTTGTTTGGAACTGCTTCGGCAATTGTTTGGGATTGCTTTAAGACAACTTCGGTATGAGTTCGAAAATAGTTCACGCCTACTTTTGTTATAGTATGGAACTGTTTTGAAAATGAATCATATAATTTTCTCTTGAAAAATACTATTATACATATAAGAAATTAGAAAAAGTTAAAATAAATATACATAAGTACATATATATTCATCACAATTGTGCTGAGTAATACACACACCATGTACATGTGAGGATACTTGTACAACGTACATAGATGCAAATCTCAAAATTAGTCCAATGACCTAAATTTCTTGCCAAACAAAAAAATTAAAAGCCCTCCCAAAACAAATTGCTACCAAGTAAAAATAAAAGTCGCTTACCGCCAGTCGACACTTTTACTTTTTTGCAACATCTGTCGTTGTCTTGCTGTCTAGCCGACGCTTTGACGATTTAGCACAACACAACCACCCGTACGAGTACTTCAAAAGATTTTTTTAACGATGAGACCAATTGAGGGAGACAACAAGCGACAGTATTGTGCCGCGCGAGTAGTGTTGTATGAATGTAGAGCAGACGAAAAGGTAACCGAAAACGCAGATCAAAAAAAGCAAGGGAAGTGCATACGTAGTAGGCGTAGATGACGATCAAATTAATACGAACTGAGGCGGTTGTGGTTAGTTGGCTAACTACCTGTCCGTCTCAGAAAATATGCAGACGCCTTTAGATTACATTGTGCGGCAGAGGGAGGGTGGGTGGATATGCCATTTCGTTTAATATTTAGTAGTTGCCTCCTAAATTTGTGTACCTATTAAAATGATTTAAAAGTTTTAGAAGCATTGCATTTGAGTTCCTATTTTCAAGGAGATTTGAAAATTATGCAATATGTATTACAACAAACGAATTCTCAATGGGCAACGGCCATAGCAACAGAAGAAAATATCATTCAAATTTTTGTATTCATTTATTTAGACAGCGCCAGCCACAAGTGAGTGCGGATTTCAGTATAGAAAGAATTTGTTTGAAATAAATAGACATGCACATATTTTTCTGTCTAGAAATCATATTTCATTCACATTTAGCAAAACGGTGTGTATACAGAAAATATCTAAAACGTTTCCTTTTATTTTTGAATTGCGCTCTTTTTTATTGCTGTGAAATAATTTATAGACGATGAAATATTTATTTTCTTTTTAATAATTGCTTAGTCGCATACACGTACACAACCAGTTGCACAAACTCACACACACACATACACATTCGTGCCCTCGATTATACAGTGAAATTTAGTGTACTAATGCAGAAAGCGTGAAAAATGTAAGGCTAGCAGAGCGAAGTACCAACTCTAGATGTTCTTTGTTTTTTGCACTTTTTTAGTTTTTTGTTTTAATTTTTTTTTTTTTCATTTTTATTTTTTTTGTGTCAGCGCGTTCGTTAATTATGGCACGCGGCAGCTGGTTGAAAAAATTATGAGCATAAACTTTGTCATTTCTGTGGCCGAAAAGGAACTCCCTGAAGCATGGAGGTCAATAAAAGAAACCCACTGTGGCGGCAGCAATACCGCCACACTAGCACCAACTGAGCTAGACCACCAAATCACTGCCTTTTTTTGTTTTTTGAACTTTTAACAACCGCAAAGTGAAATTTTAATATATAAATTGAGAGAAAAGCGAAAATACAATTCGGTTCATAAATGTAAAGAATATAAAAAAAAGAGTAAACATAAATAAAACGTGTAGCGTAATAAACCAAAAGCCGCTATAGTAAGCATCTTAAAATCAAATTCCGCTTCGCAAAGCGCTTTAAATCTAGTCATTTGTTAGAGCTAATAGAGATTTGTGGAAAGTCGCAGCAATTAAATACTTTCATTGTGTATTGTGGAAAGTGAAAGGATTTTTGTGGCTAACGACATTTTCTAAACGAATTTTGATAGTATTTAGACAGTGAAAAAAAAAAAACATCATAATAATGTATCTGTATAAAATGCTCTACAGACTACCATAATTAATTTGCATTAGTACGCATAAATGCACATTTAGATTTCATCATGACAGACGACAAGCTTGTGCATTAAGACCAGTCAGTGTCAGGCAAAACCAAACCCACGCATGCAGAGAACAATTATTGTCTTGTATGCGAAGAAATAAGCGTACGTGTGAATTGCCGATCGTGTCTGTGTGAAAAAGACGATTATAGTCGGCCTCGCGAAACACTAAAATTTCGTGCATTTACGGCGAGCTAATGCTAATTTGTAAAGGAACAGTTCTTGAGTTAATGCAAATTAGGGCTATTAATGCACATTAGGCTGTATCTCCATGTCCACAAAAATTAGTAAAGATTTTTGACTTCTCTTGTAGCAAGTTATTCTGCGGGAATGTTGTTGAAATTTCAGCTTCAATCGAATATATGAAAAATTTACTTTGTGCTTCCTACACCCTTAAATGTTGCTCAAAGGGATAGAAATGATATTTTCACCGCTATCTCAAAAATGATATAAAATCAGATATTTACCAATAGGGGTATTCACATGCATTCCGGCAATTTTGGAGAACTATTTATTAGCAAGTACTCGATAAAATCTGTATAAATTATTTTAGGTTTCCATTTTAATCGGGAAACAATCTTTTGATATTTTTGTGAAATTTTCCACAAAGTTTGCTGCTTTAAGTTATATGCATTTTTTGTAATATACATATGTAACTATTAAAAAAAAAAAGATTAAACAAAAAGAAAAATTTGTCGAAATATGTCAGTAATTCGTTAAGTTATTACTTTGTAGAGTGTGTAAAAGAAAAACATTAGAAACTATATCAGCGAATTCATAAAAAATTGGGATAATTTCTTAAGTGTTTTTACGTTTACCTTTTCTGAGCGATGAATTTTAATATTTAATGTGAGGCATAATAAAAATATAACTTTTGAAGAAACAGAGAACAGAGCCACAAGATGTACAGAATAATCATAGCGTATAAATATCTGGTATGCAATTCGGCATAAGTTTTTCCAAAAAAAAAATAATCACCCTCTTTTATCTACCTGCAGTTACAGAGCGCCAAAATAACAACATAAGGGACGAAAGATTGTCAGGACTGTGACAAGGGTTGACGATTTTCATTCCCACTACAGTCGGTTCTACGTACCGGAATGACCCGGGACTGTTGTTTCGGCGATCTAACCCTGTTTAGATCGACTTACCCCATAAGGATTGACGAAAATTCATTCCCGAAGAAACAAAAAAAAAATCGACAAATAGTTTTCAATTACAATGTCGAACCCTTCGGTGGCATTTGAAATCAACAATAGGCGGTGTCAAACACTTAAATCCTGTAATTTGCATTACTCCATACTTACCCTATCATAGAACCGGCAGTCAAGACAATATGGTAATATTAATAATTATTATTATAATTATAATTTCCAAAAACCTGGATAGTTAACTTGAAAATCAAGTTCAATCAAGCACGTTCTGTGCTCTATTTCTCACGTATAATAAGTCTACATTTTAACTCTGGTGTTTGTGCTCGACAATACTATTTTAAATAAAAAACGAAATAAAAATTTACTTAGACCAAATATTTAATTTTAAAACATGCAAAATTTGATTTAAGTTTCAAAATAATGTGGTATCTCTCAGTGCAGCCATATCTCACCAAACATCAAAAAATCATTGACATAAAAACAAAGAAGCAAATAAAAATGTGTAATCAGATGGTGGGGAGTAAGTCACAACCAGAAGCTGCATAACAGCTGAATTCAATGTCATCCCGTTTATGCTCTGTCACAAGATATACGACGAAAATAAGGAGATATAAAAACCCAGTAGTTAATTTAATGGAAGGATTATCTAGGTTAAATGATTTTCAAACTAATTTTCTTTACATGTAAACTATGAATATATATTTTTTTTAATATTTTTGTTATTACAAATTTCTTATGAATACGAACCGACGGACATCGGAGTATTATAGGCTAGACAGACGACAGCCTAATGTGCATTATTCCCATGTGCATTAGCTCGCCATAAGTGCACGAAATTTAAGTGCCTTGCGACGCTAGCCAATAATCGTATTTTTCACACATACACGATCGGCAATTACACACCTACACTTGTTTCGAAATTAACGCTTTTGGGTTTGACTCGCAGTGGTCCTAAAAGCACACGGTTGCCGTCTGTTATGGTGAAATCTAAATGTGCATTTGTGTTTACTAATGCAAATTAACTCTGTTCGTCTGTAGCGTCATTTAGACAAGGTCGACATCAGTTTGGTAACAGATTATCGAACCGTCCATAATTAGTATGCATTTCCACACGCTTCGTACGTATACAAATGTACATATGTATGAATGTATATAAATCACTTCGCAAAGACGGAATTTCGACTTTGTATTAAGTCCTCGTCCGTTGTGCACATCAACTCCAAAGTGGAATAACTTGGCGTAGGTGTTTTGCGACGTTGCGAGTTGAAGAACATTGAGCATACTCAAAAATATAAGTACGCAGTTTGGAGGTAGTGTGTGAAATATTTGCTGTGGCTGAAACAACTGATTACATTGGTGATTTGTTTACAATATTTACAATGTTTTTTACACTTTTTAGCTAATCTTCTTATACATAAAATTCTTGTGACACGGTGTTTGTTGTCGAAATCATTCGAAATTTTGTATCGTTATTTTATTCTCGGGAGAGGGTTGCCACTTGTTCGGAAAAGTAAAATTTAATTAAAACATACAGAAATTATATGAAATATTAATATATGGGTGGCAAACGGTTTGCCTCGGAAGGCAAGGGTTGTCACTTGTTCGAAAAGTCGAAGTTATTTAAATATACACAAATTATATGAAATATTAAAATATGGTTGTCAAACCGTTCGTTTCGGCGGGGATAAGGTTCATACGCTTTATTTAAGAAGGTTGCCAACATTTTGAAATTATTAAATTATACACCAGCAAATTAATTTTAAAATATGATTATCAAAGAGTTCGTTTCGTTGAGAAGAAGGTTTATATCTAGCTATATTTTGAATAGGGTTGCCACTTACTTGAAAAGTCGAATTTAGTTAAATTATTCATGAGTTATATGAAATATTAAAATTAGGGGTGTCAACCGGTTCGTATCGGAGAGGACAATGTGCGTACCTACATATATTTTCAGCGGGTTGCCACCTGCCATATCTGGCAGAAACTAATTTTTGACAATTTTTTTTCAATAAGGGTCTTATACACTTTGTCCATACAACGAATGGATTGTATATTAATTCCGGTCGATATTTTATATGCGTTTTGTGTGGCAGTGCTGCTAATTTTTTACCATATAAAGTGTATTGGTTGAATAAAAAAAGGTTTCTAGACCAAAATTTAAATCAATGTGAATCTTTGGCCTCTTTAGACTTTCATACTTAACGCTAAATTTAAAACTGCGTACCAAACAAATTTCTGAAAATTCTAATAAGCGAACTATATTGTAATAAAAAATTAAAAAAAAAAAAAACTATCATGAAAAATATTACGAATAGTATAGAAAAAACCAACGTATTGTCAATTGTTTGAGTAAATGTTCACTCACTTACATTCCATACTACAAAATTAAACATGATAGCGTGCTGCCGACGTAATCGCCAACTACTGCATTTCAGCTCCGTAAACTTGGGATACACGACGAAAAATATGCAGTAACAATTAAAATAATTATGGAAAAAACAACAAATCAAATACAAGGTATAGGTGACGCGTCAGCGTAATTTTTTATTACAAATTTTATAAACTTTTGGCTGACTGCTTAAAATTCGATATAGAAAAAAATACACTATATGTATAAAGTTTACACTAAAACGTCAAAGTAGCTAAACTTTTAATTTTCTTTTTTTTGTCACATTAGGCTTTTTGATTTACTTGGCGAAAAAGGAAGCGAAAATTTGCAATCAGCAAAAAAAAAATTAAGAAACAAAAACAACAAAAGTGCTACTACTATTATGGCGACGTGCACAAGGGTTACTAAGTTGAGTAAAAAAAAAACATATACTATTATTCAAAACGTCGAAGTGTGCAATGTTGGCGTAGTCGATTGCGATGACGATTTTGCCGACAATGACGACAGCGACAGTGTACGGCTTCAATTAAAATGATAGTGGTAGATTAAAAAAGGTGGTAGGTATTTATTTAAAAGGGGACATTAAATAATAATTAGACTTGTTTTACACAAGACAAATTATATAGCAGCAATAAAAAATATTTAAAACAAACCAAAAAAATAAAATGTATTTTAAAAAAAATGCAGCCACAAATATGAATATTTACAAAGTGTCCCAATATTACGTTACTCTGGACGTTCGTTAGTTGATAGCTCGGTTTCCGTGAGATTGGCATTTTTCAGCTTACCTGTTTTGCGTAAGTCAGATAACCAGATTTTCCTCCAGCCAAAACTCAAGCAGCAAACAGCTGACTGCTATTTTGTTTGTTTTCGTTTAAACCTGCAAGCTAGCAATCGTTACTTTGCGCTTCGTTTGAATTATTAACACAAACTACATACATATACGAATAACTGTCAACTTCGCGCTTGGTTCGAAATCCCCCACAAGTGGAAAAAGTACAAAAACTTAGCGTTTAAAAAATGTTTTATTTTATAGGAGGCAGTTTCATTTCATTCATTCATTGCATTAAAACTGTATTTTGGTTATGGCAAAAGATAATGGTAGATTCTTAACCTTCGGCGTGGTAAAAAATAAAATATGTAAAACTCAAATAGTGGTAGTTCTACTACAGTTGTGGTAAAGTTCGTGCACTAGACTGTAATGCCGACGCCGCAGCCGCCGCCGACAGCCGATGACGACAGTGCAACAGCAAATCGCGTTACAGCAATGCTATGCCTGTCCTAAATAAACGTGTTGCTCATGTTGCAAATTTAATATACAACAGACAATACAATGGGAAAACAGTGAAAACAACAACTACAACAACAAATCGGTAACTATAAACTGCGTCGAAATAAAACACAGTCAGAATTATACAAGCACATACACTACAGATGTGGACAACCAAATAGAGTCAACAATTTTGTCATGTGGGTTGAACAAGGAAGAGTTAATTTACGTTTCATTTTGTATTGAATTTCAAAAGTAGGTGAATTCATCATTTGATGAAAGAAATGTCTACTGATTTGCGATCAAGACTATTGTGGCTAGCATTATTGCCATTTGATGTTTGAAATTTGAAATATAAAATAATATTTTGACAATAGGAAACCGATAACCGACCGGAGTAAATTCGTTCCGTTGTTTTGAGCATTTTAAGATCTACTCCACCGCTTTGCTGGACTTAATAAAGGCTGTTTTTTTAGACTGATAGAACTTTAAATTGAAATAAAACACATACAAAATTAAGTATGATGCCAATTTTTTTTTATTTCAAATATATTTTCATGACATTTAATATTTAAAAACGATGTCCGCCACGACTAGCTTTGGTGAATCGGATGCGATCAGTCAAATTTTCAACCACCACTACTGCGTTTTTTGTTCATTAATAAAAGTTTTGTCAAATGTCAATATGGTAGGTTACCTGTTGTTAAATTTTACACTTTCCTATGCCTTGAAATACCGTAAGAGAAAAATGTGTTCCGTTGTACATATGTATATAATTTTTTCGGCCTATTGATTTATATCAATAATGATTTTTATGAGCCCAAGGCAATTTTAATAAGAAAAATAGCTATAGCTATTTCGGAAATCACCGCATCTCCTCATCAGACTTCTTCCGGGGATCGAGTCTATTACCTTCACAGCTAACTCATACTCGTACTCCTTAGGGCAATGCCTTAACCACTTGCATTAAGTAAGCCGTGTACTTATTGTTAAAATTATTGAACTTTTGTTTTTTAAAGAAAAAGCCGGAAATGTAGTACAGCAGTCCGAACTCCAATGGATACTTATGTAGATTTTCCTTCGATTTCCTTCGGGAATCAACTTTTGACAAGACACAGCAATTAAATCCAAGTATGCTGATGGTTTATGTGACAGTTTTTTCCAAGGCGAATACATAACAGGTGGCGTTATAAGTACAAAAACAAAAATTTACACTTACAAAATATGCGCACAGGGACAGTATGATTTACAACAAATACATCATTTTGACTTAACGTTAACTTCACCTTATATGAATTCGCCTTGGTTTTTTCTTTATTTTTATCATCTAAAGTTGAGAATCAAAATTCAAGTTACAAAAAACTATCCATCATTCATCATTTGCACATTGGTGTTCGCTAGTGCATAGGGCCCTTTACAGGAAAAATATGCTTGCGGTTAACTAAGAGAAAATAATAAATAATCAAAGTGTATATGTATATTAGGGTGCATCGCTCCCCATACAAAAAAAAACAAAACAACTAATGGTTAATGTTTTTCCATCGCAATTGTAGAATTCATTATATTTTAAAACATCAACCAAAATGGATTTTTTTTATACATGATTAAAACTAGTTTTTTTAAATATTTTTGCAGATCATAAAACAAGTTTAAAAGTTCTAATGAGATTTTTGCTGCGGTTTTTGACATTTTTTGGAAGATTGTTTGGATAAAATCTTGCAATAACTCACCAGTACCTTACCGATTTAGACTTTTAAGGTATTTTTGGAAATCATCCTTTTTATTTCTTTGTAAATAAACCCATTCACGTCCCAATTTATTTTCCCCAAATCTCAATATTATGAGTCCGTTAAACAAAATTTTCAATATTTTTATGCATACATTTTATGTTTAAACTCTCTTTTATCTCAGGTTGTTTAAAATTGCGAATAGACTTCCCGCCCTAAACTTCTTCGTTTGCCTTCTTCAGCCTTATATCCGTCTTGAAGACCAAAATATGTGATTGAAATTGCGGTTAGACTCTGCCATTCCGTCTAACATTTCTCTGTTTGTTGAAGCAGAACTGCTCGTCAAACTACCTGACCACGGGTGGTGGGCAATAAGTGTCACTACTTCAACTCTAAAACTTAAATATTTAAACGTTTTTTTTCGTCTTACGTGGTTTAATTAAAAACTTTTATTTATAACAACTCAATTAAATCTTAAATATTTCGGCGGAAGTCTTAAAACATAATAAAATTTACAATTCCGGTGTAAAGCACGCAACTTTTTTTAGTGAACCACCCTAATATACATATGTATATGAACGTATTGCGAAGCGAAACTAAATGATCACATGTCTAATACGAAATGATTAAGTTCATCTTAGAGAAATTAAATACAAATGCGGATGTTTATAAGTATGTATATTAATTCATATTGTACATATGTATGTATGTACATATGTATGTACATATATATAAATGTGTGAGACAGTCAGTTGCTTCAATTCATTTGAAACTTTGATATTATATGAATAATATGTATGTATGTATGTATGTATATGAAATTGTTTGCACAGATTATTTACTCCATATGCAGCTATTATTTACTTATGTATTTATGTTTATGTAAGTCCTTGTCGGAAATCACTTCATAAATTAAATTTATGTACTTGAGAATAAAATGTTTACACTGTAGATAGATATGTATGTAGATGTGATAGTAGCAATTGTCTTTACATATCTCTTTTATAGTTTTGGGGTTCAAGCCCCCCCCCCCCCCAAAAATTAATTTCCCTTTTTTTAATTAAGTTAGCGTAGCCAATATTTGATCTGTTGCATGGCTCTAAATCGACTACTAAAATAGCGCACAGCCATCGTGTATGTATGTATTTTTAGTTTACTATATTTAGTCTAATATCACCTTTCTTCATCGAAATGCAATATTTATATCTACACGCATATTTGATGCGTCATAAGTGTGACCCTCCTGAAAAATTAAAATATTTTTAGATCGAATTTCAAGCGTCAATGCAACATTTTCATTTGGTACAGAGACAACAACACGCAAATACCAGACGAATATGTGACTTTCTAAACTTACAACAGCTATACATACAGTGGCCCACAGCTTAAATCGTGTAGGTGTTATTTTTTACAATATTGCTAATATTTTTCAAGTTAATTTTTTTACCACTTAGTTATAAAAATATTGTAGGAATTCTAAACTAGAGTGTAAGCTTTAATGGTGTGTACTAGACTAAAGCATTAGGCTAAGAGCACTATTGCAACCTAGACCTAAAACCTTCTTGTGTTTAACACTTAAGTTATGTGTCAGGCCCTTTAGTAGCGCACTATCTTGTAAAACTAAATAAAAACAATGCAATCTATGTCTGTAAACGAACTGCTTAGACGTGCTTTGGTTTTGTGAAATACCACTGTATATTTCAATACATTTTATTCGATAGCATAAACCATAAAAATCAAAATTGTAAGCTTTACACTAGTTTTACGAAAAAAAAGCTTGTGGTCGGACTCGTAGGCAACCGCTCGACCGAAATTTATGAAATTGTGTACGTATGTATATACATATGGTAGGTATGAGAATGGATTGTAAAGTACATATATTTTATGCCTGGAAGAGGGTTGCCACATGTTTGAAGAGTCAAATTTAATTAAAATATGCACATGTTATATGAAATATTAAAATAAGGGTGTAAAACGATTTGCCTCGGAAATAAGGTCCATAGCTAGCTTTTAAGAAGATTACCACCTGTTAAATGAAATATTAAAGTTTCGCTGAGGAGACGGTTTATAGCTAGTTATATGTTGGAGAGGGTTGCCACCAGTCTGTAAAACGCATTTCTTAAATTAAACACAAGTATATAAAATATTAAAATACGGGTATCAAATGATTCGTTTCGCTGAGGAGAAGGTTTATGGCTATCCATATTTTGAAGAGAGTTGCCACCAGCTTGAAAGTCTAATTTAATTACATACGTACATATGTCTGTATTTGAAATAGTAAAATATGGATGTCAAACCGTTCGTTTCGTTTTTGGTGATAGTTTATAGGTATATTTTGAAGAGGGTTGCCACCTTTTTTAAAAGTAAAATTTTTTTAAATTATGCACAACGATATATGAGTGTCAAACTGTTCGTCTCGGCGAGGGCAAGATGTATACACAAATTTTTTGAAAAGGTTGACACCTGCTAGATGTGGTAGAAACCGAAATGCGTTTTCTGGTTACATAGCAAAGTGCAACTAATAAATAAATATAGGCAGGACAACGTCTACCGGGTTTTTCTATTATAATATGGAAGTTACAAGTTCCTAAAAATTTCCCTTGATTTTTGATAATTTTTATTTTGTTCACAATCTTGCGCTAAAAATTTAAAAAAAATTAAATTTTTACTTAGTATATTTTCTTGCTTGATAAGTTATATTTAAAAAAAAAAATAAGTGAAAATATTAACTAATAACATTGCACGATTGAAGATTTGACCCACTGTACATAGATAGCAGAGAGGAAATAAAACCAAATGTACACATGTACATATGCATAACGAAACCGCACGTATGCAAAATAGAATACGAAAAAGAAATATTTGGGTAACGAACTCACAAGGTTTTTTATTTGTTGCTTTTGCAGCATGCGCAACAGTTTTAAAACTATTTCCCTCATATTATTTTTGTTCACCATACAAATATCACCACATTTAATAAACATCGTTTACAGAGTTGTAAAGGCGCTAATACAAATTTTCAAAGTGAAACAGAAACAGCTAAAAAAACAAAACGATAGCATCACTAAAGAGACCTTGTGAATTGTCCAACCAATTGAATTGTTTTCCGGCATCAGCCAGAAGTAGACAGCATCGGCGCGTGGGCGCAAAATAGATGTGTACAATATTTTTTTCCTTTCACTGCCATTAAAAAATAATTATGTTTGTGTTTGTCCACTCGTCGTCGATATTTGTTGCAATTACCTGTAAACATTTTCATTTTCTGCCGAATATGAAAGTAGCTGTAGCAGACAGCGTGGGATTGCCATTGGTTGGCTGGCGGCGAGTGTGGGTATTTCCCAAAATGAGTGAAAATCATAAAGCCAAGCGCGACGAGTAAAAACCAAACAAAAACAGAAAAAGTTGGTGAATGGTGTCAATTGATTTCGAAAGACTTTCTTTAATGTTTTTCTGCATCTATGTGCAAAGATTAGTCATTCATGTCTGAAGGTGCTTTTATTTATTTGTGAAAACTTTTACTTTTGCATTTTTCGCTCGTTTTATTAGCTAAAAAAATACTAATACAAATGTCCTGTCGGAAAAGATTTTGAGGAGCTGAGAACAACGGAGTGCAATACCGTGCGCGTGCGCCCATCTGCTGACGTAAAAGTCGAAAGTTCATAAATATTATAGAACTTCCGCAATGCTTTGGCATTGGATTCACTTTTTTTGCAGGGCGAGCAACGTCAGTGCTTACTGCAATTGGCATATGACTTGATTTTGTGCTTAAAATATGATAGAAAAAAACCAGATTGCGCCACGTCACACCTGAATAAAAACATAGTAGTAGTAGAAGAAGACAACGAAAATTTATGGAATATCTCAAAACAAGCATTCGTCATCTTTATCTACATTGTGCAATTCTGAATACATAAAAAGTAATAGACTTTAATAGGAAGTTTCATTTTTCTGCTGTGACGTCACAAAAAGAGAAAGGATGCTGTCAAATTTGTCAAGTACGAAATCACTTCTGACAGAAGTTAAATTGATTGGGTTGTGAAAGTATGTATATAACAGAAAACTACTGGAGAGGCACTTGCATATGAGATTCCAGAGGTTCGAAGCCCTTCAAAATATATCGAAATTGTCAAAGAATAATTTTAGATATTCTTAGTAAAAAGTTATGTATATTGGGATTCGACTCTGGAATCTTCAGATGCCGCGAAGCAAGCAGGTTTCACCTAGTTCTTGTATATAAAACTAATCGTTATGAAAACTCGAATATCAGCGGAACTTCAAATTCGCACTTTTTTTTATAAAATTTAATGTCTCACTAAAATTGCAAAAGTTAGCAATATTTTGCCCAACTTTTCTTATAGAACGCACTAAATTTGTATAAACAAAAATAATTGGTCGACTCTGGACAATACGTTGAACTGCTAATATCCTACATACATATACACACACACAAATCTTTACCTGCTACACAGTAAATATCCAGCAACGAACAAATTCCTCATATCCGGCTTCGAATGAGGGCCACTTTGGAGTGTGCTAAATTATTGCATGCAACCGGCATGCAATAATGAAGAATTGCAAACCAATGCAGTTAAGTGAAGAAGCAACAGTACAGACAAGAAAAGAAATTTATAGAATGGATTGAAAGCAACATGAATGAATGAAAGGCGACTGTGCATACTTCGAATATATTGGGAGGAAAAGTAACATCGATCGCGATAAACAAAGAAAGGCTACAGCTATGCACAAACCAGCTAACACAAAAATAAAGGCGAACAAAGCAACAGTAAACCAGAAAAATATCTATAAGCATGACTGCGCTAAGGAAAAAAAAAACTAAACAAAAAGAAACAGAAACAGAAAAGCTGAAGAGGCCATCAATGAAGTTGCTAATATTGCGATGTTGCCGCATTACAATTATCATGACGTTACTTCTTGCTTAAGTGAATTTATGATCAAATAGAAATGCTATGCGCCAACCAAGCAACCAAGCGGAATCGTGGAAATGAATGAGGAAAGTGTGTTTGCTAAATTAGCAGATATTCAAACATAAGCACCATGAGTTGTGGTAAAATTATTTTACCTTCAAATAAAATATCATAAGGCTTTATTTTAAAGTTTATTCCATAAATGAACAGATTAGATGGGTGTCATAAAGTGGTATACATCATAAAATTTAAAAAATACAAAATTCCTCAATTTTAATTATTTGTTTCAATGCATTCCAAAAAAAAAACTTTTGAAATGTAAAATTTTTATTACTTTATGATTTAACGCACATTATGTCACCTTGTGAATCCCTCAATAATTCTTATTTATCATATCCAAGGCGAATTTTTAGAACGTGATGGCATAAGAGCAGCTGATTTGATTTTTTTTTATTCACCTACATGTATTTTGTTTTTGCTTTTGCGTATGAGCTTTCAAAAGCCGTAAAAGCAAAAACGAAATGTATTTAAATTTTGACAACTCTTACGCAGAAACAAAAATAAAATACATAGGAATTTTGTAGTTGTATTTATCATATTGATCATATCGTTGTCTTGTGTAAAGGCTTAAAAAGCTTGCTTCGCATTACGTGTATGGTTCGCTTTGACAACTAAGTAGAAAACATAAAAAAAGTATACGAAGTTTCGCACTAACTTAAGCTAAGGTTCGCTTTGACAACTAAGTAGAAAACATAAAAAAAGTATACGAAGTTTCGCACTAACTTAAGCTAAGGTTCGCTTTGACAACTAAGTAGAAAACATAAAAAAAGTATACGAAGTTTCACACTAACTTAAGCTGACGCCAAAGCGAGGCTGAAAGTTAGCAAAGCCTTAAGGCCCGTTCACATAGGACTTTTGCTTTGCTTTGCTTCAGAGTTTCGCTTTGACAGATAAGTTCAATACATGATGTTATATGAGTCCTGCTAAATACAAGGCGAGAAAAGTAAAGCAAAGCAAAGCGAAGCAAAATGATGGGCAACTCTCAACTTTTGTACGCTTTGGCAATCAGCTGTTATCATTTCCATTTTATTTTTATTTTGGTGTGCGTATACACACTACAGACACTCGCGAATTTCAAACATTAGTAGCATAACTACTACTACTTCCATCATATGTATCAGTAAAATTCATTTTTTTATTCTATCTTTAAACAAAACACTCTGAACAAACACAAATCGCAACTCGTAACAAACTACTAACGCAGAAACTGTCAAAGCGTTCTATGTAGCAGACCTTCTACGCCTCACGCTTTGTTGTTAAAGTTCGAACTGCCAAGCAAAGCGAAGAAAGTTCTATGTAAACGGCCCATTATATTCGCGCGCGTCAAGCATCAGGTAAATTTTCTACACAAAAAAAGGTAAGTTGAGAATTTAACCGAAAAAAATATTCGATTCTATAGTTGTTTAACCTTCCAAAATAAACAAATGAGTGTTGTTAAAGCGTTTATTGTGGTGTCACTTTTTCGTTTTCCGCTTTCCAGACAAAGTTACAAATGTCACGCAAAGCAAAAGCATGTTACGTGGCATCCGTTAATCCATATTTAGCGCATTGAATTTGGAAAACATATTATTATTATTTACACGTATTACCAAACTGTATCCCCTTGAATTGGCGATATTTCGCATCTTGTTAAAATTACTTCTGGGTGGTCGATTCTTTGCTTAAGAAATAAAATATACTTGGGCAGTATATAAAATGGGATTCTACTATCGATCTGTACAACAAAGTTTTTTATCTTTTTCCAAGGTATTTCCACGATCTTTTTAGTAGACAAAATTTTCAACTGTAGTTATGTTTTCGTATTCTCCAGTAAAGAAAACTATCCAGTAACTAAATTTCAGAGCGTAAACAAAATTTACTTTCAATGAAAGAAACTTTCAAGAAAGTATGAAAACGCAAAACCAGTAAGAAAATGGAGGTTTTTTCTTCTTTGTTGTATATTTAAATATTTGATCACTTTTTCCAATTTTCACCCTTTTTTTATGGATATAATAAACATTTATAATAATTGTTTTCTACTTGTCATCAACTGAATACTTTCAGTCAGCTGTTTATGTTACTGGCAACTTGCAAGGGCAGCTGTCATTTTCGCTCTCTCAATTTTCCTTTTTTTGGTGGTTTGTTGCTAGTTTTGGCGTACGAAAACGCTATCCAGTAAAAGTCCAGTAAAATTATTAGTGGTTCTTGCTGGTTTTTACTGGATAGTGAATTCGAAAACAGAACCAATAATGATAGATTCCAAGATTGCGCCTTCCCGCCGCAAAGTGACAGATTTCGCCTTTAGTAAACAAGAATACGATAGAGCGAAAATTTAATAACTTCGTATATCTCAGTGAATAATGTGTTTTCTCCAAAATGCTAAAAACTGGCTTCTTAATTTGTGAAAAAAGCTTTATCTAGTTGAAGTTGAGAATTGTCAAATTCGGCAAAACCAAAGGAGCGGTATTTCTAATGGTGTTACCTACTGTTTCAATAAACTGTGGCTGTCTTCATATGTGACATCATCTAATTGCGCTCCTCTAATATCTAACCTGTGCTCGGGCAATACTTCCAAAGATAGTAAGATATGAAACTCTCTTGGGTGACCAATCAGAGCGTCCCATAATCTTGCGGGTTAGGCCAAAGATAATATACTGCATTCATTCGGGATTTAAAAACTGTTTCATGCCCCACAAAATGGAATGACTTACATATGTATTCTAACCTACCCTCCGTTACGAAAAAAATGATGTAGGAATAAATCGGAACATTGCCTCCAAAACTCTATCAACGTAAATATGATTTTTATTAAATTATTAGAAAATACGTTTAACGATTTGTTTTTTTTAATAATCATCAGAATAAAACAGTTTCCTGCCTTCACTGGCATATTTTAAATAAATTTTCTAAGGGTATGTTATTTTCGTTGCTATTTTTGTATAGGCAATTCTAGCTAATGTTTAATAAATAGGAAAATATAAAATTTACACATTTGCACTAGCTCTATTGTTCAAAGCGAAATAGCGCAATTATAGCTTCGGTTTTTTTTCATGTTTGTTATTTGTAAATAATTAGGCTTGCATAGATATGTAAGTATAGAACAAAATATAAAGAAAAAAATCAAGTCCATGAGGTTCCAATGAGCACATGATTTTATTTAAATCTGCCTACCTTTGGTTTATTCAGCCACTTTCGAAATGTGTCCATTTTATGCGTTGCTTGTGGCCTTCGTCTTAGAGGTTTTTGAAGGTTGTTACAGTTGTTGCTGGGTTTGCTTCAGGCGGTTATAGTACGATACAATAATTCCCACACTCGTACTAACTATATTTTTTATTAATACTTTTTTGTATTTTATTACTTTTCGTGCAAACCCATATGAGGAGTTATTTTTGTTGTTGCATTAACGTTAGCCTTATTTTTGTGTTGTGTAAATAGGCGTCGTCCTTCGGCCAGGCGCACTGACGTACGATTCGCACTTGCACAATTGGCCAATTTGCAGCAACAATTTGTTATAGAAGCTAGGTCGGCAATATGCAGAAGAGGTTAAATATCGTCCGGTATTAAAATTCATGAGTTGATGGGCACACACCCGCGGATGGAACACAATTAAAAAAAAAAACTGAACACCACCAGACAACAATGACGCAATGAAACGTAAAATACACTGATTTTCACAATTCCAGCTACTTATATTTTGCACTGTACATATGTACATGTAGTATGTACTATCGCTATAGATAGTATCAAAGGTGTATCACCAAAATGTTAAATCACTTCTGCCCCTCTTATGGCCTCCGTTAATTACACGTTGCACTCACAGCACTGGAACAAAAGCATCGCCAAAAGCATACAATTTTTCATGTGATTTTATTGCTTCTACTTTTATTTGCCACTTCACATGTACATACGTGAAGTTACCGCCCTAGCACAACATAACAACACCAAAATCAAAATTTATGCTAGCATTTTTATTGCAATCTAATTTTCGGATATATATTTTAATACTTGATATGCCAGGGAACTTTTGCAATATGCTTGCATGGAAAATTTCACGTCACTTCGTCGCACAACTTCCGATTTTACTTTTTTTTTTTGCTCAGCTCACTTTACACTTGAATTTGTTAATCAGTACACTCCTCGCTATTATTCTCCCATTGGATAAGACAAGCGCGTATATATTTTTAAACTTAAATTGTTCGGTCGTATAAAATTAAAACAAAAAAGAAAACTCCACAATTTACTTGTAAAAAACGAATTGCACTCTGACTTATTTGTGGATCCACACTTGGCCACAACAAAATTACGATTGACGAAAAGTCGAAGATGTCGCCAGTGACAGGGTTGCAACTGCGCCAATTGGAAATTGTGGAACATTTTTAGATTTACCCAGCGACATAAATTTAGTTATTGCAAGTAATTGACGAACTTCTAGTCTAATATTTATGTATATCTTTTTTAAAGAGAAAACTCTGCTTTGCTTGAGAAATTTTTTAAATTTTTAAATGAAATTTTAGACTTAGACAAAAATAAAATTTTGTTGCATCCCTGTGTTTGCGAACATGCTTGAGTCCCAAGTGATTGAAAGCCGGCGTTAAAATATATTTTAACGCAGTTGTCTGTACTCTAATCCTCAGTTTTTGCTAGCTACAAATATTCGCTTGCTTTTTGTTTCTCGCAAACGAGATAGTTTTGTTTACTCGGCATTTAGAAAGCATACTTCTTCATTTGGAGTCAAGTAAAATGGTTCGTGCCCTGCGCGCTATTCAATGCTTCGAATGATGTGGAAATTGTGGAAATGAAAAATGCTTTGGAATGAGAGAAAATAGCTGTGAAACTACAAAAATGGTAGTGGAATGCACGCTATAGCTCCTTTTCCAATCGGTTCGCGAGAAAAAGCATACTTTCAACTTATATTTCTTTTTTAAACAAAATCACTTGGGACGTGAAAAATCAGTTGGTATTATAAGAAACGCCTAAAACAAGTTTAGCGGTACCTTAATATGCGTCTCCATCTGTAGTCTGATATTGGGGATTCTAGAGAAGATTATTTATGTTCATCTTGGGGTTTTCTTTGTAAGAATTTGTCTTCAATGTGAGATGTCAAAATATATAAATCCTTTTATGTGACAGCACCAACAGCGTGTGCTACCGAAAGTGAATTTATATCACGTGATATCTGCGGCATAAGCTGTCAAAGTTTATATGTATGTATGTATTTTGTTTTTGCTTTTATGACTGCGGCCGTAAAAGCAGAAGCAAAATACATTTAATTCGACATTTGTAGCCGTGAGGCGAAATCCGTCAGCTGTTCATTCCGCTCCACCTCATATGAATTCGCTTGGTACTACGCAGAAAACGATAGAAGATGCGATGTCCCGCCGCGAAATGAAATATTGTGGAAGAAGGAATGAACAATTTCCAATTTTTCTTTGGGACACTTATAATTTTGAAAATGTGTAAAAATAAGATTTATAGGCGTAATTTTAATAAAAAAATCTACAAAATACTAAAACAAAGGGACTCTTTGCCGCACATTTGTGAAAAAAGCTTAGTCTACATGGACATGAGAACTGTCAAAATTCGGTAATCATACCATAAAGGTGGAGCTCCAAGCGTATCCATACTTACCATATGCCAACGTGCGTAAGAACCGAGCTACGCCACAATGTGCGCTGGCAAGCGTTTCATTTCAAGAAATTGAAGCTACATTAATGCAACATTTTTATTGTTTTATTAATTTCTTAAACATTTTTATTGTTTTTTTTTTAATTTTTTAAAGCAAACCACTTTAGATAGATAGATAGATATTGGTGTTGAGATTTGCATTTCCACCTTGCAATCCATTGCGCCCTCCGTTCTTTATAGTATCTCATCTAACCCCATCGCTCATAGGAAGTCTAAGATGATGGTTGGTGACAGCGAGCGTTCAAGTTCCTAATTGGGGATATATGTATGAGCCCAGATGTCTGCGCCGTCTTCATTGTGAATTTATTCACATTGGCCATCTTCTTGAGACGGCTTCACATTCGAAGAACAGGTGCATCGTTGGGGTGCATAGTTGGGGATGGTAAAATAACTCAACGAATATTCATTCATCGATTACATATGAAAATAGGCTTTTCAAATCATTTAAAATCATTCATTTGAAATGTAAAGAATATGTACATATATGCTATTTGAATTATAATATGAATATGTAAGTAATTATCAAAAACTATTGTGAGAAAACTATTATCAGTCTTAATTTCCTTAGAGATTCAGTAAGCAGCCTCTGGTAAGTAATTGAGAGGTTTCTGTGGTGAGAACGATTTTAAGACTATTCGGTATTCAGTAAGTCGTCCCAAGCTTCAAAATAAAGTTATTAATTTGTCAGATAGTTTTGAGCAGGGCAAAAAATAAGAAATTGAGGAAAATTTCTTACAGCTTAATGCTGTAAAAAATAACACTTCTATTTTCAAGAAAATAAACATTAACTTTGTTTTACATTTTCTTACCTTGTTCTGCTGTTTTGTTCGTTAGTAACTGTATTTATCATATTTGAAAGATCGGTGACATAAAATTCAGAAACATTACCGGGTAGTTTCAATTTCTCGAATTGAATATACATATGTAAATATCGAAATGAATATATAACATAATCAACATTTCAATATTTTTCGCTTTTAAAAATATTGAAATTCAACCTTTACCTCTTTCTAACACCCCTCTGTTGATTTGTACCAACAATTTTTTTATAAAATCAGAATCCGTTTAAGATGGACTACGCCTACCGAATTTTAGATATTCTCCTGTAACTAATACAGAGAGCTTGAATGTAGTACTAAATCCCTTTGAAGATGTACCGAGCCCTATCTCGCAAATTTTTTATTTTTTTTTATTTTTAAGGTCTAATTTTAAAACATCTAATTCGAAAATTCTTTAGAAACAGCCGTTTGCTGTTGAAACAAACAAAAACCTGTATAAATTTGAAAACACATCTTTTAGTTAAACACTCGCTTACAATCGACGCTGAAGTTACTATATTTATTGTTCTCTATTAGCCAATTTCAAAATTTCGACAACTCCCAGCTTCAGTGGAGTACACGCTTTTCCGCTTAGAGCTACTCACAATTTTATTGCAACTATATTTAATGTTCAGCTTGTCCTCTATCTTTGTTATCCCGTTGTTCTTCAGCATCGTGTGGCCAGAATGTTGGGCGATTGATGGGATCCAAAGCTTGATCAGGGAACGAGTCACGATAGTCCTCCATAGTCATTTGATCGTATGGAAGCAATTGTTTTAGATGGCTAATATTTTGCTGATACTCACTGATGCGTGCCTCAGAACCCTTCTTGAAGCTCTCGATCTCAACTTTTACTTCTTTAATTTGAGCATCCACTTGTGGAGTAACGTTTTCAGTTGGATATGGCACTTTCAATGCATCGTATTGTTTTTGGAACGAGTCAACCATGCCGGCAACTGGAATCAATTCCTTGTAGTGGGCCCAATTGATTTGTGGGGGATTTTCGGGATTGGCCAAAACGTTGCGCAAATAAGCGTCCGATTTAGTTTTGAATGCAGCAAAGTTGGGTTTTTGGTTGGGAGGCACACGCTCAGCCAGAGCGGCCCAGTTGATAGAACTCTGTGCAATACGACGTGAAGCCATTTTCAAAGTAGTGGATTTTCAGAACGATAACTGCAAGATAAATAAAGTCATGTCACCATTATTTTTGAGAATATAAATCATAATAGCCAAGGTATATCAACTTAAAACTAAAAGTACGAGATTCTAGCTAAATTATTAACGTCGCAGCAGCGCAACACAGAGTTATGTAATTTGCTTCGTGCAACACGGCCTCTATTACGTGAACTTAAATTGCAATATATTTAATTTGAAGAAATCACAATACACGCTCACAAATTATGTTTGTTTTCTGTACATAAAAAAAATTTACCTTTTCAAGTTCCTAAAAATGGAAAAAATTGTAAAAATTTGGTAGGCAAAATTTCGCACTCACCTACCTGACAGCTCGAACAGTTGACAACGAACGTCAGCGCACAGCGAGTAAAGATGTGTTTTTATTTCAGTGATGTTAACTCTACCTTTTGATTTATTTGTAATTAAGGTACGTCGAGTACATCGACTTCAAGTAAAAATAAAAAAAATACATAGCTAATATTAAAATATATCTTAATAAAAAATGTTAATATGCTTCTTAATTGGAACAAGTAAATAATAGATCTGGAAAAGAGTAAGTGGGTCACTTTATACTGATTTCAATATTCTAAAGTACTTATATTTCAAAAGCTATTAAAGCGATTTCTGAAATGATATATAATTTTCTTGAAAAGGTAGTTAAGATACCTTTTACCTGATGTGTAATGTATATGTATTTGTATATGTGTTTTAAGATTTAAAGGTATTTTTTTGCACTTTTTAAAAAATATATTTTTACATATGATAATTTCGTTTTTTTATAGTCCCTAATATAAAATGTTGTTTGATTTTTTTGAAATATATATGTATATAATACAAATTCGTACATCGGGCGGTAGAGTTCGTAATAACCTTTCCAATCATGTCAATATATTCAGTTTAATAGTTTCTAAAAAGCTCTTTAAAGTATTGAAAATTCCCCATTTACCCCTCAATAACACCTACACTATTCATTTGCACCAAAAAACCGGACCCTATTATTTTCTTATGCTCTTAAAATTATTGGGCTTCTATAATAAATTAATTGCAAATAAGATTTTTAAGTAGGTATGTACCTTTCAGCGCATTTTAGATACACGCTCCACGTTGAATTCGATTTTTTTTATCTTCCATCACTGCCAATAATAAAAAAATACCGAATATTTATCAGCTGGCTGTCAGCGGACCGGTGTCTATAATTTACATATTTATTTTTATATTGCTCGATATTGTGATAAAATTGAATTAGGTAATATTTCAAATGTTGCTGAAACAAATTCTTACATATGGACAATATCAGGTGCGCTCCATTTCATCGGCGACAGCTGCTGTAACAAGGCTACATCGCTCGGTATATTGCCGCAGGTATCCTACGGTGGTGGTGCAGCCTGATGGTTCAACAATCAACATTCGTTATCACGAGCCGAGAAAAATCATTAAGGTCAGAGCAGTAATAAGTATTTATTTAATAGATGACACATTATATATCAAATTAACGATTTATCTCTTCGCCTTGCAGTTACCATTGGATCTTAGCACTTTGAGCGACGCAGAGCGTAAGGCGCGTTTGGAGGCACGTAAACCACGCAAGAGGGTCAAGCTTCAAGAGGAAGTTGACGACACATTTAATGCAAAGAAATACATGAAATATATTAAGAAAAAGTAGGTTTCCAAATGTTCAAATAGTATAGTACCATCAAATAAAAGTTTGTAAAAATATGCTACCAATATTGAATGTTTATGTGTATATGTATGTACTATTATGCTATTGTCTGGTGCAGAGGCACGGACCATGTGAACATCGGATGAGAAAGATTAACTGAACGATTTTTGGATGTTATTATCGCCGCGGATTAAAATATAACCTATGTCCGTGTCAAGGGTCTAAGGAATATACCGTCCGAACTGGGTTGAAACCCGTTCATCGTGTTTTGGGTCAAGTTCCTACAAAGAAAACAGTGATGCGACAGTGGTTAGTATCATTGTTGTTGTTGTAACACCATAAAACTTTCAACATAAACTTATGGAGAATGTTGCAGAAGTGACAGAGCTTGGACGGATATAAATGCGTGGCATTTTTGTGTCGTACAACCGACCGTAATGGGAGTTGTTAAATTATCGGGCATGTTCATTCATTTTCACTTCACCCGGCAATTTGAGATACTTGGTAAAATACGCAAATTCAGATGAACATATTTAGTAACTTCTTTAATTTACATTAAATAAATTTTTGTGCAAAACACTATCAATTCATAATATACGATTTCTTTATTAATTTTTATTTTACTTATTAGAATTTTTTAAAAATGATGATAAAATTTTAGTCATTTTTGTAATAATGACTACGATCGATTACTGCCTAGCTTTATCAGAGAGCGTAACGATTATAACTTTTATTAAAAAAATACTTTTTAGTCCTTATTTGTTGAGTTTTATTTATTGCTCAATAAAGTAATTGTTATTTTTTAAGTTTCATTATTTGCTCAACAAATAAAACTTAATTTACGCTCTCTGATAAAGCTAGAAATCAAGTTATATTTTCTGCATGATAAATTATATTCAAGAAACAGCAATTATTTTCTGAACGAACAATAAAACTCACAATATGACGACTAAATTTGATTAAAAAAACTCAAAAAATTATGAATTGCTTTTATCCTTATACATATAGCATTTCTATTTTCGCATGATTTTTTGTGTTGAATTTTGGACAATAATAGTTATTTGCGATCCATGAGCCTTATATTTTTTGTTATTAATAGCTGGCTTTTTAATTATTGGTTCATTTAATTTTTATATACGTGATTTAATTTGTACAGTACTAATATTTTCTTAACTTGGCATCACTGTCCCAATAGGAAAACAGTTGGCTGCCATCCAATTCCTTATGTGCGAAGACTGAAATTTCTCATAAGCCCTTTTTATTGTAACAGATATAATAATAAAATAAATTGCCGAACTTTCAAACTCATTTCGAATTTTATTGTTTGATAATGATCTATTGATAACATTTTGTTTATTAAACAATTACTTCTAATTGGCATCACTATCATTTTGCCCGTGCTGCCAATCGTATTTTGACCAAATCCAATTGGCAAATTTTTCATTCCGCTTCTTGGAATCTCGTGAATTTCTGCTTTCAGTCCGTTTTTTTCGTTCGTATGTGAAGTTGCGTTGGCGAGTCTGTTAGATATTCGGTTCTGATCGTTCGGTAAAAATGTACAGACAAGCTTGTTGAGGTTTTGCCAAAAATAACAACACATCAAATATAAACAACTTTCGAAAAACGAGTGTAAAATATAAATATACAAAGTGAATTGCATTAAGTACAGGAAGAACATAAACTATATAGTAAATACATTTCATATATAAAAAAAAGAGCGAGCGTAAAAAGATTGCACAAAAAATGCAAGAAACCAATACTAGCAAAGTGCTGTGAAGAAAAATCAGAAAGAAAAGTACGATTAAAAATTGTGAGAAAAAGAAAATTTTCTATGCGCCTGCTATAAATTGGAGTGCATTGGATTTTATAACAAAAAGTAATTGTTTTATTTATTAAAGATACATACCTACATATATTTACAAAAATGTACATCAGTTGCTCCTCTCCCGTGGCTTCGTTTCCCCTACAATTTTTCTATTTTCCTGCCGCTGTCGTTGTTTCTTGGTAAAAATGCGACGTCGACATTCGCGACGGCGTTTGCAGCGCTGCAGCTTTGTTGCTCTAGCAGTTTCTTTTTCTTGGTGCTGCTTTCCTATGCAGTTTCTTATCTTTTGCTCGCTTTCTTACAACAATTTTCATCGGCACGTAGTTGCTGGCTGCTGGATGCTTTAAAAGTTACAGCTAGGAAGAAAAGTAGATGGTGATTTTGGTTCCGCTGTGCTTGAGTGGATTGGCATCTGAACAGACGGGAGGCCTGAATGTTTGTAAGCCGTCAATGAGGACTGGTGCTCCCTACGAACGCGCTTGATCAAGTATTTTTTGGTCAACGACATAACTTCAGTACATTCCTAATACATACAATATTGAATACCAATCATTTTTTAGTTGGTTTGGATGAAACTTTTTTGACAATGCATTCAGATTTTTGGTCGGGCCTGACTGACTGGGCCACCGAAGCAGCTGCTTTTTTCCTCATTGCTTTAGTGTTGGCAATTTTTTTTTTTGTATGTGCTCTTCCCTAGCTTTTTCTCATTTCTTATGTATTACAATTTTGTAATTTATATATCTGTAGCTTTACAAGTGCGGTAAACGTGCAATAGTTGTGTGTTGAATATTTTATGCACATTGGTCTGATACAGTGCATTTTAATTTAGTGATACATTTGCGGCTATTTCATATACAGAAAATGCATAAGTACGAGCCCGTGCAAAATTCAAATGTTCGTTGCTATTTTATGCCGACAGCCCAAAGAGGCAGGCAATGTGTAGTGCTTTTATTCCGCATTGCATTGTTTTGCTTAGGTCCTGTTGTTGTACCAGCGTAAAACATTACGCATACAATTTTGGTGAATGCTGCTGATGTGACAGTCCTTAGCCGGATATATATCCGGGTCGTTCCAGTATCGTGGAACCGAAACGTTTAAAACGTGTTTTTTTTTTTAAATAATGCATACATCACAAAAACGTATTAAAATCATTCAAACGTTTATATAAAATCCTTGCTTTTATCAGGCGATGCCGAGCTCGAAATATTGGACGTGTATATACCCCAGTCCCCTGCTGTCCGGCAGGATAGCACCATGCCTTAGGACCGCTCCTCAGAGAGTAAAACCATTTGGTAGTACTTGTTTTTAACCCGCAGCACGATCTTTTGAACTCAAGGCACTCATGTGATCGCAGGAGAAACGAATTGAAACGGTCCCAAAGGTTTATGGGTAGTTACTGAAGTTACCGATAAGTCTGATAAATAGCATAACGTTTTCACCAATCCGTAATTATCTTGTCTAATAGCCCTGTCGATGTTGTCTCCCCAGATAAACGAACCTATATCAACTTCAAAAAGCTAACTAGGGTGTGTTCGAGTAGTTTACGAGACCGCTTTCGGTGCTCTTCCAGCATCATAGATAATCGCCCGGGCAAGCATAAATTTCGCAAGGTGGTCGCGGCGGCAGCAACTCTTCATTCCAGCTGTTGGTTTTGCCAACGAGCAACAAAACCTTTTCCAATCCGTTCCCTGTAATACCCATGTTAAGGATTTAATCGTGGCGATTGGGAGGTTGGTGGACTAGCATCAGAGAGATAAGTGGGATAAGCGTTTGAAGTGATGTTACTTGTTTGGAGCTAAAGGTAACCTACGGTCCACCGTAAAGTCACTGTAATTCGACGAAGTCTGACTCATCTGTCTTGATGTTCGGCTAAGCATCAACACGGTTCCCGAAAAGGGTAGTGCATAAAAAAGCCCCCAATGCCATAAAAAAGCAGGTAAACAGGGATCCTATCCGTTGAAAGGCTTTTGACACTGTAAGTCATGCACTGTAAGTTCCGCAGGGGCCTATGTATGCATCAGTATTTAGAGGCACGACATCATTATTGAGGGAAGTTAAACAAGGGGTTCCACAGGGCGGTGTCTTCTCCCGCCTTTGTTTAAATAAAATATCTCTAGGCTACCAACCTCCAGATTCGAATTGCACTAGACAATGCTATTGGTTGCCTATATTAGTAAATTAACCATTATATCTCCGACCTTGACCAGTTCTTCGCTGTCATGCATTTAACCTATTTCCTTACCCCTAAGGCTTTAATGAAGGAAGTTCTCATCCCAACGGTTAATTGCCCAATGATTTTGGGGTTTGATTATGGCATGCCCAATACTATATATGTATGTATGTATATGTATGTACATACATACCAATCCCTTCGATTTCCGCATAAATATAAAGCAAGTGTTTCGCCGTAAACCAAATAATGTATTTGTCTTAAAATTTCCAATGCGTTCAAATCATCTGATATTTAAACATTAATATCACAGCTGCGTAACACTGAAGCTTCCGGAAGATGAATTTTTTTTATTACCAACTCACTTTCCCTTAAATAAGGTGAAAAAATTAGTTATTCATCATCTGCCACGGTAATTAAGAATCGTTTGCAGCAAAGTAAACCAGCTTCAAAGAAAACAAAATATTTGTCAGTTCTTTGTTTTCAGTTGACAGCGGCAGTCTTATTGGCCATCAGAACTTTTTCGACCGCGCTATTCCCGTATTTATTATTTCATGGGTATTTCAAGTATTCGCGATTGCAAATAAAATAAATTAAAAAGTAAAGCAAATAAAAAAAGAGTAAACAGAAAGATTGGGTGAGCGGAAAACAGCTGCTCTTGATTTTATGTATTTAATTCAAAAAATGCTATACTTAACTAAATATGAAATTCGTTTCAAGTTTTTTGAAACTCCTGCTCAGTCGTTTTGGATCGTATTCTGTTTTGATACCACAGTATTTTTGCTTACTTTTATGATAAAATCATTTTCGTAATAAAAATGTATGTATGTACATACCCCTAATTTTTTAATGTATCACATAGTTTTTAAACTCCTACATTCTCCCACAATATTTGGAATTCCGATTCGTTTAATAATTTGCTTTGGTCCGAAGAAAGTAAAAAAACAACTACACTGTTCCAACAATAAATAAGTATGACTGTAGAAAGATATGCATTAAATTTTTCTGCATTTTGAATTTTTTCCAACAAAAGCGTATGAGCTGCTAAAAAGTCCGCACATAAACATTAAATTACATATATGTAAAAAATAGAGAAAATAGAAAAATAAAAACAACTAGCATCAATATGAGATGGCGCTAACGGTGCATTAATGTTGTCCAGACGCGTCGAGAAAATGTGGGGCAACTTTGAATTTTCATTGCAGCCGAATTTGTTACGCTCATAAATCGCCTACATTGTATGACTTGCGAGTAGTGTGTGCGAGTGTGTGGGTGTGCGTTTTAATTTTTACTATGAAAAAATATCTTATAGCGGCCAAAATACAAACTATGCGCGTATCTCAAAAAAATTAATTTTTTTTGGTGATATTTACAGTTGTGGTCACAAAAATAGAAGCGAAATTACAAGTGTTTACAATTTTGCCTTTCCTTATTTAAACTCAATAATCTTTTTTCTTTTAATATATTCAAGCCAATACCCAAATCCACGTATGTATGTCGAAGTTCAAACTTTTTAGAAATTTTTTGAAAAATTCGGCATTCACAAATTTTTAACAAAAATTAAGAATTTTTAGCACCTTTTTTAGAATTCTATGCGCTATAAATTCGAATTAAAAGCTTAGAAATGTTGATGACAATTCTTTTTTTGTAATTTGTCGAATTTTTATAAATTTTCCAGTATCTTGAAACTTTGATTTACATGGTTTTTTCAGGATTAAATATATTTTTATGAAATATAATGAAAACTAAATAAAGAAAGAAATATAAGAAATTGCAAATCCGAAAATCATTACTATGCTGCTATTATTTTTCCGCAGTGTATACAACCACATTTGTCACACACTACTTTTATAACTAGCCTAAACAGTCGTTGGGTATAGACTTAACCAATTTCGTATGTCTTTCTAAGCCTTTATCTAGGAGGACTTCAAAACTAAAGAGAATTCAGAAAAAACATCGACCGAAAGCTTAGGACAAGTAAGCAGAATTTTTTACTCGAAATACTTTATAGTTTTTGATATTGTCCAATATCGTCTTCATGTACAAGGCGTATTTACATATATAGGGTAGTGTTGCTAGTTAGCTGATTTGTTCTTTTTTCTTTCGCCTTACATGTATTTGGCTATGGCTTTTAATGGTATAGCTGTGAAAGCGGTAAAAGCGAAAACAACACGCAGGCAACTGTGGCTATTATTCCACAAAAATGCAACAAAAAATGATACATTTAATTCCTTCTGCTACCACTTTTGCATTTAGACATTTCATATATACAAATTTGAAGCTAACAATTAACACCAGAAACATAACTTCGACCACAAAAAAGTTCCTTGAACCCAACTTTTTGCTACAACTGATCGATTCTTGATTATTTCATTATTTATTATTTAGCCTTGCTCCACTCTTGCTTTCTACAATCTTCTATTTATATGAAAATACAAATATATTTACATACTCCGAATTCAATCTGAATATCGAAAAATTTACTTCAACATTTCGTTCTGCTTTTCTATGTAGATTCATTCGCTTTAAGATCATGTTCGTAGTTAATTTTAGCTACAACAACAAACAACTCCAAAAGCTATTTAAACTCGTAATATTAAAAGGCAATAAAAAGTAAATAAGTATATACCTATGTACGTATGGATGTGTGCATCGGATGACATTATCTATCTGCCGCTTGGCTTATCACCTGTCTCTTGCAAGAATTTGCATTTATGTACTTATGATGACAGTGCATTGTACCCTCCTCTCCCCTCCCCTCCCCAAACGCACACACCAATTTACACTTTTCATTATCATCGCATGAGTGTGTGAGTTGCAATTAAAATAAATATATTTACACAAACTACTATATATGTATGTATGCCCATTCATATATGTATATTATATATGCACATACATGTTTACGAACATAGTGAATTCGAACAATAAATGAAATTTCGCACAGTGGTGCACGAAAGGAAAAATGTAAATTTATTATTTTATTATTATTATTATTATTCTTATTTAGGTATTCAGAATTTCTATTTACAATCATGTTCACATTACAACTCGAATTACTTATTTTCCTCGAAATTACTTCGCATAAACCAAGTGCGTTCACATGCGTCACTCGCAATTTAACTTGACTGCTCTGTAGGCACAGGGATGCTTAATTCTTTCATCAAAGGAAAAAATGCGAGAAATTGTTTACATTTTTAATAGTTCTAATCCAGTTCTTTTTGGTAAAATCCTGTAAAATTTCAAACAGCAAAATTACTGTCCGGAAAGGAAGTAAAAAGAGACTAACATACCAAAAGCACGGGAACACCAAAAAAATTTTTACGTATTGTAAAAACGTCAATCAACGTAAATTTTTTTGTTGTGTACACCTTCCCCCCGAGTCTTCGTTTTCATTAGATGCCACCTACTTTCAGTTCGGTTTGCAGCCGGATTTTGTGAAGGTAAATAAAGTGAAGGTTGTATGCCTTCTTCTAATTTCCAAGACGTGCATCGCCGCCCGAGCCAGTGTTTTGGGTCATTGTTCTCTTGGAGTATCCAATGATTTGTATTCCGTCCATAAAATTTTCAAATTAACGAATCACTTTTCAGAAAAGCGACCGTAAACATGGAACTTGGCTGTCACTACCATCATTGACGCCCGCCAGGCAAATGCAGTCATTGGAGCCCAACCACCACCTGTAGCAGATGAGGAGTCTCTGCTGCCCCGTGAGTCCCGCGTCACTCTGGCACAATTACGATCTGGATACTGTAGCAGGCTCAACTCCTACCTATCCAGAATCAACCCCGACATACCCAACACATGTCTGGCATGTGGAGATTCTCCGCACGACACCAACCACCTATTCACATGCCCCCTCAAACCCACTCATCTAACCCCCCTCTCCCTCTGGTCCAACCCTGTCGAAACTGCACGTTTCCTGGGCCTCCCCCTAGATGAGTTCGACGACAACGATCATGGGTGAATCCGCTCTTTACGGGGTGCGACTAGCCGCTACAACAACAACAACAACAACATGGAACTTGGCTCTTTCCCACGACAATCGGTTCTACAATACCGGATTTATATCCGGCCAAGGACTTTCACTTCCGCAGCATTCCCCAAAATTTTATAGGAAATGTTTTATGCTGTTACAACAACAACAATAACCTTGGACTTTGGCCGCTGCACAAATTTAGTGCCTTAACTAACCCAAGCTTTCTTCCAGTAGTACCAAACCACGAAAAATTATTAATCTGTAAATATCATTTTAATACAATCCCCTGGGTCCTTGAGGTACTTTTAGTCTAATATCATTCAGGCTATTCATCGACGTTGCCTCAACCTTGAATTCATGGTTCCACTTCGTAAAAAATTGATTTGACTTTTTTAGTTACTTAGCCCTTAAAAGTAACAACTTCGAAACAACACACAATTGTAGTACTTTAAAATTTACTACTTTGTTGGTTGAGTTATATTACACTGCCTACTATGTTTGACAAATCTGTTTTTTGTAACACACTGTACATATATTATTTCTAATATTACAATCCGTTTTTGTTTATTCTATACTTTTATTTTAAGTTTATTGAACTCATTTTTGATAAAAAAGGAACCTTATTATAAATTATGGAAATAATATCTTTATTTTGCTTACGTTTTCTGTTTCAAAGGTTAAAACTTTATGCCTGCCGGTTTGTTTTTAAATATAGCATAGCTGACAACTTGATATACATATTAACTTCGATAATATATCACTTTCACTGCGGCTTTTATCCCTGCCTTCAAATGTTAAAGATAATAACTTATCAATCGCCTGCGTTCATTCTGACCATTTCAACTACTTCACGGCTTCATGTTACTAGAAAAATGGATTCATACCCAGCAATAGAGAAGTTCATAAGATAACGAAGTGGTATTTAATTATATTCCTATTCTGAGTTTTTTGAATTATATTGACTTGGTAAAAATAAAATATTTATTAAATAAATGCACTTTATATTTAAACCAAGACACATTTCACTGGTATTTAGAAAATACAACCCTGGCGTGTATTTTGTTGCTGCTGCTGGCCCATGAAACGTCAAAACGCTATGTGAAAAGTTAATTAAAGTAAATGAAGAAGAATACAATTTTATGTGTCTTTGTCGTTTGACAGATCATACGACCCTTTCGAATGAAAATAATGAAAAAATTTTGCTGCTACTCTGTGCCGTGATTTAAGCCAAGAATAATAGAATAAAAGATTATGCCTTTTCGCGGCGAAGTGACAGATATCAAATTCAGTAAACAAAGAAGAAGGGATAAATATGAATGAATAACTTACAATATGTCAGTGAGAAATGTAATTCAATTTTGCTAAACAGTAAAAATATGATTTATAGGCAAAGATTACCCTTTGCCGATTATTTGTGAAAAAAGCTTGCTCTACTTGTAGTTCAGAACAGTAAAAATCGGCAAAACCAAAGCGTTACCACTAACAGCGACACCGTCTGTATTCGGCCCACCGTGGATTTAACCGTTTCTAATAATTATTTCCGCAGCTTCTTACAAACAGCACCCCTTTGCTTCGCTGTGCTTCGCCGCAAATAGATTTTTTGTCGTCTAATCGGCGAGAAGTTTCTTGTTATTCCTTATATATAGCAAACATTTTTATAATATTTTTATTTTATTTTATTTTAACTGTTTTATCTATTTATTTTTCCGTTTTTTAATTTATTTTTGGGATAATTAAATTTGTGCAGTATTTCCGACTGACCGCTGCCAGCGCCAACTGCGTTGCAACAACCTGACTTTGGCAATCATCTGTCGCCATTTTCCTTTTCTATTTATGTCTAGTGTGTTTATTCGATTAGAAATTCCGTAAATTCCCGGGAGCAAATTGGCCTCTACGGTGTCGGCCAACTTTCATTGCTACACATTGTCTATCGCCGCATCAAATAGCTAAATGTTAGGACAGCAACAATGCAAGTGTTGCAAGTGTTTCTATTTTGCCTCAAGTTCTTTTCAACGTTTTCCCTTTCTAGCTCTCTTTCTCTCTTTTTCACAATTGCTCAGCGACCTTTAATTGAAGTGATTTAGTTTGGTCTGTTGCAATTTAAAATTTATTTCGTTGATTCTGATGCTAGGTGCCACTTGAAAGATACTTCCTGTTGCTGAATCGCTGAATCGCTGCATCGTCAACGCCGATTTTACTTCGTTTACTTCGTTTGCCTCGTTTTCTCCATTTCTCAAACGATTTTATTGTTGTGATGGTTTTCCAAAACTTTTTCATACCAAATTCCTTTATTATTTTAATTTATATCTCACTTCCATTTATTTTTAATTTTTTAAGGTTTTTGTTTTTGTTTGTGTGGCAGAATTTCATAATGGAGATTTATGAGCTTTAAATGGCTGGATGTACGCGTCGCATTCACTTTCGTAGGCAGCAGGCGTAGGTACGCGCATAATTTAGTTGCCAGCTTTTCGTTTTCATTTCAAATTTTACTCATTTTATTTTATTTTTCAATGCTTTGTTTCATTTTTCCTGCATATTCATAATTTAAAATGTGCTTGTATGTGCGTAGGTTTGTATGCTGCAGAAATGCCGAGAAGATAAATTGAAATAAACACACTTTTTTCGTTAGTAGTGGCGCAATTTTGCGGCTTACTAAAGTCAACTCCACGCATATGTGTGAGCAATATATTGATATGTGTGTGTGTGTGTGTGCGGGAAACTGAGCCAGCAGCAACAGCAACAGCAACTTGGACTGCAATCGGCAATCAACAGTGGCAATCTGCGGTTTCTGCCACCAATGGTGTTGCCGCTTCGACTGCTTCCGTGTTGTCATTTTCGCTTTCTTTATTTTCTATGTTTTGTTGTTTTTTTTCTTTCGAAGATTTTCAATTTACAAATTGGCCAGCTACATGCGCGGGCAGCAAGCACCTGAACTTTATGGCATTGATTGCTTGCTGCACAGGCGTAGCGATTTATTAATTTCACGGGTGCATGGGGCACGCGCGGTAAGACCTTAATCAGGTATTTGGGTTCACCAATGACCAACTTTCGAAATTTATTTAAAGAATTTCTACGGATTAATTGATAAGTTGGTAGGGCAAATAAAAAATAAAAAATTTATTAACAACAAATGACATCGTTAAATCGAATTAGCAAATTATTTCGTAATTAATTCAGGCATTAAAGTGTTGACAAACGACGCGATTAATCAGGATTAACGATGATAATCCATATTATCTAATAGAATTTGTGTTCAGTAGCTCATAACAACCTTTTTTAAAAAGAGGGCTTTTGCCGTTTTAATGCGATGTAATTGACGAAGCAATCTTAAGGTCATAACCATGAAAAATACTATAGGAATAAGTAACTCCCTTCTAAAAAATTTTGAGCACCAAATAGTTCTAATAAAGGTGTGGCATTTTAAATTTTTCGGTCTGTCGTAAAAAAACTGCAAAAATATCTTATTTGAATTTCGGAAAGATAAATAAATAAAGACTTTTGTCCAATGATGAAATAAATAAAACTCAAAAAACTAATTATTTTTTATCAAAAAATTTCAACTCATGAAATATTGATTACTTATTTTTAATCAACATATTAGTTTTTTCCTTTCCAAAAAGTGCTTACTTCTGAGCATATAACACTTGAAAAACTAGTTTCAGTTTAAACTTTTAATACATTTTTATTTTTTGTTTTTAATTTTTGTTTATCATAAAAAAAAAGGTTCACCCCACTTCATAATTGCCGATTACTTGTTTGTCGCAGTTTGCCATTCGGATTTAGTTCAACACAATTTAGTATTAGAAATTCATAACGTAATCAAACTATAGTGTCTTATTGTCGCCATTTTGTGTTGCCCAGCTGAACCTCAATCTGATATTCATAAATGTACAGGTATTTGCGCTTATTCAGGTGGTATTTAAATCTGGCCACCATTTCAGTGTTAAAGAAGTCCAAAAATTATATTTCAGGATATTGATAATGTATGCATTATATTTACAATATGAAGCAGAACTTAACTTTCGTGCATAAAAATAACGGTTTTTTGAAATTGTTTTAATTTTCAAACAGTTGGCAACTCCGAAATTTTTTTTTTAAATCTAAATTTTCCTAGCTTTCTATCTATTCAAATCAATATTGTAACGCTTTATTTATATTATAAATTTAGTTGAATTTAAATTTTTTAAACAGGTGGGAGCCCTCCCTAAATATATTTCTCGAATAAAGCTTCCTTCAACATCTTCCGTTTGCCACCAGTATAGCATAATTTCAGTTACCCTACCAATTAAATTGAATAAAAGTATTTTAAAAGGTGGCAACCCACTGCAAAAATATTTGCTTCGAAACGCTTTAGTGTTATATTTCAGTAAGCTAAGAATTTGCAGGAAATTAATATTTTTAAACAGTTGGCAACATTCTTTACATGCATTTTCATGATTAAGCTACTTCCTTTAAATTCCATGTCGTAATATATTCGAAAACTTAATAATATAATTTAATTTACTTTTATTAGCAGGTGGCAACCCTCTTCAAAAGTATTTTTAAAATAAAGTTTGCTAAATCTCTTTCGTTTGATACCCATATTTCAATATTCGATTTGACTTATATTTTTTATAAATTTTTTAAACAGGTGGCAAAAATACTTTTTTAGCTAAGCTGTCTTAAAAACTTTAGTTTGAAATTCATATTGTGAAATTTTATTTAATTTATTTAACTTAATTGACCTCTAGTCAGGTGGCAACCTTTTTTCACAACATTTCGGAAATGAAGTCAATTTCGTCTGATATCCATATTGCAACATTTGATTGTTGTGTTAATTTAATTTAACTTTAGCCTTAAAGTTCATTTAATTTAACTTTTTAAACAGGTGGCAACTCTATTAAAAAAACTGCATCTATGGTAAGCCATACATATGTACATATGATGAATCTTATCCAAATAGCAATATGTGATTTAAATTATATTTTTATTGAACAGATGGCAACTCTTCCCTATATGTTATTCAGTTTTGAATAAATAATTGTTAAAATGATAATACCAATAGAAAGCTTTACTCTACCCAAATAAAATAAGTGTTTCGTGCACTTATAGTATTTTAACCGTTAGAAATGCACCAAGCTGGGGTTCGGCAATTGACCAATAACATTTCATGTGTAATTGAGCTTTTTGGCGGATGTACGCTTTTACGAGTAAGCATCACGACGTCTTGTCATCCGCCTCCTATCCTCCCATCGCACATCGCCTATCGCCCATCAAATTGCAATTATGAGTTTCAAACGGCGATGAACACTTGAATCTATCGAAGATTACCGACAACTTTATTAGCTACAGTGCAGCAGCTGTGGAAATTTGGCGTGACGACAGCCCATTAAAAATTAACTAAAATTTTATAAACGGTTGAGCAATTGATATCTGAAAACTACAGGGCGTCTTGAGATAACCCCACGATTGTCCGGCAGTTGAGTTGAGTTGAATATACAAATCTTCTTACCTTTGGTGATTTCTCTCCAACTAAGTAAGCCAACTGGTGATTGGCGTTGACTGACTTCCTGTGTCGAAAGTAAGCAGTATTAAAGCGTTCGTACTTTAAATTTTTAGTGTTTTCTTATTTTTCTGCGATTTTTTTAAATTTTAATTTTGTTTTTGGTAACGGTTGTTTTTCTGTTTATGTTATGATTTTTCAATCATTTGCGCTAGTCATCGATTGTGCTACGTTTGCTTCATTTGTTCAATCATTCACTGCCTTGAATCATTGATTTAGCGTAGAGATACCTATTGGCTATGCTAAGTAGTTGGTATTTCCAAATTTTTTCTTTTTCTCTTTATTCATTTTCGGTTTATTTCGAAATCGGGTTTTATTACTTAATTTAATTTTTTTTATATTTTTTGTTCCTTGATGTCGTCCATACGGACAGCTTAAATAATTTGGTGTTTGGTCAGCTAGCGGCCAATTATTATTTGTTTTTTGATTAAATTCCCGTTTCTGGGAGATATTTGTCCAAAATCAGAAGTATACAAAAATTGTCACTTACAGCGTTATTCGCGTGACGCTTCATTTGTTACTTTAACCCCAGTTTTTACTTTAATAAACCGATAAATATTATCCACTAAAAATGTTGGTGGGCTTGGGATTCGTATCGCGGACCAATTTCGAAACAAATTACAAAAAAATTAGAGAATGTAAATATTAAGGCCATTATTTTGTTAGTAGAAACTAAGCATACTCCCAATTTTTATTCAAACTGGATTATATTACAAAAATCATCTTCTATATCTGTCATTCAGGATTTGTTCCTCCAAATTTTTATTAGCACAGTGGGAAATTTATTAACGATCTTCCCGTGATCCCGCGATCACAGTACTTTTAAGTATCGAAAATCCAGAGATTTTCGTGATTTTAAATCAAACTTTTTTAGAAATGTTTCGGGTATGTTTTGCAGCCCATTAAATTATATTAAGTACACTCGATGTAGGAGCAGATAGTTTTATAAAAAATTCATAACTTCATCGCAGCAGATGATCGTTGAGAAAAATGTCCAGTTTGTAACGAATAATTTCTTTCAGTATTATTACTACAAATCATCGTTATCATACAAAGCCGAAAGTCTTATTTGATTTTTCCCAAAGAGAACCATATTAAAAGGCCAATTCTAAAAAAATATTGCTTAAAAAAAATTACAAATGTTCGGGAAAGTTCGGCTTTTTTTTGGCCGCAGCCGAAACGAACTTTATTGGCCGATTATGGCCGAAGTCGAAGTTCGGTCATTTTCTATTTACTTTTAATTTTTTTAAAAAATTTATTTTTTATTTGAATGCATATTTAATTAAATTTTTAATTTTTTTACTTTATTTTTTAGACTATTTTCTTTTGTACTTCACTTTATTTTTTTCTATTATACATAATTTAATATTTTTATTATATGAAAAATGGCCAGTTTGTAACAAATAATTTATTTCAGTTTTATTACCGCATCTCGCTATCTTATACTTAAATCCGAAAGGCTCATTTGATTTTTCCCAAAGAGAAACATATTAAGAGACGAATTTTATAAAAATTTTATTTAAGAAAAAATTACAAATGTTCGGTAAATTTCGGTTTTTTTTTGCCGAAGCTGAAGCTCGACCCCTCTCTATTTATTTTTAATTTTAATAATTTATTTATTTATTTTTTATTCAAACACATATTTTATGAAAATTTCAATTTTTTAGTGAATTTTTAGGACTATTTTATTTTGTACTTCATTTGATTTTTTATTATACATATTTTAATTTTTTTTTATTATATTTTATTTTGTTTTGCTTCGCTCGAATGTACAAAAAAATGGATTATACGCCGTATTGTTTTTTATTATTTCTTTGTCAATAATACCTACAGGTGCCGAATATAATATTGCTAATAGCGCATTTAGTTGCCTTATTCGTCTGCTGATAATTTATTAATCTTATCATGGAATAATTTAGCAAAGCAATCATTACCTTTTTCTTTCAACATATTCAGTAAATATACAAACGTACATACATACATATATACTTAAGTATGTATTTATTTTAAATATGTACAGCGACTTATACTACATTTTCGTTATAGTCGTTTTCTTAAAACTGACAGTGCCGGTGACGAACGACTTTTTCTCTCACATCCGATAAGGATTTTATGAAATTCAAATTTGATTTCTTTACTTAAAAGAGCTGTTGAAATTCTATCAACTGTAGTTCTAACAAATCCTATAATTTTTTTAAGATGTATTATAGAATTTTTAACGTCCTTGGACAATTTAAACAAAAGTCAGCACCCAAATTCGGTAGTTTCAGAAGGAAAGTTATCGAAATCGATATATTACCACGAATATAGTATACATATACATATGTGTACTAAATATATTTTGGAAGTAATTGTGCACAAAATTAGCTCGTGAAATATAGCAGGTGTTTATTACAATATTCTCTTTATCTCTCAATTACTCATTCGGCTCGTTTGCTTTATTATAGAATTGCAAACGAATAAATTAATTTTCTTATCACACCCGCGAGCCGCAAAACCCGTATACCTATGTATGTACATACCAATCGTTGTGTACTCGTAAATATAGAGATAAGTTTTACACAAACTCATCAACGCTTTTGGAATTTCGTGACAATCGTAAATATCAGTGCGATACATTTGCAATTTCCCATTCGAACGCCTTGCCGCGCTTAGACTGCCTGCTCTTTATCGTTTTACATCGACCTTTTTTGTTGTTTTATAGTACCTGTTGTTGGTGCTGGTGTTGTTGTCTGATATGCTGATAAGACTATAAAGTAGCTATATGTTTACTTATCTACTTACCATATACCATGCTGTTCAGTTTCATGTATTTTCGCACTTCTCGGTAAGGCCAAAAACGCCACACATTTGGGGTTTCGTGCTTTTATTTTGTTTTGCAATTACCCATTTTTATCAAAAAGTAAATTACTTACAAAAAATTGGTATTGTTGTTGTTTCATTACCTTGAAACGCCAAAAAATATTTGCGCGGCGCGGATGTGGTTTGCTTTAATACCTGTGTATGAAAAAAAAAACCAAACATAGAGCAATGTTTAACATTCCAATTGATAAGAATAAACTTTGGTAGAATTTATAAAGAAATGCTTTAATTTCGTTTATTCGCAAATGTGTTTTAAGTTTCATTTTCTATTAGGATTAAGGTGGAATTGTTCTTAATACTACTTTTTTTTTAAATTGTATTTCAATTTTGATATCTATTATAACGTTACTATCTAACCAGATAGTCCTTTTTGAACTATCAATTCATAGAAATATCAGCTAAATTTTATAAAGCAATTTTTGCTCTTTCCTCCTCTCTACCCATGTCACGAATAAAAACTAAACTCTAAAACACTTGTGTAGTTAAAAAAAAACAGCTATCAAAGGAAAGAAAATGGGACTAAATAGGCGCTAAAAAAATAGTTACTACTTTTGGGAAAAACAGATTTCATTTTATGCAGTCGTTTATTAATTTTGAAGAAACCTTTACTCAATCGAGTGAAAATTACGACCTCAATATAAGAAAGGTTTTTTTTTTTGCGGGCCTTTTTGTTTTTGAGCGTACGTGACACTTCTTTCCCTGTTTCTCTTTCGAGCTAACCCAAACAAATATGGAGATTTTCAAATTTCAAAAATACTATATCATCAATCAAAATAAAGTCTGGGATATCTAAAATTAATATAACTGCTTCAGATAGATACATTGTTAGATATAGAGAGTTCATTGAAATAAAAGTACATTGTGACTTGTTAGGTATTTGTTTTTGTTTTTTGTAACCCTGCTTTCCTAATATACCATCAGTCTCCCTCTTAAAGACTAATTAAATTTTTTTTTTATAAGCGGTTGGTTAATTGCATTGACGTTTCGTTTTCACCAAGGTCTGATTAGGTTATCTCCGATTAGGTCGATCAATGTGAATAATTTTGGGAAGAGTTCACAAAAGTTGCAATGTGAATAGACAAAAGCTCACTACGCAGCTGATTTTTGTTGTGGTGTTAACTCGCTTCGTGAACTGGCATGATGTCGCCTGGGTGGTGGTATTTGGTTGCTGTTTTTGCAATTGTCTTAATTTTCTTATTAAACGCCTAGAACCCAAATTGGAAAGAATAAAAAGCCCTACATATATAACCTATAATCATAAAAATATACGTATAAATTAAGTAAACTACTTTTTGATAAGTTTTCACAGCTGTCAGAAGTCAGTTTCTGTTCGGGTAGCAGCTACTCGGTGGTGCGGTAAACTTAATCGGTAGTTGGTCGACGGATTTATGTTTACCGTTGATTGAAAAAACACTTTTCCACCACATTTCCGATTAACTTCGTTTAAGCACTAATTAGATTTTAAGAAACCGGCACTTAGTATATTGGACATACATGTGTAAGATATTTCATCAAAGCTGTTATTTAAACTCAGTGCATAAACGAAGCCGATGAATGAGGAAGCGCAGGCAATTGTTGTGACCGTTCAGGTGACTGGAAAAATATTGTTGAATGATCATAAAGTTTGGCCTGTCTGAGACCTCTACTAGTTCTCTCGCACTTACTGAATTCATCCGCTAATTGATTAGTCTTTTCGAAAATTGCCAACTGGATTCTCAAACAGTTCAAGCCCCATTAAGTTTATCGATAATTTCTTGGATAGTTCGCCAGTGATTTCGTTTCCGTTGATTCCAGTGTACGCAGGTCCTCAGCGCGTCCCAACTATTTATATTTTTTGATGCTAGCAGTTGGATTCATGCCCTTGAAGGCGATCATTCACTTGAAGAGATATTTGAAAAAAAAAAACATTACTTCCAATACACCTTCCATACATTTTTGAAGATTAAGCTTGGCGCAGGTTGGAGTTGAAACACGGAAAGTTAGAATGGTTTACGTTTCTTCGATATTTGTGAAACATGTTGAGAAGAAATTAATTATTTAAAATACTTATATAATATACATACATATGTATATATATTTGCTTAGTGGAATCGGGGACATGACTTTCAAAGTAGGCCAACGATATTCAACAAAAATATTCGGGGTCGCTGGGAGTGAAATGGAGAAGCTTGTGACGAAAATCTTAATTTTGATACAGGGAGGTCACATCAAAGAGTTTTATAAAAGTATAGCTCATTTATTAACATAAACCATAAACATAAATAAAAGTTTCAAACTTTTTACAAAGTTCACCAAAATTCAACAAATTAAAAAAAAAATTGTCATGCAATTTTCAAACCATTTTTTTTGTAGCCAGATCAATTTCAATATAATAATGTGCAAGTTTCAAAGTGATTAAAAAATGGATTTACAATATTTTTTTTTTTGGATTTAGTTCACATTGACCCACTAAACAGATATGTACATTAAAATAAAATTTACATAGAACTTGGAAATTGTTTGGTCCATTAGTTATTTATCTATGTTAAAAAAAAATTTACTTCACTAGTGTATAAGTTCCAGAGAGTTCTAGAGTCACATGCCGCACCAGCCACAATGGAACGTCCCTATGCTATCACAAAAACCATACAAATGCAAATTATTTGTATAAGTATATAAGATTTAAATACTTATGTATGTATTTTTAGAATATTTTCGCGAATGTCGTTTTTTAGTACATTTATTTTAAGTAGAATGAAGTGCAAGATTGTAGTGAGTAGAAATTGTTTTTTTTTTTTTAATTTTTTCTTGATGATCTTGCGCATTTTCAGCACGATTATGGCACGTGCTCTAAATTTTTTTTTCGTATGGATAGAAAGTACGCAATATAATCTGCAAAAAATTTGCTAAAAATCAAAAGTTGTTTTTAACTACTTCTTTGCAGTTTATAAAAAAGTAAACTTTGATCATGATGATGAATTTTTATACATTTTTTCCACAGTTATCGATATACACAAAGCAGACATCCGTAGTGACATATCCCAGCAAAAAATCTGGAATAGTTATTACTAGTATTGTGTTCTAAAAGATATTGCTCTATAATGGCTATTTCGATTTCGTTTCTTTGGGCTAGTAATTTATAGTAGAATATAAAATTTTTTGTTTTGTTTTTGGCAAATTAATTCGGTTTAACTTATCTAATTCATTAGGTAGAATTCAATGTAGTCTGCAAACTATTAACGCTTTTGATATGTCCAAGTGAAAGTACTATCTTCTAGAAAAGAAAAAAATAAGCGATTGCCAATTTTCTTTCTATTATATATTTTTTAATCGCGTGCTATATCAGCCAGCATTCAATCAAACTATTAGACAATACGTACTTTCACACTTATCTGTCGAAAAAAAAAAATAAATTTAAATCTCGTTGATTTGCGTGTGTTTACTTTTGTGTTTTTCTTTTTGTTTTGATTGACATTTTATCTATCTGCTCAAAATACTATTGGTTTAAGAATATAAAAAAATAAATTGCATTTGTATGAATGAATGCACGCACCCACTTACCTACATATGTACATAATATATTAATAGTTGTATATATTTATAACTGCAAAGTAAACAAATAATTTGTAAAACTCAACTTTTATTAGACCTCTATACTCTTGAAGAAAAAAAAATCGTGAGGGATCACGTGGCACAGAATGCCGTCTTCAGTTTACTCAAAATATTTGCAAATTCGTTAAATGCTATCATTGTCGTTTAATTAGCGTGTTTGTTTGTTAAATAATGAGCAAATATTTAGCTTTGATAGTCAATGATGTAATCGATGTTTGTGTCGAGTAGAAGGCAATGAAATTGGAGGAGTTGTTGAATCAGTGGAAACTTTTCGTACTCATATTATACTTACATTACTTTTGTTTTTACTACATACATACATACATATATGTATAATATGTACATATGTATGTATAATTCTACACATAACGAGCTCAGCGCAAAAACGACAAATCTTAATGGCGCTTGTCCTTGTGAATTGAACTAATATGCTGTGATTTTCTAGTTTTAGTTACATTAATTTGTAACTTAGTAATATTAGGATAAGTATTAGAACGAAGGTTGGATCGTTTTTTTTATTGAAGACGCCCGCCATTTAACCCATAATAGGCCCAAGAGGTCCAATAGACCACAGGTTAAGTTTACGGATACAAATTTTATGTACAGAGTACTTAAAATCGATCTGCTTTTATATATTTTTTTTAAGTAATTCAATTACTTCTAGCTTGCTCTTGGGATTGAGTGTATTTAATAAATAAATTGGTTATAGCGATGAAACGTTACGAGTAAATACAAGTACATAGTCGATAATTTTGGGATCGATACTTTTCAACCAAGTAATGTGTAGGTATCGAAAAGAAATATCCGTATCGAAACCCGATACTAAAAGACAAATTTGGTTCGGAAAGTATGTACATATATGCTGCTGAATTACTTTTACTAAGTTTTTTTTTAAATTTCGTTCGTATTATTTTGTTTATTACCATTCCCACTTAAAAATAATCTTTATTTTTCTTATTTATTAAGTTAGTAAAAATAATTTTTATGAAATACTATGAGTTACTCTCATATTTTTTTATATTCCCATTCAGTATTTGGATGATGCATTTTTTTATGACTACTTTTGGCTACTAAAAAGTGAGCTCTGATATAGTTAAACACCAGAAATAGCCAAATATGTGTATTCGTGATGACTAAAAAGTGATAATTAATTTTAAACTCTTTCACTTATAAAGATGATTCGAATATTACCATACGACATAGTCATATTTGATTAAAAACTGATCGCATATTTGATTGTTTTTATCACTCAAATTTCAAAAAATTGTTTGCTCTGAAAAATTATAATTTTAAATAGCAAAAAATCCATGTCTCTATACTGAAAAATAGCTGACTTCACTTCATTATCGGTGCTAAATTTTTTTGTTCGCAAGTCGGGTTTCAATTGAAATTCCATTCTGAAAAAATAGTAGAGATTTTTTACTATGTCGCACGAGATGCAACTCACTCTTCCATTCGCCATTCACCATCCAATTACGTGTCCAATTACGCCAATTTCCTTCTCTAATTTGTATCGGAAATTTATCGAAGTCTAACAAGCAAACAAAAGCAAAAAATGCACAAAAAGAAATGATAATTAAAAAGAATGCGAATGGAACAATAAACAAATATAGCAACCTTTATATAAACTAAAATTTATTGGCAATGTTTTGAGAATCGGGAGATTTGAAATCGTACGATTTGCTAAATATTTTTAATTATATCTTTTGAAATTAGTGAAAATAAACATCTGTCGTGTAATAAAAATAACTTTAGTGCCAAACTTTAAGAATTTTGGTTAAGAATCTTGAAAAGGATTTTCCATATCGAATCGATTTCAAATTGTTCGAATTTCGGAACATGTCTGTACTCGTATGATTTCAACCAAGGCGAATTCATATATGGTGGTGTTAGGACAACAGCTGAATGAATTCGCTTGCAGGACTGAATGTCAAAACTATGTGTTTGTTGTAATTCTCACCGATTCTCATTGCCATTGTGCGTACAAATTGTTAGTGTACAGTTTTGCTCAACACCACCTACTTTTATGAATTCGCCTTGATTTCAACTTACAATTTTTCTGCATCAACAATTCACAGCAAAGAATAACAATAAACTAACTTTATCTTATATATTCTTTTAATTGACTTTGAAAACTTTGACACCTTTAGGAATTTAGTGTTTTCTAAAACATTTCTTACGCTTATCTTTGCAGATTTTCACCTTAACACCCGGCAAATTGTGTGCTTCCATCAGTTGTTATATTGCCAAATAATCTACTGGCAGTTTTTAATCAACTTCCTATAATCGGTATGCGAATATAAAGCAGACAAAAGGAAAAAGATAATATAACTGCAAGTCATAAACTTCCGTGATAGTCCAATGAAAAAAAAAAATACAATTTATATAAGTTTACATAATACCATAAAAAGTGTGGCCACTTGTGCACCCAAGCCCAACGAAAAAGTTTCTAATCGAAGTACTAGGTGTTCTGCAAGAAACGAGACCCTGTAACTTCTGAATCTGAATTGTTCGAAAATCTATATCTGCTAGGCCAAACAAAAAAAATAAAAAAAATAAAACTAAAAATTAAAAAAATCGGTTTTTCGTTTGTATGTGCCTACATGTCATTTTCGTTCATTTTTGTTTGGAATTTCCGTTGAAGTAAATCAAAATTTTTCTTGTTTGTAAATTAGTGCGTGTCAAAATAACGACGACTAATTATTGACGTTTTTGCGCGGTTCGTTGCCTTAACGCGTCGTCTAGTGGTGAATTAACGATCAGTGCGCGCGGGAGAGTAGTCATAGTCACAGTCGCACACCCCAGCTCTTCAACAAAACACACGGCGGCTAAAACAACGACGACGATAGTGCGCGTTCAAAAAAGCGTAATTTGTTTGTTGCACTCGAAACCAAATTCGTTTCGTCATTATTCGCATTTGCAGCAACACAGTGTCGGCTGGTGATGCGTTTTAGTTCCTACGCGTCGTTAAACATTCATTGCAGCTGATAGCGATGAATCTAAATCAACACAGTGGTCCCGGTCCACCGTCAGTGTTAGCGACAGCTTCAATGAATTCAGCGGCAGGACAGCATAATTCGTATATTGGAATTGGTGGTGGTTGTGGTGGTGGTGGTGGTGGTGCAGATGGTGTTGATCAAGTTGATTCCACGGTAATGGCGGCGTCTAAGACATTTGTAACAAAATGTGCAACATCGTCAACAATAACAACAACAACATATGGCGGTATTAAAAGTGCTTACGTTGGTGCAACTTCCAATCAAACAACAACACCAACTACAACAATGACGACGGTAGCTAATGGAGGTTACGGTGTTGGTGCTGATACGGCCTTTGCCATGACAAATGGTAACGCCAACGCCAACAACACCAACAACAACAACAATAGTAGTAGTAGTACTAGTAGTGGCAGTAATAGTGCTAACAGCAACAGTGTCGTCAACAATCATTCTGCACCTCCGCCGGTTGCCCGTACCATCTCCTCGGATCGTTTAGTGACGGGGCCTTCATGTAAAGCACTCAGAACCGCAGTGTCAGCACTTTACTCCGTCGATGATTTTGTCAAGGAGAAAATTGGCTCTGGATTCTTCTCCGAAGTGTTTAAGGTGAGTGTACAAGAAAAACAATAGAAGCACTTAAAATAAGTAAATTTATTTATTCCTATTGTGATGATACATGCAGTACAGTTCCACTTTACGGAATTTCTAGCAATAAGCAACATTATTTTTGATTTCAAAAATTAATTAAATGTAGAAAAAATGCAAAATTTAATGATCTTACTCTGTGAAAACTTATAGAAATTAAATCTTCTTCGTCTCCTTCTCGCCAACATTTCGTTTCTGCAGCAGCTGATGTCTACCTTACAAGCACGGTGACCATATTGCTTAACGAAAAGAAAGAACCTCGCTTTTTTTTTAAACATTTTCTTTAATCTACTTGAACAAAAGAAAAAAAAAGTTAAAACAATTTAATATTCCGACATGTTCTGGGGGATTTTTCTGTATTTTTTTCGTACCAACATAGCCAAAACTAAGCATTAAGTAAAAATATGAAATTTTAACGGATAAAAAGTTGTTATCAGAAAACTTTCCTCCATCTTCAAATATATTATGCATTATTTCTTCTGGTATTTTGTAGTTTTTACCTAAAATGCCTTCGCTATTTGTTGCTTTCATGCTTTAAGATCGACTTTAAATACCCTTTTTTCTTCCGTTAGTTTTAGTTTGCCTTTTTTATAGGTTATGCGGTTTAAAAAAATTATATTCCTAGTTATTACTTACAAAATACGCACATATGTACATACATAATGTATATTAGACGATATCGCGATGTATAGAATTTAAAATTAGTTGAAAATTGAAATGAATATTTGATCTTCGATTTTTATGTATGATATATGTATCCATGTATGTACATACATATGTATGTATGTAGTATGGATATGATATATGTATGTATGTATATACATAGCTATGCAGTTGTTAAGGCATTAACCAAAGACATACTACCTATTTGTTACAAACTTACTAATTTTTTATGAAAATATTGTTTATTAAAATAAAGCACTGTATAAAATTCATTGTTAAAACTTTTTGCAAATTTTCATCAAAATTTCAAACTTTTTTTTTTGAAAATTTCTGGGTGTGAAATTTTATAGTCCATTTAATTTTCGCATAAGTGCATGTTTGGAGTGGCTAAAAATTTCCATTGATTTTTGATTTTTGATAATTTTGTTTCTGACGATGTTGACCATTTTTTCATACAACTTACAAAAATCGTGTAATTGCTATGTGAAGAAAATCAGCAACACCGTCAGCGAACAATTATATCAAAAATCAACTCTATTTTGGAGCTTCTTCATTTCACTAATGGGATGAAAAAAATATAAAAAGAAATTTAAAAATTCTGATTAGGTTTCAAAAGTTATGTTTTTGGAATGCATTGAAACAAATAATTAATAAAAGCAATTTTGTTGTTTTTTTTTTTAATTTTTATGACTTGTTTGCTTGTTTGACTTATGACACATTATGACACCTTGTGAATCACCCATATACAATATGTATTTCTTTCAGAAGAACTTACAGTGGCAAGCAACACCCTGACCTTTTTTACAATATTAGCAAGGTTTTATTTTGTTTGTTAATTTGATATACAAATATAGTTCATATATATAGTACTGTAATAAAAGCCATGTAAATTAATGCTTGAAACTTTACACAAAATTTATGAAAACTCAAAATTTTCATACAAATTTTAAAAACTTTTTTCGAAGAATGTTTAACATTTTTTCGGGTATGCTGTTTTATAGCTTATTTAATTCTAATTAAAAACAAAAGATCAAACAGAAACAAAAACTTCCGATGACTGTTTTTTAGGATTTTTTGAATCTTCCTGGTTGGAACCTTTTTTTTCATAAAAGGAATGCGTTTTATAAAATGACCAAAAATTATAAAAAATCAAGCCACTACAAACTTGCACTCTAGTATACTAATACTAAAGAGGCTATAAAACTGCAAACCCAAAATATGTTCTAAAATTCTTCTAAAAAATCAAAATATTTTAAAGAAAATTTGTTGAGCTTGAATGTGTATTAATTTTTTTTATAAATTTTCAAACATTAGATTAAATGGTTTTTGGTATAGTTTGATCAAACAATTGACCGGCTTTGCTCGCCAGTGGAGATTCATTTGTAATGTGTATGGCTTGTCCACAATAAAGGACGAAAGCTGTCGTTTATTTAGAAAAAAGAAAACAAGATCAAAGGACAAATAGATAAAATAAAGTAGAGCTCCTTCAAATAAAGCACGGATGGTCACCGTAGTCATATGCATCGATGCTGATAAAATAAATATTTTTTTTTTTTTTTTTTGCAAAATACGCTTGCTGTCTGTTGCTTATTGCTGCTGATGCTTTTCTCAACAAATCCATCACATCAAATTAAAAACACAATGACGATGGTGTTGCAACATCCATCCATCTTCATTGTTGCAACGATTAATGATTCGCTCCCTGCCCAATGCAAAACAATTGCCCTGCAAAGAAACTTACTAGTTCCAAAATAGCTTACTATCAGCTTGCTGAGCAAACCAACTACTTCATCTACTATCTTTTTTCAGTGTAAGCACCTACTGATATTTTTACGAAAGATCAGCTGTCAGCCTGTGCATCAGCAACATAGCATTCGATGAACCAGTTCGAAAATCGAAAACTTTTGTCTTCATTTTTGCTTCACAACTAACAAATTTCGAAGGGAAATGGCGCTGAGCCGCCGCCACTATCGAACTGCTACGGCTGACTATCTCCATTAAATTCCAATTCATGAACTAGAATGCTTATAGAGTAGATTATATTCACACTGGAGGGTTTAGAGAAATATGTATGTATTTAATCTGATGGTCTCTGCTAGCATCTAGTTAAGTCTGTTTATACTATATCCATATGTGTGTACATTTGTGTGAATCTGCGGGTATGCGTCTGGGTAGGCTCCTACAACATGTTGCGCTTGAATTAATTCCCAACCGTCACACTCAACAATCGGATAACAATGCACCACTCATTCCGTTGCTGTTACTGTTACTATTGCCCGCTGTCGGCTGGTAAAAGTGAAAATTATTCAATCGACTAGCAATGAATTGTACAAATAAGAAAGAAATGAAGAAAGTTGCTTCACAATTTATACTTAGTTGCATAGTGTAAGTAGCAGATAAGTTTGCATGTGTACTTTTTAATTGCATTAAGCTAGTTAACTCGTATGTTTGTTTGTGTGCAATTAACAGTTGTAATAAATAGTTTTTTTTTGTTTCATACAAAAACTTCATTGAATTAGTGAAACCGTGGCGGAATAAATTTATAAAAAATTAGCTTACAATAGTTTGAATTATGCGTGAATTTGGAAAAGAGAAAATTCGTACTTATGTTTATGCAATTTATCTAATTTAAACAAAAACCATAAACACGATTAATGCAAGTTTGTATCAATTTGAGTTTAAATTGAACATCTTTTCAATTGGCGTCAACAACCTTGAGGAAGATTAATTACTATATACGCTAATTTTGCGTTGTTATGGAAACTATCCTTAATATTTAACAATAATTTGGCGCTTACATCATGTAGCTCAATATTTGGCCGAATTTTTCCTACAATTGAGGTCCCTACAGTTTTACGCCAATTCCGAATGGCAGATTATTTATATTTGATGAAAAACACCCTCGGAGGTTTGTCATTGTCTGCCGAGGAGCCACCGCTATTAGAAAAACGTATTTTTCAAATTTTGTTTTTTTTTAATTACATACCCCGATCGAGATTTGAATCCGAGGCATTCCGATTAATTGCACGCCCAAGCTAAACACTACTCGCTCGCACACGGCAATAAACACAAGTTGTTTTCATAAGAACATCATCGATAGCCAAAATGCCCCCCAGAGCTGCAAAAGAAAAGCTACGCTCTATGCGCATCAATCACTGCAGGACAGTAACTGGAAAATACGATTCTTTTCGAGCTTATCTTGATTGTTTGCAGTGCGAACAGGTAGTAATTTCGGCACCAAAGCAGCATGAAATTTGCCTCTCAATTCTACGACTTTCAACTTAAAGTAACACACCATATCATAATACCATATATACCCTACTTCCAGACTGGAGGAGGAGGCTCGAGAATGCGCGATCAAACTCTTCTCCTGAGGAGACACCATACTGGTTGGTCAAAGCGAAAATTGACGATGATCAAAATCCTCAATGGGACCCGATAATTTCCAATGAGAGTCAGAAATAAGCTATGGTGCTATTAGGTCCAATGAATGTTTGGAACGTTCTGCTCGATTTATTACTGATTTATTCCACAGAACTCTAACCTCAACGCACTACCGCTTGAGATTAAATCGCAACTCACTAACTATACTCTGATGAAGACTTAGGATTAACCACCAACCGCGCCCGAAATTCCCAAGCCGCATAGACCGGCCAGTGGAGCGCTTATACTGTCTTCAAAGACGGATCGAAGATGGAATGCGGGATTGGCTCTGCAATGAGCGTGCCCCACGAGCGCCTCCCTTAAAGAGATCAAAAGCAGAATTTCCGAAGGTTACTAAGCTAAGCAAAGGTGGAACCGTACTGGATCGTGTAGAATTACCCTTCAGTTTTGGGTATCCTATGACCCACCTAAAACCGGGGCTCTTTTAGAAATGAACATAGAAAATACCTACAAACTGACAGGAGTCTGCACAGGGCAGTGGACTTTAGGAGTGCATTCCGAAAGGATTCGGAAGCCTGGGCTCAGTGCCGAACACTTACTGTGCGAGTGGCCAGCTGTCGCAAGGATGAGACTAAATACACTAGGTTTCTTCAGAAGCGCAGCCGCCTCACTCTGTATGAAATACTGAAATTCATTACAGCTTCTCGAGTAATGCAAACAAAATGTCAAATTTGCTAAATACTTGTCACCCAGGTGATGATCCACTTAAGCCAACCCAACCAGACCAGAAAGAGGCTTGATTACTTTTATAAGATTGAGCCGGAAACTAAGCAGCTGTTAATGGTATAGACCACTCAGGTAGATAATGCAACTGGTAAAATCAGACAATAAAACTCGGTACAGTAAAACTGGACCTGAATTTCTCGATATCGAGAAAGAGGTTAGATATCTTATCATATTCTATCGTTGAATTATAATTGGTTTCTAATGTGGATTTTAAATTGATGTAAGTTGAAAATTAATTACAAACAGTGAATCGTACTTGTTATTATTTCAAATGTATTTGGTGTGTTTTAAGTTTCTACGTGATTACTTTTTAATTTAATTTTACGATACGATTCGTGAAACCTGCGAGAAACAATATTAGGATTCTAGCGTGATTTTACGTTTGTTTCCCTTTAGCTAGAGATTGTGTTTGCTGGGAAGCGTTAATATTATTATTATTACTTGTAAATTGTGTTTAAACGACCGCTGGTCTAAGACGTGACTTCAGTGAGATGGTTTATTCCCCCTTCTCCCAGAGGAATTAGCATCAGTATGCCCAGTCTATGAGGACCCATGGCTTTGGAAGGGTTTGACAGTTATAGTTAGCCAGCGAAAATACTGTATGGGTCCCTATTAACGCTTTTGGCGTCCCCAGTTATTTTTTACATATTTATTTGAATGCTGTTTTGCGGACTTGACTCCCGAACAGAGGGCAATTGCCCAATATAAGCTTGAAAAAATGCGAAAAAGAGCGGTAACTTCGAAGTTTGATGAAGTTTCTAAAATCAAATTAAAATTAAAATTAATATGTCGCAGAATACATACAAGTTCTCCCTCCTCCTTCGAAGCCGACCGATTTGACGCCACTGTCGTCTAAGACAATTATTTCAATTAATTTTTGCAGAGTATGTAAAACATTTCCAACAGCGTTCATCGGCTTCTCTTAAAATCTAAAATTATAGCAAACAATCGGTCAACCGAACGGTAAATGGCAGCCACTTAATCACGGCATCATCACGACTTGAGTGTGGCAAGAGAGTATGGCGTGTGGCGTGGCGTGCTGCGACACGAATAATAGCAAAACCAACGATGAAAACTCTCACCATATTCAAATCATGATGTGCAACAATAACAAAAATTGTGGCAAGCAAAGTCGGGTAGCTGATTGGATAGTTTGCTCTGTTGGTTAGCTGGCTTCTAAGTCGATTTGCTGCTTGAACAACAGCCAGCTTCCATACAGCGTGAAATTCTAGCGCTTGAAAAAAGTAAAGCGTAGACATTTTATTCTTGTAGCAAAAAAAAAAAGTAATAGTCAATACAATTCCTCTACTTGCAACATGGCTCACTTTAACGCGAAAAGCTGCCATCGTTTTCCACAGTTATCAAACCGAAGAAAACCAATGTTCATTCTTCTGCAGCAGCCGTAAAAAGGCGGTCAGAAGTGAGGCTGAAAGTCGCTGTTGTTTCTCGTCCAACAATAAAGCCTTTGCGGCAATAAAATCGCGCTGTGAGCTTACAAACAGCTTGCACTTAATTTGAGACGACCAACGACCAACAACCGACGACCGACGACCACCTCGATGATCTGGTGTTCGATTGTAAGCGCCGCGTGTTTGTGAAGGCTATTGTTTTCCGGCGGATGGGCGCCCCCACCGCTTTCCTCCGCACCACCGACCCGCCGCCTTAGCGGCCAACGTATGAGACGTATGCCACATCAACAATAAATAATAAAACGTGCAAGTTGTGCAGCGTGCAACAAACGCTTAAGATCCCAATGCAATTCTGGCTGACATGGAAATTTTAAACCACCATCTGTGTTTTCCAGCTGTGTCCGCGCGGTCATAAAAACCGCGTAGAATTTAACATAGAATGGCATAATAGGAGCTGCCGCCGCAGTTTGCTTTGTTATTTAGCTTTGTTTTTTGTTTTTTTTTTTAGCATTTTAAAGCTGTGAATTATAAACGCATCTACTGCTGACGCTGACCTATCGTAGGCGGCTGTTTGTGCAACGCCACCAAAGATGGTGCCACAGTGCTCTGTAGGCCATGCTGTTTTAGGTGTTATACTTTCTTTATCAATAGCATTTAATTTTTTGGTTGAACTCAATTTTCAATTGAAAAGTAGCGAAAAAATGCTTCAAGCTTCGTTGTTGTCTGTCAGCGGTGGAAAATCCAGTTTAATAGTTCGTTACGCTTTTGGCTTTGTGCTCGACCACTCTTGGAACTTCTGGGTTGGGTACTGAAGTGAAAAACTAGGCCAACGCGCTTCTATGTACATGTGTGTATGTATAGATGTATATTCTTAGGGAGGTGGTTGTTCCTTTTTGAGTATTTAGTTACAAATTTCAAAATTTTCGCAATTTAGTACTTTCTAACACCAATAAGTGAAAAATAACTGGAACATTCTCTGCATTTATCTTTACGGTCAGTTGCTCAAACTAAATTTACTTTAAAAAGTAAGTTTAAATGAGCTTTCTATTCATAGAAAATTACTAAACTTAAGCCCAACGCCCCTTGAGTTAAGGTACTGCAAATTCAGTGCAATATTTAGTACAAAAGATGCCATTAAACTCAGTTGAATAATTAAAGCCAGACATTTTTACCGAATAGGCTTTAAGGGCTACTAAAATTTTTGGTTAACGCGTGATGAAGATTTCAGGTCAATTGAACTCTTTGCTTTTTAGAAACCAATTGTCGTGGCGTCATATCTTGTGGCAAAACGTTTTCCTCTCGAAATTCCGTCTGAATTTTAAGAATTTTTTTGTGTGGGTATGCTCGCCACACGTTCGTCCTTTTTCATGCCGAAATTTTCCCTAGTCGTTCGTCAGTTTTTAGACAGTTCTTTTTAGGCGCTATCTCTAAATAAAAACAAATAAGAATATTCCGTAGGAAAGAAGAGTGGGTTTCCCCTGAAAAATACTGGTGGGGCATTCAACAAATACCGAAAGGTTCCAAACCCCAAGGGTAATTTGGCAATTCCGAGATTACATCCATACATAAGTGCTTTCATTCATCGATACCTAAAAAACTGCAAATTGTGAGGAACCAAGTCGAACTATAAATATTAGGTTTCTGGAAATCTCAACTACAGAGCCATCTAGCGGATTTTTATACATATTTTCAATATTTTTTTTTTTTTACAAATATATATAGTATGTATGCTTTCACTGCCGTCGAAATCGGACTATAAAAACATTTCTAATTGCAACTGAGAAACTCGATTCTAGCGCCATCAAAATCTGCTCGCAAGCACAGTTTTTTTTTTGAATAACTCGATTCTAGTGCCCCTAGCGCATCCATTTTTCGTAAAAGTATTTCTTATCGCACCAGCAACATACCGTTTTAATATCATCAAAATCGAACCATAAATGTGGATTTTTTGAATAACGCGACTCCGTCGCCACCTAGCGGAAAATTTTTTTGTAAGAGTATTTCTCATACACTTCGTACTTCAACAAAATCAGATCGTAAATATAGGTTTTATCGACCCATGCCACCTAACGGATTGACATTTTGGTCCCAATTGAATTCGGTTAGGGTGTGCCGCATAGGGGTCAAAGTTCAAATTACCCTAGGAAGACTCACAAAATTAAAAGTAATAAATAATATCATCTACTAAAGTAGCATAGATTTTGTGTATTAAATCAAGAAAAATTTCATATCAATTCTTTTAGCTTCATAGGGTAATCTAAGCTTTGGCCCCTGTGTGACACGCCTTAATCGACTACAACCGGGATTAAAATTAATCTCTTAATTAATATCGATGTAGGGTTTAAGGTTAAGGGAATCAGATATAAAATTTTTGTTTTCTACATTTGAGGGCAAACCGTACATTAGGTTAGGTTCTTACATACATATGTACATATATACGATAATAATTTTTTTCCACAATAATTTTATATAACTTTAAAAAAAAAATTTTTTTAATAAAATATCTTACACAATTTTTTTGTTTTTTAATTATAAAATTTCTCGCAACAATATTAATTTTTGAGCTCAAGGCCGGTATAAGGAATATAAGGAAAGTACTTGCGAAAAAACACAACAACAATCAGGAGTGGTAGAAATGAAAGCTATTTCGGAGATCACCACATCTCCTCATCAGATTTCTTTCATGGCAGATGCAATCAGAATTGTTAATAATTTAAGTTTTGGCGATAACAAACTATACAAAGTATGTTTCCTAAAGTTTTTTCTTTGTAAATTGTGTTGCATAAAGTTGTGAAGCCAAGTGATTAGTAACCAAAGCTAACGATGTTGTTGGCCGAATTTATGCGCTAGTATTCGCGATGTTTCAATAAATATCAATGTCTTCACACGGCTACCACCAGCCAAGGTGTACCAGTTAGTATAAAATTGCTAGCTGTCATCACAAAACCTACAACATTATTTGACAGTTGAACATCGAGATAATGACTTGATTAGTATGCGGTTGTGAAACTGAACGAATGCATTCAGATACTTACATATTTACATATATACGACACACAGCCAATATTTACATTTTTAACGGTACTCAATTGTAAAGTCGTCTTCACATTGCTACTAAGTATTTGCACATTTTTCTAACTACTCTATAAAATCTTCTTTTTATTTGTGACTTAAAAACTATAGTTAATTTTTTTTTCTGAATTGAGAACAAACGTGAAATTCATGAGCAAATACATTGTATACTCGTATTTTGTTTTCAACTGCTTGCTAATTGGAATTGATTGCATTTGATTTGCAGTTATAATATGGTATGTATGTAAAAATTCTGAATTTTTTCTTTTAATTTTTGTAGTGAGACCTATCTTTGAAGTTTATATTTTGCCCTTTTAGTGTAGAAATCTTTACGATTGTTAGTGTCTACCGACCGCGAACATGCAAACAGCGTTGGAAACTCAAAAAACAATAAAGAAATCCATTTACCGACAACGGCAACATTATCAGCCTCATCAACGTCAAAACATTAGCACCGCCGTTGGCACAATATCAGCAACACCATCGCGTTGCATTGCATTTTTATTTTACATATTTGCTTTTTTGTTTTGTGTTGCGGCTGCTGCTGCTGTGCTCTCTCTGCATCCGAGTGTGCATATAGTATGTACATATGTACTTACTGCCTAGGTGCATATTATGTTGTTTGCATATAAACATTGTTGACGGGCTGTGCATTCATTCATTCATTACCCTCCACCTGCATTTTGTTGAATATGTTGGTTGTTGCTGGATTTTGGCCCTTCGTTTTCTTTGTTTTGATGTTATGCCCTTTTTCTCTGCATTTGCATTCGCTGCAAGTTCTTGTTGCTAATGCTATTTAAACAGTTCAATGTGCCACACGCAGTCGAATTGCTCTAGGCATACAAAAGATTATAAAGAGCTGTATATTTATGTAACCACTTACATTCAGCAATATGTCTATAAGGGCGGGTGGGGCTGAATATACCATCCTGCAAGATCAGTGCCAGTCAATTGGTAGAACATCTGACAGTAAGTACTGAACAAAATTTGCCATCACTTAGGACAAAGTTAATGCCAGTTTCTTCGGGTCACTATGCAAAAACTGCTTTCAACGAAGGTTTACGTGTGATATTGCATTTTACTCTAACACATCAATATTACCGAATACATATATAAGCATATAGCTCTACTGCTCACTCTCGTTCTTCTTACTGGGTCAGTGCTGGGTACAAAAACTATCACTCGAAATAATTTTGCATTTTTTCCAGCATATTATCTGGATTGTTTGTTCCTTTCTCAAAATATTGCACTCTGGCCCAACAAAAGTGCAATATTTTTTACCCGCTACCAAATGTGAGGGTGAGCGTTGTGCCGCTGATTTTAATTGTGTAGTTTGTTTGTTCGTACAGTAGTTTTGTTCGAAACCTCAATTTGGCATTAAATGCAAGCTATTTGTCTAATATTATTGCGTTCGGTGAACTAAATTGATGATGCAAGTGAAATTGATAAGGTGGCATTGTTCACATGGTAACATTTTCGTAATGTTGCTCTAGAATAATGTGACATTTGTTTCTAGAAAATAAAACACTATAGTGTGTTAATATAACGTTGTTTCATTTATTTTTTTTCTGTAAAAGAACGTCGATTTTAAATATTAACTCTGAAATTCGCACTCTTAGAGTTTTCACAAAGAATGAAGTCTCTAATATCGTGGAAAGATCGCTTCGTTTTGCGAAAGCTCAGTTAAAAGAATTGGAGCTAACGTATTCGACGATTTCCTCATCATCGTCGCAATTGGTTTATAATTTTAAAGTTTATAAGGTTTATATTATTTTTTAATTTGCATTCCCGCAAGGGGCCCTTAAACTGTTTTTTTTTTTAAATCTCATTATTATAATTCCGTTGAATAAATTTGTATATATTTGTAAGCATATTTTTTAAGCCCACGCTGTTTTATCGTTTTAAATGGGGGTTTTTAATATTAAACAAATTTATTTAGAAAACACTCCATTATTTGATTATTTTTCATAATTTTTTTGAAATATTTTGGCGGAAGTTCTTTTTTAAGTTTTTTAAAATAAATTGTTTCAGTACACAAATACATAAAATTTAATGCGTTGTGAAATAATTTAAATAAAAATGAAACTTAAACTTAAAAATAAAAATAAATTAAATAAAAATAAAAATTGTGAATACGTCGCACTGCTATTATTTCGAACAAAGGTGTACGTACGTACATACATATGTCTGCCATTCATATTCAGAGTTGCTTGTTGATGAAGGTACGTACATACATACATACATGTGTATGTACATAGTATGTATTTCCTATTGTTGATGATTTTGTGGCAGTAGTTGCTGCAATTGGTTCATTGCTCCCTCGCATTCCTGCTGCCATTCATAAAATTCGTTTAATGGCGTTCATAGCCATTCATGAAGACTGATCGAAGATTGTATATAAGCAAAAATATGTACAGTATGTACAGTACGTACAGTATGTATGTATGTTAAGTACGCACAGTGATTAAAGCCTTTGTGCATCCTTTGTTCTAATTTTTACTGGTATTTTCTTACACTTTTCTGTTTGGTGTTTGGGATGTTACGTGGAAGGATACCAAATTTCTGCAACAAAAAAACAAAAAAATCGGTGGCTTTAAAGTTTCTAGTTTATTGTAAATATTACCGAATAGTCGAAATGCTACTTTTTCAATTATTAAAAATCGGGAAGTCAGTTAGTGTTCGACTAACTGGTTAATTTCGAATAGTGGCAGTTTCATAAAATACAGTTATTTTCACCAGAGAACGAAAAGAAACCGAATGTTTCCACAGCTAGTTCGCAAAGTTTGTGATGTTCATAGAAGGTGAACACAATAATAGATGAACGCAATTTAAACTAATTGCTTATTCCGTTAGTTCTGTTTATTGTAAAAATACTCATTATGAGCAAAACCCAAACAAAATTCGTTACGCAAAACAACGAATCATTCATCAACCGAATACTCACACACACCGGCAATTTTCTGTCAAAAATTTCAATATTGTTTTTAATATTTTGATTACTATGTTTCGTTTGTTTCCCCATTTTTCTGTATTAAATTGTTTTGTTTGCGGTAGCTATCACGAGCGCTATCAGAGTAAAGTTACGATACTGAATGTTCAAAAAAGTTCACCTATAATTAAAGAGATCGACGTCTAAAAAAGCTTCATGGCAAAGGACTGCGAAAGGGGACAATATCGAAGAAATTTTCACTAGAAAATCTTCTTAATATTGGTTTGAATCTCTTCTCAAATTTATTGAAAATGAAAACGGCTGTAAATAAGGAGATAACTTCTTGTTTTTTTTTTAATTTTTGTGGAATTTAGTGCAAAAATATACAATTCTAAGAAAAACCTACTCGATTTTATGTTAAAAGTTATATAAAGGAAATTAATACGAAGATCCTCTCATTTTTACTAGAGTCTTATTGAATTTATTAATAAGGAAAAGTTTTTTATTTTAAAGTAGCCCTATATAATTAAAATTTTGCTTTTAACAGGGCAACCAAATTTAGGTGCCAATAATTTTAAATTGATAAGATCTGCGGCTTATTAAAATTAAAAGGAGATTCTAATAAAAACCAAGATTCCCCACTTAATTATATTGAAAAGGTTTTCATATTATTTTTAAAGGTTATCTACTAGATTCTATTGATTCAACGGTCCACTTTCTTAATTATATTGAAAAGTTGTCATCTTAGTTTTACAGATTATCTTCTAGATTTTATTGAAAAGACATACCCAGTCGTAATAAAAAGGGCTTCTTTTTGGAAAAAAATCATAGAGAAGTCCGCTAAATTTTGCTCGGATTTATAGGGAATTTTAGGTGGCATTTTCGCTCTGTGTAAGGAAACGTTAGCTGTTGTTTGTTGTTTTCGTTCTCCGCTTTTCACGTCAAAAAGCTGAGCCCTAAAAGGAATAGCAGCCCAGAAAAAAATGCAACTTTTGCTGTTCGATTGATAAAGAGTTCTATAAATTTTTTTCCAAAGAGTTAGAGAATAAAGAGAGAACACTTTTTTCAGTTTTTTGTTTTGGTGTTTTGAAGCAAATATCAGTAAATACCCGAAAGTATGTATGAAGTATGCAAATATTAACAAAAATGTTTCAGCTCAATACCAGTTCGTTTTATTAGAAAAGTATTGGAATCAGATTTCTTTCTAACCTCTGCTTGGGTTTAAACTCACAACCTCAGACTTATCAGGCAAGCACGCAGTTAGTGAGGTATGTATGTTGGTTGTAGAATGAATGTATGGTTGTTGTTGTTGTTGTGTCCATAAATGCTAGCAGTTTTACCATAAGGGTTGCATTTTTAGATAACGGTGATTATTACAAAACCTGAATTACTTATGCTTTATTGGATTCCCATTTCGAAACAAACCGAACACTTTTTTGGATTGACTTTCGGCTCAGCCAAAGAACGAAAAAACCGGCGGCTTAGTTTCAAGCCGATTTGCAGCCCTGATCAAAACAATATAAAGGAAATTCACTTGATATCATGTTACGTGTTCCACCACTAAAACTCCCCTACGTAAATTATTTCACAAACTAGTTTTACATTTAAATATCATGTTTTAAGTACTTGAGAATTAATCTCACTATCAGCATTATTTTATAACGTTATCATTTCATGTTGGCTATAAAAGTTCCCTCAATTCAACTACATTCATTTAGCATTCATTTGTTCATTAACGCCAACTTTAAACGATCTGGACATAATGGAATGCCCCGTTGTTATCTTTGATTTGCCATTTCTTAAGCATTTGAATTGGAAAAAAATAAACCAAAAACTATTAAAACTGTAACTGCTGTTGTAGCCAAGCGGCGTTCGTTATAAAATGGCTCAAGGCAACACAATGGCAGTCACGTACCCAAACTGCGCACACACACACATATATATACACACACACATCTGCCTACATACATATAGTAAATATTACCAGCAAGTGCAGTTATTATCCCACTGTAACGCGAACGTGCGGTTATTTTCACATTTTTTCGCCAATTGTTTTTTTGGTTCACATTCTCCTCTTTCACTTGGTCACAATTCGTTGACAGTTAACAATCAACCAGAGCACCAAGAAATGCCAAAACTAAAAATGAAATAAAAGCAATAATAATAAAGAAATGATATAAATCAAATAATAATACAAACATTAGCCGCCAACAACAGTTGCTTTGCATAATTTATCGTATTGCCAATCCAGTTAATGTTCTGGTGTTTCTTGGCAACACGCACACACGAACACCTACAGCGGTGGACAGAAAGCAAATATTCTTTTCTTTAAGGCTATTGTAAAGTATAGTTTTTGTTTTGTTTTAAATAAATCGTCTTTTGTGCAAGTAAACTAAAAATCGTCTTGCCAAAATATATGCAACTTGTGTGGGGGTTTTTTCTTTTTGTTTTTTTTTTAACTTTGTTTTAACCACCGCTTTCTTAGTTCTTTATCAAATTTCATTAATTTAAATTTTTACATTTTCATATCGAAAATGAAATTCAATATGTAGCCTTTTTGATTTGAGATTTAAAATTTGAGCCTAGGGAACCACGCCATAGAAATATCACGAAACGTGGAATCTCGAGCAGAAAAAACTAAGAGAAAGGCAGGGTAGAGAAAAACTTGTAATTCGTCGCAGCACTGCAATAAAGTTACAAAGGAGAGAAAAGTCTAAGGCTATGAGGATGTTTTTCAATTGCGGGAGTGGAGACATTGCAGTTAATTTGTAGTATGGGATGTTGTTGTTGTTGTTATACCAGCATAAAACATTCCCCATTCCCCAATATTATGGGATATCGCAGTGCGCTTTAAAACTCGATAATTACCCGAAACTCTTTTTCTCAATTGATAAGTCGTGATTAGTTGAGAAGAGAATCAGAAGATTTAAATGTGAACGAGACATGAATATTGGGTAATGACTGAAAACTCTTGCCAAATGTAATATTTTGTTTAAAGCATGAGAAGATATCTAAATATCTTGGATCATTCCCCCATTTTTTTTAAATTAATTTGGACACACACTTATCTATAATTATTTTAATTTTACAAACATGCGACAACCCTCTATAAAATATAGCTAAATCCCTCTTCAGCGAAGCGATATTAACTAGTGTATAATTTCATTAACTTGGACTTTTCAAACAGGTGGCGACCCTGCTCAAAATATAGTTATAAACCATCTTCTCGCCGAGACAAACACTTCGTATTCCACAAACAGTTGTACGGCCTCGGCGTCAATAGAGTTCTCACAAACCAAGATCTCGCAATTTTGAAACCAATGAAATTTTCGGTTATTTTTTTATATTTTTAATGGCAATATTTATTGACTCTGCGGCATTTTAATACATATTTGCTCAAAATTAAATACGTCTAGTAATAACTCTCAAAGATAGGGGTGACTCGTTGTCTACAAAATATAAAATCTGTTGATTTTCTTTTTTCTGAAAAAATTTATATATTTTTTTGTGGAAAACTACATTTGCAGTACTTTTCATTTGTTTATTGATTTAAAGTCCATTATCTGTTTAATTTAACCCAACCATATTATATTACAACATAGTTATTCAATTAACTATGTTCGTCTGTAGCGCCTTTTAGCTGCATATTACATCCTAATCGCAATTTTTCAATTTGTAAGGTTTACGCTCTCTAATCGAATTGAAAGATCCACCTCTTTGTGTAAAGTAATACAAGTTTTATTTGAAAAACAAGTTAGTAAAACTTCCTTGATATATTATGAATAAAAAAATTCAAATAGCAGCAGCATTATTTTATTTTTTATATTCACTTGTCGTTGCAAACGCCATCATTATCGACGGTTAAAAATATGTAAATCCTTTTTTGACTTAACATACATATATATACTATATATACCCGTATATTTCTTTTTACAGACGTCTTTCTTAAAGCCTTTTACATAGGAATGACAAAAACAATTCAATAACTGATTAATCGATTAAAGACTAATCGCACCATTAATCGAATGCTTTCGATTATTAATGCAATTAGTCGGTTAAAGATTAATCGAACGGTTAATCGAATTCTTTCGATTATTAATGCAATTAGTCGTTTCGATTTAAATCGAACAAAAATACAAAATTATATTTAAATTTTTCTTGTAAAACTATGGAAATTATTCGATGTAATAAAAGTTCGAGGTGAAATATTGTTGTAGAAGAAAATTATCAATGATCCTTTGATCCCAGGACCTCCTGGGCTTTTCAGATTTTTAGGGAAATGTCTAATAATTGAAAAATCAGGACTTTTATTTTTGTAGTCCCGTAATATATTTCAGTTTAAAAGCAAATTCAGTACTCCCTCGTTTGATAACAAATTTGTTTAATAAATCGTATTATTGGAGTTGTTGCTATAATTGTCATCGCCGACAAAGTGTTTTGCGTTTATTATGATCGAAAAGTTTTAAGTCCAAGAATAGATTATTTTTATCGAAAAAATCAAAATCACAAAATATCGATAAAATTTCATCGAAAAAATAAGAGTAAAAAAATGTTGAAAAATTGTGAATCAATTATAATGATTTAATCATAATTGTTTTTAATAAATATTGTAACCGCTGCAGTCCCTGCCTTATTTTGATATACCAGTTTTCTCTCTTCGATTGATTTTAAGGATTTTAGAAAGCTGTAAAATTTTTTTAAAATTTTTGATTTGACCAACACTGTATGCCGGCATAAATAAGTAGTCATAACAACTGTTGAGTCAGCCGCGGCTGACAAAGAAGCGACTTAAAAGATATAATTGAAAAACAAATATTTGATTTTTCAAAAATATGCATTGTATTTACCTACGCTACGTACATACATATATACCATATATGTACATATATTTCGTGCACAAGTTCGCTGCTAGAGTCTTCACTTTATCACGTTGGGTTGAAACCACAAACAGAGCAGGGCAGTGACATTCAGTTTTTAGCAATTAAGTAGAGGTCAATGGAATTTTTGCCGCTGTTATGCCTCCACCCTGGCTGCCACTACTTCCACTGCCACTGCTACTACTGCTGCTACTTCCTTCCTCTGTTTAAACACTTTGTGGCTCGCGTGAAACACGCTGTGTGCTGTGCGTTTAATTATGCGGGTGCGCATCCACCCCTTTTGATTTTCGCTTAATCTCGATAGTCGTGGAAATTGTTGTTGTTTGTTGCTGAACAAATGAACCTCAAAGCGCGCAGAGTTCAAATTTGTGAGTGTGTGTGCGTGTGCGCAACATCAACAAAAACAAGACGCTGCTGCTGGTGCACAGTTGAAATGACAAGTGACAGTGGGGTTTGGTCGTCGTAGCATAGCATACGCCTCTTACTCGCATAGCGTGTGTGGCGCGGTGTTGCATGTACATATGTATGTATGTAGCTTGTGGCATGTGGCATGTGAGGCAGCAGCTATTAAAGTTGAAAAATCGAAAGCAAAAATAAACAAACAATGCCGCCTGATGAAGCGACGGGTAATGTTTTAATGAATTGCTGCAGCAGCTGGGATTGTTGTTGCTGCTACTGCTGCCTTTGTTGTTTTATTTATATTTTTTTGTTTGTTTGTTTTTGTTGCTATTGTTTTCTTGCAATGCAATGACTTTTTAATTAAATTGTGTACATAGCGAAATCATATTGCACTGTAGTCCATTAATTGCTGGTCGCATGGTTGCTTTCTTTATTTTATTTTTTTTTTTAAATATTTTTTATTATTTGTTTTTTTGTTTTTCAAAAAATGCCCACAAATGTAATTTAACAGCAAACAATTTTTCATTTGATTTGCTGATTAGTGGCATTTGATGTGGTTTGAATTTATTTTAGTTTAATTAGATGTTTACAACATTTTTCAAACATTTATGATACTAAATTAAATTATCGCAACAATGCACATACGTGCATATGTAATAATAATATAATAATTTGGCCGAGCTTATATTCTCCTGCAATAGCGAACGTTTGTGCAAAAGTTGCGGGACTTTCTTCATTACAGGCTTTAGAATTTCGAAAGCGAGTGGGGAATTTTTGATAAGTTTTCAATTTTTAATTGCATTTTTGAATTTTTATAGTACATGCAAACAATTTTTAAAAACATTCGATATTTTTGCTTTAATTTTGATAAAAAAATTTTTGTTTTTTTTAAAATATTTAAAAAAAAAATTTTATTTAAACTTTTTTTTAATTTTCTACAAAGTTGGATACTAATATTATTTTTGCTACAGTGCGAACTAAATTTAACAAAAAAAAAAAATAAAAATAAATCGCAAAAAGTTTGTCAAAACAACGTGCTTCTATTATTTTTTCTACCAGTGGCGGTTGGTTGACAATTTTGACGCACACTATTTCTATTTAATTTGAATAATTTTTTGTTGTACGAAAATTTATTTCATTCCATAACATAAAAAAAAAATATAAATCAAAGTTTCAAACTGCATACCAAAATCCAAACAATTTCCAAAAGTTGTCATTAGAATTTCTAATATTTTTAGCAGCATTTTTTAAACGTGCCTGAAGCAATTTTGCCGAAATTTAATTTTTTCGTTTATTTGGAATAGTTTTTTTTTTGCTGACGGTGTTGCGCATTGCTTCCGTATAAGGCAGGAACAAATTTTTTTTCATGAGGAACAGAAGGCGCAACACCTCAGCAAAAAAATAGCAAAAATCAACACGAAAATATTAAATGGGCATATTCAAAAATTTTCTGAAAATTCTGTTTAAAAAATTTGATTGTGAAAGTGTGAAACTTTCAATTTATATTGATTTTGTTATAATATAAACTTTATTAAAGAAAAATTCTGAAAAAATAAATTTAAAAAATTTAAGTAGTCAAATCTTATCAACTCGTCGTGCTGCAATTTTCTTGAGCGCTTCTGTACATTAGGCGTGTTTGTATGGACAATTAAAAATTTATCTTTTTTTAACACCGGCCGGATATTTGTTTCCATTTTCATTCGCAACTTCTACTACAAAAAGCTTGGTTTATTTAAAGTTTTGCAACTCATTTTTATTACTTTTCGGCCGATGAGGCCGTCAGTCATTGGCTATCCACTGAATCGGGAACAATCCTAGTTGGAGAGATCTTTAAAATTACTTTGATTTAGTATTTAATAAAACTGAACACATTTATAAAAAAAACTAAACTAAAAAAACTTTACTTCTCCCATACATTTTTGACCACCCTAATGCACACATTGCTGTTCTGAATAAAACATGTTTTCTTCGTCTTCGTTTGGAATTTAACTGAGCTTGTTTTTTTATTTGGTTTCATATTAATTTGATGCTGAATCCCATTTGGATTCCTTCGTTGTTGTTGTTGTTGTTGTTGTAGCGGCTAGTCGCGCCCCGTAAAGAGCGGATTCACCCATGGTCGTTGTCGTCAAACTCATCTAGGGGGAGGCCCAGGAAACGTGCAGTTTCGACAGGGTTGGACCAGAGGGAGAGGGGGGTTAGATGAGTGGGTTTGAGAGGGCATGTGAATAGGTGGTTGGTGTCGTGCGGAGAATCTCCACATGCCGGACATGTGTTGGGTATGTCGGGGTTGATTCTGGATAAGTAGGAGTTGAGCCTGCTACAGTATCCAGATCGTAGTTGTGCCAGAGTGACGCGGGACTCGCGGGGCAGCAGGGACTCCTCATCTGCTACAGGTGGTGGTTGGGCTCCGATGACTGCATTTGCCTGGCGGGAGTCAATGTTGCTTAGGACCCGCCGGTACGCCTCCGGATCCAGCGGTTGTGTGATGAGTGGCTGGATCTCGTCCTTTAGTTCTAGTAGATGCCTTCTAATGTGCCTGGGGGGCAGTTCCACGGCAAGCAGGTGCCCGTTTGGATGCCCCGAGCGGTGACATCCAACAAGGAACTGCTTGCTGAGCATGAGGTTGTGCTCCTTAACTCGGAGCACATTGACCTCTTGGTGGAGATGCTCCTCAGGCGACATCAGAAGACATCCCGTCACCGTGCGGAGTGCGGCGTTCTGGCAGGTCTGCAGCTTCGTCCATTGTGTCCTGCTGGTTCCCGGCGACCAAACTGGCGCAGCATAGTTTATTACCGGCCGGCCAATCGCCTTGTATGTTGCCAACAACGTTTCTTTGTCTTTGCCCCAAGAGCTGCCGGCGAGCGACTTGAGGACATTGTTGCGGCTCTGTACTCTATTGGCGATTGCGGTAGTGTGCGCGGAGAAGGAGAGCAGGCTGTCGAAAGTCACCCCCAGAATCTTCGGGTGGTTAACCGTCGGAATGGGGGCGCCATCGATGTGGATGTTAAGATCCAGCCTGCCCTCCTTCGTCCAGGTGGTAAAAAGGGTCGCCGAGGACTTGGCAGGGGACAGCGCCAGGTTTCTGCTAGTGAAAAATTGGGCAAGATCCGAGAGATATCCGTTCACTTTCAAACACAGATCATCAATTGCATTGCCGGTTGCCATTATCGAGCAATCATCAGCATAGGAGACAATCGTGACTCCCTCTGGCGGTTGAGGGAGCTTGGAGATGTAGTGATTAAACAGTAATGGGGACAGGACGCCACCCTGCGGTACCCCTTGTTTAATCCTCCTTGGTTTCGATGTTGTATCTCTAAACCATACCGATGATTGACGACCACACAGGTAATTCGCGGTCCACCGTTTCAGTCCCTGCGGGAGAGTTGATGATTCCACGTCAGCTAGTAGCGTGGAGTGGCTAACTGTGTCGAAAGCTTTCGACAGATCCAACGCCACTAGGACGGTTCTCTCGCAGGGGCGGTTTTGGTTAAGACCACGGTTCACCTGTGTGTTTATGGCATTAAGTGCTGTTGTTGTGCTGTGCACTTTCCGGAAGCCATGTTGATGCTTAGCTGACCCAAGGTGGTATGTATAGTACGGGAGGAGTAGGGCCTCAAGTGTCTTTACCACAGGTGAAAGCAGGGAAATCGGCCGATAGGAATCACCCTTGTCGGCCGGTTTCCCTGGTTTCAGTAGTGGGACCACCTTCCCAACCTTCCAGATGTCTGGAATGATGAGGGTGGCCATAGACAAATTGAGGATCCCGGTGAGGAACTCAACTCCCGCGGGGCCTAAATTCTTCAGCATCAACACGCTTAGCCCATCAGGGCCAATGGCCTTGGAGGCTTTCGCCTTCCCGATGACCTCCTTTACCTCGCCACAAGTGAAGGTAAGAGGCGCGCTGTTGTACGGTAATTTGCGCAGCCTCCTGGTCACCTTCCGCTTGGTCCTATCCCCCGAAGGATGCAGTATAAACTGTCGGCTAAAATAGCTCGCGCATCTCTTCGGGTCCGACGAGGCACGATCCCCGAATGAAATTTCCACTCGGTCGTCGTGCTTCGTCGGGTTGGATAAGGACTTCACGGTAGACCAAAGCTTACCAACACCCGTGACCAGATTACAGGACTTCAGATGCTCCTCCCACTTGTTCCGCTTGTGTTGGTCAACCAGCCTCCGAATCGCCACGTTTAAATCCTGAATGTTAGGATTACGGGGATCGGAGCGGCGAAGGTGGTCGCGTTCGTTCGCTAGAGCGGCCGCTTCAGCCGGGAAGTTGGGACGGATCTCAGGGATCCTCCCTGCCGGAATGAAGCGGGCCGCAGCTGACGCAACCACCTTGCGGAACTTATGTTCGCCTTTTCGAACGTCGGTGGGAGCGGGAAGAGACCTGAAGGCATTTTCGGTGAACTCCGCGAACCTGACCCAGTCAGCCTTTTTAAAGTTGATATAGGTCCGATGGTCCGCGGAGACAAAGTCAGCAGGTCTGTCAATCGAGATGATTATAGGTAGGTGGTCTGATGCAAGCGATAGCATAGGTTATGCTATTTATCAGACCTGCGCTAGCTATCGTTAGGTCAGGCGAGCTGCTGCAACTACCCATAATCCTGGTGGGGGCATCATCATTCATCGTGCAGAATGTCGAATCGTCTATCTGCTCTGCCAAATCGTTTCCCCTCCGATCAGCTGGTAGGCTTGAATGCCAGAGATCGTGGTGCGCATTAAAGTCACCTACTACCAATCGGTTTTCACCTCTGAGGAGCGCACCTATGTCAGGGTGATATCCTGCCGGGCAGCAGGTGACAGGGGGTATATAAATATTAAATATTTCGAGCTCGACATCGCCTGACCGGACAGCTATTCCTTGACATTCTAAGGTAGTGTCCCTGCGGTCGATGTCTTCTTCAATAAGACGATACTGCACTGTGTGATGGGTGATGAATGCTAAGCCACCACCATTACCGCGCTCGCGATCCTTACGATGCACATTGTAGTTTCGTTTCTTGGATCGCAGCTATTGACAGATTATGCCGACTCATAAAGTCGGTTATCTCCTCAATCTTGCCCTGCAGCCCATTGCAGTTCAGCTGAAGGAGTCTCGTTTGCCTCGGTAGAGTCGTCGCGGAGAGGGGTGTGAGGGAAGGGTGATGTTGCCCACCTGGACCCTGCTGCACATGCAATGGCACGTTGGGCTGCCTTATGGTGTTGTTTGGCAGCGCCGCCACTGGCGCGTGCGGTTGCGAGGCTCTACAACAGGGAGCCAGGTAGTCACCCGACCATTCACATGTGGTGCGCAGGCCAGAACACACTCGAAAGTGACACCAGCCTTGGCACGAATTGCACCTGACTGATGCCGCATTCCGGTATATCCTAGCCTGACACACGGAACAGACTGTGTGGGGTACCAGGAGCTGCTGGCTATTCCCCACACGGGGGGCGGAGCTAGGTTGAGGGGGGGGAGGGGAGCGACCATGTTGTTGTGTGCTCCTGCGAACCGTAGAGGTTCTGCCGGTGCTAGGCACCGGTGCACTAGGTGCAACTAGGGGAGCCGTAGAGGCTATGGGCGCCATAGGGCGCGAACAACATGGGGCCACATAGTTTGTGGACCACTCCTTGTGGGTCTTAAGGCCTGAGCAGACCTTAAGATGGCTTCGGATGGAGCTTTTTCTGGCAAACGCAGCAAAAATAGGTTTCTGGACCAGGGTTTGACTCGATGCCAGCCCTGACCAGAAGGAGGTGAAGCAACCCTGCTGCAAGGAGTTGCTCCAGGAGAGACAGACAACTTATGGGGTAGGCCGATCTAAACAGGGTTAGATCGCCGAAACAACAGTCCTTGGCCGGGTGAAACCCGGGTCATTCCGGTACGTAGAACCGACTGTCGTGGGAATGTGGATTCCTTCGTCGTCATTACTGGTTTATTAATCGCCTTACGGTGGGTTGCAAAGTAACATTTGGTTTGGTTATGGAGTAGAAATCAAGTATTATAAACTTACAAAGATATATGCACGTATTTTCACAAAAAGCGTGTCAAGCCAGTACCAGACAAAATTCTATAATTACCCTAAAATGCATTAGAAATAAAACATGAACGAGAAGTAAATTTTTAATACTTCCGGCTGTACGACTTTGCTAACCAGAATTCAAAAAAAAAAATGCTAAAATAAAATTTGTTAATACAATTAAATTCAAATTGCAAAATTTATGACATATGCCTCGAATACTTGCCTCATTGATCAGACAATGTAATTTGTCCCATTGTAATTTAATGTCAATTGACATTAATGTAAAAACTGACAGTATGGCAGAGAAATTTGATTTACACCTCCATCAACTAAAAGACCCCACATAATTTTTGCCATTTCCGAAATGCGAAAATGTACCACATATTTGATATGTTGAACTTATCTGGCAAATATACTACCACAATAATGCATTTAAATAAAAACAAAAAATATTTACTGGTAACTCAACAGGCATTATCGCGAAAAATTCAATAAATCAAACTTAGCACCCACTTGTTTTATTAAAAATTGGCGCAAATTTTGTGTCAGTAGTTACAACGACAAACACGCACGCAACAGACAGACAGCAAGCTGGCTAACTTGGCTGACTGACTGTCTGACACCTCACATATGTAGATATGTATGTGTATGTGTTATGTATGTACATTTGTATTTGTATTGTGTAGATAGCAGTCGGTATAGCTCGAACGCAATTAGGTCTCAGATTGACGCGAGATTCTCGTAGATATCCGCGCTGTTCGTACTTTTTCACGTTTTCTTTTTATAAATTTGCTTCTATTTTTTTTTTATATTTAAAAATTTTTTTTCTTTTTCATAAATATGCCAGTTATTTATGACCAAGTTGGCAAATATTTGCCATTCACTACTCGTTGCACAGTTACCCACTACAAGTTCGGGGGGGCGCTTACATACCAACCCACATAGTTGTGGATCTATTTATTCTCGTTTTGTTGCTGCTATTTCGGTTGCTGCTGGCTGTTAGCAACTACTATTATTTCGCTGTTGATGTTGCTGTGACGGTGTTGGCGGTGGTGGAGGTGAAAGACGTTGTTGTTTCTGCCAGTTTCTACATTCAATTTGCATAGATGCTTGCTAAAATAAACCTCAAACATATCCATACATATGTAAATATCTATGTACACACATGCATACGTGTGTTATTTGACAAACAAGAATATTTGCATATATTCTAAATATTGATGTATAAGAAATTTGCGCAGCTTTTTCATTTTAATGCATTTTTTTTTTTAAATTTACACCTGATAGCTAAACTCTCTACATAGAAATTCAAATACTGTACTTTTTAAAATATGTTACATTAACATGGCTGCGTCTGAAAGCTCACATAGACTCTCCGGAAAACATTGTGATACCACAGTGCATTTAAGAACAAAATGGCAACTTCTTAGTTTAAAATCTTCAAAGCGCCGTGCGCTTAAAATGAGGCTCATCTCTGCTACCGATCTGTCCGCCGGAGAGTGAATAAGGTGCGTTCCCAGATGGTTAGGTTAGGTTAGAATGGCGGCGAAGGAGTTTAAGGCCCAGTTAACAACTGAGTGCCGTTTTGATACCAAGAAACGAAATAACCCCGTTTTAAAACCAACTAACGCTGTTGATAAATTTTAGAATGTTGTTAAGGCTATGTTTGCAAAAATCCTGCAGAGATTTTTACTCAAAGGCCACCAGAGTGACCTTACATTTCCTCATTAGCGCCGGACATCTTCACAGAAGCTGCTCTACTGTTTCTTGTTCATTCTCATCTCTGCAGCAGTAATTATTGTAGGCAATACCAAGTCTTCTGGTGTGAGTTCCGATCGACCAGTGTCCCGTGAGAACTGCCAAGAGTGTCGCGACGTTAGGCCTACCCTTCGCCAGAAGAATTGGTGTTTTCTTAAGGTTCTTAATCGGGTCCTGTTAATTTTGCAATGCTGAAGATGCTGGAGGTAAATGCTCCTGTTAATTAAAAACCTATTGGGACTGGAATCGGCACATCATTTGAGGTTGCGATCCCAGATACTTGAATCTTAGTCTCGCGAAGGCAGGGCTACTGAGTAAAAAGTGTTGAGATGATCTCAATCCTCCAAACAGCTGCCATATGGATTTCCATTGTACAGTGAGCTGTTAGCGCCCCTATAATGAATGAAAGCTGTGGTTTCAATATCTGTACAAGCTCCCGTGAACTTACTGAACCGGAGTACGTTTGCCCAATAAGACCTCGCGATCCTACATGTAGCTGCCTAGCGTGATCGCAAGCACATTCGTTCAGCTGCAGTGGACCCGACAGCCGACCTGTGACCTGTACTGTGCCTTGTCTAGCTAATTCATCTGCTTCACAATTCCCAGGGATACCCCTGTGCTAAGGCACCCAGAGTAATTTGACGAATAAATACTCCGAAGCTCTCGAAAGAGAAATCAGCAATCTTTAATCAACCACGATCGCACTGATTTTCGAGTCCATAGCTCCAATTGCCTCTTCGGTTATCAGGTTTACGTTGCTTACAGAGGTCGCAACACGCTACAGTGGTCTGGTAACCTAAAATTGGTGTCTTAGGCAGATGTCTCGGTCTTCGATCCGTGAACAGCCTTCTCCCTAGCAGGAATGGCGGTGCCACAGTATCCCTTTGGAAGTCCGTTGTGGCCGGATGAAGTCAAAACCGTGCTTTCTCAATTAAAAATTTATTTTAATTTTTTGACCAAGTTTAATGTTTAAAGTATTACCAAACTTTCCGTAATCGTTTATCATTTAACATATTCGAACTGCTGCTGCCATATCTCAACACTTCGTTATTATCGGGCTTTGACCTGTCACGTTCTTATATTGACGACGTGTTTTGTTTGTTATCAAATATGTATGTACATTCTTCCAATTATATGAGCAGCATTCGTGAATACCCCCATTTGTTTTTTCTTTGCACAACATCTACACATTCTTAGTCAATAAGGTGTTTTGACGTGCAAATAACACATTTAAATTTGCTATTGCAGCGCCGGCTCTGTTTTTTTGTAGCTTTTAATTTTAACGTACAATATGTTCGTGCATTTGTTAGTTTTTTTTTTTTGATGTCTGAGTTTTCCTTTTTCGCGAAATAAGTAAAAGTATGTACAATGCAAGTTTTTATACAAATTTACAGCACCCTACATTGCTTTCAATTTTATGAAATATGCGGCTAACAATGTGTCTTATTTTCGTTAATAGTGTACTTAAATTTATATTAGTCTTGTTAGGGTTTGGGGAGGTAAATGTTAAGACTTGTGTGTGCTAAGTTGACCAATAAAATTTAACTACGAGCGACCAGCAGATCGAATTAGTAGAGGCGTAAATATTTGTAATGCCAAAAGTTTTGCATTTTGTATAATAAAGTAAAAATGTAGGCAGTTGAGGGATGCTTTGGTTATTGAAAGTGACCCACTCTGCGAAATTAAATTGTTTTTTGTTTTTTGTTTTTATGAATTAAGTATTGATGTATCTGCTAAGTATTTTTATACAGATATATAAATTTGTATATTCATTACCAAAAAAATTCTCTGAACATAAAACTGGTTTCGCAACAAAAAATCCCTTTTTGTTTTAAGTGAAGCTTCTTATGGAATTTGGAAGATGATTGCGTTAAACGTCTACCGGCAAATTTTATCACCTTCACACTTTATTAACTGTTCACACATAAATAGCTTAAAACCTGGATTAACAATATGATATTTTGAAAGAGAGTTGCCACCTGTTTAAAAATGCAATTAAATCAAGTTAAAAATTTCAATATTTGTGTCAAACATTAGAGATTAAGAAATATTAATTTCGAAAATAGTTGTGAAGAGGGTTGCCACCTATTTAAAAGGGTTTGTTCAATTTAATTAATAAGTTAACTGAAATGGTACTATTATGTATATTGGTGTCAAAACGATACAGGTTTAAGATAGCTTAATTTTGAAAATAATTTTGAATAGAATTGCCGCGTTTTCGAAAAATAAAGTTCAGTTGTGGTTGTCAAAAGAAAAATGATTAAGAAAGCTTTGTTTGAAAAATATTTGTGGACAGGGTTGCCAACTGTTTTCAACGGTTAATTCAATTTAATAAATAAGTTAAATGAAATATTACAGTAGTGGGAAACGAAAGAGATTCATACGCACAAGTTTTGACTAGGGTTGCCACCTCTACAATAAAGGGTTAATTCAATTTTACCAATAAGTCAACTGAATTGTTATTATATTGATTTGAGGTTTAAGAAACCTTACAAATTCTTTCAACATAAAAATGTGTCCTCGAAAAATATGGCATAACTGTTTCTCAATTTTTAAATGGATTGTGTAGTACATCTGGGCCCCAGCACAGGCTACTTCAACTAAATCTGCAATCTCCACAAGTAGAAGGCTTAGTATATATGTAGTTGGTATATATACTAAACATTGTATCCAATACACATTGAGTTTGACATGATAGGTTAATGGTTTCTATAGCCAAAATGTGCCTTTCGTCCATGATCGAAGATCAAATAGAGAAAAAGAAATCAATTTAGAGGATGTCGTAAAAATTTTTGTCCGCATTTTTCAAATCATCACAAGGCAAGTGTTCAAATCCGAAGGACACAATTTCAAACTTTTTTAACCTTTTTTTTTTTGTATGGAACATCGAGATACGGTCTATTGTAAAGTCACTCGAAACGAGTTTTGAGTTTTTTTTTGCATTTCAAATACAAATATAATACCTAAATCAAAGCTTTGTGCAAACCCGAGGGGCACAATCTCAAACTTTTTTTTAACTCCTTATTTTTTGCATTTCAAATACAAATATAATACATAAATCAAAGCTTTGTGTAAAATTGATCAAGAATCGACAAATTTTCATCAAAGCTTGAATTTTTAAATCGAAATTTTTAGAGACTTTTCGATTAGGTTTCATAGCGTATTATAGCTCATTTAATTTTAGTGTTAAAATACGAGTTTTATAGAGTAACCATGGCATTTTTTCCTGAAAGGGCACAACGTTTAGATAAATTTTGCTGAGCAAACCTATAGTCCAGCACGTCTGAGTTTTTCATTTGCCCGAAAGGGTTAAGAGATTGCCACTGGTATTTGTGCCCCCAAGTACGAAAATTTGAAGAGTTATAGCTTTGATGCCTAAAGAACTGTTTTTCCTTAAAAAAAAAGTGAACTTTTCATATCTACAACTTGATCCGCCACCATCCCCATTTCTTCAATTATTTCCTTCATTTAGACCCCTCATATGTGTTCGCAGTTTTTTTTAATATTCTTACCTATCTGTAAACGCCTTAATCCAACAGATTATTTTGTTATCGAAAAGTATTAGTCAGTATTGTGTGTACTACGTGCATATTCAATATTTCAATATTGCACCATAACTGAGGCTATCCCGAGCAACCAGCACCAAATTGGCCTTGGCGGAGAGCCAAAAGTGTGGCCGCACTGAATCATCCACAGCAATGCATATGTAATTAGCGCTACTCCCCCCGTACTGGCTCACCCTGTTCAGTGACCAATCGCGCAGAAATTTTGAAATCGTTTTTCAGCTGCCCACGCAATAAGAAATAATATTTAGTGTTTTCAATTTCGTCACACTTGTTTTTTTCAGCTGCCACCGCTCATATAGTACAAAAAAAAAAAAACAAAAAATCATTTGACAAACATACCTCATAACAGCTTTTTGCATTTGATTTACATTTGTAATTTTATAGCTGCTTATGAGCCTGTGATCGCTGTCGCACATGTCCACACAAACACACATATACAATACGCGACATAACGATAGCACAGTCACATAATCAAAAGTTTTGACTATTCATTTTTCTTAATTAAATTTTTACTATTTTTTTTTTATAAAAAATTTATTTCATTTATTTATTTCAAAATGATCACACACGTATTTTAACTTTTGGGCGGGGAAAAATTTTTAAGAGCAAAATTTAACAAAAATTGGCAAAAATCGACCGGCATTTTAGCCACTTTAGACTTTTCCATTATTATGTCAAAAATGAGTTAAAGAACTACACACCCATTTAAACAAAATCGAATTAATAATTTTAACACTATTAAAAAAAAGAAATGGTATCTCTTTAACAAAAATATATCTTAAATTGTCTGCTTTCTGATGCGAAAAGATAAAACAACAAAAAAATAATTTTGAAAAAGTTTCTTTTTTCATTTTTTCGAAGGAAAACAATTTTCGGTCATGAGTTGGGAGTTTTTTTCCCTTACATTTTAATGCTATATGAATTACGAACATTTTGCAAGTTTAATTGTCAAACTCGGTAAGTTTTAAGATACATAAGTTATGTGCTTCAAAACAAAAAAAAAAAAAAAAAAAAAAAAAACAAATACGATTTTCAAAGCGAACTTAAAATATCCGTCCGTTGTTCAAAAAAAAGCAAAATTACATAAAATTTTACAATTTTTAGTTCGAATTTGCAGAAATATTTTCGGTATGCAGTTTTATAGCCCAAACAAGTTTAGTATAATAAGGACGTGGGCTTAGTAGGATTCTGTTCCCGTGGGGTGCTTTTTTAACGTGAGTCTCCCTTGCCTCTCACAACTTTATGCAATAAGGTGAATCATAACTTATACAAAATAATTTGAATTAAATAAATAAGGAAAACATAAAAATTTACCGAAGATTTCCTGCTCCTTGTTTCTCTTGTGATATTTATTCTTATCGCTTATTACTTTTCTTATCTTTCATAATATCCCGTTTCAGTTTAAAAAAATTTTAATACGAACGGCTGGGTACTTTCGGTGTAATCTTTCTGACAATAATATTCATTCATTTCAAATTCCTGAGGTCAAAAGCGCGAAAGTCTCATTCTTACAACCCCGCTCTGCGGGTTAAGGCTTCGCGGACAGTGGTGTTTTGGCTGCAAATTAGCCTTCTTAAAGATTTTGTTTGCCGTTATTTTGAGGTTAAGAAAAAATTGTAAGCGCTGGCGACAAACTGACCTCAGATTTATATTCAGCAACATATGGGGGGGCTTGGTCTACTCCAATTAAGCTTTTTTTGTTTTTGTCGAGCTGTATGCTCGTATTTTTTTTTTCAAATGGGGGAAAACTGCTCATCGTCAATAAAAAAATTTCAAAAAATCAACAACAATTTTTAAATTTCTAAATTTGTTTTGGGCTATTAAACTGCATACCCAATTTTCGTCTGGAAATTCGAATGAAAAATTAAAAAGTTTTAGGTAGTCATTTGTTGAATTTTTTTATGATTATGTGGCTGCGCTATCGTTATGACGTGCACTGTTTATATACACACACACATTTACTACATACATATATACAAAGTGTCAGGGATTCTGATTGATTTCAAACTCAACTGCTTTATCGGCTATTAACACCTCAAGTATTTGCGTGGGTAAATATGTATATATGTGTATACATATTTTACGTTCCTACGGTGGTTATGGTTTGTAAACATTTTTCTCGCACGCAAATTTCAAAACCCGTTATTTTAACTGATTTCCTAGACCATACAAAAAATGTGCATATTCGTTTTGCATTCCATTCGTTTGCAGCGTCGGTAGCTACTTAGTTAGTTGATAATTAGTTACTAATAGGCCATGAAGATTTAAAAAAAAAACCTTTTTCGCGCTTCCACCAATATCGACAAAAACAACAACAGCGACATTCTTGTAGCAATACATTTGGCAAAAAGTACTCGTATTTTGTGTTGCTCTTTTTATGGTTTCTTTAATTCTTTTGTTGTGCCTTTGGTTTTTAGTAATTATCTGTTTATTTCTGTGTTTCTGCCAAATTGCAAAATATTTCCATATACTATTTAACATACTGCTCATCCGTTGTCAGTCATATTGGTATATTGTTGACATAGATTTTATTTGTCAGCTGAGGAAGACCAACAAAAGCAGAGCATTTTTCAACAGCTTTCACAAAATAAAATCAAACGTCACAAGAGAGACGAAGGTTGTTTGTCTGTGTAGTCATTAGAAAAATTGGAAATATTGATTTATGGCGTCAATGTTTTTTTTTCGGGCTATTAATAGCCTTTTGTTTTGTGGGAGTGAATCAACATTGGCGTACCAGGAGCTTTTCGGCAGCAGCCATGATGTCTTATGTGAAAATAGAAAAACTTCGCCATTTGTCAACCGATGCACTTTCCAGCAGTACAGCCAGTACAAGTTTAATAATGCACCGTTCGCACCGACAGAACGCACCGAAACAATCGGCCGAATGTTGGAAACCATGCCGGAGTTTTTGATGCAAGTTTTAATGACCGGCGACGGGCGTATTTCACTCTCTCTGGCGTTGTTAATAAACAATTTGTCGCCGCATTTGTGAGGCGGAAAATCCTCACGAGATTCATGAAACACCATTACTTGATCAAAAAGTTACCATTTCTTTTCAAGGAAGGTGAAACAGTCAATGTAAACGGGATCGGTGGATGTTGGCACATTTTGTGTTACCAAAAATGCGTGAAAAATGTCTGCCTGCCTTCTGGTTTCAAGCTAATAGAACTTATGAAATAATTTTTAAAATTTACACGAATGAATAGATCTCTAACTGACGGTTCTCATATACTGCAACATACATATGTATGTATATTTCCGAACACTCCTTCATGTTGATTTTTTTCAAAAAAATTTTCACCCATAACAGATTTTTGCGGTCCCTGCTTTTTTGTGTACAGTGGCGGCTCACTGTATAACTCGTGGAGGGTTAATTTTTACGATATTGACAATACGCAAAATTAATTTTGTTTTTGTAAAAATATGGTTAATCTCAATATCATAAATCAATAAAATCAAAATTTCAAACTTTTTAAAAATTTTAAAATTAAAAAAAAAATTCTTAAAATTTTAATTTTTTTCCAGATATTTTGCGAGTATGCAGTTGTATAGCCAATAAGATTTTAGTATAGATAATAAAATACAACTTTTAAGAAAATTAAAAAGAAGCAGGCTGTGTCAGAGACACGGCCATTAAGTTTAACGTAGAATACGCCATCCGATAAGACAGAAAACATATGTAACAATAAATGATAAATAATACAAGCAAATGAATTTCTTTATTTGATAGTTACTTTGGATGATATACATAAGCTTATGATAGGAAAAATAGGATAAAAATGTTTTTAAATTATCAATTAAATTTCTCGCAAAAACGAAGTCAATGGCTGTTATCAATAGTAAAGATAAATGATAAATAACATACGCGAATCCATTTTATTATTTTTTTGCAGTGCTTGGCAGCATTTTCTCTTCTTTTACTCTACTTTAACTTGCCCGCCTAAAATTATGCAATACAAAGAAAGGGCTGAACGAGTACATTTAAATCGCCCCCAACAGCAAACACTCAACCAAACACCACACACATATTTGTGTGCATGTGTTTATACAATTTTCATTTGAGAAATTTAAATATTAGGAAGATATCAACCAACATGAAATGTATGTCAAACGAAAGCTAACATCTTCATTTGACTACAAAAAAAAAAAAAAAATTAATCGAGCCGTTTCCTTATAATTAAAGAAATAGAGATTACAACAATAAAAACCTGACATTGGTGCCCATACCGTAAGGTAAGACGTATTCTACGCCAAAATGGGAATGAAATGACATTTAAGAATTTTTAGTACCTTTGGAAGAGTAAGAATTTCGTTTTATGTAGGATTTATTCACTTAAAGAAACCTTTACTCAATCGAGGGAAAATATCGGGATTTGAAGAAAAAATTACATCAAAATAAGAAGCAATTTCCTTAGGTTCTTTAGCTTTTTCAGTGTGAATATGCACATTATGGTGCATCACTTCTAATGCAAAAAAATCGGTACTGTTTCGGAATTATAAAGTTCATTGTATTGAAAACATCAAACAAAATATTTTGCAATAGTATTAAGATTTAGGCGAGCTTGGCCGATTTGAAATTGCTTCCATTTTTTGAGGTGTTTGTTTTTTAATTATTAAAAGTGGGTTTTTTCATATACTTTGAAACAGATGACCTCAGATCAAACAAAAAAAAAAAAACAGTAGAAACTTTAAAGTTATGCATAAAAATATTTAAAAATGTGCTCAACAGAATCATAAAAATGAAAATCTTGACGTTTTTTGCAAGATTGCAAATAAACCTTAAAGCTTATGAACTTTTAAGCTTACTATTTAATCATTTATTTTGGCGTAAAATTTAGAATTTTTTTGTTGTACTAAATGGGAAATTTTTATTTGTAAGCTTCTAAAAAAATTAATGAAAAATTTTTGATGAAAAATATTGTAAAAAAATAACACTGTTCCATGTATTCCTTACTGATTTTTTCTTCTGGTTTGAGGGGAAAAATTGTATGGAATTAAAATAACATAATTTACGAAAATAAAAACCAAAAGGGGAATTTCGAAAAAATGTTCTATTGCATATCTGCAACAGTAGACATTTAAGTATGAAAATTTTAAGTAAACACCAAATGCACATAAAAAATTAGTCAACTGAATTATGATATATATATACATATATATTAATTGAAAATATTAGCATATATTTTCTTTAAAAAATAAAAATAAAAAATTACACTCGACACCCGCACTGAACACCCGCTAACGATTAAAGTTAAAGTGTGATATTCCAATCCAAAAAGCTAAATAAACCAAAAAAGTGCTGCAAGATATGAAAAAAAACTGAAGTTTGTGAGTTATCTACAGCATCCATCTTATTTTAACATTCAATTTAAGGAAAGGTAGCAATTCTGCAACAGTAGACATTTAAGGGGTAACCAGTGAGCCATAGTATATGCACCTACAGATTATTTTCACTACTCGTCAGTGCTTCCACACTTTTACTCCAAGTAAAAGAATAGCCAAAATTTTATAAATTTCATCTATGCATGTTTGTATGTACGCGTGTGTGCGTAAACTAAATGTAAATAGCGAAGATTGTTTTTAATTGCTCAAGACGATTATTAAAAATAGAAAAAGCTCTTTCTATTTGCATCTTTCTCTAATGGCGCCGAACCGACCACATGACTACAATCTATACGCGCATTTCCATAAGCAAGTGTCTGTCTGCGCGCAATAGCCGTTACGTTTGTCACTTGACAAATATTTGAATTTTTAATGAAAGCCGCAGTGAATATTTATCCCTACACATACATACATATGTATATACAAACATTGTTTTTGTAATTATTTTCCTTTACATTTCACACTTTTATCGCGCTGAGCAACTTGTTGCAATTAATACCTCTTAATTACTTAGTATATTTTTTATACTTTTTCTGAAATAAAAATTATAACTGTCATAAGACTGATTAGTGTAATTAAACTCTTGTTTGTCGCACTGGAATTCAAAGAAAGATTGAGCGTTCGAGTGCGCAGTACTGACTCACAACAGGTATAGAAATAAAACAAATTGTAGTGATAGGTATAGGGCTTCCAGAGCCCAGACAAGGTATGGCAATCCCAGAGTTACGGGATCCCGGTGTTTTTCAAGTTCCGAAATATTTGAAATATCTATTTTAGGAGACAGTAAGAACTTATTTATTAAAAATTTTCAAGCTTCCAGAAACTGTTTTTTAATTTACAGATGAGAGGTGTTGAGGCTAAAAGATGATGTTCATCATCATGTTTTGTATGTAACCGGTACAGGCTAATATTTGAAGACTCCACTCCGCTTCGCAACTCTTACGTATACATTTTAAATGCAGTAATAATATTTAAATTTAAAAGAAATTATTTTAAAAGTTGCTGCCTGCGATTTGGTCTTTTCCATATAAAGGGTGCTTTTTTTTTTTAGACATGTGGTTTTCAATGTGGCAATACTTTTTTCGGAGTTGCTCTTTTTGACGCTGTTACTTGATTTATACTCAGTTTGGTTTACCATTTCGTAATAAACAGATTTACTCCTGAACAACGTTTTCGCAACGCATCACGCGCCAATATTCGATGAAGCTCACTTTTGGTTGAATGGATACGTTAATAAACATAATTGTCGCATTTGGAGTGTTGATAATCTAAGCCATTGTTGAGACGCCGTTACATCCTCAAAAAGTCACTGTTTGGTGTGCACTATGGGCAGTGTGAATCATAGGCCCTTATTGCTGCAAAAAGTGGTAGAAAATCGGGCCTCTTGGCAGGAATTTATTCGAGCCAACCGCGGAAATCATTTGCTCAAAACCCGTATCTGTCTAATAAAGGTAAATTCTTGGCCATAACATTAAATTATATGCGCTTTATTTCTTCTTGAAAACCATATGTCTAAAAAAAATACCCTTTATTTACAGCAGATTATTGTATCTGCCAAAAATAGCTGTAACTAACTTAGAGTCAACTTTTTCTAGACTATGACAAAAGGATATTGTTTTTAACATCACAAAGCTAGTTTGATTTGAACTAAGTCGAACCATGAATAAGGATATATGGGAAAATTCGACTATAGTGCCATCTAATGGGGTCTTATACATATATAATATATTTTTTTTTGGAATTTTATACAATATGGACTTTGAAATTATTTCTAAACGAAACCATAACATGACAAACTTTTATAATATCATCAATATTGGGCCATACACACGGATTGTCTGAATAACCTGATTCATGCGCCACCTAGCGGGTACATTTTTCGTAAGAGTATTTCTCGTCGCAACCCTACTACTATATTGTTTTTTAATTTCATCAAAATAGAATCTTAAATACTGATTTTCTAAAAATCTCGACTCATGCACCACTTAACGGATGGAAAAAAAAATATTACCTACATATGTATGTATGTCCGTGCAAAGGGCCTAAGAAATATACTGTCAAAATTTGTTAGAAACCCGTACATCGTTCTTTGAGAAAGGTTGACACTATGCAAAAGTCATTCAATGATTATTATTAGATCGCTGATTTGCGAACAATGGATTACTCCACAAATCTCTATGTCTCGTGTATTTCATACTCCTTTTATAGTTACATGTCTTCCTTTAAGGGTCCTAATGGCGGACAAAAGTAGTATTCTTTTGAGCTTCTTTTGACCTACGCCACGAGAACAAAGGGATTAAGTGTTACTTAGTTCATTTAATAATCCAAAAAGTACAATAAGAGGGAAATCAAAAAAAAAAAAATTAAAAAAATGCAAAGCTTTCTCGCTTATTGCTCCAAATCGATGAACATTTATCGCTTTATTTGGGTATTAATCCATAATTTCTTTTTCTGGAACTTAACATTATATGTACACATGTATGTGTGTATTAGATTCTGAAATAATAAAACTTCGGAAGGTCACTGCATTCTATAAAGGTAGATTATAATAATTTTTCCGTTATTTGCACTGATTGTTTCACACATTTATCTAATATTAATAAACTTTCTCAAAAAATATTTTTGGTATATATGTACATGGGATACGCTAGGTACGACGTAGACATATTTTTTGATCACGAAAACCTTAGGCAACCTGATGTAATATATGTATTATGAGCTATTTGGAAAGTGTCGTCTTCCAAAATTCTGGAAATTACTCGAAGCTAAAGCTATTTAGGATCACTTAATTCGGAATATGCTTTCTCTTTTCCTACCAACTCCTTTGATGAGAGTTGATACTTAAACTGGATGCTGATAATATGCTAAGATAATTCCCCTACCTTAGAAAGTAAGCAGTAGATGCACCAAATTATATTTGATGAAAATAAATGTATCTTAAACTTAGCCATAATGGCAAAAAAAAACCATTTGCAAATTGGTGAAATGGCGTGATTTTCCATTCATCAAAAAAATGTCCCATCTAATTCTTTCTATTACAAAAAAGTAGTACATATGTACATATGTATGTACATATTTAGTACACCAGCTCGTCTAGTTGCTGCCAATAAAATTGTGCAATGCGAATGTGTGAAATGCTTTTTACGCTCTTCCACTCTCTATATCTACAACATTTTTGTGATTTATGCTTTTTTTTTTTTAAATAGTTGTTTATTTTTTTGTCGCCCATTTGTTAGCCTGCATATATGCAAAAATTCTTTACTTGCGCTGCATAGGCGCGTTGAGCCGCCAACTACACGTATAATCCTATGTGGGTTGAGTGCTGCTCCAACCAGAGTAACGCCGTAAAGGTACGCATAATTAAAATCTGTATGCAGGCAGACCGACAGACCGACAGACCAATGTGCTTGCGACACACCAAAAAACAATAACACCACGCACATACGGCAAACAAGAAATGAAATACATAAACTGGAAACTGAAAAAATGCAAAGATACACTATGCAGATAGTTGAGAGTGGTGCAAAAGCAACACCAACAACAACAACAACAACAACAACAAATATAAAAGAAAAACTAAATGCTGAAATACTTGGCGCTTTCTCAATTCATTCACCTCACTTGTGAATAGTAATTCAAAGTGTTTGTTATTGCTCTTGTTGTTTTTATTGCCGCCACAGCAGCAGCAACAGCAAAGGCAACATACATATTTGTGGGCATGAAAGGGCTTCATGTGCGAATGTGACGGCGGCGCACAGTGACGTACGGGGGGCAATATGTAAGTCAATTCTGTTTTATATGTATTCTGTTGTTATATTTTAATTACTACGAGTGATCTATCTAGATTTCTTTAATTTTTATTTTATTTTAAATAAAACACTTAGGGGGCAAGTAGCTTTAGACATTTAAAAAAATCGATATTTTTTTTGTTTTAATCGATAGATATATCGGGGTTTTCTCGACACCATGTTTTTCAAAATTGTGTAAGTGATAATAAAAGAAACTAGTGAACCAATTTTCAGCACCTAACTTTAATTTTAAGAGCATAAAAACTGTTTCTATAAAAAACAGTTAATTTTTAGACCCTTTTTGACTGCAAGTACTACGAATTTTTTTAAAAGAGTTAATTTTCGAATATCGCAAAATACGATAAACAACCTCTTGAGTAAGAAAACGTTTGGTTTGTTTATTTCAGATGAAAATTGTGGCCAGGATCGTTTACGCAATTTACGGCGTCAATCCTTGTAAAGTTTGTTAATTTTAAGTTTTCCCTTTTGTAAAAAATACTTTTTTTTCATCGTTAGCCATCACTCTAAATAAATATTACACTTATTTGTAAATTAACTGTCTTCATTACCCTACAAATCTACACAAAAAATACCTTTTTTCGATTTCTAAGACTCGCAATATTTATTATAACCGAAAATAACAATTTCTGACATTTACTTGTTTAAAAATAATTTCATTAAAATTTTGACCGCGACTACGCTATAGGTGGTGGTCCATTCGGAGGTACTATTTTCGAATTACCCTTTCCATCCAGCATTACACACTGGCTTTCAAGTTTTCAATCGTGGCTGGCTTATCGACGAATCATTTTGACTTCATATAAATGCAAAGAAAAATCCAGATGTGTGATCTAGGTGGGCCAACTGGCCCGAAACTGCTCACCAAAATTTTTTCTCAATAAAGCCATTGTTTCACGCGCCAGCCTTTCAATATTGAATTGTCAAATAATATTTAATAAAAATAAGATGACAGTATGACACCATTCATGTTTGAACTTTTTTAAAAAAAGAAGAAAGTTAGAAAAGAAAAAACATTGAATAAAAGGTCTAGATGAAATATCCGATAGATATACTTATTACAACTATTGGAATAGGGGCTGAATATCTATTCCACTACCACAATTATGTTTTAAGAAAATTATAAACCTTAAAAGGCAGATAATGCCAATATGTGCAAGGTTACAACAAAAATTTTGGAACTTCGGATGTTACCTTTTTTGAAATAATGCCCACATATTACATACATTGTTTCGGATATTTCAATAACTTAAAAAAAACTTCTCACGAATATCATTTGCCGTTCGGGGTCGGCGTAAAACTGCAGGTCTCCCAATTTGTAACACAAGTTGTTGAAGATGTTCGGCCAAACATCAAGCTATGGAATAAACGCCAAATTGTTATTATTTTTATTAACCTATATTTTAAGAGTTTTCTATAATTTTTAAAGTTATTTTTTTTTATAAAGTTTATCAACTAAATATATCTAATGAACGATTTATCGAAAAATTGTATCAGCGTATTGAACTTAAATCTCCATTTAAACCGGTACACATAGAGTTGGTTTTATTTTATTGTCGAATTTCTTTGGCAATAACTGTAAAAGGACCTTGAAAGCTGTTATTTTGTCTATAACTCTCTTTGGAAAAATAAGCAAAACAAATTTCTGTGTTCAGTGGCCTTTTTTTTGCACTAGACACTACTTATTAACGAAAGGTATTAGTATTTATGAAATAAATACAGTTTTCTTCTTATATTCAACCCTCTTTTAAAATAATTTCCGCAGCTTCATGCAAGCAGCACCACTGTGCGGCATCGGCGCATCTCTACGCACCAACAATTCGTTCAATCGTTCCGTTCATTCACCATTCGCTCACACGCTGCCAGCCAGTTGAAATTTTTTCTACCTTATTTTTTTACTTTGATTTGGTGGTGGTTATCTTTCTACAGCTGGTGCATGCAACCATGACTTATTGTAACTATTTTTTTCAATTAAACATTTTTCTGAACCCATTTTGGTCTGCATTAATTCATTTGCAGTGATTTTTTTTCAAGTCTGCATATAGCGATTTTCTTTACAATATTGACAATATTTCTCGTTAAAGTTTGTATATTTGGATTTATGAAGTACAATGAAAAAAATATTGGACGAATTTCTATGAAACTTTGTGGACATATAAATCGAGACTTGGAATAGGTTATAGGCTATAGGATATTCTACCTCGCTAGGTGGCGCATGTGTCGTTATATTCCGATAACACGTATTTATGAACCCATTTGGTAAAATTCGACACATATGTATGTTGGCTACGTGGAAACAAACAAGTTTGACTTAAAATATATCCGATAGGTGGCGCATGAGTATTCTGCAAAACAGATATCGATATAAAATAGCAATTTAAAAAAATTTAATTTTTTTCTAACATTCGAAAACAAATTTAAAAAAAATTTAAACATAAAAAAAATCCAAAAATTTTAAAAATACCAAATAACAATTTATAAAAAGTCCTGAGCTCATAAAAATTATTGTTAATACAAATAAATAGGCCTAAAAATTAATGTACGAGTTTAAAAAAATAAAATACTTTGGTAACATTAGTCAACAAATTTAAAAAAAAAATGTCTATCATATATTCAAAAATGTCATTCCGAATTTTTGTAAATTTTTCGGGTATGCAGTTTTATAGCCAATTCAATTCCAGAATAACAAGATGCTAATTTGAAGTGGCGCAAAATTTCCGTTGATTTTTGGGAAAAAAATACAAAATTTTTAAAAATACCGAACTACAATTTAAAAACAATGGCCTTGAGCTCATAAAAATTATTGCAGGTACACAAAAATAGGCCGAAAAATTAATATATGAATTTAAAAAAAAAATTACTTGTACAGGAATTGATTTTAGAATGCAAATTTTTTTTTTTTAATTTTTTGATTTTTTAAATTATTTTTTTGCTGAAGGTGCTGCCTGCACCACATCACCCAACCAACCACCACCCTCTACCTCTGCCTCTGCCGCTTCGGCAGATCCCCCACACCACCACCTCACAATATCACTGTCATTTTTGCCATTGCTTGCATTGCACTGCTGCTCAAATATGTCGCATTGTTGCTGTCATTTGCTGCCACTTCTCAATTTGCGTTGGCGACGTCTGCTGTTGTCAGTTTTTAATATTCCTCTCTATCTCTACTGACTGCTCCTTTTTTATCAGTACATTCCTTTTTCCTGCTTTTTCTCTTATACTCATCTCTACCTTGTTTTGGTGTGCTTCGTTGAATCACTGCCAAATATTTTTGTGCAACAATGTATTTACTGTGTGGCTTGCTGTGTGTATGTGTGTGTGTGTGTGCAGATATTTTTGAAACTTATTTCGTTAGCTATGTCGCCAAGCTGTCGCAATTTGAAATTTTATTTAATTATTGTACAATAACAATAAATAAAATGTAGATCTGTTGTCAACACTCGTCGGCTCCTTAAGCCCTTTAGCGACAATTGGGATGGATGGATGCAGAACTGTTGGCTTTTAAGAAGTATGGTATATTTTAATTTGAACGTATTTCATGTAAGTCAGCTGTAGGCAAGTAAAGAGTGCAATGCTCAACAATGTGATTAATTGCTTTTGGCACCACCGTTGCCGTATGTCGTAAAAATAAAAAAAATAGTTTCACAATTTCATGTCTTTACATATGGGGGGCATTTCCTGGAAAGTGTCCTACTGGTCGGCATAAAGTACATAAACAATGTTTCTTGATACTTATCATTAGCAACATATTTGATTTATAAACTGAATACCCAATTTGTTTTTTTTTAAATTATAATTGAAAAAAAAAAAACAGCTTTTTAGAATCTTGTCTCAAGTGTGCTGAAATTTTTCCCTCATTTGAACAAAGTTTGAAGCTTTGATTTCACCGGTGTTTGCTGTAGAACGACCTATAGTGTTATAAAAAGAAATTATTTAAATTAAATTACGAAAAATAGATAGTCAAAACTTGTGATTATATGGTGATTGCGCTATCGTTATATCGTGAACCACATTATACAGGTTTGCACTTTGACCTTCAATATCTGTTATGCCCTCTGTTCCTTAAAGTTCGTCCCTTAAAATAACCCCAGTGCCTCTAGGAAGTCTAAGATGATGGCTGGTGGTAGCGGGCGTATGCTTTCCTTCTCACAGCCTAGGTATCTCTCTTGTCTTATCGAAATAGTCGAATAGCAGGTGCATCGGGGTATCTGGGGCCGAGTCGCAGATGCGCCACGACTCATTTCACCATATTCCGTGCATATTCAGATGACCTCGCTTTGTCTGCGGTGACCTGAGAGTGTGCCACCATCATCAAGTTGTTCTTTGAGAAGTTGATAAGCTCTTTAAATCATTTACTATTGTACCCTACCAATAGAATGGTGCCAGTGTAATTCCTTTAGTGAATTTTCTTCTTTCCTAAGCTCCTCCTTAACACAGTGTTGCCCTATCGCCATAAAGGCCTCGGGCCCCATGGGCGCCTTTGCAGCCGCGTCCCTAGCTAATCTAGCAGCTTTCTCTTGTCCTTCGATGCCTTTGTAACCCGTAGTCCAGAAAAGCTGTATATATTTCCGCGTTGCTAAAGAGTTGGGTCTCTATACATTCAGGCACTAATGAAGATTTGACGTCACTATACGCACATTGTGATAGTTCCTCTTTAAGTTAACCAACGCGGTGCTACTAAAAAAGCTTGTATGTTTTATTTGTTTAACTATTCACCACAGCGCATGAAATTTCAAATTCAAATATTTTGTTTCCATTGTGTTTATTTTCATTGCCTTCTGAGCTGCATTTTTCACACTTTCTGATAGAAGTAGTCAGCTGACTTTGACGGTCCAAGTGGAAAAACCCAATACATGTAAATTTAGCTTCGGTTCAAGTAACACCGCCTTATATAGGGTCTTGCAATAGGGACGCACAGAAGTAGACCGATAGTGACAGCAAACGACGCCATATTTTTTCCCGCTCTTTTGACATTTATCTTCAGTAAGGTTTGCCATTTCATCATGGAAAGATATACGATCCAACAACGAGTCGAAATTATTAAAATTTACTACCGAAATTCGGAGTCAATGGCCTCAACTTTAAGAGCGCTACGTCCAATTTATGGTCGTCGTCATTTCTGGCTGAATGGCTTCGTCAATAAGCAAAATATGCGTTATTGGACAGCAGCAGCAGCAATTCCCACGTACTCTTTGCATCCCGAAAAAATTACGGTTTGGTGCGGTTTATGGGCCGGCGGAGTCATTGAGCCGTACTTCTTCAGTGATGATCAAGACCGGCACGTTACTGTGAATGAGAATCGCTACCGCTCAATGATAACCGAATATTTTTGGCCCGAATTGCATGATATGGACTTGGACAATATGTGGTTCCAACAGGACGGCGCTACAAGCCACACAGCGAATGTTACAATCGATTTATTGAAAACCAAGTTTGGTAAACGTGCTATCTCACGAAAATGGGTTCAGCGTCTGGACTTCTGCAAGCGTGTCCGTAGTGCCCATGCAAAAGAAATCGAGTTCCATACATAATGGCATCGAATGTACTTTCACAGGAATAAAGAATTTAATTCATTAACCGTTTTTGTTTTATTTAAAAAAACTTTTGTAGCGTTCCCATTGAAAAACCCTGTATAAATTCACACGGATAAAAATTTTCGAAAAGATGTTTTTATTTTTATTAGTATTCACAATATGTTTATGAATTTTTTTTATAGAAATATAGTTCATTATATAACATAAACCATATAAATCAAAATTTAAAATTTCACAAAAATCAAAAAGAGTTAAAAAATTTCTAATTGTAAGAATTTTTAGAAATTTTTCGGGTATGCAGTTTCAAGTGGCTACAAATTTCCGCGGATTTTTTTTATATTTATTTCTTTTCCATATATAAATAAAATATCTTCATGCCTTATTTGGAAACAAATTTGGAACACCATCGGCAAAAAAATCATCAAAAATCAACGTTAATTGTTAGCTACTTGCAACTTGTATTTTATTATACTGAAATTGGCTACAAAACTGCATACCAAAAATGTATGATTAAAAAAATTAAAAAATTAATTTTTATATTTCGAGATTGAAAACATCGACGTAGAATATATCAGTTATTTTTTAAAAATATCGTTATTTTGATATAACGTTATTTTTACACAAACCTATCGTGGACGCACGGCATAGCGAAATTTACGAAGTGAACCATAGCTATTTTTGACGCGAACTTGCAGAATTTGGCAAGCGTTGTTTTGGCGTTAATCTATTAGCTTCAAAAGTAAACCAAACTAATCAAATTGTTACCGTTTAATCGATATTTTCGAAAAAAAAAACCCGAAACGAAATTTGCGTGGGTATTGGGTTTCGATACCTACTTAATGCTTGGTTAAAAAGTATCGATACCAAAATTGCTTGGTATCGAACGAAAAGTGTCGAGTATTTATTTTTTTATATTTTTTTTTTATTTTTATTTGCGTGGTCGTACGTTATGTTGCTATACTTTTTTCTTTCTGCCAGATGAAATTTTGCTTCCCAAATTTGATACCATACTGGAGCTCAAGTATACAATACCAAAACAATATCGCTTTGAAACTATCGAGTAAAAATATCAGTATCGAATGGCAAATCGATTTAAATTTTATCGTATCGAAATTCTTGTCCCTACTTCCATTTAAAACATGCCGCAAATCATTAAGTCGCTAACTCCAGAATTGGCAGTAGCGTCCAAGCAATAGCTTGCGTCAAGTCACTGTCCTTTCGATTTTCTTGCAAGTCTTCCATTATTGGCATGTTTTTTAAGTTTTTTTTTGTTTTCTTTAGATTCCTCAAGGATTTGTGATGGATTCACTCATTCGCTTTGAATGGACCTTGCTCAGCGTTTGATTTATGACAACCATCAGTTTGGCGGCTATAAAAAGAGTGAATATTAAAATGCTTTTCCGAGTGCTGTGCTATAATGAATTGCAGCGATTTGTTGAAAAAATTTCATTGCTGCATCTGAGTTGTTGGTGGAGTAACTTTTAATGCGCAAGTGCATTAAGGTGAATGTAGAAAATTATGAAAAAAGATACTATAGCTTTTTGTTTCAAGTATTAATGGGTATGCACTATTTACATACATACATATGTATGTGAGAGCTGCTGTGCTTGTAATGGAATTTAAAATATTTTAATTGATGCTCAATGCCTTGGGGTTTCGTGCGGTGCGGTGGATAAAAAAAAAAAAAAAAAATGCCAACTCGCCAGCAAAATTGGCCATATATGCAAATAATGAAAGAAATATTTTGTTCTTGGTATATAAGTATGTGCATATATACTTTATACATATGATGTACATAGGTTTGTTGTTATTGGACTATTTTCTATATACAATACAAATCTCGTGTACCGCTCTTTGTGGCCGTACCCTTCCGAAACGGCTCTACCGATTTTTATGAAATTTTATATATGTACATAATATGTATATATGTACTACATATATATTTGGTAGGTCTGCCAAAAGGTCATAAAGCTGAAGTAAATTTTGTTGGTGGAACTAAAAGGTTCCTGATGAGGTTATGGGTTCGCACGGTGTTAGATAGAAAGGTTTGAATGATGGCTCCGACGGTATCGATGCTCGCCTGATGATCGCAGAGATCGAAGTAAAGAAAAAGAATATACTCTACATTGGATTTGAAATCCAGTGGAACCTCGGAAAATGGAATACCTTCAGGCACGAGGCTGCTTTTCATTTTGGTATTTATGCAGGGATGCATTTTCTACAAGTGGCGTAAGTGACTTTAGACTTTTATGAGAGTTGCCACCTGTTTGAAAAGTCCAATTTTAATAAATTATACAACCTGTGTGTATATGAAATATTAAAATATCGGATTTAAACGGATCGCCTCGGCGAGCAGAAAGTACATACCTATATTTAGGAGAGGGTTGGCAACTGTCGGAAAAGCCAAATTTAATTAAATTGTGCACAAGTTATATGAAATATTAGGATATGGGCGTCAGGCGGTTCGTCCCGATGAGCTCAAGGTTTATGCTTATATTTTCGAGAGTGTTGCCACCTGTGTGAAAAGTAAAGTTTTATTAAATTATAAATAAGTTATAGGAAATATTAAAATGTGGTTGTTAAACTGCCACCTGTGTTAAAAGTCAAATTTAATTTAATTATGCACAGGTTATATGAAACATTAAAATATGGGTGTTAAACGGTTCGTTTCGGCGAAGGTTCATAGCCAACTTATGAGGGTTGCCACCTGTTTGAAAAATCAAATTTAATTACTTATAAATTATACGAAGTTTTATGTAAGACCAACGGAAATGCGATTTCTGGTTATACATATATGTAAATATGTATGTATGTTCATATGTAAATATAGGTGGGACAACGTCTGCCAGATTTTCCTATATCTTATATATAGAAAGGCTCTGTGTGTTTGTTGGTATGTACTTTATAGGCTCGAAAATTACTAAATTACTAAAAAAAATTACTAAACCGATTGAGCTAAAATTTATAGAATGTGTTCACAAAGGTGTCTATGATACAAACAAAAATTCCGATAGGTGGCGCCGATATCGAGATATTTCTAAAACCCGTATTTACTGTGCAATTTGACTCACATGCAAAATATTTATTTGTCACATAAATATATACAGTGGCGGACAAAAGTCTACATACACCGCTTGTATTTGTTGTGTAGAAAGTACAATTACTCTTCTGAAAAATGTAGGTATACAGTTTTATTTTAAATCCTTTTTTAATGACATATACTAAAAAAAAATCCATTACCTAACTTAATATAAAAAGGTTATGGTGGAAAAACCCAAAAACGTCCTTGACAAAAGTCTACATACAAGACCGGTTTCTTAGCAGGTAGATCGATATTCTGTGTTGCTATAAGGATAAAGTAGCGTTTTTTCACATTTTTTTCCTTTATTATGTAGTCTGATTTGCTAGTATTTAATTTAGTTGTGGTTTAATCACTTAAGCATCAACAATGGCTCCTCGAAAAGAAATTTCTATTGACGTAAGAAACCTTGTTATACAGCACAGAAATGAGAACAAATCTTATGGCGAAATTTCAAAAATTTTAAATTTAAGTCGTCCAACAGTACAGACCATAGTAAAAAACTATGAAAAAAATGGCTCCACCGAAAATAAGCCGCGAGTTGGCCGCCCGAAGAAACTGTCTCGAAGAGACATCAGCTTGATTCTCAAAGAAGTGAACGATAATCCCAAAGTTACTGCTCCAAAATTAGCCGAAAACATAGCAAGCTCATCAAATAAGTCTGTCCATCCAAGAACAATTCGAAGAGCTCTGAACAATAACGGCTTCCACAGTAGAACACCTCGTAAAAAGCCTCTTATTTCTGAAAAGAATCGTAAACTTCGCTTAGAGTTCGCCAAAGCACATTTGGACAAGGGAATGGATTTTTGGTAAAAAGTTTTGTTTAAAGACGAATCGAAGTTTAATATACTCGGCAGCGATGGAAGGGCAAAAGTTTGGAGAAAACAAAACACTGCACTAAATCCGAAAAATATAGTACCAACAGTAAAGCATGGTGGCGGCAACGTAATGGTTTGGGGAGCTGTTGCGGCATCTGGAGTTGGAAAGCTTGCTTTTATTGAGGGTAATATGGATCGGTTTAAATACAAGGCATTATTGGAAGCTAATCTGAAGCCTTCGGTGGATAGTTTGGAGCTTGGTGCAGGCTGGATCTTCCAACAGGATAACGATCCAAAGCACACGGCCCATATTGTCAAGGATTGGTTGCTATATCACGCTCCAAAGCAACTACACACACCACCTCAAAGTCCAGATTTGAATGTTATTGAACATGTCTGGGAAATTTTAGAAAGAAAAATTAGAAAAAATCAGATTTCCAGCACTGCAATACTCAAAGAACGCATTACTGAAGCTTGGAACAGTATTACTTCAGCAGAATTGACAAATTTAGTAGCTTCGATGCCACAACGGCTTCAGGCTGTTATTGATGCAAACGGTGGACCAACTAAATACTAAAAAATCAGGTTACCTAATGTTAACCACAAAGTTTTCGCTCTAAGATAAGTTATGTATGTACTGTATGTAGACTTTTGTTAATACTGAATTAACGTTTTTTTGTCATAGCTTTACAATTTTATGTTAAAAAATGGATTTTTTTTGTTTTTCATGATAAGGAAATATATTTGAAATAAACTGTATCATTAAATTTTCCAATAAACTTTTTTTACATTAAATCCAACGGAAACAGGGGGTGTATGTAGACTTTTGTCCGCCACTGGAGATAAATATTTTATTTAAAAAAAATAACCGATAGGTGGCGCTGGATCTGAAATACATGTTTCTGGGTTTCGCAGTTCAAATTGATTCAATTTCAGCAAATGCATTTGTAGGCTGTAGCGAGTCGCGATGGGCCGGCTAATATTTACATAAGCAGGTTTATTATATATTGTACTTTGGTAAGTGGTTGTGTTAATATTTATTTCATGGCGTAAAGGGACATGCCACTTTGTTGACCTTGCGATTGCATGATGAGATGCATACATACATACATACATACCTACATACATAATACATATGTATGAATGTAGCTCCATACTAACACGAAACACACAAAACATGTACTGTATACAAAATTCCCTTCAACAAACAAAAACCACAATCCACTTACCCATCACTCACGTTTTTCAACTCGAATCCGTTGTTTTGTTTTGTTGTTTTGCGCAATCCATCGAATTGTAAGGCATTTATGAAGCGCGAAAAACTCCCACACCATTGTTAAACAATGAAGTAGCCGCCATAAAAATTTTGAAACAAAATAAACCAGGCCCAGCTATCAACAACATCTTTCACGCTTATTTGCAAAATATGCTGGTTTGTATGCAAATGAAAAGCAAAAAAAACAAACAAAAAAAGTTGTTTCTGCTTGTTGTTTTTTGCAGTCTCTTGTGTTTTTTTTTATAGCTAATTTTGTTTTGCCACATTTTATTTACATCTTTTATTTCGCCATGCATATAAATAAATAAACAAAAAATCTTTAACGCCGCTATGGAAGCGTGGAATCAAAACAAAATACGAAATTGGTCTTTCGCGTAATCCGATTTTGGTTAATTTTTAAATTTAGCTTTGGCTAAATTTGGCGCATTTTTGTGTGGGCGGTTTGCCCCCTATTTTTCACGCTATTTGTCGGTGTGCTAATCTTTATTTATGTTTATCACTTTTTTATATCCATTTGTGTGACTTTGATTGCTCTTAATGTGCTGTATTAATCAACCAGATTAGTAATGCAATGCGGTGTTTTATTAAAAAAAAAAATAATTTTTAATTAGCTTCCATGCATATTGCTATTGCAAACTTTCTTTTGTGTTTTAATTTTTACGCTCTGCATTAATCGGTTAAAAGCAAAAAATTAATTTCGCTGTCTGCGGCTATGGTTTAGGGTTTTCATCCTTTTCATTTCTTTAGACTTGAGTTCGTTTACTCATCAGTGTTGATTTATGTATTTTGCATCTTTATTTTGACCATTCCAGCTGTTTCGGTGAATTCACTATAGTAAACTGCATTATAAAATTGACAAGACCAATCCTTCTTTATATCCACTTAGTTTTGTCTCCATATACAGTTAGGGACTTAAGTCTTCATACATACCCAAAATTTCATATTTTCGTCAATTAAAGAGTACCAGGAAAAAAATGTTTAAATCAACAAATTCAGTTCTGTTTTAATTACTATACGAAAACAAAATTTTTCATTCAACTTTTAAAATAAGGAAAAAAACAATAGAAAACAAATAAGAAGAGAGGACAAAAGTGTTCATACATAGCAAAACACATCTTAGTATTTAATAAAAATATAATTTTTAAGTTAATTTTTTTTTTAATTAATATTTTGTTGGTCCACCGTTAGCGTCAATTACGGCCTGCAGACGTCTTGGCATTGATGCAACAAGATTTTCGGTCACATCAGGTGTAATCTCGGTCCAGCACTTTTGTAAAGCGTCTTTTAGCTTTTGTTTGTTGGGAACATCAACATGAGCAATTTTTCGTTTTAAAACATCCCAAACGTGCTCAATAGGATTCAGGTCCGGCGATTGAGGAGGGGATTTTAATTGCCTTGGTGCATAATATAGCAGCCAATCTCTGACAATGATCGCGGTATGCTTGGGATCGTTGTCCTGTTGGAAGATCCAACTCTGACCAAGACCCAACATATCCACCGATGGCTGCAAATTATGTTCTAAAAGTTGCTTATAGTAGTATCGATCCATAAGACCATCTATAAACACTAGCCGGCCAACTCCAGATGCTGCGTTCTTTTTACGCCAAACCTTTCCTCGTCCATCATTTCCAAACAAGTTAAACTTACTTTCATCAGTAAATAAAACTCGTTTCCAAAAATCTATGTCTTTATTTAAATGTGTTTTTGCAAATTCGAGCCGAAGTCTTCGATTATTTTCAGATATCAAGGGCTTTCTGCGGGGAATTCGGCTTGCATACCCTTGATCACGTATTGCCCTTTGAATAGTCTTTGGATGTACTTTTTTATCCGTAGATTTTGCGATTCTTTCCGCCAATTTAGGCGCTGAAATTCTAGGATTTTTGTCCACTTCTCTTAAAATAAGACTGACATCTCGCCTGGAGAGTTTCTTTGGGCGCCCTGATCTTGGCTTGTTTTCTACAGAGCCAGTACTTTTGAACTTTTTTATAATGCACTGAACCGTAGCAAAAGGTTTGTTAAAAAGTTTACTGATTGCGCGGTAAGATTTTCCTTTTTTGTGCTCTTGAATAATAAGATTTTTTACATCGATACTAACTTCTTTACGCGTGCCCATCTTGTTAATTTGAAACAACTTATTTGACTGATAAACTGCTAAAACGTAATTCAGCAGCCACGTAGACTACATGAATTCCAAAAAACTAACGGCATTTGAACTGCAACTATTTTTAAATTATAATCAAAGCAAAAGAGAATATAGTGTATGAACACTTTTGTCTCTCTTTATTTTAGGTTTTTTTTTCATATATAGCGTTATTTTTAAAGAAAATAAAATTTTTTCCTTTGGAAGAGTAATTAATATGGAATGGAATTTTTTGGCTTACAAATTTTTTTTCTGGTACTCTTTGATTAGCGAATATGTGAAATTATGGGGATGTATGAAGACTTAAGTCCCTAACTGTATTTTATGATGACAATATGATCTTGGTGTTGTAAATGTAAAACAGTGACTAGTTTTCATAAAAAGGTTTGTAAAATTATATTTTTAAATATGAAAATAATATCACACCAACTTTACGATTACGATATAAGCAAAAATTTATTGAAAAGCTGTTTTTAAATAAATGGCGACTAGTATCCGCTTGTACTACGACTTTCTATAAACTCTTAAATATGTATGTACATATGTACTTTTCCGTGGGAAAATGGTATGTGAATTGTATTCTTGGTTTTGTTTACTGTTTAAAATGCAATTTTAAAAAAATCCTGTGGTCAAATCTGTATTTTTTCACTTCCAATAAAATCGAAATCGGTTAATTTATGCATTGATTTAGCAAAATTTTTTCTTTGCTTTCGCTGCAAAATCTTAAAAAGAAACTCTAGAAATCTTGCATTGAGTACAAGTTCACTCAGTTGTACATTCTCGGAAAACGTGGTAAAGGAACTGCAATCCTGATATTCAAATAATTTGCAAGACTCCTTTTCATAGAGAAGGATATCCTTGAATTCAGGCCGATTTTCTGGCCATGCATAAACGAGTTTTTTTTAGGGGCTCACAACGTGTCGTAATGTCGTAAAATTATATAGTTTCAAAAAAGTTGTGCTATTTTAACTTTTCCTTCTCTTCATGTAACAATAACAACTAAACAAAAAACTGCAAGAAACTTAAAAATTTTATGTAATGAATACCCTAAACATTATTTCTTTTCAATTTATTCAACATGGCGAATATGCATTGTGTAAATAATCGTATTTGTATTCTATGTCAAAATCCTTTTCTTCAAAATTATCATATGTGCTAATCAGCCCTATTGCTGAATCCATCGTCGCTTGATTGGCGGAGAATTTAGCTACGTACGAATACATTTAAAGCACATTCGGTTAATCGGTGATGGTTCTTTCGTTGATGTCACGAAAATTCGGCCTACGATGGATTCAATGTCGCCTCGAACATTTGTTTCCTTATTTTAATATGTATTTAACCGCTCCCGAAACTTTTAATGTTATCGTGTTTGATGTTTTTGTTATCGACGTTATTTTTATCGATAATATCAATAATTTTACTATCGATATTATATTTCATTGTTATGGATTTTATTGTTATGGATTTAATTATATCGTTATCGATATAATTGGTGTCGATATTCTTATCGATTTTAGTGATGTCGATATTATTTTTAACGTTATTATTGTTATCGATATTATTGTAATCCATATCATTGTTATCGATTTTATTGTTGTCGATGTTATTGTTATCCTTATTATTTTTTATATCGACATTGTTGCTTCGGATACTACTGTTAATTTATCGATATTATTATAACTGGTATCGATATTATTATTATCGATTTTAGTGTTGTCGATATTGTTTTTATCGTTATTATTGCTATCGATATTATTGTTGTCGATGTTGTATTATATTATTGCTTCGGATACAACTGTTATTTTATCGATATTATTATCGGTTTGGTATTATCGTTATCTATACATTAATACTCTTATCGATGCCGAAATGGATCGAATCCTTACGTCGTTAACGTTATTACGTTACCTTTATCGGTATTTTTATTTTGTATTTTTTTTTAAATATTTTTTTTGCCGGACCTACAAAAAGACATTTGTAAAAAACTGACTACACTCCGTTGCAAACTGAAAATGCACCATATATTGATAAATTTTCTCAAATTTATTTTTCTTATGCATATTTAATTTCCGCTAATTTTCAAAACTCACATTTTAAACATAGTGCAAAATTTGTAATATTTTCGAGAATGCAGTTTTGTAGTCCACTAAATTAAATTTGAGTAAAGTGCAAAATTCTAGTAACTAGAAATTATCATTAATTCTTGAGAATCTTTCTGGCTCAAAAAGTCGCTATATAAAAATTAATTTTCTTTAATCGGAAATTTAATTAAATAAAAGTAAATTAGGGTAATTTGCAACGCAGTAAGTATCTCTTCTATTTCCATTTCCCTTTTCAATCTACCTGATTTACCAAAAAAATTTGAGTAGCAGGATTTATGGATGTTAAAGAATTTAGCTGTTCGGCTCTCTACACATCTCTTCCAAAAGCCTCATCACCGATCCCGGCGGAGGCGAAACATATACAAGTCATTCATACAGGATATATTGGATCTTGGGCAAAAAATCGTTGTTTTTTTTTTAGTTAAATTATGAAAGCTGCTTATAATATAAAACATCATTAAAACTTCCTATAATTGCCATCCTTCGCTAACTGTCTGTTGTCTGTTGCCAATTGCCAATTGTCCATCGGCCATTATTTCCAACCATTTGCTTGCTGTCAACTTCGTCGTCCATTTTGGCCACTAATGGTGATGGTGGTGGTGTTTTCTAGGCATTAGTTCGACTGTTGTTGTTGTTGTTGTTGTTGTTGTTGTTGTTGTTGTTGTTGTTGTTAGTGGTTAAATTAACTTTTGCAATTCGCGTGTCATTGCTGACAACAGGAGGGTATAAACAACCACGCCAAATAGCAACGTGCAACAATTGAGAGCGTTCAACTGGCGACGACTGACATCCAGTCAACCGAAGGACTGCTTAGACAGACAGACTGACAGACAGACACACACTGCACAAATATAACAGCAATCTGACGCGCATACACATACACATTCATAGCTGTGCATTAAAAATAAAAACAAAACAAAATAGTAGGAGAGACGGGCAGACGACAAATCAACTATAACCGCCTGGCGGCAGTGGACAGCAGCGAAGTACGTCTCCGTCAGTCAAGCAACAAGATATTCTTATATGTATGTATCTATTTATGTTTAAGGTCTGAGAGAGGGGCCTGTCGTAACGTCGTCGAGCAGATAAGATATGTATGTACGTACATTTTTCAATGCCAAGCGCAAGGAGGTAATACTAAACCAAAGCCGATTCGCCGTACATCCATGCCCTTCAATTGCACACCCACACACACACATACATACTGCACTTATCCAACTAAGAAGATGTATATTTATTATGCTATGTATGTATGTTTGTATGGGTATTGTGGGTAGATGAGCATTTCCATCAGCCATTCCCAGTTGTCCGTCCTCCATCGCCTACTACATATTTCAAACTTGGCGCAAAGGCTTCGAAAGCCAACTAAAATTGCACTTATATTTAGTTACTGTTTTTTCACTTCTCTTTCATCATTCTTTTTTCCCCTGTTTCGCTATAGCGAAATGGAAATGAAATACAAATATAGTTTTCATTTATTATTTTTCACTTTTTCTTACTCTTCTGACATAGTGAGTGGTTCTATGTGGAAGAAGTAGAGGAGTAATTACCGGCCTCCGATTCACAAATGAAACTGCACTTATTTGTCCGTTTATTGTTTTTATTTTACTATTTTACTACTGTTCGTTGGTCCTTCATTTGTTTCTGTGTGTGTGTGTGTGTTTGCTGTGTGCCTCTGAAATATCGCTTTTTCCGTCCTTACTGCTGCACAGCATTGAGTTGGATTCTAGTGAAATTTTAGTACACGTTGAACGTTTTCTTTTTTTTTTGTTTGAGCTCCTCATCCTCTCGGTGGTTGCTGGTTTTCGTTTTCGTTTTCATAGTTCCTGTTGCAATTAAAAGTCGTTGACTCTTACTCCATTTACTTTTATCTTCCAATGGTTGCAATATTCTCACAATCAGAAATTACTTTCAAAGCGAAATTAAAAGAGCAGCCAATAATAGTAGAACGAAATGCATAGCAGTTGTAGACAAAGTTACGATTCTGGGGGTGGTAGTATTCGATTTTTCAATTAAAAGCGAAAATTTTGCACAGGAGATACATTGTACGTTTGAGTGGTGGTGCAAAGTAGTTTTGTCTGAGTTGCATGAAATCGAAAATGCGGAGGTTGGAAACCGCAGTGGTGTTTGGTAGGTGTTCCATGAATTTTGTATGCGTGCAATTTATTTGGATGTAGGACTTGATGAAAAAGAAAAGTTGTTTAAACTTTGACCAAATAATGCCAATTTAATTTTCTTGTAATTAGAATCCTTTATTTGTTTTACTTGGCTTTTTCTGCGAATTGACATCTAATAGAGAGGATTTTAATTATTAGGACTCCATCATTAGTTGTGATTAGAAGAGAAAAAAGGAAAAAGTTAATCAATAATTATCATAGTAAGATAAAAATTTTTCGAGTAAACTATAACTATTATTCAAAGACTTATATTATAAAAGTCTCCTCATAATAATTATGAGTAAGATAAATTTGTTAAGTCTTCAAAAATTTTGAAGTATTGATGTTGAGGGCCTAATTCGGGACTAGCACCATTACGGGACCAGTTTGGGATCAGTTCAGGACTAGTATTTAACTCTGGCTGTGCATACAGCCGTTTTTAGTTTCAGTCATGCTGTTACCTGAAAAAAAAAAACAATAAAAAATAAGTTCGCGGAGTCCTGAACTAGTTTCCATACAACAGTTTTTTTTTACTCATAATTATTATGCAAAAGTCTCAAATATTAGTTATCGATAACTTAAAACGTATGTCCCGTTCATAATTATTATAAAAAAAATTTTATAATTATCAAAATCAGGATGCCCTTTTTGAAACTCAAACATCGGTCGCTGCGTTGCTTTCCATTTTTCCCCCTTTTTATTTTTAATGCCCAGAAAGTTTCGACATTTTAACAGGTAAAGTGCAGGATCATAATTAATATATTCAAATATATTATTTAATTTTTTAAATATTTCATGCATCATTTAAAAAAAAAAAAAAAAAAAATTGCGAAAATTATTTTTTTGCGAAAATTATTTATATTGTCGCCCACTCTAGCCATGCCACTTAAATTTAAATTTAAAATGTGTAAACAAAAATATTGAACTAACAAAATATTTTTTTCTTTTTTCAGGTAATGAATGCATGAACGTATAAAAGGTGGTAAGCTTTAGAAAAAATATAACAATACAAATATTAATTTTTTTGGCCTAATTTATTAAGTATTTGAGCTCAATGCCAGTTTTTTATTTGGAAAGTTTTGGAAAAAACAAACCAAGGGTGTCAAAGCAAAGAGATCACAACATCTCCTCGTCAAATTCCCTTCTATGTAGACTCTGCCCGGATTCAAACTCACAACCTCAGACTTCCCAGGCAAATAGACAGCCAATATTCCAAGCGGGCTTGTAAACTGCTGTTGATTATTTTATAGTTTTTAAATTGGCACTATTTCTGATAAAGATCATGATTATGTTCCTTTTTTTTATCAAGAGGCAAACAATTGAAGAGTGCATACTATACACTCAAGAGTGATTGATGGCCGGGACAAAAAACTTGTCTAATGAGAAATAGTCAATTAAGTAAGAAATATTGATTCGAGAGTCAGGTCCTTCTCTGGCATAACACAAAATATTTTCTATCCTACGATACTATGCAGTCTGATAAATACATAAATACTGTACATTCTTAATATGACCGAAATTGGATCAAAGCGGGCGTGACAGTACCCACCGCTGCAATTGTTTTACCAAATCGTACCAAATTTGGTAAAGAATTCGTTAATCAAATTTTGAAATCTATAAAAATTATGTGATTGGGAACGATTTTTCGTCAGCCCTTATCAAAATTGGCAGGGAGACAAACCGGTTTCGGCGTTGTGTCATCTTCAGTGTCATGTTTCGTTCTTTTATATAAAATGGTTCAGAATGCACTCAAACATCATGGGAATTCGAAAAAGGTTACGTCCACCTGCCATATAGCGGAAATTTCCATTTTCTATTGCATTATTTTAATGACTAATGCAGTATAATTTGAAATAAAGAAATTAGCAAAATTAAAAATTTCGGAAACCAGGCGGGGCACTGTTCACATGGCTTGCTTTACTTCACTTTCTGGGTATATAAAGTTCAGCTAAGCCGAAACTTAGTCACTTCTTATTTTCTTGAAAGCCTACCGTTATGTATGCTTTTGTGTTAATTGCCGCCTTTTTTGCTTTTTCATTTTTTGTTTTAGAAGATTCTGCCCTTCGTTATTTTTGTTATACCTTCCTTTAAATAAGCTTTGCAACTGTTTAAAGATTCGTTTTTACCGTCTTTTTATTGCATGTAATGGGAATGAAAATCCTAATGTACAAAAAAGGTACTCAAAAGGGTAAAATAAAAGTATTTGAGTTTATTTTATTAAAAGAGGAATTAGTTTCATTACACAAAAAATTTGAACTGTGATTGATTGGTTGATTCATTTACTTCACCTTGCGAAAGGGCTTGCTCAAAAGCTCACTATTTATAGACATGGTGCCTTTGATTTTTTTATTTATTTTATTTCAGCCTACAAAAAAGTATCTTACTGACTAATTATAGTTAATTGAATACAGTAAAAATATTAAGTTTAAATTTTACAATATTAACATTGAAATCAATAATGACACTATAAACATTGCATAATTGAACACATCGTGCCAGAGGTTCTTTCAACGAGTAATTAGTTTTTTAAATTGGATGACCAAATATGCGACTGTTTCTTAGCCAACGAGAAGGAAAATGAGTTTAAAATAACTTAGCCAGCTCATAATAAACGAAAATTAACGAGAAGTAGATTTTTCTATCATGCGACGACTGCACTAACAATTTACGTCTACCTCAATAGTGGAGAAGATCGTTAGGCCAATGCATTTTCTACATGGCGAACCTGGTAAAGACTTTCTGTACTTTTTTTTTTTGGTTTTTATGGCATGCACCTCATATGTAGTAAGGGTTCCCTATCAACGAACAGTATTCGAGGCAACTTCTTACTAAGGCAACATAAAGGAACTTTAAGGTCTGAGGGTCTGATTTTGAAACAAAGTCAATCGGTTTGAAGAAAGAATAACTTGGAGTCAAAAACAACTACTAGATCTTTCAGTTCATGGAAGCGATTGAGAAAAGCAAGAAGAGAAAGTTTATAGTTGAACATTGAAGAAGTTGATTTCCTGCTGAATGTTACCACCCACCAGTTACTGACTTTGAGATGTAAGTGCAATTTGTTACTGTCGATGAGTTGTGTGCCTCTAAGAGTAGTGGTATGTCTTCTGCAAACAGTATTATAATAGGTTTGCCAAATAAATTTTAATTTTAAAAACTTTCAAAATTTATTGAAACAATTTAAAAATGCTTCGAGTTATTTGCTTTAAAAATATTAATTTATGAAAATTTGTCATGAGCGGAAGCTGAAGAGTGATAGTTTTTAGTAGCTAATATTTTTTTAGAGCAAAAAGAAATGGCAATTAAAAAAACTTATTCCTCTAGTAGTAGCGGTCTGTTAATTGAACGACATAAATATTATATCAATTGAATTATTTCATAAAGATTTATTTTAACTTGTGCTAGTACGAATCAAATAGAAATCCATTTGTGAAGCCAAACAATTTCCTTTATTATATATCGAAGAATGTGGTCACTGTACATACGAGTACTGTATAATCTCAAATTCTGACTATTTATTTTTCTTAATTGAATAAATTTGTTTTTTGTATAAAAATTCGTTTATAGTTCATTCTACACCAAACATCGGTTAAATCAAAGCTTGCTTTATATGGCCGCATTTACGGAGGAGCATCAGGAAACAAATTGCCAAAAACCAACGGAAATTTGTAGCCACTGGAAACTTACACTTTGTTATACTAAAATTCAATGGGCTATAAAATTGCACACCTTAATTTGACTTAAAAATTAGAATTAAATATTTTAAAATCGTATGTAAACTTTGTTGAATTTTTTCCCACATTTGAACAAAGTTTGAAACTTGGATTTAACCGGTGAACAATATTTTTATAAAAAAAAAAAAAATAATTAAAATAAAATAAAGAAAAATATATGGTCAAAATTTGTAAAACATGCTATCGTTATGTCGTGTACTGTATATACACCTTTTCGAGTTGAGTAATTTGCATTAAGCCTGCGCTTGTTTTTTGGTTGTTTTTGTTCGTAGTCATAATTTTACTACTACTCTACTAATTTTGTTGTTTCTGTGCACCTTTGCAAAAGCTAATAAGACGCTCGTTATCAAAGCAGTTGACTATGAAATATGACGTTTTACGTTTTGTCTTTGCTCGCTCAAACCTACCGACAAAACGCACATTTCTGCCAAAAAACGTACATGGTATTGTACAGTATATATAATTTAATTAGTGTAAGCTTCATTCACACACACTGCACAAATAATGCACCACTGGTTGGTTTGGTGTAGTAAATATTCACCAATCTGCTACAGAGCAATTAAATTCGTGGCTGCTTTTGATGACGTTCAACATTTAAACAACTAGTATGCTTGGTTTTTTTGCCAATTAGGTAGATCAACATGCCAGTGCGAATAAATATTTGTTGTTGCTATACGAAGGTATGTACATTGCTCTTATCATATTACACACATCAACATACAGATCCATATGTACATGTAGATATTATTGTACATAGTGGATGACAAACAAGGTCCCTATAGAGTTTGTTTGACCAAAGTTTAGGATGTTGATCCAAACGAGTATTATTTGGATTGTACATTTGAATCATTAAATTTTTTTTTTGTGTGATGTAATCTGAAAAGTAAAGGAGAAAACTGATTTGGAGCGAAGCTAAAACAAAAAAAAATAAAAAAATTTCAATTGGAAAATTTGATTGCAATACAGTTGAAGACTAGTATAATCTCATTCGTGTGTAGGTATGTAGATACATAGAGACAATAGCCAAGGAGGGTTAAATTGGTGCTGTAATTTGTGAATGTAAATATGAAACCTTATACACTACCTATCTCTATCGGCTAATTGACGACAAGTTGCCATACTGGTACGATCTCGCAAGTGCCTGTCCTGCATCCCGTGTTGTAATTGGTCTTCCTACATAGTGGCTGTTATTTTTAACAATCGGTGATTTGCCTCCAAAGCAGGACTTTAGCAGCGCTGATATTAATATTTTTAACAGGACTTTTGTGAGTTCTTCGTTTCATATTGTTATTTGTACCAATAAGTTTTTGTATACCCAAATAACAGAATTTGTAACAAGAAATAAAAATAGAGTGACTCACCTGGACGTCATAAAATTATGATGACTTCGCCACACAGACTACACACCGACATCTCATGGTCAACTCTAATCCATTGCTCAATATACACCGCCCATAGAAGATAAGTCTTCATCAATTCAAACCCAAGGACACACCTATCCTTTTCAATTTCCGATTAATCACCAAATTCTTTAACGTAAATCCGTACTTAAGATACTAAGCGTAAGGCCTCGAGGGTTCTGCTTTATTTCACGATTAGCTTGTGAAATCTTGCACTCCTTTAAGTAAATTTTTAAAAATAAATAAAATCAATCAATTATTTGTTTTTAAATGTCTACATATTTGTAAAATTTGTTCCATATTTATTATATGTTATTTGTTCAAATATCGTAAATTAGATGTTTACGTGTGCATCGAATGCGTGACTGAGCAACGGCGCCCTCTGATATGCCGTCTTTTTCTTGCTATTCGATTTTTTGGTTACAGAAAACTCTCATATCATACAAAATTTACTTCAAATGCTTAAATCGAAAATGCAAATCAGTCATCTTTATTTTTTTTTTAATAATTTTTTTATAAAGGTTTGTGGAATTACGTATGCATCTAAATATACACCTGTAATCACAAAAATATTTGTACCACTAATTTAGGAATTATTAAAACCTAAACTCATATTTATTTCTTTAAGAAAATTTGTAGCAATGGCAACGTAATTTTTCCAGCCACAGAAATAATGAAAAATATTTCCTGTGATTTTTCTTGAGAGCTGGAAATTAGGCTTTATCATTAAACATATATGTAGATATAAATTTCATACTTGGTACAAAACTTTCGCGGAAGTGCCTGAAAAGTTTCTAAAAATTCAGATTAGAAAGCTTAAATTTTTTATGTATTTGGCTGGTTGGAGAATAGGTCGTAAAGTCTATTTAATGCTTGAAAGAGGGTTGCTATCTTTTTGAAAGTCAAATTTAATTAAAATATACACATGTTATATAAAATATAAAAATATGGGTGTCGTTTTTTAAACCAGGCTCATATCTAACTTTTATGAGCGTTGCCACATATTTGAAAAGTCGAATTTTATTAAATCATCATAGTTACATAAGTTATATAATAGGTAGTAAAATATGGGTGCCAAACCATTTATTTCGGTAAGAGAAAATATATAGGTATATTTTGAAGAAAGTTTCCACCTTTTTTAAAACTCAAATGGTTACATTTGGAAAGGGCAATTAATGAATAAGTATAGGCAGGACAACATCTGCCAGGTTTTCTTATATCTTAAATAGAAAAAGGCCCTGTTTGTAGCTGTTCGTAGTTTATGTTACCGAGTTAATGGATTCCGACTACCGACTACCGACCCGATTGAGCCCAAATTTATAGCATTTGTTTGCAAAGGTGTCTATTATTGTGCCAAAAAAAAATCCGATAGATGGAGCTGTTGTCGAGATATTTCTAAAACTGTATTTACAGTCTGATTTGAGTCACAGAAATATAAAAGTTTTAGTTGAAATTTGGACACATAGGTGGCGCTGAAACCGAGATATCGTTAAAACCTTTATTTACAGTCCGATTTATTTTAAGTTCATAATATTATTAGCTACATAAAAGAAAATATCTCTAAAACGCATATTTGCAGTTCAATTTGATTAAATTTCATAAAAAATCATGATTTCTTCCTTATAATTAGATTTGAATTGTGCTCAGCATATTTAATCGTTATTTTGTGACTTATTTTTTTCTAACGAAATTTGATGTATATTTTGTGATTCATAATTTTTTGGATAAAAAATGATACGAGGGCAATTTGAAAAGTCCGTGCAAAAATAGGGTAACCAAAATTTATTTGGCAAATTTCATTTTAGCTTTCAACATAGTCACTTTTTAGCTTGATACACTTAGTCCAACGATGTTCCAAATTGTTGATGCCTTCCAAAAAGTAGGCTGCGTCAAAGTTTCGAAAATTGACCTCAGTTTCCAATTCAGCTTCCTCATTTAATAAAAATCCCTTACCACCGAACCAATTATTCAAGTTTGGAAACAGTTAATAGCCGCAGGGAGCCAAATCTGGCGAAAACGGAAAATGAGGAAGCAATTCGTAGCCTAAATCATTCAGTTTGGCCATTACTTTCAAGTTTTCATTCGTTGACGTTTTTAGTCCATTGTGAGCAAAGGCGGCACCCATTTTGCGTATAGCTTCTTCATACCCAACTTTTCGTGCTAGACGTTGTGCACATGTTCTGTTGAGATCTTCACCATGTCAGCTATCTCGCTCACTTTCACTCTTCGATCGCTCAAAACGATATCTTGGTTTTTTTTGTGTTTCTTCAGTGAGAGCGTCTTTTGGCCTTCCAGAACGTTCAGCATCATCGGTGCTCGTACGACCACAACGAAAATCTTCTATCCACTTGTAAATCATTCTAATTGATGGTGAAGAGTCCGGAGAATGTGTATCAAACTTCGCTTTTATTTCTGCAGGCGTTTTCTTGCGTAAACAAATAATATTTGATGATAATACGAAATTTATTTTTTCCATTTTTCACAAAACTGAAAAGTTCTTTGCTTCGAATGGCTGCAAAAAAAAAAAATAATTGGCAGGTCTTCTTGAAACTTCGCCTTTAATAGTTTGAAGGTTGGTACTCTAATATGGTATTTTTGTTTTATTGGAGACGCCTGATAAATTTTGCACGGATTTTTAAAATTACCCTCGTAGATTAAAATTTTCCGATCACATTTGATCGTTATAATTAGATTAAAATGTTTTCTTTATTTTAACGGACACTGAAACCTCTGAAGAAACTCCCTGCTCTCCTCAGTTAATTAGTTAACTTTTTTTTCTTGTAGACAGAGTAAATACTTTGCTTTCTTTCTATTATCCCATACCACTTGGCGTGGGTGTGTGTGTTCTGTTGTATTTTTTTTTTAGTGTATTCTTCCTCTGATAAATAAAGTAAATTTACTTTTATACTTTTGCTAATGCAACTGCCTGATAAGATTTAATTTTTCGCGAACCAGCCGAAAGCTTATTCAGTATTTTATAGCAGAATATTTTCTTATACGAATATTTGCGAAAATTTCGCCACACCTTATTTAATGTGTGCCCTTATTTATTTTCGCCTTGTTGGTGCGCACAATTTTCGCAATAATTTTCTTTTATCATTTTAATTGTTTTTCAATTTTCTGCACCCACTTATACAGATAAACATGAACATACACATACATGTATGCACATACATACTTATACATAGATGTCATGTCCCTGTCGGGAATAGAACTACTTTAAAAGCAATTCAAGTGTTTGGAATTCTTTATTTGGCAATGCCCTTGCAGCCAGTCAATTATCTGACTCTGCATTTGATTTCAACTAATTTTAAACGTGTTTGATTGAAATAACATCAAAGTTAGTTTTGGTCCAGCTGCAATTAAATTTTCTTATTTCCAACTATTTGAAAAGCCGTTTTGTTCTAACTGTTTTAAATCTTTATTTCCATTCAGTATACAAATTAAAAATAATTACACCACTATTTCGAGCATCAATTCTCAAAAGTGTTCAGGGTTTACAGTAGTTTCAGGCGTTATAATTGGTCATAATTTATAGGTATGATATTTCTTCGCAATGTTTACATTTTACAAAAGGTTTTTTTCGATGAACGCACTAACTGGATGGGTCGGGAATACGCAGGAAAAACTAAATAAAGGGAAGGAAATTAAAAAAATATGGAATTTGCTTCACCGAATGGATGATTTGACTCATTTTTGAAATATATAGATTAATTGCTTCATTTTTCGTTCTTTACGGCGTTTGCACTAAATTGCTTTGAGCTCGGTCCGATATTGTTCTGCACTGCTCTATACTTTCAGAGCAATCATAGAACAGACCTAAGAGTATACACAAAAGTATAGAGAAAATTTTTTAGCCAAGTAAATTATCGGTTAAAACAATGTGAATCCGCTGAGAATAAATATACTTATTTGAGTTATTTTGAATTAGTTTATTGTATTGTAGACCTACTTCAAGGACCCTCAACATATTATCAAAACTTTCTGCTAATTTTATGGTCTCAATTGTATGCGAAATTTGTATAAAACATTAGAAGAATTATCGATTACCTCCTTGCTGTATTCACGTGCACCAGAACTAATTACGAATTAAGTTCGAAACAGCTGTTTGTCACTAGAGTCTGGAACGCCTTGGAAAATTTAAAAATTTAGCTACTGTGAGCGTCAAAAATAAGTAAACAGCAATTCAATCAATATTAAAGTGTTTATTACAACGTAGTCTTTAATACAACAATAAAAGGTTTTAGTATAGAATTCAAGGCTTATATTATAAGAGTTTAACTTAGTATAAATAATAAAAAAAAACTAAACACAGCCAAAAATAATTCCCTTAAATTAAAAATACTCCCTTTTATCGCGTCAAAAAAAAGTAAACAGAGTTCAGTAAAGTTAAAATCTATGTACATAAATTAAATTAAAATTCATTTTAGTATTTTGTTTGCTTTCCCTTTGACTTCAGGACCTCACTTAACCTTCTAGGCATGGATCCTGCAAGATTTTTTGTAATGTCCGGAGAGATTTTGCTCCATTCTTCAATCAAAACCTTTTTTTAGGTCGTCCTTGCTTGAAATATTCCTCTGCCTGATTTTTCGGTCAAGGTGCTCAAACAGATGCTCGATAGGATTAAGGTCTGGGGACTGTGGAGGGTGATCCAGAGTTTTTGGTGTTCGATATAACAGCCCCTCACTAACAATTTCGGACTTGTGTTTAGGATCGTTGTCCTGTTGAAAGATCAAATTTTCTGATAGTCTTAATTTTTCAATGCTTGGAGCAACGTTATTTTTCAAAATATTTAAATAATCGAATTTGTTCATCGTGGACTCAATGAAAACCAAATTCCCAACACCAGATGCTGCCATACAGCCCCAGACCATAACCGATCCTCCACCGTGCTTTACGGTGTTGGTAACACACTTATCATCAAAGGCTTTATTTTTGGATCGAAAAATTTGAGGAAGTTTTTTCTATCCAAATATTTCGAATTTGCTTTCATCTGTATACAAAATGTTTTCCCAGAAGTTTGCAGCCTGATTTATATACTTTTTTGCAAATTCCATGCGCTTCTGTTGATTCACCTTTGATATATAGGGCTTTTTACGTGGTATTCGTCCATGCAAACCGCTTCTGTGCAATGTTCTCCTGATTGTACTGGCACTTACGAGCTTACCCGATATCTCCGCTATATCCTTGATATTTGAATAGCACTTGAAACTGGATTTGTTTTTACTTTTCGTACTATTGATCGCGCTTCAGAGTCAGTAAGGCGCTTTGGTCGGCCCGGCCGTGGCAAATTTTCAACAGTCTGATGTTTTCCATGTTTATCAATAATTTTTTTTATTGTGCAATGGTGTCTTCCAACTATTTCTCCGATTTCGCGCAAATATTTACCTTTTTTATGTAAATCTAATATAATTTTTCGCGTTTCAGTGGTTGTTTGTTTACCCATTGCAAAATTTGATGTTTTAGCGACTTATGTAAAAAAATTAAGTGAAATAAAGAAAGCTTAAAAGATCGCAAAAAGTCTAAAAAAAACACTTTTAAAAAAATGAGAAAAATGACAAAAATAGGCATAATACTGGCTGCAAGTTAGATCAACATAATTAATTTAACATGCATTTGTTTCAAAGCAGTTGACTTCCAACTATTTTCTGAATTCGTAAATTTTTTTAGATTACCCGTTTTTTCCGACAGGGGTGCACGAGCCAGCCTGTGTGCGTGCGAGAGTGCTGTACGTGTGCTCTAGTTTTCTGCGCAGTTTTTAGTCAAACCGTTCTCGGTCTATCGAATGCAGTGTGGGTGGGTGGGTGTGTTGCTGTTGCTCAAAATTTACAATCAACGCAATATTCTTGTTTCTTCTTGCATTTCCAGCACTTTGCACTACTTTTACAGAGCTCTGACAGCTTGAATTGTCGGCTGTTATTTTCTCGCTATGGCCACAGTTTATTACGTACGATTATTTGGAAAGTACGGAAATTAAAATGGAATTAATTTTCACCATTTCCCCTACAACTGAGCTGGAGTGGTGACGTGTAGAACACACTTAGAACGCCAAGTTTAGAAGTGATGTAATATGATTGCAGTGTGTACCTTAATTGGAGCAGTAGAGTGTGTGAAATACTTATGGGGCGACAGAAGATGGAGTATGAGGTAATGACAGTGCAAAATCCACCACAGTTCACACTTCTAGCCGCTATTGATTCTCATCGGTGGGTTTCAAAAAAAAAAAAAAAAAAATTTCCGATAGTCATTTGTTGAGTGAACCTTTTCACATTTTTCTCTTTTCCACACACCGTTGCGTTCATACATCTGGCATTTCTTTCTTCCAACTTCAAAACTACACCGCTTTATTTATTTACCTTTGACTAATATTGTCAACCTAATTGGTTGCTGGCTTAATGTCGTAAATGCAAATATATTTAGCTCATAAGTTAATTAAAACGCAAACAAGATGTGTAAACACAAGTGCAAGTTGTAGAACGCGTCGTTTTTGAGATGGATGCTTTATATGTAAAATCATTTTTACATTCATATGTAATGCTCATTTCTACCCAGATCATAGAAATGAACAGCAAATTTGAAAAGTAAAAAAAAATTTAGTAACACTAGCATAAATATTTTTCTTTGAATTTTGTAAATATACTGAACGCAAATACAGTGAAACATCCATAATTCGAATCATCATTATCCACAGAAGAAGTTTCACTTATGAAGAGTTCGAGTTTTAGAATTTTTTGTAATGTTAAAACAGCTATACATTTATTTACCTAATGAAGTACTACGTACAAGTAACAGTGAATTTAAATATTCCGAAATAGTTCAGTAAATGAAAATCTGCTTTTTTTTTGGATAAAGATTTATAAGCGAAAACCGTAATGCTTATGATATTTATTAAAAAAAAAAAAAAAAAAAAAAAAAAAACATCATTTAATCCTTATGTTTATTTTTATTTTTGCGATGTAAAATAATTTTGAATTAAAATTTTTCCGATCATATTTGTTCGATATTTCGTTAGTTTTATTTTTTCGATAACAATTAATCGTTATTCTTGGCTCTGGCATTTTTCATCATTATAAACGCAAATAAATTTGCCGGGGTTGATCACAATATTATTTTGGATCGAAAAAAAACATCACTAAATATTGATCAACTATGATCGGATAAATTTAAATCTAAATAAAAACGATTATTTGTGATAGGAAAAGTTCAAATTCAAAAAAAAAATATCGATAAAATTTGATCGAAAAAAATAAAAGTTCGAAATGTCGATCAAATGTGATCAAAAAAAAAAAATCGCTATACAGGTTCCAATTATTATGTTTGACGCCTTGGTGGAGAAGAGGGCTGTTACATTTTCACGCTGAAAAAACTAGATTAACATAAAAGGTATTTTTTTTAAGTGAGTTAACACCAATTCAAAAAGTTAAATTATTATTATTTTTGGCCTCATATGTTAGAAACGACTGTAATTTATTAAGCTCGAAGCCAGGTTATATTAGGGAGTAATATGAGAAAACAACGATTTTTCAAAGTGGTAGAAGTGGTAGCTGCTATTTTGAAGATCACCACATCTCCTCAGCCATAAAGTAGAAGTTTTTAAAAAATTAAATTTAATTCAATTAACGTTTTAAATAACAATTTTTATGAACTCAAGTCCATTTTTAATCGGAAAAATTATAGAAATTAACAAGTTAAATAGAATATTGCAATATTGACACCCATATTCAGTATTAAGTTTAACTTAAGATTTAAGAACATATTTCGAAAACAGTAGGGTTACCAACTGTTAGTTCAATACATTTTTGGTTTGAATGAAATTAGGGCGATATTTCAATTCTGCTGTAAAACGATATAGGTTTATAGAAAATATGTTTGCAGAGGGTTGCCACCTGTTTTAAGCCGTTAATCCAATTAAGTTAAAAGGCTTACTGAAAGACTCGAAATATAAAAATTGAAACGAAAGTCATTTAAGAAAACATTTCGCAAACAATTTGAGGAGGTTTGCCACCTGTTGGAAAAGTTAAATACATTGTTTTTAAAAAAAAATAAAATTAAGGAAATATTTCAATTCTTGTGTGTAACAAGGGAAGTTTATATAGAAGATATTTTTGTAGAGGGTTATTACCTGTTTTAACAAGTTAATTAAATTTAGTTAAAATGCTAACTGAAATCTATATTGATGCCAAGTAAACAGTTTTAAGAAGCTCGAGAATATTGCCACCTATTGGAAAAATAAAATTCAATTGAATCAACATTGTTAACGAATTATTACAGAACGCGTGCAGAAAAAATTTGAAAAAATATTTTTGGTTAGGGTGATCATCTGTTTAAAAAATTTGATACAAATTAATTAGAAAGTTAAATTAAAAATTGCAATGCTGGTATGAGGCGAAAGAGTTTAGCAAAACTTAGTTACGAAATTATTTTTGCAAATAGTTGCCAACTGTTTAAAAAATTAAATGCAAGGAAATTATAACTATAATAGAAAATTTACTATAACCCTTTTAATTTCTCTTAATCTTTGCCTATGAAGTTTTAGTTCTGCCGCACATAGGGACTCCTTGTAACCATTTTTTTTTTTTGATTGTAGAAATCGCGTCATATGCCTTAGGGTCACTCTTCCATTTTTGTCCACTTTCCATTTTTTTTTAATATATTTAACAAATATTTTTCCACTAAGCGGGTAAAGAATATGAAGTAATATCGTCGGAAAATGCAGAAAATATCGAAGCAAATTCTACAGTCTGGCAATCCTGCTAAATAATTCGTTGTGGAAAATATAGGTGCCCCTATTTTTATTATTATTAGAACGGTGCACAATTTACTTTAAATACTTCCGCGTTTTGATTTAATTGTAGAGTTGTGTTTGACTGTAATTTGCCTTCGAAATAAAGATATAAAATATTTTTAATGAATTTTCGTAGAAAACTGGCATTAATTTGTATAACAATGGAAGTTTGATGTGATTAAAAATTCTCCTTTGTGATAATTTTTTTCCTCGACAATTTTGCGCATTTTCTACTCTTAAAAAATATGTATGCAATACAAATTTAAGTTCTAGTGGCGTCGGGTAAACAATTTCTCAGAATTTATTTTCCAACTTATGTCAAGCTTTAATGTTTCTGCTTTAATCAATCATATTTTTCATAAAATGTTTCCTCGCCTTTTGTAGTAACTTCGGGCAATCAACTGCATAATAAAATCTTCTCGTCTTTTTATTCAAAATCCCAATCAATAATAGCTTCAAAAATACTTTGCATAAATACAATTCTAAGGTATTCACATAAGTAAAATAAATATTTTGTGCGTTTGTATATAAAATCTCGTGTATGTGCTGCGTTTATTAAAAACTCATTAATTTTGCTTTGTCTCCCCTTGTTTTTTGCTCTTCCATGCGTGCATATTTGAATAAAGGGCTTATAATTCTTCGCATCAAAACTCTAAATATGAAAAGCCATCGCGTGATTAACAGAAAATTTTTTGAAAGCATTCTTTCAGTGCCTTCAATGTTTATCGTCATTTTTATTAAGTTATTATCCATCATGGTCATTTCGATTGGGAGGGCAAAACGGATTTTATATCTATTAAATTTTTTCTACATAGCTTAAAATATTCATTTTAATATCGCGTGCTTAAAGAAAACTCATCAAATGCACTCATGATTTTTTGTTTGTTTTGAAATTGTCCAATCTGTTGATTCTTACCTTGTCACGCTTCATTGGCCTGTAAGATACATATCTACATAGTTTATGCTTGTACTACATATTATATACAAACTATTAATTGTTTACTAACCATTATTTTTCTCTTTGTTTATTTTCAGGTAATGAACATTGAAACATCTATTCTTATCTTGAAATGACTCAAACAGGTTTGGGGGGAAAAAATGGGCATCAGGTTTGGGGGGGAAAAATGGTTATCAGGTATGGGACCTTCTGCAATTTTTTCAGTTAATTTGACGTAAAACTGCCGGAAATTTTTTTTCAAAGATGAAAATTGTATAGTATCTATAACAAAACAAAAAAATGGAACACCGTAGATGCCTTAGGGATGAAAATTAACTCCATTCCGACTTTATCGAATATTGCTTAGACTAAAGGAAAGAAAAAAGAAAACGATAACAATAAATACAAACTTTAAGTAGGCCAATAACGGGATGGATCAGGGTCGAAATAATTTCTTTCTCTTTTTTTTGGTCCTGGAGGAAACTTGATGATTATATGGACCCATTAGTAAGTCCTTGAAAAGTTGTATGGTAGGTTGTAAAAAAATTATAAAACCTTTTTCCGCAAAATAAATGCATTCTACGTATCCTACTACTATTATATTAAAGTTCCGAGCTAGAAGCCTGTCTCAAATGCCAAAACGGTTAGTCTTGAAAACAATTTTGACATTTAATGACGCAAACTCCGACCAACAGCATCATCTTCAATCGCGTCGAAAAACACAACCCAAAAATATTAATTTTTCTTTTGCTACAAATGTCACCAACCGCCTGTTTTTCTTCTCTCTAGTTGGATTTTGAGTTGAGAACAGTGAATCGAATTAATTATTTTAAGCGAGATACCCAATATTTTACGAATTATCATCCCTCTGCATCAATCAGAGCAAAGTGATATCTTTAAACTTATCTTCTCAACATTGGGGACACCTCACCGCCGAAAGCGCTACACAGTTATCTCTCATTTTATCCAGCCAACTTTTGGCTCTGGTCGATTATAAGCTTTACATCGCCTCGTAAATCGGATGAGATAAGTCTAGTGATAATGATTCCGCGTTTAGCGGCTCATTTGACAACCAAGTTGAAAGGCTTTCGACACGGTAAGCTAATGCTACTAGCTGACGTGGAGACTTAACTCTCCCGCAAGTACTGAAACGTCAGTCAAGTATTCTTTAGAGATGTAAAATCTAAACTAAGGAGAGTTGAACGAGAGTGGCCCCTACTTGGTCCGCAGCGATGTAATTCACAATTTTTACGAAGGAGGTCAGACTGCAACTCAACATCCACGTTGTGATAGCCCCCCATTGCAACGATTAATCACTCGGGGATTCTGGGGTCTCCTTTGTCAGCCTGCTCTCCATCTTACCGCACACAATCGCCGTCGTCCTTAAAGTGCAGAGCTGCAAAGTAGACTCAACTACCAGAGATTCTCCGCACGATATTAATCAGCTATTCGCATGGCCTTTAAGGCTACTCCTGGAACACCCCTTTTGGCTCGACTCCGTTGGAACAGCTCGTTTCTTGGCCCTGCATCTAGATGAGTTTAATGATAGCGACACATCGCTAAACTTCCCATTACGGCCTAGCTAAAGGCCGCTACAACAACAACAACAACAACAACAACAACAACAACAACAATAACAACAACAACAACAACAAAGTTCAAGTAGCCTGACACGCCAATTGGGTAACACGGCACACCTTCTCCCCTATCGTTTGTAGAGTGCCAGGGGACTCTGTTCATCTGTATTCAGGGAACGGTACCAACCCATTCTACAGCGATCTGTCTGCCGCCGTGTAGATCAGATTGAACTTGGATTCCGACCCTATCGAAAGCTCTGACGTTTGGTTTCGGTAGAATGCTGTTGAAACTCCCTCAATATGGATATTACATATAAAAGTATTCAGTGTTTTAGGCAATCGATTACTTGAGGGTTTAGCAATAAAAATGTTTCGTAAAATCCTACTTGTATTACAAAAGTTGGTACTCAAAAGAAAGTTTCAAGCAAGATGTATGCAAATTATATGCAATTATTTTTTTCTAGTTTACTTTTCGTTTGAATAATCGTTTCTGGTAGTAGCTTAAGAGAACACTATTCGAATTTACAAAAAAACAGCTGTCAGAACATAAGATTAAATTAGCTAGTAGCTCTAATTGGTTGGTAAAGCTGCCTCACCAATTGCAACTCTCAACAACTACCTATCTCCAAGTTATCTCAGTATACTGAAAGGTACACCTATCTAATTACCATATTCGCTAGCTTATCTATAATAATTTTTTCCTTATTTTTCTTCATTGGGTGGCAGCTTGTGTCCGACTTTCTGACATTTGAATACTTCTTCGGCATACAACCTGGTTTGTCTGCGTAGAGAGGAAGTGCGCTTGCACTATTTGTGGAGCTTTTGTTTGGTAGATTTTGTTTACATTATTTTTCTTTTTATGAGGCATTGAAGCATAGAGCTATGATGTGCTCGCAAGGTGAGTTGTTGCCTAGCTTTGTATATTGCCGTCGCAAAGATATTAAGTTGGTGAAGGTGTTAGGTTCTAGGCATATTTTGCCATACCTACAGCTTGTTCCATTTTTAAGTCTGTCTGCCATTTGTTTTTGTAGGCACATAAATTTGTAAACATCGTTGTATGAGATATACCTCATGCCATTTTTTTTTCTTCATTCTGTTGCTATCTTTTTTGGCGTTCTTGTTTCGATTTCAATTCTTTTATCTCTAACTGTAATATGTTGCATGCCACATGATTTGCAATTTAAAACAAAACATTTTGCGTTGTTCTCTATTCACTTTTGGGTGCCTCATTGCTTAGCTTTTGCGTGCATCTGTGTGTGTGGCACAAAAGGAAGCCATATCGGGCGCAAGCGTTGCAAGCGCATTTTTTTACTGTCATTTCCTTTGGTTTTTTCATTGTTATTTTTCGGTTTCTGTTTGTATAATTGAAAGCATGTATGTAGGTACGCACACACACATAGCTACATTTACATGATATGAGCGGAAAAGCCGTAGCGTAAAAACGACTAGAATAGAATGAACGACATACACAATATAATACTATAGGTCTATGCATTTGTACGAGTATGCATGTGTGTATGTGTGTGCTGTAGCATAATATATGGAGCAGAATGGGTCATAGCAATATAGCATGCGCTGATATTCACGCCTTCGCGCGATTGTTTGCTTCTAAGCTCAGCGCTGGCTTGGGGCCACAGGCGGATGGTAGTGTTGTGTTATCGCACGGTGCAGTTGTACGGCCGTCAGCTGGCACTGTCAAGCTTGCAACATGTTGACCCACCGTCACCACAACGACCACCCCCACAAAACTTAATTTGGCGCAATATCGCTTACATTACTCTACTCGCTCATTCTGCGTACTGTAGAAATTGGTGAAAATGATAGCGCAGTGGCTGGCGGCCGTCACTGCTCAGCGCGAAGCACACAATTTGTTTGCACAAGTAATTTAGCGCAATTTTTGTGGTTGCACTTAAATACAGGGACCGTAATGGTTATATTTTTAGAAAAAAAAAAAAAATATAATTTAATCGTTATTTTGTGGTTTTTATTTTTTCGATGATAAATAATTGTTATTCTTGAGTCTAAAATTGTCCGATTAAATTTGATCGATATTTTGTGATTTTTATTTTTTTACTCAAGTTTGATCGAAATTTTTTACATTACGATAAAAAATAATCGTTATTCTTGGTTTTAAATTTTTCCGATTTCATTTGGTCGATATTTTTTGATATTTTTGTCGATCAAGTTTGATCGATATTTTGTAGTTTTTATTTTACGATAAAAAATAATCGTTATTCTTGGATTAAAAAATTTCCGATCATATTAGATCGATATTTTGTGATTTTTATTTTTTCGACAAAAAATAATCGTTATTCTTGTGTCTAAACTTTTCCGACCATATTCGATCGATATTTTGTGATTTTTATTTTTTCACTCAAGTTTGATCGAAATTTTTTACGATAAAAAATAATCGTTATTCTTGGACTTAAATTTCCCCGATCATATTTGATAAATTGGGATTTTTGCTTCGATCAAGTTTGATCGATATTTTGTCGTTAAATAAAAAAAATCGTTATATTCGGATTTAAATATTTTCGATCATATTGCAATTTTGTATTTTTACGATAAAAAATAATCGTTATTCTTGGGTTTAAAAATTTCCGATCTTATTTGATCAATGTTTTGTGATTTTTATTTTTTCCAATCAATTATAATTGCTATTCTTGAATGTAAATTTTACCGATTATATATAATCGATATTTTGCAATGAAAATGGCAATGACACTATTTAATAGCAAAAGCATTAATAACATGATTTACATACATATGTCTTATGACGGAAAAAATAAAAATTACAAATTATCGGTTAAATATTATCGGAAAAATAACGATTATTTTTGATCGAAGAAATAGAAGTCACAAAACATCTATCAGTGATTTAAAAAAAAAAAAATCGTAAAAAGGATTATATAGATATATTCGAGTTTTGTTTTGTACGAATTCTTCCCAAGAAGAAATCCTTCCGAAAATATTAAAATAATGACTATTTTCGGTCCCTGTTTAAATTTTCTGGAGTTCCCTTCTTTGCCAGTCATTATTCGATTATTTTCTGAACATTTTAACGCCTCTTTGCGCTAATTCGCTTTCATGTCCTTCACATGAAATTTAAACGAAAAAATATTGGAAAAATGCCACTCGCTATGTAAGCAAATTTGCCTGAAAATTCTTGGTGGAAAATCAGCTTAAAGTGCGGACTGGAACTGGGGTAAACTGTCATAGACTCAGGCGCACACAACCGCACAAAAGCTCACACACGCACACTTGGCGAGGGGGTACAGCCAGCCATGCACTGGAAGGCAGCCAGAAGTGTATCAAGGGCAATAGACAACATGACGACTGAAGCAAGAGAAAAAAAACACTTACAACCTAAGTGGATTTGTTGCTGTGATTGAGCACACACGTGGGGGGATTCGGCAGCGGTAGAGAAGCCCATGAATGACAACTGACTTACTGACTGCTGCCCGTCCACCGCTTGGTTTTGGCTAACCGATTATGCTTCGAAGCTTTTCGATGCGCGGCGGCGCCGATCGATAATTTCTTTGTTTGTCTAATTTATTGGCGCAAAATGCGCATTTACTGTGTCGATTGTTGACGAGTGAAAGACGTGTGTGTTTGTGTGTGTGTATGGTGGTGCCCCATGTGGCGCATGGGGTGTGCTGATAACACTGGCGAATCTGCAAGCCATCAAATTGTTTAAATGGTTAAAGTTTTCCCCCAGCGATTTGCTTGGCTTTCTATGGTGCTTTGGTTTGGTTTTGGTATTGCGGACAGAACTTTCGCTTGAAATGTTTAGCACAACTTTTGTGTGGTTTTATTGTAAGACGACTTTGTTCGCAGTGAATTAAAAATTAATTGGAATTTAGTTGAAAATAGTTTTGCTTTTCATGATACATTTTTTCGTTGATTGTTTATAAATATAAAGTTCATTTTGTAACGAAACCCATAAAAGTCAGAGTTTTACATTTTGCACAAAATTTATAAAAACTCAACAAATGTTAATCTAAGTTTCAAATATTTTAATTAGAATTTATAAACATTTTTCGAGTGCAGTTTGGTAGCACATTTAATTCTTGATGGCTTAACATTCTCGTTGGTGTTCTATTTTTGTTTTTTTTTCTTGCTACCATAGAAAAAAAATCAATATTTCTTTATGGATGCAAACGAAAAAAAAAAATATTAAAAACCCACTGGAATTTTGAGTTACGTGGGACACATTAACTAAAACTTAATGGAATTCAAACCAACATATTTTAAAAATTTTGTATTAAAAAGATTGAAGTTCAGGTGAAAATTTGCTGATTTTTCAAAAATCTATATCTCGAAAACAGCTAAATAAAACAAATTTAAAAAAATCAGGCATGCCTCTCCCAATTGGTCTATAACTAATTTATAAGTTTAAAAATTATGGATTATGTATATGATTATTATATATCGAAAAAAACACTACCCTTATATTTTTTTTGGAAGAAAGAATATTTAGAGGTCGCCCAAAATGGTCAAAGTTTCCCAAGTATTTTATGAGGGAAACAAACTTCAAGTAGAAATAATATATAACACGGCTCTACAAAAAATTTTTGTTCTTCGTCCTAAGGTTTATTTTATGATTTTCTGGTTAATTATGATCAAAAACGGAAAGAAAATACCTGTTCTTGTTGTAAAGTTTGCTTTTGTAATAGTTATATTAAAAATACTCATTTTTTAATCTTTTATAAATTTTAATTATTTTAAATATATATATTTTATATATTCCAGAATAACTGAAAATGTCGTCGCGAAAGTGTAAATAAAACTTAATAAAAATAATAAAAATGTTTAAATAGATGGTTTTATCTTTAATTGATAATTAAAACTACAGATTTTGAAAAATATCGTTCAATCGGTCTCCTAAATACAAAAGCAAAATTTTTCATGCTATCTATTTTTTTTTCGTATAATTACAAACTAAAGAATCAAAATTTAATACTTTAAAGTCTAGGTAAAATTTTGTGTTGACCCGTGTAATCATTGAAAATCAATTTTTTCATTTGGCGGTTTTTTTTTCAGGAGACTTCAAAAAATAATACCTAGTTGTGTTTTTTAAACTATTACTTAATTTCTTCTAATTCTTACTCAAAATATAGCTTATACTACAACAAAAATATAAATGATCTTGCAGAAATTGCAGAAAAATTCCACAACTTTTCACACAAATTTCCAGTTTTTTTTTGTCACAACTTTTTGAACTACTTCTACAACTTTTTCAGTTGTAGTTCAGAAAGTTGCAATTCATATTCAGAATTTTCATTTACAATTCAACTCTGTATTTAATATAGAAACTCTGATTTTGAATTGAGACCTTCTGAATTTAAAATGGAAACTCTGAATTTGATTTGCAACTTTCTAAGTTTAATATGGAAATTGTGAATTGTAATTATTTTAAATTTAAAAAGAAAATTCTGATTTTAAACTGTAAAGTTCAGTAATTATAACTTTCTGAATTTGAATTTCAACTTTCTCAACGAAAACTGACAAAGGCCATTTTTATCACATTTAATTCCGGTATGATAAATTGCATGTTTGAAGCGGCTAATTTATTTTGTTTTTCTTGATGGTTTTTATTATTTATTTTTAAAAGAACTCATTAATATTTTTTGATTACTTTTTTTTAAATATTATTTTCTTTAAATTTGTTTGAATGTAATTGGCGCCATAACCGCTTAAGTGATTTTGGCCGAACTTCTCCAACAATTTATTTTTTACGTCTTGATGTTGTAACACAAATTTGGGGACCTACAGTTTTACGCCGACCTCAAACGGCGAATGTTTTTTGTGAGAGTTTTTTTTAATGCCAGAAATACACTCGGAGGTTCGACATTGCGGGCGACCGCTATTAAAGAAAACTTTTCTGTAATTTTTGATGTTACTTGCCCCTACCAGGATTTGAACCCGGGTCCCACCGAATAAAGCGCACGCATGCTACACAGTCAACTATTATTTTTTTTTTATAAATATGGGGTTTTAAAATATTATTCCTTTAAATATTTTTTTTTTAAAAAACGTTAGTTTTTGAGGTTAAATAATAATTCTTTAATATACATGTGTACATACATACATACGTACTTATGTATGTATGTATGTATGTGCATATGTTATTATTACTTATTTTTTTTTTATATATTTTTTAAAATAAATTTTTGGACATTATTTTTTTCTTAATTTTATTTTTTATACATCATATAATTTTTAAATGCACTTTTTAAATTTTTTGTTTCTAAATACTTTTCATAATTTTATTTTTTCGAAATACTTTTTTTTAATATAATTTATTTAAATATCAGTTTATTTTTATTTTTAATTTTAATATAATTTTTATTTTTAAATTTTTTTTATTTTTAAATATTTTTTTATTTTTAAATATTTTTGTTTATGGTAGAATATCTCTATATATTTAGTTCTTAATTTTTTATATATTCATTTTGTTTTATGTATTTTATCAGTCTTTCATGTTTTAAATTTTTGTATTCATCAAATTTTTCGTCTTTGTTGTCGCTTTATTTACATTTCTACTTACAGATGTTCGACACTTTCCATTCATTTTCGACTTTTTCCCGATAGTTTTCAACCGCTCTCTCTTCGATTGAAAAAAATAGGAAAATTATGCTTTGCCATTAAGCAAATAAATTACAACTAATAAACATGCACTTAGCACGCACTTACAAACAAACGCTTGCATTTCATATGCACTCATACATAGTACATTCACTCACATAATTGTACAAAAAACAAAAACACTCTTATGACTGAACTAAAAAAAAAATCACTGCGTTCGTCGCCACCAACATTAAAGCTAGCAGCAATTTTTCATACACCCTTCATGTCTGCTGTGAGTTGAGCGGGAGCAGGAGCGACGGAGTACACACAGTGACGGGAGGGGGCATTCCATGCAGCAATTTATATGCGTGGGAATTAATATATTTTCCGCTGTTTTGCATTGTTTTACCCGCCTTCCTCGTTCACCTACTGCTTACCATCATTCACTTGTTGTCATTTACACTCGCTACCGCTGTTCGTAGGCCACTCGTCAATCGTTGTTTTTGACGCTTGTAATTTGTTGCAATTGCCATTATCTTTTTTCGATTGTGTCTATGTGTGTGTTTGTGTTTACTTCACGGCTCGCTTTAAACAAAAATGATGTATACTCGTATTTGTCATGTGCTGTTATGAGTCTAACCGAGCAACTCACGTGTGTGGCTATTGTCATGATGATGGCTGATGACTGAATGGCTGAATGGCTGAATGTCTGCAGGTAGGGAAGGAGGGGAGGCATTGCAAAAAACATGCCTTTATTTCGATAATTATGCTTTGCGAGAAAATAATTTATTTTTCGTTTGCAACAAATATCTCTTGTTGGCTGGCTATTTAATAGATTTTATTTACTTGAGGGTGTTTTGCAGTTGTGGGTGTCTGCGCATGTGTGGACTCACTGCTGTGACTTTCTTCACGAACGACAATTGTCACTTTTTTCATGTAGCTGGTATTTTTAGTTTTTTTTTGTGTGTTTTGTTTGCCAATTGCTGGTAGAAAGTGAACGTCGTTTGGCGGGTGAGCACCTGTACAACTGTCATTTGTCGCCATGCATGGTGGTCCGTCCGTCCGTCCGTCCGTCCGTTCGTTTGTCTGTCGGTCTGTTGTTGTCATGCATTGTTTGGCAGGCCGTGTCTCTGTTTATCTGTTTTTTTTTCATTTATTTTTTTTTCACTTGGGGCGTCAGCGTCTAATGAGAGCTTTATTATTACACCTGACGCTTTGTGCAGTTGTGGTGTCGCGCTTTTCGAACTTATTTCCGATTAATTAATTGCTGCCATATTGTTGCATTTTTCTTTCTTCATTTTGTTGCTAGTTTTTGTTGACAATTAATTGTTGGCAGCTTTTCGTTGCGCCAATTAAATCTTTGTCTAATTTTGTAGTTTTTGTTTAATTAAGCATTGGCCTTTCAATTAATGAAAGTAAAAGTATTTTTTCGATTTTTTGATTTTTTCTTGTTGCTTTATTTGTAACAATTTGGTTGCATCCAAAATTAGTTGTGAAAGGTGAAGGTGAAGACGAAGACGAAGACATGGCGTGTGATTTGGCTGCAATGTCGTAAATAGCTTATCTAGTGTTTTGCATGTGATTTAAAAAGTAGCTAAAAGTGATTACTTTTGACAGCATTTCATAGTTTAACTGAATAATAAAAAGAATTTTGAACTGAAATTAAATTTCAGACTGAAAACATGTCGTAACAAAATGAGATTTTTTTGTTTTATTTGCTATGTGCAAAACTAATTTAAATTTGTTAACCGCACCTTCTCTGATGAAATGTTTCGAAACAGTAAAAAAAAAGTTCTGTAAAACGACGGACTACAAATGCTTTCACTAAAGAAAAATATTTAAACATATTTAGTCCTTTCATAAGTTCTGTTACAAGTTCAGACCGTTATTGTTGTCATTGTGCCCGTTTCTTTGTAACCTAGTTGCAAAAGAACACTAGGTAGGATAAGAAATAGCATGTAAAGCAACAACACTATGTAACTCGGAAAAATATGCGACCCGAGATGTAGTGTTGGGGAGTGAAAAACTGAGCTATTGTGAATTAGCCCTAAAAAAATACAGAGGAAATTTAGATTTAAGACGTTATTCATTTTCATTTGCATATTATTTTTAAATATATAGCCACATCAACTAAAAATTAGCCAACACACCAATTTTCCATTCTTAAATAGCTCTCAACAAATCTCTTGTTTCATGAAAGATCCTAACAGGGTTGCTTTTGCAACTAACGGGTCTATTCTGCACCGGTAACAACATTTTTATTACCGGTAATAAAAACGTCCGGCAACTTTTAAACCCTTTTGGTATTCTGCACGTTCTTATTACCAGAAAATTTTATTACCACCGCACTAGGTGGTAACTAATAGAAAACATCTGACGTTTATTTACATTTTTGTAATAAATTAAAGAGTAGTGAAGTATTAAACGTTGATTTTTTTATTAAACTAATTGCAATACGAGTTTTCAATATTAAAAACATAATGGCGACTTCTTTGGTAATGTTACTGCTGATTGATGAGGAGGATGATGAAATATCCCTACGTAGACAGCAACTGAAAAGTCTTCGGAACAACATCGATCCATTTAGTTTACCAAACGAAATTTTTAAACGGAATTTTCGAATGCCGAAAGAAGCATGCAATTTCGGTGCCTTCGGGGTGTTCTTGCCTTGGAGCAGCTCCGGACGGTCCTTTACGAAGGCTACATACCAGCGTAATTGCTGCTGGGTTGTCCTTGCGTATTTTCTGCAATTAAAAATTAATGATATTATAATAATTTATTAAATTTACTTTAGTAAATCACTCACTTATTCATCTCCATTGTGATTCGCTTGTAAAGTTTGTGTTCAAATTCACACCACACCAAAGCAAACACCGTATGGTGAGTTTTACACTGTTGACAGCGTTACCAGTGTGCAAGAATGCCGGTTACAAGAAGTGGTAAAATTTTTCGGTAATAAAATTTGCCGGTTACAAAATTTCCGGTAACGTGCAGAATAGACGTGTAAAGGAAATTTTATCGGAGCTCGAGCGTTCTGTTGCAACTCGGGTGCAATAAAACGGGCCCATTATTATTGTTTTTATTATTAGTATACAGGAAGGAGGTAATGAATCACCAACTTACAATAAAAGGAGCACTAATGACACAAATTAAATTAAATTTAATTAAACTATAATATATATTTTAAGAAAGTTGATTTTCTTTAATAGTGAATATATTAAATGAGCGATGTACAAAATTTTATTCGAAATTGTCACCTTTTGCTTTGGCGCAAGCTCTTAAACGATTCGGTCATTGATCAATAGCTGCACGCACAGTTTCTATTGGTATTGACGAAGCTGCTCGAACCAAAAATTGTTTGAGACTCTCCAAATTTACGTGGGCTATTCGATGGGCCAACTCTGACCACAAACTGTAGTCCAATGGATTCAAATCTGGACTTCCAGACGGCCAATCTTCTGCAGCTTGAAACCAGGAATATTGCTTTTAAGCTACTGCTGTTTGGTTTTTGCCTTGTGTGCTGGAGCAGAATCTTGGTGAAAGATCCAAAGCTCTCCATCGAAGAGAGTATTGCTTAACTGCTTTAGAACGCCTTCTGCTACACTTTTATCCAAGTTTTAACTCCTTTTTTTACAGAAGTGAAGAGGTGTAACGCCTTTACAGGAGACTCCCCACCCAATCATTACAGCAGCTGGATGGAATAACATTTTTTGTATCTTTGGAAATTTTTGCGTATATTTTGTCGGTTTGCTTATTAAGAACTTCTTCAACAGTGTACATTTTCTAATCTGTAAAAAATGATACTTTAATTGGCCGCATGCCATTGAAGAAACCACTTGCATCTGTTGAGCCAAATTTATTTCAAACGCGTTGTCAGAAAATGACCAGTTGACCGACGATGGGCTTTCATGTGGAGATCGTCTCGAATAAGTCTGGACATTGATCTGGCCGATATATCAATTTCCTTTGCCACAATTTTCTGTTTTCTAAGGGGATTTCTACGAATGCGTTCGCGAGCAGTTTTTATGGCTGAATTGGTTCGAACCACGCGAGGACGAGCACTTCCCTTTCTGTCTTCAACTGTAGACGTTTGGGAAAAACGATCAATAGTGCGGTAAACAAACAATACAATTTTCTTTAGCTCCCCAGTCCTTTGTTAATAAGCGAAAGCAAACACTGTAATGCTGCTAGAGTGCCCAGATATCTTTCTGCATAAAAAAGATGATTTGGGCGAAAAATCGCTTACAACTTTTTCGCGGTTAATGCTCGAAATGCTCAGTGCAAATCGATTGCCTCTAAACAAAACGACTACCAGCAATTAAAGATTTTCCCAGAAGCCTCTTACTTATTTTAAAGGTGTTGCCTGTCTTCCCTTTTCTGTGTGTGAATTCACGTACATACCTCAACATCTGTAGGGTAAAAACAGTTTGCTTAAAACGGCTTATTAATTTCATCAATAAACTGATGTACCGTGCACGTAACGAATATTTAACTATAACAAAGCCCATTAATCTGTAGCAACATTTAAAATAATAAACATTTTATAAACAATTTCTCGCATGAGTAATGATGAAATAATGATAACATGATGATTTCAATTAGCTAACCTAAGTTGTAAAAGACACCCAAAAATGAAGTGTTGAACGTAATAACACTGAATTAAAATTAAAATAACTGTAACATCTTTCATAATTCACTAGGGTAAATGTATGTATTTAACTAAATACTGTAGCAGATTATGTAGACATACATATGCACACTAGTGATGTGCGATTCGGAGTATTTAAAGTATCTGTTTTATCGCGGCGGTTCCAGGGAGTATCGGTTATTTGTACCGATTCCGGCGCTAGTAACGTAAATATTCCCTATCGAAATAGCTAAACAAAAGAAAACCCCACATATTCTGAAAATCGAACAGCTTGCCAAATATTTTTAATTATACATTTCTGTTGAAATTACTGAATATTTCATATGAAAACTATAACAAAAAAAACATCTGCCATGCAATATAAATAGTTTTATTGACAACATTTCAGCATTTCGTTTCTTAAAATAGATTTACTAACTCGAGTTGATTACAAATTTTTCGAAAAAAAGGTACATAAAAAAATCAATTTTTTATTTTTCCGATTTTTATTGTAAATTAAAGAAAGTAAATAAATACACCCAGAGCAACAAAAAAAAAGCCGCATTTACTTTTTTCCTTTTTTGCAAAATACGAAGTTTTAAGCTTCATACCTCCAAAATGCCTATCATATTTGCGAAATTTTGATGGAAATTTTTTGGCTAATTTAATTTTAATAAATGGGCAGAAAAATTTGAGTAAAATATTTTGTAAATATTTGTTGGTTTGAAAAGCAAAAATGAAAAAAAAAACAACTGCATCCATTTTTTGTTCTTTTGCAGCTTTTGACCACTTGAAAAACTTACACTTCAATTATAAAAAATGTAACTAATTTTGAACGATTTGTTTTTTTCTTTATTTTTTAATACTCTCTGCACTCTCTTGGGCATAGGATCATACAAATCTTTCAAAAAATTCAGGCCTATCATTTCCTCATACCATGCTTTTTCTATGGTTTTGTTTCTAGTTCCCAATAGTACAATTAATTTAGACTTGTTTCTCCGGATCTTAGCGTCCGTAATAGCCCAAACGTTTTCAATTGGTTTGAGGTCGGACTATTTTGCCTGGTCAATCTAGTGACACTATGCCCAAATCTATCTTCAGTTTTGTAATATAACGTTAAACAATATACAGAAAACAAGTACCCACTTAGATTGAATGGGTAAAAAGTTTATGATAAAATTTACAGCGACATGGCGCTAAATCATCCTGAAAAATTGAAAAATGGTTCCGTTTCTGTTAAGAACTGTAAGCTTGGGTAGAAAACCATTAAGTGCAATATATTCGTACTGTTTGGCATTTACTATACCTTCTATTATAATTGGGAACTCCGCTTTGTATTTTGAAATGTTACAGTAAGTAGTACGCAATTTTCCCCAAATCGTTCACCAGGTCTACGACGAACTGTGCGGTAACCATCAGGGCCAATCAAGCTGAATTTGGACCATCAGAAAATATAATAAATCCCCTTTCAGCTTCAGTCCTTTTAACTTTATTTTTGGCCCAGTGGAACCGCTGTTCTTTTATTTTTGAGGTTAAAAGTGACTTTTTTGCAGGCTTCCTAGCCGACAAACCCATCTCGATTAACCGGTATTGAACGGTTCGGAAAGGACCGAAATATTTTTTGGAAGCGATTGCTGATACTCTGCTTTGACCTCGGTGGCATTTTTAAAACGATTTAGTAGGCTTAGAAGGCTTGTTCTCAAAATAGCCCGATCTATTCTCGGATTTGGCCATCTTTTTCTGCCTGAATTAAGCTGACCAGTCCCATGGTATTTTCGACTATCCGAAACACTCGTACTCTATAAGCTTAACTTGTGACAGAGCTTCGAAATGCTAATAGAGAACTGAAAAATAGTTTAAAAGAACCCAATCAGTACCATTCAACTAATTTTATGAGTATTCGGGGAATCCCCAGTGTATATTACATAAATTTCTTAAAGGATTTTTCAGTTATTTGACTTTCATTATCGGTGACCATATTCGAGTCTCTTTATGTCCTACTTCGGTTAATCTGGAACCATGTTTAGGGTCTTTTGAAATCGTGTTTCGGTTTCTGTTTTTCAGTACTTGTAAGACACGGTCATTAAAGGACCCGGCTATCCGGACTCGGTTACTTGATAACGTGCATCACTCATATATAACATTTGAAAGCTCATTCAATAAACGGTGCAAAGAAAACATAATTTTCCTTATTAACTGTGGTAAATTGAATAATTTTATTGACTAGCTGTGGCGCCCAAAGAAAACCATTCAAACACGAAAAGCCCACATACATACTCACCTTTATTATGAAAATATGAACTGGTATTCAAAGTAAGCGCTATTATGCTTCATTTATTAAGATAATATTTTTGAAACTTTTCGAAATAATTTCGCTTTCTTCATTTAATTTATTTGTAAATTTCTTTTATAGCCTCAGTTTATTTTCATAATGAATTTATTCAATGAAGTACAATGAAAAAGTTGAATTGATTTCAATAAAGGTATTTCCTGTGCATTAAAATGGCGTAAAGAAATTGAAATAAAAAATAAACAAATAAAGAAAATTGCGAATTATACAGTGTACAGTCGATATTGGTTGGTCGTTATGGCGTGGTGAGGTTTTCATGTGCGAACGAGTCGGTCGATTGCCGCGTTGAACTTGGAAAACGTACAGTTAATGCCAATACTCTGTTTTTTTTTAGTAATTAATTTTTATTGAGTACTTGGTACGAGTATTTCTTTCTATTCATTCATGAGCGCATTTTAAAAAGCAATAAATTACGTATACGCCTCGTATGGCATGCCGTATTCTCGTGCGTGTAGATTAGGTTGGGATATATGCGTGTAGCCACATTTTTCCCAGTCACACGAACCGCAACTCGCACCACATTCCAATAAGGCACACAAACACACACTTAACAGTGCTGGATGAATTAATGGAGCCGCGACATTTTTCTTCTATATTTCTCTATTTTTCTTCTGTTTGTTTAATTAATTTTTGCGGCAAAACTTATTTAGCGGTGGTGATTTTTTACATCGCGTAACGAAAGTCGCGTCAGAATCGCTTTACTAATTTCTACCACTATTTTTACGGATTGCTATGTCTACTTTTATAATTTATACCACTATTTTTTTGTTACTAACTTTTACCACTATTTTTACTTATGCTTCTATTAATTTCTACCACTATTTGTACTAATTTCTATAACTATTTTTACTAATTTCCCCCACTATTTGTAGTATCTAATTTCTACCACTATTTTTTTTTTTTAATAATTTCCTTTACTCATATGAACCGCTATTTTTACTACTTTCTATCCCTTTTTTTACTAATTTCTACCACTATTTTTACCAATGCTATTATTAATTACTACTTCTCTTTTGACTTATTTTCTACCACTATTTTTACTAGTGGTACTAATAATTTCTACCACTATTTTTACTAATGCTACTACTGCTTGCAACGACTACTTTTATTAATATATACTATTATAATTTATAATAGTAGGAGAATTCAAAAAACTTTCATAACATTTTCAACCTTTTTAAGAAAAATTCTAAGTATACAGTTTTATAGCCCTTTAAATTTTAGTATAATAAAATACAAGTTCCAATAAGCTGAAAATTTCTGTTATGTAAGTATATTTGGTAATTTTTTTTTCTGAATGTCAAACGTCCTTAGCATGAAAGAAAATGCGTGACACCGTCATTAAAAAAGATTATCAAATTACAACGAAAATTTTAAGCTTTTGGGAACTTGCACTTTATTGTACTAAAATTTAATGGGCTATAAAATTACCGGAATCGTTTCTGAAAATTCTTAAATTAAATTAAAAAAGTTCGCAATATACATAGATAAAACTTTAGAGAATTTTTGGAATTTTTGCACAAAGTTTGAGATTCGGATCTGTATGGTTTCTGTTAGGATTCTTTTATACAAAATTAATAAACATTAAACAAACAAAGGAAAAATGGTCAAAATTTGACGCGACCCCATTAATTTGTCCGACGCTGTATGCCCATACATATTTAACTATGTACATATAAATGTATGCAGTTACATACCACAGAGCATAACTCTAAGTATTCGCTAAGTGTTATTTAATTATTGTTGTTGCCACCGCTGCTTAGGGAATCTTCAATTTTAACAAGACACAGACCAACAGACACCCTACGTCTGTAGGGTAATTAAAAACTTACTCGCAGAGTTATGTAGCCGATCAACTCAGCAGCAGCACACCACTAATCAGTTTGATCTGCGCACCTAGCAGCAGTAGCTCTGTATGCCGTGTTACGCTTGCTTTCGGCATCTACAGGTGAAATAGAAAGTGTTCATGGGAGCGTTTTATTATTGTTTTCGGTCATTATTCATTTTCGGTGGCATTTAAATTAACCAAAGCATGTGAGTTCATAAAATTAATTCACTTTCATAACCGGCAAAATATACGAAAAACAATTGAAAACAATTAAGCTAAATGCACAATACGCACACATATGATATGATTCGATATTTCGATGAAAGATGTAAGAGGGTGAAACCGAGGGTTTGTATTGTTTTTGATGGCTATAAAATTCACCATTGTTGTCGCAAAGTTTATGTGATCCACTCAAAGTGACAAACGCGACAAATGTGAAAGGTTGGCGGCCACCAAACGTCTATTCACAATGAATGGAGTTTGGCTCGACTTCGTCAAAAGTATTATAAAATCGAGGAAGTAGTCTACTAAAAGACAGAAGAAGAATGAAACACTAAAATAAAAGTAATATAGTACGCTAACAATAACATAACCGTTAACATTCACTCGTTGGCATAGAAAACTCATAATGAGTATTCATTTGAATGGAAAGGTAAAAAATTGTTTTGCATTTCAAAACCAAGTGACATTTAACAATCTCATCGTAATCTTAGTAAACCAGCTAGCTGTAATCGAGCGAGAAGAGCTACCAATACAATACTACATTGTTTAGGATTAGGGTTACAATAGTTGGGGTATAATTTGCTTTGGAAAAATAGATTACATTGCTTTCTTATTTTACATAAAATAAATATTACTATTGATTTCGAAAAATGCGATTTGGCGTAACGATTTACATACGATTCGAAAAGTAAATTACATTAGTTTTTTAAGTTACATAATTTTGTCTATTCAATTGATTATTAATTTAAATTGCGAACATTTTCAAAGACAGTAATATATATTTTGCACTTACATACATAGTATACATAGTTCGAAATTTGGTCGAACTTCTACAACTTTTGGTGTGCATATTGTTGTACCCCAAATTGTGGAGCCTACAGTTTAATTGACTCCAAACCGCAGATGATTTTTGTGAGAAGTTTTTTCATGGCAGAAAGACATTCGGAGGCTAGGCATTACCTGCCGTCGGGCAACTCCTACTAAATAGAAACAACATTTCTATCCGTGATTAAGCCCGGAACACTCCGTTAGTAAATATATCTTTTAACCTGGTAAAATTACAATAATATGGTCATTATAAATTCCGTCGGGTCGTATTGGTACAGCGCCATTGGTACCGGGTTAAATTTTATCATAAATCGCTAAGCTTGCAATATGATTTTCATCAGAGGCTGAAGGATTTGTGGTCTAGTATTTTACATGTTTGGGTTCCAAATCTAGAAAAGGCAGCTCCGACCGAACAGAACACACATCTGGTCACTCCAAATTGTATAGTCATAATATCGCGATAGATTCGGTCCGATAAATTAAATTGCTGTGGACAAATCGTTGTGAACAAAAATGTTAGAATAAAAGATTGCGCCTTCCGCGGACCACTAGTTCGCGTTTTGTCTTCTATTCTATAATTCTTGTTTTTTCAATTATTGCCTTAAATCATTAACAATATTTTCTAAGAATGAAAATAAATGTTTTCCGCTGATTATACGGACAAGCTTCTTCAAGCGTCGGGTGCCGTTGGTAAGTCCATGCCATTTATTTGTGATCCGATTTGGATGATTCTTTTTGCGACGGATTTAGGACAGCAAGTTTTTGACAGAAATCAATGATAATGGTTATAAAAATGATAATGGTAATAGTAATGAAGATGCTGATTATATTTAGAATTATAATGATAATTGTAATAATAATGATAATGAAAATAATAATTATCATGGTAATAATGATAATGATAACGATAATTACAGTGATAATGATAATGATCATAACGATAATGATAATGATAACGATCATAACGATAATGATAATGATAACGATCATAACGATAATGATAATGATAACGATCATAACGACAATGATAATGATAATGATCATAACGATAATGATAATGATAATGATAATGATAATGATAATGATAATGATAATGATAATGATAATGATAATAATAATGATAATGATAATAATAATGATAATGATAATCATAATGATAATGATAATGATAATGATAATGATAATGATAATGATAATGATAATGATAATGATAATGATAATGATAATGATAATGATAATGATAATGATAATGATAATGATGATAATGATGATAATGATGATAATGATGATAATGATGATAATGATGATAATGATGATAATGATGATAATGATGATAATGATGATAATGATGATAATGATGATAATGATGATAATGATGATAATGATGATAATGATGATAATGATGATAATGATGATAATGATGATAATGATGATAATGATGATAATGATGATAATGATTATAATGATAATGATAATGATAATGATAATGATAATGATAATGATAATGATGATAATGATAATGATAATGATAATGATAATAATAATCACAGTGATAAAGATAGTCTAAGTAAGTTGATTAATTATTTTTTACGTTTTGTTGCCATCACTGTAATGTATTTTAAATACTCACTCAAATTAGACAAGACAGTTAAAAAATGTTCCGATTAAATGACAGGGATTTGCGTAAAGAAACCACATTTGTTCGCTATGCCTTGATTTCTATAAGTCGTGCAGGGGCATTGCTTCATAAAAATTATTTGGCTCTTGTTAATGTCTGGTTGTGCTATTTTCTGCCACTGATCACTTTCTAAGCAATGAAACAGAAGTTTTAAAACGTATTTAAGACCTCTGTCAATGGATCCGTGAACCAAAATACTAACCAATCTAAGTTCATGTGTAGCACATTAAAATATTAATTATTTACTGCAATATCGTGAGCCATAAAGTGGACAATGGGCAGAAACATAAACTATAACAAAACATGTTTTAACCAAAAAATAGAGCGAAAGCTGGCACTGCCAAAATTCATAACGATATTCTGTATACTTACTGTTGTTGCTGAAGCCATAGACATACATAGATAATCATATTGTATTTTTATTTGTTAATTAAATCATGCAGCTTATTTTTTGATAGCACATGCAACTGCAACAATGTGGAATACGGAGTCACGTCAACAATATTCAAGGCTAAACAAAAATGATAAAAAATGCTTCCAAGTGATGGTGCTGGTCTGGTGTAGGCGGGCTGGGTAAGCAGGCAGGGTGCATCTGCATTTCGGCTCCCTCTGTCATTGGCTTTTGCGTTTGGCATTGCAACAAGTTCAATGACTCCAACGTGATTTTTTGACATTGTTTTGGCTGCTGTCGAAAAGCTTTTGTGGAAAGAAGCCAATAACCCAACAATGGAATAGAGTCATCTTGCGTTGATGATGCGATCAGGAATTTCAAATAGGCTTTGCTCGATATACTCTACATACTTACTATGCATCTAATAGTTTAGAGTTGCTAGTGGTATGCAAGTGAAAAGTTTTTTTTTTTGTTTTATTTGTTTGATAATTGCGAAAATTTCAGTTCTCTAATGCATTCGCTAGAATAGACAGTCGTGCTGAAACATTCTAGTTGCCTCGGATGTCACAGCCACATTGTTGTAAATGTCGTGTTGTGCAACATGTTGCTCTATAAACTAAGTAATGTTTTGCACTATAAAATGGTTCTCAAACTCTGCAGTCAGACGCCCTTTTAATGCGATTCGTTGTGCTCACTGTATGTATTTGTGTGTATGTGTTTTTTTTTCAATACAAATTTCGTTCCGATTTCAACACACATTTGCATTGGTATATTTACGACGCGCCCAGCTTTGAATTTTCCATAGAAATCAAATAAAAACTATGCCAAACAAACGAAATGAAATGAAATGGAATGATGAATTGTACAAAAAAAGCCAGCTAAAAATAAATAAAATAAGTAAGTTGTGCTAAAAAGAAAAAAAAAGAGAAAAACAAATATTTGTATTTTTATTTTTTTCTGGTGATTTTTGGGAGCAGCCACAAAAATTTGTCGTCTGTTTTTTGTCAAAGTTGCCGCAATCATTAGATCTCGCTGCTGCTGCTGCTGCTGCTGCTGCTGCTGATGTTGACAGCGTTCGTCGTAGATGGCGCCGTTGCTGCATAGCGACACGTACCCGACGCGACTCATTACAATTGTACGATAAAGTGCTAAAACAACAACAACAGCAACAACAATACATAAAGTGTGCAACAGGCCAGCAGTAACTGCCGATTTAGTTGCATAAAATTGGAATAAAAAGTAAAAACAAAAAATGCTGAAATAAATCTCAGTGAATATACTTAAAATGAGGCTCAAAGCTGGAGGCTAAATAAGCAAAACAAAAAAGATTAAACAAAATTTAAAAAAATGAAATAAACGACAGACGTACGCACGTCGCCGCCGCAATGACACATTTCAAATGTGAAATAGGTGCAGCAGCAATGAAGCTACGAAAACTGCAATATAAAAAATGTCGGTGTGTGTATGTACAACCATATGTACAATACTAGGCACATTCTTTTCAACGCGTATTGCAAAAGCACCCTAAGTGAGCTAGTGAATTGCATGATTTGAGACAATTCGGTAAAACTATACGAGGGTTGGCAGTTATATATCTGGTCTAACAATGAAAAGCGATTTTTTGTTTGTTTTTCAGTGTATTCTCCATGATGAGTGAAACACTTCTGCATTTCTTTAAACCAATTTTCGAGGTACTTGGCGCAGTCCAAAACGAGCCTCATGTTTTGTCGTTTGTTTTTTATTGTATGGGGTTAAACGCGAACACACCTTTTTTATTATTTATTTATTTAGATCAAATGAAATACAAATCCTTACTGACTAGAACAAAAGTGCAAAAAACTACAGAAGAGCACAACGAACTGTTCCAAGTGAAAGAGGTGGAACATATTATGAAATTTCATTTAACTCAGAGAATAGGAAGATACTCAGGATTTCGGGAATCCCATAAAGAATAATGAAATTCGCCGTAGGTTATGACACGGAACATTTAAAAATAGCTTCTCTAAAATATTACGATAAATGACGGCCCTAAAAGAGGCAGCGAGGAAAGAAGGCCTACTATTTACCGAATTTAAAGAGAATTCAAAGTAATTAGTTTGCTACGAAAACCGTTCGTAGGTATAGGCTCCGAATTGTCTAGGGAACGAAAGGCAAATTTAAAAAAAAAACATTTTGAATCCTTTCAAACCGGTTTACTGACAGAACCAGGAACGCCAAATAAAAGATGAATATTCTAACCTAGATCTCACTAAAGTAACATAAAGAGGTTTCAATTAAAGAAGCGACCTATTATTACGACAAACGAATGCAAGCATAGCTTATACTAGGAGATAACGTAATTTATATGAACAGACCGAAAAATGACACTGAAGATGGCACAATGCCAAACCAAACTTGATTGACAAGGGATGACGGAAAATCGTTTCAATATACATCAACTTTTCATTCTGTCGGAAAAGCGGAAAATCAAAAAGAAATAATTAGTATGAGTTGACAAGGATAGTTTTGAATCGAAGTAAACTCCTAAATCTCCATTGAATAGGAACATATTAACTTTAAAAGATAAACATTTAAGAGCGCGCCATGAGTGAAGGTTATCTAGATCAGAATGTAACAATGCAGAATCTTGGAAGTTTCTGATTACTGAATAAAAAACCTTGAAATCATCGGCAACAAAATTTATGATGCTACCTTGAGGTTCGCCCGAATTGGCAACAAAAGTAGTATGTTGGAGAAGTATGATTTTATATATTCAAGGAAAGTTGAATGAAAATCTAATCGCTATAATTTACTAATTAAAAGCCTGTGCGAAACTCCTTCGAAAAGACTGCGTAAATAGTGTCAACTTAAAGACCTTTCGGCACTGCGGCTACACAAACCTCCATGAAGGTAGCAAGCCCGTGCTGATAAGGGCAAATCAAACTTTTCACTGCAAAACTAAGCCTCTGTTTAACTACTGACTCAAAAACTATGGAAACAGCAGCTGTTTTGGAAAGATCATTCTTGTTGTCACTTCATATATTGGCGTAATCACAGCATGTTTCCAGACACCAGTAAAATATCCGGCCGAAAGTGACTGGTTGAACACAATTATTAATGTTTGAACAAGAGAAAGGCATCTTTTGAGCATCTCACCTGAAAGACCATCACATCGCATACAGAAACAGAACGCCAAAAATTAAGGACAGATTCTAAGGAGTAACAGATAAAAAATAGTATCATAGTCGACCACGAGAAAATCCGTTGGACCCTTTGCTTACGGTACCAGGATCGGATGGTACTTGTTTGCCGCATATTGATTTCCGTTCTTCGACACCATCTTGTATTGCGAATTCAAATCGCAAATTGTGAAAAATAATCGCGAATATGTTCATGGTTTAATTCAATGTTATTTGCTGAAATGAATTTTCGCAGCCACTGTAAACGACGAACTCACACCACTCCCACGACAGTCGGTTCTACGTACCGGAATGACCCGGGTTTTACCTGGCCAAGGACTGTTGTTTCGGCGATCTAACCCTGTTTAGATCGGCCTACCCCACGAGCTCACACATCAAAGCGATATCAAACTTTCCAATGGAAACGTTAGATGACGCCTGACATTACTAGAATTTCCCAAGACCAAAAATATAAATAGCAACCCTGGCAACAAGCGAACTGACTTGCAGTGTTACGAAGTAGAAAAAAGACTGTACTATTGTGAATGGGCGCTAGGAAAATGCATGCGAAATTTCAATTTAATCCCTTATCCATTTGTATTGTTATGATAATTTTAAATAAATGTCCAAATCAAGCAAAAATTATCACGAACTACCAACTTTTCGTTTCTATAAAATAATAATAAAATAAAAATTGTAAAGAAGTTACAAGAAACTGGGCTACTATATATACAACGGGGCTGTTTTTTAAGCGACTAGCAAAGAACTTTCCACTTCGGATAAAGTATAATTTTCGTTGCCAAAGCAACTCTCTTAGCATTTTTCATAAAACATGCGATTTGTTTGTTGGAAAACAGTTGTGCTGCCAAAGTTTTCATTGATTTGGTTATATATTTAAAAGTACTATATATACTTAGGGCTCATTCACAATAGCATAGTGGTTTTTTGTTTTGTTTTACTTCACAACACTGCATCTCAGGTCGGATATCATTTGACCGAGTTGAGAGTGTGAGAGAACTCATAAATTGTTTAAATTGTTTAATATGCAATTCCTATCTAGTGATCGTTTGATAGTCGTTTACAAAAAAACAAAAAAAAAAAAACAAAAAAAAAGCCGTCAGAATCTTTTCAGGATTTTTTCTTTTGCTGGCATGAATGGAAAAAAGTATGTTAACATTGTTGAACTAAAATTCAATTATATTTCTTTAGTTGCATTCATTTTTAAACTGGAGGGAAAAAAATATAGGCAAAATTGTAATATTTTTCACGCACATTTCCATCGCCTTCGTTGCTATTTACGTTAGGTTCTTTCCCTCCCTTTAATATCGCTAAATTGTGTGTTAACTTTTGAGCGTGGTTCCGCCGCACCAGCGCTGTCTGCTTGCTGTTGCTGCTCAGCGTATAAGAACTTTATGAATGAATTTGTAATTGGATACGCAACGCAAACAAATGAATTACAATCACGAATGCAATAAAAACAACTCGAGCACTTGTACATACATAGATATGTAGTGTATATGTTTACAGCCTTGATATGCCCTCATATGTGCATATAAATTTGTAAATACGCTTGTATGTCTGCTTGGCTGTTTAATATACCCTGTAGGCAAATTTATGCATAGCTTAAATATTGATCATGGGACAGATATTTTCTAAAGTTCATTTGACGATTTCTAATTTCAAAAATACTTTTGGAAAATGTGTAGTAAGAAATGAAAAGAAACTAAATCCAAGGAATTATAATTTTTTCTAATACCTTCCTTTTGCATCAAGAGTTTTGAGGACATATGTATTATTATTATTTATAAATTATCGCACTTTGCGAAACGTACTTCGTACTAACGACTTGCCCCTGCATTTTAAATATTGTTTATGAGAGGCATGATACCTATACATATTAGTGATGCCAATTCTTGAGATAACTGTAATCGGGATAATCATTTTCGTAAATTCAGTACGAATTCAAAAACCCTAATTATAGCATTAATTTAACATTGGCGATAATGGCTTGCACGCGACTTTGCATTCCATGTAAGGGATAAAGAAGTGAAAGACATTTTAGACATTGTGATATAATATATTCTAGTACATATATGTTTTCATGTCGCATGTCTATAATAAAAATCTTCTTTCCCCTCTGCAATCAGGATTCAGGAAAAATCACAGTTGCACCACTGCCATATTAAAAATATTAGATGACATTCGAACGCCCTTTGATAAAAACCCCTTGACATTACTCTGTCTACTAGATTTCTCTAAGGCCTTCGATTCTGTTAGTCATGCACTTTTATGTAGCAAGCAGCAATGCTACTTTGGATTTGGGCACAGTGCGCTTGGTCTTATGAAAAGCTATATATCAGGACGATTTAAACGAGTGCGAATTGGTGCTGATGTTTCAAAACTGAAAGCGGTGACTGCTGGTGTTCCCCAAGGCTCTATTTTTGGCCCGTTGCTTTTCAGTTTATTTTTAAATGATGTTTTCCACGTTTGCCGAACTGCAAATCTACATGCTTATGCAGATGACATCCAGTTTTACGTATCTGGACCTGTTAGTCAAGCCGACTGCCTTTATGCTAATGTCAATGGGGCGCTATCCACAATCTCCAGATGGGCGAGTGAAAATGGTCTTTATTTAAATTGTACTAAATCTTGTGTGTTACCAATATATAACAAAAAAACCAAAGACTTTAATTTCTTACCTCCGCTTTACATTGACAATGAGCCTATAAGGATAGTTCGCAAAATAACTAATTTAGGTTTTGTCATAAACTCTAGTCTCACTTGTACTGATCATGTAAATAAAGTAGTAAGCAAGGTACATGTCACCTTGCAGACGAGACGTCGTCTTGCTATACAGCTAATTATCCCAATTATAATGTATTCCGATCTGATATATAGTAAGCTGGATAGTAGCTCTGCGCGTAAGATTGGGACATTGTTTAATAATGTGACGCGCTATGTTTACGGCTTATCAAGGTTTGAACATATTTCGCCATGGAAGCACCGACTTTTAGGCTGTGAGATCTCGGAGTATCACAAGGCCAATAATTGTATATTTTTATATAAGCTTATCACTTGGAATTCTCCTAGCTATCTCTATGATAAGTTGTGTTTTACCAAATCTGCCCGCATATTAGATCTTATAGTCCCTCAGTTTACCTCAATGGTCTCAGCAAGGCTGTTCTTCGTTAACGCTATCCGCATTTGGAACTCTATCCCTGCCAATATTAGAAAACAGATAAACAAAAGCAATTTTAGGGAATCTATCTATAATTACTTCAGTACTTAGCCTTTAATTGATATCCTATCTTCCATTTTAGTCCTAATTTATTCATATTTTTGTAACTAAGTAATTTCTTTGTTAAAACATTGTTAACTCGATGTTGCATAGGTGACCAGTACACACCTGTAATTTAATTTATAAGTTTTATTGCTTATTTATATACATATGTACTGATTATTAGCTTACTTAAAGATATGTTATGTCTTGTTATTTATATATGTGACTCTGAAATTTGTTGTACTATAAAAGATTTTAATATCTTATTGTACTAATTTGCCCTAATAAATAATGAATGAATAATGAAAGTAACCAAAAAATTTGCGCAAACCGGCGTATCACCGTCTACCTATTTTATTTTGTGGAAACGCATCAATTTAATTAATTTAATTTTACATTCAATTCAATTCGTTATTTTGCTTCCAATTTGTGGGATGTTTCGTTCTTATACTAATACCAAATGAAGGCTTTGATTTTTTGACAAAAGAAAAAAGAATGCTGGCCGGAAACGATGTGATGATCAATGTTTAGGAAAATAAAGTTAAAATTTAAAATTATGATCGTAAGAAATCTAAGACAAGCGATAATTTTTCATTGAAAAGTAATGATTTTCTTTTATGTAACTCCTTTAGTAAACATTTCTTGGTTTGCAAAACAAACCTGTTGTTCCCTCGGCAAAATATAAAAATAGTGTCTGGTTAGTTTAAGTTTTCTCTGCAGGGTAGCAGCATGAAAAAACCAAAATCTACCGACACTCATACACGCGGTGCATTTCTTGTTCGGACATAAATTGTTTATAACTGTTGCTCACGTTGCCCTTGCCTCCCGCTGTCCGTCCAGCGCCGTTGTGTTGTTGATGAATCTGTTGCATTCATCAAAAAATTTATTTTCATTTACTTTAAACAGGAAACGACTAAAAATTAAAGTCGAAGTATATTTACAACAACAACAACAACAATAAAAAAAATGCAAAGCGAAAGAAGGCGCACATTGGAGATGAATTTGCTCGCCATCGTCTGTCGAAGTCGTGCGAATTAAAAAAGCCGACAGAGTTTTAGTTATTTTTAAACAAATTGTGGAAGTTGGTTTTTTTTCTTCAAATTTCTCAGTTCTAAAAATGCTTGCGAAAAATTTAAATTGCTCATTGTCATATTATTTAAATAAATAACTCATTAGTGGTTAACAAAATTGTTGAAGATGGCGTGTTGAAGCTAAAATGTGGAATTGTCACCTAAACACAGGTTTTCTGAACGCGTAATTAAATATCAAATAAAGTTCGAAAACGAGGAGAATGTACATATAACGGAAGAAAAAAAAGAACCTGACCGAGAATCTACAAATCACAATTAAAAACCAGTTTTCGAACCAAGATGCTGGACACTTATGGCGATGATGATGCTGTTAATTGGGTTGTAATTAGCAAAACAGCTGTAGTTAGCAAAAATGCAGAAGGCGCCAAATACCTGCACATAGGCGCCGAAATCAGAATAAGTACGTTACGCTAACAACCGTTAGGTTTGTTGTTTCATAGCAACATTTAGCAGACGAAAATGTTGTTATTAATTTCTGTTTTGTTTGTTTTTATTCTATGAGTTTAGAGTTTCTCTAAGGCAATACTTTCTTTAGTATGATAAATTTACAAGAAATTAAGCATGAAAACAACTCATAGAAACGATTACTATTATTATTTCTTGTAAATAAAATAAAAAAAAAAATATGTAGAACAAAAAGTAAGGTGCGGGTTTGACACCGTTTGCTTTAATATTTTGCCCACTAATTTTTAAGTAAGGGAATAGCAAAAAGCTGCTTTATTACTGCAGGTAGTCTTTATTTCCCTGTGGTTGCATATTGGGCCTGAATTATTTGAAAACTTTTTTTAAATTTGGTCATTTCTATTGTGGGATTATATTTTTTCATGGCCTATAACTTTATGCTTACTGTTTTAACATAAACCTCATTTGCGGCATCTGGTTTTATTAAAAAAAAATCAAATCCACAAAAAACTGAAAAAAACCAACAAAAAAATAAATAAAACCAAAAATAAACAACATAAAGAAAAGGGAAAAGCAATAAAAAGATAAAAAATCTATAAAACATAAGTAAATAAAAATAAATTATTAGGGGAGGTTCGCCGGTTATGGGACACGTTTTTTTGAAGCGTCATAACTTTTGTTAACAAGTGGATCTTGCCGTTATAAATACATAAATTTAAAGTTTGGGTCATAAACTAACTTTCTTACATTTAAAGTGTATTGATTCAATGAACGTTAAAAATTTTATACTTGAATTTGTGTAAGAGTGTAAATTTCGAGAAATAAAATTCTTCGCCGGTTATGGGACACTCGAAAAAAGTCAGTCGAAATTGTTTAAAATCAAGTTAGTATACAAAAAATATGCATAATCGTCATTTTTATTTATTCAAACATTTTGGTACAGTAAAAATTCTCATGTTTGAGTGTTTAAATTATCGAATCATTCTGTTTGAGATCAATCAGATTCGCAATGCACGCAACTAAATATGCCTGTTGGCGCTTTCGCACATTTAAAATGAACAGCCCGTTTACATGAATAGCACTCGATATAATTAGTATCAGTCAATTTTTTTGGCATTTTTTTCAAGCAAATGATACAAAAGTCTTCATCGTCGGAATCAGTTGTAGGTGATTTATCCTTCTTGGGTAGCGATTTTCGAATTTTGGCTCGTTTGACTGGTGGCGTTGACTTTTTCGTTGTTGTTTTTTTTGTCTGGGTCACTGTTTTTGCGATCAATTTGGCTTTTTTTTCTCTAAGAACTGCTATATGCCTTGGAGAAGTCAAGACGCAGCTCTGCATGGGTCTGCGGCCCATTTTAGATAACTTTTTTGGAGTAGCAGCTCGAATCGGTCCAATATCGTTCAACAGCGATGTAGAAGTCGACGGTTGTGGAGTCAAAGTTTCAGAACGTTTCCCGCTTTCGTTCGAACTGATGTCCGAAGGGTCATTAAATTGAATTCGCCGATGTTCTTCCTCATTCAGTCCATCATCGGTAGCTGCAGCCTCTGCATTTTTTGCACGGCCTCAACAAAATCTGCATCTGTGAAAATATCTGGATTAAATGGCCAAATACCAGTAGCAGCGAATCCTACTTTGATTGTCTTGGGGGTTAAAGCCAAATCCAGAGTTGCACAGGCAAGACCTGCTACGTGTCGAATCTCAAGAACCTTATTCGCATTGTTTTTCTGCCAAGCACTGCATTGCGATCTGTAGAAGTTTTGCACTCGGTCATTTAATTTCCAATTAAGCAGATAGCTGGCCGAAGAAGTTTTTGACCTTGATCGTATTTAGAAATCATTTTTTTACTCAATGCAGTTTTTCAGTGATTTATAAGCAAATAGACAATACATTCAGTATTTGAATATGTATTCCGTCATTTAAAAGTAGTATATTTCAATGTAAAAATTTTTGTTGAGTCCTAGTACAACATAAATAAGATATGAATAGCTAATTTCAAATTTATTCATGCCGAACTTACAGGACAAATGTAACGAGCAAAGTGTCCCATATTCCCAATTCGAGAAAAATTTTGTCGTTTGAATATTGTAAAAATTAATTGTCACACCTTTAATTATGAATAATACACTAGATTTTGACGAAGTGCACTTTGCTGTACAACTCACTTATCACAATGTGATAACATTGTTAAAAATGACTGGCAATACTTTTTCGTGCTCTTGTCACATATGTTGTTCCGAACTGATAGATGCAGTGCAAATATCTATCATAGTCACACATCAAAAACTAGAATATGTGAAAATAACATTTGCGTCAAGCAAACATTTGGCGGTAGCAACAAAAGAAAAGGGTGAAAATCGACTGTCCCACAACCGGCGATGTCCCACAAATAATAAAAAAAAAATATAAAAAATAAAATAAAAACTTTATAAATTTGGTAATTTCGTTCTTGGGATTATATTTTACTTTCATAGCCTCAAACAAAAAAAATAAGAAACAAAAAAAAAATCGAAAGAAAACAGTATAAAGAAAAGGAAAAAAAAATAAAAAAAATAAAATTACATAGATAAAACAAAAATGAATAAAAAAAAATAAAAAATAAATAAATAAATAAATGAATAAATAAATAATTAAAAAAATAAAATAAAATAATTAAATGAATAAAAGATGAAAAATAAAATTAAATTTAAAAAGTTAAATAAAAACTATCAATTTGGTAATTTCTTTTTTGGGATTATATTTCACTTTCATAGCTTTTAATACATTAAGTTAGTTATTATTTTAAAATTAACTTTATCTTCGGTAACTGATTTGATTAAAACAAAAATAATAATAAAAAATAAAACAAACAAAAAAACCAAAAAAAAAAAAAAAAAAATTAGAACAAAAATAATAAACCAAAAAAGAGAATAGAACAAAAAAACTAAACAAAAATAAAACAAAAAAAAATAAAATACAAGCGGCTAAGGCATTGTCTTAAGTAGTACGCGTATGAGTTAGCCATGGAGGCCGTGCGTTCGGCCCCCGGAAGAAGTCTGATGAGGAGATGTAGTGATTTTCGAAATAGCTATAACTTCTACCACTGTTGTTTTTTTCTATAATTTTTCTATTAAAATGGCGTTGAGGTCATAAAAATTTCTGTTTGGAATTAGAAAATAAATAAATAAACATTTCAAGAAATAAAAAAATAAATGATAAATAAAATAAACGAATAAAAAAAAAATAAATGCATACAATTTTTTTTTAAATTAAAAGAAAAAATTAAATAAAATTAAAAAAAAGTTGCATTGGGGCAGGTAGAAAATCGCAGTAAATGAAAAGTTTTCGCAGTGTCAATGCTTTTTCAATTCAAAATTTCACATTCGACTTGACAACAGGTGCCATTGCCCCATTGCTGTTAGAGACGACCAGCCGCTGTTTACGGTTAGCTGAAACCATTTATGCATCAATCCATCCGGTTTGTGAGTCTCGTGCGCTAGCTAAGCGACGGTTTAGCTTTAGCTTTATATATTTGGAATGTTGATTTATTTGTGTTGCGGAAATTAAAATGGTCATCAGCGTATGCATAGTGAACATCAAAGAGAAGGTTGTCACATTTTGAAATACATACTTGGTAAATATGTAACTTTGTATGTTTTGTTCATAAAAATTTTAGTAAAATGTTATGACAAGTTTTGACAATTTTGTCTTTTGCTTATTTAATTTTAATTATTTGCTTTTCTTTTGTTTTTAATATCGGCAATTCTATAACAATATATGCTCCAAACTTTTTACAAAATTTATAAAAAATCAACGAACTAAAAAAATTTGTACTAAAATTTCTAAGCTTTTAATATGAATTTTTTGAAAATTGTTGAGCATCAAAGTAAAAAAAAAAAAAAAAAAAAAAAAAAAAAAAAAAAACATTTTATTGTGGATTTTTTTTAATAATTTTTTTTTTATGCTGACGGTATTGCGCCTTTCCTTCCATATAGTTAATGTACACAATTTTCAGCGTACTTGAAACTTAGACTTTATTGTAGCAAATTTGATTTGGCATTAAAACTGCATACTCGAAAAATTTAGAAAATACAAATTTTGATGACAATTTTTTTTTTTTTAATTTTCATTAATTTTCTAGAAAGTTTGAAACTTTATTTAGTAGATGGTTTTCCTGCAATTGAAATTAAGTTAAGAAAAACTTTTTTTGCGAACACATTTGGCTCAAAAATACAACGATAATGACCGATTATTTAAAAAGTAGTCCCAAAAGCTGTAATTGAATTTGTTTTTATAATGCTTTTGGGTTTAAATTTTTGCCTCGAGATAATTATTGCCATAATATTTTGTTTGCAACATTGCAATTCTTAACTGAAATTCGCTGCCTTTGCCTGCCACCAGTTTTGTGGCAATCTACTCTTTGCCAGCCAGTGGCCGATTGGCGCTACACGTTTTGCCCATTTCTTTTAGTACGCTCTCTTTGATTTTCTCCTCGTTTTTTTTTTGTCTTGATTACCTGCGTAGCTTGCCGCGTCTTTTTGATTTTTGCCGCCAATGCCACTACTGTTGTCGTTGTCGCCATCGAACTCGCAGCATATGAAAAATAAAATAAGAATGAGGTTTATTCGTAACGTGTAACTGGAGGCGCAACTGAAATACAACAACAACAACAACAACAACAACGAGCGCATGGCAAATGCCGCAAAAACGGCAAAAGAAAAACGCGTTTGTTCGCTTGCCGGTCGCCAGTTGCTGCATTCGCCGTTGCCGCTACTCATGTCTGGCAACTTTTTCTTTTCTCATCTTGCAACAAGTAGCAAAAACAGCAAAACGAGTAGCAAGTTGTCTGCTTAAGTTCCAGCCAACTAGCCAGCGTGTGTTCCATGTCAAACGACGGCCCAGCCAGGCGTCATCGACATCGCCAACATTTTTGTCAACAGCAATGTTAACGTTTTTGTCTGTCAAAGCCAAAATGGCAATTGATTATCATTGCAAGTTGGATGCTGGAAAATGGTTGTTAGGGGGAAACAACTTTTATTTCTTTTTGTATGCATTTTGTTTTTTTCCATTTTTCTGATTTAGTGAGATTATTGAAAAATAGTACATGCACTCTTACAAAATTCACTATAATACAGTTTGCCAGTTATGTTTATTAATTAATTTTTAATAGTAATTCATAAAAGTATAGCTCATTCTATAAATCATATAATTAAAAGTTTCAGAGTTTTTACGAAATTCACAAAAATTCAATAAAACCAAAAAAATGTTTATACAATTTTTAAACTTTTTAATTAGAATTTTTATACACTTTTCGCGTACGCAGTTTTATAGCGAATTCAAATTCAATATAATAAACAGCATATTTCGCGTGACTTAAAATACGCGTTAATTTTTGATAATTTTGTATTTTTTTTTTTGGTAAAATTTTTTTATTTACATATATTTTTTTTTATTGAATTTTTATTTTTTTATTTTAATACTTTTTTTTATTTTACGATAATGTTAAAAAAAATAAACAAAAAATAATAATATTCATATGAATAGATAGATACTTGTTTTATTTTATTTTTTTTTTCAATATTTTGTTTTATTTAATATTTTTGTTTTTTACTGACAGTGTTTAGCACGATTGATATATCGTTTTGAAATTTATTTCGAAAAAAGCACAAATTTATTTAAAAAAAAAAATCGACAAATATTCATTTTTGAGGTCAAGGTCAGTATAAGGAAAGTAATTGGGAAAAACTACAACAACTGCCAGGAGCGGTAGAAATTATAGCTATTTCGGAGATCATTCATCATTTCTTTCATGACTCTACCGCACTGTTGTTGTCTTTTTTCCAAATACTTTCCTTATACTGACCTTGAGGTCAGAAAATAAATAGTTAAATAAATTAGGCCAAAAAATAATATTAGTTTCAGAAAAAATGTTTTTCGAAATTTTTGTCGAAGTAAACTTTTGTACGGACATACATGTCCGTTTAATACTGATAGAACATAACGTTTGCTAAATCCATATAAAAATTAAACCCGCTCCTCTCGCCCATTTCTCACTTCGATCAACATCATAAAACAATTATATACATCTGATCGGGGCCATCAGTACATCGGTTGTACTATAGAGAGTGCTGCTGAGTGGGCCTGGGTCTTTTTGAGAAATGGACCAACATGGGCTACATACTTTCCGATTTAGTGTTGCCGTTCGACAATGCACCACGTCTTACTGGATTTGAGCAAAGAGTTGACAGTAATGGATCACCCACCCCTTTGGCGCCTGGGTTCATACATATGCAAAAGTTTACTTTGACAAAAATATTCTAAATCCAGGTTTGTGAAAAAGATTTGTGTTTTTCTGAAATAATTTAAGAAAAGGTGTGGTGGACTATTTTGTTAAGTTTTGTGGGAGAAATATGAGAGTCGGCTACTGACGAAAACTTACCATAATTCCACCTACCACTCTTGTGCACCACTTTCAACGTAAAATAAATCGTATTGGTTCTTCTGTTGCGCAGATATCAATTACTCAAACAATTTTCAGTTTTCCACGCAAAGAAACTTTGTTGAAAGTCATTCACACAGAAATATCGAATTAAAAACTTGAACCTAGAAAATCGATATCAAAAAATTAATTTCAGTTTCTAATAGAATACAATCTTGTTTCACTTTATTCTCCTAGCTTACTACACCGAAGCTGGGGGTTCAAATTACGATAATGTCAAATCATCCTACTCTATGTATCATTATTGCCCAAACTTTTTCTATGAGACTGGCTCTTGGTGGGCTTGAGACCATTAGAACATTAACAGGTTTTTAAATACTCATATTGGATTTTTAAGGCATCATCAACTGTGAACTTTCTAAAATGTTGCATTAAATGATAGATCAACTTCTGTATTTCATTTGCTACACCACGATAAATAATAATAATTTGGCGCTTACATGACATAGTTCGATGTTTTTCTACAATTTGTGGTGTGCGTCTTGAGGTTGTACCACAACTTTTTTTTTTTTTTACCTCAACTCTAAGTAAACTACATATGATTTTCGTGTGAAGTTTTTTCACGTGTCTACGGTTTTTTTTATTTGATGTTACGAGATTTGAATTCGGGAAACTTCTGGTGATAGGACGCATACACTACAAATTCGGCTACGGTGGTCGTGCTAAACCAAGAATGATAGAATACAAGGTTGCGCTGATTGATCTGAAATTCGGAGAGTAACTTGGCTGCGACGTCACACCAGATTTATCGGTGGAGAGAATTGAGAGGAAAGACGTTGGTATGCATGTTAGAAAGAATACACACTAAAATAGTTAAACACGTTGGAAAGAATACACATGATTGCGAGTATACATACGTACACGGTGTTTGTAAACAAAATCTGTTGTGACGTAGCAATGTTGTCGACATTTCCAAGGGAGGGTTAGTAGTACCACAATCTGCGCCACCTACTGTTTTCTTTTCACCATGGTGCTAATCATACCAAATGTATCTGAATTAAAGTTTCCATTTAAATACATGATTTTTTCAATTGTTTTTGAATTCATATTTGTTTCTTTCAAGGGGAACTTACGAAAGAATCTTCTTCGCTTCGTTTGAAATGAGTTTTCAGTTCCTTGGACTTATTTTTATGGGGACATTTTTCGTTTATACTAAACTATTTTTCGGCTATCTGGGAATTGTCTTTCGGTTCCTCTGGAGCCGTTTTGTGAAATCAAGTTCGATTCTTGCAAGGCACGGACTGGTCGATTCATTATAGGAACCGATTCTGTTTTTTTTTATCTATCCGGTTCCTCGGTTCTGTGCACCACTTGTTTATAGTATTCTTTAGCTAGGAGAGTCGTCTTCCTCGGTGAGCATTACTTGGCCGCCCAATTCCACAGTTCCACTGTTTCTTTGGCAGCTGATGAGGACTATTGTTATTCGATACGATAGTTTTCAATGGTATGGTGGGAGTAGTTTCCAAAAATATAATACATTCATTAAATCCTTTTATTTTGCGGTTGTCGTAGTTTGAAAGTTATTTCTGTTTGAAAAACAAAAATACTTTGACTTTTCATGGGAACCATTATAGGGGAATAAAGAACATTTTATATTATAAGAGCTCATTCATTTCTTGTTCCGTAGTTAATTAAAAAATAAAAACACAACTATTTTAATCTCTTAATTATTGACACAAACAAGCTGCCTCCATTCTCATATCAGACGAATTTCCGTTACTCGCAATAACGTCGCGTTATCTATACCAGTGATGCGTATTCTCCTGCATCAAACATGCAAATGCCATTTGTCTTCCTATCTGCAAAGCTAGCACTACTCTTGACATTCACTCCATCGTTCCATCGTAGTCAACGCAGCCAATGCAGTCTAGGAGCATTCGAGCCATGCCACATTTTCGCTTAGTTTTCCTATTTATTAATACTGCCTGCGGGTAATTTGTCAAGATGATTTATATCATTAAGTGTTTTGCCTATTTAAAATTTTGAGGACGATGATAGCTAGCTAGCCGCCAGCAGTTTGAGGAGAAAAAGAAGGTGAAAAGAAAGAATAGAGAAATGACAGTAAAAATCATTGTGGTTTGCCGTTAAATGTACCACTTGATAACTGACTGAATGCCTGACTAACTAGCCAATAAAATGCCACAACTCGTATGGCTTTTGAGATTTTGATCTGTTTATCCATTTTCGTTGCATTGCCAATGCAAATTTAAAAAAAAAAATGCAATCCCATAAATCTTATTGAAAGAAATACAGCAATGCGTTTAAAAAATACTGAAAGTAAATGGCAACAAGCAACTTTGACTTTGGCTTTTGGCCATTCATTGACTATTTATGCCTTTATGTTGGCTAGCATTGTTCGTCTGTCTGGTTGGTTAACTAGTCGCTAAAGTGGCACGCAAAGGTGGCAGCCGAAAGCAAATTGGCACGCAACATTTACTTGCGCTTGCAACACGTTCATTTTTCGCCACATTTTTTCCATTTATCTGCTTCTGCTGTAGCGCCTTGCTACAAGTCAAGCCTATTTTTAAATATGCATTTAAAAGTAGAAATATAATTTGTGGCAAATCAAATTCATCTACCAGTAACTCGTCGCGTCACTCTATTTACTTGGCCAACTGAGTAGAAATGCAATCTTTTTTTCAGCAATTTTTCTCCCGTCTTCGTGGTTTTCTTTTTGTGCACGAAACATTTTCCAATTGCTTAGCAAAGGAAGCAGCATCCCATCCACAACTAACTAAGATCGCACAAAAAACGGAAAAGTGTCTCGTGACGATCGACTTTTCTGTTTCGCACCCGTTTTGGTATTTTCCAATCAATTACGCTTTGCCACATTTCAAGGTTTTTTGCTAAGTATTTGCTTATTAGATAGAGAGATACAAAAAAAAAAAAACAAAAAATGCAGAAATGTTTTTAATTGTCTGCAATATTAAAGTCGCTTTATGGCATCAATAGCAGCGGCGTCAGAGTATAACCGCTCGTTCGTATTGTAAATGAATTGTTAACCCACTTTTGTGCCTTAAAAGGAAGGCGCTGTCGCAGCGTTCGCGATCTCAATAAAATGATCGCTGATCTTCTGTGGCAGTCAACCTCGACGAACGGCCAGTAAGTAACGCAACGTATTTCGAGCACACAGTGATCGGCGATCAGCGATCAGCGATCAGTGATCAGCGGGTTTGTCTTGTCGATCTGTTCGTTCAATGTTTGCTGAGTGATCGTTGAACGGCGACATTTTTGCTGTTCATTAAAGTAAATCAATCAGAGAGTTTGGCGCGACAAATGTTTGGTGGAGGGGGCAAAAAAGTAGGCGAAAATGTGTTGCTGCTACTTTACAGCTGAACTAATTATGACTGTTTTAATTTTACATTTTTTTTCGTCTCCTTATTTGCTCTTTCCCCAATCAATACAATCAATTACCGTTCAATATTCTCAATATCTCGAAACACAAATGGCTTTTAATATTGTATTTATTAGTGAACATGTAAGGTCACTTTCTAGGCATGAAAACTAGTTAAGGCCATTTATTTGAGTTACACATTGTGATAAGAAATTTCAAATTCCAAATGGTGTACGCCAAGTATGCGAAGTGAATTACTGCATGTTTACAATTTAGCGGCGCCACACTGCCAATAATCGAAGGTGATATTTATGAATGATAAATACATTTACAATTGAATTACAATCATGGGAATAATTGAACACTTGAAATTTGCGATTTTTTGTTGACTTACTTGGGAATGGCCGAAGTTTAGAAGTTTTATTTTATTTATTTTAGGGGATTCACATTCACATAGTATGTCGTAATGTGTCGTAATGCCGCAAAATTACAAAAATTCCAAGTTTCACTATGTTTCTACGCAACCCAACAATAACAATTAACACAACTTGTAAACTACTTGAGAATTTTATGATTTTATGACTTCGTGACACGTTAAGACATCTTGTGAATACCCCTACCATACATTTCCCAAAAACTTATTTTCACTATTTTTTCTCTCTATTGGCATGTTATTTGACATTATTCATTTCGCGTTTGTTTACTTTCCCTTATTTATGTTTTATACATTGTAAAAACTTAATAGTTAGTATTTTTGTAGATTTTTTGCTGTTATTTTTCAACTCCAAATTAAATTTTTTTTATTTAATATATTATTTTTATTTTTTGACCTCATTATTTATGTAAACAGTATTTTATACGAGATTGAGAAGAGTTAAAATTTTAAATTTTTTACATTACAATTTTTTTATTTCAACTTTTACCGTTTTATATTTGAACTGTGACAAACTTTAATTCAAAATTAATGTTCTAAAATTTTATTTCTATGAATTATCTTAAAATTACTTTTTTATTTAAATTTTTAACATTTTTATTTAAGTTTCCCACTTTTCCATGTCGATTTGAAAATTTTGTTTACAAGTTCCAGCAGATCTGTTTCCTGGGGGTCAAACTTTTTTTTTGCTATATTTTTAACGCTTTTGGTTTAGTTTTCAATTTCAAATTCACCCTCGTTCGGTAATTTCTTAAAATTTCAGTAAACATTGTATCATCATCTTATTGGAACTTTTTTTAATTTACATTTTGTAACATTTTTTTGTTTTAATTATCAAAGTTTTTAATTTTTTTTATATCTGATTTATTTTTCAAGTTTCTCCAAATTCGTAACTGGGTTTCTTTTTTTATATTAAATTTTAAATTTTTTGTTTCAACTTTTATTTTCTTAAATATAAATTTTAAATTTTAGTTCAAATTTAAATTTAAAATTTGTTTATATAAATATATTATAAAATAACTAAAAGTGTTTTATATTCATTGTTTTAATTTTTGTTTTTAACATTTTTATTTCAGTTTTTGACTTCTATGCTGATTTGTAACTTTTTTGTATACATTTTTAACGCTTTTGATTTAGTCTTCAATTTCTATTCATCTCCTCTTCTAGCAATTATTTACCTTTTTTTTTAATTTTACATTTTATAAAATTTTTTCTAAATCTTCGACGTTTAGATTTAATATTATTTATTTGAATTTTTAATGTGGTTGGTTTTACTTTTTAACAGGTTTTTTTATTAAATTTTTTTTCAAGTTTATTCCAATTGTTCAAGCTGTTTCACTTTAGTTTTTACTTATTTTACTTTAATTTTTACTTATTTTATATTAATTTTTAACTTTTATTGTTTCAACTTTTACCTTTTTATATTTAAACTTAAACTGAAACATAAAATTTGTTTATCTAAATGTATTATGAATTAAACATTTTTTTACATTAATTTTTTTTAAATTTATTTTTTTTTACATAGTTTTTTTAACATACTTTTTTTTTTTATTTTTATTCCCAACATTTTTGTTTTAGCTCTTGACTTTTCTATGTCGATTCGTAACTTTTTTTTCTCAAGTTTCTGTAAATTTATTTCTGGGTGTGGAGCTTTTTTGTATAAATTTTTAACGCTTTTAATTTAGTTTTCAATTTCTATTTATCTCCTCTTTTAGCAATTTTTTAAAATTACTAATATTTTACATTTTATAAGATTTTTTTTTTAATTTTCAAGGTTTTTAATTGTAAGTTTAACTTTCTAACCGATTTTATATTAAATTAGTTTTTTTAAGTTCTTTCAAATTTGTCAACCTGATTTTTTTTATTTTTATTTACGTATTTTGTATTAATTTGTACGTTATATTTTCTCAACTTTTACGTTTTATATTGAAACTTTAAATTTTAGCTTAAAATGAAATTTAAATTTTGGTTATTTAAATATATTATGAAATAAAATTTTTTTACGTTCATTAAATTTTTATTTTTAACGTTTTTGTTTTAGTTCTTGCCTATTTGCGTCTATTCGTAACTTTGTTTTCTCAAGTCCCTATAAGTTTGTTCGCTGTGTCAAAATTTTATATTTCTTCCAAACTTATTTTATCTACTAAGTCCATCTATGGTTCATTCTAGCAATTAATATCTAATTATCAGCCAATTATTGAAAAAATGCTTACAAATATTCTGAGCTGTTGACCATTTATGTATCCGCTGAAGCGCTCATCTAGTGAGAATGTGAACACTGGACACAGTTTCCATGATGTGTGCACATTTTGCACCCGTTTCCGAGCAGCAGTATTTTTTAAAGCGTTAAAAATTTCTTAGAATCTATTAAAAAATAGAAAAGGAAATTCAAGTGAATTTACTCAAATACAACATACGTACAATATTTGTACATACTATATTCATATTCCCAGCTTTATTTCCGTCTTTGGCAATTTCAGCCAGCGCTTAGTGCGTCACCGGCGAAATGCTTGGCACGTCTCTCGGTTGCCTCTGCGTTGAAAATATAAATTTAATTAGTTCTATCGAATTAATAGCCCTACAATATTGATATCCGATGCCGGCTGGTTGGCCACGTTGATGCAAGAGTGAAACACAATGGCACACCCTTTTGGTGGCGCGTCAATCGTTTGGGAGCCAGCGGCTGTCGTCTGATGGCTGGCAGCTGGCGGCTAATGGCGGGTGCCGACCGGTAGCTACGAGTATTGGCATTGACGACGATAAATCAAAGCACGCTCGACGCGATGCAAATGCGCTTGACACGTTCTAACAGATGGATGGTATCTTGAATTTAATCGAATCAATCAATAATTTTATGTTTATTCGCTGCTTCTAATTGCAATGTTTGTGCTTGCAACGTATTGGTGAAAAATCTAAATATCTGCAATCGGCGAGTGCGTCATGATATTCTGCTACCCCAAAATCAGCAATTGGCGTGTGAGAATTATCCTTTTCATTTCGTGTCGATTTTATTCTTAAGCTGTTGCACGAACCACTGCTAAATTTCTTTTATGATTGTCTAGATACAGTTGTGCTTAAAATAATAATAGAAACAGGGACCGTAACGGTTAGAATTTCTTATACTAAAAATCATGATTTAATCGTTATATTGCGATTCTTATTATTCGATAAAAAATAATCGTTTTTTTTGGATTGCAAATTTTCCGTTCATACTTGATCGCTATTTTTTTATTTTTATTTTTTCGATCAAAAATTGTGCAACATTTTTCGATAAACGATAATAAACGCAAATAAATTTGTCGACTTTGGCAATAATATGTTTGATGATCGAAAAAGAAATATCGATCAAATACGATCAAAAATTTTAAATCCAAGATATCGATGAAATATGATCGAATAAATAAAAACCACGAAATAACGTTTATGCAATGATTTAAAACAAAGCATCTTCTAAATAAAAATATGGTCAGATTTTATATGGCATAAGGATTAGAAGGATACATTCTCGTTTTGTTTTGAACTAATTCTAGCCAAGGATTTTTGGATCCGAAAAATCCAAATAACGATTACATTCGGTGCCTGAATAGAAAGGGCCTACAGTAATACCACAATATTAAATTGATAGATCGAATATGTGAAGAATAGGATTCTCAACAGAGCGGCTTTAAAGTTGAAATTAAGCTTAGTGGAGTTCACTGCGTATTTTGTAATGTTTCTATTTTACAGAGGAGCAACATATCGATAACTGAGCCGTTTCATAGCTTTTCATACTAAACGCGGTTTCAGACAGGGTGACTCCCTGTCGTGTAAATTCTTTAACATTACGTGGGTGAAGATAATTCAATCTGCAGAATTAAATCGGTCAGGCACTATTTTTTATAATAGCAACTACTGGCGTATTCCGACGATTTCGACATCATTGGTTTCAACAACCGGGCCGTTAGTTCTGCCTTTTCCAAGCTGCACTTGGATTCACTTGGTGTCTCTAGCGCTGGCGCCAGTTAGCAAAGCAGAGAAGCAACTGGCACGCAATGATGAAATCGGCCAAAATAGCGCCAATTAAGAAGAAGAAACTGCAGTAGATATAACCCTTTGCCCATCTCGTCGCAGTTCAGTAGACGGTTGTGCACTGTCCTCTCCAATGGTTTGCCCATGGTTTCTAACAGACAAATGCGGCGGTAAGGCCCAGATGATCCTGAAGGCTTGCTGGGTTTTGGTAGCAGCACTAGTGTCCGAAATTCCATGTATGCCGATATTTGTGTGCAAATTATTATATTTTGAATACAATTGCATTTGTGTAAATTTGAGCATGTATGCATTTACAACTGTTTGGTAATAAATTGACATTAAAATTAAATACATATGTTTTTTGTTTGTCAAGAAATTTGAAACATGTTCTGGCGAATTTGTTTTTTTCGTTTTGAGTAGTGCTATTTTCAACACTTACGTCAGCAGCTATGAAAACGCTTACATTGTGATAACAAAAACGTGTTGAAACTTTTTTTTTAATTTTAAACATATACGCGATAAGAAATTAAATTATATTTGTTGGGTTTGGGTTTCGTTTTTTTTTGACTTCCAGATGGTAACGAAGAACTTGCAAAAATTCAAAAGCAATGAATTTCCACTACGCTTTAACAGTAATACGAAATAAGGTGATTCACAAGATGTAATTTAATATTTTTTTTTTGTTTTTATAAAAATATATCTAGATCATTCTACAACATAGAAAACGTTGTGTAAATGTAAAATATTCCCACAAATTTTCAGCAAAGGAAAAGATACGAAAAACTTGTGCCGGTATTCCGTAACTCAGTCTCATCTCATCAAGTCACTAAATATGAGACTTTCAATTAGAGACGTTTTTTGTGACTTGAGACGGTTTCGGTACTCAGTAAGCAACAGTCTCAAAAAATTTCACCAGAGATTGTGGTGAAAAGCAATGGAGACAATCAGCTGATCGCATGTTCAGCTAGAGATGCACAATCAATTTCAATGAAAATGTGTTCATCGATAGCATACAATATACTTTTGCAATTCTTTGTCAACAGCATTATTGCTATTTACAAATTAAAACAATATGGTTATCGTAGAATTGACATTAAAAGTAACCATTTAAAATTCTTAGTACTGCATTTTATGTGAACCGATTATTTAAAATATTTGGAAAAATTAGAACTATCAGCAATCGATAAATACAGGTTCTCATCCATATGCACATTCGATCAAAATGGCAGAACATGATACATAAGTAAATGTAAACAAATAGTTCTGTTTTTTTTTATTATACGTTATGAAAATTAAGTGTTACTTTTTTTTTTTACAGATTTAATCGAAATATAACGTACCACTAAAGGGCAGATCAAGTTCTTCGATTTCTTTGTTTTGTGACCTGCTTAGAATCAGCTGTCAAATTAGAAAACTTATTTTGAAAGTAGAGACTTGAGACGGCTTACAGAATACCGAATAGTATCAATATTAATCTCAACACCGAAAACTCTCATGTAGTGACTAGAGAATGCTTTCAGAATGAGCTAGAATAGTTTCATTGGATACAATAGAAAATCTTCTGGAGTTCACCTGCATTTGGTTCAATGTTTTTTAGGTGGTGATTCTTTTCAAGCCTCCTTTTACAAGTATTACCTGCCCAAGCAATGCTAACTATTGGAATAGCAAATATTTTAATTGATATCAATTATGTTTGCAATTTATATGAATGCCCAGCGTTCTGAGATACCACTGGTGGCAAAATACAGCAATTTGCGATAATCTTTGAAATTAATTTTCTATTTTCGATTACTTCTATTTCTAGCTAGCTTACTATAGATTTTCTAAATAGTTCGTTTCTTTTCTATTCTTCATTTTCGTTTGTTTGTCTTTCCATTTGAACTTGCATTTCATTCACTTAACAACTTTTATTTATTTTGTATTCCCTGGAGTATCGAAAGCAATTTAAAATAAGTGTCACGACGCGTCTGAAAATGCAATAACCGCCACAATGAAGACGCCATCGCCAACGGGAAAATAGGCACAGCCATTTCAAAAGCGAATTCACTGTGCTTGCTTCTTATTGACCAACAGGGGGGGGGGGGGGATGGGAGTAAGCGTAGTACATTGCGCTTGGAGTCGCTGCTGCCGCCTCTTCGTGCAGACAACGCATTGCGATAGTTTTTAGTTTTTTTGTTTTGGGTTTGAACGCAACGAAATGCATTGCACGCTGAAAGGTAATAAATGTTTGTCCAACGTAATTCCAATTAATTTATTGGTTTCTAATACTAACGGAATTATAAATATCTTTGGTTCTTTGGACAATCAAAAAGGTTTTGTTAATCGCTCTTGTGCTGAGCGTGCGCGCATTCGATCTTTATTATGCGATAATGCCCATTGAATCCAATTGCATAGTTATGACATTGAACCCAATGCGCTCGTTTTATTGTGCGGAGGTACATAAGTAATCGAACCATTGATTAGTATTGGTGAAAGCTGAATGTCTTTCACGTGAATGTAAGTTAAAGGGCAGACAAACTTGCTTTTGTTCTTGGGGCTGTACTTCTAGTTAAACTTTAGTACATTAGTATTGCAATATTGGGAGCTTATTTAATTAATGGAATTATTTTATAAGAATTCTTATCTAGAGGTAGTGGTGGCCTTATGCCAATACTTTTTCCCTTTCAATTTCTCTTGTACAAATGTTGTTAATCTTATTTGTATCGATATTGCTTTTGCTGCCGATATACATATATTGGTATCGATATTCTTATTGTTATTTGTTGTCATTATCATCGATATTGAATTGGTAAAATAGTATCAATATTGTATTTGCTATCGATATTGTAGTTGTATCGGTATTACGACTGTTAGCGGTATGTTAAACGATATTGGTATGGTAATTGTTATCGATATTGCAGCTGTTATCGAAATTGTTATTGTAATAATTATCGATATTTTAATTGTTATCGATGTTGTAATTGCTATCTGTTGTCATTGGTATCGATATTGTAAATAGTATCGATATTGTAATTTATATTGATATGGTAATTGTTATCGGTATTGTAAATGTTATCGATATTGTAATTGCTTTCGATATAGTAATGTGTATCGATATTGCACTTGCACTTATTGTTATCAACATTATTATTGTTGGCGTTATTGTTATTGTTATCGTTATTGTTATTTGTGTATGTATGTACATATATTGCCATCAATGTTACTGATTTTATTTATTGTGGTTGTTATCGATTTTGTTGTTGTTGTAGATATTGTAATTGTAAATATTAGCGATATTGTAATAGTTATCGATATTGTTATTGGTATCGATATTGTAATTGACATCGATATTGTAATTGTTATCGATATTGTGGAAGTTTCTCGTCAATAATATCAAATAAATTCCAACACCTTCCAATGGATCATACATCCAGTCGTCCATACCCTGTACTTCTGTTGCGTTACACAACGTTTAGCTTCTATGAGGATCTGTCGAGCAGTTCAGTATCACGTCTTGCAGTGATTTTGCCTCTAAGTTCTACCTCTCAAGGTAATTAATACATTATACTTGGTAAATTTAATAGAAGACTTGATGGCTGGGTAGAAAGTTTTTTTCGAAGCTTATCATAGTACCTTAATCCTTTTCTTTTTAGTACGCATTAAATCGATTTTCATTTAAAGAGGCTTGATCTACCTTTTACTACCAAAGTTGTCATGTCATTTATTTAAAATTTACAAACTCGTTTCCTATATATGTATGTTTGTATATATGTATGTATGTATGCCCCTTCAATGTCATTATTGAAATAAACGTGATCGCAGGTACCCAGACTTTTTAGCGCCATTGACCGCACTTGAATATTTATATTTTTTTGTTTATGTGTTTTTTTTATATTTTTTTACGATTATGATGTGGCAAAATTTTTTTGATTCATTGATATGTACTCGCACTACATAGAATAAAAATAAAAAAATGTTTTTGCTTTTATTTTCGGCAACAGTTCACGGTTCTGATCACATTTGTTGTTGACCGCAGCTAACTAAAAATTAAGGCCACGTTTGTTTACGTTAAAATTCAAATAAAGTATTATTATTATTATTTAATTCTACTTTGCCCAATGTATGGAAAATGAACTCATCAATGAGTAACGTGAGCAACATATGTTTAATAAAATCAGCGTCAAATACAAAAGTACATAAAGTACAATGTGTACATACAAAAATAAAAGGAGGCACGCTTGCTAACCTCTCAAAACTGTGTACTCTTTCGTATTCAATAATACACACACACACATACTATATACATATGTTCAGCCTCCGAGAATGTGATTCATACCATTAAAATCTATTTAATTCTTATGTTTGTTTTATTTTTATTTTTATCGTATGTATTTGCTGCATCATTTTCCATTGTAGCTCTTGACACATATTTTTGCAATTACGGCTATTGTTGTTATTCTGATTTTGTTTTTTTTTATTTTTGTATATTTATTTTTTTTTTTATTTTTTCTCATTCACTGCTCATTCATCAATTTCAGCTACTAAATATTTATTTGTTTGGTTGTGGTGTTTTTTCGCATTCGCGGGATGAGGTTGCCATTTATTGTTGTTGTCGGTCGATGTTATAGAAAAGAACATATGTTTTTTGCCTATTTTTTGAACAGGCATGGATATCTGGTTTATAAGATACTGCTTATTTTCTATAGTTAATGAAATGTATCCTTCTTATTCAGCTAGAACAAACCGATTCGTTCAGGTTTTTGGAAGGTTGGAATAAGATATTGAAGGTATTGCTAAGCAATACACCTCGCGAGTTTTTAGGCAGTTTAAATCAGGCAACAATAATGTGAGTGTGAGTACAGGTCTGGATAGAAGGTGTGCCACAAAATGGGTTCCTGGCAGAGAACCAGCAATAGACATAAAGCAGATTTAAAAGTCCTTTTTAACAATGTAACTTAACTGTCTATTTCCAATATTAAAAGTCGACTTAATGGTAGGTAGTTGCACATACTAATTCAGTGGTTCTAGCCTTCGAAACCAGAATTCTTAGAGGCGTTCCAATAAGGAAACAATAGAATGAGGGTCAACCAACCGCAAAATAGCATAGCTCAAGCTGAAAATGTAACAATATTCGTTGACAGTCAGGCTGCATTAAATCTCAAAAATATTAAAAAGAGATTATGTTGTTTGTTAAGGAAGGAAGCTCAATTTCTATATTAAACAAATTCAAATGAAAATTGCTGCACTTCATATAAATAAAATGATTAAAGATAACTGCACCCTATTGTGCAGCCTTAGCTCGCAAGCTTCAAATCAATGCATTTGTGGAACTTCATTACTATAATTTTGTATGCTCTCAATATCGATTTATATTTTCTCATTAGGAATTGACGTGTACCATTATAAATTTGTATTTTCTCATTATAAACTAAAGTGTAGAAAGACACCCCATGGTGTCCATATTTCCCATTATTTCTCGAATCACAACTGCAAAATCTATAAAAAGAAATTATTCTCTGAATGCGTTGATTGCCGATTTATTCGATCAATAAACTGAATCTAGACATCTCAAAGGGCGTAGAGGTTTTTGCGGCTCCGAACTTCATAAGGGGACGGATCTCCAACACTGGATGAACACGGCTAGTTGAAGTTGAATCGCTTAGAGTCGTACAGGGTACTGGGTACCCCGAAAGCATTCCTTTTTACTAACTGGTTTTCTCTATTTATTTACCTTTTTTACTTTAAGGAAATCCGGTAGCCAAAAACAAAATCTTTTTGCACACCAAGCAGTGCCGCTTTTTATAAATATTTCCACCAAAATTTTTTCTTATTATTGTTCTTATTTTTTTCTCTAAACTAGTTAACTCAAATCATTGATTTTTTTTTTTTTTTTTGCAAAATGTTATCTAACACAGAGGTACTTATGAGAAGACAACGAAAATTACGATATTTTCGAGATTATCATGATTGGTTCGTAATAAAGTTAGAGACAGTACTCGTGGTATTATATAGCGCCTTTAGTGTTAATTGGATTTTTTCACTCGCCACTGCAACCAATTAACCCAAGCAGTTGCATTTTTTTTCCGCTGTACTAACCTCAATTGAGCGACCGACGTTCAAAATTAAAGAAACCAGCGGTGGATGGTTCCAAGCATTTCTATTATAATTATGTAGTTAATAAACAAAAAACTTTGAATCCAAAACTTTAAGTCACAACGTAATCTGGTATAATTTTCAGGGACTTATTGCCTTTCCCTCGTACTGTTTGTATTGTTTTTAATTTGAAAATTATTGGCATTGAATGCGGTGTGCATTAAAATTCTGTGTATAGCTTTTTAGCTATACTCGTTTTTTTTTTTAAACCATGACGTAAACATGGAAGTGCTTGCCTGCTTTAATTGCGTAGCTTGGTGCAAAGAATTTTGGGGTGGGTCACGTTTCATTTAAAATTGACGATTGTTTTGATCACAACATTTAAATTTAGCTATCTTTATGTATGTATTACGTAACTGTGTATACTTATCAACGAATTTAGTATTTAAATATAAGTTAAAGAATATCTTTTTGTTTTCTCTATAAGTAGTAATTATTTTTAAACTCAACTGCTAATCTGCTACGAACAAACTGCCTGGGAATGCCTGTAAACAAAAATTTTACGAAGGTCAAGTTTTGTAAAGCATTTTTGTTTTTTGGTTTGGCTGCTAAAAAAATAAAAAACAAAAACAAAAAATATAGTTATCTATTTGTTTGTGTTGCTTAAATTATTTAATTATACGCTTAATATGCAATTTTCTGCATCGAGCTGTTGCACTTCCGTTTTCAACTAAGCGTCGATCACGAATAGCCAATGAAGCTACCAAACAACAGGCGTCGTCGTCAAGCTACAAACCAAACGCAATAACAATGCAATGAGTTGCAACCGCAAACTGTCTGAACGTCAACTTGTTAATCATTGCAGAGAGAGAGAGAGAGAAAAAAGTCTAGCCACCTATTCAAGTGTGGTGGGGCATTAATTGCTTTGGGTGGTGGAAGGTGGCAAGAAGTTTAAGTGGCAGCACGCAACTTCAAATACAACTGCAACAACTGCAGCTGGAATAACATTGAAAACAAGCAACAACGACAAAGTGGCAGCAGGCAGGGCATTAGACTCAGCCGTAAGTGCTGAAAAGACGGCAGTCGTTAATTTGGCATGCCACCATGCATACTTATACTACATGTACAGTGTCTGAAAAAAGTTTGGGTACAGTATTTTTTTTTTTGTTTTATAATTTTCACAAATTGTTTCATGCTAAATTTGGTCGTTAAGTTTTTTCTTTTATCAAAATATAGATCATTTTATAAAAAAAAATCGTCGTGAAAAATTCACAAAAAAATCAGCAAATTAAAAAAAAAATCATTAAAATTTCAAACTTTTTAATTACAATTTTTCGAAAAATTTCTAGCTAGCAGTTAGGTAGACTATTCAATTTTAGTATAATAAATTGAAAGTTCTAAGTGGCTGAGAATAACCGTTCATTTTTGATAATTTTTTTTTGTTTAGATAAATTAACAAACTTGAAATGTAGAGGACTTTTTTATTTTGCTGAATTTTGTTTAAAGTTTGAAACTGATCCCGGTTCAAGTAAACTCACTTTTCCCTTTAAATCGAAATTTAGCAAATTTGTATTGTTTTCGCGCAATGGAATTCCATACAGTAGATAGTATAATTGGTATAATGGTAAGTTGGCATCGGGTTTCGATTGTAACCCACACTAGGGCTGTGCGTCTCCAATCGATAGTAGGAGTGCTGTACATTCCTTAAGTCCCTTACACTCAACGACAATGTTTGTCAAAATTAGATTTAGACATATGTACTTATGTGGCTCTTGTATAGAATGAGCTAGATTTTGTTAAAAAATTATCGAAAAGTTGTAAGCATGAATAATTTTGTGAATATAAAAAAAAAATAGAAAAAATTCTGTACCAATAATTTTTCGCCATCACTGTATGTGTACATATGGAAGTAAGTAAATGTGTACATATCTACAAAAATCCATATCCATGGCTTTGACTGTGTTTGTAACAATTGCAATGCGTCTCCTCGATTGCCAATTTTTCAAGTGCAAGTTCAATACAAAGTCGATCGGCGAGTGAGTCAATCGTTGAGCTTGTATTGGTTTGTGCATACAAATGTACATATGTACATATGTCCATACATATATACATATATAATATATGTTTTCGGTTGCAGATGAAATCCTTTCGAAATGCAGTTTCCGGTTCGACTGCGCTGCAATTTCGGTTGGCCAGTCGGTCTTGGTTTGAATAGTTTCGGCAGTAGAGAAAAATATGAAGTGTAGAAAATTAGGAGAGATGGAGACAATTGCGTTCGCTTAGCTTAACAGAAACCAAAGAATAGCGAACGTATTTAGCAAATTAATTCATGTGCTCATATTTAACATATCGACCAGTAACTGTGGCTTCTCTCACTGTCAATTAAAATTCTGTGTTGACTTAACGAAATTGCCACTTTGTTTTTTATTAGTACACCCGGTAAATAATTTACAACAAATTATAAAAGGAACTAGCTCATTTTTCGGAATATTAATTTAATAAAATTATAAATTATCGTCGAGAAATCAGTTGCTTAAATTAAATTAAATTTGCTAAAAATGTATGTGAATTATTGTATTTGATTTTTTGAATTTAGTAAATCGTTTAGAAAAGTTAATAATTTGGAAATGTTAATTACCCTTGGGAAAATCAATTGGAATTTCTAGCCAAAATTTAACTAGCTAAAAAATTGCATACCCAAAAGATTTCCGAAAATTCAAAATAAAAAGTTTGAAATTGTGAAGAAATTTAAGGTTTGAAATTCTGATTTATGTGTGTATATGCATTTGTTATACTACGAACTATCTTTTTATACAGAATTTGCGAAAACAATTTTATATGAAAATCTTTGTGAATATTAGAAATAGAAGTGACTCAAAAAGTCCTTTTAATTGACAATTGACCAGTAAAAAAACCAAAATCTTTTCATATTTATTCTTAATATTTGTATATTTTGATTTCAATACATTTCTTAAGCTATATATCAACTTCCCAAAGGAGGCTTCAAATTCTGGCTTTTTAAGCTTATCAAGTTCAGCATTAACCGCATCAATAATCTTCGCGTTGTTGTTAAATATCTCTCCCCTCAAATTTATTTCTTTCAATTTTTGGAAGTGAACAGTAATCACAAGGTGCCAGATCCGGGAAATGTGATGCTGGCCGTATTTCTTCGATGACAGAGATCGTAATAAAGTTGTTCGTCATTTTAGCAGTTTGAGCTGGCGCGTTGTCGTGTTGTAAAAAGTAGCAGAGGCCGATTGTCTTCTCGGCGCTCGTCCATAGAAAAATGTCCGGTATGGAATCTATAGAACCACTTGGGAATAGTCCTGGGAAATGCGCAGTCGTTCCATATGCAATTTAGCATTTATTAAATATTTGTAGTGGTATTAGTTTACTCCGAAAACCGAAAGAGAATCACAAAGCGACTTTGTATTTGCGTTGTTGATGGAAATTCGTTGATCCATCCTCAGCCATTTTACGTCATCCTCGTCTCAATTTTAACCGATCGTTTTAAAATTTAGAAACAGGTCTCTAAAAATAATTGTAAAGGGTTTGATATTTTTTGTTTTCGTTTTACAGATTTAAGAGTCACCAACTAAGTGAACTTTTTTTACGTTATGTAATTTCACTATTTTATTTGAATTTCAAGTTCTACACTTCTCCAGAAAAGAAAAAAAAAACACTCTAGAGAAGAGACTTTCATACCTCAAATTCTATAGCGAAAAAGAGTCGTAGATTCTATGGAGAGTGGCTAACTGCTTTCTAGTATTTTGTAGCACCACATATTATAACTTAGAGTATCGCAACCTACTCACTATAATTTCACTGGCTCCGAAGTCAATATGGAAACGAAGGAGCTTTGCAATTCTTTACTTGGACCTTCTGTGATCCATGTTGCGTTGTATGTTTACTTTAAGGCTAATCGCTACTTCTGATCTGTACATTGGAGATTGAATAAGGTGCGTTTCCAGATATTTAAGTCTTAGTCTCGCGAAGGCAGGACAACTGTCGAAACTCCCGTGACCTCCTCCGGTCTACTTTGGGATGAAATGATCTTGCGACCCTACATGTTCAGCGCTTGCCAAGCTGATGGCAAGCCCATTGTTTCAGGAGTAGCCAGAGGAACCCCGAAAAGTGCCTTGCTTAAGAAGTTCTTTTCAAATGTCATTTACCTGGCTACCTCATCTGCTTCCTAATTTTGAAGCTCTCGAAAGAAAAGTCAGACAATCCATAACCACTTTCGATCGCATTATTATTGAGTTCATAGGTCTGATTCCCGCTTGGCTATTGGAGTAAATATCAACTCCGCTTACAGAGGTCACGCTGATAAGCCACCATCCGTGCCTCTTACTTCACATACAATCCTCTAATCAAGCTTCGATTCATCCGTGAACATTTTCAGTAGTCTTCGGTGCCACTATCGCACCACTCCCAATTCTGTTTCGAGGAAAAGGCGTTGCCAAAGTAACTCTTAGCAGCCTTGGTAGGCACGCAATGGTTCGTTGTGGCCTTGTAAAATCCTCGAATTATCACAATCCGAATTAAATTTGTTGGCAATATCCCGCAGCCTGACGGTGGCTTGGGCTGTCAGGAGGGCCCCACTGATTCCAATGAGAGCCGATCTTTGCACCCTTTCCAGCTTACCCATTGCCACAGTCTTATCTAGGGAACTATAACTGACAAGCACCCCATATAGGAGTATTGGTTTTATTACCTGCCCATTTAATAATTTTAGGTGAGAAACCCCAGCACTTGCCGATGGCCTCTCTACAAGAGTACAAGCTTACCAGGGCCAGATAATTACCAGATATTTAACCCTGGCCGATCGCCACCCAGTTGAGGCAGGGGGACGCTGGGAATGTTGTATTTTTGTGCTTAAAATGTAAATGTAAATTCGAAAATATTTCCCACTAACTTAGCGATGTGCCTTCGCTTATTCCATGTACATAAAATCCAACCACAAAATCAAATTCGCATAATTTTCAGCACTTGCTACTTCCGAAAATGTTATAGCCATGTTTGTGGCCATCATCATCGCGGTGGTAGCTCTTGTGTGTAGTTACATTGGTAACGAATATCAGACGTTGGAACCACTCGTTGTAGGCCGCACGGGGCGGCTAACTACAACAACAACAACGGCGCAGCACTTTTCTTTGCCTAACACTTCCGCGAATATACAAATATAAGTTTCCTACGTCCAAAACATCAGCCGAAATTTTCGTTTGGCCAGCAATGAAGGAAACGTAAAGCAAAAAAAAAAAAACAAAAAAAGGATGCAAGTAATGTTTACCACTTGTAAATTGCTGCTATTTTTTTTTTGCCGCTGCAGCTACGAACACGTTAAAAACATTGCGAACTGCGCTTACGCTTCGTTGTGTTGGCGTTTTTCAGGTTGTATATATATTTTTTTCCAACTATTTCGAAATATTAAAATTCATTTACGATGCAGCTGCGTCTACGCTTGAGGTGATAGTGTAATTGATGGCGCAAAGAAATGGTGGTCAGTTGGCTGTAAATTGCTGTAAATTGTTGTGAATTTATTTGGCAGCAATTTCGTATCGAGTCCGTAACTACATAAGTACTTACATATGTACATATTTACGTGAACATAAACGTAATGTTAACATTATTTAGTTCACTGGCAAGCGTGTTGAACTGCTGTTGAATTTGCAGTAGGTAAACATGAAAACGCTTTCAATTGAATATCAATGTGGTATTTATTTGTTGTGGTTCAAATATTTAGATTCCGGGTACTTAAAATTCATGGTAAGTAAACCGCAAAAAAAAAAAAAGAAACAAAAAACAAAACAACAGTCGAATTTCTTTCATACACATGAACGCACACTAATGTCTGTATTATTCAAATGCTTTTAGTAAGTAATAATTTAGTAATTTTATGAAGGATATTCCATCGAAACTCCTGCCTTTTCATGTGCATAAATATTTTCATAATTGACATTCGGGTATTAAAATTTTTGAGCACAATGAAAGTTTCAAATGCAATTATAATTCTATAATACAAATATTTTTAATTGTGCATTCGATCAGAAATCGTCTATCCAAGATCGAAATTTTGGCCATTCTTCGCCAATCCTCTAACCAGAAGAGCTGTAGTTTTACGCATGATGAGGTTCATAAAATGTATTTTTCTACAAATATCTTCCAAGCCCTGAGTCCTTAATGAGTTTTTGAGTAGAACGAATTAGGTGTGTGCTTTTCCCCATTACTTTTTCGAAAACCTTTGGTATTGTATTGGCGTAGTTGCTTCGTAGTTACTTCGTCTTAATTCGTCTTATAATTATTATTTTGCGGCCGCCGTAGCCGAGTGTGTAGCGTGTGCGCGCTTCATTCGGTGGGTCCCAGGTTCGAATCAATCCAACTCGGGGCAAGTAACATCCAAAAAAAATTATACAAAAAGTTTTTTCTTATATCTGCCGCCCCTCGGCAGGCAACGGCAAACCTCCGAGGGAATTTCTGCCATGAAAAAACTTCTCACAAAAACATTCGCCGTTCGGATTCGGCGTAAAACTGTAGGTCCCTCAATTTGTGTTACAACATCAAGACGCTCACCACAAATTGTAGGAGAAGTTCGGCCAAAATCGCTTAAGCGGTTATAGCGCCAATTAAGTAAGTAAGTAAACAATTATATTTGATCAAATGATTAAAAATTACAAATATCGATATTTGGCGGTATTTCTTTAAATATCAACAAATGCTTTCAAGTCACCTATGCTAAAACTCGTAATGTTTTTCCGTCTACTTACAGTATTGAAAATAATTTTCTTCAATCTGTCATAGAGATCAAAGAGCTTGGTGTAATTTTTGGTACGCGTTTTTCATTTATTAGCCACATTAACTTTATTATTTCTCATTCCGACTCTATCTTAGGCTTTGTGCGGCGTAATAGCTCTAATTTCTCAGACCCTTACACTCTAAAACTATTGTTCACTACTTTTGTTCGTTCCAAATTGGAATATGCTGCCTTTGTATGGAGACCATACTACCTCTTTGCAGTGGAAAGAATTGAACGTGTGCAAAAGGTGTTTCTAAAATTTGCTCTTAGATCGTTGAAATTTTCTAATCCGGTCCCTTCGTATGAGTCCCGTTTGCTTCTAATTAATTTAAAGTCTCTAGAGAGTAGGAGATCGATACTCTCTATGTCTTTTATGCATACAATAATTAAGGGAGACATTGATTGTTCCTTTCTGCTACAACGCATTAATTTTCTTATCCCAGCAAGATCTCTACGTAACTTCTACCCTTTTTACCTTAATGTGTCCAATACGAATTATGCGCAAAATTCTCCTATTGATCGTTCACTTCGGGAATTAAATGAGATCTCGAGTTCTGTTTCGCTTGACTTTGCAATTTCCAAAAATGAATTTTCTGTTTTGTTAAATTCAGCTATTTAATATCATTCACTTTATATTACTTATTTAAGTTTATAATTAATCCTAAGTAGTCTGTAAGAACCACAGTGTTCCTAGACAATAAGATAAGATAAATAAATAAATAAATAAATAAATGTGGTCGAAAAAATTAATATCACAAAATGGCGATCATGCATTGATTTAAAACAACATAACGTCTGAATAAAAATTAGCTCAGATTTATATATGTAGCATATGCCATTAGAATTAGATCAATATATTCGAGTTTTGTTTTGAACGAACTTCTCCCACTGATTTTTTAATACAAAAAAAAAAAAAAAAAAAAAAAAAAAAAATTGCGAATATTTTCGGTCCCTGAAAATTTGTTTCGTTATTTTTTTTTTTGTTTTTGGAAAAATAGCCCATTATTTGTATAACATACATCTTATAGTTAAAAATTTCAACTTTTCTTTATTTACCAAAATTCAACAAATTTAAACATTTTTAAAATTAAATGTTCTAAATGTTTTTTTTTTTTGTTTTTTTTTTTTTTTTGGCAGACCGATTAACTCAAAATGTTCCCGCCTCTCTATTAAATGTTTGGTGCTATTTTTTTTATATGCCCAGATGGAAAAATTAAACTAACAAAAGTATGATAATTTTTTATCAAAAAATAAAACTCATAAAAATGACTATTTTTCATAAAAAATAGCTATTTATAAAATAATAATTTCAGAGCGAAAAAATAATACTCGTTTTTCGAAAAAGTGTAACTACATAACAAAATTTTATTACTGAACAAAAAAAAATAAAGCACAGAAATTTATAAAAATTATGGAATGCAGTTTAAAATCGAAATATCAATATCAAATATTTTTTCAAAAAGATTACGGTACTTGAAATAAACATTCTCCACAACTATTAATAATAAATTTCAGACAAAAAAAAACATCATCCCATAATAAATTGAATTGCATTTGGAATGTATGATGGACTTTTTTCTTTTTAGTTTTAGAAACGTTCCCGAAATGGCATTGTTATTTAGCATTCATTAATTTTCGCTATGAATCTAAAAATTTGCCTTTTGGTGCACCGTCCGGCCTTGAATAAAACTGACGACGACTTAACTTAATTCATAACAGTGAAACACCTATTTAACAATAAATTCGAATTCTTTATTTAAACCGCAACTAAATTCTCCACCTTCAATATTTTGGCTCATGTGCATATATTCAAAGTGAGATCTTTCACTTTCATTAAACAAAAACCAAATATATGTATAGATATCTTATATTCGAATACGACTTAGTAATCGATAGCATTATTGAGGAGGTACCGTTTAATGCAACAGGTTTGAACAATTGAATAGCAAAAATAAAAACTTACGAGTACAAGTGAAATGCAACAAAAGTCGTTGCCTTGCTTTGCCTGCCTGCATTTACAGCCGTAGTGGTCGATTACGGCAATAATGGCGCGCGCATGCGCACATGCGTTTTACAATTCACATCTGTTTGTTTGCTTGTAATTGCATCCTTGTGCATAAACACACACAAACATACACTTACGTTTATGGTACTCATTAAATATCGAATATAAAAATTTTAAGCTTTTACACTTTCGGTATATGAAATTCATATTCACTCGCTGTTTATTAACCGTTAACCGCCTGCCATTTCAAACAATTGCATTTGTAAATTCGTTGACATAAAAATTTTAAATTTCGCTTGCTGTGCTGAAAAATAGCAGCTGACATAAGTTTGTAATCCTGCTCACCTCTGGTGAAGGTCGTTGCTTAGTCTAACATAGCTGATGCGATGACGCCAATACAATTTTCATAGCACGTTTTGTGCGTCATCATTTTATTTTTATATTTGTTTGCTAAATATTTTATTATATTAAAGTTACCTTGAGGCATATAGTGGATTTGTTGTGTACTTTCTTCACTTTTGATTAGAAAAATTTGACTGACGTGTTTTTTTTGTTTTATGAAACCTATAAAAAACCCAACCTGAGTGAGCAGTGAAATGTACTTGTTGTATGGAGGTACTATTTGCAAGAATATCATGACTGGCACTCCCCAAATTTGCTAATTCATTTATAGATAAAGTTGACCAGATTGATAAGAGTTTTGCCTCCACTTTTGAACAAAATTGTTTCAAATATTAACAAGTGTTTTTTGTTTTAATTATTTCTGTTCTGTCACATTTGTTCTCATTTGTGCTGCCTTTTTTAATTTTTTCTAATATATGCCGTTTCTAATGTTGAAAAATACCGTTTTGCGTTCTGTAGTGGGATCCACTAACTTTAAACGATCCGACAATCGCAATTTTTATCGACAATATTTGTCGTTTGCAGTAACGATTGTGCGATTCACTAACTTATTCTTAACGACACTTATTAGCTATCTTTTTGTATTTATTCAAAGTTCGAAAGTATCAAACTAAATCTCAAAATAAGCGGGACTCACAAAAAGGAAAACAAAACAAAACCCAAATAAATACTTGCTACCGAATATAAATTGAGCGTATTTTTATTATACTTGATCAAAGTGAAATATGTATGTATGTATGTATTTGTTTATGATAGTTTTTAAATATTGCAATGCTTCGTTATAGCGTAGTTTCGGATTCTCCTCTGGTCGATTTGTTAGATCACCTGTAAATAGTTTTAAATATATTTGAGTCCTTGCTAAATTTTTTCTTTTACTATCTGCTCATTAATTGAATGGGTTGGTTAGCCATGGTGGTTGACATAAGCTCCTCATGATTTTAGGGTGCCCAAAACTTATGGACAGTTCAATCGACAGCCCTCATATAAAATTTGAATTTAAAATTGAATTTAAAATTGCAAATTGGCTTAAAGATTACACTATCTACCTGGTTCTCAGTCGCTGTTGCTGTTTTTCCAGGTCTTCAGTTAAGTCCGGATCGATACAGCTTCCGAAACTCGATACAGCAAATTGAAATGGATTCTCCACGCCGAACGCCGATCCACTGTTGGAACACTTATTTCATCTTCACCACGAGACAAATCATATGCCAATTATTAAAATCGCATTTGTTAATTTCAAGAAAATAAATCACCGATTTTCAATATTTAATTTCATTTAACATAAAATCGCGAATTTTTCTTTTATCGACTGAGCTAAAAATTTCATATTTGTTTTCGTTTAATTTTCGATTATCAGCTCGCTAACGGCAACAGCTGATCCGGCGATAGCGAACATCGTTAAAAAAGTAGCTGCTGAATAGCAAAATCATGAAAATTTTATTCAAGATGAATTAACGATGCAAATATCGTTAAAATCGCTTAGCGCATTTTTTTTTTTAAAGCGGTTTGAAGAGATATTTTTTCATAAAGCACAAGTCGCAAAATATACATTCGTATCATTTGTGAAGAATTGGCTCAATTGAAGAGTGGCGAAATGTTGATGCTGAGCCAGGGAGAGGCAGGACGATAATCACACCGAAAAAGTCAGATAAGGCGATAGTCCAGCTTTTTGCTTTTTTTTGATAACACTCCTGAAGCGAGCGAGATAAACTTTATTTTTGAATGGAGTAGAAGTTTCAATGGCTACTATCCGATGCAGACTTCAGGAATCAAAAATCCGTTACATGGGATTAAGAGAATTGAGCGAAATTGGAGCAACGCCAACTTCACACATGTATCGTTCTTTGTAGTTTTGAACGCTTACAGGAGAGCTTGACCAAAACAAGGTCCATGTGTACGGACACCGCCATTGCGCGGCATGGAATCTGGGAAATGAAGTGGGAACGTTTGATTAGCCATCTCTAAGTACAGATGCAAATCCAAACGAAAATGTTAAATGAAGCTAAAGCTTAGAGGGGAAACATAGCAAAAACAAAGCAGCTAATTTTGACACCAAAATGGATTTGGAGAGAAATTCAATTGGATTATGCTCAAAAATTGAGCTAAAGTTTTACCAGAAGATTCCAAGTCATTATAAGCAATAACGGGAACTGGGAAAAGTATTCATTCTCAAATAATATATGCAATTCATTATAACGTCCACTTTTGTGAGTTTTGCTACCAACACTTTATTTTCAAGCGCAATATAATTGAATACAGATTAGATCAATAGAGACTTGGGGAAATCTTCTCAATATAATCTAAAATTAAAATGAAAAGATATGGCTGATATACTTATGTATATATTTGAGTTTGATTTGTCTATTAACATTTATTTGGACCTGAATAAGGTCAGTGAAAAGTAGGCCCCAAAACTTCTTTACGCCGTTCAAAAACAAGAGCTTAGTTTTTTTTCTCTCTTTTGAAGGCCGACAAAATGAAGTTTTGGGTACGAATGTTATTGGCGATGAAAACATGGTACTTTATCAAGGTAATCTAACTAAAAAAGATTCGATGGAGTATTGTCTTTCTGGCTTATCGCGACCAAAGAAAGTTGCCTCGCTTTGAGTATGCAGTTTTATAGCCCATTGAATTCTACTACAATAAAGTGCAAGTCGGAAGTAGCTAAAAATGACCGTTGATTGGAAAATGTAAAACAAAACACCTCTCCCTCTACTCTATCTCCGCGATTAGGGCACGATATATTTTGACATAACTCTTTCTTGAAGAAAGTGTGCGGAATTTATGCATTATGTATGCAATATAAACAGACAAGTTCATGCATGCATGTATATATGTGTGTATGTATGTATGTATGTACGTACTATATATGCACATACAGTTGGCATGCCATCTGTAATACGTAACTGTTGATGTTATTGTCGCGGAACCTGTCTGCCCGGTTCAAGCGCCACATCGCAACATTCGCTCAACGCCTTTTGCTGCATTTCCAACATTTCTTTCAATTCAATTTTACTTCCAGTTTTGTTTTTTCCGTTTCGACATGACTATTTTCACATTTTTGGGAAAACCACATAAACGTAGATACTTGTACATTCTTCTTCGGTTACAGCAAAGCTGCGCTTGACACACACGACAGAGAAGCAAAAAAAAAAGAAAAAAAAAGAAATGCCAGAAGAACCGGTTAAATTATGTGGCACCTGTCACAGGCCGCTGGAGCTGCCATAAACGTCAAAGTGGCCAAAACCGTTGCGCAGAGGCAATTTAGCGGCGCTGAGCTTTTCTTTTTTTTCGATTTTTTTTTTAATTTTTTTAATTTATTTTTTTCCTTTACTTATCAACGCGATAATTCGTCAATGGCAATGCACTGTGATGTGCCTACTTGCAGCTGGCATATGCGGGTATTTTGCTACCTCGTCGCGGGCAATAGGAGAGGCCTGAGCGTGATGGCGATATCCATCATAATTTTTAAATGCTTCCCTCATTGTTTTTTGTTTAAAAAGCAGATATTGTTTTTTTTTTACTATTTGATAGTGGCAATATATAAACTATTTACATAAATATATACTCGCAGTTATTAGATTATTATTATATGCATTAAATATGTCGGTAGCTCACTTACTGCGCAACATTTTCCTGCAACTTTTTTTTTTTACATCGCCTATCAACCAGACTACAAATTTTGAGGTCGCGTCTACTAGCACAACTGGGTTGGGAAATGAATGTGTCCGTGCGTTTGTTGTGCGATCACTTCAAAGGCCATTGTCGAGTGAAATGTGGGGGCAACAGTTGCTCTGTGCCGTGACAGTTGGAAGTCGAAATGTGGTTTCTAGCTGGAAAGACAGCTGTGTTGCATGGGACGTACTACTTGTGTTATGGCGAAATCGCGATACAAAAATTAACCCAAATTTGCAGCATTAACTAGCTAGCACCAATGCATACACAACTTTGCTAAGTAATGGTTAAATGTTCTGTAACAAAAATTCTGTATAACAGTTGTTGGTATTTTTGTGACATTAGCATAGCTAACTATTCGCAATGTTCTACAATTTCGTAACTAAGTAATTTTTTTGCTCCTCTTTTTTTTTAGGTCACCCATCGTACAACTGGCGAAGTTATGGTGCTGAAAATGAATCAGTTACGTGCAAATCGACCAAATATGCTCAGAGAAGTGCAGTTGCTAAACAAACTATCCCACCCAAATATATTAAGGTAAGTGCAAATGTAGTAGAGAAAAAATCTGGGGGTTTTTAAGCACAAGTTATTTTTAAACTTTGTTTTTATTGTTACAATTAAGAAGTGTGCCGAATTTAATCGTTATTTTGTGATTTTTATTTTATTGATCAAGTTTGATAGTTACTTTTTAATTCTGTTTTTTTTTTACCACATTTTATCGATATTTTGAGATTTCTATTTTTTCGATAAAAATGAACCGTTATTCTTGAACTTACAATTTTCCGATAATATTTCATTCATATTTTGTGATATTTTTTTTCGATTACAAATAATATTATTGTAATTGACGTCAAGCCAAATTTGTTTGCGTTTACTATGATCGAAAAATTTTAAATCACAAAATATTGGTCAATGTGATTGAAAAAAAAAAAACAAAAAACATAAAATAACGATTAGATTATGACGCTCTCTGTTTTTTTTTTTTTTGATATTTCTTTGTTCGAAAGATTAAACATTTCCATTATTAAGGGAAATGAAAAACGATTACATTCATGTGGCTGAGTTGGCCCGTGAACAAAGTGTTCCAAGACCTTGTGACGGTTTCTCGGTCTATCGTACGAATGACCAATACATGAATGGTCAATTGACATCCTCGAGACGCCTGATAACACGATTACCGAACTTAATGCGCAAAATATCGATTGTGGCATTGGTTGTGTAGCATGCCGCATCATCCTGCTGAAGCCAAAGATCCTCTTTCCAGGCTTTTCCCTGTCCTCAATTTCGACCACAAATTGTTTTTTTCTTATAATTTACCTCAGTAGCACTTTAGTACCAAAACAAACAGCAAAAAAATAGCCATGACACTACCACATCAAAATCCATCCAAAACTGCCACTCTCTGAAGATGATGCATTGGCTTCTCGACGATCACGTGCGTTTTTGCCGATCCCCAGAGGCGGGTCAGGTTTGCTTGTAACCCCGAGATGAAAATGCGCTTAGTTAGAAAATATGATTTTTCGAGAAAAGTTGCTTTCTATTTCGTTTGAATTATTTCCGAACTTTCAATCAATATAAAACGGACACTATAACTGCCTAGGCGATTTGGATCGATTCTAGTAAAGCACGCAAGTAGTTCCTTTGTTGTGCAAACTGTTGGAAGCCAAGTCCTTCTCCTCCTGGTCTATTCAACGTAGAGGCGTTATTTCTCTTACTCTGCTACTGCGGTTTCCGAACTTTGCTCTGGCGCAAAATGATTCATTTCGTTTTGCGGTGATGTGATACTTTAAAAACATTATATGGACCACACTGTACAAATTTTAAACGGTGTTTTATGTGAAATGCTTTTGGTTTCGGAAGATGAAATTTTGTAACGCTCTATAATGTCTATAATATTGCAGAATTAGACGTGCATACATAGCTAAAGCGAATGCTACAAGTTCGATATATGCACATATGTATATCTTGATAACGATAATGAAACCGATAGCTATATCGATAGCTTTGAAATGCATCTGCCATTTTAAATTGTTCGAAAAGTGACAGTTCGCCATTTCAATGAAGAAATTGCTTTTGTAGTATTTATTTATATTTTTTGTTTGCTTTTATGCGGCATCTTTTAGGCGCTGCGATAATTTTCGTAGATGCCATATTTTCGCGTGAAATAAAATGTTATTGCTAGTGAAATTTTCCCTGTGAATCCTGCGATTAAGTTGTATCGCATTTATGAAGTCGAGTCGCTAGTAGAAATGTAAAGAAAAAATCTATGGCACTGTCAGTGTATGAATATTTTTGTGGATCACTATAGATATTTTTACACCATCGATATTACGAAGAAATTTTTTTTTTTGTGAAAAAAAAATGTAAAGCAAAATTTTTATAGAAATGTAGTTCATTATGTAACATAAACCATGTAAATCAAAGTTACAACCTTTATACAAATTTGACAAAAATTCAACAAATTTAAAAAAAGATGCCATTTAATTTTCATAAGCTTCAATCATCATTTTACAGAAACTTTTCGAGTATTCAGTATTAAATTTTTATTGAAATGTTCGGCAATTTGTTATTTTAACTAGCCTTTTATTAAAAAAAAAAATAAGGTGATAGCAGTAATTGTGTTCCGCTTGTAAATAGTTATTAGTCTGTTTATGCCCAATATTACGAGTTTTAATTAAGGTTTTCTACAAATGTGCTTGTTGTTAATAATACGCTAGGCTTTTTATATTTTAGGTTGACAAAATTATTTGTGTAAAATTCAAATATGTACATTAGAACGGCGCCCATATGAAAGAAAAAGTTTGTTTTAAAAATTTATTTTGAGAGGGTTTTAGGATCATAAAAATTTTCGCACTTGGCGTGTTCCAAATCGAATTTTCCTCATAACTAACTAAGCGCTACCTTTTTTTCGCGACCCAGTCGAATGTATCAAAGAACGTAGATTACAAAGCAGTTGCATCCCATCCCACTGTTCCTCTAACAGAAAATCTCGTCCAATTCACCATACCCGAACTAATTTGACTTTTGCTGATTGATATTAGAATCTGCGTAGATCTAATTGGTTTCTGTGTGTAGTGAATTGGACGACAGTTGTTGCCATAAGAAACGAAACGCCATGCAATTTCTTTGTTATCTAAGTTCTTTGGCTGTATGCACAATAATCACAATACTTTTTCTTCTCCTTGAATTAAATTTTTGAATGCTTTTTTTAACCGGTGTTTTCTTTCACCTTAAAGCTATATTGTCTTCAAATACTATCTTTAAGAATACACCAAACGTTGATCTAAGGATAACCGCCATTCTGACATTGCAAAATTAACTTAACTAGTCGCTGTAACAATTTTGCATTACCTGTTACAAAAACCGTTTGACGAGTAGCTGGTTAACTTGAATTCTTTCTATTGAATCAACAAAAAAATTCTCATCATTAAAAAGCGCGTAGTCTCATAACCTAGAAAAAAGAAGAAGTAAGAAGTGCGCCAACAACAAAACAAGGAGACGGACGATTCATTAATTACTGTTTACATGCAATAACAATTGAAACTCGCTACCACACACACACACACACGCACACAACAAATGCACAGTATGTGTGATGTGTTTAAAAGCCGGTATAAAAGTAGACAGCGAACTGCTACTGTTACAAGCTAGCTGTGGCAACAACAACGTGCATTCAAGTGGTGGCTTTTTGCAGCCGGTTCTTTTGCCGGTGCATTAAGGGGGGGAAATAATTGCAAATTGAAAGCAGCGCAATTTCACGATGGCTTGTTTGTGATCGGGTGCTCGTGGAGTTTTGACAAAACAACTTATTTGAGTTTAGCACTTTTTGCTTTCAGACCAAAAAATCCATTCATAAAAAAAATTCAAATTTTAATAAATTGTTTACTAAGATGACTTTCTAAGCGGCAGTTCTAACTAATCATTTAAATATTGCTGAAGTTGCCATTTGAAGTTTTAAAGCAAAAATATGCTAACTCGAGTTAAGTTATTTTTATTAAATCTTCTACGATTTGTATGTATGAAAATATGTACACTGCCCATGCTTGTTCAGCACTCTCACCATTCACTTACCTACATATGTAGCTGCTTTCGTATGAACAGTTAGAATTCATTGTGCAAGTGTGCAGCATACTTGCTTGCAGTTGTTGTGATGGCTTACGATGTGCAACGAACGCTGCATTCTTGCTTGGCAGGTGAGTGTCGCCGCTGCATTCCAACAATCTAATTGCAATAATTCTTCTTTGACAACTATTTGCTAATAGCCAGAATTTTATGATTGCACTGAAGATATCTTGAAAGTATGCGCTGTCATGTTCGTTTTGATGTATTTTTGCGTTTTTATCATGAGCTATAGAAAAATGGAGGGGAACATGAAAGAAATTTAAAGGGAGTTATGCTTGAGATCAGAAGCAATTATTTTGTATATAGTTATTTAGGGAATTCACAAGATGTTGGCAACATCATAAAATGTCATTATATCAAAAAAATTTAAAATAGCTTAAATTTTTTTTTTTTGATTGCAGAGCAAAAAGAATTGAAATGAAATGAAACAACTTTGAATTTTTGAATTTTTATAGTTTTATGTCATTACGACACTACGACACTACGACAGCGTGTGAACACCCTAATTATATTGTTACTGTTCACGGCTCCGCCAGCCTCAAAATCTCGGGAAAGAGGGGAATTACGTAGTAAAGGGTATGTGATACAAAATATTGAACAAAACTTTTTTTTTTCTGTAAAACCCCTTTCTGTTATATGTAGCTCTAATAGAAAAAAACTGAAAATCTCATTTTTCGTAGTTGTGATTTTACGATAAATAATTCTATTAAAAGAACTTCGTGAATTATTTTACTCACTTTGAAAGCAATTCAATTCAATTCAACAAAAAAAAAAAAAAAAAAAACCAAGGAAGATATTTACTAACTTAGATAAATTTCGTAAATAGCCCCAAATTGGATTCTTATCAAGCTAAGGTGCATACAGTGGGTCAAAGCGAACCTCGTACAGTGATTTTTTGTTTGTTTAATATTCACAATTTTTTATGAAATTTTTTTTTTTCATTACTTTTTTATTCATTAATTATTTATAAAAAATAGTTCATTATAGAGTAACAATTTAAATCAAAGTTTCAAACTTTATGCAAAATTTATAGAATTTCAAAAAAGTACCAAAAAAATGCCACCAAATTTTCAATCACACTTTTTTTTTAGAAACTTTTCGAGTATATAGTTTTGTAGCCAATTAAGTTAAAAAAAAAAAAATCAAGTGCACACTTACCGTTGATTTGGGGTATTTTTTTTTTTGTTTTGTGCTGATGGTGGTGCACATTTGATGCCATATAAAAATAAATGCGTTGTATAAAGTTTGAAACTTTGTTTTAGGTTACGTAATGAATTATAGTTCTATAAAAAATTTACGAACAGAATTGTTCTTGAAAATACTGTAAATTATTTAACCAAAAAATCCCTGCACGGGGTTCGCTTTGAACCACTGTGCATAGATACATACATATGTACATGGAACAGAACTTGCAGTATTGAAAAACTTTTATAATGTACTCTTTGTGGTCAACGCAGTTTTTCGATTTCACTGAATAAAATTTATAGTAAAGAAAAGCGGCACTGCCACCATTCCTGCTGATTCTGATATAAAATTATAACCTAAATGGAATATGTTCTTTGTGCCCTCACATCTCCATTACTGTATCAACTTCGAAGAGATTTTTAATTAATTTGCATCAGAAAAAAGCAAAAAAGGAGTACTTTGAAATCTATGCTCATTATAAAAGTGGATAAAAACTTTTTCATGTGGGAAGTAAAATGAAAATTTGCTGAACACTACTAGCTATAACCCAGTATGCGCCGCTACGCTTTAATTTTTTTCCAAATGTATTCTGCTGCATGCCCTGCGCCATCTTCGGTAATTCTGCTAAAGAGATTTCAAATGTACAGACACGGGTTTTCTATAGTTTTGTTATAGTATAGATTATTATTATTCTCGAATAATATTGTCATATATACAGTTGTTTTCACGAAAATATTAGCAGAATTTAATGACATGTTCGCTTTTTTATTTCATTTGTTTTTTTTTTTTGTTATAAAAATAAAGTTAATTCTGTAACAAACATTTTTAAGTCGAATTTTCCAACTTTCTAGAAAATTTATAAAAAATAGATAAATCAAAATTTTTTAATAATTTTTGTTTTGTTTTTTTTTTTACTCTTTTAGTTTAGCTTGTCTGCCAATTTTTGAGTATGCAGTTTGTAGCTTATTTAATTTCACTATAATAAAGTATAAATTTCAAGTACCTAAATTTGTCTTTGGTTTGTTAGTTTTTAATATTTTTTTTCGCTGATGGAAAAAATTTTAATGATAATTTTTTGAATTTGTCTAATTTTTATACGAGTTGAGTTTTGTTGTGGAATTAATTAAAATTATTCTAGTTAAATAATATGTGCAAAAATGTATATTTACTATCAATTTGCACATATGTATGTGTGTGTGTATGTTTATTTTATTTTAACCCAAAATAATAACTGGCTGTGACTCAGAATCTTCTTCACAACGGGCCCAAATTTTCTTTCAACGACCCTGAATTTACTTTTGATAAGCGCTCGTTATTATAGCAAAACCCCAATTAAAACAACTACGAAAATGTTCAAATCTAATTATCTCTCGCTTCCATATTACACTGACTAATATTTTATTGGCTTAAAAAATCGTTTTGTTTTGATTTTACTTCATTATACTGTCAACTTTTAAAACTGTAAAAAATAAAACCATAAGTATTTTAATCTAATGTGCAAGGTGATATCGTAAAATTACAATTATTAAAAAAACAGATGGCTTTGACCAGTTGCGGTACCAACAACCTTTTAGTGTGCCAATTAAAAAAATTTAATAACGTTTTACCTATTGAAATTCACCATTTTTATCAGGGTCATTTTCTAATTTAGAAAAATTTTATATAAGTACAATACATGTTGAGCCAAAAAATCAAACCTTTTGCCTTCTTCTTGTAATGGAAAACTAACCTTTTTTAACATACGAGGCAAAAAATTATTCAAAAATTAATTCAAACCTTTTCACTTAAAATACATTCAGTATCCACCAATATATTTCGTTGTTTACCAATGCTAGTTATTTTTTAACTCATTAATATAATTTGCCCCAATCAGCTGTAAGTAGAGATAGGAATAGTATAATTTGCCTACTTAAATAAAGAGCATATTAAGTATTTTTACTACTCCAGCTGATGCAAAATTCCTTCCTCAACCTAACCCCGTTTTTCTTTGTCATCCACCTCAACTATTTTATCATGCCAGAGTACGTAAGAAATTCGCACCATGACGTCGCATATTCAATTGATTTTAGTTGCATTATTTTTTTCTTTAATTCTACTTATTTTATAAAACCTATTTAGTTTTGCTATTATTTCGCACTTTCAAAGCAACACTGCTTTTTTATATTTCCTCATTCTGTAAGGATTTTCTTGCTGTCAATCACTCCACTTGCGCGGCAAAAACATCTACATCATTTACTGCAAAAAAAGGAAATTATAGGAAAAATAGAAAGAAAGATGCAACAAAAAAAATAAAAATAAAAAAATAAAAATAAAAAATCGCAATAAGAATTTACATCAACAACCTCGCACTCATAAAGGCGTTTAACTGAGCGAAACACAAAGGTTCATAGCCGCTCGAGAGGTGTTTCGCGTTTCGCTTTGTTTGACGCCTTCAGTGACTAAAAGCTTTTTTTTCGCTGTAGAAGAGACTTCCGTGAAGTGCGCGATTTACGTTACCTCCTAGTAACATTGCCTGTCATCCTTTTGGTATTTTTTTTTCTTTGCTTTTGATTTTTAATGCAAGAATTTTTATTTTTTTGTGTGGGTGTGCCAGAAGAATGTACCTACCTACGATGAGCGGATAGCTCAAGGCGAAATGCAATGCATGAAAATACGAATATTAGATCCATGTTTAAAAAAAAAAAAACAATCTACATTGTGGGAGTAGGCATTTACTTCTAAAAATTCTTCATGGAAATGATGTGGCAAATCCACTTTAGATGCGCTTTTTATTTGTTTAGTTTTTATAGCATTTGGAAGGGATTTGATATTTCGGGATGCTTGAAAATATTTATAAGAATTCTGAAGCATTTCTTCCTTCTCCGAATTATATTATTGAAGTTAAATCTACTTGTCACTCAATCATTGACAAAGATTTTTCCGGCGTACCTTGGACGTCTGCAAATATTTTTTATTGTCTTACAGCAAAAGAAATTAAATTTAATAGGTAAACAATTATTCACGTTATATAAATACATATATGTATTCTTTCAACTGTTGTCATTTATCTGCAGATTTTAATTGCGGTAGCATATTAATTTTATGCGAGCATAAATATACATTTGAATATAAAGCGCTTTTTGTTGATCTTGCCGATATATGTATTTTTTTTTAAATGGTTTCATTCACATTTGTTTTTTATTACCGCTTTGTGTGCAGGGTTCAAAATTTCTTTGTGCAATGGCATTTCCGCATAATTGTCAATTGCATACTTATAGTACATATGTACATATGTATGTAAAATTGAAAATACAATATATATTTTCTTTAAGAAGCCAAGAAAATCTGACGCCATGAAACGTAACTGTATTATGTTGCTTATGTAAATCTATTTTTGTTGAGATTACACTGTGCGGCCTTTAAGCGGATTAGTATTACTGCAGTTAGGTTTTAATAGAAAACTTTAAGACAAGTGTTAGGCCACTGCGGCTGGTGGAATGTGGAAATATGTTTCAATTCCGAGAGGTCAATGCTGCTTGTCACACATTAGCAAACTACGATGCGCTGGTTTAGTTGACAATAAAATTGTTTTATTCGATTAGTCTGTAGAGTTTCTTAATCTAAACTATACTGAACACTTGTTGGCTATTTAAAAGCTTAAAGTAAAGGAAGAGAGTCTAACATCAAAACCGATCTTGGAACACGTGGAATTTTGGTGGTAAAACATCAATTTTTTGGCTATTGAATTACAAAAATCGAATGGTGCAGTTTTAATGAAAAAAGTCTAACTAAGTAAAGTGTACATTTTTTCACTCAGAAATTTTTTTTGTTTGCTTTTGCAAAATTACTAAACTGCAACAGCACGTCGTATGCGCAAGATTTTTTTTTGCTTTAATTTTTAATAGTATTTATTGTTAAATAAAAAATGCACTATTCTTCATAATAAGAAGAAACGAATATTCTGTTCACCCATTTGGTTAATTTCACTATTATTTTTATTTAATATAATTTGAATGAAGTTTTGTTTGTGTGTTAATAATAATATGGATTTTTTTTTAATAATAAGAATAAAAAAACTTCCGTTTACTTAATTAAAACTAATGATATGCGCGAATAAAAAAAAAAAACATTAAAAAAAGTGTTTAAAATTTTCGGTGGAAAATAAATTCACCGTCGTATCACCGATTGGACCGAAATATGGACCAATGATTCCCTTTGCGCATAGAGCATACCAAAAGTTACTTTTTGAGGATGTAACGTCGTTTCAACAATGGCTTGTGGACTATCAACACTCCAAATGCGACAGTTTTGTTTATTAACGTACCCATTCAACCAAAACCGAGCTTCATCGCTGAACAAAATTTTCTTGTGAAAATCGGGATCGGTGGCCATCTCGTTTTGGGTCCATTCATCGAACGTACGACGTGCTTTATTTGATGGCTATTCGACTTCAATTCTTGCAATTGGTTTGTAAACTAAGTATAAATCAAGTAACAGCTGACAAAAAGTATCGCCTCATTAAAAAGCCGCACTCTTCATTTTGACAGAGTATCTGTTTGATAAGTTTTATTTCTAAAAAGATTTATATCGATTTTGGAAAAGTTTCGAGTATCACCATAAGAAACAACGAAGAATTGAAAAGATCTATAAATTTAATTATCTTTCGGTACAACTCAAGTTTTTAATTTCGCACAGGGCACTTTTCTCAGCTACCTATCGTTTTTTTTGTTGCAATATGTATTACCAATTTTGTTGTTATTGTTTTCGTATCTTTGATGTGTCGTGCTTACTGATGTGTATTTGATTAAATCGCATCACCTTATGGCATTGAATTAAAGATTGAATGTTATAGAATGTAATCGCCAACAAATTTGGTGCACACACACACACACCTACATGTATACATAAATATGCAAGTATGTACATAGGTAAATATAAAACATGCATCCATTTACCCATCAATCGGCTGAATACATATCCTACCCTACCCGGCACAATCTTGTGAAATCATGTAATTTGTTTTTTTTTCTTCATATTCTTTATACCTCACCGTCGTGGTGTCTCCCATCACCCACCCAATCGCCAGTGTGTCTAAATTTCAACATTGTCTGCATAAACTATAAACATCAAGGAGTGATGCGGCGAAAATTGTGATCGCTTTACTGTTGATGATTGACATGTTGTTGTAGTGTTCAAACACTACCGACCAAAAGAAAAAAAACAACAACAACAAGAAAAAATCACAATAAAAATCAACGCTGTGCGCTGTGCAATGTGTGTTCTTGTCTTTGTTGATAAAAAAAAAAGTCGAGTTACCGTCACTGGCACTGGCACTGACAACACTTTGTTGCTTTCGGCAGTCTGATGCAGTCATTGTGTTGCTTGAACGTTGCGGTTATGTTTTTTTTTTTGCCTAACGTTTTTCCTGCTCAAATTTTTCTATTTCCATTCATTCATCGGTATTGCTCACCCGACCTTTATGGCATTGGACGGACGCTTTTTGCCCCCACCCCATGTTCGCGCCGCTATCAAATGAAGTTGTCATCCACATCAAACGATGAAGTAATGAATTTGTCGTTTTTTTTTTATTGCCTTTTTGTCGTTGTATACCTGAAATGAATGCTAGCGGTTGGTCATGATTCGTATTACGTTAATAGTTTTGTTAGAGTTTATGTACGCTCGTAATTGTTAAAATTTACTAAACGGACTTTTAGGGGTGTGAATGTCACTAATGGATCTTTAATGAATTTCGTATGTAGATTTAATAAAAAAAAGAAAGAAATAAGAAAAATTTTATATGAATAATTAAAAGAGTGCGTTCGAGAATTATGTTGTGTCACTATGACTGTATGTGCGGTTGGAAAAATGTCAATGATGGTTGAGGAGTGTCAACATAAAGATTTTGTAAGGAGTTGTCTTGCGTTTATTTTTAATGACTTCATTTAACATGAATCATAATCGCCTGGTACTTATTTGAGTCATGTGTAAATTAGTATGTCTTTATTACTTTTTTTTTATTGGTTTTAGATAGCATTTTATATGTATAAACTCCCCAACTGTATTTGAAGCAATAGACTGCAAATTCCATGGAATATTCTAATACGATAGAAATCATGAAGCTTGCTGAACACCGAACAAACAATATCTATAATATTTGTATCAAACGAAAAATGTTTAATAAGGCTGTATTTCCAAAATATTTTGAATGAAGGTTGCTACATATTTAAAGTTAAATTAAGTGTAGTTAATAAATTGAATTAAATTTTGTAATATGAATGTCAAACTAAAAGTTTTGAGAAATCTAACCTCTAAAATACTTTACAATACACATTTTGAAATAGAGTTGCCACTCATACAACATTTTGAAAATTTTAATTATTTGGTGGTTTTCTGTTGTTTATCTTTCTAAAAAGGCATTTGATAACTGCACTCTGGAGTTGAACGAAAATTAAGAGGAAATATATCAACTTGAGATTTAGTTTAATTCCCTCCTGGTATTAAATATGAATTCTTTGATGGAGAAAAAATAAATTTGCAAAATGCCTGATTTTAGTGGGGCACAATTGCAAACGCGGGGCAGCTCAACGGGACAAGCTTGTTAGGCTTATAAGGTTTATAATTTAATGGCTGAAATTTGTAATGAAAGTTAGTTGTATGAAACATTCCATAAACCACTCCCGATTTTTCTGTATTTCTGCCGTTCTAGAAATAAAAATTATACTCTCCAGATGAAGTATTTGAGCATCCCTAAACGGAAAGGTATGATAGATTTGTGCAGTCATTTTTTTAGGTAGGAGTCTTTTCTATAGCTGCACATGAATAGGCAAAAAGTGAAGGATTCCATTTTTTTGTTTGATATTTGTCTTTTAACCTTAAAAACATTAAAAAAATGCGAAGTACTCGTAAAAAAATGCCAGATTTTTTAAAATTTATTATCAATGCTTGAAATACTTCAAATGATACATCGCTTAGTATAGCACATCACATTTTTTGTAAGTGGGATCAGTTCACAAGATTTGTTTTCTCTCTCTCTCTCTCTCTCTCTCTCTCTCTCTCTCTCTCTCTCTCTCTCTCTCTCTCTCTAACTCGCTCTCTCTTTCTCTCTATCTCTCTCTTTTTCTCTCTCTCTCTCTGAGAGCCACTTTAATGGCACAGATTGTGGTACCGCTAACCCACTCTTGAAAATTTTGACAGAATTTCCACGTTACAACATATTATGTTTTCAAAAACCACGTGTGTACATATGTACATATGTACATATGTATACTCGCAATCATGTGAATTTTTTCCCACGTATTTAACTATTTTATTGTGTATTCTTTCTAACATGCATACCAACGTCTTTCCTCTCATTTCTCACCACCCGTGAATCTGGTGTGACGTCACAGCCATGTTACTCTAAGAATTTCAGATGCGATCTTGTATTCTATGACTCTTGCCTATAGATCATATAAAATTAGGTTTACATACATAATTCGTTATAATTAGACTTTACATCGAGCACAATTAACATAATAAAAGATTTGTCGATCATATCAAATAAACGCAAGCAGCGCTGCAATCACATTTCTTATTTCTTACAACAATGAAAATTCGCCTCGAAATATATACATATAGGCCTATTCTGAAAAGAAACTACGGGGGAATCGGTTGCCTTCTCCCATTGCTTTAACATGGGGAAAGGCAGAAAAATTCCCTGGGTGCTTCTACTCAGAATAAGATTGATCATTTTAGTCGGGTAACAGCAACAAAAGTCAAACAGCTTAATTTTCTCTTTAGAATACGAGTGTTGAATGTGTTTTTTTTTTTATTTCAAAGTTTATGATAAGATTACTAATAACCGCAGCCACATAATCGATTAGGTTTCAATAGCTTCGTTGAGCTTCTAACTTGGCAATAAGAGTTAATTTAGCTGGATAATAGCATGCCATAATCTCTAGATTTTCCTATTGTTTACATATTTTATTCGTGCCGCTCGACCATGCGCTTTCTATTGCATTCTACTTATATAGCCACTAATAAAATACTTAGATGTGCAATTTATTGCATGCTGTTATTAGATGCCACAAGTGCAACAAAGAAAAGTGAAGTAAGTAAGCTAACAGTGTGCGCCATATACCACATATGCCCAGACAGAGGTGTGCCCTGGTATATCCTTAAAACAACATAAAACCCCCGCTCTTTTGTCGTCTCCTCTCTATGCAATGTGGAGAAATTATAACATTGCATGCATTTGCAGTTTATGTTTTACTTAGTTGATTGCATGTCAAAAACAATTTACATTCTGACGTACTACCAGCAGGATGGTATCCTCATAAAGAGTAGCCAGAGATAGCATGCCGTTGTTGAAAGGTTGAAAGGATATCAGTTTATGGCATAAGCGCCACTGACCTCACGATTTGTAACTGATATAGAAGCTGAGGGGAGGTGAGTGAGTTTTATGTTTGCTTGGTTGCCAAGCTAGTCAGGTATGTAAGTGCAAATATCTTTACCGCTATTTAAATGCAAGTCTGTCAAGTATCGAATTTAGAGTTTTAATTTAATTAATGAACTTTGAATTGAGGTATTAGCTTAGACAACAAATAAATATAAGGTGAGCGATACTTAGCGCGTACGAAAGATAGTGTTTAGTTAATAATAACTTAATTGCATAGTAACACTGTGCAACAAGATTCCCCTTATTTTATGAGTCTGAAAGTTAATGCAAATGTAGACAAAATTCCAAATAGATTTTAGCTTTAGATCTGTTGTTTGTTTTTTGTTTTTTTTTTTGGTTACATATGTAGTAATGTACAAAAAAAAAAAAAACACAAAAAAATGCGTGCCACCGTCAGTGAAAAAATTATGAAAAATTAACGGAAATTTTTAGCTACCTGAGGCTTGAACTTTCTTATACTAAAATTTAATGGGCTATAAAACTAGATACCTAAAATTAAAAAAAAATCGAATTAGAAAGTGTGAAAATTTAATAAAATATAGTTGGATTTTCGATTTTTTCTACCAAGTTTGAAATGTTTATTGTATAATGATTAGTGGAATTATTCTAGAAAATTGTGGTATCTTGCAATTTTTTTTTTATTAAGAAAATGCGTTCGTGGTATTTATTTTTACTTAAAACTTGATAAATATTTTTTTTAATTCAAATAATAATATTTATTACAACCAAATACGTTTTGGCCTTCAAAAAAAAAAAAGGGAAAAAATAAAATACAATATTAAACAATTTAAAAAAAAAAAAAAAAAAAAAAAATATTAAAAAATAAATGTTATGAAATTACAAAAAAAAAATTTTAATTCCACTCTCCGTGTCCGTGCCGTATGTGGATAGGTATTGCTATTAAATAGGCATAAAAACGGATTTATCAGCCCAGAACTGGGTTTCCATGAAAAAAAAAACAGAAAAAAGCATCGCCTAATTTTTTCTGTACCTGAAATTAATAAACTTTAGTTAGGTTTAACAAAAAACGCTGATGTATTTTGGAGGATTGCATTACATAATTAGCGCTATAACCTCTTAAGAGATTTGGCCGAGTTCAACACATTGCGCCAGTCACTCCTTCCTGCTAACTATCGCCAATTGGAAATACCAAGTGACGTCAGGTCCTTTTTTACTTGATCTTTCCAACGCTGGGTAGGCCGTCCTCTTCCTCTACCCCCAAACAGCTGGTACCGCGTTGAATACTTTCAGGAGCGGAGCATTTTCGTCCATTCGCATGACATGTCTTAAATTTACATTTGTTTTCATCAAATACGGTTACATAAACCTTAATTTTGTGTCACAGCGTAATCATCATTTCAACTTAATTGTTTGCTCCACCAGTTTTTGCCCTTCTTTGCTTTGTAGAATAACACTCAAAATCTTCGTTGCCGCCGCCAGTCCAGGCAAAAGTTCAAACGAGTTTAAATTAACAACCGATAGACATTTTCTTATCGCTCGTAGCCACTTAATAAAATTTTTATATTATTTTTTTATCCTGTACATAAATACCAACATGTACGTGGTAAACTTGTTTATGTGATTCCTATTTGTGCGAAATTCTGATTTAAACCCAACACCAAACGTCCAATTTGTCTGGCACTATTATGGCTTAAAGTGCCCCCAAACCTTGCCCATTTCTTTGTTTATGTTTTGTTTTGTATTGTTGCCAATATTTATTATATTCAGTAAGTCGTTTGTTAACATATAATTTTTCACAACAACAATAGAACTTTTTTAACCGAACACTCATACGCAGTGTGGGCCAGACAGGGGACAACGCCAGCTGTGGACGATGGTTAGGAGTGTAGGAATTATGGTTGTGTCAATATGTTTGCATAAACTATGAATGTGTAGCGTGATGTTTGTATAGCTTCGCAGACTGCTTTGGGTAAATAAAATTGATATCTTTTGTGTCCTTTTACATTATTGTTGATCTTTTGCAGGTCTTATTCATGTTAAGCATTTCCAAAAAAAAAAAAAAAAAAAAAAAGATTACTGTAAAAAAATGAATTTAATTATTGACCACTCGGTTGAAGGTTTTTTTTATAATACTTTTTCTTTAAAATTTTTCGAATGCTTTTCAATTTTAGCTAAGTGACCAACTCTAAAAAAAAAGATAAACAAAAATTATATAAAAATACGCTCAAGGAATGAAAAAGAAATTGTCTTCTATCAAAATTTGTTAAATCAGTTTGCAACTCTCAAAAGCAGGCACAAAACTACTTCTTCTTACAAAAAATTGTCAAAAATCAATCAAAATAATTCCAGCCTCTATTTTGCAACTGAGATGGTATTTTTCTGAAAGGGACGACCGTACAGATGATTTTTTGCTGAACAAATCTTTACTCCATATGTCTAGGTGTTTTTTGTATTATTTTCATTTCTTCCCTTTCTGAAAAATATCTTTATAAATTCAAACAAAAAATTTATACTGTTTTTCTAACGGAATTATAAAATACATTATATTTTAAGGCATCGTCCCAAATATTTCACAAGTATATAAAGACTTAGGTGAACTGGACAGATTACCTAAATTTTTGGGGGGTTTACAAATAACAATAGTTTTTTAAATTTAAATTTAATAACTCGGGCAAATCTTGAAAATAAATCCATTGTTTTTTCATTAAATTGAAACTTTTATTTAGCATAGTTAGAATGATCCGATTTAGCTCAAATATGTACCGTTTTGTTCGATAACTTGTTGGCATTTTGAAGGTTATAATGTCACTCTCATTGAAACCCTCTTCTCTATTGGCAAAAAACTGTGACAGTCGATTTTCTTGAGGTAAATTTTTCATCAGCCAAATCATTCGCCATAGACGGGAACGGTATGTGTGCGGCCTGGCGTTGTCCTGATGAACACAATTCCTCTCCGATTGGCTAAAGCTGGCTGGTATCCAGCCTTATTTAAATGGTTCCAAACAATCGAAGCAGTGCTAACATGACGTCCGGGCTCGACGATTTCCAATATTTTATCGATATTTTCGACAATTGGTCTTCCAGAGCGTATCACATCTTTGATATCAAAATTACCGGAACGGAATCGACGAAACCAAAATTACGCGGGATTGGGTGTATCAGGATCAGGACCAAAAACAATATTCACTTATTCAGCCGAATGACTTGACGAAAGTTCGGACACGCTACAATCTCTCACATTGTTTCCTTTGGTCAAAGAAATTAGTGAAATGCTAATATTTCAAAATGCCTCACCCATTTTGGTTATGGGAGAATATATTTTTCGATTAGTAGCGATAAAATTTAGAGCCGACACTGATTTATTGACTGTTTTTGTTTTTTAAGACCAAATTACTTTGTTAGATAAATTTAATTATTTGTTAGATAAAGTTAAATATTTCTAAACAGACCTTTGAAGCTTGCCCTGTTTCATTATCTCAAGTGGTGTTTTTTGTTTAATATGAGAAATAAACTATTTTTATTTATAAAAAACTCCACTCCAGCTCATGTAATTCTTAATATTTTACGAAATATTTTAGCGGAATTCTTAAAACATAATAAATTTTTAAATTCCGATGGGAAATCCGCAATCTTTTTTTTTTTGGCGAGTCATCCTAATGTAAATGCATATGTACATATATATTTTTTTATTAACTGTTTCAATATACAAATATATAAAATTTAATACGTTGTACTTTTTGAGGCCGCCGGGTATTTGCACCTTTTTTTTTAAATAAGAAATAAGCGGAAAAACTTTTTTCATGAAATTCTTTTACTTATTATTGTAAAAAATCCAGTCAATCGTTAACAATTTCGTTAATTTTCCACCACTTCCTTCTCTTACGCAACTCTCTACGCTCTTCTTTCGTCAAATATAACAAAATCGTTATAAGTTTTTGAACATTGCAAAAGCTACCTTTCAATTTCATAAAGCAGTGATTTGTGACTTGATGATTTTGTGTTCCTTGGATCGCTTACCAAATTGCCCCCGCTAGCGTGACTTGCTTGACTTGCTTGACTTTCTACGCTTTCTGCCTGCCTGCTTTCTGCGATGTGTGACCAGGCGTCGAGAGCGGCATGTGGTATGTTGCTGCATGTTGGCAATTGAGTGATGGCATTGACAATTGAAGGAAGACACATGTGGCAAGCGAGCAGCTAAGTTGGCCTGGTTTTTTTACTCTTAAATATGAAGTTGCTTTTAATTTGGAAATTCGCCTGTGCAAGCTCTTCCTTGTCATCTGCATTCCCAAATCTATATGTATTATATGTTAATATGTATGTAAGTGTGCTCGGCTGTTTGCTTGTATCGATTCCATTGGCGTTGCATTTGCATTTTTGAGAGATACATCAGCAACCGTTTTGTTTGCGTATTCCCGGTTCATTGCATTGTGGCGTGCCTTGTGACATGGATTATGATATAGGATTCGAGATGTTGTGTCAGAAAGTGAAAGCTGCCATTCGTGCCTAAGTGCAATTGCTTTCGTTTGCTTCTCCTTTTGGGAACTTCAATTTACTACTTAATAATGATATTTAAGTCAAAAACTGAAATCAATTAGCAACAATATGTGTGCATTATATAAAGTAAAAATTATGAATTCCAAAAAGTAGGCACATAATTGGGTTAAATGTAAAATGATGAGAGCACGTTATATTTAATAAAAACAAAAAAAAAAAAAAATCAGAAAGCATAAAGTGTTTTAGTTTTTTTGTTGAATTCAAAATCAATATGCATTTTTCAAAATATGCACCATAGAATGCAATTTGTTAGTACGACGATCTGAGTTATTTTGACTTACCTGTCTATCTGTTCGCTTGAACGCAAACTAGTCCCTAATTTTTAGAGATATCTGATTAAAATTCGGTACATTTTGATAATGTATTAATTACACTACTCGACAAAAAAAATCTCCAAGAATAAAATAGGCCTTTCCTAAAGTGAAATTTTCTCCTGATTCCGAATATGACTTTCATTTTCTTGTGGCAGATCTAGTTTCCGAGATATGAAAATTCCCATTTTTGCAGAGCACTACTTCATATAGGTACGGCAAAAATTTGTATTTTTCATTTTTTCGTTTTAAACTGTTGAATTATGCATTATACTAATTCCCATAAAAATGTCTTGCCTTCACCTCCCTCAAGTATCTTCAGTAGTTTGGCCGCTATGCCAAAAAACGTTCAAAACATGTTGAAAAAAAAAACGAAATTTTTTACACAATTTCAGATTTAACCACTTTAAAATCGGAAAAATTCTATTGACGAAAAAAAGTTAGCCCTCCTATGTTGTAGGTAATTTAACTACGAAAATTTTAAGCATACCAGCACAACAATCGGACGTGCCATTGAAACTATAGCCCCGTTAACTTGCAAGCGTCTATCCTACAATTTTTTTATAGAGAAAATTTTTATTCAAACTAGGTTTTTATTTTTTTATAACGTTTTATTATAGACATATGTTTGCACGTAAAACTGTATTCAATTGAGTAATATGAGTATAAATCAGCAATTCAGTAAAAAACAACAACGACAACAACATTAAATACATACATATCTACATCTAAAAAAGTCAAATTGAGCGATTTTACCGTGGTGGTCAATAGTGAGGGACGTGGGTACTTCTAACTACCCGTTTATAATTTTCTGGGTTTGTCTCCCGTATTATTGTCCAGCAATAATCTCCCATCATTTCTTCATTCCAAAAACCTTGGTAACGCTTTTCAAAAATCATGAGGTCTTGGTGAAACCTTTCACCCTGTTCATCACTTTCAGCACCTAGGTTTGCGGGAAAATTATCCAAATGTGAATGCAAAAAATGCATTTTGAGGGACATGTTGCATTTCATAGCACTGTAGTTTTTCAACAAGGCTTTGACCATCTCTCTATAGTTGGGATCTTTGTTGTTGCCAAGAAACCCACTAACGACTTGCTTAAAGCTGTCCCAAGCCGCTGCTTCTACTGATGATAAATGATTCGCAAAATTTTCGTCTTTCAGCAACTTTCTAATTTGCGGACCAACAAATATACCTTCTTTTAATTTGGCTTGAGTTATTTTAGGGAAAAATTTCGTTAGGTACTGGAAGGATGGCGCGTCCTTATTTAAAGCCTTTACAAAATTTTTCATTAATCCTAATTTGATGTGAAGTGCTGGCAAAATAACTCGTTCGGGATTTACTAAAGGCGGGTTTGCGATATTGAAGGCACCGGGTTCGTACTCAGCTCTTGGTGGCCAGTTTTCCTGAATATAATGGGTTTCTCTAGCACGGCTGTCCCAAAGACAGAGAAAACAGCAATATTTAGTGAAACCTCCTTGAAGTCCGAGAACTATAGCTACAACCTAGGATGTATTTCATATACTATTTATTTTAAACTGTACCACCGAAACTGCTTACCTTTAAGTCCGCACAAATTTTCCAATTAAATTGTTTATATTGAATGAGCTCAAGTAAATTTGATATGCTTAAATAAGTTTCTTTAGTATTCTCAGAATGTGCCACTGGTATTGACGGTAACGAATTTCCTTTATGGAGTAATGCTGCTTTTAAACTATGCTTTGAACTGTCTATAAACAAGCGCCAATCATCCACTTTATTTTCTAATTTTAGTGCTTCAAATAAACCTTGAACATCATTGCAGTAGCAAATATTTTCACTTTTAGTAAAAAAAGAAGAGAAAGTCTTGTGTCTATTTCGAAATTTGGAAGTACTTGTCGAAGGGCCCAGGCTGCCCCATTGCTGCAAACGAGATCCTCGAACTTCGCTATCAAATTTCGATAATTTCAAATCTCTGACCAAGTCATTAAGTTCGGCTTGTGAGACTCGATGTGGGATCTCTCCTTCTTGTCCACTTTCTGAATTATCTGCTTCGGAGTCACTTTCGCTTGAGGCTTCAAAACTTATAGGCGGTCTAGGTATGGGTAAGGTATGGTCATGTAGTTTTGGTTTTTTAGCTGATGCCACATTTGGATAATTTATTAATTTCCTCTTTTTTCTCGTTTTACCTTTAAGGTCTATCACGCAAAAATAGCACTGGTCGTGGTTAAAGGGTTCAGTCCACATCATTGGAACACCAAACTTCATGTTATGACCTTTACCCGATACCCATCTCATTAAAGTTAATCTACAGGAGGCGCAAATAAAATTAGGTGTCCAAGATTTATCGAGATTTTTTACACGGAAACTGAAATAATGAAAGTATGCATCTCTGACAGAATTAGTTATTTTCCGAGCTGAGTTTCCGAAAATATAATGTCATCATCCGGATTATTTTTACATTTAAAATCTCTTTTGCAACAAGCCATTTCGTAAACACATCTACCGATATAGTATGTATAAATTTGCACTACAATTTGCAAAACAAAATTTACAACAAACAGTAGTGACAATTAAATACTTGATGTCTTTTTAAATTTATTAGACCCTAAGGTAGAGTGACCAAATGAAATGTCTCGCCAATTTTATCAGAGTAATACTAAAATTGTAGGATAGACGCTTGCAAGTTAACGGGGCTATAGTTTCAATGGCACGTCCGATTGTTGTACTGGTATGCTTAAAATTTTCGTAGTTAAATTACCTACAACATAGGAGGGCTAACTTTTTTTCGTCAATAGAATTTTTCCGATTTTAAAGTGGTTAAATCTGAAATTGTGTAAAAAATTTCGTTTTTTTTTCAACATTTTTTGAACGTTTTTTGGCATAGTGGCCAAACTACTGAAGATACTTGAGGGAGGTGAAGGCAAGACATTTTTATGGGAATTAGTATAATGCATAATTCAACAGTTAAAAACGAAAAAATGAAAAATGCAAATTTTTGCCGTACCTATATGAAGTAGTGCTCTGCAAAAATGGGAATTTTCATATTTTCGCCGATATCTCGGAAACTAGATCTGCCACAAGAAAATGGAAGTCATATTCGGAATCAGGAGAAAATTTCACTTTAGGAAAGGACTACTTTATTCTTGGAGACTAAAGTTGATCAAAATTTGTCGAGTAGTGTTATTTGTCTAAACCAAAAAAATATATTACAGTAGATTGTTCAGATGCGAGATTTCGCTTTTAAATCCTTCCTTTTGGGGAGCTTAAAGTGTTAAACATTGAGAAAAATCGGGGGAAACAATTATGGATTAATTCAGACCATTTTATTGTGTTCTTTTCAACGGTATGGTTAACGGTGTTAAGGTGTAAAATTATATGTACAAAATAAAATGTTGTTTTTTTACAACAAAGTCAAATTATCGGAAGGTTTAATATTTTTTTTTAAGAAAAATCCTTTAAATATTTTTATTGAGACGTATTTTTTAGGCAAAAATGACTACCGATCGCGTGTATCGAAAACTTCTTATACAATAGAAACTTTTTTTAAAAGCATTTTTTGGTACCGATGTTTGATCGATTAAATCAAATATGCTTTAAATTTTTTTTTTTTACAGATAAGAGGTTATAAGATACTCAAACAATTGATCACATGGTGATTGTTTTTTTTTTTTTAAATTCGCAATGTTTTTCATTACAAATTTTTTTCGTACATTTTGTATAAATATTATATTTTTACTTATTTTTATTGTCGTTCTTTTCGTTCTATAACAAAAATCGTATAAATTCAAATTTTAAACTTTGCACGAAAATTTATAAGAATTCAAAAATTTTTCATAAACATTCATACTTTTTTAATTTGGCAATTTGTGGGTATGCAGTTTTGTTGCCGATTTAATTTTAGTCTATAGTCTAAATGTTTGCTTTTATTTTTTTTTATACAAATTTTAAAATTTTGGTATTGGATTTTTTTATTTAACGCATGGTAGAAAATGTGTAAGATCGTCCGCACAAAAAGTATTAAAAATCAACGGGAATTTATGTATATAAAATCCATACGTTAAAAGAAAAAAGTGCGTTATCAAAAATAAAACGAAAATTTTAGCCACTAATTAAAAAAGGGGTTGTTGTAAAAATTTGCTGCCTTTTTGTACTTTTTTTTTACAAAGTTTGAGATGGAGGGTTTTTTATATCACGAACAAAAATTGTGTTAAAAATTACAAAAAATGATTTTTGTGTTTTAAATCAAAAATGATCTACAAAATAATTCTTCGGGGATATGAAAACTTTAATATACCATAAAAAATGTCGGTTTGAGTTGCCATAAAATTGCCGCACAGTGTTATTTAATTCCCCTAATTTCGAAAATACCTCTACTTATCTCTCACTCACTCAAAACACTCACATCTGACACAAAAATAATACGGAAGTCGCGCGTCGTCAACACCCAAGCCCTTCATCATCTGCTACCTGAACTTCAACTTGCATCTTTCAACATATTTGCATTAACATGCAACACACGTCACATAGCGGTTTATGTTTGCCTGTGATATGACTGTTGTCACGTGAAGTGAAATATTTGCACTCTACTCTCAGTGCGCCGTCTGTCAGGAATGTTAATGCGAAAGGTTAATCCCGGCTGACTGTACGAAATGCGCTCAGTCTATGTATTGCATAAGTATTTATGATTAGCTAAGAGGCTGTACTTAAACCAAACAGACAGCTAGACAAACAACAAAAACAACAACAACAACAATGGGATATCTCAGTCGCAGGAGACTTTGTTATTTAGTTTCATAATTCAAATTTCTAAATTGTGTCTGCATGCACATTGACCCTTTCGTTAGAGCAATACATATGTAGAGATGGAGAAGTGACAGAAGCAGAGAAGAAACAGCAGCAGTGTTTATATTCTTCTATTCTTGCAGATTTCTATTACAACAACAGACTAGCAGCAGATTGCAAATGTAATTTTTTTTTTCTGATTTGTTGTTTGTAAGTGTAGTTCATTTGTTGTACCTGAGTGTCACTTCCCGCCGCCAACAGTGCAGACAACCAACCAACCTTTGTAGTTTAGTTTGAGCTGTATCGTTGACGTCTTGCAAGTCGGTTACGTGAGATTTTTACTCGACTACTGGTTGGTTTTTTGTTTGTTGTTTGTTGTTTGTTGTTTAGATGCTTTCATTTACTCTTGTTGTTTTGCCATTCTCTTGAAGTGTTTGTACTGCATTTTATTGTTTATTGTTTTTGTTGGCCCATTTTGCCACACACATTTTATGCATATCTGTAGTTCACTCTACCGGATGGTATCTTGGCTTAGATGCGCTCTGATTTCAATTGTGGCATTTGCATTTTGTTACCTTTTAATTTCTCTGGCGTTCACTGACTGGCGCCGAGTTATTATTTTGTTGTTGTTTATTGTACATTGTTGCCAGTGCCAATATCGTATTTCCAATTCTATTTACAATAACGCTCTTTTTTTTCTTTCTTTCAACCAAGATTCTAGGTATTACTATTGTTAGAAAAGTTAATTAAAATTCAACGCTTTCTTCTGCATGATAAGTACGGGTACAAAGGGAATTGGAGCTTTACAGTTAAAAGTTCATTGAGTCAAGAGAAAACCTATATATATAGTATATTGTATATGATTCCATACGATACGCGATTTGCATATTTACATATGTTTATAAATATCACCAATAATATTTGGATTGTCTGCTTAAATGACATATGGATGTGGAGCTCGCACAATTCCTATTAAATCACTTTGTTGTGTTAAAGTTTTTCGTTTTAAGTGTTTTCGGCTGATTCCATAGTTTGAGTGGATCGCCAGCCACTTAAAATGGCGTCCCAATGGGACGAGAGTGAAGTGGCAGTAAAGTGGGAATAAATATTATTTGTAATTATTAGCAAGGTTAAAAGTGAAAAAATGATTTCAGTCGCCCGTTTACACCACGATCAAAGATGTATCATATACATTTTGGTCATGATTGGAGATGGTTAAAGTGTTTCGCTCAGGCTTGAAATTTCAAAATACCCTATTGTAGTATCAATTCCAATAATTCAAATAATTAACATATTGTATTTTCAACAATTTATTTTTTTTGTTTCAATTGAATTGCACTAGGTAGATCGACTTTTTAGTATTTTTTAAAATAACTGCCAAAAAGAATCCGCGGACGCGAAATATTGTTCCTTGGGCAAAAATACTTGGTACGATCAATAGTACCAGGATCGCGATGATGGCTTGAACTTTTTTTCAGCGCCATACAATTCGACCCACTCTACTATTCAGGTTAGGGGTTAAGCATCAAATGAACGATGCCTTCACTCTCACCCTCTCAAACATTCAAAATACTCAATGGATTCTAAAAAAAAATGTAAATTAGAATCTGACCTCTTAAACTATAGTAGTATCAATTTTGGGTATTAGATGAAAAATATTTAAATTTAATTTGTTTTTTTTTTTGAGTCTTCACAAATAGGGTAATCTGAACTTTGATATCTGCGTGATACGACTTGCCAGTGTGTGTTATTTTCGACTATAGTATTTAGTATTGGCGTAGGCGTTGAATTTTGGGAACCCTGATGCAAAATTTTCTTACGTTTTAGGGCCACCCTAATATACATATATTATCATAAATTTACTTGAAATATCTTCTTCCTTTGTTTTGTTTTTTATTCACTCCCTTTTATTTAAATATACCGTGACTCAGTCCAAAAGGTTGAGTGTTTTTCGATGCAATATTGATAAAAATTTGTATGTTGCATTTTTTAATTTTTTTTTTTCGGTTTAGTTAATTATTATTATTTTTTTTTTTGAGTTTTTAAATTCTATTTATTCAATAACATAGACCACAAAATCTAAATTTTAAAATTTGTTATAATTTTACGAAAATTTAAAAAACTTGAAAAAATTTACGATACCAAATACAAATACAAAATTTCAAAAATCAACACGATTTTTGAGCTACTTCACACTTACATATACTATTAAAATTTGATGGCTATAAAACTGCATACCCAAAAAATTTTAATTTTTATTTCGATTTTTGCACAAAGTTAGCTACTTGGACTTATACACAGTGACTCAAACAATGGTTGGTCACGTGTTGAGTTTTTTCTTCAATATTCGTTGTTTTTTATAATTTTTTTCTTTCATTTTTTATTCAACTTTAAATCGCAATAGAATTTCATACTTTGTTCAACATTTCAACATTCTCATCAATATTTTCTTTGTAGCTCATTCCATTTCAGCTAAGTGTGGTTCAAAATTCGGGTTTGATTATTGAATTTTTTTTTTTAATTTCGATTTGACGTATTTTATACAAATTTATTTTTGCTTTATGCTGAAGGTGTTGCACATTTTCTGCCATGCGTTAAATGAAAACAAGTTTCCAAGACCTTGTAATTTTAAAAACTTTTCAAAAATCATCCGCAATTTTTACCCAATTGTGTTTCGCACTTTATTATGCTGAAATTGAGTGAGCTACAAAACTGCGTACCCAAAATTCTTATTAAAAAGTGATCAAAGTTTAACACCCTGATTTATATGGTTTTTGTTACGAATATGAATTTGGGTTCGTTCGCCGGAAGAAGTCTGATGAGGATATGCGGTGATCTCATAAATAGCTATAACTTCTACCAATGTTGTGTTTTCTATAATTTTTTCTATTAAAAATTACCTTGAGTCCATAAAAATTATATTTTAGTTACGAACTAAAAAAAATTAACACAACAATTTTTGAAACAGGAAACAGATTTCGAATATTATAAGAAAATCAACATATGACTAATTGTGCGAGTAAAAATTGGTTAGTAAGTTTCTGTGCTATAGTTTGCACTATTCACTAATTTACAGAAATTAGAAAATTTCCTTTGCGAATTTAAAGCAAATAATTTGCAGTATTAGTATAAATAAATAATTAATATTTGTTACCGTCAAAATACATTATCTTAATGTTTTCCATTTTAATCTTCCGACAGCGTGAAAAGTTGATATATATTGAAACGATTTACCACCATCCCTTGCCAAGTTTGGATAACACAACGCCGAAACCGATATTAATATGCATCAATTTTTCATTTTAAATTTTTGATTGTAAATATGCCAAATAGTTAATCAAATATTTTTATCTCACCCTGAGTTAGTTCACTTCATATGCATGAGATCTATTATATTCTGCTAGCCTGACTGGCGACAAATGTGTTGTGGTGTAACACCAATTTGCCATTCTTTTTACACTCTGTCTATTTGTTGCCATTGATTTATACGCGCACTGTTGATTGTTATCTATATCGAGACAGGCATGCGGTGAATAAGTCAACAGCTCGCGAAAAATGTATGAGTGAGAATGTAAATATAAATATTTGACATATCATACACATGTCTGTATGCATGCATGTATATACTTAAGAGGGTGCCCTTAAAATATCTTGAAGTTGAAATTAATAGTTCGAATATTATTTGCTGAACTATAGGGTCTTGCAATAGGGACGCACAAAAGTAGGCCGATAGTGACAGCAAACGACGCCATATTTTTCCCCCGCTCTTTTGACATTTCTCTTCATCGTCTGGACTTCTGCAAGCGTGCCCGTGTTGCCCATGCAAAAGAAATCGAGTTCCATACATAATGGCATCGAATGTACTTTCACAGGAATAAAGAATTTGATTCATATCCCAAACCGTTTTTGTTTTATTTGAAAAAAACTTTTGTAGCTTTCCTATTGAAAACCCCTGTACTGCATGTTCTGTGTGTTTCCATGTAAGCAAGTACAGTATCCCGCCAACCTATAAGAAACAAATTAAATTAATTATGTAGTTTGTTGCAATGATATTTTTATAGAGTACTAGTTGATACCCGCGACTTCATCTGGGTTGCTTTCTGATATTCTATATACTTACAATCTATTTTAAAATCCAAAAAACGTCTTCGATGAATTTAAAAAAACGCCCCGTACTCGCAGTAAAAATGAAGTGGACTTTAAAGTCAGTAGATCCTTTTCGATATAATTTTCAATAGGATATCCTTTAGAAGTAGCTGTAACTAACTTAATATACAACTTAATCTCGACTATTGTTTTTAACTGCATAATGGTTATTCGATTTGAACTAAGTAAAACCATAAATAAGAGAGTTCTGGAAATCTCGACTACAGAGCCATCTAATGGTTTTTTGTACATATTTTCAATATTTTTTGGCAAATATGGTTTATGTATCCAGTATACATACATATGCCTGTATGTTACTAATTTTAACAAAATCGGATCATAAATACAGATTTTTTGAACAACGCGCTTCTAGCGTCACCCATCGCATGAAAGTATTTTTTATTGCACCAGAACCTTACATTTGTAATATCTTTAATATCGGATTATAAATACGGATTTTCTCAATATCTCGACCCATGCGCAACTTAACGTGGATATGCTGTCCAAATTTGGTTGAAATCCGTTCATCGGTTTTTGAGCCAAGTTGCAACAAGAAGACAGCTACATTTTTATATATAATATAAAGATTATTTGAAATATACATTTTTTAAAGAACTGCGAAAAACTTTGTTCTTGTTTCGCGAGCTATGGCAGCGCGCCACATCGTACATACATACATGTGTATTAGTCGGCTGGAGAGTTCAAAGTTGGCAAATATAGGGAACAATTTTTTTTAAAGTACATTGTACCAGGACCCACCGCCGCTATGCAGCACCAAATCATTACACTGGGAGGATATTTTACCGTGTTTTGAATACAGTTCTCTGCACACCACTCACAAGGTCTACCTTGCACAAATTGGATTACTTCTGTCACTGCTGAAAATTATCTATGCTAAGAAAATAATATTTAAAAATAGGATGTTAACTTGAAATAGGTGAGTTTCGGACAATGCCCACAGTTTGTGCAATCTACCTGTGTATAGTACTGATGAAGCTTGACCCATCTTTATTAAAGGCATTCGCTTGGCCAGTTTTGCTTCTTTGCTGGGTGGCGATTTTGACGATTATATTCTAAAAAGCTGCAACCAACTGCCTTAAGCGATATTTTCACATGGACATTGGTTCATTGTATTTTTTCTAATTGGTTTGCTGCGCATCTCCAAGCAGGGCTCGTTGTCAATTTTCTATAAGGTTTGAAACTTTTACTTACATGGTTTTTGTTGGAAAATGTTCAATAAACCCAAATGAAAAAGTTAAAAATTTGGATGCAATTTTTTTAAATTGGTGTAATATTTATAATTTTTTTTAGATTGTTTGAAGCTTTTACTACATACTTACCTAATTGTTGTTAGAAAATTCTCAAAAAAATCTGAATTATTGTTCAAAGATCAAAGTTTTTATGAATTGTTTTTAAAATTTGTCTAATTTTTTTTTCTTATAAATATTCTGTAAAACTTCTACTTACATGGTATTTGACCGAAATTTTTCTAAAAATGTTTGAAACTGTTACTTGCATGCTTTAATCATTTATTTGTGTTACCAAAAATTAAAAAATCACAGTATTTGCAATAAGTTGCTTATGTAAGGTTTGACAAAAAAATCTCAAAATATTTAGTCGCTTTATTATGATTGGAATGAAAAATTACTTCTCACAAATGTTTGGCTTTTATGAATACTTTTGTAAGCCACTGTGTGAATATTTCAAACTTAAGCTTTTTTTTTATATACATACATACATAGCTACATATGTAGAATTTATGTATGTGTGTTAATAGCCACCAGTCTCATACAGAGACTGGGGTTTTTTTTTGTGCACGATGAGTATCAATATCGGTGGTCGCTGATATTTGCTATTATTATTCTCGTTACTTGACAATTTTGACAGTTTTTGGCGAGTTTCCGCTGTCCGTTGAAGTCGAAAACATTATTTTGCACTTACATATTCACATAAACAACTGTCAATTAAAAGTTTGAGTACCTTAAATAATTTAAATTTGTGCGCACAACATTTATGTGACAAAAGGTGGCATGTGCTGGGTGGAGTGGAGTATCGACAGGACCGGACTTAGAATTTCGATGCCCTGGGGCCAATAGTTGGAGGCCACTTAAATTTATTTCAATTTTTAAAATCTTGGAAAAATAGATTCATATAATAATTGTCGAAAAATATATGCGATGAGCTATTTCCGCATTGCAAATTATAGATTGAACGTTAATTTGTAATATAATACTATATAGAAATATTTTCATTGATTAACTTTCTTTATTTTTCATATGGTTTCTTAAAAGTTGTATAAAGTTGTTGAATAAATAAGTTTTAATTGTGAAAGTTCTATCTAACTCATATCAGAAAACTCGAATCTTTCATCAACTGTCTCGTATGCAGAAATTCGTTCGGACAAAGATGCGACGACTTGATCGATATGCGGCCGCCGTAGCCGAGTATGTTGCGTGTGCGCGCTTCATTCGATGGATCCCAGGTTCGAATCCAGCGCGGGGCAAGTAACATCCAAAAATTATGGAAAAAGCTTTTTCTAATAGCGGTCGCCCCTCGGCAGGCAACGGCAAACCTCCGAGTGAATTTCTGCCATGAAAAAAAGTCTCACAAAAACATTCGCCGTTCGGATTCAGCGTAAAACTGTAGGCCCCTCAATTTGTGTTACAACATCAAGACGCACACCACAATTTGTATGAGAAGTTTGGCCAAAATCGCTTAAGCGGTTATAGCGCCAATTAAGAGAGTATATAATAGTTAGATAAGAAGATAAGATAATGAAATGAAAATGAAAATATTATTTTTCATTGGGCAATACCTTTCCTGAAATTTCACATGAATCAAATTCGTATCTTTGGAAGTCAATAAACGATTTTAATTCCCCACAGCTGAATACAGAATTATAGTGCATTTGCAAATACTAGCTGGTATAATTAAATCTTTCAAGCATATCATGCCAAAGTTGAGTGCAAAACGTCGTTTCTAATCAAGATATATTTTGGGAAATACCGCGAACCTGACATTTCACAATATCTTTTTGTTCGGTGTTTTCACTAATATCGGATAAATCACTTTGAATGGATTTTATATACGTGCACATATACATATATATATATATTTTACAACGCAAAGCAATTCATCCTATACGTACATATATAAAAATATCGTGTCACGGTGTTTGTGGTTGCACTCCTCCGAAACGGATTGACCGATTTTTATGGAATTGTTTATCTATATTTGGTAGGTATGAGAGAACTTTAGTATAGTTTATGCTTAAGAGAGGGTTGCCATCTGTTTGAAAAGTCAAAATTAAAATAAACACAAGTCATGTGTGAGAGAAACCTAAACCTATTGTACAAACAAATTTCGATAGGTGTCGCTGGTCCTGAAATATTTTTAAGAAACATATTTATAGTCCCATTTGATTCAAATTTAAAAACATGTATTAGGCGCATAAATATAAATATTTCAATTGTGCATTAGACCGATAGGTGGCGCTGGAGCCGGCATATCTCTAAAACCTTTATTTACAATCCGATTAAATTCAAATTCATAACATGTATGTATATTAGCCACGTAAATGTAAATATTTTATTTAAAAAAAAAAAAAAAAAAAAAAAAACCGATAGGAGGGGCTGAATCCGTAATATCTCTAAAACCCATATTCACAGTTCAATTTGATTCAATTTCAGAACATGTATTTGTAGGGTGTAGCGAAGCGCGCTGGATCTGCTAGTATTCTTATATGCTATGCAACGATTTCAATTGGTGATGCATTAGTGCCGCTTTAACTGGTGGGTCTCCACAAATTGTTAAATCCGGCCCTGAGTACAGGGTAGTGAGTCGGCGCAAAACTGTTTTCGCATGAATATTTAATACTTACGTGGCATTTAGCATGATGAATGCATACATACTAATATACGTGTGTGTGTATGTGTGTGTGTGTGTGTACATATGTATATATGTGCCGCAGTTTGTTTTGCATTGCACCTCACGTACAGGTTGGCCACATTAAATTTTAAATCAACTTTTAATTGCGTTTAAACCACAATTGTGGTAAAGTGTGTGTCTGTGTGTGTACGTGTGTGAGTTTGCCAGTTTGCCGGTAGTAGCGGCAAAGGTTAAGGACGCTCGCATGACAAGATTTGGTTTACTGTTCATAAACAAACATGAGTTGACTTTGACTTGTAAACTTACGACAGCGAACTTTGAATTAAAAGTGAACGCATAAATTACTTATAAATTATATGTTTAGATGATTTGGAAATTTGTGAGTTTTTTTTGTTTTTTTTTTTTGTAACCAAATATACAAAAAATGAGAAAATTCCTTACTGTCTCATCTACCTCCTATTTGGTGAAAGTTAACTGAATCATAAAGTCTATAATCTTTTTTGCGCATAATAAAATTTAAAGCATTGACCGATTATGCTAAATTGCATAGCACATATTTTGTGAATTCACCACTTCAGCAGGTCGGCCAACTCAGCCTAGTTTGTGGATGGTAATAAAATTTATTGCAAGTCATTAAGTACAAAATATTATTTTTTTTTCAGATTTCTCTCGTGCAAGCGCGTTTAGTGCATTTGAAAAAAATGCGTTAAGTGAACTTTAAAGTGTGCATAAATATTATGATAACAATTTTTGGTGTTCAAAAATAAAAATGTGCAATTAAAAAATATTTCAATTATTAATAAAGTACAAAATGTACACGCACACACACACACGTTTATGTATGTAAATATTTCTCTCGAAAGCTGTAATTTTGCGCATTGATACTCGTAAATACAACTAGTATAAAATAAAATAAAGTATGTAGCTTAAATAAATGCTACTTTTTCGCACCTACATATCTATGTTTGTAATTAAAGAAAAAATATTTCCCTTTGTTTGTTTGCATTTTAATTATTATCTGTATTGCACCACTAAACACAGAGGTTCATCGTCCAATTTAGCCGGTACTCTGTTTTTGCCACCACTGGGCAAATACACTCGTTTTAATTGTCTTCATATCGCATCTTTGTTTTCGTTTTGAAACACCTCTTGATTGCACAATTAATTATCCAAGCATTTATTTTGCGTTCGTCTACTCAATTTTTATTTGTTTATTTTGATGATGCATAAATGCAATTTATGTATATAAATCATTTATAAAGATTATGTATACAGATTAAAATCTTGAGTCAGACGATAATGAACTAACAAAATTAAAAAGTTGAATTTTTAAAATCCACCCCAAAAATAGTTATTATGAAATTATTTTTCTGAAGTTTTGCATTAAAGTTCATCGTTTAAGATCACAGAACTTCAAAACTAAACCACTTCATAGTCATAACACTAATATGTAGTTGTGTCCAAAAAAATAGTTTCAAAATGTATTGACAAATTTTGCAAATTTTGTCTTTTCTTATTTAATTAAAAAAAATTTTGTTTTTTATTTAATTAATTCTACAACAAGAACTATGTGCATAAGTCGCAATTTCAAACTTGCGAAAATTTAAAACAATTCGGAAATTATTAAATATTCGAAAATTTCAAAAAAATCGACCATTTTTAAAAGACGATTTTTTTTTTAATTATCCTCAAGTTTTTATACACGTTTTCATCAGAATTTTTGGAAAATTTTCGTGTTTTGTAGCATATTCAATTTTACTATAGAGTTGTTGATTTTTTTTTTTTTTTTGCTTACGGTGTTGTGATTGTTGCACATAAACCAAATTTACTGTTATATAGAAAACAATTCACTGTCAGCAAAAAAAAAAAACAATTAATAAAAGTCGACAAGATTTTTTTTTAGAAACATGGAATTTACTCCTTATTATAAAAAAAAAATGTAATGGGTTACAAAACTTTATACTGAAAAAGTTAGAAATTTTGATAATTTGGTTTTTTAAATTTGGCGATATTTTTTTTCTTCTAGAGTTTGTCTTTTTTTCTGAAAAACACGAGCCACCGACATTAGTTGATGCCGTTTAAAAAATAAAATTTTACTTGAAAGAAAATGATCATATGAAAAATTTGTTTTCCCCCATTTAATATTTTTATAAAATATAACCTATGTATATCAGTGCGAATTCACTTTGACAACTCTTACGCAAAAGCAAAAACAAAATACATGGGAATTTTGTAGTTGTACCTATAAAACCACCTTGCAGGAACTCACCTTGCCCTATATTATGCCCGAGGTTCCTGTCTAGTAACCAGTTAATGCTCCATGAAAATCCATTCGGTAGTCTCGGAGATTTGTGAGTTTGCCTGTTTGAGGAGACATACAAAAATTCTAAAAAATCATTTAAATAAGTTTTCAATGCATAGATGAAAGATAATTAAAATTAAATATGAAAAGGCAAATTTTCAAAATTGTCAAAACTAGTCAATACATTTTGCGACTATTCTAATGATCACAGGAGTACATACATACATACATACATATCTGCGGAGTTTGGATGAAACATCTTATTTGTTTTCAGACCCATAAGTTCTGATCATTCACCGAAAAATATAATAAAAGAAGAGGAAAAAAGTGATAATTAGAGATAAGCTGTTTTGTCAAATTTCCATAGATATTTACATACACACCTACATACATGCACAAATCAACGAAAACCAAATATAATTTATTTTTATTACCTTATCTTATCACAACACCTTATTGCGCGAGCTAATCAGTTTATCGGCAATTAAAATCTTATCGAGAAACTTTAATTATCAATATTGGCAGTTTCATTGACGCCATTTATGATGGCATAATAATTTGATAAAATTCTCTTTAATCATTATAGAGCGCACTAACGGTAATCAGACAATATAACGTTAAATGAATTTCCTTTTTTACGTTATTTAATACTTTTCTTCGAAATATGATTTAAGATGCTCATGGTCTACGTAGCAGATGCTTTTTTATACCCGAGCGTATTAGTGCCCAGGGTGTATTGGAACAATTTTCCGGCATTCCTTGTCAAATAGGTATATATCCAAAATTACTTGACCGCACTACCTAACATAACACACTTAACATTTCAATTCAATAACCGTAATTTCGAAAATTCTAGAAAGCGAACCACGCCCATTTCTGATTTAACGGTAATTTACAAAAATGCAAAAAAAAGATATATTAGTAACTATAACAGATGATTTGCTGAAATTCGATGTAGAGGATTGGGTTGGTGAAGGAAACATGTGGAATTCAAGTTTGGTAAATGGGCGTGGCGTAAAACTACTTTATCTTACTGCATTCAAATTTAAAGCAATTTCGAAAATTATGTAAACCAGTTAAAAGCACATTTCTACCACTACTATTACTCATTTCTACCATTATTTTTACTAAGTTCTTCCACTATTTTTTTTTTACTAATTTCTACCTCCTTTTTTTTTTTAGTAATGATACTACTACTTTTTTACTACTTTCTACAACTATTTTTTTTTACGAATTTCTACCACTATTTTTACTAATTCTATTAATTCCTACTACTACAAAAAAGTTTTACTTTTAGCTCGCGCACTTAGGTGCACACGTGTTTTTTGTTTTTAATTTTCTTTTTGATACAGAAACGCATTAAAATGCTCTAGGAACATTTCTGAATCAAAAAACAATTTAAAAAAATAACAATCAATTGAAAACGAAAATCCGTATTTATGATCTGATGATATTAGAAAGTGTAAGGCATAGTAAAGTGTAAACGTGTGCATGTGCGTAACTAGACCTTAAGATTTAGTTGTTAAGACGTAAATGTAACTAGATGTAACTACCACCTAAGTTTCGTTGTAATTACTCGTAAGTATGACTCGCTGTATTTTATTCGTTGAAGCTTAGGCATAACGCCATTTTTGAAGTAATAAAACGAGACATTCGTATTTGTACAATCCAACGAAACGGTCGTGAAAACCTAAGTTCGCCATATATTTCATCAGAAGTGGTCTTTGACCCAGCGTACATTTTAATTAAAACACGGTTAATTTTGATAAAAAAAATCGCTATGTATTGCCAAACGGAACGCGAACTAATAAACGCGGAAAAATACTCACTGATGCAACTCAAAGCTTGGTGCGCTGCTGTGGGCGTCAACGCTAGCGGTGCCAAAGCTTCGTTGGCTGCAAGGCTCAGTGAGCTGTCCGCCGAAGCGCGCGGAATCTGTCCGGGCACGCAAGGGGACGATATTCCGGACAACGAAAGTCCGAGCGACGATGAAAGCGCAAACGCATCTGTACAACAACGGCGTAGAAAAGACAAAGCTCCAAGTAAGAAAAAAATCGCAGATGGCCGTGAAGGCGACAACGACAAAATAGCTGTGCGAGATGTACAAGCTGTACAAGAAGAAAACAGCGGTAGTGACAACGGCAGTAACGATGGCAGCAAAAACGGCAACAACAACGGTGCGAACAACAACGGTGCGAACAACAACGGTGCGAACAACAACGGTGCGAACAACAACAGTGCGAACAACAACGGTGCGATCAACGATGGTGCGAACAACAACGGTGAGAACAATAACGTCGAGAACAACGGAAGGAACGATGGAAGCGGAACAATTAACGGCAACGGTTCCGGTAGCGGTTTGCAACAGCGTGGTATAAGTGGAGCAACGGGTTTCGACAACAACGATGGCGTGATAATTCAAAGCGGTGTGGCGCACGTTTGCAGCGGGAATTTCGGCAACTTGCCAATAAGGTATGTGCTAGACGGTGAGAGTGACATGGCGAGCAGACCCGTAACTGAACACGACGACTCTGAAATGGCGACGATTAAGTTAAAGCTTGTGGAAAAAGAGTTAGAACTGCTAAAGCTTCAAAAGGATTTGCTCGAAAGAAATCACACGGCAGCTGCAGACAAAAACAAAAACGACATTTCGTTCGACACCCTGAAAGAAATAATTCCGACGTATGACGGCGGCGACGGGTTTGTTGTGTGGCTCAACCAGATAGCACATTATCGCGACGTATTGAAGATCAATGACGCCATGTTGGGCGTGGCTATTCATCTCAAGCTGAAAGGTGCTGCACTAGCGTGGTACAACGCTAAAGTTTCGTACCCCAAAAGCGTGGACGAGCTCCTTAGTGAAATGAAGTCGGTGTTCAGGTCTGGCGAAAACGCACTTGCACGCCGCCGTAAATTCGAGAAGCGTACTTGGTCTCGTGAAGAAAGCTTTGCAAGCTATTTCAATGATAAATGTGTACTAGGCTGCGAATTGAGTCTAAGTGAGGAAGAGTTTGCCGACTACTTGGTCGACGGCATCCCCGACGAACAGCTCCAAAACCAGGCGCGGCTTCAAAATTTTATTTCGCCGAACGACATGCTTCGCGCCTTCCGCTTCGTTACCTTACCCGAGCGTCCACCCCAACGAGTCCGCACTGAAGAGAGGCTGAGGTGCTATAATTGTAATTGCACCGGACATTATGCTAAAGACTGCAGAAAAGCCAAGAGGGAAGCTGGTTCATGCTATGCGTGCGGAGGCCTAGGACATTACGCCACGGAATGTAACCAGTACAAAAGGAATAAAAATAATTTTGTAAGTTATTTTAAATTAAGTGTATATGCACATGTTAATACTTGTATGTTTATAGAATGCTTAGTTGACTCAGGAAGCCCAGTTAGCTTAGCAAAACAAGAGGTAATACCTGCAGGAGTGAATTTAGAAGAAGTGACAGAGTCGTACTATGGGTTGAACAATACTATTTTGAATATTTTAAGTGTTATGTTAAAGTTTTGAATAAAAATGTTTTAGTTGAACTTCTAGTTGTTCCTAGTGGGTCGGTTGGATATTCAGTGATACTGGGGAGAGATTTTATTAATGCCAGCGACGCAAAGCTTAAGATAGGAAATGTTGAGTTTATGGACAGGAGAATAGACAAAGAAGACGATGTTGTGAAGGCAAGTATCTCAAACGTGGTGAATAATGATTCCGACGATGTAGTGAACAATTTAGAAGTTGTGAGCGAAGTTGAGTCCGATGTTGCTGGTGGGTTTAGTAAAGCTATAAACGAAATTATGGCAATAGACATGTACGAAGAAAGAAACTTCGATCTCAAAGTAGGCGAACAGCTAACATGTACGGAAAAGAAGTCGTTCGAAGACATGTTTAGCAAAATCTACATTAACTCGGAAAAGTTAGACGAGCCTTTTGTTAAAAAAGAAATACGCTTGGTTCTAGAGAGTGATAAGCCGTTTGCCTGCGCTCCGAGAAGATTGTCGTATAGTGAAAAAGTTGAATTACAAAAGATATTAGACGAATACTTAGCAAAAGGGTATATACGTGCAAGTGAATCGGAGTTTGTATCGCCGATAGTGCTGGTTAAAAAGAAGACAGGTGATCTTCGCTTGTGTGTCGACTACAGAAAGCTGAACAAAGTTACGGTCAAAGATAGTTATCCGATACCACTGATCGATGATTTGCTCGACAGATTGGTAAATAAGAGAGTATTTACAAAGTTAGATCTAAAGAACGGGTTTTTTCATGTTTTCGTACATGAAGACTCAATTAAGTATACGTCATTTACTACGCCTCTGGGACAATACGAATTTTTGAGAATGCCGTTTGGGTTGAAAAATGCTCCCGCGACATTTCAAAGGTTCGTTAACAAAGTTTTCGCAGACATGATCCGAAGCGGGGAAATTATAGTTTACCTCGACGACGTTATGATAGCAACGGAAGGTATAAAACAACATTTAGAAATATTAGAAAAAGTCTTCCAAAGAATCGTACAAAATAATTTAGAGCTGAGACTTGACAAGTGCGAGTTCCTGCAGTCAAAAGTATCGTATCTAGGATACGTAATAACGGGCAAAGGCATCCAAGCGGACGAAAGAGGGATAAAGGCAATAGAAAACTTCGCTGTACCCACCAAAATTCAGGAAGTTCAAAGCTATTTAGGTCTGTGCTCATACTTTCGAAGGTTTATTAAAGATTTTTCGACTATAGCCAAGCCCCTACACGACCTTACGAAAAAAGATAGAAAATTTCAATTTGGTAAGACAGAAATAGAATCCTTCAACAAGCTTAAGAAGAAACTGGTGGCGTCCCCGCTGCTGGCGATCTACGACCCTTGTGACGCAACCGAACTACACTGTGACGCAAGTGCGTCGGGATTTGGAGCGATACTGTTACAAAAGAAGAGTGACGAAAAACTACATCCGGTTTTCTATTTTTCCAAACGCACAACGGACACAGAGTCAAGATACCACAGTTTCGAGTTAGAAACGCTAGCGATAGTGTACGCACTAAGAAGGTTTAGGATATATCTACAAGGTATAAAGTTTAAAATCATAACCGATTGTAATTCTTTGACTTTAACACTGAATAAAAAAGAGGTGAATCCCAGAATAGCGAGGTGGGCGTTAGAGCTGCAAAATTACGATTACCAGCTCGAACACAGAGAAGGGAAAAGAATGCAGCACGTCGATGCACTAAGTAGGGTAAACAACGTATTGCTTATTCACGCGAACACTTTTGAGGAAAATTTAGTCATAAGTCAAAGTAGAGATCGTCGTATAAGTAGTATTAAAAAGGAGTTAGAAGTCACGGAAGATAGCAACTATGAGATGAGAAATGGTATAGTCTACAAAAAGAAAGACAAACACTTACTTTTCTACGTACCGGAAGCTATGGAACACCACGTTCTGTACAAATATCATGATGAGATGGGCCATCTAGGCGTAGACAAGGTAGTAGAGACTGTAGGGAAAAGTTACTGGTTTCCAGGTATGAGAAAGAAAGCGACGACGCACATCGAAAATTGCTTGAAATGCATAGCATTTTCAAATAAAAGCGGCAAAAAGGAAGGGCTTTTGCATATGATACCTAAAGGAAATATGCCTTTCGAAATGGTTCACGTTGACCACTATGGGCCGATTCATAGCAAGTCCACGAAAAATAAACACGTATTAGTTGTCATAGATGCCTTTACAAAGTTCGTTCGCCTTTATCCAGCTAAGACGACGGCGTCTAGGGAAGCGGTCACAGCGTTACGGGATTATTTTAGAGCGTATAGCAGGCCGAAGTACGTGGTATCAGATCGAGGAACTTGTTTCACTTCCAGGGAGTTCGAAGAATTTTTGGAAAATAGCAATGTAAAACATATAAGAGTCGCGACAAACTCCCCGCAGGCAAACGGCCAAGTGGAAATAGTAAACAAGAGTTTAGGCCCGATGATTGCGAAAATGATAGATAGTGGAAAAGATACGAGCTGGGATAAAGTGTTGGAGTCAGCCGAGCATGCAATGAATAACACTGTACACAGAGCAGTCAAAGAGCGACCAAGCGTATTATTGTTCGGGGTACGGCAAAAGGGGCAGGTTATAGACAGTCTAAGAGAGAACGTGCTCGACCCACATCAATTGTCAAGACAGGCAGATAGAAAAGCAGTTAGAGAACAAGCAGCGGTTGCACAGAAAAAAGCGCAAAACTATAATAAGGAGTACTCAGACCATAAACGACAAGAACCACGTAAGTTCACCGTGGGGGACTATGTAGTGGTAGCGAATGTTAACTCTCAGGTAGGGGTGTCCAGTAAGTTAATCCCAAAGTTTAAGGGACCATATCAAATAACTCAAGTGTTAGAAAATGACCGATATGTAGTAGAAGACGTAGAGGGGTTTCAGCAAACCCAGATACCTTATAGGGGTACGTGGTCGGTTGCAAACTTAAAACCGTGGTGCAACTTTGTTTCGAGTCAGGCCACCGTAGAATCAGGGGATTCTATGCGTCAGGACGGCCGAGTTGTAAGGCATAGTAAAGTGTAAACGTGTGCATGTGCGTAACTAGACCTTAAGATTTAGTTGTTAAGACGTAAATGTAACTAGATGTAACTACCACCTAAGTTTCGTTGTAATTACTCGTAAGTATGACTCGCTGTATTTTATTCGTTGAAGCTTAGGCATAACGCCATTTTTGAAGTAATAAAACGAGACATTCGTATTTGTACAATCCAACGAAACGGTCGTGAAAACCTAAGTTCGCCATATATTTCAAAAGGTATGTTGTAGGGTTAGAAAAACTTAAAAAAAGTGGATGCGGTAGGTGGTGCCTGGAAAATCTTATAAAATCCTTATTTGTACTACGATTTAATTGGAAAGGGCGAATTGAAAATGTATACTGCATTTTTGCTGGAAATACACTTGTCAAAAATAAATCCATCAGATGGCTCTGTAGTCGAGATTTCCAAAAAATCGAATCTATGGTTGGACTTAGTTCAAATCAAATAAGCATTGTACAGTTAAAAACAATTCTCCTTAGTCATAGTCGAGATAAAGTATTCTTTGTAGTTAGTTACAGGTATTTTTGGTAGATATCCCATTGAAAATTATGCCAAAAAACTGATACTAACTTTAGAGCATATTTAGCGCTATTATTTTTTCTAATATACATATGTATGTATATAATATACATAAATGTCTACCTTCAAACAAATAAATTCTTTACTTCTAAAACTAAACTCTTTAACTTTCATTATTTTATTTATTTTTCCAGTTTTATGGGTGTCTGCGTTCAAGAAGGTCAGTTGCATGCCTTGACTGAATACATCGAAGGCGGTTCGCTGGAACAGCTGTTGGCCAACCAAGAGGCGGTACTGACTGCTGGGATGAAATTAAGACTGGCGCTAGGCATCGCACACGGCATGGCGTATGTGCATGACGCGGGCATTTTCCATCGCGATTTAACAAGCAAAGTGAGTAAAATGAATGATAAAAATAATAAAATATAATTTCCACATAATTTGTATTATTTTTAGAATGTGTTAATTCGCAATATGCCAGATGGCCAGTTTGATGCAGTGGTTGGCGATTTTGGTTTGGCGGCAAAAATACCAGATAAACAGTAAGTTTACGTATTCAAATAAACAATTATTCTGAAACAATCAAAATTAACAAAAATATATTTTGAACACTTTCTTTCGGTGAAATTGTTAGGTTAAAATTTGTTTCACTAATCAAATTGATTTTATCTCTCATTATCGTAGTGGCAAAACACGTCTAGACACAGTCGGCTCACCGTATTGGGTAAGCCCCGAGTGCCTCAAGGGTCAGTGGTATGATCAGACAAGTGATGTTTTCTCCTTTGGTATTATACAATGCGAGATAATAGCGCGCATAGTCGCCGATCCGGATGTGATGCCGCGCACCGACGCTTTCGGCCTAGACTATTTGGCCTTCGCCGAACTGTGTCCCATGGATACGCCTGCGGTATTTCTAAGACTGGCTTTTTACTGTTGCATCGTAAGTAGATTTACTTAACGAATTTTTATGAACAGAAATGTAAATTAAACTTTTTCACCCCTCATACCTTTTTAGTACGAAGCCAAAAGCCGCCCAACTTTCCATGATACTGTTAAGAAACTGAAGTTAATTATTCAGGAGTACGAAAATGGCTGTAATGGTGACTGTAGTGCAGCGCTGAACACATCAAGTCCACTGAATTCTCTAGAGTTGAATGGTTCAAATAGCGGCGGCAGTATTGCAGCGATGGAAACTGCACATCAAAATCAAGCGATGAGCCACGGAAATGGCTGCTCCAGCAATTCGCTGCAAGATTCTGGGCGTTGCAGTTGTTACAAGAGCACTTTAACCAAAACGCCAGTTATTCAAACCGCACCCGCAGGTTTGCTGTCGCCGAATCATTACAATGAATTGAATGAGAATGGCTTTCGGTTTTCCAATGGGAAAAATAGTGGCACTGGTTGCAGCACAACACCATATCAGACACCTAATGGTTCGTCGGCGGAATATCAAGAATTCGAGGAGCGCGTAGTGGAGACACGCGTACGCCGTGTCACTAAGAAGCTCGAGGCTGATCTACAGCTGCAGCAGCATCGTCGCTCATTCAGCGAAAATATCATTCACTTCCCCCTGCACACCACGCCCAGCGATAAGGCGCGCTGTCATCAAATGCAACGCCAACGTTCGTCCACCCATTCACCAACACCGCCTGCTCAATCGCGCATAAATGGTGGCAGCGAAAATACAACATCGCTGCAGCAACACAGCAACGCCACAGATGCGGCCGATGATACAACCGCGGCAATAGCTGCCACAAAACCAAAATTACCAACGCCGCAAACAGCAGCATTGACGTTGCGCAAAGTCGCTGAGACAATGTGCTTGAAGGACCCGCACTACAAACCCATCCGTTCCGATCATAATGGCGTCAAGAGCAATCCATTCACTACGTTGGCACAATTGCGTGGCGTCAAAAAAATACTTGGCGCGAATCCAAAAACGTATGCTGCCGGTGTGGGTGATCTCTTCAGTTCATGTTTCGAGATGTCAGCGCCGTTCTTCAAAGAGTTAGCAGCTGAGTTGGCTAAAAGCACAAATAAAACGGCGACAACAAGTGAAGTTGGTTGCGCGGTCGCAGCACGTTTGAATGCTGGTGGCGTTGCTTTGACTGGTGGTCGTGGTTTGCCGTCCACACCTAACGAACCGAAGAGTTTACCCTCATCACCGCAATTGACACGCAAATTTAGCGTTAATGAGTTGAAAGCCACGCATTGTAATGGAACGCCAGTAGCTGCAGCTGATTCACCCGTTGTGGAGGACGACGATGATTGCGACGATTGTGCGTCCGATGGTGAGCCCGATGGCGATGGCGGCGGTAATTGCGCCGATGCCGAGTCCAGCAGTGATGACTCTGCCGAGCCACGTGCTGTGCATCTGTCAGCACCAGCTTCACGCAAATATCGCGCCAATTCGCTTTTTACACATCCGCTGTTTCTGAGTAGTAGTGGTAATGGCAATAGCAACGGTACTGCTAATGCTAATTTAAATCTGGATAAAGCTACGTCCACTGCAGCGACTGCAACGGCGCCGTCCTCAACGACCACAATGTGCACGACGGCGTTAGCGACAGTCATACCGACCGATGTTGCTTTGAATGCAGTAGATTCAACTTCAGAGGACGGCTGTGAAGAACGCGATCAACCAAAAACCAAACTGCAAGCAAGTAAAGCAGCCTTAGCGATTGCTTCCCCAACGCCACAACCGCCACCGGCAATTGCATCGTCAGCAGCCACACCAGCATCCGTTTCGTCGTGCACCGACTTTGAGCTGCATGAAATAAAACCAAGTGACTTATTGCCGATTAAAAGCACACTAACACGACGTGATTCCATCGAGAGTGGATTCTACTCTTGTTTCAATGAGGAATCTGATCCGGCAATCACCAACTCGACCGCTTATCGACAGTTGCACTGCGGTGGCGGAGGCGGCACTGGCGCTATGCCTTTCGCGTGTGGCAGCAATTGTTGTTTAGAACAGCTGAAATCGCAGTTGATGAACGAGGCGGATTCAAACAGCGAAATCAAGTGAGTGCCAAAATTTGTTCTAGAGCAAGGATTGCAAATTGAAGAAAATCTTGCCTTCTATAATATGAACTTATTTAGAAAACCAAAACTTTCTTGAAATTATAAATTTACCGTAATCATTCTTCTAATCTTCTATGCAGCGATAAATTGGCTAATTTGTGCCGTTGCTGTTACTACGCCTGCACGGGCTCAACGACTGGTCTACAAGCACAGCAAAATAATGGCGGCCAACTTCTCACAGACTCTTCATCAAATTCCTCCTCCGTGTTGCTGTTCGATCCGGAAATTAACACTGTGAATACTTCGTCCTCGGCAGCATCTCTCTCACATGAAGCGGCAGCGTTGCGTTCCCTCGATGATCTGGAACTACGGGATACCGGGCACCGTCAGCACCATCGACGTTACACCTGCCATCATCATCTCTTGGGCACATCAAATTTGCATGATCCCAATGTCACAACGACGGCAGCTTCGACCACCTCCATTGACATGGGTCTCATGAATCGTTTGGCACTAGACTCGGGCATTCATTCGGTGCTGCAACGCAATAATTTCGCAGTCAATCAATTGCTCTACTGTAAAAATCGTACCTCATCCATTTACACTGACAGCTCGGATGATATTAGCAGCTTGGCCGGTTCCGATTCGTTGCTATGGGATGATCGCTCCTTCACTGCTATACCCAGCAAACGCTCCGAACAAATCGCCACAATTGTTGAGTATTTCGAACGGAAACGACAAGTACCTGAGATGACGCCGCCCAGTCGTGGTGGTTTTCTTCGCAGTTCCAGCGGTACGACTAGCACAGGCAGCGCACACACCAGCACATCGAACAGTTCCACATCCACGGCAGCTGCCGCTGCAATGGCCGCAACTACATATGGTCTCAGCAATTTGGGAACGTACGATATGCGGCGCTACACAGACTTCAAGCGACATGCGACAATAAATTCCGATTACGAAGCTTTCTGTTTCGATTTGGATAAGAAGCCGACACAGCAGCGTTTGACGGTGTGTGAGGGAGCCGTTAAGTCGAAGTTGCAAATATTTGACAAGTTGAAGCAACAGCAACAGCAACAGCAACAACAGCTGCAGCAGCGTACGCAACAACAGCAGACGACGAATGGGGCGCAAATGGAAGCGCCAGCAACTAATGGTGGCTCGAGTTTAGCACCGTCAAAGTGAGCGCAGAACGGGGAAGGATAAATACGGCAGTAATAAAAATTAATATTTAAAAAAAAAAAAATGATTTTGAGCGCAGCAGTGATTGTTGCATTTTGTTTGTTTTTTTTTCAGCAACATTTCACCACACATTTATTCAACATTTTTCATATTTGTTATTCATTTCCGCCTGGCTTGAATCAGTGGATTTTAAATGAAAGTTGCAGCTGCGTTTAAGTTAGTGGCATATTTCTGAAATTATTGATTTATATAAATAGAAATGGCGGGCAGGTCAATATTAAGGCGTAATGCAACCTTTGCAGCAAATCAAGTGCTAATTTTATTTCCATTTTCATGGCTTTTGAGCTGCATAGAAATGTGGATTATATAAGATCAAGCGTTTGCTTTTTTTCAAATAAAAGGAATATAAGGAATTCAAAACTCCTTCAAACTAAAAGAAAATAAAAAAAAATACGCAATTCGGTTTTTCAATATCATTTTCAAGTATGTATGCCACCTTATTGAGTTGAAATGCAGAATATATTCAATATTCTAACGCCAGTATTATATTCGTTTCTACAAGCAGCTGTAACTTTTTCTAAAACCAGAAAATAACTCGAGGATAATAAAAAAAAGTAATAGCCTCTGCGGCGCCGAAACCCGTCACAACTCTTGTCACTTTTCAATTTGTTTTACAATTCCATTTCATATCATCATGCCACATCGAAGACTATTTTTTGTTGTTGTTGTAGTCAACTTTTGTTCTGTTATGTCATGAAATTATTTGTTAGTTTGTAAACAAAAATGCGTCAAAACCGCGAGCAAAGAAAATTTGAAAAACAAAAATCACTTACCAATTAAGATAAGTGCACACAATGTGCAAACAAACAAACAAACAAAAAAAATATCAGTAATCTAAATTGAATAACTATATCTTCCTGTTCACAATACATATATAAATCTATATACTCAAAACTAATATACAACACAGTTATAAATACTGTATTATAAAAATAAAGTTTTGTACTCGTTAACTGGAAACCACACAAATCAGAAATTTACTGAGCATTGTTTGTGTTTGTAAAACAAAAAACGGAAAAAGAAAAACAGAAAAACAGAAAATCAAGTAAAAAATACAAATCAAAGCCAAAATATTCTACTAACTTTTTAAGAAGAAGCCTGAAAAGCGTTGAAAAATAATAAAGAAAAAAAAGTAGAAGTAAACAGTTGTTATAAAGCAAATAGCTTTTATTGCAAAGAAAGTGAACAATTGTTGAAGGAATGCAGTATTAACTTAAGGAAAAAATATATATATAAAAGTAGGCGGCATTCTGATAATGACAAATTGTAAGACAAACAAGTAAATAATAAGTTAAGCAATTATTTTATTTATTATTTAGCGCTAATTTGCGCTAAAGTAGCTGGTTGCTAAAGATAAAACGGTCTTTCTATTTTTTTTTTTTTTTTTTTTTTTTTTGTTATGTGTGACAGACGAAAATTTCAAGGTATGTGCGAACGGGAGCTGTCAAAGAATTTTGAAAGCTGCAAAGAAAAAGCAATGGGTACTTCCTTAAATTAAAAAAAAAAAAAAAAAAAAAAACAAATTTGTTTCAAGTAGCGACAACTAACTATACCTTTGCCGCCCTGAAATGACCAGCTTTGGATTCAAAACATGAAAAACTTGTTTTCAAAAACAACCGCAACACACCGTTCTTTTTGCAAGCTGTAGAAACAAATAACGATGTCCAGGTCTCCTAGTCCTTTATACTGTTTACTGTTTTCATATCATTTTTTTTTCATTTCTGCACTGCATTTGTGTTAAAATCATTTACAAATTGAAATTTTGAAGCTGCAGTTAATTGAATAGCAAAAGTTTTGGCATTGTTTCTAATGGAGTAGTTACGAAACTTAAAGTATTGCAGTATTTTTTATATAAAAATTTAAATTAAAAACTTTTCAAATTTTTTTTTAAATATTTATTTATGTGCTGAACTATCTAAAAAGCAAGCTTGAAAAATAAGCTTTCCTTATTACTCTAAGGTTTAAGTAATTTAATTAGTTTGCTTCTAAAATTTGAAAAAAAAAAATTAAAAATGAATAAAATGCTAACGCGTGATTTGTAAATTTTCTTTTTAAGCAGCCATGCAACAATGCGTTTTCAATGCTAATTGTTATTAAAATGCGAAAGCCGTTTGGTTTTCTAATAGTAAAAAAAAAAAAAACGAAAATTGAAATGAGTTTGTAAGACTTTAAATTCATATAATCGCTTTTTTGTGGTCATCCCCTACAGACTATGTAGCCATTTATATAAAAAAAAATTGTTTGCCAGAAATAATTGATTGTGGAATATATGTAAAAAAGATATGCACATCGCTGACTAATAAAAAAAAAAATCAAATTGTGAGAACAACTCACAGATATGGCATCAATTAACTTGATTACCAAATTAGCAGCAAAAAATAAGAAAACCTCTTGATTTGTTTTCAGTCCACTTTTCTTAATTTTGTTCTATCACAAACTAAATATACCAACATATTTATATTTTATTGCTTAATTAAGTTATATTATGTGTATTTAATTAGTTATTAGCGCTAATGCAATGTATTGCTGTAGTAATGGTAATTGAGTTTAAGTAAACAAAATAAATGAAAAACACATTTTGAGTTACATATGTATTTGATTTGGTTTTTGAAGTGATATGAATTTGTTTTTGTTTTTTTTATTTTAAACTTTCAATTTTTAATTTTCATTATGATTTTAGCCAATATTTATTTTTTTACGTATTCAAAAGAACATACCGAATTTCTGTCAATTTTTGTAGAACTGAACATTTTCAAGGTCATAGATCAATGCAAGGCGAATTCATACAAGGTGATAGCATCCCATGAGCGGAATGTTTGTTCTTCTTTCCAAACCCGCTGGGTTGTTTTGCTTACACAAACAAAATACATAAGCAATACTGGGCGAATTCAGATTTCGACATTTCACACGCAAAATTACACAAACAAAATACACAGCGGATTCGCCTTATTTATCTTGCTATCACCTTCTATAGATACATCTTGGATCAATGGATCAATGAATTTTTAAAACTTCTAATTTAATTTAATTAAAACAGTAAATTACTTTAAATTACATTCATCAAGACTTGTATTTTTAATGCTCGAATTTAAATAAGTTTATATTTTAATGAAAAAATAATAGCTTACCGGAATTTCGGCCTTGCAACCGATTCCATATCGTACAAGAAACACTCGGTGGAACTACAGACAGCTATTTGCAAGCAATTTTTTTCAATTGCAAATGTCGGTTTTGAATCCAGTTTTCAAAAGTGCTACAATTTCTTGGCAGCAGATGTTCATTAAAAAATTTCCCCAAATTGGCAAATGTTCGACCAAAGCTCTGCTTTTTTTTTTGGTCGAAGCCGAAGCTCAGAAAACTCTTGTTTGTTACTACAAACTGTCGGAGAGTGCGTCTGTCTGTCTTGGGTAAAACTTGACCCAATATGAGTTGTTTTTAGATAGACTGGTCGAATTTTTAATTTATTTGTTTTACAAAATTCAATTGATATTTTTTAACTATTAAAGTGAACTACCTCAAAATTGGTACGAGATTAAAAAAACTGCTTTATGTGTTTTGTCCTCTGTTTTATGGGTTCTCCACGCTGTGTTTTATCGTTTTGTTGAGAAATATTTGATCAAAGTTAAGTTTTTTAAGTTTATCTTATTGATATTTTCCCTTTGGTATCTCCCGGTGCTGTTCCCATATTTTTGTTTTATTTTTATATAAATTTAGTATTATTATTTCGAAACACAATTTCTCTTGCTTTCAAACGATATTCGATGACACGGTGGATAATAAGGAAATTTTTTGAGCCATTAAAATGAAAAAAATTAAAATTTTGACATATTGAGTTGCCGCCAATGCAAGATTATAAAATGTCAACTTGGTGTCATTTCTTGTCATATTTCGTCGTCAAAAAATTTACATTATGAAAACGGGGCATAAACCATATGCATATTCGCAAAAGTTCTATATTTTTGTGGACGTTCCTTATATTGTAACGAATGTATGCTATACATACAATATATACACCTGTGTTCACAAAAATAGTAGACAAGTTTTGGCAATTTTGTATTTCCTTATTTAATTAATATTATTATAATTTTGTAAAAATATAATTAAATCTATAACACTACAATATAGTTCAAACTTTCGAGAAAATTTATAAAAAGTCGACAAATTAAAAAAAATAATGTCCGTCCACAAAAAAATTTGGCAGAAAACTAATTATCAAAAATTAACTAGAATTTTTAGCAACTTGAAATTGGATTTGGTTAAAATTAAATTGAATGGGCCAAAAAACTGCATAATCGACTATCTTCTAATAATTCGGATTAAAAAGTTTAATATTTTGATGACAATTTTTTTTAATTTGTCGAATTTTTGAAAATTTTCTACAAAGTTTGAGACATCAACAACCTTACATAGTTTTGCTTCAGATTTAACTATATTTTTTCTATAGAAAAACTACTAAAATTAAATAAGGAACGAAAAATGTTAAAATATTTCACTACTATTTTTGTCAACACAATTGTAAAAATAAATATTGCTAAAGTGACAATCAGTCTTAAACGGTTAGACGGTTTTGAATTGGCTTATTTGTTTCCGTCAGCCACAGAACTTAATGCCTCTTCGGGCCTCTTCTAACCCTTTTCTGATTCGAAAAAGAGTTTTCAATAATTAAATTAATATCAAATTTCATTTCGTATGTTTCATTATTCTCATTTGTTTTAAGCTTCATTTCTTTATCGCCTTTTGTTTGGCTTAACAAATTTTGATTTAATAATTTTTAGCATCTTATTTTTGTCTTTTTAGAAAAGTTTTGACTACACCGGCGACAATATGTAGCCAGACATAAACTTAGGTCCAAAATATGTATATTCAATAAAGTAGAAGGGATTTCGAAAGTTCCCTCTTTAGAACTGTGACAGAAATGTCAAAGCTTAACCATGTAAAATTCGCAATTCTGAGTTTTTCTTTTCAACTATGAGTTGCGCGACTTAAATATCAAAATGAAAATTAGTTAAGCACACCAGGGTGTGCCGGGTGTGACAAAAAGCAGTATAATAAACTCCTGCGTTACTTTAATCCTGTTAATTGCCAAGCCACACATCAACGGTGGCCAAATAGCTGCGATGTTTCGAATGATTTGAATCCCCATTACAGCGGAGCATTTTCGGGTGGTCACGCTTGTTCCCAGATGTAGTAACTTTACCATGCGATTCCTCAATTTCTGAAATATTTAAAGTGTCGTACCTAAGGTGTCTGTTGAGTAATTGTGCCATAAACAAGCACGAGCGGATCCACCTTTATACTAAATTATATGAGGAAATGTTTTCATATAACCATACAGCACTTTTTGATCACTTTAGCGCCAATGCAAAAAAAAGCCCGAACAAAAACTAATAAAATTGCCAACCGTTTTGTTTTTTTTAAGAAATATGAATTTCCACGTAAAAATAAAATTCATTCATTTTTTTTTTTTAATTTTTACATATTTATAGACACTTTCATTTCAAATGATATTGTGCTTTAGCAATTATGGCACATGCAGCACAAAGGGTTAATTTGCTTCTTTATACTTTTTTGACATACTCGTCTGAGAGTATGAGAGAGTTCGGTTGAGTTGTCACATCTATCTTATTGAATAGCCTAGGCTGTTCCAATGGCATATACTCGATTGTCGTGGGAACCTTAAAAACTCTCAAAAGAAAATTATAGGATTTGTAACATTTTTATAGAGCTTTAAATAAAAATCAGTATTTTCTTAAAATAGTGATTTTCAATTACCCTTTTCTCCTTCTAGACAAGTGTAACCACTTCAATAAATGCAGTCGTCTTTATTTTCATTAGTTGATGTTATCAAATATGTTTTGCATTTCACCTACTGGGTGTGTTCTGCCTGTTAACGGTAATTTTGTTACCAAAAAATTTAAAAATAAAAATAAAAAATATTACATATTTCATGGGACACTGTTGTCTTCTTTGCAATGCAGTTTAAGCAAAATCATTATTAAAACTTTTTATTGGTTTTTTGTTTCATTCGCCAATAGGCTAAATATCTTTTAAACATTCTTTTCCTTTACCCCTTATATTTTCAAAACGGCGGTATTTATGAGGATTACTTTTATTGTTTTATTGACAGTGGGTAATTTCTCTACAATTTATAGAAAACTGAATAATAACTATAGGTATAGACAGATTTTATTTTTCGTTATGCGCCAACTTAACAAAACTTTGACCTTTTTTAGTGTAAACGGACTACGGAAACTGTTAAATCGCAGAGGATATATTTCGGAAAGTTCAAAAAATTTTTCGTTTTTTCTTTATCATACATTTTTTTTTATTGATAACTTTATTTGTTAGATTCCTTGATAAAAATCGGATATCCGGCTATTCAAATAATCGATTATCTTATTAATATTGATGGTTGATAATCGAATGGCAAGTATTCGACTAACCGCTCACAATCGAGTATCCTGGGTCGACTAACCGAAATTATTCGAATAGTGAAAGTTAATCACAATAAGTTCAGAAAAACTTCACTGTAGTGGAGAATGAGTTTTTTCAATAAGCTTACAACTTCAAATACATATAAATACAAATATTTATTGAAAGAAAACTACTAGCCGAATAAACAAAAATTAACGGTTAGTCGACCAATTGTTTATGGTTATTTATGGGTGGCTAGTCGAAAAAGTCGAAAGGAAACGGTTAGTTGCTTATGTGAAGTCGACTATTTTTTTTAAACAACGTTTGCTAATCGAATAACAAAATAGTCGATTAAGAAGAGCGCTAATACCTACATATATAAATAGTATTTTAAATTTCTACGTTATCTTACCGTTTCATTTCGATATGTGTCAAACTTAACAAAAATTTAACCTTTTTTCTTTAGTATAAACAGACCACAAAGCTGCATAAATAGAAGAGGATATATTACGAAAAGTTCACAAATTTCTTATTTGTTTCTTTCTCATCATATTTTTCCCATTGCTTATTGCATTTTGGTTTCCACTTAATTTCTGCTTAGCAACACAGACATATTCAGTAAAATAAAATAATAAAAAATCATATCTGGGCTGTTGAAAGCTTGCGTAATGTTATCGAAAAAAATTAAATTGAAATGAGTAAAGACTGAAGATAAAGCAAATATTTTATTGCACTATGGAAGATGATAAATGGGCCAAAAAATAAATATGGACCACGATTGTGAAATGTAAACAATTTGCAATTATGAAGTAGCAGTGAAGGCCTTATAAAATGCATTTTATTCCACCAAAAGTAAAATATTGGTATGTAGTTAATTAAAATACACAAAGGGTTTATACAAATTTCGATTGCAAATTACAGCAACAGTATGTTTCTGAAAAATTTTCCACTAACAATTTTTTTTTTTTTTTTTTTTTAAATAACCTATAGGCAATTGCGGTTATTTCATATTAAAAAAAAAACGCAAATTGTAGTAAAATCCAATACGAAAATCCATCAGTATATATTGAATTAATTATAGTATAGTTGTTTGTGTCGCATTAATGCGTTCTTGTACATAAAATACAATACATAATCTAATACATATATTTAAGACTTACCCATTTACATAGATACTATACATATATGTATATATATGTATATAAGTACATACGTAGATACAGATGTATAAATAGTTGAATTGAGCAGGTCCACTTTAGAACACATCTCTAGTATTATACATATTTACATACAATACATACTTACAATAGTACGAGGAGTATAAACCATTGTCGTCCATTTTTTCAAAGCGCTCTTAAGCGCAAATTTTTAGTATTGTGGTATTCCAGAATTAATAAGAAAGAAAATTAAAAAACAAAAACATAAAACCAATTAGTTGTAGCCCTAAGTAAACATACATTTATTGAAATCCATTGCCAAATAAAAAAACGGAAAGAAATTCAAAAATGAATATTTGTGTAAGAGAGTTGTACATATATTTAGTTATTGTATGGGTTGCATTTGTTATTGCATTTCATGTATTCATACGTGCACACGAAAACATACATAATACAATGTACATAAAGAAGTATACAGACACATACAAAGCACATAATCATACATTGTATACATTTAATTATTTATTACATAACTTCAGGTTCAGTTAACCGGGAAAAATTAAAGGTATATTTTTTTTCGATAAAACATATGTAGTTGTAACCAATTATGCGGGGAAATAAATTAACCAGGGGTCAATCGAGCGAGGAATATTGTAGTAGCTTTCTTTTATTTTTAATTATATTTTTTATAAATGTATAATTATTTCGGTAACAAAAATAGGGTTAGTTGCAGTTTGAAACTTTATTGAAAATGTACGAAAATGCGGTAAATTTAAAAAATAATTTAAAATAAATTATCATCAAAATTTTCTAACTTTCTAATCTATTTTTTCTTTCATACAATTTTGGAATATGCAGTTTTGTAGTCCATTCAGAAAAGTGCAATGTTCAAGTGGATAAAAACTATTTTTTCATTTTTATAAAATTGTTTGCGGTTGGTGTTGCGTCTTTTCTTCCATATAACGCTTTAACAAAATTAAATTTTGTATGAAAGAAAACGCTGAACACAGTAAGCAAAAAAAGTAATAATAAAAATCACCCACAATTTTTAGCTGCTTCATTTTATTAAAATTAACTACTACTGTCCAAATGCATACTCGAAAATATTGTAAAACGAAAAAGTTCGAAATTTTGATGAAATTTTTTTTTAAATTTTTTTATGAATTAATAATGCTTGTATCTTAGACTTAAAAAATTTTTGTTATAGAACTAACAGTATTTTTTTTAACTATTAAAATTAAAAGGAGAAGGACAAAATTGTCGAAACTGGTTAATATATTTCACTACTATTTTTGCGATCGCCTAGGGACGTAAAACCGCTTAATACAGTTTTATTTAAAAAAAGACAAACTTCTAATAAAAGTTAATTATTAGGCATGGGCAAAAATTATCGTTATTCGATATTTACTTCCGAGTATCGAATTTGTAACAAAATTCGATACATTGTTAAAGGTATTTTTTAGATACATATTTAAATAATAATACTGCCAAGTATGTATTATTTTCTTCGCTACCGAATATTTTTACAACACCTTAAGTAATTGGGAATTGAGGTAAAAATATCGGCACATAGAAATATTGATATTTTTTACTCTGCATAAACTTATATAGCTTAAGATATCGATATGATATACTATGTTCCCATAATTATGAATGAACTGAATGCCCTATAAATGACATAAAGCAACAAAGAACCATGAGTTTTATTTAACAGTAATTTTAATAAAATAATTCACGAACATTTCTTAATTATTTTTAAAAAAGATTTTCAAATTAACTACGTCTTTTATTTAGAGGGCCAGTGCTATTCAAACTAAAGTTTTTTATATGTAAATATTTAGCGAAATATACGATTGCTTTTAGCCGATATTTGTATTGCCAAAGTCGAAAATTGACCAGTTACTGAAACTGTATATGGCATCGCTGTGGAATAAAGTTAATGTTTAGGCTTGGGCAAAATGTATTGATATATCGAAATATATCGATATATCGAAAATAATAAATAAATACGTCGATATTTTACGATATTTACTACCGAATATCAATTATGTATCAAATTCGATATATTTTTAAGGTATATGAGCCTAACTCACTTAAATCTTCATATCTTTCGAAATATTTTGACCGAAATCTTAAAACATAATCAATTTTATAATTCCTGCGGAAAACCAGATTTTTTTTGTGAGTCCTGTACTTATGTTTGTACATATGTATATTTTTCTATGTTTAGCCCTCGTGTATTTATAAATAGATAAAAATAAAAATACAGTCATATGTTTCATTTTTTTACTATTGAACATTTTTACAATAATTAAAATAATTCCGCCTTGAGGTAAAAATATCAATATATCGAAATATCGATATTTTTACTCTGCCTACACCGATTTTGTTTAAAAATATTGATAAGATATATACCGTTATCTTTTTTAGTTTGCCCATTCCTATGACTTATTTATGTATGTCGCTTGTTTTGTAATTTCCATTGCCCAAAATTTGAGTGTAGATATTTTTGAAATCAAGGATCAGATGTTATTAACTGTAAACATTTGTAAATACACAAATGCATCAATTTTGTAAACTAATATTACAACAATACTTAAATCTGAAAACATTTTTAGAAATCTAGACTAACACCATCAACCTGATATTTGATTATCATTGTAAAAAGTGTAACATCAGGAATGAAAATTAAAAAAAAAAAAATATAAAAATTTATGTAAAAACTATGACATACATATTGTAAGTATATAAAACCTGCAGTGAATGAGAAGTTTTAATTGGATGCTTCCATTTGCAATGAATTTATTAAAAATGATTAAAATCACTCATGAAACTACACAACTCTCCTCATCTCATCGATGCCAAGTCCGAGACATAACATTCATAAATACATACTACATACCTTAAAATGCAATCATAGAGCTATGTATCTGTACATATGTTCGTACTTACTTAATATATATACATACATACATAATTTTAAGAAATTATTTAAATTTTTCTTTGAAAAAGAATCCGAGCAGCATCTCGATTGCCTACATGCATATTTGTATATATTAAATACATTTGTATGTACGTACTTAGGTGAAATAGACAAACACATCGTTATCATTGAAATAAGTTTTAAGCATTTTTTTTTTAATTCTACATACCGCATTATATAATTATTTTCAGAATGGCCAAACGAAACACGGCAGTTGTTTTATGACAAGCAATGGTATTTACATATGTACTTACTTTAAATTAATATTAGCGTGTAAGGTGAAAAGTATACATACATATATATGAAATTAAGTAAAATTAATAAAAACATGAATTAAAATGTGCAATGTTGATCTAAATGGAATTTTTATTTGAACGTTTGGACGGACCTATTTACATGAGTACATAAAATATTAATTTGCTATCGCAGTGATTGGTAGGATAAATTGAGTTTATTTCTATTGCATAATTTTAGGCTCATAAGTTTGTTAGGCGATCAAACTCACCACACTGTGAAGTGTCGATTAAATGATGTTGACGAATCGGATTGCATGCATAGCAGTTCCGAAGCCAAGGCTATGGCAGAATTAGTATTATATTAAAATTTAATTACGCTACAAAACTGCAAACCCAAAATATTTTATTTAACAAATATTTTTAAAAAAAGAGCTTTTAATTACCTTCACCAATCGGTTAAAAATTTTCTCAAATATAAGGTTTTTAATGTTTCGAAGGTCTAACCTTTGACCCTTTCACCTATATTATAAGTTTGCACAAATAAGTTATCTACTTTTTAAATAGGAGAAACAGCCTACTTTCCGGATAGCATCTTAATTTCTGGCGCAGGCAGAGATATAGGGCAGATAACCTGACAGGAGGATCCACTAGAATAAACTGTTACATTACATCACGAGTGGTGTATGAGGAGTCAGTGATGTTTCCTATATCCCATTTTGATTACTTTAAGTCACCAGGCCCTGATAGCGTGTATATGAAAATGCTAAATTATGGGGGACACAAGCTCATTCAATAGAGCTTGTCTGGCATGCTTTGGAAAAAAGTTATGGTAGTCTTCGTTCCCAAACCGGGAAAAGATCATTACGCACTTGCAAAAAGCTTTAGGGCAATAAGGCCTTAAAGCGCACCGTCGAACAATACATCAGATCAAAGAATTTTGGTGAACAGTTCACTTAGTATTCATCAACTGGGATAATAGAGTGGAGAATCCTCTGGATCATCTCTACATAATCTTGTAACAAAGATTGTAGAGGGGCTGGTGTAGGTGAGTAGGTGAGTACACGATGGAGGTTTTGCTGATATATTGAGGAAGCTTTTGACAATGCTACCTTTGATTCTATGTGCTCAGCGGGCAGAAGGCATGGAGTGGAAGAAACAATTATAAGGTGGACGAACTCAATGCTACATATATATAGAAGATTGCTGACTGTGGGGGAGAAAGATGGTCTTTGTAGCGCAGCAGAGGTTGGGAGAGAATGCCCTTAGGGTGGTGCGCTCTCACCGCTCTTGAGGTGTTTGGTGGTGGACTCCCTTTTAACGGAAATGCACATCCAAGCTTACGCGGCCGATGATTGTGCATGGTAAGTCGCTTTTGGTAGAAAGAATACCGTAACATTTCCTACAAGGGAGCAATGGGAAGATCCGTGTAGTCTCTTGGAAGACTCGGCGAAAACTGTTTGCATTGACGGTTGCAAAACAGAAAATGTGACTGGAGCTGGTTGACACCTGGACAGCGATTTCAGACATTTTTCTGCCTTAAGTGCCCAAGAAACTAAGTTGAGGCTGAACTCTGTAGGAAAATGGAATAAGCTTTAACTCAAGTGGGTGAAAGGAACATAGCCGAGTTCAAGGTAACGAACGAACTGATTGACGAATTGGTTAATTGCGGCCATTGGCAGACCCCTTTGGATCGCAGCTAATTATAAGGCCAAGCATAGCAGGAACGGTTAGGTGCCTCAGGAAAATCTTGCATGAAATGCATGAGGACCAGTGGTGCACTACCGACACCTGCAAAATAACCACGGGCTTCCTGAAAAAAGGGCCTGGAAGATAATTGATGTGCCACTCCAATCTTTTTCCGTATCCTTTTCCCTATCCTTTATTCCCTTCGTCCTTCCCAGGTATTGCACTTAAGAACAACTATGCCTGAGAGCTTGGAAACCCAATTTCGGATTTCCGGCCTACCTCAATTCCATTCCATTCCACCCTATGTGAAATGAAATTCAATTAATTTAAGATTACTTGTTTTTCAAAAACAACTAATTGCCAAACCATTTCAAATAAGTATGGCTGACGCTGCATTTGTTTTAATTTAGTTTAGTTTACTATTTTCTTCTTTGTTTTCGAAGAATAATAGAGTTTACAATTCTAAAAATCGGCGAAATTAATTCCATTCCCTGCATCACCTTCAGTCATTCTTTTCAGGAAATTTTCAATGTACACTTTTTACAGTTTTGTTACAGTATCGATATTAAAGAAGAACAAAATTTGGAACCATTTCAGGACCTTTTTCATGACCATTTCGATATTACTAGTACTACTTCTACTACTACTACAAATTACTACTACTATTACTACGGCTACTTCTACTACTACTATTTTTACTAATGCCACTACTAATTACTAGTTCTACTACAAAATACTTTTACTAATATGTACTACTAACGGCTATTACTATTTCTACTACTAACACAACTATTACTACCACTACTTACTACTAACGACTGTAGTACAACTCCCATTAAAGTTTAGTAAGTTTTTATGAGTACCAAAGAGGTTTATTGAAAGTTGGAGGATACAATGCAGTGAACGCAGAATTCAAGTTATAAAAACGTACCAAACAATTTTATTATTTTAAAATTTTTATTTTTTCATAAAAATAAATACAATAGATAATATATTAAATACATTTTTTCATTATAAATAAACTATAAATAGCTGTGTTTAATGTAGATGGATTTAATTTCACTACTTCTTTAAAGTAACTTAATATGTATATGTATATTTTAAATGTCATTGAGCATTATTTCGTTTAATTGTCATTTAATAACTTTTGTTTTTAACTTTTTATTTGACCATTTTAATCGATATTTTCTGATTTTGTTTTAATATATAGTAATTGTAGCGTGACGATTCGGGAGTCTAATAAGAAAAATACAGTACATATTTATATGAATGGAACCTCATAAGTTCAAATCGTACTTATATTATGTTAGATCTGTTTGAAGAGCATTTCATTAGCATGTTCGAATTTTCGAATTAGACTCGCAAAAGTCATTCTAAATGCTATTGTCTGACCCACTAATTAAGCGTTTCTTAGCATTTTTTGTTTTTTGTTTTTTGTTTGTTTTGCAAGTGGATGTTATGCGTGAATGTATTTGTGTTTGATAGAATTAGGTTTATATGGGATTCATTATTAAAGTGAATTGAATTTCTCATAATAAGTAATTAAGACTGCTCAATTCAATTATTACATGAAGTTAGAAACTAAACTAGATTTCCACATCACTCCAATTGGAGAACGTTAATAAAGAAAATACTAAACTACGAGTAAATATTACTTTCGTATTTTTCCTATATGCTATACTAAACTCCACTTTTCACCGGGATGAGGACTAAATGCGCCTAATTAAATATTGAAACTGTATGTGAAGTTGATGGATCTTTCGCATAGCGCTTTCTATTCGATCTATCTGATCTTCAGGCTACGTGGCCCCATACGTGGCGCACCCTCACGCGGTCCAGCACTAACCGCTTTTGTTTCTATTGTTGCTTCTATTGGCTGTTGCTTTCTTGCCTCGCTACCGTTATCGAATTCCTCATCATCACCGAAAAGTAAAGCGGCCAGACTTGTCTCAAACGATGTTTTCTTCTTTGCAGGTGTAGGTGCTGCTACAGGCGCCTTCGTAGTATTGGTATTAATTAATGTGTTGGAGTTTGCCGCATTGCTGACGTTGTTCGTGTTCATGCTATTTGCTGTAGCATTCGGTGCCACCACATTTTTGGTTCTATCAGTGCTATCTGTTTTAGGTTTGGGTGTAGTGGTGGTTGTTGTTGTTGTTGAACTCGTTGATGTTGAGCTGGTTGTTGCACTAGCCTGGGGTGCAGCGACTTCTTGACTATTCTCCGAATCCGGACGCATATAGCTGGCTAGCGCTAGGGGTTTATCATTTTCATTAGCAAAGATCTCTTTGGTCTCGTGCACTTCATCTTCGATTTTATAACCAGGTGGGTAGATGGGTTTGAAACCTCCCTGCAACTCTGGCTGGAAACTATCTATTTCGAAGTTTTTCGATGTTGTTGTTTCAATTAACTCAGCGGGGACAGACTCGTCCACATCCGCGCGGTTAATGTTATGCTTTTCATAAACAACTCTTTCCGTAGTCGAAGGTATTATGTTCCATCCATTTTGTGGCGCATTGGTAGCTGTACCAAGACTTACGCTTGGGTAAAATGGTGCCATGAAATTCTTTTCCAAATTCTGTCCGCGCATATCAAAGTCATTGCTGAGCCCCTCTTCGGTTTGTGTGTCTGTACGTATTTCGCTGATAACGGCTGAGGCGAGATTGACATTTGAAAAGCGTTGCCCTGTGCTGCTTCCGCTTCGTCTGTATGGGCTCGGTTCTGTTGGGCTGTAGGCAATTGCGATTGGTGTATCGGGTGAGCCCACGCCATATGTGCTGCTAATGATGTGTGGACCGCTCACAGCGCTATGTGCCAGTGAGTTCAGCTCGGAATAAGATAAGTCCGGTTTCTCAATGGGATACGGGAACCTGTCTTGCACTAGCTGTGCTTTGGTCTGTTGTTGAAGAGATTGTGGCCTCTTATTCTTTAGAATGGGTTCCTGTGGCTGATCACGCACCACTGAGAATGGTGTGTTTTGGTAGTCGCTGCCCGTAGGTGCTTCCACATGTGCAATCGTCGGTAATTGCTCTTTTGCATCATCCATTTCATGTGCACTCGATTTATCTCCTCTTGATGGATAGACTAAATAAAGTCCATTTGGAGTGGCAGCGCTCTCAATTTGTGGATCAGTCTGCTCTGAAGCAGCGGTTACTTGAATTTCACCAGCGCCTGTATCGTCGTTAGGCAGCGCTAATGGTTTCTTTTGAGATTGTAACATTTGCAATGTTACAACGGGCTCAAGTTTTGGTTTATCAACTATCTGTTCTTCCTGGTCAGACGAAACTGGTTGTGGTGGATCGTTGATTACCAAGTCTTCTTCTTCAAAAGCAGCCAAGCGTTCGGGTGCCATAATCGTTTTATAAACTTCAGAGTTTGAGGCGGCCGCATGTCTTTCATAATTATCGGCAACTCGATGATGCGAATGAGGTGGACGTCTAGGATACATGCGATCTAAATACTGCACGCCTTGGCCGCCATATGGGGGCAAACGATAAATGCGTCGATTGGCATCAGATGGAAGTGGTGCACCTGGTCCAAATTCAGCGGCACGATTGAGTGGATAACGATGTTGTTGTTGTTGCAACAGTGGCTGGCGACGATGTGCGAACTGAGGCGAACTAATTGGTCGTTTCAAGGTTTGACCTGAAATTCGAATATTGCCTGGTTCTTGGTTGAAGTTCTGAGTAGGTGTATGGCCAGACGAAATTTTAGCATTGGGACGGAACTGTGGCAGTATATTAGGTAGATGCCGATCCGAGTTGGGCCGAGTTATGCCAGGGATGGGCTTTCGCGTATACTCGTTGTATGCATATGAGGACGGAGGACCGAGTGGACGGTTGAGTGGCTGAGGACGTTTGTGTATCTCGGTGTGTTCGGGAATAGCGTTGGATATAGCGGATGGGAAGCGTGGTGGTGGTTCCATATGTTGGGAAGGTGTACTCTGGTCTTGCTGAGATGGTGGAAAGCTCTGAAAAGGATAGCGAATTATTATTTGATACCATACGAACATTTTCTATTACAACTCACCAATTTTTGCTTGTGCTGGTTCATTGTTAGCACCTCATGCTTTTGAATCTGTATGTCCTTGCTGCCGGCATTGGATATGCTACTACTTACACCCTCATCGCCACTCTTCGGGAACACGACATTATTAGAATTTTGTAGCTGTTGAAGACTTAAGGGTTGTGCATGACCATTCACTTGTGGTCCAGCAGGTGGGCCAGCAACCACTGGTACCGAATGTTCTTCTACGGACTGCTCTTCATTTGATGGAAAACGTATATTAGTGGAAACGAGCAATTCTTTGGTGTCTTGTGCGCCGTTGGTTTCAGTTGATTGTGGCGTTTGACCCGCAGGCATTTGTGTTGGTCCTATCGGTTGGTAGCTGTTTGGAGCAGTCTGTGGTAGTGCTAGCGGTTTCGGTGGCTTACGTTGGCGCACATTCGAACCAATCAGTGGGAGCTGTTGATATGGTGATGGTGGTGCTGGTGGCTCCTCGGGATGACTGGCGGTTGGTGCATTCGTACCAAGTGAATTTTGCACATATGGTGGTGTTGCTTCAGATATGCTGGGGCCGAAGTTATCATTTTGATGGTAATTTGCAGCACCTTGGGCTGGTGGCAATGCGCCACTCTGTTGTGTAGCCATCTGTCCTGGACGTTTAAGAGCGCTAATGTCCTCGCTAATCACTGTGCCATATTGTACTGATGGTACCTTTGAGAACAGGGGTGCCTTCTCGACCGAACCAAAGGCAGCTGTGCCTACTTGTTGCTGACTGCCCAACACAAACGAGGCAGAGTGCTGACCAGGTGATATAACGACATTATTGATAGCACCGGGCACCGGACGATATTGCATAACATTTGGTTGCTGCACCTGATATGAAACATATTCGCCGCTATAGTTCTCCTGGCTACCGGAAATAACTTTCTGATCATTGCTACTGCCTGAAATCGGTGTCGTACTATATGTTGGATATGTCGGATGCGTCGGTTGAGGCGGCAGCTGTGGCGGGCGTTGATGTTGTATTGCAAATGGCGCTGGTTTCGATGGCGAAATCGGTTGTTGATAATTGCCTTGTGGATCAAAAGCTTGACTTCCCTGATTTTGCGAAGCCACCGCAGACTCCTCCTCAGCTAGACTATTGAATATATCGGCGAGCGACATAGATGGTTTCTGCTCAATCTTCTGCTCAGTGTTCTTCTGACCAAGTGTCTGATAGACATCGGCGATGTTGAGGTCCGGCAAGCGAGTGCTAACTGGTGTGGGTAGGGCCGAAGTGAGCTGTCCATTGGGGTACTCGGTGAAGAGAATGGGTTGTTTGGTGTTTGGTATGAACTGAGTAGTGATGGGAGAAGAGCTTGAGCTGCCGGTGCTACCTGTAGCGATGGGTGGGCGCGTAGTATAAGATGTAGTGCCCGTGTGCGCTGGTTTAGCGGCGACAGTCGTATTCACCGCTGCTTGATCGGGGAAGCGCATAGGTGTGGTGGCTGTGGCTGTAGCTGAGGTAGTCGAAGTTGGCGTCATATACTTTTTGGTTGGTATGAACTTCTTGCGAGTACTGCTGTCCGTCACTAGGGGAATGCCAGTTGAAGCTAGCGTCGGTAAGGGTTTGCGTGTGGAGGTTGTGTATTTGGGTGAACTGTGTGAACTGGGTGCATAAGTGATTGTGCTGGAACTGGAAGTGGTGGGGGTTGGGGAGGTGGGTAAAGTAGGTGGCTTGCTTGGCTTAGTGGAAGTGGTTGAGCTTGTGGTGGGCTTCTTCGAAGTAGTTGTGGTAGTGGTGGTAGTAGTTGAAGAGCTGGTGGTGGAGGTGGAAGCTGAAGCACTACTGCTCTGAAATCCTGGAGCAGTGGGTGGTACCGCCATTAGCTTGGTTGTCGGTATAGTGTAATAGTTTTGGCTTGGTGCCGGTGTTACTGGTGAAGCCAACACCGACGTTGGTTTCTTGTTCGTTATATAATTTTTATTGCTACCCTGATACTTTAGATTTGCATAAGAGCTGGAAACCAGTGGGTAGACGAATTTCGAAGACGAATATTTCACGGGCAAATTGAGGTAATCATGTATATTTGGCGCATTGCTACTAAGCACAATCTTCTCCTTCGGATCAAATACCTCATTGGCAGCGGTTTCAATGCCAGCAGGCTTCTTGGCGCTAAAGTCCAATTGACCAGAAATGGGATCTTTGCTCGCATAATATGGCTTGCCATCGTTAAATATCTGATTTGGTAATACGTAGCTAGTGGCAATAAGCGCCTCATCTTCAGCTGAGTCCCCATCGCTGTTTCTCGCTTCCACAGGTAAATCTGCAGAGGAAATTTCCGGCGCCGCTTCGATTTGACTAATAATTACGGCCACTGCTAGCAACAATGCTAGGCTTCGGCGATAATTGAACATCTTCGATATAAAACAGCAACTGGTTGCCCTGTGAAAGACAGGGAGAGAGATACAAGTAAGACAAAGCTAATATTTAATGAGTCAGTATACAACAAAAAAAAAATTCAACTTTAAAGCATATAATTAAAATAAATAGTTAATAGCCAGATATGTAGCTATAATTCAATTAAATGAAATGTAAAAGGCAAGTATTAAATAAAGAAAGTCGGCAACTAATGGGGCTATATTTAAATATGCAAATAAATATTTTCACCAACAATTAAATCGATGCACCGCTATTGTTGCATAATACGTTGGATTAACGTTGGACCCAAACGACCCACTTGCGCAATCGGAAAATCAACAGTGCGCCGACCGAAAGTAGGTAACGGAAAGGCAGAGCACGCTAAGCCAACACACAAAAAGTACATTAAATTTAATTGGCTATTTGGACTCAAAGGCAGTAACGCGATTTCTTAATTTCTTTATTAATATTCGACGCTGCCTGCGAGTGTTGTAAGATGTTTTTTTTTAAGCCAAAGGGTGAACTAAAAATATTTAGGCATTAAAGATGTTCGGAAAAAGGGGAGCGGAAGAATTAATTTTGCAGATGATATCTCAAATGTGAGCTGTTTGTGAAATGTTTGATTCTATTTATTTTATTATTGCACACACTGACATATTTATGTATGCTGGCATTATCTTCTTGGCTTTATCTTCTTCGGCCTTGTATACTTTTACTACAAGTAAATAACTACGAGTACCTCCAGTCACTGAAATCGGTATTTATGTACTTATACTATACGTGTATGGTATATGGTTATAATATGGATCATTTGTAACAGCAAGCGATACAATCTTTCAATTTCATTTTCTACTCGTCAATTGTGCACTGATTAAATCATCAGTGCAAAAGTAGCAATCAACAATGAAATCTTGTAGCGCCTTTCTGATTTGTTATTGCTGCTCAACTTGTCTATATCATTTCTATTGAATGTTTGTGCTTTGGTATGTTTGCTCTTTTCCGTGCAAGTTTTTTTCTATACATCTATGCCATTTGCAAAACAACCAACAAAAAAAAAAACATGTAATGCAAGTGGTGCAATGAAAAACGCATCGGAAACGATATTTATGGTGAAAATCCAACAATAAAATCGTCAAACAACTTCCACTTGCTGAAGCGTGTTGTGCTTTTTATGAGGAATTATATATGTACATACGTATATTGTAAATATATATGGGTGTATGGATGTATGTATATAGTAGATACAATATAGAGTCCTACTAAAACAAATTATTATAAAATTTGTTCAACCCAATTATACAAATTTAGTATATTTCATGAATAACACAAAAAACTTTGATTCAATAAAGAGACATTTGCGGGCTGCAGAATTTTGAAAACACCTTTTCAAAAATAGTTTTTCGTGCCACACAATTCTATCAGAATAAATATAAGTAAACTTATTTCATCTAAAGTAACGCAAGAAAACAATCGGTTGCAAAATGACTCCGTTTAAACAAAAAAAATTTCTCTACTTCTGCTTAAGAACCTCATTATTTATACCATCGCCCGACACGACTTTTCACTCTTAAATATATCAAGCGCTTTCGGAAAGTACAAACCAAAGATTCAATATTTCACACAATAACCTTCGACAGCTTGAATCCTTCAAAATTGGTTTCTCAAAAACTAATTATGGTATGTTAAATTCGTTTTTCAGTTTTTCGGGTGGTGATTTTACGTGGCCTTATGCCATCATAATAAACCATCTCAGATCCTTTTTTTTTATCTTAGTGATTACCATTGTACATTAGTTTAATATAGTCTGTAAGAATTTGTTAATTTATTGTATTCACAAAAAAAATGGAATAAAAAAAAACGAAGTACCAAAACTGTTTCGATGTCAATTTATTTACGGTTACTAGGAGGAAACCCCGCTTAACAACCCCTGTGCTGAATCAGACAATAGAATAGTTTCTTCCGATATTTTAAACTTTGTTAAACTTCGTAGGAAAGGGGGTTTGAGATTTCTCATTCCGAATCTGAAGTCATTCATCTGAATTAATAATTATATGAGCTATACTCTAAAGAGTTGCCACCTGTTAAAAAAATTATAGTCAATTAATTAAATAAGATAAATCACATAGTGCCAAATATATGACGGCCGGACAGAGCTTGATAAGATTTGGCACATATACTTATATAGTCCGGTTACCGTAGTAGGAATATTTCAAAAGCAGTTGCCGCCTGTTTATATGGGAAAATTCAATTGAAACAATAAGTGAAAACAAACATTGCAATATGGGCATCAAACGAAAGAGATTGAAAAAGCTTAATTTCCAAAATGTTCGGAAAGATGATTGTCACCTGTTTAAATTTTACATTGTATTCAAATTGACGCTTGAAACCAGTTAAGTAGCATTTTACTGGTTTATCATTTAACCACTTCGTAAACAAGTTACGAAGTTAAATTACATACAAATCGTTGTTGGAATTTTAGCCAGTTCAACCATTTAACACGTTTGAAAACCAGTTCGGCATATCACTGTATGCATTCTGCTGCATACGTTTTGGCATTCCGTCGCAAAATATGTAAATAAAAACTAGCTGAACTCAGAATACTTATATTTCCTCCTGCCGCTGACTCAATTTGTCCATTTCATATGGATCATCCTGTTAGTTACAGTATGTTAACCTTTTAAGTTCATATGGAGCACTCTGTTGACTTAAACACGAAAACTGCAATTTGAGCGGCTTGAACCAGTTCTCCATTTAATGAGTTAAATGGTGGCAATTTGAACGTGCCATTAATTGAGATAATTTTTTTAATTAAATTAAATTAAATTTTACAATTGAGGGTCAGACTAATGGTCGTTTTCTCGACTGCATGCGCCCTCTCGTTAAATCCGTTTTCGTCTTCACAAGTACTTGCTAAATTTATATCGCCGACAAACTTAACAGGCGGTCAATTCTCCGGTTGAAATTTTGTCGCTTCGACATATCCAGCTGTTTTGTTTGTAATCATAAAACAACTGATTGACTTGTTTACATTTTTTCGTTAGAGGTATTTGATTATAATGCCCTCATCGGAAGTTGGTTTTTTACCTACATATATTTTGTTTCAATACACACATTCATGTTTTTTATTTAAACTATATGTGGCAGCACATATCCTGAATTTATTTATTTTTAAACAGCGGGGTTTGGCTTTTTCTTTTGTCTTCTTCTCTGATGCTGCCAAGTTTTTTCTAGCATTAAACTAATATTTAACTGTTGTGGAGAAAATGAAATCGAATTTATCATGTCGACAAATTTAACTTCCTCTTTATTTTGAAAATAGTTTTGTAGAGGGTTGTCATCTATTTCAAAAATGAACTAAAATCATAAATTAAAGCCAATATTGATATGAGGTTTAAGAAAGCTCTATGCTGAAATTACTTTTCAAAAAGTAAATTAAATTATTAATTGAAGGGAAACATGTATTACAGCAAGGAATTCAAAGGAAATAGAATTAAGAAACCTTAATTATGAAAATTTATTTAAAGAGTGTTCCCACTTGTTTAAAAATCTGAATTTCATTCAATTTCTAAGTTTGCTCAAATATTTCTCGTTTATAGGAAAATATTTTTTCTGTGGTTTCCCACCTTTTAAAGAACCTTTATTCAATTAATATTAATTAAGTACGGTAACTGAAATTCTGCCATACCGGTGTCAAATAAAAAATATATAATAACACTCTTTCAAGAAATATATTTATAATTATACAATATAAAAAATTTAAATTAAGAAATTTTATAATACTGAAATTGAATGGCCAACAAAACTCCATACCAGAAAAGTTCTGATTAAAAAGTTTGAAAATTTGTTGAATTTTCATTAATCTTGTTTGAAATTTGGAACTTTGATTTATATAGTTTGTGTTACAAAATAAACTATATTTTTATAAAAAATTAAACAAAAAACATTAACATGGAAAATGCTGTCAATATTACAAATCATGGTATATATTTTCCAGAAATTTTTGTTTACGTTAAATAAATAATATTAAAAGTAAATTGTTATGAAAAAAGTTTGAGTGTGTGTGTGCACACAGAACCCATTTCTGAATATAATTACCACCCATAACAATTAAAAAAATCTATAAGAATGTATAGTTTCACATATGGTAAATTAATTTAGCTTGATGAGAAAAATATCTGCCGTCTAACTTAAAATTGAGTTCCACAAAAATAGCGAAGAGAAGATATATATACTCTTATCTGTGCATATATCAACTATATGAATCGTTATCCCTCCAACAAAAAAAAGGTTCAGAATTACTTCTGTTTAATATTAAACGTGCGATATATGTATGTGCTAAGATTAAAAAAAAACCTTTGTATATTTTACAATTTTGTTTTATTTTCAATAACGACATTGACATTCATATTTTTATTGAACTAAATAATTTTTTTTAAATTACACCAAACTCGCAAGCATTTAATTTTCTCTGCACCAGTTTGTTACTTAAGTCTTTTGTTAATTTTCTAAGTCACTTATGGCAGGCAGTGTACAACAATTGGAGTCGTGTCACTTTCAATTAATTCACTAACCGATTAAACATTTTTATTAACTCAGCGACACGCCCCTACTCGCATATACTCGAATACACAAACACACACACACACACACATATACACATAGATGCCACTTTATTTAGACATCGGCGAGTCCACTACATTAGACTACATTACACTGTAATTTTTCTGCTCTAAATTTGGTACTCTCCGCAAATACTCGCATTAAATAGTTTACCAGTGGAACTGGTTGTTACATTTTTCCCAGCTGTATGGAGCGAGTTGCTGTTGCCTTTAGTGGCATAATTGCAGTTTTGCTATTTTGCAGTTGTGGAGGTATTGGCATTTTGCTAAGTTAGAAATAGTAGTATATTCACTTAAAAATAAAGACATATGTTATGAAGACAAAGTATTTAATATTAAATATTTATGTATCTAAATATTTAAAATTTGAAATGAAAACAGAGATTAATTTGTGTAAAAATAATGCACATATTTACTTTATGCTTTGTAAGCAAACAAAAAAAAAACAAACAAAAAAAAAAGAAGCAGGAAACACATCGTGTCTAAGATAAAAAAAATAAGAATTTGAAAATATTGCCCTAAACAAAATTCAGCAATGCTACTTCGATCAAGAAAGTTAAGGGATTCCGGTCAGAGGTACGCCTCCGGGGGAGTTAGCTCTCTGCTCCTATGAAGCATACCAGTATACAGCCTCCTCCCTGAACGTGAAGTTAATTCCAACGCCAGGCACCGAAAATAATCGTTATTTGGTTTTTTTCGTATAAAAAAAAAAATTGAGAAGAATTAGTTCAAAAGAAGACTCGAATAAATCGATCTAATTCTTATGGCATAAGCTATACAAATATGAGCTAATTTTTATTCAGAAGATTTGTTGTTTTAAATCAATGCATAATCTTTATTTTGTAATTTATAGTTTTTCGATTACATGTGCTCGATATTTTGTGATTTTTATTTTTATTTGTACGATCAATTTTGATCGTTTTTTTATGCGTTTTTTTCGATCAAAAGCAATCGCTATTCTTGGATTTAAAATTTTCCGATTATATTTGATCTATATCTTGGAACATTTATTTTTTCGATCATAAAACATCAATCATATTACTATTTCAAGTCCAAGAATAACGATAAAATTTGATGAAAAAAATAAAAATTAAAAAACACCCATTAAAATTGATCGAATAAATAAAAAACACAAAATAACGATGAAATTATGATTTTGTATAAAAATTAAGTCCGTTACCATCTCTAGCATAAGCTGATAATATTGTAATAGCAATCTCAGGCAAACACCTAGCATTTCTGACTAATCTGCTTCAAATGATAGAAAATCAGATTACGACAACGCCGGCAGCGTACACGCCACACCGGTTTTTGCCACAGGAATAGCGAGAAGAAAAGGAAGGTGATAACTGCACTTGGGCGTTGTATTTTCGCTGCAACTGCTACAATATAAAACTTAATGGAAAAATCTCTCAAAACTCAGAAAAATCAACTATATAAAAGTCATTTGTGTCGTCAATCCTTCAAACGAGGCAAGTACGAAGAAACGGAAGTGCTTTTGTCGTCACCTTTTCTCTGCATCGTGCTTCAGAGAGCTATCAACAAACTCTCTGGGGAGTAAAGATGCTCCTGGTACTCTTCACTATGAACAAAAAAGAACTTGATCTCAAATATATAAATCTAGTAGTAAAGGGAGAGGGCCAATTGGAAAAAGGTGAGGATGGAACACCAAATAGTAAAGAAGTTCTACACTGCACAGATAGCGGTATGGTGGAATAGGTAAAGTTAAAAAAATAGATAAGGTCCACAGGCTTGCGTCCACACTAACAACAAGTGAGATAAAAGAAACAACATTTAAGGCACTGTACGCCATACTAAACTTAACAGAAAACCGTGTGGAATTCGACCGAACACTCAAAACAAGTGGTGAAATACTAATTATGTTTACGGCAGGATACTTGCGAAGTTCTCCGTGCTTTCTAGGCTAGTGGGCTAAGCCTTGCTGATCCCAACTGTCCTACCCTCTGGAAATCGGATACTGTATGAAATAACAAGTCCATCCATATATATACAGATGACTCAAAGCTCGAGCGTAGGGTTGGTTGAGGCTTATAATCCAATCCATTAGATTCCATCTTCCAGACCAATGAATGTGCCGTTTTTCAGGTGGGCAATTGATAGGACCAAAAAACTAGTGAAGTTTTTGGTTGATATCTAGTTCTTTTCGCTGATAGCCAAGCGGCAATAAAATCACTCAAAAAATTAGTCGAAAACTTCCATGCTATATCTCTTAAAAAGATGCGATATAGCGGGAAATTGTAAGGCCGATGAACGTGACTCGGCACTAAAGTTCCTTCCGAGGGTAGTGTGTGATGATGAGTTGAGACTTGTTGAGCCACATGGGGCATCACGATGTACTTAGAGCCAAGACTACCTAACTATATTTTGAAACTCTTTGTTTTAGATCATTGCGTAATCGTCATTTATATTTCTTCGATTCCATTTAATCGTTATTTGTATTTGTTTTTCAATTCAAAACAAAATGTTGCTTAAATAATGACTATCATAAATACCAAAATCTATCTGTTAGAGCACCTACAAAGAACTAAGAACTTCCACCAACATATGTGTAGTACTTTGTCGTTCCAACAATAAACATGCTGCGACTTTAAGGAGGAGGGTAGCCAACTGTTTGAAAAGTCGGATTAAATTTAATTAGTGTGTCTATTGTGCAAATAAAAATTCCGATAGTTGGCGCTGGTGTCGAGATATTTCTAAAAACGGCACTTATAATCCGATTTAACTCAAATTCATAACATGCATTTTTTCCGGGTCCGCTAGTTTATTAGTAAAAAAAAACACACAAATTATCCTTCAAAAATGGTAACTTTATAAAAATCTCATATAATTTGAGAAGTTGTGGAAAGCTATACTATTTCAAAATCCCAATATTGAAAATAATGCACTTATATTCGATGTTAACACTTGTTTCAAAAAGGGGAAAGGATTAAAGTAATTGTGCCACGTAGCATCAATTGATTAAAATTTCCCGTCATAACTTTTCCATTTAATTGAAAATTCCCCGCAGCTGCTTTTAATTAGCTTTGCAAATGTATGCAGGAAATCTTCGATGAATTAGTGTTTTCGCTGCATTTTAATAAAAGTTTACTAAGCACTAAAACTTCTTTTAGCATTGCTTACTGTCGTCACGTTACCGCAGCTGTAGAGCTCCAACTGTGAGTATTTAGTAGGTGTGGTAAGTAGATACTACATGCGAGTTTTAAGTAGATACATATACATATATGCACATACATACATTTCGCTTATAATTTCATTTTTGTCTATGTATGTATAAAGAAAGTGTTTTTAATAGATGCAGCGTTGTCATTGGGCAGTCCTGTTATGTCAATTTTTGAAATAAAACTTCTTTAGCGGCACTAATTTGACTAATTTCTACCGATATTTCTACTAATTTCTGCCAATATTTTTTATTAACGCTACTACTAATTTCTAAAATTAATTTCTACCACTATTTTTACTAATTTCTTCCACTATTTCTACTACTTTCTTCCACTATTTTTAGTACTTTCTGCCATTATTTTTACTAATTTCTACCATTATTTTTGCTAATGGTACTAAAAATTTCTACCACTATTTTTACTAATTCTACTAGTAATCACTATGATAACTTTTATTAGTTTCTACTACTACAAATAAATTTTACTTCTGTGTTTTTTTATTGTTTCTGAACTTTCAAAATCAGCATTCGATTTTTGAAAAGAAAAATGCAATCCAGTTTAGCTCCGAAAATGTGGATTAAGAACAAAAATGTCAGCAAATCGAGTGTCATACACAGGACAACATTGAACAAGAAAATTGGTACGTATGCAGCCCAGTTTTGCCTTTCTAATGGTCATAAGCTTGAATTATAATCTTCACAGACTCTCAAGTAATTTGCGCACTGGTTTTGAGGACAAAAACTTTATTTATGTAACCATAATTACCATAATTAAAATTCGCAAATTAAATTTAAAAGGGCGAATATCGAATGAAGCTAATTGAACTTGGGCCACTCTATTTAGTTAATGGGGGCTATTTATTGAGTTAATGGGGATGCTATAACAAGATTCCAAATTTAAGTCAATATTTCTTAGTATGCCCATAATTACTATTATAATTCAAGGACTATACCATCGAAAAGTACCTACAAATGAGCCAAAAGGCGGCTTCTGCTGCTTTACTATAATTACCCTCATTTTGCATTTTCACAAGGGAGAGATAAAATATGTAGAGGATCTGTGTTCGCTTAATCCAAACACAAAACCGACTTAGTATTTGATATCGAGAATGTAGGGCAGAGGAGCATACAGAAAAATATTTTGGAGGGAGTTTTACGCTAATTTAAAAAACAAAAATAATTTCGATAAAGTATTACAGTTTGAAGATTTTGGTGAGGTTTAACCTCCAAACTCCTCCTAATGCCCATACCAAGCCAAAAAAATTTTAATTGCATGTAGATCGAGTATATATAGGAGAGTGAGATGAATAAAGGCTATGTATAATATACGAAGTTTTTTTTCCGCTTGGAACAAATATACAATGTTAATTTAGAATTTAACCAAAATGAGTTCCTTGTTTTATACGTTTTTAACTTTTCGCAATAAAGTGATTGTTGTCAAAGTATTTATTGTGCCATCCCTGTTACGTTGTTCGCTTTTCTGACAAAGTTACAAATGCCACGCAAAGTAGAAGTTTTTTATGTAGTTTTTATCCGCTTAATGTTTGATTTTCGTTAAGACAATAAATAATGCACAAATACGAAGCAGTTGGATGAGAGCTCGGGTTAAAATGGTAAGCATGAAGGCCAAAATCAACATTTTCTTTTTAAAAATATACATACATATAATAGTAGTAATCTTGGCAAACATTAAAATAAAAGATACTCATTTTCAAACCAATCCAGCCAACAAGAGTGGACTGAAGTCTATTCAAGATTTGAACTTTTAAGCTAAGTATCCAGCTCTTAAAAACCCAAAAACAAAAACATATAAAAATACATTCAATGTACTCAACTTCCAAGAAAAGCTGGTATATTTATTTCTTCAAGCAACAGAAATAATGAAAAATATTTCTCGGTATTTTTCTTGAGATCTTGAGACTTGGAGTATAAAGATACTTAGAACTTTATTCACTATAAGCTGTTTTCGTAATTGCAAAGTGTTCCATAAGAAATTATCGAAACTGAAAAGAAATTTTTAACCAAATCATATAATAAAATTAAATGGTCCACAAATTGAAAAGTTTGAAATTGCCCTTTTAAATTTTTTATTGACGCTTGGATTTCTATGCATATTATTGTAGATTGAACAATAGTTTCATTTATAATGAATGAAACAAGTAACATGAAACACATTGTAAATGCTGTGAAAAACTCAAGAAATTGAATGGTAATTTGCTCAACCAAATTCGACCCCTATATATCTAAATAAATTTTTCAGAATTAAACCGCAAAGTTTTTTTAATATCTTATATGAAGGTTAAACAAATGTTTACTGTCCGAAAGCATAGGAAAAATTAAAAATTTTAGTAACTAAAACCAGCTTGATTCACTGCCGTGAACTAAAATTATCGAAGCGCCTAAAATATGCCGCATAGCGGTAAATGTAAACAAATAATGCACAAAATTTTAAATGTCAAATGCATTTTAAAGTTTGTGCAAAAATTGTAGTCAACCTTTTCACATGTTATGGAATTTCACGCATATTTTATGGCAAAGCATTTTGTATGGATTTTGATAGCTTATTTCGCGTGTAACCGGAACACACTACTATGCTTAAATGACCGATAAAAATCGACGCATTTTTCACAATTTTTAAACTCCTTCTCATTAAGAATAGTTTTCACCTTATCGCCGCAATATAGTTGATTTTAAAAAATTGTGTACATTTACACTTTTAGTACATGAAATGCGCCGAAAATCGATACTTAGTGCCTTTCGTGGGGTATTAGCTTAAGAGATGTTTGTTCAAGTTTATCGTACTGAATTTGTTGTGGCGTTTTCGCTGAAATTTTAATTTACACAATTTATTATTAAAATCATTTTCAATGTTCATTTCAGCTGATGTACATTTTCTTAACTACTTTTATGTGGAATCAACGAAGAATTGGCATTAATGAAGAAGTATTTTACATTTTTTAAGCCACTTACTAGCTTCTATCGAAATCCTTTAAATATTAGAGTAATCGAAATGAATCGCATCGCAATAATTGAAAATTGTGAACGCCACTGTCAGCGATCACGAAATAGACATTAGGCTGCTTAATGGCTGACATCAATATGTTACTATTTTCTTACTGTTGTTAATCATATCTCATAGATATGCATCAGGTGTTATGTGTTTGCAATGGTTTGTACTCTTTAACGCCGGTAAGTTGCTGTTTGTCGCTTAGTTGGACGCAAAATAAAATGAAAGTTCCAACATTCCAATTTGAAATCGAAATAAAATGATGAAATGCGACAAGTTGAGGTGTGATGAGTAGTGACAGGAGTGAAGTGAGGAGGAAGCAGGAGTACAAGTACAAGCACAAGCAGAAGCAGAAGCAGAAATGTGGAAAAAATTAAAATTGAAATCGAAATGAAATGAGGCGCAACGGTGCAAGCTGTTGGCTTTTTGTTGTTATTAACACCAAACAACATTTCTATTTTTATTTAATTTTTTTTTTTTCATTTTCTGCCACATCCATCAACAAAATCTACAATCACTCAAAGCAGTGTTGACCAACAACAAAAACAACAGCAATGCCAACAAATAACAAACAACAACTTACACTGAAAGTGACAATTGATATATGCAATCATTGTTGCTTTTTTTGTACTCCTCATACATGAACACACACATACACGCGGACACCAGCAAAAACAAAAAAAAAAAAAACAAAAACAAATGTGCAAATGCAGAAATTATGTAGCAATACTTTAGTTGTGTGACATCTGTGCAAAATGCTGCAAATGTCACAGGAAAAATAACAAAACAATAACAGCTAACGCAAACAAGGCTGCAGCAATGTGGTGTTGCTGGTTGATGCCAACCGAACGCACTTTCGTTTGAAATTCTTTTTCACGCACTTCACAACGCAACGCAATGCAACGCAGCAAGCAACTGAAATGAGCAGGGCAACACAACACGGTGCTTTGAAGACGCCGTAGACGACAGCGCATTGTGCCAGCGATTTCAGCAATGTAAGTTATATCGGCTGTAAGTGCAAGTTAACGATTGGACATCCGTCGAGCGTCTATTACAAGCAGGTGGCCATAGCCGAGCAATAATCAGCGGCAAATTAATAAAAATCAATCAATCGGCAATTGGGTTCATACATATTTATGTTCACTTGCATTTTACTTATACATATATCCTTTTCAATGCAGCGAAGTGAAATAGAAATGAGTTGGAATGAATTTATTCTGGTTACAGCGTAGTTGCTGGGGTTGCTGAAGGTAGCCTTTCTGGCGCCACAAATGATGATATGAGGAAATCGATAAAAACTTTCCTTACTTTTGCTGTCTGGCGGAAACTCTTCTTAGGCAATACTTGAATGGCGCCCTACTAAGTATAATCACTCAATTCTTTGTTTGCTTCAATGAAAAATAGGCGTGGTGATGGTAAAAAAAAAAATTAATAACTGACTAATCGAAACCATTCGGTTATCAATTGCGATTAATCATAAAATGTGAACCGATTAACTTGTTGCAATCGAAAAATGGAAAATCATTTAACAAGTTATAAAAAACTGACTGCTTTATTTGTTAATTGTTAAATTATAGAGACGCACGTTACGAATTCTGTGCTTTAAACTTTCAAACCAATTTAACCCCAAATTTTTAATTTTTTTGATACGATTCATTGCAAAAAGCAAAATAGTAATGTGCCTAGTCTACGGATACTTTAAATAACATTTTATAAGCAATACTATTGGCTTTTGTTGTGATTTTGATGGTTAACAACAAATTGAGCGACCTACAGCTTAAAGCCGACTCCAAATGGCTGATGACATTTGTGTTATTTTGCAGTTTTTCCATTGCAGAAATACAGTCGGAGGTTTGCCTTTGTCCACATTTCCTTATCCCAAAAAAAATATTGCCCTATTGTATGGTAACATTATAAAAATATTATTCTGCACTCTATGAAAAGGTTACATTTGCCCAATGAGAAAATAACAAAAGCAATGCCATCCGACCAGAGAGGAAAAATCGACAATTCTTTTTATTGAATTTAATCAAATTAGCGATTCACATCAGTTATAACAAAATATGTATTTATTTATGAAAAATAAAAATTTGTTAATCATAAATAAAAATCTGCTACAGAAAAAGGAACATAATTCAGTATGTTTTTGACAGCGACTGAAATGGCATTTGGCGATTTGGGCTTTACTGTTACAATTTGATAAGGTTGGAAATTTCGTACTTTTGTCGGATCATAGTGCAATATTTTCCGAAAAAACGTACAATCCAGAAAAATGCTGAGAAAAGAACACGAGAAGTTTGGGAGAACATAGAACCAAATTTATATTTATTATCATTATCATTGGACATACACGAATTCGCCTTACTTTCTGTGACACGTCATTTGCTGCTTGTTTGCTGGTTATATATTTTCTTTTTGTAATTGTTTGCTGGTTTGTTGTACTCGTAGTAAATGTGGAAATCTTATTTTCACAAATAAATTTCAATAATAGCTTTCGCCCAATACCGGCGAACGAAGAATTTCGGCAGTGGCATTAATTTCCAACGTTCTCTGGATAAATTCGCCCGCTAGAACGCAATTGAAACAGTAGCGGAATACTCATAAATCAACTGATTATGCCCCTTCAAAGGCGAATTCATATAAGGTGAAGTTAATCAAGCAGCTGATTGAATTCGCTTGGTGAACGTTATGGCAATGATGTGCTTGTTGTAAATCATACTGTCATTGTATTATAACACCACCTGATACGAATTTGCCTAGGCGCCTCCTTTAAGCAACGAAAGTTAGGTTGATCATGTGTTAAAAAAGTCATAAATTTAAAAAACTGCAAAATTATATCAAAAATTGGTTGAATTTAAACTGGACTTTACATATAATGTAATTATTGTTTTTAAACAACAATCAAATTGATTACATTTTGTTTAATTCATCAACATTGAAATAATAAAGCAATCCAGTCACCTTGCTATAGAAATAAATCTATCGCCGCAAATGATCGGGCGAAGTTCGTTGTACGTTTTGGTTGTGCGCATTCTGTATGTATGTCAGTGGGCTCTTTTTTTGACAGCGAATGTTCGCGATGAAAAATTCGGCGGTATTGTGCGTATGCTATCAAACAAAAATAAGAAATAAATTAGAAATTTCAGCACTCTGTGGCGTTTTAAGCATTGTCCTGAAATATTTTTGATTATGAAGGATTTTTACTCTGAACTCATAATTTAATCGTCAGTTTTCTATTTATATTTTTGCGACCATTTTTAATCGTTATTTTATGATTTCTACTTTTTCGATCAAAACTACGCCCAGCAGAAGAAAAGATTGTTCAATATAAGTTCCTTGAAACTTTCTTTTAAAGGATCAGAGGATTCCAAAATAAATTGGATGCAGGAAATTTTACAACCGAGTTATCAGGATTTATCATCCAATCAAACTTAAGGCCTTTATGTTAATTCATGGTATACATAGATATACGAATACAGTTACTCAAATAATTCAAATATTTTTGATGCAAATTTTTTCGTTATTTTTTTTTTGGAAAAATATAGCTCGTTTTATAACAACAAGCATATAAATCAAATTTTGAAACTTTGTTAGAAAAATTCAACAAATTTTCATATTTTTTTTAACTTTTAATCAAAAGTTTTTAAAATTTTTTGGATATTCAGTTTTGTAGTTAGTTTCGTGGTTAAAAGCTCTCGTTGATTTTTGACAGTTTTTTTGAAATTTCGGTCTTGGAGTTTTTTTTTATTTAAATCATGCGGAGGATTACTAAGAACGCCGCTACAAAAAAAAATTTGAAAAATTTTAGTTACTCCAGATCTGCACAGTATGAGCTACAAAAATGCGTACCCAAATGTTTTCTAAAAATTCTGATTAAAAAGCTCGAGAGTTTATTCAGGTTATGATTTTGTTATAGAACGAACTAAAGTTTTCCAAAAAATGAACAGAAAATACTTAGCATTAAAAATATTGTAAATATTGTAAGAAAATCACGATGTGTACGGTTGTTTGAGTCATCGTTTGAATATATATATACATATAAAAGCGTTCATGGGGGTCATGTCTGTATGCGTGTCCATATAAAACTGTTTTTAAGTCGAAATTGAATTTCATTAAAACAAAATTGAATTTAAATGTGCCATTATTTAAAGACTAATCAATATCTAAACTGTTATTTAATTTTAAATGTTTTTTTTATTGGTGGTTAATGAAATTAAAAAAACTTTGCTTTTACGGATATCTTTTATTTTCAAGATTTTGTTAAAAATGCAGTTTTTGATTTGAAAATTTATGATTTGGAAATTTACAATTTTTTCCCTTTAACATAAACCTTTATACAAAATTCACGGTTTATTAGAATGAAGCTGAGACTGCTTAGATTTTTTTTAATATTTGTTTTATGTTTATTAATAAAAGCACAGAAGCAGAAAACGTTTAATATTTTTCTCCGTTAAACGTCTATGACTTTTCTAAATTATTAATTAATCGATTTCAGTCAAACATGCAAAAAAAATAGTGCTCATTACCACTATAACACTTTCTCAATGCTATACTTGCAATTCCGCACCATCGCTATATGACTCACTTTAATAATTACATACAATATAAGGCTGGCTATGTTAAACAAAAAAAAGAAATTACACTCATTCACTTTCCCTAAATTACGAACATTCACAGACACATTCTCACATCCAAATCTACTAAATAAACGAAAAAGCTACTCTTTATAGCGTAATACATAATACCCACATATATATTGTGTATATATTTTGATATATAATCGTAAATAAAATTAAAAAACTTGGCTGCTTAAAGAAACTCATAAGAAGAGAAGTGGTGCCTTCATATTCAGTTAATTTGCATATAAATTGTAAAACTTCAATTTCATTGTATGATTTCAAATACTATACATACATTTATGACCTTGTCTTTATTGATATGTGAATAGCGTTTGCAGATGAATGAAATGTAGTGCTTTTGATGTGAATACCGATACTAATACAAACGAAAAGTGTAAAGCAATGTGGCTGAAAGTGAGTATGAAATATTGAGAGTGTGGGTGAGTCTCATTATGGCATTACATTTGTTTTCGTTTCACTCCATATGCCATCGCAGCTTGACATAATTGAATGAGGGAAATACATACTTTCACTCTCAGCAATATTCTTTCAAAGTTGATTACAATGAAAATATCATAAACGCGAGTCGCGGTTTGTAAAAGTGTACCATAATCACATACATACGTACATTAGAGGGGCCATTTTCAAACAAAAAACGAATGTTTTCGCATGGAATAATATGAGATTGGGCATAGAAAGAAACACGAAATTATTTTCAAAGCTCTCCGCTGACTCGAAGTTATTCCGGGTTGAACCGAAAAGTAACGAAATTAAAGCAAATTTTCTGAGTTTTAAAGTTTTTGAATCTTAAAGGCACGCAACAGCATTTTTAAGGAAAATTGCATGAAATCATTTTTTCAATGTGCCAATAGAGTTTCAAATGGGTTCAAATGACGCAACATACCAAAACATCTAAGACGTTAAGCATACGAAAAATAAATATCACTAATATCTAGCAAGCGGTAGGTAGCTCTGTACTGCGATGTCGATGTTAACGAAAAGTCAAAAATACAATAAAGAGCGTAATTGAAATTTTTTGTTAAAGCGAACTAAGATAGAAATGGAGGCCTGCTCCGTTTACAGAAGTCCACGGAAGTGGCGAAAGTCTTTGAATGAAGATAGACTTATTATTTTTAGAAATAAAAGAGAGACCGAAATAAGGGAGAGCGAAGAGCTTGTGATTTTTGCCATCAGAAAAAGCACTCGAAGATGCGGCGGCTTACCGAAGGTTTTAAGACCGCGGCAAATTTCTGTCAGACCTGGTGACTGTTATACAAAGGTCACTTAAAGTGTTGAGGTAACATTTCTCCACTTTTTTAAATGGTAACAGCGTAAGCGTTGTCGAAGAAGATGAAGTCACCCGGCGTCGACAAAGAGTCAACGAACTGATTGCATCCGATCAGTGTGGCTTTAAACCGTTTAGGTCTTCCATTGACCAGATATTTTCACGATACGCTAAATCTTGTATAATGTCGGAGAGTATAAAATTGGCACACACCATCTCTTTGTCGATTTCTTATCACCTTTTGATGGAATGAAGAGAAGCTGCCTCTATGGCGATATATCTCAATTTGGTATCCTTGCTCCGGCAGATTCGAGAACAACCTCTCCCAGCCGTTTAATACCAAAAAAGGTTTCAGGGAGCGTGACTTCATATTGTGCACCAGCTTTGACTTATTGTTGGAAAAGATGATTCGAGCTGGTGTATTAAACCGGTCACCGTCTTTTATTAGAACATTTACCTTCTGTAATCAAATGAAAAGTCAGCTCATTCGCGTTCTAGCTCCCGTATTACTGTTGATAATTCCAATTTCGAAAAAGTGGTGGACTTTTTTTATCTTGAAATCATCGTCAACACCGATAATAATGCCAACCGTGAAACCCATAATTTCTCTGGCCAACAAGGTCTACTTTGGACAGCAGCTATGCTGGCTAAGCCAAGTTGTATGCATGAAAGAAAATTATCCAGCTCTGAAAGTATTCAAAACAGTAACCGTTGGTGGTGACATAGGAAGAGGAATGACTGCTGTGTAAAAACTTTTGGATTCAAGCATTTCAAATTTTACATAGTCCACTCTAATGTACATACACACATACTATGAACTTACCTCGCTGTTGTGTATTTGAAATTTTATGGTAGCGCGGATTCAATGTTAATTTCCTTTCATCTTTATATTAAAATCATTTTAATTCAATATCCCCTCGATTTGTGGTGCATACATTTCTTCGCTTTTAAATATGTATGTGTGTGTTATGTAAGTATGTATGTATGTGCATAGGTATGCATGAGCTATAAGATCAAACTTTCTCGGGTTCTCATATTCTCACATTTAGTGAGGAATGAATAAAGTAACGAAATCATTTCACTTTCCACAGCTTTACTGTTTTTATAACAAAGAAGCAACAAAGATGTGCGATGTATGTATATTGAATACCTGATTGTGGTAGATTTTTTTATGGAAATCTGCATATGTAATTAAATGGACGTCTATCATAGCCGCATTGCGTAATATTTATATGCTATATGGCTTATATGTTTGAGATTTTATTCAAAAAATTAATGCTAAAAACAACCTTTATTGCTTTAAGTGAGCGAATTCCAAAAGAAACTGTGTTTGTTCATTGGAAATTTCTTTAAAATAGTAACTGAAGTTGATGTTTGGAATGTAGTAGATTACATTGGATAATGTTTAGAATTTTTGACTATTTGCCTGATTAAACTCACTAATCTGCGAATTTATTGAACGGTTTTGAAATGAACTCAAGTTAAATGTGCTGCTCACCTTGAGACTACACGCGGTGGCTAACGAACCCATTGTGATCCATAGAAATAGATTTCCCAACCTAACCTTACATGCCTATACCGATTTTTGAGTAAATCCCAACAGTTCCTCCAGTTCGACCGCACTTAATTCATCCAGGTATACGAAGAAATAATCCCCCAGCAAACTCCATATTCTTCTCATTATGTGATGGCAAAAGTAAACACGCTATCCTGCATGTATATAGATTGGTCCTCCTCCTGTTGTTGATATTGCTGTTCATATAATGACCTCTTCATCAACTTGAGAGAGTAGGAATCTCATCTCAACGGAGGTTGTATGTTTGAGCCGGGTTCCCCAGTCTGGCCTCGGGTCATCTTCTCGCAAACTCGTCTGCTTCCTTGTTTCCAGGGGCGCCACTATGTCCTGGACTCAGTGAGAGTGTGTTGTCGAAGAGATTGCAGAGATCCTTGACAGTAATCTAGATCGAGTTAGTCGTTGTCGACTTTAGAGCCTTAAACGTCGACTGACTGCCTACAGCAAAGGCCAAAGGCAAGCTTTGAAGGAGCAACAAGGCCCATTATGCCTACCAATTTGCTGCTATATCAAATGCAAAGATCTTAGCCTGAAATACGTAACAGTAATCTGGAAATCTGTATCATCGGAGTTTAGTGCCGTGTCAGATTCTTTGTCACTTATGTCGGGTAAGTGAACCTTGAAGTCCTTTTAGTTTTGCTGTAATTGTTTTTGTCTCAAAAATGCCCATAGTACTATGGAAAGATTTTTTTTATATATTATGTTGGAGATTTTATACGTGAAGACGTACTTGAGACTAGTGTTGGATTAGAAAAAGTTGATCATGTCAACATTCGGTTGAATAACGATTTGTTACAATTTTCTAAGCTTAGAAAAAACACTAAATCAACCACTGCTACATATAAAAATAACAACAGCCAGTTAATATTCAAAATCGAAAACTGCAAACAAATAGTGACAGCCATCGACTCGCAGTTTGTGAGCTGGCTTTACAAATTGGCCAATTTCATGCGACATCGCTGCCATGTCTACTACCATTTTTTACCACTGCCAATTACGTAGTTTAATGCCGCCATATTTTGTGCATTTTCCCCTAGTTATTTTGTTGTGTCTTCTTTGGCATAGAACAAATGGAAATGCAATGGCATTTTATGCATCATCATTTGAGGTGCGCCTGTGTTTGTGTGCGCATGAATAACTGCGCTGGCTGGCTAAGGAAATCGCTTTTAAACATGCAACAGCAGCAACAACAACAACAACAACAACAACAACAACAATAACTGCAACGACAGCTGTAGCTCTAAAAAAAAAAACAACTGAAAACTATAACAGTATGCAACATGCCAATAAGACAATAATAACAACTGCGGCGGCTGAAAAACGAGTTTTATTAAATTGTGACCCAATTACCTACATACTTAGTGGCAAGTTCGTTGCTACAATCTTTCGTTTCGTTTTACATACGGCATACGTTTTATTTTTATTGAAGCTCAGACGGTAGATGTGCGTAGCGCATGTTAACAACAAAAATTGCTAATAACAAAAAATACTTATCACAACAACAACAACAACAACTACAAGTGCTACAATCACACAACAACAACACAGAGTATTACAAAAACAAAACAAAAAATGCCAAAGAGCAGACGAGTACACGAAATTAAATGCAAAGCGTCAACTAAGCGAACAAAAATGCTCTACTACTTGGCATTGGGCTATCCTCGCTCGGCTGTTGGCAGCTGGTTGTTGCCGCTGTGGTTGTTGCTTTGAGTGATTTCAGAATTTGTTTGGCAACAGTTCAACATAACTTTAACTCAGTAGTGCCGTTAAAAGATTGTTAAAGAAATTTTCTTGCTGCTCGTTATGTGCGGCGGCTGTTGTTGTTTGGTATTTATAGCATGCAGACAAAATGAGTTGTTTTACCCGCCAGTAAAATGCATGAACTAAAGTAATTATCGTACTTATATAGATGTTAACTTTACATTTCTGGCTTCACTGCAAAAAGCCGCTTTGTGATTTCTATTTGTTGCCGGCTTGTAAACAGATCTAAAATTTATTTATATTTAAAATAAAAGCAGTTCATTTAATTGTAATAATTGGGAGTAGTGAAATCTTTTAGTAAATCTTTCATTTTAATGCCAAAACTTTACCGATTTAGGCTTACAATATATAATATTTTTTTCTAAACAAATCTATTTACGTTTTAAATTTTTTTTTGCAAATATCATCATTATCATTCCGTTGAACAAATTTTCAAATATTTTTAAGGAGACCTTTTAAAATTGTTTTATCTTATCGAGTGAATTAAAAAAAAAAATATTTCAACAAAATGTTTGAATTTATAAAAAAACTCCACTTTTGGAGAAATTTTAAATCGATCCAACTCTCGCAAATTTTAATAAATTTCGAAATACTGTGGCGGGAGAAAAACCGCAACTTGTTTTGGTGAGACACCACGATGCATATATTTTAAGTTAAATTCAATTCTTTCTGTTCTACTGTTCAGCACACAAATACTTAAAATTTTATACGTTGTACCTTTTGAGGTGCAACAAATTAAGGTGGGTATTTGCCTATATTTGTATATAATCTGAATAAATGAATGTTTGCTCCAGTTTTGTGCTATGTATTACTAAAATATTCCTATTCATTTTATTAGCAAAAGATGGTGGTACTATAGCAGCTGATTTATTTATTTTTTATCCGTCTAACCGTATGGAATGTTAAATTGAAAATATAGGTAAATTTAGATTTTTGTTGTATTACTTTGTTATGTTATTACCTAAGAAATAAATATAAAAACATAGATATTCTTATATTTAAGAAAAATTTTAGAAAAATACTATATAAGTGGAAATTCTTTCCTAAAAACTATCTGTAGGGGTTATGAAAAGTATAACTTTCGCATGAGTTTCGGGAGAAATTGGAAGCTGGGAAAGCAACAATAGTTTACAAGCATTGGCTTGGCACAGATTACCTTTCATGCTGAAAAGTCGTGGATTCGAGTCCTGCAAAAGTAAAGAGAGCAGAAGTCTGATGAGGAGATGTGGTGATCTCCGAAATAGAAGCTATAACTGCTAACGCTTTGACTGTTGTCGCTTTTTCCAATAACATTCAAATAAACTAAAACTCAATATATTATAGTTGATAATAACTTATAAATTAATGTAACAATATTAAAACGAGGATTTAAATTATAACAGCAAAATTAAATTGGTACTATCATCATAGATTGGATGCCTACAGTTGCTTTTGTTTATGTTGTTTCTAATATTGGTGGGGATAGAGTTCCAAATCTGTAAACTGTTGACAGCCTTTCAGAGACCAACGAGGTAAATGGACAATAAGGTCTGTTATGCGGGCAGACTTGGCAAACTCAGATTTGGTAAACTCAGCTTATCAAAGAGCTCTTTAGGCGTTTTCCAAGTGACAAGTTAATAAAATAATATAAAATTACTGGCCTTGTGGGTACTCTGGAGCTTAGAGTCTAAAAGTCGGAACCTATATTGCAAAATATGTTCCAACTTTGATAAACCGTAACCATAGCGTATCATATTATTAAGCATCGCTTCAATCTTAACTAAAGAAACAATAAAGTATTACTCGAATTTTTTGTTTAGAGACAGAAATCAAATCATTCAAATGATTTCTGAACAGTTTTGTAAATAAAAAAGAGACTATTTTTCAAAAAAAAAAATTCGAACTAAAACGTTCAATTTTTGACTGTGATGTTATATTAAACTTGAAAAACAAAGTTTCCTTTACATTAGTGGGCTTAAATTCCGGAAATAAAAGTTATGCAAACTTAACTTGCTAGTTCGCTGGCCTCAAAATGTCTTACTAAAGCCTCAAACGTATCCGAAAATAAATAATGTTTTACTTTATTTGTCTTTTCCTCTCTCTCATATTTATTCTCTTCTTTCCCACTTCTCACCTAATGCGTCAAAAAGTCAGTGGCATTACGAAATATGTGCACGATTTTTTAGTTTTTGTTTAAAAAAAAACTGAAATAATTCAGCAATCTTCTTATATGTATGTCAGGCGAAAACATTCACATGTATTAAAAAAAAAAAAAATAACCTGTGCTTTTATAGAACTACTCTCTTTTCAATCGTTTGATATTTGGAATTCTCAATGCATTTAAAAGATGTGTTCGCTAGTCAAAGCTTATATTATATTCGTATAGTCATTCGTTATACTGAACGACCACTGTACACATTATCTGTATTATTGAATAGTAGTTGAATATTTCTCTACGAGTGTACAGCAAAAAGGTGTTAATTGATATTATTGACCCTATGACGTGAGAAGGTGTTGTCGCGCCATTATTTTCTAATGAAATTCTACTGACCTAAATGTTTTCGAACATTCATCAAAAGTAAAAGCAAATGAGGTATTTACAAGTATGTATAAATATATATTTGTATTAACAACAAAAAGAGAAAATAGGTGGGTGAAAAGAATTTCCAAATTTGTTACTTAAAAAATATGAACACGTAGTTGCGCTACAAGCCCGCCTAAGTGCATACACACAAGTGGAAGTGGAAATATATATGTATGTAGAAAAAGTACAGAGCTTGGCCGCTTCAATAAACGTTCGAGTGGCTATTGTAAAGAATTCACGCTAACCGGCATACTGAAAAACAATTTTTTTTTATCTTTTGCTTCTAATCTATTGTATATAATCTATACATTGGAGAAATCTGTAAATTTATCAAACCTTCGAGGTGAAGTGCGCTGTCTACGAAATACCCAGCGTACTTTCTTTCAAACAGTGCTTGAGTAGGTACTAAAACAATTTAATTAAAAAAACTTGAGTTCAACCTAAAAAATATACATATTAACGTGTCTCAATAAAAGGTTGCAGTTTTCCCCGAAATTATAAATTTTATTATGTTTTAATACTTCCTCCAAAAACTTTCGAGTAACTTTATTAAGATTTACGTGAGAGGGATCGATGTAAAATTTCTTCCAAAACAAGAGTTTTTAGAAATTAAAAGTAGGTAGGGTTTTTAAATATTAGTTTTAAGATTATTAAACTTGAAATATCTGCTTCAAAATAATTACAAATTTTTTCAAAATCTGTTTTCTAAAAAAAAATAGTTTTTTTTTAGAAATTAAAAGTAGATTTTTAAAATATTTTTTCAAAATATTAATTTCAAATTTTAAAAAAGTTGCACCAGGATGCTTTGTGAGTTTAAAGAATGTGCTTAAAAAATTAAACTAAAAACTTGTTAATGATTTTTTTTAGAAATTAAAAGTAGGGGTTTTCAATATTTTTTCAAAATAATAATTTGAGATTTTAAAAAAGTTGCAGGATGGCTTGTAAGCTTGAAAGATGAGCTTAAAAATAATCAAAAATTTGATAAAAATTTTTTTTCCAAAAATATAATTTTTTCCCAAATTAAAAGTAGGGGTTTGAAATATTTTTTCAAAAAACCCGTTTGAGATTGCAGCAGGATGGCTTGTGGCTTTGAAATAACTGCTTAAAAATAATTCAAAATTTTTTCAAGATTTGTTTTCTAAAAAAAAGAGAATTTAAAAATGTTGCAGCAGGGTGGCTTGTGAGCTTGAAAGATCTGCTTAAGAATAATTAAAAATTTGTTCAAAGTTTATTTTCCAAAAAACAAAGTTTTTTTTTTTAAATGACAAGTAGATTTTTTAAATATTATTTCAAAGTAACCTTTTGAGATGGCCTAAAAATAATTAAAAAGTTTTTCAAAATTTGATTTCCAAAAAAACAAAGTTTTTTTTCAATTAAAAGTAGGCTTTTAAATATTTTTTCAAAATAACTATTTGAAAAATATGCTTTAAAATAATTAAAAATTTGTCCAACTGAATTGTACCAGGATTGACAAATAAAGTCTAAATCAGTCAAGTTTTAATTCAGTTGGTCAAGTTCTTCTTAAACCTATCTTCCAAAAAAGGTCAAAGGCAGAATTTAAAACTTCATTGTTAATATTCCGTTGAGCAATTTTTTCAATATTTGTATACAGAACTTTTTACCGTTACAAACGTGCTGCAAATTTTATATAATAAGATTTTATATAAACTGCTTAGTGAAGGTTCAATCTACTTGCACGATAAAAAAAAACAAAATGTGCAACTGTATGTGTGAAAAAATTTACTATTACGTATATGAAAAGAAATTGTATTCCGGACGTGTCTTAATTTCAGCAGCATTTTATTTAAAAAAAACAGTAATGGATGATTCATATAAATCAACCGAGTCATAGACGCAAAACTTTTACTTTTTTAAATTTTGGTCACATGATTCATTCTGTATTCAACCGAAAAGTGTAGCCGCTCGTGCATGCAAAATGTGATTGCAGAAATCAAGCTGAAATGTAAAAGCAAAAATATACAATTTTTTTTTACATTTAAAGAAGAAAACAAAAGCAACAATAATTTGTATGGCTAAACGCTGCAGTCCTAAGAAACAAATTCGATTTCAGCTGGAACTATCCGCGTCTGGAAAGTTAGTTTTAATTTTTTAATTGTTTTTTTTTTTGTCGATTTGTCCGTCGTCAAACTCGAGTGGCAACAAACGCTTGAAAGTTTTTATTCAAATGTTATAGTACGCCAGCATCAATAGTCATGCAAACTGCTCATTACATAGAGTTTTTGTTTCTGATTTATTTGTATACATATTTGTTGATTCACACAACGTTTTAGCTTTTGGCACTTTGTTATGCACTTGAACCGGCGCGTGGCGGTTAACAAATAATTGCGCTGAACGGTGGCAAATTCAGTGCATTTTTCATCTGCCACTAAATGTTTAGAAAATATGCAAATTCATAAATTGCGCGCACTTTCTTGCATTTTTGTTTTTCATTCGCTGGCGGCGCAATCAACCCAATCCGCGTCACGTGTCAGTCACCTCGATAGTTTTGCGGTTGAGTATTGCAGTTTTGCCAGCGCCAGCGTAGTGCGATGCTTCAAATCTTTTGATGTAATATGCGAATGACGCGTGAAATCTGTAATCAGCTCAGAAATCTCTGAAATCTCTGAAATAAAGTGTAGTGTGATATGATCAGCATACTGATTTGAAACTAACTGGATATGGCTACGTACGCCGCTAAGTATGAAAAAAAATTAACAACAAAAAATGAACACTTTCACACATGGAGGCCGTTGAAAAAATAAAGTTGTATTCAAAAGAAAACGATTTTAAAATATTCCTACGAAAAATTTTCTTTTCTCTAATTAATAAATTATACCATATGCTACATCCGATTTTTTTATATTTGCACAAATTTTTGAAACTTGGATGTATATGGTTTTCGCTGTATAATAAACTCTATTATTTTTATAAACAATAAATTAAATTTTAATAGGCTAGAAATAAATATCAAAACTTGTAAATTAAACCCCGTCGTATAGTTATGCTAACTCGGGGCTGTAGTAGAGTCACTAAGCAGACTGAGAGTAGAACTCGACCTCATAAGTCTCATCTGTCACCTACTCATCGGCAGAACTGTCATTGCGTAGTGGGGTAGTGAAATTGGCCAGAGAAGGGAGGAGGTGGCTCTCTCACCGTTACTTTGGGTTGTTGTGGTCTGTGACATGCTGTGGAGACTTTAGCGTTAGGGCTCCCAGGTTATTGCTTACGCAAGGACTTAGCGTTCATTGTCAGAGTTAGGTTTTAGGGTACATTGTGTGACGCTCATGCAAGAATATCTAGGTGTGGGTAACAGTCGGACTCAGAACTGCGCACTCACTGTAAGCCTTGGAAAAACCGAGCTCGTTCTTTTCACCAGGAAGTACAGCTCGCGCTTTCTGATAGGGTTAAGTACCAGGGTTTAATACTGGATAACAAACTTTTCTGGAAATATAATATTGAGGAAAGATTGCAGAAGGCACCAGTTGCTTTGTCTTGTAGTAGAGGAGTCATCGGCAATCGTTGGAGTCTCTCACCTGAAGTTATATGAGAAGATAGTAAAACCAATGGATAAGACTGGGGTAGTCAGCAAGCTGTGAAGGGTATAATGATCGGCTCTAAAAGGAATCAGTGTGATCCTTTGGCGAATACCAACGCTAGCGCGGAACGCCATGTTGAATATACCTCGAATAGATGCTGCGGGAAAAATCATGGTGGCCAAGCCGCTGCCAGGGGCTGCGGGATACAAATCTAACTGAAGTTGTGGCCATTCGTAGATTTTACAGCGCTTCGACTTCTCTTCCGGCCAACGGACCATTGCGTGACCACCATAACTGCCAAGGGTTCCTATGGTATCGCCGTTCCCTTCAGTGGGGATCGGGAGGGGTGCGATGTGTGGCACCGAGCGCTGCAGGACATGTTCGTCGATGAATCAAAGCTTAATGCGAGAGTTGGATATCGAGTAAGGCGAATGGTTGCTTACCAGCACGATCTCTGCCAAGCAGCTATCAGAGCTATGAACTAAATAAGAATTCTATCTAAATTGGTTACGGACTGTCTGAATTCTCTTTCGAGAGCTTCGTCAAAGTAATCTGTATATAGGGACACAGGGATATAACGGGGAATTGTGAAGCAGATGAGTTAGCCACGGAAAGGCACACTTGCAAAGGACTTCTTAAGCAAGGAGCTTTTCGGGTTCCTTCGGCGGGGATCAGCTTGACAAGTGCTGAGCAGCTCCTAAAACTTGTAGAGTTGTGAGGTATTTTGGCAAAAGTAGACCGAAGGAGATCACGGGAGCTTCTACATTCCATTGATTATGGGGGTGCTGACAGGGCACTGACCAATGCGAATCCATGTGATGCGCCTCAATATCAGCTCAATATATTTCCTACGACTGGAGCTCTTTGGAGGATGAGGAGGTGGAATCACCGCAGCACTTTTTACTCAGTTACCTACCGGAGAATATATGGGGAGTGGAAATTTAACCAGCTTAATAGCTTCATTGTAAGCACGCATCGCTAAAAGTTGCAATTCTGTTTGCGTTTATACTGTGGTATCACAATGAACCCCAGAGAGTCTATATGAGTTCCTAACCTATGTACGCTATATAAATAAGCTTTTCAATTTATTTGCGGATTTTTTTAAATTATGGTTTTTGTAGTTTGTAAGTACTCTGGTTTTGAGGAATTCGTAAACATCTTTCCTATAATTTTTTACGATTTTCCGGGAAATTTTCAAGATTTTTTCTTTATATTATGGCCGCAATTAAGGTTTAATAAACATTTAAAAGAAAATGTTAGCCAAATAGATCCAAGTATTGTGCTTTTAACAAATAGCGTTTATTTTTTATATATAAAGTGTCGAGTCAAGTGTTATTTGATTCTCAAAATAATTATTAAGAATGTGTATCAATGAGCCTAACTTCATATTCATAGTAAGCATTTATGATAACTATTTTTAATTTTTTTTTTAAATACAAATAGTACATATGTATTTCTGTTTATTCTTACTTCTGAATACGATCAGCGTTTAGTTCTTTTCACAGGATTCTTTTGCAATTCAAGCGCCAGGATATATAAGTATTAAATTGTATGGTTTCGCAATCTCAGTCAGTTTTGAAAACCTTGAGTATTTTATAAGTAAACGCCATGAAGCATATTAAATTCTAATGCGTTGTCATAAATTACGTGAGCATAGTTCAATTTGCTTTCGATTTTTACTCACGCATGCTGTGCATACTTTTATGTACATACATGTGTACTATGTATTTGTGTGTGTATGTGACTATATGCGGTTGCCTCAATTCAAAACAAATTTCACTAATTTTAATTATGGATTCAGCGGCAGCAGAGCGAAAAGTCAACAAAGATAGACGGAAACTAAACGACAATCAACTCAATATAGGGGGGCTATAAAATTAAACTGAAATCAACAACAACAACAATGACAGCAACATTATTACAAGAAACAGCAATAATATTAAGCACAACATTCCAAATGGCCAGAAGCGGCACAAATATTTATGTTCAGCAAAAACAAGCCAAGCGGCGATTAAACCAGCTGAGCTGAGAAGTTGATCACGCGCTAGCTTTTCGGCTGCTTATAACTTAGGCTTGCATTTGTGTGCCATGTGTATGTGTGAGTGTGTGTATGTGTGCGTGTATGCTGGATGTTAATAATATTTGGAGATTCTCGTCTGACCACTTTCCTTCCTGGCCAAAAGTTGTTGAACATATAGAGATTCAATTGATACAATGGCGCACCATATCTGCATGCATACCTATGTATACTTAAAAAAAATATATGCCTATATATGCATGTTTCATTAGGGTGTCTCACCAGAAAAATGTTTCGGCACTTCCACCTGAATTATAAAATTTATTTTGTTTTAAGACTTCCACTAAAATAGTTCGCTAAAATTTAAAAAAACCACCAAATGCAGTCTTTTTTTTGTAAATAAAAATTGTTCTTTACAACAAAATTTTTTTTATCTTATCAAATAAAAAGGTTTAAGCTTGAAAAGTCTCCATAGCCATGTTGTTGATGTTTGCGAGAAAAATTGAGACACGTAAGCCAGTGAAAGAAATAAAAAAAAGTGAGCAAATACCTTCTAATTTTTTTGATGTTCTAAACGTGAAGGTTACCATGGAAATATATAAAGCATATAGATTTTTGATATAATATTCATTTAGGTAAAAAATTATATTATTAGAGTAACAACAATTACAAAAAAGTTATAAAGCAGTATGTTTAAGTTTTACTGAAAAAATTATATTTTATGTTCACAGTTACAAGTCATACAAATTTCACTAAATCTATCTCACATGGTGATAAAATTAGAGTTATTTAGTAGTAGTCTCTCTATTCTTTGCATCAATCGGAGTTGTACGGTAATTCGAACAACAGAAATCGGCAAGTATTTCTGCTGGTCATTTCCCATTGTAGCCTCTTATAATGTGCAACATTTCCTGGTGTAAACTTTTACCATTTACTAAAAAATTCATTTACGATGCTTTCATTTCTTTCATTTACTACTCGCTGACTCCCATTTTGTATGTATTTGTAATATATTAAAAAAATCGTAAATTTCAAATATTTTAAAAAACAATTTATAACATAAAATTTAGACGTGATAGAAAAAATCGGCCAACCGGAATAGATTTAGAGCACTCAAATCTTCATAATTAAGGTAAAAGTTTTTGATGGAGAATTTTGTTGCCACCCAGGGTTATGAGGGATCCGAAACCTCAATATGTTTTCAATGTTATCTAGATCAGACTATAAAAGTATTTCTAATCACACCGGGAATATGCTTTTCTAATATAATCAAAATCGGATAATAAATAGAGATATTCCGAATAACTAATCCTTCATATATCCGGATGCTTTTTTTTGTAAAGGTATTTTCCATCATCCCCCTATTATACGTTCCTAGTTTTATCAAGATCGGCACATTAATAATGTATACCTTCTGAATATCCCGAATCATGCGCTAACTAAGAGATTCAGATACAACCTATGCTTGTGCCACAAGTCTACAAAATATACTGTCCAAGTTTGGTTGAAATCCGTTCATCGGTTTTTAAGCCAAGTTGTCTAAAAAAAAAATACTACTTTGTAGCCGTTTTTAGTTAAAAAAATAACTAGTACGTAAAATAACAAAATCCTTTTTCTGCAATTTAAAAGTATTTTTTGATATTCCTTATAACACACTCTCTGCCAAGTTTTTGCTAGGTTATTCAAGTTTTAGTCTAAGATTGGAAGATTGGCTTCCAACATATGTCAAAAAGAGCATTCGAAGTGTCATTATATATAAGTATTAATAAATGTTTCCAACTCACGTAAATCTTAATATTTTGTTTGAGCTATTTTTGTTGGAAACCATAAAATATTACAGATTTTACAATTCAGATGGAAACACCGAAGCGATTTTTTTGTGTGTCACGAGTGATACACCCTAATGTACATAAACATATAAATCTGTGATGTGAGGTGTAAACATAATAACTCCATTTCACTTTTCTGAAAAATATCATTTACGGGTTTGAGAAAATTGTATATTCCAAACTACTGAAACCAAGTTTGCGTTCACTCAAAAATTTACTCTAGATTTTTGCAGTTACCACTAAATATTTAGAATCAAATCAAAATAGAGTATCTGCAACTGTTATAAAATTATGGTGTCAAAAACCTCGCCTGTTTTCAAATCCCGATCTCCATTATTTATATTTTTTCAGATTTTTGATTGTGTTTTCCTCAGTGGCAACCATGATTCATGCTTATATTAGCACTACATATAAATATATATATATATATACAATAAAACTGCAAGCTTATAAAGCTAAACCAACAGACGCACGCTTGCGACGCGGCGGAACGTGATACAATATTTGTGACCGACCGGCAAAAGTGAAAGTTGCAAATGTTGCTGACTGCGTACCTGACTACTCGCCTGACTGTAGCGAGCTTCGACTGTACTGCCGCACCACCAACCGTCGACAAGTCGTTGCTTCGTAAGTTAAGGCCTTTCTTCTTCTTGACACCCGCGCCGGGCCATACCACTGCAGCGCCATCAGCAGCACCAGCACCAGGAAGGTTGGTAGCATTTCAATTTCAACAGGCAGGCAGGCAGGCGTTGCTGACAGCCAGCATGCTTTAGTTATTTTGGCATTTTGTTTTGAATTCAATTTTGGTTTCATTTTCTGTTTGCTTACATACCAAACCCACACAGAAGACGCTGCTACAACGACGAACAGCACTGTGAAATCTGTTAACTTGTCGCGAGAATTAATTTGTGGCGCAGTTGGGAATTTAAGTTGCTAGCTGCTAGCTGCCAACTCTCTGTTGCTATTCCCCATTGACCTACGGTCTTAAATTGTTGTCGCTATTTGTTCCAATTGCTGTTGCTAGTCATTTGCGCGCATTTTCTTAGATCTTGTGCGAAATTAATCTGTGACACAAAACCAGCAGGTGGCCAAGTTGTTTAATGGATAAATGTTGCTTAATTAAAATGATTCAATTCATTCGGAGCATAGGCTAATAATATTATTTTCTCAAAACCCCTTGGAGCTTAACGATAGGGGTTTTCGACACGCCTTAAATTTTAAAGCACCTACGGCGCTTAGATACCTACTACTAATTAATCTATGTTTGCATTATAAAAGCAGTTGGTTCGCGTGTGACTGACCGACCAACATGCAAACATGGTTGGACTCTAAACTCATTTAGGCAGTTAATGAATATATGACACTGTATCCAATTGCAGCTTTTTCGTTTCATGGGAATTTATGACAGTTATGTTTTTCCCAAACACTTCCCAAACTTCTATCAAAGCACATATATATTATTTTTATTTTTATTACCACTATGTAATGCATATTGGTTTATCGGCTAGTTAGTATTAAGCTCATCAACCACGGGCAGGCAAAAAATGGTCAAGTGATTTAAAAAGTAAAAGTTATGCACCTTTGAACTTGGTTACAAAAATGTGTAGTGAAAATCGTAACCCAACGAAAAAGGCTAAGGTATTTCAATTTCGTATACATTCACAGTTGAAAGTTGTCACATTAGTGTCGTTAATAGCGTGTGGCTAATTTTAATGGCAATGTGCGCTCAATTTAAACTAAAGTCGATGTGGCGCGGTTCGTGTCTTAAGTCTTTCATTTGTGCGGTGGAAGTAGGAACCCATTGCTTGCAATTTTTCACAAGTTTTTCATTATTTTCTATTTCCCAGTTGATTGTAAAACTGCTTATTTTGTTTCCCTTTCCCATAAAGTACGCTCAACACAATGCCGTCAAATTTGCAGGCATAAATACTATTTATATAAGTATGTATGCATGTAATTGTGACCATTGAGAAATTGATTGTCTTTACTTTCAGTGTTTACGGGTGTTATAGGTTGAATGACCCTAAATGGCGGATTATAAATGAACAATGAATTCATTTCCTTATAAAATTATATATAAATATTGGACTGATTAGCTGTATATGTATGTATTATTAAATTAATCACTGGAAAATTATAAATAAATATTTAACTAGTGTAAAGAAAATATTTTAATAAAATTTGTTCAGCTGCAAAGTTTTTTTTTAGATGTACAGGATATATTTATATACTTATATATTTATGAGTGTGTATATTGATATAAAATATCGCTCACTTACTTTAATAAACATATGTTTTTTAATTATACTGGAATACAACAAAATCTTTCTTAAAAAAATTTTCCACCACAAATATGAAGATTTTAATGCTCTAAATCTATTTACGCTGACCGATTTTTTCAATACCTTCTAGAAGCAGTATTATATGTTATTTTTCAAAATATTTGAAATGTACGATTATTTGAATTTATTACATATACATATATACAAAATGTGTGTCAGCGAGTAGTAAAAGAAAGAAAAGTAGGGTTGTAAGTGAATTTTCTGGTAGTAGAAATGCGCTGGCGCAGTTTCCGCTGTGAGTGTACAACAGTTATTTAATAACTTCATTTTATATTTAATTGCTTACATTTTATATACAAAATTTTAGTAAGTTTTGCAAAAAGTGCCTATTATATATATTTAATTGAAGTTTTTTATCTGCTGTGCATGTATTTTCCTTTGCAATAAATGCCAAACAGATAGTCGCAAAGTGCAAAGTTGATAAGTGTTTTTGTGAAATATAGGGCCCTGGTAAAAAACGCTTGCCAGCTTTATTTTGGATTAGTATCGATGAAACGGATGCAAATCGACTGCTAAAATTATGCCGTATCAGTTGCTCAGGGACATTGGGAGGTTGGCTTGAAGGAAGTTTGGTGTGAATCTCTGAATCATGAATTCAATTGCTACTTTTGCATGACATCAACACGAGAAACATCTTACTTACTTAATTGGCGCTATAACCGCTTAAGCGATTTTGGCCGAACTTCTCCTACAATTTTGGGTGTGCGTCTTGATCTTGTTACACAAATCGAAGGACCTATGTATAGTTTTACGCCGACTCCGAATGGCGAATGTTTTTTTTTTTGTGAGAAGCTTTTTTTAAGGCAGAAATACATTCGGAGGTTTGCCATTGCAAATTTTTTCAATAATTTTGGATGTTACTTGTCCCGGCCTAGATTTGAACCTGGGACCCACCGAATGAGGCGCGCACACGCTACACATTTGGCTACGGTGGCCGCCCGAGAATCATCGCATCTGGAGAAATAACAGGTCCTCGTGAAGAAGGCACTTCACCTTCAGTACCTCCAAAAAATAACGAGGAGATGTATAATGAGAATGTTTCTTACCTACGGACTCCATAAAGTTTCCTTTCATTACATTTTCAATTTGAGTATTTCTTGAGACTAGTGCTTTCCGTGCGATGTGCTGAGAAAGTTATATTTACTTAAATTTTGCATTACTTCAATTTTGATAGGTTACAGAAGCTCTCTATGACCCTCCAGCCCAAATTATACCCCTCAACAATTGGCATGGTATTAATGTTCACTATTCTGCATATAAAATTCTCGTGTCGCGAAGTTTGTAGTCATCTTGAGTGATTTAATTTCATTACAACATACTACACACGTTATATAAAATATTAAAATTTCAGTGTCAAACGGTTAATTTTGCTAAGAAGAAGGTTTATAGCTTGATATATTTTTTAGAGGGTTGGCACCTGCTTGAAAGTTGAACTTAATTAAATTATACGTAGGCTATATGACATATTCAAACATTTTAACTGTAATTTATTGAGCTCGAGGCCAGATTTTATTAGGGCATAATATGAGGAACAACAATTTTTCAAAGTGGTAGAAGTGATAGCTGCTATTTCGGAGATCACCACATCCCCTCATTAGACTTCTTTCTTTCTAGACTTTACCAGGGTTTGAACCATGGTACACGGAGTCGCTAGGTGAGCACGCAACCACTCAGCCATGCTAAACCTGGCCTCAAGCTCAATAAATTACAGTCGTTTCTAACATAAATGCCAAAAAAAAATAATAATCAAACTGGTTTCTTTCGCCAGTTAAAGGTATATTTTGAAGAGGGTGGCCAACTTTTTTAAAAGGCAATCTTAATTAAACTATACACAAGGATATCGATTACTAAAATATGATGTTCAAACTGTTCGCCTCATTGAGGACAAGGTTCATGCCTATATATTTGAGAGGACTGCAAAGGGCAATTAATAAATAAATATAAGCAGGACAAATTTTTTTTTGAAATAAAATACACTGTCAACTTGTGACTACGATTAAAACCCACACAAGAGTCTTTTATTTTCTAGTATTGAAACGTTAAAAATTCCCAAAAATAGATGCCATTGTTACCCCATTATCGGAGTAGGCTCGAAAGTTGTGAAATATTGTGATAGTTTTTTCGAAACAATTGTAATGAAAATTGATTCATAAATGTTGTTTTTTTTTTGGAAATCAACGTTTTGTAATAAACATTTTTTTAATTTTATAGAAATGCGGGTTCAAAGTTTTTTTTTAATTTTATATTCCAATGTGTTTGGAAACTCAAGCATTGAAAAAAGGAACGTTTTTTTCAGAAATCGGCAATATGTTCTCAATTGGCACTATATCATAAAATAAGTACAAACAAAAATTCAACCGTGAAATACCCCATATATACTTGCAGCGGGTATAATCTGTAGCGAATTTTAAGTATTATTTGGTAATATGGCTTTGGAAGCGAAAATCCCCCTCCAAAATATGTTTCTATGTACGCCTCTGAATCGTATCACCTAGCTCATGCCTATATTTTCATGAGGTATTAATTCGTATTTTTGTTATGAAGTAGCAGAAGTATTTAGAAATTCGAGAGTGATCAAAAGTTAGTGCCTTCAAAGTTTTACTTTGAATTAATAACATTTTTGATTTTTATTACGTAGATTTCTGATGAGGGCAACGTTCGAAAATGCATTAGTCATCAGTCTTTCTTAAACCTAAACTATAGTAGATGAAAATATCGAATTTGAGTCACTGAGCTGGATCGCCTGATACGATGCATTAATGTTAATTGTCATATCTTACTTTGCTCTGTTAGAGACGGTTTTTTACATCATTAATATAATTTCGAACTGATTTCATTAGGCTCTTGTGAATGGGATTCCCATGAATTTTTTTTTTGAAAACAGCATTGATTTATTTATGTTTTATTATCAAGTCAATTAAGGCAGCTTACAGTTGCCTACAGTGCTTACCGACAGAAAATAGCTCATAATTTGGTTAACTTTTACAGAAAATTTGTAATGGTAGTCATAAGAAATCGCCTCGTCTAATACAGTTATATTTATTTTTTCATAATTCATTAATCAGGCAGCTTTATGACATGCTCTAAATAATGAAACTGGGCGCGGGTTGCAGCTCATCGAATTTTTATGCTTAAACTAATGGACTTTCTTTTAACCTCTGTCAGTCAAATTCTCCATGGCATTGTATGCGAAGATTAATATTATTTTATTGGCATGTTAATTAAGTCTTTTTAATAATTTCGTCTTACACCCAAAATTGGTAACAATGTTCTATAGAAAGTTTTTAGCTAATTGAACTGCTTATGTTATACATATATAGTCCACACTTAGGAAGCAACAGCTCAATGAAATTATATCTTTTCTTTGCTTTCATTTTACCATTTTAACCACAAAATAAACACCATTTACTATTTAAAAATCGCATTCATAATTCTAAGCTAGTTTAGCATAATGAAAATAAACTACCTAATGCACTTACTTTCTAATAAACAAATAAATAACTAAAGTGTGAAATTATTAGGAAATTCGAGAAATGTGTATGAAAGCAGACCAAGTCGAGTAATGGGTAACGAAGAATGCCAAAACTCTTAACATTTAATTAAAAAACAAAAATCAAAAAGAGGTCAATGAGCCAGTCAATAAGGTGGACAAGCCAAAAGGGGCAGATAGGCAATCAGTTGCTCAGTTAGTTGGCCATTAAGGCAGTCAGGCAGTAAGCAATTTGGGTTGGCACAAAAATGCAAAGCAAGCGAATAGAAATATGGCATGAATAGTGGAAAAAACTTCAATTTCACGTACACACACCAAAACAAAGTATTCGTAAATTTTCCAAGTCTACGGTATTGCGGTGGAAGAGTGGAGCACAGCAAATTCTAAATTCGTAAATTAAAAGCCGTAGCACGTGACTGCAATGGATAATGATGCATGCGAAGCCGGACAATAACAACAACAACAAAATCAGCAAAAAATAGTTACACACTTGCTATTTCCACTTGTTTTTTTTCAGTAATTTCAATGACAGAGGTTCTTCGAGCTATACTAGCCGATGACCAAAAATTATGCCCGAAATACAACAGCAATAAAAATGTGATTGCAACAAAAATTTCATACAATGGCGGCGTGAAAAAATGTCATAAAGTTAAAGTAAGAAAAAAAATTTCAGTTCATAGAAAAAGTTGCATGGCACAATTATTAGCAGAGTTTTGATTTGTGCGGAAACCACTGCCACAAATTTAAGTGCACTATAATAATAGGTGCACGCGAGCAGAGCAATTGTGTTTGTTTAGTGGGTGTTTTATTAGGCTTTCTACATGAAATGCATACATTCGAATATAAATAATGTAAACATGTATTTTTAATCAGTTTCCACGAAACAGAAATCTGGACCGTTTTTGACAAAAAAATCTGCGTATGCTACGACCCGAGAGTTTTGTTTGTTTTTATTGTTTAAATAAAAACAAATATACTTCTGTTTCATAATCTTCTGGTTCCTGAATTTTTTTTATCTTGATCTTTTTTATACCTACCTACGTACTTTTTATAAAATTACATATTAAAAAAGGAAAATTGTTTTTCAAAAATCGATATCTTGAAAACTAATTAAGATATCAATTTAATACTGATTGATTTTATTTACACATATTTTTTTTTTTATAATTTTAGAAAGGTGGTACCACTCACTTATGAAGTTCGTTGATTTATATTTAATTGGCAACACTTGCAAATAATTTCGTGCCGCTCGACAGTTGCTAATTGAGCGTCTTCGCCGTCAATGTAATCTACATCATTTTAAATCTCTATCGATTTACACTTATGTATATTTCAATGTTTTATATAACTGATATATATTTGAAATTAAGCGTTCGTAACCTTTTTGCATTTGACATCAGTATAGTACATAGAATTTTACTTACGTTACCAATTAAATTTGCTCAACGTTAAAAAAAATGATGGCAACCCTCTTCAAAAACGTTTTCGTATACAAAATTCCCTTTCACACCGATATTGTTATATTTCAGCAAGCATATGAATTTAATTTAATTAATCATTTTGAATTGTTGGTAACTCTGTTTATTTTGATTGAACCACGTGCCTTAGTGTTTTATTAAACTTATTGATTCAAAATAATTTACTTTTTCAAGTAGCTGGTAATGCTCTTCTCAAACATTTTAGAAACAAAGTTTTTTGAACCCTTTCCCTGACACCTAATTATATCGCAATATTTGATTTACTTTAATAAGGTAATTTCATTTAACTTTGTAAACAGCTGGCAACCCTATCCAAACGTATTTTTGAAGTGTCGCTTTCCTTTTATTTTGACACTCATAAGAATTTTCTTTGAAATCATTTCAAAAATACAAGTTTATTAAACCTCTTATCGTTTTGTTGATTTTTTTGGATTTCTATGCCCAGCATTCCATACGAAACAAGAACATCAGCAAAAACAACAACTAACAAGAATTTTTAGCCAATTGAAATTTGCATTTTCTTGTAGTCAAATTTAATCGAAAATAACACTGTAACACTTAAAAGTTTTCTGAAATGTGGATGGAAAAGTTAGAAATTATGTTAAACGTTTTTTTATAATTTGTTGAATTGTTATAAATTTTGTTGAAAGTTTGGAACTTCAACTTATATGGGAATTGTTATAGAATTACCTAGGTATAAAAAAAACAATAAACTAAATAAGGAAAAAGAAAATTGTTAAAACGAATATCTAATAATCTTGAAAAAATTTACCAAAAAATTTTCAATTATTATTTTTTTTAATTTTCACAAAATGTTTGGGAATATTTGTAGCATATTCCATTTGAATGTACTAAAGCGGAATTTTTCAAACAATTTTGACTAAAACGTATGTATGTGCATTTGATGCGAATTTTTTGAGTTTTCATAAATTTTGTATTATTTTGAAACTTGGATTTATATGGATAATATAAAAAAATGTACTATTTTTTTATTAAAAATACAAAAAAAACGTTAACATGAAAAATCTTTTCAACGTTGCAAAAAAATCACTGGACCAGTCATTGTATGTACATAGAAAATTTTTGTCAATCTTCTGGGGAAAAAATATAAAAATTTTATTATCAAATTGCATTTATTTTAAAACACTAGCTAGTAAAAATCTACTAGAAATAATTACTTTATCGCTTCTCATTCACACACCCTTTAATCGCAATCTGAGTGTCCCAATGGAGGAAGCGTTTGTTGACTGTTTTTGGCTGTGAAGTCACTTGCAGCTACGCACTAAATCTTTGCTGTCTATGCTCTTTGTTAAAGCTTAGTCACAGCGTCGACCTCAAAATGGTCAGCCGCTTGCTAGTCAGCAAGATTTATGGGCGTGCAGCAATCAATGGATCACCGTTGCACCACAATGACACAGTCACATTTGATGTGTGAGAATGTTGCATTAGCTCCTCGATAAAGCTGGTAATGCGTGTGATTGCATTAATGTACACTGTGTCAAAAAAGTGCTGGAATTGAGTGCAATTAACAGAATATGATCCAAATTAATTCTGTAATGAAACCAATTCTCAAAAGCAAGCTCGAGCATTTAATTTATATTTTAAATTGTCCCATAATTATTTGCGCATGACGCTCATCACTGACGTCGACGTGCATCAAGAACGTAAATTTCTCAGAAAAACTGTAAAAATAGACATTTCTGAAAACACGAATAACATTTTTTAATTTTTCATTAACGTCAAATTGAAATATGCCAATATTTTGGTTTTTTTCGCTATAGCACAACTTTTCACTAAAAATGTTATAATGAAAACCAGGCTTAACGTATATTTTGCGATTTAATTAAGCTATCTCGTATTATTTTGTAACACACTGTATACATAAATTATGTGTGCATGTGAGTTTCATTCCCGATAAGGCAAGCTGCTCAAACGACACAACAATAACAAATGTTGAGTTTTTTTATATTTTACTTAGCATCATTCCTAGACGATGCTCCTTCTCTCTATCCAGCTCGTAACTTAAGTCTAAAACGTTCTTTGCTGGGGCAGTGTTCTTATTTTCATTATTTCCTTTAGCGCGTGCCAAAACAATTTGTATGATTTTTTAAGACTTCATGCAATGCAGCCAGTGCGTGTTGGCTGTCAACTGTTTTGGCATTTGAAATTTAAGTTATTTTATTTTTCATGCTGTAGTGCAGTAAAATTGTCAAAAAGGTAGTTGAAGCTTGTGAAGAATAAAGACAGTAATGGTCAGGTTATGCAAGACTACTTAGAATTTACTTGACTTACATAGAAACTTAGAAGCAATTTCTGTTGCTATAACTTAAGAATTACAGAAAAATTCAATTTTGTATCGCTCATTTGGAGGAATTTCAATCAAAATAGTCAAAGTACGATAAATAAATCAGCAAAGTAGAATATTTAAATTCTAATTTCGGAGTACAGTGAGTTGTTGTTGTTGTGCCGGACATGTTTTTGATATGTGGAGATTGATTCTGGATAGCTACGAGTTAAGTCTAGTACAATATCCAGATCTTAACTGGGCCAGAGTAGCGTGGGACTTGCGAGGCAGCAGGCACTCTTCAACTGCAATTGGTGGTGGTTGGACTCCTAATACGACATTGATAAGGCGAGAATCGATGGTGGTAGTGACTGTCTCTTTGTGGTTGTTGCTTAGGACCCGCCGGCACGTCTCCGGATCCAGCGGTTGCGTTATATAAGGGGGTCTCGTCCTTCAGTTCAAGGATACCCCTTCTGATGTACCTGGGAGGTGGCTCGTCTGCAAGCAGATGCCTATTTGGGCCTACCCTATCCCCTAATGAAGGCGATTTACAAGAAATGTTTTGAAGCTGTGTTCCTTGTAAGTGAAAATGCCCACAACTGCCGCCGCTAAGTACCAAAAAAAAGACTGTTCACTTTATTGAACCATCAATTTGAGGCTGAGAGCAAAGCCGATGAAAAGCCTGGCAGAGATTTGCCTAAAACTTCCTCAAAAATCAAAGATCGAGCCATTACAAATTTATTTTAAAAAAAAAAATTTTTTAAACTACTGCATTGTGTGCGTAAAAAATATTCAATATTAAAATAATATTTCTGTTTCTCATTTGAAATAAAATATTTTAAAATAAAGTCATGTAACTGTGATAAAATAAATTGTATTTTTCTAGAAAAATTAAATTATTAAGATATCTGTAGAAATTTTATTATATTAAGCACTAAAACTGTCAATGTTAAAGTCTCCAACCAAAACATATTCTTGATGATTTTCTCAGTAGACATGGTATGATTTGATAGGAACATAGCCCAGTCAATTTCAAGTTCCTATCTAATCTTTAAAACAAAACTTCATATCTGAACTATTAGTTGTGTGGCAGCCATAAGTTATAGAAATCTGATTCTAATGATTTTCATTGCATACTTTCTTTTTGTTATGTGTGAAAGAGAAGTGCTAAATTTCATGTCCTCAGCTGTATTAAAGTAGGAGTTATAACGCAAAACTCATACCTGAACAATCACTTGATCGAAACTATAAATTACAGTAATCCGAGCTTGATGATTTTCATCCTTTAAATTCCTTTTAAATTCCCTTTTGGCCGAAGCGCATATTGAAAACCGATTAGCAAGGGCAAGGGAGAATATGGACCTTGATTGGAGTAAACTGATATTTCCAGATGAATCATCTTGCGTTGTATGGACCTACTGAAAGAAAGCTTGAGTTGGTATAGGCAAACATTTGTTCAGCGGTCTGTAAGGAAAAGTCCAAGGTTGGTGTTTACTGAGACTTTTGGGAAAAGGGTTTCGTTACTTTAACTGGCTTTACAAAAAATCTCAATGCAAAGTGTATGGAAAATGTTCGCTAAAGCTTGCGCCAAAAATTTAATGACCCAATACTAAACAATGATCGTAACAGTTACAATTTCGATTAAAAAAAATCGGTCTTTAACGGTTATTTTGTAACTTTTATTCAATTATTCATTAAATAACAGTTATTTTTTTATTTCAATTTTAAAATATATAAGTAACAGTTATTTGGAGTTTTATTTTTTAGGTCATACTTATAAAAGTCATTTGCATTTTTCGCAGAAAAAATATCATCAATCAATAAATAATATTTTGGTTGCCCAACAACTTATTTTCTGCGAAAAATTAAAATGACTTTTATAAGTATAACTTAAAAAATAAAACTGACTGATTTATATTGATGACTTTTGTGAATAGAAGTCTTCAATGTATGTTATTTTTGATTTTTGAAACAACAGTCATAAGGAACTGTTAATTTTTAATTTTGCATATAAATTGCAAAAAAAAATATTTTAAAATTCGATTTTTGGTGTACTAAAAACAGGATTAGTATATTGCGCCTGGTTGTAGAACATTTCTTCCATACTGAATTTCTCTATGATAGTTTTCTCAAATAACTGCTATTTTCCGTCCCTGAATACAAATGATTGAATCCGAGAAGAAGATAAGAACCCAAAACACCGGAGCCGACTATGCACATCTTGAAAAGCAGAAAAAGACATACAACGGATTGATTGAGCTTCACAAAGTCCAGAAGCGAAGATTCAGGAGAAACAAATGTCTATAACAAAACAATTGGCTAGGAGGCTAAAAAAGAGATTGGAGGATCTGTCACCAGAATATGCTAATAAGTTAAGCGAATGTTGTTCCAGGTGATTTCAAGCTATTATAGACAGCAGTGGTGAGTGAACGGTACATTCACTAATACAAAAATAAAGTGTAATTACCTTCATACACATGTTATTTACAATTTTACAATTTGTTTTGTGAAACACACTGTAGGTGAAACAATTTTATGCCACGACCATCTTTACACTTAAAAACTTGGTTTAGAAATCAAAAATCTACAGTACTCCCAATTTCTAAATGAGGTTCTTTTTTTGCTAACAACGCGCTGCTCATTTGCCAGTTACACTTTTTTCTTAGGTCAAATTAAATCTTAGTGCAAGCGGTAAGACAATTTTTTTTATTTTTAGTAGATTTTATATTAACTTAGTTTCCAATGTTTTCCGACATGTTTCAATTTCAAGGTAACAAACATTAAGATAATTTCTCTTCGCCGGGATTTCAAATCTACTTCTTACTTAAGTCACACTTAACACATCATTACTGTCTCCTGTCACACGCTGGCCTCACATTTCATGCGCTCAAGAGCCGAATTCAAATTTCTTTTTAGCTTCAAAAAAAAAACACTTTAAAGAGATTTTGGTGATAGTCATATTTGTTTCTGTGTATATATACATTTACAATTATTTAACAATAAATAACAACAACAAATTAATAAGTAAATAAATATTTGCATTTTTACGCTAAGTAATAAAGACTTTTGGCATTTGTTGTTGTTGGCATATTGAAAATCGAAAAGAAGTGTGAGCACAAAAAGTGCAAAAGAAAATTTATACAACGAAGTGAAGTTTCACCGACACGCCATGTTTAACAGGTAAAAACGCAAATAATAAGCTTGGTTTTTATTTTTTTTTGTTGCTGATATTGACATACACGTTGTTTTTTTTCAGGCATGCCGTTACGTTTTGACGTCTCTACCGGAAAGAAATTCTTCGTTTAATGATTATTGACAACAAATATCTTCAATTTGCTGGTTGTTGACTTTCGGTTAAAATGTTTTTGTCATATTTTTTTTTTAACTTTTATAAGAAATGTTTGTGTTGAGTTGGCCTAATTTCGCTTTGGTAAAAATTAAGCTTTTTTGACAAAAATAACTTAACATATTTACAATACATAAGATGATGTAATAACTAAGGTTAGATTATTTTTATACTTTTACTTTCAGAACACATACGCTTAGCAAGTTTTTAGCTTCTCATTTTAAGCCGCTCACAACTTTCGACTAAATCGAGCCAAGCCTTCTGGGTAACCAGCAATTTTTTTAAGGGCGAATTAAAGTAAGAAGATCACAGTAAAAAATAAAAGGATGAAAATTTATGCGCATGCTCTTGGAATTGACGGTAATTTGATAGGGAAATTTCTTCTGCTTAAGCAGACCATTACCACCATACAAGAAATACTGACGTATATTGCATACAATGTGTTGATTGTGCCAAAAGACGTTTGACGTCAAAAAGATGTAGTCGCCGTGGAAGTAAATAAAAATATATCACCGAGAAAACAAATAGGGATATAATTTATCATTTCATTCATTGAAGGAAAACTTCTTTAGCGGCATAAGACTGATTTTTCAACGTCACGTCACAAAGTTGCGTCACGATGTTCACGGTATGATGCTTCTGTGATGTAAAACAAATATACATATTGCAATCCATAAGTATATGTGGGTGATCGGGGCATATGATAATCGGGACCATTTCTTAGTTCACTAGGTCAGGTCGATTTCGGTATCGATTTCGGTTTCGGGACTATTTTGGGAATATTTCGAACCTTTTTTATGACCATTTTTAGACTAATTATTTCGGTACTATTTCAGTTCCATATCAGGATAATTTCGGGACTAGTGCGGTATCAGTTCGGAACCTTTTAGGAAACATTCCGGAACTAATTCAGGACCATATCCGGGTTGGTTCTGTATCAGTTTGCGATAACTTCGAGCACAATGGAGGACTACTTCAGGATTGTTTTCGAACTGGTTCGAGACTTGTTCAGCACTACTCCGGGACTGGTTTGAAACAACTTCGTGACCAGGTCGAAACTAGTTCGAGGCTTAATTGATATTAGTAATAGACTTCTTTGTTACGCGGTCGAGAGTAGTTTGGAACTGGCTTGGGACAAGTGCATGAACAGAACAGTGAATGAACAAAAACGAAAATTGTTACAATCAAACATAAAATGTATGTACAGTAATATCGCATAAAAATGAACTCGCGCAAAAGTCAATCGCTCAGTTAAGTTAAGCGAGTTTCCACGTCCACGTATCGCTCTAAAAATTTTATTTTTGAATTAAATTTTTTGAGCTTATGAACCTTTCAAACTATCCGTAGGTCTGGCAACAAAAATTAGCGCAGTCTCAGCAGTTTATTGGTATTACAGCACTAGAATCAAAGGCTACCAATTATTCCAACGATCTAGAATGACGGTGGGCTGAGGAAAGCTTTTGAATAATAACAATAAAAAATGTATTTACGGCATTATTATGGTAAGCTAATTCTGATGGTTCTTAGCTTCAGAATAAATTGAAAACTCTGAAAATTCGTCAACTGCTTTGGAACTATATTAATTTAAAAGGTTATTGAAAAAGCGAACTCATTCAGCGAAACGTCTACCAGGAGTTGGGAAATGAGCAGATAATTATATTTTATGGGGATAAGTAAAAAAAGAAACCGAAATTATTTTCAATGAGACTCGGTGGTTTAAATTCTTGTGGAGGAAGAAATGAAATGTCAGTTAAATGATAGAAGCTTCGAAAAATGCTTAAAAATTAACATCGAATTCTTGTAAAAATGATAATTGTGACCTGGTGATTAGCAAAGTACTGCTTTAATTAAATAGAATTGAATGATGGTAGCTGGAAACTCAACAGACAAGATGAAGAAGACCTGATCCTCCAGTTGTGGCCGATAGCATCAACTATGATTAAGTGCAATAAACAATTGCGGCACTAAAAAAAATCATGCAGCAATTTAGATTAAGATTAATTAGTAGATTTTAAAGGAAAGTTATAGATATGCCAAACGAATTTTATTGACTTTTAAGAGCGCACCATTTTTGGAGAAACTTATGTTCAGCTATTAAAACAAATGACATATTTCTTTGCACAGGCAGGCAGCTGCTTAAATTTTAATAGTTTGAATTTGCATTAAAAGAAACTCACCAAAATTGCTGACAGATTAAATAGTTTGTTAGTTGTAGCAACATTTCGAATATTATTAGCACATTCGTTGCCGCCGGCAACAGCTGCTCTGCACAGTAATAGGAAACTGGACGTACGCGTTGATTGTTTGCTGAATTTGTAGGTCAGCAGAAGAAATTTTTTCTCTGGCGAAATACGAAAGCAGTGCAGTGCTAAGCGTTGGCCAAGCAAAACCAGCGAGCAAAGTGAGAGAGAGGGAGACAGAGTGTTGAAGAGACAGGGGGTTGAAGATATTATAAGAATTTACATGGATGCCGTTGCTGGATAGAGAAGAAATTATTGACATGGAAAAATTATAATAAACGAAAGCACATAAGCGTATAAATAAGACTAACTACACACATATCAAGCAAGCGTACAAGCAGTGGCGCACACAAAAAAATATTTAGAGAAGAGAGAGAGAGAGAGGGTTTTTTTCTTTATGCTAATTTAATTTGGGAAAATAAAATTAATTATTTTCAAGATAGTACTAGATTTTTGAGATTTTGGTAGGGGTTTGAAACCCAACAACCCCTCCCTTGGATACGCCAATGCGTATAATATACAAACATAGAGTATATACGCAGTGTGTATGTAGAATAGGCGCAGAATGCTAATCTTATTCGAATGCAAATAATAATGCATGCGGCGTAAAAAAACACTGCGTAAAGAGGGAAATTTGCTAGCAAACTAAATTGAGCTATTTACAATGGCAATGCGCACCTGTGAGTGTATATGTGCGTGTGTGCGTGTGTACGCGCATACCTTTCGCCGAACATAGGTTAAGAAGTCGCTGGCTGAAAGAAAGCAAAATTGTGCAAGCCCAGCGCACAAAGTGCCAGCAAAAGTTTAGAAAACGAAAGACTTAAGTAGCGAACCCGCAGGCGACGAATGACTGCAATTCGCTTAGTGTTACACATTTTTCAAACGACTATTTGTAGTTTGGCATATAAAAGATGACAACAGGTAAAAAAATACACCGCGCCTTATACCCGCAAGAAAGAAGTAAGTAAAAATCCAAAAAAAAAAAAAGAAAACACTAAAAAGAAATGTTAGGCGTAGACAACAATGGCCGTAAGCACCACTGTGGGCAAAGCTACACCCAAACACATACGTGCACATACATATGCAGTTGGTTTGTATGCGCATGCCGTGTAATATAGTGGCTAGCAAAATAGCTGACCCTAATTAGAAAAGTGACGGACCGTTGCGCTGCACTGAAAGAAGGAACGCAAAAACGCTACACGCCAGCAAAACTACGAAGAAAAAAAATTGTATAAAATCGGACATAATCGATAGACAAGCAATGTGCTAATGTGGTTGCTACTCACCTATGTTTGAAAAATTGTATAGCACGGCACTGCAAATAAAATACCAATAACAATATTTATTGCAGCCTGTTGTGGTTGTTGTTGTTGTCGTTGACACACAAAAAAATGCGTTGCGATTCACTTTCTACATACAAACACTGCCTCTCTGTAGCGCTGTTGCCTACAAAATGAAGACGTATTTTTATGTACTATGTATATTTTGGCCAAATTTTTGCTATTCAAAAGCCCAAAGGTGTGCTCGGAATTACTTGGGAAAAAAAGTATCAACAATTCTAGTCACTTTTTATATATACTTAGTATCATAGCTTTCGAGCGTTTCACATAACAATTTAAAAGTGCGTTAAAACATAGATAGCATACACAAAAAGTTGCTAGCCAATGCATTCGCGTGTCCAACTGTGTATGTGCAACTGTATGTGTTAACAGATAACCGTGCGGAACGTTCAATAACCGTTTTCTTTCATTATACTCGTATTTAAGTATTTAAATTCAATTAACTTTTATGCTATTTCTACGTCTTGTACTTCTTTTCTCTGCAGCTCTAACTTTAGAGCAGTCTACGTGTTTTTTTTTTTTTTGTTCTTTTACTATTTTATTATTCACAATTCACAAGTCTATTTCGCGTTTGTCTTATCTTATTGCCGCATCGATATTTTCAATTCAATTCCTGCTCTATGTAACAGCAGCTTTTGGTTGCATGCAGCACACATGTCCGTCCGTTCGTTCGTCTTGCACTAGCGCTAAACGCGTTTCGTGTCTGACGTATTCACTGATTTTCGAAAGCTACAAAAAAAAAAACAAAAACACAACGAATGTGCGTGTGTGGCGTATGCGCCTGTGTACCTTCCGTTTTCCGCTACTGCCCAAAAAAAAAGCCCCGTTTACGCTTCCACGTACTGCACGTTCGTGTATCGCGATATATTTTGTCTACAAAATAAACAAAAAACTGCCGGTAATCGTCTTTCTACGACCGTTTCGTCTGCTGGTCTCGCACTGAATGAAACTTGCGCTGCTGCAAAAGAAATTTTTATGAATACAAAATAAATATACAAGAAAAGAAAGCACTCACAGCAGCGGCACTTCCTCGCTTCCTTGCCTCCGGTGTGGAGTAATAGGCAAAGCAAAAGCAAAAACAAAGTAGCGAGGTACAAAAGCGCCAGCGCAGTGGAAGTTGGTTAACTGCTGCTGTTACGTGTTGTTGCTGCTGTTGTTGTCATCGTCGATCGTCTACTCTGTGCCGCTTTAACTTTCGTTGCTCGCCTGCCAGTTTTGCTTGGTAGCAGCAGTTCCTTAGCGAGCAATTTGCAAGAGCGGCTGAGTGTTGGCGAAGACCTTGAAGTGTTGGTTGCGAGAAATTTTTGAAAGCTTTTGGCGCAGCTAGCTATTATTTTTCGATTTGAAGAAAATACGAGCGCAAAGTTACGTAGCTCTGTTAACTGTTAACAGCGACCAGCAGCATGTTGATTAAGTTAGTCTGTTAGTGTTGATAGTTCTGTAAAACTAAATTAAAAGTTTGAAGATTAATTAATGACTTTCATGTAATAACTGCAACTTCTGTGTCACCTTAACAAACGATTATAAGCAGTGAGCGAAAATGATAATTTATTTTTGAATTTTCAACAAAAAAAAAATTCAAAAGCTTGCAAATATGGGAGTACAGTTTTGGCCATATGTATATTTATATTTTTTCATGTTTTGTATGAAGCTGCCGAGGTTCAAAAAATAATTAAGCGCTATCTGTAGAAATTATAATTAATAATTATTTTTATATTTTATGAATCGCTCATGAAACATAATCGCATATCGGGTTATATTTTTTATTAAAAAAATAAAACTCGTTTTTTGAGTAAAATTTTTTTGGCTCTGAAATTGTAAATTGTTTCATTAAAAATAACTTATATTTTACGAGTTTTATTTTTTTTTTGATAAAAAGTAATCATATTTTGAGTTCGATTTTTTCTGTCATTAGTTTTTAGTTTTATTTTTTATCGAAAGTAAAGCAAAACTCTTATTACTTTATCTCTCCGAAATAAAAATTAATCTTTGGGTTTTATTTAATTTGGCAGATCTAAAAACTCAAAACGCCGAATTGTATTGCTATCAGAGACTGCAAAAAACTAATGTACATAAAAATCAATATTGTGTTTTGATATCAATTACTATATATTATTGCCTTTGTGATGTGCCACTGACAGAATGATTTATTTTAGAGATTTTTGTGTTAATGACTGTGAGAAATTGAAAAGCTCCGAAAGAAAGTATCAACAAAAGCTTTTTACGAAAACATTTTGTTGAAAAGGTTGCATTTAAAATAAAAAATACTGAAATTACTGAAGCAGATCCGCGAACAACTTTGTATCCCAGTTATGAACAGTGCTTTATATTTCATAACATAAAATTAAAATCGCAATTTGCGACACTTTGATAAATGGCCCGGTTATTTTCGGTCTTTGATTATTATTATTGATTGTAAATTTTAAAATCTTCAAATATTGATTAAAGATACATTTTTTTTTTTGATAGAATTCATAATGATTATGGTCCCTTATTATAGATATTACTGGAAAATAAAATGAAGTAAACTTCTAATTTTGTAACTCAACCCGGATAATTTCAAAAGATTTACAGAAACACTTTTTGAAATGAAGTTTGCTAGTTTACTTATGTTAATAACACTGTTGCACAGTAATGATCTTAATACAAGTTAAATGAAATTGAAATAGTTTTTTTGTATCTATAACTAATGGGTAACTAATCCATATTATTAAAATATTTGGGACACCCTCAGTTTTTTTTGCTACAACATATAAGTTAAATTTAATGAAATACGCTTGAAAACTGTACAATAACTGTTACAAAGCAAAGTAAAGCATAAGATTGTGGAATAACCTTTTTTGTCAAAAAAATGAGCGTTGAAAACTAACTCTTATTGGCAACGGAAAAAATATGTTGTCTTCATAACATCGAAAATAAACTCTTATCGGCTGCGTTATAAAAGTTCGTGTTCCGAGGGATTTAGTCAACTCAGTATTAATATTAAGATAAGATATCAGATTCAAGTGAAATTCTGCAGGGGAAAATTTTCCAATAAAGAAGCACGCTTTGAAAAAGAGACTTATAAGGGGCGGTAGAGTGGGTTCCCCCTATTATAGAAATGAAAGTCGGAGGCTTATCATTTTTAAGTTATTCGTTGTTAAAGTTGCCAAAATTGTCGTTCTTAACCACACTTTTTCCTTTGTTGTTAAATTGAACGGAAATTCAGTGCTGCCACACAGTACGAAACAAAAATCGAAAACAGATTTATGAAAACAAGAACAAATAAACACTTCTGCATTGGCAGTCTTCGGCCGCGCTTAAAAAACATAACTCCGGTCAGTCCAACTCCGGCTACGCCATTTACAGTATTTTTTGCGATTGATATAAATATTCGGAAATTACAGAGTTCGATTTCGATGTTTAGAGTAAAAAAGAGTATTTAAATTTTGAGGGATCTGGCATCACCAGTAATGAAGTATGGCGGACATCTTTCAGTAGTAGTGTGTTTACGATTATTGGAGAATAACAACAGATTTAGAAAAAAAGAGTTAGAAGAATAAATTCTTACACATTTTATAAGAAATTACTTATATTTGAATTAAGTTGTATACGCATGAAAGGAAAATAAACGTTAATAGTGCAGTGCGTATACTAAAATTTTGTGAAGGAAATCAAGAAACTTTAGCAATAAACAACTTTAAAACTTTTAATATTTGCGCCCAAATTTTATAAATAACGGGCAGTGAGCACCTCTCCAATACCTCTGCGAATTTAATTAAAAAATCCCGCTTGGTTTGGCTAAAACATGCAATGCTGTTTCAGTACTCCGTTTTTTCTACACGAACCGGTATTTAGAGAACCAAATAACTCACTCACAAAAGTGTGAAAAAAATTTCCCAAGAATGGTCAGAGCATGCGAAAACCAAATTCCGCGCCAGTAGTCGCGAAAAACAGAAGAATAGAATGTAGCTTTGTGCGGGCTTCTTTTATATTCGTAGTTTATTCAGCTGGTAACTTGTAGTATTTTCAGAAACTTTTGTTGTATTTTCCATCGTTGTGATTGATGAATTCTGCGGTCGGTTGTGAATAAAAATCAGCTGATATACAATTGGCGGCTGCCGTAGCCGAGTGTGTAGCGTGTGCGCATTTCACTCGGTGCGTTCCGAGTTCAAATCCAGGCCGGGGCAAGTAATATCAAAAATTATAGAAAAGTTTTTTCTAATAGCGGCAAACCTCTGAGTGTATTTCTGCCATGAAAAAACTTCTCACAAAAAACATTTGCCGTTCGGAGTCGGCGTTAAACTGTAGGCCCCTCAATTTGTGTAACTGCACACCACAGATTGTAGGAGAAGTTCGGCCAAAATCGCTTAAGCGGTACAAATAATAAGTAATACAAATCGACCATTTGTCCATTTATGCTCGGAAAAAAAGTTTGGTTGTTTCAGCAGCGAGAAGGAAGACAATTGCGATGCAAAACGTTCCGATTTCTCTCTCTGTTTCCTAGTTTTCTTGCTCGAGAAAAGCTCTCTGGGCTGTTTCGTGTACCCGTGGGTTCGTGTAAAATAAACCTACTTACGGCAGGTTTCACTAGAAACAAAGCGAATTCATATAAGGTGGAGTTATAAGAACAACTAAAAAATTCCCATTTATTTTGTTTGTAAAAATTTACAAACATTTTGTTCTTGCTTTTAAAAGGCCCAAGGCCCACGGCGAATTCATATAAGGTGAAGTTACTATAGCAGCCGATGTTCACGTGTGAGCTTTCAAAAGTCATAAAAGCAAAAACAAAATGTATGTAAGTTTTGACAACCCTTACGCAAAAGCAAAAACAAAATGCATGGGAATGTACTTATAACACCACCTTATATGGATTCGCCTTGACTAGAAATTTCAACGAAATATTATTTCTTAATTTCCTGTAAAATGTCATATAAAATTCAAAAAATTAAAATAATTTTTCATTTAAATTGCTTTCGTGAAACTGACTATTAAACGAATACATCCTCTACACTTCGTTGCGTTAATTGACTTTTTTTGTGTCTTTTGGATCGGTTGTGGATTATAATTATTTGTGATTCGTAGACGCCACACTGACACCCAAGGAGAATCCTCGATAGTGTAGGCGAAATGGCATTCTAGGAACTCAAGAACTAGCCAGCTCAGGTTAGTAAAAATTTTGATGTCTAAAGCAATATTCAGTTTTTCAACCTAGATATCAAGAGTAGAGGTTTTATTACTATAAGAACCTCTCTTATTTGCTTACATTCCTCCTCCGACCTTTCACTTTTATTTATTTCACTTTATTATTTTCCTCAACTGACTTGATATCCACCTGTACGAAAATAACACACATTTGGTTAAAAGAAGCCCATCATATTCATGATCGAAATGTATACTAAGAATATATGAACGTTTTAGACCGCTACTACGCGTAAAAGAGAAAAAGTGAAAATTAAAAATTTTACTTCATTGAAAATGTGCTGGCTTGTCACAGATAACCTTTTTACAGTTGCCCAAAAATTGCCAGCACCCACTTTCTGATACCCGTATATGGGAGTAGATATTTTGCCTTAGTAAGTCAGAAATTCTTAGACAATGCGCCATAATTGCTAGTGTATCTACGTTTGTTTGCATATATTTACCGACTTATAGTACAAATGTATGTAGACAATAAATATAAGGAAAGTGCTAATACCAGTAGTGGCTGAATGTCAATGAATCTATTTAGAGAGCGCAATTTTGTTAATGTTTTGAATATCTTTTATTCGCGCCGGCTTCTTGGAGGAATTTTACGAAACCGATATTTATATTATTCTAGTTTTAAAATGGAAAATAAGCAACTAGTAATATATAGCATATTTTGATATCCAATAGCACTTGGAGTTATCGTTTGATTACTTTGTGAAGTAAATAATACCCAAAAAATGTTAAACAATTCTTAACCCATTGTGAACAAGATTTATAGAAGGGAAGGTTAGGACATTCGGTGACGCCATCGAACCCACATCGTCACACACACAATGGGCCGAATTTCAATATTTTAATTTTAAAAAATAATAATTATGTTCAAGTGTTTTTATTTTAAATCATTTTCCATTTCATATTGTTTAAGATATCTTATTTGGGAAAACATCCCGGTTTTCGAAAAAGGGTTAAGATTCTTCCAAGTGTTTTTTTGTTTCGTTCAGTTGAGCACAATACCGTATGCCAAACACAATAGATAATTTGTCGCAAATACGAAATATCAATCACACGAAAAAGCCGTTCAAATTAGATGGAAGGTGCGAGGTATGTGCCAAATTACAAGAATATAAAAATTACGGTAGTAGTAATAGGAAATAATGGGAATAATTGATGTATTTTTAAAACCTTACATAATTTATTTTATATACATGGTTTTGACGAGCTTATTACACACTCAATACTATATTAGGGCTTTTTCGTTTTTTTCATTGTTGGCAGTGACATTATGACATTTTTTTTAAAGAAAACATTTATCACAAACACTCATATAGATTTTGTACGCGCGTTTGTTCACAATCAAACACTGTACACTACATCCTCGTTTCGAATTTTTAAACATGATTTTTTAACAATTTTAATTGTTCACCATTTTTTAGAAGCATTTAATGGGATTTTCCTATGGTGTAATGAAATAAGGTGAAATCGCTTACATAACCTCACTTTTGCTGCATGCCGACTGCGGCTATGCATTTGAAAGTAGCAGAAAAAGGGGAAAACTAGTACAGTATTTATAAGTTTTTGGGTACTATTTCCAGTACTTTGAAGATTTGTACTACATTCCCACTGCACTGAAATCTGAGATTTCGACCTTGAAAACTAGAAATTTCTTTAAATGTTTCCACTGCAATTTCTTTAGATTTCAATGCCATTTGATAATTTAATTTTATTTTTCTTGGATCCACGAAGGTCGTCAATCGTGCGCTTCCATACATATACAACGGGTTCTTCAACTCCCGGTGTCCGAGTTCTCTTTTTCTAATGCTGCTGTTAATTTTTTTTTTTTTTTTTTTTTTGTTTATTCATTTTAAGTTTATTTGAGGGTTTTTGTTTATACAGAGAATATTGACGTTTTAAATGAGGCAATTTAAAGTGTTGCATATTTTACTATCTAAAGGTTTGTTCGTTTAAACCTGATTGAAATCCAAGTAAGCAAAATCATAAAAATTTAATGGGAAATGCTAATGGTGGCAATGCAGTGTTATTTAAATATTTACTACGGAAATGCATTCTGCATTTAAGTTGTTGTTATTCAGATCATTCCCACGTCCTCCTCATTACCTTCTTCACCGCTGGCAGTATGTGATTTAACTCGAGGCATATTGGATTTTGGATTTTGGAACCAAGAAGTTTCATTGTCAGCGTTACCTTAATTTTACCTTAATTTTACTTAATGTTACACAATCGTAATCTGTGTTTCCAACACGTCTTCGTCAATCAGGATTGTTGAAATCTATGCGGGAGTTATCGCTGTAACATAATTGTGATTTCCTTGTAAAACAATTGAAATTGATTCACTAGACTTTGGCGGAAATTTTCCCGTTTGTGGATAAATTTTGTAAACGAAAATTCGCAGAAAAATATAAAACTATCAGGACTATGATTTTCAATAAATTTGAAACGAAAAGTGAAAGAAAAACAAAAGACGAAACTGCCAAAATTAATATGTTTGCCCATTCCAAACATGATTCAATTATTAAAGGTTTGTTACATAGTGACAGCTAATTTCTACCTCTCCCGCACAAAAGGTTGCATTTGCGAAGGAAGTATAAAAGGGGAAGAATGTAATCCCTTTTTGTAAAAATTTTTTTAACAAGTACGCAAAATATGTAACTAGTTGTAGAACTTAAGTTGCATAAAATCCAAATATGTTTCGTAGTCTACGAAATATTTGATGCATTCTTCTGATTGGAAACTCTTTCGTCATACAAACATTGATTCTCATTAACAAATATCATTATTTTAAGTAAATAAAATAGAGTTTTCTAAATTTAGTGGTAAATATATCAAGTTTTTTAGTTCACAATTAAAAAAACATGTGATATAGTTCTTTGTTCTTATACAAGCCAAGCAACACAAATTAATTCATTGACCAAAACTCACACAAACTCCCCATGTCCCAATTGTTGAGACTTTTGTAATACGTTTGATTCACGTTTTGGTCGGTTCCGAAAAATTGCGACGTAAGTCGAAACGGCGTATATCGAGTTTTTCGTTTAGCCACATAATTACAAACACAAGGTTACTGATGGTTTCAAACAAAGTAAAGTGATTTTTTATTATATTACGTACAGAAAAATGTATGATACAAAAAGTATATAACCATAAATAACGATGTAATCACAGGATTAAAAAGAGTAGGGATACGATCACAACGAGCAATGGGCTTTGGAAAGAAATCCTATAAAAAAAGATTGGGAACTGCAAAGGTCTTGCACACGGGTGGAGATGCAGGGAAACGGTCACTCAGTATACCAATCACGATTTAGATGCCCAAATTACCTAATAAATTGCAAATAAAACCACATATATGCCTTATATATATAAATTATTTAAATTTTTTAAAATACTTACTCAAATTATCACAGTTTTCAGAAAAAATGTCAGCGAATTAAAGCTTTGTTTGTTTGTTTTTTTTTTTAATGTTACTACTATTTAAAAATAATTTGATAAGATTCATACATAAATTTTCAAAAAAGTAACACTGTTTTAGCTATAGGAGACGTCATGAGAAGAGAGAGGAGCAAAGCTGTTTTTGTATCAAACCTTTCATCATTGAATCATGATGTTTGCCTTAAGTTTCGAATTAAGTGAAATTGATTGTTCTTCAAAAATTACGTCCAGTAACAAAGTTGAAGGCTATAGAAATTTTTCGTTCAAATAAATAAAAAAATAAAAATGTATATATTTTTACAATCTAAAATATACTATTAGCGTGTAAAACGATTTTAAAACACTTGTGATACAAACTATTTTTCATATTTTGCAAGTATTTTACCAATTTACCAATTTATACCAAAAATAACCTTCATTTAAGGCATATGTTTAATTAAAAGAATTTGATTTTAAACGATATCGTCATAAATCATATGATTTCAAAGTTGTCGTAACCTTGCTCTCTATGAGCCGTGCATTTTGAATAAATTTTAAGAGTATTTTTTTCCATTTTGTCATCTTATATTTCGCAAATGCAACCTTTTGTGCGGGAAAGCCAAAATTTAGCTACTATTATTTACCAAACCTTTAGTGATTGGATCATTGCCATCAGCCATATAAATAATGAGAAATATTTTCATATTTAAAAAAGGAAAAGTGCGTTTTGTCTTTACATTCACATTTGGCCTTACGTATTTGATATTCCAGAAGTTTCAAGCAACAATAAAATAAATGGGATTTCTGTTGTTGGTCTACTGCTGTTTTATTATTTGTTTTAGAAGACTGTCCTTTGAAGGTTTAAGCTCCGAAATGAGAAATAGGTAAATGAAACTCTGAACAATCTCGCATCGTGCAAATGAAAAAAAAAAAAATAACTTCAATGCATGACTATAACCGTTGAAAAATAACTATCTATTTCGGTTACCTCCTAAGCTACAAATAAATAATATTTGTAGTAGTTTACATTCATTATGTGTTTGTTTAAGTTATTAATTAATTAGCATGTCTTATTTAAAATTTATTGCAATTATTTTCTGCTTCTATTTTCTATGCCTCTTAAACCAAGCCTTTGACTTGCAGCATTATGGCATTTGAGTAGACCCACTTACATTAGAAATTAATGAATCAATTAAATTGATTATAAATGCTTGCCAAAATACAATATTATGACTCATTTACCTTGCCAATAATTTACTGCATTTTTCACAAAGTTGCAAAACCAGCATTGCAGAAACTTTCCATTACGTAATGCCAAGTGTTATTTTATTTTTATTTGTTATTTTTTTACGACATAAATAAAATGAAAAACGGAAACTATCACTACTGTTGAAGTAATTAAGTAGGTTGAATTGAGTATTTTTGCACACAACGAGGCGGAACTAAACAGGAGATGATGGGGGGACGAAAACCGCCAGAATGGTTCAAATAGTTTCCAAAAAGTTTTAAAATTGTGATAACTTTTCAAATTTCAAGTAAAAAAAATCATAATGGAAGGAGGAATGGCGCATACATAAAAAATACGCGGAATGACCTTTGTTGTATTAATACTTATTTTAATATGTTACATATATCAAAAAACTGAATTATAAAAATTCTTTTTTGATCCTTATTTATTACTCAGATATTCATAGTTATTTTATTAGTTTTATTTTTTCCTTCGAAAATAAAAGCCATTTAAATTTTATTTCTTGGTTGGAAAATAATAATTATTTTTTTGTTTTGTTTTTTATTTAGAAAGTAAAGTTTATTTTTTTTTTTTTGGGTCTTAGTTTTTGCTTAGCAATAGGTACAATTTTTTTAGGTTTAATTTTTTTTTTTTTTGTAATTAAGTCGTTTAATATTAGTTTTAGAGCAGAAAATGAATTTTCTACTTTGGACTTTGGTAGCACGTACGCTAAGCAAAGGTTGTGATAATTCATATAAATATGGTTACATATATTTTTCTCCTCCCAATATTTCATTATATCCGCATTTAGGGCAATGTGCTTCATTTTGCTTATCGTTGAAAAATTAACCTATTTCCCAAGCAAAAAAAAAACTCAAAAAATTAACTTTTTTTCTGAGCAATAAATAAAACTAAAAAATTACTATTAAAAACTAGCATTTTTAATAAAACTTATAACTTTTAAACTAATGCAGATAATTTTGTGAACAGTTTTTACATTTGAAGTGCGGTCAGTGATTTACTTTAATTGAAACAAAAATGCAGGGTAATCTAAAACTATGCATTTTACTTTTGAGATTACTAGGCCATTGTAAGTATTTCCCTGCTCAAGCGCTAAAAAGAAAATGTCAAATTTAAAAATTTCGGTTTTATAATTTTTCTTGAAACGCAATTCTTCTTGAAACCAAATGTGTCATAACGACAGACTTCCATTGATTGATCGTTTTTGACGCTTTGTAAGGGAAGGTATTTTTGCATTACGAAAATTGTCTGGAAAATAATCTTAACTTATTAGGCTCATACATAATGCGTAGAACAACTCAAACACACGCTAACAGATATATGCAACAACTGCAACGTATGCTACACCTGAGCCCATATTTATTTTCTTGCACTGAAGTGTAGCAAAGTAATTGCCCCCAGTGTCAGATTTCTTTTATTATAGTTTTGCTGATATTTTGTTGGAGAAGGTAGTAACTTTTATATATTTTCATTTATTTTTTATTTATTATACAGTAGAACAAAATTTTTTGCAACAGAGAAACCTGGGTATTTTTCTAGAACATGTTGGCTGAACAAACTTAAAGTCCAGCATGTCTGAGTTTTACTTTTATTTTCACTTAAAGGTTAAGGGGGTTCCAATGGGTATTTTTGTCGCCAATTATATAAAAAATTGAAGAGCTACAGCTTTCGTGACTAAGCAAATTGTGCTCCTTATTAAAAAATTAGCATTTCATACCTACAATTTGTTCCATCACCGCCCTTCCTTCTTCCATGAGAAATATAGCGAACGTGACGATTCTGCAGTGGGATGTTCTAGTACTCTTGCATATTTTGGTATAGGATTTTTGCATTTCGTGTAATCGTGCAATCTTGTAAGACTTAGATAATCCCTTTAATGGTTTTCCTATTTTCGTCTACCATAAGCTTCATCATCATTTCAATAAAAAATAATTATTCCAACGGAAATTGAAAAAATTGTTCTGAGCTATTATTGCGAAAAATTTTGCATAATTTGCAAATTTCGCAATGATTCGCAATCAAAAGCCATTTGAAAATATAGGGTAATTTTTCATACGAACGCCACAAAATTATCCTGGAAAGGCCTCACGCGTTCTTGCTTTGTCTCAAAATATTTTTCAGTAGACCAGTGTTTTTATTAAACTTTGAATTAAAATGTAAGTTAAATTAAAATGCACCTCCTTTCTTCCCAGTAGATAAAAATATATTTCAACCAACCTCCCTCTAACAAACATTTGAATTCGGCCATGGACATATTGATACAAATATATAAGGTTTTTCGCACATAATTGAATTTTATTTATGGTACAACATTTTGGCACAACAATCAATACTTCATCACACCTTTTGAAAGTGACTCGCCCACAAAGCGAAACTGCGTATATTTCTGCGCAATTTTAAATGGAGCAAATTTATGTGTTAATGTTGTTTTAAAATATTTAAAAAAAAAAACGTTTGCTTTTTTATTGCAAAACAACCAACACGGCATTGCAGCGAAGGTCACTCGGGAGGTATTTCTTTCTCTGTACTGTTGTTTTAAATTTCCACATACTACTCGTACAGCCAACACCTTTATGTTGTCATATTCATATTCAGAAATGCTATGCAGTTTCACGTAGGTTTGTTTCACTATTGTCGTGTTTTTTGTGTTTATTTTTTTTGATAATTGCTCCAAAACTATTTGAAAAAATTATGAGCATTAACAAGAGCTTTTTAAAATAAAATATATATATGTATGTATGTAAATAAGTAGATTGGATATACATATGTATAGGGTATTTCAATCAGAGTTGTCATTTTAAAATTAAAAATAAGTAAGCAATAATATTTGGAAAACTGTTAATTTTTTACTTTAATACAAAATACAAACTTTGAGGTTAATAATAAAAAAGAATTAGGATATTCACACTGGCCAGGCTAATGGGTTATCTGAATATCCATTTTTAATTTTTTCAGTATACAAAACCAATCATCAATTTTTTTACCGTTTCCAACAACGAAGTGAACTACTGAAAGTGAAAAAAAGTTAATATTCTTCTTTAAGTCGTTTTTTCAGTTCATTTTGTTATTTTGAACCGACAAATTTAAAACCATATAACCACATTCCTCGACAACCACGTCGCACAGTGTACGACTTTTTAAATAAGAACTATAAAAATTTACATTTATTTTTGTTTTTTTTTTATTAATTGGCTAAGCAAGAGTGGTAAATTATACAAGAAAAATAATTAAAGCATTAGAGTGCAAGAAAGTAAAGCAGTCTTTAATGACTAACTATTTAATATTCTCTCTTATTTAAATTATGTGTATTTTCGTGCTTCAAACAAAGGTAAAAAAGGTACAGATGAAAAAACTGAGTTTCTAATAAACTCCCCTTTTTAGGAATTAGGAAAGAAAATTCTGTCATTTTTGCACATTATTATTATAAGTTATTGCTTCTGATATTGCAAAATTGCAAAAAACCCCATTAGTAAATATTTAATATGAGGTGGATGAAATAGATTCGGAAAAAAAATGTTCACATAAAATCAATGATTTATATTTTAATTTATCTTATCTTCTTAGCCAAGTTTCTTTTCCAGCATTACACGTACAATTATTATTCAAGCATTCAGAGGTCTTTAAATTTCACTTGACTATGGAAGGCAGGATAGTCGGAATTTTTGGCGTCAATCTTCCTTTTATGTTTATGAAGGTCGTTTATGCAAAATATCATCATATTAGATTTATCGTTTTTAAAGTTATAATTTTTGTCGTCTTAAATTCAAAAATCGTTCTCTGTGTGTTAGCGTGAATACCCCAAATAACTTCCAAATAGTTATTATAACCTTTTCACTGTCGGTTATTCTTTCGATGAAATTTGCCATCGCATTTGCTCATAATTTCCGCTATACTTCAAGAATAAGAACTCTGATGTTGTATTCGGACCTTTGGCCCAGAAAAACAAGTCTAATGGTATTAAATCGACCGTCAGGGGGGCGAATCGAAATCTCTATTTTGAAAAGTGTCACCACCTGAAATACAAAAAGGGGGATTTGTAATTCGATGAAATGCATCATAATCAATTAAAAAGAAAATTCTGGATCCTTATTAGTTACTGTTAGTGTTTCAGATGACGATATAATATATTTCAGGCCCAAAAGAGCTGCATTCAACATAGTCCGATAACGCACACTCAAATGATCACATTAGCTTAATTAAAAAATTTAGCCCAAACAATGCCCGAAACTATTTCTCTTGGGTTTTGAGAGTCCCTAATATGGGTATTATGCATTTATATGTATATCCCGAGAGATAAAACTTAGCTCATTGCTGGGAATAATTTGCTATCTCCAAAAATTACGCTTTCATTCAAGTATTTTGTCCTAATTTCTATTTTTCAATTGTCAATTTGCTATATTGATAGTTGAACAATTACGCGATAGCGGTTAGCGGATCGACATTTTTGGTTGCTACCGAAAATTTACCGAGCACATGTGTTTCCATCGCCACTAAGGGTCACAGCGAAATCGGAGCGGATTCATTTCGCTATAACTTAAGGCCGACCAGTAAAACCTAACATTTACTACACATATTTTTTCGGCGCAAAAAACCAAAAAGAAGAAAATAAGAATAATGAAATTAAGCATGCCATATTTTGAATTTAATTCTGAGGTTAGTCATGGAAATTGAGAATTTCCCGATTCTTTCTAACTGTAAGCAAACCAATGCCTTTGCTGTTTTGCAAGCGGCTATATTTGTATAACAAGTTAGATCGTCTTCGCCTTCGCAAGAGAGCATTTTTGCTAAATGATTTATACAATTTTCATATTTTATTTCGTGAATTGAGTTTTTTTTAATTTTTCCTACAAATTACATACCGAAAAAATGCAGAGAATTGTGCAAGACGCTGTCGTTTCACTAATCCAAAAATACCGAGGAAAACATAACGATTCAATGTCATACTGTGTAAAGTGAAAAGGCTTTCAAAAGAAACCTCTTATTGAAAGACCCTTTACAAATGAAGTTGAGAAATGCTTTAACTATTCAAAATCTGAGTTTCAATGGGTAATTGTTATATTTTGCTAATTATCTACCTAAGCGTGTGGCCATTACCAGTGGGAATTTTACTTAATTTATTATTTTCCACTTCTTTTCGCTTAACCTACAGACAATCCCATTACTAATTGACTCTTGTTGTCACTTTGGTTTTGACGACGTTATTTAATTTTGGTCAATACTTTGGTGGCGTTGAAGTTTTCCGCGACTTTCACTCTCATTCACCCCGATAAAATGACACTTTTATGCCACAAACCAAAAACAAAAGAAAAAAATCAACTTGCATAAACAACGGACAGTTTTTGTCTACTTGCAAATAAAATATACAAATGACCAGAATAACAACCTGTAACAATTAATGATGCGTTCAAATGTTAAGTGTTCGACTCACGTAATACATACACACATAGTGAATATTTATCGTGATACATTGTAGTCCGTGGATAAGCTGAGTTAGGCTGAAAACCTGTTGGAAAACAATGATATTATTCAAGATTAAAGTATCAAAATAACGCACATTTTAATTCAACGTAATGCGAATTCATCAACAAATGTTGAATTGTCTGTACTGCTTTAGTTTAAACCATAAAATTTAGTATATTTTAAGGCTTGTTAAAATTTTGATGGCCTCAAATGAAAAGTTTAGGAACTCAGCCTTATATTCATGGGGTTTTCTTTTCAAGGTATAAGTAATACAAAACCTATGACATGCCACAATCAATTAATTATATAAAAAACCACTTGTGTTTATCACGGGGGGTTTTCAGAGATGGGCAAAATGAAAAATATCTGTGAAACAAAAGATTTTCATGGGAAAAACTTATGTATATGGTAAAAGTTTTTGTCAGCAACCGGCAGAATCAAAAAATTACAGAAATTACCATCAACTCTCTTTTTATGTGACACAAAAATTTCATATGTAGTTGAATCGATTAACAATCGCCCATTAGTGAAATCATATAGTATATAATCTCCGCTGGAGTATGTGACATCAAAAAGTCGTAGAACCCCTTATTTCTAATAGCGGTCGCCTCTCGATAGGTAATGGCAAACCACCCAGTGAGTTTCTGCCATGAAAAGACATCTGACAAACATCATTAGCTGTTAGGAATCGATGTAAAACTGTAAGACTCTAAAACTGTGGTGCAAGATCATGACACACACCACAAATTGTAGAAGAATAATTTTTTATTATAAAGCGATGCGATTACAGAAACCAAGGAAGCCAGCCAACCAAGGCGAGTAGTGAAGAGAGTTGAGACCTTGTCACTTCCGATCTTTACACACCATCTACGCGTCCAGCATTTTATCAGCTTGGCATCATGAATGTTCAGATAAATCGCGGTCTTAACCAGAAACACGTGTGGGAGAGGAAACAAGAAATATTTATTAAACAAGGTGCTCCGCAGGATGGTTTCCTCTCTATTATTTAATAACAACATACCAAGACTTCCTTCCGCACCAAAAGGAGTGCAAATGTTAAATTTGATCTCTGTCTCAGCAACTACATTCGTCAATGAGGTACAGAGCCGCAGCAAGGTTCTTAAGCTTCCAGTTAGATGAAACAAACAAGGAAATTGGTCGAGCAGTCCTAAATTATGTTATGCCTGTGTAGATCTGTCGAAACTCCGAACTTTGAACCGCCTCGAGATGCCTTCTAATGCCCTCAGAATATCGTCTCCCTAGCGAGAACAAATTCTCCTCGACAAAAAGAATAACATTAAGGACGAAGATTGGTTAACCAGAACAAGCGACCCGATTTATTTTGTATCCCTCATTGAATAGGACCAAACGTAGAGTGACCGGAAGGCTGCGCAAACTGTTAGAAACAAGCGCAGCCCTACAGCAATGAGGGGGCATACAAGACGATTGATCAGTCGGTTGTAAAGTATGCTGCACCAATTTGGAAACCGGGGACCAGTAGCATACAGTGGATGAAGTTACGGACTTGTCAGAAGGCACTCCGGACTTTGACGGGATGTTTCCTTATGTCGCATGAGGCTTGTATGTTTCCTGTCAAGGAGCATAATATCTTGCTCAGCAAGCAGTTCTTTATTTGATGCCACCGAACGGAGCACTCAAATAGGAACTTGCATTGGCCGAACATCCCAAGCCCTCATTAGTCATCTACGCGAACTTACGAACGAGATCTAAACGTACACCAGTCAACCACTGGATCCGACTCAACCAACACTCCTTTCACTATGGTTCAACCCTGTCGAAACAACTTGCCTCCTGGGCCTTCCCCTAGATGAGTTTGAAGATAACGACCATGGGATAGCTGATCTAGCCGGGTGTAGCTAGCCGCTAAAACAACACCAACAACGGATTATAGACGTTCCTTCGACAGTCGGTGTTACGATAATGGAATAACTGTCGTGGAAACGTCATCCAAAGACAATTAACACCTTCATCAGCTTTCGGCACATTAACTTCGTTATCGGAGTTCTATCACAACATTTTGCAGACGAAGAGCTCGTGTTGCCTCGAAATTTCCGTATGACCCGTATGACGCTGTAGTTCCGGATAATGTAGCAGGATAATCTTATTCCTGTCAAGAATTGGCCAAACAAACACACACATGCCCAATTTGCAAAAAATTCGCCCAAAAAGCAACCTTTGTGGAGGGACTCAACTCTCTAGCAACCCATAATCACATTCACTCCTTTGAATTCCGGGACATAAAGGTATCGAAGGTTGGTGGCAGACTTTCGCAAAGATCATTCAAACTGCGAAACCATCTGCACAAGCTGATCGAGAGCTGTTTGACTGTGACGCTATAACGAGAAGACGAGCGAGGTACCTAGACTCACCGAAGGAGAGGAGAAGGAACTCTTACGTTCGATGCCAACCACCATCTTAGGCTTCCTAAAGGCAAGGTAATGAAAAAAGCAGAGGACAAAATGCTTTTTAAAGATTGAAATGCAAATTCCTATATCAACATATGTACATCTGTATTGGTCCAAACCTATCGAAACAAAACGTCTCCTATGTTTCTCGTTAGATTGCATATTCTGGTTTTCTAACTACCTTTTATAAACGTTTTCTTCTGTATTTGAGGTTGGAAAGAAAATATAATTAACGTTTTAAAAACTATTTGTTTTTAGTACTAAAGATAGCCTTTTTCACACAAAAAATATATATCTTCAAATATAGCTTCACATACTAGTTTTAATTTTATTTTCATTTTGTTAAGTATGTAATTAAATAAATAAAATGCATTAGTTTTAGCTGTTTAAAACAGATAAAAAATCAGAAAAATATTCCAACTAAGAAATGATTTATAATAAATTATATTTATTTAAACGTACATATGTATGTATGTATATCGCCTATGTGCAAGCAGCAAAAAGTATTAACACTACATTTCGGGTAGCCATGAACATCCGATTATATTCCAAACTCAGATCCAGCAAATCAGTCGGGCATTGATCACATTAGCAATGGGGAAGGAAACCTTATCAGCGTGCTTGATTGAATGGATTCTCCGGTGATTTGTTCCATTCTTTCATAAGTATTTGCTTCCATTGCGACATGCGTTGCGAGGGATTCTCAGCTTTGATACGTGGCAGATTAGCTCTTTCGAAGGCCCTGTAAGCCGCACGCATTCGTTTCTCAGGATGCTTGTCTTCATCGTCATCTTTTACGCTGTTTTGAAAAAGGAAAATTTAAACAACTATAGAAAGAAAACTATTATTTATATGTCACCTTAAAGCAGCCAAGGCTTGATCGACATTAGTTGCTATCTCCACATCTGCCAAAGAGCGATTCAAATTTTCTTCAATAATCGGTTCCGGCAGCACCACACGTACTCCCGCCTGAGGTTTAGCTGCATTTATTGCATCGATAGCACGTTGTTTCTTTTCCATCTCTTCCAATATTTGTTGACGATGAATTTTCGCTAATGGTTGCTTCCCTTGCGTTCTAATTGATGACATCTCTTGATCTAGCAGCTCCTGTTATAAACAAAGGTTTCAATGAACCATAAAATTATAAATATTTTATGGCACAAACTTTTGCTTCCGCCTTTCGTCGTAAAGCCTCTATGCGCTTCCTTTCCTCCTCTTCCCGACGCTGTTGTTTTTTGGCTAAACTTTTATCATTGTCCTGCCAGAGACGATCCTCAGCCTCCTTTGCTGCCCGTTCATTTTTGACCTGTTTCTCTGCCTGCTTCCGTTCACGCGCCTCCACCGCCTTCGAATTTGTTCCCATTTTCTTTGGCATCTTTGCTTGCTAAATTTTTTTATTGAAAGTAATTTTTACTTGTTTTTGGAGAACCTAATTTAATTCGTCGCATAGCAATTTGCGAAATCTAACAAAATTTTGACATTTCCCAAATTCAATATACACAGGGTTGATTTGCACTGGAAGAAAATTAAACAACAAAAAGGCGTTAACCAACACTGCTTTGAGCGAACAGCTGATCAGCCGAACGTCACTGGAAAAGAGAAACGAAGGAAACCATTCATTGAAAATAAAAATAAATCGCTCTGCGACTATAAACAAAATATTTACCAAATGGACGTGTTGAAAGCTGAAATCGCTAGAAAGCGGAAACTCCTAGAGGATAAACAACTTGTCGATGACAAGAAAAGATATTTCAAACGCGGTGAACTTATTGCCAAAAATACAGAGGAAATTCTACAAAAGGTTGGCTACAAAAAACAGGAAAGCCGTGAGGAGGACCAAGCACCAGAAGGACATTACAGCTATGATTCGGAAGGACAAAACGTACTCCCTCGTTCCGAAGTCATACGCCGTTTACGCGAACGCGGTGAGCCTATTCTCATATTTAGTGAAACGGAAGCAGATGCCTTCCATCGTTTGCGTCAGTGTGAAATCTCACAGCCTGAGTCGAATCGTGGCTTCCGCAATGATTTCCAAGAAGCCTTGGAACAAGTAGATCAAGCCTATTTGCAGGAAATGTTTGCCAACACACCAACTGCTAAAGAAGAGCAAAAATCCGATTTGGCAGAATTGGATGAAACAGTGTCGTGGGAGAGCATAAAAGCGAGTGCAGTAAAGATGGGTCGTGGCAATAAAGAATACGACATGGATGTAATCATAACTTTGTTAACATTTTTACTGAAAATGTGGAACGACCAAATCGCAACGTATTCGGTACAGGAAAAGATGTCTACCAAGACAAAGATGGCCCGTGTGATTTTCACTCAGACACGCGAGTATGTGAAACCTTTATTCCGCAAACTTAAACATCACACCTTGCCAGAAGACATTTTGGATAGCTTACGCGACATTTGTAAACGTTTACTCAATCGCGATTATATTACAGCCAGTGATGCTTACCTAGAGATGGCTATCGGCAATGCGCCCTGGCCCATTGGTGTCACTATGGTTGGCATTCACGCACGTACCGGTCGTGAAAAGATTTTTTCAAAAAACGTTGCACATGTAATGAACGACGAAACTCAAAGAAAGTACATACAGGGTCTAAAACGATTGATGACCAAATGCCAGGAGTACTTCCCAACCGATCCCTCGAAATGTGTGGAGTACGTAAGCAAAAAGGACCGCATTTAATCCCTGTGTTCACAAAGCGTTTTATTTAATTAGCTAATAAGTATTAGTTGTAGTTAATGAATAATCGTCATTTCTAAATAAAGGTTTAAATGTTCGAGATTGTTCGACTATAAAACTGTCACAAATGCTTTATTATATGGAAGGGTGTGAGCACAGCTCACGTTTATTTTTTGCCAAGTTCAGCAGCGCGTTGACTTGATTTTTCCACAGCATTGATGAGTGTTGCTCTAAAAATAAATATGTACAATTAAATTTTATATTTTCTAGCAGTCTTGAAAGAGTTACCGCAAATTGCCTTTTTCCAATTCATGTACACCGACGATGGTCGCTCCGCCAGGTGAGCAAACCTAAAAGCAGAAACCCATACTTATTAAGCATACACTTGAAAAACACAATCAAATTCAAATTAGATACCTCATCTCGCAAAACCGCTGGATGTTTGCCAGTCAGCATTACCATTTTAGCAGAACCTAGCAGCATTTGTGCAGCGAATTGCAATGCCATTTGTCTAGGCACACCCTGCTTTACGCCGCCATCAGCCAGTGCTTCGATTATAGTATACACAAAAGCTGGTCCGCAACCAGCTACGCCCGTAACTGAATCGATCATAGCTTCTGGCACTTGCTGTGCAATGCCCAGAGAATTGAGCATTAGGTGCAGCTTCTCCAAATCCTGTTGCTTTACATAGGAGCCAGGAGTATACACAGTGATGCCCTCACCAATTTGCATGGGTGTGTTAGGCATGGTGCGTATCATTTTTAAGCCATTCACAAAAGAGAATTTCTAACAACAAAAAAAAACAACATTTGCATAAAGCCATAATCGATTGCATTATTAGCTTACCTCCTCAAGCGTCTTGAGATTAACCCCAGCCAGCACCGAGACAAACAGCTTGTCTTTGTCCTTTAAATTGGGTGAGTGTAGACTTTGCAATTGTGCCGCCATTGGAGTTAGAATATGTGGTTTCACACATATGAATATAATGTCCGCCTTGTCCAACACTTCATAGTTGTCGTCTGTGGTTGCAATGCCTATTTCTCGCCAACGTGCAAGATTCTCGATGTTTGGACCAGACACGATCACCTGTGAGGTTTTCACAAACTCCCTGCTAATAAGACCGGAACCGATAGCGAACGCCATATTGCCACCTCCAATGAAACCTATCTTTTCGTCTAATTTCGCCATTTTGGTGCTGTTAATTTAATTTGTGTGCTGAGAGGCCTGAGAACGGGAAGAAGACTACATGTTTAATAATGGTAATAAATATTTCCAAGATGGATCTATAGAATTTGCCTTGAATATTTCAATAATTTCTTTATATCAGGTGCTAATTAGCGAATTTGCTTTACTCTACACATTCGCATTTGGCGTCGTGTATGTAACTTGCACCTACTTTGTTTTTATTTCCAATTGTATTACTACTTAGCACATTTGTTTGATTTATATCTTGTTACCTATTGTGTCTCTTATCACCTTTTTATCACAGAGTTCCGTGCAAGTAGTTTTTATTCGTCTTCCGCTGCCGGCTTAATTCATTCCGTTACGTAACTATAGCTCAATGCTGCCAGATGACCAAACATCAAAGTATGTTGAAATTTAATCAATTAAACTATAAAATAAACTGGCGTAGAAGAAGTTTCAAGTAAATATGCGAGTAAATAAATTGTATATAGATTTTTATACATAGATATTTATAAAAAGTGTTCTTTTATGTTAAAGCTACCACTTCTTTTGAGTGCCTATATGTTCAGCGCCATCTACCCTCGAATAGCGTACATTATTTCTGAGCGATGAATGGAGAAGTTATACAGTTAAGACTCGAATAGCACAGTACTTGAAGGGCATGAAATCACGCACATTAGGGATATTCGTTTAAAAAGATAAACTGGCGATAGTTTTCACGAGGGCATATGTGTAAAGTTTATTAATAAGCTGTTTGATGCTGATCCAAATATTGGGCAGTTTTTTAAGAAGTGAAGTTCTTACTTCGTAATAAATGAAGTTTACCAGAAGGAGACGTTCCCACGACAAACGGTTCTACGATATATATCCTGCAAAGGACTGTCACTACAGCAGCATTCCCCAAAACTTTATGGGGAATGTTTTATCCTGATACAAAAACAACAAGAAAAACTAGAAGGCGAGTCAAAAGCAATGCGCAAACGAGTTATTATACAAAATTTGAAGGGTTGTTTACGAGGAGCTAAACTTGCGCAGTATTTACGACATAAAGATCCTTAGGCCCACTTGCGGGAAATTCTTTGAATTTTATGAATTAATTGAAATTTGAAATCAAAACAAGTTTTGCAGATTCTAGAACAACGACGAAATACTTAGTATGCTCGATCTCTAATCTCGTGGAAGTGATCGCTTCGCTTTGCCAAAGCTCTGTTAAAATAGTTGAAGAAAATATATTCGATGGCATCCTCATTATTGTCAAAAAAAATGAAGCGATTCGTTTTAAATTTTTTCGTTGATTTCAAAAAAATTTGTTTGACAAATTTATTTATTGTTTATTTATGACAAAATGTCACAAACTTAAAAATTTAACCCTGAACCCTAGCTAGGCTAAATATTTATGTTTTCAACTCTGAGTTGTTGCTGCGCAAACAAATTTATCAATTTAACCGGTGAACTCTGTGTTAAATAGATAACCCGCTTTCCCGCAAGTGGGCCTTAAGCGATATTGATGTTAAATATTAGCCACAATTCAATTGCAGTAAGATTTGCAAAGGTTTAGTCAGACGCTACTGTTTTTTTTTTGACAAGTTAATGAAAACTGTAAAATTATCATTTGTTTATTGTTTGCAAAAAAAAAAATCAAAAAAAAAAAAAAAAATTGGTTAGCTAAAATTTATTTCGTATATTATGCAGAAAACTTGTATGGGCATGCTGATAGAATTACCAATACACTCTAATTCTTAATATCAGTACTGACTGGCAGATTAAGTGCTGAGAAAATTTGTTCAAGCCTGACGGTAAGATGTACTATCAATTCACTGTTATTGGAGGGAATCGCTGCAAAAATCGGTGCGGTTTAGTTCAGTGATTCGAACTACTTAGGGCCAGCTAGTGATGTATAAAAATCGGCAAGAGGATAACAAAGGTACGCAACTAACTTTGGAAATAGCGTTATCAGCGAAGAAAGCGCCGAAATTACACTTTGAGGTTATATTTTTGTGCAGTTAAAAACTAGGTACTTTATTTTTTTTAAATAATTTTTGTTTAAATATTGTGAAAAATCAACGTTTTTCACAAAAAATTTGTGAAAAAGATATATTTACGTTCTTGATCTGATCTTGCCACGCGTCGAACGAGGTAAGTTCATTACAAAAATTTGCCCTTTTTGCATTAAATAAACTGATATTTTTTCTAGTGGGGCAGAACGGTGCATGAGAAACTTTGTAAGCAATAAATTTAGGTCCTGCTTGGAGGATAACACGCTCAATGTTTTATATTTTCTACGATCACACTTTAATCAATAAAAACAATAACAAAAAATAACTAGTAGCTAGTATATTTTAACACAAGTATTATATTTATATTTCGCTTTTCTTCGGGTAACTGGCAAATGATTTCAGGGTAAGTTTCAATTTTTTTATTAAACATATTAAAATTATTTTATATCGATCTCAAACAGCGATCTCAAATATTAAAAAAAAAACAGCAACAACAGCAAAAAAAGAATTGTGTGCTTGTGGTTGCACTTTATTGAAATATATTGACAACTTAAGTTTGTAAAATTTTATTTGTTTTTTATTTATAAAAATTGCTTTATTGTCTAAAAAAATATGTTAACTACAAAAGATAATATTTTTTAATGTTTCGCTTTAAAATTCCACAATAGGCTGCCCAGCCTATCACATTGTTCTACTTTTTACATTTTTTAACAATGAATTTTAAAGTTGAGACAACCTTGGGATCTCGGGACTACATAATAACGACAATTCCGGCAACATCTACATCAGTGCTGTCCAGAATGAAAAATGTGAATGTATGAGTGACAACGAGAGAATGGGAGCAGCCCAGTAGGAAATTTAAACCAAAATAAAAGCATATTGGATTAGAGTAGAAATAAAAAACTCAAGTGTGTTATATGTTAAGCCTACACATTGTTAAATAAGGGCGGTATTTTACAGATTATGTATTTGGTAAAATTCTTGTACCAGCGATATTAATTATTTGATGCAAATTAATTTTTATAAGTGTGTGGACTGATGGGAAAACATTATGACTGGTAATATAAATGCTTTGTAGGTCAACTGAACAATTCAATTTTTTAGGCACATTGCGTCAATATGAATACTTTCGTGGCAGCTTCTTAATAAAAGTACATTCAATAAATGACTTGATGTTAAACTGTGGCGCTGCTTGGAGCAAATGAACTCTAAGTCCGAAAAAATTTTCTCACAAAAATATGTTGTGGGAAAAAGTGAAAGGCACTGATAAGATATTCTTTTCAATATTGGATATGATGATTCTTCTAAATTTTTCCAGAATTCAATATTATCTCCGTGTGGTGGAACGTTTTCGCTTTGCAAGATGATTAGCTCGGACTGAATTGCAAGTTCATACTTACTTATATCGCATTTGAAGGGGTTTTCAAAGATGTCAAGAAATGGTTGAAAAGAAACAAAATCCTGAAATCTGTCTTCAAAATTTATAAGCAATTGTTCGAGAAGTGCAATATGATCACTCGGCTTAGCACCCTCATGTTTCGTAATAATAACCGAAGTTTTCGGAAAATGAGTATAATCGCCAGATTGAAGTTCCCTTAAAAGCAAAAATAGCTCTGTTTGGAATTGATGCACATTTTTCATTGTTTCTTTTCCTTGAAGCTTTAAATTGAGTTTGTTCAAAAAAAAGGAGACATCAGCCAAAAATGCTAAATCCAAAATAAAATTGTCATCTTTTAAAGATCGAACTAGGGTGTCTTCATTACAATTGATTTCAAGAAATTGTAAAACTTCTTCCCTCAACTCAAATAACCTGTTGAGACAATCACCACGACTTAGCCAACGAATGTCTGTATGCATTTTTAGGTCAATATGCCGAGCAGAAGTTGTTTTTAAAAAATTTACAAACTTTCTGTGGGTGAGGGAATGGTGCCCTCCCCGTATTTCATTGATAATCTGTTCTGCACGTTTCATGACAGGATGACCGCTCAAAAATTTTGAAGCGAGTGCAACTTGATGAATAATGCAATGAAAATGTCTCCCAGAAATTCCATTTTTATTCAATTGGCCAATGAAGCCTTCATTCTTGCCGGTCATAACGTTTGCACCATCCGTGCATACTCCTGCAAATTTGTTTGTATCGAAAACTGAAAAAACTTTTTCGTTTACTACGTCGAACAAGATCTTTCCTGTCACATTCCCACAGAATGTTTCAAGAGAATACATTGTTTCAGTTATTTCATAATTTACATTAACTGTCCGAACACATATCGCCAGTTGACATAAATCATTAATATCGGTGGTTTCGTCCAAGCACAGAGAAAACAATTGGCAATCATTAATTTTTTCCTTTACTGCAGATTGAATGTGTATTCCTAGTTCATCAATCCGTCGGGCTACTGTTTGGCGGGACAAGGGTATATTTTTAACTAGTTCTGTATCAAGATTCAGTTTTTTTTAAATTTTCAGACAAATGTTTTTAACAAAAACTCCATCTACAAAAGGCCGGCCTTGTTTAGCAATGTCTAAGCTGATCACGGAAGATAGCTCAGCTTTCAGTTTCAGTTTTCGATTTGATTGCTTAACAACTTCCTCATTTTCTACTTTAGCCAACCACCCTTTGAATTTTTTCAAAAAGACTAACTTTTTTGCTTCATATAATCCCTGGCTAGCTTTTTTGTCTAAAACTTGTATATTTTTGTGGGAGGAATCGAAATGCCTTCTGATATTAGATATTTTGCCTCCTTTGAACGACTTGTAACATAAAAGGCATTGCAAGTCGCCAAAGGCATTTTCTAGCATAAAGAAGTTCTTACAGGGCATTGTATTGCATACACGATTGCATACACTAAGCGTCGCGGACAAGCTTGGTGTTTATTCGTTGCTGGTTCGCTAACGACTGAACGATGGAGAGTAAGCTCAATTGAGCTACGGGATGGACAGCACTGATCTACATACATCGTGGCTAAAAAATTGTAAACTATGTAATTCAAATATGACGAATTCTATAAATATGTATCTATACTTCTATATTTTATTATATAAAATTTTATTACAATATATGGAGAATGTTTCTAACGATTTGTATTTACTATATATCAACTTACTGAAACGATTTTAATAATAAGTTTTTTTTTTAATAGAACATTTTCGCAAAGCAATAGAGTGGCATACTTCTTTTGAAGAATTTGTACATTGGGGAATGACCATCCAAAAAGATCGGTACTGTTTTACCAACGGCATTAAAAAAGTCCTTATATTTATATAATCGATGTATAGTTAAAATTTTTATTGGACAAGTACGGCCCTCAGCTGCCTCGAGCAAAATCAAAAATTTTACTTGTTTTGTTTTATCGGCAAGGTGATGTTGTTTTTAGCATAAACTATAATTTAATTTGTTTATGTATGGTGTAGTTTTAGTCAGTTTTTTAACATTGTGATATATAAATGAATTTGCATGTACTATACATATCCGGGTATGTATGTAGATGGCAATAAAAAGGTTATTGGTATATTAAGAGAATAATTGCACTTCAATAATTAATAAAGGAATTTCTAATTATAAATATTCTTTCATTTAATCAACTCTCACTATTATCTATTCTCAAAATATATTCACGCTTGCGCTTTTACTTTGACAATATATTTACAAAATTTGCAAATCAATAGAAAGCATCGGCACGTGATAACTTTTCGTTGAAACCGACTTAAATGGCCTTTGGTTGACAACATTTACAAACAAATGCTGTGAATAAATTCAAAGCAATCTGTAAACTGCATCAACTTGGAAATATTTAGTTTAAGAAACAGCTGTCACAAATAGCTAAAGCATTTACCGACACACAAACATGCAGATGTGTACGAATTGAAAAAAAAGTATACACGAAACGTTTCATTCTCCACAATAGCATAAGTTATAAAACGAGGGTCGGCTGATAAGCTCGCAACTTGGGTACTTAGCGCTGTCTTATTATCGCGTTACTGATAACACTAATTCTCGCAATTTGTGAAATAATAAAAAAAAGTACTCAGCTATTTTAAGAGATCCCTGCTCGGGTTGCCCAGTGACTTTAGTGGCCTAAGAAAATTACCAAAATGTCGAAAAATTAATACTGGCCGATGGAAGAGTTAATTTGTGATGGACAACAGAGGAGAACTACAAATTAGCAAAGATTTTATATGAATACTAGCAAGACAAATTCACATGAATTTTATTTTTGCTTCTACGGCTTGAGCTGTCAAAGTTCATACGTATTTTATTTGTGCTTTCATTGCTTCGGCCATTAAAGCCGTAAAAGCAAAAACACAATACATGCAATTTGACATTTCTAGTCGTGAGACGAAAACGCTCAGTTGTTCATTCATCTTGATTTCACGCTCGCATGACACTCGGTTTAACGTTATGAATTCGAATGTAACAGAAAAGGCAAGAAATCATTTCACCAAAGGAGATATCTTTTAATTTTTAGATTTGGTTTTAAATTTTTTATTATCTTAAAAAAAATCTGTTCATACTTCATAATTGCCAATATTTAGGCATTGGCAACCAATTTTTTGGCGCAATCCGCCATTCGAGCTTTGTGCAATCCAATTTATTGTTCGAAATGCCCAACGTAATCAAACGAAGGTGACATTTAGAAGTCTCATTTTTATGATTAAGTTTTCTTAATCATACTTTCTCTGCATCCCGAGGCCGTTATATACATTTTAACTTATTAAATTCGTTTAATAATATCAACAACACCAACACGACTTTTTTTTATATTCGAAAAAAAATTAAAAAATAACGATCAAACTTGTGATCGTCAAAATGTAAATCCAAGAATAACGATTGTTTTTGTTTAAAACAAAAATTCTTCTCAAAACATAAGATCAGATTTTATAGCATATGCCATAAGCATTCGATCGGTGTATTTGAATTTTGGTTTCAACGAATTCTTTCCAATGACTTTTTTGGGCGTAATAACTAAACAATCATACTCACACATAATCTCATTCATAATATTAGTCGGATTTAACTCAACAAAAATGTCTTAATTTTGGAAAAGTGGTAACTTTTTTATTAACAGACAAAAAACTGTATAATACAGTGAAAGCTCTCCTTGCGGACAGCTCTTATAGCCGGACAGCTCTCTTAAGCGGACAAATTCCTTGGTCCCAAAATTTTCGCCTTGTTTCAGGAAGGAATCATGCTCCCTTAAGCGGACGCTCCCTTGGACGGACGCGGACACTTTTTTATTACGAAACATCTCCCATGAGCGGACAACTCTCTCTTCAACTTCACCATTTGTCTTGCTTTATCCAGTTTTTAAATCATTGGTCGGCAAATGCATACAACCATAATTTAGAGTTTGTGTGGGTGAGTTGCTCTCCTCCCTCTCCCAAATTGTTATACAGTTTTCTCATAACTACATATGTACAAATTTATAAACAAGCAAAGAAGAAATCATATGCTACATACTTCTTTGTAATCTACGTTCTTTGAAGACTCGGATCTAATTAATAATTATCATGAAGCATTCAAACAAATTTCTCGCTTGAAAACGTTTGCTAAAAGTGATATTGTTGCATATCAACAACTAACGTCTTTAGAGATTCGTCTTGTGGAAAATGAGAAAAAATGGAAGCAAACCAACCTAAAGCAATCAACAATCCGTAAATTTTTCCAGCAACAAAACTAAATTTTAAATTTTGTATATGTACTAATATCTAATACTAATTTGATTTAAGTTTATGATTTATGAATCTGAATTTCTTATACACGAATATTTTACTTTAATAAAAAAAATTTATTACAAAATGTTTTGAAATGTATCAACATATTTATTTCCTTATTGGTGGGAACATTCTATATATTTGGTTTTCTATTTAATTTTCCTTAAAACGCTCCATTGGGCGGACATCTCCCTTAGGCGGACAAAATCGCTGCGACCGTCAGTGTCCGCTTAAGGGAGCTTTTACTGTATATGTATATGTACGTATACGAGCAAATATATTTATATGCATTTAATTTTCAAACAGTTGGCAACCTTTGCCTAAACCTCTATCAGTTCACACCAGTATTCTAATGGTTCACTAAACTTTTAAATTTAGTTAAATATAATTTTTTAAACAGGTGGCAACTCTGTCCAAATATATTTCTCGAATGAAGCTTCCCAAAACCCTTTTCCTTGCACACCAATATAGTAGAATTTTGGGTACCTCACCAATCAAATTAAATCAACGTTCTTTAAAAATGGCAACCCTCTTCGTGAACATTTCCGTATAAACGCTTTCATTTCACACTAGTACTTTCATATTTTAGAAATCTTAGAAATTAAAAATCTTAATTTTATACAGGTGGCAACACTCTTTAAACACATTTTCAAGATTAAGTTTACTTGAGCTTTGAATCCTATTTTTTCGTAATATTTTCTTTAACTGAATAATTTAATTTAATTTTTTAACCAGGTGGCAACTGCCATCGTAGGTATCTCCAAGACAATGCTCTTTTAAGCCTCCTTCTTTCTATACTTGATTTAACTTATTATAATTTAATTGATTTTCTAAACAAGTGGCAACCCTCTCCAAAAATCTTTTTGAAAATAAGGCATCTTGGAACCTTTAGTTTGGCGCCCATATTGTAAAACTTAATTTTATTCATTAAGTTATCATTAAAAGGGTGGCAACCGTTTTAATCGAGTTTTACCTTTTAAACAGGTGGCAACTAATTTTAAAGATGGTTACCCATATAACTTGCCATACAGCCATTTGGTTATTTAGTTTATTATAATTTTTTAATAATACACAATTGTATGTTAATTCAGATTATAAGCTATGTACATATTAAAATCTTATACAAATCTATTTAGCCGATTGAATGTGAAAAGGTAACAAACATACTCACACACCAAGAATGATAGGAAACAAGATTGCGCCCGATAGTGACGTAATAAAATCTGGACGTTGAGACCAAAGAAAAAAGTCTTGAAAAAGAAGAGTCAGAATGAATTTGTTGGCGCTGTTTGTGTTAAATAAAGGCAAATTGCTATAGAAACTTATTTTGAAGAGCAATCTGAAGGATATTTTTTTATTGGCATAAATGAATTCTATTCAACATACTTTGATGTGGTTCGAATCGATTTTCTGTCATCCCTTGTCAAATTTGGTTTGGAGGAATGCCGGTGTCGGTGGTTGACCATTTTCAGCGTCATGTTTCGTTCTCAGAAACAAAAAAATCCAATAATCCATACTTTCCATTCATTAAACATCTTAGGCTGCCCCTCGTATGTATTTAAAAAATTGGAATAAAGTAAAACAGAAGCACAGCACAATATGCACTCGCTAACACTGTACCTGTACAAATATACATACATACAAACATATCTATTCAGAGATAATACCAGCACGTATCATACATAAAGTAAAAGTAAACTTTAACTATTATTTGCGAACATTCATATAGTGTTTGTTGTAGGGTCAAATTCTCGTAGTGGAATTTGTTTGTAGCTATTTTGGGTCATTAATTGTTGTTGCTTTGAACCAATTCACCACTGGCACTTTCACAAGAATCACTTTAAGTGAATTATGAACGAAATAAGAGCAAATTGTTACCACTAATTTCTATTCATGATCACTTGAGTTGGTTTTCGCTTTTTACCTATAGAGAAGAAGAAGTTTCCTCTAATCTTTTCCATTTAGAGATAATTTTTTCGTATTTGTATTATCTGTTTTTTCTATTGCTCGATCTGCCAATTTGTTCATTTGTGTAGTTAAATATTTTAGTGGCCTTAGCGAGTCTCTTATATATATATTATTTTGTTTTTTTTTTTTTGTTATTGACCAAAAACAAATACCAAGTTTGTTTCATAAATCTTTTGTTCCTAACCTGTGCACTTCGATATCAATATCGTTTCATTATATTTTTAACTGTGATCATTAGGCATTTCTATTCCAGTTTTATTTCATGGATTAGATTTTACTAAAAATTATATGTCGTTCGCAGACGTCAAGAACTGCAGAATTCTCAAATTCGTTGAAAATAATTCCAAACAATTTGGATTTCTTTCACTTTTTAGATATTTATAAATATTTTATGACATCTATTGCTCTTACGAGGCGATATGCAACTGTACGAGTGATTTGTCGATAAATTCATATACCACATTTTAATAATTTTGTGTTATATTCTTGTATTCTTAGATGTCTTAAAACGAAATTGATGAAAAAATGTTTCAGTTGATATGGGAACAGATGAAGCAATGACCTTAGGTTTTATAACTTAGATCTGCCGCTTGTTAATGTAAGAAGAAGAAGAAGAGATTGACCAATTCCCAAAATCCGATGCTTTATATGATATATGTATATTCCTTGTCAATAATTGTTCGGTTATGAGGTTTTACTTTATAACTACAGTTTGACAGTATAAGGAAAAGTATATTGGAAAAAGAAAACAACAGTCAGAAGTGGTAGAAATTTTAGCTATTTCGGAGATCACCGCAACTCCTCATCAGATTTCTGTCATGACTCCACCGGCAAGGAGGGACATAGATTGCACCTGATTCCACGCCTGTAACTTCACACGGCTCAGGATTACTGGGGAAATGGGAATCGAGGAGAAGTTTGAGCGACTCCTCACTGCTCATTGTCCAATTTCCCAAGTTGCCCCTGAGACATCCGAAGGGGACGGGAGCCCTCTCAAACACCCGCCTAAGCCTAGAGGACTCGTGGCAGCCTTCAACGTTCTCGCAGAAGCTTCTCCACGAGTCTCGATTAGCTTTCCTTATTTCGGATCCGATCCTATAAAGTTCCCAGTCCGAGAATTTTTTACTCTTCCTCGCCTGGTTAAAAAGTCGTCTACTCGAAGACCTAAGCTCCGAAATTTCCAAAGTCCACCAGTACGGCTTAGATTTGCCCGAAATCCCTCTCAGCGGACACGAAATCTCTAACGCTTTATTACAAGCTACGGTGAATTCCTCCACTAAGCTGTCGATCGAGCTTTCCGAAAGGAGTAAATTCCCCTGAGGTTCCTCAGGAACATAAGTATATTGAAATTACGAACTGAAATGTATGGCCTTTAAACTAATGTACATTTTTTTTGTTTGAACAACAGTAATAAAAGTCTATAATACTAAAAAATTCATTGATTATTTATTATTTTACAACTAAATAGAAAATGCTCGGTTCGGTTAGGTTATGCCCTAAAAGTCGACATTCGGACATTTGCTAGTATTTTCCATAAACGAGTAAACACCCCTTTTGTTTTCACTGGATAATAAATGCAATCAATATCATAGTTAATTCATTTGGTGAAAGGTGCTTGAAGGAAAAGTTAAGCTTTCGATTACTTATAAGTTGTTTTTTGTTAATGAACTCGCGGAGTTAATGAATCATAAAACGATCAATGGGGAGGTCATCGAAAATTTCTTGCAAAGAGTAGAGTAAATGCCCTACTAAAAGGTATTTGGTCAGAAAAGGTAATAAATCGAAGTCAAATGTTAGGTTTTTCTTGCCTTTGATTAATGTTGATATCGATGATATTTGCAGCAAATTAGTGTAATAAATATGCATATACACATACATACAAACCAATGTACTTATAACCATCAAATTATGTCGTTGGTTGAACTCCTCTTTTTTCCTTTACTTTCTACACCAAATGAACTCATAAATAATTACATACATGCTTGCTTACAATAAGGTGATGTATGTACATATATATGCTAATATTTTATGTGCCCAAGTATATATAAAAAAAATACACAAACAAATTTATATGAGTATGAAGTTGTAATTATGCTTGTTGCGCTGCATCGGCCCCACGCAAAGTCGATTTTATCAGCTAATTCACTGCATACAAAAAACCCCGCATTTTGGGGGCGCAACGTAAGCCAGCGTAAAGTAACACTAATTAGTGCCTGTAAGTTTATAAAAAAAAACTAAGGCTATCATAATTTATAAAAAATATGAATGCAAAATGTAACTAGTCGGCGCATGCAAGCAATGCGCAGCGAGGCGAACCAAAATAGCAAATGAAAGAGCGCTTTAAGCGTTTTAAAGGCGCATGCGTGCCGCTACGATTGATTCGCGTCTTCGTCAGACAAGCGAGTTATTTTCGTATGTACATACATATGTACATAGATGCTTATACGCATTTTCAACACAATGCGATATCTTACGACTAGATATGTAGTATGCTATGCAGTGTGGCACGCACGCGCACAGTAGCCACATGCAACGCAGGGCAACGCAACGGAACGGTATGCATGCTGTTGTTTCTTTTTGATTACACCTTTTTTCAGCTACTCATTTTTCTTTCGTAATGCCTTTTCCATTGCATTAAGTCAGCGCTGGATTTACACTAAGTGCTCTCGGTGCTCAGGCAAAGGGGGGCAGATTTTGAGAGGGGCGGCAAAATTTGAAATATAGAACAAGATTTTTGTTTTTAACGTCACAGTAAGTTATTCGAATGCGTAAGAAAGGCGTGGTACATGAGAAACTGCAAACTCATTTTTATCACTATATACATATATATATATGCGTGAAATGCCGATCACTGTAGCTTTATATAATACATAATTGAAAGTAATTCGGAAATTCTGAACTTCGAATGTTGTTAACATAGTTAAATCTTCGATGTTTTATGGAGTGGTTCTCTGGTGGAACTCACTGGAGAAGGTATCGAAAGTTTACCAACTAGAGTGGGTGTAACGGACCCGGACCCGGACTGATTCGTTGGAATCAGTGGGGCGCTTTGGACCACACCCACTCTCGCGCTCAATGTTATGCTTAACGTGTTACCGATAGGCATTGCTAGCAAGGTTGTTGCAGCCCGTGCCAGAAATGGATTGTAGTCTGCCGGTTCTAGCGCGTGGGGGTTCCTTCTCCACTCACATCCCGCTAAGAGAGGAGTGGGAGGAGGGTTGCGTTTGAGATGGGGAGCCGGTGAACTTTTTCACGGAAGGTTCAAAGCGGGACGGAAAGATTGGGAGGAGGGGGGATTGTCTTCTGCGATGAGAGCTCTCTCTCTCAAGTCCGAATTTTAGGCTTCCGGACTACTATAGTGTGTTTCAGGCGGAGGTGGCTGCAATCAAGAAGTCAGCCTACTCACCAAGTTAATGGCCTCTAAATAGGCAAACATTTATTTTGATAGTCAGGTCGCTATTAAGGCCTTACGATTTCTAATGGTGAAGCCATCATTTCATGCACGGAGAGGGTGGGAGCTCCTTTGGCTGCCTACGGTCTTCTCTTGGATAGATGGGCTCTCTGTCGACTCAGCGAGCGCTGGGCAACTACTACGACATGCATTCAGTTAGGCGGTTAGGTGGAATCATCTTTCCATTTTCTGCTCAGCTGTCTTGCCTTTGAGAGACTGAGGTTCAGGTACCTAGGTTCCTACGCCTTTAGCACCCCAGAAGACCTCTCTGGGATGGAAATTGGTAATTTGCGTAACTTCATTCGGGGTACGCAGCGTGCCTCCGGTTAACGTTTCTTGGCTCCGATATACGTTACCGTTCTAATAACAGCTGATATCACAATGGACTCCTTATATCTAAGTGAGTTCTCTCTGCCACATTAGCCTAACCTAACCTATTTTCAATGCCGCCATTCCTAACTCAAGTTCGAATCACGCGCCTCAGTATGCAAAGAATACTGTTTGAATTGCTCCTCATTGCTCCTTATGCTATCAAAACCTACCAGCTGTTATTTTATTCGCGATCATTAGGAATGAATACAAGTGAGAGGTATTCTAAATTAAAAATGGCGGTGGCTGATATTAAATGTGACAAATAGCCAATATTAATTGTCAAACATAGTTGCTACATCAGGTGCTCTCAACTGTGCCGTATTTTGACGTCTATGGGCTAAGATTTATCACTTCTATTTATACACAATATTTGCGATCAAGTAAACATCTTTGACCACTGGACATTTTAACAGCAATCGAAGAGGATGATTGTGTTTGCGTTTGAGGTAATTGGGTGCTTATTTTGAAGATATGAGTGACGGGTGCCAAAGGTTAAGCAGCACTGCATATAAAAAGCGCGCTTTAGACATTTTCTTTGTTTGGAACAATCGTTCACTATATATGTAGTAGTTGCAATATTCAAGTATATATATAGACAAAACTAATAAGAAGGAGAAATTCTGTGCAAAAATACAAAACTACATGTCTTTCTCACTAAAACAAGTGACACAGAAAAAGTCTACTAGGAATAAGCATTGCTTTATCTCAGAGCGAAAAGGCACGTCACAAAAATTATGTTAATTTCTACTTTTCTTAAACTAAAAAATATATTTGTAATGTGTTCATTTACCTTATACCGAAACTATTTGGTTATTAAAAATATATTGAATTTGTACAGCTTGTGATAATACGCGAAGAAGTTGTCAGCAACTAACACAACTGTTCAACATTTTGCGGGAGTTTCAAGCGAAACTAATTCCTAAGTCGATAAGGTAAGTTGCAAAAACCGAAGGGGTATGAGGAATATATAGTGCAAATAAGGTGAGGCCTAGCAATATAATTCCAGTTTTTAATTACAAATACGACCCAAATTTTGTTTCAAGCGACTGACGCAAAGGATCATATAGGCACAAATAGATATTTTTGAATATAGAACTTATCAAAAATACCTTTTATTTTTTTCTTTCGATACTTTTTTCAACAATTAAACCATGGCATACCATATTTTAAAGGGAATTCAATAATAACCGCACATATTTGAAGCATTTTGAATAATTGCTCAGGATTAATTTTATCACATCTGATAAATAAAGGTTTTGTATAAAACCAAGATTGAAATGTAGTTTATTTAATAATTGAAACTGATTCAATAGCAAGATAAGAAGTGTTCGAGTATAACCTTAAATTCTTTTAACCTATAAATGAAAAGAAACGATTTTTTGTTCATTGCTATATATTTACCAGATAAGAGGGTGGCATATTTCGCAGCGCCCAGGGCGACAAGTCAAGTAAATCCGGCCCTGCATATAGTTACATTCATAGTTCCATTCATACAAGCCGCCCCAACTATGTGCACTCCACTCAGCGCGATGTTGATGTTGCAATACATGTTGTTCGTTTTTTTTTGTTTTGCTTGCTTGCCGACCAGTTGCGCTGCGCCTATCAACACTACTTAATACTCGTATGAATACGTATGAACATTTTGCTCAAGCGCTTTTCCAACTCATCTGATTGGGATAGATTGCTATTAGGGCTTAGTAGCTACTCCAGCATCATCACCGTTTCATTGTAAATCACAACAAGTTCCACGGCACCGTTAAATTGCTTATGGCAGCCATACCGTTCGTCATAACTCAATGCGTGTTTGGTTTTTCTTTTTTCGATTTGCTGACGTTAAAATGGAAAGTAATTGAGTGCCATCCAAGGTCCATATCATTATCATTCTTGCGTGTCATCGGCTTATGAGCACCAGTGCTTTGGAGCTTATGTCTCTATTTTGGCTGATATTTTTGCTGTGGCTACTTGCGTGGGTGGTAATTTAATGCTTTCTATATCTATAGTACAGCCAACCCAGTGCAGAATGTGTAAATGTTGTAAAGAAATTATAAATAACATTTCTAGGAAGAGAAAATAGCCTTAGAGAGTACGAGTCTACTGTTTTAACTAAATTTAATTGGGTTTCTAATCTATATGCTAACAAAAAATTTAAGAAAAGTTCGGCCAAACATCGAGCTATGGTGTAAGCGCCAAATTGTTATTATTGTTAGATATACTTCTTGCATTAAGGTGGGCGGTACCACGTCAATTTTCTAAATTTTTAATTTTGTATTATTATCTATCTAATTCAATTGTTTGTATCAAATTTGAGGGAATTTGTTACATTATTTATTAGAATATGATTTTTTGTTTTAAGAGGTAGCCCAGATTTTCCCCACACTTTTCTTATTAAGTTGAAATACAAAAGGTGTGTAATGCCCATTTAAAAAAAAAAAATTGCCCAAACAAATTTCTCCAATCCAATCCTCTGAATAAAATTTTAGTGTAGCTATTGAAATTCCGTCATTTTCCGATTTCTATAATTTTCGAAATTATTTTCATTTAGTTGAAATGTTGTATTCCTTTCCTCATCCCAATCCAGTGTATACAATTACAGCAAATTATCTTTTATACTCGAGTTCTCGGGTGAGCTGATGGACAGGCAGACATGGCTTAATCGATGTTGCTATTTATTCTGAACATTTTGGTATATACATATATATGTATCTCTATATCAATAATGGTTGCTTTAGAATGTTACAAACAGCCATTATGGGAACAAAGTTATAATAGCCTGGGTATTAAAAGTGAATTACTTCAACTAGAAGAGTAGGCAGCGGGTTTCACTCTAACGAATTAGCGCTGGACCTCAGCATTCGCTTATCGGACCACTGTAGCGTTTTTCAGACTGATATAAATGCCATAATGCAGGCTGCTTGGTGTCTGACAGTGTCCACACCTGCATCCTCACAAAACAACGTCCAAAGTTGCCAGAACATACTTTAAAGACAAAACTCATCGAGGAACTGAATTTCAAGTGAGCCATGGCACCAACCTTCAGATTACCAGACAAGTTTGGCCAAAGGTTGACGTACAGCGATCCAAAGCGCCATACACCTGGACCAACCTTCCCTCAGACTAACGGTTGGGGTAATAACCAGACGCTGCCTTATGGGCACAGACGGGAAGAGATTGGGATACATAACTACCGATTTCTGCCGAAGCTGCAGGAGCGAAGAGGAAGTGGAGTGCAGCGAATACTATCTCTGCCACTGTCCCGTTCTGTCCAAAACTCGAAACCAATTCCTAAATGGGTATTTTCTTAACTGTTTGGCCGACCTGAACTCGGCAAGCATTCCCGATCTTCTGTGCTACGTAAGGCGCACTCGGTGATTCACCTTCTAAGGGAAGGAAGAAGAAAACGTAATGGCTCCCGCCAGCGGTATCACAACGGGCTATGTCAGCCTACGTGTGCATCCGTGGACTTGTAAGCTAAAGTGTTGAGCATAACCAGGTTCTTGACAGTAATTTTCAAAAGGAACATCTTAAATGGTGGTGTAATCAGTTCCCTTGATTAGATTTTTAGATTTTTGAAACTCTGAAGGTGTATCTCTAATGGGCGAGAAGCGATTGTCCTATTCGGGCTCAGAAGATTATTTGAAATGATGTCAATATAATTAGCTTACCTTCAAAAATATGAGAAGAAAGTATTATGATTTTTTGATTAGAGAGAAAACCTTTGCTCTGATTTATTCCCCAAACAAAATAGTTGAAAGTACATTAAAAGTAACTCAATATTTTTTAGTTATGAAAAGCTGAGAAATATTCACCTGGTAACCAGTTTCATGCGCTCAGATCACATACTTTTTGAGGAGTTAACAAATCGATTCGAAAATCCTTTACTGAAAGAAATGCTTGTACCACTTTCTTAACATTTTCCCTCCGCTATTTTTTAACCAACAGCTGCTACAGTAGTTGTTGTTCATTCATGTGTGCAGTGTATTTACAGTTGAGTAAATTATCATTTCTATACATGAATAAGTGTGTGTTGAAATATATGTTAAAATTTTCAAATGATTTAGTGCTCGACACCAACAACCGCAAACATCACTTTATAGATTTGTGCGGCCGTCTGTGCACAAACAACTGCAAATCGGCCACCTCAGTGAGTTGGCACTTTATTGTATTTTTTTTAGTATTGCATTGAAAATTAGAAGAAAAAAGTATTCCCAAATAACCACAACTTCGCCACAAGTAAGGCGTTGTCGTTGCATGTGGCATGTTGCAAGCTTTAAATGAACCCACACCACACACATTGCAATGTGCCGCTCCACAGCGTTTCGTTGCGTCGCACTTTCTTTGGTGTTGTTTGCTGTTATTTTGTACTATTGCCTTGCTTAATTCAGCGAAAGAGCAAAGTGACTGACAGTCAGTGAGACTGAATGCCTGACTCACTGTATTTGTATTTAACTCGTTTAGTGGCATAACTTGTGATCCCAGCTTTAATGATCCACTACGGGCACGATATTGCAGAGTATTTGGAATTTTTGGTAGATTTGGGTAGGAATACTTTTTGTATTCAGATTACTTTATTTTCTGAACAATTTTGTATTAGAATAAATGATAGGGCAGTTCGTAATTAAATGCGAATACCGTAGCATCATGACATTTTCAAATTACCATGGCAACGCAATAGCAACTACATAGTACATCCATTAAATTTTTGCAAATACATAGAAATTTGGAAATGCAAGACCATTAGCACTGGATTGTGGTTACCCTTATATATCAAACAACTTTGTTTTTAAATAATTTATTTACTTAATAAAAAACAAATATTTTGAGTGATAGAAATCTTGATTTGGACCTTGACAAGTCTTTTTTTTCGTATTGTTTTCGCGGTTGCAAGTAATGGTCCGCGAACCATCAGTAATATGGTCTGCGAAAAAAAGAATACGTTCCACTACTACTTAACGATAAAAAGTAAGACACATTTAGTGAGAACACTCAAGAAAACATCAAATATCATCTGCAAATATTAACTGATAATAAAACTGAAATTAAAGTTTACTAAAAACTGACACGACAACCATTTTGGCAATGACTGAACTGTGTCCTTATTTGAATCTCATTCTTTGTAGCGGTCTTGGTGCGAAAAAGCTATCTAAGCTAACAAGGTTTTGTTATCTATGCTAAAAAGGATTCTTCTTTCGCCCATAACTTTCAGATTTCTGAATCGATCTTCAATTTTATCACAGAGACCTAGTTCACTGAAAATTAAGGCTCTGCACATTTTTACGTACATAAATCAAACGCAAACGATACCCGAAGTATTTTTAAATTTGCAATTCAAATTTTTACAATTGTTTCAATTTTAAACAATAATTTCTGAGACACAATTTTCACTTAATAAACAGTGCGGTTTCACAATTTATTCGCAATTAAATGTAGATTCAAGAATCCAACAACAACTTGTAACAGTGTGAGATGAAAAAGGTGAAACCAAAAAACCCAAAAAATTAGTCAATTTCAAAGTTTACGTGAGTTTGCGGCAATAGTCCCGTTATCTTTAATATGATATGGTTAATTATATATCATCCATAAATCCTATCTTCAGCGGCATATAAACATTGGAAATGGATTCAGAAATCTTAAAGCTTTATGTGCTATTAGACATTCCAAGTTAATTTTCACAGTTATTTGTTACCAATTCTATGAACTTTTTAAACGTTTTGATTAAAGTTGATTTTCATGTTGATCTACACTCTTGTGCTAGAATCCGAATTTTCGTAGTTATGTAATTCGTTCGTACCTCTTCATAGCGTTGCCAACTAAAAGCAGGTAATTCGAAATTCACTTAATCAGGATTTTTGCCAGATATAAATAAACAAATATTATTTTAAATAAGGAATGATATTTAAAGCCACGTTTATTGAAAATTTGTAAGAAAGTTTTCTAACTGCTGCACGTTCGCCTTTTCAGGAAAACATAATTCATGTTACGTAATGCTTCTAATCCTTTCATATTCATTGATGAAATGTTAGCTGTTTCATTAATTTCACTTAAATTAAATTATCGCCTTCGCAAAGACGGATTCAAAAGCAATTAAGTGATATGGGTCAAAGGTTTGGGTTAAGTGAAAAAACTTGTAAATATGCGTTAATTTTTTTAATTTATTCTTGCGTTTTATACGTTTTTTATTACTATTTTTCTAAAGCTCGTTCAGCTCCGACAACAATTGCTCTTCGTACAAAATTTCCGACAATTGCATAGCGATTCTAAGATTCGTAGCTCAATCGAACGTATGACGGATTCCAGCATAGAGGTGATAGTTTATAGTAGCCCCTGGTCAAAAAAATTTTGGAAAATACTTATAAAAATAAATAAACATTGATATTTATATTAAAAATAACAGTTTAGTTTAGAGTGTTTTATTTCAATGATAGAAAACATTTTGAACTCCTCCTATAATTTGTCGTGTGCGTCTTGCTAAAGTAGGAAAAATTGCCTGATCAAATGTCCACATATATGCAAAAAAATATACCCAAAAATATATATCAGAAAAATTTAAATTAATATATGCAAATATGAATAGGCGTATACCTTTTTCATTTTCAATGCAACGAATTTCTGTCCTGGTTTGAAGCCTCTTGGATGCTAAATAAAAATATGCGATTTCATAACACTCCGATGTTTACTTATCAAATTTGTAGAAGGGCATTTTTATATTCACTTTGACTTGGTGACATTTTGCAAGCGAATTCTTTATTCGATGCCCTAATATTGACCAACCATAATCGTCTTCATCGCTTGAATGCACGCCTAGAACGCGGTCAACGAAGGAAAAAATAAATAGAGCCAAAACTTTCAGATATAATAAAATAAATTCTTTAACATTAATATAGTTTGATGGTTACCGTAATTGATGTAAATCGGTAGCATAAATTCTTTGAAAGTTTGAGCTGTTGGTATATAAAAGCAAAATAACATTAGGCAGGAATAAGACTCATGCGATCCGATGACCCGAAGTGCAAATCTTGGCAGGAGAATGAAGATACCGCATAGGAAAAATACGCATGTGTGGTTAGAAATCCGGTTTTGGATTTCCAGCCTGACTCCTTGACATTACATTCCAAGATAAATTCTGATGTTAGGCAAATTCAATTGGAAAGAAAGCAAATATATATCGACCCTGCCAAAAGAATACAACGAAACCGATTCGACAGTCAACGGAGTAGAGTTAACGGTTGGTTGTGCTGATAGAATATAGATGTTTGTACATAAATACTCTAAGTACATAGAATTGATTATACTTACTTATAACACGACTCCCAGTACATTGGTAATCCCATCAACAGTTGAGTTGGCATTGAAGCGTATCTTAAACTAATTGGCTCAACGCCAGTAGCGTAACGTGGCGGTAAGAAATGAATGGTGTGAATGGATTAAATAAAGAATGAGCCCAGAAGCCACTGAAGGTAAGTAGATATTCTTGTGGTATCTGCTAGAAAGCAACTGCAATTCATGCTAAGAAGCCAGCGAAACAGCATTAGGGTGTTCTGTACAGCAAAATTTGAGCATGCAACAGATGAAACGAGTATATGGACAAATTAAGAGTGTTCATATTATTGAATTAGCTTCAACTCTTTTTGCAAAATTCCCACAGCCGCGTAATTGCCTATTCCTTCCCAAATCTTGAAGAGTTAAATTGAGCATTTCGAGTGACTTTTTTTTTTTTTGCATGTTGCCAACACTTTTGCCATGTCTGAGCATTTACCATTGTTACATGCAGGAGTATCGATGAATGGCATATCGATTTACTGGCAATTTTAAAGCATAACAGGCTGTCTGTCCTCCTTTCAATAAAGTAGCGGCAATACCAGATAAATCACCGCAGTTGTAATTTTTTCATAGACCGAATGTTGTTCTTCGACCAGAAGTAGTTGATATTCGAAGATAAACGTATGCTAAATCCACCAGTTATATTGGGCTAGCATTTCAAGTTGATTCATCTCATATGAGAATTGCGTAAGCGATCTGCACATCTCTATATGTTGACAAAAGTTAAAACAAAATTTAAAAAATAAGTATTCCACTCAATTGTAATTATCTCACAAAAGCTTAATTTTAAAGGAAATAAATGTTAAAATCGGTTTGGTGCTTTGAGACCTGAATCATTATAAGTATTTTCTATATATGTAATTAATTTTATATAACAATATAGATATAACCAAATTAGGTCATGTCCTAACTCATTAACCTTTTTGTTATTTATTTAATGCTTGGAGTAGTGTTACGGCTTGAATAAAAAATAATTACTTCATTACATTCAATTCTATTTCATATAGTTTGTTGAGGATCACAAATTTAAACTGAACTTAGAATGTGTGACTAAGAGTATAAAGAATCAACGGAAGAGCAAAATCACTAAGGAATTAAATGAAATATGTTTGGTATACGAATAATTAAAGTCCATCCCGATTCTGCAAAGAATATAGATATATAATTAGATATGGGAGAGAGCTTTATAAGACATACTTTTGTTTTTTGTTTAGTTTTAGCATGAGTGAAAATAGGAGTAGAAATTAGAAAAAATAGTAGTATCATAAATAAAAATAGTAGCAGCAATTAGTAGCAGAATTGGTAAAAATAGTAGTAGAAATTAGCAAAAACAGTAGTAGATTTTAGTACAAAAAAAATGTTAGTAATAAGCAGTTGCATAAACAAAAATAGTAGTAGAAAATAGTACAAATAGTAGGAGTAATTAGTAGTAGCATTAGTAAAAATTGTAATAAAATTAATTTTAAAAAAGTACTAGAACATATTCAAAATAGTAGTACCTTTAGTCAAAATAGTAGTAGAAATTTGTTAAAATAGTAGTAGAAATTTGTGAAAACAGTAGTTGATATTATTAAAAAAGTAGTAAAAACTATTAGTAGCATAAGTTAAAATAGTAGTAGTAGTAGTCGTAGTGATAGTTGTAATTAGTAGTTGTAGTAATAGTTAGTAGTAGTAGTAGAAGTTGTAGGAGTAGTAGTAGTACTAGTAATTAGGACTTGTAATAGTAGTAACTAGTAGTACTAGTAGTCGTAGTGGTAGTAGTAGTAGTAGTAGTAGTAGTAGTTGTAGTGGTGAAGCAGTCCCGAGCTACTGAAAAGTTTTGAAATGCCCCCGAAATATCTAGGCCAAAATACATAGTGTCGAAATAGTCCAGAACTTATCCTCAAATGGTCCTAAACTAGCGCCGATTAGATCTCAAGCTATATGCAAATGTATGTACTGAAGGGCATGCATAGTACACACATATATACATACTTATATCTACATAAATGGCTGTATAAACATACATACATATATACACATTGATATGTCGCTACCTCAGTTGTTCGTATTTTCTTGGCCCTGCTTGAAGTACATACACGACAATTTAGGTCGCTTAACCGAAATCCAATAAATGTTGCACATCGACGAGCATATTAATACATGTGGTCGAAAATTTATTGTTAGATATATTTTCTTTTACACCATCAATGCAGGTGGCAGACAACAATAACATAATACCTTTTTGTTATAGCATTTCTAGCTGGCAGTTTGTCGCTTGTAGTTTGGCACTGAGGCGAATGTTGGTAATGAAAACTATGAAGATGACGCTGACAAATCGCCAACAAACGACAACTTGTCCAACTCAGCCGGTTTTTTTATTTTTAATACATAAATAGGCTTGTTTATAGCAGCTATTGCAATGTCAGTGGCAAAACGGCTTCCAAGTAAAGTTGTCAACGTAAACACTTCGCTGCCTGCCAGTCGGGCAAACACATTTCCACGTTATCGCCTAACTGCAAACCTGCTCAGTTAGTTAGTTAGCCCGTTTACTTGCATTTCTTCATTTACTTTTCTTATATTACGCTTTAATACAAATTTGTATGATTTTTATGTGAAGTAAGTAAATTTGCAACGCAACATCTAGAAGGTTATATCGCTTCAGCCGCACAGTAAAAAAAAAAAGTTTTCGCAGCTCTACTCCGGTAGCTTCTGCAATAAGTAATCGATAACAATACAAATATTAATTTTATTAATAAGAAATTTTCCCCAGCACAAAGTTGCCACATCAACCAAGCAATCGAACAGCCGATCCCAATCCGTCGCTGCAAGTCGCCTGAAAACAATCCAATCAAGGTAAACTTGTTTTCACAGCCATAACCTTTTGCGAATTGCATCGGTTGCCTGCATTTTTCACTCCTCGCATTTCTCATTATTTGTCATGTTTTTTGCTTTAGCTATTGCATTTGCGTTGGTTGCTCTTTTATATAATTTCCATGCATTTGCAAATTTTCTTACAACAATATTTTCTAATCCAAGAAATACTATTGGATGAATTCTGTTGTTGTGCAGAATCGAATATTGTGTGGCTTATAAATCTGGCTGTCTGTCAGTCGAGTCTGGCCGTAATAATAATTTGCATTTTTTAGCATTGTATGTAGTTGTTGTTGCCATACAAGCATCGAGTGCATAGCCGCTTATGTAAGTGAGCTGTAGTGGTGTGCTCAGCAGCACTTGATACATCTCAGTAAAAACATCCGGAAGACCAACAGCCAATGTAGCGTTATCGATTGCATCCGCGTCGTTAGCATAACCCAGTAGATAATTTCAGGAGCTAAAAGTCATTCCAAAAGTACTTCCTGAAAGTTGCGACGCCTTCCTTTCTACACTCCCTTTTATATCATTTTTTTATGTCACAAACTGAATGCCTTCTATTTTGGCTAACCGTTGAAGGGCTTCCAGAAGGTCGTCGAATCTACTGAAAGGGTTCTAGTTCTGGGGTTTTATTGGGAGTACTTTGAAAGGTCTTTTGAAACATTTCTTCTTAAACTATTTCTTTTTTTCATAAAAGGTCATTCTTATGAGAATCATAAAAGATAATCCCTGTTAAAAGGTATGATGCCACATCTTGGTTAGGGCTTCTAGAATGGTTTCCCTTAATAAAGCCAAATTATCTTTTGGGAAGTTCTTATACATATCATAACAGTTTTGTGCAACAATTCGTTCCAAACTGTAGATATGTACTTCTTTTAAGGTCAAGTTACTGTTCTAAATTCAAACTAAACTCATTTGCTTAAAGAGTGGGGTATTTAAAACAAATTTAAGTTAAGCATGCAGGCAGGGATGCCACCCTTTATTTCATGTTATGTAAAAATTCCACATGCCACTTCCTCGGTGATGTAAGTATTTAGGTATAATTTTAGATCTATCCGAACGATTTTGAAGCGTATATTGTCTTTATATTTGTTGTGGCTTAAGAGAAAATATTCCAGTGATATTATGAAATTATTCTTCTTCTCAACGTAGCCGAGTATGTAGCGTATACGCGCTTCATTGGTTCGAATCCTGGCCGGGGCAAGTAACATCAAAAGTTATAGGAAAAGCGCTCCTCGCTCGACGGACAATGGTAATATATATTTCTGCCATGAAACAAAATTTTCATAGAAATCATATGCCGTTCGGAGGGTAACCCTGAAAGTTTCTGGACGTAGATTTAAAAACTGAGATAATTATTTTTTCTTATTTAGGCAATAATTTCGGTTAAGCAAATTTTTGTATACCATTAAACATTGACTTCTACGGAAGAAGAAAGCGATTATGTTTTTCGAACTGCTCCGAGATCAAACCATTTTTACAGATTTGGCTCAGACAGTGGATTGTTGTTTAGTTTCGGACTAAGGCGCGTAGTTCCAAGCTTCGCCATTTGTTATTATACTAGAAATGAAACTTGACAAGAGATGACGGAAAATAATTACAATATACGTCAATGCTTCTTTCTTTACTTTTCTGCTTTACGACGAAAAATTTCCATTTTTTCACAAAGTGCTTTCCTTTGAAACGCTATTAAACCAAGAGGTATTTTTATCTGGCAATGTTGTTAACTTTAACAAATGTCAAGTTTTCATTACATTCCCGATAACTTTTAGACTTAAGCGCGGTGCGCCCTACTTAAAAACTGTCAAAATTCCATTTACATTTATTTTCCAAATACACTTAAACAATGGGCAGTTCTTAAGTACTTCTTTTTGGATAAATATTTTTTTCTTCGTCATTTTTTTAAGAGGACCGTACCATATTTTACCCTCGTAGTAGCACGAGCCGAATGTGAAGCAAATGCTTCTATTCATTGGAGCCCTTCTAATGGGTCTCGCTACAAGGAAATTATTTCTTAGAGAAATATAGATATCGAAAACTGTTGTGGCAACCGTAAAGTTGCGCTAAAATTATATATGATACGGCAACTGCGTTTTTATCATAATTCTTTGCATTGATATTCTTTTGTCCCGCTATCTGCCGCGAATATTCTAGAAACTGATCGATGCACAAAAAACGGTATAAAAACTCGAGGTTCATCATTTCATTCCTTTTTTTACCGGTTCCAATCTTGTCACGTGAATATCACACAACATTGATACTCCTATTATATTGTAATTAGATAATTAAGCCTTTAAATAAATAACATTGAAAACCAAAGGACTAAACTGTGTTCTTTGCTATCCGAATTTAAGATGACCTTTCAAGCAACGTTTTTTGTCAACATCAACTTAATGATTAGACATTGCAGCTAAAAGATTAATCACAATAACTAGGTATTATTTACATAACGGCTTACAAACTATTTATACAGACGTGTACGGTCAATATTTTTGTACATATTAAATTAAAAATACCGTTTTCAAAGAGTTTTCGATATTCGAAATAAGACAAATTCGAGAACAGACAAGCCTTTTGAAAAAATGACGAATGAAAATACAATTTGTAGAAGTTCATAATCACCGAGTCTTTTCCCATTCACTACCTATCGATGCAGAAGTATATGAATATCAATTGCGTTAGTTTAAAATGAATTAAATTTGTACGATTTATGGAGATTCATAATTTCTTAAGAAAAGTCCGAATCAGGTATATTACAGGTGGTACGTAGTTCGTCGAGTATAGAAAGATATTTAGAAGACGAAATAATAGCTTACATTTCAAAACCTCAACTGTACAGTTGTACTTACTTATTAAAATGGGTAGATAAGATTTTTAAATTTGTGAAAATAATGGCAAAAGTAGAATTATGCCCATTTGCTCAAGTATATCTGATTAATATTATTTCGAATTTCATGGTAGATGATACTTATATCTTGAAATAGTAATTTCGTTCTAAAGAAATTCTGATTGGCTAGCATCCAAATAGTTTATTGGCTTATGCATTTTGATTTTGATCTAATATTTTGGAATCGAAATCGATAGCTATTCTTGATTTCAATTCCGTTAAATATTTACCTTTATTAGTTGTCATAAAAAGTTAATAACAAATTAAATGAAAATTTGCATATTGTTTGTGTGTCAAATATTTTCTGTTTAATTTTTGGTTATATCGAGAAGATTTATAAGTCTAACATGTTCTTATCTGTGTTCAATTAATTTGATAAATTTTTATCATAAAATAAATAAAGCAGAAACTATCGAAATGAAGCCAACATGTTCATGATTATATTTTATCGCATGCCCAGTATTTATCGAAAATTCTACATTGGCATGCACATAAATAATATCCGAACATAAATCTATATGTTTTTGGCATTTGTTCTTAGTTTTATATTCGTTAGTAAATACTTAAAAAATATTATAAAAATACATTGGAGTTCCCTAACTATAAAATCAGTGAGATCCGCTGAGTCTGTTTATAAACAACTACATTAATTAATGATTAATTAATTCGAACGAAAAACGAAAGAGCTATTAAGGTTTTATACAGCATATTTCTCTAAAGGGCAATTTGCTCGAAATCTAGATTTTGTGATATACAACACGTAATCTTAGCTGATTTTTTTTTTTTTTTTGTTGAACGAGAAGAATATAAATAAACTACAACTGGTGTTCAAACTGACTGTCGACAAGAAATGAAAATGATCCGAAAACTATTATAAATTTATTTGAACTCACTCGGAATTGATATAGCCAAAACTAAAAGGTGTGGAAGAAGTAGCATTATATTACATTTCAAACCGAACCAAAGTCCTGATTATGACTATTTTAGGAATAAGTTTATATAAATTTCACGTGAACAGATATCTGTTTACATTTTGTTCACTTTTATCAGATCTCAGGGATAGTGCGAAATAGCAACTAGCAGGCAGATGAGATTCCTATAAATTTAATGAAATAGTTTCTGCCCGATAATCGCTGATTGGGCATTAAGGAGGCACTTTCCAGCCAGTAATATATAGTATATTTTTTAACTATAAAATCCTCACAAATTGGCCAGTTTTGACTATTTACTTTTCTTATTTTTATTTTACTCATTATTTGAAACTTTGGATAAGATTAAAACAAAAACAAATAATTGTAAAGATTCTTAGACCATCCATTCCATTAGAATACAGTCTAAGTTTGAAGTAGGCACAAGTTACCTTTGATTTTTAACACTTTTTTTTGGTTATGGTGTGTTATCCACATAAAAAATGCAAGCATAGGTTAAAGCATTAAGCACATTATGAAATTGCACAAGAGCAAAAAAAATTTCAAAAATCAATGGTAATTTCACACAAAGTTTGAAACTTGGATTTTAACTGTTTTTGATATGGAACGAATTGAATTTTTAAAAGAACAGAAATTAATATTAAATAACAAAAATAAATAGTCAAACCTTGACAATGCTTAGTGTCTTTATAAATACGAAAATATATTATATATAATAAAAGACTTTAAATATAGAACATTATAAATACTTAAATGTTTGCGGGGAAAGACATATTTAGTTTGTTCATATTGAGTTTCCTTAGGCTCCCTCAATTCCTACAGGAAGTGAAGGAAGCTTAAATCTAACTTTAATCTGTTTACGGAAATACTAGTGCTGACTATTATTTGTATATTTCCTTTGAGAAAAGCTAATTATTTTTGTATGGCGATGACCGAAAAAAGTCAGCCTGCATTAGTTGACAACTAACTACTATCTAACTATTATTTGGCACAAATTAGCTTCTGTTTTACTAACTATTTTTATACCTATTAGTAGTTAATCAAGAATGGTCGAAATAAAGCTAATAAAAAATAAAGCTACATTGCCTATTTTAAAGCAAATTAAAGATCGAAATAATGCATTCATTATAACCAATTTAAGTGACAGTATTTATCTATTCAAATATTTCATAAAATATCATTTTCCTTAAAATATTATAGCTATTATTATTTATTTATTAAAAGTTTCCGTTGAAACAACTCACGACTCCAGCACACTTAAATTATTTATTTATGTGATTTGATAAACGAACGTCAATGTTTTGACAGATGACGTTTTTAAAATTTTCTACATGACTTGCCTGACTAACTAACTAACTAAAATGTCAATTGTGTTAGTCTAAAATGAATTAAATTTAAAAGATTTTTGGAGATTCATAATTTCCTAAGAAAAGTTAGAATCTGGTATATTTTATATTTTTTTGTACGTAGTTCGCCGAGTATATTGGGAAGACGAAATAATAGCTGACATTTCAAAACCTCAACTGTACAGTTGTATTTTCTTATAAAAATGGTTGGTAGAAATTTGAAGTTTGTGAGAGTAATGGAAAAAGTAGAATTATGGTCGTTAACTCAATGTATATCTGAGCAATATTATTTCTAAAAATGTGTTGCGGGTTGTTTAATAAAAATGGATTTTTATTTTAAATCACTACAAAGTACTTAGTAGAAAGTCATCTACTTTTAGTAATTGATAATTTTTTACTGCAGGGATAGAATGATGTTGGAAACATTTTTAAAATTTTTAGATCTAAACTGAAATCTATTCTTTCTTGACTCTCACCAAGCATTGCTTAATTTTAGTAATACAAATTAAAATTGCATAAAAATGAAATTGATTTTACAAATTTTCCAAACCATTTCAGAAAGATGCTATAGATGAAATGTTGGGAGGTTGAGATACATAATTATCATATCACCGGCAATATCTGTAATTTCAGGTAAATCATTAAATCAAGACAATGCCAACAACCAACGCAATTGACATGCTTCGTAATGCCCACCTAGGCGTGTGAACCCCGTGGCAAATGAGGTAAATGGCACGTCTTTGATAAACACGCACACACACACACGCGCGCACTAACTCACACAATTAAGTTTAATGCAAATTAAACAATTGCATGGCAAGCACTTAACCAAAAATGTGCGCATTCACGCAGTAAATCAATAAACTAAAACGAATTAAAGCAAAAGCTGCAGCGCCAGCATCAGCAACACCAACAGCTTCACAGCAGGTGAAATGAGAGAAAAGTCAAACACTTGGAAATAAAAAGCAAAAAAAAAAACAAAATAACGAGTAATAAACAAAAAGTAGGAGACACGTGGCTTGCTGCTGAGAAAAATATCTATAGTAGTACAGTCGGAGAAACCATGGCAAACAAAAGACTTAAGTAACGAACTTGTTTATGAATTTCCAAGTGAATTGAGCGGCCGTGTACACTAAGACGCCATATACACACACACACACACACACACATACCAGTTTACACTTATAAAGCGTGCGAACGTATAGAAAGTTACTGCAAGAAAAAACCAACTCAACGGCTACTAATCATGAACATTGAAGAAAAACAAAAATATTTTTTTTGTTGCAAAGAGAAAAACCTTCTTTTTCTATGCAGCGGCCACTCATTCATAATTTTACGACTATGTTGTTGTGTTTTTGAATGTTTGTATGCTACAGTTCGGCACTGTCTATATTTGTTTGAGCATTTTTAGTACACAAAAATTTGTATTTACATTTTTTCTCATTAGATTTAGTACGATTCGTGAGAGGCGCTGCATCCGCGAGCTGTGCTAGCAAAGCCAACGACAACAGCCACAGCACATTGCATAACTCGTATTGAGTGCTGCTCCAAACGTTGATAAACTAGTTCTTATGGCAGAAGAACAAACAGTGGATTATTGTGAATAAATTTGAGTTAAAAATGCATTCTTTATCGCTGAGGCAAGTCATCGCAAGATAAGCAGAAATTTTAGCTAGGGACGTGCTACCTGCCATCCACACTGAATTTTTTATACTGCATTTCTTAGGAGTATTTTTAGTGGAAAAGTGAAGCTTTGTATGCACAATTTGGATTCTCCAATGTCATGGTCTGGTCATAACAAAACTTTTACTCAATTTTATTTAAGTTATCATAACTTTAGCAGCAAATTTTGCAAATCACGTCGTTTTTATACAAAGGATCCCAATAATACCTACAGATATGCCCTTCAATTTCAAAGCCATATAGTTTCCAATTTGATCGGCTTTCACAATGTCCATCAACAAGGCGCAAGGTCAGTTATTAGCCGTAGTAGAAGTAAATTTTACCTTTCGCACAGAAAAGTACAGAAAAGATCTTTATATTCCAAATGAACTTACAAAGCCCGTAGTATATTCCACGGTATTTAAAGATACCTAAACCCAACAAACTAATCTAAACAAGTTATAAACTGTTTTATTTCTTTGGTACAAAAACATACCATCCGGTTGCTCCGGGTGATTAAAAATTTTGAATTGATTTTTCCTTGTTGGAAATTCTGAGCTTCTTTTGCACTCTTGATGTAATTCTTTATTAGTAAAATAAGATTTTTTTTTGCAAAAAATTATTTAATAAATTATGTCATTAGCATAAACTTTTGGGGGGTTCCCTTGGACCAAAAATTATTAAAATTGCGGATAGACTTCCCGCCTTATAATCTTCACCTCCATTTCATCTTACATTTTTTATTACAATATTATATGTTCTAGGATATTTGAATAAAGGCAAGTTTATTTTTAATGAAACTATTTTTAAATAAGTACTATATAATACTTCAAATACCGAAAGCCACTGATTTTCTCACCTATCCCTTCGTCTTTGTTCCGAATGGACATTTTCTTTTGTTGGCAGTTATGACGATGATTTCCGAAATGCTATTCTCAGCATTGGTTTGTCGCTGATTGGTCAGCAATGTTGGTGCAACCCCCCGAACTTCTGCAATCCTTCTGGATGAGTTCACAGCTATAACCGCAGTTGAAAATAGTTCTGGTGGCTCGGGTCGGAGTGACACTATTGACAGTGATGCTGTTCAAAGATGGCTCCGATACTTCATTGCTGGTGATGCCAGATCCTTCAAAATTTAAATATGTTTTTGCCTCTAAAACGGAAAAAGTGAGGTTAAATTTGACTATTTTTGCAACTTTAACAACGAAGAACTTAAAAACTATAAGACTCTGGAGCCTCACTCTACCCCCCCTCCCCCTTATAAGTCCCTTTTTTCAAAGCGTGCAATATTATTGGAACGTTTTCCCAATTGGTGCTGCATCTTTTCTGTCAAAGTAAAATTTTTATTAAATTGCCGCTACTTACTTTTCTGTAGGCATTTCTGGCATCTGCTTTCATTTCTCTATTTGAGGCTGTTCTCAAATGGTTATTGACAGGGGAAGACAAAACAATTGTTTCGTAGTCGTGAGCATTCTTATCATCGCTCTCGGTTTTGTCAAGCTGCTTTCTTAACTTCAATCTTTAAAGATCTTTCAAATATTTTCTAGTGATATCGTCATGAGCAACTTCAATTTCATCGTTGGAAACTTTGATGTACACACATTTTATATCCGTAGATAAACCTTTTTAGTATTCGACTTAATCGATCTAAATTTAAATTTTGTATCTTAATTTCACTATTTCTCTTCTGGAATTTTCAATTTTCCTCATGAAACTAAATTCTCAGACTTTATTTACACCAATTAAATTGTCATCCAGCAATAAGTAAATACAAATTTGTATGGGTTCGACGACGGATTTTAAAATGGACTAATTTTGATATTAACACGAAAGGTGTTTTCTGCCATTTTTGCTAGTACATAGTAGTTTTCTTTCTTATTTTTTAAGATTTTTAATAAGTACTAATATAATAGCACTAGGAGTAGAAACTAGCCTCAACATTTCAAGAGAGTAAGTAGTGCCTGCCCATCTCCTAATCCTTAATATAGGATGTAGCGCCTATCCTATATGTTCAATGCTTCCTAGCTCTAAAATTTACTACTAAGAAGTTATTAGAAATGCCGAGCGGCGTTTTGTGTTTTCCATCTGTCAAAAAAATATAACTCCAAATCTTTTTCTTACTTAGATATAAATAATGCTCAAGAAGTGAGTTTTACTTTATAAACAAAAATATAACACAAAAAATAATGATTACTTTTGATGTAAAAAATTAACTTTCACAAATTCCCTTCACTTTTGATTGAAAAAAAAAAATAAAACTGATAGAAAATTATTATTTGTAATCAAAAAATAATTATTATTTCAGTGCAAACAAAAAAACTAACGAGTTATTTGTTTTGTAAATTTTTACCATAAATCAGTTCGCAAAACAACTCCCCAACTAAGGCAAATATTTATTTAATGCGTGAATAGATTTTTTTTTCTTCAAAAAAGTATAACTCGAAACATAACTGCCCAAAATAGAAACGCAGAAATGTGTTATTATTATTGATTGCAAAGATTAAGATTTTAAAATACTAATTAAAAATATTTTTTTTTATACAACTCACAAGGATTACAATCCCCGTTTAAACTACTACAAAAATAAAGGTGAGATGTACTAAAAATTATTAAATTAAAAAAAATGTTTTAATAAGAGTTTACCCTGATAAATATACCACTGTTCCCAGATGCCACCTGCTGTGATTTTTCAGCATCGAAAGAGAGAAACAACTCAAAATCCCCAAAGACGATATCTTCAAATATTTGGAGACTCTCGCAAACACAAACGCAAACGCGGCTTATATGCTTACGCGACTTGGCGGCCAGCAGCTGATTTGTTGAACTAATTAAATGAGCAGTAGATGATGCCCAAACCGCTATTGGATGTTGTCGAGTAGTTTAGTCTGTGAGTGGCTTTCATTGTGCGAACGACATCAGCGGGTCTATTAGCAGCAAGGCAAGTTCGAGTTTATGTGTTTTTTCTTCTTACAAGTTCAAAAATATTTTGTGGCAAGCAACGCGATTGTTTGTATCTACCATTGTGGCATAGTGTTGTTATAGTGATTTCGATTTCGTGTTTGCGGCAAGTCGCGCGAGTAGAGCAAGAAACATTTGTTAAATTTTACCTGATTGTCTGCATTTTTTCGAGTTCGACTAAGGCCACATGACTTTAGTGGTGTCGCAGCAATGTGCTAGAATAATAAAATCTATAAATGTGCACACAGTCAAGATGCATTAAATGAAATAGAAAAACTTGTGTGTTTTTAACTAAGAAGACTGGGTAGAAACTAAAATATGTACATACAATTTTTAATCAAAGAGAAAAGTGTAAAAGAGCAAAACCGGATCGAAGAGGAGCACAAAAAATTCTACGGCAATTAAAGCAGCACAAGAAAATACATATCCAGAGATGCGCAGTGCAAGTGTTAAAAGGAAATTATAAGCAAACCGAACAACGATGAATAACAAACAAGAATAAAACGTGTAGCAAAAAAAAATAAATATCTATTTGTAAATACTTCATACAAATACAAAGTTACATACTCAAAGCCGTGATTAACTATTTACAGCATAAAACTACTGAAGTTACAGCATCGTAAAAGTGGCAAGGTATTTGCTGTTTGTATGATATATGTTTAACGGTACTTAGGCGCGCAAAAAAGTTGGAGCTAAAATATGATGCGTATAGTCAGGGCCGTCTAGAGAAAATTTAGAATAGGTACTGTGATGGAAAATACACTTACATTTTATATGTGTACAGTGCCAGAGAGCGATGTTAAGTGTGAAGCGAAACATTAAAGATTCAAGACACGAACTTGACATGGCTGAGAAGGCAAATCCTAAGATTGGGGTTGAAGTCGATTTTAATAGGTTAATGGAATGAATTATGAATTTTTTATTTAAGTAAAAAAAAATTCGCATAAAATGCCTGGTTGAAAAAGCAGCTATTGAGATACTTAAAATATTAAGAACTAAAGTAAATTAATAGTTGCATGTTTGCTTAAATATTGAATGTCATATCAAATACGTAATAAACATAAATCAAATATTTGTTTTGTAAATTTTTACCATGAATCTGTTCACAAAATAACTCCTCAACTAAGACAAATATTTATTTATTACGTGAATGGCTTTCTTAACTAAAAAATCACAGTTTTACCTTTTTTCGTAGGATCCAAAAGAAGTAACGCTTCTAAATCTTAGTTTGGAATTAAGACTTCTTTGATTATATTTATGCAACAATAAAAAAAAGTATCTTCTAATGACAATATGCAGAGTTCCAAGCGTGAGCCTGATTTAAAGTGGAATCATGAAAGCTAACTACTGTTCGAAGGGTGGGTTGAGTTCGATGCTAAAAAGTCACTATTTTTGTAGGAAAAAAATCAAGAGACATTCAATGCCACTTTAAGGTTGCCCTTACTTAACAAATAGAAATATCAAGGCTCAAAAAAACTATTCTACTACTACTACTAACTACTAACGATTTCATAGTTCAATTTAATTACTTTATTCTTTATATGTTCGTGAGTGTAAGGCAGATATTATTCCCCAGAGTACTCTTATTAAGATACTGAATTAATTTAACCTTAAAGAAACTAAGTGATTTCTAAATTTCGCATTATGATCAGCATTAATTATTTTGCATTCATTTAATGCAAATGCAAAAACCCTCCGAATTTTTCGATGGCATAGCGAGTTCTGCATTTGGGCTATACGATGCTTTAGTTCAGATTTTTTTTAATACTACCAAATAATTTATAATAGTAATTTGAAAATAATGCTTTCAATTACAAATACTATACTATTTTGTCAGTTAGGGCAATTTATCTGTCATAAATCGAAGTAAGGCAAGTAGAGCATGTAAGGTGGTCTAAGTTCAAGTGAAATCTAACTTTATATAACCGGTGAACTTTTTTATTCCATTTATTTTCAAAAAAAAAAAAACAAATATTATTATGCTTTTAACGTACCACGCCTATTTCCAAATATTTAGTTTTTCGCGCATTTTTCTTTGCAATGAAATTTTTCATCCTGACTTGAAATGCAAAGCGAATTTGATAGATTTTAATAAAGTAGTTGCGATGATATTCACATTTTTTATCTGAAGTTGGAGATACCACGCGCATTTTACACAAATTATTCCGATATGTACATAAATATATGTTTGAGGAACGAAATGATAATACCCTGTGCACTAATGCTGTCGGGTATAAAAATTGTTAGTAGTGTGAAAATAAGAACAGTAGTGATTTAAATTTTAAAAGTTGTGCAACTTTGATTGCCAGTTCCCTTTCACAATAATTATTTATGAAAGTGTGTTTTTTTGAAAACTCCATAAAAAATAACCTTTTATCTAATTTAATTCAGTCATACTAGAATAGATTTCCATCAAAATACGCAAACATAAACTTACATATCTACATAGATAGCCTGCCATTATTCCGTCATTAAATTCGAATCATAAAAAATCGATGATGGGCTTATTAATAGCTGACAACAACAACTAACCATCACATAAGCACAACCATAAGAATCTTCAAAAATCCCTCAAATCCATGAATTTATAATATGTTTGACGTAATTTTATAGTAAATATGAATGTCAATGTTTTGCTAAAAAAAAAACTCTAGCATTTTTTTGGATTCCATGCAAAATATGAGTGGCTATATAAAATGTTTTCTTATTCTTCCTTTACAGTAGACAGAAAACAATAAACCGTTTAACAATAAAAAAAACAACAAAATACATAATTTCGGTCATTGAAACTTTGCTGTAAAAATCGTTGTTGTGAAATCATCAATAAAAATAATAACCATAAAATTGTTATAAATAACAAATCACAACGGTTTATAGCTGCCCAAGTAAAAATCGCAATATTCACACTAGAGCCGTGCGGAAACAATACATTTGCTTTCAAAGAGCAAACAAATAATAATATTTAAAGAACAATCCAACAATTCAACACTTCTTGGGTCGCAGAAAATTAAAAAACAAAGCAATACTAACAAAACGGATTTATTAGCGCGGTAAGTTGATTAATCGTTCATTTATTGCATATGCCGCTAAACACAACCAATTATTGACTTCCTTTAGCACTCTCGGCTTCTACAGCAATTATTCTTTATAACACTTGGCTATAAACACAGTTGTATATATATATAAAGCAATATATCTAACATTAATTATATATATATATGTACATATATGTGTAGGTATATATAGTATTTGTTTTTAGTGTCAACGCTCCGAAAGAATTCAACCCGCAGAAGTGACAAAATCGTTTGGCAAAAATATTATTCTCTTGTCATGCAGTCACACAACGATGGTTTCATAAAGCTACATACAGACGAATTTAATTTAGCGAATAAATACTTATCCGCTATAACAAAAAAAAACACTCATTTTGATTTTCAAAAAATATTCATCTCATGGTCATGCTTAGCCAAACTTGAATTTTTAGCTACTACAAGAGTTTTCCATCTTTGTAAAAAAAAATGCAAAGTTAGATTGATTAATTTCATTCGCAGTTCCTGCAGTTGCGTTGACATTCAAAATATATATTTTTTGCAAGCTTTGAATAAGAAACCACATCATTAAATAAAACTTACAGCCTTTTCCTTGTGTTTTAACTATACAATTATAATTGAGCAAGTAATGTGTCGTCTAACGCTTTAAAGTAAGTGGAAGAATGATAATCAACAAAGAACTTCAAGTTAATGGCTAAAGCAGACCTCACTCAAAAAGTATTCATAATACGAAAAGCAAACAGTTTATTGCCAAGCAACAGTGACCCATTCAGTTTTTTTTAATGGGGAAATTTTTTCCTCAAAATAATTTTACTACGAGTAGTGTTATTTTGTAATTTCCTTTTATTAATATTATTATTTACTGAAAGCCAGGCTCCAATCAAGGCTCAGAGCTCTTTCACGTTTAACTCAAAAATCGCGCTAGACTGCCGAATATATCTGCAGGAGATGGTCAAGCAGAACAGACTGTACCTCATTTGGATCCCTGGTCATAGGGACATAGAAGGAAACTGCATGGCAGACGGCCAAGCAGATTCTTCAGGATAAAGAATGCATTGTTATGCAGTTTGCCACTTTCAAACTGCTACTCAAAGAATATTTAAATAATCAAGCTGACAATAGATGTAGTCAAAATATGAGCTGTCGAACCTCAAGACAGGCGTGGCCTAAATGGGACCGGAAACGGTCGCGTAGCGTTCTCTCTCTAAGGAGGGAAAACATTTCTAACGCGATAGGGGCTGTAACAGTGCACTTTCTTATAGGAAAAGACGCTGAAAGGTTGGGCGTACCTTTCCGAAGATGCTGCATCTACTGTGTAAATGTCCCGCACTGTGTAAAAACAGGATGCGGTATCTGGGAATACCGATTTTGGATGACCTTAGTGAGGTTTCAATTTTTGATATCCTGCTCTGATGTGAACCGTATTCCAGTGAGGGCGTTCTGCATCGATCGGAACATACGGTAGTCAGAAGGGGTAAGGTCTGGGCTATAAGGCGGGTGGGGTAAAACTTCCCATCCACTGTTTTCCAAATAGTTCTTAACCAGAATAGCAACGTGGGGCCGAGCGTTGTCATGGTGGAAAATTATTGCCTCGTGTGTGGTCGCATATTCCGGACGTTTTTCGGCTACTGCTCTCTTCGAACGGATTGATTGTGTTCGGTTTTACCCGGTTTTAGCAGCTCATAATACAGCACACCCTTGTGATCCCACCAAATACAGAGTATTACCTTCGCGCCATGGATATTCGGCTTAACCGTTGATTTGGCTGGTTTGCTGAATTTCACATATGATTTTTTGCGCTTGGGATTGTCGTAGTGGATCTTTTTTTCATCACCAGCAGCAATCCGATGCAAAAATTACTTCCTTTTGTGGCGTTCCAGCAGCATTTCGGACAAGCAAAACCGCCTTTCGAAATCTCTCGGCTTGAGTTCATGTGGAACCCAATTTCCTTGCTTTTGAATATAGCCAGCTGCTTCTAAACATTTTGAAATGGCTGCTTGAGTGACACCCAAAGATTCTGCGAGCTCTTCCTGTGTTTGGCAACAATCTTCATCGAGTACTGCTTCGAGTTCTTCATCTTCAAACTTTTTTGGCTGCCCACGACGTTCATCGTCTTCCAAGCCAAAATCACCACTTTTAAATCGTGCAAACCACTTTTGGCACGTTCGCTTAGCTAGAGCATGTTCACCATAAACTTCCACCAAAATACGATAACTTTCGGCAGCAGTTTTCTTCATATTAAAGTAATGAAGAAGAACTCCCCGTAAAAACACTTTTTCAGGCACAAAGTTCTGCATATTTGAGTGAAAAAAAATTATTGTTGTTTACGCCTCAAATGAATGACATATGTATGTATACTGAAAAGACGTACAATGATAGTAGCTTTCCAACGTATGTTCGGAATATATTGGAACGATGGAATACATACAAGTTACGCCATCTCTTAGCAAACCGCACGAATTAAGTTATAGACCCAATAATTTATCTGTTTAAATGATATCCTCTCATAAAAGTAAACATGCTCTATTAGTACAATACATAAATATATTACAATTTTATTACTTTTCAATATTCTGTAAATATTTTGAGTACATGTTTTCCAAATTCGTAACATTAGATGGTAAAGTACAAATAACTTAAAAACTGAGAAACTGAGTACGTAAATTGAAAAAAGTAACATCAACTCACTAAAAGATTTAGCTCTCACACAATTACAAGATATATTTGTTTACTTCATTGGTAAGTATCGAGCTACACGCACACATATACAATACAAAAGTATTTAGGTCACCCAGTAGTGGTTCTAATAAACTAGAACCAATGTTTGTTTAACAAATAAACAGAAGGTCTACTTAAGCGAGGAAGCAAGCAAAACTAGCTAGCGTTCCATTTTGCTAAAAGCAGCAAATAAATAAATACAAGCAAATTTCAAGAAAACGTATAAGCGTACAACAACTACAACAACCACTTACAGTTATAAGGAATGTGGCAACGATTCTGAAAGAGCGCCCATAGCGCTTTTGTTCTGTGATTAAGGTAGTCAGTCGGTCATTTAAGCAATAAAATAAAATAAAACTACTATTTTCAAAACAACAAACAGAAAAAAGTAAATAAGTGTACAGCTAAAGTGTGGATATGAGTTGATAGAGGTGTTCGACAGCTCGTTTTCATTATTTTTCTTTTGCTACTAGGGTTAGGAAAATTTGCTGTTGTCGTGCGGTAAAACTACTTGTGCTAACTTACGAATATGGCTAAATTTGTAAAAGCTAACCTTTGTGCAAGTGTCATGGTGAACTTGAATCATACACGCTTTCTGCTTTCTATTAATAATGAAAAAAAGTGCTTGCCTACATTTATGAAACAAGTTTCTCAAAATTGTTCAGCACAGGCTGGATCTATTTACGCAGTTTGTAAATATACGAACAAATAGCCTGCTTACAAAAAGTACAACGTTTCAAATTTTATGTATTTATGTACTGAAACAATTTATTTAAAATAGCTCCGGGTTTTCACCGGAATTATAAAATTCACTCAATGAAATTGTCGATGGAATTTCATAGGAACAAATTGTTCCCATAAATTTACAAGTAAAAAATGGCAGAATTTATTTTTGTTTAAATTTGTGGAAATATTTGTTGAGATGGAAGAAAGTCCTTTTTAATGATATATTATTAGTCTAAATAGGTCAAATTTTGACCGTGCTACTGAAGTTTTTTTTTAACCAATATGTCAAAAAAGTTTAGACAGCATTCCAAATTTTATTATTATGATTCTGTTGAACAAACTTTCAAATATTTGTAAGCAGAGCTTTTAAGCTTAAGCTATTTTATAATCTTGACAAAAATATTTTAAAAACTATTTTTATTAAAAAAAAAAAAACCTAAAACATAGAAGTAATTTCAAATCGGTCTAAAAGAATTTTGGATAATGTCATAAAACATAAGGTGTTTTATTATTCCAACGAACAACCAGTATCCATTTTTTTTATGTGGATTGGTGCACCCTAATGTACATATTCTTCAAATATTTATCAAATAAGTATGCCGTTGTATTGTTTTTCGCGAATGTTTTATTTAAAAAATAATAATTATTTAAATCGGTTTAGCACTTTGAGAGCCAAATCGTTGCAAATGTTCTTTATATAATCAATTTTATTCAATAGGCCTGTTCCTTTGTAGTGGTTGACAAACGAATAACAGGTTGCATTTAAAATAACAACACATACTCGGAAAAATATACTACGTGTTGAACCAACTCGGTAAAATTATATCCGACCTTAGATGCAGTATTGTGAAGTAAATAAACTGTGCTATTGTGAATGAGCCCTAAGAAAATATGTGGGAAACTTTACTTGAACATCAAATCCGCTTTTATTTATATAGTATTTTCAAATATGTACCCAAAACCTTTCCTGTTTTTAAATAGCTCTAAACAAATCGCACGTTTCATAAAAAATACTGACTGATATTTTAGCCGAGTTTGAGCGTTCTGTTGCTTGTTGGTTAGACAACGTTCAGACAGGGAAACTTTTGTCGCGGCAACTCGTTACTTGTAGGAGAGAGTAGGACGGCAGCTAAGAAATTTGACATTACTTTTCATTTACAAATTCTTTCAGCGGTTGCAGTTTTGTTGAGTTTTAAGTGAATACATACGGTAAGTTGGGAAATGAAGTTTTGTTCTTATTTTTTTGCGATTAAATATACACATGTGTATGCATATACAATACATATTAACGTAAATTATGTTAAAACTTCATTTTTCAACGCACCTCTTACTTATAATCACAAAATTTACCAGAATGTGTAAATGCCGCTTAAGCGAAGCGTAGAGAAATTTGCCAAAATGATATAAAATGAAATGCCAGAAAATTGCCTGAACAGAGTTGCTCTGTGTGAACGCGACGAGCAACACCAAAGGAGAAATCGCCGATAATAAGCAACAAAAGTTTCCCCGTCTGAACCCAGTCTTACAAAGAAAGACAACTTGCCCCTAATAGGCCTATTCTGGCGAAGATACTTTAAAATATTTCGAAAGGCAATTGTACAGTTTGAAAGACCATTTGTATTTTGGAAACAAAATACATGGTGAAAAGATTTATTAAACATAAATATTTTCTTTTCCACAACTTATGAAAGACAATAAGCAAATAAAATGATCTGTTCTGTCATTCCTATGTTATTAATTTATTTTTATTTTTATTTTTTTTTTATCTTTTTCTTTTTATTTTTTGCACATTTTCTTTAAAATTTTAATTCTTGAAATTTTGTTTAGAATTTTATACTTCTGGTTTTTAGGGGTCATTTTAATTATGGTGTAATTTGCAGTTTTCAAATTTATTATATATATTCGCTTAAAAATAATAATAAATGAGTATATTACAACGCTAAGACCTGCTCATTCGTGTATCTTTCAATTCGTTTTCCGAAAGATAGAAAATACATTTCATGATAGTAGCAGAATAGACATTTATCTTTCGAAAAGCTTGTGAAGTTGAAAGACAGTTGCTAGAATTTCCCTGTGAATTTCTTATGGCAAAATTTTCCGTTCTTTGATTTTAGGTTTGTAACGGTTTTCGGCATTTTTTAAAAATTTTTGATGATAATTAGTGGCATATTTAAATAGCAAAATTATAGGGGACTTTATGAAACCAATTGTGTTGTGCGATGCCTAGGGTATGACTGGGAACGAGCTAAATATAGCAATGCAAAGAAAGTGGCGAAAAATACATTTCCACACACTGGCGACCAGGTGGAGTTTTTCGACAATGCTCCCATTTCAAATGCAGGGAAAGACTGACTACGGATAAAATAAAACAAGTCTGCGTCAAAAATGCAAATTCGCAAACTTTTTTCCTTCGTGCCAATGCGATCTTACTGGGCTGTTTAGTTTTTATTACATTTCGCAATTATTTAGTGCAAATATTTTTCGCCAAAAAAGGAAAACGTTTTATAACACAGCACAACAACTTTAGATCTTTTTTTTTTGCAACAGAGTTTTTTTTTGTTTTTGCACATAAAGGTTAAGAAGTTAAAGGTTAAGGCGAAAATTTGAAGAGTTACAGCATTGATGGCTAAGGCTTATAAGGTTATATTATATAGGGTTATAGTCAATTATATTCCTTATTGAAAGATAGACCTCTCATAGCTACACTTTAATTAACCCCCGCTCCTCCAAATACTATTTTTTCATGGTTTTTAATTAAGCTTTGTAAAGTTGGTATTAATATTTCATATTTTTGGGAAACTTCAACTAAAGTGATGAAAACAATGACAGAAGAAGTGATGGTGGCGGATCACAGTGTAGATATGAAATGCTCAAATTTGTATAAGGCAAAACATTTGCTTAACCCTTAAGTGGAAATAAAAAAGGTCACACGCACTGTCCTATAGTTTTGTTCACCAAAAATTATCTATAAATTATCAGAAAAAAAGCCATGATTACCCTGTTGTAAAATTAATGTTATAAAGTGTAATTACCCTCTACAGCTAATAAAAAGTTAAGCAGATTAAAAGCGAATTTTCTAGTTTCTAAATAGTAAGCAATTGTCACCAATTGCGTTGAACACGCCGCATGGAAGCAAATAGTAACAACCATTAACTGTCATTTAACTTAATGGCCAAATGCGGAAAAGGTTTACCATCACTAATATATACAATAGCATCATAAATGTATGGATGTTTGTTTGTGCAACTACTTGTGTAGATTTTTATATACCACCATAGTACAATGGAGCCCGCAAACTTAAAGACTGTGGCAACGAACTCGAATTGGCAAGAAATGGCAATTTAATAGACGTCTTAATTTTATTACTTCGTTTTTAATGACTGCCATTTATAGATAATGTAGCGCATTTAAATGGCACTAAGGGAAAAGGCAGTCACAAAAACAAATACCAACAATCACTGAAAACCGCTTAAATTCTGCGCGCAGTTATTTCTATTGCAAATATCTTAATACCCACGCGCTTGTACCTTGACGTAAAAATCGCAGCTGCACTGCTGGTCAGACTTGATTCCAAATTACGCGTATTTCTATCATGTTTGCTTTTTTCTACTTACTTCTTTTTTTCAACAAAAATGCACCCCAAACTGGTTGTTGCGAAGCTGGCGCTGCTGGTATTTTCGTAAATTGTTGTCCCAAGGAGGAGATGTGCTGTAGTAAAATTCATACGCGCACACTGCTCATTGCACTTGTCCAGCTGAAAAAATGGAAAAAAAAAATTTTTTTTAATCTTGTTGTTTGTCTGCGCTGCTCCTTAACAATTTTCAGGTTATTATTTTAATTTGCGCAACTGAAATCAGCTTAAAAATTCCAAAGCAACATACACACACAATACAAAAGTTAAATAAACCAGGGTCATGAATGCGAAAATAAAGTTTGTGAAAAAATGAAATAAAGACAATAACAGCGCCCAAGCAAATTTGAGACAACCATAAAAAAAACCACAAAAACTATGCAATGGCGGCGGTGGCGGCCATCATCACCTCCACCACCTCCACCACCACCACCATCACCATCACCAACAGCCGCCAGCAGAGTCGCATGCGCAGATTAAACTAGTTTATCAACGCGGCCGACATTCCTCAAGTTTGGCAGCTGAATTGACTGTAGTTGGCGGTCGGATTGCAAGAAAACTCGCTGTTTAGCGGTGGAATAAAGTTGGGCCAAACGTACATACATAAATAGCGACGAAACGTCAATATTGCTACAACAAAGGCTTGAAATTCCCATATAGAGTAGTTTGGTCGCAGAGGTATACATAGATATACAAATGTACGAAAAATGTACGTGTGTGCGCACCTCACATAACTAAAAACCCATATTTTTTTTTAAAACCAAAAACTGCTTTAAATGCCTCAAAGCCCACTTTTGTTTGATTAACTCCTAAAACTGATTGTCTCACACTCCTTCACTGCGCTACCCTTTCGGCGTGGATTAGTAGGTTTTGTCGGCAAGTAAACTTTTTTTATTTGGTGTATGTGTATTTGTGAATGAATGAATACATATCACACGTTTGTTGGAAAAATATGCCATATGCAGAAAACGAAAACAAATCAAGCGTAGTACTCCCCATTTCCACAACAAGTAGGTACGAAAATTATGTACTCTTTCTGCTCCGGAGCTCAAACGATTCAATAGCACAGTGCTACAAAACGAACAAAAAGGCACAAACTTTACAAGTGATCTAGTAGAGGTCGTAGATCTGGTCGAGTTGTTCTCAACTTACTCATATAAAAACCAATTTGACATATCCTCGATTACAACACAAACTTTTTTTCTTTTGATTTTTTAGTTTTTATAATTTTTTACTTTGTTAGCTCTTTTTTCTACAATTTTACAAGAAAGCATTTACATTTAAGTAATTTTCTGCCAAAAACCTTTTATTCTAAGAAAAATATTGTTACGAATAATATAGCTTTAAGATGAAACTCTCTTATTTAAGAATTGGCCATTTTTGAGCAGACATTTAAAGTCGCTTTACTTTTTTTATTTAGATATAATATTGGAAAATGACAGAGTTTCCCTTTTCTCTGATACTAATTTTACTTTCAAAACGATGGGTTCCATAATGAGAAGACAAGTTGTTATATAAACAATGTCCACGGAAAAGAGGTATAGCTTATAAGTAGCTCTAAGGAAAAATGTATGATATACTTATACAATCAGGACTTAATATGCATTTGGCTGGTAAATTTATATTTCAAATATTATACCAAAAACTTATGGGTACATTTGCACCAGTCGTTGCCAATGGGTTAATGACAAAACAAAAAACTCCTATAATTGCTTCATGTATTAATTTTCAAATATCCACGTTGTCAGTAGCTGGTTAACTGTACACTGTGGCTTCAACCCAATATTCACGCACGCCGGCAATTTTCTGTCAAAAATTTTTTTTTTTTATATTTTGATTATCACTGCACGAATGCTTTCATTTTGAGTTATATTAGCATTAACTTTAAGGACCTTATTATGACCTACATTAGATCTTCGACTGTGGTCGAAAGATAATATTCATAATATATATTTGACATTCGATTTTCGATTTTCTGAGTGATTTAAATCGGTTGTGTTTTGGGAAACGTTTGCTATTGCCCTTTTTTGCGTTCTCTGGTCATACGTCAATAAATCGAATGTTTTTAATTTACGAAGTGTTGCTCCCGAAGTAAAAAGTAAAATTAAAAATTATTATATTTTGACACCACTATTTAATATATAGTGCTATTAATTATATTAATTGTTATTATTTTTTAATGACACCCTTCCAGCCAAAGCGCATATAAAGTATGTACATACATAAACTGCTGTGCGTCATTTCGTTTGTAAGCTCTACTGTTTTTACTGGGATAAACAAATTTGTTAGCATTTCAACATCGTGGCATTACAAGCGTAGTTTTTTGTATATTTGATTTTGTCAATGATTTATGTGTATTTGGCATTTAATTGTGTAATATCTGGAAATCGAATACTTTGTTTCTCTTCTGCTATTAAACTTTTCTTAATTAGACGCCAGACAGTGAAAAATTACCAAACAGCGCTGTGAGGTCAATTCGTGATTATAAAGCGTTTACTGATTTATTTACTTTGATTATTCAATGTAGTATCCAACTCTAAATTAAAGCAGATGTTTTCTTGTAAAGGATTTAGAACAAAAGACTTGGGCAACAAACTTGCTGAGGAGCATGAGTTCCTTCAAAGTTATAGGGGATTTGAAAAGGAGTATAATTTTAATAATCTTCCTAACTGTTTAAACTTACTCCAGATGACAATGAGACTTCAATTTCAATATTGCTAGCAATTTACATGAATATATTTTATTCACATACTACACTTATCTTATTTACACAAATAATTAGGTTCAACATTGCATATTGTCTGTTATTTGTCGTTTGTTTTAATTTTGTAGTAACTCGATACTAAACCCAACTTTTAGCAACACCTTTCAACACATATGAGTGTTCTGTATTTATTTTATCTCGAACTTGTTAAGTAACAATGTGAAATATAATAACTGTCATTCGCTCAGCTTCAAGTTCAAGTTCAGTGTCTTTGGGGCACGCAAATTGTAACATTAATTATAAACGAATAAATTGTATCCTAAATTAGAGGCATAAATAATGGTATTAAGTTATTAAGCACTAAGGGAGTGAAAACTTGAAAAAAACGAACTGTATGCTGCAATATCAAATAACTTATGTTGTCATATTGGTTTGCAATTCGAGTTAGGATGTCATTCAAGGTATTTAATTTCAGCAGATGCTAAAATTTGTTAAAGCTTATATAAAGCAAAAATGCATACGAGTATTTTTTTTACTCAGTTAAGCTGCGTTCTTTTGGATTTCTGAGTAATTTGCATTCTATGTGGTAAATTAATTTGTATGCAAATCAGCTTATTACTGATTAAATAATTTTGACTCCAAAATTTCTGCGGCTTAATCATTACCACAAAAAATTTGAGCACGTCCTAACTGCGCAACTCTGATTAACAAAACGTATGCAAATTAGACAACTGGTTTCAATAGGGCTTAGTATCAGCCGGATTTGATACCAGTGATTTATAGAGTTTTATCGCAACCCAAGAAAACTATATGTATATATAAAATAAGAATCCCTTGTCACGATGTTTGTCCTCCGAAACGGCTCGCACTTCGTGTATATTATTTAATGCTCGAGGCGAGGGTAGCCACCTGTTTGGAAAATCGAATTTAATTTAATTATACACAAGTTATATGAAATATTAAAATATGGCTGAAATACAAAAATATTTTGTTCAGCGAAGAGAAGGTGCATCCATATGTTTTAGAGAGGGATGCCACCTGTTTGAAACGTAAATTTTTTTGTTAAATTATACAGATGTATATAAAAATTAAAATATGAGTATCAAACAGCTGAAGGAAAGGTTTATAGATAGTTATATTTTGATGAGGGTTGCCACCTTTTTAAAAATTCAAATTTAAATACGCAAGTTATATAAAGTAACAAAAAAATGGATGTTAAAAGGTTCGTTTTGCTGAGGAGAAGATTTATAGCTAACCATATTTTAAAGGAGGTTACCACCTACATCAAAAGTTCGATTTAATTAAATTATACACAAGTCATATGAAATAGTAAAATATGAGGGTCAAGTCATTTGTTTAAAGTCAATTTCAATTAATGTACACACACAAATAAAAAATGTTAAAATATGAGTGTCAAAAGTTTCGTCCTATGCACCCCTACTTTTATATTGTTGAGAGGGCTGCCACCTGTTATATGTGACAGAAAGTGAAATGCGTTTTGCAGTTACATATTCAAAAGGGCAATTATTAAATAAGGACAACGTTTGCGGAGTTTCTAGTATTTATATATAGTATTATTTAATTTAATGAAATTATTAAGAAGCATATAGAAAAGATAAAAATAAACAAAGCACGTACTTCAAGGCATTAACTTAAACTTATAACTAAAGGATGTCCGTTGGCAGAATTCGGAATCAAAAGCTAAGTTTAAAAACAATTACGAATGATAAAAGTTTATTTCAATAACTATTACAAATTTGACAAGTCGGATATACTCTTGAAATCTGGCATCCGTACTTCGTGACAAATCGCTGGATGCAATTAGGCTTCTTTTAGTGAAGTCTAAGATTCTTCCTCAATATTTCATGTACAGCTTATGGAAGTCCAAGGGCAGTGACGAGTTCAATATTTTCATTTACGATTTCCGTCAGGGCCACGGCCGTGAGCTGTTTGCCACCGAACTTTCAGTGACAGCGAACGAAATACTCGAAAAACAGCTATGCCCCATCTCTAACTTGTGGCGTCAAACGTCAACGAATTGTCAAAACTTATCATGTTCTTACAATTTGTATGGAGCATACAACAATAACGCAGCGCTAGTGCCGAGTAAATGAAATGTTCAATTTTGACAGCGCATTAAGTTCTGAAGTTGGGTGCGGAAGACAGGAGTAAAAAAGAAAGAAGATAAAAATAAGAAAGAGGAAAAGGAAAATGTAAATAGAATAAAATGGTTGTAGAAAAGAAATAAATATTATATATCGCCACGAATAGTCGTCGGGCGAAACTCGATGTTGTCTTTAAAAAACAATGTACGTAAACTATAACGCGGTCTCCGCCCCGCCCATACGCTCAGCGGTTACGATAAAACTTTAAATCAAAAACCTCATTCTGCCATCGGACAGCCTTTATCTATATATTTATGTATATATGTACGTTCATATAACATTCACAACATAAACCAAATTAAGCGCAAAACGAATTTCCCAGAAAACTACGCATTTAAAACACTTACCAAAACTACGGGTGCTCTAATTTGTGCGGAAGTTGATGCATAATAACAAAAACTATGAACCCACGGTATTTGCAAGACAAAGCAACATAAATTATAATCAAATAGAGCAAGTCCAATTTAATCATAAATTTTGAAGGCAATGTGGTTATATCAACTGAAATTATATCCCAATTGTATTTAATTAAATTATTTCTGCCAACATTCACTTCTATTATTTTAGACCCAAAAAAAAATTATTATCTCTTTTGACATTTATGTATATCTGCATAAAAGTCGCCCAGTTGTTAGTGGGCAAAGTGAATAATTGCTATGTTAATTTATTTTGTCGTGCTGCTGGTCAGGCATTGTTTTCAAATCTTACTTTACTTCTTCCCTTGCATGTTCAAGTTTTTATGCTGCGTGGAAATTTCTGCGCTAGTTGCAGATGTTACCTCATCTCGACAAATAATTTACATATTATGTTTTTTAATTTACTCATAATAGCTCTGAAGTTTATTTTATTTAGACAAATGCGTTTGCTGTTTTATACGTTGTGTATCTAGCAGTGATCTTCAGCACTTCTTTTAGACAAAAAATGTGATTGCATAATCTCCAATTTGTATGCACTTTATCTTTGTCACAGTATTTTAGTTGACGTGTGAATTTCCTTAAACAAAATAGCGAAATAATTTGATTTGAAAACCAGATTCAGAGAAGGTCATTTGTAGTACACTTATATTCAGAAAAACTGCATTGATTTATTAAAAATTTTCGTTTGGAACTTTTTATTCATAATAAAATATGATATTGGAAATGTGAACAAATCATTATTATTTGTCATTTTAATTGAATACTTTTTAAAAGCAGATTTCACACTGGCGTCTTTCCTCCTAGTTTTTTGTACAGATATATTATATTTCTTAAGATTGAAGGGAACGTGCGCCTAATATTAATAATTATAACAAAAGTGTGCATTCTGAGCATTTACACATATGTAGGTAAATGTCGCATTGGTATTTACTTACTTACTTCTTACTTAATTGGCGCTATAACCGCTTAAGCGATTTTGGCCGAACTTCTCTTATGATTTGTGGTGTGCGTCTTGATGTTGTAACACAAATTGAGGGACCTACAGTTTTATGCCGAATCCGAACGGCGAATGGTTTTGTGAGAAGTTTTTTCATGACAGAAATTCACTCGGAGGTTGGCCGAGGGGCGACCGCTATTAGAAAAAACTCTTTCTATAAATTTTGGATGTTACTTGCCCCGAGCTAGATTCGAGCCTGGGCCCCACCGAACGAAGCGCCCACACGCTACACACTCGGCTACGGTGGCCGCCGTATTTAAGGTAGTTAAAACGGGGCAAGAACATAACCTTACTTCCCTAATAAGTTAATTTTCGCATATAAACTGTAATATTATTTATAAGTAACTAATGAAGAAAATTTATCAATTTTATTTATTTTATTTTATTTTTTCAAGTTGATGTTGAAGGTAGTATACGATTCCACGAAATGCGTATTTACTCATAATATTTTAAGAATAGCATAGAGAACAATACACTAGTTAAAAATTGTCAAGATTGTATTGAGGTGAAACATACTTGAAACCAAGGCATATTAAGCAGGGAGTTTCAGCCGCTGCACTTTCAAACTGTGTTTACATTTTACATGCTTTGTAATATAATGTCATTTAGAGTTGTATTCTTTATTTGCAGACAAAACTTGCATGCAAATCATAAACGGAATTTTATTATTATTGTTGCCTTTGTCTGCAGTCTTGTCCCAATTTTCATTAAATGCACAATTTTCATCACTTATTTTTCGCTTTTTCTCAGACATGAATAGTGACATTATTCTGATTTCACAATCCTGTGAAACGAACCTGAATAATTTGGGATATCATCGAAATCTGAAAAAAAGTTATAACAATATTAACCATAAGTAATTTCAGTTGTTGTCATACGAATAACTACTCCATTCATTCATTGCGAAATACTTATAAAATACTTCAACCATGTTTTGTAAACTGGGATTTATTTTCGCATTTCATGGTAGATTAAAAACAGACACAGCGGGCCACAAAACTATAGGTCAGAGAACACATGCGTTGGACAACCCTAATCTAGATCATTAAAAGTCTGATTCACATCTATTTTGTGCAAAACGACCAGCATTTTGTCAATGTTCAATCCCAGCCATTTTGTATCTAAGGCTTATTACATATAAATCATCAATTGAACAAGAAATTTTGAAGTGAATTTCAGACATGGTGTAATAAAAAAAAAGGTGATGTCACTTAAGGGGAGGTTGTTGAAATTTCGAAACTTTCCACACATTAGAGTGATGCCGACTCTGTTTTCTTCTGGGCAAAATAGAGAGAAAAATGGAGCGGACATATTACGAAAACTAGACCATTTGCCTCGCTGCTGAACCTCCACAGGCAATTTACCTCGGTGTTTGAAACCTCACTAAGGTCTTCCAGAAATGGTGATCCCAGGTACCGCAGCCTGCTTTTGCACAGTGCAGGGTACTTACACAGAATACGTAAGACCGTTTCCTCCTCTTCATAGTTCTTACAGCTCCTGCAGCATCTTCGGAAAGGTACGCCTAGCCTTTCAGCATATTTTCCTATAAGACAGTGCCCGGTTAGAGCTCTCACCAAGTTAGAGATATTTTATATTTTTAGAGAGTATACACTTCTGCCTAGAAGTTCGGTAAGTCGTAGTTTGACTCCATCTAGCAGACATATTACTTTTTATAGTTTTGCCAAGAAAGTATGTGTCGGCTCATTGTTTTTTGGCTTTTGTTTTTCTTTCACTTTTCGTTCAAAATTTATTGGAAGTCAAAAACGTGACAGTTTCATATTTTGCTGCGATTTTTCGATAACAAAATTTATTCGCAAACGGGAAAGTTTAGCCGCAGGTGAACAAGACTTCGATGAAGACGTGTTGGGAACACCGATCATGATTATATAGCACTAAGAGCAGTCAGTGAAGATGACGGTGGCGCTGACAATGAGACTGAATCCGAACTGACTGCCGAGCAATCCTAAGGCATGCCACCGGACGATAATGAAGTTAACAACGTTGACACAGATGTGGCCATGTTGTAGCAACACATGAAATGCTGGGAGCAAGATCAAGAATCTAACACTAGTGAAGAAGGCGATCAGGAGACAAGGAAATGACTTACCCATTTTCCTCGACAACTGTATAAAAACTGTATAAAAGAAATGCTTAATGCCGAAAAGGTTCTCTCATGCCGCAAAATTTAAAAGACATTTTTTTATGCAGAACGTTTTTTTGTACTAAATATTTGAATAAATTTTTAAAATACTGGAAATAGTGCCCAAAAAGTTATAAAACCTATACTAATTTTACTCCCCTTTATCTACTACCTTGAAATACATGGACGCAGTCGGCATGCAGAAAAAGTGAGGTTATGTAAGTAGCATACCCTTATTTCATTACAATATGGGTTTCACATCATTTTTTAATGCAATATTTAAAGTTTGTATCAAAGATGGCGATGTGACAAGAATAACAATAATGCAGAGCCAGGTGAATTCATATAAGATGGATTTACTAGAGCACCTGATTTGTTTTTTTTAATTTGCCTTACGACCTTGGATCTCAAATTGGTTATAGAATTTAAATTTGTAAAATAATTTAACAGTTCAAGCTTTTGCTGCTCAAACCAAATATATGTAATATATGTAACATTTTTACTACTGCTACCACCTTATATAGATAGTCAATTTCAATTGAATTAAATTCAATAAGCATTTTTAGTACCTAACGAATTGCGCTTAAATATAATTTGAAAATTGCGGAGGTACATACATCCATGCATATATCACATTAAGACATAGTCTCTAAAAATTATTACAAAATCAGTTGCATCATAAAAATAATTAGGGTCTTATTAATGACGTATTTCTGATATTTCTTCACGGCAAATATTTCAATAAGTTACGCTTATTTAAATGAGCTAGTGTTTGTACGAATCATCAAAATTTTTAAAAATAAAAATATTAAGCAACATTCAAAACTTGTAATTGATTGACTTTAGGTTTCAAACAAATTGCTTAATGTAGCATTAGCTAAGCAATTAATATTTCAGTTTGATTATTTATTAGTGATTTTTTTGCTGTATTCAATTTACCAAATATGCAGGAGCATATACTGGTATGTGGTATGTTATTTTTTATTTCTTGTGTTACTCATAGCATTTCAATCTTTATCATTTTTTCTGTTAACCAAAGCGCGTCAATTCGTTACGACTGCGGCGGTTTCACCCGCCACGCTAATACTTGAAACGCTTCAATTGCGAACATCCAACCTGCCATTAGTTGAGTATTTCAAGCGCAAAATGTTTGCATCACAATCATACATATGAGCATGCGCACACATACATACATAGTACATATGTACATATCGACATACTTACTTCTCTTCTATTCTCTTCGACTTGCTAAAACTTTACCTCCAACTAGTTTTAATTTTTACCGCTTATGTAAATTTCTGAAAGCATCTTCAAACTCATAAATACCGGTTGCGTGCCTATTTATTTATTTTTTGTTTGGCTATGTGCTATATGTATGAAATTGTGAAGATTTGTGAGTACTTATTTATTTATGTAAATAGGTGCGGAGGCAACACCTTCGCTTCAACGATTATTTCGGTTACCAAAAATTTTAAGGCTTGAGTATATGTAAATATTCGGTACACGATTTTGCGAGCATACACAGACGTTGGTTAGTTTAAGATTTACTGTTACATTTTGGAACTTTTTTCAATTTATGTGTATCACTTCACACTTTTCAACTGATTTTTAGTCCACTTAAATGGATGTATGTATGTTTAGAGATTCCATTTTTCGATAAAGATTAAGAAATTTTACAAATCTGGTCAATTGTGTTCAGTTTATCATGGATAGACTAACGCCGGAACAACTGTTTCACATTGTGCAAATTTACATCGAATATCAAGGTTCAGTTCTAGAATGTTACCTTGCGGTACCTCTGTTCAGTGATGTCGCTTATTTTTGATTAAATTGCCTTATCAAAATTGAAACTTTTGACTTAAAGAAAGTCCACGAGAAATTCACGAGGCAAAGGTGCATTCGGAAAAACTCATTAGATGATGTGGTTCGTGAGTCTGTGGAATCAATCCTTAAAAAATCAAGACGACTGGGACGTCACTGCGAATGATGCTCCGTCACCTAGAAAATAAAAACAGCTGTCAAAAGACAGCAAAATACGAATCAAATGGAGCTAAAGAAATATTTATTTCAATTAAAGAAAGGGATTACATTTAATATAAGTTTCCATTCATTGAAAAAACCCAATCGAAAGAAATTATCGTCGAAAAAATTACAACATTAACATAAAATTTTTCTTAGCTTTTTTTTCAGTGCGACAATTTGCTGCCTGAAATTACAGCTCACAATCTCAACCAATGTGAATAAAAAATGTGTGCCAGATAATGACAGCAGTCTTATTAAATCAAACCGACATGTCAAAAGCTTGTTTATATTGCCTTAACCCATAAATGATAACTGCAACAATGGGGCTCGATGTTAATTTAAATTAGCTTCTAAATTACAGCTATACATTATATTATATTTAAGTTTTTTGTTTAAAAAATTAAAACTAAAATTTGTTCTAAATTTTAAAAATCTCTTTATTTTTTCTTTTCTCACTTCTCGCTAAGAGATTAAATTTGAAATACTCTATATAGCTCCTCTTTACTAATTAAAGCATTTTTCGGAAACGTAAAATTTTTTACAACAATTCTGCCCAAGTCTAAGTTGCCTATTTTTAGGTTTCTTCTTTTCAATTTAAAACAAAATACATAGTGAATCCATCAAATTTTTGCAAACAAACCGAGACAATTAGCGCTGTATTGTGTTAACTCTTAAAATTAATAAATTTATAATCTTGGTTCAGGTGGATTTTGTACTCTTACTTATTTCCCATAAATAGAATCTGCATTCTGAAAATTAAGGACTCATATCTTGGAAAAGTCTGAAACGGTTATTATTCAATATTGTGGTCGAGTCTGTCTTAGAAAATCACAACAGAAAACTGCATACATGTTTAATCTCAACGACAGGATGGCGCTACTTTCCACACAGTACGTGGAACTAGAGTTTTATTGCGAGAACAATTCGGTCGACAGTTAATTTCACAATTCAGATCGGTGAATTGGTTGCCTATATTACTATGTAATATTACGCCGCTAGAGTTTTTTCTTTACGCTAAGTAAACTCCAAAGGCTACGTGGATAAGCCGGCGACGATTGAGGAATTTGAAGGCCAACATTATCCGCATCATACGCCAAATACCATTCGAAATGCGTGAACGCGTCATCAAAAATTGGAACTTCAGAATGATAAACCCTTTTAGCCGAAGTTTTGTCCAAGAGTAGGAAGAAATAATCTTTAAAAAATAAGTAAAAGATTTGTCCTTTTGTATGATAACAAAGATTATCCGATAATTATATAAACAATTTTTTTACCACTGTAATTAATTAAGCACGAGACCAGGTTCTATTAGTGGTAGAAATTTTTTTTTTTAGCTAAAGTTCATTTTTATTTCCGAGCTCACTTGAGCCTAGGGGGTTATAACTTTGTTCACCTAACGGTTGTTTGTAATAGCATAAAGCAACGGAGATAGTTATAGACATATTTATAACAGAATTCTCAGAATAAAAAAGAAATCGACTAACCCATGTCTGCATATTCGTCCGTCTGTCCGTTTTGAAAATGGGCGAAATCGAATAATAACCGCACCCACATAATGATGTTTTGTAAAAATCCATCCTGAGCAAACTCTAACAAATTTGGTACATGCTTTTCATTTTAACTCAGTAAGTACAATTTTGAAAATTAAATAAATCGGTTAAATCACACCCACTTCTCATGTAACGGTAAATTATAAGAATCAAAAAAATCTATATTTTAGTAACTAAGTATATAAGGTAATTAGCTCGAATTGCATTTTGTGTTAGATAGCACAATTTTGAAAATTATCGAAAATCACGCCTATATCTTATATAATGGTAGTTTAAAAAAACGAAATATTCGATATTTTACTAAATCATGTACAGAGTTCTTTCAAATTTGGTATACAGAATTTAATTAACAGAATAAAATCAGAATTTTGAAAAATTAGTGTGATACGGTAAAATCATAATTTCTGTTTGATTTCATTTTAATCAATAACAATCATTTAAGTTTTAAAAATATTAATATCAACTATATAGTACATTAAATAACTACGAGGATATGTTGAATAATAGTTACTTCTTAAATGGGATAATATAATACTTATGTAGCCTGATATATAGGATCTACAAATATTGCACATCTGCGTCGAACAGTTGTTTAATTTTTTTCTTCCATGGTTGCACCCGAACATAGACTCCTCTTTATTTGTTTTATTTGGAAGTTATTGGAAACCTCGACAGCAGTTGAAGTGGAAGAAGTTATAGCTGCTATTTCGGATATCACCAAACTTGCTTAACAGACTTTCTCTTTCTAGTTAGACTTTCGCAGGACTCGAACCCATGGGCTTTCCCCCATTTCTTTTTCAGTTCTGTTTCTTTTGTTTAAATTAAAAAATAAAAGGCAATAAAATTTAATATTAGCTGCCTGTTTTATCAAAGTATCTATGCAACGGTTCCTTCAATTCCCAGTTATTTCGCATATTCGGAAGAAGCCGCTGCGGACATGACCATAATGGTTTTAAAAAAAAACGGTGTTTTAAATGCAGAACATCTGCATAGCCTAAATTTTGCGTCACACCTTATTTTAGATGAAAAATTCTAAACAGGTTTTTTAGCGAAAACTTTTTTAGATCAGGTAATAAGTTATACATAACGAAATTGGAAATGTTAGGCAATCTTTTTTTAATTGCAGCATAACAGATTGAATGAAAGGAACTTCTGTTTTTGTTATTACTTATATTATCTAAAAGAATCTGTTAATATTTATGTTGTAAATGAAATATTTTATATAAAAAATGAAATATTTTATATAAAAAAATTTCATTGTAAAATATAGGATAATTATAACAAACGAAATTTCGAAACTAATCTTAAAATATAAAAAGAAACTCCGAAAAGCCAGCAAAACATCCTTTCTCTTTGAACTTATTCGGCTACCCTTTCAAAAGTTGTATGAAAATTATTTTAATTAATTTTTAAAACAAAGCCTTTTCATTGTTAAGTTTTCGACTTAAAGAAAACCCTTCCATTTTGTGAATAATATACGACTGAAAATTTCACTCCAAAAAATATCCGATGGGGCAACGCTTTACGTCTGGAGAAATAATCTGCGTTTTAATAAACAAAAATTCGAAATGGAACTACACTCTTTCTTGTATCATGCCTCAAGCTAAAAAAAAACAAATATTGTTGATGTAAATTTATAGAATTTGCTCTAAATAAGTGCTTCTAAATAATAACTGTAATGTCTTTACATTGACCTGTTTTCTATGAATTACTTTTCAATAAATATAATAAGCAAAAAACCATACTCATTTATGTATATGTATTAGCTAAAGAAAGATGTACAGAACTTTGCATGAATTCTACTTTGACATTTTATAAAATGTTAAAAAGCCTCGTCGTAAAACAAGAGAATTGCATATTTTAGTTTTGAACTGCTTATTATAAATGAATACTTAATTTTTTTCAAATATTAATTACAAGTTTTAGTGCGTAGAGAATTCAATTAAATGTTATACATTCCATTATAATCAAATCAATACATAATGTTTTCGATTTATTATCGCCTAAGTGTATTGTAAACTTGAAAAATCTGTCACTGCCTACATATCACATAAAATATTTCGACATCACTAAACCATTACCTTGAGCTGTGGTATTTTACAAACAATAAATATTCATGAGCAATATCTAAATTGGATAAATTAAGTCGACCACCACAACATTGCCTACATCATTAATTTGATTTACACTTATTTGTTAAGCGACCCATTGTTGTCAAACTCGCGATATTATTATGTTTCTTACTTTTATGCACATATATTTATTATATATATACATATATTTGTTTTTTCTTCTTTGGACCCTTACAGATGCAGCACCCACACAGTAACCTGCGACGAATACGGCATCTCAACATTTTTCTACTGCTGCTGCTCTTCTTGTCACAAATCAAAGCTTGGCGACCATGTCCAGAGCTCAGTCCAGCTTTGCGTTTACCCTGCAGGTGAGTCAGCGATATTCAAGACTGGTCTTGCAATTAAAACGCACACACATTTATTTGGCTTTGCATAAATCCCTGTCGGAAAATCTATACATAAGTAGTTGCGAAATTATAGTACATTTTAAATCACTGAAATTTCACGTTTCTCATTTCATGTATTATGTGGCGTTAATTAAAAACATGTTTTATATTGGTTTGAAAAAATACTTTTCAGAATCGGTTTCGGAATATCGTAATTCCAATCGTAGTCTTTTGGTCTCCTTTATTATTTCAGTAAAAATACAAAAACTATACATGGGCAGTTTATATAACGACTTAAAGGTTGTTCAAAAAATTTTGGTTTCGAAAGAATAGTTTTTGAATTTTATGGCGCTTTTCAAGTCATTTCACATTTTAATTCCTATAATTAATGAATAATTTATAATTTGAATGTGTGCAGTTTTATCTAATATCTAATTACCCACCTTGCGGATAATTTTTTTATTTGTTTTTGAGTTACTGCTATTCATGCGGTACGTAGTTTGAATATAAGCTAAATAAGGCCATTCGTTTGAGCTTTTTATAAACCATGAATCCAGCGCCACTTATTACTATCCATTACAAGTAAGTAATGTATGTAGTAGTGCGGTTCATGAAGCATCGCATAGTGGCGTTTTTGGCGAAATAGCAACGTTTCAAACGACACTTTATAAACGACCCACGTCAACTCCGGATTACAAGTTTTGCAAATGTAATTTGCTGCGTTAAAGAGATACAGAAAAGTTGTTAAAATTACATTTCCAATCAGCTGTAACTGATATAGTTCTTCCCGAAGAGTTAGGAGGCAATAAAAGCAATAAACGTTTCCCGACTTTGACTTGGCAATGATTGCCAGTTTTTCTCAATAACTTGGCTGCACAACACATCGTATTAATCAGTATTTTGCACTGCTGGCTGTAGTGCCGCCAGGCTTAACGCGACCCAGCCGTGGAAAGAACTAAAGTACGGGCATGCAAAGATCCAGGAAGCTCTCCCGAATACACTGAAGAACGAAGCTCTCCCGAATACACTGATGAAGATAGATTACACTTCTCCTCTACTATGCATGAACAATAAATTCTCCACAAGAGTCCCAGAGAGGAACGAATGGGAAGATGCCATAGACCTAGACCCAGAGTAGACGGCTGTCTTTACCGATGGTTCCAAACTCAACGAAAGAGTGGGCAGCGAGATTCACTCCAGCGAATTAGCACTGGACCTCCGCTTACGCTTACCGGACTACTGTAGCGTTTTTCAGGCAGAGATAAATGCCATAATAGAGGCTGCTCGGTGTCTCATAGTGTTCGCCTCTACACACAGACCTGTCACTATATACTCAGACAGTCCAAGTGGCTATTAACCTCGCACAGTTTAAAGACAAAACTCATCGAGAAGGTGAATATCAGGTGGGCCATGGAACCTACCTGTCAGATGGCCAAAGTTTGACGTAAAGCTATCCAAAGCGATTACTGCCGATGTTGCAGGGACGAAGAGGAAGTGGAGAGCAGCGAACTTTATCTCTGCCACTGTCCCGCCCTGGCCAAGTCTCGAAACCAATTCAAACCAAATGGGTACTTTCTAGAATGTTTAGCCGGCCTGAGCTTGGCAAGAATTCCCGATCTTCTGTGCTACGTAAGGCGCACTCGATCGTTCACCTTCTAAGGGAACGAACAACACATGGCCCCCGCCAGCGGTATCACAACGGGCTTTGTCAGCCTACGTATGCATTCGTGGGCTTGCATGGTGGCAGCTGCTCTAATACTTTGACGATTCCCTTATTTATAGCCCTACCACTTTGAGCACATTACGTCCGCCCCAGTGAGGTATTCAACTGACAAGATGTATGGCTCGCAGAGATACGCCACAATGAAAACGTTGTCGAATGTTAACAAATCAGCTGTTTTGTATTGGCGGCAATCAAAGCCAAAAAAACATCATCCATTATTTCATCCCAATTTAAAATTTAAACCAGGAACCCTAACGATTATAATTTTATTAAAAAAAAAATTATGATTTAATCGTTATTTTGGGATTTTTTATTTTATCGATCAGATTTGATAAATTTTTTTGTAATGTTAATTTGTTTTCGTTAATTTGATCGATTTTTGTGGTTTTTATTTTTTCAATCAAAAACAGTAGTTATTCTCGTACTAAAATTTTTGTGACCTTTTATATTTTTGTTTTGTTTTTTAATAAAAAATAATCGTTAGTCTTGGATTTAAAATTTATCGATTAAAATAAACGCAAATAATTTGTCGGCATTTTGACAATATATTATATGATCGAAAAAAAAATCACAAAATATCGATCAAATATGATCGAAAAAATTTAAATCCAAGAATAATGACTTTTGTAGATCGGAAAAATAAAACTAACAAAATATCGATAACAATTTATCGAAAAAATAAAAGTTAAAATAACGATCAAACTTGATCAAGGAAATAAAAATCACAAAATATCGACCACATGATAGGATTTGCACATCATATGGCATAAGAACTAGATCGATATATTAATATTTTTACTTGAGCGAATTCAATAGTGCCATTTGTACTGTCTTTCAATTTATTTTTTTAAGTTTTTTGGCAAGGCGAATTCATACAAGGTGATAGCATCCCATGAGCTGAATGCTTGTTCTTCTCTCCGAATTCGCTAGGTTGTTTTGTATACACAAACAAAATACATAAGCAAACTAGGCGAATTCAGTTTTTGACATTTTACTCGCAAAATTACACAAACAAAATACACAGCGGATTCGCTTTGTTTATCTTGCTATCACCTTCTATGGATACACCTTGGTTTTTTGTTTAGCTACAATTATTGAGAATGACAAGTAAATAAAAAAACATAATGGAGTTTTCAATATCAATTGGTGAGGTGTAAAAAATAAAAATAAGACTTAAGTGGGGTATTCACAAGATGCTTGTCTATTTAAACACAAATCTAAATTACAAAACACAACTTAGCATGACCTTGTCAATTTTACTCCAACAACACACGCTACTAGAATTTGGGCTATTTTTGAACGTACAGTACGCTAAACAGATGCGTTGATTTTATCAGGAAAAAATTCTGCCATAAAATACATATTCCATGCATGCCATTTTCCTAGAGGGATGTTGCACTATGTGTTTTATGTGTATGCCTACATATTGGAATCTATTTATGTGCAAATATAAATTAATACGAATATTTTCCGCCAATAACGAGCTAAACCAGTATAACAACCATTAATTTGTATGATAATTTGAACTGGTGATGAAAAAGAATTCTACACACAAATGAAGAACTGATTTCCGCGTTCGCTCTGTATCGAATTTCAGCTAAATGTAGTCGTTCTTTCAGTTTAGCTTTTATCTCTATCTTTGTTTTTTTTTGTTTTTCTTTTTTTGTATTCGAACAAAATCTTATCATCTCACTTCGTTTTTCCGCAGATGCAATGTGGTGCCATTCGCTTCGACGGGGCAGCTGGGCGCAGTAGCAATGGACTGCGATCGAGTCGTCTTCCATGGTGAGGCGCCGCAACTGCCGTATGGCGCGCCGATTGTCTCCTACTCGCAGCGCTACAGTGGTCAGCAAGTTTTGCCATCACAGGTGAGTGGTCCGATGAGCAGCTTTGCAGTTGGAATTGCAATTGCCGCCCAATAGTCATAAAAACTGGTCGATACGCAATCAACTGAAATTACTGCATCCATATAGAAATCTATATATACAAGTCGGGGATGTGTTTGTGTGCGCGTCACGTAACCTGTCAATTTAAATCATAATATTAAATTATTCCAGACAATCGTTTTATACTTTTCATACTTTTTCTCCGCACGCTTGGCGATGAGAATTCTTTCATGTAATCATAAATTTGTTTAACTTCATAGCCATGTCAACAAGTTGCATCAACTGCATAAAATTAAAATGGAAACCGCATATCAAAAACTAGATATCGATGGTGGAGCTACAAAAAAATATGACAGCCAAAGAAAAAGAAGGCTTGTTTTCGTATAATGGAAAAAAATCTGCAAAATAAAACAACGCAAAAATGTTGCACGCTCACAATATTTGAAAACAGTTTTCGATTAAAACCAAGGTTAAGCAACCGTTGCCAATCGATTTCGTTTTTATGCTTTTCCTTTGCGCTTTCCGGTGAATTTAATGCGCCGGCAATGACCTCAGCAATTAAATCATTTGTAGAGTTCTAAGCAACCGCGGGTATAGACAATGTTGCAAAATTTCAGATAATAATAGAGGAAGTTTGTAATAATGTGTTTATGACCAGTACACCAAGAATTACTCATTTAAAAATAACGCTTTCGATTTGAGATTTCAATCTCACTACTGGTAAAATAAAAATTAAAAATATCGAACCCAAAAAGTCTTAATACTGGTACTTAGCTGAATGGTAATTCATGGAAAACTCTTCTATTGAAATAATATTTGGTCCTCTGCCAAATGGTAGCAAAGTTCTATGGTGAGATATCTTTTAGCCATGGTGAGAAAATGTTCCTTATCTGCTGTGCCAGTTGGTAACTTTTGACGGCAGGACAATTTTTACAGCTATCTATTTGCAAAAAAGAAGAAAACCAAAGTTCATAAAAGGAAAACGCAGCAAATACAAAGAAAACTCTTACCTTTACTAATTTCAATTATTTTAGAATTGAAGTCAATGCATTTAATTAAAAAACAAAAATACGTCAAAACCGCTAGATAATTTGCTTGACAAGATATATAAACTTTTAACCCAAGAATGATAGAAAACCAGATTACGACAACGCAGGCAGCGAGACGAAAAGGAAGGTGATAACTGTACTAACTTGGGCGTCTTATTTGCACTGCAACTGCTAAAATACAAAGCACGGCACTTGACTTTTATTATTCTGTGTTTATTTTTTTGTAAAAATCACTCAAAACTCTGAAAAATCAACTTTTTAAGAGCTAGTTGTGACGTCAATCCTTCAAACGAGGCAAGTACGAAGTAACGGAAGTGCTTTTGTCGTCACCTTCTTTTCTCTGCATTGTGCTTTTAACCATTGACTAAGGCTTTGTTACGCATACTTAACATAACAGGGCATGACATGAGAGTAGTCACATAAAGAATCTGTTCAATGGGTAACGTATTACCAAACGCAAAAGCGCAAGACATAAAATCCTGTTTCACATAAAAGTCTTTTGATCTTTATGTGACAATTCTTAAGTGAACATAACAGTGCCTTTAATATTGTATTTAATTTTAATTTTAAATTCTTAAATAGTTATTTACAAAATGTTTTAGAAGTTTTGACGATGGTGTTATATTATTATATTTTCGCTTAGTTTTCGTATGTATAATACAGACTAATTTCGGTATTCTTCTTCATTCTGCTTGTTGTCGAAAATTTCCGTTAGCTTGTCAAATTTTTTACTAGCCCTATGAGGCCGGCAAATAATGTATTCACCTCATAACTATCAAAAAGTTCCATTCCAAGTAACTTTGCTACTGGTTGACACAGCCCCTTTGTCGAAAAGTCATCAGATATGTTACAAAATTTCCAATGCAAGTTTTTATTTTAAATGCAAATGTTTGGAAAAAACTTAAAATTGAATTCTCAGAAACTCGAAAAAGTAACACTTTCAACCGAAAAATTGTAGAAACATTTATTTGGTCGCCAATATTTAACGTAATAAATATAATGGCGTACATACACGAAACAAAGCGATTTGTTCGAAAATATTTTTGAAGTTAACACCTGTTTAAAAGGATTAATTCAATTTATTTAATAAGTTAACTGAAATGCTACTATATTGGAGTCAAACGAAAAGCAACGAGATTAATAAAGATTGATTTCGAAAAAGGGGTTGAAGAGGGCTGCCACCTATTTAAAATTTTAAATTTAAATTAATAAATGAAATACGTAAATGAAATATTACAATACTGTTGTAAAACAAGAGAAGTTTGTACAAAAAAATTGTTTCCACCTTTTTACAATTTTAAATATAAATAAATTGAATATTAAAATACTGGAGTGAAACGACCGAAGTTTGTACGAAAATATATTTGAAGAGTTTTCCGCCTATTTAAAAAATTGCCCTTGTTTTGTTTTAACGAAAATATTTTTTAAGAGGGTTGCTGGCTTTGTGAAAAATTAAATGCAAATATTATAACTACTTATCTTAGAAAATTTATTATAACCTTTCTCCTAAGAATTTGCACTACGGCGAGTAAAAACTTCACGCAGCAGTATTTTTCTTTTTTAATAAATATTGAAAAAACGACCATGGCAAGGTCTCTGTTTGCATTTTTAATTAACTTAATACGGGAAGGCCCCATAAGGCGCTCAGACAATTAGAGTTAGTTTGGGTTAGTAAACACAAATACACATTTAGATTTGTGCATTTGACTTTTGCTTTTAGACCAGTGTCAGACAAAACCAAACGCAGATCCAACTCAGCTTCGTGTGCTCGTCTAAAGGCACTTAAATTTCGTGCATTCATTCACAATCCGTTCATGCACATTAATATGGGGTTAATGCATGAGTTAATCTAAATTAATCCCCTTAATGCGCATTAAGGCTGTTATATGTATCTTGCCTAGAACTGATACTTTGTTTAAAAATTAGTTTTTGGAAAATTTTAATACCTTTACCGATAATAAGAAAACTTTCAAATTATCAATCGTGATTTTTAATATAAACAAAATGGGTCTTAATATTCGATAAATCGCATACATAAAAAGTAAGATCAATCTTCTACTCAATTTGCTACTGGAACTCAACCAATTACTATAAATCTTAGCTCTTTCTATAAAAATTTGAAAAATTCGTTAAAGTAATTGCTTCGAAAGCTGCATAAGCTTTTTTCTTTGCGAATCTAATCACATATACAACTTTTCACTTGCACTTACCACTTAAAAGAAAAAAAACAAAAGAAAACAAAATAAAAAAAATATTAAAAGTGACTGATTCAAATCTCCACTTGGCACTTATTGTTAAATGTCTGTCGCAGCATGTAGATCTGATTAGATTTGTAATTGCTATAGCCGAATTTGCAAAGAAGCCGCCGGTAAATATATAGCATATACTACTTACTCATCTTCGCAATTATTTATCACATCTCGAAAGCATCAGTTCAGCAATTAAGAGCAGCAGCGTATGATGATTGAATTTGTACTATCATTTACCACAAATTTACATCCACATACATATGTATACTTGTCCACCATTACACACACACACACACACACACAAAGATAAGTATGTATCGGCTAATAAAATTTAACATTTCCAAAACATATTTTTTTACACTTTTACTAAGTGAGTAAGAGCAAGTGCAATTTTCTTCAGCTCTTTCTCACATTCCACAACATTTGTTTGTGTTTATAAATAAAAAATGCTCGGTATGTGCAAACGTGTGTATGTATGTATATATGTAAGTATATACCTGTACTTATATGTTGAAGCATGTTTCTCATGCAAACATCCAACTTCTGCTTTATTACACTTTCACTAATAGCCCGGCATCGGACTGAGACAAGAAAGCGCCAAATATCTGATACCAAATAAGAAATTTCGAAAAAAAAGCGCATGAAATGTGAACGAAAGATTGGGGCAAAGTAAAAAAACTTGTAAGATTGACAATCAGCCTCGGGGCATTGAATAATTCTCAGGCCAACGTCAACCTTACCGCCTCCACCAATATAAACTAATTTCCAACATTTGGGAGCCAATTTTTGCGATCGCAATTCAAAACAGCAGCAAAAGAGCCAACAATTGTGCACCAAAGGAGTGCTGTATGAAAATGAAAGGTTTTTTTTTCTGTTTCACAAATTATTAATAACTATAAACGTAACACAGGCTCTGTTTCAGTCCCAGCTATTATTTTCGAGTAGTGACACTTTTCTTAGGTTTTTTGTCATTGTTTGCAGATTTTTTTTTCACTCATTATCTGTATGTACCTGCAGGCTGTACCCTTGTAAGTCATTTATATTTGGAATTAGCGAGGAAAGTGAAATTTACTTCAAAATATGTATTTTTGCTTTTTTATGCTTCTGTTTCTATTTCTGTTTTGTCTCAATATTAATATGCACATTTTGGTTGATTTTTGTATGGCACTCGCTTTATTTATAGCAGAAATTTCAACTGGTGTAGGAGTTACTCAATGATGATAATAATGCGTATTTGTTGTTGCTGTGGCTAAAATATTAATTTGCTTTATGCAGCAGCAGTAGCATGGCGTGTGACCATAATTCAATTGTTGTCAGTTGACTTGAAAAACTCTCAGCGAGATGAGAAATATGTCGTCCCAAACAAATACTTTCATAAATATTTATGTTTTTTGAAATATATCAAACAAGTAAGGGAAAAAGTTTTGGGTTTAACACACACACATCCATATGTTGTATGTGTAATTTGCTCTTAATAGCAGAGGGAAAGATAATAATTTCTACCTTAAGCGAATTGCAAAGTAACTATGGGCCCGTTTTATTGTACCCGACTCCTTCAATTGCAAAATAAACCTTGTTGGCATCTTTCTTGAAAGATGCGATTTGTTTAGTTTTATATAAGAACAGAAAATATTAGTGCTAGCAAAATTTGGGTTGATGTATTTATATAGTTAAAAATAATACGCAAATTAAAACGTATTAGGTCTTAAATCTAAATTTCCCTTGTATTTTCTTAGCGCTAATTGACAATAGCGCGGTTTTTTCACTTCCCAAAACTACAACTGAGGTCGGATATCAATTATCGAGTTGGCTCAACTCGCATATTTTTCCAAGGTAGTGTTGTTGCTTTTTATCGAAGCTCAATGAAAACATTTTCTTTGAGGATAACAAAGAATTTTATATTTGAAATAAGTGTGTTCAGCAAGAACCAAGGTACATTAAAGAGGATAAAATAGAGTAGATAAAATACAACCCTGACATGTATTTTGTCCATTCCTCGTCAAAATAGAAATGTCAAAAGTCGCAAATGCTAACTTCGAATGAAAAAAATCAAAAATTCAACCCTGTTGCAGCTACTTATTTAATATACTTTGCCAGCTTCAAAAACCTGCGCGCAAGAATAGATGATAATCGTTTTGGTTCGGCAGTTAATAAAACAAACAAAAACAAATTTCTGATTATCACATTCAGAGATGGATCAAAAAAGTCCGCATAAAAATGTTTTTTTGTTTTCAAATGATCTTATTTATAGTCCTAATTTTGCTATAAAAAAATTTTTTACAAAACTTCTTGATTTCATTTGTTTTCTTCCTCCGTTTCCGGTTTTTCTCCTTTCACTCCAACGACGGAGGTGAGGTTAATTGACAAAAATTCGGCTTTTTAGTAATACCCAGGAAATCCCTAAAAATGTTCGAGTGTTACCAAGGCTGGCTATCGGTGAAAATGCGCGATGAGAGCTGAAAAGTCGTGTCGTCACTTTCCGCGCTGCCGGTAGTTCTGTTATCCGCCCTATGGCGGCAATGGAAAATTTCACGGTTTTTGTTTGTATGGGCCACTAGTGACGTTCGTGAAGGTGCCCCAATTCGGTTGAAAACTTTCGGGCCGGGGTTCTAATGAAGGGCAGCAACAAAATCAGCGCTGAACTAGGCAGCCTGTGTCGTAAATGCCTGCTGGACCAGAATCGTTTTAGTAGTGAAGGTGGGAACACGTAGCAGTGGCGTAAGCAGAGGTAGGAACGAGAATTGGGAGTAGCTGCAGTTCCAAATTATTTGAATGTCATGGTTGTGAAGTACCCTGCGGCCGAAGCAAGTTCAAGCCGATAAGTATTCTTTCTGTTTTGCCCCTTCGTTGGACTTGTTGTAGTGTTATTGGTAGATCTTGTTGTTCGACGTCCGTGTCCCATTCTTCTAGCACCCCACACCCCGAACCCAGTCATTTGGCGTGACACCAGCTTGGCAGATATTGCGAGCGGGTTCATAAACTATTCGTTGGAACTCTCACCTTCGATCAACCACCAAAAAGTGCTTATTTTTTTGGTAGATTGCATTATGGTAGTTATGTTTGGAATTGCCCTTTATAAGTTGGGTTAATTTTATTGTTGTTCCTCACTAATATTTTTTAATTCGGTCTGTTTGTATTATTGTTGTTGCTCTCTATATAATAGGCAACTTAGCCTCCACTGCGCCAGCCGTTTCTTGACTTTTTTGTCATCTCCGTTTGTGCGTGCATATAGTTTTTTCAGTTTCTTTAGTTAAGCCAGTATTTTTTTTGTTCCGCACAGAGCATTGGGTCACCAACACGTAGTTGTTTAGAGCATTAGGTGTGTGTTACTTCATATGTTGCAACATAGTTTGTAATCATAATACAGGTCTAAGGTCAAAAAATCAATGACAAAAGTAGTCGTTATGGGTAAATTATATAGGGAACTCTGATTTCGAAAATAAAATTAATTTTCTTCATTTGTTTGAAAAATTGTAAATTTCTCATTTGCAGGTTGCTATTTGTCATCTCCTTTAGAAAAAAAAACTGTTAGTTTACAACATAAAGTTATGCATGAAAAATATCTGGACAATTTTAATTAATCGGATGAATTTCTTTATAAAAACTTTTGAAGTCAGGTAAAAAAACTGCAAATTTATTTACAGAATTTTTCAAATCAAACTTTGGAAATGCTGCTGCAACAGCAGACGAAACAACTGAGGACTATAAATTTTGACAGAGAACTTGAAAGAAATTTTTTGTAAGATTTTGTAAAATTTTTTTGGAAGATTTCTTACTAGTTCTCTGGTTTTACCGATCTATCCTCAGAGAACGTATATTTACATTGATATATTGAGGGATTTTGACAATTCACACCGTCATCCTAACTTGATCGTTCTCTGTCTAATATAGGTTATCTGGTTTGTTGTCATCATTAGAGGCCAGCTATCCATTTTTGGCGCATAGTTTTAGGCGCAGTAAGCCTGACAACTGTCATGTTGATCAGTTTCGTCAGTTTATCAGCGTAGGATGGTTAACTGAGGAAGACATTTTTTATGAAATTAGAAATTTGAAGGCTTCGAAACAAGCAGATGTACATCAGATATCTGCATTTTTTCATAAGCAATGCATTACATATATTTCAAAATCGTTGTTACAGCTATTTCACTTATCCCTTCAATTAGGTTGTTTTTGGATGAATGGAAGATCACTTTTTTTACTTCTATTTTCAAAACTGGAGAAAAAAGAGATATCTCCAATTACCGACCTTCGTCGTTCGCCGTGGTTTGCTTAATTCTATAAAAAATAATAGTTCACGAAAATAAGAATATTAAGAAAAATCTATTTGCTTACATTTATTTACGTTCTCTGGCATTTCGATTGAATACGTATATATATGAGTAGCTGTATTTATCGATTGTTTAGAGTTACATATTTTAAATAGTAAGTTATACAAAATATAGTAAAAAGAGTCTTCACCGGGTAATTTCAATGCTTCTACAATATCCATATTGTTTTTGAATTTTTAAAGGACAACTATGTTGTTGCCAAAAAATTAAAAAAAAATCTACTGCGTGCAATCGGTTAATATATTTTCATTGAGTGGGATCATGCATCTCTACCTGGAACATAACATCATTTGATTTTTCTGCTGCTTTTCACCATAATCTTTGGTGAAATTTTTGAGACGGTAGCTTACTGAATACCGAAATCGTCTCATGTCACTAAAAATGTCTAGATGATACTGAAATATTGGCATAAATGCAAACACAATTATGGCCTCACGAATTCCCCCCCCCCCCCCTCATTCCTCTCCTCCCTCTTAATAAAACACGTCCGAATTGCCACCATTTAACTAATTAACCCCCTTATGCTAATGGCATGACAAAACTCAACTACCTGACAGTTGTCAGGTTTACTGTGCCTAATACTATGCGCCAAAAACGATTTTCAGCCCTCCAATGATGTCAACAGCCGAAGTAGATGCGAAGTCCTACTGAGTACGTGACTTCGACGTTATATGTATTATGCAAAATAGTTTTAGGCGCTGTAAGCCTGATAACTATCAGGTTATTGAGTTTTGTCAGGTCATTAGTCTAGGGCGGTAAATGAAGAACTTGTTCAGGCCGTTCAAATTGCAAATTTCCGTGTCTGAGTTAACAGACTAATCAATATGAAATGAGGAAATATGAGTATTTTAATAAGTTCGTCCTGTACAATATTTACACATTTGGAGACGGAGTGCCAAAAAGTACGCAGCATAATTCATACAGCATAGTTTTAGGAACAACATTCAATGTAGACAATCACAATAGTGCCATAATAAAAATTGATTTTTCGTTTACTTTTAACATTTGATTTTAATAAAGTACTGCTAAACAGAAGCCTAAGGTGCTAACCGCCACCTTTAAACCAATACCTTTATTATTGATTTTTATTCCAAAAGAGAACAGAAAACGAGATACTAACACAAAAAAATCGATTAGATATAATATAAGTATAAGATTTGTATCATATATCAAAGATTGTGTTATAGTATTTTTATTAGTGCATATTTAATCAATATCTGCACTTTTTATTCAACAGAGCTTTGGCACGCTGAAACTACCCATTGAGGAGCTGGATCTTTCGAATAATCTTATACGACGTATACCAGAGAAATCATTTCTCGGTCTCAAGGAATCGCTCACAGAATTGCGTTTAGCGAATAATCTATTAGGAGATAGCTTGAATCCGATATTCTCCACAGCTGAATTTCATCCACTTGAAAATCTAAAAACTCTCGATTTATCTGGCAACAAAATCAAATCAATCGAAGAGGGGCTACTCAAAGGTTGTGCAGACTTAAAGGTGAGTGAACCGCAACTTAACACATAACATAACTACTTATGTACTTATGTATTTATTAAACATTGTAAGTTAACAAATATGTAGCAAAGATATCCGCACTGTGTGTACTTAGTTACATCACAAACAGACATAGGACTATTTGTCACAAAAAGTTGTTTGCACATTCCAGTCACATTGTTCGCACTAAAGTTGATGAACTGCACATTTTCATGTCCACTCCAGTGTGTTTGTGTCGTCTACGCATGCGTCGATTGGCCATTTTATTAATTGGTATGTACGAGCAACTATGGTGCAGCGTATTTGCAGGTGCAATTTTAAGTAGTATTTTTAAATGCAAGCGTGTCTGCGTAGTCGTAACATGATCAATTTGCTGCGTGTGTAGAAGCGTAAGGTGATTGGTAACAGGGAGCTGTGTGCTAGCGCTTGTTACTTTGATTTGAATAGCTGAGCAACAGGTTGTCGCAATATTTAATAAAACTTGGAAAAATATAAATTGCAATTTACAACCACCGATTAGAATGGTGTAATTGAATATTGATGGCATGAATTATGGAAGGAATTCTTCTCCACCTTACTGAATGCAGACAGCAACGAAAATCTTGGGGAAGACGATTTCACCGATCTCCTAATCGTTGACGACGGAAAAGATATACTATTTTACAATACTTACAAAATACCTTCGACATTATTAGCATAGCTTAACCCCTGGTAAATCAATCATCGATTCGTGTATAGTTGCTCCCAAAAGTATTTTACTTTAAGATTTTTTATTACATTCAAAATATTTGAAAATAGTTTTTCGTTTTTTTTTAATGACGATTTTGACATTTTCTTCCATGCAAAATAAATTCAAGTATATCATATGGAGGAAAACAGCCTCAGCAAAACCAAAACTATTAAAAACCAATGTGAATTTCTAGCCACTTGAAACTTCCACTACTCTTACTTACTTACCATGAACAAAATTTTGAATGTAATAAAAAAACAAACTCAAAGCGAAATACTTTTGTGAAAAAATTACGGGAAGAAGCAGAGAAAAAGGAGTCAGCTAGATGTTTACGATATGCCAAAATACATATGGAAACCACTTTTTCTAAACCCACTTTTTCTCTTTGACCGTAAGAAACGGGTTTGTCTCTATGCGGGAAGATCTGTATTTACGCAAAACTAATACGGCAAAATAATGTTGACCAACATCACCAGCTTCATCAGAATTTCGCAGATAGCATTCAGAACATCGTTCACGTGGTAACCATCAGAAAATAACTTCAGCCTTAAATCCAATAGAAAATCTATTTTCCCACTAAGTATTTAGGTTAGGTTAGGTCAAAAGTGGCTGCTAATCGGAGCTCAGTTAGCTTACCAATTAATCTCCACTCCCTCTATGTCCGCCAGAGAGTGAATAAGATACAATCCCAGTTATCTGAGCCTTAGTCTCGCGAAGGTAAGGCAACTGAGGCAGGAAGCACAGAGATGGTTCCACCTCCTCATCCTCTAAGCAGAAAGGATCAGTGTTGACATTGAGGTGCACCACATGGATTTCCATTGGTACGTGGCTTGAATAACCGGAGAAATTTCATTATCATCCTCTGATCTGCTTTTGGTCAAAACGACTTCGCGACCCTAAACGTTCTAGTAACTTTCCGTTAGTTCAGAAACAGCCGACAGCTTCTTGCTTAAGGAGCCTTTTTCAAGTGTACCCTGCCTATCTAACTTATCCGGTTCCCAACTCCCTGGTATACACTGTATTCGAGTGCCCAGATTACCTTGACGAAGAAATACCCCAAAGCTCTCGAAAGAGAAGTGAGGTAATCCATTGCCACTCTCGATCGCACTTTTATTGATCCAAGAGCTCAAGTTGGCGCCTATCATAGTACATATTCAACTCTCTTACTGAGGTGGCGCTACTAAGCACCCACTCGGAGACTTCCTTAATTGAGGCTACCTCCGCTTGAAATACGCTGCAGTGCACTTCTCCTCCAACCCTTTATCATCAAGCTTTGGCCTATCCTGGTTCGCCCCCCCGCCCAATCCTCTCTAGAAAGAATGGCGGCCCCAAGGTTTTCTTTAGGAGTTAAGTTTGGTAATATTCTCGTATAACCATTATCCTAGTTCAAATTATATCCAACTAAGCCTAATAGCGTTTAGGGCTGCCATACTTCTCCCTCTAGTTGCTATTGGAAATACATATATTCAATAAAACGTTCAGCGATAGTGTGGGAGTGTTCCGAAGGGTCCCGCTACATATTTACAATAAGAGGCAATCTTCGCATCAGCTTACTGACTACCGTAGTCCTGTCCAAGGAACGCTACCAAAAAAGAATTCGACACAGAAGTAACAGTTATACTAAGGACTACTCTAGACTGAATAGGCACTTGAGCAGTCAAAGTTCTCAAAAGTTATATATTTGGGACTGAAAAGCACTGTCTACAAGTATCTCATCATGCTAGTCATTTTCTTTGGAGCGAAAACATAGACGATGTAGTATTCGAGAGAAAAATCAATGGATGTTGGCTCGGTATGTATCGTAGACTATGGAACGGGGACCTAGTATATGAGCTTTACAAAACCATAGATATAGTGCAGCGAATAGAGATACGGCGACTACGTTACCTAAGTTATATCGTACGTTTGTCTACGAAAAGCTACTGACTTAAAGATATTCCATGTGCTGCCCGCTGGTGGTTATAGATGAAGATATAGGTATAGTCTGTGTGGAAAAGACGAAGTGTAGAAATATTGGCGTTGGCGTTACTGAGAATCGATAAAAACGCTGACTTATCAAACTACCAAAATTAAACATTATATTTATCATAATAGCATAACTAACTGATTATAATTATCTAACCATTCATTTACAGGACTTCTATGTGGATCGCAACTGTCTGTCCGCTGTGCCATCAACTTCACTCAATGGACCAAATGCGTTGCGGCATCTTTCATTGCGTCATAATCACATTAGTAAGTTCACTACAAATGGAAAATAACAGCGCGCCGGTCAACTTAGTATACTCAAAAAATCGGCTCAAGTGAAACGGTTATATTTTCTTAACCAATCAACAGAATTGAAAGAACTCTTAATTTTTGCAAATGCCTATTAAAAATTGTTTCTACGTATTATAAATAGTGGTTAATTTATATGATTTTTTTCGCAGTGAATTTAACAGAATCGTAGAGTCGTTTAAGTTTTTTTGCTTAGAAAATCACGGTTTTTCAAATGGTAATTTTTGCTCGACGTTTTAAGAGATTTTAATGCTTAAAAAGTTCATTAGTAACAGGTGTATCGTTTTAAATTGTGCTCTGGCATATTCGATCAGAGAAATTCCCGAAATTTATTATTGACTCAATCTAATCTAAGTTGTCAGAGCTTTTTGACCCTGCTTCCTTGATTCTCTATTATTTTTGATTCCCTCTCATTCACTCTATGGTGACGTAGCACACAATTTACTCTCATCATTTTTAGTGAGGAAGCCTCAATCCTCATTTTATTAAATTACCTTGATACGTGTGGCGACGATTTAAATAATTGGGTTTACCATGAAAATAAAAATTGTATCAAACCATCAGAGTTATATTTCTGTCATGCGACTTTTCTACAAAATTTTCTAGGTCTCGATTTGCTCTCGACAGAACTGAGTACGAGAAGCTTTGCCAGCGCCAGGGAGACTGGATTTTCTTTCTTAAGTATCTTCTGGTATTTAGCTAGTTCTTTATAGTAACCGCGTTAAATTCGAAGTGCTTGCTTACCGTAATAATTTTCATAGCACTCTGAAGTGATCTCGAAGCAGCTCTGATGGTTAGTCTTTCTTCTGTCACAAATGCATCACATTTTGTGCGCAATTCATTTCAAATTAATTTTATTCATTAAACTAGCAAACGCCCGATGTACTTTGTTAAGCCTCAAAAAGTACAACGTATTAGATTTTATATATTTGTGTACTGAAACAATTTATGTATTTGAAAAAAATTAGGGTTCAACTTAAAGAAATATGCACTATATTTTAGCTCGTCTGTCGAAATATTTCGGAAAAATATTAAAATTCGAACTTCGGTTTTAGTTTTTTATTAATATGAAAATGTTTGGTTCGGTCTTAAAAATCGGTGTCCGGTTGTTCTCTACTCCACTCTACATACAAACAGAAAGATTTTTTTTTACGCTAACCTAATTAAAAAATAAATAAATAAATTTCAAAATAGTACTACAATTTTAGGATTTTGATAGTTATTTGAACTCCAAACATCCCCGCCCTCCTTGGGTGCGCCAATGTTTACTTTTACCAATCTTCCAAAAAAGGCCAAAGGAAGCATAAAAAATTGCATTATGATTCCGTGGAAAAATTTGTTTCAATATTTTTATGTAGACTTTTTAAACTTAACAGTTTTATTTTCTAGGGTGATTTAAAAGAAAGTTAATTACTGTTTTTATTTATTAAAAAAAAACCTCTCATTTTTTAAGGTAAATTTAAATCGGTTCAGTCGCGTAAATCTTATTAATATTGCGAAGTATTTCGGTTGATGTCTTAAAATATAATAAATTTTTTATTTCCCGAAAAGAAGTGCCGATTTTTTTGCATCCTAAAGTACATATTCTTCAAAAAACCAAATAAAAATAAAAATTGTTTTCCACAAATGCTTCATTAAGAACAAAAGCAAACAAAAATTATTCAAATCGGTTCAGTATTTTGAGAGCCAAAGTGTTACAAATAATTAATTTTATACATAAATATTTATAAAATAGTAAGCCTTACTATCCTTTTAAAATTCATGCAGCTTTTCAGTTGAAACCAAAAAAGGAAAGATTTTAACAGAGGAGTTATCGAATATTTTCGACACAAATAAATTAATGAATAACAAACTTGGTTTTCATGATGTCAAATATTTGGCGACAAAATATGACACGAATCGCCAACATGTTGCCATTTTATAATTTTTAATTGACGTCAAATTGAAATATGTATGTCCAAGTGTTGGCTGTTTTCATTCAACGGGCAACATTTGATGTTAAATTTGACCTAATGAAAACCAAGAATTATGAAGTACTAGGAAATAATTTGTTCACACATCGAAGCTCAAGAGACTTTGAGTTTCAGTTAACCGGCGCTGTACATGTACTTATACTATACATATATACATACATCCATATCTACTTATACATTCCGATTGAACAAGTGGGCACTTGTGCACTTCAAGCGCTAAATGTTGCATACGAGAATGTTTGTATGTATCTAAATAGTTGCGCAAACCTTCTAACAACCTGCCATAATTAACATTTACCACTTGCATAAAACACCTGCACTAAACACCAACTTTATGTTTTCTTTTCTTTACCGCACTTCGCCTAATTTCCTGCTCTGACCATCACCAATACCACAAAAAAAACAACAACAACAGCCACACTGCATTACGAAGCATTCATTGCGCAGCCTCAAATGGAAATCGTCGATCTGCGCTACAACGAAATCAAAACGATCGAGGGTTTGGCGTTTCAAGGTTTGCGCGCCATACGCGAAATTAAATTGGCCGGAAATCGTATAACCAATTTGAATAGTGACGTTTTCGAACATATACCCACCTTGCAAAAACTAGATCTCTCCGAAAATTTCATCACTCAATTCCCGGCAGTGTCGCTGGCGGCTATCGGTAATCTGAAATCATTAAATTTATCATCGAATATGTTGCAGGTGTGTACGGTGTAGAAATTTTATTAAATATATTTTTTTATCGTAATTTCCTTGCTTCTATAATTTTATCGAATGCAGCGTTTGGACGCCACTCACACGCAGGTTGTTAAAACATTGGAGGTGTTGGATTTGAGTCGCAATGGCATCACCACCATACCATCAGGCACATTCCGTGAGTTGGACACGCTCAAATATCTTGACTTGAGTTTAAATTCGCTGCGTACGGTAAGTGGTTACCCCTCTACTACATATTCACCACCAACCTTTTAACTATTGATTACCCACTTTATCCTCCTTTAGATTGAGGATGATGCCCTAGAGGGTCTGGATAATCTGCAAACTCTTATCATACGGGACAATAATATCTTACTCGTCCCAGGCAGTGCCTTAGGCCGCCTACCTAGCTTAACTACTTTGCATTTAGATTTTAATCGAGTTGCCGCATTATCTACTGAAATCTTGGGTTCCATTCAAGCGGAGGAAATTACCACTCTAACACTTGCACGCAATGTGATCCGTGAACTACCCACAGGCAGTTTTCAGACATTTGCTAATCTTCGTACACTCGATCTGTCTGGCAACTCATTGGCCATCATTACCGCTGAAATATTCCTCGGTTTGGATCAATCGCTAAATGAGTTGAAGCTTTCGCAAAATCGCATCACAGGTTTGGGTACAGCGCCGCTTGCTTTAACAGAACTGCGCAGTCTTGATCTGAGCGCCAATAATCTCGCTGATTTGCCACGTAACATATTCCAAGGACTCGAGAATTTGCAGTCTCTCAATCTGAGTGGTAATCATCATTTGGCACCGGTGCCAGCAGCGCTCATTCGGCCACTATCACGTCTACAAGTTATCGATCTGAGTCACTGTGCTCTCAAGCAGATGTCCGGTGACCTTTTCGCTACACTGCAGGACCTAAAGCACATCTACCTTAACAATAATAATCTGCAAGAAATCAACGATGGTAGTTTTGTCGACCTTTGGAATATCAGTTCCATTGATTTGTCCAACAATCAGATTACCTCCATACGTCCGGGTGCCTTCGTCAATGTGATGCACATCAAGCGCCTCAACCTGCACGACAATCAGTTATCTGCTTTTAAAGGCGAATTCTTCAATACTGGCACCGGTTTGGAGGAACTCGATATATCGAACAATCACCTCAGCTATCTATTCCCCTCTTCATTCCGCATACATCCGCGTCTGCGTGAAATCAAAGCGTCATATAATAAGTTCAGTTTCTTCCCGGCCGAGCTCATTTCGACTCTACAATATCTAGAATATGTCGACCTGTCGCACAATCAACTGAAGTCAATTGAAGAGTTGGACTTTGCGCGCTTACCTCGTTTGCGTGCTTTGCTGGTCGCCCACAATCAGCTGGATATGCTCAGCGAGATGGCTTTTCATAATTCTACTCAACTACAAAATGTCGACTTGTCCCACAATAACTTGGATCGTATTGGAGAGCGTACATTTGAAGGATTGGTGCGTTTGGAAATACTAAATCTCGAAGGCAATCAGCTTACAGAACTTTCCGATTTGATATTTGAGCGTTCGAAATTGCAAATGTTGGAAAACATAAATTTGGCAAATAACAAATTCGAATATGCGCCACTAAATGCGCTACAGCGTCAATACTTTTTCGTCTCATCGGTGAATTTGAGTCGAAACAAAATACGTGCAGTACCCGCGGATGACAGCATAATGGTAAATATCAAGGACCTTGACTTATCTTTCAATCCGCTAAGCGAAGATGCCGTACGCAACATACTCAACGAACCGAAAACTGTACGCGCACTTAACTTGGCTGGCACGGGCATTTCACACCTTGAACCACTGGAGACACCGTTCTTGCAATACCTGAATATATCCCATAATAGCATTACATCAATCGATGCTAGTGTCTTTCAACGCACAACGCTTTTGGAAATTTTGGATTTGTCAAGTAACCAATTGGAGAGCCTAATTGAACTTGCTGGTGCTTGGCCGAAGCTACAGTCGCTACATACATTGGATCTTTCAAATAACACTTTTGAGATTATCTCACAGGATAATTTCGAAAATTTGGAAATGATCCGGGAATTGCGGCTTAAGAGCTTGCATCAGGTCACTCGTATCGAGAAAAATGCTTTTAAACATGTACCGAATTTAGAAAAGCTAGAGGCTTACGATTTGCCATTACTGGGCTACCTCGATGTGCAGGGCATAATAGAGCTGCTACCTGGTCTAGAGGTCATAGACTTGGAGATAAAGGACTCTACCATTGGTACGGAGCAAATCCAACCCGCTAAACATCCGAGACTTAAATCTATAGGTATACGTGGCGACCGCCTCAAGACCATATCATCCGGCACACTTGCCGGTTTGAAAAGCAGTGACCTCACAATCAAACTACAAAATACCTCACTAACAGCGCTACCACCGGCTTTGCTCTTCCCAGTGCCACGGTCCTCACATTTGACTCTTGATATCACCGGTTCAAAAGTTACTGTCTTGGTGCCACAATTTCTTACCGCGCTAGAGGATCGCCGTTCCAGCTTGCAACTTAAAGGACTCGCCACAAATCCTATACACTGTGATTGTAATGCGCGCGCGCTACGTCGCTGGTTACCCAATTCACATATGACTGACGTCGAGTGCGAGTCACCTGCTTTTGTTGCGGGCAAGAAACTCATCGAAGTCGGAGACGACGAATTAACGTGCGATCCACGACGCATGACCTCCACAACGGCACGTAGCACATCACAGCACATGCTAAAATCATCTTCCCGTTTGGTTACACGCCCCACCACTACTTCCACCGAAGAACCAATGATCATTTGGAGCTTGGAGCCCACACAAACTCCACCGATGAAGATCAAAACTAAGGCACCGCTAATGAAGGCGCCCATTATGAGCAACGATGATACGCTCATTATTGGTATTGTTGGAGGCGTGGTCGCCTTCATCGCTATACTGATCATCATTATTTGCATTGTGCGACTACGCATGAGCAACATGGATTATCACAATGGGCCGGCAATGATCGGCATACCACCAATGCCAATGGGGCCGGGCAGTGTGCCGATGAGCTTCAAGGGTGCGCCCACCGCTCTCTATGCCGTACCACCATATGCCACACAAAGTTACGCCACTCTGCCACACAAAGCACCATCCATACATCAATCTACTCAAAATCTGTCACAGCGCGCAGCACCACAAAATGCACAGAACTCATATTCGACTATGTCGCGTATGTCGTACTTCGGCGGCACACAGCAGCAGGCATCGCCTCAGTCCAACGGTCAACAGCCATACATTATCTATTCGGATGACAAAGTCTATAGATAAAACTAAGGAGTTGTTGTAGCGGTGCAAGCTAACAATATTTATGGTGTTTCATGGCTGCTAGGCGGTTGAAGGATTTGACGATGACAGGAACGACCGCAGGCATTACAAATACATTCACTTTCAGTCAGTTGCGTAACATTTACGCAACGTGTTTTTTTTTCTTTTATTTTATTTTATTTTATTTGTATGTTAATTTTCTTTTCGTATAAAAAATAACCATAAATGTAAGAATAGACAAGTTCTAAGTGTGCACATTAGAGAAGTTAATTTTTCATTTGTAAGGCCCAGGAAGAAAGTGGCTTGTGAAAATAGGAGAAGCGTCATTAACGTTGGGTCTTTAGCCTTATTTATAGTCGGGTAAAATATGTAGAATAGAATTATGTTGTAATATTTGATTTGTTATAAAAAATTATACAATATCTACGAAGTAACACGCAAATCTACAAGAAATAATTCAATTGTAAATAGTTTTAGAGCGCAATATTTAATTAAGCAAACGTCTTATAGTATATATGACCTTAATTTAAAACTATCATTTAATTTTATAAAGAAATTGGCGATCCACACATGCGTATATAGTAAAATGTATCACCGTCAATATTTCTTAAGCAAATAATTAGAAATATTTTACAATTAAACACTTGTTGTATAGTAAATAACTTTAAATGTATGAAAAATATCTGAATAAAAATGATGGTTAATTAAATATAATGAATATTTAAAATCTATATATTTAAAGAAATGGATCGTGGTTTGTTCGGTTGCTTAGAACTTTAAACGATTAGGCCAAATTGGACAAGTCCTACTGCGAGTCTGTTCGTAATAACTACGCGAAGGTTTGGGAAAAAAGAAACGTCGAAAAACTCGCAACAGATAGCGCTGTAGGCACACATTTTGTTTTTCAGTTTAACTCAAAACGTGGCGTAAAATCGCATATTGCTAAATGACGGCTGAACAGATTTGGATAAAATTTGGGTCATATAATGTCAGTTAAAACAAATATTGCAATATGGGTATCAAATGAAAACTTCTTGCTCAAAATATTTTCAATTAAGCTTGCTTGTTTAAACGTCGTATTAAGCAAAATTAATAATTGATGTATATTGTAACGATTTTCCGTACTTGTCAAGTTTGTTTTGAGGATAAACAGGTTTCGGCTTTGTGTCACCTTCAGTGTAATTTGTCATTAAATTAATAAGCTAAATGAATTTTTACAATATGGGTGTCAAACTAAAGAGTTTAAGAAAGCTTAATTTCAAAAATATTTTTATGTTGCTAAAAAAAGTTTGTTAAAACTAAAACAAGTTAAATCAAATATTGCGATATGGGTCTCAAACGAATAACGTTTCTGTAAATCTGTATTTATGTACCTTGCCAAATGGATTTCAGACAGTTTATTTATTTTATATATTTTCCTTTGCCTTAAATTTTGCCGATAAAATAAAATAAAAATTAAAACCGATTTTATTTCTGAGCGGCCACTTCAATAGTATTTGATATGTTTTAATTTTCACCCGCCCATTGCGTGGCCGTGGCCTTAGATACATAGATGCTCTCATGCTGATTTTAAATTTCTAATGTATTTAATAACCCTAAGGTCAGTTTTCTCAATATTTGGTTATATTTATAACCCATGGTTAGATGCTAATCAGAACCAAGATCTGCCGTAAGCATATACGGCAAAATGTCTGACAGATGACACTAACCGAATTTGGTAAGAATGTAACCTTTGATTAAGTTCTGATTAAATGCCTAATCAGATATTGTGAAAACGATCATAAGTGTTTTTGTATAGAAGCTTTAGAAAGTATGAAACCGTATTTGCACTTTTTGAAATAAAACTTCTGTAGCGGCATGTGAGGGATTTTTCTAAAGGCATAACGAAGTCGCATCAAATGCATACATATGTACAAATGAAGCTTCTTACCATGCCGGCACTAGTTCAGCACCAGTTGGACACTAGTTCTGGATCACTTCGGAACAATTTCGGTACGATTTCGAGGTATTTTTGAGACTAGTTATTTCGGGACCATTTCACTACTTCGGGATCAGTTCAGAACATTTTTGAGATTATTTATTTCGAGAAAATTTCAGGATTATTTAGATTCTATTTTAGGATTATTTTTAGCACCATTTCAGGGCTATTTAGTGAGCATTTCAAGGCTATTTCTGGATCAATTCGGGACTATTTTGAGGTTCATTTGGGGACTCATTCTTCCATTCGTTGTTTTTAACCTCATTCTTTGGCACATAAAGCATACCTACCTTATTATGGTGCTCCGCAGGCAGCAAGTGTCCAGCATATGTATTTCCAAAATCCTGAGTTTTTTTTGCTTAACATTTTTAGTTTGGAATTTAAATTTTCCCTTTTTCCATTTATGCTAAACTTTGTTTAGTTTTAATTTCATTTCATAAATTTGAAATGCATATAAATTTAAAATCGCTACATCGTAAGCCATGAGAACAATAAGAGTATTCGTTTAGACTTTGAAAACTTGCAAAACTTGCAAAGCTTGCAACGGGAGATCGCAATTTTGACATTTCAGCACAAATTAACAAGCAAGAGGAACAGCTGATTGTGGCATACGGTTGCATTTCGGTAAACAAAACAATTTGATTTTTCAAATTATAAATATATATGAGTGATTTATTACAGAAATAAGATGCGATTACTTAACGAATAAACGAAAAATAAAAAAAAAACCAACTGTATAAGTAAAATGGTTGAAAAGCATAAAACAAATGCAACTGTGCGGGCTTCTTTGCAAATGTTTACTAAATCCTGTTTGCGAAAAACTCAGTAAATTTCTGTCTTTGAGAGAGTAAGACGACTTATTCTCTGAATTATTTTATTGGCAAATTTTCGTAACGAACACTCCTAATCAAAATATGAATTGGAAATTTTAATTTGACATTTTAAGCCATAATATACAAATAAAAAAACAATACAATCAGATGTTCTGTTCAACACCACCTTGTATGAATTCGCCTTGGTTGCTACTGACAAAAGAGTTAATGCAATGGCAAAATATATGTGAAATAAACATATCGAAAGAAAATAGGTACGAGTAATATATTGATTTCGCTTTTCTTTATACACTTTGTGTGCATACATATCTATAGTTATGTTTTAGTGTTCTCCAGTAAAAAACTATCCGGCAAATTCTTGCTGGTAGAAATTTATCCAGTAAAAATACAGTAAAACTTGCAAGTTCCAACTGTCATTTTCGGTTTTTCATTTTCCCCAATTTTGCTAGTTTCTGGCAAGTTTTGGCGTACGAAACCCCTATCCAGTAAAATTATTACTGGCACTTGCTGGTTTTTACTGGATAGTGAATACGAACCCAAAAATGGGTATAGTCTTGCTCACATTCCCTCTATATCTCTATAAATAAACTTTAAAATTGCTTACTAAATGAAACATCTTCCATGGCGAAATCATATAATGTAGTAGCAGCAGTACAAAAACAAAAATGTACATGTATTTTATTTTTGCTTATGCATCTGAATACAAATTTAAATTTAGCATTTTAAGACGTAAGATGGAAAAAACACTCAAATCAGCTGTTCTAGTAACACCACTTTATATGATTTCACCTGACATCTTCTTTTGAGTTCGCTTTTTCTTAAAATTTATTTGGTAATTAACTAGATATTTTTTATAAATTGTCAAATATTTTATATTAATCATTTTATTTCACCTTTGTCTTGATTAAAATTTAGTAAACAAAAAACAAATTTCGTTACATTTTATTTTTATTAAACAACAGTCTTTTGTTTTTCTTTTTTGTCAATATTTAATGCAAATCACTTACATGTATAGGTATATAGGTACATATTTATGTATGTATGTACATGCGGCATACATATTAAAATGTATATTTATTAAATATTTAAATGTTCGCTAATGTTGAAAATTTCATAATGAGAGGTCAAACAACAAATGCAGATGCTTAGAAATAGATACAGAGGAATTTATAAAAGCATCGATTACATTGCGTTATTTATATGTACGTACTAAGTAAAGTAAAGTAAAATATATTTAAGTATGTGCATATTTATGTAGCGTGCATATCGGTCTATGTTTTTTCAAAGGTGAGCACACATGCAAAAGTATTGATAGGGGTGACATTATAGGGGGATTCTCATGCAAAGTTTTCCAATCCGAGCAATAGCACAACAGCATAACACACGCAAAAAAATATACATCTGCAACATTTGAACCCATCTTTATTTTCATACAATAAAATGTATCAAAGTTATTACCTCACCTGTGCCAGATGTTTTTTATTCGGCACTATCGCCAACTTCACAGGGGGAAAAACATTCCCATAAATTTACAAGCAAAACAAAAACACAATGGGAAAAATTATTTTAGAGCCGATTATTCTTTTGCTGATTTTTTTTTTTTTTTTTTTTGGGAAAAGTAATTTTTATACATTTTTAGTAATTGTTAAAGCTGCATTTAATATTTTTATATAAAAACGACGGAAGAGTGTGCACCAGCCTCCCAAAAGTAAAAGGCAGCAACCGAATAAGAAGTGGAGCGAGTTGGACGATTCTGCAAAGTGGTGCTCTAGCACTCTTGCATATTTTAGTATAGGAATTTTGCATTTCGTGCTTTCGTGCAATCTTGCCGGACTTAGAGAATCCCCCTTATGTATGTATGAGGTGCATGTTAGGGCTTATATGACATGGGTTTGAAAGAGACAATATTGTAGTGTTGCTGATGCCTTGCTGATACTTTATCGAGAAAACCCGCTTTTTTTACGTTGCAATCAGTACCACGCACTGTAAATATGGCGCATAATGCAATCAAATCAAATGTAAAATTTTTTATGTAAATAGTTTCATAAATGTATTTGCAATATTGTGCACCTTTCAAATAAAGAGGTTTACGAGAAGTTTGTATTTGAAATAATATCCACTTGTTGCCAAGAACAATTATTTAGCAGCGAAATTCTGGGGAAATATGTATCTATAACTTCAGGTCCTCGAAAAAGAAAATACAATAATATATCGCTGAACTGAAAGTTATATGCATTTGCAAGTTTCATTCAAATTATAATATACATATCTTTAAAGATCTGTAGTCATGTTAATACATTAAATACATGGATTCTAGAAATCGAATTAAAAGTTACAATTAAAATATAGTTTCTTGTTCAAAAAATTTCTTTACGTCACAATTTAAAAGTTAGCGAATTTAGGTTATCGAACTGAGACATGACTTTCACACAATAACAATAAATGTATACATATTTAGTATGTGTAAGATATATGTAAGTATGTTATATAAAATGTTTTAATTTGATACGAGAGCAAAACTATCAGCTAGAAATGTGAATCACAATTAACAAATTTACACGCACACTTATTGAAAATGCAAGTCAAATGCTGAATATCAAATTGGTCAAATATTAAAATGAAATTTATGGCGCTAGAGTTCTTGATATTTAGAGTAACATTAAATTGTTTACTCTTCGTCTTTGCAATTTTATGGAACCTGTAGATGCAGAGAAATCGCAAGCAGTTACGCCATTTGCGTATACGCATAATAAATGTAACGGCGACGGCGATAGTAGATCATGAAAATGTAGGTTAGCACTAACATTACACAGATAATTGAACCAAGTATAACTGTAAATAGAAATGTATGCGATGGTACAAATAGTGCAAGTTTAATTCCCTTTATAATTACCCATAGCCACGCTAATATTAGCCTCGTCGTATGTCATCATCATTGTACTCAACTTACATTCCTCCTCCCATTTTACCGGCAATATGTCGTTGTATATTTCGAATGTTCTATCCAAAGGACACGCAACGCCACAGTCAGGTATGCTAAGTAAAGTTGGTTCAGCTGAAGTGTTTTTGTAGAAAATCGAAACAAATGGCTGATTATTCTCATCAAGTCGTAACTCGAATAGTAAACACGCTGTATAGCCGGGGCTTTTCATCTGAAAAAATGTGACAGTTCAAAAATATATGTAGTTCATATAACTAAATTAAGAAATTAAGTAAGTAGCATTCGTCAAATAATGCCGCACACTTGCTTACATCATATAATTTGAGTCCATTCAAAACGTTCGCAACTGTTGAGTCGTGTGCACTGTAAATCCACACTGAACGATTGGGTTTGAGTGAGCCACGCGCCTTTTTGGCAAAACGATGTAGCATTTCTTTTATCAGCGGGCCAATCTTTAAGCGTGCCATTCGACGCGTGTATGTGTTAATCGAAAAGGCAAAAGCAGAAATATAGGTCATATCATCGCTGGGATACACTTTCTTGGTCCATTCGGGCAAAGTGCGATTGTAGAGTGACTCAATAAAAAACGTGTTATTCAAACGTTGCACAGACTCTAAGTTATTCACTTTAAAACCCGAATACTTAGTCAAATAGTCGTATAGGTATTGGAAGCGTTGATTTAGCTTTTGAAATTCCTGCGATTTTATAACGACGGAGTGCTCGTATTCAAAGGCGTCGCAAGGTGCTTTACTAGCCAATACCTAAAATAGTAGTAAAGTTTTTAAACAAAGTTTTTTATTTGCCCAAATTATGTATGTATGTAGTAAGTATGTACCTCATCCATTTTCTCTGGAATTGTGTGAACAGGTATCGGTTGCCAAGCAATGTTTTTATTCCAAACTTGATCGCCAACCGGTGGATACAATCCTGCCAAATTGGACATGGCACTCGCTAGTGTTCGATCTACATCTGTTGAATGTACATATATCTCGTCTTCGGAGTAGGTCAGATTCAATAGCGAAGCATAGCGTTGACGTAACCATCGACCCAGCTCATAGTGTTGATTTTTTCCTATCTGTAATTTGAAATTAATTCATTAGAGATTAGTATTGTACATATGTGTGTAGTTATAAAGGAGTTAATAATATTTTGTGGAATTTTTAACTATGATTTACGGTAATCGAGATTTTTTAGTTTATCGGATGACTTTATTACTTTGAAAACTTAAACTTAACAACCGTTAAAGAAATAAAATTTTATTCATATGATTCTAAGCCATTTCTAAGAAAATTTGTTTTCCCCCATTTAATATTTTGATAAAATATCCCTCATGTTATTTCCGATATTACTGTCTCCTCAGCAGTTAAAGTCCATGTAAATCCATTGACTAGTTTGGGAGATTAGTGAGTTCAAACAAAGAAATAGACATTTATAACAACTGTATAATAAACTCCACTAACTGATGTGAATGAATACAAAGTGCTCGTTCTGAGGAGGCAATGTAAATATAAATGTATAACAGTTAACTAATCAATAAAATCGTATAAACTGCAATCGCCAGAGCTTTATTATGTTTTAAAAATGATTTCGGGCAAGTGACCGCCGCGACTGACTCGAATAAATTCCAGTCGAGAGGCCCAATTTTCGACCACATTTTGCAGCAATTGGGGCCGTATGTCTACAATAACGCCGAATATTCTCTTCCAAGGCGTCGATCGTCTCGGGCTTATCTGCGTCGACAAGTGACTTCACATAGCCCCACACGGTGTTAAATCGCACAATCTTGGAGGCCACGCTACAGGCCCACTACGAGAGAAAATGCGCTCACTAAAAGTTTCCTTCAATAAATTTATTGTTTCGTTGGCTGTATAGCATGTAGTGCCGTCCTCCAATTCAGGCACAAAAAAGTCATTAATCATGGCTCTATAACGTTTCCCATTGACTACAGTCATTATGGCTGGCTCGATTTTTGAAGAAATAGCGACCAAGGATTGCCTCTGCCCATAGCCCATAGAGCACACCAAACAGTGACTTTTTGAGGATGTAACGGTGTCTCATCAACGGCTTGTGAATTATCAACACCCCAAATGCGACAGTTTTGTTTATTAACGTACCCATTCAACCAGAAGTGAGAGACATCGCTGAACTAAATTTTCTTGTGAAAATCGGGTTCGGTGACCATCTCGTCTTGGTAATAAATTTACACGATTTGCAAACGTTGTTCCGAAGTAAGTCTGATCATTATGAAATGACAAACTAAACTGAGTATAAAACAAGTAACACCTGTCAAAAAGATCAGCTCCGAAAAAAGTATGGCCTCATTAAAAACCACACGTCTAAAAAAACACCCTTTAGATTTGACTGCTAATATAGATATGTACATATGTATGTGTTTACCAATTTTCGTTTCTCCTCATTCAGAACTAGTTCAGGAACGCACTAGTCCCAAGTACGTTAAAAGCTACTTTCGAGGGGCGGTCGCGGTAGCCGAGTGTGTAGCGTGTGCGCGCTTCATTCGGTGGGTCCCAGGTTCGAATACAGCTCGGGGCAAGTACCATCCAAAAATTATAGAAAAAGTTTTTTCTAATAGCGGTCGCTCCTCGGCAGGCAATGGCAAACATCCGAGTGTATTTATGCCAAATTGTAGGAGAAGTTCGGCCAAAATCGCTTCAGCGGTTATAGCGCCAATTAAGTAAGTAAGTAAGTAAGTAAGTAACAAACTAGTGCTGAACTAGTTTTGAACCAATCTCGAACTAGTTTCAACCTAGTCACATACTATAACAAAATAACTTTCTAACTATTCCCGAAGTTGTGTCAGCCCTGTCCCGAATTAGATCTAAAACCAGTCCTGAACTAGCCCTCAAATTTGTCATCCCAAACTAGTCCCAAGCTGGTCTCGAAATGGTTTTGAACTGGTCCCGTAATAGTTCCGAAATGATCCTAAAATTGACCCGAACTAGTGCCACCACAATTCCGAAATGATCCAGAAATAAACCCGAAAAAGTTTTGAAACGGTCTCGAAATAACTAGCCCCGAAATTCTCCCGAAGTTGTACAGAACTAGTCCCCAAATCGTCCGGAACTAGTGCAAAAATGGTCCCAAGCTTTCTCGTAAGCAACTAACTTTATTTACAAGGCGATGTCCTAGATGCAAGTAAATTTTCTGACTCTGTATTTGAGTTATATTAAAGAAGTTTTACTTCAAATTACCGAGTAAAATTATCAAGAAACCCATACAAAAAAAAAGCGTGTATGGGTAATAGAAAAACATCGTGTACAATAAAACCGTGTAAAAATTTAACCAAGCGTAATGCCATATTCAGTACATATCTGTGGTCATATGGAACAGTATATGTATATAGCTTAAGTCGACTTAAGTGAGAAATTAGAAGTATTCGTTACAAAAGTCCATAGTAAAATAATTCAGAGAATAATTCTTCTTATTCTCTCAAAGATATAAACTTACAGAGTTTTTCGCGAACAGGATTTAGTAAACATTTGCAAGGAAGCCCTCTCAGTTGCATTTAGATTTATGATTTTGAATCATTTTACTTATACAGTTAGTTTTTTTTTTGTTTTCTGCTTGTTCGCTAATAAATCGCTTTTTATTTCTTTAATAAATAATTCACACTTGAGCTTTCGCAAATTTATAATATGAATATCGAATTGTTTTGTTGACTGAAATACAACAATATGCAACAATCAGCTGTTTTCACCATCCAAATGAAATGTCAAAATAGCGCTCTCTCCTTGCAAGCTTTCCAAGTTTTTTGGCTAAACGAACGCGACTTGGTAGGAGTTGGTACAAGCCTGTACAAGTCATCTGCCAAACGAACACTCTTATTTTACTTGAATTTTACTATATGGTCTTTCATACGTCAAAACAAGAGAAACCAGCAAAAGAGAGACAATTGAGAGAGCGAAAAGAACAGTTGAACTTGTAAGTTTTGCTCGATTTTTAAAATTGCTAAGTATTTTCATTTAAAAAAAGGTAAATATATTCACGTACAACAAGTTTATGAAGTTTAATATAAGAGGGCCAGAATCTGTATGTGGGCAAGAATATGCCTGCATATTCAGCTAAAGTGATTGCAATTAACACTTGTGAGATGTAAATTATGAAATTTTATTTCTTATGACAAAAAAAAATCGGTTGTAACAAAAAATTGCAACTTCTTGCTGCTATTGCGTATTTCGTACTTTCTTTCATGTTTCTCTGACTGAGAGCACATTTAGCATAGCTTACGAAAACACAACTACTGTATTGCCAACGTTCTTTACACTAAGGAGCGTAAATGTGTGTAGCAGTAAAGTTATAAGGTTACTTTTTAGCACAAGTACTTTAGAAATATATTGCATTCGACAAAATAACTTATGTCTACATACATATCTTATAATTATAATTTATTTTAATAACTTACATTGACTTAAAATAAATAATTATTCGAATAAAAGAACTTATGTTTACTTAACGCTGCCCAATTAGTTAACAGTCTTGCTTTTAAACATAATCGCTTAAGTTAGGTTCAGTAAACTGCAAAGTGCAGTTTTCAAAAAGCGCTTAAGTAAAAAACAGCTTCATATGAATCAATAACAATACTACACATATAGTTTTTTTAAACTATTATCCAGGCTTTTAACTAACATTAATAACAATGCTTTCGGGCAAAAATTATTTACTAGCACAAGCTAATTAATATAAAAGCTAAACGAAATTCCCTATGTACATATATCTAAAAACTATCATCTTCGACATAAGCTACTTTTCCATATGAGCACAGATGTATGTATGTTTTGTTTTGAATGCTCAGTATTTGTCATTTAAAATGTGAGATAAGCCAATAAACACTCGAAACTAAATAGACGCACGACTGTTTACTTATACGAATATCTCTACTGGCATTAGGGTGATAAAGAAAAAATTGATGTGATAAGATGTGTGGCACACACCATTAAATGTTTATATTTAACATTCGAAGTATTTTGTAGACATATTTATCAAATATTTAGTTAAGCAAGATAAAAACATTTCAAATTTAAATTAATTCAAACAATATAAGACAAGGTTCTGTTTGCCTATTTTGACAGTTCTCCAGTCTAATTAGACCAAGCTTTTTTTAAATTTTTACAATTTTTTTTTTAGTATTTTGTAGATTTGCTTACTAAATCTCTGCCCCATATTTTTAAACTTTAGCAAAATTAAAACACGTTTCTGACTGCAAAATTGGAACTTGTTCATTCTTTCTTTTCGCATACTCTTTGTTCACTACATTCGGGATATCGTATTTCGACGCGATACGGCGCGGTCTTTTGTTCTATTGTTCTTGATTTTTATTAAGAATCATCAATATTTTTATCAGTTTCAAAGATATTCAGTTGCACGTCGACGTGAAAGCAAACAAAACGTTGAGCTTTGCAATTTTGCCAATTCTCTTATTTATTTATCAGATATTCAAGTTATATTTATGACATAACTCCCACGCAGAAAATGAGAATTTCATTAAGGGTTCATAAATATATAATAATTTACCGCACTCTCGAAATTATGATTCCCCACATAGGTTTTTATGGAGCATGTTTGGTTTATATTGAATTTTTAAGTCATAATAATCAACAACAAAAATGTTAAGCGAAGCCAATATGAAATTAGAATGTAAGCAAAATTATTGGCATTTAAAAAAAAAACGTGTGCTCACTTAAATACAACTATCTGTTGTTGTTATAGTGGGACAATCTGAAATGTCCTTTTATATTTGGCCCATTTTATTGTAACCGACTTGCAAAAGAACGCTCCAGCCCGGATTTAATTTCCTTTACATGCAAACAAAGCAACCCTGTTTCTTTAGTTTTCTCACTACATCTCATCTCGGATATAATTTTACCGAGTTGGCTCAACTAGAATATTTTCCGAGTTAGTGTTGTTGCTTTTGGCGGCCACTGTAGCCGAGTGTATAGCGTGTGCGCGCTTCATTCGGTGGATCCCGGGTTCAAATCCTCGCCGGGGCAAGTAACATCAAAAATTATAGAAAAAGTTTTTTCAGATTCCGTTCGCCCCTCGACAGGCAATGGCAAACCTCCAACTGTATTTTTGGCATGAAAAAACTTCTCACAAAAACATTAGCCGTTCGGATTCGGCGTAAAACTGTAGGTCCCTCAATTTGTGTTAAAACATCAAGACGCACACCACAAATTGTAGGAGAAGTTCGGCAAAAATCGCTTAAGCGTTTATAGCGCCAATTAAGTAAGTATGTAAGTGTAATTTGTAATATATTTTATTGATAATTAATTTTAGTATATGATTAATATATTTCACAAATATTAATTTACATATGTATATCACCATAAATATGTATACATTTTACATTTATTCCCAATTTTACATATATTTATTGTAATTTTATGCACGCTAGAATTCAAATATGATCACTTCTATTTGCATGCTGTGATAACAAACCAATACTAGTTTTAGATTAAGGTTTCATTGATTATTTATTTATCTTTTGAACTTCGTTTGTGAATTTTCTTATCGTTATAATCGCGAATCCCTAATGTCTTTATTTCCACAACAACCCACTCTACTTTCGAATTGCTTTTAATCGTAGCGCTTAGTTGCAAACAGATGTCTTTAGTTTATTATGAGAATTTTCATGTCGACATTATTCTATTTGTATTATTTAGATTTCCCTATATACATACATAGATACGAGTGGGTTTTTTGTCATATCTTAAGATGTATTGTTAAATGGAAAAAATTTTGTTGAAAATTTAATGTTTTTGTTTATATACTTAGTTAAGTTTTTTTTTTAGTTCAAAGCAACCAACAATTGATATAGCAACTTTTAGCTTGTGACTAGATTAATATACATACTTATGTATGTAATAATAGAAGTATAATTACATAAACCAAACTTTTTAGAAAATGTACAAAAGTTCGAAAAAGGATAAAAATTGTCATCAAATTTTCAAACTTTTTATCAAAAATTCAGGTTTTGTAACCAATTCTTGGGTTTTTATTTTTTCAATAATTCTTAATCGTTATTTTATGAATTGTAGTATTTTTTATCTCCTTGTGATATGTAAAATTTTATTAAATTAATATTAGGTACAAAAGTTAGTATTTAGATTATTATGTTGTTGTTTCGCAAGGTTTTTTGGTCATGCGTTAAAAAAAATTATCAAATGTCAGCGGTAATTTGTAGCTACTTATTTTTGTTTTGGAATTTAATTGCTGTAAAGTCTCCGAAAATTCAAAAGTGAAAGTTTAAAAATCTGATGAGATCTTCTTTAAATTTGATTTGTATAAAGTGTGAAACTTCGGTTTATAAGATATATGTTATAGAATGAAATATATTTTTATAAAAAATTTATCTGAAATTTAATCTGAAAACTAGAGCGATTGTCAATCGACTAGTCGACTAATCAGTTAATCGATTAGCAAAAGTTGTTTAAAAAAAATAGTCGACTTCGCCTAATCGACTAAGAGTTTCCTTTCGAGTTTTTTGACTAACCCCCCATAAACAGATAATCGACTACCCGTTCCCTTTCGATTTTTTCGACTAGTTATCTTGTTTCAATTCATATTTGAGTAATTTCGGTTAGCCGATTTTCAGAACGGCTAGTCGAATACTAGGTATTCGATTAACAACTATCAAAAAAGTTGCTAATCGAATAGTCAGTTAAGTTAGAGCTCTAATGAAAACCACTGCGGACATTTGTAAGCAATTTAAAATTTAAATTTGTCTTTGCACCAAATCTAAGCACATTCGATTAACATCCCAGGTATACAATGGTGAGTATAATAAGAAGAATAAAAATCCAAGAATAACTGCAATTTTTGACCGATAATTAAAGATCGTTAAATAACGATTCAATTATGCCATTACACAAAACAAATGTTTTGGTCCGTTCGGAAACGCAGTATTTTCGTGCAACCCTGCACCAAGAAACTCAGGGAACATTTTATTGAATTGTGGTAAAAAAGACAAAGCAAGTGAAGTTTACACACTTTCCTATTCCGCAGTTTTAAAGGGTTTCATGTAATGGTTGCAGAAATTTGCAGTCGTGCGTTGCTGTCGGCAAACATGCAGTTTAACTAGAATACTGCATTTACGAACGAACACCTTTTTTTATTTCTATAGCAAGCAAGGAATAAGCAGCAGTAAAGCTTAACATTTAAGAACCAATTTAAAACATTTGCAAATATAGTGTAAGAATTAACCCTTAATATATATAAATATGTATAAAGTTTTTGTTAAGAATCCTCTTCTATAAAAAAAATAATGAATGTCAGGAAGTTAGTTAAGGAGAGCGATGCCGAACTTCAACAACAGCCAAAATTTAGTTCACTTCACAAATGGACAAAAACATAAGGTAGCAATCTAATTTTTTTAATTTCTCTTTCATACCCATTGCCACAGTAAAATTGTTTACCAGTTATATTACACTTTGCTTCCATATGGTGCCTTGAAGGATATCTAAGTACCTACATATGTGCATACCTAAGAACATACTTTGTATCTATGCCTGTGTGTATATATGTACATACACATAGAAATGTTTGCATAGAATAAACATTTGAAGCCATGCTTTTCTATTGGTAAATATTTTAGTAATTGAATAGCAAATTAAAAATTTCACACTCACATTCGTCAGCTGACCCCAACCGACAGGCCAGTACTCGCGCTTTTTCCATGGATCCGTTGGATATGGGTCAATTGGTGTGCGATCGCCGTGACGGTAAAGCTAAAATAGCCGCAAACAACAAATATTTAACCATTATGAAGTTGTTAATATGTTAGTTTGGAGTTTGAAACAATCAATGGCAGGCGCAAAATTTGTTATTCCCATATATTCAATACTTACCACATGGGCGAATATTAATTTTCCTTTCAACGCATTTTGTTTTTGTTGTGCAGATTGTTGGCTATTAGTTGATGTTTCTAAATTCGTTAAAGTTGGAGAAGCACAGCATAAGGTAAAAAGTAACAGAGTGTGGAAGAGCCACAACGGCTTCTTGAAATTTGGTATTTTTGGCATATCTTTCGCAGGTAAATGGCAATGTATGTATGTTGTTTTTCTTGTTTATTTTTTGTTTGCCTTGACGTTCGTTTCGTGCTTAGCACAATAACCTGCTTGTTTCACAAATAACTTTAAGGTAATTCAGAAGTCTCACATACATATGTACATCTAAACGTACGTACATATGTATGTATGTAACCTAACGCTGCTGCATTGTGTGGTTGGTAAATATGTAAATAATTTGTTTTGTACGTTTTTTTCGTGTGTGTGCCTTTTTGACGCAGAAGTTCACCGCCACTTCGTTTCCGTATTTCCGTTCAAAGTCTGCTTACTTCATGTCACTTAGGTAGCAGGTTTCTCTGCCAATCTTTTAGATATCGGTCATTTACATGCGCGTTCTATAAATGTGCACATGTATGTATGTATGTACATACATAGGTATGTACATATGTTGTCTGTCAAATATCGTGCAAGTAGAAAATGCGATTTTATATTTATAATTCGTGCACTCAATTTTCTGCCTATACTCAATGCCTGTCTACTTTTCGCTCCACCGCTTTCTTAGATTAAATAGCCTTTGTTTGTCCGCAGCTGTTAGTTATTGTTGCATTTTTTAGCTTGACAATGCACTCGTTAAAAAGCAGATTTTCCCCCACTGAGTTGACGCAGGTACAAATTAAATATAATTTGCTTTAAATTCCGCCATCGTTTCAATAAACACTTGAAATAAATAAATTTAATTCAATTGCAATTTCTCAACTAATTTGCGCCGAGGCAAGACAGTTGCGACTTTGACAACGAACACAACGACTACAACTGACCGCAAGTGGACTTGCAATTTGCACAGTTAGGTACCTACATCAGAGAACATCAAACAATGAGAAGGTGCAAACGACTCAGGTCGAACATTTTTATTTATTTCTTAACAGAGTTGAAAGGATTGGGCAGAGGAACGCTAACTAACATTTTCTGGCTATGTTAAAATGCTGCAAAATGTTGAAATGCATGTTAAAAAAACAGACATTTGCAGAAATTCAATGTTGCGGGAACATTTTCTGGTTTATAGATATTTGTTGCAAGTGGCATCTAGAAAACTTGAAAAGTTTTACTTTAATTTGCAAAAAATATGCAAATCGGTTAAAATATACATTTGGATAAGGTTTTATTTTCATTATTATACCAATATTTATAAATAAAAATCTATATCTAATATCTTAAATATATGTACCTTAAATATATATTTTGATAATTTCGTAAATTCATTTGTAATGCAATAAAATTAGAAGATAAATGTAATTGAAACAAGATTTCCAAAAATTTATGAAAGTTAAGAAATATATCGTATTTAATTTAAAAAAAAAATGCATAAAAATTTGACATGGCACGAAAAAAAATCTGGGATTCGAACTGTGGGGCAAAAGCTAAAACATGCAATATGATAATGTGGCAGGCGACTATACGCGCTAAGCCACAGCAGACACTTCTTGGAGTTTGCTTATACGGCTATTTATGCAAACCATAGCAATGTGTGTGCAAAAAAGAAGAACAATTTACGAATCCAACTAAAAATGAAACAAAGAAGAAAAAGTAGAAACCCGAGAAAAAACCTGTTTTTTGCTTGCCAGCGGGGCAAGTTGAGACGGAAGAGGAGGTATGCAGCAATTGTGGATAAGAGAAGGGCTGAAAGGGAAAGGGAACGGTAAGCAAAAGAATATTCTTTTCTGTTTTTCGGCAATTTTTGTGTCGATTCGCCAATTGCGCGTGCATGTGTACGCAAATGAATTGATGCGCATTTGGGCAGAAGCTCTAGAATGTTCTAGAATGTTCTAGAATGTTCTAGAACATTCTGGAATGCCAGCAATTTGTCAGACTACGTTGGCAAATTGCATTATTGTCTGATATTGCGGTGTTTAAATTTTCAATGACCGTCGATGGTTTGTAAAATTGAAGATTTTAGCATTTTTGTGTTCGTCGCGAAGAAGATCGTTGAGGGGAACATTTGCGTGCGCGGGGAGATGAAATGCTTGCGCTTATGAATGAACGACATTTGTGTTTAGGAATACGCGCACGCGTTTATGAATGAATTTTTTGTTGTTGTATGTAGTTACAGATAGTATTTTAGAATATTTGGCGCCGGCGCAGGCACAAGTGCAGCTGCGGTTGTGATTGCGCTGTGATTTGACTTTGATTTAGCGTAGGTCAAGGTTGAATTTATGCACATACACATACATATGTATGTATGTACATACAATGTATATGCATATGACTGGATATATGTACTTACATACATGCATACATATATAATATACATATTATTTATGATTGCACTTACAAACGAAAACCAAACCAGAAACCAAGTGAAATACATACATACATACTTAATTGAAAGAAAACACATGGTTATATTTATTATATTTAATGTATGCATTTATTTTTCAGATTTTTTATTAAATAAAATTACTTTAAACCTGAAATGAGATAAGAAGAAAAAAGAGCTGAAAAGACATAATAGAAAAATTTCTGAAAATAAATAATAATAAATATTTTAATACATTATTAACATTTTAAGCAAAAAAAAATGTAAGCATGCTTGGACACGATTTACGAATTTGCCATCTCCCTTATGACAAATTCTCGCACGACCTTATCAATGTTGATATCGATTGGTCATTTTAATATTTCACCAGTTTTTTAAATACGATTCACATCGTCATTTAGAAAACTTGGCTCGTGTGTACAAATTTACTAGGTACCTATTAACTATCAACGAGGTACCTGTTTTAATTCTAATTCTAATTCTAAAACCAATTTAAACGAACAAACATGCAAACAAAAATACTAAATCAAATACATATGTACATATCTACATATACATAGTACATACATATATACAAATGTACCTACATATACACTAAACTACATACTTATGTACATACTACATACATATATGTCTATAATTAAACTATAAATCAATAACTACTTTTACTACCAATCTATGAATTCACTAATAATTCATGCATTATGTTTTTACTACTACACTATCAATAACTTAACAATCAATTCATGCTTTTTTTTTTGTTTTTTTTTGTATTTTTTTCAACTTAATAATTCATCCTTTTTTTGTTTTTTTTTTGTTTTTTATTTTTTTTTACTACGACATTAATATTTTTTTCTACTTAATAATTCATGCTTTTTTGTTTATTTTTTTATTTTTTGTTTTTTTTTTGTTTTTTTTATTTTTTTTTTTAACTGCGCCATTAATATTTTTTCCAACTACTACACTATCAATAACTTAATAATTAATTCATGCTTTTTTTTTTGTTTTTTTTTTTGATTTTTTTTTTTTAACTACGACATTAATATGTTTTCCAACTACTACTATAGCTTAATAATTTATTCATGCTTTTTTTTTTTTTGTTTTTTTATCTTTTTTTTTTTTGTCATTCCACCCTGAAAATATAAAACAACGTTGGAAATACATTTTAATGATTAGTAATTACATTTTAGTTACTATAACTTATTTTTATATACCTTCCCACTCCTTCTACGTACATTGTATAATTTATTGGGTCTGAAGCCTGCAACTACTACATACATATATGTACATATACTATACTACGCTATACTAAGTTTTAAATTGATTGAATTTTTTTGTAAAACTACGCGACTTGACCTTTGCTGAATGGATCTCTTTTTCTTGGCGAGCCAACCACTTTGAATTTTTATATAATAGAACAGTGACCAAAAATTCTAAAAATTTATCCCGATGCTCAGAGCATTCGCCCGCTTCGAGAAACCATTCGGGATAAATTGTATGGGTTCTACGTTTGATCGCTGCTATAATTAAGGCCTGAATGCCAGTCTTATGGGCATGTTGGGAGAATATGTCGTTATACATGGACATTTGCATACGACACATCTCGAAGATTCTATCTTCTGGATTCACCAGCCTTAGGTCACTGGGATCCTTAAAATTTTTATGAACAATAAGGGACTCTGAGGCGCTATCTAATTTACTGTGCTTATTTATCATCAAGTGTTCGCATTTCTGACATTTTAATTTCCTCAATACTTTCTCATAAATGACATACCCGGTATAGTAACGTTTTACTTGAACTTCGGCAGGTTTTTCGGAAAGGGCAAAGTGTTCGTCTGGAATGTCAATGTCTTCGAGGACGAGATGCTCAGATGAGTCCAGCGTATCCATAAGAACATCTTCATGAGGAGTATCCCAGTCCAGGCTCATATCATCGTCCTCTTCGCAATTACTACCCGTTTTTGAAAATTTTCGTCGCAATATGTGCATTGATATGAGCCGTGCGACAATGAACTGGATCTCATATGCCGTGGGATGGGTATTAATACCTAAGTTAGCTCTGATTTTATAAAAAAAATTCTCAAGGGCGTCCTGGTTTAACTTACCTAAGAGGATGAAGGAGATATTTTCATATTCATCGAAAATATCGCGAGAAAGACCAATTATGGCGTTAATTGTTAAAAGAAAGCCGTCTAGGCATAGGATGGTGGGGGTAGGTTTTTTAATACACTTGATGAAATTAAAGTGATTCTTGAGGCGATCTATTTTTTCGGAAGAATCTCGGAAAAGGGGGCGCTTAAGGGGATTATGGTGGTAGAGCGTTTTGCAGTCAATTTCGTCGAAAAGATCGTTCATACGCTTACAAAATGATTGGGTTGCCTTGGCGCGATCTTTAATATACCCTACATTATCAAAGAGTTTTTGATCATAAGCCATTCCGATTCCGGCTGCAACGGAATTGCTTAGAAGTTGGGTGGCTCTGGAGACGCTCATTTTATCAAAAGGCCCAGGAGAAATATGGGTCTCTGTTAATTTAGGGCATATTTTGAAATTAACATTGTTTTGGTCGATGGAAAAAAGTTTTTTTACGACTTTGCCGGAAGTTATACCATCGGGAGTTTGCAAGTCGTATTTCAGAAAATTATTTCGGACGGACTTGATTAAATGGCAATAATCAAATAGGAAGTAAATTTTTTTACCGTTATGGTAGAAGAAGGGGTTTACTTCAGTGACTTTTAGCAAATTGCTTAAATTAATATTGTTGGCACCCTGGTCACAAACAGCAGCTTTAACGTTAAGGCCAATTTTTTCAGCTGTGTCTATGTTGCTTTTCAGCAAATCAAGAAGGTATTTACCCTTCACACCATCTTTCGCGATGGAATATGACAAAATATACTTCCATTTGGAAGCTATTCCTTTTATCATAAAGAAGCAACATTTGTTGCCAATGATGGACTCGCGATGACCTTCGCCATTATCGATAAAACCATCGATAATGTCTCTAGCCTTATTATAGGTAAGGTCGCCTTTGATTGCGATTTCGTCAAATAAAATTTCGCAAAGGCGCTCATTCACGGACATGTCTTTCACAATTTTTTGCAAATTGTCGATGACTTTTTTGTCGATACCAGGTGCTACATAGCGGATTGGACGCCAACGCAAAAGGCTTTTTTGATGGGGCAGAGCAAACTGTAGGTCGTCACGCATGAAACTATACGCTTTAGACGACATATAGTTCAGATTTTGAGCCAAAATTTTCTCCATTTCAGTATAAGAGGTTTTGGTATTCACGATCATTTTCGCGAAACTGACTGCATATTTGCTAGACCCTATTGCTGGAATTATTGAACTGTTTTGAATATTTAAACATTTAATTTCTAAGTCAACTACTTTCGCCTCAAGTTCTTCAATAGTTTTTCGAAGCTTAATCTCGTTTTTCTGATAAGCTCGAGCAACCTGGGCGCAGTGCTCGCTAGTACAAATTAGGGGTTCTCTATCTGCTGACTCAAATTGAGGTTCTACAAAACTAATTTTTAGATCTGAGCCAGAAAAAAATTCTAATTCCTCCAAGGTGAGGTCTTTGCCAGAATTTTCTTTTGGCTCGCCATATTTATGTTTTATGGGCTCCATGACCCATTCCGAGGATAAGCTACTACCCTCAGCTATAGACCTATTTTCTACCTCCTGAATGTTTTTTTCTAAATAATAAATTGGAAAGGCTCCATTCAGCAAGCGCTTTGTCGAAACAAATTGTTTGTCAAAGTGACGCTCGCAAATAAAAAGTTTTTTACTTAAAGGCAAAGGCAATTGTAAATTGCAAGCTTCAGCCCAAACGTTGCGCGAGATTTCCGTCTTCGGAAACTCGTATAGCTTCCTCTTCCTATCAGACGTGCAGCCTGGCACGGAGCAACTTCGGCTCACCGCTACTTGAAGGTACGGATGCGGAGCACTATGCTCATAGCCTATAATTTTGAATTTATTCGATATAAAGTCTAATATCCTAATTTTTTATTTGTAATATATACATACATATGTATTTAAAAGTATATATAGCATACATATGTATGTATTTGAACGTATATACATATATTTTATTAGTAAACTACCGTATTACCCTGGTACATATAGTACATATACATAAATACCTTACACCACCTTGATGTCCCCATATACCAAATAATATTTACATATGTATGTATGTACATATGTTTGCACATAAATATACTTCATTACATGCACACATAAATACAAACAAAATTTTTTAAGCAAAAAGCGAAGCATTGTTAATTATATGACCTATAGATTAAGGCTAGTTTTATGTAATAATTATTAAAAAAAAAACCGCAAAATACATATTTTAGGTATCCACAAACAATTTAGTTCTATGGCATAAATATCAGCCAAATACGTGCCGTGCCGCTTTTAATAAAACAAATATATATATATATCGATGCTTTGTTAATTAGGCGAAAGAAACTGTACATTGCATTTAAGTATATAAAAAAAAAATAAAAAAGCTAATTAATTCAATCAACCCATCAATAAATATTATAATTTTTCTGATTAAGGACATTATATACACATAATATTCATAATAAAATAATAAAATTAATCAAATAAAAATCATTAAAAAATTCCTAGTGGTTTTCATATTAAGGCAGATGGTGCATTATTCACTTAACTGTCATATATCCAAGTACATACATATGTATGCACATCAAAAAACATCAAAAATATGTATACACATGCATATACCTGCATATATGTACTTATCTTTCATAAATGCCCTTCATATTTCAGATCTGCCCTAATATTCACTTCAGTCATATATGTGCACGTACACACATATGTACATATCTACATACATATCTATGAACATCAATAAACATATACATATGCACATATACGTATACGTGCTCACTCACAAAAATGTATAATTACTTAACCCTTTACCTGGCCATGTGACAGAAATGTTACAAACCCTATTTTTGACTGTAATTTTACCATTCTTATTTAATATAGTCATATTGGTTTTTGTAACACAACTGGTACAAACTGTGAATAGTATAAAAGTAATAAGATAGAGCGAGACATCCCTATTGTAACGTATTTTTGTGCCAAAAGTGTAGTGCATTAAGTTTGGTGATTTCACAACAAGTGCTGAAATTGGTGACGAAAAGCGGTTTTTGTGAATGTGAAAAACGTGTTTGTTTGTTTAAATACATTAGGTGAGCATGTAATTTAGTGATTTTACTAAGTGCAATCGAAAAAAAATTTCATTCGTCTTTTCTATATTGTATTTATTGTTTGTTACATATATGTCACATTGCCTTACAGCGCGAATATATTTTTAGCAGAATGTCTAATACTTTGAGCAAGGGTGAAATTCGAGAAATTCTTGACGAGAGTGAAGATGGACTCGATTTTGATGATGATGATGATGTGGATGATCCTAATTATAATGAAGAGTTGGTACATGCTGATTTTGATGAAGTGGTTGAGAATATATTAGAAGATATTGAAAATGAAAATATGGAATTGTGTGCAGATCCGTCGAACGATGTTCCGCCCATTTTGGCAGAGAGAGCACAAAAACAAAAAAACGTTACAATGACATTCTCTGGAAAAAAAAGAATTTAGTTTTGGAAGAGCACCAATTGCGTTTTACAGGCAATACATCATTGCCCGATGATATAAAGATTATCGAAGCGCCAATTGAATATTTCTTGTACTTATTTCCAAAAGAATTGATAAAGTTTATTGCCAATGAAACAAATTTGTATGTTGTCCAAAAGGACGTTAATGATCCATTTCGTGTATCAGAAATGGATATTCAGCAATTTATTGGAGTAGTTTATATGATGTCCTTAGTACAACTTCCTAATGTACCCAGTCACTGGAGCAAAATTGGTACATCCATGATACAAGAAGCGATGCCGCTGAAAAAATTTGAAAATTTACGACGTCGCATACACTTTAACGACAACAGTAAAAATTTGCCGTCGACTGATAAAAATGTTGACAGAATATACAAAATACGCCCGATCCTGGATGAGTTAAATAAGAATTTTGCAAAAGTGCCTCTTGAACAACATCTATGCGTCGATGAACAAATATGTTCCACAAAAGCCCGAAACCTTCTGAAACGCTACCTGCCAAACAAGCCTCATAAATGGGGCTACAAAATATTTGTTCTCTGCGGGACAACTGGATTTGCTTACAAAATTGAACCGGAAACTGGCAAAGAAAATATCGTTGGGGATAACGAGCCGGATTTGGGAGCCTCTTCCAATGTAGTCATGAGACTGCCACGTATGATTCCACGAAACCAAAATTTCAAACTTTATTTCGACAATTATTTTACTTCAATTCCACTGCTCGTATACTTGGCAAATGAAGGTATATTCAGTGTGGGAACAATTCGGAGGAATAGAATTCCCAATTGTAAGCTAACAAGCGAAAAAGAAATGATGAAAAAAGAGAGAGGATCTGGCATAGAGTACGTGTGTCAGGCTGAAGGAATCGACATTTCAACAGTTTCGTGGAAAGATAGTAAGATTGTAAATCTCGCATCGACTTTCCTTGGTGAAATACCAAAACGTAAAGTAAAAAGGTACGATAAAATTCAAAAAAAGTACGTTGAAATTGATCGTCCGTCTATTGTTGGTGAATACAACGCGCATATGGGTGGTGTAGACCTTATTGATTCCATCATGGGAAGATATAAAATAAAACTTCGAAGTACAAGATGGCAAGTTCGAGTATTTTACCACCTATTAGATTTAGTGATGGCAAACGCTTGGCTTCTATATAAAAAAAATCGATCCAATAACACAGAAAAGTTGTTGCCTGCGGCAGAGTTTCGCTTACAGATCGCGGAAACACTTTTAAAATACGGACAAAAAATCAACGTCAAGAACACTAGATCCCTCGAGCCACAAATACAAGCGAAAAAACGCAAAGGACCAGCGCAGCACGCCCCTCCACAAGCTTTACGACTTGATCAAGTTGGTCATTGGCCAATATGGACGGAAAAGAGGATAAGATGCAAGATGCCTAATTGCCAAGGAGTTACCCAAACAATGTGTGAAAAATGCGGAATTGCATTGTGCTACAACAAGCATAATAACTGTTACCGTGCATACCATTTGACATAAATTTAATTTTCCCTTGCCAGGCAATGTAACATATCTGTCACAAAAGATATTTTCTTAAATAAATAGTAAAAAAAAATTAAAAAATAAAATCTAAGAAAGTTGTATTTCTATTTTGACTGACGCTACCGAAAAACAAAAAAATATTCAAAATTTGTGGCCTTGCCCGATTAAGGGTTAAAATACTCACCTAGATGTAGAGTTGGGACAGCATTGTGCTTTAAATGCTTCGGCCCCATTGACTCCATCTGGAAATGCGCCTCACATACAAATGAATTTGTTGGCGCCAGCTCCGTTGCCAACAAATCCAGGTTTTCCCTCCACTTCTTTGATAAGCCAGGATGCGTTGGAAACACAAACATCCTGCTGGCACTGCTTGTATTGGCGCATCCGCGAGCACGACACTTTTTAATATAAGGCATTTTTTTTTATTTATTAATAAATAATTACAAATAACCGAGAACTTTTACGACCGCGAAACTTAATGAAAATTTATTGACAAATGTCAATTTTGGCGGAAAAAACACCTGCAAGTTTACCAACATTCCTGCAACATTTCTGCAACATGTTTAACAGCAAATGCGTGCAGGAATGTTAACTCACATTTTTCATTCCTGTTAAGGCGCTGGCGACATAAAAATTTAACATGTCGATTCCTTACCCGAAACCGTTCAGAATTTATTTGGATCGAACCAAATTTTGCACCTTCTCATTGTTTGATGTTCTCTGCCTACATATGCACATACAAAAAAATATTCTCGCCGAGAGTGAGCGCAGAACAACAAATGCTCCTCCAATGAATATTCCACCAATTCTCACAGCCAAACAAATCAACAGATACTAACCTTGAATCATGCTATGGAAATGGCAAATACCTCCATTGTTGTTGTTATTTCATTTCATACTCTTGCTCGATTACTCGGAGCACCAAAATTGACAAGAGCGTTACTTGGACCATGCCGCAGCTGTATATTATCAGAGACCTAGCGTGGGTTTAGTAGTTTAGCGAGAGGTAAAAATAACAAACACCAGTGGTTTTATCTATGCCAGTGGTAGTTTAGGCAAAGATGACGTTTAGGAGCAGAGCACGTTTCTACCTTGTCAAACGTGTCCTGTGGAAACAACCTATCAATCTTATCTATCCATATGTTAAATTGAGATTTCAGAAATTTTGAAATTGTAGCTGTGTAGATTCGCAGCGGTTATATTTTTTTAGAAACCGGATATGCTACAAATATGTACATATGCATGTATGTATATGTATATATTTATATGTATATTAATATATATAAAAAAAAACTAATTGATAAGTGTTAGTGATTTTGTACTCTATTATAAATCAAAAAACGTCGTTTTGAATTTGTGTGCATTTTCTTTGAAACCCCCCCCCCCCCCCCCCGCACAAATTAAGCTTTAATTTCTGAGCAAGAAATTAACCTCAAGAAATAACAAACATTTTCCAAGCAAAAAATAAAACTCAAGAAATAACGATTATTTTCTTAGCAAAATAGGAAACCCAAAAAATAATGCTTAAACTTGAGTTTTTTTTTAAAGAAAACTCAAAGAATAAAAATCAATGCCGCGGAAGGTAGTCCTTGTAACAAGGAATATGTTTCTTTACTGCTTATACACGTAACATTTCTACTTCCATATGATTTGGATTTGATTTGTTGAATTAAAATTTGGAAAATAATCGTTATATGCGGTCTATGGTTTGAAGACTTCCACCAAAATATTTCGGAAAAATATGATAATTTATGTGAATGAGTTGTAGCAACTTGGAAATAGCTCAAACAATGGAATTTTTTTTTATAAATTAAGAATACTTTTTCAATATTTTTTTCAAACAACCACCTGAGGTGATTAAACGGTCTCTTTTCTCGATATAATGTTTCTCTGTTTGTTTTTCTCAGTCCTTTCACAAGGTTGCGTTTTCATTTCTACAGGACGACACAAGGTGAATTCATATCTGGTGGTGGTGCACGTGCAAAAATAAATAAAATTTACACTAACAAATTATATACACAATGACAGCATGATTTACAACAAACAATCATTTTGACTTAATGTTCATCAAACGAATTCAATCAGCTGCTTGATCAACATCACCTTATATGAATTCGTCTTGGGACGACAGGTAACCTTTTGCAAAAGTTACTATATAAGAAGGTAATATTATTTTTAAAAAACAAAAAAAAACAGAAAACGCCGCAAGCTTAAAATATCTGCATAAAAATAATTGAAATTTGTTCAACGTAATTATAAAAATGGAGGCGAACACAAATATTGACACCTGAATGCGTTTATTTCCAAATAAATAAAAGGGGAGCGCAATGATACCTTCTAAATCTAAATCGGTTTGGCTGAGGTATTCAAGTTTTTCTTAAACCAATCTTTTAAAAAAAATCAAAACCAACATCAAAAAATTCATTATTATGATTTCGTTACATAAATTTCTAAATATTGAATAAATAAAATATGTTATTTTAGAAAATATATCAAAATAAATATCAAATGAAAGCGTTCGAAAGCCCCCCCCCCCCCCCCGCCCCCCCCTAACGTGATTTCAAAGTTGATTGAAAATAACAGCTCCCGCCACAAATTTCCTTGTATAGATATTATTGTTTCAAGCTTTAAATTTGAGTTTTTTGTTCTTGCGGTATGCCAATAGAGTATTACCTTTGCACTCTTTTCTTCGTATTTCGTTATTGTTTTTTGTTTTTTGTTTTACATCGGAGTACTATGCTTTTTAGTTTAAGGTTTAATTTTTTAATGAGCGAATAAATAATTATAGCTGTTTTTTTTTATTATTTCCGAATCAGGAGATTTTTCGAAAGGCACTTGTGTGCATAGGTATATTGTGATTTATTCGACATGCTAAGCTAGAAAACAAAATTCACGGCCGTTTCAAAGCTAGGAAAACGGTCGAATTTCGACAGTAACTGGCACATCTAGTATGTATGTATGTACATAAGTGTGTATGTATTACCTGGTTATATCACACCTGTGACCTAGTACCTGTTGCGCAGTTGTTGTTGGTATTGTTCTAGCGGCTTCCACCTGTCGTATTTCGCGTAAGTCTGATGATCTAAATACATATGTATGGTTGAAGATTTTCATTTAAATCGTTATGATTTTATTTCATAATTAAAAATGCATCAATGTTAAACAAATTATTTTATGTCAGTCTTATAAATGAATGTATGTATGTATTGTGTGCACCTACGTATGTAGATAGTGTCACAAATGAAAGCTAGATTCTTGGTTCCTTCGCTGCAACAGTCATGCTGCTAACGTGTGCTGGAAAAAGATATTCATATGTTTTTGTATTTAATGATTAATTGACTTATTTTTCTATTTGAACTCATTATTTTTAGCTAATACCCGTCGTGCTTTGTAATGCCTTTGTTTGTAATGTTTTTAATGGGAAAAAGCAATATTGAAACTTGAATTTTTTTTGCTATGTGCATTAGAATCAATCGTAAAAAATCTGAATTAATTATACAAAGGCATTACCAATTCTGAAAAGATTTGTTTATTACCGATCTTTTATGTACATATTTGAACCAAAGGCATCATAAATGCGATTTCTCGAAATAACCCAATTGCACTGCCAAACCTAGTCGATAAGATTTAGTTTTCAACATGTAAGGTAATAGTTACCCTGATAAGTATTATTTTGGAACTTTTATTTTTTCACACCTTTTATGGCAAAAAATGGGAAAAATTTATCTTTCGTATATTTGTAATTTTCTAATCCTTTTATCAGGTGTGCAGCGGTATATAAACTAGTAAATATTTTTCAAAATTTTCTATTAGACTTCTTCATTATGCATGAATAAATACGATATATTTGGGCAGAATGTTCAACATGCATTTTTCGCAAATTTATTCACTAAAGATGAAAACAATCCACAGAAGTACTAAAATTGAAAATTAAACCATTAAACAAGTTTAAGGTCACAAGCTTTTTAAAATGCATTTGTTCCAACAAAAAACAAGATCACCCATAATGATAATGAAGATAATGATAATGATAATGATAATGATAATGAAAATGATAATGATAATGATAATGATAATGATAATGATGATGATAATGATAATGATAATGATAATGATAATGATAATGATGATGATAATGATAATGATAATGATAATAATAATGATAATGATAATGATAATGATAATAATAATGATAACGATGGTAATGACAATGATGATAATGATTTTTTCGGCTTTTCTCTTGTCGTGATCCGAATGAAGGCACGGTGAAAATCGCAAGTCGACCGCTGTCTCAATTATGGAAAATAGTTGGAATAAAAAGATTTTTTTTAACCCGAAATGAAAAATGAGTGTATAAAATAAACACAAATCTTGCAGATCATATACGAACGAATTTATAAATGCAGATTTTGATAAATCTATTAAAATGGTAAAGGCAAATAAATCCTCAAGGGAAAAATTTCAGTTTCGGCATTTACAACTAGCCTACGTTTCCTTGCAGGATGTATCAGGGTGGTACCTAGATCGATAATATTTGGTGTAAGCGGATAGCTACTACCAAAGAATTGTGCACGCATCCTAGGGAAGGTGTTTGGCCACAACGCCAGACTTCAAATATAGTTTGGCTTCGGCTTCGGCCACTAAAGTTCGGTTCGGTTTCGGATCGGCTTCGGCCAAAAAGAGACGAGCTTTATCCGAACATTTATCAATTTATATTAATTTAAAAATTGTATGAAGTTTTACTTTTAATAAGTTTCTCTTTGGAAAAAAATCAAACATACCTTTCGGATTAACATTATAGCGATATGATTTAGTAATAATACTGAAAGAAATTATTCGTTAGGTAAAAATTCCGACATTTTTGAAACCAGGTTTCAAGCCCGGTCTATTGAAAAAATAGCTTTAAAATTACTGTCTGCTCATCGATGGAATGTATCTAGCGAATAATTATTCAGTGCTGCAGATCAGCTTTCAGTTGCAAGATAGCAATGCCTATAGGCTATTATTTTAACAAATAATATATAATTATTGAAAAAATTATTGTGCTAAAATCAAATGAGCCAAGTTTTCTAAAAATTTTGATTAAAATGTTTGAAAATTTGATAAAAATATTTCGAATTTTGAACGTTTGAAAGTTTAATTTATTCGCGTTTGGTTATGGAACGAACTAAAGTTAAAAAAAATTAACAAAATTGACACAACAATGTAGTAAGAGAAATCACCATGTGATTTTTGTGTATTGAGTCACTGTATTGTATTAACCCTTCGTTGGCCTTTGAGTAGATTTCTACACAAAATTTAACATTAGAATAAAATATACCTACCCAATAAAAAATATTCCGATCGAGCTAAAACTCAATGGCTTTGTCAGGAAACTATATTTCAATAAAAGCGATTAATTTTGAGTGATACTCGTATGTAATGAACAAGGCGATTTCATAACTACATAAGAGCCCAATACTTTTTTCCGATTGATCGACAACCAGCTAAGAATTGTAAAGTATTAGTGCCAGATAATCAAACAGGACATGGACGATGCGAAGGTTGTTACAAGGCCAGCATAAATAAAACAAAAACAAAACCAGAGCTTATATGTTGCTTTTGTAAAACACCAACGTGCAAAATTATCCATTATATAAATGAAATTTAAAAATGTAGTTTTAAACTTTCGCGTACAAAATACAGAAAACCTGAACACGGGTAGAAATCTACCCGCAAGTTCGGAAAGCTCATATCTATTTAAGTTCAACGAAAGGTTAATAAACGTAACGTTAAAAATCGAGGGCAATATGTTAAAAAAAACGAAGGTATGTAAGTCTCACGTAGCAAGTATTTCCAGTAAAAAAAAAATCTACCTCGCCCTTGATTGACGTTTTTATCTTTATTTATGTTAAGTTTTCAAATCAACCAAGCATTGGTTAGCGTTTGACAGCATTCATCGACACGTTATTAAAAAAAAAAGAAAAACAATTAATTTGCGTATTGGATATTCTTGTACATTAAGTATTTTTAATTTCCTTTTTTTAATGTATTTTTCCCCCTCATTTTAGATCATTGTACAGACGTATCGGGCAATTTATATATTTGTTTACATATAAATGTTTTAAATATATTTTAAAATTGTAAATTATATTAAACACTAAACAATACAACGGGAAATTAAATACATAAGCGCAAAAAAATTAAAAGCTTATTTTGATTGCATTGTCGATTTATGTATATACAAACTTAAAGTATCGCTCGTACTTTGGACGACAAAAAATGAAATGTTATCAATATCCTGACGTAAAAAGTGTATCTCGTTGATTGCCAATACTTTGTACACATAATTGAGTATTTCATTATACTCAGTGTAGTTAGCACTTAGTTTGAGTTAAAATGTTTGAGGTTAACTGCTACTTATTTATTGAAGATGTTTAAAAAAAAAAAGCCTTCAAAGTTGTATGTAAACTTTGATGATTCCCTCTTCATTGTTTTTGTTTTTTTTTCTGTTTTTGTTAATATTTAGAATTTGTATTTTACAGTTGATTTGTAAGATTTGCGACACTTAATGTAGCTTATAAACTAGTGTTTTATTTGTTTTAAATTACTATAAAATTGCAATAGTTTATTTGATTTAGTTATTACAACTAGTTTATGTGTGGTTAGTTTGAAAACTTTGCGCATCAAAGTTACCGCACATGAACGCTTCGTTTTGCTTTGCCACCATTTAGTTATCCTAACCGCCACACACACATTCCACATTGTCTATTCAAGTTTAACGTATTGATGAATTTGCATTTGTTTAAGTTGCTTAGATTTTTCAAAAGCGTTGATTAGGCATCATATTTTGACGGGGGCCATTGCTGTATGTAAGAGAAATTGTAAAATATGTATACTTTAAATCGTTTCAAAAAAAAATCGTTGTATCAAATTGAAAACACTTTAAGTCTATGATGAGCGCTCTTATTTTTTTATCTTAAAAAACTGGTTGCTTAATATTAAGAAAAGTACAAAATTAAAGAGTGTGGCAACCCTAATAAACGTTAACTGTTAACCTTCTTTTCGAGACGAAACATTTGTTTTTTCTTCCAGAAGAACACTAGGTTGGATAGCAAAATGCATGTAAAGCAACAACACTAACTCGGAAAAATATGAGATGTAGTGTTGGTAAGTGAAAAAACTGCGCTATTGTGAATGCGCCCGAATAAAATACATACATAATTTTTGTTTAAGACCTAATTCGTTTTTATTTGCACAGTATTTTTAAATATATGACTAAATCAACAAAAAATTTGCCAGCACACCTGTTTTCCGTTCTTAATAAGCACAAAATAAATGGCATGCTTCATGAAAGATGCTAACAGGGTTGCTTTTCCAATTAAATGAAATTTTATCCGAGCTGCTGGTGCGTTCTTTTGCAAGTCGGTTACATTAAAACCGGCCCATTATCAAAGTTTATCTTTTTCATAAGGCAATACACTATTAAGGAAGAGCTTAGGATAGGAGAAAACAACTTTAGTGAAGAACACTGGCAACTTGAGCCAGGGTTACATTAGACGAAGTGTCTACTAAGCAGTTTATGCGCCCATCGAAGAACAGTCTGAGGACGCTGATAGGCTTTCTCACAGGACACTGCAGGCTGCGAGCTTATCTGCACAGGCTCAGAATATGGTCGAACGAGTCCTGTCGCTTTTGCGATTCGGCTCCGGAGATTCCGATGAACCTGTTAGTTGAGTGCGACGCTATCTCGGGAAGACGACAAAGGTACCTGGGTACACATAGCATAGCGAAAGAACAAGTATGCTCGTTGCCACCAACTATCATATTAGACTACCTAAAGGAGTTGGGATTAGACGAGGTACAGTAAAGAGCGGAGGGCACAATGGATCTTTAAAGGTCGAAGTGCAAACCCCAAATATATATCTATCTATCTATTTAATTTGACAAACAAATTTTAAGATTTTATAAACTTTTGTAAATTTTAATTAAATTTGACTTTTCAAACCGGCGGTAACCCTCGCCCCAGGCATTAAATATAATTTACTACCTATAGTCCTACCTACCAAATATATGTAAATACCTACAAAATTGAATAAAAATCGGCGAATCGTTTCGTAGGAGTTCGACCACAAACACCGTTACACGAGATTTTTATATATTTATTATATAAGTTAAAAAAGTTGACGTTTTCTTTGTTACAACTTGGCTTAAAAACCGATGAACTAATTTAAATTAAACTTGGGCAAGATACTTTTTAGACTTTAGCCTATATTTTAAATAAAATATTGGCGAATGCTGCTGAAGTGGCAGTCCATGGCCGGATATAAATCCGGGCGTTCCGGTATCGTAGAACCGACTATCGTGGGGCAGGGTTCGATATGACTGATATCAGAAAAGTATGGTGCTGGTGTAATAAAAAACAAGTAAAAACAGCGCTGTCTTCGGCTATGCCGAAGGCTTCATACCTTTCATGAATGGAAGAATAGTAAAAAACGTGTTATTGTATTACAATTTCGTATTACCTATAGTTAAAAGCGAAAATTTCCTTCAAATCAATAAAAATAATTCTAGTAAAGGCATTGTTATAAATTATTTAATGCTTTTCCTTATGTAATTAAAAATAACTATGTTTTAAGAAGGGAATGGTTTTTGAATATAATATCGTATCGACGCTTGATATTCAACATTTAAAAAATACAAATAATTAAGTATTAATATGTAAGACCTACATATGTCGGTCTTTGAAAACAGTTATCAGATCCGTAAATAGTTCCCAAACGTTTAACGCTATGATTCATGTGATATTGCGCTGAGCTTATTACTTTTCGCAATAAATATTTGTCCTGAATTTATCTTGCCGATTTACACTGTGAACTCCGATCTTGATGAATACTAATATATAGCTAATAATGGTTGATGTTTGTGCAAAATTTCAAGCCTTTAGCTGTTTAAATGGAGGAGTTATGGTGCAAAATGCAATATCTGAACAATCGGTTGTATGGGAGCTATATGTTATATTTCTCCGATCTTCATGATTTTCAATACTGATACGTAGCTAATAATGGCTGATATTTCTGCAAAATTTCAAGCCTTTAGCTGTTTAAATGGAGGAGTTATGGTGCAAAATGCAATATCTGAACAATCGGTTGTATGGGAGCTATATGTTATATTTCTCCGATCTTCATGATTTTCAATACTGATACGTAGCTAATAATGGCTGATATTTCTGCAAAATTTCAAGCCTTTAGCTGTTTAAATGGAGGAGTTATGGTGCAAAATGCAATATCTGAACAATCGGTTGTATGGGAGCTATATGTTATATTTCTCCGATCTTCATGATTTTCAATACTGATACGTAGCTAATAATGGCTGATATTTCTGCAAAATTTCAAGCCTTTAGCTGCTTAAATGGAGGAGTTATGGCGCAAAATTCAATATCTGAATAATCGGTTGTATTATATGTTATAGTCACCCGATCTGGCCGATTCCGACAAATGTTTAATCATTTGTACAACGACACCTGCTCACCAAATTTCATCAAAATAGCTCTAAAATTGAGGGACTAGTTTGCGTTCAAACAGACGGACAGACGGACAGACGGACAGACGGACAGACAGACGGACATGGCTAAATCGACTCAGCTCATCGTCCTGATCATTTAGGTATACTTTTTGATGGGTCTATCTCTTCTCCTTCTGGCACTTACAAACATCGGACCAAACTTAATATACCATTTCATTCTCATGAAAGGTATAAAAACGTATATGAAAAATAAGTGCGATAGATGGCGCTGTATTCATGATCCTATTTTGACGAAATTAGAAACGCATAATGGGGGTGCGACGAGAAGTACTTTTACGAAAAAAGGATTAGATAATACTTACTATTTATGGTATGATATTAATGATATTTGAAAAGAATGCGGCGGGTGCAATTAGAAATGCTATTATATTCAGACTTAGATGGCATTGAGAACTATATAAAACTTCATTAGATGGATTTCCAGAAAATCCGGCTTAGTTGAAATGTAATAAGCTATGTGTAGTTAAAAAAAATGCCTTTTAGTCATTGAAGAAATAGAGCTAGTTACATATTTTCGGCAGATATTCCATTAAAAATTATATTTAAAAAAAAAAGTTACTAATTTTAGAGTCAACTTCATCTTGTGACTATTTGTGGTAGTCGCGGTTATCAACTAGTTATATTATAAAATTAACATAAACAAATTCAAAGGTCCCACAGTTTTAACGGTCTCGCTATAGAAATTACCTTGGACTTTCCAGAAAAATAATTTTTTTAATAAAGTTTGAGACTTACGCAAATAAATACAACTTGAAATTTCAATAAGGAACATAATTTTAAAAAAATTTAATATCTTATACAATGTGCATAAAACATAAATACTTTACACTCCGACGAATTTAGTAGCGATCGGAGATCCCGTTTATGCCACTGTCTTTTTTCTATGTAATGAATGTTATTTAAAATTAAGCTAAACTTACCGCTGCATTCCGCCACCGCGACCACCACGTCCGCCACGGCCACCACCGCCACCAACGCCTTGCAGTCCAAGCGGCGGGAAATTACTGTTGTAACTATTTGCCCCAGAAAAGCCTTCATTACCGCCACCACCACCGCCGCCACCACCACCGCCGCCACCACCACCTCCACCACGTCTGAATCCGCCCCCGCCTCCAACGTTTGGCTGACCACCCGCGCGGCCGTTACCAAAGCCACCTTGAAATGCGTTATGCTGCGCCATATTATTTCCAGACCTACAAAAATAAAGAATTTGTTTTAAAATTAATTTCTCAAGTAGCACCTCTGAAAGATTTTAATAATACTATAATGTCGAATACTTACACATTTGGTCCGTTGTTGATTCTTCTGCTGAAAAGGCTTTCCATGCTGTTTTGCGGTCCAGCATTGTTTTGCATACCACCACCAAAACGCTGAGCACCACCGCGGCCGCCTGTTGACAACGCAAATCCTCGCCTATCCTGACCGCCAGCTCCTTTATTACCACCATAGCCTACATTCGAGTTACCGGTAATATTACCACCGAAATTATGACCGAAGCCATCGTTATCATTGAAGTTGCCCAGACCGCCAAAATTTCCATTGCCCTCAACCGGATGACCTTCCCAGTTCTGAAATCCCTGTTGCATCCCGTCGCCACCTCCGCGACCAAAATTCCGCGATCCACCGGCGCCACCACTATTAAAGTTCCCTCTTTGATTACCACCAAATTTTCCACCGGCTCCACCAGCTCCATCTTGGGCATTTCTTCTTTGATAAGGCATGTCTCGTTGTTGCTTGAATTGATCATTACGGATTGGTCCGCCACCTTGGCCGAATTTATTTTTTTGACCACCGCGTCCAGGAGCATTACCAAAGTTCGGTCTACCACCGCCAGATCCCATCATACTTCCACCTGTTCCGCTATCACGGTTGCCGGCACCTCCACCTCTCCCACCTGAAAAATTCGTAAAGGTAAGAAGTCTACAGAGAAAAGTACTTATTTTATAAACTTACCACGTGCCTGACCTCCGCGCCCTCTTCCACCACGACCACCACCACCACCTCCTGCATTGTTTGGCCCGCCTTCTGCGCCAGGTTTTTTATCCTTAGGTCGACCAAGTTCCACCACAATCATTTGCCCTTTGAAGTCTGAAGCATTTAATGCCGCAATAGCTGTGTTAGCCATTTCTCTTGTTTCCATGTGCACAAATCCACATCGATTCATAACATCGCACTCCACAACAACACCATAATCTTCGAAAAGATGGCGCAATTCCTCCGGTTTTGTGCCAGGCGGCAGGCTTCCCACAAATACTTTTGTAGTCTAAAAATACATTATTATTTTTATTCATTGTTACAAATTGTACGTGACCGAATCATGGAAAATAATTCTGCATTGCGTAAAGCGTGACAGATTTTTTGGAACGTATACTTACTGCCATTTCGGTGGGTTACTAAGTGATTTCTATTTATTTTTATGTTGGTGTTTCGTCGTATTGTTACTATTTCGCAGAGTTTATACTAGTAAATGCAGTCAACACTTTTTCTCAATGAACAATTAACAAAAAATGCCGCTAGAAAACTGAGAAAATGGCGAAAGAAGAAACGAAAAGTACTGCCACATGGTTAAACTGATACAAGGGTTGCCAGCAGTTTAAAATGAAGGTTTGAAAAATTGCTAACCGAACATTAAGTAACGAATACACACAATTAGGGACTTCACAAGCCGTGTTATATGTCGTATTTCTTTAATCGTGTTATTGCAATACAACAGTTGTAAACTTGTTGTTTTTGTTTCACATGTAAAATTGTCTTATTTCAATACAACTCTGAAAGGTATGTTTAGTGTTTTATTTGTGTGTGTTATTCGATCAGCAGTTTCTGTTTATCGTCACTTTTTTTTAATTATTTTTGCAAAAGCTGCCAGTGAAACAATTGAAGGAGATATATTAAAAAAAAACAATGGAAATACATCTAAATGACGAAGCAAGTGATTTTGAATAAAATATGAGCATATTCACTCTAAAAGTTTCATCTATCTCTTCCTGCTCATCTTCATCACCTATAACCAACACGTTAAAAAAAAATGCATGGAAATATGTTGGATTACTTACTTTCTTCCATCACGAGGATGTCCTGTTCGTATTTTCTGCAAACAGAAGCTATTAATTTATTTTTTTCGGTCCTCTTAGGCATTTTAATGTTTATACTTTTATTTCGTTTTGTTTTCTCTTCTTCTACTCAGCTGATTAATTGCTTGAATACGACATGCAATAGTTAACGAAATAGCACAGTGCGTTCACACGTTCCACTGTTATTTCAATAACGGACTAAAGACATATGACACGGCTTGTGAACTTCCTAAATAATTTATCGTATAAACAGTTAACATGAATTTTTTATGAAGTTTGCTGCGAACATATTGAACGATTTCATATACAAAACAAATTTTGCACTTTCTATTGATGTTTGAGAGATATATTTAAAAGTACAACAAGGTGGACAAATCGTGAAATACCTTTATATCTATTTCTGTTGTTAATACCAATTCTTAAAACAGGCATCGTTTACATGGTTTACCAACTCGTCTATAGTCAACGCAATTAGTTGATAAACTTGTCACAAATATATAAACTTGTTTGATCTATCGTTAACATGATGCGCAACTTAACGCAGCCCATTAACAAACTAATCAGTCGTGCGCTACGTCGTCGTGTTACACGTTACCCCACACATTCATACACCGACGTTCGATTTTTGCCAACGTTTGAACTAATTTTGGAAATATATATGAAGGTCATCAATCACAACCTTAAACATTCAATTATGATGTACAACCCAATAAAAAAACAACAACATCTTTCGATGTTCATCAAATCGTCTGACCAACAGAGATTTTGTTGTACAAGAAGGATACCGACGGGTCTACCTGTTGTATAACGAGCACAAGTTGTGTGGTAAATTGGACTTATAATGTCCTCTTTAACAAGGAGCCATACCTAAATTGGCGCGTTAAGCGTGCTATACAATACATTCAATTTGTATGGAGCATCCCACAATAACGCTAGCGACGAACAAATGGAATTTTCAATTTTGACAGCGCGTTAGTCCTAAGTTAGGTGCGTAAGACAGAAGTAAAACCGGAGGAATTAAAAATGAGAAAGAGGAAAATAAAATAAAAAACCTAGCATCGAACTCGAGAGAGTGAGAAAACGTCAAAAATTTTACGCGATTATTTGGGTATGGAACGAACTGTTACTTGTTGGCGTTGGCAAACGCAACACTTCACTACCCAATTTAGGTTCCATTATAACACACAGAGCACAGGGTTGTACGGAGAAAGGTATCGTTATAATCTAGGATTCTTTAATAATCTAGTATAATCACGGGTGGGGCAAATTTAACACCAAACTAACGTTAAAATTAAAAAAAAATACCTTCCATTTAAGTGTTTAGATGAGGATATTTTATAAAATTGCTCCATCTGTGACGATGGAAATCTTCCTATGTAATAATGATACTAAAGGCCCGTCCAAATGGTACTTTCGCGTTGGCGTTGATTAATAGCAATTGTGAATATTTACAAGTGAAAAATCTTAGCCCATAGATGTCAAAATTCGGCACAGCTGAGATCGTCTGTCGTAGCAACCTGCCCCATTATTGTGCCATTCACTGAGCGACCGGTGCCAGCAGTTATGTGCTGACAATTTGCAGCAACGGTAGCATAATAGCCAAGGTGCCCAGAAGGAAATGAGAGTAGTTAGAAAATTAGACCGTTGACCTAAACAGCGCGCGTTGTAAATCAGCTGATGGCTATAAATTCTGTCCAAATTTTCAAAGTGGGTTAGTGGTGCCCCAATCTACGCCACCTTGAGACTTCTGCGGCCCGCTCTTAATAAATAAATGTATTATTTTGTACTACATTCTCACTGCACTGAAATCTGAGATTTTGACTTCGAATTCCAAAAACTTGTTTAAGTGATTCCTCTGCACTTTGCATTTCATTCACATTTGCTAATTAAATTTCAATTTTTCAAGATCCACGAAATTAGCCGTATATAAATATATAAACACCAACTCAAATAAGTTTAAAATATCTTTAGTCGTATTAAAATTATTAATTTTGTTAACTTGGAACAAACCACCTTTTCAATTTTTTCCTAGCACCGTGGACCCTATTCTTTACTTACATATGTCCGAACCAAAATGTTGTGGATTTGCTCAGCAACTATCTATGTTTACAAAAAGTGGTGCGGCACAAGGCAAGTTCCGTATTCGTAAGAACGTAGAAACGCAATCGCTGTTGAAGGTATGCTGTTTTCTTTCAGTTTAATTGTAATTGGAAAGTGTCTCGTGAGAATAGCGTGTAACCGATGCAACTCTGAAGTCATAAGTGCTACCAATTAAAACAAAGCAGTTAATATAAAATACTTAGCTCTCATTTACATTTGTTTATAAACAAATTAGATATATTGCATTTTAGCTACAATAAATAAAACGAAAAGATATATAGAGCGAAGTAAATATGGGGGACTAGCTCTGATTTACTGGTAACACCAGCCTTAAAATGAATACTGAACATGGGATTGTGTGAAAGAAGGAAATACAAAAATAAACAAACAATTTATAAAATATCGCTGAAAAATGTACGCACCGGCAGAAGACGATTATTTCAGCAATTTTAATTATAACAAGAATACAGAAAGTATTTTGTCAACAGTAGAACTAATGGTTAATTTTCGTTTGGATGGTGAACGTACGAAGAAACCGTGTATTGTGTGTGCAGAAAAAATTGTATTTAAAGGATTGCTTGTATGAAAATTGAAATTGCGAAATGAAATTATGTTTTAAAAGCAAATTATTAAAATTACAGCAGTTGCGGTTGACAGAGAAAGCGGATCAGCGCCGCATGTATATGACCACAGTAGATGGGAGCTCCTTCAATGCTTTGAAACAGGATCAGTCGTTGCATGTTACTTTCGCGGGATTTATCGAAAATCTGGCACGAATGTTACAAGATTGCCGGACAGGAAAGCTAGAACTAGCACTTGTTAAAAAACAGTGTAATTCTACAGAAGAACCGATGGAATATCAACTGCAATTTGTAGAAATGCGTAGCTTTAAAAATCTGATTCATTTATGTCTGCATAGTCGTGTCGCACCGTTAAACGTGGTATTATTCTATATGAGTAGTAGGCTTGATGTAATACAGGTGAATTATCGAGTTATATGTATATGTAGTATATTTGTGCGATTTCTTTAAGTACAATATAATTGTAGACAAGAAATCAATCTCAAGAACAACAAATACAGGCTTTGCAGCAGGATGTTGATATGCATTTACGAACGATTGAAAAGTTGAATGCAGAAAATGGCAAACTACGAGAAACCGTATTGGATAATACAAGAAATTTAAATCAAAGGCACTCTGAAGAATTACAACATTTGCAGGAGAGTTTACGTAAGGCAACAGAACAGAGAAATCTAGATAATGAACGCTGTCAAAAAACAATAACAGCACTGCAGCTACAAGCGGATAAACTAATAACAGAGAAAAATAATCTGCAAGCTGAGAAAATGTAAGTATTACGATCACTATCATCCTTTATACTACACTGACTGCAGTTAATTTTCGAGAGACAATCAAATAATAAATATTTGTTTCCTAGTAAGGAACAGAAACACATCGATATGCTTAATGAAGAATTGTCCACCGCCAAAACAAATTGTTCGGCGTTTAAAGAGCAAATCGAACGCCTACACGCCGAAATGTCAGCTATGAAAAATACCGAGCGTAAAAATGAAATGCATTTGGTCGATGCGCGCAATCATATATCGGAGCTGCAAGAAAAATTTAAAAAATATGACAAAGCTAAGGTAAAAGTTTATTAAATAAAATGGGAGAGGTACTAAATTCTGCTTTTCAAAATTCTTTTGGATGAAAATTCTGTAAAAATCAAAAAAAAAATTCTGTCCAGCCTAAATTCTTTTGGTTCAATATTCTGTATTTAAAATTCTGTATGATCAAAATGATGGAGAACTGAAATTCTGTATATTAAAATTCTGGAATCAAAATTATTTTCGATCAAAATGCTGTAAAAATATAACCAAATAAGCAGATAACCTGATAAGCACGCTTACCTGAATAGCACATTTATTTTATGAATAATGGAATTCCGATTTTATAGAATCAATGTTATATATACATACGTCAATTAAAGAAAAATTCAAAAATTCATTCAAAACATAAGTTATTACATTATATTGGCGAAACAATTATTATATTATTAAATTTTTAGCAATTCGCTTTAGAAAAGAAACATGCCTTAATATAAGCCTTTTTTTGTTATTCTTTTAATTCTGTTGTTTGCTTTTACAGCCTTCTTCGTTTGACTAATTTTGTGACCATTTTGAAATTTCTGAAGCTATAAATACATACAAACATATGTACATTTGCTTTATGTAAATCTGTTTTGATAATATAGGAATATAATGGGTCAAGACAAGTCATGTATTGGCAGTATTTTGTTTTGCAAAACTCTGTATTGAAAAACCGGAAGAGCATATGGATAAATAAAAAAAGTGCGCACTTTTTTATTTATCCATATGCTCTTCCGGTTTTTCAATACAGAGTTTTGCAAAACAAAATACTGCCAATACATAATTTTGATTTACAGAATTTAAAATTACAGTGTTCCGCAATACAGAATTTTAACAGTACAGAATTTTGAATTACAGATTTTTGAATACAGAATATTGAATACAGAATTTTGAACCAAAATCATATTGTACCCAACCCAAATAAAATTAGTACTTTATAAATACATATGTATGTGGTACTTATTTCGCAGGCTGATGTTCTTGCTGAACTAGAGGCGGAGAAAAAAATTTCACAAACTAAACGGAGAGCACTGGAAATGGCTGCAGAGGAGATATCCAAAGGCAATGAAATAATATTGAAACAAACACAAGAATTAGTAAAACTCAAAAAGACAATTCATTGGCGAACGGAAGTGGCCCTGCAACAAGAAAAGGCGATTGAAGATAAGGATAAACTTTTAAAATTGCGTGAAAAAGAATTAGCGCAAACTCGACATACCATCGATAGTTTACGTGAAGAAATACCGCAGCAACTTGAATCTATGAGAAAATTCGCCAACACGTTGGAACAGAAGTATAGCGAACGTAAGTAAAGAAAATATTTCAAATTTTCTGAGCTAAACACTAACATGTTGTTATCTTGCAGAAATAAATGCATTGCGCGAGAAATTGAAATCCACTAATAAAGAGAATATTTCACCACACATGTCCACTGCATCATTGGGTTCTGCTCGTCACAAATAAGCGAGTATTGTATCCCGTTTTTTTTTCTCAATTTAAATCCCACCGTTATTTTGTATAATTTCTGTTATTCATAAATTAGAAACTAATAAATAATTTTTTAAGAAATTACTTGATACTAACTAATCATTACCGTCACCAGTTGCCTCGCCCGCATGGGCCGTACCAACATTTACGGCCTGGAATATTTCTTGATCGGTCTGATTTTTTTTCAGTCGCTCACGTATTAACTCTGCAATTGCCTTTTGTGTACGTCGTTCTAATCGTTCCAATTTTTTTGCGACATCACGTTTCAAATCCCAGTCTGGTTTTCTAGGCGCCAAATTAGCTATATCAATTTCATCTATAATCATAGGCTGATGTATTAGCTCCAGTTGTTCTTCTACTGCTTTCTCGATATCGCCGGTTGGTTCCTGTTCCAAAACCTCGCCTTCGGTTGTATCGTTTTGTGGTTTATAACTGCGGAAAATAGGTCTAGGATGGCAAAGTGTTAAATTAGTGTCACAATAAGAAGTTTTAGGGAGCTACATACCTCGGAAGCTTCTCTGTACCTTCGCTGCTGGTATCTCTATCTGATTTTTGTACTTTGTCACGCAACTGACGTAGGCGTTCTTTTCGCTTCACAGACTCCTCCGTCAATTTTCCCAACTTGTTTTCCTCGGTTTCCATTTTTATTAAACACAAAAAATCCGAAAACAGGTCTACCTAAATATAAACAAAAATTTGTCATCCGGCAAATTAGAGACGCTCTGTGTTTACCGAAAAATCGCAAACATCGATTTTATGAAGAATTAGGGCACAATTAGTCGAAAGGTTATAATCATTTATTTTCTTTCGGTTAACGGTTAAATAAATCGATTTTTTTTTTACAAAATAATAGCAAAGACACCATCAAAAATTTATCGCTACTCACTCAATAACGTAAAGTATTTTCGACAATATTGGGTACGGTTTAATTATTTTTACTATGGTTTCTGTTTACTGCGTCCAAATGCATGACTCGATCCAAATACACGTATAGCCAAAGGATTCAGATTAATAAATACCGTTTAAAAATCCACTTTTTCATAAATACGCAGAAAGAAGTTGTGCGTCAAACGATATCGGGATGGCGTAGCCGGAGTTGACCCAAACAGGGTAATTTTTTAGTGCGAGCGAAAACCGCTCGTGGTGAAAGAAGTTGTGTTCAGAAATACTGCAGAAGACGTAGGCCGACCAGGATTATTTTTTTAAGGCACAAAACAAGAACAACAAAAAACTTTGAACAATAATATTGGATCAGTCAGGGCTTTTAAAATCAAAATGCTATGCAATCTTTTAATCTAACCATTTTCGAAAAAAAACATCGATGTATTACTAAATGCCCATTTCTATGGCAAATTGGCATTTACACTGTCAGTGCTGCCAACTCTTAAAGCAATAACTCAGCAAAAACTGTTCCCGTCTATGGTCTGCCAAAATTTTGCACATACCCCACAACACAAAACAGTCTGCTTTGTAAATTAATCAATTTCTATTGACGATTGATTTGTGCGTTTGGGAGATATTTGAACACGAGGAATTTGATGTTTTGGAAAAATGATGTGCCACAGCTGGTGCCTACTTCTTATATTATCCTGCATTGGTTTCAAGCAGCATGTCGTGCAGGGCACACACGAAGAAGATAGCTGGGTTGATCCAGACGCTTGGGGTCGTGAACAGTACTCGAATGATGATGAAAAAACAAATAATTATCATATTAAGGATACCACGTCCAACGTCCTAATTGGCAGCAGCCATAGTGAAAATGCTATCGTCTTGATGTATTATAAGAGACTCATCTCGTATTTGTTTAATACAGATTTGTTTAAGGTGCGCCATTATTATACACATACATTTGGTTAGCATGATGACATCATTTGCATCATTTGCCGGCGTCGTTGTTACGCCTTTGTTTGTGTTTTGTTTTCTTCATTTAACTTTTTTTTATCTGTTTTATAGTATGATGCCGTCACTGGAGAATGCAGCCGTGCCCTTATACTCACGGCTCTTCCCGCGCAATTAGAGCGATTGAAGAGCTTAAATGATCCACGCGACTTGGATAGTGTCATAACAGAAATCCTAACAAAGGCAAGAATGCCTACCAAAGACGATTATTACTCCCTCTATGGAAATGATTCGGGCAATGGTGGCATGGGAATATTTGCTTTAATTTGGGATATCTTGAAGGATGTGGCGCAGCTATTAAAAGCATCCGAGGTTAGCTAGATTTAATTACGCACAACAATTCAATTAAAATATCGAATGCAAGGTTGTGTAAAATTTGTAGTATATGCGTACATATGTACGTAGTATGTATGTATGTATGCATGTACATATGCGAAACTTCCTAATTCGGATGTATTTTAAAACCGGAAACTATCACACAACATACTTTTTAGTGTTGCCATTAATTATATTAGATTGTGTGGATGCCCAACAACAAAATTCACGTGCATTTTATTTTTGCTTCTACTTTTGCTTGCTGAGTTTTAAAGTATATATGTATGTACATATGTATTTTGTTTTTTTTGCTTTTATGGCTTTGAGAGCTGAAATCATGCCCACAAAGCGTATTCAGTATGGTGCAAGGCGAATTCATACAAGGTGGTGTGAAGAAACAGCTGAGTTTTACTTTTTTATCAATTCGGCGAAGCGGGTGTAATGTCAAACTAGTTTTGTTTGTTTACATTCTAATTTGTGTGTTTACATTCTAATTCAGATTTTGACATAACTCCCGCTCAAGGCGCAACAACAAAATACATACGTTTTTTCTTGCTACCACCTGGTATGAATTCGCCTTGGTATGGTGGTGCCAATACCAACGGTGAATTCATTCATAAACCTATTACATGACTTGTTTTTGGTTTTTGGTGTGGCAATTGTCAAAGTCAGTCTAAAGCGAATTTATTGGGCGAATTGAAAAAATAGAAAGCAAACATAATTGTTTTTCTTAATTTTATATACAGAAATAGTGCATACTATAACAAAAACCCTGTAAATTAATGTTTCGAATTTAATAAAAAATTTATCAAAACTCAAAAATTTTCCTCAAAATTTTAGAATTTTTTAGAAGAGTTTTTAAAATATTTTCAAGTATGCAGTTTTATGGCTTGTTTAGTTTTAGTATACAAATTTTCCAAAGCCAAAAAAAATTATAAAAATTCAACGCTAGTTTCTAGCCACACCACACTTGCACTTATTAAACTAAAATTCAATAAAAAATCTCTAAACATCTTTCTAAAAACCAGAACAGCATAAACTAAAGTTTTATATAAAATTAAAGAAAAAGGAAAAATGTATGAAAAAAAATGCTAATATTGTAAAAAAGTCACTAGTGTAAACAATTTGTTATTACAAAATAAAATTTTTATAAGCCCTACAATCTACCCAATGTACATTTTTAGCCGTGAGACGAAATTGCTCAGTTAATCATTCCTTATACATATATGTAATCATAATCGCCTTTTATGAATTTGCGTTGATTTGCGTTTTACTTTTCTTTAATTTATTTATTTACAAATATATGTACACACTTTATTCGTAAATTTTGTATTGTTACTTAAGGTTCAATTCCTGCTTGGAGCAGTCAGCTTGATATTGTTTGGTTGGTACTGCCATCGAAAGTATGAAATTGGTATTATTTCCATGATCATCGTTGCTGTAGCATGTTTCGGATATTTCCACACATATTTGGAATGCAATCGCGTGAGTGTGTGTGAAATGCGTACATAAACATTTTGTTACAAAATCCACTATTACAGAAATTGGAAGCTGAACGATTGTTGGAAATACTGGCACGTCACGAACAACAAGAGCCATCGGAGCCCAGCTGGTATACTCCTATCATCAACTTTTTTACTTCCAGCGAGCAAAAATCCAGGGAAGCGAGAAAGGAATATATAAAGTTGGTATTAGCTATCCCCATTGAAGTCTATTTGTTCACTAAAAAAAAAAAAAACAAAAAAAAAACATTAATATGCTTCTAAATTTTGTCTAGGAAATCAAGTCAGTTGAATTTAAATTTCTGCCGACCCGATCATGTTTTTCTCATGTACGCAAATGATTTGTTCTTAAAGCAGCTAGGCTTCCTAATAGATAAATGCGCCGAAACAATGCAAATGCTAAAAGGTATTTATTACATACATATATTATTAATTCACAAATAATAAAATGTTAAACAATTTTAATTGCAGACAACTTAAGCTTCCCCTTTAACTACCTAGCCGCTTTCCTTTTGGTCTTTTTGATTGGCTACATTACAAAACTAACTTTTAAGTACATATTAAGTCCACGCGCTTGGCTGGGTGTATGGCAGGCGCCTGGTATGGGTCAATATGCACCACATCATCACGCACTTCCGACAAGCACAGGTACGGCACTCCATGAAGATCGTCTTTCGGGCGAAAACTTAAGAATGCTTTTGAATGCCATTAGCGGCGGCGGCGGGACATCGAACCAAATTACGATCAGCAATACGGCGGGCACGCCGTCCTTGATACAATCGCCAGAAGCGGTTTCTGGTGTGGAAGAAATATTGCTGCCATTAGAAAATGGTAATAGTGGTGATACAGCATCCGAATCGTCTATGTCTGAAGAAAGAGAGAAGCCAAACAGAAACTCACCGCTGAAGCCAATGGATTCATTAGATAACAATAGCGGTAGTGAAAAACAACACGATATGTCAGACGACTGCGATAAATCTAAGGCCACTAAGCTAGCAGATGTATTGAATGAAAAGGCGTAACAGTTGTAATGTTGTTGATTTTTAGTTACAGTTAATATATTTTTTTTTATTTATTTGATGATGGACTACATAACAAAAAAGTGTTAAAACGCTTATTGGGCTAAAATGTGCATCAAATTTGTATTCTGCACCTCTAAAATTTAGAGTCTAAATGCAAATCGAAACTCAGTGAACTAATTTCATTTAAGAACACAAAGTAAAATATTATAATTTACTGTTATGGAGCAAAGTATATGTATGTGATAACGAGTTGTAAGTGCAGCTATTAGTGGATTTTTTTAAATATTTTTTATATTCCAAAAAAAAAGTTGCAATTATCCTACACCCAAATTGTAATTATGTCTACGCTGGAATGTGGAAAGATTTCAGGGAATGTTGCAAATAAAGATGAATTAAATTTTAAATACTGTTTTCGCTACAAATACCCCATTAGATAGACTAATTAAATAACAAGAAGCATAAAATGTTACTTCGATTATTAAGTTTTTATTTTAACTATTATATTTAAATCTGTTTTTCACAATATCTCATATACTATATGTATGTATGTATGCATGTATAATTATGTTTTGTTTTGTATTTGTATTTGTATCTATGTGTAGGTATGTCTAGTACTTGTGTAGCTTATAAATAATTACCTCCAGCAATTACAATACATACCATTCGCTCATAATTCATCCTTACGTCTGCAACAAATGTATTTTCTATAAGTTCTAATGTATATTCGTCTCGGTATAAGTTTTTTTTTTGCTTGTTGTTTTATTTTTTTTTTAATTGTTTGTGTACTTAAATTCACTTATTTCAAATATATTGCAAATAATGCGCTTTGTTTCTTAAACTTTATACAGCAGCTATAGACAAAAAAAATGTAATACTTATGTAAAAGTGTCTGTATTATTTCTAAAGATGCTAAATCGTACAATTTATTTATTTTTGTATGCATATATTTGCAATCATCTATGTATGTATTTATGTATATATGTATGTAGTATATTACAATAATTATGATGGCTCAAATATAAAAAGAACACAAACCAAATATTACTACTACATATTTTGCATTCATGCCGATCGATATATTAACTTAAAAAAGTAATTGCAAGATTTCGCCGTATTTGCATTACATACATATGTATGTATATTCACTTCGTTTGTGTTAACCTATTTTTCCCAGGCTATTACGAAAAATCTATATTGTACATGTTTTATTTTATAATTAATGTATATATGTATGCACAGATATTTTAATTTGTTTGTGTGTATTATTTTGCGCAATTTAGATATAAATATAAATAAGTATTCTATTTACATATTCGTTGTATTTTTAAATAAATTAGTATGATGCTAGCCTTGCGCGCATTTTTCGCGCTTACCTCGTGTATGTTTGCCGAGCAACATCAAATTTATTACATTTTCTAAGCGCTACGGTTACTATTATTTTTTATGCGATAATACGAAATGTTTAAATATATTTTCTTTACTGTAAACACATACGAATTTCTAAAAAAAAAAAGTATTAAAACCTTAAAAATAAAGGTGATCCATCAAAGCTGTACTTATGAAAAAAAAATATGAAAAAAATAGATATGCACATCTCGGTCAAATCGTGACCATCACATCACTGGCCATATACATATATAAATATGTATGCACATATGTACATATATTCTGTTACATAATCTACCATTATGTCATTACAAAAAAATTTGCGGCTTTTAAATTAATTATAAATTATTTATGTATGTCAAAGCGTCACATTTATTGAAATGCAAAAATATAAATATAAATAATAAACCATGCTATACATAAATTGTTTGAAAATTTTATTTGGGAATTCTTAAAAATTTAAATATAATAAAGAAATCAATTGTAGAGCTACACATACACAGAAAGTTCCACGCTGACCGAAAACCTAAAACCTAACTAAAACCTCTACTGCGAATGTCGACTGACAATAGAATAGGCCTCGATCGATTGAGACGATTATGTTTTGGTATTGTGAGGCTTGATCAACAAAAATTTTGATCTAATGAACAGTTGTAGAATGACGACTGACTAAATATGTACATATATCCAGTCGCGCATTGATAATCATCGATTATCGCTAATCGATTAATAGTCGCTTATCTAATGCTAGTCGATAAACTCACTAGGAGTGTAAAAAATGTTTCCACTCGTATTATCAAAGAGAAATATTTCGAAATTATTAAATACTTCAAAGCTTTCCTTAATTACGATTATGATATAATGGGCTGCAAAGTTCACGTTTTCGCGAGTTTCGTTTATTTATGAGAGCAGCTTCTATTTACAAGTTAAATTTGTAGAAGTAAATCTGTAATTGCACCATCGCCGAAGAGTCGGATGTATTCTACGTCAAAAATTTTTCATGTCCAAATTTTTATTCCTGGAACCGAATTATTTAAAGCAAATTGAGCCGAATGTCTTTTCTCAGTAGCAAACCTTTTATGAAATACATCAAACGTGATGATGAAAACAATTTTCACTTTAGTAACATTCCATACAAAATTGTAAGGAATGTTTTATGCTATTACAGTATATCATCTTGACATAGAGACCTTTTAGCCGATTTTGTTTAATACAGGGCTACCCAATCTTAGTCTATGGGAAGGATTCGTTTATCGCGTATAATTTTTATGCGAAAGCTTAGAAAATCAGATGCTCGTTTTAAATCTGTCAGACATTAAGATTTATTTATTTGTTTTTAATTTAAAAAATTCTCTGAAGATGTTGGTCCTTAGTAATAAACTTAAGATAAAGTAAATTTTAGCTACAATCAAATTTTTATTTAAAAGAAAATTTTACATTTCAACCAAACAAAAAAATGTTAACATCTGCACATGAAATGAAAAACGTTACGAAGCACTAAGAAGAAATATCAGTATTTTAAAAAGTCGGCTCTGTGACAGCTCACTTATAAATAAAATCGAGCGCCAAAAAGTATGAAAGAAATGAAAATGACTAAAACTCTTAAAACTTGTTTTTATAAATTTTAAAATCGTGTTCACCTCATTTTAAACATAAAATCTAGTTTTATAAAAAAACATATTTTAAGTCGACTGTAACAGAGTTAAAATGTTATATATTTTAAAATACAGTTTCAGCAGCTAAAACCTACTTTTAATTTCTTTGTGACTATGAGCCATTTCTTTTTAGATATTTTTAGCTCCAGATATTTCCAACAGAAATTGATCTAGATGCTCTAGGAGCACTCGACTATTAGACTAACAGTAATAAAGAAAAGAAACCGCAAATATTTGATGGATTGATGACATATTTCTTTTTTCCGAGAAGGATACATTTTTCAAGTCTTTGCCAATAATTTAATTGTTAACAAAGACAGTACTCTCCACAAATTAGAATCCGATTTATGTGCGAGTAAATAAAATTAGAGGAAAAGATTAAAAATGAGCAATAATTCTACCGCGATCGACGCAAATTGTCATATGCTGCGTGAATAAAATTTTTGTTTTGCTTTTCAACAAGACATCAACGGATAAATTGAAAATACAAAACGCCCTAATGTTCGACAAAATGAAATTCAAATGAAGTGTAAATATAAATATACTCGCAGTATAAGTTTTCAATCTACTCTCCCAGTTTAATGTTGTTAATTATAAATCTAAGCAAATTGAAGCTAAGCTTGATTAGTTGACTAATTTTTGTTTTTTATTCATTTAAAATTTTGTTTCTAGTTTCACGCCTGTGTACAGTGTGGCAAATTTACGTATACATTCCAATAGCTGCTTGCCTAAAATATTCAAATATTCATATTTTCCACACAAAAAAATGGAAAGCGAAGAGAAAGCACTTTTCATCATTATCATTATCATTTTTTTTTTTCAAACAAACTATGCGTTAAGTATTAATGTATGAATGTATTTTATGTATATGCTTTTCGGGTGCATTTTACTAATATATACTAATACATATTTGTTTTTTGTTTTATTTCGATGTTTGCTGGTTGGCTTATAAACTAGTTTTGCCTATATGCATTTTAAATATTGACTGTTATCTAATAATTTATTGTTTTTCTTCAAAAAGAATCAATTCATTATAATACTATATATAATTAGTTTCCTTTTTATATTTAACAATTAAAGCTTTGTAAATCTCAATTCTATTCTTTACCTTCATACATATTTTTCAATAATTTTAATATAACTTAAATACTAGAAAACTACATTGTTTCGACTACATTATTAATTGTAAAAATTAAAATCAACAATCTATGTACATAGTATGTCTTAGATAATGCAGAAAAATGGTTAGGAAATAATTTGATTTTATTATTTTTTGAGTGCAAGCTTAAAACGATATTTTTCATGTTGTTTGTGTTTGTTTTTTATTTTTTGGTGTTTAAATTAAGTGATTTTTATATAATTTACATTTAATCATTAATCAATTAGGTGATTCAGCAAATAAGTATTACAAATGTTTGTTCATTGTTCTTGTTATTTTTTCTTTGCATGTATTTACAAAAAAATATTTATTAACACCCCGCAACTCAACTACTCGCTTATCTTATTCATACTTAATTCTTTATTGAATTAGTTAAATTTTAGAAAAAATATCAATAGCTTGTTAATTATTTATATACATATGTATGTATGTTTGTATGTATGTATGTGTAAATATGGCAAGCTACACATGCCAGTCGCTAGTGTTGTTTTCAAACTTAAAATGATATTGAGTATTTCATAGTCTTTGAAGGAATAGCGCATACAGTCGCATTTATAATTCCGCTCACATATATACATATACATGTATGCATGTATGTGTGTACGTTTGTATGCATGTATGTGCCTCAATATGTATGGATAGTTAGTTGTAGTTGCGTGACATAAAGTCAAGTAAATTCATAACTGTGAAAGTTTTCCAATTTTCTTTTTAGTTTTTTTCCTTAAGCTTTCATTTGATAAAGTTTGTATGTATGTATGTGTGTATGCTATTTATTATACCCTGATAGACAGCTACTCGTCAAATATGCTTTGAAGGTCTGGGTGAGAGAATAACCCAATACTCTTCTGTACGTTGTAAATTTTCAGCGTTATCGCTGAATTCATCGTAGCCGGATTTTCGGAGATTTTACGAAAATGGCATCGCCGAGTCTGAATAGCTACGAATGTAAATTTGAAATTTGTAGAGTGCCAAATTCGAACGGACAGTTCGTAATGTCAAATCTTAGGGCTTCTACGAGAAGCATTGACAAACGGAGAGCCATAAAAAAAGCGGGAATTATTGAAATAAGATTTTAAAAAATTTAAAATTTAAGTAGCATGTGTTGCAAATTTGTGCAAATAGGTAAAATAAGCACAACACACCAACATTGGTGGAACTGCTCCTTAGACGGTGAAACTATTTTTATATGTTCCATCTACACACAAAATTACTCTGGGGAGGCTATATTGTCTATAGAATTCCATTTTAACCCCTGATTTCTCATCCGACATCATTCCAATTTTTAACCATTTGTGGCACGTTTAATTCAATTTTTTTGCAATGTAATAGTAAAATATTATTAAAAAAAAAATAAACCGTGACACTTTGACTCAGCGATAGGGCTATTTACCTTAATTCAACCCCCTAGTAAAACATACCGCTGTTTGTACAACTATTCTCTTATTCTCATATATAGCTTGCTCACTGTTTCAGAACTTAAGCTAGTTCGAATTTGTATTCGTTTTATTAAAAAATTGTAAATGTCTATTGGAGAATCGGGCAAGGATGTGTACCAGGAAAGTATGAAGAAATCAGCAGTGCGCCTAGATACCAGGGAAATGAAAGGATAAGAATTAATTTCACTGGAAATATTTTCGATGTACATTTTATCCAATTAGCTACTACCTAAAATTGTCGTTTCGACCTCTACTTCAAGGGACCCCTCAAAAACAAATTTGGAAATTCGTTAGATTGTTAAAGTGTTCCAGGGAATTATTCGCTGGGACTTTGTTTTGCTTTGTATAAGGGTCAAAATCATGAAGGTTGAAAATTTCAGTTGGAAAGGGTTTTTTGAATAAAGTAGCAGTAAATCGCCAGCGTTAACTTATTTACATTTTTTTTGAATCCGAAATACCTGATACAGCATTTCGGGAACGCTTCCATAATCCATTAAGAGAAATTCAATTGGCCAAAAAATACGTTAGAGTAGATTGAATTTGAGTAACTATATTCTTAACATTACTTTCATAGTTAGTTGTCTTTTAAAATTAATGCATTATTCTGAACAAATCGAAAACTTGTTTATTTGAGTTTATTTAAAAAGTGTTCAGTAAAAAATTTGTCATTAAGTGAACACAACCATAAATAGTCCAAAAGTAGTTTTCTAAAAGTGTCAGATGGCACTGCTTGCGGAATTTCTAAAAAGCGTTTTTAAAGGTGTCTGGATATTGTTTGTATTAAATTAAAGCAGTAAGTCAGTTTTAATAGCAAACATGTATAGCTACATTAATTCAACATCATTTCGAGAACGCTCTTTGTAAAGGTGTATAGGTAAAAATCGTATACCATTCTTAATATTAAGATAAGAAGTTCAGATTTTTCGGTAATTTATACAGCCCTCTACAAATTTTAGCTGCATAAATTCGATTAAATTACATATGGAATATATATTGCATTATTTTTTTTTTAATTTCATTAATTTTTGAGATAAATCCTAATTATGTGCTCTGTCTGGCCTTAAACAATTGACGACGATTTAGTCAAATTCATAAGAGTGAAAAATTAATTTAATAATTAAGTAAATTTTTTTTTTATTTCTACAGCAACTAAGTTCTCCACCTCCGTGATTTTGACCCATAAGTATGTTATCTGTAAATACCGCTAGTAAAATTTCCCAAAGAAAAATTGAAATTAAAAATCAAATTATTTCTCTTTTAAAATGACACAAACAATACAAGAAAAGATATTTCAATCCTTCTTTCATCTGTTCGCTCAAGATTTCTTTAATCTATAGAATTAGATTGATTTAAAATATTCTTCTGAAGTGATTCAATTACATTTATTGTTGAAAATTGCATTGTGTATAAAAATTACCTTTTTCTTTTGAAAAAAAAGAACCCTGTACATCTATCATATGTTTAATGGAAACCACATCAACAAATATACTCGTTGACTTAGTGGTAAATATGAAATTTTTCATTACAGTTCAACACAGGTGACTCAAACGCTGCGACAGACAGCTGTTTATTGGTTTTAGTAATTTGTTTTTCGACAGCCGTTTGCCGGGGCGTATAAGTAACCGGTTGACATGCATTGAAAAAAGCACCCCAGTAGATAATTTCAGAAGTTAAAAGACATTTCTAAGAGTTTTTGAAGCCATCCTTTTAACATTCCCTTTTGCTTTCTTTTTTGTACAGAGCACCACAAATTGATGGTCCTCAGCTTTCGCTATCCATCGAAGGACACTCATAAAGGCGTTTGTAGAACGTACTTGTTCAACGTAATTAAAACTTAAAAAAATAAGTTAATTATCCGAAAAAAAAAACAATAAAAACTGCATTAGATAAGTAATTTTAAATTGAAAAAAAACTCGCTTAAATAACTCAACCCAAAAAAATGGTTACGGTTGGTAAATTGTTTGTCTAGCGTAGTTTAATAATTTCTTAAATTTTAAACACCTGTAACTGAAAGACTACTCCTATTGACGTAAGTTATTTATGGATGTTAGGCGGTAGAAAATCACTCGTATTGCGGTTGGCGTCGTCGATACTATGAATAAAGGAAGCACGATTTTTAATACTTTAAATATTTATATTTTAATGCTATTTACTTGTCTTGAAGAGGCTCACTTTCAAGGGCAAAAAGTAATTTCGAAACTAATCAGCCATATGTAGGTACACCTTGGAGCAATAACTTAGAGTAGTTTTGCGCTACTCTGATGTAATGCAAAGTTGGATGATATGGTCCTGTACTAGGACATCACAATGTTAATTGGACCAGTTTTTCTTCACGCATTTGAATTACTTTTGGAGTACGCTTTGTCTCTTTTGGTGTACTCTTTACATGCGTGCATGGGGTACTCGCGATTTTTCCACGGACACGTCATGCATGCTGTCAAATTAGGAATACCAAGAATGATAGAATACCAGATTGCACTGAATGGTCTGAAATTCGGAGAGTAACTTAGCTGTGACGTCACACCAGATTTACCAGCGGAGAGAACTGAGAGGAAATACGTTGGTTTACATGTTAGAAAGAATACACACTAATTTTGTTAAACACGTTGGAAAGAATACGCACGATTGCGAGTATACATACATACATACACGGTTTTTGAACACAAAATCTATTGTTATGTGGAAATTCTGTTCAAACTTTCAAGAGAAGACTAGCGGTATCACAATCTGCGTTCTGTATTATTTTCATCATATGTACTTATATAAATACGGTAGATACTCGTATCTCGAACTTAGTGGTGGATATGGGCTATGAAATCATTTCAATAAGTGTGAAAGTAAAGAACGTAGATTACAAAGAAGTTGCAGGTCGTTTCGTTTACTGCGACAAGAAATGTTGTCTTATTTCGCCACACTTGAAATCAATTGGATCAAATCAGATTCTAATATCAATCAGCAACAGTCAAATCATTTCTGGTATGGAGAAATAAGACAAGATTTTCTGTTAGAGGAATGGTGGGAGTGATACAACTTCTTTGTAATCTACTTATACATTCTATGGTAGATCAATTTAAGGATGGAGAGTTGAATAAATTCAGTTTGACGGCACCCACTGCCAATCTCTGGGACATAAATATGTATGTACATATATATGTAGGTATGTATAAATTTCTTGAAATTCTTTAGTCGTTCTTGATAGGTTCAAACATATACAGTTAGTATGCATGGATGTAGGTAGTATCTGTTATGTATGGCCTTAAGGACGTGCTATGCTTAATGCTTTAATTATGTTGTACATGTATGTATATATGTATGTATGTTTAGTAAGTTCATTAATATTATTTACTTTCTTTTTATACAGTTTTTCTTGGCTTTCAGATGCAGTTAGTAATTGTAAGTATTTGTCATAGTATAACTATATATGCCATTTGGTTTATTTGTTTGTATTTTGTTTTCGGAAATATATATATGTATGAATACATTTAAGTATCTGTTTAATAATTTTTTACTTATGATATATGATTGCATAGTATTTATGTAAGTAATTATGTAAATATATTTATTAGATAGTTCGCATAGTTAAATTTTACCCTTTGTATTGTTTAGTGAACTGTTATTGTTTACAGATTATTCTATATATAGTTGATGTTTACATAGTGCATATGTAGATATATGTATGTATACAAGTAGTATATGTTCTGATTTTGTTTTTTTTGATGGCAACAATTGGCTTCGCCTACATTTATCGGTCTGTATTGTGCGTTGAGCATGAAGAATGGCTTGTGTACACGATTAAAATATCAAAGTCGATATCAGCGTGGTTTGTTACTTACGGCCGTTCAGTGACTTCGAGAGTGGACCGCAACAAAGCAGGCTGTGCAATGGTTTACCAAAGTTTTTTCATTGGAAGTGTAAATTCGCGGAAGTATGTAGTACATACATATATCCAAATCGTATTAAGAATATTCAATATAGAGTGATAAATTAATTTTTATTTTTTGTTTGTTTGCTATTTGGATGCACTCCAATTTAATTTTGTTTTGTTTTTGTTTGTCAGTGTTAAATATAACAATCGAAATAAAAAAACTTTTCATCTGAGTGCTCTGCTCACTCTAATATCTCATAACATTGCTTCTTACTTGAACTATCGGGCATGTGCTGCAAATCGTTTTCGCATGAAATTGCCAGCGAAACAATACGACACATACGTGTTTGTGTGTCACTTTCATGCGAAAACGATTTGCAGCACATGCCCGTATTACATATTTCTTCAAGCTTCAACCCGCTTATAGCAACCACTTTGACATTAACCTAAAGCTGTAAAATTTTATTGAAATCAAATTAAACAACTGAAAAGCAAAACTCTAACACATTAGGTTTTGCAGAGTGAATACAACCTATCTCGATTAGGTGGGCAGATGGCTTTCCATGAATCGAAGCCTTGTTTTAGAAATGTGGGTTTCCTCGAAACAATGCGAACGATTTGTTCGTCCGAAGTGTGCTACAATTGTTTTATTTCCTGGATTGAGTAAGGTGATGGGTGTTTTTTCTCCAAATTAGAAAGAAAAATCTGATTGTGTAGCCACTTTGAACAGGTAGTGCTGCTATTACTAATTTGTTCTTATTGTTTTCATTTTAAAAATACGCTGAACTGTCAAAACTTACTGCGTACAACAAAAATTATACTGACGAATTATGCGACAGTTAGTGTTAAAAAAAAATTCACAACAAACATATAATTTCAACATTTGCTGTATGACGACGAAAGAAATCAGCTGCTTACTGCCACCACCTTATTAAATTCGCCTTGAATTTCGCTATATACGTTGTGACAGCTCCATTTATTATACCTTTCATGAGAATGAAATGGTATATTAAGTTTGGTCCGATGTTTGTAAGTGCCAGAAGGAGAAGAGATAGACCCATCAAAAAGTATACCTAAATGATCAGGACGATGAGCTGAGTCGATTTAGCCATGTCCGTCTGTCTGTCCGTCTGTCCGTCTGTCCGTCTGTCCGTCTGTTTGAACGCAAACTAGTCCCTCAATTTTAGAGCTATTTTGATGAAATTTGGTGAGCAGGTGTCGTTGTACAAATGATTAAACATTTGTCGGAATCGGCCAGATCGGGTGACTATAACATATAATACAACCGATTATTCAGATATTGAATTTTGCGCCATAACTCCTCCATTTAAGCAGCTAAAGGCTTGAAATTTTGCAGAAATATCAGCCATTATTAGCTACGTATCAGTATTGAAAATCATGAAGATCGGAGAAATATAACATATAGCTCCCATACAACCGATTGTTCAGATATTGCATTTTGCACCATAACTCCTCCATTTAAACAGCTAAAGGCTTGAAATTTTGCAGAAATATCAGCCATTATTAGCTACGTATCACTATTGAAAATCATGAAGATCGGAGAAATATAACATATAGCTCCCATACAACCGATTGTTCAGATATTGCATTTTGCACCATAACTCCTCCATTTAAACAGCTAAAGGCTTGAAATTTTGCAGAAATATCAGCCATTATTAGCTACGTATCACTATTGAAAATCATGAAGATCGGAGAAATATAACATATAGCTCCCATACAACCGATTGTTCAGATATTGCATTTTGCACCATAACTCCTCCATTTAAACAGCTAAAGGCTTGAAATTTTGCACAAACATCAACCATTATTAGCTATATATTAGTATTCATCAAGATCGGAGTTCACAGTGTAAATCGGCAAGATAAATCCAGGACAAATATTTATTGCGAAAAGTAATAAGCTCAGCGCAATATCACATGAATCATAGCGTTAAACGTTTGGGAACTATTTACGGATCTGATAACTGTTTTCAAAGACCGACATATGTAGGTCTTACATATTAATACTTAATTATTTGTATTTTTTAAATGTTGAATATCAAGCGTCGATACGATATTAAAAATATTCAAAAACCATTCCCTTCTTAAAACATAGTTCTTTTTAATTACATAAGGAAAAGCATTAAATAATTTATAACAATGCCTTTACTAGAATTATTTTTATTGATTTGAAGGAAATTTTCGCTTTTAACTATAGGTAATACGAAATTGTAATACAATAACACGTTTTTTACTATTCTTCCATTCATGAAAGGTATGAAGCCTTCGGCATAGCCGAAGACAGCGCTGTTTTTACTTGTTAAATTATAATTAAGGTACTATATGGCAACTATTAAGTAAATATAGGCTAGCCGATGTCTGCCAGGTTCTCCTATATCTTATATATAAAAAAAGGCCCTTTCTGTCTATTGGTAGGTTGAATAAGTAGTTTAATAACGCTGTCTATTGTGCAAACAAAAATTTCAATAGGTGGCGCTGATATCGTGATATTTCTAAATACCATATTTGCAATCCGATTTGATTCCAATTGAAAACATATATTAGACACAAATATATAATTATTTGAGTAGACAATTGGACAGTTAGGAGGCGCTGGAGTCGGGGTATCTGTCAAAACTTTATTTACAGTCCGATATAATTCAATTTCATGTGTTAGTCATATAAATATGATTATTTAATAAGTTAACCAAAGGTGTCATTGCATCCGAAATAGATCAATTTACTTCAGTTTCAGAACATGTATTTGAAGAGTGCACATGGAACATTTTTAAAGCATCTTAAGAAAGATATTATAGAACATTGCTTAAATATTTTTTAAAACTTTATAAATGCAGTACAAAAACGAGATGAGGAGTATGCTGATTGTTACAGAAAACTATTTAGATTAAATTAATACTAAACTCAGAATAAAACAACTGCATATGACAGATGAATAGTAAAAAAAATAGTTGGTGGAAAATTTTATCCATCAACATTATGGCAAAAAATTAAGATTTGTTATACATACATATATATTTTTAAGGTGCTTAGATTAACTACCCTATTAAAATCTAATCGAATAATAATAAATAACTCATTTTGATATAATATTCATGTACGAATATTAGATACTTATTCGACATACCTCAATAATCATACCCAACACACAATACACCATTAAATATATCTGCGCTCATTTTATATTCAGATTTATTCAGTTCTAACCTAAAGCTTTTGTTCACAAATGTATAAAATTTGAAAAATAAACTTATTTCTTTATCCATTTAGCCAATATGATTTTAAAGAAAAAGCTAAATCTGATATGTATGTATATACGTGTGTATGATTTTTATGTTAGTGAGTGGCCAGTGTAATTTTCACACCAATTGTTAATGTGGCAAAAAGAAAATTGCAAAAAATTCGTTTTACTTTTTATTATCGTTACTAAATTTCAATTGTAAATCTACTACAAAAACAATTAAGGCAAAGCACTGCAACGATACATTCCTATATTTAATGTCGCTATATAATGAAAGTAAACTATTTCCATATATTTCAAAAAACAATAATAATTGGCGAAAGAAATGAAAAGACATTTTTTAAAACTCTCTTAAACTAATTTGTTTCACAACATTCAGCAATCAAATATTTCACTGTCAATTTGCCACAAATGCCTAATGGCCGATTTGTGATTTATTTATATTTGGTATACGCAATTAGTTACTAATTCCTACATTAAGAAAAATATTAAATGGCACCTGAAATTCTCTTTGGTACGGTACGCACTAATAGCTCTTAGTGTAACAGAGGTGGTGGAAATTTACAAATGCACTGTAGGTAAATACAATACAACTACAAGTATACATGCGATGCGTAAATAATTATGCCATATGCTCTTTATTAGTCTAAATAAATAAATAAATAATTAAAATATGTAACATTTGAGTATAAGTTAAAATTGGTTTTTGTGTTTTTGTGTTTGTTTTTTTGTTTTGATTTGTTTTAAAGCTAATTTGAAGTGAATTCAAAACGAGTATAACTATCAACAATTCTCCTTTGTAATTTAATGCAGGAGCATGGCTTCACTGGCGACCGTTCATTCACTAACTCTAACATCACCCTCCCCCCCATGGAACCCCAAACTCTCCCACGCTATATACTTGCTGCGCCGCCCGGCTAACTTTACATTAGTTGACATTTCTCCTTGCCACCGGCCGCTCCATCGCCGTTTTCCGGTATGGCACCGTTACTTTCTTTGCTTTTTTTCTCCTTCTTCTGTTTCTTTTGCTTTTTGACATCTAACTGCAGCGATACAATACGCGACTTTTCCAAGTTGAGCAATTCCTGTACGATGGGCATAAAGATATATTAGAAAACTTATAAATATGTACATAGTTGCGTATGCATGCGTATGTGTGCGCATGTATGTATGTATAGGTGTAAGTAGAAACGTGTCATAATTTCTTTGGGGCAAATTAGCATAATTTTATTTTCAATATTGCCATCCCACACACACACCCACACACACACATAGAGCATCGACATCTTCATTTTACTTGGCTTATTGGCACTTACCTGAAATAATTCGGTGACGTTGTGATTGGTTTTGGCCGATGTCTCCATAAACGATATGCCCCAGGCACCTGCCTGTGCCTGCCCCTCAGCCTCTGACACTTCACGCAACTCGGCACTTTCGTCGCTTTTGTTGCCCGCCAACATCACCGGTATATTAATAACGTCCGGCCCCTTGCGCACACGAAATGAGAAATTTTATGTTAGAGAAAATGCCATTTTATAGGTTTATTTCATTACTCGTTCTTCGATGTGTAAATCATATTTTATGATATAATTAAAGTGGGGCCTTTGTGCTAATTACCTTAAGATCTTTAATATTTTGCCAAATGGGTCGCAGCTCCTCTAAACTCTGCTTCGAACAAACCGAGTAGACCAATATGAACGCATGACCCTTGGTGATGGACAGTCTTTGCATAGCCGGAAATTGGTGTGAGCCTGTTGTGTCGGTTATTTGCAGAGTGCAAATATTTTTATTGCAACTTATAACCTAAGGAGAATGAGTTGGAAGAATGCGAGAAATGGCAATGAGTTTTGAGTTTTAGAGTTTTTTATGCTTCAATTATAACTTTACTAATTTCTAAAAAAAAAAACCGAATTATTGTAAATATTAAAGGTGTTTCTGCTCTTATCATTTTGTTTCATCTATATGAATCATAAGCCTAGGCAGATTATTTTTTAGCAACATCTTCTACAATTATTAAAATGTAACATGTTGTTTTAAAAATGTTTATTACTAAGATAAGAAACTATGGCAAATTAATCGAGAATTGTTGGTTTTTTTAGTGCGAGCCAAATTACTCATACGCCCTGGTTTCAAACGAACGCGAAGATATCTCATACGGCACGCCCAATTACATATGTGGTAGCGATCCGGAGGATTTTAAAGTTTTTACACTGATAGTTTCCCACCGACAACTGAACGCAGAAGATGGCGCATCGTCGAAACTGGGTTGTCGCCCTTGTTTTATCATTTCACGAACATTATAGAAATTTTCGAAGTAAAACTTCTTTAGCTCCATGAGAGTGATCGCGTCACACATTTGCGTCACGACATGAATGTATGTATGTATGTATGGATGTAAACGCACACATATGTATGCCCATATGAAGCTAGTTCGGGATCTGTGGAGCCTAGTTTGGGATGACTTCGAGCACAGTTGAGAACTAGTTCAGGGCTGCTATGGATCTAGTGCGGGACTGGTTTGGGACAGCTTCGGGACCAGTTCGAAAATAGTTTGGGATTTTTTCGGTATTGGAAATCCGTTCGTCGAGTTTGGATACCTGAAAATCTTCATGACCATTATGAAATAAAAAAGTAACGGTGTTGAGCAAGTTATGAACTTTGTAAAAAATATCAAAACATATTGAAATTAATTAAAAATATATAATAAAATTTCGACTTTAAATCACTTGCGAAAGTGTGGCAAGGAATTAACTGATTGCCCTTTGGATACATACATACATGCGTGGTATGAAAATATTTATATTTGCTAAAAATATTCAAAATTATAACATATTTAATACCAACATATGGATGTGGGTGTGTGTTTATTTATTGCAGCTTCTCATTTTATTTTTAACAATCCTGTGCGTGCGCAACAACTAGCTAATTGGTCATAGTTACCCCATAAACAGAATTTACCACGAATCAGAAGAATTCGTCAAGCCTCAAGTTTTACGGTTTATTCGGCAATACTAAGGATTGTAAATGCTAATGGATTCAAAAATGTTACGTAACGATTTCTTAATTTTTACCCAATAAAAATTTCAACTAATTCTAAGTAATCTGGAAATTTAAAACATAAATATGTATGTGTTTAATAAATTATGCAAAGTTAGTTTATTACTCGAATAGAGAAGTTTACTTAACGCATCCTTTTTCAACAGCTACTATTGTGAACACAAATTTGTGAAGTATTTTGCTTTACTTAATCCGACATATTTCTTTCTTTGTTTACTGGGTAACGAGGTGCAGCGCCATACTTGCTCCTACGCACATTTATGTAAGTATAACCCATAATGTGTTGACGAGACTACACGTATCCTTTTATCTCATATATATATTTACAGTTTTCATTCGATTAGTCGAATCATTACTCTTTATATAATTACAATACGTCCAGAAAAGATTGATATAAATCGGATTCCAGAGCTTTGGAATATTTAATTAAATCTAACAGAAACTAAAAGAAATACTTTTATAACTAAATACTTAAACATTGGCTAAGGCTAGTTTAGTGTAGCCAACTGTGGAAATGACAAAAATAAAATAAAACGTCTCTTGACAGCTATCACCATATCTAGCAAAATGTAGCTACATATTGAAAATGGCGTCGTCCATGTGAAATAGAAAATATCAACAGTCATATATGTTAAAAAGGTAAACGAAACAAATAAACCAGAGGAGGTCATACTAGACCTGAACAAATTTTCGAAATATTTGCACAATACTTTGACCAAAATAATTTATGAGCACATCTGGATTTATAAAAACCAAAACAAAATAAGGAACTTAATAATAACAAGTAAAGAAGAGTCTAATTTTGGGTAAAACCAAACTTTAAATATCTGGTACATGTTTTCATTTCAAATAAGCAGTACTTGTTGTATGCAATAAAAGCAGTTAATATATACTCGTAATCTAAATTGTGAAAAACTAAACGAGTTTTATTTATTTAAATATAAACAAAAATAAATTATTATGCCACGCACATTTTCCAATTTTTTTTTATACTCCCTCTAATTAATTCTTCGTGCCAAGTTCGAATAAATTTTTTTATATATTTCTTATTATATTATATATATACCGTCAGGTAGTTTCAGAAATGTTTTTATTTGTGGGTGGTGGTCCACCCATTTTCCAAAAAAAAAAAACATTGAACTCACGTATTCCTTTCTCTAGCCTAATCCTTTACGTCAAATTTGAACAAATTATTTTATACAGTTATTGAAATATCGCATTTTTTTTATTCAATACCGTTATGTAGGAGTGGCCTTGGAACAAAGGTCATACGTGAATAATTAAAAATAGGTAATTTGTAAAATAGAAATACAAAACTGAAATAAAAGAATTTTCGAAAAATCTATAGAAAAATATTTAATGGATTCAATTTTGTTTTTCTAGTTTATACATTAGTCTTTTCTTAGTACATTTTTGACGATAGAAGTGTAGAAAATTTTAATTATTTTCAAAATTATAGTGAAAAATTTTTAAAGAAATGCCATTTACTTAATTGGATTTTGGGAAATAAAATTAATTCATCTGTACAATTACAACATTCTCACAAAAAATTGAGTTGTTAAGAAAAAGAGATAATTTTGAATTGACATTATTTAAAACTTAAATGAATAAACAAAATATTTTTGCTAGCTCCGCTGCTACGCTTTAAAAAAAGTTAAACAACCAAAAATAATTATCGGAGTACGTGATGCCGCTGGAAAATTAAATTTGTATTTAAAAGACATTTATTTCTGAAATATATTTTTTTTTTCAATTAATATTTTGATCAAATATACCCTATGTTGTGTCACCAGTCACGGAGATTAGTGAGCTCGAACAGGCAAACACACAGAACAAAATTCAGAAAATGATTTAAAGGTATTCTGTTCCATTTCTTGCTAACATTTGGTCAGTTTTTTAAAGAATTTTTGAAGAATGAATAAATAAATAACTTATTTTTTGCGGCGATATATTATGTATGCCAATTGGAATACATAAGACGTTTGAGTTTAAATTGGAAACACGGCGAGATTTACTAAACTTTGATGCAAACATTTTTTTTTTCATTCACCTAAAGCATTAAAACAAAAACATTATATATGTATATTTTATTTATAACAACTAAAACATAAAAAAAAACAAAAGGATGTTTATTTTCTTAATATTCTCACAGCCCAATTCTGTATTACTGACAAGTTCACCACAGTCACTATAATGACAGCTAGTCAGTGACAAAAGTGCATTTTGCTGACAGGCTTTGCCAGTTCTGTTCTGTACGTCTACTAATAGCTCAAACAAAATTATGAAGGAATAAATTTTAAGGTTTTTGTTGGTTAAAAGCGAATGAAAATAAAGCGAAAATGAATAGATGCGTAGAATTACGAGCCCTGAGGGCGGCAAGTGATTCTTTTACTTTCTCTTAGATTGAATGCTGCCAGTTTAATCCAATTTTCTGTTGTTACACGAAAAACTATAGCAAGAAATGTTGTATTATTTCACAACACCAGAAATCAATTGGATTCAAATCCAATTCTAATATCAATCAGCAAAAGTCAAATTAGTTCTGGTATGGTGAAATAAGGCAACTTCTGTAAGAGGAACGGTGGCAGTGATGCCACTTGTTTGTTTTCCACGTCCTCTGATTTCACTTTATATCACGTGGTGGCAAAATAGCTCATTGACAAGAAGGTTCTTAGCAGAGATGAAATGTTGAGATCTGCCGTGTGTTTTTGAAATAATTGTTAAAAGGCTAAAATGCTAGTGAAAATTATCGTGACTATATGATGAGTATTTTTAAGAGGAAGGTAAAAGTTAAATGTTAAATTTTGAAATACACGTTTGTGTAAAAATTATTAATTTAATTATTTTTTTTAGTCTTTGAAACGGAATTTCTTGCAGACTATAATTAAGTTTAGATTAATTGAAATGTTTGAATGAACTTAATTTAAGACAATAAAGACTGTCGTTGAAGTTAAGGTGAAACTGTCGCTATCCGTTCTTTGTACGAGTATAGCGACTTATGCGAACCTTCTACGAACAATTTGAAATTTCTAAGACTAATATTAGATTTCTGAACTTGAAAAAAATAGATATCTCTGGGCAGACAGTTCCGCCCGGGGAGAATATTATACACAAGTATCAGTGAAAAATATTACCTGTGCTCAGCTAAAGATTGGAGGTCAAGAAGTTTCGCTCATGAGGCATATTCTAAAATATCCCGGTAGTTGTACATAGCAAATCTAGTGAATTTCCTTTGTATTCGCTCTATTCTGTAAGAGTGTTCCATATTATATCCACACATTCTACAATACTCCGAACCAAGGCTACATAAAGTGCTTTGAGAGTCATACCAAAGACCGTAGATTACAAAGAAGTTGCATCCCATCCCACCGTTTCTCTAACAGAAAATATCTTCCATTCATCATAACAGCACTAATTGGGTTTTGGCTGATTGATATAAGAATCTGATTACATCCAATTAGTTTCTGTGTGTTGTGAATTGGACGAAAGTTCTTGCAACAGGAAATGAAATGCCATGCAACTTCTTTGTAATCTACGTTCTTTGGCTATAGTGTGCCTAAAATTTTTAGTATTACTCATTATACATAAATCCCACTATCGAGTATGCTTTAAATAATTGAAAAGCCTGACATGCGCGACTGGTATAGGAATTAACGCAACATTTACTGATATTGAGGCTTAGATTATTCAAAATGCACCAATTTGAAAATGTATTTAAATCACGCCATAAGGGCAATGATAAAGAGAGCACAAATACAATTTGAATAAAACGAGGTATTGGGCAGAACGGCACTCCTGGGTGAATAAGCAACATTGAACATGTAGTTTAAATAAATAAAGATAGGAAATTTTAAAATTAATTTTACCAATATTAAACATGTATTATGCATTAAACAAAGACGAGCAGTACGGAACTTTTTGAATTCAAAGTCATCGAATGTTCAAGAAACGAGTATTGACTGTAACTAAAAACAAGTGTTGGTGTTTATATCTAAGTAGCATGAATGCGTTCTATTAAAGGGGCTAAAATTAAATTTCATGCGTGGCCGTTGCGGGTGTTGGCCTATTCATATCCAACAATTAGAGGCGAGATTTTAGGTTGTCAATAAAATAAAAATTAAAAAATGTATGTATGTATGTTGTTATGTACATATATAGATTGAAGCTAGTAAGGGTGCCAGTTGGGTTCACTGTGCTGTTCATATCGTTTGAAGACAGCAATCGAGATTTAAAAATGGATCAGAACGTATGTGTGTGTGTGTATGAAAAGCTGTGTAAAAGTAATTTGCAGCCAATAAATACAACAAAGGATTACATCAATGAATTGGTGAAGTACGGTGTTCTTTAAATTCTAATAGATATACATATATTTGTAGGTATATATGTACTTATATCTAAGAAACGTTATGAAGTCTAAAGCAGTAAAACAATTTAAAATATTTTTTCTAAAACAATATAAACCCTAATCTGACTAAATCATTTCAAACTGAAAACCTTCGAAATCCTTCGATTAGTCTATTATCCGATTACTCGCTAAGCAAACTAACCGACTAACCGATTAACAAGAGCTCTACCTATCCCTACTCATGCTCAACTATTACATATGTATGTATTGATGAGTTCGTGCCGCCAGTTTTCAGTAAGCAACTTGTAGCTTCTCGACATCCTTACTATATACGAGGGGCCTAATAAAAGTTCGTTTAGCTGGTGAGTCGTAAATCTTAAAAAGCACAAAATAATATCAAATCATTTGCAATTATTTTGCAAGACTTATTTCTAAATTTCAGAACGATCGGTTAAAATGGAGACGATAAATCGAAAAATAGCTGAAGATGGATCTGACGAAATTCCACCACCGACGCAAACAGAAATTCGCTTTGTGATTTTCTTCGGGTTTCGGCGCAAACTAAGGCCACTAAAAATATTAAATGAATGCGAAATTGCATATGGAAGAATTACACAATATCTGCCGACTATTTTCCAGTGATTCCGAACATTCCAGAATGGGCATTTTGTTGTAGAGAATAAACCACGAAAAGGTCGACCAAAATCATCATCTGATGACGTCACGGTGACTCTTGTGAAGACCAAAGTTGACGATGATCCGCAAGAGAAAATTGCTGTATACCAAGGCTGTCTAGCAAATTTTAAGTAATAATTGGCATACACGAAGAAATCTGCCCGATAGATTACGCGGTTTTTAAATGAGCCCTTAAAAGCAGGCCGAGCGCCTTTTTCTTAATTTTTCCTTAATAAATTCGAAAATGGGCAGAGTCGCAGCTTTAGTAAAGTCGTTACTGAGAGATAATAGATGCGATTAATGTTACACTTGATAAGGTTAAAGAACAAAGTTTTGAATACTGTTTTGAGAAATGGATCTATAGAAGAAAATCATTGATATATAAGGATTAAGAGATTAAGAATAAATACGAAAATATGTTCTGGTTTTTTTTTTTTGGTCAGTTCCTTCATATGAAAGTACATGCTGCGCTTTGGTCTCATACGCCCTTACTTTTGCTAATTAACTTATCTTTTCCAAATAACCAACAATAAAAACTTAACATTCAAAATAAAAATATGGCTCCGGCAAATAAGTACGGTATTTTGGATCAGATCAATGACAATGTTTTCGCAAAAAATTAGGGCCGCTTCAAAAATAGTGAATGTGAGAATAATAAGCAATGATCGAATATTTATTATTTATATTAATTTTATTTTTTGGACCGATGTTTAAAAAATGAAAACTTAAGGACAGTTTTCAATTTGGAAAGTTTTGAAAAATCACATCAAAGCAGTAGAACTTATAGCTGGTATTTCACACACTAACTTGGCACAGAGGGCTTGCCTTGCATGTGGTAGACAGGGGTTCGGTACTAGGTCACGTCTAGAAAGATGTGTGAGGAGGAGATGTGTTGTTGTTTTTCCAAACTTACCAAATAAAAATCTTCAGGTCGAACTGCTGATGTTAATAAAACGGGCTGCTCACAGTTTCAGTATTGTATCTGCCTAAAGTTAAGATTTCTTAAGATTCCAAGGAAACTGTGATCTAATATTTTAAGAAAAAGATGATGTTAGTTAACTTTTGTTGGCAGTAGCAAAGCAGCTTCACTAAGCTACTATTAATATTCGTTAATGTTAATGTACATTTCGAGCCGGTGTATGAAATCGGTAAAATTCATAAAAGGGATGATATTGCAATCTGATATTTACAATACGCTAAACCTTGAAAATTAACTATGAGCATAGGATTGAGCCACACCATCTCTTTGTCGATTTTTTGATATTACTTGTTCCGAAGACTCGAAACCTAGACACTCCGAGTGAAACGCGCATATGCTATACACTCGGCTACGTCGGAATTATTAAACATACAAGTAAAAATCTAGGGCTAGGCCATCAATGAATTGAATATTAGTAAACATTGACTTAAGTAGAGAGAAATCTAAGCCGATAATAATTGAGATCTGGTTAAATTCATAAATTTCCCGGGGAATGGATGCATTACGGGCATAATTCGTTCTAATGTTTTCAGTATAAAAAGGCAGAGAAGCGCGAAGATACCTCCTAGGTACATTAAAACTTATTGTACCCAAAAGCTGCAGACAGTCACAAGATCTTTCGATAATGCAAAAAATAAAAGATAAAGACCAAATTTACCTACTTTTGTTAAAGAATTTAAGATAAATATCAAGGGACCTAGAATGTTACTTTGTGGAGCGCCAGAAGTATCGAGAAAATGTTTTGATTTATCCACAGGTACAACGCAAAGCCGTCGATACAAAAATGACCTGAGTCATTGCAGAAAAGTTTATTGCAAACCAAGACACTTCAAAGCTAAGTGACTCCCCTGACGAACAGCTGGCGTGCAACTGCGAATAATAACTGCCTAAATCGTAAATTTTTAAGGCAAAAAGGATCAAAATCAGGAACATGAGATGGAACTATGAAACAACCTTTTTTGGCTTGTCATAGTTCCAGGAGGCCTTCTGATCAGACTAAACATTGATTTTGAATCTAAGAATATAGTTTATGTACTAGAACAGTTATATTCTTTCAAATATTGGCGGTATTTTATATAGAAAACTAGCGTGCTAGAATGCTAGGTTAATATTTTATATTTTTCTAACAAATGATAATAATAACAATAATTCATTTAAACTTTTCATAATACTTATTTCTAAAAGTTTTAACTTTTTTTACACCACTGGTATACCACGGGAGTTTATAAGGCTTCCTTTTTTACATACAAATGGTATGTAGCAAAATCTTTAACGAATTTAAAACAAACTGTGTACACATTAAATAATATCCATATTATGAATATACACGAGTGTGTTTATGTTTGGAAGAATATTATACACTCACATACTATCTACAGTCTTGTGTTAAAAATTAAGACCACGCGCAAAGTTCTTTCAATTTATTTTAAGCGTACCACAAAATATATTATTTTTTCTTTCGACAGCAATATTTAATTATTTTGAGTAGAGATAAGAGCGACAAATGCTTTCAGCGGAAATTTAAATAATTTTTATAAGGGATATTTTTAAGTCGAATTTAGCCAAATGTTTGGTGTTTCATCTCCTAATATCCCAAAAGAGTTACCATGATATTTAAATTTGAGCTACAGGCAGAGTTAGTAAAACACTTAAAACATTTACTCCGAAAAATACTGTAGTACGTCTTAAAGTTTAATTAAGCGCTAAGGTTCTTAAGGTTGTCACCTGAATTGTCATAATATTTTACACCTCACTCTATTTGACACAAAAGGCACAACACAAAAACGCATCGAAATTCCTTCCACCGTTACAAGTATTAACCAACAAATTATTTGGTAGGTATTATTGTGCAGATGTGTTTGCAGTTAAAGTCTTTAAAGAAACATTGAATAGCACTTACCTGCCGATAGGTGTCCTCAATGGTCGGTATGTAAGTTTCACGGAAGGTTCCCCTAATAAAACGTAAAACCAGCGAGCTCTTTCCCACACCACCAGCACCAAACACAACAACACGATAATCGTTGCTCTGTTCGGGCATGGCGCGGGTGACTTGATTCTTTTGTTCCGCATTTTTGGGGGCTTCCTTTCCTTTATCGGCCATCGTGACAGCTGATGATGACTTTCAGTTATTTCAGTTATACCGTTGCAATATATAAGTGAAGGCGTTGAGGTGTTGCTCTGCGATAAATTTGGAAGCCTTTATTAAAGAAAAGCAAGTATAGGCCTCCTGTGCTTACTTCCTTTCAGCCTGCCGCTGTGCCGTTGTTGAACGTCGTTTCCTTTCACCCCACAAGTATTTGCTTTAACACTTTTCTATAAACGCACTTTTGTTGGTTTGTTTACTTTTTTTTTTGTTTAGCTGTTGTTGGTTTAACTGGCGTTACTTGGAATTATTGCCTCACTTGCCATATTTGTGCATAAATTTTCTATAAATAACTTGTTTGTAAGAATTTTACTTACACCAAAGTGTAATAGGCTTTCACTTAGAATTTATGAATTTACCCACTTCGCCGCCTAAAAATATAAGTACATTGTATGCCCGTATACTTCACCTGCTGCTGTGTGGCGTTTGGTGAGCGCACTTCCAAAATGTTTGCATAATTTGCGTAAAGTATTTATTTACTTACACCACATCTCTTTCTTTCTATTGTTTAATTGTTCACAATTCATTTTAACGCTTTATGTTTAGCTGTCGTATGGTTGGTTCCTGTGTGTTCTGCCGTCACACTAATTCACTTCACCGCTTTAGATCTATGTATGCACGAAAAGTTGTTGGCGAGCAAAGGACGAAATGTGAAAGCTTACATAAATAACAATACGATAAATAAATATGTACATATGTATTTTTGTATGTATGTATGTGAGGATGCGTGCAAGCCAACACAGCCGGTTGTCAGCTATCTATGCGTGTAGTGGGAACGTGCGACCGCGTGAGCGTGTGTTCTTGTATGCAGATGCGTGTTGACTGAAATTGTGAAACCTGTGTGTGGGAGGATTCAATGGGCGAGCGGGCAACTGCAATCGAAACTTGCGGGAGCAAAAGAAATCGAAGAAGCACCATGTCGGCTATTGCCAATGTTGTTACGGACACTTTGATTATCAGCTCAAATGGCAGCTGCCAAAAGTCCTCACACTAACGGCACACCATAGACAGTGCTAATCATGCCTCAAGGGGCTGTAAAATAATTCGGTATTTCATTACATTTCCGATAGGGAGGTGAATCACAGAAAATGTTGTAAACTATTTGGTGCCCATGTGCCCACAAATATTTTTGCTGTGCCCATACAAATTCGACTAATGTTATTTTAAATAAACGTTGTGTATTTTTGGAGTAATAGGCTGGTTAAAATGATACCGTTTCTTCCTTTCCGATAACGCTTGTGCCAGAAAGTCAAGCAAATTGAATGCATTTCCTTTTGGGGAACTTCAAATTTTCATCGCATGCGCATTCGGAGTGGATGAGAGTCAGATAAATCGTTACTTTCGCAGCACCGCGAATCCAATACAACAATAATGTATGAAACGATCAAATCTGCAGAAATGCAGTCAATCAAAATCTGCATGGAAGGGCCAAGAATGATCGAAAACAAAATTGTGCCTTCCGCCCTGAGCGCAACTGGAAATGACGTGATGAAAGCCTACAATGACAGAGCAAAAAGAAATTAAAAAACAAAAAAAGAATAGAAAGAAGCTCAAACGACAGAACGATTGAAAGTTGTTTCTGTAAAATAAATGAAAAATACTTTTGCGCTCTCACTTAAAACTCAGTTTTGTTAAGTCGCTCTTATTAACCTGACCTTAAATACCGAGTTATATTTATCTCAACACTGTGGACTAGGCTACATGGCGATCAGTATATTAGTAAAATATGGAATATCTAAATATGTGCTCTTGATTCAGCTGTTAGTTATATGTAACTCAAACATCGTTCTGCAGCTCTTCTAATTGTAGACCCAGGAAATATTTATCTTAATTTAAGGAAATTTTAAAAAATAATTTTGGAGTGTTAAATATTTCGCGCGAATAGGCATTCTTAGCAGATTATATAGCTTTTCATCGATTATATTAAGTCAAGGTAATTAATACAAACATAGGTATAATGGTAGTTTTACAGTTAAATAAGGCAAAAATAAGAAAAAAAATGTTTGAATTAAGTGGTTCATATACCTTGTAAGTTTAAAAAAAAAGTCGTATTTTTATTGTACTTTTCTAATCTAGAGGGTCGTCGTAATGAGCCCCTAAAAAGTTTAGCTGAATTCTTCCTGATTTAAGAATTATAGCTCGTGAAGCATGACATTAATAAACAAAGATAATGAAGTTCTATAACTTTAAACACGTTTTTCCAAACGGTATACCCGTACTGAAAAACTATTCAATGTATCAAGATATTTTTTAGTACTTGTTCAGCTAACCCTAGGCGAGTTTTGACAGTTATAAACAAGACGAAAGACATAGTTGAAAATTAATTTTTCGAAAAAAATATCCGCCATTTCGCGAAATATAAAAATTAAAAAAGGAACGATCATTCCCTAGCTGACATAACAATAATTGAAACATTTTTTGAATTTTTGATTTCTGTTAACCAACTCAATTCAATTGTTTACACAGTTTGGCACTTTAATTTTGACATGTCAGCTGTCAATGATATTTGCACGAATTCAGCCAAAACTTTGACATGTCAAAAAATTCACAAGAAAAGTGTAATAAAAGCACTGCGGAGAGTTGAAAGTCTCGTTTCAATATCTGCATTAGAACTCCCACAATACATTCCCAAAAATTAATTTGAAATGTGCTTTGTGGACCGATTTATATAAAATTGTTCAAAAATATGATGAGTTGTAACACTTTTGTATTTCATGTGATATATTAGGTATGTTCTTGTACTCCATGAATTTAGAGGGTTTTTCACGAACTTACCGGAAGTTACAGGAAAAACTTCCCCGTACCGTAAAATCGTGTAAATGATTTACTCACCAATGGGAGAGTTGTGTAGAGAACGAAGTTGCAAGATATTACTCGAACTTTTTCTTATGGTAAAATCATGAAAAACGTCAAGCGATGAGCTGTTGCTCAGAAGTAAACAAACATTGTACGTTGTCAAGTGGATACCGAAATATATTAAAGTAAATTTTACTCATATCTATTGCCTTAACACTTTTTCGCTTATTATTTATTTTAATCTGAAAGAAAACTGCTCGACGTTTTTACAGGAACAATGTTTTTGATTGTTCCTCTCTTTTTACTCTCAACCCAGCGAGTAATTTTGCGGCTTGGCATTTTTACACAAGAATGATAAAATACATAATTGCGTCTCCCGCGGCCCGCTGCTAGTCCTATCTTTGCCGATTTAACAACATCCAGAAGAAGAAATAAAAGCAGCTCGCAATTTGCTTTTATTTTACACGAACAATAGCTAACGAAAACTTTCAATCTTTCTGTAGCGTTCAATCATTTTTAGGATTTTTTCTTTCTCGTTCTCTAGCTATTATTTCAAAACACGATGCTTGATTATTTCGTCACTATTAGCTGCTCTTAGGCCGGAAGGCGTAATTTTGTGTTCTATCATTCTTAAATTTTACAGGATCTTACAGTAAAAGTTTCTTTATTTAATTTTAATTTTTTTTTAATAAAAATAATGCCGGTTAAATCAAAGTTGAATAATTCGTTCAAATAGGCAAATCAAGGCGAATCCATACAAGGTGGTGTTATAAATACAACTACAAAATTCCTATGTATTTTGTTTTTGCTTCTGCGTAAGAGCTGTCAAAATTTAAATACATTTTGTTTTTGCTCAAGATAGATCTATAGAAGGTGATAGCAAGATAAATAAGGCGAATCCGCTGTGTATTTTGTTTGTGTGATTTTGCGTGTGAGATGTCGAAATTTGAAATGTCAAAACCCGAATTCGCCCAGTTTGCTCATGTATTTTGTTTGTGTAAACAAAACAACCCAGCGGGTTTGGAAAGAAGAACAAGCATTCAGCTCATGGGATACTACTATCAACTTGTATGAATTCGCCTTGGTTTTTGCTTTTACGGCTTTTGAAAGCTCATGAAAAAAAAATCAAATCAGCTGCTCTTATGCCATCACCTTCTATAAATTCGCCTTCTAGGCAAATATTCAGCAAAGTTTACACAACATTTCAAAATTTTTTATTCGAATTTTTACAAAAAAATTAGAAAATTTTGAAGTGCCGTTGAATTTTGATTATTTTAAATTGACGTCGTTGATGGCATGAAAGAATTTGCAGAGGAGCGACTGGAAAATTTTTTTTCAAAATTCAAAAAATTCGAATCAAAAATTGTAAAATCTTTTGTACAGTTTGTTGAATTTTTTTTCTCTGTCTTGATGTAGAATGAATTATATTTTTATAAAAAAAGTAATTACAATTAAATAAAGAAAAATAAAGAATTTAGTATGTTTTTGACAGCAATAGAAACGGCAACAGAATTTTGCGTTTCTGCTTTGAACAGAAACAGAATTCAGTCCATCAGCAACAGAAGCAGAAAGAAGTACTTTGAACTCGTTTCCGAACTAATGGCAAGATAAATGTCAAATATTTGGACTAAACCTGCACGAAAGCAATATTGTGCAGCATTGTATGCTGCTATCCCAATAATGATATAATACAAGATTGCGCCTTCCCGCGGCAAAGTGACTGATCTCGCCTTTAATAAACAAGAATAAAGGAGAAAGAAAATTGAACAACTTCCAATATTTCAGTGAAAAACATGTTTTAATAGTTCTAAAGTGTAAAAATATGGATTTATTGACAGAGATTTAATAAATAAATATGCAAAGTACTAATAAAAAGTGGCTCTTTTTCCAAATTTGTGAGGAAAGCTTTGTCTAGTTGAAGTTGAGAATTGTCAAAATCGGCAAAGCCAAAATAGCGATACCTTTGAAGGCGTCACCGTGTTGTTATCTGCTGTTTTGATTCATTTTTCAATAATATTATGAAGAATCAGCTGCGCAACGAACGAAAACGCAAGACACTATGAATGACGTTACCGTTTCTGTTGATGTTCTTTGCTGCACCAAGCCGGAAAACAGCAACAGAAAACAACGACAATGGAATCAATCAGATTCTGTTTCTGTTTTCGTTTCTGTTCTTTGCGATACAGCGCCTTAGGGTACGTTTTTTTATTTACACCCGAATTGTCATTCAATGCCTTTGAGAATGTTACCGAAAATATGTATATAAGTTTATTAATTTTGCTTTTTACCAACGCAACAATTAAAAATACGGTATGCTCGCACAATTATAACTCTCTCTATCTCTCTCTCTCTCTCTGTAGAGGTAACCGCTTTCAACGGTAAATAATAAGCATTTCTGCCTTTCGTATCCCTTTTTCTATGCTCTTCAATGCACTGTTTTCCAGTATTACTCGTAGTTAACATTTGGACTCCTGGTTGTGTAGATAACTTTTGTTGTTGTATTGCGCGTGGGCGTAATAATCCCCAACTCCACGTATACCTATCTATCTACATATCTCCGAACGAACGTGCAGAGACGGACGAAAAGTGGCATTAATCGTGGGTTAAGGTTGACACCCACTAACACACATGGCCTCCTCTAAGCGTACACATTTATTGCATTTACACAAATCATGTATGAATGAGTGTATTGGTATGTTCAGTTTTCATGTGTATTTGTTGACTCAGTGTGAGTGAGTAAGTGGGGTGTTGGTTAGTGCGGTTGAAGAGCGCATAAAAGTAAATACTGATTTGATGGGTTATTGTGGCAGGCCAGAATGCGTAGCGAGGCAAGCTGGGGCTTAGGTCGGCTCAATGCCCAATGATGGCTATTTGAGGCTATTAATTAGACGTAAATGCGTGAATGTTGCTGAGGAATAAATGCATCTAAATGTCATAGTTTAAAGTACGCAATGGCATGAGAGAGCATACGCTACAACTACATTCACATATGTATGATATGTGCAAATACAATACATGCATGGAACATTAGTTGCACGCGTACCCTTGAGTTGATGCCACCGTAGGTACATACATATGTACATACATACATATGTACATATGTAGATGGAGTTGAAGGTGACTGAAGAATTGTTGGCCAATGCACTTTTCGCCTATCTCGCCGCCCACTCATTTCCTTTTCGTATAAATGAAATGTTGAATGTTGTTTTTGTTCGGTTGCTGTGCTCCAAAGCGGGCGTGTTTATTTATGCGCATGCATGTGTGTGTGTGTGTGTGAGTGTTTGTGTGGGCAAGTGCTTGAAAATGTTTGGCAAGTAGAGAAAATTAAAAAAAAAAAAATTCATTGATTTGATTCATCGCTTAATTTATACACTTATTGAGATTTGTTTAAGTAAAAAATGCATGGCGTTTTGTAACGCCATACGCAAGCTATTTTATTATTTCCGCTAGCGTATATTATACGCCTAAAAGTTAGCTTCAAAATTTTTACTTTTGTCAAATTCTTCGTTTACTGTTGGATTCACATCCGACACACGGCGAAATATTCGTTGTTCGCAATTCGTTTTGGCCACATTTTCAACACATTGAACGTTTTTTATGTTGTCGGTTAATTACGCGGAGGAAAAAAATTCGTTGTTTTGATTATATTTTTCGTTGGAAAAGAAGTTAAAAACAATAGATTTTTAATTTTCACAACGACGACAACTACGACGATGAGAAAAATTACACACACACGAAACGCGTAGGAAATGAGAAGAAGAAGCTAGAATATGCATTCTCTGTTTGACATATTTAGTGGTTTGTTTTTGGGCGCAAAGCTATTGAAAATTTCCCATTAACAACTGTGCGAATCTGTTATACAAGAAAGAAATTAAGGCAATGTATTGCCAGCAGCAACTTTTGAAAGGAAATTATTAAGCTCTTACAAATTCTATCACTCTTACAAATTCGATTAAATCAACCAAAACAGTGTTTGGAAATCAGGAAATGAAAAAAGAATAACATAATCGCATGTTATTGTTATAATGTAAGAACACAATTTCGATGAACCCTCGTTTTATAGTTCCCATTTCGGGTTGGGTACAATATGATTTTGGTTCAAAATTCTGTATTTAAAATTCTGTATTCAATATTCTGTATTCAAAAATCTGTAATTCAAAATTCTGTACTGTTAAAATTCTGTATTGCGGAACACTGTAATTTTAAATTCTGTAAATCAAAATTATGTATTGGCAGTATTTTGTTTTGCAAAACTCTGTATTGAAAACCCGGATGAGCATATGGATAAATAAAAAAAGTGCGCACTTTTTTTATTTATCCATATGCTCTTCCGGCTTTTCAATGCAGAGTTTTGCAAAACAAAATACTGCCAATACATGACTTGTCTTGACCCATATGGTTTCCTATATTATCAAAACAGATTTACATAAAGCAAATGTACATATGTTTGTATGTATTTATAGCTTCAGAAATTTCAAAATGGTCACAAAATTAGTCAAACGAAGAAGGCTGTAAAAGCAAACAACAGAATTAAAAGAATAACAAAAAAAAAGGCTTATGTTAAGGCATGTTTCTTTTCTAAAGCGAATTGCTAAAAATTTAATAATATAATAATTGTTTCGCCATTATAATGTAATAACTTTTGTTTTGAATGAATTTTTGAATTTTTCTTTAATTGACGTATGTATATATACCATTGATTCTATAAAATCGGAATTCCATTATTCATAAAATAAATGTGCTATTCAGGTAAGCGTGCTTATCAGGTTATCTGCTTATTTGGTTATATTTTTACAGCATTTTGATCGAAAATAATTTTGATTCCAGAATTTTAATATACAGAATTTCAGTTCTCCATCATTTTGATCATACAGAATTTTAAATACAGAATATTGAACCAAAAGAATTTAGGCTGGACAGAATTTTTTTTTTGATTTTTACAGAATTTTCATCCAAAAGAATTTTGAAAAGCAGAATTTAGTACCTCTCCCTCCCATTTCATATAGTACATATCACGGTGTACTGAATTCAGAAGGGGACGCCTTCATAGGTACGGCTACTTTGATTTTGCCGAATTTGACAATTCTCGCCTTCAACTAGACAAATCTTATTTCACAAATAAGGAAAAAAATCCACTTTTTATTAGTACTTTGCAGGTTTATTTATTAAATCTCTACCAATAAATCCATATTTTTACACTTTAGAAATATTGGAAGTTGTTCAATTTCCTTTTCAATATTTCCCTGAAAAATAATCAAGTTGCACATATGTAATTGTGGAAAAGAAATTTAAAGTTTCAAAAAGACGGCACCAAAGGGTATTGGCGCTTAAAGAGGGTAAATTTGCCCCTTTAGTCGGAAACGGCAACACTGACAGCATTAATAGAAAATATCACAAAACGTTGTATAGTTTTCTGCGACTGTGTTATTCCAATAATTATAGCATTAACTAAAAATTTGAAACAATTAATTAATAGCACAACTCTAATACTTGCCTTATTAAAATCAATTAACATATCTTTGCAACATTCCATAAACCACACTTTTCGTTTAGCATTCATTGAATTGTAAAGAATGCTTTGCATTTTATTGAATTATTATCAATAAAAAAAATGTACAAAAGTAAGCTAAATAAACTAATAATTCTGCAGCTTCAATTTTGGCACCACATTCATGCTGGTCAATTCTTGAAAGAGCAGCTTACAAGCGTAAGGCATTGAAATTTTTGACACATTCGCTGATGACTGACAGTAGTGACACCATGAGCAATACGCCAAGCGACCACAAGTCTTACAGACATCCACATCAAAAGCGTCTGATGATATCATTAATCGTTCCATAATCAACATACTCGCTCCATATGAAATCAAGCAGTCACGTTCCATTTCACCCAAACGCAGGCCACCTTCTCGACTCCGACCCTGCGTGGGCTGACGAGTTAGCACAGCTTTTGGACCACGTGCACGCGCATGCATTTTATCTTGTACCATATGCTTCAGTTTCTGATAATACACTGGACCAGAGTATATATACGCCTCTAGCGATTCCCCCGTAATGCCAGAATAGAAGTAGTCTTTGCCCATGTAATTGAAGCCATGCTTGAAGAGTTCATCTTGTATGTCTTTGCATTTAGAACCGCCAAATGCGGTGCCATAATGAAATTTGCCCTCCAATAAACCGGCCTTTCCTCCCAGTAACTCAAGCGTTTTACCAACTGTCATACGACTGGGGAAACCATGCGGGTTCATAATCATATCTGGGCATATACCATAGTCGTTGAATGGTAAATCTTCCTGATCAACAATCAGACCCGTGACTCCTTTTTGACCGTGACGCGAGCTGAACTTGTCACCGATCTCTGGGCGGCGCGTTTGACGTAGAAGTATTTTTATCAGAAAATCTTCCTCGCCATTGGCCGACACCATAACCTTTTCAATATAACTAGGCTCGGGACCCTTGTATGAAATAGGAACAGGGGTGTAGGGAATCTATTTGCAAGCAAATTTTAGGGGGAGAAAAGATAACATATGTTATTGCTTTGTCCAAAGATTGGCTCTTATGTACAAAAATTAATTATATTACCTGAGATGATTGTCCAGTTTGCTCAATTGGATTTATAGAAGTCACTGCAGGCATTTCCTTGTTAATTAAAATTTGTTTATTCACAACCATCTCTCCAGGCGCCACAATGCCGTCGGTGTCTAGCGCATCGTGTTTAAAAATAACCTTATTAGTGAGCGCATCTTTTACCGGACCCATAATACGATCATATGTCTGATTTGCATAACGTTTTACAGTACATTTTGAATTTTTATAAATCAAACAACGTCCATAGCCACGATCGATAGATGCTTTGTTTAAAATGAGCGCATCTTCAATGTCATAACCAGAGTAACTCATTACAGCCACCGTCGCATTCTGACCAGCAGGCAATTTATCGAATCCGGTGAGCTCAATGGTTTTTGACTTCACCATAGGTGCCTGTGGATATACCAAGTTGTACATAAGGGTATCAATTCGATTTTTCTGATTGTAGCCGATAACGCCCATCGCTTGTTTACCCATAGCACATTGATAAGTGTTACGGGGACTCTGATTGTGATGTGGATAAGGCACAAGTCCAGCGCATACTCCCAACAATGTGAATGGTTCTATTTCCAGGTGTGTTGTTGTATCAGCCGTGATATCAGTTTCATTCCAAGCAATAAATGAGTCGTTTTCTTCGTTCACATCAAGATACTCTACCAAACCGTCATGCAAAAAATCTTCGAATTTACGTATACCCCGCTTAAGCTCCTCGATGTGACGCTGCTCCACAGCTAGTTTGCCATTAGCAACTATAATATATGGCCGACAGAGGCGCCCGCCATCGGTATGTATGTAAACACAGCGCTGGGTGTGTGAAGTATGTATGGAAACAAATGGTCCCAGTCGTCCTTTACGACGCATCATGCGAAATACTTGCACAAGCCGTTTATAGCTAATCGTCAGGCCAAGTATATTACCTAAAATGTGTGAGTGACATTTTGTATACAGTTTGAAAAATTCGAATAGATTTAATCTTACCATTAATAAATACCAAAAATACTTTCGAATTATTAATTACATCGCCACCGATCAAACGTATATCTTCTACGCCTGCATTGAAAGCTAAACGTATGACTGGCGCTTCGTCCACTTCTGTCGTAATGTGTGTCATTAAAGCCAAATTCTTAACCAGACCACAAGCTTCACCTTCAGGTGTGTCGGAGGGGCACAACATACCCCACTGACTGGGCTGTAAGGAACGTGGGCCGGACACTTTTCGCGTTTTCTCAAATTGCGAATTGACGCGAGTCATCATACCCAGCGCTGAAATATAGCTGAGACGTGAAAGAACCTGTGTAACACCAGCACGTTCCATTTTAAAACGCTTAATAGTCCAATTGCCAGATGATATAGCCGATTCCAAGCCAACTGTAATTTGAGCAGCGCGCATATGTTTTACCACATCAAATTGAGCTGCCTTTACCTTGGGAATATTTTTGTCAGCGATCATTTTCAATTCCCAATTCATGCGCTTAAAAAGATCTTCGAACATCAGTGAAATAAGCGAGCCCGCCAATTCCAGCCGCTTATTACCGTAGTAATCGCGATCATCAAAAGCTGTTGGATCAAGTTCTGCAGCCATAACGCGTCGTACCATCAGCGAAACATAAATCGATTTAATTTGGAAATTGAAGCTCTCAACTGGTACATGGGCTAATATAGTAGTTGTGAGCAGTTCCCGTGCCTCCTCTGCCGGTGTTTTAGTGGTAGCACTTTGGAAACGTTTTACTACTAGTTTAGAACCTAAAAACAAACAACATATTCATATTTTCTTTAGTTGCTTATGCTGTGCATTCACATCAATCTAAATTACCCATGTACTCAAGTGCGCGCTGTTGTGTGAAAACTTTCAAATGAAACGCCTCCAAGAGTGAAGGAGCAAAGCGATTTTGGGTCTCTGTATCAGTTCCTATCAATGACATTATTTCTTGATCGGAGTTAACACCCATAGCCTTAAAAATTACCGCAATCGGTATTTCATCCGTCATGGAATTGTGCTTAAGGTAATACTTCCCGTGCTTACTTAGCACTAAAGTTCGTGATTTCTTTTCATGTGTAGATGAAGTTACCTGACATTGCACAGTGCCATTGAACTCTTCCGTAATCATTTTATTCCAGGATAATTGTTCTTGTATAAGAATCACTTTCTCCTGGCCGCGTACAACAAAATAACCACCTGGATCCAATGGGCATTCATTCATTTTGGCCAATTCAAATTCCGATTTTCCAGATAGAACACAATTAGAGGAGCGCAACATTACGGGCATGCGTCCAATTAAAAGGTTATTTCGTATGATACGTTGCGCTCCACGAGTATATTCGATGTCAACCGTAATAGGAGCAGAATAGGTGGTGTCACGTAACCGACATTCATGTGGTGTGGTGGCCTTTGTGATATTGTAACCATCTTCGATGTCTGGAGTTCCGACACGTACATCCAAGTATTTGAGATAAAAAAGTGGATCCGCGTCGCTAATTACTGTTTGATTGGCCTCTACAATCTTCTTAATATCTACATTGACGAAGTGATTGAATGAATCGATATGTTGCTTCACCAATCCCTTTACTTGCAGAAACGCAGGCACCAGTTTCCATTTTTCCTCCAAAGGCTTTATAGATTTGGACCAAGCTCTGGGATCGCTGTCCCATGAGTTTTCCCCACCAGTCTGGTCAAACATTTCTTGTGACTTTACTTTTACTTGACCTGGAAAATCAACTTTAAAATATCGTACTCTAGCGAAATTTATGAAAATACCTTGAAATTAGTGAATCTGCTTTCCTTAGATAACTTGGCGGCCACTTTCATTTATTAAAAAACAGAATCGGCGAAAACACACTTACACCGGGTATCCGACAACAGGAGGATTTAAAAACAGCCCATCGCTGAGCGGAATTATGTGCAAAATTACCTTAGTATTGGACAAAAACTATCGATATATAATTTTCTTTCAATCTCGAAATATCGATATTCTATATTTACTTGCAACTCATGAAATTTTCATATGTTTTGATATATGTATTTTGACGGAACCAAATTTAAAATTCCGCTGGTAAAACAGTAACTTTTTTGATGAGACAGCTTAATGTGCATATGTATATTTTTCTGAGTTGAACCCACATTATTTTTAATTAATTGTCATATTTACTGCGTTGTAATTTTATGAGGCGTAGCGAGCTACTCCAGGTATTTGCTAGTAAAACTCAAATTATAAAACTGCAAATATGTATGATTTTTCCGGTATCGAATATCTTACAATACTTTACCCCATCTCTTGACATGCGAACGCTGAAGTGACAATCCTTGGTCGGATATAAATCCGCGTCGTTCCGGTATCGTAGAACCGACTGCCGAGGGAACGTAATCATCTCATAGGATATATTGCTGAACTGTCACTTTTTTGCTGTAACAGCTACATACGTTTTCCTTAACACGAAAGCCACCGCAATTGCAATATCATTGTGAAAAGAAATCGACATATTTGTCAAAGTTTTCCTTGTGCGGATTTTTATTTTTTAGGTACTTTTGCCTTGTAAAAAAAAAGAAGCAGGCTGTGTCATAGACACGGCCATTAAGTTTAACGTAGAATACGCCATCCGATAAGACAGAAAACATATGTAACAATAAATGATAAATAATACAAGCAAATGAATTTCTTTATTTGATAGTTACTTTGGATGATATACATAAACTTTGCAGTGCTTGGCAGCATTTTCTCTTCTTTTACTCTACTTTAACTTGCCCGCCTAAAATTATGCAATACAAAGAAAGGGCTGCACGAGTACATTTAAATCGCCCAACAGCAAACACTCAACCAAACACCACACACATATTTGTGTGCATGTGTTTATATAATTTTCATTTGAGAAATTTAAATATTAGGAACATATCAACCAACATGAAATGTATGTCAAACGAAAGCTAACATCTTCATTTGACTACAAAAAAAAAAAAAAAAATTAATCGAGCCGTTTCCTTATAATTAAAGAAATAGAGATTACAACAATAAAAACCTGACATTGGTGCCCATACCGTAAGGTAAGACGTATTCTACGCCAAAATCAATCCGATAAATAATCGATATATTCTTTTCATTTGGCTTTCTCTATTGCGAAATTAAGCTCGAACCACACGATGATCAACGAGATGCCATATCGCAAATATTAGCTTTGTGTTTTTTGTAACCGACTAACAAAAGAACTATAGTAGAATAATAAATTGGATGTTAACCAAAAAACAAACTATGGGAATATATACGAGTTAAGCCAACTCGGTAATATGATACCCGACAGATGCAGTAATGTGAAGTACAAAAAAAGATTCCATCCATATGAATAAGCCTTAAAAAATATACGAAATGCCATTTTCACAAATCCGTTTTTATTGATATAGTATTTATATATAAACCATATGTATAGGTAAAACAAACAAATTTTGCGAGCCCAACATTTTTCTGTTTTTAAAAACACGTATCGCAGGTTTCATGAAAGATGCTAACAGGGTTGATTGAAGAACGAATAATACATTTTGTCTGAGTTAGAGCGTTCTTTTGCTAGGTGTTTACAAAAAAACAAGGCTAATATATTTAAACTGCTATTTCGTACATTTATATTTAGTAAAATTATGATTATATTCAGTTAAAATACATAAAGTAGCTTTTGGCAGACAATTTCTAAGGAAAACACATAAAGCTATAACTTTATAATTTAAATTGTCTGGCAATATGGAATCTCAGTGCGCTAAGAACGTAAATTTGAGAAATATACGTTCTTTGCTGTGCAAGTGCAAGTATGTAGAATGAAAACAAAATCAAAGATTACTTGGAAAAATATTGCTAAAAGGCATACGTCAAATGTTTTGATAGCAAAAAAATTCCGTTGCCATTTCACAAAACTTTTCGATCGGAATAAATTAAACTCATAAATTGCCTATAAAAATTAATCAATATTCTAAATTAGGTGCGATAAAACAGGTAAAGAGAATAGCATTCAAAGAACGGAAAGAAACAATTAAAAAGTTTCTCTTCTAGAGATTTTGTTTCTTTCACGTTGGACATGTGGTCTTGTAGGCTTTATTGGTGCACATATTTGGAGTCTTTCCTCTGCATTTTTATAAAAAATAGTTGCTTTCTATTTTCAGAAAACGATAATAGATTAAAATCAGTTACGAGAGTTGTCTAACTAGACTGCGTTGGTGGAAGTGTGCGGGCACACTTGTTTATACATTGGCCGCGATTACTTTGCTTCATTCATCAACACACACTTATCAAAAAGTCAGTAAGTAGCTTTAGGCTAAAGCAGAAAGTGAGTGTTCGAATAAAATCTACCATAACCACTCTCCAAACACGAGAGGTTTCGATTTTGAGATTACTTGCGCTGAGTATGCCAAGATAAAAAACAAAATTATACGACGGAAAGAGTCGCCACCTGAGCGGTTGTAGTTTGCTATCGGTCTCCTTATAAATTTAGTCGTCGTCGCCACTTTGCTCGTGTTAAACGTGCCCCGTTCAGTTGATATACACAAGAGGCCTGACAGCTGCTATCCATACATAACATATAACAAAAGCGCACGCGTCGAACGGAAGTAGTCGTATTAATACAATCTTAGAAATATTGGCATATTTTGAAATAATTAAACAGTATGGCCGATAAAATCAGCGTTTGCATTGTGGGTTCAGGAAACTGGTACGTTAATAACTTGTTATTCATTTTATATAAACTCCTAGAGGTGAGTTGTTATACAACTCACATGGCCAAAGCGAAGATGTTGGCGCGCTATAACGGAATTTGCGTATTTATGGTGGACTTGTTAATGCAACTCCCTCTAAGAGAAAAAAAAATATAACTAAGCAACTAATGCATATTATATAACGTTTAAAATATGTTCCCTATTTAACTTAAACAGGGGCTCCGCAATAGCTAAGATTGTAGGCGTAAATTGCGCCAATCTTCCGGAATTCGAGAAATGTGTAAATATGTATGTGTATGAGGAGGAAGTGGATGGCAAAAAATTGACTGAAATCATAAATACTACCCATGAGAATGTAAAATATTTACCAGGACAAAAGTTGCCCCCAAATGTGGTAAGTAATTTCAAGTGTTTTAGTGTGATTTGCTCGATAACAATATCGTATGGATCATAATGATAAAGTAATTAATGGAAATGATATAATATGACATTGGCAAATTTTCCGTCAGTCATAAGCGAACGCCTGATGAATTTGCACGCCCTTGAATGCTGATACATAATAAGGGTTTATATTATTTGTTTTATATTATCATTTAATGGCGTGTGCTAGCTGATAGATAAAGTAGAAAATTTGTTCTTGTAACAATTTCATAATACTTATTAGATTTTGCGATAAAAGTCTCATTCATGCAAGGCTATAGTGATTTTTGAAAGACGCACACGCATGAGCTCGTGGCTCACATCGAATATTGTATGTATGTGTTTGTACATAATTTGCATAATAAGTTTTGCTAATGAGCGCTAAATTTCTTGTTACATCACCGTAAAAGCTCAAAACTTTCCTTCATCACTACCTCGTAGAGGATGTTAAGAATAATTATACAAAAAAAACAAACAATTTATTAATCACAAAGTCAAAACTCTGTTCGCCTTTGAATTGGGCGTCATGCAATGACTGGAAAAATAAAGTGAAAAGTGCTGACATATTTAATAGCAGTAATTAAATTGCGGTACATTGAAGTCAACTAGATTGCAATGTGCAAACTGTGCAGTAATGTTAAAGTAATTAGAACGTTGAGTTCTACAATAATTGTTTTGTTTTAGAGACTTCTATTGTGTTAATATTTTGTCGTTTTTCTCTATTATAAGCAGCACGTACATATGTAATTCACTTATATAATTTTGCAAAATATAAACAAAATCATGCCGTTTTTAATTCAAAGGGACTTCTCTCTCGTATTGTGATCACGGTCTTCTTAGCGTACATTCATACAAACATACAAACATATGTATGTACATATGTGTATGCAAAAAAAATGTATGCAAAAAACTAAAGCGCCAAATATTACAACACACACTTTAGATAATAATTGTCTATATAACAATTATCAACGTGTCTGAACACATGTTTGACAATCGTTTAAGTAATTCAGCTTACGTAAACGATTTGTACCATCTATAGTTGATTTATGTACACACATACTTACATATGTATGTTTTTAAAGCATTATCTAATCAGACAATGACAATGAAATCTTGTATCCACTTTTTTGCTTGTTTTTGTTGCATTTATTTTTGTTTCCCACCACAATGCCAGAATGCATGGCCACGATTACACTTCGTTTACGTTGGCCAAGAGCGGCTAGCATCCAACGAGTATCTCTTGTCAGACATTGCGCCTTGTCGTGGGAACAACGTCGGTGTTGCCGACAGCATTGATGTGCCGTGTAACGAACCCCTCAGCTCCTTAATCTACTGTTTGTTTGTTTTGTAAAATACGCTCATTGTCGGAGTGAATTTCTCTTTGTTTCTGCGGCATTCGTATTAATCACTTAGTAAAAAAAATTTAAATGCCGTATAAATCTCTTCACTTAATTCTGCAGCGAACGGCATCAATTTGTTTGTGTTCTTGTTATTTAATTATTTGGATTTTTTGTCGCTTTCAGAAGTTTGCAATGCATATTTGCACATAACTTTTATACATGTCCATATGTATGTTTGTAGTAAGTACTTACCTTATTTGTATTGACCCGTGTTTGCTGCCATCGGCAGGTTGCCGTTGTTGTTGTGCTATTACTTTCTTTTTCTAGGTCAAGGCCGAGCAGCGTTCATTTTCATTTTATTGTCGTTTGCTATTTTTGTATTATGTCTGTTGTTGGCTTTTACTTTTGCTTTTACTGTTACGTATGATATTTTATTTTTATGTTGTTGTTTTTATGTTGGCTTTGTGGGCGATGTCGTGGTTCATGGTCATGGTTTAGGTTGCTTAACAATTTTCATTGCAAATTACATTCTTTCTCTGCAATTGTTTGCTATTTTTAAGTTTTTTGTTTGCTGACTGCAAATTTTAGCGTTCGTTTGCCAATGTATTTTTTTTTTTCAAAACATAAAAGCCAATCAATCCTTGGCCTTCTAGGAAAATACACTCAGTTGCCGTCTACATAATTACACTGTTATGCAAAGCAGATTTTCCAAATTCTTTTAAGCTGGAGTTTATTTAACTACCTCTTGACGTGAATTAAGTTAACACTCTAATAATTTTCTTGAGTTAATTTATTTGATATCTTAATAAAAGCTGCATTTTTGTATGTATTTTCTTCCAAGTACGTGAAAGGTGTTCAAAATTTACGCAAGATTTGAATTAAACAGTAAACAATTTTTAAATTGTAGTGTTTTAACTAAAATATTAATGACCTTTTTCATTAAAATTGAACAATGCATTTGAATCGTGCACTCTGTGTACATCCTTGTCATACAAATTAGTTTGCTAGCTTTTTTTTTGATTGTAACAGTTTACGATAAAGACATTTTGTTGCTACATATAAATTAAATTCCGAATTATTGCATTGAGAAAAACGTGAAAATTATCGTTTATTGTATTGCGGCATTTTTTGCAAATAATTTTTAATAAAAAACCGATTGAGATGCCAATAAAATTTCAAAAATTATAAATATCTTTTGTATCAAAATTTTATAAAAAACTCGTTTATATCGGACAGATTTGCTACTTGCCTTTGCATATGTGACCAGAAAATGCATTTCGGCTTTTATCACATATAACTTGTGTACAATTTTTTTTAAATTAGACTTTTCAAAAGGGGGAAAAACCCTGATGAACGTTTGCTAAAAACCTTGTTTCCGAAACGAATTGCTTAATATTTTAATATTTCATATATCTTGTGTATATTTAATTAAATACCACTTTTCAAACAGGTGGCAACCCTCTCCTAAGCATAACATATACTTTATGACCTATCCTCATACCTACTAAATATACAGGGTGGGCCAAAAGAAACCAAGGGGGTGTAAGAGTTTAATAACTTTTTCGTTTATTAATTTTTTTTTCTTTCTTTCTTTTAGATTATATAATATACAAAAGGGAAATTTTTTTACACTAAGTATGAAAAATGATGTCTCTTAAATGACCACCGTTTTCAGCTTCGCACTGATGGGCTCTTTTTAGAGTATTTTCCATAACACCTTTCAAAACTTGTGGCTGTAGCGTTCGAATTTCTGTTTTTTTTTTGTTCACATACACTCGCTCCTTCAAATAACCCCAAAGAAAGTAGTCGGGTGCTGTCAAATGTGGCGATGGCGCTGGCCGAATTTCTGGAAATTATTCGCCCTCCAAAAATTTGACTTAAAAGTGCCATTGTGTCTCGGGCAGTATGGGCAGTGGCTCCGTCCTGCTGAAACCTTATACCAGGTCTGTTTTCAAGAGCAGGACATAAAAAATTGTCTATCATAAACTGATACCGCTCTCCATTTACGGTTACAGCACTTCCATCTTCATTCTCGAAGAAGTAAGGCCCAATGACATTTTCAGATGTGATCCCACACCATACTGTACACCTGATGGGGTGCAATTGGCGTTGATGAATGGCTCTTGGATTTTGAGAAGCCCAGAACCTACAGTTCTGCTTATTAACAAAGCCATTCAAATGAAAATGAGCTTCATCACTCATAATCAAATTTTTAATAAAGTTGATTTCATTTCTGGCCAACTCTTGAAATTTAACTGCAAAATTTAGACGTTGCCGATGATCTGCGGGTTTTAATAAAATAAATAAATTAAAAAAAATTAATAAACGAAAAAGTTATTCAACTCTTACACCCCTTGGTTTCTTTTGGCCCACCCTGTATATACAAAAGTTCAAAACTGGTCAAAATGTCGTGTTCCTATTATTATTCACATAGCTGTATATATGTATGTACATAGAAAGTACACCTGTACGTACACTACTACTAAATACTTTCAGTGATTGCATAGTGAATATCCAGTAGGACTTGGTAGCCGATATCATGACTGTTTTCTATAATTTTCCTGACCTGGACTCTGTAGCTCTACGGCGTGACCTCGCAAATCTGCAGTGATTTGGTTTATGTTTACGGTTATTTGCGATTTCTGACGTTGTGTTGCTCTGACGAACACGCATCGTCATAGCTCAAATTTACACTATACGCATTTTCTGATAGTACGTACGTGTATGTCTCAAACAAGAATGAACAATCTTGATAAGTTTTGACTTCTTGAAAGTCCATTGATTAATTTATTTTTGGCAAAAGAAAAAAAATGTGAACCACTTATATTCGTCAAGAGACGCTAAGTTTGTGCCAATCGTTATTTCCAGACTTAACTGATAACCCGATAATTTCAGACAAATATCATATTGCATAAACACACGTTTTCGAATATAAGTTTAATTAGTTTATCGCGTCAAAAAAAAAAACAACCAAAACTTAAAAGATATTCATCACCAGAACGGAAGAAAGAATAAAACTCGTTTGGACGTTGTCGAAATCGCAAGCCTTCTGATGTGCCGGTCACTTGCCAATGTAAACATTCTCACTGAGAAAGAGGCATTTATTTGTTTGGATGAACTCCTCATAACAATATTTCGTAAAAATCTACTTCTCTTGAAGTAAATTTTTCAGTAGTTATTGTAGTTTCAGGCTCCAATTTGCTTGCATCGACCATAATACAAACAATTCTTCTTCAGTCAGAGTCTTCAACTCCTATTGATTAGACGGTGTTTATACACGGCAACTTTGCTAATTCTCGTTTGGTGTTGCCGCGTGTAAATCTTACGAGATAGTGCATGCAATTGTTTTTGTAGGTTGTGAGGCAAGAGTACTATTCTACTAAAATGAATGGGAGAGGTACTAAATTCTGCTTTTCAAAATTCTTTTGGATGAAAATTCTGTAAAAATCAAAAAAAAAATTCTGTCCAGCCTAAATTCTTTTGGTTCAATATTCTGTATTTAAAATTCTGTATGATCAAAATGATGGAGAACTGAAATTCTGTATATTAAAATTCTGGAATCAAAATTATTTTCGATCAAAATGCTGTAAAAATATAACCAAATAAGCAGATAACCTGATAAGCACGCTTACCTGAATAGCACATTTATTTTATGAATAATGGAATTCCGATTTTATAGAATCAATGGTATATATACATACGTCAATTAAAGAAAAATTCAAAAATTCATTCAAAACAAAAGTTATTACATTATAATGGCGAAACAATTATTATATTATTAAATTTTTAGCAATTCGCTTTAGAAAAGAAACATGCCTTAATATAAGCCTTTTTTTTGTTATTCTTTTAATTCTGTTGTTTGCTTTTACAGCCTTCTTCGTTTGACTAATTTTGTGACCATTTTGAAATTTCTGAAGCTATAAATACATACAAACATATGTACATTTGCTTTATGTAAATCTGTTTTGATAATATAGGAAACCATATGGGTCAAGAGAAGTCATGTATTGGCAGTATTTTGTTTTGCAAAACTCTGTATTGAAAAACCGGAAGAGCATATGGATAAATAAAAAAAGTGCGCACTGTTTTTATTTATCCATATGCTCTTCCGGTTTTTCAATACAGAGCTTTGCAAAACAAAATACTGCCAATACATAATTTTGATTTACAGAATTTAAAATTACAGTGTTCCGCAATACAGAATTTTAACAGTACAGAATTTTGAATTACAGATTTTTGAATACAGAATATTGAATACAGAATTTTAAATACAGAATTTTGAACCAAAATCATATTGTACCCAACCCAAATGAATGTGAGCCCTAATCGCGCTTGGGACAATAAATTCATAAAAACTTTATTTCTTTATTGTGGAAACCAAGTTTTGTCAATAATATACATAAGTAGGTATCTAAACATAGAAAAAATAAATATTAAGGAATTTCACTCGGCCCAGATTAAAAAAGCAAAAGAGTATAGTTTGAAGAAAAATTACTTTTCAACATGAAATTGCCGTGAAGGAAAATTTACTTTTTTACACCAGCTAAGCCGATAACTGAATTTATTTTACACAAGAGTGAAATAGTGTAATTTGTAACCACCAGCAACGAGTTAGATAGCACAGGGAGGTTATAAATGAAAAATATGTTTACGTATTTCTGTTGACAAAGTTTGTATGAAATTTGAATTGAGGAACTACTGTAAATATTATTGGACCCGTTTCTTTGTAACCTAGTTGTGAAAGAACACGAGGTAGGATAACAAATTGCATGTAAAATAACAACACTAAGTCGGAAAAATATGCGAGTTGAGTCAACTTGGTAAAATGATATCAGACCTGAGATACAGTATTGGGAAGTGAAAAAACTGCGCTATTGCGAATGAGCTGGATGAAAATTCATATGAAATTTCAGTTTAAGACCTAATTCGTTTTTATTTTCATAGTATTTTTAAAGATATAACTATATAAATCTAAAAATTGCCGGCATAACTATTTTCCGTTCTTAAATAACACTAAACCAAGCGCATCTTTAATAAAAGATCCCAACACGGTTGCTTTTGCAACTAAAGGAAGTTTTATCCGCGTTGGAGCGTTCTTTTGCAAGTCGGGTACAATAAAACGGACCCTTTGTTGAATAATTTTACATTAGGCCCGTTTCTTTGTACCCGAGTTGCAAGAGAACGCTCCAACTCGGATAAAATTTCGTTTAGTTACAAAACCAACCCTATTTAAGAGCAGTATGCATTGGCTTTTTTCATTGTTTGCAGAGATTAGTGTATGTACTATCAATGAAAATGTTACCTCACTTTTAGTTGAGCAGCACAACGAAAACAAAGAATACTGGGAATTTATGCATATTGCAAAAAAGAGAGCTATAGAAGAGACCATTTTATTCCCGATGCCCACACAAAACTAACCGCAAACTGACCACTGGGTTGAGTAAATTTTTCCACTAATTTAACTAATAGTTACTGGTCAGGCTTCTTGCAGGGCTATTGATTAGTAGCCTTAGGAAGCTGTGGAAAATTAACCGGCTCTATAGTATGTACATATATCGCCTGCTCTTATTTTTATTATTATAAAATAGATTATGAAATAAATAATGCTTTGAGAGGCACGTTCTAAAAATTCCATACATATGTATGAACGTATTGTACGTACATATGTACATATACATATATTTACATATTGTATGCATTGAAGATAGTGCAAGACATTTGAATAAAAAGTAATTTATGAAAGTCGCGCTATAAGAAAAACACATAATTGCCGAAAACAAACATTTTGATAAGCAGTAGTGAACTTTGATCATTGACTGACTGGTGACTATGATGTTTTGATATTTACCAACTGCTGCTATTTGGTTACCGATTGCTCATAGTACATACATATATACATAAATACATACATAAATACATACATAAATACATATGATACGGATGGTTTTGAGTGTTTAAAAAAATAATTGATAAGCACATACCCTGGAAAATGTTCATTTTCATTAATCCCACCAATACCATAAATCTGTGCGATAGGTCAACCGATAGCACTCGCGACCACCCAAGCTTGACCAAAAAAAAAATTTTTTTTATCGATTCTCGTCCAAATGATAGTTACACGGAGACACGGTACATGTGTGCATCGTTGCAAATTATTGGAGTGTTCGTGTAAAAATCCAGTAAATGTTATCCAGCAACAAAATTTCATAGCGTTCGCTTTCAAAGAGAAAACTATCCAAAAAAGTACATGAACGCAAAACTTGTAATTTAGGCGAATTTGTATGAGGTGATGTTGGTCGAGCAGCTGATTGCTTCTGCTAAATGAAGAAACTATGTAAGTTCACCTTACTCATATAAACCGATGTTCCAAACTACTACTATTTATAATAATTTAACAAAATTTCAAACTCAAAAAAAAGAAATTAGCTAGGAATTACTCTTGATTTTTGAGATTTTTAGTTGCTGAAGTTGTTTCGGTTTTCTTTCTTATAAAAATCAATTTTGTTTCTTCGTTACATGGAAACAAATGTGACAAAAAAGAAAAAAAAAATTGTGAAAAATAAACATCAATTTGTAGCCATTCCAAAGTGAAATTTTAAAGTAACTCGAGATTTTTTTAAATAGATATTTTTTTATAATAGATATATTTCGAAAGAAGGAAAAATGTAAATGAATTGGGGCTAAAGAAATATTTGCTACTTTTTGAGGAAATAGCTTTCGTTTTATGTATGTTTTTGTTCATTTTGGAAAAAAAATCTTTACTCACTCGGAAGAAAAAAATTACGACATCAAATTAAAGAGAATTTTTCTTCGCACCTTTTTTTAGTGAGGTTATCGTTAGGAAATTAACTATATTTTAATTGGAAAGTAATTAAATAGAGCATAAATAAATGAGAGAAAACTTGGCAATATGTCGAAAACTTTTAATTTAAAGTGGGGTTTGTGGATTTCATTTGGCCTAAAACGCTTGGATTTTTTCTGTGGCCGAGTTTTTGCCAGCTTTGAAATTGTCAACTGTTTCTGAAAATTGTGGAAAGATTTTATTATAAATAAAAAATTTAAAACATATATATGTACATACATATATATTATTTTTGTTTTTAATAAAACCATAAAACTATCACAATCGACTTTTCATTCCGGGGTTTTAAGTAAATTTTCTCTCTTGAGAGAATTTTATTTTAATGAATTAAAAAAAAAGACTTAAGCCGATGCCACATAGACAGCTTTCGTTTTGTCAGAAATGCGAAAAACTCAAAATGAATGCCCCATATTGAGAATTTATTTTGGTTATGAGGAAACTTCGTAAAATTTATGTATGCAACTTAATTGTCAAAGCGAAGCTGTTGCGCAAAGTGAAGCAAGCGGTTCATGTAGCATATCATTTATTTAATTCCATCCCTTCAAACCCTTTTTTTAAGTAATTCTCAAACCCGCTCTCGTACATATTTTACAGATACATAAGTTACTCTAATATTGCAATCTGTACACATTGCTAATTTGAATATTATTGTATTTAAAAATTCAAACACAAATTCACAGCAAATAAGGAAAGGTTTCGCTTGTCAAATTTATTTTTATTTACAACACTCAGCTTCATTAAACATTTTTGTTCTCTAACAATCCAGAAGCTATTCGTATTATAAGTAATTAGCACACATTTAGATAAATGTGTATATACATATCTACAATAAGATTTATTATTATATTTATGTGTGTACTTGTATTCCTCTTAAGATAGCTACTCGTTTTCAATAGAAAAGTAGAAATGCCACTATTGCCAACTCGTAAGCGTCCAGTTTAGCGTTTTTTTTTGTGGCCGCAATGTGATTAATACTATTAAGGTTTAAAAAAAATCTATTGATTGTCGTTTAAAAAAAATTCAGCGTCATTCATAATCGCGCATACAAACCAGGTCGTTCATTAGCCGGTAGGTGAATGAACTTGTTTGAACTGCATTGCTAGTATTTTTTTTTTAAATTACTACCCACTTCCGTAACTGCTAAATGCAAACATACAAACATTTACTCTGGTGATCTCCAATTTCATTCCCTATGTCTATACATTTTAGAAATTGGTATGTTGGTACAAACATACAAACGAAGGTATGTATGTAATTACATTCATGAGGCAAAAGTAATTATCTATTCACCTTGAGCTTTATTGTCACCCCAAATCGCACTATTGCTTATTGAATTATTATGCCGGTTTTGGTTTTGTTTTGTGCTATCATTCTCTTTGTTTCTGTCTAGTATTAGTGTGGTTTATGAGGCGCTTTACAACTGCTGGGGTATGTTTGGGTTTGCAGAATGTATACAGAAATTACAAGAAAATCGTTCCAACAAAGAAAATAATCCATTAAATCAGTACTCTTTGCTGAGGGGTACATCGGCGTTTTCTCAATCAGAAGTTGCAGGGTTCACATTCCTATTCTGTATACTTGGAAACTCTAACATATTGCTTATTTACCGAGATTGACTATTTTTCAAAGTTTGAGTCATTGCGAATTCATATAAGGTGGTGTTGAGAAAGCAGCTGAGTAAATTCGCTTGCTGGACTGAATGCCAAAACTATGTGTTTGTTGTAATTTTTACCGATTCTCACTGGCGTTGTGCGTATAATTTGTTTGTGTACAATTTTGTTGTTGTACGCTCAACACCACCTGGTATGAATTCGCCGTGGTATGCGTATTCTGTGTCATAAATGACAAACTTGTTTACTTGATAAATGTATCAAATATACATATGTACTTTGTAGTTTGTAAAAATGGAAATTATTTTACTTGTATTGTTTTGATTTCCTGTGAATGGAATTTTAAACAAGCTTATAACCATAAGTTTCACTCCACGTTTTTATACAAATATATAAAAGAAATTTTACTTCCCACTTTCCCCGTTTTAGTACGGTATTGATAACATAAATCTTTACACAAAATTCCTATACCCTACTTCAAGTACTAATTCTCAAGATACATATATGCTGTATGGAAATGCCCCTTATATGGCAAGGACCATGGGATTGATTTCATATACATATCTCTTACCTAGTTCCAGTGCTCTACGACAAATAGTTCCAGAGATGCAGTATGAAAAAATGCAGTTTGTACGAGAGGTGCCACACACCCTTTTTCAATGGCCCCATTTTTCTGCAGTATTATGAGATTGACTCCAACTTTCTAATTTTTTCGTTTATCTTATTAACTTAGTTGAATTATTATTTTTTAAACAGGTGGCAACCCTCTATTGTAAACATATTTATCGTGTAGGACAACCTGAAAGATTTTTCTTTTGACACCAATATAGTAGAATTTCCGTTACCTTACCAATTAGTTTGAATCAATGGGATTTAAAAGGTGGCAACCCCTTTCAAAACTGTTTTCATAGAAGCGCTTACGTTTCAGAGCAATACTGTAATATTTCAATAAGCTTCAATATTTTATTTGACTTCTAATTTTAATTAACTTCTTAAACAGGTTGCATCCCTCTCTAGCAATATTTCTAAAATGAAGCTTTTAGTTTGGCACTCTTATAAAAAATAAATGCATTTTATAATCCGATGGAAGAATAGTACCAATTTTGCATGCATGGGGAAGTGATACACCCTAATTAACACATTCTTTAAAAAATTGTTTTTCGCAAATGTTTCATTGAAAAAAATAATTACAAAAATGGGTTCAGTAGTTCGAGAGACAAAGCGTTACAACCATTATTCGTGTAATCAATTTTATATAATAGTAAAAATAAACAATAATTTTTTTAGCTTAAGACCAATTTTAATTAGGAAAGTAGCAATAACAGTCAGAGCGGTATAAATTTCGTGCCACGATGCTTGTGGTCGAACTCGTGCCAAACGGCTCAACCGATTATTATGAAATTTTATATGTATATTTGGTAGGTATGAAATTAGGGCGTAAAGTATGTGTTATGCTTGAGAGGGGGTTGCCTTTTATTTGAAAAGACGACTTTAACAAAATTATACACTGGTTATTTATATAAAATATTAAAAATTCCGTGTTATAGCTAGCTAGTTGTCACCTGCTTCAAATTTATTTAAATTATACACGGAAAGGTAAAAAGAGGAACGTTTCAGTGCCCGACAAGTCACATCCACATTCAAATAATACTTACTTATAATTTTTTTTGTATTTTTTTTGTCTATAAGTTGGTTAAATTTTAGAGTCAAATGTCCCACCATAACTTCGAGCAAAGTTCATTATAATTAGTTTACAATTTAATTGGTGAACAACAAGAAGTACTAATTGACGTTATTATTAGCCGTTTTATCAACCGTTTTATGGGATTTCGGAGGAATCAAGCAAATGCCTGATAAAAGTGTTTATTGCAGAAATTTTGCATTTGTAGTTTGATGAGGAGACCAGCAGCGTAGCAAGTTTTATTATATGTGTATTAACCAATACTTTTAAATTTATAGGAGTATATGTATGTACATACATACATATGGGTACTTACAAGTACAAAAAAATAGCAATGTTCATATGTGGGTTGGGAACAAAAAAATAGACTCAACGTTGCCCATAATCGATCTTATTTTGTAGCTTTCAAATCAGCATGTTTTTCAATGATCAATCACAACTAGTTGAATCAATCATTTATGAAGTATTTAATATGTAATTTATAACAATGTATAGTACAATTTAATGCATTCGATTAATTTAGTTTCGCTCTTTTCCAGGTCGCTGTGCCAGATCTCATTGAAGCGTGCAAGAACGCTGACATTCTCATTTTCGTTGTGCCACATCAGTTCATTCCGAACTTCTGCAAAACGCTTTTGGGTAAAATCAAGCCAAATGCTATCGCCATTTCGCTAATTAAAGGCTTTGATAAGGCCGAAGGAGGTGGTATTGATCTTATTTCTCACATCATCACCCGCCATTTGAAGGTTGGTCCTAATTCCAATGCCCAAATTTATTGTACATACATATGCAGATGGTTTTCCATTTTATATATTTACACTACTTTTACAGATTCCATGCTCCGTGCTTATGGGCGCCAATTTGGCGAATGAAGTGGCACTGGGTAACTTCTGTGAAACCACCATTGGTTGCCGAGATATCAAGTACGCTAAAACATTACGTGATCTCTTCCAAGCTGATTACTTCCGAGTGGTTGTGGTGGATGATGCTGATGCCGTCGAAGTTTGTGGTGCACTCAAGGTTAGTACAGAGTTCAATTGTTGTAACCTAATTTGATTTACATTTGTTCAAAAGTTCAATGTTAAACTAAGTGGAGAAATGTAAACAACAATAGTTGAACACATAAGCCATTGAATAGATATGGCTTGTGGAGTTGTATCGTCATGTTTTATTCTTCTTCGCGAAACAGCTACAACACAGGGACCCCTTAACTGGTAAACTTTTTTCAAAAAAGTTAATAACTAATTGTTATTTTCCCACCGATATGTTTTCGGTCAAAAATAAAAGTTAAATATAAAGCATAGTACTAAGTTCGTGTTTCACGTGAAATGGCTGCCAAAATAAATACAAGTTGCGCATTGCCGTGAAATATGCGTGAAACATTTCCTGGACAATGTAGTAATTAGTTCACGCCGTGAAAAAGTTCACAACATCTTGGCACGTTGCTACTAAAATTTCACGACTGTGAAGTAGGTGCTAACCATAAAAATTAAAATTTGACTTGTTTTCAACCAAAGATAAAGTTTAAAAATTACCCGTATGTTTTCGAACAAAAATAAAAGTTAAAATTATATTGGTGTTATATTTGAATATAATCGTTTGCTCCCGTTTCATGTGAAATGAGCTGTCAAAATCCACATGAAATGTTTTGCCGTGAAATATGCGAGAAATCTTAGCAACATGATGCCAGCAAAATTTCATTAAAATGCATTTGGCATTTAAATATGCGAGAAAAGTGCCAGTTCGCCACTCATTTAATGAGTTGTTATTTTTTATATCTATTATTTATCATATATTACATTTGCTTTTATGTGGCGTATTTTTGGCTGTTAGCAACATTTCACGGTAATCCAAATGTATGTTGATGGCGAAATTTGAGGGCTTTTAGGATATCACTAGCCCTAAGGTAAAAAAAAAAACATTTTATAGGTAGTAAGAAAATTAATTACGAATCATTGTTCTAAAAAGGTGAATAATTTAAAGGTTCAAATGAAGAAATTAAATGCTTACTATATAGGAAATAAATTTACGGAAGATGAAAAACTGCAATTAACATTTTCAATTTTTATTTAGATATTTTTGAATAAAACATATTTTGGGTGATTCGCGAGGTGTCATAATGTTTCATAAATCATAAAGTCATAAAATTTTAGATTTCAAAAGTTATGTTTTTGAATGGAATTGAAAGAAATAATTCTTCTTAATTGGCGCTATAACCACTAAAAAAAAATTAATTTTTATGTTTTAAATTTTATGACTTATGACATATAGGGCACTTTGTGAATCAGCCAATTGTATTGTGAATAATTAACTGGTATATTTTTGACAGAAAAAATAAAAATAAAGTTTTACTGTTATTTCGAACCGAAAAAGTAAAAGTAAAGTTTCAACCGTTAACCGTTATTTAAAAAAAATCGTAAAAAAAACGGTTAATTACTGCCTTTTTCGAAAAACAGTACAGTATTGACATTCTCTATCCTTCGAAACCGCACTTTTCCTGGGCCTCGACAACGATATTGGTTGAATCCGATTTTTACAGGCTGTACCTGGCTAACAAGCAACACATTGCTATATACAAATGTTAAAAATACCAATTCTTTCAGACTGACTTAGAATTGAAATTTTAAAAAATTACTATTATTTTGGATCCCTGTTACAACGTATTCACCAAAGTCGTGAATCATTGCGATTTCGCGATTTCGCGACTTCATACTACAAATAATACAACATTGGAATTGACCAATCAACTGTTTTCTTTTTCGAATTTCGCAGAACATTGTTGCCACCGGCGCTGGTTTCGTCGATGGTTTAGGTTTGGGTGATAATACCAAAGCGGCAGTTATTCGCTTGGGACTGATGGAAATGGTACGATTTGTTGATGTCTTCTACCCTGGCAGCAAGCTATCAACGTTCTTCGAGAGCTGTGGCGTTGCTGATCTAATTACCACTTGCTATGGTATGCCACAATTACGAAAATATATCTTTTAAATGAGTTATATTTTTATTATTTTCCTTCATTTTTCAGGTGGTCGTAATCGCCGCGTTGCTGAGGCCTTCGTGAAAACCGGCAAAACTATTGAGGAACTAGAAAAGGAGATGTTGAATGGACAGAAATTGCAAGGTCCACCCACCGCCGAAGAAGTGAATTATATGCTGAAGAATAAGGGATTGGAAGACAAGTAAACATGCGCGGACCTACGCGGCTTTGAAATATACCACCATGCTTAATATTCTAAATTATTTTTTGTTTGCAGGTTCCCACTCTTCTCGGCCATTCACAAAATTTGTACAAATCAATTGAAAGTTCAAGATTTGATTGATTGCATACGTAATCACCCTGAACATATGTAAGTCGATTGTGTTCTTTAGTGCACTTTTTTCTCTTCCCGTACCAAGTACTCCCACTCCTTATAAATCAAAATTATTCTACCTTTTTTAAATTTGCTTTCCCTTTAATGCTTTTGTTTGAAATTTGTTTAATTTTTGGTTTTAATTTGCAAATTATGTAGCTTTGAATTGTTGTTATACACTACACGTTTTATTGTTTGCTTTTGTTACACTTGTAAATATTTACCTTAAGCTTTATTGTTGCGCTTTTTCTTAGCTAGAATAAAACATATACGAAATATTAAAACTCAAAATACTTGACGGATGGACATCAAAGTTTGTTATTTTATTTTCGGAAGTATAACTTCCAAAGTTACAGTTTACTTTTTTTTTTACTAACAATGCACACAATAACTTTGAAATTTTCACCAAAATTTGTCTGGCTTATTGAGCCGCTAACAACGCATGATAGTTGGTGGCGGCGGCGAAATATTAAATATCCTTACATTTTTAATATTTAATATTTTTATCGCGCATATTTGCTGCTTTGATATGTATTGTATATATGTACATACATAGTAACACGTCCTTCTGGCTCGGTTACACATTTTTTAAATCGATTGAATTTGAAAAAAAAACATGTGTTGCTTTTAAAATTTTATATCTGGTGTTAAAAATAGTTTTCTTTGTATTACGATTATTTTTTAAAGTTTTTTGTTGGGTAAAGTCTTGTTTTGTCAGACTTTTTATTTCAAATAAATCGATTTCAAACCAATTGAATAACGATAGGGCTTATTATAAATAAATAAATGCTGGCAAATAGTTGGCGTATTTATTTAAAAATAACTTGAGTTCAACTTAGAAAAATATATTTATGTATGTATGTACATTAGGATGCCTCACAAAAAAAAGTTGCGGAGATTTTCTCAGGAATTATACAATTTATGTTTCGAAAAGTATTATCGAATTGTAAATGTCTCAAAAATTGAGTTTTTTTAAAAAAAAAGAACTCAATTTTCAAAAAAAAAAAAAAACGGTCGGTTTGAAAATTTTTAAAATTTATTCAACGAAATCATAACACTATATATAGGGTATTGCAATAGGGACGCTACAAAAGTAGACCGATAGTGACAGCAAACGACGCCATATTTTTCCCCGCTCTTTTGACATTTCTCTTCAGTAAGGTTTGCCATTTCATCATGGAAAGATATATGGGAATATATGGGAATCGCTGCCGCTCAACGATAACCGAATATTTTTAGCCCGAATTGGATGATATAGACTTAGACAATATGTGGTTCCAACAAGACGGCGCCACAAGCCACACAGCGAATGTCAAAATCGATTTATTGAAAACCAAGTTTGGTGAACGTGTTATCTCACGAAATGGCCTAGTCAATTGGCCGCCTCGGTCATGCGATTTGACGCCGTTAGACTATTTCCTGTGGGGCTACGTCAAGTCTATGGTCTATGCCAAAAAGCCAGCGACGATTGATGAACTTCGTACGTACATATATCGAACGTGAAATTGCAGCAGTATCGGCCGATTTATGCTTGAAAACCGTCCAAAATTGGATTCAGCGTCTGGACTTCTGCAAGCGTGCTCGTGGTGCCCATGCAAAAGATATCGAGTTCCATACATAATGGCATCGAATGTACTATCACAGGAATAACAAATTTAATTCATATCCCAAACCGTTTTTGTTTTATTTAAAAAAAACACTTGTAGCGTTCCTATTTTGAAAAACCCTGTAGCAAAATCAATTTTTTTTCTGGGTATTTGACCACTCCAATTTTTTTTCTAAGAGATTGTGTCATAAGTAAATATGTAAGTAATTTTTCCATTTTTCGAAGTTAGCCGCCGAAATTCGAAATAGGACCTTTGCTAAAAAAATATTTTTAATTACTATATATAAGATAACAAATTTCAATGTCATATAATCTCTTTTGTTTAAACTAAATAAAAAAAAACGGCCATATTTTTACATTTTAATTGTTTACATATAATGATTAAAAATATATTTTAACGCAGGTGCAATTTCGAATTTCGAAGGCCATATCTCGATATCGAACTTCGAAAAACAGATAAACTACCTTTTTACTTGTGACTCTTAAAAAAATGGGGTTGTCCAATAGCCAGACGAACGTTGTATAGTGCAATAATGAGATAAATCGAGTTATTTGGAAAGAAATAAAAACAAAATACCTTTCCGATGATATATGTATATACATATGTATAGTATATATATTATAAGTCTAACTCAGACAAGTTTTGACTGAGTTTTTTCAGTTTTTCTTAAACAAATATTTCAAAAAAGTTCAACCACAGCATCCAAAATTTGATTATTAAGATTTCATTGAATAAATTTTTAGTCAGAACTTTTATGCTTGCACAGTTTTACGAGGTGATAGGATTTTTTTTAAATCTTAAAAAAAAACTATTTTTATTTATGAAACCAGCAAAATAGATGCAGTTTCAAGTCTTAATCTTAATATTATTGTAAAATTATTAGGTTGGTGTCTTGAAATAAAATGAAAATGAATTTTATAATTTTGTTTTCTATATGTATATATGCTTCGAAAAAAATATGCAACTATTGTTTTTTCGCTAACATTGCATTAAAGCAAAAATAATTATTAAAATCGGTGCAGTACTTTGAGAGCCAAATCTTTACAAACTTACGCCATACAATGAGTTGTATATAAAATAAAGTATAGATACAATAACATTGGAACTCTGAAATTCATTATAAAATTGAATATGAGTTGTGAAAAGTGCTTTACAGTGCTTGTCTTTAATTGCTTTTTGTGAAAAGGTTTGTATTTGTCTTATAATTTTTTCGTAGCCGAGCTCTGCTTGTTTTTGACTTCATTATTAGCCTTCATTTATAATTGCCATAATTTCTCTCGCAGATATCATCCAACGAATATTTTTCCACTCTAAAATCAAATCATCCATGCATGTATCTACAATCCTTATATCTCCTCTATGAAAGTCTAACCATCTCAAGATCTACTAACATCGACTCATTAACCATTCTAAATAGTAATCAACTATCTCAGAACCTCTTCATGCATTTGTCATTATAAACAATTTTTACACATTTTCCGTTTCTCTTAGGGACGAGCCTATTAATGCACAACCGAAGTTGTAATTTCGCACAAGGTTTTTTTCAAACCACACAAATCGCGTCTAATTGGATTTTCGGGAAAAAATTGTTAAATGGAATATAAATAGATATGAGAGAATATATAACTTTATGTTCTCTTAATATGTGCATTGCCAAAAATTAAAAAAAAAAAAAGTATGACCTTCATTAATTACGGCCTTCACTTCTAATCTAACCTTGTCGCACATCAACACACAGCCATCTTCAACAGTTTCACGATCGCGTATGCCGAAGTCATTTCCCCCCCTGTTTAATTGTTCCGAAGCAGAAAAATGTACTAGCTATATATCATCTTGCACTGCCATTATGGCGAGAGATTTATTTATGCATTTGTATACACTAAATTTATTGCACTTAGTGTATGTCAAACATATTTGTAAATATCTATAAATGACTATTGTGAATGTTTAATAATGTATTTGTTATATTCAAAAAAAAAAAAAAAAAATAATAATAATTTTATAACAGATTTGTTGATACTTTAATAATATAAATGGTTTTATAAAAAAAATATATAAGTCATGTATTTCATATTAGTTCCCTAAGAATTAAGTTCAGGCGATTTTTTTAGGTCAGTGAAACTAGTTTTTATTAACAGAATTTTGATAAATTTTTAATAGTTTCGAAAGTAGGCTAAAAAAGAAAACTCATTTTGCTATTTCGACGATTTAAAAAAAAGACATAATAATAGCTTTTAAACTCTAAAAATGTTCGTGTTGAAATGATTCAGTACTTATGGATATGCACTTTTCTCAATCCCTTGTTTTTTTGAGCAATTTCGGTGCGAAACTTGTTTTTAATACTTTTATTGAAGCTATGAAAATAATGAATATGGAGCATAAAAATTAATGATTTATGATTTTAATAAGATTTTGAGTAATGGATCTAAAATGATGATTTTTTGCCCTGTGAGCATGGTGCTATAAAATCTGGCGACTTTTTAACAAAATTAGCAAACTACCGAACGCATCAAACGATTTCTTCTGACTTTTAAATTATTCGCTACCGATTAAATTATTCGCTACTGCAGAAAAGTCTGATTTGTGAAAAATTCACCACCTTTGGACTTTTTGCATTATTGTACATTTTTGTCTAACACAAATTAAACATATACGAGGGTATCCTTGAAAGTTTCCTGAAAAAAAAACATAGGAAAAATACACTTTACCATTCGAGGAAACCAATTGTCGAAACATTTATTCCCCTCTGAAGTGGGTTGGGCACCTCAGAAGCATGGTTCCTGGATTTCTAAACCGCCACTTTAGATGCTGAAAAACTCTCACTACGCATTTTGTTCGTAACAAACGGAAATTGGAAGAAGTCGTTAGGTAATAAATCAGGTGAATATGGGAAATGAGTCATTATTTCGAGCTTTCTTCAAATAATCAATTGTCCATGCGCTGTGTGAGAGTGGCCATTGTCGTAGTTATTCTTTCTAATTTCATCGATGACTTCGAACTAGCAAATCATTGGCTGTTATTCGATGGAGAAAGCGTTCATTTTTTTTTAGAAAAGCTCGGTGAACGAACCATTTTTGTTGGGTTTGAGTCACTTTGAAATACCTAAAAAGTGGATTGTTGTCTTGTTTCGAGGTGATATGCATTACTAGAAAACTGCTGAACATCGATTTTTAGGGCCGAATCGAATCGAAACCGAACTGAATATTTCTAAGGTCTAAAATAATGAATAATTAATGAATTTTTAACATTTCCATATTTCTATTATTGCTATTAAAAAAGAAGGCACATAAGTTTAAATCACATCCATTTCAAAAACATACTTTTTCTGTAAAAACAACAAAAAATAACTCATATTTTTGTTGCTCGATATTTTATAATTTATATTGCAATCAGTGTTGCCAGATTCACAGTGTTAAATGTAAGTTACCGCTTTCTAGATAAGCTTACATTTTTCTTAAATTACTTCATAGTACAAAATACAGTTTTTACGCAATTTCTGGTTTGAACAAATAGATTAAAATATATATTTTTTTTCATTATATTTTTTTTTCAACTAATAAATAATTTAAACTTTTTATTTTGTTTTATTTAAAATAAATTCGGTGTTTTTTTTAAATCTTTTCGTTTTGGATGTTACAGTTTTTTGGTTTAAAATATATTCGTAGTAGGTACAAACTACAGGGTTTCCAAAATTTCTGATTTGAAGAATAAAATAAAATGTCTTTTAATTTTTTCAACTAATAAATAATTTAAACTTTTTATGTTATTTTATTTAAAATTAATTTGGTTTTTCAAAAATCTCCTCGTTTTGGATGTTACAGTTTTTTAGTCGAAAATATATTTTTGTTAAAAAATTTACAGTTTTTTTTAAATCTGACAACTTGCAACCGACTCCACCTATCGGTATAAAGCCGGTGGCCCACTCTGTAGTGCGAACGTAATGAAAAATTGTCGCATTCGCGTCAGTCGTTTTTCAAAAGGGACACATATTAAAAATAAAACTGAATACAATTTTTAAATTAATAAGAATTGACAAATGTTCGTCCAAAATTTGGACTTTTTGTCGAAGTTGAATCCAAACCGAATCCAACTCTAGTCAACGAACATGGACGAAGACGAAGTTATACATATGTATGTATATGAATATCATAAGCAACAAAATTCAATATACTAATTTTTAATAATTATCTATAAAATTATAAAATTAAACTCGTTGTGTAACATAAAATATAAAATAAATGTTTCAAACTTTATGCGAAATTGACAAATTTTCATCGAATTAAAAAAATTTTCAAACTTTAAAAAAACTTTTTGATTTTGCAGTTTTGTAGCCCATTTATTGTTACTGTAAAAAAAGTGAAAGTTTCAATTGGCTAAAAATTCTGGTCGATTTTCGATTTTTTTTTTTTGTTTGCTCCCATACAAACGTAAATTTTGTGCATGCATTAATTATATGGAGGAAAAGGTCCAGCACCGTCAGTAAAAAAAAAAAATATAAAAAATCAACGGGAATTTTCAGCTTATTGGAACTGACACTTTATACAATAATAAAATTTAATGACTTATAAAACTGCATACCAGAATTGTTTCTACAAATTCTGAATAAAAGCCCAGACACACTACAACGAAAATTACTTATTTTCGTCTAAATTACTTCGCATAAATCAAGTGTGTCCACACTTGTCATTTCCAATTTATCTTGACAGCTCTGTAGCCACAGGTTTGCTTAATTATTTGATCTTAATGGAAAATTGTGCATATTTTTAATAAATTTAAATTTTATTGTGATAACATCTCTTTTTAAATTTACGATCATGAAAGAAAGCTTCTAGAGGCGGTAGAAATCAAGGAACAGTTGAGTGAAATGCTAATATTTCAAATGCGTCGTCCAGTTCGGTTATGGAAGAACATATTTTTCGATTATTATCGATAAAACTTACACCCGAAACTGATTTGTTCTTGATTTAGTTCGTGATTAATGATAAAATATCTCATTTCCACTTAATTTATTAACAGATTTTACAACGCGAAATTACTTAGTAGTCTCATTGTAATTTGGTCGTAAATTAACAATGATCCATAAATTACGTTAGTGTGTCCGAGCTTTAAAAATTTTTCTATTTAGATAAAACTCTGCAGAAGATTTACGAATTTTTTTTTTAAGAGTTAATGTTATGGGCATTGTTTTGTTCGAGCCACTCAATTACCGCAATTTTACTATCCTGTTACTCACTAGTAACCCCGTTGCAGATACTCTGCTGATATTTAACCTAAATTAGAATATTTCATTCAAATTTTGTTTACTTTACGTATCAGTGTTGCCATTAATCAATTAATCGATTTGTTCAGGGGTGAGCAACCTGCGTCCCGCTAAGCGTTTATTTAATTATAGATATTATCCCGCTAATATGTGTATTAAGTTGTACCAAATTAATGCAACTTCCTTCTAACATGCAATATGATTGTGACGTGTCCATGCTAGCACGTTGCTAAAAAAGGTTGTTAACCCCTGGATTAGTTGATTTGACTAACTTTCTTTTGACGATGAATATTTAAAAAGTTTAAGATGAACTGATTTTTAATGACAAAAAATCACTGGTTTTAGAATAAATTTTGCAACCTGAGTTAAATTGAGTTAGCAGCCGTAAACTCTGTAAAGTAAATTGATATAACAGCCGTATATGATTAATACTGTAGACCGAACCAGAAAAAAAACCACCGTATGCATCTGCCCTTACATTCTGATCGGAAAATGTATAACTATGCTTTCGGTGAGTAAATGCCGAAGATATAACCATTATCTGCGATCTTTTTAATCTTTTCATTAGTAGTTTATGTTATGTTTTGGTCCCAAGTCCCAAGTATTTAAAATATAACGAAAAATTACACAACTCCGAAACCGGTTTGTCTCCAAACAAAACTTGGCAATGGATGACGGAAAGTCGTTTCAATATACATACATTAACTTTTCACTCTGTCGGAAAAACAGAAGATCAAAAAGAAAAAAATATTTAAATGATGTCGTATGGGGTTCTCACACTTTCATGAAAAATATCTCCATTTCAATAAGCTGCCACAAATAACCGTTATTTGCACATGCACATTCTACTTATTTGCCTTGAATTTTATATGTAGGTATTAAAATGAAGAACGAGTAACATTAATTTTCAACTGGACCAAATCACAATATAAAAAGATATTTTTTGAAAGCTTTTATTTGTTAGTTTTTAATCATTAATTAGATTAACTTTTTGCCAACACTGGTATTTTATGTACATATGTTATGTATGTATGGGCGAGTGTGTATAGATGAAAGAGTTGCAGATGCACTTTTCCGGATAACCCAGTAAACGGCTTTCGATTAGATGTTCTATGCTTTAACTCTTCGAAACAACAACACAAAAAAAAAAAACAGGGTGAGGAATTTGATTTGCTGTAGGCATGCAATAAGGTTTTCTACCCCCAAATGCTGCTGACGTCAATAAACGTATGTATTTTTTTAAATGTACATTTCAAATGATTTCAGATTGGCATATTCCCCCAATTGGCATGCTTAGAACCCGATTTGTTAAAATACCTAACTTGAAAAGTCGTAATGCTCAATTATTTTTCTTCTTATATCTTCTATTTCACAGGCAACAGCTCTAAATAAATATTTTAATACGTAGGTATGTATGTATGTTAATTGTAAAGTAAATGCATGCATAAAGTAAAACAAGCATACATACATAGCTAAAATATAATATAAATACTTACATCACGAGAAACGGAAAATGAAGTTATGTGTGTAAAAAAATATTCTTTTACTAAAAGCAAGAATTTCTCAAATAGTATAATAAAATGGCACCGCACTTTTATCCAAGTCACAAAAATTAAAAAAAAAACAAACACTCCAATTTAGTGACCCACCAGTATGTACATAAATAGTGTATAGTATATTTTAAAAGTTTCTTTTAAATATTTTAAATATTATATATACATAGTAAGTATATACATAAAAGCCATGAGACCAAACCTGAAGCTTTGTGTAGAGTACTCGATACTTTGCAGCTGCAGCGAATTGAACTGTGATTAATTTTTTTAACACAAAAATGCGAGAAAGCCAGTAACGTGCCAACGTGCAACAAAAAGAGTAAAATAAATAAAATTAAATACCACGACAGTGAGGTTGTAATCCGAAGGTTAAATAGCTAAGTAGATATTTTTGTTTTTAAGTTCAAACAGCTAAATCGCACAACCGCAGCATACTCGTATACTACATACATACAAAACTATCGACATACCTACGCATATCTATATGGACCTGGGTACATACTTACAACGTTAGGCAACCTTCTTGCACTTCTCTGCATGCATTCTGCTAAAAAGAAACTAAAAAAAAAACATTTATGTATATTTTCTTAAATTGATTGCACCAGACGGAAATCAACAGAATATCGTTGACGACACATGTGGATACTTTTAGAATGAATACCAAATAAGTACCTAAACTACATTTTAGTAAGTAGCAAGGCCACTGGTGTAGATGTTGTTTCTCATACAAATATATTATAGAAACATGAAATATTTAAAACTCATTTGTAAATAAATTAAATTACGTACGAAAGTGAAGCGAGCTAATCAATTGTTAATTAGCGTACATAAACTGGTAGCGCATATTAGGAGTACCATATCAAAATAAAAGTAAAAATAAAAAATAATAAAAACCACTTGAAAAAATAAATAAAATAAAAAATTAAAACACACTAACACACACTCTAAAATCGCTGCGTTTTATTACAAAGGAATTCACGGCCAACATTTATATTTTATCTGAAAATAATTGTAGAGGCTTGTCTCGAAATGCTGAATTTACGACTCTTCTAACAGAGCGTTTTCATACTATATCCTACAAGTCTGACCATAAAATAACTAAACAGTTACTTTTGCTATGGGGTGTGCCATGGTGGGTTAAAGGGGGAATTTTCAATATTTTTAAGAGCTTTTATTTCAAAAACTATTATACCGACTTCAAAATGTATTGATATGGTTGGAAAGGTAATTGAGAGATCTTTCGCCAGATGTATATGTTTGTATATAAATGTATATATTCCGAAAAAATTGAAATAATGACCATTTTTCTATTGTATAAAAACTATTTTTTCTTTAAAAAATACGTAATTAACTATACATAAAAATACATTTGTCAAATAAACCTTAAAAATTCCTTTAATTTAAAATATATTTTTGAAGTCTCGAAGAATTTGTTGTAAAAAATTAAATATCAAATGAAACGTATTTTTACACACTTTTCGACATTTCAATATTTATTTCGATATTTTATTGTTATGAAGAAACGGGCAATATTTAAATTTTTTTTTATGATTTTCTTAAAATATACGATATCCACTCTTTGAATTATGACCGATGAGCAAATTATACAAATTTTACTTTGTCTAATCATAGAACAAAAATTAATGATGGGAGAATAATAAATGAGGTATCAATTTATTTATTGAGCTATTTGGCACAATGTTTTATAAGGAAACGTTAATCAGTTGTCCTTAATTGGACGTAATTTTTCCAAATATCTTGTATATTTTCCTTCAAAACTGCTACCGCGGGGATTCTGCACCTATGTACTTTGGATTTTAGGTATGCCCAGCAGTTCTCTATAGGATTAAGATCCGGAGAATTTAGCGCATACATCCTGGCTCGCGATGTATGGCAAGGAGCCATACCATCTTGCATAAAGATATATTCTTTACTGGTATACTGCATGATATGAATACATGGCAATAAAACATTTTCCAACACGTTTATATACTGGAGAAGGCACATTGTTCCTTCAAAAAAATATATAGGGCCGGTCATTCAGATGTAATACAGCCAATCCCACTCATTAATGATGGTGGATGTTTAATGCAAGGAATAACGCAATCATCTGAATATCATTCACCCTCCCTCCAACGAACGAATTTCTTTGCTTTAGTCACCGCTTCAAAATGGCATTCATCGCTAAATATAACCCTAACAAATTTAATTTGGTAGAAAGAGTTTTCTTTGTTCTTTGTGGAAATGTGCCCACGGATTTTTTTTACAGATTTTTAAAGTATAGTTTGGTTTTTTTTGCTTGTCGTCTGTATATCAATCCATTTTCGTATAAACGACGGCACAGCATGGCTCAATGGCAATGACAGCAAGACACCAGAATCATTTAAATCTTCTAAAACGACTCTGGATGGTGCATTTTTCGACTCTGTATAGCTTTCAGCAGGATACTACGGTCGGTTCTGGGTGTTGTCTTGCGAACTCCGCTACAGTTTCTCCTATTAGTTTGGCAAACTAAAGGCAACGACAAGTCATCTCTACTCTTTATTGCAGCGTTTATCACGGAAGCATTCGAGAAATCATATTTTTCAGCTATTTAAAAATAACTGTATATTCCCTCCTTCATCAAAGCTACAATTTGGATTTTTCTTCTCGATTTTTTTACCCATTTTTTGTACCGCCTTATTAATAAATATAACATATAATAATGTAAAACAAAAAAATTTTTTGATTAAATCTTTTACTCGCCTGTTATTTTTGTTTATTTAACACTAAATTTCGCAAACTGATTTTTTCTTTTTTGTAATTTTTTTCTATTGCAATTTGTCTTCAAACGAAATGATATGCTCACACAGAAAACTCAAAAATGTCTTTACTCCCTTGGTTGCGCCCTTTTCAACAACACTGACGGAGTTGCCATACATTATATATATCAGACATAGAAGAAAAATTATCGCGTAATATATTTTTTTAAGTTTTTGCTCCAAAAAAGTCCATTATAATAAATAAATATTACTAGGATCTGTAAAATTTGGAAAAATCATCATCGGTTATAATTCAACGAGTAAGCACTGTGTATATAATTTATATATAAATATACATATCACATTTGCCCTTTTACCCCTCCTTAACTCCCTCTATTAATTTGCGCCAAAAGTATTCCGAAAATGTTTGCTGTTTTGTTATGTAAACAGATTAAGATCGTGAACGGCAATATGAGTGCCCGTGCTTCCCAACTTTTTTATTTGACCAAGGACCACTTTGATTTCATTCTTATTAGCAGAGACTACATGCTCAAAAAATAAACTACATATATCGACCTAATATAAACTTGAATCGAAACATTTTATTAAACAATTAATCGAAAATTCAAAAAAAAAAAAATTAAGCAATAGTAGTATAATTGAGAACAAATAACACTACGCAACAGTGCAAATTTATTTGGAATGTCACATGGAACAAATTGTCGTTCTAATTGGGTAATAAACAAGTGGATACTTAAAATCTCAAATACACCCTCAAAACCTGAAATTAGGCAAACCAATTATTGAAGATCGATTCACAAATTTTAAGGTTAGGAGCAAAAATATTATCAGTCCCCCGAAAAACGGCGTATTATATTGATATCCGAATATCCGGAAATCCGGAAGCTAAGATATACCCGGATACCTGAATATCCGGATTTTTCGATTGGAACGGCCAGCCCTAGTTTCTATAGTCTTTTGGTTTATTTGCGCCTTTACAACTATATATTATTTATAACAATCAAAGATTAAATAGAGAAATTGGAAAAAAAACATTTTAAGGGGAGTCGCAAAGAACAGAAATAGAAACAGCGGTTTTTCGGGTTGGTGCGCATCAAAGAACACAAACAGATGTGGAAACGGTAGTCATATTGTTTTGTGTTTTCATTCGATGCGCAGGTTATTCTTCACAAAATTATTAGTAAACTGTTCAACAAAACGTATAACAACATATAAGCTGTAGTAAAATATTTGACATTTTTCCTGTCACCAGCAACAGAAAGAAGTCCAAGGTATGTCTTTCTCTTTCTGTTGCTGATGCATTGAATTCTGTTTCTGTTGCAAGCAGCCCCCGAATCATAAAATCCTGTTGCCTTTTCTGTCGCTGTTATATATGTATTGAATTCTGTTTCAATTTCTGTTCTTTGCGGCACCGCGGCTTTAGCTGTTTTTACAGGGTGGCAAAATAAAAATTTCCAGCACTTTAGCATTTTTGAATACGCGCATTATTAGTCTACTGACTTAAAGTCATAAAAATAGAAAAGAGATAATTTCCATAACTCCTCAGACGCTATCTTGTTTTAATCTATTGTAGTTAACCTTCCCATCATTCTAACTGCCTCCATATGTATGTCTTCTCCCATCTAGAATTAGTCTGGTACCCGGAGAGTGTGCCGGTCTCTAACATTCAGGTGGTATACGATCCATAAGGGCTTTTGAGAAGTATATCTGACACTTTGGTCTCGTTGTAGAAGTCTACACCAGACCACACATTTATTGATATACTCCTCCACACCTTTGTTAGCTAAGGCCAGGTCAAGCAGTTCTTGTCTTTTGGTGGTCCCAAATGCAAGTTTGTTCCAAAGGACTGAATAAAATCAAATAGCTTGCTCTTGCGAGGGTTGTACTTCGTTCAGGCTCCTAGAGTGTTCTGTAAATTTGCGCCACAACTCCTTATAAGACCCAGCCCATTTGATTCAGCTTACTGCAGTACCAAATTCGACTGTTTGCGGAACTATATCCCATTTCCGGGGTCTTTCAGCCCCTCTAAATTGATGAACGTTACAAGGAATCTCTCTAGGATTACCCTTAAATTTCGAAATATTTTTTAACAATGGAGATTTCCAAGCTGAAATATTTGCAGTTTGTAAAATAATTCGCAGCCAAGAGCCAAAGAATTCAAAACAGATTATTTTCAGAATCAGCGATCCATAATTATCATAGGCCGGTTATCGATTGCATATTTTTGGGTTGGTGACCTGTATTATGGTTTGAGAGATTCGAAAATACAGACATGTACATATCTATCTACATAAATAATTTATTTAAAATCAGCTTGTATTATACAAACTAAATATTTACTAAACTAATATTAGCATCTACCAATCAAAATACGTTTTAAAAATTAATAGTAAACAATATTCACTGGGATCGGTGGTAAACATTGCGGTCACCGATCGTCTGCACCGGTCTAAAATTGTTCCACAATTTTCCAAAGTGCTCGTCAAGCACAAGCCAAAATATTTTCAAATGCAAGGCTGAAATCGGTAAGGGCTCGGGGTAAACTATCCATGTGACGGCTTCGGAGCATGGCGGAGTTGTAAGTGAGCCTTGATAGGTGTAAAAGTTGTCCCGATTAATATTTTCCAGAAGCGAGCCAAGACTTTTCAATGGTCCGGCATAAGCGGTTGTGTTATAAAGAAGAACAAAAGGAATTGCATTAAAGACTGTGTTTAGACCAGAAGGTAAAATATCTAGGATCTGTAAATAAAAACAAGAATAAATTATAATTCAATAATTCTAAGCATAAGTTCAAATATCGTCCAACACACTTGCGCATGTTTGATGTCGATTTACCTTTTCTACTTTCAAAAATACGCCTATCACTGACAGACCATCTGGATATCCTTGCGCTTCTGATACGTTGGCATATTTCGTATTTTTATGTACTATATGCATTTCCATATCATAACGTTTCCGATTGATTTGATGCTCGGAACCCTTGCTAAACGGTGAACCCCAATGAAAGTGTACTTCTACAGCTTCGTAGGTACCTTGAAGTGGGCCATTAGCAATGAAAGGGGTAATGCCTTCGACTGTCTTTGGTACGCTGAATTTAACTGTATTGAGAATGTTGAATATCAATAAATTAATCGAATATATTCAAAAGACCGAAAATAATCGTTACTTTGCATTTTTTCGCATAAAAAATTCAAAATTTTTTTTTGCAAAACTAGACTCGAATATAACGATCTAACCCTTATACCATATGCTATGCAAATTTCACCTCATTTTAATTTCTAAGGAAGATTTTTTGTTTTAAATCATTGCATTGTCGTTATTTTTTCGGATCATATGTTATCGATATTTTGTGATTTGCGTTTGTTATAATCGACAAATTTTAAATTCACAAATAACGATTGTTTTTGATCGAAAAACGGAAAATCAAAATAACGATCAAATATTATCGGAAAAATTTATATCTAAAAATAGCGATTATTTTTGAAATATCGATCAAATTTAATCGAAAGAGTAAACATTAAAAATTAACCACCAAACTTGATCGACAAAATAAAAATCACAAAATATCGATAAGAAATCTTCGAAAAAGTAAAAACCACAAAATAGAGTTTTAATCGTGATTTTGTTTTATAAAAATTATATTTATATAACATATCACACATTTGTATGAATAACGTCACATTAAAAAATCAATATAGAGTCAAGTATGCGGAAATTACATCTTCTTCTACATTGCGTAAAAATTTCATGGTCCCATTGCCAGTAGCTAACAAGGACAAAATGTTAAACATTCTTAATTTTTCCTATGGGAGAGAGTAGATTTATGTAAATATAAATTATTTGAATTTTGCTTCCCACAAACTACAATTAAAAATCCATAAAAACCACGCATACGAGTTTTAATTATGAGTTCCTCAGTTGTTAGCATCGAACGTGAATCGCCTACTTGTCGTCGAATCATATACCTAATTAAAAAGTTTCAATGCTGGTTATTTATACTCACTCGTGTGTCCGTTGTTCTGCAAGAGAATAAGTTTTGAAAAATGTTTATCGTACGAACCGAACGTTATGGGTGGAGTCACGATTTGTACTGCCTGTAAAAAGAATTTACAATTTACCGTAAATAATCTTCATTGTATTGAAAACTATCAAGAGATATTTTTTTCGCAATCGCTTGATATCTATCAAATTTAATATATGAGAGTTTAATAGGGTTGCCGCGTATTTCAAATATGTGTTGGTAAGGCCAAAATTGGTCGGGGAGTGCCTGATCTCGCTTTCAATCGCTTATGATTCTGAATATTACCATATTAGGAGGATTTAGGTGCCGGCTACAGCGACGGGTATCCTTGAGGTCATGGCTCAGGGAGAGAGGCTAAGATTCTTTTAGCCTCCTGCGGATTTCGTTGGGCTCTTTGTCGTCTTAAAGTCCGCTAAACAAATACCACGATATGCAGAAATGCAATAACTGTGGACTTTAGGCGGTTAGTCGAGTTTCGTGCGCTAATAAAGCAACAACCTCTCGTTCCTCGGCGGAGTGTTGACAGGAAATTGTCTTACAAGAATTCATGCGGTTAGGCTTAATATTGGTACTGACCCATTCCGGCAGCTTTCTGGAAGATGACAAGGTGAACTCATTCTCAGCCAGGCTGAGGTTCAAGAACTTTGGTTTTCGCTACATTAACGCCTCCGAGGAAGTCTCAGGGATGGAAATAAACTGCTTGCGTAATTTTGTTATGAGCATGTAGTGTTTTTCCAAGAAACTTTTCGCTTGGATCTACTGGACTATAGTATACGACTAAGTGAGTATCTTTGAAGATACCGCGTTAACATTTACAAACCTAGCATACTCAACAAGAATACTCGTATTATTGGTTTCATTGACGGCATACCGGGCGTACATTAGATCATATTTTTAGCTCGTACTGTACAATAAGTAGAAAGGTTTAAGGCATTTATAATTGAGAACGGCTTGCTTTGATTTATATACTTATTCCAAGCTTAATTCTTTCATAAAATAACTGTAACAGTATGTACATGGGCTCAGGGGACTTACAAATAAAATTGAAGTTGCTCAAAAGAAAATAATAATATAGTATTTAAAACTGAAAAAGTATTAAAAACCTTGAATTAAGAGTTGAAAAAACCAATACTCACATTGCCTGGGTTTATAATAATTGGTGATTGACTTCGGCCGCCACATTGCGGATAATCCACATGCCATTCTCTGGAGTTAGCATATGAAAATTCTGAAAACAAGTAAAATCTCTTAGTATGAATGAACTTTTTTCTTACTTTTGATACAAAAACAACGGGTTAGGTGAATAAAATTGGTATGTAACTCAACGATTTTCCGATTAAATGCCTTTTTATTCATTTGAGAAGTTAGTAGAGGTACAAATACATGCAACAAATATAAAGTTGCTATTAAATATTTGGGAAAGCAAAAGTATTAAGCAATAATTTCCGTCTGCTGTAATTCGTAATGTTTGCAAACGTTTTGCGCTCGCAATAAATAATTCATTCAATGTGATAATTATAAATGTGTAAGTTTTTGTGTGAAAATGTTTGGTACATAAAAGGAGTTGCCACCTGTTCAAAAAAGTTATAGTCAATTAAATAAATAAGTTAAATCACATATTGCCATATGACGATTGGACAGATTTGGCACATACATACATATATAGTATGTTATATAGCTTTCATATAAGTAATTTTTGACAGGGAGCTGTCACTTGTTTAAATGTTTAAATTCAATTAATGCGGGGGTGAAATCAAATATCGCAATATAGATATCAAATGAAAAAACTTTAATAAAGATCCACTTTCAAAATTTTGTGAAAATGTAAATTGGCAAATTGAATTGAAAGTTAATTTGAAATATGAGTGTCAAACTAAAAGAAGAAAGCTTAATTTTAAAAATATTGTTCTAGAGGGTTGCCACCCGTTTAAAATATAATTAAAACTAAAGTAAATTAAATGAAATATTAAATTATGTGTCACAAGAAAAAAACTACTAAAAAGGGTTGCCATCTGCTTTAAAAAGTAAATTAAATTAAATTAAAATAGTTAAAGGGGTTTGAACGAAGTCGGCTTAAGAACATTTAATAATGAAGATGAGTTTAAAGAGTGTTGCCAATTGTTTAAAATTTGTAATTTAATTAAATATAAAAGCTTTTTATATTCTATATTGAATCTTTAAAGAGTAAACTTTTACTTGCTTTAATAAGTGAAAAATTCAAAAGATTCTAAAATTAAACGCAAAGTGTCGATTATGAAAAGTTCACTTTGTATTATCTTAAACAGATCAAAAAGTGAGGCAAGTCGAAAATAAAAGGAATACAATTTATTTTATGCTGCAAAAAGACGCTAGCCAAAACTTGGTTGAGGTTGAGATTTCTTCATTTTAAACTTATGTTAACTTACTACGAAGAACCATTAACCACAATTGCTTTATACTTTTGGTTTCAGCATACATCGTGAATCTATCGTGCCAGATTAAACTGAATCTGATAATTGCGATAACCTATGGATATCGTCAGGCAATAAAAAAAAACACAGTTGCGCGCTACTATTGGGGATTATGGGTTGACTAGTAAGAGGTGTTTAAATTTTAAGGGCCGATGTTGAATGTGAACCACACCTAAACGTCAAGTTTTTTCTGCATTTCATTTGACATTTCTCAATTTCGGACTAATTCAATTTGAACATGGAAAGATACACAATCGGGCAACGTGATAAAGTTATTCAGGCTTATTATGAAAATGGGCGTTCAAATCAAAATGCACATTTCACCTCACAAAGGCACATTTTCACCTCAGTGGATTCGTCAATAAGCAGAATTGCCGCATTTGGGCGAATGATAATCCAAGAGTGATTGTCGAAAAACCAATGCACCCACAAAGAGTGACTGTTTGGTGCGGTTTATGGGCTGGCGGCATCATCGGGCCGTATTTTTTCCAAAATGAGGCCACCGGCCGTATGAAAATGCAAAAAAACATAAAGTAGGATAACAAAATGCACGTAAGGCAACAACACTAACTCGGAAAAATAACCGAGTTGAGCCAACCTGAAATGTAGTGTTGGGAAGTAAAAAAACTGCGCTATTGTGAATTAGACCTAAGAAAGTACATGGGAAATTTAGATTTAAGACCTAATTCGTTTTTATTTGCATAACATTTTTAAAGGCAGTTACTGTGAATGGTGTTCGCTATCGTGTGATGATAACGAACTTTTTATGGCCCGAATTGGCACATATGGATGTGGACGATATGTGGTTCCAACAGGATGGTGCCACTTGCCACACAGGCAACGAAACAATGGCTCTTTTGCGTGACAAATTCAATGGCCGTGTTATCTCACGTGGTGGCGATGTCAATTGGCCACCAAGATCATGTGATTTGACACCGTTGGACTACTTTCTTTGGGGTTATTTGAAAGATAAGGTGTACGTCGATAAGCCAGCAACAATTCAAGATAATTCGGCACATTAATGGCATAGAACCTCAGTTATGCCTAAGCGTCATCGAAAATTTGGACCTTCGGATGGAGGTGTGCCACCGAGGTCGCGGCGGACATTCGGCCGATATTTTGTTCCATACATAATTGAATCACACCATATTATCATAATAAAAAGAAATTACAATAATTTCCAAAATAATTTGTGTTTTATTCAAAATCAACATCGGCCCTTAAAATTTAACCACCCTTTACTATCTCGAATTTGACTAGTTTTCTACTAGTACGGAGACAATCCTTTTACACTACTCTAGATAAAACGTCATTCAGACCTAATAAATGTGTATAACAAACGACGAACAGTAGCTGCGTTAGAACTTTTATCATTCACCATGTTATTTATGATTTACATACCACAAGTATCTCTCACGCACGCTACTTAAATATAAGGAGTACCGCTTGCCGACAGAAGGCGGACACCGAAGCGATAAACATAATAGTTCTTGCAACAACAAATGAGTTTTTTGTTATCTACATACTTAACCACCAAATGCAGAACGATTGATCTATCTTAGTATGCAGAGCTGCAGAGCTCCAATTAGACGTACAAATGTCACAAAGCATTACGTAAGCCAACCGATAAGTAGCACGCAAAAAATGCAGCCAAGTAGAAAATCACAAAGCGAGTTGGCATGTAAGCCGCGGCTACACAAATCCAAGCATCCATTTTGTCATCAACCACACAAACCAACTCAACTTCCAATGATCAGCCAGCCAGGTGCATGCGTAGTGTAGTTTGCTTACTCATCTATGTATGTATGTACATATATATGTCGCGTATGTATTAAGCTCTCTTTGTGTTGGTAATGTTACAATTAGTGTTATGTTTAGCTCACGCTGTTGCCACACACACACACACGCACTCACACACACATACCTTAGTATAGTTGAAGTGTTGAACTCAAAGTGACTTTAATTACTTACAGGGTGAAAGCGGGCAGCAAATCGGATAAAGGTAAGGGCGGCAAAGGTGGTGGTAAGTCGGGTAGCGCATGCGACAAAAAACCTGGCTATAAAGCGCCGACGCCTTGCTGTCAACCCAAAGGCGGCGATGATTCTCAGAAATGCAAATTCCATACATTCAACTATCGCGTAACGCCACTCAAAGTCAAAAATGTCTCCTTCCGTTTGGTGCCCAAGGGGGAGAAAAAGGAGTTTGCCATTTTGAATGGCAATTCGAATAATATGTACCTCTTCAATGGATTTCGCACACGTTGTGGCAAAGGATTACCTTTGGGCATGCGCGCTCTATCGGGGGCAAGTAAACCGGCGCGTGCACTGAATGCAGGGTTTGGCGTGCTAGCCACATTTTGCGCCTACAATGCATCAAAGTCTAAATGAGTTTAAAGCGCAGTGAAGTTTAAATTCGAAAAAATTCATTTACATAGTATATATTTCATTAAGAAGTACTACCGCATATATTTATTTAACTATTTCGCAATATGATGGATTTTAAAAGATACAAGTTAATGATGGCACAAATTATACAGTGATACAGTATTAGACAGAAACGAAACGTGATAAGTAAAACTATAAGCAATCAAAAAGCTGTAAAATACTATAAAACTTTAATAAATAAAAACGCAACAATTTTCAGATAAATAGATACTGAACGAATTTTCCTTTGAATCTAACTGATTCATTTAAGATGTCGTTACTTATTATCGACCATCAACTCAAATAACCGGTGTGAAGAAAAATTTATTCAAAAGAAAATTCTTCTAAACCATCCCTATAAAAAAATCTTTCCGATTGAATATTTTGATGAAATATGCCTTATATTATGTCGGGAGTTACTGTTAAAGCCCCATGGAAATCCATTCAGTACCTTTGGAGATTAGCGAGTTCAAACATGCAAACCAAAATTTTAAAAATATCCCAAATTTATGCCGTGCCATTCACTGCATCACCTTCGGTCATTGTTTTAAAGAAATTTTCATTGTACTTTACAGACAGAACTTTTTCACAGGTTTATTATAGTATAGATAGATTGATACAGATATAGAAACTAGAGAGTGCTTCAGACAAAAATGTTTAATAGAAAAAAGTTCAAAAATACAGTATTAGCTCAGCTGTTTAACTATTTCTTTATTTCGTGCACTTAAATTGTGGCGAAATAAAAAAAATCAAAAGTTTTCAGTTGGTTTTTGTTTTTGTTCAATTTTTTAGGGAGCATCCTTCAAAAAACTAACTGCTGTGGCAAAACGATGCACAAATTTCGATTCAGAAAGTTATTTTAGGAAAGTGTTCGCGATAATAATTTTAATACATACATTCTAAAAAAGGGCGTTAAAAATTAGGTATTTTGATTGACTCCACAGTGAAAATGGCCCAGGATTATTTTCTACAATATTGACATTACCCATGCAAAATTTTATTTTTTTTTAATCTAAGTAGTTAAAGCAATAACATATCCCACAAAAAAAAATTTTATACTAAGTAAACATTTTACGAAAATTTAAAAAAAATTCTAAAATTTTTCTTTTTTTTTTTTAGGAGTTTTTCGAGTATGCAGTTTTGAAGACCACGAAATTTTACCATAATAAAGTGACTAAAAGTTTTCATTGTTTTCTGAATTGTTTCTTTTTTGAACTTTTTTATGAACTTGTAGCATGCACCTTAATATATCTGCTAGAAATGAATTGGTTATGAAACTGCACACACGAAAAACTTCTGAAATGTCTGATATGTCTTTTTTTAAATTTTAAAGTCAATTCTTTTTAATTTTTTTAATTTATGTTATGAGCTATATTTTTATAAATAGTTAGTGAATGGATTATGAATTTCGCATCTACAAACATACATATATCACAAACGGACAACTGTATTCGGATATTGATGACCATTTCTTGTTGATTTTCTCAATTTTAAATTATCTTCGTTGCTCATTCAATATAAACGAATATCTAGAAAAAGGGAGTTCACCATCTACTACTGCTGGCGGATAATAAATGAAACTAATTTACGTATTTTGAAAATCTAAAATTAATATAATTCACTCGAATGGAATTAGGGTCGTTATCTGAATGCTTAAATGTTTCGTAAACCCCGTAACCCCCGAAAACTTACGAGCTTGTAAAACAGCTGTCAAAATTGTGTAAGTTTAAGAGAAGACAGAAATAAACCCTGCTTAATGGAGAGTTGTTTGTGTTTGTTTACATTTATATTTAGAGCCATCCATCTAAAAAATGGAAACGGTAAGAGAAGAAATTAGTTTTAAGAATTTATTATTGAATTAAAATAACATTAAGAACTCAAAATCAATAAAACGAAATCAAAGTAATAATTTTCGCTTACTTTCGGCATTTCGCTTTTTGTTATCAACATCTGCAAAGATAACACAACTCAGCTGATCAATTGAAATTGTACAAATGTTTTACGGAGTGCGTTCTTCTAAGCGTATGCGTAAACGCTTAAAAGACTTTTCATAAATTTGAACATTTTGATGAATACCTTTATATATCATAATCAAAATAATTAACAATGCAAACTAAAATATACGAGCTTCTTTAAATTTCAATAAGGACAATCATAATCCCATGCAAATTGCCTTATATTTGCTTGCTTCGATGCATTTGTAAAAATTTCATAAATGTCCTATGTATTTTGTTTTTGTGTTGTAGCATATTAAATTTGCTTAAAATAAAAAGTTACAATTATAAACAGCTGCTTAAAATACGAGGTATACTTTTTTTTCTTATGTAAAGATTAACCAAATGCTTCGCAGATTAGAAAAAAATGTAAAATTTGACATCAAATGTTGTTAGCTCAATGAAAACAGCGAAACTTTTGACATATTTCGATATGACGACTATGTAAAATTATAAAATGGCAACATGTTGGTATTTCGCGCCAGATTTTATTGCCAAATATTTGCCATAATGAAAACCAGGCAAAAGCTTCAAGGCTTAGAAATCACCTGATGCAAAATTAAAACTCTTGTAGAAAAATTTCTCTTTGGCGGTGAAGGGGTTATTGATAAAATTAGTTTTCAATTTTTACTATATTAAGTTTTCATCTTTTGCATAGGGGTTGAGTTGGTTGGCGAGAATGGTTTATTGAAATAAAAATAAAAATAAAAAAATTTATTGATGTGAAGCATTTTGAAGCAAAAGATTTGGTGGTGTGAAGTTTAAAATTCATATAAGGTGGTAGCGTTATTAAAATTACAATGTATTTCTTTTTTCTTTTGAGGGGAGAGAATGAAATAGAAACTAAGAATGAAAACCACAAACGAACGGGTGGAATGTCAAAAAGAAGAACGAAAGCGTGAATTTTCTAATTAGAATGCAAGTAAATAAAAATTTAAAATATAAACGAAAAAAAATATTCTGACATTTTCACCGCAAAAGGATAGAAAGAACACGCAGTTAGCTCACTGAGGCTACCACCTTAAATGAATTCGCTTTGGTTTGTTTGGTTTCACTGCAATTTGATTTTCACAAACCGATTACGCAAATCAGGATTGCACGGAGGTTTAACCATCAATTAAATCCTGATCTACTTGGTGGCGAGATATTCAAGTCATATTTTGTATGGCGATATCTTGTCGAATTCAGTGGATTGGCTAAATAATTAAAAACTTAAGTTTTGAACATGGTTTTAGTTGTATACGTCCAATGTGAACGATTACTGTTTTTAGAATTTTAATTTATTCTACATTTCATTATTTTTCACGCAACTTTAATTATAATATATAGTTTATGCTTTTTTCTTTAAATCTTAATTAAGATAAAGTTAAATGAGGAACTGTCAACATGAAGTTCGAACCAACTTTTTGCATAAACTAACCCGCCCGCATTAATCAAATTTTATTGTCAACTAACTAATAGAAAAAGATCTAACAGGTTTCAGCGCTATTAGCTTCTGTCTGAGCTCAGCTAATTGGTTTTTATAAAATAGTGTAAAACTTGTTAAACACTTATCTATAGTCGATGACTTATCTTAATTAAAGCCACTGGTTATGGTAAGAAAAAATGCGCAAAAATATGAAGTAAGTGCATTTGTAGACAAAAATTAAAGTTATGACGGTGGAGTCTCCCAAAATGCAACCAACTACATGCATACATACATATGCCCATACATACATACATTAAATACATTACATATATACAACAAGTAGATGAGAATGAAAACAAGTGCAGAAAAGCGCAATTGTGCAGCCACCGTGGCGTATACGTCACATCGAACATTCGAGTTGTACATACGACCAGGCTAGATAATCGAATGATTTTGGTTCTGCTGCAAATGTTTATTCTTAAAATCGAACAAATTAATGCCAAATCAGCAAATATAGAAAATTTCTTTTTAATCTCTTTACCACCTGTTCACACAGAGCTAAAAAGTTCACATATAATTAAATAGATCGACGTCTAAAAAAGCTTGATGGACAATGCGTGCGAGAGGGGGTAAAATGGAAGAAATTTTCGCTAGAAACTCTTAATATGGGTTTAAAATTTATTGAAAAGGAACATGGCTAGAAATAAGGAGGTAACTTCTTGTTTATTAATTTTTATGGAATTTTGCCCAAAAATATTCAACTGTAAGAAGCAATCTCCTTGTTATTATGCTAAAATTCATATAAAGGAAATTATTAAGAAGATCCTCTCATTTTTACTAACACCTTACTGCATTTATTAATAAGGAGAATTTCTATTTTTAAAGAGAGCCCTTTTTAATAAAAATTTTGCTTTTAACGTCGTAACATACATTTTTTTTGTAAATAATGTACTTTATATTGTTTTTAGTTTAATATTATGAATATTGTTCTTAGGATTTTTTTGATTTACTTGTTTATTGTTCTAGAAGTTTTCAATGAATTATGTTTTAAAAATAAATATATTTACCCGATAGTGGCGCTCTTTTTTCACTCAGTTAATTCCTTGTGCATTAATATTAAAAATGACAGTTGTATGTACAATAAAAGCCTTAATACTCAAACTTATCATAATTATAAGTAATGCTTGTATAATTCAAAAAACAGTGGGGCATTTAGTTTCAGAAAAAAACCTTAGGAAAAATTTTAGGTGTTAATAAATTTAAATTGATGAGATCTTCGGCTTATTAAAATTAAGAGGATGCTCTAATGAAAACTAAGATGCGCTTCTTAATTACATTGAAGAGGTTTCCATCTTAATTTTACAGGCTATCTACAAGATTTTATTAAAAAGATTTTAATTTTAATTTTATGGATCACCTTCTTAATAACATTGAAAAGTTCTCACCATAGTTTTACAAATTATCTTCTTGATTTTATTGAAAACACATACTCAGTCTGGAAAAAATCAGAGAAAAATCCGCTAAATTTTGTTCTGATTTATAGGGCATTTTAGGTGGTCCTTTCGCTTTTTGCACAATCCTCTAGCTGTTGTTCGCTTTGTTACAATTCTCTAACTGACATGGAAGGCAGGGGGGGCGAAAAGGCAGTCATTGCAAAGGTTTCGCTGAAATCATATTATTTAGAGCAAATGAATTTGTGACCCATAATTGGGAATATTAAAGGCGGAGATAGAGTTATAAGTACGTTTTCAAAAGAAGTTTAAAGCTCTACAACCCCAAAGCAATAGAGAGAGTTGGACACATTTATCTTGTTTTATATTTGACTAATTCTTTCCTTGATTTTATTTCTGTAGAACTAAGTAGTTGATTGTAATAAGTATTGTTCTAACTATATATATATTCATTTTCTTAATTCCACTTGGCAAACATGATTGTGCAAATACGCCTGACTAAATTATAGTTTATATAATAATAATAATAATAATAATAATAATAATAATAATAATAATACTAATAATAATAATAATAATAATAATAGTAATAATAATAATAATAATAATAATAATAATAATAATAATAATAATAGTAATAATAATAACAATAATAATAATAATAATAATAATAGTAATAATAATAATAATAATAATAATAATAATAAAAATTCGTTACACCAGAGCTTGATGTTTGGCCGACCTTCTCCTACAATTTGTGATGTGCGTCTTGACGTTATAACCGACAGTTTTATGCCGTCTCCGAACGGCAAATGATTTTACTGAGAAGCTTTGTCATGACAGAAATTCACTCGTTGGTTTACCATTGCCTGCCGAGCTAATTAAAGTTTGGAAGTGAAGGTATGTATACCAAGAACCTATCACGTATTTCTCAATAACATTTTAACAAAAATTGATCAAGTTAAGAAAACAAATGAACAAAGAAACTCTTGGGAGATTAGTAAGATTAATCAGATTTATTGTAAGATATCTTTAGCAAGAATTTTTACGGAAGTCAACCTGAACTATGCTATTTATCTTACCTCAATAATATCAAAGCTTTCGAAGAACATTCGTTAAACACGACACACAATCAAATAATATAAGAAGCTTATAAAGTAGATATACACAGAGAACTTTTAAGTATTCTGATATACATAGCTTTATTTTTATTTCCTGTGCTGGATTTCCATTAGGCATTCCACAATTTGAACATTAAATAATACCATTGCAATTAACTACTGGCTATTACTTATTACATTAAGTTTGTTTCGATAGGAAATTTTATTAAATGGAAATAAATTTTTGACATTTCAATGTCTAGTTTTTTCAATAGAGTATTTTTTGATCATATCGAGAAGCCGCTGAATTGTCAAAATTTGTTTACATATTACATTTCATTGTAATAGATTCCAATTTGGAGCAATCTGCTTGGTTTTATGCAAGGCAAATTAATAGAAAACTGGTGTTACTAGACCAGCTGATTCAATTATTTTATTTTTCTTAAGGCTTCGAATGTCAAAAAATTTTTTATTGGCTTGCGATGTAAATGTGAAAACAAAATATATGTATGTAAATGTTTGTTTTTGTACTACTGCTATCACGTTATATGAATTCGCCTTGTGTGCGTCCTTTTATTGAGATTTCAGCGTCCTCAGGCAACAAAAATCATGTTGTATTTTTTCTACCGCTATTATCTGTTCAATGTGCCTTGATCATGATGATTTATGTATATCGAAGTTAGCGATTAAATGTAAAAGAAATAAATATATTGATTAATACTAACGAAAATTTGGCAGACTCCGAGCGAGTTTTTTCTCTAAGGTCGTACTCTACATAAATTATAAACAAAAAATTTATCTCAGTAATATTTGCGAAAATATCAATAATAACATGTAACAGAGTTCCAGGTTTGATGGGGGATAAACTTAAAAAATTAAATTAAATAGTAAATCGTAAAGCCGATAAACTATATATTTTGTGTTCATTGCAGAAGTTGGCAGGTAGTTTAGAATGCATATTCTCACTGAATTTATGCTGTACGTATAACATAAACGAATGCCTCAAATGTTTATTTAAATTACTTTAAAACCTTGGAAATTCTCATTTGCGATAATTTACAAAGCATTGCGCGAAAAGCGTATAAATGTCGCACTTGTCAAAATATCGTTTTAAACTTTATTGTATTTGTGACATCTTATCGCCGACTAACTGAGTATAAAAGAAAAAAAATGTGCCCTTCAAGCTCTTTAGTATTACTTACGCGATAGCATATTGTCGTTTAAATTTTCAGCCATTTTTAATTGAATTTAATTACAAAACGTACATATAATATAAAATTTGAGTTCGATGGGTTAGACCTAATTTAGACCTCAAATGTGTATCGCTTAGAGAAATATGCTAGTAAAAAGGTTTTGAAGTTCTAAACAATTTTTTTAATAAAATACAAACTTTTAAATGGACTATAGCAAATTGGGATTAAAATATGATAAAATGGATTGAAACGGTTCTTGTAAAGCTCAATCTTAATGTGAATACGGGACATTCCATATCATCTCAGCCACCCCCGATCTTTTTTCTCTACAAAAAATTATTCGATAGTTGATAGTTTCGAAATACTGTATATGTATATATCGTATTCATATTAAATTTTATTGGCTTATCAATTTTGGTTTCTGAGACATTGGCTACAAAACTTGAAATCTTCAAAAACTCATAAATTTTGAACGACACATCCGATTCCAGCGAACAAAAAATGCACCATTTTTTTACTTGTCCTTTAATTCTTTACAGCCAAGTAATTTTTCCCTGATTTTCACTGAATTTTTTACATTTTCTATATTTTCATTTCTTTATTAAAACTGATCGAAATTTTTTTTCTGATAGTGTGTGTCATGTTTCAATACTAAACAAATTCATTATTATGAAAATGAAATCACTGAAAAATTTTGATTGCTGCTTGAAGGAATAAATCTCTTCCTCTTTTCAACTTTTTTCTAGCAATTAACATCTCTTATTCTGTCAGATATAGCAGCACTCATTGACCTGATGGTTAAATATAAATAGAAACAACTTAAATTTTACTGTAACGGCTTGTTTTTCATTTTAAATATTCACCAGTAGTGCGATTCACTAATTTATTTTAACGATATTCACATGGAAAACTCATCTTAACGAAAATTTCAATGCTTTTGTTATTAAGCAGCGCAGCCATTTTTTAAGGACTTTCGCTATCGCTGAAACATCTGTAGTGCGATTCACAAACTTATTTTAAAGATATTCGATTGGTTAACACAACTTAACGAAAATTTTAACGACCCTGCTATTCAGTAACCATTTTTTAGCGACTTTCGCATTCGCCCAAGCAAATGTTGTTGTTAGCTAGTCGATTATCGAAAACTAAACGACAACAAATTCGATGTTATTAAATCAACCGAGAGATAATAAATTCGTGATTTAAACTGAAATAAAAGATAAATTTTAAATTCGGTGATTTGTTTTCTTGTGATTAAAAATGGAACATTAAATAATGTCGTTTGAATATTTTGCATATGATTTATCACGAGGTGACGAAGAAGTAAGCGTTCCAACAGTGGATCGAAGTTTACTCGAGGATGTATACAATCCCTTTCATTTGAATGCAATGGAATTTCAGAAGCCAGACTTGGCTGAAGACCTAATTTCTCAGCTAGACAGGTTTCCTATGACCAACGTGGAGCATCAAACTGCTAAAGAAATGTTTGCTTCAGCATCGCCACCTTTTTGTGGGAGCCACTATTGGGACCGTCGATTGTACTCATGTACCAATTTTAGCGCTAAGGAATCATGAGGAGACTCATGTCAACCACCTTATCCACCATTCAATTAATGTGCAAATGGTAAAATCAAACTTTTATCAAGGATCCAAGTATTAAATCAGAAATATAGTTTAGTTTTAATATATGGATAAATGATCCTAATTAAATTTTTTTAAAAACCCTGGAGCACAACACGATCAATAATGGAGCGAATTTCGAAAAAGAAAACCATGGTCAATTTGCAGGTGATTCCGGATATTCCTTAGAGTCGAGTTGATGACTATTTTAACAAATCACTCAGAGGAGATTCCAAAATTGCACATTGCAGCATATAAAAACAATTATAAATATTTGTAGTTTGAAATAAACTAGTATCTTATTTCACTTTAATCAAATATAATAAAAACGTGCTCAAATTTCATTGCATTCATTTATTTTTTCCTTTCCTTTTTGCGTTTTTCACCCATTTTGACATTTAGTTTGACCAAGATGCCACTCCTTAGTATTTTGAGTAAATACAACGAGACTGCTGTTAAGTGCCGTTAAGAATAAGTTAGTAAATCGCACAATCGTTACTGCAAACGTCAAATATTGTCGACAAAAATTGCGATTGTCGGATCGTTTAAAAGTAGTGCATCGCACTACAGACCTCAGTTATAAACATCATTGAGATCGCGCTTGTGTTTGTTGCCAAACAAACGGTTGTTTTGAAAAATTCATAAGCTAAAGAAAATTAATGCAAAAGTTAACTTTTTATAGCGTTACGTGAACGCTGAAATTAGGTTAACTTAACTGGGCGTTTAACTTTTGCGCGAGTTAACTTTTTCACGATTCTACTGCATTTACTACAAACCAGAGTATATTAATTTAGATTACAAAAATGCTGGAATTCCTGACTAAAATGAAATTATTAGAATGAAGTTGAAATTGATAATTGTATTTTAGTTTTCTCACGCCATAAGAGATAGCAAAAGGTAATATATGTTATCTACACGTTTCTATTTCCCCTGCACCTCAAAAAATTGTTTTCTAAGTAAGTTATTCGATCTTAGGTAATTATGCGAAACTATTTATAGTTCTAGTTTTATGCACCGTTCCAAAAGTTTACACTTACATTCTTTGCTTATTTAAAGGTGAAGAATAAAAACCTGCGGAGGACCAACAATCGGAGGCAATACTGAATACGAACGTATTACATAATTATGTACATATGTATGTCTATTCACACAATATTTTGTGTAAGTAAATATGTATGTGCACATGTATGAAAACTATCACGCCTACGGAAGTTATTGTCGGCTACGGATCTTAGCTGGCAGCTGGGCGGTACGAACGCTTAGTAACCGGCTATTGGCGGCTAATTACATAACCGAAGACGGCATACTACCAGAGTATATACATACATACATTGACTCTTTGAACACTAATGAAGCGTAACGATGGCGACGATGAGAAAAATGAATGTAAACGGCTAACGAAATGACCTTCTATTCAGAACAAACTGAATAAACGTAAAGTTCTTTCGAAATTACATTTAATTTTTCGATGTTATGATTTTTTTTTCGACAAACATCTACAATTTTTAAATTTTTTTTTTTTTTATATTTAGAACACACTCACCTTGCGCACTAGCTATGGAATTATGAGCTGTTGTTGTAAATGGTAGGAAAAATAGTAGCCTTTGGCAAAATGTCAATAGGTCGGGAAAATGCATCGTGCACCGAATATATGTATCACTAAAAACACCAAATTTAAGAAAAACTCGAATTTGCAAGCAACACAGTAGTTGTAATGAGTAAGGTAAAACCCTTTCGAATAATCACCGTTATTTATTTGTCAATTGAGCTCTGTTGGCGTACTGAATTTACTTGATCTCGTTGTAGGCTTAATGGCGGTAACTAACATCCATTCGATCGTGTCGTTTGCCTTTTATACATTGACTCAAAAAAAGGGCAGCGCATCTCAGTCAGCTGTTGCAGCTCAATTGGAAAAGTTTACATTTGTTTGCATTGCAAACGTTCTTTTTTTTAGCGAAAGACAACGAGCGCCAAGTTTGCTTGAAAATACAGCTACATATCATATATGTACATATATGTAGTATATAAACTCGTGTGCAATATCTATGCATGTACAAAAATAAAGTTAAGTTGTTACGAAAAATCTATAAAATAAATTGTATTGTTAAATTGTCTAATCCTCATTAGCGGCCATTTCAGGGCTAATTACTAGGTCAATAAGTAAAATTCTCATTACTCAGCTGTATAGAGAATAACATATTTTCAGGATGTAGAAAAAAAACGACGGCTTAGTGTGGTATTTATTTATTTTAAGGGTTGATTCACATACGTTAAAAAAATTAATGTGTACTGAAAATCTTCTAATTAAAAATTTTGAAATTTTGACGATAATACATAAATAAATTTTGACAGTTCAGAGGCTTTCAACAAAAATCAAATTAACCACGCTGTTGCCCAGAAGGTAGTTCTACTTTTTAATTGAAAAAAAAAAAATTACTATTAACATTAATGCTGATTAATTCAAAAAGCATATCAATGAAAATGACTTTTTTTTAAAATAAATTTATATATTTTCCCCAAAACCCTTAAAAATATTGCCGAAAACGTTCAATGCAAGTTTATGAAATAAAATATTTTTGCTTTGCTGGGTTTTTATGTTTTTAAAATTAAGTAGTTTTCAAATTTTGTTAGTTAAAATTTTATTGAATTTAAAGAAATTGTTAAAGGAAAATGTGTTTAAACTTAAAAAAAACCCAAACCAATTTTAATTCGCTCTGTCATGCTGTAGTTTTTAAACATTTTTTTTGTAGAAATTTACCCTTCTTTTGCTTTACCATAGTATTAAATTATCTAATCCAATAAAAGTCCTACCTAAAACACAAACGCTTTTTGGATTTTTTCATCTCAATAATCATTTATGTTCAATAATATATTTTGCTTATAATTGTTAATAAATAACAAAAATTGTATTAGCCTTTTACAAAAAAAAAAAAAATTTAAGAACTCACATTTTGCTTTACATAACCCTATTTTTCCTCTTAAAACATTATGGGAATTTTGGGACTGATCTTCGGCTCTTCGGAAATGATGCTGAGCTTATTTAGCTACTTTGGGAATGCCACACTCCTTAGCTACGCATGGAAGCAGCCTCAGCTCCCGAAAATGTAAAGTAACTGGGTACTGAAAGAACCTTACCGCTGTATCTTTGCTTATACCATGTCCACACGGCAATGAAAATAAGTTAATTTATGTTTAACATTAAATATTACCGTACAGATAATATTCCTTTTTACTACCTGATTTTCGTTGACATTTCTCTATTTAATTTTTATCTCTAAGGAAATCTGGTAAGCAAAATGGACCCAAAAAGTTCTCGAACACAGAGTTGCTTAAGAAAACACAAAGAAAATTTAATTATTTGCGATATTATCATAGTTGGTTCGTAATAAAATTTAACATTTATAGAATTTCTTGGAATGCGATTGGACCATATTCTTTGCTGGAAAAGTTTTCTTCTACAAAAACACAAACTATGATATTGGCGAGCTTTTCTGCGGACAGTACAAGAGCGATAAGATATAAAACCTCCTACAATAGGCAATGAAACTGCGCGCATATATTGATTTATCTAATGGATTATTTTTCTGAAAGACTTTAGGTAAAAACCAAACTCTATTTCCACTGCAAAATAAACAAGGAAAGCAAATGCTGTCAAGCTTTCATAAATTTATATCGTTACATTGTTAGCGTAAAAATATTTAATTTAAATTATTATTTATTTTTCTCATCTATCTTGTGTACTATCTATCTATACTATAATGAAACTGTAGAAAAGTCGTGTTTCTCATTGGAAATTTCTGTACATTAAAACTGTAGAAAAGTCATGCCTGTACATTAAAAAAACAAAAACAATGACCGAAGGCGTTGCGGGGTATGCGATATTTCTCATTTGATTTTAGAATTTTTCCCCGTCTGTTTGAAGTCGCTAATCGCAGAAACTACTGAATGGATTTTAAAGTGGCTTTAACTGATGGCTAAACATAACATAGGGTATATTTTATCAAAATTTTAAACGGAAAAAATTAATTTTTCTCAGAAATTAAAATTAAAGTGTAGTGGCGCTCGTTGGGTATATGCAGTATAAAATAAAGTACATTAAAATGAAATGTAATATTGGAACGATTTTCCGTCATCCCTTGTCAAGTTTGGTTTGTAGACAAATAACAATGATGCAAATATAAAAGGTGACGTACGTAGTAGAAAAACAATGTGATCTTTTGTCTAATTTTGCGGAGTATTTTGTTGAATTGTATTAAAAAGTTATCGCAAAACAAAGTGGACAACACTGTTTCATTATTCCAAGTTTGATTTGCTTTTATTCGAAGGCATTTGTTTTTCTGGTTGAGTAAATTCTTTAATTATAATTTCTTATTTATAAGACGTACATGGTGTATTTATGGTGGCTGGATTACTTACTTCGTGCATTTATATAATTTTCTTCACCTCAATATCTAATGACACTTTCAACTAAGCCTTTAATTATTTTACAAAAAAACTTAATAAGAAGAAGCTCCATTAGAGACTTTGATTCATTTGTGTTGTATTCCTGTCCAAGCTCAGCAGTGCCCGAGTGCGTCGTTATTTGAAGACATTAATTACATGCATATATATTGTCTATGACGTTGAAGGCAAATCTTTTTGTTTCTTACGGAGGAAAACTGATCGTCTTCAATATTGTTCCTTTTAGAGCTCTATATCTGGTAATGATAGAGTTTAATACTTTAATACCTTAACTTAGGGCAATCAGTCTAGTTATCAATCCATGCAATTTTATACTTTTTTAATATCTTTCCCCAAAATGGCATTCATTTCTTTCCATTTTTCTTCTACTTCCAAAATACAGCGTTAAGATGGGGTAGTTTCCAAACGGATTGTCACTACATAGAATACTTTTATTATTGGATCATGGAGACAAACCGGTTTCGGCGTAGTGTCATCTGTAGTGTCATTTTGCGTTCGTAAAAGTACAAGGTGGCGCAAAATTAATTATACAACTTTGTTTTTGAACATCTTTTTTAATGATTAAAAAAAAAAGAGTGATGAAAATCTTTATTTGAGTCATTTCAATTTTTTTTTTGATTTAAGTAGAAAAGATGATATCCGTCAAGTGACTTTTCGCCATGTTAAATCGCCAAAAACGAGAACTAATGCGAGCAGGATTCGATTCTTTCGCAATGACCATTCTTGTTGGAACTACTTGCTTGCCAAGTCTCGCTCATCCAATTCCGGTAGAAAGAAGTACTTTATAATGGCTCTGTAGTGAGCGTATTACCGATGACTTCCGCAAAACAAACGAAGATTTAGTTTATTGACATAACCGCTTAAGTGGAAATGTGTGTTGTTGAGATTAAGGATGGATTTTTTTTTATGAATTCTATAAAACTTATTTAAATAGTGGTAGAAATAGAACTTAAATAAAATTTAAGATAAATACATCCGTGTCTGATTTTTATTTAGTGTTAAACCTTACAAAAATTAAAACTGTTACTTTGCACTTCAAAATAAGGAGCCTCCAAAAGTTTTATATATGATTTGTTCCTTCAAGAATAAATAAAAGTGTTTTTCATCTTTATAGTTTCCACTACAACCAGAAAATTAAAATGCATGTATTATATTGGTTTTTTATTTTTTTAAAAACAATTTTTCTAGAATCAAGCACAGTCTTATAGAGCCATTTAGTCAACCTACACATTTAATAGTGGAGGTATATCTTATAACATAATTCCACTTAAAAATTCTTTACCTTTTGTTTCTATTACATTTGAAAGCGTATAACAGATACATAATTTATGCAAGGGTGATTCAACTTTAATTAATTATTGAAAAACAAACGCTTTTGCAAATAAATAGGTCTTAGCACTTTTTTGGTAAAAAAATTGTAATCGAAAACTGCATCCTTTTCAATTTTAAAGTTCTCCATAGAGTCATATATGAAATATAGTTACAAAATTGGATGTTTGAATATATCCCCTTTTCAAGATTGACCGCAGAAGGGGATAACCTTATTCAGCCTTATCCTGAGTTTCACTATCGAAATTTTTCATTTTTCCCTCATTATAAATTTCCCCGAAAATTTTTCGCTTTCAATCATACTTTTCAACTATCCTAAACACTATTTTCAGGCGAAAAGAGTAGCCATTTTCGCTAGATTTTTTGACTTACTATAAAAAGCAATGGAATTGACTTTATTCTAGAAGTAAAACGATAAATAAGAACCAGCGCAATATCCCTTTAAATCGAATACAGGAAAAACTGGACATTGCCAGGGATTTTGTGAGGGATAATTGAGAGAATGTTGCAGAGTCGTGGAAGCAGCGCTTTCGCAACACTATTAGCTGTAATTAGATATTTTTATCGTAAAGTTTGGTATTTTTTGGCATAAACTTGCATATAATGTTTTCACTCACGAGTTTTATTTGTGTTTATTTACAGTGAGTTTAAAAGTTCATCTTGCCTAAAAATGGAATTAACCCGTGAATATTTTCGTGCGATGATTTACTACGATTTTCGACGTGGATTATCGAGACAGGAGTGCATCAATCAACTTACTTCTACTTTTGGTGTTGAATCACGACAATTAGCCACTGTGAAACGATGGTACAACGAGCTCCTACGTGGCCGCCAATTTTTGCAGGACGAATCGCGTGAAGGTCGTCCAAAAACGGTGGTTGTGCCAGAAACAGTCGATGCTGTACGTCAATTGATTATACAAGATCGTCATGTGACATATCGCGAGATAGAGGCATCCTTGGCAATTAGTGGGACTAGAATACATTCAATATTGCATGAACATTTGGTCGTAAAGAAGATTTGTTCTCGTTGGATACCGCATAATTTGACAATTGCCCAAAAGAGGACTCGTGTCGATTGGTGTAAAGAAATGTTAAAAAAAATTAGCCGCGGTGGATCAAAGCACGTCTATGACATTGTAACAGGTGACGAATCTTGTATCTATGCACATGAGCCGGAAACAAAGCAGTAATCGACTGTATGGGTGTTCCAAGACGAGCCTAATCCAACAAAAGTTGTTCGCGAAACAGGCACCTCAAAGCAAATGGTCACCTGTTTTTTCGGAAAATCTGGTCATGTCGCAACTGTTCCACTAGGTAAGCTTAAAACGGTAAATTCTGAGTGCTATACAACCATTTGTTTGCCAAAAGTTTTTGGAGAATTAAGGAAAACCATCCGCCGAAGACAAATCATTCTTCACCAAAACAATGCGAGCTCTCACGTATCGATTCACACAAGAGAGTTGTTGAGAACTCAAAAGGTCGAATTGATGGGTCATCCGCCTTACAGCCCTGATTTGGCTGCTAATGATTTCTTTTTATTCCCGAACATCAAAAAAAAGGCTGTAGAAGCCTTCAAACAGCTCGTTTTAGAGGTATCCTCTTCTGAGTGGCAAAAGTGCTTTGAAAATTGGTTCAAGCGAATGCAGAAGTGTATTGACTTGGATGGAGAATATTTTGAAAATCAATAAAACTATTTTCCTTAATATTTGACTGTGTTTTCATTATTAGGCGCAAAATATAAAAGGCAACCCTCGTAGCGTGAGACCAAATTCAAAGTTTTTACCAATGTTACTTTGGTAGCTACCCTCCGCATAAAACAAAAACGAAGCGCTGAGTTTATCGATTAGCGGAATACCAAATTTCTATCTTGATTTTAGTAATGCATTGATTAGCACGTCCAATAAATATATAAACGCTTCTTTGTTTTGTCTTTAATTGCGTACAAACGTACAATTAGTCAATTAGGGAAATGCAATTCTAGATTAAGGAGCTGTCACTACTTAGATAACCTATAATAATTGAATCATGGGATCAAACTATATAGTTAGCGAAATGAACTTTGGGACAGTTCTTATTTTGAATTTCGATATCTCCGCAAGGTCTTCTAAGCGTATGCATTCGTCTTCTGCAGTGGCTCTACACTCTCCTCTTCTTCTTCGGATTTAGAGCTGCTACCGCAGTCCGGCTTACTATAATAACTCAATAAAAGAAATGTTGCCATTGTTGTTGTTGTTGTAACAGCATAAAACACTCCCCATAAAATTTTGCTGAAGTGACAGTCCTTGGCCGAATATACATAAATCCGAGTCGTTCCGATATCATAGTATAAGAAATAATAAAGGTCACTGCAAAATGTGACTTTACTTATTTTTCATAAAATTTTTTGTTTTGATTATGTTAACAAATATACATACATATATAGTGAACATATCTACTCGGAATTAAGTAACATGCTCAAATTACACTTACTGATGGAGCCATAGTCTGCAAGTTGCAAAACAAACTACACCATTTTTAGGAAAATTAAAAATTTATTATTGCAAATACGAATATTCGGCTGAGATCATGGTTCATATTTGACAGAATATGAATTTGCTTTTCACAAAATTAAAAACCAAAAAGACTCAAGACAAGAATGCATTGACACTGAAATGACAGTGGTTTCGTTATTTTGCGTTCAATTTGCTTCTTTTTTTTTGAACTATGTTACATCAGTATTGTGGCCTTAAAGAATGGCATTAGTAATTATACATTCGTAGAATGGACACAGCTTTAGTACAAATTATTGAGCAATTGAAATGGCATAAACTCCAAAACAAAACAAAAAAAAAACCAACAATTAAATGCTTGCATTTAGATACGTTTGAATGTTTTAGCAAATGACATATGTAAGGGTGTGGCACGAGCGACTAAAAAATGAATATTCTAAAAACAAAAACAAAAAACAATAACACGCGAACAGTGCGCTAGCCAGAAGTAAAACTTCTTTGCCGATTCGATAAAGATATATAGAGAGGGGGGAATGTGATTGAGACTATACCCATTTTTGGCAATGAAACTGTCATCACTGCTGATGAACTTGTACAAACATGTGTACAAACATTTTATGTATGTATTTACCAAGTTTCGTCTCTGATTATTCAGAACTAGTTCAGGATTTCACTAGACTCAAACCAGTTCAAAACTGCTCTCGAAAGTGTGAGAAACTACTACTGAACTAGTTCCAAATCAATCCCGGTCTAGTTTCAAGCTAGTTCCACACTATTATAAACCACTCCTGAACTAGATCCAAAGCAGTCCGGAACTAGTCCTTAACTGTGGTCCTGAATTAGGCCCGCAATGATTCCGAAAGAGTCCCGGTTATTCAAGAATTAGGTCGGCTCGGTAATACTGCAAAATAGATGACGAATTGGTCACACAGGAGGACATATGTACCTAATTTATATATTTATAATTAAATAGTAAATACCCACCGCGCTTTGTTACGCCACAAAAACTGGAAAGTTTTCCCTAAACCAATTTTCACAGACAGCACCAAAAAAAATGCATTATTATGATTCCGTTGAAAAAATGTTTAAATATGTGCACGCATAATGTTTAAGCTTAAACTCTTTTATTATCCGGGGCAGTTTTTTTTTTAATATTTCCGAAAACTATTTTTTATTTATAGAAACCACTCAAAAATGGGGGTAATTTCAAATCAGTCTGGCTCATTTAGATTTTAATGTTATTGCAAAATATTTTGGTTGATGTCGTAAAATAAAATGAGTTTTATGATTCCGATGTAAAAACAGTGGAGATTTTTTTTGTATAGGAATTGATGTCCCCTAATTTAGATATTTTTCAAAAAATAAAAAGAAATAATAAGCCCATTTCTTTGTAACCCAGTTGCAAAAGAACACGAGGTAGGATAACAAAATGCATGTCAAGCAACAACACTAACTCGGAAAAATATGCGAGTTGAGGCAACTCGGTAAAATGATATCCGACCTGAGATGTAGTGTTGGAAAATGAAAAAAATGCGCTATTGTTAATGAGCCAGAGTTTAAGGTCTAATTCGTTTTTCTTTGCATAGTATTTTCAAATATATAACTACGTCAACCTAAAACTTGTTTGCACAGCTATTTTCTGTTTTTAAATAGCATTAAACCAAGCGCATCTTTCATGAATGATCCCAACAGGGATTCTTTTGCAACTAAAGAAAGTTTTATTCGAGCTGGAACGTTCTTTTGCAACTCGGGTACAATGAAATGGGCCCAATATTTCATTGAAAAAAAAGTATTTATATTAACATCTGTTTAGTACTTTGGGGACCAAATCGTTACAAATATTCTCCATATAATCAATTTTCTACTTATATAATAAGACTAGCTGACCCAGCGCGCTTTGCTACATCCTACATTGGAGCTGTGTATATGAGGTTTAGAGATGTTTTGAATCCAGCGCTACCTATCGGTAAGTTTTTCAATAAAATATTTATATTTATGTGGCTAATACATACATGAATAACATTGGATTGTAAATACGGGGTTCAGAAATATTTCGACACCAGCGCCACCTATCGGAATTTTTGTTTGCGCAATAGACACCTTTGCAAACACATCCGATAAATTTGAAATCAATCGGTTTAGAGTTTTCGAGCCATACCAGCAGACACAGGTCCGGTGCTTTTATTTATAAGCTATAGAAAATTTCAAAAATCAAAATATAGTTAACTTTAAAACTTCGCCTCAGCGAAACGAACCATTTGACACCGATACTTTAATATTTATACAAATTGTATATACATATATTACTTAGATTTGACTTTTAAACCAAGAGTCAGCACTTTTCACAATATGCCATAAACGTGGTCCCAGTGAAACGAACTGTTGGACACCTAAATTTTAATATTATAATTTAATTAAATTTGACTTTTCAAATAGTTGCTCTATTTCCTTACCCATGATGGAATGATAACTTAACTTCACTTTTAGCGGCAATTCTATTTTTTGGTAATGTATTTAGGGGTAATAAAAAGGGATGAATTTAATTTTTGGCATTCTTTTAATAATAGTCTAATAAATAACGTGTGATTTTTTTGCGATTTACTATTCGAAAGTTTACAAACTTTCATTAATTTTATTACAGAGTAAAATATAAATTATTGTAGTGTGTACACTATACATACTTACGAATTTATTGTACTGAAATGGCCAACAAAACCGAAAAGTTTCCAAAAATTGTAACTAAGGAGTTGGAAAATTTGATTACAATATTTTTAAAGTAGTTTCGTGAATTTTGTAAAATGTGCGAATCTTTGTTTATATAGCTTATGTTATAAAAAATGTTCCACTTTGTAAATATTGTCAAAAAATAGGGGCCGCAAATGACGATTATTTTCCAAATTTCAACTCAAAAAATCATGCGGAAAGAGAAATGCTACACGTATAAGAAATACAGTGTTAAAGGCGTTAACTTCAGACGGAATCACTTTTTTTAGTGATATAAAAAAATCAATTTTAATCGTTATTTTTTTTTAGTTTTGTATGTGCTCAGAAAATTATCGTTATTTTTTTAGTTTTATTTTTTGCTTATAAAATAATCGTTATTCCCTGAGTTTTATTTATCGCTCACAAAATAAAACTAAATTTGTGATTTTGTTCAAATCGACACATATTCACAAAAATGGTATTTGATTTATAAGAAGAAAAAACACCGATAAATTAAGTTTTATTTTCTAGGCAAATAATAAAACTCATAAAAAAAGGATTATTTTCAGAGTAAAATATAAAACTCAAGGATTAGCGGTTACTTTAAGACCAATCAATAAATCTAAAAAAAACACTATATTTTCTAAGCAAAAACTAAAACTCAAGATATATCGATTAAAAAGTTTTTTAATAAAAGTTATAACCGTTACGGTCTATAAAAATCACTTATGTGTGTAATTTTCATCATACAGAAATTTGTAGTGTGGGCAACACTCTGAAATAAGTAGAGCTCCTACTTAAAATCGACTATCCGACAAGTCGATTAGCAACTATTTTGACGGTTGATAGTCGAATAGTAACTGTTCGATTAACTGTTCACTTTCGACTAACCGCTCATCCATCGAGTAGTCTGAAAATCGATTAACCGAAATTATTCGAATAGTGACAGCTACTCACAATAAATTTATAAAAACTTCATTATAGTAGAAAACGAGCTTCATCAATAAGCATATGCATTCACACATATAAAAACCAATAATTTATTTGAAGGGAATAATTAGTCGAAAACTTTAAAACTAACGGTTAGTCGTCTAGTTGTTTCTGGTCGGTTAGTTGAAAAAATCGAACGAAAACTATGTAAACTGGACTATTTTTAAAACAACTTTCGCTAATTGATTAACCGATCAATCGGCTAGTTAAATTTACAACAAACACGTCTTATTTGATTCCACCATGCTCATACCTAAAAATCCAAGTCAAGCCATTTCGTAGGAGAGCGACTACAAACACAGTGACACGAGATTTTTATTTTCATACATATATGTGTATAGATTTAGATATAGACTTATGTAGTTTTAATCAAAACGCTGATTGTTATCATTCTATAATAAACCTACATTACTGGTTTTATGTAAATAAAACGTCTCGTAGTATGTATAAAGTCCGATGCACCGCATGGCATGCACACACATATGTACACTTACATACATACATAAATACATAGGAGTGCTTAATTGCAATACTTTGGTTAGTTTCACGTGTACTCTTAACTGAAAGTATATGCGCTTTTTGGTTAACATACATACGCACATACATACATACATGGGCACATATATGTATGTACATATGTATTTGCAGATCTCAAATTAACTTGCACGCTCGGCGAGAAAGAAGCTCCAGTCGCTAATTCAGGTTCTGGTTGAACAACTTTGCTTTTAATTTAGTAAATATTAGAACATTTATAAAATTCTTTTTTAGATGACCCGTTTGTTTTCATACATGTGCATATGTATGTATCTAGTTTGTGCTCTATATATGTACATATGTATTTCTTTTAACACTCTTACTCAGCGCAGCAGGAGCGTACATATGTACATACATACAAACAGACATATGTACATATGTATGCAAAAATTTATGCGACAAAAATTACTGGATGCATAGTCGTAAAATTCTCTAGTCGGCTAATACGAGTATATAATATACTATCCTACATACAAACATATAAAAATATTTGACACTACTGTGCCATTTTTGTGTTTTTTTGTTATTGTTTGTTTTAGAAAGAAGTCAAGAACGCTAAAATTTAAGAATTTTTGTAAATGTTTTTTTTTTTTTTAATTTCAAGTTTCCTATTCAAGATTTTTATTAACTCCATTAAGTCAAAGAAGCTGACCCGTCCATTATCCTCAACTAGTATTTACGAGTACCTATGTACAAACTGCGTCGAGCTCTGAGCAAATACGCCGAATATCTATGATGCTTTCGTCATATTTGCTTTGAGCTCGTCATAACTATGTACGTAACCGTGTGCGTTTATTAAAATTTGCATTTTAGTTGCTGGCCTTGAAACTAATGGAAATATCAGCAATTTTAGTTGGCATAACTCTTTATTGTTTGTGACCACTCTTTAAGGCTTTCTCAGTGGATCAAGTGGTGGATAAATAGATATAAATCAGCCTCTTGAATCATTAACGTCAAAACGTTGGCAATAAATCTACGTAAATAGAAACATTAACATTTTTTAGCCGTTACGAATATACTGGTTATTGTTCCCGATATAATTTTATTTGTTGTTTTTTTTTATGTATTGGCTCCCAGTTACTCAGCGAAATATTTGCTTAATTAAATAGCTTTTTGTTAACAAATAATAAATTTACTAGAACGGGTTCTTATTAGGCTATAAAATAAATAAGGAAACATAAATGGTTACTCACAACATTTGCGTAAAATGGGAAACTTAAGGCAAACCTACTTTAAATCTATTTTTGTCTTTTTTTTCATTTCCCCATACACCACACAAGCATGACTCGTTCAAACACAACATTTTAATTTACGTCCGATAAGCGATGAGTGCAGACAACGACTGCAAATTTCGTTAATTTTGGGTGGGATTTACATTAAATGAAAAAAAGAATACAGACAAAGCAACAAGAGCAAGGGATGGTATGTAAAAACGGAAAATAATAGGGCAAACAAAGCTTTTAAATAACTGGAATATAAAATTTATCTTCGCATGAGCAACCCCATATTTCATAAATCATTGTAGCCCCTTTTTATCATGATGCAATAATAAAAGACGATGAACTTTGTAACTGCTCCATTTGGTGCGCCCAATGCGCAATGTTGCATTTCAGAAGGTGGCGAGAAGGGAAAAGCATTAAATTCTCTAATATTTCGCCCAATTTCGAGCTAAGTTTCAAACTATGGGGCTCTCGCATGGACGCTCTGCAAGAATGCAGTAAGGCAGATATCAATCGTCTGGGGAATTTAATTAGCGGTACGAAGAGTTTTCTACCACCAAAGCAAAGTTAATATTACAAAGAAGAGCTCAAAAATACCACTTGCGAGACATTTACGAACACTAAAGAACGTGTAAAATAAAAAAACACCAACAAAATCAACGTACGTAGATTACAAAGAAGTTGCATCACTCCCACGGTTTCTCTAACAGAAAATCTCGACAATTTCACCATACGAGAACTAATTGGATTTTACCTGATTAATATAAGAAGCTGATTAGATTCCATTGGTTTCTGGTGTGGTGAAATTGGAGGAAAATTCTTACCACAGGAAACGAAACGGCACAGAAAGAATTTGCTAAAGGCCATCAAAAGTGTGAACAAATTTTTTGGAGCAAGTTCATGTGGAGCCAGATTACTTATTAAATACATTTTATTAAACATAAATTCTTATTACAAGTTTATTTAACTTAAGACTATTGACTGCACGGGAATGGCATACTCTGTCATTTGTTCGTCTTGTTCAAAGGACGTAGATTACAAAGAAGTTGCATCAGTGAAATTATGCTGTGGTAAGAAATGTTAGCTACCTTCACTCCACCACAATGCAATTGGATCCAATCAGATTCTAATATCAATCAGGGAACATCAAATTTTATCTGGTATGGTGAAATAAGCTAAAATATTCTATTGGTATATCCGGTTAAAGTATGCAACCTCTTAGTAGTCTACGTTCCTTGGTCTTGTCGAAGTCCTGCTTGTGGTGTGTTCAGTGCCGCGCGGCCGTTAAATCAGGATACATATGTATATGGTTGCATTTGTCGACCATGGTGTGTTTGTGAGGTCTGTTCACGCAGTACGTCAGTAGAATCTCACAAATGCTATGTGGATCATTGACAAACCCACTTATTTGATTTTAGACTTTTTATTTTCAGACCAATAAATTCTGATCTATCACAGAAAAGAAAAATATTTTAATACAACTATTACCAAGATAGCCGGCTTCATAAACTACAGCTTAAGGCAACTAATCGTAAAAGTGATAACTCAATATAAGTTGTTTTGCCTAATTTCCACACTAATATAAAATATATATAAATACATATATATAAAATAAATTATAGGTGGTGCCGATTTTGACCAATGGATGCTATTTTTGGTGCTGTGATTTTTTTAACAGTACAAAATGCAACCCAAAATTCATTAGAAGACACTGTCATAAGAATACCATTGTGGTTATAACAAAGTATATTGGTGATTAATTACAGCCCCTTGCGTCTGAAAACGGGACGTCCATTCACCGGCTGCAGAGGTCGGAAATTATTTACCAATGGTGTACCATCCTCCTGTTTTAGCTGGAAGAATTTGTATAGCTATAACAAGAGATATAATTTCATAGCTGTAATTTAATTTAATATTATTTGGGCATATTTATTGTTACTTACCAAAGCGCGTGATATATAAAGTGGATTCGGGAAGATGTGCCAAGTTACTACCTGTAAGCAAGGAGGCGTGGTAACTGAGCCTAAAAAAAGACGGTTATTAATTTCTTGGCATATTTTCTATTACTACGAACCTCTGTAGGCGAAAAAGTTTTTAGTATCTACATCGCCCAAAAAATGGCCGAGAGTAAGTTGGTTATCTATAGCTGCATTCGCTCCAGGTGCCACAACCTTGGGTAGTTTATTAAAAACTTTATTTAGACCCGGATATAAAGTTAATGGAATCTATGGCAAATGGGGTTAATGGAAACAAATCAATACTCTTATTATCTACATATATGTACGAAAATGGAAATTATTTGCCCTTATTACTTACACCGACCATGTTCAACATAATGGCAAGTACAGTCACACCGTCTTGCCTCTGTCTTGCCTCCTCTAAAGTAGCATATTTCATATTTTTATGGAGAATATGCATTTCGACATCAAAACGTTGCCCGTTTATAGCATGTTCAGAGCCCTTAACACCTCGCGGCGAACCCCAATGGAAATGCACCGCTTGAGCTTCGTAGACACCTTGAAGCAGACCTCCACTAATTGTTGGACGAGTTCCGCGTACAGTTTCTGGTATTTTTATAAAGACTTTTTTGTTTGTTGAAATAGAGAAATTAGTTGAATTTTATATTTACCTTTATATATGTAGTAAATATATACACTGCAAATATATGGTTTGCTTTACTAAGTATATACTTATTATAAAAATCAGCAATCAAAATAAATTTTAATTTTCCAAGTTGATTTGAACACACGTATTGTTAAGCAAAATTCTATTTTTACAACAATAAAAATCGATATTTTAATAAAGCAAATAGTTAGTTTTCTGAAATTATTATCGAAAAATTAATAATTTTCAGTTCACCCACATTAAACTCTATATATATGTAGCTCTCCGTTAGTTTGTTATAGGGTTTTTATGGGAAACTTGCCTTAAAGTTTTTAAAATCAATATCATGTAAAATATAAAAGCAATATGACAAATCATTACTGAAATTATCGAACCCTAGTGACACTGGCATACCAAAGGAGGTTGCATTAAGAGAAACCCACAATTTTTTCAATGTAGCACGACGGTTTTTTTTTTTGAAAGATCCATTATGTCATTATGTATGAAAAATAATTTCGTTTAAGTAGGCACCGCGACTTGCCTAGATATACTGGAATCTACTCGTATCGGCCCAATTCTCAACCACTGTGTTCTCCATTAATTTCTTAACGCTTTTAAGCGATTGAGCTGACAATTGAAATGACATAATAAAAGCCAAAAAATAATAAACAGTATTTTCACTATAGTAATTTAAAATTGTATCTTCCCTACCGGAACCCCCATTATATTAACTTCTTGTATTTTTAACGATAATTTGCATTTATTAGTGACATTTGTTACCTGTGTGACCGTTATTTTCCAATACAAGTGTTCGAGCAAATAGCAGGCCATAGTTTCTTAAATTTATCTGCGGGATTGCTTGTCCAATTGACTGAAAGTAGTGGTGTAAAAAATTTGTTTTATTATGAAGTTATGATTATGTACAGTACTTTATTATACTCAAAAAGTTTTTAAAAATTCTGTTTAATTTTTTTTGAAATGTGATGAGTTTTTGTGAATTTCGTAAAAGGGTTGTAATTATTATTTTTATTGCTTATGTTATATTTTACAAAAAATTATAAAAAAAATAATAATACAATAATAAGTGGAAAACTGCACAGCACTGTACGTATATATTTTCAAAATTTTATTTTCATCACAAGTATAAATGCCGGTATTTAACTTTCGTTTTATTATACAATCATTAAATTCGATCAAAGTTTTCTTATAAATTTTGTCAGCAGCCGCTTATATGTGCATATATATTATTATTATTTTGCATTTTTAATATTAAAATTATTTATTTTTGGTTGTGTATACAAATTTAAAATCTTTGAATAATAAAAAGTTTTTTATATAGCTTTTTTTTTATTTAAATACTTTTAATTGAAAAGCTCTAAAATGCAACCCTGCACGGTCTGACTTGGGGAAGTTAAAAGAGTTTAACTTAAGTTGGCTTCCCTATGACGTGACTGGAGTCGTGCGACAGTGATGCCCAACTATACGTACAAAGGGAAATTGGTTAATTTCTGCACAACGCCACGAAACCCTCGTTTTATACAGTTTTTTCAACGTTCGTGACGGGTACGGGCATTTAAATTTCCCTTTTATCTCCATTCATGATAATGAAAAGGTAAAAAATATAACAATTATGTTTAGTTTTGTTGTTTGTACTTAAGTTCTATAACAAACTTTAAATTACTTTATTTACTTGTAAGTGGAAAGTGCAATTTTGGAAAATTTGTCGGTGCGCTACTAAAAACCAAAATATCAAATTAAATTTTTTCGCATTGAATTCTATCAGCTCTCTAATATTGTACCTCCTAACCATAATATTGCCCACTCAATAACATCAATATGTTTCTATTTACTGTCACTAACCTTGGCACTCTGTTGACGAAAGTTCACTTCATCCTAAGGTTGGATGTGGCTCAATGAAGGCAAGGTACTGGAGGTGGTTGAGGAATATAACGTCACAATAAGTTGAAACCACCTACAGCCCACCTGCTGTTTGAATGTCACACAGAAGGTTGAGTAAAGATTTCTTCAAAATGAATAAAAACCTATAGAAAATATCATCAGTTGTAAATATTTCTTAAGCGCCATTTCATTTCTTTTAATATCTGTACTTTCTTAATTACGGTTGTTTGTTTTTGAGGAACCAAATCACGAATCACCAATTCAAAATATCATCATAAAATTGAAATATATAAAAAATTTACACAATCTCTCCTTTCATCAAACAACTAAACATTCCTGTGGTTGTGAAATAATTTGCATGAAATTAAGTAATTTACGCTGTAATGTGAAGGCAGTTTTAGTCTACATTAAACAACCGAAAAAACGCATGCTTTTCAAGTTAAATCGCATAAGCATTCTAAATTCACATATATACACACACACACATATGTATGACTAAATATGCGGTTGAAAATTTATGTGAGCTTCGAATAAATTATTTCATAGTTTTTAACTAACTGCAGAAACGTTTTAAATTAAAAATTGATTTATCTTATCTTGGTCAAATTGGCTAGCCAAAAAAAAATGTATATCCCCTTTCATTACATCAATATAGATTAACTGAGATATTTATACAATAAAAAAAAAACAACAACAATACGTACAAATCATCACCACTTACATTGTAACCATCCAAATTTATTGGCGACTGTAGCGCTCCTCTACACGTCGGATAATCTATACCCCAATTCGGATTAGCGTAATTCCATCCATGATTATATGAATCCGAACTTGGGCGAGCTATTGTTTGGAAAAGAAAAAAACTATTTGTCAATAAAAACTAGTTAGTTAAGAAAGATAAACCAAAAGAATAAATAATTTATGTAAATAAGGCCGAAAGTGGTTTACCCAAATGTGTGCCACAATGTATGCGTGTAATAAAAAATAAATAGAAAAAAATTAAGCGTGACATAAACAAATTAACTAAATATAATAATTTGAATTTAGTATAACACGTGTGTATGTGTGTGTGTATGTACCAAGAATTCTTTATAAGATTAACACTAGATAACACTGGTAGGTAGTAGGTTACTACGTCATATGCGCTCAATATTTTTTATATGTAAATTCATTTGAATATAGAAAAAAATTCAGTATAGGTAAGTCGTAGATATATGAATGATATAAAAAGAGGAAGAATTCCCAATGGCTTCCTACCAGTAGGGTAGCACATTTTCAATTTTCTTGAAAGAAATGACCAAAGCTGATGCAGAAAATATAATAGAAACTACTGATTGGATTTTAAGGAAGGTTAAACTGGTGACTAAACAGTAAGCTCGGTCATAACATAGGATATATTTTTTCTAAGTATTAAGTATTTGTCAGGAATGTTTTAAAATGATCTTCTTTATACACACTTTTATTTTTCCGATGTTTTTTTTACTGTTTTCAAAAATCGACTATCCGACAAATCGTTCAGTTTAGCAACTATTTTGACGGTTGATAGTCGAATACCAACTATTCGATTAACTGCTCACTTTCCACTAACGGCTCACCTTCGAATACTCGGAAAATCGACTAAATGAAATTATTCGAATAGTGAATAGTTAGTCATCATAAATTGATAAACACTTTATGCACAAACATTCAAATACATATGAAACACATAATTGTACTATAGGAATACAACTAGTCGAAAAATCGAAAACGAACGCGTAGCTCGCGGTTAGTCGAAAAAGTCGAAAGAAAACGGTTAGTCGATGAAGCAAAGTCGACAATTGACTTAAACAGCTTTTGCTAATCGATTAACCGATTAATCGACTAGTCGATTAACAAGAGCTCTACTAGTTCGTAATTTCAATATCGTGAAGTTTGATAATCTTATGCAAAATAAATAACTTTTGCATAATTTACTTGCTTTTGACCAAATCAAATAGGAAATTAGATTTGGATTAGATTCTTGTTAACATAAGAAGCAGCAAATGACCTTTTGCAAAATTAAAATTTAAAACAGTCAGCAACACAATGATTGCAAATTGAAGAGGGTGATGAAGCCATCAACAAAGGGATGATGATTAACTAGAGCTGTACTATATAGCCCTTGTATTGAACGTATTTAAGTAATTTTTATTTTATTTTTTGATGGGTGCAAATATTTTTTTTTGTAATTTCTGAAATTCATATCAATTAACACCAACCAATGATTTTTTAGCACTTCTTGAAAAACAAGATTTTCTGTTTTAACGTCCTTTTGACTTAACGTACATTGATTAAAACTAAATTATTTGCAAATTGAACAATGTTGAAAACATGTCGAGAAGTTTTTCTTTTCTTTTCGCTGAAATGATCTGAAGAAAAGTGTGTCAACTTGTTCAAAACATTGAAATTATAAAATGTATAAAACTGTAGTTTTTAGAGAAGTACTTTTTTAAAAATATCTTGCATCACAAATCTAATTAAGTTGTTTATATTAAAATCCTTAGTCCAGATCATTTTCGCTTTCGACGTTTGAAACATTTCCTTCCAAATCAATAAAAAATTGTGCAAACTTAATCACTGTATAATCTCTGCTCTTCATAATTTAATTTTTGCAATTTTTTTATGCAAAGGATTTACGAATGTCCTTTTCACTAAATTCGCCTTTCTTTTAAATCTAGTATTCACGCACTTGAAAATAATATATAAAGGTATTTAAAAAACCATGGAAATATCTATAGTAAGTATATGTATAGGGTTCACAGCCGAAACTTTTGAGCGAGTTAATAAAATCATCGCAAAAGTTCATTTATTTTAAAGTCGACGGATAACAATTCGGAAATCACTTTTTAGAATTTATTTAGTATTTTAAGTATTTTGTGTTTTGTTTTTATTTTTAGAAAATTCTAATATTGGTTTATATTTTCACATTGAAATATTTAATGCGTTGTTTTTTATTATTTTATTTAATATATGCACATATATATACAATATATGCACTTTTTAAATCAAAATAAATCAAATTATTACCAGCTAATAAACTTATTAGTACTATTAACGGTTTATCAACGGCCATTTTTTACAAATTTCAATTACTAATTTTTAACTAAACGTTTTTTTTTCACAATGAAACCGCAACAAATTCTATCGTTTCGCTTAAATTAAAGACAACAAACGAAATGAGTCAATAATTAGACGTTCACACTAGCATTGGAGAACAGATATCATCGGTACGTTTGACTAAAGAGCTTGGCACAGTCTGCAATCAATTTATATTCGAACTGCCGCAAAATTGAGTACCACAATGAAGCCGGCTAATATTTAGAAGTGCTAAGCTTCCGATTTTACGCTCACTTTCGGATGGGGGAAACTCCTGCTTTTGAAAGAGATTGTTCGAAATTATGTGATCGGTAAATACAAGTTTACAATTTTCTTGACAAATATATACATATATGTACATATGTATGTATGGATGTGCGTATGAATATAAGAGCATATTTGCTTATGGCACAGCTTAGGGAGAGCAACTAAAGCTGCTTCTATTTGATTGTCATAATGCACGAATTCTTAATGTTGAGCAGAATTGGGACTGTTGAATGGATTTTTATACGTAAATATTTATGTATGGGCATGTATTCCCTAGAACACACATTTGTCTGTCTGTTTGCCTGTTTGAACTACATAATCTCAGAAACTACTGAATCGATTTTCCTTTAACTGTTGGCTACTTAGACAGTAACCTCGACCATATCAAAATATTAAATGGGAAAAACACATTTTTTGTAGAATTGGTTTAGAAATCTTTTCTTTTGAATAAAATTGTTTTTTTTTTTGTTTTCAACGGTATCAATATATGCCGGTGTTTATTTTTTTGTAGTTTGTTTTTAATGATTAGCTTACTATAATTATTGTTGACGTAGAAAATTTATAGTAGTGGACAGATTGCATTTTAAAAAACTAGGCTATAAATCGCCAATTTTTTTGTTTACTTTTGACTTAAAAATGTGGCTAAAAATTGCTAATTTGATTCAAATTATTTTACCCTTATGTTTCTAAAACCAAAAAGCTTTTACATATAAAATATGTAATTTTCATAAATGTATGCAATATACACTCAAAAAAAGCTCATCTTCAGATAAATGAAATTCGTATTTATTTTAAACTCCGTCCAAACTGTCTTTTGTTCATATATTTGTAATCGCTAATACGAAGTCGGTAGTAAAGCCCTCTATCGGCGAACAAACTCACGCTCTATAAGTTCCTAATTATGCCCCTGCTATTGTATGACACAGAACTATGAATGCTGTCAATATCAGATGAAATAATCCTTGGAGTGTTCGAGAAAAAGATTCTTCGAAAGATTGTTGGACCCTTACGTCCTTGCGGTGATCAATACCGCAAACCATGGAACGATGAGCTTTACCACGGCATAGACATAGTTCAGTGAATTAAAATTCCGGTCCTATGCTCACTAGGCCATGTTGTACGCTGGTCGAGGCAGATCAAGATGAAGGCCTTCTCTGCGTTAGAAAGACAAGGTGGATAACGATTTGGCTATACTTGGGATATGTAGCTGGCGCGAGTTAGCGAAGCAGAGGAGCGCTATATTGAAATCGGCCAAAATCGGTAAGGCAATTATAGCGCCAATTAATAAAAAGAAAAATATTAAGAATTCGGGACTCTAGCTATAAATAGTCGATAATAGCTGACTGTTACGAAGGAAAACGAAGGTGAATTCTCTAACGAAGAAGAGAAACGTTAAAATAAAACAAAAAAATAGTACGTAAAAAATACAAGAAATTATGATAAAAACATTAATATTATTACAATTAATTTTTTTCAATTTTACAGTGTTGAAAAAATCTGCCAGTGCTCACTTTAATGTACTAGTAAAAGAGTTGGAGAAAATCCAGATTTGACATGAGGTGATCGTAGGTTTGGTGCAAGTAAGGGCTTGCTTGGTTTGCAGTGGAATGAATTAGAAAAAAATAAATGTACATGAACTTCTACAAAGAAGTGCTTCTGAATGGGAAAGGCTAACTGATATTTTATAAATTGTAGGTTGTATAAAGGATTGAGCTTCCAATAAGTTTTTACATTTAGTATATAAACTCGCAGCTTCCGCCTATCAATTCGCAATTCCTCTTCTTTCTAACATTCACTTGCGAGAGATGCTATTCCTAGGTGCATTTTAAAAAAACTTTGTTAGATTTGTTTCTTTTTTTCAACTGTTACAAAACGTAAGCAAACTAATTTTAACAGGTTTTTCGAGACGATAACATAAGAACGTAAGGATGGATGATCAAGGATTGTAGAATTGAGCGTTATAAATTTTGGAATATTACGTTCTTGAAACCAGCGCGCTAGATCCTTAAGCCTTAAGCGGTAGTGTTTTTTTTTTCAGAAATACGTATGTTTCTTAATAATAATCTATCAGAACACATACCCACAACAAAATTAGGTGAATGATACAAAAGGTTTCATTTAGAAACTTCAAACGTTTTTTTTTAATTCCATTTAGCCAAGGCATGTGGAACAAACAGTATTAGTTAGAAGTGCCTTGAATTTAGGACTTTTGATAATTTAAATGACAGTTTCAGCAGCCTCTAGTCACTAATTGAGACTTATCGGTGGTGAAAATGCACTAATTTGTCAGCTGGTCCTGAGCGGGTCACAAAACAAAGAAATTGTGGAAAGTATTGAACAAATGCGAAAATGAAGTAGCACTCGTTCTGTCCCTTGGCCGTTCGCTATCTTTTGCTTATATCTTTTGCTTAAATTAAATACTGTATGCAAAATTTTCAATGAATTTTGAATCCGTAAGTTTTGGCACAGAATAGTGTGAGGCCGGGAATAGAAATAAATAAAAAAAATTGTTTTAACCGTTTCGGGACGAGAACTTTTTTGTCAAGAAATCTTGAAAAAGAGTGTTGATTTAGTCTCTTACAGCTATTTCAAAAAAAGTAATTTCATAATTTATTTTTAGGACGTTCTGAAAAGGAGATATCGTCCAGGGGCAAAAACATCCCAAACTTACCTGAATAGCAAAATTGGAATAAAAATTTCAGAGTTTTTTTTGACTTCATTTCACTTTATTTTTATAGTTAATTTTATTCATTATAACATTATAATAATGTTATTTATATTTGATGGCAAGGTGTGAAACATTTTTTACAAAAGACCAAGTTGCCACCAATGCAAAGCTGATTTGTTCGACTTTCTTTGCCTTTCTTGGCACAATTTACGCAGCGTTGTCGCTTGTTAGTTCTTTTTGGCAAATGATTTTCCCAGATTTTGTTTGATCTGTTTTTTTCACTGCGGAGAGGGGTCCTGTTCGATCTTTGCGCCGGATTTTGGCACGCGTACTTCCTTCGTCAATGAGAGATTCGGACAGCTCCACTAAAAATCCCAAAAACGGATCTTTTTTTTGCCGTGGATGATTTGTTTCCGCATGGATTATCCACGCATTGACGGCGCATATCATCATTAGCCGAAAGAAAAATTTTCGCCACCATTTAGTTGATTTTCGGTTAAGTTCATACAAGGTACATAAAGTTTCTGTACGTTTTCACAATATCTGGACATGTAATATCTATTCTTGTGCCGTCCTTCTGTTTTCTTGTAACAGTGTCCACTGAAGCCTCATGACAGTTGCTTAGAAGCTTCAGTCCTCGAGTTATTCCCTCATTACTAATGGTGCGATCATGGGTAATTGTGAATCGTGGCTTGAATGATGGTAGTGGGTCTGTCCAAATTATAATATCGTCTGCCCAATCTCCCAGACGTTCAATTTCATATATTTTTTCGTCAGAGTCATCAGATTTATCATTCGCCCTTTCATTAGCACCATCAATTTCCATTCCTTCAATACCACGATCCGTGCCTTCTTCCTCTTCTGAACCACTACTGCTTTTCTGACTGGGACTATAAGAAGAACCACGATCAGCAAATGGATCATCTTCATCATCGCTTGAATTATGTAAAAAATCCTCAATTTGTGAAGCTGCCAGTCTACGTTTTCTATCCATTTTTTCCTGAGACAAATAATGTAAATTAGTACGATTGGGATGATAACGTCCCACAAATAAACAGTTATGGGATGATTTTGTACCGCGAAACTTACCTTAGCCTCAAATAAAGAAAAATGAAGTTCTTATCTGTTCTACACTGTCCACTTTATAAGATTACTACTGTTTTCATAAAATTTCACTAAATTACACTTGTTTCTCGAGCTTTTGTCAAATATGTCATAATCAACACAAATGCCGCGATTCGATCTTTCACTTTTGACATAAACGTGATAATTTACATTGACAGCTTTCTTTTTTTTGTGTAGAGAAGAAAATCACTAATGATTTGGAACCTTTTTCAACCAAATCGTGTGAGAATTTTCAAAGATACGATTTTTTGAAATTTTCTGAGATAAAAACATCCCCATCGTCCCGAAACGGTTAAACCGCATCCGCTGACTTCAATTGGTTCCGAATTAAGCATTTTTCGTCGAAATTACACCGTTTCTTTTTTTCAAATATCTGGCTTTCCTTGTAATATTTAGACACAAACTATTTGCTCCACAGAGGCGCATGAACTTCTTGGCAGCGATAAGATAATAACTCCCACCCTGAAATTGAAGTCGCCAATCACGAGTTTGATAGATCTCGAGACTGGGCCAGCGCCTGTTAGCGCTTCTAGAAGTGAGCTTTCATCACGTCGTCCTTCTTTTCAGTTGCAGTGTGGGACACCGGAGCGAACAACAGTACTTGGCGACGAAGTCTCTTTCCCACCATAATTCCAACTTCAAACTTCCGCTCCTTTGGATGGCTCTTACTTTCAAGACGGCATTAGTTACCTGGGCTTTGGCACCTACTCCATTCAATGTTCAGACATTTAAGGTGCATGCCCTCAGATAAAATCAAGGGGATCTCATCCTGGGCTCAATTGATATTTTTAGGTGGTGGTTTCCACACCCAGCGCATAACTAGATGCTGGAGAGTTTTTTGTAAAGGCACATTTGTATAGCTAGCCGCTTGATTCAAGTCAACCCGTTCACAGCCACACCTACTGGTGAGCAGACCCAGCAGATCCTGGTAAGCGCTTAAACCGAAAACCTCGGAGGGGCCTTACCAGGCACGCCTTCTCACTTTAGATCACTCTCAAATGGAAGTTCGGGAGATACTCAGAGAACACTTGGGTGAAATCGCCTGGAAGTCGTGAACTGCTTGTACGTTATGCCGACTTCAAGGTGAAAGACTATCAGAGCCTTTCCCCACTTGCTTGAACTTCTCCACACGGAACCATCCTCTATTTTTATTTGATTTACTTTAACAAAAGCATTCTATTCACGCTCGTTTTTGCACAGTCCTCGAAGTACAGAGCGCCAGCTCATTTGATATTAGTGACGTGTATTTTCCGTACTTCTAACGTCCTCGATGTTTTGGAGTGTTGCGTTATTTTAACCAATTTGTATTGGCACATGGAAAAAGTGATTCCATGTGATCTTCTTTTTTTTTAAATATAAAAAGGCATGGTGGCGAATTTTCAGAACATGTTCGGACGAATGCATGCCCGCTGATTGGCTGCCGCGGGATCAGCCTCCTCAACATTTCATATAAGGTTCTAACGAGCGAATTGTTTGAAAGACTGAAACCAACCGTCGACGAACTGATTGGATCTTATCAATGTGGCAAATCTACCATCGACCAGATATTCCCGATATGCCAAATATGCGAAGCGACTGAGAGCAAAACGAAGTAGCTCCGGTCATTAGATAAACAGTCAGCACATTCGCGCCTTGACCACAAAATCAGTCATCTAGTTTTCTATAAAAAGGCATGCAATAAAATTTTACCCTATTAAAATCAAATAATTCGAAAATTTCGACCATTTGCTTCAATTTTGTCACTTCTCTGCTTGGAAAATAATTTCGTATTTATTTCTATACCCAACCCCATATGCATACATGTGAAAACCTTTGGTTTTCGAAAATCGGTTCACTATGGCCAGTCTAATGTACACTAAAAAGGTTTCCATGTTCATGTAGTATATATTTGTAAGTATTTATATGTATATGTATGTACAGCATATATTATTTTTAATATTTTAATAAATTGTGCTAAATACATACATATCTATGGATCTTTGACAAAATCACTTATTTGGTTTTAATACAATACTATTTGCCAAGATAAACTACAGCTTTGAGTAAGTAAACTCAAAATAAATTGCGTGTCCCATTTCCACAGTAAAGTATGTAAATTAGATTATAGGTGGTGGTGATTTTGACCAAAGGATGCCGTTGCTGGTGTTATGTTTTTTGTAACAGCACAAAATGCAATCCAAAATTTATTGGGAGGCATCATCATTAAAATACCATTGTGGGTATAACAAATTACGAGTACAGTGGTAATTAATTACAGCCCCTAATGTCTGTAAATGGTACGTCCGTTCAGCGGTTGCAGAGGACGGTTGTTATTTACCAATGGAGTACCATCCTCCTGTTTTAGCCGGAAGAATTTTTGAATCTATAATAAGAAATTTCATGTTATGTACGTAATTATATTTAATACTTCACAAATATTTGTCCAAATGTGTTTTTTTTTACTTACCAAAATGCGTGGCATTTCAAGTGCATTAGGGAACAGATGCCAAGTTACTACCTGATCGCAAGGAGGAGTGGTAAGTGAGCCTGGTAAAAAACGGTTATTAATTTCTTGGCATATTTACATAACTTAAAGTATATAGATAATATGTAAGTATGTATGTATGTATGTATTTGGAGGTGCAAGTTATTATTGATTTTCTATTGCTACGAACCTTGGTAAGCGTAGAAGTTCCTAGTATCAATATCGCCCAAGAAATGTCTGAGAGTAAGTTGGTTTGCAATAGTTGCATTCGCTCCAGGTGTTACGACCAAAGGTGCTTTATTAAAAATTTTAGACAGACCCGGATATAAAGTTCTTGGAAACTATAGCGCAGGGTGTAAAAGGAAACAAATCAATACTCTTATTATTTATATACGAGTATGTAAATATAATATTCGCCCACTTACATCGACAATGTTCAACATAACGGCAAGTACAGTTATACCATCTTCATTCTCTTGTGCCTCATCTAAAGTTTCATATTTCACATTTTTATGGAGAATATGCATTTCGGCGTCATAACGTTGTCCATTTACGGTATGTTCAGAGCCCTTAACACCTCGTCGTGAACCCCAATGGATATGTACCGCTTGAGCTTCGTAGACACCTTGGAGTAGACCTCCGCTAACGGTTGGACGAGTTCCACGAATTGTGTTAGGTATATTGATGGCGGCTTTTGTTAAAAAAAAAGAAGAGAAATTAATTAGTTGAATTGTAGATATACAAACGTATGTGGTAAATATATACACTATATTTGTGAAGTTGTTTCGATTTCGATTTCCATCTAAAAGCTTCGAATTCGAAAAAGTATCCGTAATCGCCAATGAATTACTTAACGGTAGCTTCAAGGCGAATTCATATAAGGTGATGGCATAACGCACATACACACATATTTTTCAATTTTAGGATGTCACGATACAAGAGAATAAAAGAATGGATGCCATTAGTTTTCGTTTTTAGGATGTCATTGGTAAAGGAAAAATACAAATATAGCGGACGAAGAAGACATCAGCTGCTTTAATAACTTCACCTTATAAGAATTCGTCTTGGGTGCCATTAAATTTTTTAGATTTTTTTTTTTTTGAACAATGACATAACATGTATCAAAAATTAAAACAACTCAAAATTTTCTAATTTGATTTGAATACACATCATCGTTATTGCAAAATTCAATCCTCGCATTTTATTAGCTTTTTTAGAAAGCACTGAGCAATTACAAAATTTTCAGGAAAAAAGCGTGTCCTCAAAAAACGTATCTTCAGTTTAGAAAATTTAAGTAATATTTTTTAGTTGAAATTAAATCATTTCACAGGTCTACAGCAAACCCCAACAAAGTCACCAAAAATCGAAAATCATATTAATTTTCTTTAAACGTCTGTTGTTTGCACAAATTTAGGCCGCTTTCACATTTTCTAGTTGAAAAAATTAGAAAACCTCTCCTTTCCGCCTGCTTTTTTTATTTTAATCAACAGCTTTAATTATTTGGCAGCACAAAATCGAGATTCTAACGAAACAAACAGGTAATTTTTTGGTAAAAAGTCTCTATTCTTCTGAAATTATCATCGGAAAATTGATAATTTTCAGTTTAGCTGCGTTACTCTCCTTTAAATTGTAATAGGTTTTTTTATGGAAAACTTCCTTCAGAGTTTTATTGATCAATATTATGCAAAATATAAAAGCAATTTCATTATTTAAATTTATTATTTTAATAGCGAATTATTGCTGAAGTTGTCCAACCCTAGTCATGGTAGGAAATTGATTAATAGCTTTATTCAAATTATCCTCTGGTTAGTTCGTTTATTTATCCTTTTACCATGATTTTTGGTCGGGTGGAATAAAGTTTTTAAAATATTCATTGACACACTTGCATCAATATCCCCTTGTATCGTGCAAGGAAAATTTAATTTCAAACTCCATTAATATAATAATGACGGCAAAGAATTCTTCGTAAATTTCTCTCTATATATTTTACTCAAACAATGTAATTAGTAATTAGAATTAGTTTTTAAAAATTGTATTAGTTTCTAAAAAATTTTTGAAACAACATAACTAAATGTCATAATCTACCGAACACTAATTACATAAGAAATGTCAAAAAATAGTAAACAACATTGTCATTATAATAATTTCAAATTGTATTATCTCTATCGGAAGCCCCATTATTTTAAAATGTAAAGTTTTACGCAAGCTTCTTGCATTTTTAACGATAATATGAATTTATTATTGCAGTTTCTTACCTGCGTGTCCGTTGTTTTCCAAAACAAGTTTTTCAGCAAATAGAACGTCATAGTCACTCAAAGTTAACTGTGGAATTGCACGTCTAACTGACTGAAAATAGTGAAAAAGATATCAAAAGTTTTAATAAAGAGAATGTAATTTCTTTTAAATATGTACAATGTGTTATGTTTTAAAATTTTTACGTTAAATACATTTTATTCTGTAACATAAACCACACAAAACGCATGCATAAAAAATATACATAACTAATACATAGTTAGAACAAAAAAAATCGTTCAACAAAATTCCACTACTCTAAACCCGATTTATCTCTTCAAGAAAGCTGTTTGGACTTTGTTTTGGCACACGGTGGCTTCGTCCTTATGTTCCGATACAGACTTGTTATTAATTAACTCGCTAGGTGATGACGGTTGTGATATTTACATTGGCAAATCGCATGAATGAAAAGAAATAGCGTGAAGATCCCACGTAACCGGAAGAAGTGAAACTCAGTCCGCAGCTTTCAGAATTTAATTCTTATTTCTTATAGAGATGAAACGACGGTATGCAGGTAAAGATACTTGTACATGGAAGTAGTATCGAAAGATAGTATCAATACCTACTATATATCGGGCGGTAAAAAGTATTGAAACCTACTGGGATCGAAATTGGTAAGCTTTTATGAAAATGACTGAGTTACAGTACCATCCGAAATGCCAAAAAGTGTCGACTATTCACAATAGAAAACTTAGGAATGAAATTGTTATTAAACTGATCTTCGATACTAGTACTTTCTCTACGATACCTACGCAGTCCACGGTATAAAAGTATCGATACCAAAAGTATCGAGAATTAACTTTTATTTACTGATATCGCTTCATTCCTTATTTCTTCTTTGGCAGTTCTAGTGATGATAATTTGTATTGCACAAGCTCAATGCATTCACCTTTAATAATGGAAACTTTGCAAACTCTTAAGAAACCACTTATTTGACATGTATTTAATATTTCAAACAGCTGACAACCATCTTCAAAAATATTTTAGAACTAAGCTCAACCTCAACCTCTTTCGGTTTACATCCGTATTGTAGTACATGAATATTTCATTTAACTTATTTATCCATTCGTTAGCTTGTCAAGTCCATCTCCAAAATATTTTTTCAAATAAATCATAATTCATTTGGGTTCCACCCAAGGTTCAAGGTAATAGAATTTGTAATAACTTAATACATAAATTATAATTACCCTTTTAAACTGATGGCAGCCCTCTCTAAATATATTTTCGAATTGAAGTTTTCAAACTCACCATTTAAATAAAAAAACATTCTTACCCTGCATTAAACAACAGAAAAAATCTATAAAATTATTTCTGATTTAAATGATCAACAAAAAATATTTGTCCGGTTTGAAAAAAAAACTGTTTTCGAAAGAAAGAAAAGTCGGAACGAATTGGGGCTAAAGAAAAATTTACTACTTTTGGGAAAAACAGATTTCATTTCAGGTAAATGGTTATTCTTTTTGAAGAAAACTTTACTCCATCAGGATCGAAATTTGAAGAAAGCATCATCCCTTTTTTTTAGTATGTGCTTTCCACTTAAGTAAATCTCTTATTCGAAGTATTCTATTCCCTTCATTGCATCCAAATAAAAATACTCGAATACGCTTGCATTTACAGTATTCCTCGCTTAATTGACCCCCGGTTAAATGGTTTTGCGCAAAATTGGTTAAAAATATGTGTTATCGAAAATATATTTCTTCAATTTTTTTACGGATAATTGATTACCCGTTAAATTTACCCCAAAATTGTACAATTTTTGAAGTGCATTAAAGCGGGGAATATTGTACAATAAAAAAAAAACAATAATATGTGCATGTCATCACCACTTACAGCGGAAGCATCCAAATTTATTGGCGATTGGCTGTCTCCTCCACATGTCGGGTAGTCTACACTCCAATCCGTATTAGCGTAGCTCCAATGAGAAGATGAACTTTGGCGAGCTATTGTTTGCAAAAGAAAAAACGGTTTGTCAGTAAAACTATTTAAAAACAGATAATCTAAACAAAAAGATGAAACAGTTTAAATAAAGCCGAATGTACTTATGCATTATAAGTACATGACTCTTTTGTTACGATCTAATAGGTTGGAAATGTTTCAGTAAATAATACAACTTCGGAAAACTCGCGTCCGCACTTTGGAAATTTTGCTAAAAAAATTGACGAAGGAAACATTAAACATTAAATTAACAGAATTTTTTAGGTGATTTCCATTTCCATTTCTAATTCATTTCCATTCACTAATATAAAAGTGTTTTGCAAATATTTAAGTTCAAGTAGAAACTGTGAATTCGGCTTTATTGGGGAAAAATAGCATTAGAAAAACGAGTTTTGGTTTTTTAATTCGTAACATATTCACACAGGGCATGACAAAATATAGGCACATATGTATGTATATATACTCAAAACTGTTCACAGATATTTGGAAGCTTTTGATTTTTTTCGTTGAAAATTTAAAACCAATCAAAATTTAATTTTTTATTTGATTTTATTTGTGAGATTTTGCTTTTAAGTTATGTATGTTTTTTACATAACCTTCAACTTTTTAAAAGTGCTCACATTGGGGTTAATGAATTTGAAAACCTTTGACATTACAAGGTTAAATACCCTTTGGGTAAAAAAATTGCAAGGATTAGCAACGGTCTCGTCAATTTGATTATATTACATATTTCAAATCAAAAATTTTTAGCAGCGTTTGATATTTTTTTACTTGTTTCATTCGTCATCTTTTTTATTAAAAACAAACTTTTATTCGCAGCTTATCGTTATGAATTCGAATGTAACAGGAAAGGAATTAAAAAATAAACGAAATGTAACAACTTTTATTTAATTTTAATTTTTTATTTATTATTTTCTAAAAAAAAAACTCATCCCTTTTTTGCAATTGCGCGGTCTTTCCCATTCGGATTTTTGTGAAACCCAATTTATTGTCAGAAATGCACAACGTAATCAAAAGATAGCATTATTTCTAAGTCTCATTATCACCATCTAGTGTTGAAAATCTGTACTTAATCTGATATACACAATCCTACAGGTATTTGTTGAACATCCTACTGCGCTTATTCTAGATCTCAATACAGTATTTCGGTGATAAGGAAGTCTTCAAAATTATATTCCAGGACATGGGCAATGTTTGTGCCAGTATGAAGAACCACTATAACATAAATGAAGATTTTTTTTTTAATTTTACATATATTCAAATATCACATTCTAAAACTTTTTGAGACTAAACATTTTCTTCAATTTTGGCAAGATGGCAGCTTCTTTTTAAACAGCTTTATTAATTAATTTCTCAGTGTTGGCAACACCTCAGAATACTTCTTTTATCTTGTAGCTTTAATTGAATTTAAAAATTTCAACACGTGGCAACATTCTCGAAAAATATTTACCACATAAAGCTTTCGTAAACCTTTTTCATTTGACACTAGTATTGAAGAATTTCAGTTAACTTACTGATTACATTAAATCAATTAAATAAATAAATTTAATCATTGTGTAATCTTTTCTATTCAACAGATATTTTTCCCCATTTTTTATACAAAGGATTTACGAATGTCCTTTTCACTCAACTCACTTTTCTTTTCAACCTACCATTCTCACACTTGAAAAGAATATATTGGAGATACTCAGAGAATTTAAGAACCATGGAAAATTCTATAATTATATGGAATATCCCCAAAAACTTATTAAAGATGAATGAAACTTAAAAAATTAAAAGTATGTATGTTGGCATAAACAAAGAAAAATCCTCACAACTGAATATTTTAAGCAAAATAATAAAATCATCGCAAAATTTAATTTCATTTAAAATCGGTGGATAACTATTCTACATAAAGTCACTTTTATATTGCACGCAAAAAAATATTTTTTGTTTAAATTTTTAAAGTATTTTTGTAGAACATTTTAATATTATTTTATATTTTCACTTGATTTTTACAACGCATAATTTTAAATATAATATAATTTTATATATATCAAATTATTACCAGCTAATACACATAGCACTAGGAATAACGCTTTATTAACGGCCATTTTTAACAAATTTCAAGTTCACACTAGCAATGGAGAACAGTTGTCGGTACGCTTGACTGAAAATCTTGTACAGTTGCAAGCAATTTATACCCAAAATGCCGTCAAATTTAGTGCCACAATGAAGCCGGTAAGCCGAAGCTGGCTAAGCTTAACACTTACCGGCAAATACATATGTATGTATACTTGTATGTATATGTATATGTAAATATGTACATCGGCGGCCGACGTAGACGAGTGTGTGACATGTACGCGCTTCATTCGTTTTGTCTCGGGTTCGAATCCTAGACGTGGTAATTAACATAGAAATGTATAGAAAAGATATAGCGGTCGCACCTCGTCAGATAATGACAAATCTCCGAGTGTAATTTATACCATGCAAAAATTTTTCACAAAAAACATCCGCGTAAAATTGTAGTCCCCTTAATTTGTGTGACAACATCCAGACGCACATCACAAATTATAGGAGAAGTTCGGCCAAACATCATTAATATAAGCGCCAAATTCTTATATTATTATTTTGTGTTTGGTTAGCCTACACAAATAAGGGGATATTTGCTTACAACACAGCTTAGGCAGAGCACATAAAGCTATTTCTATTTGTTTGCCATATTGTACGAATTCTAAATGTAGTGCAGAAGCGAACTGTTGAATGAATTTCTCTACGTAAATATTTATATGCGTCTGGGATATGCACACATGTGAATATCCGAATTTGCGTTGTTATATGTATGTATGTAGCTACTAAACCGTTAACTGGCAAATTGCAAATTTAAGTAATTTAGTAATTTGTTCAAAATTTTATATGTAGGTATCTATCTATACTATAATAAAGCTGTTGAATATTCACCCCTATGCTGAAATCCGTCGTAACTACGAATTTGCTACGAATCGTAACATCGGTATGCTCAAATCCGAATTGCGGAATCGTAATTTCGAAATTCGTAAGCCATTTTCGAAATTCGTAATGTTGGTATGCCTGAATCCGACGTAGCTGTCATTTCATTGCATTTTTCGGAGATTTTGTACGAATAGCAACTGGTGTCGGAACTTAGCAAATTCAAAACAATAATAATAAGAAAATAAATAGTGTACACGGAAAACAATGAACAAATATGTAAGTTAAATTGTGCATAGAAAAAAGTGGTGTATTAATAAATATTTTGCAAAATATTCATGACATGTAGAGGGAGTCTCTGCGCGAGAAGAAACGGCACAATAATGAAATGGAGGCCATGAAAAGAAAGGAGCTTGCGTTGCAGGAGAGGCTACTGCTATTGCAAGAAAAAAACCTTCAGCAGTGAGGGCAGTGCGAATATATTTATTAAAGTACTGAATTCAACTGTTTATTTAGTTTTAAGAAATTGATACATTGATACATTGTTTTTTTTAATAAATTTGCATCGTCTCGTAATAATCTCCTCTGCATATTCATGCAACTGTTGCTTATAGCATATTCTTCCTCCTGGGACAAAAGTGCAGCGGCTACAGAATCCATTTTATTTTAATTTAATTAAAAAACTTGCTTACAAATAACTAATAATCGCTGGTCTCAAAATTCACTCTTCACTTTGTTTATTTCACTTTATTTTAAGAACTTCGAATTTAATAATTTTAGTTGGCAACGCGGCCGTGAGTTACGAACGGATTTCAGCATACCATTTTCGAATTGTTCGGAACGGAGCTACGAATTCGTAGGCTACGAAAATTCGGATTTCAGCATAGGGGTGATTGTCTATTCAAATTGAATATTTCTTGAAAAGAATCACCAAAGGTGGTACAGGGAATTTAGAATTTTTGTCTGTTTGTTTGCGCGCGTTTGAACAAGTTGATAGCGAAAAATATCAAAGTCAATTTTAACAATTTAAGAGCAATTGAAATAAGCTTTTAATTTATTGTCTTCCATTCTTCCCCTTTTCATTTTAAATTTACAAGAAAACTCTTTGACGTTTTTTGGTTGTGCCTCTCTTTTACTTTCACTCCAGAGAGTAATTTTGCTGTTTGACACTTTTACAGGATCTTACGGGAAAAGTAATTACGCCCGCGAATATTTTAGAGACCGTAGCCAATTTCATAATCTGTTTGTAATTATAGTGGAATCTCTCAAAACGCAACCAAATTGTCCAGAAGTGGTTGCAAATAACGGATTTAAAAAATGACACTTATTTGGTGCACTCACATTTTATTGATAAAGAGGTATGTTTTATATTCAAAATAGGATAATTTTGTAAACAAAGATATTTCATTTTAAATAAAATTGCTACAAACAAAAATAAATATTTCATTTAAAAAATTAAATAAAAATTATAAACTAGTTGGTTTAAAGCAGCTATGCAGTAAGACTAGCTTTACCGCTATGGAAAATAGTTACTTTTTTTTATAGTAATGCATTATCTCTACGATGCGTTTACATTTTGGGTAATTGCGTTTTGATAGATTCCGTTGTATTTACGGAATTCTCAACTTTAAAATTTGGAGTGCAATATCAAATCAAAAATACTGCAATTTGAGTTTATGGTAAATGAAGGTCTAGTTTTCAATCCAGTATATTATTTATCAAAAAAAAAAAACTACCTTAAAAGCGAAAAACCCGGTAGAAACCGGTTTGGGAAATTTACGTCCATACATACATATGTACATAGTTTATGAACATTACTATCGATGGCTGTGGCTGCGCATGTCTTCACAGCCTACCTACATACGTAGGGAATGATATAACCTTTTTCAGAAACAATTGTATTTACCTTTTAAAAACAAGAGACAAATTTGTTATGTCAGCTTTTCTTTGTCTAGCTCCTCATTTCAAAATACGTACATACATACATATCTCGCGAAGCGCAATATTTTGCATTCGCGTCAAATTATAATCACATGATGGAAACAAAATAAATACATACGTTCGAGTGGAGTTTTCAGTAAAAATTATCCAGCGGAAAATTTTCCGGCGAATTGGCACATGTTCTCTTTCAAATAGAGACACATACATACATTTGTACATACATACATGGCATGGGCATTAGTTATAGTTTTGTTTGTATGGATGCATATACTGTCCTCCTTTTGTAAGCTATGCCCTCCTCTGCAAAATGTCCTCCTAAATATCATCTTTTTTTATATTTTTCCTTTTGATATTTACATTTGATGTTATATGTATTATAGTGTGTGAATTCAAAAAGCTTTTAGGATATTCAAAAGTAAGATGGATTGTTCTAAAATAATTGTAGTACATAGTGCAGAAATTTTACCAGACATGTTTTGATTATATTGACGAACTATCTGAAGTACATGCCTTGTTAAATAATTACCTTCACTGGTGTTTCAAAAAACCCATTCCTTCCCGATCCACCACTACGAACTCAAATTGGTGAATGCGCTCGAAGTAATTATGAAAAAGGTATACATATCTTTTGTCACTAATTTTTCCAATCTACTGTTTATACCTAATCAAGGTAACGATTCCCTTTCAGAAACTTTTGTGCATTTATAATACCTGCAGCTGCAATTCAATTTAATATTAAAACACACGGTTTTTGACCGGATAACAGGAGAAAGGATAAAAGTGCTGTCGTCCGTTGCAAAGAAACACTTGCCTTATATTTTCAACTGCCTATTACGATTCTACTACTTTCCTAGCTTCTGGAATCTCTTCGAGATCATTATGATCCTTAAAATAAGTAAAGATCCTACCATAGTTAGACCAATTAGTATAATTTCAATATTTTATAAAATATTTGAAAAACTTTTACTACAGAAAATAAAACACATTTTAAAATTAGTTTCACATAAGTATACGGTCGGCTTTTGAAAACAAACAATATTGCACTGCAAACTTCATAGATGTTGCGCAAGCATTCTATTCGCTCCGGCTAGAAAGATTATTATTCAAGTTAAGAGGTTCACTTTCAGATAACACATGTGCGATATTGAAAAAATTCCTTGTTGGCAGAAAATTTTATGTTAGACAAAAAAGTTGCACAACTAAAAGTTACCCCATTGCTGCTGGCTGGTGTTCATTAAGGTAGCGTTTTAGGGTCATCTTATTTTCAATTTATACAAGTGATCTGCACACAAACTTAAATCTAGGCACATCAACTTTTGCGGATGATACATCACTCGAGCCCGATCATAGTTGCTAATGGATTACAACAACATTTAAAAGTAGTAGAAGAATGGATAAAAATTTGGAGAATTAAAGTCAATGAGACTAAGGATGCACACTAAAAAAGAACACTCGTCCGTCGATATCAATCAACGGCAAAATTATTCTGCGAAAAGATTTCGTTACTTTCCAGGAGATTTGGTTGGTTAAAATCTTCATCTTCATACACAAAAAGATTACACATACTAAATTAAAAATCCCAAATTTTCATTGGATTATTGGGCCGAAAAGAAAATGAAGCTTAGAAAACAAAGTTATACTTTTTAATGTGGCGGTGTAACTACATATCTTTAAAATATGGGATTTAACACTGGGGTTCAAGGCCTAAATCTAACTTATATATTTAGAATTCCAAGGATGCAATCCTTCAGAGCCCCTGATATGTGAAAAACTCCATAATTTACAGCGACCTTTTGATAAATGCGCTCATTAATAATGCAAAAAAAAATAGGCGTTAAATTTACTCAAACAGAACTAGCCTAGGCGATTAAAGAGAAAGGATTTAAGGTTAAATTGTGATTAAAGGCTTTGCTCTAATTATTTATATTACATGACAGCTATTTTTCAATATTTTGTTACATATGTATTTCGTGCTAATATCCTTCAAGATACTGACTATAAATTAAGCCATGTCATTCTTTTCGATGCCCATTAATGAATTAAATAAAGTTAATTTACAATTTGCTTCGTTCACTTTGCTATTTGATGTAGTGGCAGCAAATAGTTTATATTTATTCTAGCATTAAGAATTTAAAACTTGTTGTTAGTTCCTAGTTAGTAAGATACAATAAAAAATTGTGGGAAACATATATGGGTGTATTTTTCTTCTTAGCACACTAGATCTGTTTTCACGTTTTTATCTGAAAAAATTAGCGTAATTAAAATATACGAGAATTGATTGTTTGAAGACTTAACCCATAAATAAATCCTAAAAGTTCTTGAATTGTGCTATCCTAACCCATCAGTTGAAAGAGTTTTTTTTTTAGTTGCAAATGATTTTTAGGCTAGCGAGAAACCTAGATTGAATCTTCAATTTAAAACGACGGATATATGTATCTTAAGCGAATATTACATAGCAATACAGTATTTCCTCTCTTATTTGAAATGCAAGTAATTGCCTCGCAGAATTGAACCCAGTTAATTGATTTCCACGTATAATAGATCTCTTGATATTTGAGTGCAATTATACAAACATATGTGACATAAAAATTATATGTAATTGCATTTTTGTTGTTCCAATACATTTTCTCGTATAAAGTTAAAAATATTATTGACCTCTCATTAAAAACATTAGATTATATTTAAAGTGCATACATGCATTTCCTTTATTTGATTAAGTTGTACAATTAAACGAATATCGGGTAATACAGTATATTGTTAGAAGTTTACATTGATAAAAAATAGATATGTATCCAATTGGTAGGTATTTATTTATATTATAATTAATATAAAGCGTTTTTTTATTTACATTATTATGACTTTTAACGATTTATTCCCAATTCGATTTTGCATACTATCGATGACTATTATTCTCGTTGTTTCAGTTATATTATACTGCAAAGATCGGGACACCCAGGGAACGTGCTTCTTCGGCAGATTTGTATCAGGGCGGATAACGGTAAATTTCCAATATGCGCCGCGAAACCTTGGCCAATTCAAAAAACATTAAATTGATTTTCGCAATTGAACGATTGTACATACATACATACATACATAAGTAGTGGGCACATCCGGTGAGCAAAAAATTTAATTATTTATTTAAGTTTAGATAGTAGTGACATTTGTGTTGTAATTTTAACAAGAACGACACTCATATTTCTAACGCCTGCTCTCCATGTAGAGTGACTTCATTATAAAACAGAAGAAAAATAGTAAAAAACTATTCCATTCCAGTATTTCCAGCATTACCGTGTTTACCGTCAATCCAGGTTGGCGATGTCGTTTGTGGAAATCCTCAGCCCTTGATGATTCGTTTCAAAAATAGTTCGATTCAATTACGTTTTAGCAGCGTTTCATGGTATTAATTCATTTGACGCCCAAATAGCGAGTTTTTTGTGTAACCAGCCTTTTTTAAATTATTAAAAATTTTCATCTGGTTAATGTTCAGTACTTCCTTTCTGCCTGCATGTCGATCAAAAAAGCCCACAAAAAATGAACGATACGTTCCATTATACCGCTTTAATTTACTTATTCTTTTTTTTACCGTTAAAAGTTGGTTGATCTGGGCTAAGACCAAACAATTTTGTCAATCGTCTCTTTCCTGCGCGAAGTTGTGGCAGTTTTTTTTTTTTTTTTTTTTTAAAGATTGAAACTATAACTTAATTATAGTACAACAAATAAAGCCATGGCTACAGCGGCCTTAAGCTAATTACTGGTCTTGATATTATAAATCCTATTTTATGGCTAACGTTTCAGTGTGTGTGTATGTTTGGGTTTACGGTAGTGTTTGGTTTTTACGGCTATTGTTTTTACATTTCATTGTATATGTTGCAGTACTTCATATAGTTTATTAAAGCTTTTAAGTTGTGAACTGTGGGGTTACTGAGGAGCTCTGTAGGGTAAGTGTCGTGGAGAGATTGACGATGGGTTGCAAAATGTGGGCATGTGTCTAGGATGTGGAGGACTGTTGGTAGAGGGCTATTACAATACTTGCAGTGGTTTGGAACGTTTTTGTCGATTAGATGCTGATGTGTGAGTCTAGTGTGTCCTGGCCGCAGCCTTAGAATCTTAGTTTGCTCCTTTCTAGAAAGTTCGTTTGGCTTGACTTTTAAGAAATCATTAGCTGATTTTACGTTTCTACTTATATGGTTATACCATCGAGATACGAGATTATTAGGTGCGTTTTGTTGAAAGTGTATTTTTAAGCGGTTTTTAATATCTGAGAAGAGCAGATTTGGTGTAGTTATAAGTGGTGCGAATAATGCGTTTTTGGCTGCTAGATACGCTAACTCGTTCCCTTGTATCTGTTTAGGTTTTTTATAGCGTTTAAAGAGCTTAAAGAGTCGGTGCATATAGCACATTTCATTGTTAAATTTGACGCATGTTTTACTGCTTCGTGTATGGCTATTAACTCAGCGGAATAGCTTGAGCTGTATTGAGAAAGGATAGCGTTTTTGACAATTTTGTTGTTTTTAACTATACCTACTGTAGCTACTACTGTCGTTTTGTTTCGATCCATCAGTAAACATTATTTGGAAGTCTTTTAGTTCATCAATTTGTTCATGGAATTTTTGCCTGTATACCTCCGGTGGAGTATAATCTTTTTTTTGGTAGCTGAGTGATGTGTTGATCATGGAAAGGTTGAGATTACATGGTGGCACTGGGGAGATTGTTTGGGCTTTGTGGCTTAAGGGAATATCGAACTGCTGTGCAAAGTTTTTAATTCTACTTAGATAGGATTGGACCCTGTTATTTCTAGGCTCTTTAATTTTTGAAAGAAGTGTAGGGAGAGGGGAATGGTCGTAAATGAGGAGGGATTTGCTGAGTTTGGCTGTGATGAAATCCCTATAGTTGTTTAGTGGTTGTATACCTGCTTCACATAACATGTTGGATGTGGGAGTAGTTCTGTAGGCGCCTAGTGCTATTCTAACGCTAGAGTTGATGATAGTGTTTAATTTGTTGGTTACAGATTTTGGGGAATAAGCGTAAAGATAAATTCCGTAGTGTAATTTTGATATTATTAGAGATTTTACTGCTGATAAAATTGATAATGTATGACAGCTGTGTTTTTGGTTCGCTAAACATTTAATTATGTCAAGGCGCTTAGAAAGTGCTGAAAGGAGAAATTGAATATGATTATTCCATTTGTATTTTTTGTTGATGACTAAGCCCAATATCTTTAGGTTGTCGACCGTACTAATGTTTATATTATTGCACAACACATTCGTTGTGCAGTGGTGTTTTCTGCATATATGTAGATGTTTGCATTTTGGAAGTGCGAGTTGAGCTCCTGAGTATTCAGACCAGGTCCAGATATCGTTGTTTAGATTATTAAGGTTCAGGGTGAGGAAGTCAGCGAGGAAGTCTAACTGTTTATGTAGTGAAATTGTGGTACATAGTTTATTGTAAGCTATCAGGAAAAGTATGACAGATAGTGGAGATCCTTGCGGAATGCCGTTTTCTAATGAGTATGTTTTTGAAAGGCTAGAATTTACTTTAATTCTTATTGTTCTATTTGTCATGTAGTTCTTGGCATAGTTAAAGATTTTTGGTCCTATTTTCCAGAGTAAGAGTTGGTCTAAAATTGTGTGTAGTCCTATTTTGTCGAATGCTTTTGAAAAGTCAAGAGATATAAGTGACAGATGGTTTTTCTTTGAGAGCGAGTCTGTGATCTGATAGTCTAGATAAACTAGAAGGTCAGACACAGCTTTACCCTTCCTAAATCCCATTTGGTGGCTGTGTAGTAGTTTGCCAGCTGAAACAAACCACCATAGCCGGTTAGCAACGATCTTGTCAAGAACTTTAGCACAACACGAATTTAGAGATATAGGGCGGTAGGAATTCAACAAGGATTTGTCTGTATTGGGTTTGTGAACTGGAATAACGAGGCTATTTTTGTAAGCGTGTGGTAGATAATTGTCTAGGATGTTGTTGTAAAAAGTTGTAAGTCGATGTTTGACGTTATGTGGTAGTTTTTTTTATCATTTGGTATGATATCCGGTCATGTTCAGTGCTTCCTTTCTGCCTGCATGTCGATCAAAAAAGCCCACAAAAAATTAACGATACGTTCCATTATACCGCTATAATTTACTTATTCTTTTTTTTTTACCGTTAAAAGTTGGTTGATCTGGGCTAAGACCAAAAAATGTTGTCTGTCGTCTCTTTCCTGCGCGAAGTTGTGCCAGTTATTCACACCAAGTGTAGACAAGTCTCTCTGCATGTTGTCCTTCCATTGTGTTCGAATGATCTTAATCGTTTAATTTCTATGCATTTGACTATGCCCATGCCTTGAGCTCGTAAAGTTCGTCATACCATATTTTTCGATACCTGTCGTCGTCGTGGTCAGGGCCATAAATATTACGTCGAATTGAGAGCAAAGGCTCCCCAAGCCTTCTCACATTTGTTTGACATCATCAACGCTTCTGCATCATATAAAATTACAGCAATGGTGGGAGATTCGTAGAGCGAGATTTCTGGCCGTCGGCCGAAGGCTCTGTTGTTCAATTGCCTTTCGAACCCAAAATAGCTCCTGTTGGGAGGAGTCATTCTTCGCTCATCCTCCGCAGACATTATTGGTGGAGTTAATGATGCATCCTAAGTATACAAGGCCCTTAACTACTCCAAATTGTAACTGTCAGCAGTGACGTGTGTCCGAATCAGTGTTTAAAACTTTTTGAAAGAAACAAAATAAAAAGAGTGAAAATAACGATTAATTTCCAACTAAAAAGTAAAACTCAATAAAAAACGATTAAAATGTAATTTTTTAAAATAAAAGTTATAGCCGTAACGGTCCCTGCTGAAAATTGCATGTAACAATGTCCATAGCGCTAATTAAAAAACAAAGCCAAATAAGGCTATGGGCTAAATGAAAATTTTCCGGTTAAACTAATAATAAAAAAAACACTCCACAAGGAGGGGTTCTCTCGCCACTCCTTTGGGTCATTGCTATCAATGGCGTACTGAAGGAGTTGGAAAGGGAAGGCAATGGATACAGGTTCAGCTCAGCCTTTGGTCATTCTAGGATTCTTGCCAGCTTCGACTTTGTCCCTCCGGAAGCGGATTACTGTCTGCCGACTCCAGCTCAGAATGGCTCCTTCTCCACTTACATCCCGCGTAGGGAGGAGTGGAAGGAGGGTGGCCTGTGGGGCGGTGGGACGGTGAACTTCTTCACGGATGGCTCGAAGCTGGATGGTAAGGTTGGGGGAGGGGTATTCTGCGATGAGTTTTCCCTCAGCCGTAAATTTAGGCTTCCGGACTATTGCAGTGTATTTCAAGCAGAGGTGGCCGCAATAAAGGCGGCAGCCGATTGGCTACTTACCAATGTAATGCCCTCTAGACGGGCCAACATTTATTCGGATAGTCAGGCCGCTATGAAGGCATTAGGATCGCTAATGGTGAGCTCAAAACTGGTCAGGGAATGCCTGACTTCCCTCGCAGCCGCCTCGGAATATCTCGACGTTAGACTAATTTGGCTACCGGGCCATAGCGACATTGCAGGGAACTGTATGGCTGATGAGCTTGCTCGGCAAGGTACCCTGGAAGTCATTTCTCCTTGCAGGGAGGGGGTGGGGGCTCCTTTGACTGCCTACGGGCTTCTCCTGGACAGATGGGCTTTATGTCGTCTCAGCGAGCGCTGGGAAATTGCCACGACATGCAGAATTGCAAGGTCCCTCTGGCCGAGAGTGGATCGTGGGCTCTGAAGGGAGCTGATGTCGCTTACTAAGCGGCAACTCTCGACCCTGGTTGGTGTTTTGACTGGGCATTGTCCGTTGGGTATTCACGCGGTTAGGCTGAAAATAGTCTCTGACCCTTTCTGCCGCAGCTGTATGGAGGAGGATGAGGTGGATTCATCTTGTCATTTTCTGCTCAGCCGCCCTGCATTTGCGTGACTGAGGTTCAAGTACCTAGGCTCGTACTTCTTTAGCTCTCCAGAAGACATTTCTGGAGTGGAGATTGGTAGTTTGCGTGACTTCATTCGGGGCACGCAACGTTTCTCAGGTTAATCGTTCCTGACTTTCCGATTCACGTTACCGTTCATAAATTAGGTGGTATCACAACGGACTCCTACTATGTCTAAGTGAGTTCCCTTTGGGGAACTACCACAGTAACCTAACCTAATAATAAAAAAAGCTAAATCTAGCATCAGGAGGTAGTTTGTCTTGATCTCGTTCAATGCTAGACCAACCTCTTTTGCCTCCTTCTCAAGCGAGCGCTCTTCACCTCCTTCAAATTCTCGCTTACTTGATGAAGCGTAAGCGAGATTTTGATCGTTAAGACCGCCGGAAGTTTCCTTTTCTTGCATACCGATCGGTAAGCGAGCACTCGCTTGCTTTCAACTGCCATTTTTGTTTGACATGTTGCGAATAAAAAAGTATGCCCGTAAGCTGGAGAATTCCACACTGATGGTCTTGGTGTTGAGGCCAATAGGCGAATGTTGATGCTGTTTTCCCCACTTTTTAGAAGTTGGTTTAAGAAAAACTTGAATGACTCGGCGAAAACTTGACCGAAAGTATCATTTGAAAGATATTTTCTCACTCTCATTCAAGTTTTGGTTTTTCGCAAATTTTATAATATGATTCCTTTAAAAAATGTCTAAATATTTGTATGCAGAGTTTTTGAGGTTAGAATGTTTTTTCATCTTGTGTGGCTTTTTTTTTAATATTTAAGAAAAACTTTTTTTATTTGCAAAGAAAATCCATTTTCCACATTTCGCCGTTAAACGAAAGTCTCAGCTTTAGAGAGACTGTCTTTTTGTTTTTTTTGTATAATACACAAACTACACATGAAAGCAAAAGTTTCGTCTGAAACATTTGTATTTACTATAAAGTCAAATCTTTCACGCCAAAATAGAACGCAAAATGTTAAAATATTGACATTTTAGTAGGTATGTACATACATGTGTATTTTGTGTCTAAGTCACGTCGAAATCCAGCAAAATTAAAATTAAGAATAACACTCCCTTGACACAATTAAATAGGCTCCACCTATTTTAACAGCCATATTTAGTTAAATTACTTCCCTGTAGGCAATAAGTACTCACTTTCAGCAGTGACATTTTCAAACAGAAACTTAGCAACTTTCCTTCCTGATGAAATGGCATGCATTTTCAATGCAAATTCGTTCTCATTTTTCTATAATAACTTCTTGATAGCGTGACACATACTATCGATTTGTGTACATCGATGGTCCCGAGCATTTGGCCCAGGAATATCGAATATTCCATGATTCTCCGCAAGATTTTCGGCGATGACTTTTTGCTTTCCTGGGTTAAGGACTTCAAGTAGGCCCAAAGAAAGAAGTCTAGGATGGTTAAATAGGGTGGATCTTGGTGGCCAATGTCTACCAGGGTACCAGCAAAATCCGCAAGGCGGTCAATTAGGACTCCTCTGCGGCACGCTCCCTTTCCTAAGGAGGCTGGAGAAAAGGGTCTTCTTATTAATTTTAATACATACATAGGTATGCTTATCATACTCATTAAATTAGTGATTTCGGCGTCCCAGAAAGCTCACTCAGGTAAACCGCAAAGAGTCAGCATGGAGTCCTCTATTCGTCTTAGATTTTTTGAAAAGGATTCTGTAAGTGTAAGTGTCTTGTGATTATTTTATTTTTTTATAATAAATATGCACTAGAAAACGAATAAGATTATAACGAAATATTAGACGAAACCAGCGAATGCAAAAGAAAAACATTGACAAGATAACAAAGAGACACAACGTGGAAAAGTTAATTTTTCGATCTGACTATTACATTTTTATATATTGGGGCAATATCTTGGAAAGAACGATAAACAAACTGAAAATTTCACTTTTAAAGTTTATGTAGTTTATCTAGAAAAAGATTTTCGTTTGCCAAGGCTCCTTCATAATTTGAATGACGGTCAACTCATCGTACAGAGCATTGAGTTTAGTCACAAAGATAATACCCACGTGAATGCGAGTGTAAGAAAAGTGATGATTTTATAGACATAGAGGTAAGTCGAGGAAAAGAGTAGTTTTTGCCCAAGTTCTGCGTGGGCGGTCTTTAGTTGCACTTAAAAAAATTACCCTTATTAACTCAAAGTGTATGTGAACTTTGCGCAGTTGGTTTTTTTTTAATCCGATGTAGTTTTCAAACTTCAAAGAATGATAGAAAACAAGATTAAATAAAAAAATTTAAAAAGTAAGAGGAAGAAGTCTAGATTAAGCGGGCAAACGACAGTACGATTGAAAGTTTTGTTAGCATTTAGTAGTAATTTTTACAAAAATATATATGTTCATATGCTTGTGTGATGAATTGAATTGGATGTTAATTAAACTAATTAATACACCCTTTTTAATAAAAATAAATAATTCTACAATTTTGAAAAATTCTTTGATTCGTCCCTAAAAATCCGAGATCTGTCATTATCTTAATAAAACTCTTTCCAGACGCAGCATCAGTAATTTAGAGATATCAGGAGAAGTAATAAAGGCAATGAAGACTCATTGCCTTTGTAAAGGTTGTGGCTATACACATCACTAATGACAAAAAATTATTTTAAAACATGCTGAAAAATAATCTACTTTTAAAGCGAAATTTTCGGCTTTTGTATCAATTTTTTTAAGATATCGTCAGATCGAAAAATTTATTTGCTTAAAGTGCCCAGTTATCTTGGGAAAATGTTATAAAATCTCACAGTTTCTAAAGGGGTTCGCTGGTACACGAATTAAGGACTAGTAATTTTAAGCGCCTGAGGTGAAGGCGGAAATGGAAGGTATGCGCTGACCTAAGCAGGGTTAGATCGCCGAAACAGCAGCCCTTGGCCGAGTAAAGCCCGGGTCATTCCGTTACGTAGAACAGGGTGTTTTGGAAAAGAAGTATCAGGGAAATCGGGTCTTTGGTAGACGAACACATGCGGAATGAGTGGAAATTTCATTCGGTGACCGCGCTTCGTCGGACGCGAAGAGACGCGCGAGCTATTTTAGCCAACAGTTCATATTCCATCCTTTAGAGGACAGGACCAAACGGAAAGTGACCAGAAGGCTGCGCAATTTGCCAAAACCTAGTACGCCACTTACCTACACCTGTGGCGAAGTTGCGGAAGCCATCGGGAAGGCGAAATTCTCCAAGATCATTTGTACTGATGGGCCAAGCATGTTAATGGTGAAAAATTTGGTCCCCACGGGAGTAGCTTATCTTACAAAGCTTTTCAACCACTTCTGCCCAGACATCTGGAAGGCTATGAGGCTGATACCGCTGTTCAACAAATGTAAATCTTATCGACCGATCTGTTGCTGCGCTACTTTATAAACATCAACACGGCTTCCGGAATCCCAACAACAGCACTAAACGTCATAAACACCGCCTTTGTGAGAGAACCATCTTAGTGGCGTTAGACCTATCAAAGACCTCGGATACGGCCAGTTACGCAACGCTCCTTAAAGACGTTGAGATACCCACTCTGCCACAGGGTCTGAAGCGATGGACTGCGCATTACCTGAGTGCTCGACAGTCGTCGGTATATTTTAGAGACTCAACGTCAAAGGAAGAAACAAGGGGTACCAGAGGATGGCGTCCTCTCTCCAGTTTTGTTCAATCCCTATATCACACCGAAGGGAGTTTCAATAGTCTCACATGCTGACGACTGTTCGATTATGGCATCCGACAATGCAATTGATGACATGTGCCCAAAGTTTTTTCACTGGCCGCAATCTGTTTCTTTCCCCTGCTTAGTCCTCGGCGATCATATTTACCACATGGATGAAGGAGGTAAGGCTGCAATAAAGTACAGAGCCGCAACAAAAATCTCAAGTCACTAGCCGGGAGCACTTGGGGCAAAGATAAAGAAACGTTGTTGGCAACATACAAGGCGATTGGCTGCCCGATTCTAAACTATGCCGCTCTAATTTGGTCGCCTGGGGCAAGCAGGACCAAGTGGATGAGACTACAGACCACTCAAAATGCAACACTCCGGACGGTAGCAGGATACATTCTGATGTCACTGGTAGAACACCATGAGGATTCAATGCTCCCAGTTAGGGAGCACAATTTTATGCACCGCAAGCAGTTCCTTTTTTGGTTGCCATCGTAGTGGTTACCCAAAACTAGTACTTGTTCTCTGAAGATCCCCATCCTAGACACATCAAGAGCATCTTCTTGAAATGTCTGACAAGATCCAGACATTCACCGAGAGACAATTACCACATTCGTCAACTTTCGCCCTGTGAATGCTGTCTTAAACTCTTACTTATCCAGAATCAACTCAGACGTGCTCAATATATGTATGTCCGGCATGTGATAATTCTCCGCAGGATACCACCCACCTTTTCATTTGCCCTCGAAAACCGACTCATCTAACACCCCCATCTTGAGCCTCCCCCTAGGTGAGTTTGATGATAACGACCATGGGTGAAGTGATCTTGCAGAGTCTGAGTAACCGCTACAGCAACAACAAGACGGAAAACGTCCACGCGGGACGTGTAAATATCTTCATTTTAAATGAAAATTTGAATTGTTACTTTTCCAACTAATGCTTTAAAAACGATACTAAAAATTACGATCTGGATACTGTAGTAGGTTCAACTCCTACCTATCCAGAATCAACCCCGACATACCCAATACATGGCCGGCATGTGGAGATTCTCCGCACGATACCAATCACCTATTCACATGCCCTCTTAAACCCACTTATCTTACCCCCCTCTCCATCTGATCCAACCTTGTCGAAACTGCACGTTTCCCTGGCCTACCCCTAGATTAGTTCCACGACAACGGCCATGGGTGAATCCGCTCTTTACGGGGCGAGGTAACCGCTACAACAACAACAACAACAACAACAACAACAACAACAGAAAAATTTCACGTTCCCACGACAGTCGGTTCTACGATACCGGAACGGCCGGATCTATATCCAGCCAAGGACTGTCATTTCAGCAGAACTCACAAAATTGTATGGAGAATTTTTTATGCTGTTACAACATAACAGCTGGATCTATATCCAGCCAAGGACTGTCATTTCAGCAGAACTCCACAAAATTTTATGGAGAATTTTTTATGCTGTTACAACAATAACAATAGAAACAATTCAGCAACCAAACTTAATCGGCATTAATGAATTAGGGGTAGATCCTGTTTTAGATAACAAAAAAAAAATAAAGCCCAAAACATAAAAATAAATTAATTGTAATAACTTTTGGTGAAATTATTTATTTACCTTTCTGTTATATTCAAATTCATAACGCTAAACCTAATGCCGTGCGAGCGAAGTCGCGAGTAAAAACTAGTTAATAATAGACAATTAATAAATAATCTAAAAAAATTTACTTTAATTTATTACTGCACTTTTAGCTTAAAAATAATATATTATGTCAATCACCGGCCTCAAAACATAAAGGTTTGTTTTTACTTCTTTTTAATTATTCCTTTACTTTACTTTTTACTTTTCTTCTTTGTTTCAATATCAAGAAAGTAAATTTTTTGATAGCTACTTTGAAATTATATGCACCTATAAAACTCGTATGTTTTAACAGTGATTTAATTTGTTGCATTGAATTGTGTGAATTAAAAGATTTCTAATTTTTATGCGATTTTTTAGAAATTATGATACTCTTCTTTGATATTGAAATTGCAGTTGAAAATTTGAAGCGGTAGTTCCCAAAAAAAAAAAAGCACATACAAAATTTAATTCAGGCATTTATAAGTATGTATTTAAAAAAAATAACAAAAAAAAAAAATAAAGCGGTTTTTGATTGTTAGCGGCTTTATAAAAAAACCCGATGAATTTTTTCATTGTATAATTTTGCATAACGGAAATACATAGATTTATACTATATTCATAAAATGCTTAAAACTCTTCGTAAATTGTAAGTCTACACAATTTTTCATTGACTCCTTTTTTTACTAAACAATAATGCTTTTCAACAAAATCAGTCCATTATAGCAACAAGCAAGCAATATAGCCATAGTTCGTCTCATAACTCTGAGGAGAAATAGATTTTTGGGTTTTGTCAGAACTCAACGTCTCTGTCGACGAAATGTGACTCGACGTGCTGTTGAAATGCCTCCCAGGGCACTATCGGTTCAAATTTCTTTCCACACATCGGACACAAACGATCGGTTGCCTCAATGTTATATACATCTTGGACTCTATCGTTGCAGGCATCTATACCTAAAAAGGTTTCGTCCTCTGCTTCATTGGAACACGAATAAACTTCATCAGATTCATCGAAGCCTGCCCACGCTTTCACACCATTTGCTTCTGGCGTTTTATTGGCGTGCAATATTTCACTGAGGCTTTCATCAGTTTCTAGACTTTTGTCAGCTGTTTCCGGTTTCTTTGATTTCTTTTCACAATCTGTGCATGGTTGAAGAGCTGGAAATATCGGAACGTAAGTATAGCGAATCTAAATCATTTTTTTAATATAATTGTTTTGAAAAATAACAAATTTACCAATTTTACTTTCTAGCGTAGTGAGTGCTGAATTCAATTCTTGTTGTTGTTTAATCGCTTCACGCCGCATTTCTTCCAAACCGTCCATGCATTTCTTGGCAACAGAACTAAAGTCAGCATCGTCGTGAATGCCACCTCCAGCACCATCATCAACATTAAGGTAAGCAAACCCTAACTCGCCGTTTACGTCTCCGGCATAATCATTACTCCCTTCAACTGCTCCATCGTTCTGCTCGTAGGCATTAAGCGCAACTTCTTCCATGCTTAGTTCAGAGCCATTTGGTATTAGCTTGTGACGTAGATTAGGATTGGGCGAATGTTGTGTAAATGTTTTGGAACGTATAAGATTTTGACTTGCACCACTACCATTTCGCGGACTTGTTTGCAAGTCATCTTGCTCTACCACGTTTCCTATAGTATCCTGGTCATTTATGATGCCAGTGCGTCCACTTTTATCTTTGGCTATTTGTGAGAGCCGCGACCAGAGCTTTCGGTTTTCGTTTGAAACCATATTTATGTGTTCGCTCAATTGTTGCTTTTGTCGATTCATTTCGCCAATATGCAGACGTAATTGCAGCAGTTCAGATGCATCGGCACCAGTGGTGCCATTGTTGGTTTGTGATACCGATGCTGATTTGCCGTGCTCAACGCGTTCCCGCAGTTCTTGGTTATCTTCCTCCAATACAGCCAGTCTTCGTTGAAGCACAAGGCAACGTTCCTTCATTGTTTGCAACGCCACGCGCAATGCATATTCTGAAGCAAGCGTATTGTCAGAGCTTGGTCCCGACTCCATTGTCAAGTTATTGGTTTGCATTTGAATAGACGTCTAATGGATCCTTTGGCACCTCGACTCAGTTTTGAAATTTGCAAAACATTTAGAATTATGTATATGGTATAATTAATGAATTCAAGAAAACAATATATAAAAAACACAAAGAGAAAATCTGAGTATAGTTAAGATATGTTGAATGTGATGCAAAAAACTCAGAAGTAATTTGTGGCAAACGTCATTCGCTTATTTTGTTTTACACGAATTCGTAATAAACAATTATTAATGTGGATCGCTACGACCAGTCTAGAGAACATACATACATATATTAAAAGCAAATACTGACTAATTAATTTCCATTCAACTTGTAAAACAAGGAAAATGTTCACTTCTGTAGAAACAGACAAAAATTACAAGAGGCAAGTCAACATAACAACTTTTATGAATGCGTTTGTTGTTTTAACAGCATAAAACATTACCTAACGGGCGGTCTTCCAATGCTTGAAATTCTCGTTTGCTTTCTGTTTCTTTTTCGCGCGCGTGAGAGAGCTTTATTCACAGGGAATTTGAAAGCATATTTTCTTATTTGCACCATGTCGTCAAGACATAATGAAAGATGTCACAAAATGATAAATTGCTGTCAAACTACAAAATGATCGGTATGTGTTCTTCAAGTGCGACATCTCGCTTGTTTCTTCAAGTAAGCAGGTGAAGACAGCGCGTAAAAAAATTTGTTAGACATTGTTCAGACAGGGAAACTTTTGTTGCTTATTATCGGCGATTTCCCTTTTGGTGATGCTCGTCGCGTTCACACAGAGCAACTCTGTACAGGCGATTTTCTGGCATTTCATTTTATATCATTTTCTCAAATTTCTGTACGCTTCGCTTAAGCGGCATTTACACATTCTATTAAATTTTGTGATTATAAGTATAAGGTGTTGAAAAATGAAGTTCTAACATAATTTACGTTAATATGTATAGTATATGCATACACATGTGTAAATTTAATCGCAAAAAAATAAGAACAAAACTTCATTTCCCAACTTACCGTATGTATTCACTTAAAACTCAACAAAACTGCAACCACTGAAAGAATTTATAAATGAAAAGGAATGCCAAATTTCTTAGCTGCCGACTGAGACGAATAAGAACACAAATCGTGTCGCCCGAGCACGATCAACTCGCTGCCCTTCCCCTTTCCCCGTCCCTCTCTCACCCACAAGTAACGAGTTGCCGCGACAAAAGTTTCCCCGTCTGAACCAAGAATGATAGGTTACAAGATTGCGCCTTCCCGCGGTGAAATGACAGATCTCGCCTTTAGTAAACAAGAATACGGGAGAGAGAAAATTGAACAACTTCCAATATTTCATTGAAAAACGTGTTCTAATTGTTCTAAAGTGTAAAAGTATAATTTATAGGCAGGCATTTAATAAATAAATTCGCAAAATACTAAAAAAAGTGTATCTTTTTCTTAATTTGTGAAAAAAGCTTTGTCTAGTTGAAGTTGAGAATTGTCAAACCCGGCAAAACCAAAGTAGCGGTACTTCTAAAGGCGTCACCTTCAGTATTCAGTACACCGTGCGTCTGAACAATGTCTTAGAATATTACTTCCACATAGAAATTCGTGTAGTTCCGGCATCGTAGATCTGACTCTCGAAGGATTGCACTAATTCTGATGAAAATTGATTGATTTGGCTCTAATAGACTGTCAAAAAAAAAAACAGCGACATCGTAAATCTAAAAAAAAAAACCATATAGTCATTCATTAGAAACCTTTTATTCCAACTATTTAATAAAAATATATTTTTTGGCTTTGTTTACAATGTGTTTTGTCAAACACATTACAGCTGATGGTTTGGCGCAATTATTTGCCCAAATTTCAAAACTGTATAAATTATAATGGGTTTGGTCCAAAAAAGGTATGCGACTGTATTTAAAAGAAAAGTGTGTAGTCATTCCAGAATGATAGAATACAAAATTGCGCCTTCCCGCTGCGAAGTGGCAGATACAAAAGTCAGTAAGCAAAAAATCGGCAAAACCAAAGTAACGGTACCACTGACGGTATCACCTTTAGTATTCAGGCCACCGTGATCTTTATTTTTTATTCCAACTGAGTTCTAATTAAAGGGGTATATTTGGCAAAGTACCCTTACAACATTGGCCGTTTTATTTCGGACAAGAAATTGTGGTTTCTGTTTTCGCGTGCTTCTAAGCTATTTAATATCACTTGATAAAACAATTCGGTCTTTAAGCTTACCTTTCAGCTATCAAAAAAATCAACAAAATAAAAATAGCCAAAAAATGCTCAGTATGATACAAAGAGGCAGTCTAAACATTTTTGAAGTTCACTTACCATATACAAAATTTTGAAACTCACATGCTCATACACAAAATTTTATTTTTCGCCTGAAACTAAACGGAATTGAAGTTTTTTCAAATGTTTATATCCAATTTTTCTTTTGTTAAGCGTTTGCTTCAAGTGTAATATTTGGAAAAATCAAAAAGAAGAAAATATATTTATAATATGTTTTCAAGTACTAAAGGGGGCCTGAAAATCAAAAGGATTAAATGAAATATCTCTTTAAAAATAAGTTTAAGTAAAATATATTGTGGGAAACTAACATTTTGCTCATGCTTAAATAAATCTATTTTAGTTTACTTCTAATGATATGATTTATATATAGAAATTTAATCAATAAATCTACAAAATACTAAAAAAATTGACTGCTGCTCATTTGTAAAAAATAATAAAATAATGTTTTCATTTACCTACTCTGCGACACCATACTAGATCTTAGTCCATGTTATTGAACATGCCCCATCTTTAATTAAATCTAACCTAGTATGCATTTTATATGTGTGATCAGCTGGTTCTGATTTGTATAACAATTTGTCAAAATATGTTTTGCAATAGAAGTTTTAAAATAAATTTCTTTAAATATCGAAGAAAAGTAAATGAGGGCGACAGCGTAATCCTCAGCCATCAACGATGGAAATGTGAAGAAGCATCTTGTGAAAAAGTGGCAAAGACGAGATTGAAAGTTCTGTTTTTTGGAACAGATTCATTTTCGTTGCCGAGTCTAAAGGCACTATTTAAAAACTAGTAGGTGATTTGTTAAAATATTCAACTGAAACTCCTATTAATTCACTTTCTCGAACCTTTATAGTTATTCCTCCCCTGAGAGCACCGCATTGGGTGTGGTTACATCATTTAAAAATCCGCCTAATTGTGTCCGAACCTATGCGGAACAACACAATCTGACACTTCATGGTTGGCCAGTAGTGCCGGATATATGTCGAGAATATGACTTGGGTGTTGTAGTCTCATTTGGTCATTTAATACCAGAGAAAATAATTAAAGCATTTCCAAAGTGAGTTTCCAAACTAGTACAACTATAAGTAAATATCTTAAACTTAAATTAAAACCATTTGCGTTTTTACATTTTAGCGGCATGATTAACGTACATGCCAGTTTATTACCGCGTTGGCGTGGCGCGGCGCCTATTATTTATGCCATAATGCAAGGGGACGCCCAAACAGGAGTGTCTATAATGAAAATCGAACCCAAACGCTTTGATGTAGGAGAGGTGTGTAAAATTATATATAATTCGACTAACATCGAATTCAAAATTAAAATTCTTTTTACCTTTTAGATATTGGCACAGCGTGAAGTTGTTATAAGAGATGGCATTCTAATGCCGGAATTACATAGTCAATTGGCAATGGAGGGCGCTGATTTGCTTGTCAATACTATCCAAAGATTTCCCAGCTGCCTGGAATCCGCAATCAGACAAAATAATGACGACGCTACATTAGGTAATCATTCAAATATTAGATATCAATTAAATGTAATATTTTTATTGAAAATTTTATTTTGAAGCACCCAAAATAACGTCTGCCATAACGGAGGTGAATTGGAGGCAGATTAGTGCCGATCAACTGCATAGAAAATTTCGTGCACTCTACGGTTTTAAACACTTAAATACGAAATTTCAGAACAAAACCGTGCAACTAATTGATGTTAAATTGCCTGCTTCGCAAGAAACACCTGCCGCACTGATTCACGCTGAGTGTGGGACATTTGTGTACGACCGTAGCAAACGTTTGCTTCAGGTATGCTGTGTTGATTCCTACATTGAGATACATCAAATACGTGTCGAAGGGAAGAGAGTAATGACTGCGCAGGATTTTAACAATGGATTTCTTAAAAAAATGAACACCACACAATTTATGTTTACAAGCAAATAAAGTTTATTTGAAAAATTGAAATTTCTCGTTAACGTTTAACAATTTTGAAAAAAAGATTTACACTTTCGCTGCTCAGCCCAAACTTGAGGGCTTTACTTCTTTGGTATTTGCCGGTTGCGCGGTAGTTTTCTGCATAAGGTTCTTACTAAACCAAACCGGACGTGGCTTTTGCATTTCTACAACACGCACTTTCTTTTCGTTGCCTGCATCGGCAGGTTGCTCTAATTGTTCACCCGCATAGAGCACGACGACTTCTTGTTCGATGGGATCTAGTCCTAATTTTTCCTGAATTTGTTCTTGCATCAGGCGAGTTTCTTGTTCCACCTTTTTGTAACAATGAGCTGCAATAAAAAAAAAAACATTTAGCGCTACAATTTTTCGATAAGTTGTTTGGAAGTAACTTACGGCAGAGTATTCCTAATTCATGGTCATGACCACATTGATTGCATGTACGTAAGTTGGTCTTTGCGACCAAAGGTTTCCAATTGTATTCTGGCACGCCGAATTTTCGTTTTAGCCTTTTTTCAACAGTGCGTCTATGTTTCGGCACCGCCCACAAAATACCGTCACCTAGTAATTCCCTGAGGCTAAATCTATCAGGTTTGTTGCTTTCTCGGTTCACGTGTGTAGCATCCAATTCAAAACTGGGCATGCCGGCCAAGGCAAATTCAGCTGTTGATGACATTTGATTGAATAACCTGCTTTATGGAAATCTAACGTTTTGCTTACTTGGTGGCTGGCCCCTATAGCCGAACGAAAACAACGTTTCGAGACGATTGAGGAAGTTGCGGAGGCCTAAGTAGACATTTCGCGACATTTTAATTTTTATTTATTTAAGAAAAGACAACTTTAATTTTTTAGTAATGAAATTGAAGTAATAAATGAAAACAAGTGACAGCGAAATCAGCTGTCTTGCAATGCAAAGTGTGCTGCGATTTCAAGGAGAAGACCAAGTAAAAACCGAGCAAGTTATTAATGAGCTAAATTAATGATAAACTATACTTAATACCAAACAATTAGTAATACACAAGGAAATAAATTATGTTTTCGATGTGAAAACAACTTATGCAAAAATTTATAACGATTTTTCCTTCAATGACTTCATATTTATTGTAATTATCAGTACGAAAAATTGATAAATAATATTTAAACAAACCTTCAGAGTTAAATACTAAAGGCAAATAACTTAATTTAACTTCAATATCTTAATTGGTTAATTTTGTATTGCTTAGGACGATTACTGAAATCTGTTAGATAAAGTCTGAGCTGTAGATGGCGCTAAACCCAACAGCAACTGGTGGCAACACCAATCAGCTGTTTTAACATATGGTTGTGTCGATTTTAAGATGAAAAATAAAAAAAAAAATAAAAAAGTTACGTCAAGACCATTTCTAATTTGTGAAATATATCAGTTAAATAATCAAAAAAAGAACAAAAAACCATTTACAAAAATCTGCTTTAGCTAGAATCTGTACCCCAATATTACAGTTTTAAGGATAACATAGTGACAAGAATGAAATTCGATGGATACTGAGGTTGTTTCGATAGAAGGAGAATAGCATTTCCAGCGATATCTGTAGTAGCGGCGTGCTTTCCCAGCGGTTTATCGCATGGGGCGGCAGCTTCGTTCAAACTTAAGCCAAGCTCAAAACAAACACGGCCACCTACAGCGCGACAAATTCACCTCGTGGAGCGCGGCTTTTGGCCTTTATTACTCCACTACCAACACAGTTTTCCGTTCGAGGTCTTATTATGGCTCATACAAATTCACCACAGCGCAGTCGCAACATAGCGCAACCTAGCTCAGCGGCGAGCCAAGTGAACGGGTTTGTACTGTCGTCGCTTCAGCGGCCGTTTCTTAAGCTCTCTTTGGGCATGCTTAATTTCTGGGCTACAGCCACATTGTAATAACCTGCGTGAGCCACCGATGCTGTCAGCGACAACAGACACTTTGTTGGAGCTGCTGTAGTCAGACGCAAGTAATCGCCGTTCCGTGGTCGTCTTTGCCGAATTTAACTTCGTTTGCGTTTAAATTTTTCAAACACTGGCGTGTGCAGCGAATCTCATTATACATATGTGCAAATACATTTTGAGAAGTTAACATCGACGTTAAATATTTGGAAATATAGAAAAAATATAACAAGCTTAACGCTAATTTACAACAAAAAAAAAAAAAAACAAAGAAAACATAAAACCTGTGTCATGTGTCCTTGTATAAATATATAAAATATAAAAAACCGTTAACTCTTAAAGGACCTACAATTAGCTAGCAGGCAACCTTCAACTACCCTTAAAAAAAAAGTTAACAGAAAATCTGAAATACAGATCAAAATTAGAAGTGCTTACCAATGAAGCGCAAAGTTCTTAGTTCGTAAACCCTAAAGAACATATCCTACGAAAATATAAAAAATTTATACGCCTAAAAGGTGTTAAAAAAGTGTTAATTTCGAAAACTCATTGCACAAGTAAAAAAAATAAATTTCAAACGAAAATGGCCTGTTTAAGCACTTCCGGTCGTCGAGGACTTTGCAGTGTCGTCGGTGCACGAAACCACAAAACTCAAAAATATCTTTGTCAATTGTTTTTGCAACAAAACATCAATAGATCGTTTTGCTCAAGTGCAGCCATTGCTGCCGCGCTGCTTGGAAGAAGTGCTGTAAACGGCATGTCCTCGTTGTTGCCACAGCGTAACTTTCATGGAGTAGGTGTGGCTATGCAACGTAATACGGCCATAACAACTGGACAGGATTATTATACTGATTTGGTAAGTCGTTTGGAATAACCAAAAAAAAAAAAAAATGAATGCATTAATTGAAGTAAAATAAAACATCAAAATGCGATTAGCAATTATTGTAAATGGGAAAAATTTACATACATACTTATAAAACACTAAGTAAAATTTATAAAGTTTTCAAATGTTGACTTAATAAAAAATACATACATATGTAATAGTAATTAGTCCGAGGTAAAAGATAATTTTAAAAACTTAAATGAAACTCACAATAAGCAGGCAAAAACGTATCATTCTAACAACACGCTTTCAACCAAAATCATAAAAGAGAAGCTGGTGAATATTTCTATTCATTCAAATCGAGTTATTGTATTATTTTTAGTTATTTTCAGTTTATAAGATATCAGTAAATGTTTGATGTGCTGTCAGTAAATTTTAATGTATGTATGTAACAACTAAATACATATTTGTTATACAAAAAATTTTCAAGCAAAACATGCAGTCAGATTCTTCAACCAAGCATTTAATGGATACAATGTATGTTTTAGCTATTTGAAAAAATATTAATTTTCTCTCCTGCATAAAAAAATATTAACTATTTTCGAGCCTAAATTTTATTTCAGAGGCATCGCTTAGTCAGTTATTTACCACTTAAATTATTCATTGTCAATGTTACTTTCCATTCGGTGCAATTTCTAACCACATATTATGCACAGTTGAGGAATTCACCAGCGGCTAAATATCCATCGGTCATGACATTGCGAAATCCAAAATTACAAATTTAAAAACTAATATTTATAATTTCTTCTAATATAGCCAGCAATTTGCTAAAATGTCGGCAGTTAGCTGCGAATTGTCAGGGGGCAGAGCGGGCAACCTTTTATCCATTTCGATTTTACTTATTTTCTCTATGTGGCATGCGGCAAAGTAGCTCGTGTTGTGTTTATGTACATATGTAGATTTTTATTGTTGTTTGCTGTTTTTAATTCGAAATCCTCAACAACGTAAAAATTGTTGTGTCACATTGGCTGCGCGCGCACACTCACAACTGACTTTGCTGGTATTTCTTTCCTGTGCTCAATTCATTTGTACGAAAATTATTTAGTAGGATTATTTTTGTTGCTGCTGCTGCTGCTTTTGCCATCATTATCAACAGCTCATGTGCATCAACAACATTATCATCCTTAATGCTGTATGCGATGACGTCGTTTTGCATTGCTTCCTCATCGGCAAAGTGCATTGGCAGCGCCTGGGAAGTTGTCTTTCTGTGTCTGCTGTGGTTGTGTTGCGCTTGTGAGCCAGTCACCAGTAACAGTATTCGAAAAAAAACAGAAAATTTAACACCGCCACACAGTGCGCCCCTGCTACCGCATTCGGTTTGTTGCTTTTCGCTATTTGTTGTTGCTGGTGTTGTTGTTGTACGCCGCTCTTGCCACGATCGTTGCTGCAAACGAAAGTGAAATTAATGCACTAGCCTGCTGCTGCTACATACAAGCTGACTGGCTTGGAGTAACTTTGGCTTATTTCACTTCATTGCTGTTGGCAGTTACTTCAGTCGCCTTTTCGCTTTTACTTCTTTCTTCGTTTGTTGTTTCGCTTTCGTTGGCCATGCTTGTTGGATTGGACTGGCTGGTAATTCATGCGTCTGGCTGATGTTTTCTGGTTTGTTTGTGCATTAAGCGTAAAAGTGTGGACATGAAGTGGCGCTGTGTGTGTGTGTGTTGGAGCTGCATAAAGAAAAGCTATGCCTGTCGCTGACTGCAAACAATCACGTTGATTATGATAACGGTGATAATGATGTGGGAAATGTCGATGGCCAACTGTGAGACAGGTGCGAATTCGGATTCCCCCTGTGCGAGTTTTCTACTCGCTCCTCACTTTACCCACGCTGTAAGTTGTCTTGTTTTCGGAATTGTAGCTACTTCGTTGCATCCTACCCTGCTTTACTTTAAATAGCAGTCAATGTGGTTTCGAGTTTTCGGTGCATCATCACTGTGCTATTTCTTTTCAAATTTATTTTAATACCTATCTAGTTTGCCTCTGTTGCAGTTTCATTATTCAACTCTTTTACTACTACCTGTTTTCGTGTGTAGCTACAGATATATGTATGTATGTACATACATATGTATGTATGTGTGTTTGCACGTTATTATTCCCTTTTGTTTTGAATTACTGCTAATTGTGTTTTGTATTTGAAGTTTAACATTTCTCCTTTCTGTATCAATTTCATTCAATTCCCTACTATAACAGAGTTTTGTTTTTTCGCTTCGGACCTGCTACGCATTTCTTTTTACTTTCTTGTAGCCTAATGCAATTTCTTATCATCAGCTGATATTTGTTTTGCTGCACATTCTTGTTCTGCTTGTTCAGAAGAATCAGCTGGCAATTGAGAGAGTGCCTTTGATATGAAAGAGAGAGAGAGATGCAGTGTTTGTGCGAATGTCAGTTTGTTTACTTCATGCTAGTACAGTGCGCCTCCAACTGCACTCAGTAAAATCTTTATAGATAATATGATTATTTTGGCGCTCATATTCGCATATAAATTAATACATACATACTTAAAAAATAAAACCTTTCCTAGCAGTCGAAATTTTGAAATTTTCACAAAGGAGAATATTCGTACTTTATTGCAAATCGAAAATGTCTTGTTATATGAAAATTTCAAAATTTCCGATTAGCACGATAACTATATGCATTATTTTCATATAATTGAAGCTTAACCCGATTACCTTGTTCCTTTCACAAAATTGAATCAGAAGTTGAAAATGCAACATTAATATTCCATTAAAAAATTTAAAAAACGTTATTTACATAGACACTTAACAAAACTTAGTTGTTTTCTATTCATTCGAAGCAAGCAAAGTGGAGTCCAGACATTTTCCATATACGAAATTTCAATCAAAACTGCTTGTGGAAACGGAGCTTTCTGGAAAATATTAAAAAAAAATGAGCTTTATTTGTTAGTGGAAGTTTTAGTAGACTTCTTGTTATTCGACTAATCGTTTAATCGATTAGCAAAAGTTGATTTAAAAAATAGACGAATTCACCTAATCGGCTAACCATTTCCTTTCCGACTTTTTCGTCTAACCGCTCGTAGATAGATAGTCGACTACCCGTTCGTTCTCGATTTTTCGACTAGTTGTTTTCTTCCAAAACATATCTTACTTTTAATCGAATAGTTGCTATTAAGTAGACTATCAACCATCAAAAAATTTGCTAATCGACTAGTTGAATAGTCGTCCAGTCGATTTTTAGCAAGAAGTTTAATTCTTAGAGATTTTTATAATCAATTAAAATTTGTTTACTTTTAATACAATTTTTCCGTCCAGTTAATCTCACCACTGAAAAGTACGAAATAAATTTTATCGGTTCAATATATTGAACAATATTCCGCCTTTAAAACTGTTGGTAAAGTTTTATTTTGCAAAGTTTGCAATAGAATGTTCCGTATGACATAATTTTCTTATTTAAAATCATATGAGACAGGAATTAGGCATAACAGCAACTACTTAGAAGTTACTGGGAGAAAATGCCACATTTTCAAAGGAGAATCAATTGGTAAGGCATTTATGCAAAGCGTGCTGATTCAAGACTAATCAATCGAGATGAATTCAAGATGATTCCATTTATAACATAGCACAGCCTCAAATTTGATTTTTAGAGGTACGAGCGGTTTCTAAAGCATTTAGTGAATATTAGCTTTCACTGCAGACTAGGAATGCTCGATATGTTATCGATTCTCGACTGATTACCGAGTTTTTGAATCGATGTTTCCCGGATCGATGATTATTTTGAAATTTGTTTTTCATCTACAATGAAACAATAAATAAAAAAAATAAAAGTGAATGATTGTACTTAATGAAGGCGCCATTACAAAATTATCCGGATTATCCTTAGGGCACTAAGTATTTTTCTATGGGAAGTTTGGAGATAAGAGTTTAAAACTAAATATTTAATGGAGAAGGTGGCAAAAGAAAATGTACTCTTTAAAAAGCTTCTTGTTTTTTGTAAAAGTGGTTTATTTATATTATGTACTTATATTATGTACTTTAAATTTAAATCTCAATGTCGTTTCAATAAAATTCAAATATTAAAATGTTGTTTGATATCAATTTTTCTGATATCGATATTGTTCAATGTTATATAGCGTCACATCGATTTTACATACAATCTATTCATAATACTGATACTTTCTAAAATATCGAGCATTCCTACTGCATACTCTGATTTGGCATTCGGGCCATCTTTTGTTCTCTACTTTAATTACAGCAATCATTGCATAGCTTATCAAATTGAAAATAAAATGCGAACTTAAATTATTTCCCTCCAATTTTATGTACATATGTATTTCATTTAAATTCTGGAAAATTATTAAAATTTAAAATTTTTGTTTACTTTTGCACAACAGCTGATTATCGCTCGACACTTTTCATGATTTTACCAGAAGCATAGGTTCGGGTAAAATTTTGCAATTTCATTTATAGGAACAGAACTAATATCTGTGTACACTTCGTTGCAAACTATAAGTCCCCCAATTTTTTATTATTTATTTTTCTTTTACTTAATTTACGTTAATTTTCAATTCAAATGCGTTACATTTTCTTTAGAAAAACCATACAATACCAAGTTTTAAGTTTACAAATACAAAAAATTCAGTAAAACTTTATAAAAACTTTAAACTTAAAAAAAAATTTCCGTATTTCTTCAGTATCCATTAGTTTCAGTATAATAAAGTGACAGTTTTGAGTAGCTAGGAATTACCGTTGTGTTTTGAGAATTTTTCTTGCCGAAAGTATTTCGGGTTTCTTCCATATAAAAATAAATTTTGTTTATTGGTTATCAAGGCGAATCCATACAAGGTGGTGTTATAAATACAACTACAAAATTTCTATGTATTTTGTTTTTTTCTGCGTAAGAGTTGTCAAAATTTAAATACATTTTGTTTTTTTGCTTTTACGGATTTTGAAAGCTAATACGCAAAAGCAAAAACAAAATATGTACATGTAGGTGAATAAAAAAAAATCAAATCAGCTGCCCTTATGCCATCACCTTCTATAAATTCGCCTTGATTGGTTATGTGGAAACAAATGCGAAAAACAAGTTTTCAAACATCAATAGCAATTTGCACTCACTTCAATATTTTGAAAATTTGTTTTTTAGTTTGAAATTTTGATGAAAATTATTATAAACTTTTTGCAGTTCGAAACTTGAGTTTGTATCGTTTTTGTTAGAGAATGAGCTATATTTTAATAGAAAAGTAACATAAATTAAATAAAAGAAAAATGAATTAGAGAAAATTCGTCGATATGTAGTGACCTTATATTTTTTGCAACGGAATGTATTATAGTGTTAAATATTGTTATAATAAAAGCTGAGCTCACAATAATACACATATATTTTTGTTATAAATCCATCTTTCAGTCATCAGCTAATCTTAACTACACAATCCATACGAAATGAAGGAGAAATATAAAATGGAAGAGTATTGAACATAATAGCCAAAATTATAACGCCAATAAACTCATGTAACTGGGTGCAATAAATATTTATGTACATATGTACCTGAATACAAATTTTGCTAGTTTCATACCTACATACATACATATGTATTCCCGCACTTAATTGAAAATGTTGGAATCAATAATAAAAACGAATGCCAATAAATTAAAAAACGCTTTCATAGTGCAGTACAGTGCGTGCGACTATGCGCCGAGGGTGTTGTCTTTGCGCCTGAGTTGCGGTAAGGGTTGGCAACAGGCGGCAGCCAGCAGGCAGGTGTGCGTGCGCGCATGCGCATATAAATTGAGGCAGTTCGAAGCGATTTATAAAACTACATATGTACATATGTATGTATGTACTAAGTAACAATGAATTGTGGATAAATATTTATATGTTGATACGCATTAAAAAAAAATAAGTGCTACAAATTAAGCGTAAATATTCGATAGAAAGCGCTCTTAATTAATGCACATAAAAAAACCAAATGCAAAGTAAAGTAATGATATCCAGATCAATGATTTCACCAATCGCACCAAGTGCGTTACGCATCACGAAAATCTCTCAGTTAGTGTTAAACACCTGCTGAATCCGATGGTCCGTCCGTCTTTCTCGTGAAATGCTCAAATTCGCTTGCCCTGAAATTTTTATTTGCAATATTTTATTTGCTTTTACTCCATCCCACCCATTCAATATCTACGCGCGCCGATTTTTCTACTACCTTCTTTCAACAGCTTTCGATTTCTTCTATTACTTATCTTATTTGATTTGGCGCTACTAAAAGCCAATCGAAATAAAAAGGAAAATTTAAATCAACCTAAAAAACTAAAATTAGTTCATATTAACATTCAGGTGTGAATTGAATTCTTCAACATTTTCAATGCACATTTTAGCTCACATACATAAATATTCGTAGTTTCTAACTGTCTTTACTGCTGTTTCCCGCGCGTTTAATGTAAGCTCTCCAAACGTTTAGCTGTAGGCTTTTAAATGCGTCTTACTCGTATTAGGTTTGTTGGAGCTAAAAGCTCGGTGTCAGTAAGCAAGCCAATGCGTAGCTCCGAGCACGACACGCATGAAACGATTAAAGTCTACGTACGATGGTTTTTGTTTTTTAAATTATGCGTTTTTTATGCTAAAGGCGCCGTGCGATATACATATGTATGCCCTTTTTGAGTGTCCCCTCCTACCGCATGGAGTTTAATGGTCAATTTCAGATGAGCAATTTAAATGTCGATTACTGATTATTTCCTGTTTTTTATTTTCACCATTCGGAAGTTAAAGCCTATTAAATACAAAAAATGCAACTCTGTTGTTATACCAATAGCTGATTGTAATAATTAAAATTATAAACCATAATAATAAAAATTGTATTGGAAAGGAATTTGCTAGGCCCATCTGGAATCACCACCTGTACACTGAGAGTTCGAGGATGGAGCAAGGTGTTGGGGCAAGACTTCTTGGGAGAGGAGACATCCTCCTCAAATTGGTAGTGCTTTTCTCAGGCAGAAGATTTTGCTATCGCTGAAGGTTGTCGCGCTTTGGAGCGTAACTATCTTGATTTCAAGATTACCGTGCCGCCATCTTCTTAGATAGCCGGTTGGCCATATTGACTCTGGCATCTTTCATACCCAAATCGAATCTAGTTAAGCAATGCACGACTCTATCGAATGGCCCTCTGTGAATTTAATTTGAATTTCTGGGCATCGCAACTTCGCCCATCTGCTAGTCAGAGAGGGATCAATGGCGAACTCAAATGGTGTGCCGATTCCAGTACCAGTAGGATCAGTAAACAGAAAAATTTACCTTCACCTTCAGTCATCTGCTCAGCGATGGTGCACACCGACCTAAAGAGCACATCCATTATTGGACATTGGCCGATCGAAACGCACGCCAAAAGATTTGATATTGCCCAGTCGAGCAACTTCTTTACAAACCGTAGTTTAAAAAATGTCAAATTGCTTAATGGAAGCTATAGAAAATGTGCCAGCATGCACAGCATGATTGGGCCAAACTTTCACGAAACTAAAACGAATATCCTTCAGACTTGCACGACAAATTTCTAAAAGTTAGACAATTTTTTGGAATTTTTATCTTATTTATAGTACGAATTACATTTATATTGAAAACTCTCACATATAACTTAGATATAATTTAATTAAATTTGACTTTTCAAGCAGGTGGCAACTCTCCCCAGTGAAGCGAACCCTTTATATTTTATAGTAAGTTGTCTATAATTTAATTACATTCAACATGTTGTACGATATCCGTACTGTTAAACGCTTACGTAGTTATTTTATTTAATTCCTCCAAAAGGTGGCACCACTATCCAATTTGTTTTCCTATTTTAAATTTGCGATTAATTTTAATTGATTTTTTTGATATCTTAGATATCTGGCTATTTTATTTAGAAACTATTTGCGTTTAATATCCGAACTGTTGTATTTTGTATGTTAGGTGTCAACCTTAAAGATTTTTTTTTCTGTTTAAAATTTGTTCATACATTCCCAGTGAAATACCCGTTTGTGTTGCGTTTCTGTGAAATAAGGTTTGTTTTGAAATTATACATATCTGGCAACACCGTTTTTCCAATTTTTTTCTAAACAAAAAGAAAGCAAATAAAATAAGATTTAAAAAAATCCGTTATGTGTTCATTAACGAACATCAATTCATTTTTGTATGCATGCTAACCGACCCGGTACAATTCACTACACCCCCCTAAAAAATTTAAAGATTGCTGCTTTGATTTTATGTGCTAATGTCGTCTACAGTGCCATTTATCGGTTAAATTTTCAAATAAAATACATATTTTTATTTGTGTGGCTAATACTTGTTTTGAACTTAGTAAGTGAAATCGTACAATAAAAATGGGTTCAAAAAATATCCCCACTCCAGCACCATCTATGGGGTAAATTTTCAAATACAATATTTTTATTTGTGCGAATAATACGTGTTTCGAATTTGAATCAAATTAGATTGTAAATACGATTTTTAAAAATATCTCGCCTCCAGCGCCACCTACCGCATTTTGATCTGCGCACAAAAGACACCTTTGCAAAAACATCCTATGAACTTCATCTCAATCAGTTCAATAATTTTTGGAGCATTTTTATATTTAAAAAAGAACATATAGACTAACGGAAAATATGTAACATGAAAAACATTTCGGTGATTCACAAGATGTAACGTGTCGTAAGGTTTGTTTTAGTTATTATTGGATAACAGTGAAAATGCAATGAAAACAATACAGTATTAAATCTTTGACATTTTTTTTTCGTTGCGATTTCTTGTGACCCAAAGGCTCTAACAGGTAACAGCAGATTAGCTAAAATGATTTTTTAATATTAAGAAACCGCTGACCTGTCAAACACTATGTCTACGTTTTACATTTCATTGTAATAGATTTTTATTGTGCAGCAATTTTTATTGACATTTCAGCGTTTTACCGCTATTATTTAATATGCCCTATGTGATTAACTTCATTGTGAATATTGTAAAAACAATCATCATAGATTGACTTTTGCCACCCACTGTATACCTACACATCTGCATTTACTACAACTATTTACATTTGGAAGAGTATCTACATACATACATATGTATGCGTGTGATTTAGTAAAAAAGGAAAGTGCTTCGCTTTTGTACGATTATTAGCCGCATTTTGTATGTGTGTGAGTGCTTTGTATTTGAATTGAGCGCCTCTTTCTTTAATTTTTCTTACAAAATGTTTTTATGTCGCTAGCTGGGCTATTATGACCGACATTTGTAATGCATGTATTAGTGTATGCTTTTAACTAGCTGTTGACATCATTTGAATATAAATCCAATTTTGTACCGTTTTCAGGTGTTAACAGCAATACTAATTATGGATGCGTGTATGGATGGATGTATGTATGTTGCTCGATTTCTCAGCTTAGTTCATTGAGGCGTCCGTGGCAACAACATTGCATAGTTAGCATAGTTGTAACATATGTACATAGATGCACCTATGCCGTTATACTTAATTGTTTTATGAAATGAGACAGTTCAAATGTTGATGGCTGCTGTCAACGAGCTGTCATTTTCTGGCAAATGATATTCAAGTAACTGATTCCCCATTTCATTTTTATTTTTTTTAATTTTCTTTTTGAACTCTGAAGTCATTTTATTAATAAGTATCAGGGTGACCGCGCATTACTAGGCCTTTATTTCACAATTTTCCACAAAATTATAAACAAAGATGAAAGAAATATGAAGCAGGCGAAAGTGTTTGGCGAGTATAGTGGTATGCTTCCTAGGAAGATATTTGATGGATGACCAACATTAACTTATATAAAAAAAGATTGAAAGAGGAAATAAATATATAGGAAATACCTACTTTGATATAATTTTTTGAACTTTTAACTAAGTTCATACACAACTTAAATCTAAAGATAGGCGATAATTAAATAATGATAATTTAATTGCGAGATTTCAAAAGAAAGAATGAGAGTATAAACAGAAAAAAATGAAATATGAGAACATTAACGAATTATAAAAAAACTTACTCCATCTATAATATTACCGGCGATAAAAACCAAAAAGAAAAATTAGACCAGCGCCTTCGTCTTGACCTCCGCAGAACAGCCGCTAAATTTAAACGTAGCATACTTGTTATTGAATTCAAAGATAAACATTTCATTATATAAAATAAGCAATTGACTTAGAACAAAATCATAAGTTAAAAATTCAGAATTAAACAATATAACTGCCAATCTTATCTCAGCTGATAAAAACTTCTCACGGAGCGCGACATCTGTGAGTCAATATTTAACCAGCAGATGGGGGGCCGTAGTAGCCGAGTGTGTAACGTGTACGCGTTTCATTCGGTGGGTCCCAGGCTTAAATCCTGGCCGGGGCAAGCACTTTCAAAAATGAAAGAAAATGTTTTTTCTAATAGCTTTCCTCCTAGGCAGGCAATGGCAAACCTCCGGGTGTATTTCTGCCATAAAAAACTTCGCACAAAAAGCATTTGTCATTTGTAGTCGGTGTAAAACTGTAGGTTCCTGAATTTGTGTTACAACATCAGGACGCACACCACAAATTGTAGGAGAAGTTCGGCCAAAATCTCTTAAGCGGTTATAGCGGCAATTTAGTAAGTAAGTAGATGGCTCTTGGCATTCCCTTAGTTAGTGTCTTTGCTGAGTTTATATTTGCCCAGCGCCATCTGTAATTCGATAATCGAAATAAAATCACACAATTGTTTTCCAACTAAGTATGCCACATAAGAGAATCTAGTTCAACGTCATGAAAAGGCTTCCATAGCCCTCTACACATGTAAGAGAGCCATAGGCAGGAAATGGGGTGTTAATCCCCGGATCTGTCGATGGATTTTCACAGCGGTCGTCAGACCAATACTCCGTGTGGTGGCCTGCATTAGAAAAAGAGGTTAACTTTAGACTACTCACCAAGGTGCAAAGATGTAGTATGATCTGCACAAGTGGGGCGCTCAGAACCACTCCAAATGAGGCATTGAACGCCATTTCAGACCTTATTCCTTTAGATTTGGTTGGACAACAGATGACAGCGATGACTGCTTTGCGGCTAAGAGAGACATCCCAGTGGCACCCTGAAAGCCAAGGGCACTCGTGTATTTTGAATAAGTTCAGCTCTATTCCAAGCAGCACGGATCGGTGCGCCTTGACATCGGTTTCTGAAAGTAACTTTATTACACGAATTCCAAGCAGGGAGGAGTGGAAACTTGAGTTTCATACCCCACCTGACAGCATTGTCATCTATACAGATGGCTCGAAGCTCGATAATAAGGTAGGAGGAGGCGTTTTCTCACGAAACCCTCTCCTGCAAATTTTCTTTAGGTTACCAGATCACTGCAGCGTCTTCCAGGTTGAGGTCTCAGCTATCATGGAGGCGGTAGAGAAGATAGGGACCGGGATTATAGGAAGAGACATCTTCATTTTTAGTGACAGCTAGGCTGCAATCAGAGCTCTGAGCTCTTTCACGTTTAACTCGAACTTCGCGCTAGACTGCCGCCTATCTCTGCAGGAGATGGCCAAGCAGAACAGACTGTACCTCATTTGGGTCCCTGGTCACCGGGACATACAGGGAAACTGCATGGCAGACGAACTTGCAAGACAAGGTACGACCAAGCAGATTCTCCAAGATAAAGAACGCATTGGTATGCCGTTTGCCACTTGCAAACTGCTACTCAGAGATTGTACATATAAACATTTCCAACGTCATCGGGGCTCTAGGGAAACATGCTGAAAGGTTGGGAGTACCCTTCCGAAGATGCTGTAAGAGCTGCAAGAACGACGAGGAGGAGGAAACGATCTTGCATTTACTGTATAAGTGTCCTGCACTGTGTAAAAGCAGAATGCGATATCTGGGATCACCGTTTTTGGATGACCTTAGTGAGGTTTCAAGCACCGAGGTAAATTGCCTGTTGAGGTTCAACAGCGATGCAAAATGGTTTGGTGAGGGGTAATTTCCTTTGGGATGGTACAAATTTTTCCTCGTGGTAACACAATGGGCCTCCTAATACTGGCCTAAGTGAGCCGCTGCAGGCGGCTGCCACTCCAACCTAACCTAACCTATGTCACATAATCGGGGGAATTATTATATTATCTTTTGCCTCCATTTGCCACCTTATATTTCATATACATAGCCCAACTGGTTCGTTATAAAGTTCTAAACATTATAAGTAATAGCACTGGATTTACTAGAAAGCCATTTTAATTGACATTTTCTGTGAGTTTCTAATTAATGCACTTCAATTCTAACAATTCTGCGAGCCTTTCCTTTTCTTTAAAATAAATTGCATTGCAAATTTTGACCGTCCAATCAAAAACTTCAAAATCCTAAATAAAATTACTCATCCGCAATGTAGACTTATGCGGGTTAAAAAAATCCAAATACGATGCTTCCTTGAGTTATAAAATCCACCAAGTTTGAACTTGTGGCGATAATAGGAATCATTAATAGTTGCAATATTCCCGATATTATAAAAAACAAATCACCATACAACATTGAATTGATGACAACTCTTGAACTTCCTAAAATGCTGCTAACTCAAGTGGTACTCAAACTGCTTATTAACAACTTTTCAAGGCAAACATATTGTTTTTTTTTCAACTCTCAAAATTTTCATAAGTAATTGATACGAAACTATTTTGAATATTAACAATAAAAAAATGTCAAGTGTGTGAAACAATCGTGTAAGATGAACAATATGTGTTGTAACCGAAACTGAAGATATGTACTTAGTTAAAAAATCCACAAATTACCAAGTTCAAAACGCTTGCTTTATTTGTATGTCTTTCATTGTAAACGATAGTCAAACAAGTGAAAAAGTTAGTTATGTTTAATATATGTACAGTCATGTGAAAAAATATGGACACGACATATTGACAAGTATTGGTTATTCTTTTGTTTGTTATTTGTTTCTAAAACTTTAGCTGATTATGTAAAAAACTCAATATGCTTAAATCTACATTTGTATAAAAAATTGGAACTTTAAAAAAATTACAACAGCAACACGGTTTTATTATATTAGAGTTCACGGGCAATGTTTGTGCCAGTATAAAAAAATAACTTTACTTTCGTAGCTAGTCTTTTATATGATTTATAAATTTTTTCGAGACTAAGCCTTCCCAAACCTTTTTCGGTTAACACCTGTCTTAATGCTTTATTTATTTTGTAGTTTTAATTGAGATTACATTTTTTAAACATATGGCAACCCACTCGAGAAGTATTTTCCAAACAAAGATTTCTTAAAGTTTTTTCGTTTAACACCAGTATGGAAGAATTTCGGTTACCGTACTAATTAAATTAAATCAAGCTTCGAAAAAAGGTGGCAACCCTCTTCAAATTGTTTTCGTACAAACGATTTCCATTGGAACGAAGAATGTTCTATTTTCTTTACATTATTGATTTAATTAAATTAATATTTTAAGTCTACTTCCTCTGAATCATATACCGTTCTTCGTTTGAGACCCACATCGCAATATTTGATTGAACTTGTTATAATTTTCATTAAGATTTTAAACAGGTGGCAACCCTATACAAATATATTTTTCGAATAAAGCTTTTTTAAACCTTTTAGTTTGATACCCATATTGAAAAAGTTCAATTAACCTGACTTAATTTTCGTTTAAACAGGTGGCAACCCATATTTATGATATTTTGAACATTAAGCTTTCATTTGATGCCCATATTGCAGAATTTGATTTAATTGATTATTTTAATTGAATTTAAGCTTTTAAAAAGGTGACCAGTCGTCATTTAGCAATATGCGATTTAACGCCACGTGTTGAATTGTAGTTGAATTGAACTGAAAAACGAAATGTACGACTACAGCGCCACCTGTTGAGAATTTTTTGGATTTTCTTTTCTCGTAAATCTTTGCGTAGCAATTACGAACAAACCGAACGGAGGATGTATCCAATTTGGTTAAGTCGTTTTCAAATCTGAATCATCCGAACAAACTACATACGATTAATTTTTGTAGATATGCATATATTGTACATACATATGTATATTAAGGCTCACGTGCGAGAAAACAGTTATATATCTAACTCAGAGTTTACCAGTTAAATTGATAAATTTGCTTTTATAGTCTGAGTTAAAAAAATAAATAAATATTTAACCTAGCAATTATTGAGGGTTAAATTGTTAAGTTTCTGACATTCTGCCATAAATAAAAAAACTAAATTTCTGTACCACATGAAATAATTAAAACAACTTAGAACCGAATCGCTTTTTTCCGACAATGATGAGGAAACCATCGAATACCTTGGGCCCAATTCCTTTAACAGAGCTTTGACAAAGCAATGCGATCACTTTCACGTTGTTAGTGATCAAGAATAACAAGCATTTAGTTGTTGTAAAAGAATCTGCAAAAATTATTCGATTTGAAATTTCAAAAACTTCATAAAATTCAAAGACTGGTCACTGGATTTCATTTGCTGCAAGGCACAGAACCAAAAACCAAATCCTCAAACATCAACGGCAATTTTTAGCTATTTGATACTTACATTTTATTATTCTATAATTTAATGAGCTTTAAGACAACATACCTAGAATTTTTTTTTAACTCTGAATAAAAAGTGGTTTGCTGTTGTTATTTTTTTGTTGAATTCTTTATTTTCTGGAAAGTTTCAAATGTGATTTTATATGGTGTTTGTTATACTATAATTAGCTATACTGTTTTTTTTTTTAAATAAATACCAAATATAAAACAAACAAAGGGAGAACAGCCAAAACTGGTCGAAATGTTGTGTTCCGATTTTTTTTTTGCACACAACTGAATATGTGCATTTACGTCTGTTCATTTATCTCAGGATCAATTAAAATATTGTAATCGAAAATCGTAACGCAATAAAGATCTTTGCGACTGATACAAATGTATGGGTGTATGCATGTACGATACTATGTATGTATGTATGTATGTGTGAATGACATGTTGTATGAGCGAGTATGTATGTAGATATGTATGTATAAAATGTACATACCTGCATTGTCAGAGAGTTCAAGTGGACGCTGCCAAAATTGGTGCAAACATATAGCAACAAATTACAACAACGTAAATAAATAATGCTTAACACAAACCACTTGTATGCAACAAAGTGCGGCGAAATCCGTAAATGTCTACAATTAGTTGCTGATACTGCTGCAATTGGCAATGAACAGAATGACGAGTGCTGGAACGTGCAGTCATTTTAATGTCTGCACCATTTATGTAGGCAGCTAGGCTTATCGTAAAATATGCATGTGGCTATGTTTGCTGATATTAATGCAGAAAGAAGAAAAAAAAATTTGCTAACATTGTGGAGAATCCTCAGCCTTAATCGTAGACCAGCAAGGTTACGAAGGTGTGCGATTTTGAGTTGATACATTTCAAATGCGGCCAGTCACAATAACTGTAATATTTACTAGGTGAGATAATTTTAGTTTGACATGTATGAGGGAAAACTTTTTTTTTACAATGATAAAAAAAATAATGGTATTTGTAGTTGTTGTTAATAGTTTGTTTTTTAATAAAATAATGATATTTCATAAAATTCATGCTACCCGGTTCATTAGAAGTAATAATTTTTTCTCGTAAAAATAAACGGAAATTTATGAAAATTAGTGAGCTTTAGTGAAATTATTACACATCAATTAAATAAAGAAACAATTTTATTGAATAATTTTGTGTATGCTTGCGAAAATAAAAATAAAAATTAGCTGGCTGAGTTGTCGCAAACTGCGAAAATTCGTTACAATTGTAAGAGATCTGTAGTAATTTTTTTAAATTAAGTAGCATGCAGAAAAATATAAAGTTGAATCTGTCCATTCAAAGATGTGTAATATGTTGGACTGGCAATTTTTCCGCCGACATAATTGAAAACAAAAAGCTGTTAGCAAATTATAAATTATAATTATTACTCCGGTTTATAATAGGCGAATACAAATGTTTAGCATAAATTGGAAATTTAATAATCCAAAAATTTGTTTAATCTAATGACGACACTCCAAATCTAAAGAGAAATTTAAAAGAAATTTGAGCTCCTAGCTTGTGAGAATTTCAAAAATGGGAATTTTTTTTCAGCACCCGGTAAAAACAGCTAAATTGGGGAGTTTCCTATAATTCCCCTATTTGATCTTCGATTTTTATGAATTATACTTAGTTCTAAAGGTATTAAACGAAGGCGCGCCATGCCAAATTGAGTCTTTGTGCAAGCTTTTTCTAAAAACAACACCCTGCATTCAAGACATATTATTACAAAAATAAGCATGGCAATTAAACTTACATAATCGAAGATCAAATAGAGAAATGATTGCAAAAAAAAAACAAATCACCTTTTTTTTTCAGGTTGCCGTACATTTTTTTTTCATTTTTGAAATCCTCACAAAGTAAATATTGAAATCCGAGGAGGAGATTTGAAACTTGTTTTAACCCATACATCGTCATACAGTCTAATGTGCACACATTTTATGCATGTATTTACCAATTTTTGTTTCTACTCATTCGAAACTAGTTCAGGACCGCTCTAGTCCCAAACCTGTTCCAAACTACTCTTGAATGAGTAACAAAACAGTCCTGAACTAGTTCTAAATCAATCCCAAACTAGTTTCACACCAATACCGTACTATAACGCAATCAGTTCTGTACTAGTTTCGCACTGGTTTCGAAGTTGTCCCAAACCAGCTCCGAACGAGGCCCGAATCTTTCCCGTACAAGCCTCGAAATGGTCCTGAATTAGTCTTGGAAAAGATCCGGAAAACTGTTCTGAAATGAACCCGAAACAGCCTGGAAATGGTCACTCAATAACTAGTTCCAAAACTGTCCCCCAATTGGTCGAGAACTAGTTGCCAAATTGTCCCAAACCAACACGAATAGTTCCGGTCACATGAAAAGGTAACGTTACCGGCGCGCGTTCCATTTAAACTGTCACCAAACGCTGTTCAATTCAATCGGTTGTTGTTTTTGGTGTTTTTGTTGTTGTGAGTTTACTATGTACATGCAATATGTTTATTTTTTTTATCTCACGAAAGTTTCGTGTTTCCACTTCGTGACGCGACTTGGTGATGCGACGTTGAAAAATCACTCTAATGCAACTAAAGAAGTTTTGCCTCGAATGTAAATAAAAAGTGTGCGAATTACTTAAATAAAAAAATACCAATTATTATGATTTTTAATTTGAAATACTACAACATTGGTATAAAAGTGAGAAAGAAAATACTCGGAAGTGTATTATTTTAATACTATCAAAGTGGCAAGGCCATTGATAGCACTCACAATGGATGAAGTTTCAAAAAATTGTATCATTCGCCAAAATTTGTTTTTCTAAAACTACGCCTTTATTTGTATCATGGGCTTTAATGGCATCAAAAGTTTCATTTATGAAAGTAACGAAAATCATATGGCAGCGTAGAGAGTAACAGCACGTCACATTAATCAGCGAACAAAAAAATTACATCAAATTCAACTTTATTGCGAATGCAAAAATACTCGTAGGTACATAAATAGCTAACACACTTTCCTTAACTGCATTATTAATAAATAAATTAAATCCAATTGTAGCTTGTACCTTTTTTTCAGTAGCTAAACGTGACGCGTTGTCTGAATTTCAAATCGAACCGGAACCGTTGCTCACCATTTTCGACACCACACACACACACACACACACCACACCGCACATACACAACAGCGCTATTTGAATAAATACACGAAAAATGCTGAAGTTTCAAGTGTTTGGAAAAAGATTTCTCATTTCTTTGCCGGTTGCTGACTGCGGCTGCTTTCGCGTTTCTTTCCTTCACTATTCGCCACTCGACGCTGCAAAAGAAAAAAAACACAAAAAAAAAAATAAAATAAATATTACGATTTCAAAAGTAGACAAAATATGTACATATGTAAATAAAAAAAGAAAGAAATGCCTCAGTATTTTGTGTACTTGGCGGCAGCAAGGCGTTCGTTGAACACGCACCGCATTCCAATTAGCGCTGTGCAAGTCCAATCTTTTGCCAATTTCGGTAGTGTGGGTTCACTCTAATCTACACCTGCTACGCTTGTACGCTTTCATTTCATTCTGGCATCGTACGCTGGTACGCGATGACTCCCTTGGCTGCCAAAACAAAAACAAAAAAAAAAGCAAATAAAAACAACACCAACTTAATGAAGGAGGGCTATTGTATTTACATATGTTTACCTATTATTTGTAGATGCCACCAAATTCATGCCGCTAGCCAAATAGCGCGCTAGCTGTCCAATTAACTTCTCTTCTTCTGCTCCCCCGCCCAGCGTACATCACATCACTCATTCATTTCGTCAATCAATGACGGCACTCAATTTGCATCGCTTCGCATAAAGCTGAGTGAGACTCATTGATTGATATTTCGAAAATGCGCGCGGTGCGCGATCTTCCAAACCACACCACACCCGCGCGGCGGTCAAGCCAAGCCCATTGCCGTCCAACTCTGCCAGCAACCTTTCGGTATTGCCAATATGAACAAGAGCGTAGTCAGCTAGCGCTGGCGATGTTTACCGCGACGCGACATTAGCTTTGGCCACAATTTACACCAACAGCAGCAGCAGAAGTAGCAACAGCAGCAGCAGCTAGCTAATGTGGCGGATGAGTCTTACTTTCCCTTTTTGCTGACATAACAATTGAGCGTCGATTTGTGGTCTTCTGGCCGTCTTCAATATTTTTGTTATTTTATTCCATTACTGTTGGGGTTTGCTGTTCAAATTGAGTACATTTTGTATTGGTTGCTTCTTAACTCTAACTGTTTATAATTTTTTCTCCATCTTTTCTATGGTTTTTGGTTGTGGTTTGGTTTTTTGTTTTTACCTGGCACTTTTAGTCTTTTACGTTAACCAACTGTCATTTGGACGTGCGTGGAAAAATTAACACGTATGTAAATACCGATGTGCGCATCGCTTTGGCACGTCCAGCAATTTGATTTCAATTTGATTTCGAATGCGCCAAAAATGAGTTTTATTTTCGAAATACGTTTTTTCTCTCTTAATAATCACTAACTAAATAAATAAGTAGCTATATTTGTATGTATTAACTTAAGTTGTTTTTTTTTTGTTTTTGCTTAGGTTTAATTTAATTATTTATGCTCGTAGCTGCATGTTAAAAAAAAAACAGTTGTGTATTTGTGAATTTAATTAATATAAATTGTATTTATTTTTGTGATAACTGTGCCTACCGAACACACTTATAGTAATTGGGGTTTTAAATGAGTTCAATTGCTTAAAAATTTAACTTTTCAAAGCCAGTTTTAGAAATGGTTTTAACATCGTGTATGAACATAGGGCAAATGTGCTAATTATCTATCGGAAACTTAACTCGTTTTCGGAGTATAAAAAATAAGATATTTTTCAATATTTAGCGAAAATGTAAATCTGGGTTCTCTAAATATTTTCAATTCATTACTTTTAACCTATTAACATGACTCTTATTCATATTACTTCGGTAGTCAGCTATTAGTAAAATCAAAGTATTTTTTTTACATTAGTGAATCATAACTTAACATAGTAAACATATGGACATTAGGGTGGCTCACCAAAAAAAATTGCAGGGTTTCTATCAGAATTGTAAAACTTATTATGTCTAAAGACTTCCACCAAAATATTTCGGAAAAATATTAAGATTTATGTGAGCTAATATTAATATTAATTTTTTTTTTTAACCACCTGAAATATTTATACAATTGAGTTTTGCGTAATAATTGAAATTTGAATGAGGTTACAATTAAAAAAAAAATAATTAAATACATTTCTAATGATACCCTATAAATTTGAATTGGTCATAGTTTGGCTGGGTATTTGATGTTTTTCTTAAACCAATCTTCCAAATAAGGTGAAAACACCTCATTATTATGATTCCGTTGACATTTTTTTTTCAAAATGTTTTTACGATCTTAAGATCTTTTAAGTTTTGATGTACTACCAGCTGAGGCAAGTTTTTTGAAAATGTACTTTAAGAAACTGTTTCTTATGAAAAATTAGATATTTTGGAGTTATTTTCAAATCGGTTCACATCACGCAGATCTTAATATTTTTCCGAAACATTTTGGTGGAAGTCTTAAAAAATAATAAATTTTGTAAGCATTCTTGAATTAGTTCTCAACTGTGCCCGAAATGATGCGAAAATAGTCCTAAAATGGTCCCGAAATGTTCCTAAAATGGTTCTGAACTAGCCGAACGAATGGTCTCAAAATAAGTAATCCCGAAATAGGACCGAACTGCTCCCGAGAAAATCCCGAAATGGTACTGAATTGGTTCTGAAATGGACACGATTTAGTTCTGAAATGGTCTTGAAATATCCAGTCCTAAATTATCCCGAAGTGATCCCTAACAATTCCCGAAACGACGTTGATAAAAGTCTCGAAATAGCCCACTGTCCAGAAGTTATCCCGAAGTGGGCTTCAACTAGTCCCGAAATAGGCACGAAATGGCCTTGATAAAAGTCCCAAATTAGTCCTGAAAGGGCCCACTAACTATCCTGAAGCTTTAATAACTAGTCCCAAAATTGTCCCGTCGTGTCGCTACTTCGTGATGCGACTTTGCGACGCCACGAAGTTTTACTCAAAAACAACTTGTGAGCGCGTTGCTTTCTTTGCATTACACAATCTAAGTACATAAATTCAACTCTAAGTCATATTCAATATCAATTGTGGTTTCTTAAAAAAAAAAAAAAAATTTACTTTCTTATTTCGCATTTGCATTATATTATTATTAGAAAATGTTGCATTTTTGTTTAACCAGCGGACAATACTTTTAGAAATGAGCACGAAACCAATGAAAAACCAAAAGGGCATAATTATTTCGAGAAAGAAAAATTTCATAAATCGATTTTAAATTTGGTTGTAAAAACTTACTTTTAGTTCCACTTTATTTACATTGTTTACAAAACTTTACCTTGGTCGAATACTCAGACGATTTCGGCATTCAGTAAGCAATAGTCTCAAAAAAATTCACCAAAGACAGTGGTGAAAAGAGTAGAGACAATCAGCTGATCATATGTTCAGCTAGATATGCACAATCAAATTCAATGAAAATTTGTTTATCGATAGCACACCATATACTTTTTCAATTTTTTGTCAACAGCATTATTGCTCTTTAAAAATTAGAACAATATTTCGATTATTTAAATTATATTAAAAAATTAAAACTAGCAACAATCGATAAATACGGGTACACATCTATATGCACATTCGATCAAAATGGCAAAACAAGATACATACATGACTAATTCAAATAAATAGTGTTTTTTATTATGTGCTATGAAAATTAAGTGTTGTTTTTTTCAGATTGAAGCCAAATTTACCGTAAGACAAAGGGGCAGATCGAGTGCTACTTCATTTTCGCGTTTATTCAATACTTTTCACAATTTCTTTGTTTTATGACCTGCTCCGCACAAATTAGTTGACAAATTAGTGACTTTATTTGGAGATTGAAGACTTGAGACCGCTTACTGAACATCGAATAGTCTTAAAATCAATCTCACCACCGAAAAGTCTCAATTAGTGACTAGAGACTGCTTACAGAATACCGGGAAAAATTTGCTAAACCTGAAGCACAGGACAAATTAATTTCAACCAAAAATCTACAGCTATGCCACGCCTATGTTTACAAAATTAATTTGCATAATTTTGAGTTTGAATAAATTTAAAGTTTCAAGTACATTATATTATATACAAAAATACAAATGTACATATGGAGTTTGTAGCGAGAGTTAATGAAGCTAACCATTTTAGATAGACTCTACACTGGTGGATTTGTTGGATGGAAGCGCCTATATTTAGTTAAGAAAGCCGGCTCAGCTTCTAAATAAATAAGTAAATAGAACCACAACACCACCACCCCACCCCGACAGCCACTGAAGCCGAAATATTTGCCAACTTAAAGTGTTAGTATAAATTCATAAATAGGAAATAGTTTAGGTAAATATTTGTTTCGTTATATCGAAGAACGCCGTCTTGGCGGCAAACAAAGATCAGCGTTCATCGTGGAGGAATAGATAAATTATATTTTAGGTTTTTAACAAGAAATGTTGTTAATGAGTTTAGGTTTGTCAAAAAAAAAAAAAAAAATAACAAAACCAAAAAAATTTTTTGGTGTTGATTTTTAATTTGCAGATTTCCACGTACATAAATAACATAGCATAAGAAAAATAAATAAGAAACACTTTTGGTTTTTTCTTCTTCACATTTTGGTTGTTTTTGGCCTGCTGGTTGGTGCTTTTTATTTTTTTTGGCGATTGCCGTGTTGTCAAGTAGATTAGCCTGGCAATGCTTGTTGCAAATCGCAAATCGATTTATTTGTAGTCGAAAAACGTCGTGTCACGATTTTATTGCGCTATGCCAAAAACGAAAACAATCAGAAGTGAAGTGTAAGTCAGATATTGTGGCACTAACACCAACACCAACACCAACAACAATAACAACTCAATACATACAGATAACAATAGGCAGGCGTACAAACTGCAATCTGCAATTAAAAAGCATTTATGACAATATAACATGTGTACGTTTTTGTTATGCGCTGCGTGTGTCTATGTGTCTGTTTCTATGTATGTATGTATGTATGTCTATGTGTACTAATGGTATTGCAGAAGAAATTGTTGGGTTTTGGGCGTAATGGATTGTATTTAAAATTTCTGGCATGCGATTTGTGTGGCAACAACAACTAAAGCAATCAATTTCTTTCTTCTGTCTAATTTTTGTGTTAATTTATTGCGTTTCATTCATTTCTCTTTATTTCAAGCCTTTTTTTTGTGGTGTTACTTTGGCAACGTAACGGTATGCGGAAGAATTGAATGTTGCAATAAGTATTTGCCAACAATAAAATATTTGATAATCGATAAGAGCGTAAATAAAAACAAGAGGAGTAACATGAAAAATATAGTACAGTATAAACAACTGTTATATGTAATCTGCGAATATCAGTTGGGTGGGTGCTTTGAGTTGCTTTGTGTTGGCAAATATCTTGCTATGTCGTTTACGCCTTTAAGTGCACTATTTTGTTATAATTGTTGCAGGGACGGAAAATAATGATTATTTTAAAATTTTCATTAAAAAAATCACAAGCTCTCAAATATTGGAGAACAGTTAGGAGTATACATATTAAATATTTTGCCATGCCTTTTATGCATCTGCTGCGGTTAAAAAATTTTTGAGTTATATCTGTAAAAATTGTAATTAATAACTACTTTAAGATATTTGTTAAGGAAATAATAAAACTGATTGAGTTCTATTTGTTCGCTCAGAAATAATAACATTTTCGTGATTATTTTTTTTTATTAAAAAAAATAACTATTTTATTGGTTTTTTTTTATCAAAAGTAAGCTGTGGTTTTAATTTCTCATCAAAAGTAATCATTATTTTTTTAGTTAAAGTAAAATTCAGTGCTTGAGCGTTATTTTATCTCTGAGAAATAAAAATTTATTTTTGAGTTTTGCGGACCAAAATAAACGTTTTTCTAATAACTGTTTTGATGTAAATATAAAATTTTTTTTAAAGAATGTTGTTTATGATCCTTTTGCTAATGGTCTTTCGTATTTTCTTTGACATAACGCAGCCCAAAAAATTTTTAAAAATGAAAAACTGGAAAGAGTAGCATTTAGTAAAAGTACTTCTATATGAAAATTTAATGGGTTATAATAAAACTGCATGACCTAAAGATTTTTAAGTTCCCTGATGAAATAGCTGAACATTTTGATGAAACATTGTTGATTTTGTTTTTATTAAATAAAAAGTTGGTTTTTCTTATAAAAATAATAACATTTTTAAAAAGCAGTAATGAAAAAAATACAAATTGATATGTTTTATTATTTAACTGTACATTAGGCTGCTTCGAAAATGTATAGAACCACTAAAAAATAAATAAAAATTTTGTGGTTAAAAACCTACCATAAAAATTGCAAGCACATACTATACATAGATCTCGAATTTGAGCGAAATCAAATCAAACAAAATTTATAAAAATATAATATTCGAACTTAAGCGAAACTAGTATAATCAATAGCCGATAAGCAGAGAGCATGCATGAACCAATAGATGGGTGAAAGTTTAATTTTTTCTTTTTATTTTTTTTAAACTTCAGGCAAAATAATTTATAGTACGAGATTTTTTGGTTCACTTAAGTTATTATTGTTATTTATTTAGGTAATTTTTAATTTGATAATTTTAATAAGTTTTAGTTTAAAGATTAACCACTATAATTAATATGAACATAATCCTCTTTGTTTCAATACACTTTTCCCATCGCTTTACTAAAATTTCTATACCAACTTTAAAGATTGTCAATTGGTAATTTTGAGACGGCAAGTTTTTATTTAAGTAACAACACTTCTAGCGACAGTAAAATTCCTTCGTAATCCCTAAAGATTGTAGTCATAATCTTTTTCTGAGATTTAGCTAATTTTTTTTTTTTGGTCGCGGATAGCTCAAAATATGCTATTCCATCGGCCAGCAAAAATTGAATACAAAACGTCTTTCTATCGCCCTTTACAAAGATATATAAACTGTGTACACTGATCTTATTCAAACCCAAATGTTCATCTAGTATTCTAAGCACTGTTGTTTTAATGAGTCCTGTCATAACTGTCTCCCCCTGTGCGCGGTTCATCATTAATTGATTATCTTCCTAAACAAAATTGCTTCGCCCTTTTTTTGCAGCAGATTCCGAAGAAGCAGAATGCGTCGAAATACTGCTTGATTTCCGCGGCGCTTTCCCCTCTTTCGTCAAAAAGTTGTTCAGAGTTACTTAGATGCTTAATTTCATGCATTTTTAAATCTTAATCAACAGTATAATTTACCACACTATAGCTTTGTAACAACATGAAATAATTAAACATTTCTATTGTTGGTGGGTAGGGATGAAACGAAACCATGCAGACATCGAAACTTCTACTTCGGTAGTATAAAGAGAAGTATCGATATTTTGTGTTATCGATATTTTAAGCTTCATAAGATATGAAATACATATGTTTAGTCATAAATAAAACGATGTCACTTACATATTTGTGAACTTTTGCCAAAACAACTGATTTTGAAAAAAATCTATTAATAATTTTCAAAAAAACTTACTTCGAATCAAGTTGTTTTGCAAAAAGTCCAAAAAATGTAAATTATAACTTGCCAATTGCGCCAGAGCATTTCTGTATGAAAAAGAAAATTTTGATAAAAATTTCGCTTATGTTTAGTTCGCTGTTAGGGCTCGTATTGTCTTATAAATACATTTCTGCGCCAATTCGATACGACACTGGGATTCAAGTACTCGATTTCAAAAATTATCGGGTTAAAAGTATCGAGTAAAAAATATCGAATGGCAGAAGTATCGATATGGTATCGTAGTTGATGTATATTTGTACGATTTTTCCCTCATCCCATGCCAAAGAGTAATAAAAAACGAATCGTATGGGTCTTATATACAACACATTCGATTTGTTGATATGAAGAGCTCGTTTCACGCCGTTCAATTACTTGACTTTTTCGTTACCTATTCATAGGGGTGGGGCGATACTATTAAATACAAGTACATACTCAATACTTTTTTTCTGCACCTATTTTTTTGTTATCGACACTTTTACAACGAGTACTGAGTAGGTATCGAAAGGAAAATACTCAAAACGCTGTTCAAAAAGAATTTTATTCCTTTAAATTCTTTACTTTTTTAATAAGTTTTATAATAGTCGGACACTTTTTGGAATTCCGACAATTTATAATAAAAAAAAATGCATCCAAGCCCCATATTGGTAAAATAAAACACTGGACCGGAAGGCAACTTTTTCTATATTGAAGCCTTCAAATTCGACATGTCAAGCTAAGGACCTAATTGGCATTTGTACACACACTTTCTAACTGACGAACAGATAACGTTTTATAAAAAATTGTGACTCAAGTTCATTTTTAATTTAGTATCGATATTTTAAATATCCAGTCTTTGAAATTGCGGCTCAGCTTCATTTTAAATTTAATACCGATATTTGGGTATCGACTCTTAGAAATTCGATATTTATGGGCACCCGATTATTTTAAAGCGTTGCTTTGAATGAGTACCATATCGATACTTTGTGCCCGCTATCGTTCCCCCAGCTTCAATGCAGTGGTACGAGTATTTGAGTATTTTAACGTAAAAAACTTGAAAACTAACATTTTGTAATTTTCATCATCAGCTGCCTATTTATTATAGTGCCAACCACACACACACATACATATGCAAATAAAAGTAAAAATAAATAAATTTATTTCTTGTATAATTTTTGTGCATTTGTGTTTGTGTGGGTGTATTTGCGGCACGCGTTCGCCATTTACACCAAGTTTATCGCTTCATTCATTTGTGTGTGTGTGTGTGTGTGTGTGTGTGTGTGTGTGTGTGTGTGTGTGTGTGGCGTTGTGATCGCAACACATTTAACGCGTGCCACAAATTACCGCAATGCATCTACGCTTGCGCTTTGCTCTATGTTGTTGCTGCTGCAAATTGTGGTCATTTCTTATTTTGCACTACGGCGGTCAAAGGCAGTGCCACACCACAAATGTAATAACTGTATTTTTTTGTTTGTTTCGTTTTTACTATTAATGTTGTTGCACTTGTTGCCATTTGCAGGCTCGAACGCTTAAGACTGGTTTCCTCTTCGCTGCACTTTTCCACAATTTTATATATCGTTTTGCTTTGCTCGATGATTACACTCATTATTACCATAGTTTTGCGGTTATTTCGGTATTTTTCTTCGCCTCGAATTTCAATTAAATGTACATACATTTTCCTCTTGCATTTTACGACTTTTATTTCATAATTCGCACACTTTCGGCAGTGTGCAGTGTGGCGGTGGTGGTCAGTGGCATTTCCACTATTTTTCAGTTATTAATGCAATTATTTTGGGAGCCTTTTAAACGCTCCTTTCGCGCAGTTTCTTAGTCAAACACACAAGCACTCACACACACACACACACACACACACACGCGCATATAACATAGTATAAAAAATCCACAGAGTTCATGAACAAATTTAATGTTTCGGATATTTATTTTTCGCAGTTCTTGGTTTTTTTTTTTTATTTTGTAATTTTATTGGTGGCATGTTGCATTCAAGTGTAAATCGGGTGTGGTTGTTGTAGCAACTATACTGAAAGTATAAATCGGCGAACCTTCGCGGTGGCAAAGTGCAGATTTTCTGAATTTGTTGCGAACAGTTACAGCTGCAATTAAAAGTGGCGTAGAAAATACTAACGTCTCAATTGAGGGAGGAAAAATAAAATAAAATAAAATCTTGCTATTTACTTGAGCTCGCCATCATTGAATTACTCAAACGATTCAATTGTTTTCGGGAACAAAATTACAATTTTTAATACAAAGTTTTTGAATTGTGCAATTTAAAAATTTATATTTATATGACTAATACATTTTTAGAATTTTATTCAAATCGGAAATATCTCGATACCAGCGCCACCTACCGCAATTTTAGTTTCCACAATATACACTTTTACAAACACAGTAGTATTCAAATACTTGCCCTCGCTGAGACGAACAGTTTGACATTCACATTTTGATATTTCATATTACTGGCGTATAATTTAATGACATTCAGGTGGCAACCTCTCTCCAAAATGAACATTTTCCTCGATTTTTTGAAAAGTTAAAGGTCAAGAGCATATTTGAACATTAAAAATTTATAAAATCTTGTGCACTAAAAAGTGCCTATATATAATAATATACCTACCATATCCGCGTTAGTTTATGCCCTTTGCGAATTATCCTATTAACTTTATACTTGATGGTATTTTGCATTAATAATATTATTTTCAAGAATTCGGCTGGAATACAACTTTTTAAGAAGCTTAGTTGGAAATAAAAATTACACTACTTTAAATTCTGGTTAGGAAATAAATTTTCATCAAAAATTCCTGAGAGAGGCCTGTGGATAGACCGCCCGAACTTAGATCCAAAATCCGCCGCTATCTTTTCCATTCCACAACTCAGTTTGTAGCGGAACCCTGAGTACTGTAGCGTTGGGGAACTAATAGTTGGACAATAAAGTTGGATAATAAAGACCCCATTAACTCTACCATCTATTACTATTTACTCTGATAGCCAACTCTTCAACTGTGTCCGAAGTCGACCAAAAGTAGCCCAACCTGGTCCCGAAATGTTCCTGAACTATTCCAGAAATGGTTCCGAAATAGCCCTGAAATAGCTCGACCACCAAAATGGCTACGAAGTTCTCCGGAATTAGCCCCGAAAGGGTTCCAAACCAGTCCCGTACTGATACCGAGCTAGTTCCGAAATGGTATTGGAAAATGTCCCGAAATAGTCCAGAAATGGTCCAAAAAGTCCCAAAATGATCTTCAAATAGACGCAAAATAGCCCTGAAATGGTTCGGAAATAACTAGTCCCAAAAGTTGTCCCCAAATGGTACTGAACTATTGCAGAATTTTTCTTAAATTTACTATGTACTTATGGAGCGCGATGTGTATGTTGTTTTATCCCACAAAACGTCGTGTTGCGAGTTTGTGATGCGATTTTGTGACAAAACGTAGTAAACTCACTTTCATGCCGCTATAAAACTTGTACTTAAAAAAAAATTCTCATACAGCTAAATTCACTTTAGAATGCAAACTTAGTACATAAAATAATGCAGTAAAATTTAGTATTTTTATGTTGATTGAAAATTGAGTGGTAATTCAACTAAATCCTAATTCTCAGCGCCAGCAAATGGCTCACAATTTTATTTTTTCTTTTGTACAGATTTTTTTTTAATTCCTAACCATACTTTCTCATTTGAATACTTCAAATTTCAGATTTTCTTACACATCATTTATTTACTCATAAAACAAATATTAGTATTAAAAATATTTTTCAGACAAGCCAGGCCAAACTTGATGGGAAAATTGTCTCGTAATAAGTTTTGCATTTAATTAGTTGCTAAACTCAAAGCCCAGAAATCTGTCAACACTTTCACTTTTTGCAACATGACATCGGTATGCATATAAATATTGTAAATGAGCGTACGGACAGACATATGCATTTACACCTGTACGTAGGTTTGTATGTATGTATGTATGTGAGTCTGTGACAGGTATTCGTATATATTGTATTCACGATTCAATTAAAAAGAAGCTCTAGTTCCAAGCAGTGAACTGAAATATCCACAATAAAAAAAATGAAATTTATAAACAAATGAAATGTATGCTGAATTACGAACAATGAACACAATAAATATGCATGTAATTACTATATACATACATACATATCGATATACATACATATGCCTGTATATGCGTGTATTTGCATTTGTACAAATTAAAACTATGACTTGTGGGCCAAAGAAGCGCAACCAATTATGCATTGAGGCCACAAAAAGTATGAGGAAGCGCGCCTGGTTGTAGGCAATATTTATGAGTTATCCATCGATAAATGACACGCCACACAGTGGGTATGTCTTCATACATTTGTTGTCAAAAAATAGAAAAAGTGCTTTATACCTCATTTTCACCTATAGTGCATTTTTTGAAACTGTTTGTATATAGTTCATTCATCAACTATAAATTTTTTAACTGCACCATCAAAATTTGTTTTGAAATTTTCGGGGGACAATCGATACCAAAAGCAGATTCCTGTTGTTGTTGTAGCAGTTACTCAGATCCTGCAAGATCGGTTTAGCCATGGTCGTTATCATCAAACTCATCCACGGGAGGTCGAAAAAACGGGCAGTTTTGACGGAGTCGGATTAGATGATTCTGGATAATAAGAGTTGAGCCTGTTATAATAAACAAATCGTCGTTGGGCCAGAGAGACGCGAGACTCACGAAGCAGCTGGAGCTCCTCCTCGGCATTTGGTGGTGGTTTGATCCCAATGACAGCATTTGCAGGGCAAGAGTTGACGGAGGTTGTGATTGTCTCTCGGTGAATGTCGTTTAAGAGCTGTCTTTGCGAAGTTGGGCCTAGTACATCCGACGTTTCGAGAAAATGCCTTATGACGTGCTTGGGGGCGGATCTTCGCAAGCAGGTACACGTTGGGATGATCTCGAGAGTGGCCTGAATGAGAATGGTGAACAGGCGACATCAGAAGACATGCTGTGTTTTGTGTGGTCTAGAATTTTTTGCACTGTTTTCTACTGGTCCCAGGCGACCAGATTAGTGCAAGAATAACCTAGAATCGGCTGGCCAATCGACTTGTATGTTGTCAGCAACGGTGGTAACTAAGGTCGCCGAGGATTTAGAGGGATAAAGAGTCAGGTCCTGTCCAGTGAAGAAATGGCCAACGTCGGACAGATCACCTGCGAGCACAAGACATGGATGCCTTAGCTAAACAATCGTAGGCGTGTGAGACTATGGAGACGCCTTCGGGTGGCTGAGGGAGCTTCGAGATACAACGATTAAGCAATACCGGGCAGAGGACGCCAGCTTGTGGTATCCCTTATTTAATTCTTCACTCAGATTCCTGTCGCTTACATCAGTTGGCTTTGACTAGAGAAGCCATCAAAAGACACTATTCAAATTTACCATATCATCTACATTTTCGGGGAAAAACTCTTAAGCAGCTGGTTCACAGTGGATTCCCCGATGTTGCAAAATAATAGTTGATTCATTTTCCGCTAATGGACCCTGGATCCCTTATTAGCTGCTTATAACTTCTATAGATGCTTCAATTTTGAACGAAGGATCCTGCTGCATTTGTAACAGATCTATCTCTCTTTGATGTTCTAAAAAGAAACTGGACATAAAGTTTATAAACCAGCATTATTGGTTTTTCGAAATGCTCTTTTTGGAAGTTAGTTTTTTTTTTTTGCCACCGAAATACCATTGTGCGCCAGGTCAACACATTGTATTTGCACATTATATGTATATGTACAATGTATGAAGACTTTATATCACATCCACTTGGTTGCGCAATCAGAGAGTTCTATGGACGGCAAACAAAGCGTGCGCCAATTGGAATTGCTAATAGTTGCGTGAATAAATATTTATACATTTGTGTTGCTCTTGTTTTTGTTGTTGTGGCTACAATATTTGCGCCGCACACTTCCCAGCAATGCGCTGGCACTTCAGTTTAATCACATACAGTGACCTCGCGATGATATGAACTAATTCAAACCAGAAATTGGTTATATTTGCGAAAGGCACAAGAATTAAAAACAAAATAATAGTTTCATTAGTTTTAAAATATTTTTTGTGTGTGTTAAAATCCTCGAAAGGAACTTTTCTTATTCCCTTTGTTCGTTATAAACAAAAAGAATAAAATATAAATTCATATTTCGTTTCAATTTAAAAAAAAAGTTGGAGCTCATTTGGAAAAAAAGTCAACAGCAGTAAACCGCTTTTGCTGTTGTTTTTATTCAACTACCTTAGGAACAGCTTTTTCTCTTAGCATATTGAATACAGTTCTTTTCGTCAACCATTTTACTTTAGGTCCATTTCAAAGGATTATTAAAGATGTCAATAGCTTCCGTTGCAGGTAATCGTCTTTTGTGGCTTCACAGTACAATCACCTGCGTCGGATATTCCTTGTGTTTCATTGTCATTGCATTCAAGAGCATCCTCCTTCTATTATCTAACGTTGAAACCTAGAGTGAAATTTCATAAATATAACTTTTTAGAATTTAACTCAGATTTCAAGTTTTACCGAAGATTGGCTGCGATTTCCACAAAATCCGACACTCAAAGGATTTCCATCTTCACCTTCTTGATTTTCTATCATACTCAAACCATTGTTCCAGTATTTGCTTCAAAGACTCGAGCAAATCACACCCCTTTGTAGCAACGGATGCCAAAAGACTGTGTCTTTAATAAAGTTTTGTAATCTTGATTAAATTTTGATCCATGGGTTAAAATAGCGCCGTCTTCAGTTTTAACTTCATTCTAAAGTAAAGCTTTAACTGATGCATACAATTTTTCTCAGCTATGAATGGACGATGAAACTAAGCTTTGAAGATAGCGGCAGTCACCCCAGCGAACTTAGAATGCCGATAATGAACAAAGTCTTTAAAACAGCTGGGATTTCTAGACTTCCCCTCCACAAGAAGTTTGAGTTGATAAGATCTTGGCGCGGAACATTTGAGCAACCCAAGAAAGTTACGAGTATGAATCAACCAATTGAAGCTGTGTATGTAGATAGTTTTTCCTCAGAAACTTTGATCAACCGAACGCCCTATCTCTTTTTGAAAAATCGAAGTCATCCATGTCAACGCAACAAGACAATTTTCGTTAATGTTACAATATCAGCCCCCTGGCCGGGTACTTTTTGTCTCTCATATAGAAGAAACCATCGATTTAGTGATTTTCCATTTTGGATACTCTGAAGGATGCATAGTTTCCATTTTTTCAAGATCGATAATTGTACATATTGTTCACACACTTAAACCATGTTCACATTACAACATAAATTACTTAGTTTCATCTAAATTACTTCACATAAATCATGTGCCATTTCAAATTTATCTTGACAGCACTATAGCCACAGGGTTGCTTAGTTCTTTGATCAAAGGAAAAAATGTGAGAAATATTGTGTACATTTTTAATATTTCTGTTTATATTGTGATAACATCTTTTTTAAATTAACAATAATGAAAGAAAACTTCTACAGGCAGTAAAATTCAAGGAACAGTTGGGTAATTTTTTGGTAATATTTCAAAATGCATGTTGTTGCTGTAACAGCATAACACATTCGCCATAAAAGTTTGGGGAGCGCTGCTGCAGTGACAGTCCTTGGCCGGATATAAATCCAGGTCGTTCCGATACCGTAGAACCGGCTGTCGTGGGAACGATTTCAAAATGCATCGTCCAGTTTGGTTATGGGAGGAAACATTTTTCGATTATTATCTATAAAATTTAGACCCCACACTGGTTTTTTCTTGATTTGTTTCTTGATTTATGATAAAATCTCTCATTTCATAATTTTTTTTCCTCTTCCACATATTGTGAACTTTGTCACTTCATATTTAGTTGGTAATGAAATGAAGTAACACTTACACCTTTTCGTAAGTATTTCAAAATATCTCATTTTTTCTCTTAAAGTCAAAAAACTTACGCTTTTTTGTGTGGCCGCTTAAAAATTATTAACATTTAATTCATTCTTTAGATAATAAAGAAGCAATTATGCTTTCGTGCACCAACCAACTATCGACATTATACTAACTTACTGATCGGCTGACGTAGGAATGAGTGAAACTGGCGAATAACTATTTTTCAAAACAACAATGTTTCTGTTTAAGAGCTGTTGTCCAAAGTTCATATTCTAGCGCAGTCAAATGGTGGCGAATTTCGAGATGTTCATATATTAAGCTTGGCTTCTATTACGTCAAATATTTGACAACGAAGTATGACACGAAATGCCAACATATTGCCAATTTATAATTTTGCATTGGCGTCAAATCGAAATATGTCAAAATTTGGGCTGCTTTCATTCAACTGAGACCATTTGACGTCAAATTTGAGGCAATGGAAACCACGCATTAGGATGTTAATATTATCGCGAGTTCACTGTACATATACATTTTGTTGTTTTTTTTTTTTGTAAATTTTCTTCTTTTTTTTATTGTACTCCTCGCTATACAAATTCCAGGTTGGCAACATTGCCAGCATGCTTTTTTTTTTGTTGTGTGTTGCTGTGTGTTTCGAATTCGCGCATTTGATTTGAGCGACGGACAGTTACCACTTTCGCCGTCGTATTGAACGCGCAGAAAATATAAAAAGCCAACAAATGTAAAGAAAGAAAAAGTGTGCAGACGAACCCGTTGCGCATGCGCAGCGACATTGAGAGCCGAACTAACACAAGCAACAGCAATATTAACGAAATTAAATTACAAGAAAAAAAAAACAGAAAAATAAAAAGCTGAAACGAGAAAAAGTAAAAACTACGTACAATTTGGCTAAACGCTGGTAAGCGCGCATACCAAAGTGTGCACAACCAAACAAACAAACATATAGTACACACACACACACACATACATACATACCTACATACATATACACACATAGTAATAATGTGTGCATGCCGTTGCACCTGCCCGTACATTTTTATCGAGTATTTTGGGTCTCAGAAGTAAGCAAATAAAAATTACGAAGTTAAAACAAGAAACAAAAGACAAAAAAACAAGCCTTTTGAACTGGATTGTGCTTGCTGACCCAATTCGAAGATAACGATGTCATCGTCATTGTATCGTTGCCGTTTGTTGTTGTGTTGGTCGAAAAGTTACTTTTGCTGCCGCTTTGGTTTCGCTCTTCCTTTTTTTAATGGCAAAACAGGTTTCTTCGGTTTTGTGTGTGTTTTTTTGAGGATCACATCTGTCCCACCTTTCTTATTGTATTTCAGACTCCTCATTTCCTACAGTTATTACGAAACTGACCAATGATTATTGAGACAACAAGAAGTCAATGTCATAAAAAAATATATAATAAAAGTAGCAAGTATTGCAAAATGCAAGCAACACATACACACACAAAATGCATCTCCCATAAATTAACGAAAATCGAACTAAAAACTTTTCTACGCACCAAATGCAGACACATTTTTTAAATTTTTTTTCTTTCTTCAATTGATTGTGCGCTGTCGTTTAACTCGTTTTTGTTTTATTACATTCCTATTGTTGCCCATTCATTTATTTATTTATTTATCGCATTCGGCGCTATGCATTTTAAGCGCCAGGTGATTGCGTAAGTCATACGGCAGTTGCAACGCCTTCTTATCAAAGCAACACCAACGATGCTATCTTCATCGCGGTCCTCATCATTATCATCATCGCTGCAACATTTACTGCTTTCGGCAACATTTGTTTTATTGACGCTAGCAACATGTTGCGCTAGCTACCAAATTTTTGTATGTGATATGTTGCACGTTTTTATTGACCCTTCAGTCATTCATGATGTGCAATTCGCGGCCAACTCTCAATGGCTCGAATCGATGACAACAACAACAACACAACAACAACAACACCACCACTAATTTTAATTAGCTTCACGCTTGTGGCCAGCTATCTACACTTGCGCTTGTTGATTGCTACACTTGTGCTGACAAGTTTTTGTTGTTGTGGTTGTGGTTGTTGTTGTTGTAGCTACTGCCGCTGCTGCTGCTTATTGTGTTGCTATTACAACATCATCTTTGCGCTGTAAAAGCCCACACAGCGCCAGATAACAACCAGTTTGGGGAGATGCTTGAATGCAACCACCAACCACCAACCAACCGCATTGTCTTCTTCGTCACCACACTTTGTCTTCGTTATCGCCACCGTTTTGTTTATGTCGCCGCTGCAGATTGCATCAGTGGACTTTGTAAGTCAATCACAGCATCAATGACCAAAGCGCCAATCACTAAATCAGCTGCATAAATGGAAAGCTGTAAGCGTCTTCAAATGCCCGTTACGTGCATTGTTATTGTTGGTTTTTGGTTAGGCAACGCTGTGTGTGGTAATAGGTGTATGTTCTTGTTGTTTTTGTTGTTGTTGTTTAACACATTGTTTCCCATGATTGTCACGGTCATTTTGCCACATTTAACTAATGATCTGCGCCGATTTTACGATGCATTTCAAGTTCATGAATTTTTGTTTATTTGGTTTTTGTTTCATTTAATTTCGACGTGCTCTTTGAAATTTAATCCTTTATGGCTCAGTTGCATTCGCTAAATTTTTATTTTCATAAATTTGCATGTAAATAGTAATATAGTTGTAAAATTGCATTTTTCTGCGCGTTTAGGCTGTACATACCAAAACAATAAAAGCGAGATGCCGTAGTTTGTGTTTTTTTTTTGTGGTATGTAAAATTTTCGACATTGGTTTTACAATTTTTACGATCTTGCTCTGCCACTGAAGACCATTAAAAATGTTTTTGTTGTGAAATTGTTTTGTAGAAGGTCGAAAAGTCACATTCCAGCGACATGTTGCATTTCCTTATGAATTTCGTAGACATGCTGTAGCCATTGGAACTGGTTTGAAATTTGTCATATTTATTAATCTTATTTAGTGAAAAATCATTAACATACATATTTTGAAATTTTATCCACTGAGAAATTAAAAACAAATTACCACATGGCTGAAAATTAACCAATGCACATACAAACATATTGTGCGTAACATAATTATACGACCAACAGGAATGCATGGACAAGTTTTGACATTTTATTTGTTTCTAATTAATTTTTTAATTAACGCTTTATAAACATATAGTTGATTCTACAACAAAAATGCTAAACTTTGATTCATTATAAATGAAATTGTTGTCCAACAGCTTCTCTAGGGCTTTCGGTGCCCAAAATATGGCAATTTTGTTTATTTATGTACAAACCAAGAGATATGAAGATGAGTCTCATTGCTGAGAAAATTACCGATTTCGTGCTTGCATTTCCAGCACCCAATCAGCGAATGTATTTTTGAAAATCTCCGAGGCATTGTGTACCCAATACTAGTGGTGTTTCAGTGGTTCTAGTGGTGTTAATATTTAACTATCACTCGCTGTATTGACAAAAGTGTCGGGAAAGTTGTAATAAAGCTTTTGTTGAAATACCCTGTATAAAACAAAATCTCTGCTACGGAAGCTGGTAACTACGTTTCCAACTAAAAAATTTAACTAAATTTATCTCAGAACCACTCTGCATTCCAGGGACAAGAAATGGGAACTCTATAGCCCTGGGTTGACCATAGGCGTTCGAAGAAATTTCGAGCGCTAACAAAGCGACAACTTTTGTCACCGTAGAACTTCTGACAGGACATTGTCCAATAAGTATTAATTCGATTAGGCTGAATATAGTCTCCGACTCTCTTTGGCTTGGCTGCTTCGAGGATGACGAGTTGGAATCACCCTTTCATATCCTCCTCCGCTGTCCTGCCTACGCGTGGCTGAGGTTCAGGTACCAAGGCTCTCACTTCATTAACACCCAAGAAGAGCTCTGAGGGATGGAAATCAGCAGCTTGCGGAACTTCATTTTGGGCACGCATCGATACTGTTCAATTAATAAGTGGTATCACAATGGACTGCTCCAATATGTACTCGGAGATTGCTAGCACATCAACCCTACGTAACCGAACCTACAACCGGATTCCATTACGAGTATATAAATTCATTCAGCCTATGTTTGAAATAGGTTTTATGGAAGAGTTTCAAAGAGCAAGTTCAATGTAGTTGAAAGAAAAATTTGTAAAAGCGAGCTCAATTCATGTATATCTGTACACTGTTTTCTTGTAACCGAGTGAGAAGTGAAGGAACACAACAGCTCAGTTAAAATTTTCGCTATAAAAATAACCGAATCTAAGCCAAGCAACTTCTAATTTAAAATCTAAAAAGCGTCATATGCTTGTAATAAAGCTTCGAAACTGGCTAATCTCCACGCCCACAGGCAAGTAACTAAGATTTCAAACCCAGACATTTGATCCTTAATCTTAATCATCCTTTAAGCAGTTGGAGTAGTGTTTATATTGAGGCTCATAGCAAAAATTCCCATTTAGAGAGTGCTCTGTACCTCAAAAATGATGACAGCTGTGGATTGGACAACCGTGATGTCTTTCGGCGGACTTCTGGTTAAAACGACCTCGAGACGCTACACATTCTAGTACATATCCCGCGAAGACATACTTGCTTAAGGAGTTCTTTTCAAGTGTACCCTGTCTGGCTAACTCATGTGCTTCACCTTTTCTACAGGAATGCGCTGTTCGGAGTTCCTTATTTCTTTAGTGTAAACTTTTACCTGAAGAACGGGCGAATTTATAAGTATACTTATTTTTTTTTCTTTTAACTAAAAAGTGGGATTGCAAGGCCATAAATAAAACTAAAGATTACACAACTTTTAACGCAAATATTTATGCAAAATTAGAAAATTAAAATTCAATGATATGGTTTAGCTTGGCTCCACATACATATGCACATATTTAGGTATGTGTGTGTGTGTGTATAAAAACCCATGCCAAAACAAATGAATGCCCAGCACAAAGCATAAGGAAACATTTTTAGCGATCATCACCATTAAAATTCCGCTACAAACGCAAATTTGGGCTTGGTAGCCCGTTTCGCTCGCAACGAACTGTTTACATCCGATAACGGAAGTTGTTTATGTAATCGATCATTTGAATGGGTGAATGGGTCAATAATAAATGGATAAATGAATGAATGAATGAATGAAATGAGTGAACGAAAAAGCAAATGACTAACCACCAAATTGACTAACCGATTAAGTGACTACTGAATGTGGGTCGTTTGCCAATTTGGCCTATCACCAAATTGAAGAAGTGTGCTGATGATTCAAGATTTGTGTGTGTGTGTGTGTGTGGGTAAGGCGTGATTAAAAGGATGAACACGAAATTAGAAAATATATTTATCCTGCAGTGAAAATACAAAGGAGTAAACATTAATTTTTATTGGAAGTAGTCATATCAGTTCGAAGCTGACTTCGTTTCAACGCCAGCTGTCAAAGAATAGTGACAATTCCAATGCAGAATTAAAACGCAAATAAGATCACCGCTTGTAATGTTATGACTGCCGCTAACGACGTCACGGACGCTGACGCCGCACAGTGGGTGAAATTGCCAATCTAGCTTCTTTTATTTTAAATTTTAAATTTATGGGGTTGCACTTTTCATTTTTATTTTCGATTAGCAATGCTTCATTAAAGTTATCGATTATTTTGTTTCCTTTTGGCTCCGAACATAGCATATTTTTTCACAGGTGCAGCAGTAATATTTCCTGTCATTTCACATAAATAGTGTAGTACGAGGTTTGTAAGTAACAAAATTATTTTCATATTTGTAAAATAAAATTAATTTTGTTCAAGTTTATGATATACTAGAAATGCCGAGCAGACGTTTTATTTATTTATTTCTTTTTAAGTTTTGAGTTTTTTTTTTTTTGTCCCTCAAATTTTAATATTTTATATCGTTGTGCAAAATTAAATTAAATTTAACTTAAAAAAAAAAAAAGGTGGCAGCCCTCTTCAAAATATATGTAGCTACAAAGCTTCTCCTGAGCGAAACAAACCATTTGATACTTATGTTTTATGTAATTTAATGAAATTTTACTTTTCGAACAAGTGGCATCCTCCAAAATATATACATATATGAACCTTCTCCTCGCTGAGACCAACCCTTCGACACCCATATTTTACTATTTCACACAAGTCGTGCATAATTTAATTAAAATCGACTTTTCAAGCAGGTGGCAACCCTATTCAAAATATACTTAGCTACAAAATTTTTCCTTAGCGAAACAAACCATTTGATACTTATATTGTAATATTTTATGTACTTGTGTGTCATTTAATAAAAGTTTAAGTTTTTAAAAGGTGGCATCCCTTTCCAAAAGACATATGTATGTATGTATATGCACCTTATACTCGCCGATACGAATCGTTTAACACCCACATTTTGATATATCTTATAACTTGCGTATAATTAAATTACTTACATTTGACTTCTCACACAAGTGGCAACCTTCGTAAGAGCTAGCTATGATCCTTCTTTTCGAGACGAACCCTTGACACCCTCATTTTAATATTTCATACAGATTGTGCTTATTTTAATTAAATTTGACTTTTCAAACAGGTGGCAACCCTTTCCTAAGCATAAAATATACTTTTCGACTTATTCTCATACTTAACACATATATGTACATACATGCAAAATTTCATAAAAATTGGTCGACCCCCCGTTTCGGAGGAGTTCGGCCACCAATACCGTGACGGCCCGCCGAAGGAGTTTTCAACTTGTACTTCAAAACCCCAGGTTCTAGTCTTCTCTGTTTTAGGTATAGTACAGATATAGTTATTTGATTTATCTATAAATTTGAAAATTATATGGAAACCCGTTTCCGAAAGTATGATGCAGTTCGAATAATAATCAATTGTGATATTAATTTAAATCCGCTGGACTGACCTTTTCGCCCACTGTGCTTCTATTCGATTCGCCGCTATGTGAACTTTTCAAACTAATTAAATGTAAAATATTCTGTAATAACAAACTAATTAAATATTCTGTAATAACAGAAAAATATGGTAAATTATTAAATTCACAACAATTTAAAAACATAGTAAAACAAACTACCTAATTTAATATAATAAAGAAATCAGATAAAATTAAAAAAAAATGAAATAAAAAAATCTGTTCCCATCCTTTGAGTCGAACCTAGTACTTTGTGCTTGACAATCCAACGCTCTTCCTCATCGGCTATTGCTTTGGCGACAGTGGCGCTAACCAAGCCATCTTTTGGATTCTCTTAGATATAAATTCTAGTTTATAACTGGCACATCGACTAGTATGGTGCTAATGCAGAGGCTGACAATTTTGCCAACTGGTACGAGTACGATGCGGATGCCAAAGGCTTACATAGAAAACGAGATAAAGGATAAAGTAGTTGGGTTGCTCAGCAAAGTGGCAGTGGGTTAGTTTACTTGGAAGTAGTAAGCTTCACTGCAAGTTAAATCCATATCCGTTGCTTTAGTATGAGAAGCTTACAAATAAAGCGACACATTTGAAGGAAAACAGTACTGCCTGCTTTAAATTTGTCGACGCCATACACAGAACTGACACTCGGGAGACCAAAACTACAATTAGGATGTGTTTATTGTTTTGTATTTAATTTCAGGTTTTTGAATGAGTAAGACTCTGTTTAATATTTCTCTAATACTTCAAATTTTGCATATTTCGATTTTTCCTCCTAAAAAGTACTAAGTATATGCTGTTGGTGTGGGTAACGATGTCTAATTCTTACAACCCCTTTTCGTACTGCAGTAATTAGACATTCCATAGACAACGATAATAAAATATCAATGAAAAGTTCATTAACAGCAACAGCGCGACATACTCGAAGAGCTAACAATAGTTTCGTAAGCGACATTCAAAAGAAACACACAAACATATTTGAAGTTCAAAGAAATTCGTATAAAGCAGTCTCAATCAAAATAATAGCGAACAAGACAGATGGTACATATGTACATACATACATACGTATGTTGATAGATTCGCCTCTATGCTAGCCACTTTGTCGCTTATTTTTTATTACTACCTGCCGTCGAAAGTCAATGTGAAAGTAAAACTGACAATAATTTTCGTAGCAAAATTGCAAAAAAAAAAGAAAATCTATAAAATGTTAGCTTCAACAATGGTAATTGCAAAAATACAAACAAACAAAAAACAAAAACACTTTTAACTGTGAAATGCAGTAATACCACATTATACATTATAGTCTATTCTACTAATACATACACACATATACATTAGGATGCATCACTTTCCAATCAAAAAAAAAAAAAAAAGAAAAAAATGGTGCTATTTTTTCAATGGAATTATAAAATATATTATTGTATTATATTTTACGTGTGCTGGACGATATGAAAATATCTCCAAAACTAGATTTTTTTAATAAAAATATATTTTCAGCTTAAAAGGCTTGCATACAAATATTTCAAAATGTTTCCAACGGAATCAGAGTAAAGAAATTATCAATGTGGTTTCTAAATGTTTTTCGAAGATTTCTCCAAACCTTTTATGAAGATGAAATGGTATTATAACTTTGGTTCGGTATTTGTAAGTATAAGAAGAAGAAGAGTATACTTAAATGTTCAGAGCCAGGAGCTGATTCGATTTAGATATGCCCTTCTGACCATCTGTTTTAACGCAAAGAAGTCCCATAGTTTTAGAGATATCTAAATAAAACTTGGTAGGCAAGTGAATTTATCTAAGAGTCAGAATTTCTCGAACGGGCCACTCGCATCGTTCAAAATTCATTTTCAATTGATAACAACTTTTCTGGAAAGTATATCCGATTCAAAAAATGCACTTTGAAGGATTTTTCAAAAAAAAAAAAATTTTTACCAATAATATTAACAATTATAGTTTTTTGTCATTTTTTTCAAAAATTTATTACCGCTAATGTAATCGACCGATTCGAACAATTCCACCGAAAATGCAAACGTTATTAAACACTCATTGACAAAGAATTTTTTCGATCGAAAAAGTTATGAATAAATGAATTTTTCATTAGTTTGTTTATAAAAAATAAAAAAATAATCGTCTTCTACGCCAGGTATCTATTTGGAAAAAGATCTCACTGATGCTTCCTCTCTTTCCAGTTGAAAAAACAAAATTTCCCGCATTTAAAATCAAAGTCGTTTTAATTAGAACGTCGACGCACAAAGGGTCGCCCGCGCTCGGTCTTGTCGCGTTTTGCGTGACCTCGCTCATCACCACCGAACTCATTGAATACCATTCAACTTGCACTTGCTCGCGAACGCCATTATTGACAATTGTAACTATTTTTTTTTGAAATCCTTTTATGGAAATTGACCTTTTAAACTTAAACTGTTACTGTTAAAAAAAAAAATATTTTAAAAATATATTTTTATTAAGTAAAGCTTCATTTTTGAAGCTATTTTCAAATCTGTCCAGCTCGCATAAACTTTAATATTTTCCGAAATATTTCGATGGAAGTCTTAAAATTTGCGCAACGTTTTCAGTGAGTCACCCTAATTTATATATCTACATATAAATCTCGTGTCACGGTCTTTCTTGTCGAACTCCTCCGAAACAGTTCCGGCGATTTTTATGGTATGTAGTATATTTTATGCTCGGGAGAGGCTTGCCACCTGCCAAATTTTGTTAATATAAACACTAGTTATATGAAATATTAAAATGAAGGTTTATAGCTAGCTTGATTTTGAAGAGGGATGCCACCTTAATAAATTAATATACATAGGTCTGTCGTGGTTTCCTATATGTTATACATAAAAAGGCGCTGTATGTCTGTTGGCATGCAGTCTATGTGCTCGGAAACTGCTGAACCAATTGAGCTAAAATTTATAGGAAGTGTATGCAAAGGTATCTTTTTTGCAAAAAGGAAAATCCGATAGCTGGCGCTGGTGTCGAGTTATTTCTAAAAATTGTGTTTAATGACCGATTTAATTCAAATTCATAATATGTATTAGCCACATAAATTTAAACAAAAATTATTTGAAAATTGTACCGCTGTGTGGCGCTGTTTCGGGTATTCTTCTAAAACCTTTCCTTACAGTCCGATTTATTTTAAAGTCATAACATGTATTTGTAGAGTGTAGAAAAGTACCCCGGGTCACCTAGTCTACATTTGTACATAAATGCCAACATATTAGACAAGTTTTTCAAAAGTTGAATAACTTCAAATTTATATATTTTGATGTTATATACAAATTGTGTTTTCGGTTCATACATTTAGCTTAAATTCAAATACATTCAAATGTAAGTAGCTGAAGTAAAGCGATTATATATTCTTCATGTCATAAAATTAACTATTAGAAATAGGGGGAAAGAACATATTTTGACTTAATACTTTTTTTAAAGTAAGCGTGGGCTATGTGAAGGTATTACAATTTTTGTACGTATACCTCCTTTGTTGCTCTTTATTAGCTTTACTTTTGTGCTTTGAGCTCTGCTGTTGCTAAAATAGACATATGTATGTGTATTAAGTACTTCCGAAACATGCAACTGCCACCTTAATTTGTTTTCTGCCACTTATTAGTAAGCAGTTAAACTGACGTACAATAAACTATGTCGCGAAAAAATTATGTAATTTCAGCGTCATAAAAAGTTTCGCCATAGTTAGGGCAAGTAGACAAAAGAGTGTTTACTTTTTGTTTTTGTGATCAGATTTCATTGAATAGGTGTCTATGAAGCTAAATGCTCTACTAAAATCATAAAGATCTAAAATATGCTCTCCTTCCAAGTAGGAGCCTAGGTACATAAACCTCAGCCTCGCAAAGGCGGGGCAGCTGAGCATAAAATGAAAAGATCATCCTCCATATAGCTGCGGCAGAAAGTTTCAGATACTATATTCAGCCTAATCGCATGTATACCAATCGGACAATGACCAGTCAGAACACCTACGAGGGTCGAGAGTTGTCGCTTAGTAAGCGACCTCAGTTCCTTTGAGCGCCCACGGTGCACTCTCGGCCAGAGGATGCTTGCGATTCTGCACGTCGTGGCAGTTTCCCAGCGCTCGCTGAGTCGACAGAGAGCCCATCTATTCAAGAGAAGTCCGTCGGCAGCCAGGGGAGCCCCCACCCTCTCCCTGCATGGATTAATAACTTCCAGGGTAGCCCGCCGAGCGAGCTCATCAGCCATGCAGTTATCTGCAATGCCGCTATGGCCCGGTACCCAAATTAGTCTAATGTCGAGATACTCCGAGGCGGCTGAGAGAAGTCAGGTACCCGCCTACAAGTTTTGATCTCACCATTTCCGATCCTAAGGCCTTAATAGCGGCATGACTATCCGAATAAATGTTAGCCCGTGTAGTGGGCATTACATTGGTATAATTGTATTTTAAAATTGTACTACTAAATTATTGAATAAAAAAGTTTAAGTATACTACACCCTGGAAACAGATGATCGTGTATAAAACACAAGCGTCGTGCTCCTCACCACATATCCCTCAAACTGTTAACTCCATTGCTTTTGAAAGCCTACTGACTGAAAGTATGCGTCTAAAAATGTTCATAAATGACGAAAAGTGGCTTTTGGGGTTCTGAAACCCTCCCTAAGTAAGCTTTCAAAGTAGGAGTGACAAATTTGAGCTAAACAGAGTTTACACATATCAAAAATATTTAGTAGAGGTGAGTAACATTGACACTAAAACTGAAAATAAATATTCGCATCCAAAACCAAAACTGAGCCGATTTTTCGCATTCTCCCACTAAAATTTAGACAAACCCCAAATATGTTTCTTTTTGATCTGCTGTTTTTCCGACAGGGTGAAAAGTTGATGTATATTGGATTAGATAATTGAATTTTCCATCATCCCTTGTCTAGTTTGGTTTGGAGACGAAATACGCCTTGCTAAGTTACGGTTTAGTTTTCCAGAAAAAAATACAAGAAAATCGTCGGCAGAATTTTTAGATTTCTATGTAAAGTAGGCCCAGAGAGTATATACTCTGCTATTCCCATTCTATCAACTTGCTTTCACTTAAATACATAGTTTTTTTTTATGATTTACAGTTTTTGAACAAAATTATTGCTAATTTTTAAATATTTCCATAACAGTTAAGAAAACTTATTTCATTCCTTTTTGATTCATTTAGGTAAATCTGAAACTTACCAGAAATACTTATGACCTTAACCAAATTTCGTTCAACCTAATAAAATATTATCGATTGAGCTTAAACTATGTTCACATTACAGCGTAAATTACTTTACTTCATGCAATTAATTTCGTCCATATTTTGCGTTGTTACCATATTTAAAAAGAAAATATTTTCCAAAGGTAATCAAAATCTTAAACTCGTCTTAGCTTAGGTTTTCCTCAACTAGAACTTAAGTTTAACTTAAGATTAGTTGGTGAAACTGACTGCAAGATTAGTCAGCAAGATATCTCGAAAACTGCGGATTGAATCGAATACAGATTTTACACAAGTTACGCAGATTTTTCACAACCTTAGCAATCCAGTTTTGCAGACTTCAATCGAAGATTTTTGCAATCCTATTAAAATGAAATAAAAAGAGACAAGAAAGATGCATTAATTAAAAATCAATTTCTTATTTCTGATTGTTGAGCCCAAAAAACTTTTGCGCATGCAAGAAGTCCCTTTGATATTCCAAATTGTTTTGTTTATGTTGAAAATTTAAACAATTCGTATTTGAATTCCTTGACTATGTATGTAGGTATAGCGTCTTAATCAAACCGAAACTTATTTTATTGACTAGGCTTCTTTTCTAGCAGTCCCCTTACTGCTGGCAAAAATAGTGGAACACAAAGCGAGTGTCTATGTAAAGTCTTACAAAATGCATTGACCTTTCGCGGTCGACCTACACATTTTTGTACACCTACAGAGCCATCCATCCATTACAAATCATAATAGATAGTTTTGAAAACAATGCTAACAAATGTGTTGAAAAGAGGTTAATGAGCGCTGAAATTGGGTTGAATGCATCGAAGCTGGGTGTTCGTGGAATTCAAAACACTTGGGCGATCTTCAACTTTTGACCGCTTAAACTACAAATTTTCGAATGTCAAGCCAGAAAACAAATGGAGTGAAAACAAACAAGATAAATATGGAAAAATATAACAAACAATAAAACATAATAAATAGCGCAATAGGTTATAACGGTGAAAAAAAACAAAAAAAAAACACTTATGAAAATGCAATTATTGAAATTTAATATATAAAGTAAACCATACCACAAATACGCAAAAATAAGTAAAGAAGCGCCCCTTAATGCGGGGTTGTTAGTAATTGCTGCGCGAATTAATAGTCGAAAAATTCTCAAGAGGTGGCGCTATAAACGCAAATTTCGTGTTTTCGGTTCAATACGTGGTGTTAAATTACATATTGCTAACCGACGGCTGGAGAGATTTGTATAAGATTTGGGACATATACTTATATACATAGTACGTTATATGGGTTCCCTTATAAGGAGTTCCTAAAGAGAGTTGCCACTTTTTAAAATCTTAAATCCAGTTGAAGTAATCAGTGAAATTAAATATTGCAATATGGGTATCAAGCGAAAGATTAATATTCAAAATATGTTCAAAGAAGGTTGCCACCTGTTTAGACGTAAATTAAGTTGAATGAATAAATTGAATTAAATTTTACAATATGGATGTCAAACTAAACATTTTAAGGGTGCTTAATTTTGTAAATATATTTGTAGCGAGTTGCAACCCCAATTTTAAATTATAAGAAGTTATATCAAATTGGCAATATGGGTGGCTAGCGAAGAACGGTATTAGATGCACGGGAAGTAGGGTGAAAATATTAATTTAATTAAACGAAACATAACAAAAACAAAAAGGTTTATTCGAAAACATTTTTGAAGAGGGTTGCCACCTTTTTTTCGAAAATGAATATACTTAAAACAGTAAGGTAACTGAAAGTTCTCAATACTGGCGTCAAAAGCAAAAGGTTTAAAAAATATCTGTTTGAGAATTATTATACAATAGGGTTGCCACATGTTCAAAAAATTTAAATTCAATAAAAACTAGAAGATAAATGAAATGTTTACATAAACAGTAGGTGAATCAAAAAAGGTTAAGGTAGGCTTTGTCGCGAACAAATTTTGAGGGTACGCTAACTCTCACATACATACAGATTTGCAAAAAATCTTCTTCGAAAGCAGCTTATAAAAGAGTTGCCACCTTGCCAAAATTAAAGGAAATTTGTCTATTTAAGTTAAAGAAAGTACAGCAAAATTAGATAGTTGTAAAACAACTTCTAGAAATTATTTATTACCTCCTCTGTTGCATTCAAATTCATAACGCTAAATCGAATGTCGTTCGAGGTAAAATCTTGTACAAGCTTCAGTCAGATATCTCTAAACCTGTGGGACTAGGCAGACGAACAAGTCTAAATCGAGTCAAATCGTGGTACTTCTCATTTTTGTATAATTCGGAATGGATCTCTTCTTCTTCTTATACTTACAAATATCGGACCAAAGTTATAAAAAACAGTTCATCTTCATGGAAGGTATAAAGAGTTGTTGCTGTTGCTCATGGCTCGTGGCCGGAAAAGTATCACCAAATTACTGTGCCACCATTGACAAGTTACGCGGCGTCGACTGAACAGGTTGCACAGCCAAAACATAAAAATAAGGCAAAAAATTAAAACGACAAAAAATGAAGGCAGTATTTGTTGTGCTTGTGTGCATCAAGTCAACGAAGTGTAACAAATTCGGAAATGTATTTTCTTCCTATTTCGTAGTAATTTACTTCATTTATTTATTTTTCATTTTACGGCTGCTTTGATTGTGATTTATTTATTACTTTTTGTTTTTTGTTACAGTTAACAGTATTTTGCCTTATTTATTCATTATTAATTTTTCCACAATTTTCTCATTTACCACAATTGTTGGCTGTTTATTGCATTTTCACCTTCCTGCCAACTCTCTTTTGTGGCACAGACAGCGTCTGGTTATTATTTGCGTACTTTTCACTTTGTCGGAGTTTATGGTTGGGTGTATTTTTTTTTTGTTTTCTTAATTGTTTTTTTTTGTTCCATTATTTCTTTGTTTTTTGTTTCTTCAGTTTTTTGTTATTGTGTTTTTGTTTTGTGTTTTGCTATTTCTGCACTCTGCCAGCATTTATTGATTATTGCCACCGTTTTTCTCTTGCTATTGTTCGTTATAGGTTTATGCTTTATGTTGTTGTTGTTGTTATTGTTGCAAGTTGTTAACGCAAAACAATTTTGCATTCTATTTCACAGCATCTTCCACGTTTCGCTTTTAGCGCGATTTATCACTCAAGTGCTGTTTTTTTTTCTACCACTTTTTTTTAAGTACAGCTAGACAAGTTTTTAAGATTCGCTGTCAAGAGTTACACAGCTCAGCTGACCGCATAAAAACTCTAAAATGTCCAAATTTTTCCCAAATTAGTACTCAACTGCTGCTTTCATTAAGTTTTTTAAGTTGACCAACAGCTTGCTGCCAGTTGCTGCGTCTTCTATACACATCAGATATTTCTGCGCCTATTTCAAATGCTTTACTTGGCTGTTAAATATTACACGCAAAGAAAGAAGCCATCGAATATTTCACTAGGGCAATTCATGATCTATTGTATTCTTAGTAAAAAATTACAATAAATATAACATATCGTGATCGCGCCTAAAAAAGGTAAGCACTGCTACAGAAGAACAGCTGAACTTTGATTTGATTACGTGTTAGTTTTGATTATACGGAAATTAAATTTTTAACGTCAAAATAGGTCCAGTATGGGGCTGAAGGGGTTCGTAAAAAACGGAATACTATGACCGACCTGGTTTTTTGAAAAAATTGCCCTCATAATCTTCAGTTCAATTTGTTTGATATTAGCAAAATTTCTTTAGACCATCGTCCGAAAGTAATCGTCATTTTGATTTTCTTCGGATCAAAAAATCATTGGGAAGAATTCATTCTAAACGAAACGCGAATATATTGGTCTAATCCCATATGCTTTACAAATCTGACCTTATTTTTAACCATTTTTTGATCATAAAATAATAATCGTAATATTGTTGCTATTCTTGTCACCCTCGACATTTTTTTTGCGTTTGTTATGGTTGAAACATTTTAAATCCAAAAATACTGATTATTTTTGATCGAAAACCAAAAAAAAAAACGATCGGAAATTTCTAAAGTCCAAGAATAACGATTATTTTTTATCGAGAAATTAAAAATCCAAAATTATCGATCAAATATGATCGGAACGTTTTAAAGTCCAAAAACAACGATTATTTTTAATCGAAAAAATATAAATCCCAATATACCGATTAAATCATAATTTTTTTATAACCATCACGGTCATTTATTTTGAAATATTTTCAATTTAAGCTAAATCATACTATAAAACCATTTCTAATCGCAGCTGCAGCATAGTTTTCTAAGGTCATCAATATCGGACCATAAATACAGATTTTCTGAATAACTACATTCTAGCGACGCCTAGCGGTCCGAAAAAAATTGTAGTTCAACTTAATCCAGATATGCCAGATATAAATAAAAGTTAGTAATGTTTGGTATTTAATTTCGAATTTTTTATTATCCAGAAAACTTTATGTTAAGGTGTTTGGTAAAAAAAGATTTCAGTAACCAACTGGCAATTTCGATTAAATCTGATGCATCTTGATGATACCGATGAAAGTATTGGCCTTTGTTAATATTAGTAATGTTGCAAAAGATGAAAGATGAAATGAGATATTTTATTATAAATCAAGAACTAAATCACGAACAAATCGGTATCGGCTTTAAATTTTATCGATAATAATCGAAACATTTGGAAATATTACTATTTCATTCAACTATATCGTGAATTTTACTGCCACTAGAATCTTTCTTTCATTATTGTAAATTTAAAAAAGGTAATTATCACAATAAAATTTAAATATATTAAAAATGTACAGCATCTCTCCTTTGATAGAAAAACTAAGCAACCCTATGGCAGCAGAACTATCAAAATAAATTAGCAATGGCAAATGTCGATGCTCTTGGTTTATGGTTTTGACGAAAATACGTAATTTACATTGTAGCGTGTCCGGGCTTTTAGTTGGCCCATTTTGACTCATTTATGCAGTTGCCACGCATTGTGCTCTGCGACGTCAGGCGGCGGTGCTAGCTACACAGGAGGCCACAGGCACCTATACAAAAGACCCAATTGGAAAATAAATAGTTTAGACAACACTAAGTCTCTAACTGAATGCCGCAAATATTTAAACGAAATGACCCCGCATTGTAGAATACGACTCATATGGGTGCCTAGACACCGAGACATTGAGAATAACTGCAAGGCCCCATCCTTCCGGGGAAGGACAAAGTAGGTCTACCAACGTATGCTTCCCTTCTGTGAAACTGCGAGACTCATATGTTTCTTTTATGATAAAAGGTGCACGCCCGCAATTCTGAGGCTAAACCGGAACGAGGTCTTTACACTCACAAGAATTCTTTCTGTCTAATTATAGTACATGCTTTGATTTGAGACTGGGAGTGAAGGTGTCGGAGCTGTAAATGAGAAGAAGAAGAAGAGAAGAGTGCAGAGCACCTCATCTGCCGGTGATCAGCACTTACCAGCAGATGAATGCAGACGGTTGAAGAACAATTTCTGCAATATAGCGAAAATTGAAAGAAGAACAGTTTCAAAGTCCATTACGCTAACGCCTTTGGCATCACAATGGGTCTACTCTTGCCCTAAGTGCCTCTATCTTCACCCATTCCAACGTAATCTGAAAAATGCTCAACTTAATTTGACACTTGCACTTTATTATATAGAAATTGAATTGGCTACAAAACTGCATACATACTATGAAAAGTTTAAAAAAATTCTGAATTAAAAAGTTGCTGAAACATTTGATGTATATTTTTTATTCAATTTGTTGAATTTTTGTGAATTTCTTTAAAAGTTGGAAACTTTTATTTATATGTTATATAATGACTTATAATTTCAGAAACAATTATTTAAAAAATTTAATAATGTCTGTAACGGGAATTTTGTTCTATATGAGAAGTCTTAAATGGTAAAAAAGGCTCAGCTTGGCTTGATTTTAGCTACTGTTAATTTCATAAAATAATTCCCACCATTTTCATCAAATCAATACTCATAAATACTGTCGTCGCAATCTCATTAATAACATCCACACTAGTGCTTGGAAATTTAAGTTTTGTTATTAGACAAGACGCCACTTTGTCTGTAAAATCTTCATAACAAAACGAAGTAGAAAAAAACCAACTCATTTAAACATTTACTCATAAATAATTAATGAACCACCACAAAAAGCATGTGATTTGTAACAAAAACAGACTCACAAAAAGCCGCCAAACAGATTTTAGGAAAAAATTACTCGCCACACCAGCAATTAAGTTTTGTAGTTGGACCGCACTAAGAATTCATTAAATTATACAACAGTGTAGTGTCAACCAGTCGCTAGAGAAATGCTTTGGTGTTGCTGCTATTTCCAATAAAAAAAAATTTATTGCCTTTGATAAGATTCCAATAAAAAGAAAATTATGTGGTGGTCAAAACTGACAGTCAACGTATTGGCATGATAATCTAGTGATCATTGAAATTAGTGCCATTACCAACAACGCTCTTGTTGAATTAAATAACAAAACACATTTATTACATCAATATTTTTTCAACATCTCGACGGAGATGGTCAAATGTTTTTGGTGTTGAACATGACCATCAACATGGCTATCATACGATAAGTGTTAACTTATTTACAGCTAAATACATATAGATATTTTGCAAGCGCGTATGTTTTGTACGCATGTATGTGTGATGAAAGGTCTTTGTGTTATCAAGGACGAATCGCCCCACTGAAAACTCACCGTACGAGACACGTCCCGCCAGTCAGTTCAGCCAAGTCAAGTCAGGTTAAGTTGGAGTGGAGTAGAGTAGATTGCAGCGACGAGTTGAGTTGAGTTGAGTTGAGTTCAGCGGCATTTTGAACTGAGTGTCAAGTTGGTGTGGCGCGCAAAGTCAAGACACTCGACACTGACCAACAGCAAACGCAACGCGTCCATAAACAGCCCGCAGCATAAAGTAGTTACATAAAAAAATTTAACAATACACCGCAGTGACTAACGCACAACCATGGTTGCCATTTGAGTAGTTTTTAATCAAAATTAGTTGTTTTTATTTTGGGTTTTCAAATTTGATTGTTAAAACATTCGCCAATTTATGTTTAAATTTCTCCGGCATCCAAAAAACATTATAATTTACATACATGTTTCAAACCGGAAATTTTGCTATTCTAAAGCAAAAGTGTTTACGCTAAGTAAACTCCCTCTATCAAAGTTTAAAGACTAAATATAGATTTTCAAAAAAAAAAAATAATAATAAAGAATTAGGGGAATGTTTTACTATATTACTTATATAAATTCTTTTATCCTTCGCAAAGCTTTTAACGAATTCATTTTGTTTATTTAATAATTAGGGTATTCTCGGCGTTCAGGTTATCGGCTTATCTGGCTATGTGGGTTTTCTTCTGATTTTAATTTATACTATCGTTAATATCGAAGTATCGATATTCCATATTTACTTCCGGGTATCAAATTTTTATCAAATTCGATATATTTTCAAGTTGTTTAAGAGCCCAGCTTGGTTAAATCATTATATTTGTCGAAATATTTTGTCTTAAAATATAATAAATTTTGTCATTCCGATGGAAAAACCAAAACTTTTTTTTTTGGTGAGACACCCTAATGAACATATTTATGTTTTTCTATGTGAACACAATTTAAAAAAAAAAAAAAATGGTTTCAGAACCCAAATACACCAAAGGTAACACGTTGTACTTGCTAGCAGGGCCGGATTCTCAAAAATTTGTCGACCTTTGTTTTTTTGGAGACCGACCGAAGATATTAATGTGTCAAATAATTTGCTTTACACTGTACCAAAAATTTAAAAATTACATTATTTTTCCAAGGTGTTAGGCCAGTTCAATTATTTGAATGCACAACTAAACGTGACGAATGATGAGGATGACAAAAAAAAATTGAATCGAATATTTTATAATACTTTAGGTAATTTCGCCTTGAGTGAAAATTATCGATATTTTTTACTCTGCATACCCCGATATTTTTTAAAAACATCGTTACGATACATATCGATATAATTTTTTTTATTTTCTTATCCCCAAACCGAATAGCAAAAAAGTAAAATCACTTCTTTAAGTCGTTCTTCAGTTCAATTTGTTATTGTAAAACGAAAAATTTAAAACCGTTTAACTTAGTTATCGTGAATACCGTAAATATTTTGTTATAGACTCGTACCAAGAAAATTTGGTTGTTTTTCCTGCAGTTTGTTTGTTTTTCCCATAATTTCCGTTGCATTTTTATTTCGCCATTTGGCAACCCTATGTGCAGCTAGTTACTAAAATGTCGACACACGCGCGAACACACACATTGACAGTTACACTCAAGCACTCACTTTCTCACCAGCACCTCATCATAAGTACTCGCCCATTGAGATTTGGCTTTTACGTCTCTTCTGTTTTTGTTTCTGCCTGCTTCTTCTTTTTCGGCATGACCTATTTGCACGAGATGATGATAGTGTCCTATGGCCAATGCTGGAGTTGGCTGGTTTGTTGGTTGACCAAGCCGGTTATTATATGATTCAGTGTTGTTGGGGTTATCCTCAGTGTCGAGGTTTAGTGTCGAAGTCATTGTATATATTTTTTTTTATTACACTCCAAACTTGGCTATTATTGGGCTATCATTTTTTTTAATAAGTTTTGTTCGGCATTTTTCGTCACAGCTGACGTTGTTGTTGTTGTTGTTGCTGACGCATTCCAATTATCCGCAAAAGATGATGTGCTCTTTTCGGTCGGCTAGTGATGCGACCCAGCAGAGTTGCCCATTCATTACAAGGACGTTGTGACGATTGTATCATAAATTTCTTTCACTTCTGCATGCCTGTTTTTTTTTACTCAGTGAAAAAAGAAGAAATTACCCACATCTGAAGATACAATCGCTTACAATGGAATGCGTTGGGAATCCCTACGCTTTTGTCGCTTACCGGTTTTAATGAATTTTTTGTGGCTGTTGCATCAAGCATGAAAGGCAGCTCAAACAAATGGTATCTTGTGAACATCAAAAGATTACAATATTTCAGTAATTAGAAAAAAAATTTGCTCAAATTTGATAAGCAGAAAAAACGGGCGTGACACCGCCAGTAAATTTTTACTGATTACTGAAAAATAGCCGTCTGCAATAAACATAATAAAATCGGGCGGAGATGTGCCTTTAATTTTTTCCTAAAATAAACAAATTAATTAAAAATATACGTTTTTACTTCATAAAATCATGTTTTATTTAAGTATCATTAAGCAGTAAATTTTTACTAATAATGCGATTTCATTTGGCTGACCAGTAAAATTGTTACTGATTAATGAAAGTTCCTATTCGTTGTACGAAAAATCAATGCACAGTCACAAAACTAAGTAAATCATTAAAAAAAAAGATGCCATTATATTTTTTTATCTTCCCTCAAGCATTTAATATGAAAGTTCTAGGTTTTTTAAACCAATCAATTCAAAATTTACATCGTAGATTTAACAATCCCAGCGAATGCAAACAACAGTTCTGAGGGTGCAGATGAGGGTAATGGCGTATTGATTTGATCTTTGATTGCACACCTGCTCAATTCACGTTGCTCAATTACTAAGAGCCTTTATATAATGAAGAAATACTTACTTCTAATTTAATTTCTGATATTCTGTAAAAAAAAATACTCATACTAAAATATTTTGTAGGTTCCATGTACGCAATTTTTTCACCGTTTTTGAGTAACAAAATTTGTAAACATACCAATTGGAATGCTAATGTATGAGTAATAGTATAGTATACTAAAACTAAGGATCGAAAATAATTGTTATTTTTGAAATTTAAATTCAAAAAACTCAGTCGGAAAAAATGTGTATGTTTAACAATGTGATGTTCCTTTGCCAAGGAATGTTAGTCCTATACAGTTTGTCCGAAAATTCTGATTTGAACGCATAAATTAAAATACACTTCATTTTCTTTATTTTATTTTTTTTATTTACAAAAAATAGTTGAGGGAGGTGCAGCATTTCCTCTTCTGAAACAAATAGTTTCAGCACTCCTTTGAATTTGGCAATAATTTTTGTCAAATTTAAATAAAGCAAAAATAAGAAATAAATTAGAAATTCCAGCACTCTGTGATGAATTTCATTAATGCAAAATGTAACTTAAATACTGCAGTATATAAAGACTTGTTTTATTTAGTTAAGTATGATTTAAACTATTTATGTTATTTTATTTAAAGTGAATTAGTTTTTGTTATTTATATTTAATATAACTCAAAAAAGTTTAATTTTCTAAAAAAAAACTTCTCCTTATTCGATGTTACAGTTTTGTAATCGAAAATACAGTTTTTGATTTGGAAACTCATAAAAAAGTCCACAAATAACCGTTATTTTTGCACTGATATTTTTTCTATTACTAAGATGAAGGCGCGCTATGTTAGAATCGTCCGAAATCGTCTAGGCGGTTAAGGCGCCAATTAAGAAGAAGAAAAACATGACGACCTAAGTTTACTCCCCTATGCTGATTATCTGACAAAACTCATCAACCTGACAGTTGTCAGGTCTACTGTGTCTATAAATATACGGAAAAATTTGGGGTTCAGCCCTCTAATGATTCTACAATAGTCATTGTTGTTATGACCCGCAGAGTACGTGACATCAGCGTTATATTCTGTGACATAATTTTAGGCGCAGTAAACCTGACAACTGTCAGGTTCATGAGTTTTGTCAGGTCATCAGTAAATGGTAAAATTTTGACAATTATTTTTTCGGTCAAATATAAAAGTGCTTTACGTTTGATTGGCTTTTATTTTGTAGTTAAAAATAACAGTTAAAATATTTATTTTATTTTTATTTTATTCAGTCAAAAATAGCAGTTTGCATATTCACAATACAATATGTTTTAATTGAAAAAAATATCAAAGTAAAGAATGCACTTGAATCTTCTGGAAACATATTTCCTAGATAAGCAATTCATTTCGTTAATTTAAGCTTTAAGTTATTCACCTTTTTACAGCATAGATTCAGAATTCAATTTATATGTAGCTAAAAAACTTTCGTTACTTAAACAGTTACAATCAAATATAAACGCAATATGATTTTTACTTTTTTTTTTATCGAGAAAATAAAGGTCATATTTCAATTTTTATGTTTGATCGGAAAAATAAAAGTCAGGTTTAAACTTTTTTTGAAAATACATACATCGGTGAGAAACTAACAATTATCTATAGATTCTTTTGAAAAACGAAAAAAGGAACAACAACACAAGCATACCAGCTACGGTCACTGACTAAAACAACAAAAAAGGTGATAATTTGTAATACATTATTATTTTATTATTTTTCATTGGCGTTTTATTTGAAGTGATTTGTATTTGTGTGTTAAATGTAAATTTTTGAAAATGGATGTTTCTAGTTTCAAATAAAAGTGATTTCGATTTTGATATTTTTACTTGTTTACTTGTTTAAGTATTTGGATCACAACTGAACACATTTGAAATATACTGGCTAGGCAATCTAGGCAAATACGTAGAAAGAAATACTGCTGTTTAAAAAACAGCTCATAGTGTTGTGTGCAAAACTATTAATTCGGTAAGATTGAAAACCCGAAAAAGCATAGCACAAAAACTCAGTTAACTTAATTTAATTTAAATAAGCTTAAGTCTATGTTTTATTTTAGTAACACCAGTATTATGACAATTATATTATCCTTAACGATAGTTTACAATTTACGGGGATAATTTATATCACCATCACCATCGCTTTCGAGTCTTAAGTAAATGATATTCTAATTCCGAATATGACACCAGTATCACGCGATATCGTATCGATATTGCCGTAGTAATTGTCAACATTGCAGTCGTTTTTCATACCTATGCAATATAAGTGCATTTTACTTATATGTAGAGTATGAATGCATTGAAATAAAATTCGCATAAAAATGTAAATATATTTAGTATTTTAACAAACAGAAATATTTTGCATCATAAATGTGGTTTAAAAAAGAAATAACTACTTACTTATAAACTCACATATATGTATATGTATGTATATAGTACATATAGTATGTATGAATGTCTCCTCAATGGAATTTAAAGGTCTTTAAAGTTTGTGCAACTAATCACGTCAGCCTTACCAAATTTAATATTAGTGTAAATATTTATTTTCTATGCGTGGAAAACCGAAGATAGTTTTGTACATACTATGTATGTTTGGCTGCGTAATTTATATTAGCTAGCAGGGTTGTATACTAAATATGTATATATTTATGTAGGTAGTATAGTATATTAAATGCACAATTAAAAAACCAATTGAGTTCACTCACTACATTTGCACTGATCTCTTCGCATAGTGATGAAGGTCCATTTGATTAGCGTTTCTATACGAAAAACAAAAACAGCTGTGGGCGCACGCGTGTGCTTCGAAAAGAAGAAATACTACATACATATATGTATCTACTTATAGTGTGACTGTCTGTTTATATGCCTGCATTGGCGCACCCAAGGAGGGTGGTTAGGTGTTATAGTTTGGGGTTCAAACCCATAACAAAATCTTTTGAAATTAATTAACTTTTGTTTTAAATTAAATTAGCGTAATCAAACTCCCAACGCCTTCGCCCCTCCACAATTATTTTCTGTCTGCGCCTCTGTAGCAGTATACGACGATCCCTATAAAATAAATGGTTGCTAATAGTTAGAAAGATGAAAATTAAGCGTTAAAATTTAGAATTTTTCAATAATGCCAATAATTAATAATTTGCAGCAAGTGATGAATTTCACAGCTCTACTACAGGTCTCTTCTGTATTGATAACAAAACTTTTTTTTATTGATAAGTAAAAACTCTGGCAACTTTTGCACCATCTTCAATCATTTTTACATCTATTGGTGGTGAATTTTTTTTTGTCATAGTATTGGGTTGTAATAATGAAATTTGTTTTGGTAACTAAAGTGAGTTGTAGTTAAATGCATATTTAGCCTTTGTGCAGATTTAACAAAAAAAAAAAAAAATTTTAATAATACAAATTCAATTTTATTTAGTTTACTAGGGGTCTTTTTAGATACAATCTGTGTGATAATATAAATAAGCTGAACTCTAAATGAAATGAAATATCCAATACTTAGTTGCATATAAAAATCAGTTAATCGCTCTGTTAACTTGCAGTGTTAATGTTAAAAAGCAGAATATATGTAAATAAATGCTCGATATTTGATGGGTACATATTTGCTTTCTTTTTCTTTGGACTTTAACGTTCTTTGTATAAATTTTTTGCAGAATAGTTTTCCGCAGAATAGTTTTTAGAACATTTTAATCCTCTTTAAACCTTTTTTTTGTGGGGTGTCTTAAAATAAGGGTCGAAAGGATACTCTTTGGTGAAAGCTTAGGGTAAAATTGTTCTCTTTAAAATATTTCCTATGAAATTGTACTGTTAATGTCTTAACCTTTAATTTAGCTCTGACATGTTTCAAACAGGAACGGAAAATATCAGTTATTTCTGAAAACTGTCCTTGAAAAATTTACTATGAAAAAACATTCCACAACTGAGTGCTATATACCAACCGATTTCTTGTTCCACCGAGTACCTAAATTTAAAATATTTTTTTTGTTGTAATTTTTATGAAAATTTAAAAATAAAGTAACACTTATTTTTGATTTTTATTTCATAGATCTAAAATAATTATTTTTTGATTTTTATTTTAAAAATTATACAATAAATAAAAGTTATTTTTATAGATCAAAAATAACAGTTATTGAAGACTTTTATTTATAAATGTCATAAATATAAACCATTCACTGACTTCTATTTTCTTAAGTCGTTTTAATTTTTCGGAGGAAATAAGTTGTTGGGGAACCAAAAAAATTTATTGATATTAGTTCTTACTAATGTAAAATTTTACAAATATTACAGCGAACGAAATTTATATTTTTCACCAAAAACTAGTATAGAATTTTTATTGTATTTTGAGGCTGTCGCCGACGACGACATAGAAATAAATTTATCGCAAGGAATGTTCATGGGGCAAAATATATGCATGTAGATCTGTTTGTCGGGGGAAATTCGTTGTTCGCTTTGGTTGTGCGCATTTTCATTTCAGACAACGTGTTCTATTTTTGACAGCGAACATTCGCGACGAAAAATTCGCCGTTCGCCAGTATTGTGTTTCAAGCATCATTTTGGTGAATTTTTAAATGACAGTTTTCATAAATAACTGTTATTTTTGATCCCTGTTGCTTTTTCGCTTAAGAAAAATGCTATACTTTTGCAGGGTGCATGAAATTTTTTTTTACTAGTTTTGCCCCATATTTTATGCTCACTAATGTAGGGGTTTTTGTTTTTGTATACAGCAACACCACTGCTCATACGCAATTTCTAATGCATGCACAAATATTTGCTAAAGGAAGAAGTGCAAATAAACGGCAGCCACTGTGGTCGTGTTGTTAATTTTATGTTGTCGCTAATAGTGTTGTTGTTGTTGTTGTTGCTGCTGCCGCTGTTGTATTGTGTTGTGTTAACATTGCCAATGTTGTGGCTAATGTAAACAAATTTTATTGACAATGATTGCACACATTTGCATTGCTCTCAGCCCCGCCCCTGCCTGAGAGCTGCTGCGCACGCGTGCATCATGTTTGCGGGCTGTTGTCACATCAAATATAAATAAACTAATTTTTGAATGCAACATCAAGTTGCATCATTTGATTATTTGATTGAAGAAAAATAAATACAATTGCTGATAATGATATGTTGTTGTTAAGTTGTTATTGTTGTTGAGCGCGCCAAATTACAAATGCTCTGTTAAGCTAAAAACATATGCTAACAGCTAATAACAACAAAAACAACAAGAACACCAACCAATAACAATTACAAGTATCGCCAAAGTGGATGCAAATTAAATCGTTAGACCACGGGTGCACTGCGCTCCACAAACGTGGGGGTCAGTATTGCTGCGTATACAAAATAAATTCAACACCGAAATTTGTAAATTTTTAATTATCGTTTCAAGAAAACTAACGAAATTTATATATGTAAGTAAAAAGTTTTCGTTTTGCTTTTTCAAACGAGGACTGCAAATTTAAAAAGCGACTTAGTGTAAGATCAATTAGGGAGGAGACAAGAAAAGTTATGTTAAATAAATTTGGCTCCTATCCTAATGGCTCCTATAACTTCTAAAACGTGAATTTAGTACCATATCTATTTTTAAAATATCAAGCATAATTTTTGAGCTTGAGGCAAGTTTCTGAAGTAAAACTTCTTTAGCGGCAGTGAGCCGCGTCAGAATGTCACAAAACGAAATTCGCGTAAGAATGGTGTAAAGAAGTTGCGCTAGAATCGCTTTAGTAATTTTTACCACTATATTTATAAAATCACACCATTATTTTTTACTAATGCTACTACTAATTTCTAACACTACTTTTACTAATGTCACTATGAATTACTAACACTATTTCTATTAATTTCTACCACAATTTTTTTATAATTTCTTCCACTATTTCTATCAATTTCTACCACTACTTTTTTTATACTAATTTCTACCACTATACTCACTAATTTCTTCCACTACTTTTACTAGTTCCTAACACCTACCTCTTTCCTCCACTATCTTACTAATTTCGACCACCATTTTTACCTATTTCTAACACTACCTTTAATAATTTCTCCCACTACTTTTACTAATTTCTACCACTATTTTTACTAAATTCTTCCTCTATTTTATGAATTTCTACCAGTATTTTCACTACTTTCTACCAATATTTTCACTACTTTCTACCACTATTTTTACTAATTTCTACCTCTATATTATTAATTTCTACCAGTATTTTCACTACTTTCTACCAATATTTTCACTACTTTCTACCACTATTTTTACTAATTTCTACCACTGTATTCACTAATTTCTTCCACTATTTTTACTAATTTCTTCTACTACCTTACTAATTTCGACCACTATTTTTACCTATTTCTAACACTACCTTCAATAATTTCTTCCACTGCTTTTACTAATTTCTACCACTATTTTTTACTAAACTCTTCACTACTTTCTACCAATATTTTCACTACTTTCCACCACTATTTTTACTAATTTCTTCCTCTATATTATTAATTTATACCACTATTTTCACTTCTTTCTACCAATATTTTCACTACTTTCTACCACTATTTTTTACTAATTTCTACCACTATATTCACTAATTTCTTCCCCTATTTTTACTAATTTCTTCCACTATCTTACTAATTTCGACCACTATTTTTATCTTTTTCTAACACTATCTTTAATAATTTCTTCCACTGCTTTTACTAATTTCTACCACTATTTTTTACTAAATTCTTCCTCTATTTTATTAATTTCTACCAGTATTTTCAATACTTTCTACCAATATTTTCGCTACTTTCTACCACTATTTTTACTAATTTCTACCAGTATTTTCACTACTTTGTACCACTATTTTACTAATTTCTACCGCTATTTTTAACTAATTTCTTCCTCTATTTTATTAATTTCTACCACTTTCACTAATTTCTAGCACAATTTTTACTAATTTCTACCACTATTTGTACTAATTCTACTACTAATTACTACGACAGTTTTTATTAATTTCTACAACCACAAAGAAGTTTTACTTATAGCTCGCGCATTTGGGTGCACGCGTGTTTTTTTTTGGTTTTTTGTTTATTTGTAATGTTGTAGAAAAAGCAACATCAATCAGTAAAAGATACAACGGAACTAACAAAAGTTCGCTTTGTTGACAACAGAAAACAAACAACCCATTATTTTCGTATTTATTCTTAATCTTTGCATTCTTTACATCCACTTCTCAAAACATTTTTCAAAATTGCCTTTTAAGCTATAAAATTCAGAATTGGGCGCATCAGTTGCTGTTAAAGACTTTTCCCCTTGTTTTTAAGTTATTGGAAATAACCAGAAATTACAATGCCAACAGATTGAAATTCTCAGAATATTATATAAAAAATGGTTTTTGTGAATTAAGGAGCATCAGTCAAACGAACAAATTTGTGGCTCATAGCATAAATAAATACTGAAAATTAAAAATGTACCTGCAACAGCTGCAGCAAAAGTGTAAAGGATTTTCAAATTACGGCATTGAATTAAAATATAAAATTTAAGTTAGCACACAAAAGAAATAGTTCTTTAAAATTCTTTAAAAGCGGTATTTATAATTGTGTTTAAAAGTGATAGAAAAAAAAATGGTGACAATTTTGCCTTTCCTTATTTAATTTCAACTATTTTTTATTAAATAGAAAGAAGTATAAGTTTCAAGTTGATAAAAATTCTTGCTGATTTTTGAAATTGTTATTGGTTTTTTTTTTGCAAATTTTCTTCAATCACTTCAATATATTTACTACATAAATTTAATTGGAATTTTCTGAAAATTCGGACAAAAAAGTTAGAAATTTTAAAGTGCATTTTTGTTATGTAATTTTTTATCAAAGTTTTAACCCTTAAATTAAACATTAATTTTAATTTTTCAAATTCATCTTGTTAAGCTTCTAAAATATGAAAATAAAAAAAGTTTTTGTGAATTAAAAAAAAGCCATAAAATTAAAAATATTACGGGGTTTAACTATCCAGGGCAAATTTTCATCTTTCGGTACATTTACAAAAATTGTACGCATTTCAGATTTGCGTTGCCATGGTGCTAATATTTCTCTGCGAAAATCAAGGAAATGGAAAAATTTAAAAATTCAGATAAATATTCATATTAAGTTTTTAATAAAAATCGAAAACTACATTAAAAATTTTGACGAAACAATTTTTTTTTAAATTATGACTTAAAAGTTAATGTTTATTATTATCGGACTCATCAAGGCAAGAGATCATTTATGACTTAATGGAAAGACATTGGAAATTTTAAAGTTGTTTTTTAAATTTTTTAATTTTTTATAAATTTTCTAGAAAGATTGAAACTTAGAATTTTATGGTATCTGTTATAGATTGATCTATATTTTTATAAAAAATAATTCAAATTAAATAAGGAAAGACAAAATTGGCAAAAATTTGTCAATACATTTTGCTATTAAGTTCTTTGTGAACTCAAATGCATAAAATGGCAATACTGGTGGATACTTAGATGTCGCTTTTCAATCCAGCTCTTTGCATTGCTTCCGTTTTTGTTGAAAAATTATTTGTATTTGTATTGATTGCTACATTTGATGGCGCGCAGATCGCCAAATAGTCAGCGCAATTGTCGTAAATTTTCACAGCGTTTTACTCGAGTACGCATGCGCGACAATTCAGCAATCTAGCAACAATAAAGCAACTTAGAATTTACAATAGAATCAAGAAAACAGTACGCAGTTAGCTAACGTAGAAAAGTAGAAGTACGATAAATAAGTAGATATTGTCTGTTTAGTGGTGTAATTGTTGACTCCACACCCGTCGCACACAGTGGAAAGGTAAATATACAAATTACACCCAAGGCCGTTCGTGGCTAGCAAAATTAACGCATTCACATACTACTTATACATACATACCTACATGCCAGTATGAGTGTGTAGGTGTGCTAGTTTGCACGCATGCGTACCGTCGTTTAGGCGAAGTTATCTAGCCAACCAACAAGCTCACCACACAAAGATCTCTTTGTTCATCTGCACTAGGTGATAACAACCGCAACACGCCTTTGCCGCCGCCACCACACACACCACACTAAGCAAGCGTCTATGAGCTATGTGAGCTTCGAGCTGGGAGCCGCACAGAGAGAAGGTGGGTCGAATTGCTGCTTTTCTGGGCTGTTGCGGTTGATGGCGGTGCAATTTTCCACTTATTAATCTCGCTGTGCCACAGCAATTTTCTTTAATTCCGCCAACACTTAAGTGTCACACGATTTGTGCGGTTGTTGTTGTTGTTGTTGTTTGCTTGTGTGCTAGCCATATGTTGCAACTTGATTTGCGTTGCGAAAAAAAGGCAATAACTGTGGCACGCTTTTAGGCCCAAATAATGGCAGTTGAAGGTACATTTGGTTTTGTGTGTGTGTGTGTATGAGTGTGTGTGTGCGTGCTCTGTTAAGTGCTTCGAAATTGTCATTTTTAAGTACTTTGTCTCGGCAATTGGATGCAAAGATGTTGTTTGTCTCTAAAAAAATGACTTCGACAATTATGTGACATTTCTTAATCAACAAATTAGTTTTTTTGCGCGCATAATTTCTGGGCTTGGCGTGTTGCTAATTTGTTTGCTGTTGGCGCAATTTTGCAGGGTCTAATGTAACAAATGACATTTTTTGTTAATTTTTGTTAATTAGGGATGAAGCGACACGAATTAAATTGATAAGTACATACTCGATCGTTCGATATCCAGTAATTTAGGTATCCATGTTTTTGAAACAAATATTGTATAGGTATAAAAAAAAATAAAAATTATGCTCGTATCGAAATCTTACACCAAGGGGAATTTTTCTTTGGTATACTTTTTTCCACTGTTATTTCCAATATGAAATGCTTTGAATGTTTAACCTCGATGCAAATTACTAGGGGGCATCTCGACAAGTCGCCAAGTTGATATATGTAATTCATAGTGTGAATTACCCAGCAAAAGATGCGTAACCGGATCGAAAATAATTTATGCTGTGGAACACAACAAACAAATAGAGGGTTCATCACAGGAAAATAAAGACTTCTTTGAATTCATTTTGATAAATTCAAAAAAGAGAACAAGAGAAGGGGTAATTTTATACCCGATGCTCATACAAAACTAACCGCTTAACTGACCACTAGTTTGAGTAAATTTTCCCGATGGTTATAGGTGGGGTTTATTGCTGGGGTTATGATTTTTTTATATTTAAGTGCAGTGGTGAAAAACGATAAACTTTTGTATGAAACTTAAAAAATAACCCCAACTTTGTTATGGTATAAAAAAACTACCGCCTATACTATGATTAGTATTTGTACTAATTCAAAGAATGTTTACTTACATATAAATATGATATGTAAGTGGTTTTAAATTTCACTTTTGCAAGTTTTGTAAAACTTTTCCATTAATTTTACAGTTCGCTCAGTATTCATATTTGACGGAGGCACTTCAAGTACTTAACTTTGCTTTTTTCAGTGATTTGTTAAAAACTTTAAAGCCACCTTAGCGCCATTTAATTTGGCGACTGCAGATTTGAAAGCCATGCTTTTCGTCGTTTTGGAAAGAGGAAAAAGCAACCATTGCTAATATTGTTCGTGAGTGCCAGCTGACTCTTTGGAATGAGGACAGCTTTTCCCACTTGATGAAAAGCCACTTTTTTTTTGCTTAATTATATTCTTCAATCTTTTTTAATTTGTAGGGGGTTTCCATAAAAATTAAGTGTTATTTTCTAAGCAAAATATAAAACTCAAAAAATGATTATTTTCCAAACAAAAAATAAAATTCAACAAATAACAATACAGAGATACTTATATCCAGGGTACGATCACATGTTTAATTGTGTAATTAATTATAATAATATAATAATTTAGCTCTAACGCTATAGCCTGATGTTTGGACGAACTTCTCCTACAATTTCGGGTGTGCGTCTCGATACTGTAACACAAATTGAGAAACTTACAGTTTTACGCCGGTTCCGCGGTTCTGACCGCAGAGACAAAACTTTTTCTATAACTTTGGTATTTACTCGCCCGGCCAGGATTTTAACCCCGAACACGCCACACACTCAAATAAAAAAATAAAATAAAAATCTGACTGAGTTTCTATTCCTTACATATTTTATTTATTCTTGTTTACGTATGGTGCATTCGATTCGCCACTTCTCTGCTAGCTAGATTCGGCGATCGCGAGTATGGTGATGCTTCATTAAACTGGCCGAACTAGTTACATTCAATGCTACCAAATTATTTTGCAGATATTAGACTAGTTTTAGGCTGCGGACAAACGGCGATCATGTGCGCGCACGCAGTTCCACTTTGGGTAGATATTCTTCGAACATTGCATTAGAAACAAAAATAAAAACTATTTTGATGATTAAAACATCCACATTAGTGGAAAAATTAGGGCAAACCTTAAATGCGATTAATTGAGTATTTGATAAAAAGAACAGTTTCGTCGTCTGTGGTCAGCTTTACAATGCCAAATAACGCAGTGCTTCCAAGGCACTCCTTAAGCGCTTCCAAAAATTTGTCATTCTTCTTCAATGATAATAATCAATTTAATTTATGTCACAGGCTTCACCGATTCACAACTCGCTAACGGATGGCGAAACGAATACGGCTAATGTTTTTATATCGAAAAGTATCAATGAAATTGTACTAAAAATCATTAAACATTAAAATGAAAGCTAAAAAAAGGCACACATTTGCATTTTCATCATTAAACAAACTGTCATTTTGAGTTCATATATTATTAACTTTTGTTGTTTCGTGTTTGCGATACCCTGATAGTGATTAGCTGATGATTTAAAACATAAAATTCGACTTAGTTAATAAGGAAATCTTTCATGGCCAAAAGTGCCGATACGAGTAACTATCGATACTTTTATACGATACTTTTCAGGTATCGATATTTTCTTTCGATACTACTTCCAAGTATAAATATAAGTATTGTTTCTAAACACTACATCTACATACATACATACATAAATACTTACTTACATTTTTCCAATAATATTTTCTTGTTCTTCTTTTATTTAATTTCAGCAGCACTCAAGCACATCCTCCCACAACAACAGCAAAAGCAACAGCAGCAGCAGCAGTAGCAGTAGCAGCACAACAAACACAAACAGCTCAATTACAAATAATAAAAGCCCAAATTCTACGATACTAACGGGAAGTTATCGCCAATACAGCTCGGTTCATACGCAACAGCCAGCTGGGCCCGTGCGTGAAATACAAATCGATCCTTACATCATACTCGATGATGATCTGAAATATTTCTATGATGATGTCAGAGACGTAAGTACATACACACGCCCATACATATATACATATTTGAAAATATGTCATGAAAACTCAATGCACGTGTGTTTATATTTAGATATTTTACGCAGATATGTACCTTGGTTTGAATAACAACAAGATGTAATGATTTCAATTAGATTTTTAAGTGCAGTTGGTTGAGTGTTGCGTCTAATTAGGTGTGAAATGAGTAAATTAACTTTATGTACATACATACATACATATGTACTTCAGTAACAGACACAAAACGTTGGATATTTCCATTTGTAAATATATACACACATACATATGTACATATGTAAATAAGTAAGCCCTTAGGGGTTTGACTGCAAGTTAAAATTAGGCCCATAGTTTTTCTTCTAAATCTGATCTTTTCAAACATATTATGTATACTTAAAAACTTAATCTGAACTTGTTGCATACACAGTTGTATCTAAATTTAACCCTTCTTCATTTTGTCAGAACTATTGGTTTTTGTTTTTGGGGAATAATACTAGCGAACGAGAAGAATAGCAAAAGTAAATGCTCAACGCCAACAACAATTGTGGCAAAGAAAAACAGCTATGCACTTACTCATACGAGTACCCAACAAAGTCTGCGTTCACCCGACACATTTTTTAAAGAGAAGTCAAAACACAATATTAATACATATGTAGATAATTCTGTTCAAATTTTTAAAATGTATTTCTTCTTTATATTCTTACTAAGTACAAAATACAAATACAAAAATGTATAGGTATTCCAAGTTAAATTTTTGTGATAACGGGATTTTCGTGTAACAACAAGTAAACATAGGCACCACAAAGTCTGCGTTCAGTTTGCTTTAACTGGAAAAACCGTTACTTTTTATGAATTTGTTTCTTCTTTTTGCGTAGGTTCTATTGTGTTTTAATATAATTGTTTAAAGAGCTCGTGACGCGTTTTTTTTATAATATTTAAAAAAATGTAAACCAAATGAAAAGAAATTAGTCATTCGGAAAGAAAAATTATCAATAAGTTGTGGAAAGATGGCGAAAGTTTCAGAATGTATTCCTCGGTCCAGCGCGTAGTAAGTAATTTAAAAAAAAAAACCGAAATTTTAACGTCCAGCCGCGAGCTTCTTGCCGTCCAAAAATATTATCAGTTCGGCAAGAACGCAAAATAATAAATATGGTGAAAGTTTACCCTCGAATTAAGTCTACAAAGATTGTTGAAAACGTAAATATAACCTTTAAAAAACAATTTGTGCCGAAACGGCTAGAAAAGTTTCCGAATATGGATACCATGGCAGAGTCGCTCGAAAAAACCATATATTTCACTTGTAAACAGACTAAAGCGCATTGAATTTGCCCATAATCGTATACAGAAGTCTCCGGAATTCTGAAAACAAGTGATATTTTCGGATGAAAGTAAATTTTGCATTTTTGGCATAAAAGGTCGACAAATTGAGTGCCGCAAATCAGGAACTGCCCTTGAAAAACAAAATCTTGTTGGTACAGTGAAACACGGTGGTGGTTGAATTATGGTGTGGGGTTGCATGGCGGCTGGTGGTGTGGGTTAGCTTGAATTTATTGAATCCACAATGGATAAATGAGGTTAATTGAACATTTAAAAAAATAATTTGAAACAAAGTGCACAGAATCTTGGATTATCTTCGACGTTTTGGTTCTAACAAGATAATGATCCGAAACATACTGCTGAAATTGCTAGACTCTGGCTCTTCTACAATGCTCCTAGACAGCTTAAAACGCCCCCTCAATCACCAGATCTCAATCCTATTGAGCATCTATGGAATCTGTTAGAAAAAAGAATTCGTCAGCCTACAATTACAAGTAAAGAGGCTTTGCGAAGTGTTACACAGGCAGAATGGTCCCAAATTACAGCTGAGGAATTAGATAAGTTGGTAAAATCAATGCCAAATCGATTGGGTGAGGTCTTAAAACAACGTGGCTATCCAACAAATAATTGAATTTCATTTTTCTTTATCATTCTTAATGCTTTTGTAACTAATTTTAAAGTTGAACGCAGACTTTGTGGTGCCTATGTTTACTTTATGTTACATTAAAATCCCGTTATCACAAAAATGAAAATTGGGATACACATTTTTGTTTTTGTATTTTGAACTTAAGAGTATAAAGAAGGAATACATTTAAAAAATTTGAACAAAATTATCTATTAATATTGTGTTTTTACTTCTCTTAAAAAAATGTGTCGGGTGAACGCAGACTTTATTGGGTAAATGTATAATATAAAATTTGTTTAAACATTTTTGTTTTTTAAATTTGATATTACTTTATTTTATTTCTTACATTTCTTTTATTTTCTTAAATTTCTTTTAGTTTATTTTAATTTTATTTACTTTATTTTTATTTTGATTTGGCTTAATTTTAGTTTTATTGAAGTTATTATATATTTTTAAATATAAATTTAATTTAAATTTCATCTACGTTATTTTATTTTGGTTAGATTTAATACTATTTTATGTAAAGTTATTTTTTATCTTATTTTATGTTATTTCATTTTATTTTAATTGCGCTTATTTTTATTTATCTTATTTTATTTTATTAAAATTGATTTAATTTAATTTTATGATTTTATTTTATCTTATTTTATTTCATTAAAATTTAAAATTTATATTAATTTAATCTATTCTATTTCATTTTATTTCATTATTTTGTAATTTTATTTTAATTAATTTTTATATTGTTTTATTTTATTTTAAATCCATTTTATTTTACTTTTTTTTTACAACCAATTTGGCTTATTCTTATTTACTCGAATTTAATTTAATTTAACTTATTTCATTTTAAATTTTCTTTGTTTTATTTTATGATGCTATTGTACTTTATTTTTATGTTATTTAAATTAAATTTGTCTTATTTTATTTTTATTGTATGATTTTATTTTATCTTATTTTATATTATTTTGTTGTAATATTATTTAACTTAATTTATTTTAATTGTATTTTATTTTGATTTTATTGAGCGTTTTTGTGATTTAATCTAATTGATTTTTTGATTTTAAAATTTTATTGAACTTTTATTTAATTTAGATTTATTTAATTTTGCTTTAATTGTCTTTTATATAATGTCATTCTTTTTAAATTTAATTTAGCTCATTTTATTACTTCATAATTTGGGTTAACTTATTTTATTTAAATTTTGTTTTATTTTATGCATTATTTACTTAATTAGTTTATTTCAAAATATTAACTTTGATTTATTTTGTTTTGTTTTTTGATTTTTTTATGGTATGATTTTATTTTAATTTTATTTGATTTAACTTAATTTATTTTAATTTTATTTCATGTTAATTTTGTTGAGCTTATTTTTATTCTATTTACATTCACATTTTATCTTAATTTAATCTATTTGATTTCCTTATGCTATTTTTATTGAATTAAGATTTATTTAGTTTTACTTTAATTTCATAATATGTTATTTTTTTTTTTTTTTAATTTAATATAACTTATTTTGATTTAGTTTAACTTATTTTGTAATTTTACTATTTTATGATTTTACCTAACTTGTTTAATTTAAATTTAATTTTGTTTTGAAATAATTTGTTTTATGATTTTATTTTAGTTTAATTAAATTAAATTTTAATTTGTATTATTCTATTTTAATTTAATTTCTTTTATTATAGTTTTATTACTTTAGTTTAATGTAGTTTAATAAGTCATACTAAATAATATTTTTTTTATTTCGTTTAAATTTTATTGAGCTTACTTTATTCTATTTCCATTAAAATTTTATTTTTATTTATTATATTTGATTTTATTTTATTTTTATTCATTTTAGTTTTACTTTAATTTAATTTTATATTAATTCGCTTTGTTTTAATATAATTGGACTTATTTTTTTAATTAACTTATTTTGTTTAAAATTTATTTTATTTTTATATAATTCAGTTTTATGAGATTATTTTATTTTAATTTAATTTAATTTTAATTTGTTTAATTTAATTTTATTTTACTTAACTTACTTTACTATAGCTATATTTGATTTGTTTATTTTAGTTTAATTTAACTTATTTTTTTTTTTTTTGGATATTTTATTTTTTTTTGTTTTATGATGTATTTTTTTTTTAATTTAACTGTTTTAAAATACAATTTATCTGCACGTAGTAAGTTTTTTGCAATTCGTTTTTTTCATATCGTTGTCCACTTTTGTTACATTGTCTAGCGCACTCTTTGACAATGCATCTATAAATTGATTTATTTCATTCATGATTTCTAACACAGCGGAAATACCTACGGAACTTTATAATTTTTTTTGACATTGGAGAAATAAATAGTACGACTGTATGTGTTTCCTAATTACTAAAACTATAGTTGTATTGTGGTTAGTAATCAGGAAATTTTCGTGTTGAATTTTAAGTAAAAATAAATATTCCAATTTACACCTATTTGTGACTACGTCGCCTAAAGTAAATGGTATAAAAATATATTTGTACAAACATAAAAACGAAAACAAAGAAAAAACAGTGTTACAAAAAATTCAGATGCCCACCGACATGGCACGTTGTTAGCATTTAGATGACTATTTTTTTTAAATGAAATTACTTCTTTGGTGAATGCGGTGTGACGTTTTGGGAATTTTTCTAAATATACTACTTAATATGGGCAAAATGTTATTGAAACCACAAACGCATGAGCTAATTGTAATTGAGTTCATCTAAAAATATAATTGTATTGTATTTTATGTGTAATGCCTTGAGGCGATATCTAAACGAAGTTATTTTTAAATTTAAACTGCAGAACGAGTTAAACGGATGAGTTGTTTTTTTTACTACCAGAATTATCTGGTTTTGGTTAAGATAGACTTTTGATCTTATCTTCAAAAGCTTCATCATTGTTAAAAAGGCACCAAAAAAAAATGGTAGTATATTTTCCACGCAAATTTGTTACGCAAAATCATTATTTTCAGTCCCTAAAATTCACACGAGACCTTCTCAACATTTCGATTTGTGTTCGACGATTTTGTTAAGAACTTCACACTATTTTTGATCTTAATGCGTATAATTTAAAATAACTTCCGGAACCACTAACGTATTACACAATAATTTTAAATCTCTTTTCTGTTCTTTGTTTTTATCTCTAACTCTATGCTGGTATTCTGTAAGCAGTCTCTAGCCACTACTTGGGACTTTTCTGTAGTCTCTAGCCCCTTGTCTCAAAATAAAGTCACTCATTTGTCAGCTGATTTTAAGCAGGTCACAAAACAAAGAAATTGAGGACAATATGTTCTCGATCGATCTGTTCCTTGGACGTTCGCCGTGTTCAGCTTAATTCTCTAAAAAATAGCACTTTTATTTTTATGAAAATTAACATAAAAGAAAAAAAAAACTATTTGTTTACTTTTACTCACCATATTGTGTGCAATCGATTAATATATTTCCATTGAGTGGGGTTATGCAGCTCTAGTCGGAACATACCATCAGCTGATTGTCTCTGCTGCCTTTCACCGCAGTCTATGGTGAAATTTCTTGAGGCGGCCGCTTACTGAATACCGTGTGCTTTTTCCCACCTGAATTATAAAATGTATTATTACTCAAGACTTCTGGTAAAATATTTCCGAAAAATATTAAGATTTACATGAGCGGACCGAGCTTGAGATAAAAGTTCTGCATGAAAATATTGATAAAATTTGTTGGGTTTCTATAAAAAGTGACAAAAACACGATAAAGTTTTGGCTGAGTTATTCAAGGGTTTCTTAAACCAATTATCCCAATACAATTAATAGTTGCATCAAAAACTTCATTATGATTCCGTTGAAAATTTGTAAATATTTTTGTGTAGAAAAAAAAAATCGTGCACCTGAAAGCGCGAGCCAGAAGTAAATTTTTTTTGCCAATTTCATAAAGAGATAGAGTTAAATATCGGAATAGTAGAGGAAGTAGTCGTTCGTAGTACGTAGTAGTAGTAATATGTGTGATAATGGTAGTAATAGTAGTTTGTAATACTTGGTAGTAGGATTAGTAAAAATAGTAAAAGAAATGAGTAAAAATAGTAGTAGAAATGAGTAACAATAGTAGTAGTATCAGTAAAAATAGTAGTGGTAATTAGTAGAACCATTGGTAAAAATAGTAGTAGAAATTAGCAAAATAAGCAGTGAAAATTAGTAAAAATAGTAGTAGAATTTATTAAAAAAAGTAGTAGTAATTAGTATCAGAATTAGTAAAAATAGTAGTAGAAATGAGTAAAAATAATAGTAGTAATTAGTACTAACATTAGTAAAATGTGAAAATTAGTAAAAATAGTAGTAATAATTAGTAGTAGCATTATTAAAAATAGTAGCGGAAATTCGTAAAAATAGCAGTAATAATTAGTAGTATTAGTATAATTAGTAGTAAAAATTAGTAAAAATAGTAGTAGTAATGAGCCGAAATGGTCCCAAGCATTCGCATTAATATGTCGCTAGCTCAGTATGTATGTATGTGTGTTTGTTTTTCCTCATATAAGAGTCATGTGGTGACTTCGTAAAGTGATATCGACGCGACTTTGGTCACGCGATGTAAAAAATAACTCGCATGACGCTAAAGAAGTTTTACTTAAAAAAATTATTTTTTTCTTTACAAAATTAAATTCAAAGCGGTCCAGCTCATGTAAAGCATCAAATTTTTCAGAAATATTTTGTTGGTGTTGGTGGCTTAAAAAATAAAACATTTTATAAGTCCGATGAGAAAAGTAGCGTTGGTGTTGGTATGCACATACATAGATATTTATATTGTGTTTTTAACGAATCTTTGTATAATTGATTTTCTTATGCATTTTCGTTTATTTTATATTTTATTTCTGTTTTTTTTTTTTCCTTCGAAGCTCCTGCGGCAAGGTACAAGTCAAGCTGAACTCGATAAAATCGCCTCATATTACTTCGATGGCCAGGGCAAAGCGCTGCGGCCAATGGTTACTATGCTGATGGCCAGAGCGATAAACTATCATTTGAATAAGGAATCAAGGTAAGTTTTTGCTGAAGTGAAGTGTAGTGCAACTAATTCAATTCAAAGATAGATTGTGACATAGCAGAGCGGAACAAATTAAATGAAACTAAAGTCCATTAATAGCGCATAAACGAACTTAATGAAACTTAATAAAAAATGTGCTTTGTTGCAAAGAGTAAAAAATTTCATAGTATCAAATATATTCACACATTTAAATCTCCGAACAATATAAACGCTTTGCAAATTCATTTTGCAGCACGAGTGACTATTTATAGTTTGCAATTTTTTTCTAACACTCTTATTTTGTACGCTCAAAAAAATAGCTAAATTTAATTGTATAGTGCGCTAGTAGATTGCACACACACACACACACACAAACACTAGCGCTTTAGCAGCATCGTCACACAGGGTCGTAAAAATTCATTAGTTTGTTTGGGCGCACGGGGCGTATGAGTGATCTGCGTTGTTATGCGGGTATGTAGTGCCTCGTAGTGTGTTGTTGATGGGCGAACTTTTTCGCTTTGCACATATTTTGCATGTACATACCTCATATATACCGCTTTATGTAGGTTTTCGTGTACACCTAAAAAGTATGCAACATTGCGCAAATGCGCATCGAGCAATAAATCCGAATATAATGGCCTTTATTGAAGGTGGTTATGAAAGGTTACGCGACTGCCACAAAGCCGTAGCTTAGTTAACTATTTACATAGTTTGTTTTGATTTTGTGTGTGTATGTGTGTGTGTGTCATACTCTTTTGTGACTATTTTGGCAATTCGTAAAAGCGTAACGGTGCTAATTAAGCAAAAATTATTTGATTGAATTCACTGCTACCCGAATACCCGACCACCTCTTCTTCTTTCTAACAATTTTTTTTTTAAATATTTTTTCGCATTTATTTTCGCACAGCTTATACATATAAATAATTGGTTTTTTTTCATTTCAGCAATTTGCTGCACAAACAAAGATTCATTGCGCTCTTCTCCGAAATGGTCCACTCGGCTAGTCTGGTGCATGACGATGTCATCGATCAATCGGATTTTCGACGCGGTAAACCAAGCGTGAACGCGCTGTGGAATCACAAAAAGGTGAGCTATTATTTACCTATTTTATTTGCAAAAGCGGAATATTTTTTCTGTTATTTTTTTTTTGTTTTTCGTACACATTTTAACTACTATGTATGCCCTTTTGCCCAAGGTCATTGATCATTTTAAAACGCTTTTAAATAAAGAAATAGTACCATAATAGTAATATATGAAAATTATATGGCGAAAAAGTTATACTTATTTTACTGCATCTGGGTACTTTTGAAAATACACTTTTCATAGTTTTTTTTAGAGGTCAACATTTAAAGAATGCCTACTATTTGTTTTTATCAACTACACAACATTTGGTGTGTCTCAAATATGCTTGCAATTATGCACGAGTTTAATACCATAAATTATATTCCCAATTTGCGGGCAGTAAGCTTATTTTGTCAAGGTTATAATGCGAATTTCAATGGGTCGAGTTTTTGATAATAAATTCGCAAACTTTTACAATGTATTACGGCAGTTTAGCTTTGAATTGAGGGTTGCCAACATTTTTCGACGTTGATTTAATGTAATTAGTAAAGTAACTGAAACTAAAACGGTTTAAGGGAGCTTTGTTTGAGAGATATTTTTCGAAAGGGCTGCCATATATTTCAAAAATTTGTATTCAGTTAAAACTTCAAGCTAAATTAAACATTAATGCAGGTGTGAATCAAAAGAGGTTTGAGGAGATTTAGTCTCGAAAAAATGTCGAAGGATCCATAACTCTGTGCAAAATTAATTACAAATTAGTGTATAATATGACTGTGATATCTCACAGGATATTTCACTTATATAAAGCTTTACAAACACTTTTTAAAACAGTTTGTAAGGCACTGCATCCATGCCATAACTAAAAACAATTTTCCTTTTAAGTAAAAGAAAGAAAGAAAAAAATTTAAATTGTTATCCTTTCGTAAATACGCATTTTTGAATAGAACTGCAGCCTGCAAAAATTTTTTAGTATGCACGTATGTATGTATGTATGAACGACTGGCACACACATTGTTCATGCCCTGGAATATGATATTGGAAAGTTTCTAATCACTAAAATACTGCCAATAATATAAGCACCTGAATAAGCACATGGCGGATGTGCAAATATCTATAGGATTTTATATATCAAATTAAGGTACAGCTCTTCAATACTAGAATGTGATAATGAGATTTCGAATATGAAATAATAGTTGGTATCTTCTAAATATAAGAATTCATCAAGTACAGTAGAAGTCCATTAGTCTGGAATCCAACAGTCCGGAATGCCCGATAGTCCGGCATCGCTCCGGAAAATTTTAAAGATTTTGGTTTTTTCCAAAAGTGTGCCTTTAAAGCAAATAAAAGCTATTCGGAAGTTTTCGGGGTAGTTCGGGATCATCCGGAAGCGCTCGGTATTGTTCGGATACAATTAGCGACCGGCTAGTCTCAGCTGTCACAACAAATTTAGGTACAGTGCAGCTCCGTTAATCAATCACGAAGCGTATTTGCCATTTTTTGTGCGTTGTTGTTTTGTGTTCTTTCACATCGCAGTAAACGTAACTTTTGAAACTGTTTGCAAAAAAAAGTGAGTTTCGTTCTAACTGTACAGAGACAATTTGTTTTTTTGATGCCGTTAGAAGTGCTTACAATCCCTTGAAAAACCTGTCTAAAGATGAGGTAGAGGAGTGGCTTCTAATCGACGAGAATGAGCCTGTTGAACAAGAACTAACCGATGAGGACATTATCAACATTGTAGTAAACCCTCAGCCTACTCAAAATCTTGAAGAAAGTGGCTCAGATGTCGAAACGGAAGAAAAGGAAAAAATCAGTCGGGCAGAAGCTGCAGAATCACTAAATAAGGTTATCTCTTTTTTTCTGAGGCTAGTACTAGCTACAGTGCTTCAGAAATTATTGATTTCCATATCATTAGAAATAAATTTTATACTAAACGCCAAAAGTCAAGAAAACAAAAAGACATTCGTGACTTTTTGAAATCTAAGTGAAATATGTTTTACTGTACGTGTACATATGTACAAGATATGAAATGTAAAATAAACTTTGTTGTATGTATTTGCATACTGTATTTGTAGTTTAATTATTAACTCAATCGTTCTTATAATTACCGCCCGATAGACCGGAATTTTCGAGCCGGTCCCGAACGTGCCGGATTATCGGACTTCTACCGTATATGTTTATACTTGATTTTTCATACAAAACCATTTAGTATTCTTAATTTTGAAAAATACTTATGTACATACATACATACATACATACATATGTACATACAAACATTTTATAATAGCATGCGTAAGAGCAGCAAAGCTATTGATTGCCGTTAGTGATAAAAGGAGATAAAAGGTGTCATGGTGGATATATAATTGTATTTTATTTTATTGCGACTATTGAGTGATAGATGGCGCTGGCGTATGAAAATGTGCCGGTTTTCATTTGCAATATCACGTTAGCGGTTATTATGGAATGACCCGGTATCGAAACCAATTTAAAGTTTATGATATGCATTGAGTTAAGATATGAGCGTGAACCCGAGCAGATTATAAACCTTCTACTTTTACTGATTAAAATGGCGAAGTACATCGGATTTGAGTTTAGAGGAGTATAAAGTTGATAGTTAGTGTTAGATTGTGAACCATCTGTGTAGATGAAAGTATAATTTTTTAAGTTGTATTTGATTTTGATAAATTTCTGTTTGTATTCTGATTTAGGGGTGGATCATTTGGGCTTAGCGTTTATATTTACGAGGTCAAGTGACAAGAAGGTTCTAAGCTGTTATTTTTCCGCTGATCGAAGCAGAGGTGGAAGCCAATGCAATTTGATACTGTTCTGTCTAGCACTGAAGCGATGTTTTTCTTTCACTTTTGGGCCATTTTGTAAATTTTTATTAATCTCGAAAAGCGATGTCAAAATATTTTTCTAGTACAACTATCAATATTTTGCGATAAAAAACTCGGAAAAACTAAGTTCCTTCAAACGTTCCATATACTCAGCTGAGAAAGCTAGTGCGTAGATTTTTTTTAACAAGATCTACAATGTTTTTATTGAAATTTAAAAAAAAATTTTTGTTTTAATCTATCGGGCATCCGCTTTCACTTGGAAGTTTTCACTTCAGATAGGCATAATATGCAAATTCAATAGGAATTGAATTGCAGAACATGGCCGTGTATTTTCGGAAATGTCATTGGCTATGCAGTTTTATACATATTTTAATGAATCTTACTTTAATAAACTGTAAATTTGAAATGGAAAATTATTTCCGTCGATTTGATAGTTCTTTTTGCTTGTTTGCAAAATTTTGTAGTATTGTTTTTCAATTGATGTTGAAATTTTTATTTTGAAATAATTCTCATTCGTGCAGAATTGAGCGCACAATAAAATGCCAATAATTACCTCTTACATATTTTTTGTTTGTTTATTGATTCTTCAGTGAAAAAAGTTCGATATGATCAATGGTCGTTATTTTTTCCATATATCTCAACTGTTCAAATTTACTATCGCGTATTTTTCCTCAGATCTCTATTCCCAAGCATTTTGAAATCCAGACCATTATTTTATACAGAATTGAATTGACTATCAATCGTTTAATGTGATATATTTGCGCAATTGCTTTCAAAAAAAAAAAAGCTGAATATAATTATTGAGTACATAAACAAAATTGTGTCGAGCCATAGAGCTTAAATTAAGAATCAATTAAAATTTGATTGCACTACAATTGTTTTAACACTCGATAAATGTTGCCGAAAATACAGTTATTTTTTTTTTGAATTGTTTAAGCAATACACCATAATAATAAAAGCAAATATACACAGTAGATACGTATTCGCTTAAGTCTCGACTACCCAGCAATTTTTCTAAATCGTTATTTATAGTGGACTGGTTTTAATTATATGTTTTTATTATACATACACCGCCGTCACTTTTGGTTGTGACATCAAAATTTGCCAAGTGTCATGGTATTGACCGCCTGAAATTCAACGCCAAAATGGCAAAACTGCAAAACACGTTGCCGCTGTTGGAAAGAGGCGCAGCGGTTGGTTGGCGTACCGCCTGACTGACTGGTGGCTAACTATCAGCCTGCAACTAACTGCCTATGTATGTATGTAGATAAACAACTGGCGTTTAAGGCATTTTAACGTTTTACATTTACTTGCGAGTAGCACTAAATATTTCATTTGTCCGATCTTTGCAAGATAGATTTGTCCATTTGTCCATTTTCGGTGAGCAGAAATTTCCTAATCGCTCGCTGAAGGTCCCTGGCCGGCCGAGCGGAGCTGAGCCACGCTGATATGGGAAATGAGAACAAGTTTATGTGTGACATTTGATACGCCGCCACCTCCTTACACGCCTCGCAAACGCCTAAAACTCACCCCTGTCGTAACGCGCCGACCGGGGCACCTATCTGCCATTCGCCTTCGATTTTGTATCCATAAGTGGGTTGCGTTGGAATAATTGCGCTCATTTTTGTCTCACTATTAGCCTTTTTGTATTTTGCAGCCCAATCGTTGCATGCAACAGCGCATTGCCACTGCCGATGATGTTGTTGCTTCTTGTTGTTGCGGTAACTAGCGCGAAATTCGAGTAGCTTAGTATTCGTTGCAGTTTAGCTGCCTAAAAAACGGGTTCGTGTTTGGTTTCGCTTACATGTTCATGCTCGCCCGATTTTGCTGAAATGCTGATTGTAGTGGAATATGAAACATTTTTTTTTTATGTTTTTGTTGTTTTTATTTTCGACAGCCATGCCATTGCAGTTGCGAGAGATTACGAAATTCGGCAATGCATGCCGCTGATAGCATTCGATATCCATCAAGTGCTAGTTGCTCTAGAAGAGGGGTAGAGTGGGCGTATCTGGATGTAAACTTGCGTCAGCTTTGTTGGTAGAAATGTTGACCGCTTTGTTGGCGCATTGGGACAATTTTTGTTATGTAATTTGAATGAATATTTATGAGAATTTTTTTGACATACAGAAAATATGTATGAAAGGAGGTACACTCAAAAAAAAATAACCCAAGGAAAAAAATCCTTATTTTGTTGTAATTTATTCCTCAAAGTGTGATATTTTTCAAAATTAATTTAAATCAGACCTGTTAAATTTCAAGTACAATTTGTATTGAGTACTACTTTTTAAAGTACTTATAATGAATATGTCATTGTTTTCTAGCTGAATTGAAATTAGGACTCGAGTACAAGTACTTGTAATTGGGAAATATTTGGCAATACCATCAAGTACTGAAAGTACTCGAAAGTACTCGAAAATACTCGCTAAAAAAATTGCAATCCTTTTTCAAGTACTTCAAAGTAATTGAAAGTAATTGAAAGTACTTGGAAAATTATTTTAGTTCTTTTAGCGAGTATTTTCGAATACTTTGGAGCACTTTCAGTACTTGATGGTATTTCCAAATATTTTCCAATTACAAGTACTTGCACTCGAGTAGTAATCGATACAAATGTAATGTACTCGAAAAGTATTGAGTACTTCTCTAGAAAGCCAAAGTCCTTAAATTGCTACTTAGTACGAGTAGTACTCATGGCTTAACAGGTATGATTTAAATCCATATAAAATGAAAACTCTTCAAAAGTAGTCAATATTTCTTAATCGCCATTTCATTCCCATTTTTCTTTCTGTTGATCTAAATTATTGCCTCTAGTGCGACCAGGGAACGTTCTTCCTATGCTGACGATATTTTAAGACTTAAATCAACCTGAATTACTATTACTATTTACCAAAAATTGAACTGTGTACCTTTACGCTTCCACCATAGCTTGATACTTAGCCAAACTTTTCCCTTAATTTTTGGTTTGTGTCTTGTGGTTGTAACTCCAAAATTAAAAAGTTAACATTTTTAACTGCGTTCGCGTAAAATCTCCTCTACTAATTTTACAGCAACAAAGTTCCGGCAAATTGACATTGTTCAACAATAAATTTACTGCTTCCCATCACAAAGAAATGTCATTGCACTCTCTCATTTCATCTACGTTGGACATTTTACGAACACTTTATTTCATTCCATTCAATTACATCTCATTCCCATGCATTTAATTTCAGTTCATATATTCCTCACCTTTTCTTTTTAATTTCATTGTGTTTCATTTCACTTCATTTATTCATCAATCATTTTGTATAATTTAATTTAGTAACTTTTAATTTTGATGTCATTTCACTTTGTTTCATTTAATTTCATTGAAGCTCGTTTTATTTATTTTCTTTTGATTGCCTTTCATTTCGTTTCTTTGCTTTCATTTTATTTCACTTTGTTTCATTTCATTTTAGTTCATTTCAATTCAGTCGTTTGATATTATTCAAGTTTATTTTATTTAATTTCTTGCATTCTCTTTCGTTTCATTTCTATGCTTTTCACTTCATTTCATTTCTTTGCTTTCATTTAATTTCACTTTGTTTCATTTTATTTCATTTAATTTCAATTAAATCATTTCATTCGTTAAATTTCTATGATATTTATTTCATTTCATTTATTTACTTTCATTTGATTTCTCCTTGTTTGATTTAATTTTACTTTATTTCACTTCAATCATTTCATATTATTCAAGTTTATTTTATTTCATTCAGATCATTCACTTTCATTTCATTTCTATGCTTTTCACTTCATTTCATTTCTTTGCTTTCATTTTATGTCACTTTGTTTCATTCTATTTTATTCCATTTCAATTCCGTTTCCGTTTCATTTCATGCAAGTTCAATTCATTTCTTAAATGTCTACGCTTTTCATTTTATTTCCTTTCTTTACTTTCATTTGAATTCATTTTGTTTCGTTTTATATTATTTCATTTCACTCCAATGTTTTGATTTCATTCAAGTTCGTTTCACTTCATTTCTTGCATTCCCTTTCATTTCATTTCATTCAATTCATTTCATTTCATTCAATTCATTTCATTCAATTCATTTCATTTCATTCAATTCATTTCATTCAATTCATTTCATTTCATTGCATTTCACATCATTTCATTTGGCTTCATTTCGTTCACGTTTCTTTTCTTGTCACCCCCTTCATTTCACTTCAATCCAATAATTTCATTGAAGCTCGTCCCATTTCTATTCTTGTCATTCCCTTTCATTTCAGTTCTATGATTTTCTTACATTTAATTTCCTTTTTTCATTATATTTCTCTTCATTTAACTGCACTTCGTTTTCTTAAGAGCAGTACCTTCCTTCCTAAAAATTTTCAAGCATTAAGTTCAGCATTAACTGAGGAAGAGCCGTCTAAAACTCATTTAATGTACCGAAAATGTAATTAAAATTAAAAACGTGCTTATTTTTAGTTCATTTGCAGTTTTTTTTAGCATTTTGTTCAAAAAATGCCGTTAACCAACATACAATTATTGTCGTATTACAAAACTCAATTAACTTCTAACTATTTGAATATCCATTACAGTTTAAGACCAAAGATTATAAGAGATCAGCAGTTGGTCATGTATCTGTCAGTTAAATTTAAAAAACATACCTATTTAAAAAACATACCTAAACACTAAAGTTTTTCCGCAATTTTCGGTTTAGATAATAAGTCAAATGAGTGCCGAACTTAGATTCGATACAGCTTAACCTCAGGTGCATGCTGAAAAAGATAAAGAAAATACCAATTATATGCAAAATGTTAACCGAAAATGGCCTAACACCTTGCAAAAGGCAAATTGAAAAAAACAAAAAACGAAATAAAAAATAACCAACCGCGAGTTTACACTTTGCATGGCCAATTCGAAAATTACGCAATGCGTGTAAATAACTTTGGCGCTTTGGCGCGATCTATGTATGTATACCGATCGAATGGGTTGCGAGCGCACAGGGTGCGGCAGCTGACGGTAGCTGATGGACTGACAGCCAACAGATAGCAGTCAATAGAGGTGTTCAAACCCGCTTACTGTGCGGTGACATGTGTTAGGGTATGTAGTTCGACAATCTGCATAATTAATTACAAACTTGTGGTATTTAAAAAAAAAAAAATCTTTTTATTTTACACGCATTTTATTTAAAAAATAAATAAGAAATATTTTGCTAAATATTTGGCGATATGTGCTAATTTTTAGTCTATTGCATAAAATTTATAATATGCTAAGCTATAGCGCGTTTCATAACTATAGCGCCACTAGACAGTGACCAGTTGTGACTATATATTTTGAAATATTTAAAGTGCATGTTTGAAGTAGCTACAAGTTACTGTTGATTTTTAACAGTTGTTTTTGCAGTTGCACAAATTTGTACATACAGTTACTCAAACAATTGACCACAAGCTGATCTTTTTTAAAAATAATTTTTTGGGTTTGAACTCAAAAAAATATTGTTAATTTATTTATAAAAATATGGTTCGCTCTATAACAAAAAGAATATAAAACAAAATTTCAAACCTTTCATAAAATGTATAAAAATTCAACAAAATTGCATCAAATTTTCAAACTTTTTAATCAGAATTTTTGTGTATGCAGTTTTGTAGCCAGTGTAATATTATAATGTGCAATCTGAAGTGGCTAAAAATTCCGGTTGATTTTAGACAATTTGTTGACATTTTAGTCTTTGAAACTTTTATTCATTCAATATTGTCAAAAATCAAAAAGCTTGAAATTTGTCTACGAAATTTGAAATTTTCCTTTGCTATATTACAAACTCAGTTTTTATAAAAAATTAGCAATTGTAATGCTTGGTTTTCACTAGGTCAAATTTGGCGTCAAATTTTGTCAGTGAAAAAAAAAAAACTGTCAAAATTTTGACATATTTCAATTTGATGCCTATGCAAAACTATAAAATGGTAACACTTGGACTTTTTATGCCATATTTTGTCGTCAACTATTTGATCTAATGAAAACCACGCTTAGGTATGTATTTAAAAAATAGTCACCATGTGGTCAATTGTTTGAGTCATCGTATAATGTTTCTCTGCATGTTTTTTATATGGAAAATTCTGTTGAACTGCATTGTGTATTTCATAACTATAGCACTCCCAAATATTAAAAAATTTTAAATTCCTCCGAAATGGCTCGACCGATTTTTATGAAATTTTCCATGTATATTTAGTAGGTATGAGAATAGGTCATAAAGAATATTTTGTGCTTAAGAGAGGGTTGCCACCTGTTTCACATGTCGAATTTAATTAAAATATGCACAAGTTCTATGAAATATTAAAGAGAGAGGGATGCCACCTATTTGAAAACTCGTAATTAATTAAATTATTCCCAAGTTATATGAAATATTAAATTATAGATGTCAAGCGGTTCGTCCCGGAGAGGAGTTCCAAGCTAATTTTTTTGAGGATTGCCACCTGTTGGAAAAGTCGAATTAATTTAAATTATACAAAATTATACATAAGTCATATGAAATATAAAATTATGGTGGCCAAACTATTCGATTCGCTGAGGAGAAGGCTTATACCATATAGAGGGTTGCCACCTGCTTGAAAAAGAAAATTTAATAAAATTACACACAAGTTATATGAATTAGTAAAATATGGGTGTCAAACCATTGTTTTCACAAGGAGAAAGGTTAAAGGCATATTTTGAAGAAGGTTGCCATCTTTTTTTGAACAGTCAAATTTAATTAAGTTATACGCAACGATATAAAATATTGAGATATGTGTGTCAAACTTCGTCTCAGAGACTACAGTATCCATACCCATACGTTTGAAAGGATTGCCATATACGAGTATTATATATGACAGAGACCAAAATGGGTTTTCTGGTTACATAAGAAAGTGACAATTAATAAATAAATATATGCAGGGCAACGTTTGCTGGGGTTTTCTAGTATTTTTTATTAGAAAAATAATAAAAATAGATATCAAAAACAGATAGTAAGTGGTGAGTTATAGTTATGAAACGCACTATATAATTGCAAATGCAAATTTATATCAATGTAAATATCTCATTGAAGGATTTACAAATATGTGTGAGCATATTTAGATGTTTTCAGAAGTACTCACATATTTTCATATTAGAATACAGCTATTGCTATAGCAAAATTCATTGATCAACAGCGATCAGTGTGCGACAACGGGTTTGCGATAATGGCTTTGACAAGATCACTACCGCGCCAACGCATAGGCAGTTAAGACTGATAACTATTTGAACGCCTACCTTGCCAAGTGGTTTTACCACCAATTTTTACAACCAACATTGTGGCAACAAAGTTGTGATAGCTGTACGAATATACACATATACACACATGCGTACATACATATGTACTATAAGTAATGCCTACAATTTATGTGCCAGTTAGTACAAGTATTACCACGAATTGTAAACAGCCTGAAGGACACTTAAATATCTAGGTAACAATAATTATATAAACAAACAAATGCAGTTGTGACTTGATTTAGTTAGAAATCGACATTAATTTACTGTTTATTTACGGTAAAACTTAATACTTTTAATTGATGTAGTACGTCAATGTTGGCATTAAGCAAAAAAAATATTAAAAAAAATAAATTGTTGCAAATAGTTGCAAACGTTTCAAATTGGCTTAACTCTACTTGGTTTAAGGCAAGGCTATGAAAATCAAGAAACGACAAAAATAATAAATAGATTCTCAGAATTATTAATACATAATACGAGAACTAATATGTTTGAAATCTTTCCTACTTAAAGCAGGGCAGATCAAGCGAAGTTGTTATGAGGATTTCTCCTCACCTTTTTCCTAAAAAAACGTTTAAAGTAAGTAGTGCAATAAACGTGCTCGAAAGGTTTCTTGTTACCGTCCACCTCAACTACAACATTCTGCTTTTGGAGATATGCATGCCCGCCTCGTTCGCCTTGAGGTTCGAAACGCTACCACTTTATCTACCATATTCTTCGCATTTAGCTCCTGTTAGAGAAAAATTTTCGCTTTAATAAACTCCTATTTTACATTCTTTAGGAAGGCCATCAAACAAATGAAAAATGTATTGGGTTCTAAAATCTCTGTTAAATAAGAAATCGTTTCTGAACTGAAAAAAAATTCAACCATTTACTCAAGTTGCGAACTTATTGACCAATGCCATCTTATGCTTGGTTTTCATTAAATCAAATTTTTGCCGAAAAAATATGACACGTAATTGACACATGTCGACATTTTGTAATTTTTTATTGTCGTTAAATTGTTAAAATTATTTTCTATTTTCATTCAACTGACAACATCAAAACCAGGCAAAAAACTCACAGCTCAGACAAATAGAAAAAAGTCTGTCATCGTTAAGCGCAATATATACATACATGCATACTTTTCATAAACACATACAGTTCGGCATCTAGAAGGAAGTGGTTACGAAAACTATGAAATCGGGATTTTCATAATTTATATGAAGATCTGCTTTGCAAAATTTAAACGATGGGTACAACTCTTATCGGTGATATAAAAAATATTACTCGTCAGTTAACTGTTATGGCGCAATGTTTTTGCGATAAAACTCATAAATTTCATGCCACTGTATAGATCTGGTCTAATGCCGTTTTAATGCCTCAACTATTTGTGTAATATTTTCATACACTAACCGTTAGAAATATCTCCTTGGTAAATATTATAAAGGTGTTAAACTGCAACTACTTTAGATCCAGTTAAAAGTAGCACTTTAATTTTTGCATAATAAACAAGTTATTTGTATACTAAACGCAAATGACTGCTAATGGCATTTATGTGGGGTGCGGACAGGGATATGGTAACCCTAGACGGCCCCGTTAACTGGACGAAGCGTGGGTAAGAACAAGCTAAACGGATGCTTTGGGTAAAAGGACAGTCGGCATTTAGTCATAAGCCAACCACCTACTAATATACACATGTAACGCTAATTTAACTCAACTTAATATTAAATGCCTAATATTTATATAACCTTATTTCTATATTAAATAAAATAATATGCGTACCAAATAATAAAACCCTAAGAGTTTCAATGAAAGGAGATGGAAAAGGAACCCTACATTTGTAACACTTTAAGTATGGTTGTCATTATATTTATATTAAGTATATTTTTTATTAATAATATTCATATTATGTTTTAATGCAAATGAATGCGATTTGCAAACTTCCATTTATAGATCTTTTCTGCAGTTATTAAGTAATTTTTTTACCAGCAAAATTTATGTAAGCGAAAATGATTGAATTAAACAACTTTTACTGAGAGCCAGTACTACTTTGTTTTTATGAAAAATTTGCTTGCACCAAAAGTGCAGTTCATTTACGAACGAACCCTGATTTCTAGACATTATCATTCTGGACTAAGTGTGGTGATGCTGTCAATAGTTTTACATACACAAAATGCAGTGTTGCACATTTCATCTGCGCGATGTTGTCATTTTTCATTCAATAAAAGTGAAGTTGGATAACGAATGCTTTCCATTAACGATAAATAATAGTTTTTTTTACACTTTTTTAAATGCGTTTTTTTAATTTTATTTCTAAAAACATAAATTTTATTGCAATCACGATGTTGCCACTTAATGCCATGGTAGAAAAAAATGCTAGTAATAATTGCAAATAAAACATACCAATGCTGCTCGTATGCAGAATAACTAGATCTATTAATATTTATTATATTTAATGAAAACAATAGTATTTTTGTTTGCTCACTACATTTCTGTGAATACTTAAATGAAGAGCAAATTTATTTTGCATTTCATATGCGGAAATGATTGAATTTGAGCTGAATGCAAAATGATTGATAATTTTTTTTGTATCACTTATGAATTTAGAATGATCGCAAGTTTCAAAATCAACTTCGAACTATTTGATTTTGTTAATTTTTGTAATTGTTTTGTTTTTTCGCTCAGGTTACAATGGCTGGTGATTATATTCTGTCAATTGCATCGATTATGATTGCGCGTCTGAAGAGCGATGATGTGACGATTGTTCTGAGTCAGGTGAGTACAAAAAATCGTAATTACATAGTTAAATAAACTGTAGTGCTACGAATCTGCGGAAAGTCAGCATTACTAATTTTTTACTATTCATTCCACTTGAGATGTTTTCGTAAATCAACAAATAGTATATGGCATATGCTATGTGGGGTTTTCTTTATTGATTAAGATAATATTTATTTATCCACACTCAGTCGGAATGATTTGCATTTCCTAGTGTTCTATTGTAAGTATAGCAATTAGGCTTTAACTTTTTTTAGAGTGAATTGTGCAATTATATACTTGTTGTATAGAAAAACCCCCTTCGACTGTTTATGTCGGTTAGATCCGGGTGAGTGAATCGCGAACTAGATCTTAGGTGTGAATTAAATTAGGTAAATCTGTTCTTTAATTTCCTGTCTTTCAAGGCTATAAATTCGTTAGCATATACATAACTGTTGTTGCTTTACATGAAATATTTTATACTTACACTCAAAAAAAAAACTTTTTTGAACTGTTTGAGCGGTTTTCTCAAAATTAATAAGATGCCACATAAAATAAAATTTGATGATTTACAAGGTGCCATAATGTGTCATAAATCATAAAACCATAAATTTTTAGATTTCAAAAGTTATGTTTTTGGATTGCAATGAACCAAATAATTAAAACAAAGCAATTTTGTATTTTTTTAATTTTATGCCTTTATGACTTATGTCACATTATGACACCTTGTGAATCATCCAAATATGTTTTCCCCTAAAGCAGTCAGTTCGTTAGCGAAAATTTGTTCTAAATTTTGTATTTACGTATTTTTATTTAAAAATAACCTAAAAATGGAAGGCAAGATTAATCGGGTACATAATAATCGAGCTTTGTTTTCTAACAAAGTTTTCAATTTGTTGGGTAAATAAATTTGATATAATTTCATTATATTAAGAATATTTGAAACTGTGGAAACTGCTCTGCACCAGCCGGTAGTTTAAAGTAGGTAACAGCGTACGGACAATAGATAATATTTTTTTTTTATGGATTTTCGATTATATTATTGAGCCCGCGAAATTTGTCATAGCCAGATGAGAAAACAGCAGATTTTAGTAGTAGCTTTAATATTTTATTTAAATTGCGCCGGTACTATAAACTTTTGATTTTACTGCATTTAGTATTCATTTTAGTATTTTTTAAGCATTTATTCAAAGATTGGATGCTATGAAGTATTCTCCTACAAGATTGTTCAGATATAATGTTTTGTTTTAAAACTCCTTCATTTAGTTACCTAAATTCGTGAAATTTGGCCACCTATTTTCTTAACAGTCGTACAAAGTCTATTGAAAAAACCATCGAGAGATCGGTGGGTGTATCAGGTAAAGCTTCAGACTGACAGCTACGCTAACGGAACACTGACCGAATGGCGAACATGCAGCCAAAATAGGCATCCTCACTCGATGTCGGAGCTGCAATCTCGAGAATAGTAGAGCAATAGTTCTTCACTACCTCTGTGAGTGTTCAGCCCTGGCACGCAATACACAGCAGGCACTAGGATTCTTCTTGGCGAGCGACCTGAGGAATAAACAACGTCAGTCAGTAGATTAATCCGCAAATCCAAATGGTTTGAAAATTAGAACAAAAAAAAAAAGGAAGAAGGTTTTTGGAGAATCAGCGTATAAAAATAGCGCTCCAAGCGCAAATTGGACCCTAGGTTTTAAAGGCAACGGTACAACCAACCAACCAACCTTAGCTCTTATACCACTGATTATTCAGATATCAGGTTATACCTCAAACCTCCTTAATTTTATTGCAAATAAAAAAAAATATATATATTTTTTTTCATATTCACTATTTTTATGTAGAATATGCAAAAAAATGAAATAATGAAATAATAAAACGAGAAAACTTTGACTAATCATATTGGATCCGCCATTTTGAATATTGGAAATTTAATTTTAAATTCGTAATGAACGACCGCAATGCCCTTTCAATTACGAAAATCTATTAGCTTTGTTTTAGGACCGCCATATTTTAGATTCGTTTTTTATTTGTCCAATTTGCAATTTATAAATATAAATTTTAGAGAAAACGTAAAATGCTTCAAAAATTCTTGAGTTGAATTACACCGGGGGGGGGGGGGGGGGGGAATTTTGTGGGTATTCAGAGTAGACACATAAGCGTTTTTTGAACCATTTTTTGAACCGCTCTAATACACATCTGTAAGAATACATCTAGTTAATTGCGCGCGCTTCTCTTTCCAGATTACCGATACGTTTTGTTTCAAGGCTGAAAATTAAACAAAATGCCACTCCTGTAATCCCCAAAGTATGTTCTTCCCCTTTTTGGGGTTTTTTGCATTTAAATATTTTTTGTTATTGTTTTTATTGTCATTACATCATCAATTTCTTGCGTATCCTGAAAGAGTACAAAGCCACCAACATATCGAACCATTTACTTATATCATGTCATGTCTTAAAAATTGAAATCGAAAAACCTGATACGCTGTTTGCTTCATTACTTCCGCAATGCTGTAGAGTTCTGTTTTTTCTTCTTGCACTTTGTCTTCCTTTTCTTCCCCACAATATCTCGATAAAGCAACCACAAAAAAATCTGCTTTATTCTGATAGTAGTCCTTTGTCTGGCGTTGTCTACTCGCCGCGCTATTCTTTCATCCTTATGCCGCATGAGTAAACACAAATTTAGAATTTTTACAATATTCCAGTTGTACTTCCTTATGTGCGTAGTAAACGAAAAAGCATCGACTGAAATAATAAATGCAGTTTGAAGATATGAAGGTGATGCGGAACTGCAGAGTAAAGCTCTTAATGGAAACTTGTTTAACTGCTGCAAAAACCTTCCTGGAGGTCAATCTTAGGTTAACTGAAAGTGAAAAGTAGTTAGCTGTTCTGCGGCTTGCACATCGTTGATATATCATTTTAAATTCAGCGAAGGCTTTTAGTCACTCATTTTACTTTTTAAATCGTTTATTGCCCCATTTTTTTCTTCTTTTGTTTGCCTTTTTTTTGGTTTTTTTTTTGCGGACTGTCTATACTTAATATGGATTCTTGATATTTGAGATAATGATAATGAATAGCGTTACATAAAAATTATTTATTACAGTTAAATGACAGGGACTTACAATCTTTGTGATCGCTAAAAACCTGATCTCAACACTTCAAGGGTATTTTTTTTTTTATCATTAATCTTCCTCAGCGCAATTATAGGCTGATAAATTGTTGTACATATTTTGTTACATAGTAAGTGGTGCTCAGATATTGGAAATAATAAATCAATGTATCGATTGTTGATAGCAACAGAACTGCAGTTACGTTGCAAGTTGCAAAAACGACATTATAGCAGCAGACTGACAGCTGTCAACTCAAGTTGCTATAAAGTTTTCTTGTCGGCAAATGATTTTTTATGGTTACTGTGTAAATGTTGAAAGCAAATATTGAATGAAAATTTATAATGACTAAAATTTATTATTAAATGATTCTTAGTTTTGATATTTTTATACTTTTTACAAGCAAATACTCGGCGTACTTTGTTAAGCCTACTCGTAAAAGCGTATTAAATTTGTGTGTACTGAAACAAAAAACTTGAGTTCAACTTAAAAAAATATATTAACCTTGACATGAAAAAAACATATTTAAAAACTAGTTTTTTATGAACTACTTTTAAACTAATTTAATACAAATGCAGCATGAGGCAGTTTCATTTTTATATTCTCATTTGCTGTGCTAATTTGAAATTAATAAATTTTTAAGTCGCTGAATTGAAAATAGTTTTAAAATGTACGTAAGCTGGATCGGCTTGAAAACTGGGGGGTTTGTAAAATAAAAGTAGTCTTCTTTTTAATTGTTTTTTCTTCTCAAAAAGCCACTTGAGTCCGAAGCAGTGTAAAATTATCTTTATGTTACAAATTAATTAGTAAATTACTTATTTTCATCAAAATTACTTAGCATTAACCAAGTGCGTCCACATTTGTCATTCGTAATTTATCTAATCTTGACGGCTCTGTAACCACAGGGTTGCTTAGTTCTATGATCAAAGGTGAGAGATTGCGTATATTTTTAATATATGTATTTAAATTTTATGATCTATTTTTTTTTTTTAAATTTAAGATCACGACAGAAAACCTCTATAGGCAGTGCAGTAAAAATCAAAAAGCTGTTGAGTGAAATACTAATAATTCAAAATCGTTCAGTTTGGTTATGGGGTAACGCATTTTTCGATTGCGATCGATTAAATTTAGAGCCGACACTGATTTGTTCTTGATTTGGTTATTCATTTATGATAAAATAGAAGTTACGTAACTTAATGGCAGACCTCACAAGTCGAAATTACTTATATTCGTCGTAGTTTGCTCATAAATTAAGAATGAACCGTAAATTAAGTTAGTGTGTCTGGGCATTAAGATTAAAAGGTTTGTTTAAAAATTAAATTAATTAAATTTAATATTTGCTCAACAGAGTCACGATAATGAGATGTGCGAAATACAATTTAGGGCGTGAATGGGCTCGTTTGGAAAAAAGAAGGAGAAAATAATTTGCCTGTCATATACATAATCTAAGTCTAAATCTGTTATGGGTTTGGTTGAATTATTCAAGCATTTCTTAAACCAGTTTTCCTAAAAAGGCCAAAAATAGCATACAAAATGTCATTATTATGATCTGTTTAACAAATTTTAAAATATTTTTATGCAGAACTTTTTTAAACTTTAACTGTTTTATGATCTGAGGTGATTTTTGGGAGAAAATTTTTCAAAAAACTATTTTTGTTTATAAAAAAACTGCAAAAATGTAGCTGATTTCCGTAATCTGTTTTGCTCACCTAATATAATAATTGCAAAATATTTTGGTCGATGGTTTAGAATATAATAAAGTTTCTCATTCCGAGGGGGAAAAGAGTAATGAACTTTTTTTTTGTGTCGGGAGTGATATACTCTAACGAAAGAGTTATTTAAAAAATTAAAAAGATAAGTTTGCTATTCTATTGATTATCGGAAATAATTCAATTTAAAAAAATAATATTTACTAAAATCGGTTTAGTACTTTCAGAGCCAAATTGTTACAAGCATCCTCCATATAATCAACTTCTTATAATAAGTAAAATTAAAAAAAATTTGAACTAGCTATACCTACGCTTTAAAAAAAGCAACAACAAGAAATTAAATACCAAACGCTAATGATGAAGAAAAAGTAAAATTTTATTCTGTTTTTTTTTTGTTTTTTAAATATTTTGCCCAATTTTATGGTCGGGGTCTAATCATCAATTAAAACTCCATAAAAATCAGTTCAATCCTTTCGGAGATTGGAGAGTTCAAACGGACAAACAAATAAACAGACAGGCAAATATTCTAGAAATGCACAGAATGTTACACATACATTTTTATTATTGTAGGTATAGATAATGTTCACTTCTATAGCTCAGTTTCGAGTTCTCAAGAAAAATTACAAAAGATATGTATATGTACATATTTTTTTTATTTCTGTTGATTGAAAAGGTACTTTGCCGTTGTTGTGAATTTTCTTGAAGAAATAATAAGGAGTGTTGTACATACATATCTTAAGCAACAAAATTCAATATAATAAAGTAGGCAACTTATTTTTTATTTATTTATTTTTAATATTTTTTATAAAAGCATAGCTGGTTCCATAGCCTAAGCCATATAAATAAAAATTTAAAACTTTTTTGAAAATGTATAAAAACCCAACAAATTAAAAAAAAATGGTCATAATATTTTTCAACTTATTAAACCGGGGGGTTTTTTTTTATTATTTTAAAGTATACAATTTTGTAGCCCATTAAATTTTAGTACAATAAAGATAAAGTTTCGGATATTTTCTGGAACACAAAAGTAAATTTTATTGATGCGTTACATAGCGGAAAATGCACAACACCGGCAGCAAAAAAAAATATCAAAAATCAACGCGAACTTTTAGTCACTTGATACCTGCATATTATAATATTAAACTTGAATTGGCTACAAAACTGCAAGGTTGAACAAATTTTATGAATTTTTTTTTTTTTTGAAATTTGATGCATTTTTGTGGGGTTCGTAAAAAGTTTGAAACTTTGGCTGAGTTCCAAGTTGCATGTTGCTTTACGTTGTTATTAGTATAGAATTCCTTAAAATCAAACTGCTTACGATATGCAAAGTATCGAGTACCGATAAATTTTTATGCGTATTAGATGCGCATACATTGAGCATAGGGCGCATCTCTATTTTTTGTGATGCTCAAATTTGTGATAATGGCCGAAGAGGAAGTGTTGTTAATAAATAAATTTATATTCACATTTGCCGCCATAGCTGTTGGTTGTTTTGAAAACAATTGTCACAAAATGTCAAAGTTGATACAAAGCAAATTGAAACAAAGCAGTAGGGTTGCATTGTTGATATTGTATAAATTCGGTATCGGTATCGCAACAATGCAAAGCAACATGCAACTTGGAACTCAGCCTTTTATTTATATGGTTTATGTATCTGATTGAGCTATAATTTTCGAAAAATCTGAAACTGATTTAACAAATTTTGATAGATATTCGGACATCTGTAAAAAAGTTAAGGCTTATAGGTAGCATAAAATTCGGGTAATAAACGAATTAAAAAAACATTTTTTGCACAAATATTTTTGAGTAGAGCCTGACATTAAAAAGATACCCGCCATGGGCTAGATATTTGTAATTCTGAATAAGGAGCTCATTTTTACAAAAGTATTAGCTAGAATGTCGCTTGCTTGGTACGATTGTATTTTGGGTTTTCACATGCCAGTAAACTAATCAGATAGTATTTGTGCAAAGGCTATGAAATTTAAAAGCTCAAATAAGTAGTTTATTTATTAGAGCCTGGGAAACTTCCGCGCGCTCATCTAAATATTCGTTTAATGGAGCATCAGATCACATAATAAAATAACTAAAGAAAAAATATAACAAAGTTTGTGATGAATATAAAGTTGCAATATTTACATGCGCACACACATATGTATGTATGTACTTACATATACATACATAGATATATTGAACGATATAAAACGATACCAATACCAAAGCTGATCAAATTTATGTTTGAAAAAATAAAATAAAATTGACAAGCTGAAATGGAACTATTTTATGGTTATTATATGTATGTACATATGTACATATGTATTTATGTATGTGTGGATTAGTCAATCAAAATGCAGCCACACTCATATATACACACACACTCACACACATATATACATTGATATTTATCTACGAGCATATTTGTTTTCATTTGTTTGTTTAAAACATTGAAAATCCCATCAAATTTGAATGACACTCAGCTCCTACATATGAATTCTGCATGTTTACACAATTTACGAATGTAAACAAATAAAACGAAATAAAATTGAATTAAATCGAATGTGGGGGGAGCTGTGTATTAGCTGCGAATCAGCTAAATATCAGAAGGGCGATTTTATAAGCCACATTGGCAAATATCGACTGCAGAGCACTACTCACCTAATTTGTTAATACATTTGAACATAAAATTGTGCCATGTAAAGAGGTTCACTCAATTGTTGTTGTTGCTGGGAAACTCTAATAAAATCAACGATTTCACATTTTTATACCCGAGCGCATTGGTGGCCGGGGTATTATAATTTTGTTCACCTAACGGTTGTTTGTAACAGCATAAACCAATCGAGATAAATATGCGAATTAATATTAGAATTAATAGCGAAATTGATTAAGCCAAGTCTGTCTGTTAGGTTTCGGAATTCATTCCGGATTTTTTGACTATCCGGATAATCCGAATATTCGAATATTCGGATACCTAAGTGAAAAATCCGAATATTCAGATGTCCGAAAATTATTACAGCTTCCTGATATCCAAATATAATTCACAAAAACTTCTTTACAAAAAGTGTTTTTTGGCTATTATTATTGTTAATCATTTCGTTGATGTTGTTTTTTTTTTGATATCCGAATATCAACGGGATCTTCGTAAATTCGGATATACGGATAATTGTACAAACGAATATTATTCGGATATCCATATTATCCGGATTTTATTGATCCGGTTAACCGAACATGCGAATAGTCCCAGCCCTGCTGTCTGTCCGTCCGTCCGTCCGTGCCTTTGATAACTCGAGTAAATATTGAGATTTCTGAACTAGACTTGGTGTACGCTCAATGTAGGTTGGTATTGAAAATTTGAAATCGAATAATACCACGCCCACAAAGCGGCATTTGATGAAAATCAAAAGAATGCGATATTTCAGTAAAAAGTAAAGATAATTTGCTTCAATTTGATACATAACATACAATGGGCGTGAGCGAAGAGAGCAAATTTTTATGCCTCCGAAACTACTTTACGAAACTCTACCAAATTTTAAGTCAGTAAACAAGATTTCGAAAATTACCACCTCTCATATAACGGTAATTTACAAAAATAAAAAAAAATCGCGACTCCTCCCACAATAAGAGGTAATTTATTCAAATTTGATATACAGGATTGAGCGGAAGAAAGGAATACGCGGATTATTTTTTTGGGGGAAAAGGGGGTGTGTCACCACCCACTTTTGAAAAAGCACGCTACTAAATTCTACCAAATTTTAAGTTAGTAAGCAAGATTTTGAAAAGGAAAAAACCGGGCAAAACCCACGCCCAAATCAAAAAGATTCCAGTATCTGTAAAAGATTCATTCAAATTAGATATTTACGATTGGGTTGGAGAGTGCAAGATGGGGATTAAAAAAAATGATGAAAGTGGGCAAAGCACCGCCCACTTTTCCAAAATTATATATATTTTATGTTCGTTACGAGAGCCACATGAATCTGCTGTAAAAATTTCAAAAATATGGATTGAGCACCTTCGACGCCTACAAAGGACACACATTAATTGCTTCTTGAATCTATAAGAGTAGTTGATACCCGTGACTTCGTCTACGTTGATTACTAGGTTTCCATATATGGATTTTTTTTAAGCTAAAAATGCAGATTCGATGAATTTAAAGACAATATCCCGTAGTCACAATAAATATGAAAATTTTTTTAACATATGTTATTTTCAATGGGATATCTGCCAAAAGCGGTTGCAACTAATTTAAAAGTCAATTTTATCTCGACTACGGCTACGATGCATTGTTTTAAACTGCAAAAAGCTTAATAGATTAGAACTAAGTCGAACCATAAATATGGAGTTTCTGGAAATCTCGACTACGGTAGATCCAATGGATTTTTATAAATTTGTGTTTTTTTTGCAGAAAATCTTACTTGTGCATTTTTTCAAGTCGCACTATAAAATCATTTCTAATCGCACCTGTATCATATTTTTTAATAACGAAACATAAATAATGACTTCCTATTCTAGCGCTTTCTAATAGATTCGTTTTTCGTAAAAGTGCTTTCCATTGGACCCACATCACACGTTTCTAATTTCATCAAAATCGGATCAAGAACACAAATTTCGTAAATAACTCGCCTCTAGCGCCACCTAGCGCATTTATTTTCATAAAAGTATTTTTTATTTAACCAGCACCTTACCTTTCTAATATCATCAAAATCGGACCATCAATACAAATTTTTTGAATTTCTCGACTAATGCGCCACCTGACGGAATAAAATATAGCTTATGTCCGTGCCATGGGTCTAAGGAATGCACTGTCCAAACTTGTTTTAAATCCGTTGATCGGTTTTTGAGCCAAGAGCGAAGTTGTAACAAAGACAACAGCCAAATTTTTATATATACATATATATAGATAGAGAGATTATTCAAAATATTTATTCAAATACAAACGTGCGCTGGGTATTTAAAGTTCGGTTGCATCTGAACTTAGACTCATCTTTACTTGTTCAGTTTTCAGTTTGCTGTTGACCACAAATTCCAATTTCATACAGGGTTTTATAACCTTTTCTATATTTGTGTTTTTCCATAACGCACTAATATAGATTTAAAGTTGTTGAGCTTTGAGTTGGTTGTTGCTGTTGTGGACACCGATTTTTTTTGCTTGTTGTCGCATTAATACATTTATAGTAGTAGTTGCTATGACTACTTTTGTTGGAATGCGGTGAGTGAGTGAATGCATAGGGTGTGGTAAAATTGAATTTACATATTTACATATTCATGTTTCAAACAAATCCCAATGTGTGTGTGTGGCTGTGCGCAAACCCAACACAGCAAAGTTCATATCTTCAGGAGTATCTTCACGCATTTACATATGTACTTAGCTCTTTCTGCACAGTGCGGCTATGGAGTTGCCAAAGCTGCTACTACTTTGCTAAGCGTTTAACACTTACGCTACGCAGCAACACTCAACTTGCCAGAAGCGTTTTCTCACTTACTAGGTAATTGCATAAATTCCATAAGCCTTGTAGTTTGTTTTTGTTCGGCTTCCGCATGTTTGCATAAACTTTTTGGCAACTGAAAAACGGAATTGATTTGTTAGCTGCATCAATTTATATATTCTTAGTTTTTGCTAAAGTTTTTTTTTTTTGCTCTATTTCACTTATGTAACTGTTATCCCATTTTTTGTAGAACGATGTTACAGTTATAGGGGTTATTCATTTGGTAGTTCGAAAGTTAGCCTTCTATAATACATACATATACAGATTTTGCTGGCAACACATGAAAAGCTTGTAGTGTTTGCGGCTCAACTTGCAATTTTGTACCACGTTATTGTCGCATTTGGCTTGTAAATTTTGGTTGTCTTATCATCATCTCCAAAACGATAAAAATCAAAATATCGATTTTTTCGAATCAAAAAGTCATTGCCGAGAACTCGTTCATTCATCCCCTTTTTGTAATTTTTATTTTTTCGATCAAAAATAATTGTTATTTTTCAATTTTAGCCCTTTATTCTTTCGAATACAAAAAATCATCGTAACTCTTGGATTTAATTTTGTCCAATCATATTTGATCGATATTTTCGATCATAATAAAAGCAAAAAAAATTGTCGGTTATGACAATAATATGATAAAAATATGATCGGAAAATTTTAAATCTAAAGTAACGATTATTTTTTATCGGAAAAATAAAAATAAAAAAATATCGATTATTTTTGATCGAAAAAATAAAAATTAAAAATCGTAAAATAACGACTAGATCATGACCTTTTGTTAATAAAAAAAATATAACCGTTACGGCCTTTGATTTTGAGCGTATCAATATATTTAAAATATAGCTCCAAACGATAAAAATGGAATATACATACACTGACGAAAAAAAGTATTGACACAGTAATATTTTTTTTTATAGTATTTACAATGTTTCCCATGCTACACATTTTTCGTTACTTTGTTTTATAAAAATACATTATAACAAAAACCATATCAGTTTAAATTTCAAACTTTTCCAGAAAATTCATAAAAATTTGACTTTCCAAAATTTAAAAAAAAAATTTACCGAAATGTTTTGAAAAATATTGGGTATGCAGTTTTGTAGTACATTAAATTTTAGCATAATAGAGTGCAAGTTTTAAGCGGCTAAAATTCGTAACAAATTTTCATAATTTTTTTCGGCGCGTTCTTCTATATAAACATAAATTTTTTTCATGCATTATAGAAGAAAAAAAGCAAACTTTCATCAACAATCAAAAGGCATTCCAAGTCACCAAAAACTTGTACTTTACTAAAATTTGCTATACTTCAAAATTGTATACCCGAAATTTTGCTTAAAAGTGATAATAAAACATTGATGACATTTTTTTGTTGCAATTTTCCTAATTTTGTTAATTTTGGAATTTGAACTTAAAATATTTTTATTTTAAATAAGCTGTATTTCTATAAAATATTGTGAACAATATAAAAAAGAGTACTGTGCCAAAAATTACAATTTTACCAAAAGCTCAACATACGATAATTTACCGCAAAGGCGTTGATAAATTTTTGCCGATATTTGAAGTCAATTACTTTTAACTTAATTCGGCCAAGTTGCATTGTAAGGTTATTTTATTTAAAGCTTAATGAGAGTCTAACAAGAAATGATTAACTCTTTTGAAATATGCCATGTTAATAATTATTAGTTTCTCTTACGTGTAGTGCCAATTGCGCATTTTAAAATCAATGCGAATATCAAGTGGTCCGCGATTTCAAAGTAACTGAATATAAAATATACTACAGGGAGCCCAACCAATTCGGTTAAATTTTTTAAAAATATTTTTGCTTTTATGGTACTGAGAATTTATAAGACACCGTTTATATGTGAAATTAATTAGAATATTTCAATTGGTTACAGTCGACAGAGCCTTTGAAAAATCTGTGGCTGTTCTGATATTTTGTTTTTTTTTTTACTCGTGCTAAGTAAATCAATATGTATCGAAACCAAATAACGGTGGGATCAAATATTTGGACGTTCACTTAAAGAAATATTTGCTTGATAATTTTAAAGTAATACGAATTACACTTAAACGAATAGTTTTGAACAGGTTTTTGTTTTTTGGCTGCCTAGTTTATATGATTTGTTTAAGATTTTCCCCACGTGCCGTATTGTTAACTTTCGAGACACCATTAAGGTAACTACAAAAGCAAATATTAAGTATTCTTCAAATTTTCGCTCAGGGTAACGAGTTGCTAATGAACAAATCAAATTCTCAGATGAGGCTGAACTATTTGTTTTTTTTTGCAGCAGCAATCGAATTTCCTAGAGTTGTGGATGGTGGATTAGTTTCTGAGAAATATATTCTAAAATTGAAAATACACAAACTATTCGGTAGGCAATGGGGAATATTTTATTATCTTTTGCACTAAAAAGCAAATATATGTATATTACAGTCTGTCTAGTAGAAGCGTGATCGCCATAACTTGGCAACTATTTGTCCGATTCGTTTCAAATAAACAACATTTTACACGTTTATAATATTTATTGTACGCAATACTTTTAATAACATGTATAGTCACCGCCATTCGCTATTATGGCCTCACACCTCCGACTCATACTTTGCACTAAGTTCTGAGCAAGTTGCCGAGGCAATCTTTTCCAAATCAGCCGAATTTGTTTTGCCAACTGTTTTGCTGTCCATATCGTTTTTCCTCTGAGTTTCTGCTTTACTATTGCCCACACATTTTCTATCGGATTGACATCAGGCGACTGTGAAGGCCAATCTAACACCTCAACACCATTTTGCTGTTTCCACTCTGCACACATTCGACTGCGATGTTTGGGGTCATTGTCTTCTTGCAAAATCCAAGAGTGTCCTCTTCTCCCGAACATCTTCGCAGCTGATGGTAATAAAGCTGTTTGATAAATTTTGTTCATCAAAACCGCATTCAAGTTGCTGGTAAACACGAAAAGGCGTCCAAATCCTTTTTCTGAGAAACATCCCCAAACATGGACCTTCACTGGGTGTTTAACAGTTCATTGGAGCAATCGATTGTTAGCGGTACACCAAGATCGATTTATGTTACTATTTGTCCAAAATGAAGATTCATCCGTGAATATTACATTATTCCAATTCCGTTCTGAGTCTTTTTTCAACCTGTGATGATGAGAGCAACGGTTTTTTAAGAGAGCTGCGGTATTTGATGTCGTTAGCGCCTAAACGTTTTCGAATCGTCTCTACCGATATTTGAACAACACTTTTCTCTACAACTTCTTTAGCTTTACGCAACGATAAGCCCGGCTTCGTCGCAAACAAATCAAGGATCTTCTTGTCCTCTTTGGTGAGGTCTTTTTTTCAGGGCCCCGCCCAGGCAAATTGTCGACATTTTTTACTTCTAAATACCGATTCGTCCACTTCGTTACGAATGACTTCAACTTCTTCATATATTTTGCTGCAGCTAAACGTGACATTTTCGGCCCTCTAGGGTGTAGACAAAGAAATACAGCTTCAAATCGCTTCTCGTACGCGGAACTCATTTTTTAAAACAACGTGCACTTTGTAATAGTTTCACGAAACTGACAGTTTTTGCAATGCGTACTACAAAAATGATGTCGCTACCAAGGTGCATTCAGATTATTTTGATAACGGCACTCTATGTGCAAATTTTGCCGATCACGCTTCTACTAGACAGACTAGTGGGCTACAAATTAATAACTTAGATTCAATACCAATAAAAAAAAATTCATATATGAAAATACAAACTGAATCAATTTGTTGTATAGTTAGCTAGAAAAACGATTAACTATCCGGATCTAAACAACAGTGGGGGTTTTTTAATAGTTCGACCAAAATATTCCCAAAATTTTTAATTGCTTTCCATTCCAAAAGTGTTTAACAGGTTTTGTTGTCGGTAAAAACTGTCCACCTTTTTATACTTTTTCTGTAAGAATATAAATAAAAAAATTGTGGTTTTAAAGCTGCCCTATACCTAAGGGTAATGCCAAATTACCATAAAATTATGTATGCAAATAACCGTGGCGATAAAACCGTTCTTACAAGCATAATTTCTACAAAAAAAAAATTAATAAAAAAATATACCAAATTAGCAATAAAAATTCGGGGACTTTACGCTTCATCGCTTTCAGCATTTTAGTAGCCGAAAGTTTCGTGTGTGAAAGCCACAGGCGTGTGTGGCACAAAATGTTAGCACTTACTAAATAAGTCAATACATGTGACTGAAAAGCAGATATCATATAATATTGGCCTACGAGTAGAAATTTCTTTCGGCTCAGCAACTTTCCCGTGTTTCTAACTAATTTAATTTTGTATGCAAACGCTAAGAAAATATGAACAATACAAATAGTTTGTTTAATTAATTATCGTGTTTTTAAATACATAATTGCTTTATGGCTAAAGGTGTGGCTGCCTACAGATTATTTTAATGTCGATAGCTACATATAAAATGTTTGCCTATTTTGGTTTGCCTATTTGGTTTTAACTTCGGGAATGTTGTTTCGTTTACCCTTTAGAATGGAGGTTCATGCAGTTTCGTGTAATTTTCGAATGTCAAATGCGTTTATGATGAATTCTTTTATAACAGAACTGCTTACAGTGGATACATTTTGTCACTATGTGCAACATTTTATTTGTTAACTTACAGTGGTCAAAAGAAAAATTGTGATACTCGTTCGGATTTTTTTTTGCTCCCAAATACAGTTATGGGATTCATAAAATGTTATGACGTCATAAAGTCATATAATTTTGAAGTACCTTACAGCTTATTTTTATTGCTATTGTTGGATTACAGCGGAAAATCAAATAAAATAATACAAGTTTGAATTTTCGAAATTTTTTTATTGCATGACATTACGACGTCTTGTGAATCCCCTAAATAACTTCAAAACTAAAGATAAAAAACATGTTTTTAAACTAAAGCCCTATACACCTCATCCGTAATATCCTTTTGCTAAATGGGAAGAGTAATTTTCTAAATTATTAAAGTTAAATATTTCGGAGAAATGCAGAGATTGTGAGAAAGCTAGAACCACAGTCATCAACGTAATTAAAATTTTTAAAATCTTTAAATACCGTCTAAACCCTTACGTAGAGCCATCGAAGACTTTGTCTAAAAAAAAAACACAGCCGAAAAAAGGAGAAAATTCGAAATTTTATACAAATGTCGAATAACAGAGCGCACATAATCCGAAAGAAATCGCCTCCGGCTACGCTGAATTCAAATGAGCGTCAAGAATATGAAAAATGCTATAAGCCACGAAAGTTTAAGGAAGTCTCAAATTTTTACAAAATAATCGAAATTAGCAATTTCGGATTTATTAGACGATATTTTAAGTGAATCTAGCACTGAAAGAAGTAACGTCGTGATATAGGGTATAGGATGCGATGGTAGCAAGTGAGGTTGGGGCATTGCAATTCGTTGAAATAAAAATGATCAAAACTTATATATATCAGAATTTTAAATGTGGCCAACAAATTTTTATACAAATTAAAATTTTTTTATTGAAATTCATTTGGAACACTTTTCGCTATGCAGTTTTATTCTTTCAATTTTAGTAATTCGAAAGTTTGGTCTCAATACAACAAATAGATTTTAGATATATAAATTCTTGGTAATTTTTAATATCTTTTTGCATTGACGGCTCATTATCTGCTGCATTTTTTGCTCAAAACCAAAATTTAAAAAAAAAAAAAATGTCAACGAGAACTTTCAGGCTCTGGAGTGGAGACTTGCTTTTATAATGTTTAAATTGATATATGTAACTACGAAACTGCACACCTAAAAATTCTGATTAAAAATTTGGAAATTTCATTGGAATTTATTAATTTTTGTATACATTGTTTACAAAGGCCGAAATTTGGATTTAGATTTTTGTTATAGAAAGATGAATATTAAAAAAAAAAAACTTATGAAAATCAGTGTGAATATTTAAAAAATCACCACGTGGTCAATTGCTTGGGTTATGTACGTTACAACCTTTTGAACATTTCTGGGCAAATGAAAAGGAACGAAAATTCTTCAAACAAAAAAATAAGATTATTAAGCTCCTATCTATTAACTTTCAGTATCTTCTTGTCAGCCATGGTACAATAATTTAAATTTAAATTTTGTTTAGTTTTTTCCCTTTTCATTTATTATTTGTTCTTCCTTTTTCTATTTTAAAAAAATACCTAATTTTTGTTTGTTATTCGGTTTTATAATTATAACGGCTTACTTTCGTTATTCTTTGCGCCCGTTCTTAAAGCAATAAAAAATGTAATGTCTGGGAATATTCCATAGTTTCTATGCCACGCACGTAAACGCTTAGAACGCTACCGCTTGATTTGCAAGAGTTTGCTTTCAGAGATCTAAAGGTATTTGCTGCGCAAAGGTAATAAAATTAAGCTGTGATTTACTTGTGATTTGTTTATGATATAAATTCCATTTGCGACAAAATGACAAAATATCTTCGTTTAAATAACTGATTGGAAAATAAAATAAAACAAATAGAGAAAAAATAGAATAAATTTGCATGAGTTGTGCTATATAAATAATTCATGGGAATAATTATTATTGCTGCGTTTTCAATAAAATTTATGCATTTTAAGAAAAAGTTTTACACCTACCGACAAAGTGATTTTCCGCGCCTTTTAACTGAAAATCGAGATACATGTGTGCATTTACGTTGTATAAGTATTTATTTCAAAGAGGATGTACCAAGGGGGGTGTGGGCTTGTTATTGTTATTAAAACTTTCATCGAAACAGTGCAAACTTTTGCGCATAAAACTTGCAAAAGAATTTAAAAGTTTGCAATCTACTTCGAAAGCAATGATTACACACACCCACACACACATACATATAAAATATTTAAGACAAAAAACAGTTACCAAAGAGCATGGCCGAGGGTTGAAAGAACCGACAAACGTGTGCGGTCGCGAATATGGCATAGTAAGCGGATGCTTCTAAGTATCGAATGGAAGCTACAAAAGAGAGCCGCTGCTCGAATTATGCAAAGAAAAATCGCGAATCTAAACTTTGTTTATAAAATAGTTTTTCATTTTCCGCGATAGATTTTGTAGAGCAAATGTTATCTCTAAATATTTTTTAAACAAACCTTTTCATAATTTGGGTCAGACAAGGATTAAAAAGAAGGCCTTTAGTTATCGCACAAGTAAACCATTTCACCACATGAATTCCTTCAAATGAGTGTCTGATAACAGACGCAGTTATCAGAGGAGGAGGTAGAAGACATTGGACTCTGCTTTTGCTATTGTCCTGATTTGGAGAATGTGGCCCTTATTATAAGCTACATTCGATCTTCGACTGTGGTCAAAAGAGCTGATCGAAAAAATTGGTATTTGGTATTATGGCACACACTCGATGAAGAATGGCGCTATTGTGAATTTCGCTCATTGAAATCATTCACAAGAGTTTATTTCTAGCAGCTGCCAATGAAATTAAGTACAAGTAAAAATAAAACTAAAATAAGACCACGACAGAGTTATATGTAGTTCGACGAATCTTCAGAGGAGGGGTATGAAAGTTTACTGGAATTGGAAGGAAATAGGAATCTATTAAGGAATCCTTCGAACCCTTTAGAAATGAATTCCACTGCGTAAGTGTAATATTTCGAAGAGAGGTTTATGTATGCTAGGATTTTGTGCTCAGCGATGTAAATACCAAAGCTTACGGAATAATATACTAATTAAGTTAACTTTATTAGACTTTTATGTCGTTCTAATAGCTGGTCTCAAACAATTTAGCTCCAACGTGAATTGTTCCCACTTTTTTGCTCCTTGGACCTTTGTACAAATCCCTCTTGCAAATTGACGATATTCTTCCATCAATGAAATCGGCAAAATATTTACATTTTCTGGAATTTTGCCACATTACGATACGCCGTCGAAAGCGAAATTCTGTTCGATAGAAAATTCGAAGCTCAACGAAAATTTCGACAGGCTTGCACAGCTCATAATATGAATTTGACATTCGATTTTCGATGTTCGATAACCAACGAAGATCGAAGATCGAAAACAGCTCATAATTAGGACATGTAAGAAGGATATACTTAAACCAATACTTCTTCGACTGCATGCAGGATCAGCATTATTTTTTTTAGAGGAACAGACGGCTCAACGGTACGAGGGTAGCCGCTACTACATAGTCTAATCTAACCTTTACTAATTCGAGACAACTCTGCTAAAATAAAAAATATAAAAAAAAACAAAACTTAGTTACTGACTATAAGAGTGTTAAAGTTAGTGATAAAACCAGGGACTGCAACGATTACAATTTTTATAAAAAAATAATCAAGTTTGAACGTTATTTTTTAATTTTTATTTTTTCGATCAAATTTTATCAAATTATATTTTGTGATTTTTATTTTTTCGTTCAAAAATAATCGTTATTCTTGCATTAAAAAAATTTCCTTTATAATAAATCTATTTTCGTGCCCGTGATTGTACATTGGAATAAGTGAATTCAAGCAAGTTGTTAGACAAACCTTGTTCTTGTATCTACTAAGTAGTACCTTAATATTTATGTAAATGGTTTTGCGTGCTTGGCGTTTCGTCTTCGAACTTTTTCGATTTCAAGGCGAACTCAATAAAAATTGATTGCAAACCTAAGTGAATCGTTATGCACTTATACACACAACTACAAGCATACATACATACATTTGTATGCAACGCTTGTAGCTATTTAGTTAGTATTTCCAATACCGCGGTAGTGGCTTCTCATTAAAGTTTTCTATTCAACTGCTTTTGCCACGCCTTTGTTCTATTGGCGCGCTGCATTATTCATTAGGTCATTGTAGGTAATGAGTACTTGTTAATTTGTAAACTTTGTTGTTGTTGTTGTTGTAGAACATATAATAAAGTTATAGTTTTAATTACTTTGTTAATTGCTTAATTATTATGTATACGATCATTTTTATTAATTAAATAGACAACACACCAACGTGGGACTTAATTAACTTAATTAAAGCTCGTTGACCCACATTATGGCTGTAATATATGTAAATGTGTATGTGTGTATTTAAAACAAAATTGTATGGTACTCAATTCGGTTTTATGAATACTCATGAATATTTCTGTATATAAATATTTACATATATTGACTCAAAAATGCCGCCACAAGGATTTGCTAATGGTTGCTGAAGGCGGGCTACAGTTAAAAAAATACGCCTATCCTTATTGCAGGACTCGACTTTAGTGACCTATATATACAGTCGCGTACATTGACAGTGGATACCTAAAAAAATCGTTTGGAATGCAAAATTGCTAAAAGAAAATGATGCCCTAATTTATATTTACCTAATTTATTTATATTTATACTATGTAATAGATTGCTTTCGTCCGCCTAATGAGTAGGGATGAAACGATACCATGCATGTATCGATAATTTTACATGGAAGTAGTACCGAGAAAAAATATCGATACCTGAAAAATGTCAGATCTAAGGTATCAATACCTACTCGTACCTTTAGCTGTTCTATATTAATTAATTTAAATTTTATTTCTTTAAGTTATAAGTTAATCACCCTCTGGGAATCCTAAACTATAAATAATAGAAGTTCATAATGTAAGTAGGTGCTGAAAATAATAATGAAAATATATATTTATAATAATGAATGGTATAAGCATTTTATCGCAGATAATTTATTGGGAAAGATTAAATAAAAGTTTACCTTGTTTAAGGGCGGTAGAAATAAAAAAACCTTATTATTAAATTTATTTTTCCTTGTCGCAAATTTTGTTTAAGACCGAGCAGAGCTCGATGAGGCGTATTTTTAGATGAGTAATGAACTAGGAAGTCATTTCGGGAACTTCAAAAAAAAAATATACGATATATTCGAAATGTACGTTAATTATTTACGCAGCCAAAATATGGAGGGGTTTGTATAAATTACCGAAAAACCTCAACTACTTATCTATAATAATATTCGATTTTTGTCTACGCACCTTTACAAACAGCGTTCTCGAAATGATGCTTGATGTACCCTATACAAATTAAGAAGCAAAATTTGCCTTAGGGTTTAGATACGAGTATTATCTTTTTTGGCACTTACTCAATACTTGGTTTAAAAGTATCGATAATATAATTACTTGGTATCATAGCTTCTACTGAGTATAATCCTGACTTCACATAATCATATACTTTTTTATAAACTGAATTCCATGTCTAACATTCTCGTCCAAATATGTTAATTCTTTTGAATAATTTCGAACCTCCAGAATTTCACTTGCATCCAGCCGTCTATGGAGATTGATTCCTTTTCCATTGGTATGCCCAAATGTTTCTCTAGTCACTTGCAGTTTTGCGTCCTTGAAATCTACTCAATTCTATTTCTATCAGAAGTGGGACCTGTTAAATTCAATACTCCTATATGTTCCTCTTATATGAATTATCATTATTAATCACGTCGGTTTATCAAATCATTTAGGCAAAAGCCCTTTACCGGGTTTTACAAAACATATTCGAATGTATGTAATTTATCTTCGTTTTCTTTTGTTGTTTTAGTTGTTTCTTCAGATAGGTTATAAGGAGGAGATAAGTTGGGAACTAATTTCCGTCATCTCTTGTCAAATTTGGTTTCGAGTCAAACCAGTTTCGGCATTATGCCAGCTTCAATGTTAGGTTTATTCTCCATAATCAATATAATCATAATAATAATACTAATTTGGCGCTTACTTCATATTATCCTACAATTTGTGATGCCCGTCTTGATGTTGTAGAACAAATTGGCCTCCAAGTTTTACACCGGCTCCGAATGGCAAATAATTTACATACATATGTCAGTGTAGCTGGATGTTACTTGCCACGGCCACGCTACACACTCGGCTACGGCGTCCGCCTTAAAATAGTCGATATATGTACGTATAAAATGTATCAATATTTTATATAAGTACAACGTGGCGACGAAGCACTGCTACACCAATTCTGGAGTTATAACAGTAGATTGCCGTTCAGTTTTTTTCAGTTTTCAAGCTATCAGCTTTTTTTTTTAAACGCGCATTAGTTCGATGCACAAACAGTTTGTGTTAACTAAAGGGTGTTTTTTTTTAGACTGATAGAACTTTAAATTGAAACAAAAACACATAAAAAATGAAGTATGATGCCAATTTTTTTTTATTTGAAAGATATTTTCATGACATTTAATATTTAAAAACGATTTCTAGCATATGCCCCCCACGACTAGCTTTGGTGAATCGCCAAATTGCTCTTTCAACAAATCGATAGTTCGAGTGGCAGTAAGAGGCGTGGGCACCGTGTTGTCGGAACCAAAATTCTTGCAGGTCGATGTTATGCAAATTAGGAAACAAATAATCGGTAATCATTGATCTGTAACGATTACAATTGACAGTAACATTCGCTCCGGCATCATTTTTAAAGGAATAAGGATCGATGATGCCTCCATCAAAAGTTCGACGAATAAACTGCTCTGATGCTCGATTATGTGGACCATAAAATTCAGTGCTCTATAAGTTTGGCGAACAGGACACTGATTTTTTAAATAAATTTCCACAATTTGTAAACGTGGTTGCGGCGTCACTCCTTCCATGATGATTTGTCAATGCTTACTGAACGGAAATGTCAAAACGAAATGTCATTTACCAGCAGTCAAGTGACAGCTATCCCTATCGAAAGATCTATCAGTCTAAAAATAAAAAACACCCGTTATAAGGGTTTCAAGCGGCTTAACAATTTCACTTGTCTTTGCACCCTTATGATAAAGTTTTGTCATCAGTTCTAGTTTGTCGTCCATTTTAATTAGTTTTTCACAGTAATGACCTACAAAAAAAAATAAAAAATTGTAATAGTACGTATGCTGGGATTCGCACAATTGGGCTTTATAAAAAGTAACAGTTATTTGTCGCCACGGTGTATATAAGTCATTTTGGTGACTTATATTAGTAAAAAGGTAGATTTGGTTTCAAAAAACTAACTAATAATAGCATGCCAATGAGTTAGGCCTAAACTTTTGTCTATAACTCGACCACTGCGTCACCTATCATGATTTTATTATACCTAAAACAATGTGGAGCGCATACAGTATAGTCGGAACTGGTTTATATTAGTATAGATTCCGGAGTTAAATCAAATAATAGATGCTTATCAAACAATGTTAGAAAAATTATTTAAAATTTTGAGAAAAGTGTAAGAATATACATATTACATATTATAAATATTCGATACTTAATCTTTTTTTTTAGATCTAGAATTTGATCCAACACAGCTTAAGTATTGGATGTTTCCTCCAGGTTCGCCGGTGTGTTTACTCTGATATCAAAAGTACCTTTTTGCTACAAGTCGCTTACTTTAAGCAAAAAGAGATCAATATTGTTCTGAAGATAAATATTGTTGTAAAGCAACAAATTTGCATTTTGTGTGAAAAATGCTTGGTAAAACCTTTTGCGGGAAACGCTTTTAAATAACGGTATTATATCTTCGACTAGTGTCTGTTAGCACTTGATTTATTATTTCATCTATTACTGTCAGCGGTAAACGTTTGACTCGTTCGAGGAAATACCTCCTTGATAATTCAGTTATATCCACATTTAGTGTTTTCTTCCCACCGTAAACTTTTTTGATTATTTTTTCATATTTCATTTTAGCGGATCGGTCGCGTTCAAACCAACATCTTAAAGTCTTCAATATAACACTTTATATTAGTTTCAGCCTACTGTACTCAGCAGTGCGGAAATTATCCCATAAACTAATAAGCTCTATTAGCTGCTCCGCCTTTTTTTCGCCTTTACTAACGGCTCCTGAGTCCAGTTTTCTTCTGTCCGAGTCCGAACAATCGCGTTATTTAAAAAAATTATTTTAAATATAGAATTTTTCTCTTCTTCGACCTTAACAAAAAGATCAAAACTAGGTACAGCAATTTATTCGTAAATTTTAATGAAAGTTTGTTGAATTTTTATAAATTTTCTACAATGTTTGAAATTTAAATTTATATGCTTTTGTTAATATATTTAACTGTATTTAAAAAAGTAAATAAAGTTGTTATGAAAAAGAGAGCGAATATTTAAAAAAAAATCAGCATGTGGTCAATTATTTGAGTTATAACTAAAAACCAAAAAGAATCTAGCTATTGCTTCGTAAACATTTTTGTTTACTTTACGATAACATTTTAAACAAATCGTGAGGCCGTGTGTGAATAAATAAAATATTTCTTTGCCTTGTTTTACACATTTTACCGCAAAATACTTGCTAACTCAAGGCAGTCATTCATACAAATGAAATTTAATAAATTATATGCTACCGCTTTTATACAATAAGTATATAGAAATTGTTTATTTTTACTAATTCCATTTTAACCTTCTTTTAGATTTTAACCGATCTGGTTCAAGGCGAATTCATGCAACTTGGCTCAAAGGAAACGGAAAATGAACGATTCGCGCATTACCTGACCAAGACATACAGGAAGACGGCCTCACTCATAGCAAACGCGCTGAAAGCGGTAAGTAATAGGGGGAGGAGGGGCAACGGCGGTGAACAAAGTATATAATAAATAGGTAGTAACATTGCGTGCAGAAGGCAACAATGCCCATGCGCTTATGAGTACTTACTGTAAATATGTATATACTTATGTAGCGGGAATGTATTCAGAGGGACGGGCGGGGGTTTAGTCCCCGCTTAGGTTGTAAATAAATTTATATTTTTTGTTGTGTTTTATAGAAATCTTTTGTTGCGATCTAAAAAACAACCAAACTTTTTAATCAGTAATTTTAGTGAAATATTTTAGATGCGCAGCTCGTTAAGATAAAAATAAAATCGAATTTTATTCGACAAAAGTTGATTGGTTTGTTCTTATTATTTATGATTTTCGGTTTATTCCTTATTAAATGAAACAAGATACAGATTTGGATGTATTGCGGAGGAATCACGCAATCGATCTATTCAGAGCCGATACGGATTGCAATTTTTTTAAATTACTCTTTAATATGTAGTTACATATAATTAAAGTTCTATTTTTTTTCTTAGAAAATGTGACTTATTTTTTCTTGTCTTATTTTTTGCTTGGAAAATAAAAATAAGTTCTGGAGTTTTATTTTTTGCTTGGAAAATTTAAGTAAGTTTTCGGGTTCTTTTTTTTTCTTGAAAAATTCTTTTTTTTTTTTTTTTAGGTTTTTTAGGCTTAAGAAATTTGAATTATTTTTTGACTTTTATTTTTTACTTAGAATATAAAAGTTATTTTTTGAGTTTTTGTTTTTGCTTAGAAAGTCAGAATTATGTTTTGAGTTTTAGTTTTTGCTAAGAAATAATAACAGTAAGTTTATTGAGTTTTCTTTTTTTGTTTAGAAAATATGATTTTTTTATTTTTTTTTTTCAATGTAAAATGAAAGACAGATTTTGAGTTTAATTTTTCGCTTGAGAAATTTAAGTTATTTTTTGAGTTTCATTTTTCGGTAAAAAAATTTAGGTTTAGTTTTTGAATTTTTTTTTTTCGTTTAGAAATAAAAGTTAGTTTTTTTTTGGTTAATTTTTTTGCTTAGAAAATAGAAGTAAGTTTTGTTTAGTAAATATAAGTTTTATTTTAGATTTATTTTTTGCTTTAAAAATAAATTTATTTTTGTAAAAATAAAAATTATATTTTGAGTTTTACTTTTTGCTGAAGACATAAAAGTTTTTGAGTTTATTATTTTGCTTAGAAAAAAAAGTTTTTTTTGTAGTTATATTTTTTACACAGAAAATTAAAATTAGTTTCTTTTTTGTTCAGAAAATCAAGTGAAGCTATTTGCTTAAGTTTGATTTTGATTTTAATTTAATTTCAAGAAAATCATCCAAATTTATTATTTTGCTTAGAAAATAAAAGTTGGTTTGTGTTTAATTTTTTGCTCGAAATTTTAAAGTTATTATTATTTACATTATTTATTTGCTTAGGAAAAGTTTGTTTTTTTTACCTATGTTCTTAAACATTATTAATTCTTGCCTAGAAAGTAAAATACATGTTTTATTTCTCACTTCAAAGTAGTAGTCATTTTCGTTTGCTCATCTAATTGTTGAAAATAAATTTAATAGTTGAAAAACGTCGATTTAAAAATATATCCCATTCGTTTCATGATTTCAAGAAGGATAAAGCAGGAGACATGAAATTATCATGTAAATCTATAAAGAGCTTGCGATGCTTCACTTGAAACCTAAGAACAGATATTAAAGGGAACAGTAACTACCTTAAAATTAATTGCTCCGATAATTTAATAAGCGCTTAAGTAAACTAAAATACGTTTAGCGGCACGATAAAATGTGCTTTAAAGTTAGAAGTTAGCCAAGAAAACGGCCCTTAATAAAAGCTATAGTTCCTGCATTTTTTTTTCCATTCACTTAAAAGACATAGCTAGAAAACGACCGAATATCGATGTTTTTGACCGAAGTCGAACCGAACTTTGGTCGCCGATCATGGCCGATGCCAAAATTCGGTCGTTCTTTAGATATTTTTTTTATTTTTATTTAATTGGTGCTATAACCACTTAAGGGATTTTGGCCGAACTTCTCCGACAATTTGTAATGTGCGTCTTGATGTTGTAACACAAATTGTTTAGATATAGTCAAAGAATATTGAGTCATATTCATGGCAACTTTTTTGTGCACTAAACTTTGAGCAGAACATTTTGTGGTAATTTAATTCTTGAATCTCTGTCTGAATCCCCTTGACCAATTTCTGGCAACGGCTCTGATATACATACATACATATGTATATACATATATGCATATAGATATACATATGTACGTGCACTCATAAATATAGAGTGCAGTATCGTAAATTGACTGATTGATGGAATGAGCGTACGCTTGTAAGTCCAAGTAGCTGAAGTGCGCTCGCAGCGAACAAGTGAAGAAAATGCCTTCGATGCAGTGATGCGTGCGGCGAAGCTTTGCAAAAGTCGAAAATAAAATAAAAATAAAACGAAGAAGAAGAAGAAGCGACCAAAATCGAATGTGTCGTTATAATGCTTTGTTGACTTTGGTATATATGTTTTTTTTTATTATAGTTGACTACTGCAATTTTGTCATATGCACTTTGAGTAGTTATGTAATGAAATATTTTCAAAATTTCAAAATTTACCAGCTGTATTTCTAAGTCTTGCAATAACACATGCACAACAGTTTTTTTAATGCGAAAAATACGGAATTCCGTTAGGAAAAAAAATCTTAAATTAACTGTAATTTTTAAATTAAATGGGCTTTAAAACTGCGCACCTAAAAAATATGCACAAATTCTGACGGAGAAATTTTAATTTTAATGAATTTTTTTAGTACTCAGAATTTGGTTTTTTAACTTTTCGAGTTATAAATCTTGCACCTAGTTTGAAACTTGAATTTATTTCGTCTGCGATGTAGAATTAATAAATTTATTAAAACTAAATTGATAGTATTGAACATGAAAAACATTGTCAGTAAATAAATATCTGTATACTAGATTCTGTGAACATAATATTTTTAAATTATTATTTTCATTTTTCAGTTCCTGAATGCTAAATTAATTTTTAAAATTAAAGTTCCTTTTACTAGATATGTATATATTTATGCAAAAGTATATACTGATAACTTTCTGTATTTTCTGCCTTTTTCATTTCACATCTTTTCAAACCCTTTATTTATATTTTGTGTTAACCGCAGACGGCTGTAATCGCAGAAGCTGATGAAAACATCACCGAATTGGCATTCCAATATGGCCGCAATGTAGGTTTAGCGTTTCAGCTGGTCGATGATATGCTGGATTTTGTCTCCTCCGCCGAAACGATGGGCAAGCCAACGGCTGCTGATCTGAAATTGGGACTCGCTACGGCGCCGGTGCTCTTTGCATGCGAAAAGGTAAGAACAAAAATTGCAATAATTAGTTGATACATTTGGGTGGGCTGAAAATCCTATTTTTTTACAATTTTTTATTGCTAATAGCAAAAATATAGTGCATTGTGATACAATAAAAAATCTGAAGATTTTTAGTCAATATCTTAGGTTTGCCCAATTCTATCAAAGTTGAAATATAAGTAGATGAAGAAAATAATTCTAACATACATATTTATACATGTTTATACAAATTATTTCTATTAAATGTCTGCTTCTAGATTGTAATTAAAAATACAAATACTTACCTACATATATGCATATTAGGGTGGTCATTAAAAAATTAAATGCCCAACTTTTTTTAGCCTCAACTCGAAGACACCACACAAACTTTGGTTCCGATTGGAGTATAGATAGAGATGGGTAAATAAAAAAATCGATATCGACATTTTTAAACAATATCGATATACGCAATGTAAAAAATATCGATATATCGAAATATAGGCGCAATTACCTAAAGTAGTGGAAAAATGGAAAAATATTTCGATAGTGAATTTTTTTGCTTATTTAATAAAAAAATCGATATCGACATTTTTAAACAATATCGATGTACGCAATGTAAAAAATATCGATATATCGAAATATAGGTGCAATTACCTAAAGTAGTGCAAAAATATTTCGATAGTGAATTTTTTTTTGCTTATTTGACAGTTTTATTATTTTTATTTATTACTTGCAAATACTCGGCGCACTTTGTTACACCTCCAAAAGTACATCGTATTAAATCTGATGTACATATTTGTGTACTGAAAGTATTTATTCCAACTTAAGAAATTATACATATGTAATACATTAGGGTGTGTCGCCAACAAGTTGCGGGTTTTTCGCCGGAATTATAAAATTTGTAATGATTTCAAAACATTTCGCAAAATATTAAGATTTACGTCAGCGGGCTTATAAAAATATCGAGTTTAATGTAAATTTTATACTTGAGATTAAATTTCGAATATCGATATTAAAAATATCGACGTATTTATCAATTATTTTCTTAAAAAACTATCGATATATTAATATTTCGATATTTTTTACCCAAGCTTAGATATGTATGTTTTTCATCTACTAATCCCCAAAAACAATACTAATATAGTCGATATAGTCTGTGCGATACGCCTTAACTTTATCCAGTTGAGAACAAAATTTACTTTCGACTATCGTGGTATCGATTTTGGGTATTAAATGCAAGAAAAAAATATTTTAATTTTTTAAATCTCCATTGAGGAATCGGAATTTTTTCACCTGTGCGACACGCCTTAACTGCATCCAATCGGGACAAACGTTTATATTTATGTGATATCTTCGACTAGACGTAGAGATGTTGAGGTTAAGGACATCTGATATACCATTTTTGGACCACCCTAATGCACAAGCAATAATATTGACTAGCATGGCTAGTAACATCATTTTGAGTTTTATTTGATAACGTCAACTGTGATTGATTTACCGCCATATGCATTCAATCGTTTTCATATGTATTCTCCCTATTTGAGCAGTTTTTTTTTCATTTTAAATAGCAATGTACACCGGTATGCAATGCCTAAACGTTCAGACAAATTGTAGATAATGTTTTTGCTAGTCAAATAAATCTCGACATAAATACTTATTTATCCACTTTTAGTTGCATTCATTCTCGCTATAATGCGCTTCCTTATGTTCTCTCGCTCAGTCTGTCTGTAGCATATTGATTGTTTAATTTCAAATTTTATTACACTTTAATGCATTTATTATACTTATGTCGGCATTTGCTGCTGTTTGCAAAGATTTATGACGTCCCATTTAATGCAATATACAAAGTTCCTATGTATGTTTTTTCTTTTTATTTTGTATGTTGACCTTGATGAAGCGTTGTTGGAATACATATTTACTACCTATGTATGTGTGGTTAGATGTGTGAACCGATATTTTAACTTTATCGCTCACTTGGTTAATTTTGCAATAACAATTTAAGTATTAAAGATTTGGTTTTTTTTACAAAATTTCAATAAAATAATGTGATTACGAAATTTCAAACTGAAAGTCGGCTTTATTAGAAAAGCTATTGTATGACATTAGTGTTTGAATATACTTTTAGGTATTTAGCCTGGGCTGTGGGTGCTGTTCTCATTTTTGTTAAAGTAAGGAATAGCGTAAGTTCGACTCATTCGGCAAACCTCGGGTTCAAATCTTGGAACATCAAAAAATTCTAGAAAAGCTTCTTTTAAAAGCGGCCGACCGTCGGCAAGCAATGACAAACCTTCGAGTGTATTTTTTCTATAAAAAAACTGTATGGAAGAGAATGATATTTTACACCCAATATCGAAATTTTGAAATTTATTTTTCATTTAAATACAAAAAAAAAAAATAATAATAATAATAAAAAAGAATACTTACGTAAAAACGTAATGAACATATAGAATGAAATGCGTGTTTTATTTTGTGGCCCTCACAAAATTAACGGGCCCAACACTAGGGGCTTAGTTACGGAGTCCTTTTCCTTCGGAAAGTTGATGAGAATAAAGTTGTAGTAAACAGTGAAAGAATGTGGTGAAAGCAGAAAGTCTGTGATATGGGAAATGCTTGTGTTATAAAGTTAAAAAAATATTGCTATATAGAGTTTACATATTATTTAATATAATTCCAATATCATTCGAATGATATTGGATTTAATATTCTTGCAGGTCAAAATTAAACTGCCACCATTGAGCTTATAATTTCATAAAATTTCATTAGTAAAACATTTTTTAATATGAATCTTTTCACTATTGAGTTTTATAATGTAATGAATTATATCGTGAGTATTTGTAAAGCAAAACAAACTTAATATAATTGCTGACAGTATTGCCACATCTGATCGTAATTGTAATATGGAACCTCTAAGCATTAAAGACGCCGATGCAACTAACTACTCTAGAAAGCATGGCACCTTTACCTAATTAGATATAGATTTTAGAAGTTAAGAAAGCCGCGTTCGTGTCAAAAAAATTGCCACTGCGGCCGGCTCGCTGACCTCTCCAAATTGCGTTCAATAACTTTACCAAATAGCTGGAAATTTTTGTCTTTTACTCTTGCATGATATTTAGACTTATGTTTCCCTGTCTTTCTCTTCTAGTAGTTAATTCCTCCTTTTTTTGGTTCAACCCTAATTACTACCTAATCCTTCGTTCTCTCGATGACTTGTCCTACACCTCGCCTTATATAACATGCCCTTATTATGTTGCCTTAGTTGTGTCCAGTTCGAAAGTGACATTTGAAAAGTTAACGCGTCCTGCCCGCTGCCAACGAGCCTTACTAACCCAGCGCAAATTTCAGGAGTTCTCCATTTTCTTCTCCTGAACACACATTAGTTTAGGAAAATAAAAACAAAACTAATTTTTTAATATTTTTTTCATTCGAAGGGGGTCTATGATTTGTCAAACTACAAAGGCACAAAAAATTGTCTTTCATTCTCTTTTCACACAGCCTTTTTTTGACATTTCGTGGGCCACCGTCAACAACAAAATACCCCACCAGGGTTGTATTTTCTCAAATGCTGCTACCTGTTTAATTTGCCTTGATACAGAGGGTGTAAATACACTTAAAAATTTTCGTTGTATTTGTTATGCGTTCAAATAACACAGCCAACTTTTGTATTTCAAACCATTGCTCATAATTAGCTCAACGAATTTTGAAAAATTCTCATGGTCATATAATTACTGGAGAACATTATAGTACAAGGCTCGAATGCTAGTTAATAGGTCTAAAAATAAAATAGTAATACTCGTAGGTATTTGAACAAGAAGTCACTTGTTCAGACTGCGATCCTGTGACAAACCAACAGGACTTCAAAGACGAAGAAATCCTTTGTCTACAAACCCTATATCCAAAACACATATGCACATTCGCTTCCGCCCAACAGTATTTTGGATTTTCTCATGGCATCAGATTAAGACGAGGAATTCTGATGAGCAGGAGGGCACAATAGATCCCCAGCTCTCGGTACTACACCAACGATCTATCTATGGTTTCGGTTGGAATGCCAAGCAACATAGTACTAATGTAGTATTACCAAATCTATCAAAAGCTATTCACTTAATTGCAAACAATTCCTACAAGGTGTTTCCAAGTTTCAAATGCAATCGAAGTTAAAATAGGTAATAATACATTAAAATAGCAATGACTCAAACAAATCCTATTCAAAAATAAACGTTTCGATGCTATGCAAATCTGTAGCTGATTTTAATTGGCCGCGCATGGTGCAGTGCATCATAAAGACAGTTTACATCACATATTATGGAATTTTTCAGTGATACGCTGTCAATCGCTACACTCACACCCCGCCGCGCTTCATCAAATTTACTATCGCGGCAAGGTCCACCTCCTTTGCACTCGTCATATAAGCCACTCTTCACTGCTCACTACGCAGCACAATTAAACTAAATAGTTTTTGAAAATTGATATGCGAAGCACTCTGTGGGTACGTGATGCGCAAATCAAACTGCAGCAGGTGAGTTAGTATCGAGAGCTAACGGCTATCGGGTAAGAGTGGTTGGGTAGGAGTGTGCAAAATTATTTGCTAGTAGCAGGAGGAGCAACAAATAGCAACTAATGTTGTGCGTCAATCGGAGTGTAGCTGCAATCGTAAAAATAAAATTAAAAAAAAAAAAAAAAAACTAATACAATGTGCAAATGTTTGCATTCGTGCACCGGCAGTTGACAGTCATGAGTTGACAGTTGTAACAGCTGCGGTGTGACAGTTACAATACAGAAACGGTGCATCGATAGCTGAATGGCGTTGTAGCGGCTTGTGGCGTGCCATTCAATCGGATTGGAATAGTTCAGTTTAGCGATTTGTGATTGTTTGGAAGTGGCAGTACAGTTGGTGAAGCCGAATGCAGTCTTTTCTTGATACACATATGTACAAAGATATTTGAATTGAAATTTGAAAATAGATTGCATAAGCCAGAGGCTTTAGGCAGATTGTTTCACTCAAAAAAAAAAAAAAAAATGCTCTACGGGAGGTTTGATTACGCCTTTGTTCACTACTTACACTGTGCCCTTCTTTTAACTTTACCTTCTCGCGTTTTACTCATCCCCAGCCATTGGTTGGCACCAAAAACGCTTAGCGATGTTTTGCTTGGTATTAAAAAATTTTTACGAGCAGTTTGTCAGGATAATTGAATTGCGAGTAGTTAGATTGTCTTTACGAACCCCGTTCCATGACGATTGCCTCTACCTTTAATAGTTAATGCTTCACACTTTGATTAGAAGGTAAAAAAGTGTCATGAATTTAAGAAATTTGCGTGAGTTTGATTGAGAACAGTGCAACTAAAAATAACCCTCTAGACCAATGTTTCTCAACCCAACGCCTGCAACCATTTTCGTGATATCTCAATATTAACTACTTATATATCTATCTCGGCATGCTAGTAAAGAAAAAGATCATTGAATAAATATACAGCGGCCGCAGTAGCCGAGTGGTAGCGTGTGCACAGACTCCCCTTGGCAAGCAATGGCACAGCTCTGAGTGCATTTCTGCCGTGACAAAAAAAAAAAAAAAAGTATCACAATGGCAACCGAATCGAGAAAACTAGGGGGCTATCAAACAGCTAAATTTTTCCTGTGATTCTTCAAACGCTTTCAATTGAAACGTAGAAAATTTGCATATCTGTAATTGTGTGCCCAAAAGTATGCTACGCCTGAAGATGAATTGCGCCATTTCTAGATCGTTTGAGCCTGATACAAAGTTCGAATTGCAACCATTTACAAATTAAATAGAGAACTGGCTCAGAGTGTTCCAGTTACAGTTTTCGCACTTAAGTTAACAGACCGATTCATATGAAATGAACAAATTAACAGCCTTATGTTAGTGCACTGACAAAACTCTCCAACCTGACAGTTGTCATGTTTACTGCGCCTAAAACTATGCGGCAAAAATGATTTTTAGCCCTCGTATGATAACAACAGTCAATGTAGTTGTTATGTCGTACTGAGTACGTAACAACGACGTAAACAATTTTTATGTTCTATATCGTAGGCTTAGGCAAAGTAAACATGGCAAGTGTCAGGTTTGTGAATTTGGTCAGTGAAGCAGCAGAGAGCTGTAAGTTAGCACCGGCAGGAAATATGATTATTTAATAATAATATGAACCGGGGGTTTTTTTTTTTACATATTTGGAGGTGAAGCGCCAAAAAGTATGCAGCAGAATGCAAACAGAGTTTTTGACGTATTAAATGGCTGAACTTTGTCTATTTAGTATAATACAATTTAACTATCTATATTTTAAGTGCACCTGTTATTCATTTAGCACTTTTGGATATGACAATTTATTATTAAGAAAAGGCATACCGAGCAGCCAGCACAAAAATGAAGCTACACAAACAATTGATCAGATGCAAATTTTTTGTTATAATATTCGCAACGTTTTTTGTGATAAATTTTTTTTCTTAGTTTTTTTATGAGAATACAATTCGTTCTATAACAAAAAGTATACAAATCAAAATTTCCAACACTATACAAAATTACATTAGATTTTTAAACTTTTTAATCAGAATCTTTAAAATATTTCTTGGGCATGCAGTTTTTGCAGCCAATTCTATTTTAGCATAAAAATGTGAAATTCGGAAGTGCCTAAAAATTTCCGCTGATTTTTGTTTAATAATTTTTTGGAAATTTTGGTCTTGGAAATTTTTTTTAAAAACTCATGCAGTTTACACGCCAGAATGTGAGCAAAGCTCAACGAGAAATGACTTATATGTTTATGTATATAAAATCCATCCGTTATGTGGAACGAACAACATTTCATTTTTTTTTTCAAAAATAAACCGATATTTTTTAACTACTTGAAACTTGCACATTATTATGCTAAAATGAAAAGAACTACAAAACTTTCAGTTTAAAAATTTTAATTTACATATATGTATACTTTTTGTTATAAAAAAATTAACAAACAAAACTTAGAGAGAAAAACATTGCGAAAATTGTAAAAAAAATTACCATGTGTACATTCGAAACTATAACCACTAATCAAAGTTTTTCATATGCATTAAATTTGTTTCTCCCTATCTCTCTCTCTCTCTCTCTCTCCATTTTGCAGTATCCCGAACTCAATCCGATGATAATGCGCCGATTCACTGAACCCGGCGATGTTGAACGCGCCTTCGAACTAGTCCACAAATCGCACGGACTCGAACAGACGCGCTTCTTGGCCAAAAAGCACTGCATCGAGGCGATACGATTGGCGCAGGAGCTAACCGAGTCGCCATATCAGAAGGGTCTGCAAGTGGTGGCGGATTTAGTCATTAATCGTATGAAATAATAATATAAATTAGTAGCTTAGGTTTGGGTGCAGGGGGCTGCTAGTGCAAGTAAAATGTGCAACAACAAAAATAAAAATAAAAAGTAAATTACATTAAACAAAAACCATGAGTGGCTTTGCCAATCAAACAATCCCATTGAAGCAAAAAAAAAAACAAATATTCATAATTTCAATATATATATATGTACATTTATACATATTATGTACATATGTAATTTTTAATTTTAATAACAATAATTATAAAACGAAAAAGAGTGTCCAAAATAAATTATAAATATAGATTTTATATGCAAATATCTTATTATAAAGAAATAAACAAAAACAAACAAAAAACCAAAAACGCAAGAAAAATAAATTGAAAGCAAAACGTACGAAACTCTTTGTATGCGTGCATACAGTTATAACTGTTAAATAAAATAATATGTTTCGAATATGGCAACAACAAACAACCAAAAAAAAACGACAAAAGCAGTAACATTGGAAAACTGATTGTTTCACGTTTCGCAAAAAAACAATTTACTAATAACCAGCGAAAAAATGAATAAACTTCAAACATTTTGTAATCTAAATCCAGATATATATTATACATATATATTTTCATAATGATATGCATTAGTATGTAAGACTTGTTGAAATTGTAAATAATTTATAGTAATTTAAAGAGGAGGAAGAAGAAACATTTATGCAGCAAATAAATTGAAGAAAACAAGATCAATCTGTACATAAGAAAGCGCATACAAAGAACTATGTATAACTGTTATATACATATACCGTGTACATTAGACTGGATCCGAAACCACGTGAAAGAAAAAAATTGGAATTACCAGCGCTAGTTTGAAAACTTATTTCGAAAGGATTTTAGGCTTTTAGCCAAATAATAATTTTGAATACTAAATACATTTCTTTCTAGGATTCTTTTAATCTGCGGTTTCTCCTTCAAATAACTTAATTTCTTGTTCTTTTTTTTTTTTGTTTTTTTGTTTGACACTACAACCGTTTGTCTGGGTCTGGGCCGAGACCGAGAAACTTCGCCAATCGCCTCTCATCTGTGCGAAATTTCATCAATTATTGACGCCAAGTGTAGACTGGTCCTTCTGCATTTGGTCGTGCCATTGCTCCATTGCTTTCATTGCCCACCCATGAGTGCCAAACCAAAGGATCTTTTCATCAGAGCATCACCATTATTCATACGTACGAGATGCCTAAGCTAGCGCAGGCAAAGAGCTCGTAGAGTTAGTTATTCCATCTTTTTCGGTATCAGTCGTCCTTGACTGACAGGTCCATAGATCTAACGTAGAATACTTCTCTCGAAAGCTAGCACAGTCTTCTCATCTTTGTTCGATATCGTCCACGCTTCTGCGCCTTATAAAAGAACGGGAATGATTTGCGTGATTTTTTGTTCGTCAGCAGAGGGTTCTTCTGCTCAAAGTAGCGCCTGTTGGCAAGAGTTATTCCTCGCTTAATCTCCAAGCTGACAGTTGGTAGTTTTGGTAGTTCTTTTTTGCTGGTCTTAAGTATACAAAGTCCTTACGCGAAGACTCTTTGTGCGCACGTTCCAGCTTCAGTGTGAAAAAGACATTCGACAGTGAGTCGCCTTGTCTAAAACCTTCTTTGGTCTTGAAAGATCCGGGGAGGTCCTACCCAATCTGCGCGGAGCTAAAAGTTGTACTCAACGTCACTCCGCATAGCTATTATAGTTTTCGACGGTGATCCCAAATTTATTCATGGCGTCATAAGGCAGCTTCTCTCCATGCTACCAAAAGCGGCTAGGGGGGTTTCCTGGATTCTAAATTTGATTCGCAGCAAATATCTGGTCATAGGTGGATTTGTCAGGTCTGAAGCCACACTATTAAGATCCAATCAGTTGGTTCATATAGAGCTTCAGTCTTTCGCACAGCAGTATAAGTAGTCTTAAAAATCTGATTTATAGAAAATATTAAGACCGCTTATCCCACAATAATTGGCGCAAAAAGAAGGATCACCATTCCTATGGATGGGCCAAAGTACACTGAGTTTCTTAATTACATTTAAAGCCGTCGGCTTTGAATAGCTCAGCCGGTATACCGCCGGTTCCAGGGGCTTAACTTAACTAACTTTATACCGTTTCGAAAACAAATTTACACTTCATAAAATGAAACGTTTTAGTAAGCGATGCATTTATTTCTTTAGAAACGTAGCAATAAAGGACTCAAAATTATATTTTCAAATATTTTCACTGCGGAATTGAGTATCAAATAAAAATGTTATGATTCGAATTATCGATTTTGTCTGTTTTTAGGACACGCCAAGAACGAAAAATTTTGTTGCCCCAAAAATCCTATCAAATTAAGCTCTCAAACTGCACACGATTGCTAACTTCTTTTCGCGACCCAGTCTAATGTACCTTTGTATGTACATATATGCATCTGTTGCGAAATTTGCTTAAAACAAACACAACAAAATATACTGACACACTTAATTCACCAATAAGCAAAACAAACAAACAAACAAAACGGGTGAAAGGTTGGTTAAAATTTAGATTAGTTTGTATATAAAAGAAAAGCGTTAATTTTGTAAAGTGAAAAAGAATCTGCTTTACATATGTACTTACACTACATACATACATACATACATACATAATTATTGTACAAAGAGCAAACAGAAACAGCTGATAGTGGTTAGCGTAAGATCATAAAAAAAAAAAAACAAAAACAAAATATGACAAGTGTGTTCGTGAAATACTAAAAACAAAACGCAACTAAAGATATTTGAGAACTAATTTTTTATATTTGTATATATATATATATATATATATATCTATAAAGAAGAAGAAGAAGAAGAAGAAGAAGAAAAGACTACGAACATACATAAATGATTTGGAAAGTTTTTAGGGCCATTTATTGCTCTACGCGCGTAAAAGAGGTGGCTAAGAATGATAATTAAAAAAAAATTAAAACTAAAACTAAAAAACTTGCTAGAAAAATGTAAAGTTTACTATTTGCTGAAATAATTTTTATTCAAATGTTAATGAGAGGATCGCCACAGAGTTGTATCTAGCTGGAAAAGCGTCCAGGCAAGTCAATAATGGAAATAATGTTTATAAAAGAGCGGTAGATGATTATTGAAAAATAAAAATAAAAATTAAAAACAGATATTGACTTCTAGATGTATTATTATTATTGGCAGCTGTGGGCAGCGCACATATTTTAGTCAATCTTTAGTTTTTGCCAATTTGTAGAATACAAATATAGAGGTTTGGTTTCGCTTGAGTTAAACTGTTTAGATATTCTTCTCTTATATAATCAAATAGCAAACACAAATTTTATAAAACCTTTGAAGAATTCTATTTTTGTGTCAACTTAATTGATTTTGTTTTTCAATATTACTACTTTGCATGTAACTACAGGGTGTCTCAGTAAAAGTGCACGACTGCGAAAAGAAAGGGGCTGAGGTAAAATTTGCGATCCGCTGCCGATTATTTTTATTCCGCACAGAATCGTGCACATATTATTGGAACACCCTTTATAAATATTATGAAAAATTTAAAGCTATTTTAAATTTTCAATTCAATTATAAAATTTTTACACTATACAAAAATTAGTAAATATTTTATAAAAAAAAAAAAAAATATAAAGCGTACTTTACAAACGTTGACTCAATAAAAAAAATGCATAAAAACATAAGAAATTGTTTACACAAATAATTTACAGATAAATGTATGAATTGTTATGATGATTAAATAATAATAAAATGTATGAAAAACCAAAATAAATTGTCTCCGTTAATTATGTACTACATATACAAACATACATACATATGTACAGTTATGTGAAAAATATTAGGAATATGAAATCTTGACCGGATTTTGAAATAAAAGTCTAGCTAATTATTTAACCAACAACGAATTTATACGTTATTCAGATTTCAAACCTAGTTGCAAAAATAGGAAAAGCCGACAAAATTTCAAAAAAATTTAAAACTTTTTAATTAGAATTTTCACAAGTTACAAAAATTTACAAATTTTTTTTTGTAAGAATTATTGTCAAAAAATTACAAAAATTTACAAACAGTACTTACAAAATGAGTGACATCGTCGATAAAAAAAATAATCAAATTCAAGAGAAATTTTTAGTAACTTGGAACTTGTACTTCAGTTTTTTAAAACTAAATGGCATACTTAGAATTTTTATATAAGAGAAATTTTATAAAAACTCGGACCCAAAAGTTTGAAAATTGTATGGAAGTTTTTTTTACAAAGTTTGAAATGTGGATGTAAATTGTGTTTGTTATATAATGAGGTAGATTTGTTTTTATAAAAAAATAGCAAACTTAAGAAAACAAAAGAAGAATAGCCAAAACGGGTTAAAATATAGTGCTCCTATTATTTTTCAAAATGACAATCCCCATTAAGTACTTTTTTTAACTTTTTTGAACTAGAATGTTTATTCGATATACTCGCTTGACAGACAGCTCGACTGTACGACACACAATTGAGGCTACAGTAAATAATTCAATAGTCTAGTTGCTGAGTAAATATGCCATGCATGTATTTAATCCTTTCAACAAAAGGAATCATGAGTATATTGTTTTTTCTTGATTTTGTTTGTTTGGTTGGGTTTTTTTTTTGGTTTTTTGTTTTCAATCTGCCGCAATTCCGACAAAGCGAGGCTGACTTCATAAGCTGTTTACTTTCACAGCACTGCATGTACTATATACTAAGTATATGCAAGTATATATGTATGTATGTATATAGTCCAAGTGCCAAGTCCATCGATTGCAAGTATGCAAACAAAATGCAGCTGACGGCAAAATCAGCAAGAATGTTGTTGCTTCTCATTTTTGTAGATGATTCTTTTGGCTCTGGACGATCAAAAGCGCCGGCAGCAGTGAAAAGCTCATCGACGCATTACAAAATGAAAAGGATTCATATAATACTTACTGCATACGAAAAGCAAACACAATGGCACTATCTATGGGCTGCCTTGCCTTTGTTGCCAGTTATTTGAGTAAGCACTAGGGATGTTTAAACTTTGTTGTACTGATCCCGGGGGCTTCGGGGTTATATTATGTATTGTCATTTTTCGGACTACATATTTCGGTACAATTGCTGGATTAGTTTGGGGCTTCGAGTTCGGGAACAGTAGACAAGTAGCTCGGGATTTGTTTACTACAAGTAGAACTTCTACTACTACTACTAATTACTAGAACTATTTGCACTAATGGTACTAATAATTACTGCTACTAATTACTATTTATATTTTTACTAAGGTTTCTACTAATTATTTCTACTACTTTTACTATCGGTACTATTTTGCAAATGCTACTACTATTTGTACAACTGCTACTATTAGGTACCACTAAGCACTTCTAACCACCATTAATGCTTCTACTACCACTACTATTACTACTACTATTTTCTACTAACGACTATTAGCACTACTATTCCCATATTTAATTCTCTATATCTTTAAGGAGTCAGCAAAGAAGTTTTACTTCTGTCTCGCGCTTTTTCGTGTGCCTGTTTTTTTTATTATTTCATATCACCGCTTGAGATCGATATAAAATAACTTTAATTCCAAATTTTATATAATGCTTGTCCATTAAACGTTAAATGACTTACCCCGACATTTTAAATTCGCTAAATGCCGATACGTAATTTCACTGACTGCCTCAATATATCGGGTCTTGCATTAGGAACGATACAAAAGATTTTTTAAATAAAACAAAAACGATTTGGGATATGAATTAAATTCTTTATTCCTGTGAAAGGACATTCGATGCCATTATGTATGGAACTCGATTTCTTTTGCACAGTCTTCAAGCATAAATCGACCGATACTGCTGCAATTTCACGTTCGATATTCGTACGAAGTTCATCAATCGTCGCTGGCTTGTTGGCATAGACCATAGACTTGACATAGCCCCACAGGAAATAGTCTAACGGCGTCAAATCGCAAGACCGAGGCGGCCAATTGACTGGGACATTTCGGGACATAACGCGTTCACCAAACTTGGTTTTCAATAAATCGATTGGGACATTCGCTGTGTGGCTTGTGGCACCATCCTGTTAGAACCACATATTGACCAAGTCCATATCATCCAATTCGGGCCAAAACTGTTCGGTTATCATTGAGCGGTAGCGATTCCCATTCACAGTAACGTGCCGGTCTTGATCATCACGGAAGAAGTACGGCCCAATGACGCCGCTGGCCCACAAACCGAACCAAACCGTAATTTTTTCGGGATGCAATGTTGACTCATGCTTGGAGTACGTGTGGATTGCTGCCTGTCCAATAACGCATATTTTTCTTATTGACGAAGCCATTCAGCCAGAAATGACGACCATCATAAATTGGACGTAGCGCTCTTTAAGTTGAGACTCCGAATTTCGGTAGTAAATTTTAATAGTTTTGACCCGTTATTGGATCGTATATCTTTCCATGATGAAATGGCAAACCTTACTGAAGAGAAATGTCAAAAGAGCGGGGAAAAATATGGCGTCGTTTGCTGTCACTATCGGTCTACTTTTGTAGCGTCCCTATTGAAAAACCCTTTATAATCTGACCTTGTGGTGTTTCAGTAGTAGTGTTCTGTTAATAATTTGTTCGTTTGACTATTCCATAAATAATATAACTTTAAATAGCATTTATGAAGCGAAGGATCAAGGAATAATTTTTGACACGAAGCTAACTCTAAATAGGCATATCGACTACATTCTTTCTAAAGTACTTTCTATGATGGGGTTCCTTAGAAGAAATTCGCGTGAGTTTAAGGACCCCTGCACATTCAAGTCTCTATATAACTTTTGGATTATTATCCTGTAATACACTTCACACTATTAGAATTGAAAGAGTTCAAAAAACTTTTACTAGAATAGCTTTATTTAAACTAAATTGGTCTAGCTGTTTGCCATCTTATGATTGAAGGTGGAAACTACTTGGCTGGCGGTCTTTACAAGATCAGAGAACTTACTTCTCGTTAATGTTTGTTTACAACTTAATAAATAAGAAAATAAGTTAAAGATGAATTATATAATATCTTACTTAGTGCAAATGGTTAAGAGCACGAGTTAGCCATGGAAATCGACGGTTCGATTCACGAAAAAAGTTTGATGAGGTGAAGTGGTAGTTTTCGAAATAGCTATAACTTCTGCCACTGCTGTTTTTTCTAAAATTTTTCCTACCAAAAATGGTCTTGAGCGCATAAAAAGGATTCCTTTGTTTACGGTGTAAAATTAGACATAGTCTGTAAGGATACCATGTGGACTGAATAAATGAATAAATATAAAAAATTGAAGCCAGTAGTGCGATTCACTAACTTTAAATCATCCGACAATCGCAATTTTTGTTGACAATATTTGTCGTTTGCACTAACGATTGTGCGGTCCACTAACCTTATTCTTACATTCTTATTATTGTATTTATTCAAAAAACGAATATAAATTTGAGCGCGTTTTTATTATATTTGATTAAAGTGAAATAAGACACTAGTTTATTTCAAGCTACAAATATTTATAATAGTTTTTATATATCGCAATGTTCCATTGTAGCAGAATTTCGGACTGTCCTCTGAGTGATGTGGTAGAATAGTCATCAACTCGACTCTAAGGAATACCCGGAATCACCTGCAAATATTTTTTTTTTTTTTTTTTTTTTTATTGAATACATATATTTGCAATCTATTCATAGAACAATAAGCATATTATTTAACAATTTAACAATGGGAGTTTGACTTGTATTATTGACTTCCAGTGAGGTCAATAATATTATAATGACAAATGTAAAACATATCGTCGCTGCGCCAAGAAAAAGAGCTATACGTTTTTCAGCAACTTTTCAGGAGAGCAAAAAAACCGTTTCCTGGTGATCCTAGCGAATATTTTTTCTATTTGCATTGTTAACTAATGATACTACACATATGTAATAGACTTGTGCAATTTTTTTTTACTTTTTTTGACCAACCACTTCGCATGAAGCATTTGCGCCGTTTTACAGCACATAGCTCTTTTTACAAATTATTTCAATTTGCTAGTGGGGGTAAGAAATCGTGAAAGATGTGTATACAATTCTTCGATAGGGTCCGATGCAATTAGCGATAGCTTGGAACTGCATTATTTAATTGACCAGTGCCCCTCCTATTTTGAAAAGTGGTCAGATACGCTGATTTTACTTTAAGAAAAACATGTCAGCTGGGCACATTTTGTACGAACCAAGAATAACCTAAAACGGTTTGGGATGCAATAACACTTTGGTCAGCACAATAGCTTGACCACAAGATATTTTTTTTGTAAATGTAATTAAAAATATTAAGGTTATAATTTTAATAAGCAAATAATTCAGTTTTTATTAGATACATATGTATGCACGTATATGCATACGAGTATTAACATTGATTTATTGTTTAATAACAGATGCGTAACATAGTCAATTGCATAAAATATTAATACAAAGTTTTTATCGAGGTAAACTATCATAAAATGAATGGAAGTCTTTGTGCATGTATTGTTTTAACGATTGTAGGCTACTGTATTTAGATTGGTCAATTTTTTTGGACCATCATACAACGACTTAGGTTTAACTTGAGTCTGCAAGGCAGGTGGTTTTTGGGGAAACGATGTCCAGCAGTCGGTATGACGCAACTTAAACTTAACTTCGCCATTTATATAAAGTAATCCTCTGATATCGCTGACAGTGGCTTCCCCAGATTTTTTACCTGGTCTTATATTTAAAAAAAAAAGTGTACTCTAAATAATTAACAATATAAGGTTGTGAAGGCCTTGCCTGCCTCATACGACTTACATAGTCCATTGGTGAATAAATGGGTGGCTTAAACATGCTGTCTAATCTAGAGTGGACGCTGTCAACCTCCATCATAGTATGACCTTTTTCTAAAATTATTTGCTCTATTTCCAAGCCACCTCCTGATGATAGGTTTGCTAAGGCACTGATGATACATGCATCCATCGGATATCATGATCACTTTTTTATATGAAGTGCAATATTCCTTTAAAAAGTGTACAATACAACTCGTTATATTGTTAGCTGTTACACCGCCGTCGCATTCATGCCATACGAACAAATATACATCTTTGGTATTTTTAAATAAATCGAAAAGTTATGTACTGCTAGCTTCATTTTATAGTATTGTTCTGAAACAAGGAGTTTCGGACAGAGCAACACACTCTGCTTGTCCATTGTCAATACTAAAGTTTCAGCTGACATCTTTTCTAAAGCCAAATTTTTTGCTTCCCTAGCTTCATTTTTTTTGGCAATATGTAATTCATTATTGGAAACGGTAACATTGCCCTCTTTATATCCAACACAAGTGCCGCACTGGTCCTTCCTGGGCTTGAATATAGATATTTTATTTTAGTTTAGAACTTCACAAAACTTTTTTCGCATAACAGGAACCTCTTTATTGCTGCTACACCATTCAGTGTATATTTTATGCATATGCGTTTTAGATTTAAATATATCCTCCACATAAATGCGATTAGACGTTGCTCTGCAATAGTGACTAGGTACCTTTGGTAGTATATCCAGCCACTTTAAAACAGAATCAGACCTTGTTGGTCTTGGCTCCTTTGGCAAGGATACGGATTCAGATGACGAAGGTCTTGACTTCTTTGGCAAGGATACTGTATTATTTGTTCCCACCCAATGAGTAAATACATTTCTGTCTAAATCAAATGTAGCTAGAAAAAACTCTTTACATACACGAAGCTTGTTTCCATTAGATGCTGTCAAAAAGCAATCAAATCCAAATATTTTTCTCTGTTTTTTATGGGAAGGGTTTCGCTTGATTATTTTGCGAGTTCGTACTAATCCATTAAGATATGCCATCTTTGCAGCCCATGAAGGTAAACTCCAAAAATAATTAAAATACTTAACTCGTGCATCTTCGTCCATTGTCGAACAAACAAAACTTCGTTTGGTTTTTTTTCTGCCAGGTGCTTACATTTTTGTTTCCTGATTTCACTTCCCTTTTTTTGAATAAATACAACATCGTTTAAATTCTTTTCATTTTTTACCCATTTCAATCCTTCATATTTTTTTCCTAAAAGTCTCAATCTCCGATTTTTTTGTGTTCGTTTCCCCTTCCCTATTTTACCTTTTGACTCAATTTCTTCGCTATCTTTCGGTTTATCCTCTGGTATATAAAATAATCCAGTCTCTTCGTTAAGGAAGCATCCCGTTGCTTCCATATTTTGACCGCTATCACTGTTGAGGTCCTCGAATAAGCCGGTTTCTTCATTGAGATTGCATCCCATTTTTTCCATATTTCAACTGTCCAAAAATGTACAATTATGGTAATTTAAAGCGTTATTTTAAGTATATGACTTTTTACCTGTTTTAAAGCTTGGATTTCAATAATAGGATGGTTAATATCTATGTATAGTCTTCGGGACACCTGAACTATATGTACATAGCTTTTTTTAAATAATTTTTTTACACAGAAATAAAAGCAAGTAGATGTATAACTGATTTTACAGAGCATTCTACTACTGAGAGCATAAAGCTGTTTTTGATAACTTCTAACCAAAGAAAGATATCAGAAAACGGCAAATGCAGAAATGTGGCTAGCAGATAGTGCTAAATAAATATGTAATAAAAAAAAAATCGAAAAAAAACATATAACTCTATTTGTTGGCGCAGCGACGATATGTACATATACATATTTACATGTAGTGAAAGAAGGAATCAATTAATTAATAGTTAAATTATTACTATGTATTACATTTTTTTTTTTTTATTAGTTATATTCTAAAACGGTAGGTCTAGAACATGATTTAAGATTTCGTTGGTTTCATCTAATAACGTAATAGCCAGCAGGTTGTCGTGATAACTGATTCCTATTAATTTCATTTTTTATAACAGGAATATTTAGATCTAAATGGATGGCTTTATTTGTGATGAACCAGGGGGCATTTGTGATTATTCTTAAAGTTTTGGACTGAAATCTTTGTAATATTTCTATATTTGAATTTGATGTTGTGCCCCAGAGCTGTATGCCATAAGTCCATACTGGCTTTAATATGGCTTTGTATAATAAGAGTTTAGTCTCGAGATATAGAGATGACTTAGGTCCAAGTAACCAATATAGTTTCTTAGTTTGAGCTGTTAGCTGCGTTCTTTTGGCTTGAATATGACATTTCCATGTTAGTCGCTTGCCTAAATGCAAGCCTAAGTATTTGACACTGTCACGTTTTGCAATGGTATTGCCATAAATACGACAAGGGGGCAGTCATTTCGCCTTAATGTGAATAACACATGCACAGATTTATTTGGATTGACCTTCATTTTCCAACGATCTAACCAGGACTGGATCTCATTTAGTTCCAACTGGACTAGGTTGGAAGCTTCGATTGGAGATAAATTTGACGCTAGTACAGCCGTGTCATCGGCATATGTAGCAATAAATACGTTTTCAGTTTCTGGCATGTCGGATGTAAAAATTGTATAAAGGACTGGTCCGAGAACACTTCCTGAGGTACGCCAGCTTTAATGTATGTTATGGTAGAGGTTTCATCATTAACTTTTACATAATAGGATACCTGCAAATATGCCATGATTTGCGTTCTCAAAATTCGCTCCATTATGAATCGTGTTGTGCTCTAGGGTATTTCGGTTTTATATTTCAGATTTTTTAATTAGGATCATTTATCCATAACTATATTTCTGATACATGAATATAATCGACGGTTGCAATAGTGCCTCCCACAAAAGGTAACGACACTGAAGCAAACATTTCTCTAACAGCTTGATGCTCCACTTGGGTCATAGAAAACCTGTCAAGCTGAGAAATTAGGTTTTCAGCTTAGTCTGGAGTTAACCGATACAGTTTCTGAAATTCTGTTGCATTCAAATGAAAGGGATTGTACACATCCCGGAGTAAACTTTGATACAATGTTGGAGCGCTTACTTCTTCGTCACCTCGTGATAAATCATAGCCAAATATTCAGAGGACACTATTTAACGCTCCTTTTTTTAATTTCAAGAAAACCAAATCAGCAAAATTAAAATTTATCTTTTATTTAAGTTGAAATTACGAATCTCGATTGAGTTAACAACATCAAATTTGTTGTCGTTTAGTTTTCGATATTCAACTAACTAACGACAAGAGCTGATTAGGCGAATGCGAAAATCGTTAAAAAATGGCTGCTGAATAGCAGCGTCGTTAAAATTTTCGTTAAGATGGGTTAACCATGCGATTATCGTTAAAATAAGTTAGTGAATCGCACTACAGGTATGCGTAAAAACGGATTGAATCAAGCGTCTGATCTCACATAAATGTTCCGAAGATAAGCGAAATAATTATTTGTGTTACACTATATATAATAGCAAATAACTTTTGTTGCAATTTATTAAAGTGTGAACTTAAAAAAAAATTATAGCATTGGGTGTGTTATCATCCAAGCGTGGCGTAAATTTTTTGCTCAATCAATCAATGTTACAAATACAACTTTTCTTTTCTCAAAAAGTGGGAAAATGAGGTATGCAAATTTTATTAATTGCATCTGATGTAAAATTAATTATACTCACCAATCCCGTGATTCAAATTGAGTAATCCCGACATTTTCGAGTCCCAATGAATGCCGGTACACCGACATCTCGATTTGACGTACCTAGTAATTACACACATAATATGTTTTGTATGTGTGTACGTAATTACTTACACTTTGAACATTACTATCTACTCGAGAATGGAATTCCCTGATGGATTTTGTTGCCAACGAAGAGCAACCAACTAAAAGCGTCAGAAATATGCGGCCTACTCCAAAGCTTGCGAGCGCACCGCCATCCCTGATCTACTTCCCATAAGCGTCTATGCTACGCAGCACATTTGTATGCATGTAAGTAGTTATTGGGGCTTATGAGCATTGACGATGGATAAGCAAAGCGGCGCGCCGGAAACGCTGCTTACTGCCAGCACTTGCCACTTAATGCGAACAGTGAGTGCCGCCTGACAGCGCAAGCAAATAGAAATGTTAAAATCTAGCCATGTTTACATCAGTGTGTATTCTAAATATCAACAAGTTCTATTTATTTTATAGCTAAATAACTGCGAGTTACTGACACAGTTGGCTAAGTGGATGGCGATTGTGTGATTCAATTAAGTGTAACGGATATACATGCATGAAAGCGAACGGAAGTGGATTGGGAATGGCTGAGGAACAGGAAATGTTAACGCGGTGAAATGATGGAAAATACGGAAATGATTTGGTTTAAATTATTGAATAGGGATTTACCTACATAAATAGTTTTAATTTTCTATTAATGCCCCTCAAATTTTTTCTCATGCTTTTATAGAGATTTTGTAAATATTTGATGTATCTGAAATGGCTTGAAAATGCTAGAAAGCTTGAAAAATACCATAAACCAATGTAAATGTAGAAAGTGCGTCTGCAGTCTTGTTATGCCAATTTTTTTACGATTGTCTTAACCCTTACATGATTTTGATTTTTTTCAAACTTGATATTCGATTTTAACAAAAATTTCAGCTCCAACACTATGAATTTATGAATCAGAAAATATGCATTTAAAAACAAAATGCCAGGCAATCCGGTTGTCATATGCGGAGCCGCAATTAACAAAAACAACAAAAAAATCAAATGCGTCCCTTGCAAGTTCCCAGTCGTGCTGTTCAAAGAAAGAGGCTTCTTTACAGTCTCTTCCAAAATATTTGCACTTCATTTTAGGAATGAAGATTTTGTTGATGGAAAATGAAGAATACTCTGCAACAGCCACCTTATCCAAAATTCTAGCTTAAAAAATATTGATGAAATAAGTTGTCATCAATAAGCTGGATTCATTATAAACCAATTGAATTTAAAAGCAAAAATTTCGAATACAACTTCATGCATTTGGATCAATCAGTTGGACCGGACTATCTTAAAAAAAAAACAACATCAGAATTTTTGTCCAAAATTATATGTTTAAGAAAATATTTCAGCTTAGTTGATAGAGAAGCAATAAGCCATATGACAAATTTTAGTTAATATTTCTTTTTAGAATAAATTTTCATATTAAGTTTTATATCAAAAGACTTACCAATCACGTTAAAATGAATTATGAATCACAATTCATTTTAAAATTATGGTCAAGAAAATAATGTTGATTTTTATAGGGTCTCATTTTTGCCGTGATCATTTATGGGTTAAGGCAAAGTAGATAGACTAACTTTTGACAGTCAGTACTGGGCACATATTCTTTTATACACAGCACGAGTTTAGGTCCGAAATATCTATAGTTTTTGACTATCGTATTCCTTTCGATAGTTTTAAATACTATAGTTATTTTTATATAAAATATTAGTTTGTAGGGAGCACGCACGGTAATACGACCGCGAACTATTGAATCACCGTTACAGAAATGTGGGTTTTGAATCGGCGAATAATAAGGCAGAAGCAGCTATTAAGAGGAAGAAATTTCATTCGTGCACAAAGATGGGTGAATTTTAAATGAATAAAATTGTAAGAAACCTGTATATACTTAAAAAAATGGATCGTGGTCGGTTCCGAAAGAAAAATTGAAAAATGATCAACAGGTGGCGCTGTATGTGCACATTTAATTTTTCAGTTTAATTTAATTACCATTCAATAAGTGCCGTTAACACTTATTGGTAAACAACAACTCGTTTATGGGTTTCCATAAAAGCAGTTTTTAAAAGGAGTTGCCACCTTTTTAAAAGCTTAAATTAAAATGAAATCAAATATTGCAATAGAGTGTTAAACGAAAGCTTCATTTTCGCAAATTGAGTTTTCAAACTAAAAGTCCTAAGAAAGCTTAATTTCGAAAAGATATTTGTATAGTGTGGCACCTGTTTAAGAACTGAGACTTTGCATGGTTGGAAAAGGTTGTCAACTGCTTAAAAGTCAAATTTATCTAAATTATACACAAGTTATATGAAATATTAAAATAAGGGCGCCAAACGGTTCGTCTCGGTGGAGAAGATTTCATACCTGTATGTATTCGACAGGGAGTTGTTACCTGGTTGAAAAGTAAAATTAAAATATATTATATACATGTTATATATGATAGAAAACGAAATGCGATTTTCAGTTACACATACAAAGATCAATTAATAAACGAATATAAGCCGGACAACGTCTATAGCGATGTAGTCGAGATATTTCCAAAAACCGTATTTACAATCAAATTTTGTTCAAATTCAAAATACGTATTGGTTAGATGCGTAAGTTTTAGTTTTTTTATTGGCGCTTAAGTCGAGATATGTCTAAAGCCAGTATTTATGGCCCGATTTAATGCAAAATAATTAGCTACATAAGCATAACTATTTTAGTTGAAAATTGGAGCGATAGGTGGCGCTGAAGTTGGTAATTTTTCAAAGCCGTATTTACTATCCGATTTCATTCAAATTCAAAACACCTACAAGCTGCAAAAATATAAATATTTTACTTGAAAATTTGATAGGTTGCGCTAGAGCCGAGATAAAATAAATTATCATGCTAAATTTCGTTGAATTAAAATTTTTGAACAAACTCTCCAAATATATTTAATATCTCGAATAGTGCTACTTTAAATCTTTTTCGCTTGCCACCAATATAGTAAAATTTCCGTTATCTTTCCAATTAATTGGAATAAACGGGCTTTAAAAGGTGGCAACCCGTTTCAGAGCAATTCCAAAAAAGTTATAGTAAATTAATATTTTTAAACACTTTCAACACATTTTCAATACTAATTTCTTTTGATCCAACTTCCATTAAATCTCACGTCGTGATACTTGTTTCAATGTAATAATTTCATTTAAATTGAGATGCTTATTTTAATATTAGATTTGACTTATAGTTTCAATTAATTTTTAAACAGGTTGCAACCCTCCCCAACAATATTTTTAAAACTTAGCTTTCTTAAAACTTTTAGCTTCGCACTTATTTGGCAAAATTTCATTTATTCTTTTATTCATATAAATTTCAAGCCTTTTTCGTTTGATACCCGCATTGTAAAATTTGATTTCATTCATCGTTTCAGTTGAATTTAGCCAGTTAAGCAGGTGCCAACCCCCTTAAAATAATCTATATTCTATTGTAACCCATTTATGGGACCAAGAATTTATGTGCCAAATCTTATCCAGATCTGTCTCCTTCATTTCATTGACTACAACTTTTTTAATAGACCGCAAATCTCTTTAAAATATAACCATGGCGGAAGGCCTCGAAGCCAGTGCCACGAACCTTGTATTTATATAATAAGTATTTATCGTATAAATTTTTAAAATAAATAAATAAATAAATAAATAATTTAAAATATAACTTATGTGTTAGTATAAATTGGGTTACAAAAAAGCGATATTTAGCAATGCAGAAAATTCTATTATTGAAAGCTCAACGTCAAGCGAAACAAAATTCGAGATCTAATGAAACTAGTGTTCGAGAAATAGGAGTATTACGCGCACAATTCGGGCTAGGCACATTCGGATAAAAAGGATAGGAATTACGTATTGTCTTTCCTGGAATATGAAAATTAATGCTTTGACATCCATTTCTCCCTTAATTAAAGAATGTAGAAAAAGCAGAGACAGTGTCGACCTCCTACCCCCTAGATACTCTAAATTGATTAGAAGCAAACGCGGATTGGAAAATTTCAACGACCTAAGATTAAATTTAAGAAACACCTTTTGGACTCGTTGAATTCCATCAACTGCAAATTGGTAATAAGGTCTCCAGATAAAAGCTGCATATTCCAACCTAGAACAAACGAAAGCAGTGAATATTAATTTTAGAGTGTAATGCTGGAAACACATGTGCAGAATTCTGCACGCAGAAACAATAATTTGTACTGATTTGACAGTTGGCGTTCTGCAGTTGAGTGCAGTGATGCAACCCATGTTGAAATTGAATTTATCTGCGCAGATACAGTGCTGACAACATGAAAAAGCAATTTTTCGCTGTCAAACGTCATTGTTGCCAACATTAGAAGTGACATCTTTTAAGATTTGCACTAACAGATGCGCAATAACAATGGAGGAGCAATTAATAGAGTTTGTGAGAGGAAACAGGTTTTTGTATGACAAAAGGCACAAATGCTACAAAAACATTTACCTGCGCGACCAAAAATTTCAAGAGCTGTCTACAAAGGTGAATATTCCAGGTATGTAAATCATTCGTTTAATAACTAGCCTACAAACCTAATACTTTCGACGGTTTTTTTCAGCTGAAAAGTTAAAAGCCCGCTGGCGAACATTGCGCGATAAATTTTATAAGGACTTGAAACAAAAACCATCTGGAAGCGGCATTGATTCTCCTCACAAGAAGTGGAAGTGGACAGATCATTTGATGTTTTTACAGGACGTGGAAATGGACAATTTAAAGTAAGTTTTTTGAAGTGCATATTTAAAGCACACACGGAAATTATGAAAACGTTGAAGAGCTGTTACTTGACGACACTACAAGCTTCAGCGGAACTTTGTCTGACAATTCAAGCATGTCGAATGTCTGCGCATCGCAGGATTCACCCATCCCTAAAAAAACACCAAATGCAAATAAAGACTTCAGGCCAGTAGCATCAATAGCCGAAAATGCATTAACGGATAATGGACAAGGGCAAAAAAGTGCAATAACACTTTTCTTAGAAAGTCTTGCTGTTCAAGCGGATCAGGCAAACCTTTCTTTTAAGGAAGCTTCATCGCTTCAGCTGCTAATGACGCAATCTTTTCATAACTTTATGTTAAATAGAAATAAATAAATGTTTTGCGATATTTCTTTTTTATTAAATAAAGTACAGATGGAGATTAATTTTATTATTTATTGTCAAAAATGTAATTTTTGAGGAGGTTCGTGCATCAAACGCACTTCGCTTTGCATTTGCACTTGACAAAATCGAAGTCTGCTCCAAAGGCGTAACAGATTCTCTCCATTGTCCTTCTACTAATAGGCCGTTTTTATTTAAGTGGTCAACAAAATTTGAGGGACAATATTCAGTTGGACTATGAAATTTTACAAAATTATGTAATATAACCGTTGCTTTTACTATTGTATTAGCATTTTCGGGAAACACATTCAGAGGATTGTTCAGCAATCGCCATCTAGCTACCAATATGCCAAATGTATTTTCGATTATCACTCGCGCTTTAGATAAGGTTTTATTAAAATAATCCTTGCTCGGCTCCAAACACCTTCCAGGATATGGCCTCATCAAATGTTTCATCAACGGAAAAGCAGCATCTCCCACATATTAAAATGGATATTTCATCTGACTACGTGGAAGATTTTCTGCTTCTGGCAAATTCATTGTGCCGTTTAATATTCGTTTGCCAAAACCACTGACTTTTAAGACTCCGCCGTCACTTTGACTACCGTATGCACCTATGTCCACTGCGGTAAATGTATACTTGCTGTCACATACCGCTAGTAATATAATGCTAAAGTAGCCTTTATAATTATAGTAAATTGATCCTGACTTTCTTGGGCACTTTAAGTGTATATGTTTGCCGTCAACAGCTCCTACAACATGCAGCATTCCTGATTTTTGGTAGTATGCATCTGCTATTTCTCGCCATTCATTTTCATTTGGTTGTGCTAAATATATTCCTGAAAGTTCATCCCAAATGGCTGCGCATGTTTCTAAAATAATTTCTCCAACCGTCGATATACCTACTCTGAAAAACCAGGCTAACATTTGGCCACAAACGCCATGAGCCAAATATCTAAAAGTTAAGGAATAAATTTTATTATTAATTTTGATATAGTCTCATTTATGATCAAGCTTACACTAATGTTATTGCCAGCCGACATTCTGGTGGTATTGGACGCCTTATACAATGTTGATTTGTAATGCGCTTTTTAATTAATATCAGTAGTAAGTTAAATTCATTGACCCCCATTCGCGTTGCTTTTCGGAACTCCGCACAGTTGTTGTTTTTAATGTGTTTGAATAATTTATTGAAAAATCCATGAATTTCCCTTTCATTTTCAGTATATATGGAAAGTGCCCATATTCGGGATCGTATTTCTTCAGTTAACGCACAAATTGTCAATAAATCAATATATTTCTTTTGGACTGCCATAAGAAGAAGCAGCTTTTGGATTTTTGTCTTTTTCTCGATTTCCATTTTTATTCACTCTAACTTTTTATAACAAAATAAAACACACTACTGAATCATCAACTACATGCCAAATAATCTACTACATGTCAAAAATTGCTGCTCATGTATTTGAGCTGCAGATAAGTATTCGTGCATATATGCAAGCAGATTATCTGCACATGTGTTTCCAGCATAAGGAGCTGAAAAATTAGAGCTGTTCCGCCTCACAAAACGTAATATAGAGTAGGAATTAGATATAATAAAATTAACAAATGAAAAAACCCTGAATCAAGGATCACACTGATCTCAGTAAGATGACTGAAAAACGTTGTGAATTTTGGCAAACGTAACTTGAAAGCATTTATTGGCATTTGAAAATATGCCGGAACTACGGCGCAACCGAAGAAATGCATTAACATCCGATTGAAGCCTCAGAACATCGTCAGCGCTTCTTTTCGCAGAGAACATTTTCAAGTCATCGGCATACAAGAGGTAGTTTGAAAAAGAAGGAAAACAGCTACTAATGTCATTAATAAATAAAATAAAAAGTAGGGCTCCTAAAATATTGTCTTGACCTACACCTGACTTTGCATGGAATGGGCCCTCAAACAAAACTACACATCATCTATTATATAAATAAAACTTCAGCCATTGAAGGAAAGTTGAATGAAAACCGAGCGAAGTTAGTTTAACTAATAAGCTTTTGTAGAACGCTTTAGAAAAATATGTATAAATAAAGTCAACTTGAAGTCCAGCTGCGCAGGCTGCATAGCAATATTCATTAAAAACCGTTAGGTTGGATATGGTAGATCTGCCAGCTGTGCAAATCTTACAAAATATAAACTGACAAAAAGTATTTGCACAAATGGCATCATTCATACATGAAATTAACTGCTTTCATTCTCCACGATTGCCAAGAAAAGTTGTTTATAAATTTTAGACACGATTTAATGTGTAACTCTCCCCAGTTCGCATTTCAACTGAATAAAGCAGTTTAAAATTTTACTTTCAAAAGTGTAAACAATACAAAAAGCAAAGCAAAGTGTGTGTCGTGTGTGCAATGTGCAACGTCGAATGGGAAAATATTTATCTGGCCCGATAACCCAGAGCTTTCATTGCAGCCATTTTGCAGTGCAAACACGTCAACAGGCAAATAGACCAACAACACACAGCCCAGCAGGAGATGTGCAAGCAAAATGGCAAACAAAAATTTGTATCGCATCGAAACAAAAACCAAGGGCCCTCAAGGACACTTGCCAAACGCGCGCACGGAAGTTGAAACTTAAGCAAACAAGCAGCGCCGAAACCGTTGCATACACACGGGCGTCAATTCACGCATTCACACACATCCATCGCCAGTTTTGCTGTTTGCTTTGCGCGCAACCGAATAGTGGCTATAAATAGGCGCATGCCGTTGGCCCGCATTGTTGTAGTCGCACGAGGTGCACCTGCGGCGGTGAAGCGACAAAACGCTGCGCTTAACTCCAAGACAACGCGCGCCAGACGCGAGAACTCACTCAGCACCTAAATACCGTAAATATTTAGGTGGTGCGCCTACGGGTAGGTATTGATTTCGGGCGCTCGAAGCACACACGCGCACATATCCTGCTATATGAGGGCACTTGTGTGAGTGTGCGAGTGTGTGTGTGTGTGTGTGCTTGTGCAGGCGAATATAAATGGCATCGTGCGCCGCGCCGTACCAGGCACCGCATTTATGTTGGGCTTTTGGCTTCTGATTTTTTCCATGGCATTTCCTAGTTTGTCTGGTTGGCGGCGCGAAGTTTTGCCTGTGACGTGCCAGTTGTTGTTTGGCAACACTTGAGCAAAGCATTCATTTCCGGCAGATTTATTTGTTTCCTCCGTACACCGTACGCCGTATGCGTTTCATCCAAATTCATTCGCTACAAATTCGCATCCGCATCGTCACACATTCTGAAATGGTTTCCGCTGCATTTAATGTGCAATAATCCTTTCGCGGAGAAGTGTCGTAAATTCAAGTTTATTGCAACAGCTGCTGCGCCAGTGAGCTAAGCGCGAAGTGCGAAGTAAGTGTGTGTGTGTGTGTGTGCATTCGGTGTGCAAAGTTCGAGTGGTTCGAGGCGGCAAAATGACAACTAGCGATGAATTTTGCCGCGATCATTACGAACATCCGTTGATGTGGTGCGACGATAAGAAACGTTTGGTGGAGCGCAAAAACGCCGAGGAGAGTATGCGTATGTGGCGACGACGCAAGGCGGAGGAAGTGGCCCGCAAGGAGAAGGATAAGGCGGAGGTACGTAATTGACTATTCAAATTGATGTGCATGAATTTGGGCGTGCCATTTCCTAAATCTATTTCGAAATAAATCGCAAAGCATTTCCGCAAAGGTGATACACACGTGGACTTTTAACTGTCTTGTTTTCAACAGCCGAGCGTAGGTATTGAGTGCTTTGGAATAGGTGGTAATTTTTTGCGGAAGAAATGCTAAAAAAAAAAAATCGATAAAAAAAATAGAAATGCCTCACCATCTACCTCGCAGTGGAGTCAGGTTTTGGTATAGAGCGTTTTTTCCTCGAAGTTAATTATCTCAGTTTAAGACACTATTTTTATTGAGTTATGAGTTTGAAAACAAAGGCGTTTTTAATAGTCTCTGAACTTGCTGCACATTATAACTAGATATTCTTTTTGTCTGGGCAAATAACTCAACTTCGGCTATGTAAATTTTCGGAATATTATTCTTTTTTTAAAACTGCAGGAGGCGCTCCATCTTCTGAATTTCTGTTTTTGTCGATACTTATTTAGGAACTTACTTGTATTTGGGGGTTATTTCAAGTATGCAAAATGAGTTTCCATAACTTAAATTTTGTTTGCAAGTTACTTTTAAATAAAATTTTTAGTCAGCTTTATGATAAATTTGAATCTTTAAATCCTTTGATTGAAGAAGAGTTTTTAAAATAAAATGTTAAGAAATTAACTAAATTTTAATAATATATTTTTGAAATGGCTAAATTTAATTTTTCCACAATTTTTCGCATAATAGTCTGTTACTGTTTTTTTAACTCAAGGTAATAATTTTCATTTAAGTTGCCGGGATTTCTTAGAAAACTTCCGATTTTCTAGAGAAAGAAATTTTTGTAATGTGTTTTGAAAAAGAAAAATAGTGAGATATTTCAGTAACTATAAAGGATTGAGCTGTGGAAAGGAATATATGGGGGAAAAGGGCGTGGGCCTTTAAGTTAAGTTTATTGTAGGTTCACCCTGTCGGCACAACCTTCCATTCCATACCAAAATTTATATTCAAATCGCAAATTTAATGAAACTGCTATACAAAATTTCGATGACGCTCTTTCCTCAAAATCAAATCTCCATCAACAAATATATCTTTTCGCGGTGGTACTCGTGGAGCAACAATTTTCATAAAAAAAATGAAAAACGTTTTTTTGTTAATTTTTTGAAACTAATTTTTTAATTACTTACTGAAATGAAGAATAACTTAAATTTTTATAAAAGTAACTTCTCGGTGTGATGGCTAATAAAATTCATTGCTCATTGCCGTTATGCGTGAAATCATTTTTGAGCATTCATTTGGTTGTATGGAGGATATGTAAATTCCCGCTAAGAATATTTATTTATGATTGTATTAAAATTTTCAATTCAAAAATTTCCAAATACCAGAGAATAGTTTTGGGTAAATGTATATGGGTGATTCCATATCAGATATGCATTAAACTAATTAGAATAAGAAGTAGATTTTGAATTATAGAATTTAAAATAACCTCATGCACGGTCCGCGCCAACAATCCCAGTCAATTCACTTCACTATTATCCCTCGCTATGTGCGCGAAATGAATCGTTGGTCGGCACACCCCCGGCACTGTGCTTGGGCGAAATAAAAAAAAACGTGCCAATTTATTTTTGATAAAAAGCTTAAAAATATATCTCCTCGAAATTTGCAATCGAGTCGTATAAATCAATAATTATTTTATAATTTTTATAAATCGCTCAGAAAACATAATCGCACATCGAGTTATATTTTTTTTGATCAAAAATATAATTTAGCTTTACGAGAGCTTTTTAGCTCAGAAATAATGATTTTTTTTTGTGAACTATTATTTTCTAATTAAAAGTAATAATTATTTTCTGATCAAAATTAATTTTTTTTTATTTTGCTGATCAAAAATAATCAGAGTTTTAGTTTTATTTTTTCATCAAAGTTTCCTTATTTTTGAGTTATATTTTTTTTGTTAAAAGTGAAATTTAGTTAAAGAGCGTTATTGTATTTCTCAAAAATAAAAATTTTTGGGAGCTCGAAAACCTCAAAACCCCTTTCAAAGAACTGTTTGTGGGTATATTTATTTTAATATACCCTCGTCAACATTTATCTTGTAAGTCGTGCGTTTTATTCCTAGAAAAATATTTATATATGCACAAATATGTATTAGTAAATGTGCTAACATTTTGATATAAAAATAAAACTCATAAAATATGATTATTTTTTAACCGAAAACCATGACTGAAAAAAAGAACCCAAGCAAAATCTTGATAAAAATATTCTTTGCGTTGATGTCGTAATTTTTTCTTCAAATTGTAATAAAGGGTGTTTTTTTTAGACGTGTGGTCTTCAAGAGGATATGAAACGCATATAGTTTAATGTAATGACCAAGAATTTAGCTTTATTATGGCTTACCATTATGCCTTAAAAATTATTTTGGGCAAGTAACCGCCGCGACTGGCCCGAATAAATTCCAGCCGAGAGGCCCAATTTTCGACCACTTTGTGCAGCAATTAAGGCTACGTGTCAGCAATAACGCGCCCAATATTCTCTTTAAACATAACCCCGCAAAAAATAGTCCAGCGGTGTTAAGTCCCACGATATTGGAGGCTACGCCACAGGCCCGCGACACGATATAATGCGCTCATCGAAAGTTTCCTTCAAAAAAATTTATTGTTTCGCTGGCTGTATGGCATGTAGCGCCGTATTGTTGAAAATAAAGGTCGTCCACATCAACATCCTTCAATTCAGGCGCGTAAAAGTCATTAATCATGGCTCTGTAACGTCCCCCATTGACTGTAACAATATGGCCGGCTTGATTTTTGACGAAATACAGACCAACGATTCCCTCTGCCTATAGAGCACAACAAACAGTGACTTTTTGAGAATGTTACGGCGGCTCAACAATGGCTTGTGGATTATTTCCACTCACTTCAAATGCAACAATTTTGTTTATTAACGTACCCATTTAACCAAAAGTGAGATTCATTGCTGAACAAAATTTTCTTGCAAAAATCGGGATCTCATTTGGGGCCCATTCACCGAACGTGATATGCGCTTTGTGGTCGTTAGGCTTCAATTCTTGCACGAGTTGAATTTTGTAAGCCCGCAAACCAAGATCCTCAAATCGCTCATAAAGTGGATGGGCACAGCTCCAATTGTTGCGCGGGATGGCGGATGGACTCATTCGGGTGTTCTTCGATACTCTGCTCCACAGCAGCAATAACATAATTTTTATTTCTGTACCAAAAAATAAAATTCGGAAATTCCTTATTTTTATTGATTGCAAAATTTCAAATCTTAAACTATTGTCTGGAATATAAATGTTTTTAAAAGAACGGTCCCTGTATATAAATACCATTAATGTTACTTGGCTGGGCCATAAATCTTGTTGAAAATCTTTGGCGATTTTAGAGCTATGTAGAAAATATGCAACCACACCAAAATCGTAGATAAATTATGAGAAGCGGTTTTTGACTGCAAATAATTTTTGTTATGATGCAAATCCATACAATCAGTAAAATTCTATTCTATGTTACAGCCAATAGTACAATATTATTAATAAAAAACATTTTTCTGAATGAGGTTAACGACCTGCGCTGATTACAAACCAAAATTTAAATGATAATTGACATACAAAAAAAAAACACAAAAACAAAAACTATCTAGAAAGAGGTAAATAATATGAAATGCGAATATCCGAAGAATATTCAGCAAAGAAATATTACCATGCAATTTAGAATGAACAAAACCAGGAAGTCAGTCACGCTGCCAAGCCAAGTAGACTTGACAATCTGCGATTTCACTTGACGTATCTTGACAATGCTGATTGGAGTAGTTTAGCATAAATAGCGGCGCGCAAACCTACAAATTATTACCCAAATATGAAAATCATCAACAACCAGCTAGAGAGCCTAGAAAGGCGAGCAACGAACTTTTATAAACATCGCGTGACTACAATTTGTCTGCTGCTTCTTCCTATAAATTCGGTTGTAATGAAATTGCGCACCGATGTGCAAACGCCAATTTATTTGCCAAACTATATTGTGAAAGGGAATATATTTTTTTTATAGAGGTAGGCAAATGAAATGGATTTTATGTTATCGTTGTTTAGTTGCAACTATAACAACAACCTACAAACGATGCTAATTTTGGTATAACGTTCCGGGCAAAATATAAACAAAAGCGAAATAAAAAGTTGTGATAATGGAAAAAGGGGAGGAGGGGGAGCGAAACACGTGCTGTGAGCGCGCATTGCAAAGGAAAAGGATACATAAAGTAGTTGCTGTGCCTGAAATGAGACAATGGCTGTCTGGTGCCATTTGTTTTCTGGAACGCATGCGAGTACTGAGATATTTCCACATAAAATTTCTGATTTCTGACATTGGAGTGTGGGAGCGTCTGGCGGTGTTTCTTGTAGTAAACAAAAATAGTTACAGACGTTAATGTGAATGTAAATGTAAAGAGCCTTTAGCGCGCCATAACAAAAATAAAATAAAGGAAAATAATAAAACCAACAACAAAATGTGTATCACTGACCTAGTTAAATTATTTCTATTGCACACACACAAATTTATTTATTTATGTCTTTTTTTGTTTCTTGTGCTTTGTTTCGCAACTTTTCCTTCATCGCAGTACTACGAACTCTTTGTGAAACATTATCCATGGGGTCGTCCTGGCGGCGGTGCGCCTAATTTGGATATCAGACGGAAGGATATCACAGCAGTTGGCTTACATTCCACGCCAACAATTGTAAATAATTCAGTTTGTTTTTGTATCACTAAATTTACTTTAATACAAATTTTACAACTTTCCCCCCCACAGAGCACAATGCATCGGCTGAACTCGTGGCAACCCTGCCGCTACAATGACTACTTCTCGCAACGTAAAAAGTGCCACGATCCAGCCACCTGCTATCACCACCATTTGCATCATCACATTCCCCCACTGCAGCCACCACCACCGCCGCCTCACGTCACCACCCATACGCACACCGTGCAAACCACCACAGAGGCCTGTCATCCCGGTGCAGCAGGTAGCGTGCTGACCCTTTGCGAACGTAGCGCTGGCGATGTTGGCGTTGGCGCAAAAGTTGGTGCCACCAACACCAATGTGACCGGCGGCAGTAGCGGTGGCATTGGTGTTGGTCTTGGCACAACTAAAAATGGTGAGACTCTGCATATAACGCTCAAAGATCACCCATCAATGTCGTTTCGCAATAAAGGACATCTCGACATTGAGGTGCGCTACAAACAGCGTGCAGCCGCCGGAGCAGCTGGTAAGGGTAGGCCGTTGCTGGAAAAGATTGTGGTGTCGGATAGCGATAAGTGTCCATTGGCGCAGGGCATACAAGTACAGCCGGCGGCGAAGGGTTCACCGTGTAAAAAGAAATTCGTTGCTAAGATGGAGAAGCCGGTGAGCTGCAGATACTAAACACACAAGGCAATGATATTATTTGCTCCTTTTTGCTTTGACTCATTTCAGCCATGTAAAGATCCTTGGGGTAAAGCAGGTCCTGGTGGTAAACCGTGGCGCAGTCCGAAGGCAGTTGGTAGTTCATTCATGAAGTCGCTGGTGAGTTTGACAACAAAATGATTGTAACTTTAGAGGAAGCCGTGCTAGATGGTTGCCACTAAAGAAACATATTCTCCACTGTAGATGCATATTTTGGTAAACTTAAATTTTTTATTACTAAGCTCAAAATTTCTTAAAATCATTATGATGGACAAAATAATATATAAAGGGAAGGACCTGAGTAAAGGAAAGAGGCTGTTGCTGATGAAAGGTATTGGTTAGGATCGCGTGTTAATTAACAATTTCTGCAGGCCCTATCTATTCATTTGGATGCAGTAGAAGCTTCGATCTACACGTGACAAAAATCATCCTACAATCTGAGCTGGATTGCTGCACACCTGCTCAAGATAAGACAACAATCCAAAACTAGCACTGCCCTTCCATCCTTAGTTGATTGATATCAAAGAATTCAGAATTTTCCAACTTTTGATAGCATCATCAAACTTAGGACTAAATAACCGCTTCTTTGGGAGAACAAATATTTACCTCTTAGAAAATAACACAGACTTACTGAGTTCAATTCGAGTTTCTAAGAATTCTGAAGGTTTTTGAATTAAGCGCGTAGACTTTGTATAAACTTTACGAAGATTTCCAATTTCATGCAGGAGAGCAGTGAAGGAACCAATGAATGCTTTGAAGAGATTTTGTACTCCTAGAAAAATGTTGAGTAATTTGAATGGAAGCTGAATTCGATAAATGGGATTGAAGTTAATCTGGTACCTGGATACTGAAATATTTAGGAAACGAACTAGTGGCGAATTACTTTAGCGCGGAATAAATTGCAGAAAAACAAAATATGCTCTGAAAAAGTTAGGATAAAGAGGTTACAATCTCTCTGATGGCTCATTATGGCTCACATCATGATGACACAATCAGTAGCCTAAAATTTGTATCCTGTGCGTTGAGTTCCAATAGAAAAGTACGCAGCAAAATCTTTCCCACACAACTTGATGAAAGGTTGTTTTGTCTCGGAATGAAAGGGATGTGTCTGGGTTTGACCCATGGTTACTAATCGACTAAAAATGCAGGGGTACTTAATGGCGGAAGTTAGTTCATTTCCCACAATTTTAAATCGTTGTCTGCTTGCATTTACATTTATGTGTCTTCCAGAAAGTTCTACTTAGTTATATGCTATTTTTTTACACGGGATGGGTTCGGATGTGAGTGAACAATAGTTATTGCAATATCAGCACACAGCAACTCAGGTTGTATTTTCAATGGAATAAAAGCTTGGGCTTCCCTATGATGCAATAAAAAAAATGGTATCCCATTTGGCAACACTGACCCTCATAATTTACAATATTGACTACTGATACTATTTGCATGCATACTCTTTTTTTATTTAAATATTTCATGAGGTGAATGAGCAAAACTGTGGCAAGAGTGGCAGAAGCCGTAAAGAAAATTGTTTCACATGTAGATAGAATTCATTTCCCCATACAATTTTTAACCAAACCACCGAGTGTATTTTTGACATGACGAAAAAAACTTCTCACCAAAATCGCCTGCCATTCGGAATTGGCATTAAACAATAGGCCCTTCAATTTGTATTACAAAATCAAAATGCACCAAAAAAATTGTAGGGGAAGCTCTGCCAAGCATCAAATTGTATGATGATGTAAGAACACTAAGTTGGATAACAAAATGCATGTAAAGCAACAACACAAGCGCGGAAAAATATGCGAGTTGAGGCAATTCGGTAAAATGATAGCTGACTTGAGTTGAAACGTTGGGAAGTGCAAAAACTGCGTTATTGTGAATGAGCCCTAAGAAAATACGTCGGTATTTTCAGCATAACACCTAACCCATTTTTGTTTACATACATAGCATTTTTAAATATATAACCACATTAACCAAAAATTTGCCAGCACAACTATTTTCCGTTCTTAAATACCACTAAACGCCTGTTTCATGAAAGTTGCTAACGGGGTTGCTTTTGCACCTTAAAGAAATTTTATCCGAATTGAAAATTCATTGATTACTCATTATTTAAGACCTTCAACATTTTTGGTTCGACTTCGTTTCGACTCTAAATATCGATATTCGGGGTTTCTCCAGTGGCAACTGAACAAAGTCACTAACATGAAATGTAAAAGTTTATTAAACACGAGAAAGAAATAGCGGTATTTTAAGAGTTTGCTGTGGAACAGCTGATTTAGACATAAAATTGAGCGCCTAAAAGTGTGTATACTAAAAAATTTCTCAATTAATTAAAACCTGCTTTTACAATTTTAAACAAAAAACACAGCTTTAGAGAAAAAGCGTATTTGAAGTTGAATATAGAAAAGTTAAAATGTTAAAATAGAGTCTAATTAATTGATGATTTATTTCCCGTCGATATTTATGTAGCATATAACCAAAAATTAGCCTTTTTTAAAACACTTACGGAACAGAAAATTTTTCTGTCTTTTACTTATGTATGTACTTTAAATACATGACCGAAATGTGAGGGCCGACAGATTTTGAGGTTGTGTTACTGACATCAACTTTTTCTCATTGCACCATAGGGCTTCCCATTCTTCCACTGATACAAAAGAGAAGTTAATTTCAATAAACAAATTTTGAGAGGTAGTAATACAATTTTTTTAAGTTTTATTAATTGTGAGTATTACCAATGAAATTACTAAAACAATACTTCCCAGTATTTTTTTTTTTGCATATTTATACCAATGTTATAATATTTCAAATCAAAAATCATTGTCACTGTTTTATACAAGTAAAAAACTTGCGTCGTTAACATCTTTTTTTTTATTAAAAATATGTGAAATATAAACCACATCAAAGATATTATTTGTATACTATAATAAAAACAACTAGCGACAGTTTTTTCATTTTCATACAAAAGTTTGGGTCTTCTTATAGTGATTTAAAAGTTCGCTCTAAGAAAAGGTGTTTCTCAAAGAAAATATTTTTATATTTTGGTTCAAATTTGCTTCTAATATTTTCTCCAGATTTTGCGAATCAGTATTCAAACCACTTCAACAAATTTTGAACCACAAATTTTTCGTAAAATTTTCAATTCGGTTTCTAGGCTAGCCCCTGATTTAACAATTAACATCGTATATTTTGGTTACTTTTAATTAAAAAATAAACAAAGCAAAGATTGCACTGAAAAAACCTTTACTCCACATACATAATTTACATGCATGTAATGAATTTTCGTAGTTTGGGAAGACTCAGCTTATTTACCTTTTTTGTTTTTGCAAACATACATAAAATTATTGTTTTTATTCTTTCAATAAATTTTACTCATTTTTATAAATTTCCATTTAAAAGAAAAAAAATATTAGCTCTAGTGAATTTGGTGACATGAATTTGATGAAATGTCATAAAATTATTAAAAGTTTAATGACTAGCAACATCAGCGAGTGCCATCAAATGAAATTACGTTCTTTTTTATACCAAGGGGTTTCCCTAGTTTGAAATAAATGGATGTTTACTCAAAAGTCTAAATGTCAAGTTTATAAAAAGTAAATCAAGTTTTCATGACAACTTGCTGCTTCTTAAAATTTATTTTTAATAAGATAATCACATAGTTCCTGGGTTGCTAAGATTTATAACCCAAATTGAGGGCAAAGGTCACTATTCAGTATCCCCGTTTTTCCCAAGCTAATTACAAGGGCATAGTTGTTAATTTCCTTTTCCCATTTCGCTTTTTCTCTTGATTTTTGTAGTTTCATTAGCTGCCGTATTAGCTATTGTAATGCACCAGATGCGACAATAATATCAAAAATATTTAATTAAAACTACGATTAATAACTAAATTTATATTTATTCGTTGATTTTATCAATGCACTTGACTCTAATACCATCACTTTTCCAAAATTCTGTAGGGTTGGACCAACAAGGAAATGCTCAAAGACCTTGACCAGGATAACCCCGTTACGCCGGCCGAAAAGCCGACATTCCGCAAAGTGCGAACCAATAAAAAGGTGCAACGCTGTTGTGAGCTCTGCATTTGCTCCTGTCCCGGCATTGTTACAAATAAGGGATGCGGCGCACGTAGGAAACCACATCAAAGTTCGCCCAACAAAGGCCAAAGCCATGCAGCAACTACTACATTAAATCCAATGGCAACAGCAACAACAACAACAACAAGCAACACTGCCGCTTTAAAACCAAAATACTGCCCTCGCTTTGTACGCCATTGCGGCGGTACCACCATGGACAACAACAATTCCAACAACACCGAGACCAGTGCCAATGTGGGTGGTGAAGGTGTTGAATTGGTGCCACTATTGGCACGTCGTCGTGCCACTATCCGCCCTGTCAGCCTGTCCAGCACGGATGTGACAAAACGCACGCCCTCCAAAGATAGGTACGCATGCCACATGATAAATCGTAGCAAATATTTGCAACATTTGCAACAACAACTACACTGCAATAGCCATAGCAATAGCAATAGCAATAGCAATAACAATAGTAATAGCAATAATGTCAATATCAACAACAACAATTGCAACAGCATTAACAAATGCAAGAACAAAAGCAACATCGCGAACAAAATTTGCAATTTTAGCAATGCAATAATCGGCAACAGCAATAACAACAACAACAATAGCAACAATAACAGCAATGATAATAGCAGCAGCGGCACTTCATATTGCTTGAAAAAATTCACTTTGCATATTCGCTAAGCTTCCGTGGTGGGTTTCACATCATTTCCTTGCCATTGAGGCTTCATTGTACATCTGATCTTCATCTCTTTGGGTCATGCGACTGTGGGTACTTGCTTAGAGCTTTGCAACTCTGCCTTAAAAATAAATTCATATGGACATTCATTAATTTCTACGAGTAGTGGTGGTGGTTAATAGTTAAGACAGTTCACTTGAATGAATTTCCATATGAATTTATTTTTAAGGCAGAGTTGCAATGGTCGCTCACCAAAATATTACATACGAAATAGGATATGAATTTTGTCAGATAATATAATTATTAGGTTGGGAAAAACCAAACTAACCAGTGGTACCAATTGAATATAATATATTTATACATAAATATGATAATAATTAGGGTTTAGACTTCTGAAAAGTTATTTGGCATTCACAATATAGCGCTTGTCATAACAGAGGCTTATTACCAAGTTTCTACCCTTTATTTGTTACATACTATTTCTTTTATTAACTTTTTATGAAACCACAGTTCACTCTACAAAAAAACCTGCATAAATTAAATCAACCAACTTTGTGCAAATTTCAATAATATTCGTCAAATTTTGATCAGAATTTCAATTTTTTCAAACAAAATTTTTCGAAAGTTTTTCGAAAACTGCATTTCTTTCATAAGAAAAGTTAGCAAAACATTTTACAAAAATCAACGCGATGTTTGAGTTTCCAATTTTTTTTATATTAATTCTGATTAAAAAGTTTCATACTTTTCTGATTTTTTTTTAAATTTTAATAAAATTTGCATAAAATCTTAAGCTTAAATTTCTACGGTTTTTGTTGTATAATGATCGTTTCAAAAATTAGAACCAAAATAAAAATACGCAAGTCTGTTCACTTGAGATCAAATCATTTACATATATTTTTTGGGTGAAAATGACCTTTAGATTGGAAGTAGTAAAATATCTGTAAGCATTTCCCGAAAAATGTATAATTTTTTATAGCAAATTTTACAAAATTTTTTATTACCATTTAGCATACCATAACTGCATTCTATAGTTTAATAATCAACCTTATACCAAAAAAACTTCAAAATTATATATTTGACCAATGAAACAGTTTTGCACGAATGAAAGCTTTTTGCATTTCTCTATAGTTTTATCTAAAACACCAGCGAATGAGTAGTTTCATTAAGGTTATGTTTAACCCTCTAAGCGGTAACTTCCAAATAGCGATCCAAAATTAGGAGCCATTTTAGGCTCTCACAATTTTGCGAAGATCAGAAGACAGAATTTTAGAGTAAACCGATACGTTATTGGCAGTATATTTGAGTATTCAATAAATAACACAGCTCCAGAAAAAAAAAATTGCTTCCGTCTTAAGTCTGTTTGGCGCAATTTATAGGTTATAAAAAAACATGGCGTGATGACGCCAAAGAGATTTGAATTCAGCGATCACAAAAAAATGTAATAAACATGGTCTGCTAAAAAGAAACTATCTTTTTTTGTGTAAAGCTGTGCATTTGACTGCATCTCTTGTTCAACACGCCACTCGATTCTATACCTTGAAGGTATTGGGACATAAAATACTCATCCCCTGAACTTATTTTCCCTGGATTTAAATGTCGATTTTACGATGGATATTTTTTTGGTCCCATTGGATGCCTAACTTTGCATGTTTCATGTATCGGTGTATCTTGTGCATAATTATTTAAAAGTGAGGGACTTCACCTAACGATTCATGAAAAACTGGTGATTTTGAAAGGCTTGTGGTCAGCCCCCAAAATTTTTTTATGGAAAATTAAGTATTGAATTAGGAAGTTTAGTTTCAGCACAATGCTAGTTTAGTCCAGTGTTTTGAAGAACACAAGTAGTTAAATACAAACAACGAAACAAGTAATATATTTATTTGTACATACGTGTAAAATTTCCGAATTTCCAAATATAGTTATAGTTTCAGAGGAAATGCATGCCTAGCCTAAATGGGGGAATTTTTATAAAAGTTTACTATGCAAATATGAGCCATTTTTTCCATCATTAACTCCAATGCTTAGCTTAAAATATTCAAAGAAAATACGCGCGCTGTTGCATATCATTTCATCAAATAGTCATTTATAAATAAACCATCTAGCTTTAGCAAATAAACTTTAATACACACTCAGAAACTTAATTAAAATATAATTCCAAAAAAATAAAAAAATATATATATATGTATATATAACTAAAACTAGCGTCGCTTATTGATTTATTTTTTATTTATTCATTTTTCGTAATTTTGCAACAAAACAGAACGATTTCAATTGTAATCAATGTGAAAGTTTAAGATAATAGAATAAACAAAAAAAAAAATTACCACAAAAAAAAATAGTAAAGAAATTAGAAATGCAAAGAACAAAAAGCAGAGCAAATACAAAATTTTAGAAAACTTAAGTCACAGCCAATACACTGATGCAAATCAATATATTGTATCCCCCGTCTTCTCTGTACTCGCATCCTGCCATAACACCAACCCAAAACTACACAAATAAAAAAAAAAACCACACCAAACGGCAATTTCCAATTTGAATGCTTACAACAATGAATCCGCTATCTACGATCTTCGGTGGCTGGCCAACTCGCCGTCGTACGATTACTTGCTTTTCGGCCACACACGCCCACCATAGACTGGCCACTGCACAAGATATCCGTTATCTGCACGATTTGAATACACAAATGTCCCAGAAGCGGCAAACGGTGTGCGCCGAACAGCAAATGGAGCGGGAACTCTGCAGCAAACACTTCGAAACTTTCGACACCTTCTGGGGACGGCCGGGACATGGTGCGCCCGGTGAGGTGACGGGCAAACAGAAATTGAACAATTTGCTTTATGGCGCGAACAGCGAGTGTTGGGACTGAATTGCCACACGGACGGCGAATGTAAAGCAAATTTAGTGCAATGACCGCTTTCGTAGTGAAAGAAAAATTTGCAAAAAATGCAACAAAAAATAAGAAGAAGAAAAAACAGCGAAGTAGTGAAAAAAAAAACATTAATACATATGTATATAGAGTGTTTATTTAAGTTTGAAAAACTTGGTTATTTAAGTAAAAATTATGTAAAATTCCGATATGGTTTTCATTTACAAATTATGAATATGAATTGTTTTTACGAAATGCAAGCGAAGCGGAAGTGAGAGAGAAATTTTGTCAATTTGCCAGGTCGCAAATTACACAAAGTTGAAACGAAAATGAATGATCGAAAAGTTGAAAAGTTATTTTTTTTTTATTGTAATCGCCTTAGTTCGTGTAACTTTAATAAGCTATACTTACACTACCGATAGATTTTGGGAATCATCAGAAAGTGCTGATTATTAAATGTTTTTTGTAATCGCAAAGAAACTGAAATCGAAATCAAATTTATAATTTCTACCTGTAAATTAATTAGTATTTGTACGCTAATTGTGATGATCGAAAATATAAAGTACTTCAATCTAACTTTTAATGTTAAAGCGTTATTTGCAAAAATAACTATTTGTGATTGCGATAAACGAAATGCTTCTGTCAATTTTCTGCTACTTAAGCAATTGAGTAGGATTTTTTGCGTAGAAGAAATTCACCTCCAGAAGTTACCAAGGAAAAATCACACAAGAGAAATTGTGCTTGCTAAAAACTAGCTACTTAAACTAAAATATATACAAACGGCGCTTAGACGACTTTTGAAAGACTTTTCGCAAAATTAAGCTCGAAAAAATTACATTTTGTAAAATGAAGTTAGTATGTCTTTTCGCTGCGTTCATTCCACGATAATCGTTTTTTAAACAAAATTTTACGAATTTTACGAATTGTGATATAATATTTCCAGCGTTTAAAATCAAGTTTTTAGAGCTGGTTCTCACAATTGTGTGTTTTAGTTTTTAACAAGATTTCCTTATTTACTCTCTATTAACGATATTGATTTTCAGAGGCTATTCAGTTTCTCATAATATTTATCATTTAATCGAAAAAAGGAAATCGCTAACATTATAAACAGATTGTTTTCAATCTTCTCGGAAAAATATCGATTATTTATGTCACATTCGCACAGCACGAATATGAAAGAGTGAACTAAGGTAAAACTACGTTCAGAGATTAGCGTGAAAATAACACTATCTGTTCGGATTAAATTCAATATGGCTATTTGGGTTTCGTTCAGCTATTTCCCCATAAATGAAAATAAAGTTCTGAAGAGTACATTTTGAAGGTTCCATTTCCATTTTCCGATAACAATTAAAAGATCACAAATTTACCAGATCATCTCGTCAATAGACTAAATTTAGCCATTAATGGCTCTCAAACGAAATCGAAAGCAATTTATGGGCAGCCGCTCCGTCGCTAGGTTGTGAAACCATAAAGCCAGAAGTTTACAAAAATTCACTGCTCGTTGTACCGTTGGAATCTGTTGCCTATAAACTTCATATCAGTTCTTTCTGGCGTTGTGATTTTCCAAATTGTTCAGGGTTTACAGGCGTTTCAGGTCTTAGAAATAGGCAACTCCATATGTTACAGAAAATATACAAAAGTTTAGAAATACAATTTCAGATCAGTATGGATTAAAAAAAGTGAATCCGATGGGAATAAAACTTGTTATCTCAATTATTTTATTGTATATCAAGGACATAGTCGCATATTATCGTATATTTTTATTCATTTGGTTGGCTAAATTTCATGCGAAATTTGTATAAAATGTTGGAAGCGTAATCCAATACTTCGCTACCACATTCACGCGAATCGGAAAGTTCGAAACATTAGTTTGTCCCTAGAGTCAAGCAAGTCTAAGAAAAGTTGAGAGCTTTGGTACCTACTTTCTGAGCTTTTCGAACTTTGGCTCATACAATTTTACTAATTTAACTTCCCAATGGATGGAGAGTTGATTGAAGATATGCCCTTCCCACGGGACAGGAACGTCAAACAATCGACTTATGAAAGGAATCATTTGGCGAAAGCATTATTTCTCGAAATAGAATAATCTATTGGCCATCGAAATGGTGCAGATTTTGGCCCGTAGATTAGTTTCTCTGACGTGAATTCATTGGCAACTTTGGATGTCTTGGAAGACAACCGGCTTCATTGCTTGAAAAAGCAGTCGAAAATTAAGCGATGTTCATGCCCGAAAGGTTCTTCACTCCCTAAGAGTATACAATTAATTTAATTTTATTTAAATTTATTTAAACCATATCTGCCAACGTTTCTGTTAAATGCTTAGATTTGTGCTGAATTTATGGCGATGAATTTTATGAACGACTCCGACACATATACTTTATTAAAGCGCAGATACGCTATGTTAATTGAGAACTTATTCTTTATTTATGAGCAAATTTCGTTTTATAAAACTTGCAAATAAATTTAAAAAAAATTTAATCATTTATCATGCATCAAGAACCAAATTAGGAACAAATCAGTGTCGTTTAATCATGTCGTCAATTTTAAATAAATTTTAAAGTATTCACAGTCTCTTAATTTTTTTCTTTGATCCAATAAATTACATAGTGGTACAAAAAAGAATGAAGTCGAAATACCTGGGAAGTGATGTTATTTTCCTTGTAGGTCTAAGGTTGACGACAGAGTACACGCTATAAGCGGAGCGAAGGTTGAAGCGATAATATTTCTTGCTATAATCAAAGCTATCACATGTCAGAGTGTATGCTAGTTTGCTTAATATAAATGTCAATTTAATGTAATATAAATGTCATTTAGTTAACTTCTTTTCACTTTCCATAAACACATAATAATTTAAGTGCGAAACAGCTGTTAAATTGACAGAAAACAAGAAGAATAGCAAAAATTCAAGCGAATTCATGCTATAAAGCAATTCACAACATACTTTGTAGCTTCACGCTTCATTTATAGCATGAATACACTTTGCTCTTCGCTTACACTCTGACATGCATCAAGCAAACACATAAGAAAATACAAGATGCTATTTATAGCACGATATAGCCTTACTGCTTCGCTCCGCTTATAGCGTGTACTCTGTCGTCAACCTAATTGAGTAAAAACACAAAAATTAAATGATAATTTCCTTGGGAACAACAGAAGCAAATTTTTCCAAAAATTTCGTTCTTATAAAATGTAAAATAACTCAGTCACTTTTTGACCGATTTTTTAAAAGAAACGTTCGTTGAACTCGGTATTAAACTTTCTCTTTGAATCTAATCAAAACTCATTTTGTGTTTTTATAAAATAGTGTGTGGAAATATCGCCAAAGTCAAAAAAAGAAGAAAAAGGGTAGCAAAATTTAAGTTTGTTGTGCAAAAACAAGTAAATTTCTTCTGCTTTATTAAGACGTCTATATATTCAAAAGGTCTGAGTTTCTTCTTTCTTAAACCGTTCTTAGAATGAAAATCGGTTGTTAATTAGCTAAGATATGGGCTCAAAAGTGCGCAAAAGCACGAAAAATCGGTTTTTTAGGTTAAGTCGAGATTTTGAGGGTGTTTGACAAATACCAAAATTGGATTCTCGTTCTACTCGATAAGACCTACAAGGAAAATAACATCACTTCCCAGGTATTTTTGAGTATCACACTGCGCTATTAATGAGAAGTATAAACGCGCCTGATCTATGTGAAGTAATTCAAAATCAATTAAGTAATTAACAATGTCATGTGAGCATAGCTTTCGCTTTCTGAATGAAGTACTCCTTTTCGTGATTTCATGTCACATGGAGGGACATAATAATAAAATAGTAATTCTTTATTCGTAAAAGATCCAAGGATTCAAAAAAATTGATTTGAAAGGAGTGAGATTAATCAGGCTAAACACTTTGACCGTTTTTGAGAAAATTATTTTTGATGTACATATTGTTAGCAAAATTTGTTCAAAGGATTAATAAGCCTAGTTCTTATACCAAGGCTCAAATTGTCAGGCTCAATAGTCATAGTCATCATGAAAAAATATTGCGAAAAAATTCGAACTGAGAAACTAAATTAACATACAATATCTAATTATACAATCTCTATACAAATCAAGATGATACTTTTTCAGCTACACGAGTTTATATAAAGTAATAAGAAAAATACAAATTTGGGTTAAAATTAGTGACTAAAATTGATATATGTAACTCACTAGAATTAAGTAGTCTATGTTATAATTGACAGTGAAAGCCAACATATATTTGGTAGCTGCTTTTAAGTATTTGCCATTGTAGTTGAATAATCACACCGTAAACTACTACCTACTACCCCGTGGAGTGAACCAGAAATAATCGTGAAAAATTTCGGTAGTGTAACTATGCTTTAAAATTTTAGTTGAAAATTATTCTATTATTTTTTTTTTGAATGGTATTTTTGTTGTGCAGAAGAAATTTATAGATAGTTTTCAATTTCAAAGCTGGCTTTCGCGTTATTATGTAAGTCAAACGGTTGGAATTTTTAGAAATGTCACATCGAGCGTAGTTGAAATAATATAATTTTTTTTAGCTTGTTATATAAGTATGAATATAAGTAAGATTTAAATATACGCCCAAAGCAAATTGTAAATAAATACCTACACAAATGCAAAAAATATGTTATAAATAAATAAAAATAAAAATTGTTAATCAAATTCAAATTCTTTATCATTTTACTTCATTTAATTGTGTTCAGTGTACTTTAAAAAGAGGTTGGGTTTCAACGCAATATTTTAAATATACTCTAAGGGTTTGAGTACCAGCGCCCCATAAGAGAGTATGCGTGGAACTATAGCTGTATACATCCGGTGTGCAACGTGTAAGGTGTAGAATTATAAAAGAAAACACTTAAAATGTGTCGGTTTGATGGCAGTTTGGTTCCTACAATTTAATTTGAAATACATCCGACGAGCGATAGATAAAATTTTTCGATGATATTTGATCGATATTTTGTGATATTTTTTTCCAATCAGCGGCGATGAATTTGTTTGCGTTTATTATAGTAGGGGAAATTGTAAATAAAAGAATAACGGTTATTTTTGATTAAAAAAATAAAAACCTCAAATATCGATTAAATTTCATGGGGAAATTTAAATTTAAGAATAACGATTATTTTTCGATAGAATAAAATAAAAACTAAAAAATAACTATCAAACTTGATCGACTAAATAAAACTCCAAGAATAACGATTATTTTTGATTGATCAAATAAAAATCACGAAAGAATGTTGATAATCAATGATTTAAAATAAAAAATAAAAATAACGATAATTTTCAGCGCCTGAACCCAAATAAAAATGGCTTATGTTTCTGATACATAGAAAATAAAAAATAAATAAAAAAGGGGTGAGGAGTGTTTTACTTTGGGGTGCACAACCACCCCCTCCCCCGGTTACTACCCCAATGCTTAGCCAAAGCGAAGGCCGGCCAAGGTGAATCAGCGCTTTGGATCGCTCTACGTCAACCTTTGGCCAAACTTTCTGGTAATCCGACAGGTGGGTTCCATGGCCCATCAGATATTCGCCTCTTCTATGAGTATTGTCTTAAAACTGTATTTGCAGGAGTTTAGAGACATGCCCGCTTCTAGAGCAGAATTTATCACAAGTGACTCTGTCCCATTCCTTACCCAGGGACCCATGTCACAGTCACGGAATGCTTAGATGCGAGATTAATAGCCGCTCGACTGTCGGAGTCTGTCTGTAGGAGCGGACACTGTCAGACCCCGGGCAGCCCCCATTATGGGATTTGGCTCTGCCTCAAAAAAGCTGCAGTGGTCCGGTAAGGGAAAGCGCTGATTCGTTGGAGTGAATCCCGCTGCCCACTCTTTCCTTGAGTTTGGAACCATTTGTAAAGATAGCCGTCGACTGTGAGTCTATGTCTATGGCATTTTCCCATTCGTTCCTCACGGGGATTCTTATGGAGAAATTATTGCCTATGCAGAGCAGAGAAATAGTATAATCTAGCTTCTTTCCTTCCACTGTATTCGAAAGAGTGTCCAGAACCTATTCATGCCCACATCTTAGCTTTTTCCTATAACCGGCTAGAAATTTACAATATAGATCCACCGGTGGCCAAAATGTTGCTCAGAAAATTTTTTTTATTGCGAGCTAAACATTATTTACTTTAAAAAATCAGTGTAACCTAGTGTACATTTATATATATCATTTACACGCATATATTTAAAACAAATAAGCACGCTTCTTCTTTTTTTAGCAAAAATTCAAGAAAATATTGAAAATAAGCGCCAATATGTAACAGAGGAAACATTGCCCTTTAAAATGAGCTTGAAATCAATTATCTATGCCAACCTTGAAATTTTATTACAGGAATTTCTTGAGGGTCGAACAAACCAAAAATATTTTTAAGGTAAGTATTAAGGTGTCAAGAAAAAAAAGATTCTTATAAAAATACGCTCCAGAAATCAAAAACATCTTTTATTCCATCAAGAAATTAATATACGAAGATTTTCAAGAAATTTTACTGCAACGGTGAAGTAATTTTTCACTTCGCAGAAATAATGCAAATATTTTTTGTAATTTTTCTTGAAACATTCGCTACATAGCTTTAAGGTAAAAATGGCTGCTTGAACATCAAATCTGTATATGTATTTCAAACTGTGTGCCTGCCATTTATTTGGTTTGAATTATTTATCTCGCACTTCAGCGGGTTAAAAATTCGACTGCTTTCGTGCACGAAACTGTTATACTGCTTCTCTCATCCAGAGAACTTTAAACGTGATGCGTTCTCTGTCGCAACTCTCAATTCACTTAACACCCCCTAAAAACAGTTTGAGAGTCACTGCCTTCACGTTTGACGTATCTGGAATGTGTAATGCTATCTGGAAATGGTAAGCACTTGTGGAAGTTAAATTCAATATAAAAAAAAAAACAATAACTGTGGAAAGTGTTTCACTTTCTGCATATCTTCCTGGTCATGTCTTCTTTTTCCCATGCTGGCATTGCAGATGGCTAAGTGCTTTCAGCGGCAGCGGCACGACGTTAGCGCATGACAACCAGAACAGAGCCAGTAATTTGTACTCGTACTATGCAGACGGATTTTTAATATAGCAAAAAATTTGAAAACTCAAATGCTAAACCTAAATTTAGGGAAGTAGGAGAAGTAGTTTAAAATTCTTGGGTTATGTTATACTTGTTTTCCGTATGAAAAATGGTAAAAATTGAAAGAAAGCAAAAGAAAGAGGGACAATTTAATTAAAATAAAATATATTGTGAAAAGTAAACTTTTAAATTGAAATCCTTTTTCAATATTGCATACAATTAAACTGAGTGTTAAATACCGTATTATTCATGGTTTAAGCAACAACAACAACAAAAAATTGTACAAAAATTAATATATAACATAAGCACACGATGGCATTAATCAAAGGGTCACAAGTATTCTACGCTAGAATGACTCCGACTTTCTGGTGGATGTGTTTTGTGTCATAAAATATTTGTGCTGTGTCACTGTGGCCACAATAGTCTGTAGTGAGTTGCATTAGTAGCTGTTTAAAATGCTTAATATTATGATTTTATAATCCCTTATGTGGGATGAGGAACGCCAACAAGGTTGCTCACATTTATTACAACTTAGAATTAACTCAACTTTATTTGCCTATAGTTTTTGAAATTTTCGCTGAGTAATGGTAATAGCGATATAATCTTATGATTATATGAAGACTTTTTTGTTTTAAACATATTTAAATATAATATGCAATAACAATAGGTAGAATTGCTTTGCATAATGAAATGACGCCCATGATGGATTAAGCAACCTTTGCTAAAAGTAATAGTATTTTAGATTTCTGATTAACCATGCGAAATATTTAATCCTTTAAGATTTTCATACCAAATGATTTTAGATCTCTACTGACTTTTATAGACTGTGGACTTAATTTTGGATGGTTAATAGAGTATGAAATTTGAAAGCAAAATATTATGGTTAGCTTTTCTGAGTTGAGCTCCGTTGTGGATTTATTATATTGAATTTGGCCAATCCTCATAAGGTAAAATGATTCATTTGGCTGAAATTATTCTTTGGTGATATTTTGTAGGGAATACTTTAAAATAACAAACTATTTTTTTTTGGTTTGTGTAATAGAGAAACACCGTTAGATAGCAATTAAACAAAGTTATACTTTTAAAACATTACTGACACGTTGTTTGCGCCACTGGTTTATTTCTAAAGTTTCAAGTACATTTTGTTTTATAAAGTGTGAATAATTAAAGGAGCATTTATAATGGAAGACAAAAATCAGTATCGGAAGTCAGTGCTATGTCTTTATTAGAGAATATGAGTTTTTTACAGTTTTTGCAACAAAACTGGTTTCCTTGAATAACCTCAATTTTCTGATTGATGTCCGTATAAGACTTCAAATTTTGTTATCTTTCAGAATGATAAATTAAAAGAAAGAAAAATTGTCTTCGATTGTCAACCATGCCGCAAGAATAAATTGGTGTCCGATGATATTTGTGGAAGTTCTATGAAACCCTTAAAAGAAAAAAGTCAGAGGTTATAGCTGAAAAAAACCTCGAAAATGCATTAAAGTTTTTCGATTTTTTTCGATTTCTTATCGATTTTTTATCAGTTTTTTGGCATCGAGCTGACTCTAACAGTTAGAAAATTGGTAAGAATGTAAACGTTTTGGATATAAAAATTTGCATAATTTTATGCTAAACTCAGATCGGTTTTCAGAAAAGCAATTCGTAGAACAGCTTTGGGAAACATTGAGAAAAAGTCAACCTATGTTGGGACAAACCTATGCAAAAAATTCCACACCCTGTCTCTAAAAATCTAGACGTGATCGATTAATTTGGGTGCCTTTTTCAGAATTAGTGGCCCAAGTACATATGAAATATGATGTATTTGATGTAATGAATGAACATTCTGGCTGTTGTACCGTGAAATTAAAAATTTTCAATTGAAATCAGCATAAGTAGATTAAATGTGCCTTTAGAAAAATATCCATAAAATAATAAGTTTATGTACTATTCTGGAGTTTTTTTTTTAAACTGCAAACGGACCTCAAATACAGGAAATAAATGAAACTCTTTTTCATGTGCAGCGACCCATAATAAGTCTAAGATATGCTTTTTCAACGTGGTACCACTCATTTATCAAATATTTGCAGACTAGTGTAATTGTCAAAGCAAAAAACAAATTAAATTGGAATTTTTTACATAAATACTACTGGCAAAGTAGTGATAATTCTGCCCCAAATTCGAATATCTGAAATAGGGAAGTCTCATTCAGCAAACAATATATAGGAATTCAAGTGCTAACTAAATGTTAAATCATTTCAGTTGTTACTTGTGTATAAAATTGTTGCGTATACGCACTGCTTTACCCAGCTTCACGTATATGTTAATTATCCATATTTCTGACGAAAATCACACTTTCGAGAAAATAATAAATCAAAGCACTAAAAACTACAAAGGACAAATTAAGCGTTGCTTATATTTTCAAATAAAAGAGATCTGCGTTGGACGTTTAAAGCGTTGAATATACAGAAATTAACCTTTCCGACATTTACTGATATAAGTGGATTAAATTGATAAAAGCGCTGTCCGAACCCGTGCTCGTTCCATTCCATATATATAATTTGGCGAGTTATTGGCCGATTCGTTGACCAAGTATTGTGGCGAGGGAGTCACTAGGATCATACAACATTTTGTTTACTGGGCTGAGCACTACTTCCCGCTATGCTATTTTTCTTTCTGCAATATTTCACTGCCCCGCTCGTCACATGCCACCTATTCCCATTCAAATGGGCCAGCCCAAGCACGTCATGCTTTTTGACCTCTACAAAACTCAAATATATTCATTTTTAGTGAAAATTGTGAGGCACGTATGTTTTCTTTCACATGGGGAAAAATATATTTGTTTTATTGCCGCCTATTTCAACTCAAATGGTTCAGTCTCCGCATGCTGTGTTTTTTGACTTCTACGAAACTCAAATATGTTATTTTTAGTCAAAATTATGAGACACAAATTTTTTGTTGGAAACAATTACTAGTTCATTGTCAAACATTATTTTTTTAAATCAAAAATTACTAATTATTTTTGAAATCCAATTTTTCAAAAAGTATATTTTTTGCCTTCCGAACGAACACTTTTTAAACTGTTTTTTGCTCAAACGACTGTTAGCTTCAGGGTTTTGTTTAGCAGATATGAATTTTTAGTGTTTTTATCCGTCTGCTTGTCTGTCCTTGCCCTCGAGTAAGTACTAAGATATCTCAACGAAACTTGATATACACATTGCTCTTGATTCTAGGTGGCTTAATCTTGAAAATGGGCGAATTCGGCTGGTATTCAAGATTTGATTGCAGAAGGGAATACGTGAGTGTGGCAAAAAAATAGAAAAAAACATACATATTTCGAAAAATTTCGTTTCATTTATTTCGGAAAGCAGGCAATATTTCGAAAAAATCACAAATAAATGGAAAGCTCATTTAATTCAGAGTGCAAGTACGCTACTCGACTGATGAACTAAACATACATGGAGTCATTTGACCTATATTTGAAATTATATCTGACAACTTTTTGATCTATTTTTAATTAGAAATTTCATAGCAAACAGAGGCAGTTAAGCAGAAAAATTCACTTGAAATCAGAGAACACAATTTTTTATATTATATGAATTTAAACATATTGAAGTTTTTGGAAATGGAAGTTTTTTATATAAATAAGATCCTGGGAAAGATCAACTTATTGTTTTTTGAAACTGGATATAAAATTTTTAGAAAAAAATATCCATATGCATATTATATTAATATTATCGGTTAATCAGAAATAATAGAATGTACATTTATTGCCAATTGCCATTTGACAATTTATTAAAGGATGTCACATAAAAAGTTTTAAAATACATTTTGCAGTAAATTTTTAAATCCCTTTAAGCTTACCCAAATTAACTAGCGGTGCGTCATTAGTATAAGAAGGGAGATATAAATCACCACAATCAGTTAAATTTATAAAAATTATAAGGCTAGCCAAAGGAAATATTCTCAGTTGTGAAAAAAGTGTATTGGAGCTCACTTCGCCAATCGTTTAACATAAAATGTAACAGAAACAATAACAATGCCGAAAACTTTTCTCCATCTGTTAAGGTATGAAGTAGAAAAGTTATACATTTGTGAGCCTTGCAAAAAGCGCCATAAATTGTAATTAATAATGAATTAGTTAAAAGTAACAGAGAGAACATGTGGTATCAACAATTTCCCCGCACATTCATTTGAGGTTCCATTTTAGATTGACCTTAGTTAGAAAAGACAATTACAACCTTAAATGCATCCAGTATGCCCAGAACCCTCGTCAAAAGCGTAAGCCTACTTTGTGCTCAAAAATTTGTTTACTTAGCTTATTCTGTCATGGCATTGCGGTCATTTGGACAACGCCATTGTTAACATGTTTGACTTGTTGGTGTTTTTGAAAGTCATTAACTTAAAAATTCATCAAGAAATGTGGCTATATTTTCTTTGGTGCATAGTAATAATAAATGATGGTTATAATTCAATGAAATTAATTTCAATAAATATTTTATATCAGTTAGATTAATTTGATAAAAAACATCAAAAAGTATCATAAAACTTTGATATGTAAGCGTACATAATTTATGAGCATTTTCTAATATTATAAATGAGAAATTTTGTGAATTTGTTCGCTACCTTTCTACGCCGAACGGCTGGACGGAGTTGGATACAATTTGTAACGCATATACACAAATATATGGGGTATTTTCAACTAAAATATGTGTCAAATAGAATTTTTAAATAACTTTTATAATAAATAATTATTTTGCAAATATTTTAGAAGATAAAATAAGGTAAATTAATATGTTAAATGAAAACTTATAAAAAGGATGTCAAACAAAAGCTTCGTTTCAGAAATTTTTTTTTTGGAAAGTGTTGCCACCTAATTAAGAAAAAAATAAATTTGAATATATTTTTCCATGTGGGCTTAAACGAAATAGGCTTAAGAACATAAGCCAAAATTTTTACAGTAATTATTTATGGAGAGTGTTGCCACCTGTTAGGAAATTAAGTGCTATTGTATTAATAAGTTAATGCTGGAATGCCAATGTCAAACGCCAAATGGTTTAAAAGGCTCAATTTCGAAATTATTTTTCAAGAGAGCTGCCACCTGCAACCAAAATAAAAATAAAAATAAATGTGAATTATATATCATCTATAATGCCTCTTTTCAGCAGCATATGAAAATGATGATCAATTCGGAAAAGTAAAGGTTATAGGCAAAAAGATTATGAGATCTCCGAAAACCGGTTGTTTGACCTTCATTTTAGATTTTGGAGGCTACATACATATGCACATATGTATGTACTATATTTAGGATTTTGAGTTTACAGTTGCTTATTACTCAACTAGGCGCACAATATGCGCTATGTAATATTTTAAGTTAATTATAATTGATGATTACTATTGTAAATAAAACGTTTCAATTAAAGATTTAGATTTTAGATTGATATAGTCTGACAGGTTTGGAAACACTGATTTATATAAAAAGTTTCTGCATAAAATTAAACCAACAGCATTTATGGGAAATCACATTAGTTTAGCACAATATGCAGGGAAATTCTGGCAACTCCCCAAAGTCTTTCGAAATACTAAAATCTTTTGTAAGGCTACTGTCTATTCAAGCAACTATCTTGAAAGATTTTTTCCGTCTTTCGAAAGACTAATTGAAAGATCTGACAGCAAGGAGGCTGGTCTTTGTTTACATTCTACCGTCAGAGGAGTAAGAATATGATATTACCGAAGACAAGAAAAATCCCGACCTATCCTATGGCCTCAATAGTGAAGTATAGTGACGAGTTTCGACGGGAGCAGCATAGGTTTCCTCTTTATAAATTTGCAGATATTCGATTCGTAAATAAATAGTTTACATACCTCCGAACTGCACTAGCAAAAAGTCAAGTAAATCGATTCTTTCTATGTCGCCAAATCGGTCTATAAACATGCATTTCACGGATACCTCTTGTCCAGGGTCACCCCAAAATAAATTGTGGCATATTTGTAAATATCGGCTCTTGCAATAGGAACGCTACAAAAGTTTTTTTAAATAAAACAAAAACGGTTTGGGATATGAATTAAATTCTTTATTCCTGGGAAAGTAAATTCGATGCCATTATGTATGGAACTCGATTTCTTTTGCATCGACACCACGGGCACGCTTGCAGAAGTCCAGAAGCTGAACTCAATTTTCGACGGTTTTCACGCATAAATCGGCCGATGCTGCTGCAATTTCACGTTCGATATTCGTACGACGTCTAACGGCGTCAAATCGCACGACCGAGGCGGCCAATTGACTGGTCCATTTCGTGAGATAACACGTTCATCAAACTTGGTTTTCAATAAATCGATTGTGACATTGGCTGTGTGGCTTGTGGCGCCGTCATGTTGGAACCACATATTGTCCAAGTCCATATCATCCAATTCGGGCCAAAAATATTCGGTTATCATTGAGCGGTAGCGATTCCCATTCACAGTAACGTGGCGGTCTTGATCATCACGGAAGAAGTACGGCCCAATGGCGCCGCTGGCCCATAACCCGCACCAAACCGTAATTTTTTCCGGATGCAATGTTGACTCATGGAGTACGTGTGGATTGCTGCCTGTCCAATAACGCATTTTTCGCTTATTGACGAAGCCATTCAGCCAGAAATGACGACGACCTTAAATTGGACGTAGCGCTCTTAAAGTTGAGGCCATTGACTCCGAATTTCGGTAGTAAATTTTAATAATTTCGACTCGTTGTTGGATCGTATATCTTTCCATGATGAAATGGCAAACCTTACTGAAGAGAAATGTCAAAAGAGCGGGGAAAAATATGGCGTCAAAGTACAAGTGTGAAGTTGCCGAAAAAACCACTGATTTTTCATAATTTTTTTTTCTCTGGAAAAACCTTTAGCTGCTCCTGTGAAGTGCGATCGGCCTGTCTTTTTTTTACTGAAATATAGACACTTAGCTATTATTACATGCTTAAAATAAAAAAAAAAATACATTTGTTTATTGCCTTCTTCCATTTTTTTATTGTCAAACGAATACGATATAAAGTCAACAGGGGTTTGACTAATGTCCAAAAAGTTTTTCACCTTGAATGGTGACTAGCAGAATTTTTTTTTAAAGACATTCGTGCAAGATTAACTAAAATCTTTGAAACTATCTTGTCAACAATCTTATGATTGTCTTTCATAAGTTTTCAAATTAGCTTTGCCAGAATTGCCCTGTTCGTGGAATATACGAAATTTTTCAAAACATATGAATAGGATACTCATACGCCCCGACACTCGGGTGATTGTTTATTTATCATACGCCGTATGACGCCGCGTATGAGTAACCTGTTAATATACAATGAAAAATTATAGGAACAAATTTGAAAATATTGAATATTTAACTAAAATAAAGCACAAAATATAAATAAATTTTTTGTGTAATAAGTTAGATTATTTTAAAAAAATTGCAAAAAAATGCCCTTGAAAAAAATTTGAAATTAGAAAAACTTACTTAAACGACATAACCTGGAAAAATGATAACCACCGCTGTGCTCAGCATTCAGTTTTTCGATTAGCGCAGTGCTACTATTTCTCGGATGCTTTCTGAAATTAGTGAAAAGGGATACTTATTTCCAATTGCGGCGAGTGTCGAAAATAAATGCTGATTTCTGGAAGTAGAATTTTTCAATGTTCACAATTTTCTAGTGGGGCTGACGACTCAGAAATTTAATGGTGTACGTTAAAAAAAAAGCACATAAAACTTTCTCAACACAACACGAAAAGAGAACAAAAGCGGCAAGCCAAGACATTTATGTTTAAGTATTTTTTAAATAGCGTAATTATAACACACTATTCAGTTAACGTGTGTGCAATTTTTCAACTTCTTTAAGCCACTCAGTTTCCCCTTGCATTGTGTTTTTTTTTTAATTTTTTTGATGTAGATTTATTGCGCTGTATTTTGCGGTTATAAGAAAGTGGAATATCATTACCTACTTGTGAATAATTAATGAAGTTTTCGTGGAATTTTAAAAATGTATAATTCGCCAACCCTTTGTTATTTGTACAATATTTGATGGCAGTGTTAAGAATGATGCTTTTATTATGGGGGTATATGTGTTTGAGTGTGAATGAATTTTATTTTATGAACATTATCTGCTTGTTGGGTACTGCAAAGTAGGTGTAAGACCTAATAATATTTTGAAAAATTACCAAGGCAAATAAAACTGCTTATAATTACGTATTCTGCTAGTCAAAGTAAACTTCTTTCGTTATAATGTTACAAGAGAAATTTAGAAAAATGTTATGCATAATTGCTATTTACCATTTTTGTGTAAGAAGTGAGAGCGGGCGGTTAGTGAGTTGCTATTTACTTTTATTTTATTTGCTTTGCCTGTTTTGCTACTAAAAGTTCAACCCTCGTTCGTATTGTGAACTTCCAAAAAGGGTCGCCGTTACGTATACGTAACTTTTGTGAACACTTTAATTACACTGGAGGGTACACAAAGCTTTTTGTTACGCTTTTTGTCCATCACTCAAAAAAGCAAAACATATGCTCAAATTGCACAAGTATGTGTGTGTTTTTTTCCTCTCTTAGTTTCCGCAGCCAACTAGGCGATGCAAAAGGACATTTGCCCTATGCCAAAAAGCAGTTAACAATTATGTTAATAGAAAATGTGCATGGAAAAAGAAGCGAAATGGTTTAGAAAGAAGAAAATACAATAGAAAAGGCGAAAGAAATTAGCACAACAATGTCAAAGTGTAAATAACAACTGTGGTAATTTTTCGAGTAGACAGGCTTTTGCTGAAGAAAAAAGATACTTGAGCCCACGACGAGATTTAATCGCAAGGAATGGAGTAGGGGATTGGAAGGGTGGCGGCCATGTCGGGGTATGTTAACAACAGTGGTGGCAAATAATCTAAAGCCAAATCAAAATAGACGAGCGGGGTAATTGCGCTTGAGCTTTTTTTGTTTGTTTTGTATTGTAGCTATTTAATTGGATTTTATTTGTTTTGGTGCCAAAGAAAATGGGCAGATAAGCTGGAAGCGAAAGTGTTTAGGAAGATAGTTGCTTACAACAACCTTTGTTTTAAGATGATACATTGTTTATTTAGCTCCCCGCTCTTACTACTTCTATATACTTATCGCATTTTTCTCAATTGCAGTCAGATTTTTGATAGAGATTTGCTGAGCTGAAACTAAGTAAAAATATTATCGCGTATAGTTAAATAATTAAAGCAAAAGGTTTTTGTTTCTTTTTTTAAAGTATTTATTTTCCGAAAAGAGCGATTGCTTAACTCTTTACATAATGAGCTTAACTACGCAATAAGTTGATAAAAGTGAAAGGGAAATAAGTTAAGAGTAGCTGAGTATAGTATATACTTATAGGCATATAAAAATATTTTTACACAAATAAAGGATTATATGACCCTATAAACATTTTACTGGTCTCAAGTATTTAGTTGCAGTCTTTCCTGTTTAAAGGCTTAGTTTTGAATGATAGCTCGGGAGAAGATTTACTAATTTATTCCAATATCTTTATATTAGTACCAAAAAAGATCAAAATTATACAAAAAGCTTATTGCTTTTTACATGGGGATTTTTGATTATTAAAAACCGTATGCCCACTATATTATTACAAATAAAGAAACTATGACATTTAAAAACTACATTTCGGAATTAAACTATTTATTAAACAATTTGAGGAAGAATTTATATAATTAAAAACACGCGTGCACCTCAGTGCACGAGCCACAAGTAAAACTTCTGTGTCGATTCTAGAAAAACATAGAGAGTTGAATATGGGTATAGTAGTCATTAGTTCTAAGTACTAGAAGTAATAGTTCTGAGTAAAAATAGCAGTTGCAATTAATAGTAGCATTAGTAAAAGTAGTAGCAAAAATTAGTGAAAAATAGTAGTAGTAATTAGTAGTAGTAGTAGCAGTTAGAAGTAGCAGAAGTTGTAGTTGTTGTGGTAGTAGTAGTAGTTTTAGTAATTCGTAGTTATAGTAGTAGTATAGTTAGTAGTAGGAGTGATTAATGATAGTGGTAGTTAGTAGTAGAAGTTATAAGAGCAGTAGTAGTGCTAGCAATTAGTAAGAGTAGAATTTGGTAGTAGTAATTAAAGTGGGAGTACTGAAAGGTCCTGAAACGGTCAAGAAATATTTAACCCGAAAATAGTACTACATATGTATGTACATATGTACAGATGGACGGAAATAGTACGTATATAATCCGAAAGTCTTTTCGAGTTATTTGAAATCCGACCACTTTCGATTTGATCATTAAAGATCCTATCAGAATAGTTCTCCGCCTACCTAAAGGGTATTATTCTGGTCATTAGCAATCGGCTGCTTCTTTGATTGCGGCTGTCTTCGCCCGAAGTAGCCTGCAGTAGTTCGGGAGCCTAAATTTGAAATTTACAGACCAGTGTATTGATGAAAATTCAGTAGCAGTTGACAAAAACCAAGTAATAAAAAAATATTTAACATATATTTTGAATAAGTAGGTAAGTTTGTCAGATTCTTCTCGGACTTGAAGTAGCTTTTAATGCGATGAAAAATAAAACACAAATGTAGGCATACTTAGTAAAAAAATTCCTTTTTTTGGGCAAGTAAACCAACAGCAGCGCACTCTCTTTTTTTCGTTTGCCTTCCCAATAAACATCGAAAAAATATTTCTCCAATCTTTACGAAATGTATAGTTCTCCAGTTGACATCCAGCAATATTCTCCAACTACTTTTGAACCTTTGAGAAATGTGTAGCTCTCCAGTTTATTTGCAGGATGCAAGTTGAGGTGAAGTTGAAAATAGAAAACTTCTCCGTGATTGAATCACCAATGCGAACAGCTGTTTATTCTGCAGAAATAAAACCATTGGTATCTTAGCTAAATCGTATGCATTAAAGTAGAAATGTCACTTTAAAAAAAAAAGGATAAAACGCGAGGTGAATCAAGAGATACATTTACTGTCGGTGTTCAACCGAATACCCGAAAACTTGTTTTTGATGACATATTTTATTTTATTTTCATTACTGATAGTTCTCAAGGGACTAACTTTTCTCATACAAAAAAAAAAAAAAAAATCCGTTATCGTTAAGAACGCTATGTTACTCAAGTTGAGTTACAATTGAGAAACAACGTTGGCGATTTGAGTAGTACGTTTGTGCTCAACTTGAGCTCTAATGTGACTCTAGCCTAAATGTTTAATGGGTTTTCACTTCTCCAAGCAGTAATGTCCTTTGCGTATTTTTTCCTTGTTTACAATTTACTTGCTCCTTCACAAGTACTTGAATTTGCCATTGCATTCCACTATAATTTTCGGTTTGATATTTTGCTTGTGCACCACGCATTGCTGAGAGCTGAACGCCTTTTTCGGAAAATTGCAAACTGGCAGCTGTTCAAATCCTTGCAACTCACCACTTGTAAAACAATTAAATTTGAGTATCTGTCCACAATTAAAAATTCTCTTTTTCGTTTACGATAAATATTTGCGAGTGCTAGTGTGTAAAAATGTACGGCTACAATGAGCTGTAGATGCATTTTGATGCTGCGTATGGAGAAATACAACAATTGCAAACTTTAAATTTAGGTTGACAATATCAATGCAGCTTTTGAAACCTACTTTTTATTTATAGCTTCGACTAAGAAGTAAAATGATTTCCTTAACCGATAACAATAAGTTGAAAAGTACTTAATAAAAAAAACAACTCCGCTAAAATTTTAGTTAATTTTAGTTTAAGCTAAATGAACTTTAAAATGACATTTTTAAAAACGATTTAGTTTTTTTTGTTACTTTGAAGATTTGCGATATTTCTGTCAAACCATATTACATAGATGAAAAACTAAATTGACTTCAACATCGTGTTTGCTTCGAATTTTCTCTTGGCATTTGAAAATTTTTGAACAATAGAGGGATTTCACCGTCAGCTATGACACTCCCTTTCTTTTGTGAACTTTTTATGAACTTTTGAACATTTTTTTCGCTGCACACAGGAATGGCAAGCAATGTTGTACCTAAGTGAAAAGTAAAATAGCAAAGCAGAGTACGCGAATCTAGAAATAAGAAAAAAAGGAACAAACAACAGCAGCATAAAATAATGACACTTGACTTAAAAATAACTGAGCAGCTGAGTGGAAAGAGGTGGAGCGTGCCAGATCTACACGAGCACCATGACAGTGCGCTGGCAGTCAAGACAGCAATCAAGAAACTGTTCAACAACAACAGCTAAATATAAAAACAACAACAACTTGTCTTATTGTCATGTAGCATAGTTGTCAACGGCAAGTCTATGACCCGAAAGGAGTCAAGAAGAAAGAGTGTCGACGTCGAGTGGCGGTGCACTTGTAAATCACAAAAGAGGTAAAAACTAACACGTTCATACATTCCACAAAACACATATGTACATACATATATATATATTTGGGATGTAAGACTTCGATTCAGCAAGGTGGGACTTCCGTCTTCGACTTTGGTATCGATAGTTTTGCATCAGAGTTACGATGTGTGTTTTTGTAGTTTTCTATATGTACTTTGCATAAAATAAGAGAGCATGCCCGAAGTGTAGAAGATTACAATTAGGTTTTAATTACTACCACTCGCGTCCAATTCGTTGTTAGGTATGTGGTAAAAATCTTGTGATATATTTTACGCTTGTTTCTCGCTGAGCCAGTGGCTTGAAATTTGAAGCAATGGTCCAATACCAATGAAAATGCAATGTAATGTACAATTTTAGTTGCTAAGTGAGATAGGAGTCGATATATTCGCATTTACGGAATGCAGAAAATGTCGCACTTATGGAGGGAATTCCATGTAAATGGTTGACATTTTTTTATTTTTTTTAAATACATAAGTAAAACCTATATATACTCAGAAAGATTCCTGTAAAATTTTAGGGTGATATTCCAAAATTGACAGAGGTATGAATACTTTCGTACCAACATGGAAAAACTATAAACTTGTCTTTCCAAAACTCGTGTTTTTAAATCGGTGTGCAAAATGCTAGAAAACCGCTCAACCGATTTGCACAACTTTTTGAATACTTACGCAAAATACAAGTATCTAGTACTTGACGGATTTTGTTTATGGAAAAAATAAAGTTTCATAAACATTTGTTAAAAATATAACGTTCAAAACTCGACTTTTTTTTTATTGATATTCCAAAACAAAAAAAAAAAAAAATTAAAAAAAAAAAACAATCCGGCAAGTACTAGTAGAGGCAAAAAGCTAACTTTTTTACAATAATTTTTTGTTACTGGAATAGTTCCTGAGGTTCTGAGGTTCTATCATGCACCGCGTTTGCCTCTGCGCCCTGCTCAACTTTGGCCGCTTACACTTTTTAATTGGTTTCAAATTTTGCAACGTCCTTCTCTTTCCGTTAAATCAATAAAGAACTTCATACTGTTGAAGTCTCATTACCACCATATAGTTTTGAAAAGCTGTGCCTTAATCTGATAAACAGAATGCTACAGGTACATATTTGCCGATTCTCCTATTGCGTTAATTCAGGTGGTTATATAAATCAAGACATTATTGTACAATACAATGGTTGTATGTCGTAACTAGTTTTGTTTTAAATATAAATATATATATACATACGTGCAGATCCTTTTAAATTTTTTTGGGTAACAATTATGTATATTCAAAAATGTGGCTTTATGCAAGCTCTTTTTTAAGCTGCTTTCAAAGTAATTTTTGGAAATCATTTTATATGTAAAACTTCTGGACTTCACTTACATTATTAATTAATTCATATTGACTTTCACAAAGAATTGGCAATCGCTCAACTTTCTTTCAAGGCTAAGCTTTCCTAAGCTCTTTCGGTTCACACCTGTATTAATGCTTCATTAACCTTATAGTTTTGATTGAATACATTTTTTTGGCAAGTGACAACCCGCTCGAAAAATGTTTGTGGAATATTCTAAAAGTTTTTTTAAAACTATGTAATTTTGTTATACTCTATTTGGATCTGAGAAGGGTTTTAAGCTTCTTTCAAAGTAGTTTTTGTAAATCTTTTTATATGTGGAACTTCTGGATTTGTATTTACTTTCTAAGAGAATTGGCAACCGCTCAAAATTGTTTTGAGCCTAAGTCTTCCTTAACCTCTTTTGGTTCGCACCTGTATTAATGCTTCATATATTTTGTAGTTTTAATTGAATTAGAATTTTTTTAACAAAATATTAATCAAACAAAGTTTTTTTTAATCCTTTTTCGTATTGCAGAACTTCAGTTACCGTGGCACTTAAATTAAATCTACATTCCAAAAAGGTGGCAACCATCTTCAAAAATATTTTCGTATAAACTTATAAATTTAATTCAAGTTATATTTTAAGCCTTCTTCTTTTGAACTCGCTCTTCGTGTTAAAAGGGTGGCAACTCCATTTAGGAACCGCTTATCTGGCAACCCATATGCCATATCTTATCTAACTAATCTGTCCAATCGTCATTTATAAATAAGCAATTTAACACACCGTGTTGAACTGAAAAACGAAATGTGCGCCATCTACAGCGTCATATGTTGAGAATATTTAGACTTTACTTTTTTCTTAAACTTTCGCGTAGCAGTTACAAACAAATATAAAATATAAAAGATATTTGAAATAAAATGAAAACATCTGACGAAAGCTAAATTGCAATAACAATTCGGCAATATGTTGGAGAGAGACAATTTCTGTGTGAAAAGCAGGTGAGTTTTGACATTTCATTACTGAAGTTCAAATAAACAAAATCCATATTTACCTACAACAGTTTTATTTCTATAAAACGCAACAATATTAAAAAATATTTGTTATATGTAATTGATAACTGTCAAAATTTTCTGTTCCAAGGAACTTTGCTACCTACGGGCTATTTTGATATTATAAATCCTGAGGAATTAAACCCATTACATTCAAACCCTTCTAAGTTTTTTGCGTCAAAATTATTTAAGAAAAACAATCTACAAAATCTTACTATAATAAAACTGTAGAAAAGTCATGTATGCACATTTAAAATTTATTTAAAAAATTACCTATGGAAAAAATTATGCAGGAAATGTTTAAGGATACATTTGGACCATTTTGAGAATTTTTCTCTGTCTGTTTGCCTGTTTGAACGCAGTAAATTATTTATTTTTACTTATTTATTTATTTATGTATAAAGTTAATTGAAATATTACATTATGAAATTGATGTGAACAGCTTCCAGATATTGGCCAATATACATAGACCGAACAAATGCATAGTATAGTATCTTAAGTGTTATGGGTCAGAAAATTGCGAAGAATTACATCTAACAATTGCCAACATAGCAAGATTCCTTGAAGCAACATAATTTATATGCGTGGCAAAATTGAGCTTAGAATCAAAAATACCCTCCCCCCAAGTCCTTCAGTATATCGGACGATCGAAGAATGGTGGTAGAGCTGAATGCAAAAATAAAAATTTGTATTAATATGGACTAGAATCATTTTCTATTGATGATTATTTTTATTTGATGATGGTTCCTTTTTAAATTTTCAACTTTTAATGAAAATTTTTGCTAGTTGTTTAGATAAGAACGGTGAATCCATTTATGCCATTTATGTAAGTCAATTTATGCGGTGGGTTGAGGGATAATGCTCGACAAGATTTTGATAAAAAAAATAATTAATTAACCATATATATTGTTTGTTAATTATATCGGGTCTTGCAATAGGAACGCACAAAAGTTTTTTTAAGTAAAACAAAAACGATTTGGGATATGAATTAAATTCTTTATCCCTGTGAAAGTACATTCGTTGCCATTATGTATGGAACTCGATTTCTTTTGCATGGGCACCACGGGCACGCTTGCAGAAGTCCAGACGCTGAACCCAATTTTCGACGATTTCTAGCATAAATCGGCCGATACTGCTGTAATTTCACGTTCAATATTCGTACGAAGTTCATCAATCCTCACTGGCTTGTTGGCACAGACCATAGACTTGACGCAGCCCCACAGGAAATAGTCTAACGGCGTCAAATCGCACGACCGAGGCGGCCAATTAACTGGGCCATTTCGTGTGATAACACGTTCACCAAACTTGGTTACCACATATTGTCCAAGTCCATATCATCCAATTCGGGCCAAAAACTTTCGGTTATCATTGAGCGGTAGCGATTCCGATTCACAATAATGTGCCGGTCTTGATCATCACGGAAGAAGTACGGCCGAATGACGTCGCCGGCCCATAAACCGCACCAAACCGTAATTTTTTCGGGATGCAATGTAGGCTCATGCATGGAGTACGTGTGAATTGCTGCCTGTCCAATAATGCATAGTTTGCTTATTGACGAAGCCATTCAGCCAGAAATGACGACGACCATAAATTTGACTCCGAATTTCGGTAGTAAATTTTAATAATTTCGACTCGTTGTTGGATCGTATATCTTTCCATGATGAAATGGCAAACCTTACTGATGAGAAATGTGAAAAGAGCGGGGGAAAATATGGCGTCGTTTGCTGTCACTATCGGTCTACTTTTGTAGCGTCCCTATTGAAAAACCCTTTGCTTGATAGTTAAGGGGCTTTTAAAAAGTATAGATTCGATTAGGCTCCTACCTCAACCATTGTGATATAACTAACAATTAGTCTCTGTTCGCACCCGGTCGGATATAAAAGGGCAAAAAAGGTACAATTAATCTCTTCATATGAAACGCTCGAATAATTTGCCCCATATAAAGAGTTAGAAATTACTAATACTAGGCACTTTCCCGGTTGGGTAGTATCTAAGGACTGATCAATGAAAATCATTACCGTCTTTATTTCCAATATTTCATTTAACTTACCATTCACAGTTAACTAGCTTCGATTAAATCCATACACTCGGATTTCGACTTCGGTTCCGATAAACTCAACGCCGTCACATCTCTAATACCTAAATGAATGTAGATATGTACACATATATAGAGGACACATACTAACACACATAAGTGGGGCATGAGTGCGTAAAATTCAATTGTATGCACAACTTTGTATTTGCCTGAGGCAAGCAATTGAGGTGAGAGTGTGCAACTTGACGGTTAAAGATGTCATACAAATCATTATTTAAGTATGCAAATCTGTTTCAGCTTTATGTGCACGCATGAAACGGGTGTGCTGTGTTTTAGAAAACTTTTGTTTTAAATAAAACTGAGAAAAATGAAGGAAATTAGAAGTTGGAGCATTCCCAACATAATAAGTTTTTTTGAAGCCAATTTTAATAGTCCCAGTAATGATACTAATAACAAATGAACATGATAAAATGGATCTTATGCTTTCAAGTATTTTTAGGTCAATCAATAAACATTGAGATCGGTGTAAATACTTCATGGTTCTGAAAAATTTAAAGATCGGTAGGGAAATTGTGGGAAAGCTTTCTGAGCTCTCTGAGGACATTAAGATTAGACCGCGAATATCTTAAGATCAACAGCATATAAGAATAAGGATGAACCAAAGGATGAACCAATATCATAAATAAAGAGAATAAAAAAGGGGACCCTAGAATGCACCACTGCGGAATAGTCGAGAATGCAACAAATGAACGGGATATGTAATTTTCAACGGCAATAACGCCATGTCTATTTGGACAAATTGTATTTGATCTACAACATAAACGTGGAGGGAAAATTCATTGACGGAACGCATCGGTGGCAAACTTTATCAATCAAACTTTGTCAAAGAAACTGTGAAGACTAGGGAAAGTAAGCTTTTGACTGCAATATATAACAGTTATATTAAAAAAAGATACATACGAGTTCTTCGAAATCGGCCTGTATTTACGAACATCATTTATTTTCAAATTTTTAAATATAGGGGAAATGGGTCTCAACTTCCCCCCATCCATACAGCTGTGGTAACTTTTTTTAAAATAATTCAAAGAGGCTCTGGAAGGCTCAACAAATTTTTCAGCGAAAGAGAAGAAACGCCAACCGCGTGAGTTTTAGATGTAGGCGTGAGCTTCGTATCACAATTAATAACGTCAGTAAGAAATAAACACAAAGATCCAAAATTTAGCGAGGAATCACTCCCAGAATCCAAACGAGAATTCTAGCCAAAGTTGGCTTCAGAGTTAGAGCAAAAAAATCAGCGATTTAATTTGCAGAATCAATAACAGAATTTTGACGTTTAGGATTGTTGAACAAAACTTGTTTGATTTGATGTATTGCCAGAAGATAGAGAAAGGTAAATGTATTTCAGAAAAACTCAGATGCATTTCAGAAATTGTGAAATGTGCTTCATACAAATATAAAGAGCAGCAAAAATAAAATGGGATTGAATTCATTACAATCCGCAGTTGGAATGGCTTGTTTTGCTCGGGGTATTAAGTCTTTCAAGTACTACAAACATCTTTCGGCCACTCCTGGAGCATTCACTCCAATAAGTGCGGTAAGCGGTTATACGTATACCTTTTCCTAAAAAATACATATGGCACTTCCTTTAAGAAACACAAACGCGTATCTTTTCCATCGACAATATACTCCTTTTTCCACCAATGAACCATTGCAGTTACTTCCGCAACTTCTTTTCATTTACTCCTCTCCGGATTGAGTCCATATGTAAACAGAGTAAAATCAAATGATCTATGTGATCAATTGACAGGCCCATTTTCGATGATTCGTACACTATAAGTTCGTCCCAATGAGGTGTGGGGTTCAGGCGCTGTATGGGTTGTTGGATTTGTAAACGTTTCTGCGATGTAAATCTTTTCACGGTAATTTGCCAAAATATGCTGAAGATAAATGTCAAAGCCACTTGACAGCTATCGCACTAGGAAATTCTACATCTCTACAACAAATTTCCTTTTATTTGCAAATAAAGGCTAGGCTACATAAAAGGCTTGTTTCGCTTTACGTGTCAGGTTAGCTTTGACAGCAAAGTTCAATACTTATACGAGGTTTCCAACACAAACAACGCTTAAAGTTCGCCAGCTCACATATTCTCGTGCGCGTTGAGCATCAGCTGATTTTCATACATTTTTTATTCCACGCATTTCAACCAAAGTAAATCATTTGTTTTATAGTTTTGTAACCTCTCACAATAACCAAGTGGTTATTGTAAAGCGCAGTTAAGATAGGTTTTAGTTGGAGCGGTGAGGTCTACTATACTTCATGGTGGGTGCGACTCTCCGGTGTGACGTATTGAAACGTAGCTCAAATTATTACTTACTTATAAACTCCATGTACTGATTGTTTGCCCTTAGAGTTTTCTATACATTCAGGGCGGTCTCTGAAGGCGCGGCCCTCATCATAGCTGCCCTATGCCCACTTGAACTGGTTACTCAACAGATGCGAAAAGCAAGATGCTAGAATCCCAGCCAATTACAAACCAACCTAATCGTGCTCTGAAAAGCAGTCGAGCTGCGTTGCGTATCCCTGAGGTAGAGATGATGAGATGGCGCAACAGGTTGACTCATCAATTTATGTCGAGAGTTGATGCATGGCTCGAGAGACTGGACGCACCTTGGGAACCAGTCCATTCCAACTGTTAAGGCAGCGAGGCTTTGAGACTAGGTTTTACCGATCGTCTGCCCAAAAGGAAATCTAGCGACCGCGTGACTCGCAATACCCTCAATTCCGACTGTCTCAATGGTTGTTCGTTGGGGATGCCCCCTTTAATACCTAAATGCTGAAAGAGCTTGGCTTGCCAAGGCACCGGGCGCCGGAACCATAGTACAGCAGAGGTTTTAGATAGGTATCCAGCTTTGCCAAGGTGTAGGTGTGCCCATTCCACATTACAGTTGGTTTCGAGTAATATTGTAGCAGACTTTGGCGTTGATCAATGCAATATATTGATACGTTGTATTTATTGTAGTGCCATGGAATAAAGGCATCTTGCCAGGTATCTATTAGACGTTATCTCAATAGTGTTTTACAATAAGCCCCGATAATAAATCTGGTATAAGTAATGGGCATGTTGCATTGGATTCCAAATTGGCAGCAGTAATAGGTAAAAGACAAGAAATTGTCAAACGATGCGCATCAGACTGTAACGAAGGTAGAGCTTAATTCTCAAACCATCTTCCGACGAAATACTTAACGGTAGTATAAGAGCGATTGGTACTTAGATGTGTGAAGTTATCGGATAAATAACACATTGTTTATTTAATTTAGAATATTAAGGAGCATTAACTGCACGTCTCTCTTCGTCTTGCAACCTGTTGCTCGGAAGTAGGCTTGCCATCTATAGTTGACAGATGGTAGAGGGTTTAGTTCGGGTTCAAGTCTTACACTTACAGTTTAAGGCAGGTCTGGCTTTCGGTGTTTCCTTCTCGTAAAAAAACAATCGTTTTTTGTGGCATCCCTTTTGCGTTTTTCGCTTTTCTGACAAAGTTACAAAAGTCACGCCATGCAAACGCTTTTTGTGTGGCATCAGCTTAACCATCAAAATTTTTGAAGTTGTTCATTATTTACGCATACAAACGGCACATGCACCCAGCTGCAAAAACACTCGAATGAAGATCATAAAAAGTTGACATCTAAGTGTAGCCTCTATGCAGGATAATAAACAATATGAGTCTTTGTCATCAGACACACTCCCGTACTTCCCATTTTGCTTCCAATTGTGTGAGTGTGTGTCGCAGGTGTATAAATTTAAACAAATTTCTATTTCCCACGTTCACCTGTATACGCAAAAATCTGTATGTATGTATGTATGCAATTGGATGTGTGCTTGAAAATGTAAAATAAACACAGCTTGCGAGCAAATTGTTTTGTGGATTTACGTCTTTAAGTTAAGCCAACTGGAGCAGCAAATTTGTGAGGGTAAACCTATGCGGGCCATTATTTTGTGTGTCTGTTCATCGATGTGCGTCACACAATTTGTTGTGCCTGTTCCCACTCTTCTTCTTCTTCTTCTTCTTCTTCCTTGATGCACTGCAGCACAGCTGAGAGCAATGTTGTTCTTTATTTTGCTACTAAGTACTTACGTGCTGGCGGCGGGGAAACTAGTAGCTTTTGTTGATTTTATAGTAAATGATAAAAATCCTCCGATACATTTTATATGGTTACACTTTTGCATTCATAAGTTTTTTGTATTTGCGAAAATATTGTACAGAAATATGAAGGTACCTACTTGCTTATAGAATATTCCTATGCATGGCTATATACATATACATATATATTCGTACATATTTTGTATATTACAATTTGTTCTATACATAATATTGACTGGCAGATCTTTGATTTCTCTAGAATAAAATGTTGCATTGGTACAAAAGGGGGTACATCGGCGTATACTCCTATGTAAAGTATTTTTGAAAGGAAATTTCGAAAAAGAGAAAAAAAGAGTTTTGGCCACTCTAGGGTTCGCCCTTTATCATTTTTCTTCATACCTTCGGCATTTATAGTAGGCTCTTAAGCTCTCGAGAAGAAATTCGTTGACCTCGAGTACTTCATTGTGGGTTCCTTTGTATGTACTGGCATTGGGATAGCACTTTAGGGTGTTAACAACTGAGATCTTGTGGATGGAGTACTTGATGTTTCGGATCCAATTCTGCAACGAAAACATTGATGTATCGAGAAAAATTGAAAGACCAAACCCTAGAGTGCCTTTGAATAGTTTTACGAAATACTTTTCAAAAATACTTTGGGTAAGAGAATGTACGTCGAAATTTTTTTTTCGCTATGGTCTAGTGTACAGTATTCCTTCGGTATGGGATTGGTGAAAAATTTTTGAAAGAAGCAATAGATTGCAAAGGGTGGTGCTTTTTATTTAGTTCAATCTAGGGACCAAAAACAATATTTTTTTTCGATATAATAAAAGTTCGGGGAAAAATATTATCAATGTTGCTTAGATCCCAGGTCAAGAGTCCTAGGTTATTTTTTCAACCTTTTGGTAAAAAGTCCAATAATAATTAAAAAATCCGGATCTTTATTTTATTATTCCAGTAATAGCAGTTAAATATTTTTTCAATATCCTAATAATAAGCACACCGCTTATCCAAATTAAACAAAAAAATTGTGGAACCCTAATTTTTGGCCACTTGAAACTTTAACTTCATTTAATGGACTATAAAGCTGCGTACTTAAAAAGTTTTTAATAATTCTAATTAAAAAGTTTGAATATTTTATTAAATTTTTTTGAATTTTTCCGAATTTCGTAGAAATTTCGAAACTTTTATTTATATAGTTTCTGGTAAAAAAAAGTTATACTCTTATATATAAGATTATTAAAAATAAATTAGAAAACCGTGGAGCAAATAAGTATATCTCGAAAACTATGCCATTAAGCTCCACCAAATTTGTTGTACATATTTTATTTAAAGTCAGTAAGCAAAAATTTGAAAATTGTAACAATCCTACAAAAAGCACGCTTACCTCTCACGTAAAGGTAAAATACAAAAACCAAAAATAAAAATCCGATGCCTAATAACCACACAAGGTAATTTGCTCAAATTTGATAGACAAGATTGGATTTGAGAATGGAATACATGGAATAAATGTTGGAAATGGCCATGGTATCGCCCACCTTAGAGCAAATAGGTATATTTCCAAAACTTCGTACACCTCCGTACACTTTGCATTTTTTTGGAATATTATAGAAATCAGATTAAAACCACGCTCACCTCTCATATAATGGAACGTCAAATATTTCTGTTGAGAGCAAAACTGTACTTTTTCCTTAGTAAGACTGTCCTTCCTCAATATTAGGTCAGTTTCTTTGCACCCGAGTTGCAGAAAACGCTCCAACTCGGATAAAATTTCCTTTAATTGCAAAAGCAACCCTGTTGAGAACGGAAAATAGCTGTGCACACAAATTCTAGGTGTGCGTAGTTATATATTTAAAAATACTATACAAATAGCAGCGGATTAAGTGTTAAAATGAAATTTCCCATGTATTTCCTTCCGACTCATTCACAATAGCACAGTTTTTTCACTTCCCAATACTACACCTCAGATCGGATATCATTTTACCGAGTTAGCTCAATTCTCATATTTTTCCGAGTTAATTAATGTTGTTGCTTTACATGCAATTTGTAATCGTACCTAGTGTTCTTTTGCAACTAGGTTACAACGGGCCCATTAATGTTATTTGGAGTAATGTTAGGGTTTACTCGTAATAAGACATCTTAGGACAATATGTCTAGTTATGTTTTCAACAAAGTTTAGAAAACAAATTATTTTATCGAATTATTTAAAAAAAAAATTATACTAAAAATAAGAATATTTTAATAAGAATTTATGACCTTTTCCTTTATCGCCAAAGCGTCCTTAATTTTTTATCATTCCAATGTTGAGCTAGGGGGTTGAAAACAGAGCTGTTATTTTTGCATCATGCCGAAAATATTGAAAAACATATTATAGTCTATGTCCATAAACCCGAAATCGCGCAAATTCAGCAATATTCTCAATTCCAGCTGAAATCGCGATGAGATTCCCAAATTGACCATACAAAAATCTGTCAGCTGAAATTGAGAATGCAGCACAATTTATAAGAAATTTCACTCAATTTCGCCTGTGCCACTCTGTAATTTACTTATTAGAATTTTCCTCTTTCATTAATCCGGCCAAGGGCTGTCAATTCAGTAGCATTCCCCAAAATTTGATGGGGAATGTTTTATGCTGTTACAACAACAACAACAACAACACACCAATTTTAATTATCAGAAGTGGTATTTTTGAGTAGAAATTGTATTCTATTAAATAGAATTATGCCAAAGGAAAGTACAGGGCGAACCTATAAGGCCTCGCGTGAACATTGCGCAAAACTCAAGGAGCAAGTTTTAATCGAATCATGGAAAGAAAAAATTGTCAACAAACAATTGTCGACGAAATCACGACCAGAATAGCGATGGGTAGCAGTAAACAGCCACAATTTCAAATTGAAATTGAGTGCCGAAATTGCGAAATTTTGGGCGCGTGGAAACAGCCTATTGAACTGAAGGTTTCAACAAACTTATAAACAAACCTAAAAATCCGCCTCCTCATCCAAGTAATCACTTACGAGTATCACCACAAGTTCGCTACACTTCTTATTTGGATGCTTGTCTTTTCTTCTAAGCGGATGGAACAACTTCTTTCTTTCTTTTTGTCGAAAAATGTTAAATGAAACTTTAATAATTAATAAAAATATTTGAAACTGTTAGAACTCACCTTTCCCAACGAAATATCAGCAATAAAATAATGAAACACAGCTGGCACTGGGTGGTAACTACTTTGATATAACTTTTTGTTGATTTGTTGTTGTGCCATTGCTGCGCTTAAAAAACTTTGCAATCCGTGCAATCCGTACACTATACAAAAAAAAAATTTATTTATCAACACTGACCAAAAATCCAAGTGGCTGATTAACCTCAAAACACGCTCAAAGCCAAACAGCCGAACGCTTATATTATTTGCATGTATGTATTTTTCGTATGTACAGGTGTAACAGTGAGAGTGCATCCATATTTAGGTAATATATGTATGTACCCGCGCTCGTTTGCCAAAATGTGTTGCGATGAATTTTTGATAACTCGCTTAGAGTGTAAAAAGCTTTGGAAGTTCATCAAAAATAAATAAATGGTGTTAGGCAAACTCATTTCTCTACACATATGGTAAATACTCTATGTACGTAGTATGTGTTTCGGTTGTGAAACTGGCTAGTTCTAAATTAGCTTAGTACCAGTTTGCTGAGCACTCCAACGGCTTCGTTTTCTATACTACTTGGGATTCGTTTTTAAGTAGGTTATATGGTTGAGCAATGATGTCACCTAAATAATGAAGTCTTTGCTTGCTTAGTGCACAACATTCGCTGAGGACATGCTCTGAGCTTCCTATTTCCATTTCACAGGATTCGTTCATCTTTCACAAAATTGCGCAGGCCCAATAAAGGGCATACTGGTACCTAGTTTTGTCAATTGATGGGCTTCCTCATTCACCTCATGACCAGCAATCCATCCTACAGTTAAGGTGTTTAAGTTTCCTATTGTCTTGCGAAAAGTTAGGGACTCAAATGCCAGTTTAGGTTTAGATTCGAATGTATCTAATTTTTGAGCCTTACGAGCCGCTTGACCTTCGGATGGGATATATATATATATATATATATATGTATTGTCCCCTCTTATTTTCCTGCGCAGGCATTTTTTAGCACAGATTTCTACGGCATGCATTTTTGCCTGAAATATTGATGGGTATGGATGTTTGGATTTTGGGGCTATATATTCCCTTTCTGTTCCGCCATTATCCAATTTTGGTCCATCCGTAAGCCAGATCTGGGAATGAGGTTTGGATTTTATTCTCCAGTGTTCGTGTTCATTAATAGTGACTTGGAAGCTTTTGAAAAGAGATAATTTGGGGCAAAGAGTGTCACTAATTTGTAAAAGTTGGTCGCGTTTTAAGTCTTTTAAGATCTTTAGGTGTCCCGTAATATATTCGGTTTTGAGAAGGGAGATGCCATTTAACATAAGGGCTACAATACTTGATTATTTTTGTATTAAAATTGGGAGCAGTGCGATGTTCAAAAGCGCTCCCAAGGCATCAGTAACACAAACAAGCCTATGAAAGTTTTCCTGGTAAGTCAATTGGCTTTCTTTGTTTAGTTTTTTTGCAATCATGCCAAAGCTGCATATATACGACAATTTTCGGCAGGATTGATAGAAATGTTGCATGCGGTCCAAATGGCTCATTCCAGCCTTCTATGCATACTCTAAGGTCACCTCCATAACCCAGTAATTCATCTATCGAGGATTATTTGATCTCCTTTAATCCAGCATCCGAGATAAAATTTAGTATTTATCCTAAATCTCTGTAACTCATAGTGCCATACGCTGTTGGGTTTTCCCACAGATTCCATTTGCGTTGCACCTGCACCATTCCTTCGAGTAAATTCACAGTTTAGTCAGGTAATAATTCAGCCAGCGCTGCCCCGTAAGAATTTCCATAATATTTTTTATGTTATTATTTCATAAGCTCAACCTAAGATTGGGTTTTATTGTTCCAAACCTGATAAATTTTCCCAGCAAAGTTCCCTAAGGGCTTTCGTCTCTTCTTTGGCCAAGTGAATACTACATCCTTTACTGTAAGCAGAAGGACTCTGGGTCTAAACAGTTAGTTGATGATCCTTATTTCATAAGTTTAGACTTTTCTCGTTTTCTTCAATATCAGTACGGCGCGGAATCAAGAGATCCCAGAGGTCAGGTTTTTAGCAATGTTCCTGTTTCGGTGGTTGTGAGATCTGGTTTAAATCTTTTTGTAAACCAAAACTCTGGCCGTACAATAGCCATATAGATTCATCTGAGTATTTCGGAGGAGCAACCGCTGCTCTTTGGCCTCATGGATGTGCAAGTCAGAAATACTCTTACATCTTCCGCACCCACTTCATCTTATTGTGATTTCCAGAGAAGTTTTTGGTCTAGTATCAAGCCTAGAAATTTTATGTACCTTGCTTTGGTATCCAGTGTGCGTTAGAAGTTTTATATTTCTCTTAGGAAGTGGTACAATGGATGTTTTTGCCGAACTCATATTCAGTCCCACCTTAGAACACCATGTTATGGCCATATCGTCGGTTACCATTGCAATGAGGAATGCAGCAACGTTCCTAAAACCATCGATCAACAATAAAAACAATGCATGGATGATTTTTCAAAATGTGACCTGAAGCGTTTTTTCCTTAGAATCGCATATTCGCTCCAAATGTAAGTATGTAGCCAAAAGTATGGAGTATCTAGAAATCAACAACCGGAAAGTGAGCTGTTATAATCTAGTCCCCAAAATATATTATAATAAATACTATAATAGTTCCGAGAACTATCACTGGTTTGTCAAAGGCGAGACAATGATTGGGAGCTATATCATTGCAATATTTGCAAATCTCGGAAACAGATCTCCATAGCGATTGCTTTTTCTGGTGTAATAGGAGGCGAAAGATATATGTTAACTCTTGTTTCGCAATAGCTGCAAATGGGAATTTATTTTCCATATTCTCGTATACCAGCTGTTTGCAATAAAACAATAAGTATACAAAAATTATTAACAAATTAACTTTACTTATTTCACTACAATTCACTGCAGGAAAAACACACAAATTAATACATGGGTTGTGTAAAGTGAATATCACGCAAACAAATCAAAGCATGTCCTGGTAATGTTACTATCTGTCGGAACGAACGGAATGAATGAACGATGTTTTTCACTTTTCTAGTCGATGTATCGCCAAGCAGAACATCGGTGTTTACATCGATGTTTATGAGCGAAATAAACAAAAAAGCATCTTGGGAAAAAATGCCTGACCATATGAAAATAAGTTATCGATTGTATTGTACATATGTACATACAAACATTCGTATGGATCAAACAAAATTTGAGCTCAATTTTAGCTGGGATGCATAGCAGACAAAGAGTGTGTGTATTACAAAAAGAACGCGAACTCTGTGAATTCATTTATTGATTGCAAAAAACGGCGAAAATAATTGATCATTTGATACCCGATGCCTATACAAAACTAACCGCTAAACTGATCACTAGTTTGAGTTTGTTATATTATTATGAGTTTAACCATCTAGATATTTTTATTAAATATTACGGAACAACTTACATTTAATTAGTTTAAAAATTTAAAAGCCTAAATTTCACAGCCTACTAGTCGTGACTCTAACCAGCGCTCTCACTAGCGAGAGTCCAAGTCAATACTCTACACCGCATTCGTCCCGTGCGAGAAGAGTTCTTATTTGTGTTTTAGTTTTGGCTTTCGAATTTTCAATTTTGCCGATGACGCTGAGAAGCAGTCATTGTAGAACTGATATCGCAAGCAGAAAACAAAGAAGCATCACTTCCACCGTTCATCTAAGGCAAAATATATGTTGTTTTCGCCGCTAAGTCCGATGCCCTATCTCTTTCGTTCGCTTGCTTTGAGTTCTGTCTGTTTCGTTCTTTTGTTTTGAATTTTTTTGTTTGATGAGAAAATTATAAGAAAATGAATACAGATGAATCAATAAGTGCCGTTTTCATCCAAATAAACAAATAAACACAAAATGTGGAATAAAAAATTTACCTTTCACTCCTTTCTCGATGCTCGACTATGAGCTGAGCGAATCGATGCCTAACAGAAAATGATCACGTATTTCACCATACCGGAACAAATATGACTTTGACTGATTGATATTACAATCTGATATGATCCAATTGGTTTCTGGTGTGATGAAATAGCTCAACACTTCTTGCCACGGGAAACGTAAGGCCTTGCAAGTTTTTGTAATCTACTTTTTTTGTCAGTACATCCAGAAAATATCAGTTTAGAAACTAGTTTCGCTTTTCACAGTAGGGTTTATTTTATATTTCATATTATTGTTTGTGTATACGTAAAATTTATACAGCGGAATGGTCAAATACTGGTTGGTAAGCTTTCGACAGTTTTCAGAATCCTGTTTATGTGTAGCTTTATATGTGCGTTTGTGCATCTATAGTTTCTGTAAACATCAAAGTGCTTTCAAAAATATACCATAAAAGCAGATGATGTACATATTGCATGAATTTGCAAGCAAAGAAGCCGCATGAGCAGATTCAAATTTACTTTTTAAATTTGTACCATTCGTTTTTGTACTCCATGTAAGACAGGTGTGAATTTGTTAAAGAGATTTTAATATTTTAGTAAAATAGATCAACATTCACACGGTATACTTGCAAAGGTGAAGCAAAGATGGTGAGCATTTTGGAAAACTTTCGATGGTGTTGCTACAACATCACTTCTTCATTCCCTTTATCAAACTTTGCGATGATCACTTTTATGACTACTAGATATTCCTAAATACTATTAACAATAAAGCAGAATATGTTGGTTTGCACTTCGCTGCTTTTATCCTAGGTTTGTTTTTAGTGCAATAAAGATTTATAAAATTAATGATATATTGCAGGAGATTTTAAACCAGCATATAATTTGTTTCAACGAGAAGATAAACAATATAACTAAAGGGTCTTTCGGAACGAAACATGTCACTGAACATGGCACGACGACGAAATCTGTTGACCTACAAACCAAGTTTGACAAATAAGGATGGAAATATGTACCTTCGCAAATACATCGTCAATTGGGTTTCCTTCAAGATAAAATGAAGTGGCGCGATATTTTTGACCGATTATTAAAATATATTGAACTATACGATGGAATACATTTCGTACCACCATGGATTGGGCGACAACTTTTTCGTAGATTTCACGAAAATTCAAACTACGATGGATTCAGTGATAGCCCCATATAACTAAACGATTGCCCGCTTTCTTCAAAATTTTTTTACCGCTAAGTACAGGAACGGTGAATTGCGTAGGACAGCTGAATAAATTGTAGATGCAGACGCAGATGTTGAACCGGCCTGAGCAGTTAGGTGGTTTCCGCCAATTAACCCATTTAACATAATATTTTTTTTTTTTTTATTGAATAAAACGTATCGCTTCAAGTTACAATTTTAGGTCTGGCTTAAAAAGATTATATCACTGTTTTTGTAAATAGTCTTGTTCGCTCGTTTGCTATATAGAAGCGTCTCTTGCGTTAAATTAAGGGCCGGTTTCTTAGAGACTGCTTAAATTGCTTTATCTTGAATTGACAACTTCATTTCAAAGTCTGATTGGCTTGCCTCCGATTAATTTAGGAAAGAGTTCACAAAAGTTGCATTGTGAATAGACAGAAGCAGATAAAAAAACTGATTTTTGATTTTTTGTGAGTAAGTATAACGCAAAGACTCCAATTTTGGAAAATGGGCGTGTCGTAGCCACATTTCAGTGCATATGGTATATCATCGCGCTCTTCCCCATTTGGTGCACAGTTTGAACTTCGGCTCTGTAATGAAAATTTCGAAAAGTATAGAAGCCCGACAAAAGCCAACCCATTCTCCTATATCGGTAATTTCGAAACAAAATTAAATTTTACTAAATCAAGTAATAAAACCGCTCAAACATGTTACGAAGAATTGAATTAGGAAGAAATAATAACGTAAAAATAAAAAAAATTGGAAAACGGACGGGGTGTATTGAAAGGCTACTAATTTATTTAAATTTTCATTATGAATTTTAAATAATTTAAATAAATAAATAAATGCCTTTTAAGTGTTTAAATTGATGGCTGGTTTTATTGCATTTTTTGTTTCATACAAGGGACCTGGGACCGAAAATAATAATTATTTTTTGATTTGCAATGAAAAAAATCAAAAGCTTCCGAATATTGGAGAACAGTTTGTTTTTTTATTATTTGTATATTTCTAATTTTTCATGACCTGTATAAACCGGTTCAGTTTTAAAAAGCTTTCAATAGTATCTGAAAAAATTATGATTAATAACTAATTTCAGATTCGCTCAGAAAAAATAATCATCAATCGAGCTATATTTTTTTTATTAAAATTTAAACACGTTTTTCGAGTGTTATTTGTATGATCGGAAATAATAATTTTCTTGTGAATTGTTATTTTTGCATTAAAAATAATAATTTTATGATTTAAAAAAAAAATAATAATAATATTTTTTTGAATTTTATTTTTTTCATTAAATCACTATATGTTGAGTTTCGCTTTTTTGATTCAAAGTAAAACTCAGTACGTGAGCGAAATAACAACTAATTTTCGAGTTTTGTTTTTTGTTTCTTGATAAATCGGAAAACTAGCTGATTAAGTTTCACTTTTGATCGAGGAGATATAACACAAAAAATTATGATTACTTTTGATGAAAATAATAAAATTACAAAAAAATAATTTTTTATCAACAAAATAAAATTTATAAAATAATTGTTATTTTTAATTCGTCAAAAGAAGAAACATTAGACATAAGAAAACAAAAATAAAACTCAAACAATTTACAAAAAACCATTATTTTAGAACGAAAAAGTAGCACTCGGAAAACGAGTTTTAATTTTGGTCGAAAAAGTTTAATTCGTTACATAATTTTTATTTCTGAACAAAAAGATAAAAAGCAACGATTTATTATTATTATTGATTGGATAGTTTAAAATTTAAAAGTATTGATTAAATATATATTTTTTTTAAAGAAATTCACAATGATTCGGTCCCTGGGTTTTACCCGAACTTATGGCGTTTTCTTTTCTCGAACTAATGTTGCATTTATTCTTCCCCGTGCCAAAGCCGTCCAATTTTCTTGTTTTTTTCAGCATTTTCACTGGGTTATTTCCTCTTTACTCAAAATGTTGCACTCTAGCCCGACAAAATTTGAGTTCTGTTCGAAAGTCAGAATTTTGATACTAAATTCAAGTTATTGTCTAATTTTGTTGCGTTCGATGAATTTAATTGATTATGAAATGAAATTGAAAGGGAGGATGTTCTTTTTTGTTTATGGCAACATTTTCGAAATCTTGTCCTAGAATGAGGTGTCATTTGTTTCGAGAAAACAAAACGCTATTAGATTCTTCTTTAGCTTTTGTAAATGGGTTTGTATGCTCTTTTACGTAATTTGTGGAATTTAACGAAGATGATGCAAAATCTACAAACAACGCGAATTCGTATAAGACGGTGTAACTTAAGCAGCTAACTTAATTTCTTTATTTATCTGGCTTTGACTATTTAATTGACATTTTTGTTTCCATTCTAATTGCTCTCATTGGCATGCGATATGAATTTGTAAAATGATTTGCCAGTTCCAGGCGCAAAATCAAACACAAAATGCTTACGAATTTTCTTATTCGTACTGCCAGGTGGTAAGGACCCATAAGGATTCACCTTGACTCAAAATGTGGAATTTATGCGAAGCAGAAGAGCCTCAGTCGAACAAAATGAAGTATTGAATTAAATGGCTGTGCTGACTGTGCATTTTCAACCAATTCCAAAGATGACCAGAAAATCTAAGTAAAACAAATAATAAGCTAAAATAATACAAATATTTACAAACAACCCCTACCGCACATGCATAGGAATTTACCAATAGATATATGTACAATTCATAGCACCCGCAGAGATAGTACACATGCAGCTTTCAGCAGCACTATAGCCGATAATTGGAAAATCACCGAAACAAAGCAAAGCAAAGCAAAGCGAAAAGTGCAACGCAACGAGGAGCTCGGCATGCTGACTAAAAATTACCAGCTGGTAGATAGTTATATACACATCGTGTATAAAATGCAACCTAATAGTATTATTCAGATTCGATATTCTCGAAAACCGCAATGTTTTCCTACTGAATATTCAGCAGAGGGATGCAGTTTCGATATCTGATTCTTCTCTTTCGTTTTCGAATATAGAGATGGCGCTATGAAAGAACTATCTAAAAATTGACGAACGAGGAGGGAATATTTCTGCATGAAAAAAACTGACCACTGAGGGATCACTGCCGTAGGAAAAAAACTGGAGAACAGGCAGCAAGTATAGAAGCAAGAAAAATTTCAAGAGCAGGAAAAAATTCTGAAAATTCTGGCAGATTTCCATAGGAAAAACGATCTCAAGCGCGATGCTAATTTTAAATTTTCTTTTATATATTTATTTCACAATTTTACTATTAAATTAATGTATTATTTAACTCAATCTTACCGGAGAGATTTCGTTTATTTACACTTTTTATGCCGATTAACACAAAATATGACGCCACCATAATTGATTTCTAGAAAGAACTGAAATCTTGACGGCGCGTTAAGCAAAAATTTCTTGAGCTCTGCTTGTTAGGTAAATTTTTCAAACATTGATTGTTGAACTGAGTTTCGTGACATTTTTCGTACTGATGCTGTACTGAATTTGTAGCCCCTTACCATAAATACTGTTGGGAATTAAAATACAAACATACACATTTACAATATATCCCAGAGCCTATTTATGTTTGCTGATTTAGAAAGAACGAGGGCAATTTCGGCTTTACTTGGAACACAGCATAGGATACAAATCTTGACAGCAGCTAAATGAGGAAAGGTAGAGTGTACTAGGTGTGTATGTGTGTGGCGGTTTGTAAGCGTGCCGGCGAAACCATCTGAGTATGTAATGAGTGTTCGTATTTAGCATGAACGAGAATGTTATATGAATGTGTTGCATAGTTTTTGGCGTATAGCCAAGTAAAAGGAAAATTAAAATGAAGAAAATCGTTGTGTACAGTGTCGTTGTAATGGAGTAGCCGAAAATAGCAGGCAGGCAGTCAGAGTCGAGCGGCCACCTCCAGCCAAGCTGCCAAGCTGCTGTTCAGTTCCATTTGAATGCTGCTGCGTTGGCTACACTACGTTCCAAAGGTATATGCACGTTTTGGTTTTTGGGTCATGTTTTTATGCCTGAAAGCTTGGCGAAACCCAGGCACATACAGCTAAGTACAAATAAATGCAGAAATAAATATGTGCTGAAAAATGACTAGCATAAGTGCAAATACAGTGACTCTAAAAACTGACCATATAGTTAATTTTTAAGAATATTTAAAAATATAGTTCATCATATAACAAAGAGCATATAAATTAAATGTTAGAACATTGTACGAAATTTCAAAGTTTGTAATTTGATTTTTTAAAAAACACTTCAGGGTAGTTTTGGATCTCGTTTAATTATATTGCTAATTGCAAGTCTTACCAGGATAAATAGTCCTGTGTGATAGTCTTTAGAAATACTATCCTTGGAAACTTTATTTTTATTAAACGCATGCAGTCTAAATATTCAAAATGTCCAAGATAGTGAGCGGAGAAACATATCGGGTCTGGCAATAGGAACATCACAAAATTTTTTTTTAAATAAAACGATACACGGTTTGGGATATGAACTAAATTCTTTATTCCTGTGAAAATACATTCGATGCCATTATGTATGGAACTCGATTTTTTTTGCATGGGTCCCACGGGGACGGATGTATCATATCCTGTTTTGACCCTATCAATAAGCAATCCCATTTTTGTTTTAAACTCTTTACAAATACTTTCCTTGTTTTCATTGAATATGCCTTTGTTTTCTTCACCCTGTACTCGCCAACACGTTAAAGGAAGTCGTTAGATATATGCATTGCGAATTCAAAAAACTTGATCCATGCATGTAATGTTGATAAGCCATATCTAGTAAAATCTTCATTACTTGGCCTTTGAAAAGTTTGAAATGCATTCATTTGATTTGGAGTTGCACCACACAGATAGCAAGTGGCAGGTGACTTATTATCACATAGTAAATTAGCCACTGCTCCATCAGTCATCGTAAGATACATTTCATATTTCACAATTATTTCAAAGTTTTTTATTTTATAGCTTAAAAGTTCTTGGATTTGTAATGTCAATTCACGTTCACTTAATTGGGCGACACAGAAGTGTTGATGAGCAGAGTTGTTGGTCCAAATTTCGCGACTGCTTTCTAAAATGCAGATTTTTAAAGGAACTAATGCAGCTACAATACAGATACTATGACCTGAGCTATCATCAAACCCCCATTTGCACCGTAAAAGAAGATTCATATCTGAAGAATTATCTACGGTTTGTAGTAAACTATCTGCAGTCTTATTTAATAAACTTTGCAGAGGTACTGCCGCGGTTGTTTCAAATAGAATTAAAGGTTTTGGCAGCAACTCGTCCATAGCTTTTTTCAATTAATAATAGCATGGAAATAAGTTAGGGTGAATTACATTAACTACAGATAGCAATAAATTATATTTCCGCACTGATAACTTTAAATCATAAAATAAAGCAAGCGCTTGATAGATTGATAACGTCTTATCAGTTTTCAAACCATCGTGCTTTCTTAAAAAATTTGCAGCTGCTTTTATTTCTGTAGGGGGTGTTGAAGAGATTAGCTCATGAACCTTGTACCGTTTATTTCGCTCGCTTGCATCTTCAAACGCGATTCTTGGCCTGCCTCTTCTAGTATTTGGCTCCTATGAAATATACAAAAATATTATTTATTTTAAATATAGAGACGAAAAAATAAACTTACATGATCAATTGGTGGACTCGCGTGAGCAATTGACTCGCTTAAACCTTTTATTTCTATGCACTGATCGAGTCATGATGCGTGTCGCTCTTCAAAAGTTTTGGAATTTAAGTGCTTTAATTGTTTATTTGACAGCCATACTTCAAAAAGCGAACGTATTTTCACATTAAGAGGCACTGAAAAAAAAAAAATTAAAAATCTATCTGCACCTCTCTGCAGCTAAAATTTGTTTTAAATTAAAGTACATACTTGTAACAAATTTCATGCAAAATTTTAAAAATGTGTTATTAAATGTATTATTTAAATTGTCCACTGAACTTTTGTAACTTTTGATATTTCCACTTCACAAAACAACTTTTTTTCGCGTAACGGTACCGCAAACAAACTAATCAAAACAAATAAGAAAACAGTGTTCTAGTAAACAAAAACTACATTTTATAATAAAATAAGCAGTTTGGCACACATATGTTTATAAACAATTAATAATAAATACTTACATTTGGCATACAAAAAAGTCTTTATCTCACTAAAGTATATAATTGTTTTATAGTGCAACTTTGATGTACTGTTGCGGCCAGCTTGTAATATTTTTTGTAAAATTGATTTTTGGTAGTTCTTAATAGATATGTTTTCTTCCAAACTGTATAAAAAATACCAACAATTTGGACTACATTTTTGTGATTTTTTGCCACACTCGCAACACTGTGCGACGTTTTCATTCACTTACTTACGATTTTTAAAACTAAAAATGCAGCTTTGATTAATTTAAAATTAGTTTAGTTATAGTCGGATAAAAAACGGAAATTTGCTAAATAACTCGCCTCTAGAGTCACCCAACGGGTCATAAATACGGATTTTCTGAATAATTAGATTCTAGCGCCATCTAGCCGATCTATTTATCATAAAAGTACTTCGCATCACACCCCATTATACGTTTTTAATTTCATCAAAATCGAATCATAAATACAGATTCTCTAAATAACTCATCTTCAGCGCCACCTAGCGCATTTATTTTTCATAATAATGTTTTTTATTGCACCGGCATCATACCTTTTTTGTAGTATATATTTTGACTCATGCGCCACCTAACGGACTAAACTATTAGTTATGCCAGGGCATAAGAACTAAGGAATATATTACCTACATTTTCATTGCAATCCGTTCATCGTGTTTTGAGCCATGTTGTTACAACGAAGACAATTATATTTTTATAAGATAATTTTTTAGCTTGATATTATTTATATCGACAATAATTTATTACCTTAAGACCGATTGCGTGCTTGCGCGGATCAAATGCAGGCAAAGTCTAGAAAGAAGTCTGATGAGACGATATGATGACCTCAGAAATAGCGGCTATAACTTCTACAGCTTTCACTTTTGTTCTTTTTCCCAATACAATTAATAAAAAAGCTGTATCACGAAAAACATGGCTAATATTTAAAACAGAAATTGTCTTGTGATCAATTGTTTGAGCCACTGTACATATGCCGGCGAGCTGAGAGAAAAATGTGCTCTGGGATTTCTTTACTGTACGCCGAGTTGCATATTTGTTGTAACATTTTTGTGTGTGGCATTCAGTTCATGTTTATGCTATGAAATCTACTCGTACATATAATACAAATTTCACTCATGCCCAAATGTCGGTTAGTAGCAGGCATATATTTTTATAAGCATATTTCTTAGTTAATACGTAGCCTCATGCCACGCTGATGGGTTTAACATTTCAACTTGAAATTTATGGTGTAGTTTTTAAACTGAAGTTGCGACACTGGCGATTTTATTACTGGTTATTGATTAGAAATATTCCATAATGAGATTATATTTATGTCATGCAAGTACGTAGGTCATATTCCTTAGATTTTTCGCTTATTACTAAATGCCCGAACACACTACAACGTAAATATCTTATGTTTGTCCAAATCACTTCGCATAAACCAAGTGCGGCCACGCATGCCATTCTTAATATATCTTGACAGCTCTGTAGCCATAGGGTTGCTTAGTTCATTGATCAAAGGAAAAAATGTGAGAGATTGTGTACATTTTTAATCTATTTAATTTTTAGTGCGATATCTTTTTTTTACCTTTACGAGCATAAGGAAAAGAAAAAAAATTGCAGTGTTACTCAGAAAAATTATTACTTGGCGCTAGAAAAAAAAAACTTATTCTAAAGAAAAATGGACTTTAAATGGCTCCAAATTGAATAAATGATTTGACCCAGTTTGAGAAAAACACATTTCCTTAATGTCTCTTGTCTGGTGGAAATGAAAATTTCCTCAGTTTGTAAGGTTTTTTTTCCAAAAGAACACTATGAAACAATAGAATTTTTAATTTTATTGATATTTTTCAATTTCATATTTATTTGTTTGGCATTTTAAGGTTTAACTAAGATCATACTGTTTACAATGTGCATACGAACAGAAAGATATTTTATATATTTTATCAAAGCGAATTCATACAAGGTGATAGCATCCCATGAGCTGAATGCTTGTTCTTCTTTCCAAACTCGCTGGCGAATTCAGATTTCGACATCTCACACGCAAAATTACACAAAGAAAATACACAGCGGATTCGCCCTATTTATCTTGCTATCACCTATAGATCCATCTTGTATTTTATGTTAAAAAGTTTCAATTCTAAGGTTTGTCTTTTCTATTTGTATGACGTCGGAACGCTTGTTTTGGTACAAAAGCACTGGCAAAATTCAAAATTATTTAAGAAAGTTTTTACTAATATTAAGTAAATTTACTTCATCAAAGTAATGACGCAATGTTTTCAGCATGAACTTAAATTAAAGGAAAAGTTCCCATACTGAGGTAATTCATCCAATAATTAAGGAAAACAAGTTAACTCTAAAATAAGGGAATTGATTTTTGGTTATAAGGAAATATTTTTTTCTGAGTTTAGTTTGGTAGGCAGTTTGGTTGTTAGAGAACACATTTTTCGATTATTATCGATAAAATAAGAGCCGTCGCTGATTTGTTCTTGATGTGGCCCCTGATTTATAAAATACCTCATTTCATCTAAATTTATTAACAGATTTTACAAGGCGAAATCACTTAATTTGATGGTAATTTGCGCATAAATTTAAAATGAGCCATAAATTACTATAGTGTGTCTGGAATTTAATGCTTATGAAGAAAGTTTGTAACTCTAGTGTAGTTAGCAAGTTAGCTTACCTAGGCGATGGCTAACATTTCATTTAAGGTATAGGCCGCCGTAAAGGTCACAATAGATGCAGCAACCCCTGAGCCTTTTATTGGGCCTTCTTCGTGTGCACGGCTTTTTATTCGATTATCATTTATTAAGCATCTTGATAACTTACAGAGAACTTCGAAATCGCACTTCAGCTTCATATTTTCCTTGGTTGGTTGAATCTTCCCTGACCTGTTTTATTTCACAAATAAGTTTTAATCGTTTTCAAACATGAAAAACTTCGTTCAAGCGTAGCTTTTGAAACGAGCAATATACTGAAAACCTTAAACACTTTTCAAACAATTGATGTATTCACTATTTGTAACACGCTTCGAGAGCATTTCGGAAACCAGTGAAGAATAGGGCCCGCTGACCTAGAACAAAAAAAATTGAATGATATACATACATACATTTTGTGTGGTGCGAGTTAATCGGCTGGGTGTTAGGGATGGCGAAAAGAGGAATTGTTTTAAATTTTCACAGCTTTATTTCGAAAGATATAAAACTGATTCTTACAATATGGATATGGTCGTAGTAAGGTTAGTAAAAATACATTCGCTTTATATTGATGCTTGCATATACATATAATATATACAAATTTCGAGAAATACGAAAAAAACGAAATTCTGGAATTTTTTCAAAAACAATTTATGTCTGTCTTTAAAAAAATACCTCTTTAACTAAATGCAAAAAAATATTGTTTCAAACCTTCGGCATGCAATTTGCCTTCTGCCAACTTTTGCTGACCTGTCCATGCACTTGAAACTAACAGTAACATCATGTGATCAACCTGTGAGACACTGGAAGGCGCAAATGGTTGTATCGTGAGATCCGCAGCAGCAACAACCGAACAGTACAAAATTAGCGGTGCAATATTTTTTTCATTCCTTGTGTCTCTCTTAGCCTTATACAGCAAGAATGATAGAATACAAGAGTGCACCTTCTCGCGGCGAAGTGACGGTTCTCTCATACGGGAGAAAGAAGATTGAATAACTTCCAATATTTCAGTGAGAAACGTGTTGTAATTGTGCTAAAGTGTAAGAAGATAATTTATAGCAGATATTTAAATAATAAATATGCCAAATCCTAAAAATTAAGAGGCTCTTTGCCCAAATGTGTGACAAAAAGTTTGTCTAGTTGCAGTTGAGAATTATTAAAATCGGCAAATCTGAAGGCGTCCATATAGTTAGTGACAGCTTACATTTTTCAAACCAGACATATAGGCTCGTTTAAAAATATCCTTTCGGGAACCACACCAGCGTTATTTGATTTCGCAACAATACACAGACGCCTAAAAAAGGTCGAAGGCTAAGAGGATAGCGAGAGGGTGCAATATGGAAGAACATCTTCTTGATTTTATCTCCTTTAAATTCTATTGAAAAGTAACACATCTGAATAAGAAATCTCCTTGTTTTTATGCTGAAAATCACATGAAGGAAATTAATAAGGAGATCCTCTTATTTTTAATAAAATCTTATTGCATTTATTAATAAGGACAACTTTTTAATTTCAAAAGAGCCCCTTTTAATTAAAATTTTGCTTTTAACGTCTTAACATACATACATACATATGTACTTTATGAATAATATACTTTACTTGTATATTGTTTTTAGTTTAATATTATAAATATTGTTCTTTGGATATTTGCATATTTCAAATGAAAATTTTTGATTTACATACATACCAGGCGCGCATCCAGGGGGGGGAGGGGGTTTGGGGGTTATTATTGCTTTGGCAGTGCTAAAGCCCATTTCCTCTTTATCCAAAAATTTAAGCCAATTTTTGCAACAAGTAGATTGCGATTTGAGCAGCTGCATTGATTTTGCAAATAACTTACATACTGAAGTAAGTGGCATGCGCGAGAATTCCGTGCAATCGTTTAGACCAATATGAAAATGTGAAAGAAATTGCTTTGGAAGTGGAATCAGAAATTAAAACTCCGCGTTTGGTTAGAAGGTAAACCCATAGAGATAACTACGAAGGCGTACCCGAAGAATACTTCCGACGGTCGGTTTATATACCGTTTTTGGATCATTTTCTGGAACAACTTCAATCGCGATTTTTGAAGCATCGCAGTTTGCTCTCAAAAATTGAAAGTATTTTGCCAAATAAATGCATAAATCTGAATGACGAACAAATACAAGAGACAGTTAGAGTTTTAGAATCACAATGGCCTATTGATATTGCAGGTTCCGTTGAAGATTTCGTAGCTGAGTTCAAAATATGGAGGAGGTATGATAAATATTATCTTCTTTATTAAAACCATCCGCGATTATGTGCAACCAGTGTAGCACAATTATTCCATACTATACTCTAATTCATATAAAACCCACTCATAATTAGCAAGTTCTAACCATTTAATAATTTTGAAATATGAGACAAATATATAAATTATGGTTAAAACATGTCAATTCTGAGTCGGTTATACATAGATATGTGTATATAAAATTCATTATTTTGGCATACACATAAAAAATACGCCTATATGAAGAATTGCTAAGCTTTGTTTTCATATTCACCTAATCGCTCGGTTATATAAATTTTAAAACCGCTAGTTTATACAAATAGTATAGTATGGAATCATCGTATCTCCCCTTTTCTGATTCGCCATTATATTTACCATATGCTGAATATTTCAATTATTTTTAAATATATTTTCAGGCACTGTTTGAATCAGACTAGTCAGCCTAAAACATTTATATAATCCATGAATTGTTGTGATGCAAATATATTTACATCAATAAACCGATTCTTGCAGATTGGTGCAACGTTGCCAGTGTCTGTAGCTTCAAGCGAACGCTCATTTTCATCGCTTCGATGATTGAAAACATACTTAAGAAGTAAAACCGGAGGAGAGAGACTTAATGGTCTAGCACTACTCAACGTTCAGAGGGATATAGAAGTGAAAATTGAGGAAATTTTAGATTCAATGGCAAAGAATAAAAAAAGATTGAGCATTATTCTATAACTAAATAAATAAAAAACTGTTAAGGTATTTCAAAACAGTCGGTTTAAATCAATTTATTTCACAGAAAAATCAATAAAAGTAAGGTTCAGTAACAAAAACGTAAAAAATAATGCATTGTATTTGACAAAATAACAAAATAAGCAAATTGACTCCTTTTACTAGAGGCAAAATTCGTTTTAGTACACATACATTTACAGATTATTTGTGAAGAATTAGCAAATTTTTTAGTTGTTAATATTTTGTGGGATATCCACGTTGCTTTAAAACAGCAGATAATCTTTTCGGCATAGACTCCACCATTTTTTTTGTGAGATTTGGGGAAATTTTTCTCCATTCTAGTTTTAGAACTACTTTTTTCAAATCATCACGGCTTTGTATTTGATGATGTTTCAGCTGTTTTTTGAAAATCGACCACAAATTTTCAATAGGGTTTAGGTCCGGGCTTTGGGGTGGTGTTTTTAAATATTTAGGACAAGTATACAGGATCCATAACCTCGTATCCAGCGCTGTGTGCTTTGGATCATTATCCTGCTGAAATATAAATTTTTGCTTGCAACCCAATTTTTTGGCACTTTTACGGAGATTCTTTTTTAAAATGTCAATGTATTGTTTATCAGTCATAATGCCATCAATAAAGTGTAATTTACCTACTCCCCCTGCACCGAAATATCCCCATACCATCAATGAGCCTCCGCCATGTTTGAAAGCTGGCTGTAGATTGCGCTTATGAAGGCCTGTGTTAGCTTCTCTCCAAATTTTTATGCGCCCATCCGAGTATTTTATATTAAATTTACACTCGTCGCTAAATATTACCTTCTTCCAAAATCGCATATCTTTTTTCAGGTATGTTCTGGCGAATGCTATGCGCTTTCTTCTATTTGCTGAACTCACAAAAGGTTTTCTAACAGCAGTTCTGCTTTAAATCCTAAGCTTTTTTTGATAAAATTACGCACCGTTTGTGGTGTGACTTTAATAGAAAAATAATTTTCTAACTCAGCAGCAAGTTGGACACCACTGATTGCGGGATTACTCCTGATAAGGCGCTTTAAGGCAATCTTATGTCGCTCACCAAGTTTTGCTCTGTTTACATTTCGTACCTTTTTATCAATCCGCCCACTTTCTTTGTAAATTTTTACAACATTTTGAATTGTATACACACTTCTGCGTAAAATTCCTGCAATTTCTCTTAGGGATTTACCATTTTTATGAAGATCTATTATTAATCTCCTGGCATCGTTTGATAATTCACTTACTTTTGGTGACATTGCAAATACACTGCGCGAGGTGTTACAAGTGCTTACTAAAACTCAAGTAAAAGAACTTCTTTTGGCGTCAGTTCAATGTTTATTGGCCGCTGCTTCGAAATTAACGGTAAATGTCAACGCATTCTCCTTAATTTCAACGCCTGCTTTGTGTACTAATACGAATTTTGCTTATAGTGAAAAGCTACTTCTGTTCTTTGTTGTAGTTATGTAAAAGAGTTCCTCTTTTTTTGTTATAGTTTATTTTTTTTTTTGGAGTATTCTAAACATTTGAGTGATTTTTACCATTTAATTTTAGTTGACTTTGAAGTACGAGTAATTAACGATTTTCGTGTTTACAAGGGGGTGTACTAATACGAATTTTGCATACTGTATGTACATATTTAGTGCTCCAGAAGTTTTCTATGCATAAAGTAATAATTGTTTTCAAAAACATAGTGCTCTCTTTTTTTCTCCCGTTGCCTTTCTTGTGCATTTATATTACAGATCCCGTTCCTGTCTAAACTTATGTATATTAGAGGTGATGAAATGGCACGTTGCATCACATGCATAATTTGGCAACAGCATTTGTTATATTACATATATTAATTTTAATTGTTTTTACATTATAAGCAAATATGTAAGACCTGGAAAATAATATATTAATACCTGAACTTATTAAGTAAAAATTGTATCATAAAAAACAGGGTTAAAAAAGGGTAATGTTTATTTTCAGAAAATAATGTACTTTAAACAATTTAGGTGGGAATAATTTCCAATTGATAAGATCATCGGCTTCTTAAAATTAGTAGGAGATTCTAATGAAAACCATGATTTCCTTCTTAATTATATTGAAGAGGATTTCAGCTTAGTTTTTTAGTTTTTATTAAAAAAAAGTTTTCATCTTAATTCTATAGGTCATCTTCTCAATTACATTGAAAAGATTTTATCTTAGTTTTACAGATTATGTTTTTGATGTTATTCAAAAGACATGCCCAGTCGTAATAGGAAGGGCTTCTTATTGGGAAAAATCATAGACAAATTCATTAAATTTTGCTCTAATTTGTAGAGCAATGTAGGTGGTATTTTCGCTATGTGTATCTATATAAAAAACAAAAAATATAAAAATACCTTTGATAAATAATATATACAATATATAGTTAGGTTTAAGTATTGTGAGAAATATATATGTATGTATATTGTCTTAAAAAAATATTTAATAATCTAGATGCAAAAATATGCTAATTACAAATTAACATAAAGATACCATTCATTTGAATATTTAAGTTTGACATTATAACCAATTCTCTCAGGAACATAGTTTCGTTGTCGACATAATTTCTGCATAGGCAGCCTTCCGTCGCGCTTCAAAAAAGTAATCCTAACCAATCCACCTCCAGCAACGCATACCACAGTATTTTTGCAAAGCAAAGTTTGTCATATTAATTTCATTTCTTTTGGTAACGATTACTTTGGAATGAGGTAAATGCTTGAATACGGGCTAGCTTTAAATAATTCGTGGGTGTAAATAACGAAACGCTAAATTTGTCCTAATTTGTAAAACTGACTACAATTATATTATCAACGGATTTCTCCAAACATTTACACTATCCAAAATAAAATATCATCTTTTCGCGCAATTTACTTTTATATTATTTTCTACAGTTCGGACGTAATGCCAAATAAATGGTGAATAATAAATAAATGAACAACTTAATTTTAGTTACATTTGTGTTAAATTCTATTATAAAAGCTAATATTAAAAGGTTTTTAAAAGTCTGGCGAACAATTTCGAACGCGGAATGGTAATAATCCTTAATTAGAAATTAAACATTAATGTTGTTATTTCTGTTACTATCAATGAAAAACAATGGGAAATAGTTTTGAAATTAAATACAGTGTAAGGAAGAAGAATAATTCTAAATAAATGGTAAAGTATTTTTCGCTTTTCTAAAGAAAGTAGTAATACTTAAGAGAAGTCGGTTTGTAGGTGCTGATTTTGATAGCAGGATATAATATAAAGACAAAGCACATTGGAATTTACTCTTTATAATTCTGGTTTCTCTACTACTAAGAATTTATGGGTTAACTCATCGTGGTGTGTAGATGCGATGTTAATTAATATAATTAAAAGAAATGATACGAATGTTTCAGTGAAAATATGCTAAAAGCCTAGATTTGCCCATTTCTTAGGCTAGTTAAAATTTTTTGAGCAATTCGTGTATAGTGCGAACCACTTATTTTCAATTCATTAAAATTCGAATATGTATTTAAAACAATTACATTTCTAATAGTTGAACAAAAAATACTGTGTGTTTTCCTATTTTTGAGAAAAAGTAAATTGAATAAATCGAATATATATTTAAAACAATTAAATTTCCAATATTTGATAAAAAATGCTGTGTGTTTTCCTATTTTTGAGAAAAAGTAAATTGGTTGTTTTACCCAGTTTTCAGAAAAGTAACTACCGAAAACATAAGTAGAAAACTGTAAATCAGTTGAGAAGCAACGATGTTTAATGAGTATAATCTTTTTCGAATCAGTGCGAATTACGAATAGAATTGCAAAGCTAACCAATTCCGCTAAAGCTCTCCGGAAATGTCTTTGACCTAAATTGAGTTAGAAATGCGCAAACACTTAAAAAGTGGTTAGATATTGTTTTAAATTTTTTGAACAAAGAAAACCCTTACCATATTCATTCGTCCCTAAAGCGCCTGAAGCATCAATCGCGCATTTTCTTCTTGGAACTTTCATCAGGGTCACTTCAATTGCAGATAGCCTACAGTGGCGTGGACAATTCGGAGAATTCTGCGAATATTGCAATGCCAACCAGTTTCTAATACGCAGCTGTAGCGCAGAAATTGTTACATTTACTGTGTCATAAATCGCACAACGCATATTTACATAAGTGCACTTGAGCCATTTGGACATATTGTCGTGCCGATGGCGACTCAAAATCCTTCACTGTACATTTCCCAAGCCACCCCAAATGAGGGCCAAAGAAAACCGCAACAGTTAGAGCTGCCTGGTGAGAGCAACTGAATTATAGCACGACTCCATTTTGACGTTTAACAAACCCGTTCGCACACAAATGCATATAAGTACATATATGTACATATGTACTCTACATGTACATATATATCTCTGCGCAGCCACTAATGGAGAGATATTTTTCAAAGCAAATGTTCGCGTGTCTTGCATGGCATCGGACAAACTATTCAGTGATGTAAAGTTAATATACGAATTGGGCTATGGGGAATGGTAACCGGGAAAGTACTTGGAAAGCTTCAGTTCAAGTTAAATCTGTGTTAAGTTTTTTTGTTTGCCTTTGAGTGGAGTGAATGACAGAAAAACTCCCATAGACAACCTTAAACGAACGGTTGAAAAGTTAAGTTATAGCAAGCATTCAGCTCCTGGAACTCTACTGCCCATTGTGAATGAATACTAGCGAAAAGTCTTCTAAATTAAAGATGGCGGCGGCTGATATTAAATGCCACAAATAGTCAATATTAATTGTCAATTATAGAAATTCGGCCAGTGAATGGCACAAGAATACTGAAGGTTGTACATCAGGTGATCTCAGCTGTGCCGAATTTCGATGTCCATGGGCTAAGATTTTTCACATAAATTTATTCACAATACCACTACCTTACACGAGTATGAACTCGATTGATTTGTTTGAGTTTCAATGGAGTTTGGCAGTTTTTCTTCACAGTTGGCGGAAATCAGAGTTGCACAGGATGGTGAAATGTGTATTAAGTCCGGATTTTCTATTGAACGAGACTTAGATGTCCCATTTTCGTATAGTGAAATCTTGTCGAATCAAATGTGTTGGCGAGATAACTAATTTTTTACCGCCCAACTGCTCAGAAATGTCACTCACAAGTGGCTCAGTGTGTGAGCTGGTCAATAGTATTTCATGTTTTAATTTTCAGCCGCTTAGTAGATATATATCTTTTATTGATCGATAGCTTATTATCGATGAAACCGAACACTAGGGAAAATTTAAGGAATAAATTAGTTCGCTTTTACTCGTATTGTTGCAAGGGGACAGCCTTTGGAATTACTAACCAAAAATGGGTTGCCGGGTTTTTTAATCCGCTAGATTTGGACTCAGCACATGCCGCTCAAACTGTAAATGCCATTACATCAGATCAGATCTCATTAAGATTTAGTGTAATTGGCTTTGTATATTTGCAAATATCAAATTTCAATATCAATTTTCAAATATAAAAATATAAAATTTGAAAATTGAAAATTCGAGTTGCAAAATGTAATTCAATCGCTTACAATCTTTTTTCACAAAAATTTTTTTGAATGTTCGTTTGAAACCAAAACTAACAAAAATATTTTAGGCGCATATAATATAATTTTGAAAACGAAAACTTTTCTGTATACATAACAAGCCATTACATATTAAAAATTTTAAAAAATAATTGGAAAACAACCGGACGTCGATTTTTAAAATCAAACCAAACGATTCCGTATATCGATCTAAAGCTAAAATGCAGCTCTAACGCTTACAATTGCAGATATTTTAAAGCAATTTTTTAACTAGTAATCGAAAACGAAAATATTTCTTAGCAGCATAATAAATTCCTCGTTTGGATATTTCAGTCCTCTTCCATTTGACACTAAATTTGTTTAATTTGGATAAGTGGTTTGAGTATTATTACAAAAGGACTTTTATTCCGGGCTTAACAAATATTTGGCCAAGTTTAACTGTTATTGTGGGAAAAAAATTCCGGATTTTTGAATAATTATTGGAATTTTTTCCGATAGATTGACAATAGAAAAATAGTCCAGGATTACATTCCCAGAGGCCATGTGGTCAAAGGAACATCGATAACTTTCATCTACAACAACATTTTGCTCCAGCCTTTTCTTATTATATCGAGAAAATAAGCTATTATTTTCGGTCTCCGTTCGAAACAAAAAGTATTCAAAAATTAACCTCCCAACCATTTGTTTCTATAAAAAACTTCAGACCGTTGCTGGTGCTATTTTTATGGTTGTATATTTATTTATTATTTATTGTAGATACATTTTTACTGAAGTGCAAAGGTACCCGTATATTTTCGAATTAGATTGAAAGCCTTTTGAATCCGAATAAATAGCAGATTAGAAAATACAAAAGTAAATGGCAATCACTTGTTGGTATATTTTCTTAAAACTTGTTAAAAATATACAAATGTAAATATTAAAAATGGCTCCCACTTAGCGCCGCAATGGTCTAAATAAATAAAAGAAATATAGGGTTATTAATTTTTGCAGCTTCTCATTTTGGGTACAGAACATTTCACAGACCAAACAAAGTGGACAGCGAGCGAAATATTTGGGTTAAGTTTAAAAGCAGCCTAGCGAAGTTCGGTGCGCCAACGTGTCATGTCACTGTCTCACTCACCAAACAACATCAGCCGAGGGTCGTTGTAGCTGTCACTGGCAGCAACCATTCTTGTCATTGTTGTTGTTTTCCACTTTTTTTTTGTTTACCTCTGCCATCCCTTTTTGTTGGTTTCTGTACCAGGCTGTCAGTGTTGTCGCCCAGAAATGCCGCTCGCAAAAAAAATACCAGACAAGGTCTTTGTTGACATCGCTGCCGTTGTTGAGGCCGGAATGCGTGATTGATGGAGTCAAATGCGCCTAATAATGAAAAAAGGGACGATTTTTATGGCGTAGAGTCGCACATCGTCAACACAAACTGTCGACGCACGACTAATGAAAGGCATAAAAGAAAGGACACTTTCAATTTTATATTTCTTCCTTCCATACTTCGTTGGTTCACTGCTTTGCGTCACCTTAAAGTTATCGCACAATTAGCCGCTGACGATTTTATTGCAAAATCTGTGATAAATCTTCAACAATTTGCTTTCCAAATATGTACAAATAATTTGCCATACAAATAGCAGGAAAGTGCATTGAATTACAGAAAGATTACCTTCATCATTGGGATACTTATTTTAGAGATTTATCGATTCACCATTGGAATGATTGTGTTGGGATTTGCCAGTAATTTTCAACTGAAAAAATCAAATATTCTAAGGGTATACGCCACATTTAGATGTTTAGGATTGTTGAAATCGAGTATGACAATAAAAATTAGTAACAATGTATTGACAATGATTTGAAAATCTCTTTCTTTAATTAAATTTTAATACTTTTTTAAAATAAAGTTCTTTCCGCTTTTTCATTTTTTTTAAATATTTTTCGACAGATTAATAAAATGCAGTCACTTGGCAATAGGTCACTACTTAAAATATTAATTAATGGAATTTGAATATTTATATTGTTTTCCTGCCTTCTTCTTATGTATATAAAAAAAAAACCTCGTAAGCCAAAGTTTCGAACTTTTTAGAAAAGTTTCAAAAATTCGTTAATTGAAAAAATGCTTTACATTTTTTAACTTTTTAATCCGAGTTTTTAAATAATGTTGGCGTATGCAGTTCACATTTAATTTTACTATAATATTAGGTATATCCCTAAATTTGCGCGTCAAGCGTCACTAAACAGTCAAAATTTCTCGTGCCCATACAAATTTGTCAGCCCGTTACGTTCTGAACTTGGGTGCGGAATACAAAAAATGAGAAAGATTAAAAAGTAAATAAAATAAAACACAAAGAAATGAGTTTCGAGAGAATGAGAAATTGCCAAAAAATCAAACCGGCAACCCATTTTTGGTTAGTAATTCCGAGTAAAAGCTAACTAATTTATTCCTTAAATTTCAGATGAAGAATTTTTTGCCGAATCCGAATGTACTTGTAAGTCAATATATAGAAAAGTATTTTACAATTTTTTTTTAGCGCTGAAATAAGATAATCGCTTAATTGCAACTATCTCTGAATATGGTCGGCCGATTTCTAATTTTTTGTGCTATTTTTGTACTATTTTTGTATTATTGATTTAGAAGCTATTAAATGAAACCAAAATTATTTTCGACACCAATAATAACATAATGGAATATGTTGACTTCCAGTGTCTTTTTTGTACATCAATTACTCTGCTTTTAAAAACTAAGGGGCATTAATGAAGAAATTGTTGGCAATTCGTAAATTCTCTGGCCTTAAGTTTTTACTTAAAATGTATGAAAAAAGCTTTTCAAAGTAGAAAAATTATAAGTTGTGGCGCATATTGGAAATAATAAACTTGTATGAAAGTGATGTGATGTATTTTTATTGAACTACCTATAATTTCTACACTAAGCTTCAATTTCGAAAAGTAATTCTGACCATATTTCGTAATGTGTATATTGGCATCGAGAGTGAATATTTTTCTGAAAATTATTATTATTGTAGCTTGAAACCAACTAGTATATGATTTCACTTTGTTTATGTATAATAAAAACTCGTTCAAATATATATACATAAGGTTATGATACTAGAATAGCTGATTTTATTTTTTTTTTGCGTTACGACTTCGATAGTTAAATTGAGTTTGCAATGCAATATAAATTTGTGGAATTATTTTCAGGTCAAGCTGCAAAGCAAAAACAAGTAGGTAAATGTTTGTTTTTGTACTTCGCCTCCCACTTTACATAAATTCGCCTTGCCAGCACGCATTCATTTCTTTTCCCATTTTGACATTTAATTTGACATAAATACCATCTTCTAGCACCAAATTGTTGCTTTAAAATGAATTTTAATACGAACGTTTTACTCGTGGTTTATTAAAGTGGTTTACAATGAAATATCAAAAATTGCAGGAGCTGCGAATAAATAGATTATTTTAAACTGTACGATTACTTGTGTATAGATATCTATGAATAAACAAATTAAACTCAATTCGAGATGTATACTATGGGTTCGAAAAAAAGAAAAATAAAATTAGTAAAAATTAATAGTAAATAAGTAGTATTCATTTGTATTCAAGCCACATACATATTTTCCAACAGAAATACAAACCTTTTTTCCCGAAAAGTTTTTTTTTTCATACATACATAAATTCAAAACCACTCAATACTGTCACTGGCCTGGCGTATTTACTTAACTAAATACAAAAGTATTTCATTGGTCAAGGAGATAGGCGATAAACTGATGTGTAGTTTAATATGTGATGTTTTATTGTTACATTTTTGTTTATTATGATTTTGTTCCTGTTTCAAATGTGATTGAAAATAGCAGACTCCTTGATAAAGGCGCGAAAGACGCCGAAACGCGTAGGAGAATAAAAGAAACTTTTTGTTTGTTTTTAGAACCGACCAAACCAAAAAGCTCCTAAAGCATCCAAATATTTGTTTATTTTTTTGATATATTATGATGATATTTTACAAGTGACTAAATGTAGCACGCGCGATAATGCAGTCACCCAAATACCAATTTTCCATTACCATTATTATTATTTAGTGCAAATTTAGTACTTTCCATATTAGAGGAAATAGTTTTAATGTCACTTCAGGGTCGAGTAAAAGATTATAGGGTCCAAGGGAGAGGTCTAATTAATTTTTATTGTCATATTCATTTTCAGTAATTCGAAACACCTAGAAGTAGTGGAGTCCATCCTCTGGTTTACAACATTTTTTTTTAATTTTAAGTTCTTTTCAATCAATTGAAAATTACTTGTCAAATTGCAAATCCCAACACAAACAGTCCTATGGCGAAGCGATAATTCTCTAAAATAAGTATCCCAATGATGAAGGTAATCTCTTAGTAATACAATGCACTTTCCTGCTATTTTTTTTTGCAAAAATTATTTGTACATATTTAGAAAGCAAATTGTAAGAGATTTATCATAGATTTTGCAATAAAAACGTCAGCGGCTAACTGTGCGATAACTTTAAGGTGACGCAAAGCACCGAACCAACGGAGTGTGGATGGAAGAAAAATAAAATTGAAAGTGTCCTTTCTTTTATGCCTTTCATTAGTCGTGCGACGACCGTTTGTGTTGACGACGGCTCTCTGCCATGAAAATGATCCTGTTTTTATTATTAGGCGCATTTGACTCCATCAATCACGCATTTTGGTCTCAACAATGGCAATGATTTCAACGAAGAACCTTGTCTGCTATTTTTTTTTGCAAGCAGCGTTTTGGCGGCGACAACTATTTACCATAAACTTGTTGGGAATTTTGACAGCTCCATTGCCACCAGGCTTGAAAAGGAAAGTATGTTAAACGATAACTAAAAATAAAAATGATGATGAAAATATTTAGTTTGCCCACTAAAATTGTCGTAGAATACATTTTTCTCGATATTGAGCACCAAGTTCGCTTTTTGTATGGAATGCTATAGTTCTCGACAGATCCTCTGATCACCCTCTAATCTATTACCTTAGATAAACATGTTAGATTTCTATTCGTTTTCTATGTGTTCTCTAATTTAAATGTTTATTGGGTAAACGATTGCTAGTATTTGTGTGTGTGTGTGTGTGTGTGTGTGTGTTTCTGTTTGTAAACAAATGTTGCGCATACCACCTGTGGTACTCCAAAGACTTACACAGCACTTAATGCATCTTCCATGTTCAGCTATTTGCTTCGTATTGCTCTAACAAAGCGCCTGGAAAACAAGCAAAGTTTTTAGCATATTTAACAACGGTAAACGAAACAAACAATGTCAACAAAAGGCATTAACTTTTACAACTCTTTTACCAAAGCCTCTGAATGAGTTAAGTGAGTGTGGGAGTGTTTACCAAACAAGAAGTGCATATGTGGATATGACAAAAAATGGCATGAAGGAAATTAAGAAACCTAATTTTATGTTTATTGTTATGTACAAATGTTTTTATGAGGTATAAAATGATATTTTTTTGTAAAATATCGCCTGTTTCCGCTCTTCGCGAGCTTGAGGTCGAAAATAAGGTAATACGGCAGGATACCGTGTGACGCGACGGTGGTAAGAGATCTGCTTACCTAACCGGCAATTAGGTTTCCTAATTATATTTATCATTATCAATCAACTCCTTATTATTTATATTTAGAAAACAACTTGGCATTTATATAAATGATTAAACCCATTTAAAAAGTTATCTAATTACTTATTTACTTATTTAAAACACCGGGTTCAAGGTGGATCCATAAAAGGTGATAGCAAGATAGGCAAGGCGAATCCGTAGTGCATTTTGTTTGCGTAATTTTGCGAGTGAAATGTCAAAATCCGAATTCGCCCAGTATTTTGTATGTGTAAAGCAAAAAAACACAGAATTATAAGAAGACACAACACGTTATTTTTGCTTTTCTCGCTGATCATCAGGGTGGCCCCTTCTCAATTTTAATTCAATAATTTACGCATTTGGTCGAAAGAGTAAAGCAAAAATAACGTTTTGTGTCTTCTTATACTTCCATGTTCTTTGGTGTAAACAAATCAACCTGGCGAATTGGAAAAGATGACCAAGCATTCAGCCCAGGGGATGCTATCACCTTATACGAATGCGCCATGACTGGGGACTTTCACAAGTGACATCAATAGCAGCGGATAATAAGTTAAGAATTTTAAATTTCGATAAGCTAGTTTAAATAAAATTGACGAAGATGTTGCAGAGACAGTTGAAGCCAAACTTCGTATACATTTATAGTGTCTTAACGAAGCTAACATTTCTTTGACATTCTTTGATCAAGGAGTGAATATTAACATTGAAAGTAAAATGGCGCTGGGTTAGAAGAAGGAGGGTTATCCTGGACATACAAATCGTGCTAATTTTGGTGGTGTTGAAATCATGTCACTGTCACTAATATTTAATTAAGAATTTTATTTAAAAACATCTTAATCAACAAATTTGCCGGTGGTACTTCCAATTTTTTGATGGAAGATCCAGATACTTGGCAACAAAAATCAAATTTTTGAAAGACATTATTAAGAAATTATTGGTCAAAAGGATATTTCGGAACAAAAAGCTATCATTGATAATACGATAAAACTCAGTTATTTTAAACAATTTTAGTTCTAGTAGCTATTTTTTTTATTTAAAAAAATGTCTTTAAAGTGTGCCCTCTTCACTTTCTTTGCGTTTATTTTATTTTAATATCACTTCTTTAGATTGTAAAATAGCTATGGTAAACAGCATTGAATCTTTTATTAGATAATATTGAGGGCCGTTTTCTCGACTGGCTGTTAATGTGAGAATCGTAAAACTGCAAGTTAAATTTGTCCATATGATAAATTCGATTTCATTTTCCCAACAACCGGTTTAATATTTATTTAACGGTAGAGAATACTTGACAGCACCGGAGAAGAAGGCAAAAGAATAGGTCAAAATCAGCTGTCCAAAAATAAATAAATCCAGTGAGTTTTCTTGTGCTGAAAATATTTTCAAATACAAAACACATATGTGGATATAAACAACAAAATATATTGTAGGTAAAAAGTGTACTTCCGGCGAGGGCATTATAATCAAATACCTTAAACAAAGAAAATGTAAGCAAGTCAATCAGCTAATACCAAAATAAAAGTTTTTGTCGAAGCGACAAAATTTTAAACGGAGAATTGACGGTCTGTTAAGTTAGCCGGCGGGATAAACATTGCAGACCCTTGAGAAATCCAAAACGCATTTAAAGAGGAGATAAATTTTAGCATGTAGTGGAGAAAACGGCCCTCAGTTTATACAAATAATTTATTTGAAATACACAAATATATTATTGTGATTTTACTTTGGCTTTAGATCTTGATTGCACAATACTACTAGTTTACATTAACAAAAATCAAAGGTCTAAATTTATTTGTCATACAAATATAAACCCCGCTCTTTTCTTTTCATCCTAAATGATACCTGTAGTATGAAGATTCTTGTTAAGTTTTGACTTTCATTTTTTTTATCCATAAACTACAATGTTTTTTAAAAAAGAAACTCCAATACTCGCATTGCATTTTTCTATAAAATTACGCAAAAATCATCTAATTTCATATTCCAATTTATAACAATTATTTAAAAAAAAACGAGTTTAAAAATTTCCTTTGATTGCGAAAAACTGCAATATATATGTAAATGTAATGTGTATGTGGCTATATAAAAAAATGATTTGAAAATAATTTGATTGAAATTTATTTCACACACAATTATTTTGAAAGATACAACCAAATAATTGAAACAATCTTGTTTAAGTCGGTTTTGGCGCTTCAGGTCCTGTGGGCCTGGGATGGCTCGTTTTTTTCTGCATACCTTGATGGTTATTCCCAAATTGACGAGTACTCACCTTAAACTGAACGAACATTTAGCGAAAAAGTAAGTTGTTATTTTTGTTGTTGTTATTTCTTCGAAATTTCAATTAAAATCAGGGACCAAAAAAAACGTTGTTTTAATTTTTTCGATAATACCACGCGGCTGCTAGAAGGTGTATTCGAGCCTTTCCTACTTCGCCAATAAAAGCCACTTTTCCGGAAGCCGGACTACCAAATATTGCGCAAAGAATCGCACGTAACACGATGGTGCTCATTCCAAAGCTATTTCAGGCCAGAAACGAATTGCTGCTTACACAGGTTAGAACAGCTTTAAAACACACTAATATAAGCTGTAAGCCATCTACGATATCACGCTGCCTAACTATTGCGAAACAACTCAACATCGCCGGAACTCCATCTTTGGTTGAAACAGCAATAGCCCCATCCTACTCTTCACTTACAACATCACTTATTACCACTTCCCAACAACACTGCAAACAGTCTACAAGCAACAACGAATGCCAACAACTACATAACAAAGCTTTAGAGCATTACAACAAAACTTGTGAAGTTGTGTATACAGACGGATCTAAATCCGACAGGTACTGCGTTTGCTGTGACAAATAAGCTAGGTTCCATCATTGCTGTATATTCTCTGCCACCGTACTGCTCGGTATTCACAGCCGAAGCAGATGCAATACTTGAAGCGGTACTTTTTGCCTCCCGCAATGGAAAGAAAACGGTCATTTGTACCGATAGCAAATCCGCCATCGATGCTATTTTTAACCAATCAAATTGCATACCAATGATCCAAAAACCCCGTAACATTATTATGCAGTATAGCAATGAAATCAAAATAATGTGGGTACCTGCCCACATTGGGATCCGTGGAAATGAAACTGCAGATAGAAGAGCGAAGGCAGCCTGTTGCGAGCCTCTATATATATCTGAACACTCCACCGACAAAGATATACGTAAGCTTGTAAAACAATCGATTAGTATCACCTTTTCAAGTGAGTGGAGAGATTACAACCACCATTACATAGACTGTAACCCTACTGGGTCGAAACCATATTACAGCACTAGCTGTCCTACTAGGAATATAGTTAGCAACATTTACCCGCCTGCGGATTGGTCACAGACGTGCAACACACGCGCACCTCTTGAATGGCACTACCAAATCAAACTGCCCGCGTTGTGGATCTTCCGATTTTAACGTTATGCACATCCTCGACAACTGCCCAGACCTGCAACAGATACGACTTTCTTTGTTCAATAACACTAAACCATCTGACTATCTCAAAATGACAAATGACCGTTGTATTAACCTAATTGCAAAATTTGTAGCATTCTTCAAATTAAATATATAAAAATACATAAGTATAACCACTGTTTTTAAGATCTTAAAAATAGATATCCTAAAAGTTGAATATATAGTAAATATCATTATTTTTTCTTCTTTAAACGATCATGTTCTCATAAATTGCCATAACCACCTAGAACTTAATGTATACTTAGCCCGAAGGCCCTGGGAGCCAGTGCTTTAGCTCGTAAGTGAGGCAATTATTTATAATTGCTTCTCTTTTAAATAAATAATAAAAAAAAATTTTTTTTGGAATAAAAAACTCATACGACAAAATTGGTTCAAAACAAAACTGGAATATACCGATTTAATCCTGCTACCCAAATCTGAGCTTATTTTGATTTACAAGATTTTTTGTTTTAAATTATTTAATAATCGTTTTCAATCAAGTTTAATCACTATTTTTTAATTTTTAGTTTTCTGATCACATTTAATTGATATTTTATGATTTTTATCTATTCGATCATAACATCGAAATCGTATTGTTATTGTTGTTGTTCACATTGTTGTCAGCGCCGACAAGTTTTTTACCTTTTACTATGATCGATGAAATTGAATATAACAACCAAGAAATTTTAAATCCAAGAAACATTATTTTTTATCGAAAAAATAAACAAAAATTACAAAGTAGGTATCGATTAAATATGATCGAAAAAAAAATTCCCAAATACATATTAAGTTTGATGAAGAAAAATGTTTATTAAATTGTAGGGATTAAACGATGACTTTTTTAATAAAAGTTAGAATCGTTGCGATTCCCATTAAAAAATAGTTTGTTTTTGTTGTTGTTTTTTTAGGGCACGGAACAAGTCGAGTTCGAACTTTTATGGAATTTTCGCAAAAGATTCCTAATGGGTTATTTGGTTATAAAACAGAAAGTTTACACTATGTATTCAAAACACTAACGACGTCATTTTGCAGCTTGCGGATTTTTCGGTGCAGCGTAAATCGTTGGCTTACAAAGTAAATCCACAATTTGAACCACAATGGTAGCAGTTGCAAACCAAAAGTGTGCACTCCCTTGCAGTGTCAGATTAAATTCTTGTTTATATATTTTTACTGCATCCTTCCCTCTCTCTCTCCAACTCTCTCCCATTTTTTATAATTCAAGTTGCCTAAGTACTAAAGTTTTGATTCTCATTCCACTTTACTTTTCCACCGTCATTTTAGAAATATGTACCTATGTAGTTGCAGAAATGCGCCTGCCTTTTTTTGATTTTTATAAGGGATATCTCTGCCCTCTACTGCAAAATTTTTGTTTATAATATCAACTTCGTTAAAATCCACTTTGAAGTTTATTTTGAGCTTATTTTTGTTACTCACTCGAAATCCTTTAACTGGTTACAGGCATCATAACAATTTTTTTTTTGGTTTCCGTTTGTAGCAAAATATTTTTTATGCATTTGCATAAGTACTGTTATCTTATTTTACCCTTTTGTGTGTAGCGTTTGCAGACATTTTTCCGAGGAGCTTATTTTCATTGGCTTTGGCTGCATTTTAGGCTGCACTTCAGTTCAACATCGCTACATGTCAGAACTGAATGAGCAAAACTTTATTCACCGAACAGAAAATGTTATGATATACTAAATAATTGACGCAATAATCAACTATTGATCGGTCAAGTTTCGCCTTTAATTTGTAGCTGTGTGTATTGATATTTTGCTAAGTACAAATGTACCTATAATTTTACGCCGACTCCGAATAGCGGCTGCTACGGTAAAAATATCGTATTACAAATGAAAATGCAAGTTCTCTGGTTAAACATTGTGAATAGTTCTCTACAGCTCTAGCCCGTGTCGTAACGAAAGAACCTTATAAATTATTTGGAGTAGTTTTTATATGCGGCCTATTAAAAAGAAATTCATTATTTTGCATTAAATTGAAGGTTTTATTTAGCATAGTTAGAATGATATGCATATTTTTGCTCGATAACTTGTTGCCATTTTGAAGGTAATTTTATAATAATATTAACATAGAAACCCTCGTCCCTATTGGTAAAAACTGGGTCAGTCGATTTTCACAAGCTTCTCTTGAGCCCCATTTTTCACCAGCAAAATCATTCGTCATAGACAGGTACGAATTAAGAGTTTGGCCGTGGGGGAGCAGCTCATAGTGGATGAGTCCCTGCCTATTTAACCTTCTGGCTTGGCCACCGTTTGCGTCGCCTCAAGACTGGTTTCGCTTGACGTCGACAGTAACTACCCGCTTCAGAAATGAATCGATTTTGTTGCAAATCAGCAGTGATTCGAAGACGGAAATTCACACATAGAGCTTCGTTTCGTATTTGGCCTTATTTAAGTGATTCCAAACAGTTGTTGTTGGAGTTGTAATAGAAAATTTCTTATCCGCACAATTACCTTATACAATACAACGCAGCTATATAAAGCCTGATCTTGTCTTGATTAATACATTATAGAAATACCTATGACTGCTGTTTCAGCCAGATATCTCTAAAATTAAGGGACGGACATGTCTATAATCGAGTCTGTCAGTGTTCTTGATTATTTTGGGATTTGGGTAAGGAGACTCTATCCCTTCTTATTCTTATATTTACATACAAACATCGGAGCGGAGTTATAATACCAGCAGAAGTTTTTTTTTTATTTTTCCCTTTTTGGTCACTCAATTAGCTGGTATTTGCAGGTTGGTGATTTTTAAAATACGCTATTAGTTGGTTAAAATTTTTTGTGCAGCCCAAGGGAATTTTATACCGTTCAGTATTTCAACAATTCATTCAATGAGTTAAAATCTTATTTCAATTAGATTAAGCAGATATGGCCGCTAATCCACCTTTGTAATGTCACATGAGCGTGAAGCTCTTGAAATTAAATGCAACGGAATAAGGGTAGGGCGCAAATCCGAAATCCTGGGGAGGAAGAAGGGAAAAGGGATAGGTTAAAATGAGGTAGAAATAGGACTTCCGTGCTCTTCAATAGATCTGACCCAAATATGCTCCATGTCAGTCTAAAAAAAGCCGCGCAGATACAGAGGAAATGATCTGTACTATCCTCATTCTCCGGGTCATCGATGATGCCATGGACACCATGGTTTGTTTCAATGGATTGTGGCCTGTAATCAACCGAGCCAGACCGAGCATGACTCTTTATTTTCGAGGTGTTAATAGTGGATCAACGGTTCTCATGCCTCGTATTCATGAAATCCCTGATGCACCTGCCCATTTCGGCTTTAATTGGACCATAATTGGCTGCGGACCAATGGATTCGTCAGTATAATCCAGAGAATAAGCAGAAATCGATGCAGTGAACAAAAGGGGTATATTATTAGCTAATTATCAGCATAAATAAAGTACAAAGCACGACATATACTACGCTAATTTACTATGTTAGACACGAGAGACAGTCGTACAGAAGAGACTTGTCTAGTTCGCAAATGGGGTGCTGTTTTTGCAAGGCAACGAGGGCATTTACACTACTCGGTGTGCGAAAGATACTTTAAAAGCTCGATAGCTTTTCTCATATATTGACCAGCATCCAGTTCGGAATTAACTCTCTGTGCTAGAAATTACTGGGATGAAGATATTTGGACGAGAGTAATTCGAAGAGGGCCGCATAAATCTATTTCGAAAGAAAATATTTTGCAAGTGGCTGTAAGGCCATTAAATGTGCGATTTGAGAGGAAAAAAGTTGAGAGAAAAAAATGCAAAGCCATAGCTTTCATTCACAAAATACCGTGGACCGATCTTTTTTCGAAATGTTTGGTCAACACGTAGTGGGCATTGAAAGCAAATGAAAATTAAATTAGAATGTGTAAGGTGTATTATTCTTGACTGCAAAAAGCGTACTAGTTTTGATCGAAGTTGAACCATAAATATGGCAATCTCGACTACAGAGCCATATAATAAATTCTCATACATATTTTCAATATGTTATTGAATGACATCTAAATCGGACTATGAAAATATTTTTAATCGCATATTTTTCGAATATCATCAATAATGGACCAACTTTCTGAATAACTCGACTCCAGTGCCACCTAGCAGATTAAAATATAGCCTATGACCGCGCCACGGATCTAAGGATATGAAGTTGCAATAGGTTTATTGGTGTACAATTTTTATATACATATAGATTATGAGTAATCCAATATGGCGCACTGGCAGGAAATCAGAACATCTATTTAACTCAGTATTTACCGGTTTAATAGATAAGTTTTCTTGCAGAGCAGTAGTAGAGGCATTAACTCACAGGTAAAAAAAAAAACTGTATTTAGCCCAGCAAATGTTGAGGGTTTAATTTCTAAGTTTATGACAATCTCCCACAATTAAAGAAATTATTTATTTATTAAACAGATTTGTATTTAAAAAAAACGATGATGAGGAAATCATAGCATACGTTTTGGTTCCAATTCTTTGATTTGAAACTGCATACAATTCTTAAGTTGCAAAGAAATTGTCAAAAAATAAATGTACGGTTATTTGCTGCAAGACAATATCTGGGTTCTAAAATTACAAATATAGTTACTTATTTCTTTATTTATAAATTTAACCCCTTAATGTTCTGTAGGTGGGCCTAAAAGTATACAAATTTTCTTATGAATTTTTTCAAACACAAAAGTTCATATTTGGTAAGGGAATTTAGATTTTCTATTTCATAAAAAAAAAAAGTTTGCCATTGGCCTTATAATAATAATTTTAGAAATTAATATTAATTATTTGATAGATTTGGAAATACTGTCAAATTACAAAAACATATATATTGTATATATTGCACACGGTGTACTGAATACTGAAGGTGACGCCTTTAGAAGTACCGCTACTTTGGTTTTGCCGGGTTTGACAATTCTCAACTTCAACTAGACAAAGCTTTTTTCACAAATTAAGAAAAAGAGACACTTTTTTTAGTATTTTGCGAATTTATTTATTAAATGTCTGCCTATAAATTCATACTTTTACACTTTAGAACAATTAGAACGCGTTTTTCAATGAAATATTGGAAGTTGTTCAATTTTCTCTCTCCCGTATTCTTGTTTACTAAAGGCGAGATCTGTCATTTCACCGCGGGAAGGCGCAATCTTGTATTCTATCATTCTTGTATATTGCATAATAAAGCCACATTCATCAAGAATTTCAGTCAGTCTTATATATTCCACATAGCCCAACTCAAGCTCATAACTCAACTAGCGCCATTGGAGGCTCTCTTCCAGCATTATTGTGCACTAGTTTACTTACACCGCCGCAACCCCCTGAGCTTTCAATTTATTCAGTAGTTCCCAATAGAGCGGCGAGTGTACGGAGGACTCCAACACTTTACGTTTATTTCGTAAATAAACTTTACGATCTCCTTTCGCCTGCAGTGCGCGATAATTATTTTCCAATACAACGCCATGACCGTCGAGCATTTTGTGGAAACGCATCATTTGGCTATGCGTTATGGCGATTGGGTGGGCGAAGACAACCCAAGTGACCGCTTGCGAACAGGGTGGCGTCGTAAGCGAACCAGCGTAAGTGTAGAACTCCGCAACATCCAAGTCACCGAACAAAACGGATAGCATAAAATTATCAATTTCCGTAGAACGATTGAATTCGGAAATCGATTCCAAAACATTTATGACTTCATTCAAGCCTTCGAAATCGGCGGTGGCCAAAGGAGTACTCTGCAAGTGGCCAAACATTAGGTTGTTTTTTTGGAAAAATCTACGAAAATCGATATGATAAATTACCGCATATAACACCGCCAGCACAGCCAAGCCATCGTCGTGTTCACGCGCCTCCTCCACTGTTGCATATTTGGTATTGCGATGCAATAGATGCATCTCCATGGAGTAGCGTTGACTGTTCAGTACATGCTCGGAGCCGTGCGTGTCATTGGAGCCCCAATGGAAGTGCAAACTATCCATTATGTAGGTCGTATTCTCGGGGAGTGGTCCGCCTGTGATATATGCTGCATCGGATCTAGTCGTTGGTAGCTGTATGTTGGCCGTATGCCCGTTATTCTCACTTCGCACAGCTTCCATGTATGGCACATCGTAGTGTATGAAACTTAACATTGGCATGTCGTACGAGATGGTGGCCTTTGCAAAGAAAGAAGGAGAGAAAATTAGAGAATTTTTAATGAAGCCATTTAATTTTGTTTTTCATTTTTGTGAAGGGAAGTTATGTGGTGTTTAAAAAACACAAATATTCTAAGTGAGACTTCTTGTTTTCGCTGAACTTCTAACTTTCTGGTTCCAAATAACTAATGGCCGTGACATATTGAAAATGGAAACACTCATGAACAGTGTCAAAGTCTACGCAATTGTTCTGTTTTTTAATTATTTCTGCCTAATGTCTATAACAGGTATTAATCAAAAAAGATACGCGGGCACCTAAGTGCGCGAACTAGAAGAAGAACTTTAGTGCCGATTCTACAAAGGGATAGTTGGTTAAATAAGGGAGTAGTGGTGATAGTACTCGTTAGTAATAATTAGTAGTAATAATAGTTGTTGCAGTAGTTGTAGTAGTGGCTGCTAGTACATAGAAATTAGTAGTACTTAGTAATAGCATTGGTGAAAATAGTAGTAAAATCTATTAAAAATAGTAGTAGTAATTAATAGTAGCATTTGCAAAAATTAGAAGTAGCATCATTAAAATTAGTAGTAGAAATTTAAAAAAATAATAGTGAAATGAAAAAAAGTAGTAGCAATTAGTAGTAGCAGAAGTAAAAATAGTAGTAGAAATTTGTACAAATAGTACTAGTAATTGTTAGCATAACTAGTTAAAATAAGAGTAAAAATTAGAAGTAGCTTTATTATATATATTAGTAGAAAATAATAAAAATAGTATTAGCAATTTAAAGTAGCATTAGTAAAAATAGTAGTAAAAATAGTCAAAAGTAGCAATATTAATAGAAATAGAAGCAGAAATTATTAAAAGTAGTCGTGGCAGTAGTAGTATTCGTCCTGATGGTAGTAGTGCAGTAGTTAGTAGTAGTAGTACTAATAGAAGTTGTAGTTGTAGTAATAGTTTTAGTAATTAGTAGTTGTAGTGGAAGAGACTAGTACTAGAAGTAGTAGCAATATTAGTAGTAGTAATTAGTAGTAGTAGTTCAAGTAGTAGCTGCAGTGGCGAACTAGTCACGAACTATTGAAATGTCCTGAAATGGTCCCGAAATATCTACTCCGAATAGTGACGAGGTTGTTCTCAACAAACTATAGACCTATTGGTTGATGAAAAGTTTGAAGAATAACTTAATCCAATCGAAATTCTGCATGGACATGCTTTCGAAATATTGTACGTAATTGGTTTGGAATTCACAAAGCCAATAACTAAGAAGAGTTGGTTAGTAACCTTTTAACCACCTACAAGAATATGTGATGAAAATTTTAGTGCCTATATTGACGTATACGATGAGTGGTTCTATCGCGATATTTCTAACATGGCTAAACGGTACCAGGGCAAATGGAGTCCAAATATGTTAGCCGACTGCTTACTGTTGGATCCTAAAAAAACCGCACCTGATATTAATCCCGAAAATCCTAGATGAAATTAAAGGATAATATATTTTTCATTATTAAATAAATTTTATAAGCCTATTTCATTAAATTTTATTTAAATGCTGTTTCGAAAAACTGAGGCTGACTGAATTATTTTAATAATCCAGATTAGTTGAGGTGAGTGGTAGATACAAAATAATCCTTTAAAAATCTCATTTAACTTTTATGCAGGTAATTTTTATGCATCGGTGTAATCAGCATTATTTTGAACCTGCATTTCTTTCAATAAGTTAGATTGCATGGTGTGTTTTAATAGATATGCAAATTAATTTAATTATAGAAAAAGTTTTTTTTTCTAAAAGTAGGCAATAACCACCCACCGAGTGTATTTCTGCCATGAAAAAACTTCTCACAAAAATTATCTGCCATTCTGAGTCTGTGTTAAATTATAGGCCTCTCAATTTGTGTTACAACATCTAAGAGATGTTATGCGGCAAATGATTATTGCTATTATGAAAATTAATACAATACAAAATTTTACAATGTTACTTTATTCGTCTATTTGTGTTTTTTATGTTGGAATTTTCCACACATTCTGCGCTTAGTTTTTGTTATGCTTCAATTAATTGCGTAAATAAATCTGCGTTTTGTGTGTCGCTATGGTTCTTATTGTGGAACGGAAACAACGTTCTTCCGTAAAAATGTTCGCTTATCACTCAATCTTGATGGTGGTCATAAAATTCTTTTTGAACGACAGCTATTATAAAAAAAAAATATCTCAGTTGGTTTGATACTGCGCTTGCTCTTTTGCAATTATTTAAGTGTAAAACTTTAATAGCAAATTTCTTCATAAGATAACAGTTACTTTATTAATTGTGCTTACGTTTTGTATATATGTATAATGTAAATATTTGGCTGATTATAGGTTGTATCTTACGGCTTGGCAATTTGACCGACAGCAGACAAAACGGCAATCAGCTATTTGACACGTGAGGTTTTTGACAGTGAATGATTTTTGCAGACAAAAAAAAAAAGCGAAGCGAAGTCGTTCACCAGACAACAAATTTGCCGAACTACCAACAAACGAACGTACAGAGTAAAAGCGGGAAGAGCTATTACTGCAAATGTGATGAAAGCAAATACGATGACGATGCAGAAGATGAAGTCGATATCGGTGATTGTGATGATGCGATAACGCGCTCAATAGATTAACGATAATGACATTAATATCTTTAACAAATAATTGCTTCGGTGTTTTTTATATTGGAATATTTACTTCGTAAAATAAACTTACATCATTTGTATTTAATTCAATCGGCGATTGGCGATGAAAGTTGCATTGCTGGTAATCGTCATACCATTTGGCTTGATGTTCATAATCGAACTCACCTAAAAAAATGTAGTATTAAAATATATATTAAATATATTGAATTGCAATAAATGCTTATATAATTTGAGCGACTACATAACTTGCACATTAATAATAATAAGCAAATAGTTTGCGCTAAGATAGGTTTTAAAATAAATTCTTATTTAGAATTCACCCAAAGAAGTACGCAAGCATATATGTATGTACATACGTATGTATGTGTATACAGTATCGGACAAAAAATGGGACACTTAGTCGTAGTGATTTAAAATCGAAGTATTAGTAATAACCCAAATTCTTTGATACAAGTAAGCATTTATTATACACGGCTAAAAAATAGATTGGAAAACGGTAACCATAATTTTGAAGTTGCGTTGTCAAAACATAAGTTTACGCAAAACTAGTGGAAAAATAAGATTCAGCAAAATTACTGTGGGTGCTTTTCTTCAAAACTATGTAAAAAAACGGAGTCATTGAAACGCAAAGCTGGTGCATGGCACCCGAAAAACGGCACACCTTTGGCCGACCGCCGCCGAAGTAAGCGTATTAGCGTTTGGGTTCGGTTCAAAACAGCTGAAGCCATAAGGAGTGAATTTCCTCAACTAAATAGAGGGGAAATCAGTACGCGATACTGTACTACGGCGCCTCCATGAAGTCGGACTGACTGCCCGTCGGCCTGCCGCTCGACAAAAACGCCTGCTATAGGCTGAGATGCACAAAACCCGAATCAAAGAAGAAGTGTAATATTTTCGGACGAATCCAAAATTAAGCTGTAGACATACATACGCCCGCAGAAGAGTCGTCCAACGTTTCAATAATGAGTGTGTCAGACGTGCCGTTAGGCAGGGTGAGAGCCGGATGATCTGGGAGTGTTTCTCCTACCATGGAGTTAGAAAGTAAAATAATCTTATTACCTGTCTATTTACAGCAAAACAAAAATTAATTATTTCCAAAAAGTTTTTTTAGATAAAATTAGAACTACAAGGCGGCGCTAGAATAATCCTCCTACCAGAAAATGCTATAAATTTTGCGATTGGCCCCTAATGGCAGTTCTGTTTTGACATTTGTGTAGTAAACACATGCGAAATACACGTTAATAAACAATGTTACGCTACACTGCTTCAGAACGCGGAATATTGCTGACTATTTATTTGACCAATAATCGGTCGGTGACTTTGGCACAACGTGAATTTCGTCGCAGATTTCCTGGCCGTCCAACGCCTACTGGTGAAACACTGCGACGTTTAGCACACGAGATGCTGCCAGGCGTGGCAGACCCCGGAGTAGCCGTTCTGCAGAGAATATTGCTGCTGTAGCCGAGGATGTCATGGAAGCGCCGTCGACATCGACCATACGACGTGCCACGCAAATGGGTATCAGTCGACGGTCTTTACAGCGAATTTTGGTACAAGATTTGAAGAGGTTTCCGTACAAAGTCCAGACGGTGCATCAGCTGTTAGCTGCTGACCGCCAATCGCGTCTAACATACGCTCAAGCCATCCTTAATCACCACCAAGAGGAAGATGATTTTTCATCAAAAATAATCATGAGTGATGAGGCCCATTTCCATCTTAGCGGGTACGTAAATAAGCAAAATTTACGCTTCTGGGGCACTGAAAACCCGCGTGTAATCCACGAAGAGCCATTGCACCCGCTCAAAGTCACTGTATGGTGTGCTGTTTTCGCTGGAGGAGTCATCGGACCTTTTTTCTTCGAAGACGTCGCGGGCCAAACGGTTACTGTGAATGGTGAGCGCTACAGAGCAATGAGCAACGAGTTCTTTTTGCCGCAACTTGATGAATTGGGATTGGAAAACATGTGGTTCCAACAGGACGGTGCAACGGCATACACTGCACGTGCCACAACCGATATGCTAAAGGATGCATTTCCCGGGCGCCTAATCTCCAGTTTTGGCGATTTGCACTGGCCAGCAAGATCGCCTGTTTTGACCGCTCCAGACGTCTTTTGGTGGGGCTTTTTGAAGTCGCGGGTTTATGTCAACAAGCCTCAGACTCTTGCAGCTCTTAAAGAGAATATCCGTCAAGAATGTGAGGACCTATCGCCGGAAGTTTTGCCCAAAGTGATGGAAAATGCCATAAAAAGGGCTCAAATGACAATCAACTGTGGCGGCGGCCATTTACATGTCATCATATTCTCGACTTGATGTAAAAAAAATTAAAAGACCAAATAAAAATAATCCACAAGAAGAATCAAAGTTTTTTATTTTTTTTTTTTAAATTACAGCCAAAAAACATCGGAAGTTTACTTTTGCGCCACCTTGTATTTAGAAGACTTGGATGTTTTATGACTGGACTGGTCTGGGAACAGTTCTGATCTTAAATCCCATTGAAAGCCTCTGCCATATAATGAAAGTGCGGATTACAAAGAAAATACCCAGAACTTTATCAGATCTTGTTAAGATAATTGGTATAACAGTATACTGGCACAACTTTTAGAATCTTTAGTTGACTCCATGCCTTCCTATGAAGCCCGTTATAAAAAAACCAAAAGAGTTATTACAAAATATTGAAGGAAAGCATTTTGCTGTACCTATCAATAATACCGATTTATAAAACAAATATGTGTTTTCTATTTAACTCGTTTTGTTTTAAGAATATTTTTTATAAGTACCTGTTTGTTTTTGACTTCTAATGAAAAAGGAAGAAATGCACCATTTTCTGAAATGTTTATTTATGTTTGGAATACTTATTAGAAAAATCTTCATGACAATATAAATTTCTGATTTTTAAATAAAACCAAATTATTGCAAATTTCTAGGGTGCCCTGATTTTTTTTGTCCGCTACTGTATATTCACAACTTCCTTCTTTTCCGTTAAAAAAGGTTAATTGTATTTTATACTGAAAAAAAATTTTTTTGTGAAAGTTTTCTTTATTTTAATCGTAATCGTTCGTAATTTTTTCTTAAAATTTTAGTATTTCAAAATTCATAAAAAACCTAAATAAAATTAAATTTGTTTTCTCGAAAAGTGGTAAATGTTTCTTAAGTACCAATACATTCCAATTTTCCTTTGGTTTGATTGCTGTTTTTGTTCGATCCAGATATATTTTATTTTTGTTATACTGAGTACAGATATATTGCATTCAGTATTAGTTAATCTAAGCAAGGGAACAGCCAAAGCCTACCGCAACTCTAGGATGACCAACTGATCAGAAATCGATTTTATAGTTCGAGCAAGGCTCAGTATGAGGATAACCCCACTGATGCTAATCGAGCTCTATCAGTGACGTGGAGGCCGGTTTGAGGGCCTTGGAGACGACACTTAGAAATTCAATTTAGAAAGTGAAATATGACGATCCAAAAAATGCGGCTTGTAAGAACCACGGCGAGTCTCTGGAGGAAATTAAGGGCACGTCCAGACTTAGTCAGTTATTGACTATCGAGACTACGGGGCGTCTCCTAAGTCTGTGGAGAATTCGCTTAAGTTGTTTGCCGATACTAAGTTTTCAGGTAACTTTGATTCCGAAAAGATGTGCCGAGGCTAGTCATATCGCGCTAAGTATATTTTCATAAAAAGTAAAATTTTATGGGAGATCTCTGTCAGCTGCAAGGGTCCGTGAACCAGGGACGCCACGGTCAGACTAAAATCAGGAATAAATTCCATAGGCCGTTTGTGGTTCTAGTCTCGTGAATATTTGCAAGGGCTAGAGGATTTGATATGTTCGCCTGGAATGACCACATACACGCTGACGGGTCCGAAATAGAGCAAGGTGTTGAGGAGGAGGCGTTTTCAGACTTATTGGAAGAAGCAAAATTGTACTACCTGCCTCAATTTGCTAGTGTTTTTCTGTCAGATGCTTTTTGCCATCGCTGGCTTCTGGCTGGATCTGGCTTCTTTCATCACCCAATCGAAGCATGTTAAGCAATACAGGACTCCCTTGAATTGCCAACCGGCTCTCAGTAGATCTAATTCGGGTTCCTGACCATCGCAATATCGCTGGAAACGAGGCATCCGATCAACTAGCTGGAGATGGTTCAGCGACCACCTAAAATGAGGTGCCGATTCCAGCTCCAATAGGTTTAATTCACAAGAGCATTTACCGCCATCACATTCAGCAATCTGATCAACGATGGCTCACAGGATGTAGAATTGCAAAATTAATATGGGTCGAATACGACCTAAAGAGGACATCCATTCTTCCGGCGAAGCGTGGACCTGGTTTGTTCATTCACGAAAAAATAGCGCCGTTAGTCAATGCAATCAACTAAGCGCGAATCAGGAGATATTTAGATATTGGTGGTGCTATGCTCAACTTTTGTGGAAGAAAAGGGTATGCCTGGTTTTACTGAATAAACCTTAGTGCCCTTTTGTACTGCCCATGTTTTGTGCCCAGCTTTTATGTTCCATTTTATGTGGCTCCCATCTTTTACTGCCAGGATGTTTTATTATAATAATTTGTACGAATATAAATCCCAAAGAGAATTTGCAACATTTTTAAAATTTTCGATATCGTTAGTAGTAAATTAGCTAAAAAAATATCTGTTTGTTTGCTTTTACTGGAATATTCAAATGTCACAATTAGTATTACTTTCAGTGTAATTTCTATTTACACAACATTTCTAATAGCGCTTTACAAAACTGTTTCACTTTAAATTTCTTCTATGTACATACCATTAACATTTTTGCAAATGCAAATCGTACAAAAAGCTGTAAATATAACAACAAACTTGTGCATTTTCACTTATTGATATACAGAGATATTCAACTATTTGACAATAAATGAACTTCAATATTCTCTATACATTTTATATTTTCACAACAAAACACTCTTAACGCTGAAATAGGAATGGCAAAGCCGCGGCAGATGTTTAGCAAATTTATACCAGCGCTGTGACTGTCAACTGGCTTTTGGAATAGCAAGTCTTTGTTAAGGGTGTGTAGAAGACGGTAACGGTATCTAAGAGAAAGGCATAATAATAATAATAAAATAATAAACTACCCATATACTCAATCACACGCTTAATAAACTCAGACAGATAAAAAAAATTCCATTCAACAAACATTCTTGGCGCGTATGGATTGAATGAAGAAGTTACAGAGAAATTAAAACTACATATGTAATCAGTTCAGTATATTCATGAAAAGTGCAGATTCATCATTTATGCATTTAGTCGCAAAAAGACTGGAGAACACGCTAGAAACAAATAAAGATATAAAACAAAGATAAACTTACGCAAACACATTGTTTGCAAATTTCGATTTTAGGGTTGGTTTGTTTGCACGCGAGTGCATCGATATGAGAGAGCGGAGCGGAATTTAAATATTTAATGCATTTATAAATTCGAACACCTGTAGGGCGATTCACTATCTTTGAATTTTGCGTTTCACAATTTTGTTCTTCATGCCACTTAACAGCTTCGTTTTTATATACATTCACAGCGAATACCAATTTAACGAACTATGTAAATGCAAGCGAAAATCACAAAGAGAAAGAACAAAAAAACAACGGCATACGTGGCAGCCAAGCTACCAAGGCGAATTCATGTATAGTGGTGTTACTATAGCAGCCCAAGAATGATAGAATACAAGATTGCGCCTTCCCGCGGTGAAATGACAGATCTCGCCTTTAGTAAACAAGAATACGGGAGAGAGAAAATTGAACAACTTCCAATATTTCATTGAAAAACGCGTTCTAATTGTTCTAAAGTGTAAAAGTATGAATTTATAGGCAGACATTTAATAAATAAATTCGCAAAATACTAAAAAAAAGTGTCTCTTTTTCTTAATTTGTGAAAAAATCTTTGTCTAGTTGAAGTTGAGAATTGTCAAACCCGGCAAAACCAAAGTAGCGGTACTTCTAAAGGCGTCACCTTCAGAATTCAGTACACCGTGATAGCAGCCGATTTGATTTTTTTTTATTTACCTTACATGTATTTTGTTTTTGCCTTTACGGCTCTTAATTCAAGGCGAATTCATATAATGTGAAGTTGATTCAGCAGCTGAAAAAATTCGCTTGGTAAACGTAATGTCAAAATGATGTGTTTGTTGTAAATCATAAAGTCATTATAAGTGTGCGTCCAAGTGAAAAGGGCCCACTTCGGCGATATTGGAGTTATGCATATAGGCGTCTTCCTGGTTGATTTGTGAACATTTTGAGACAAATTAGAAATATAGAACTTTGAAGGTGAATATCCGAAAAATGACTAATTGAGAAAAATCAATTTGAAGTTGAAAATTGTGCCTTGTGGGCCCTTTTCTTTAAAAAAAAAAAAATTAATTACTTCTATTATACCTAGGAAGCTAAATTTGGTGTCATTCGACGCGCAATTGTATATAGTTTCATAATAAACCATAATATAAAATTACGAAATTCGATTCATGTATCGAAAAATCTATATATCTCGGAAATTAGATGCGACAAATTTATAATTTGTTAGTGTAAATTTTTTTTTGTACGTATAACACCACTGGTAGTGCGATTCACTAACTTATTTTAACGATATTTGCACGGCTAACTCGTCTTAACGAAAATTTTAACGACGCTGCTATTCAGCAGCCATTTTTAACGATTTTCGATATCGGCGAATAAGCTGTTGTCGTTAGCTAATCGATTATCGAAAACTAAACGACAACAAACTTGGTGTTGTTAGCCCAACCGAGTAAAGAAAAATTCGTGATTTCAACTTTTGTTAAAATTAAATCTGGAACATTAAATAATGTCGCTTAAATATTTGGCATATGATTTATCACGAGGTGGTAACAACAGTGGATCGAAGTTTACTCCGGTAAGTGGACAATCCCTTTCATTTGAATGCAACAGAATTTCAGAAGCTGTATCGGCTATCTCTATACTTGGCTGAATACCTAATTTCGCAGCTTGACAACCTAATAAGAGGCTCCAGAATAATAGCAAAATCGACTGAGAAACTGGTAGCTCGTGTAATCTTTAAGCCTGTATGCTTTTTTTTTACTTTTATATTGGTAGGTTCTAGCGACTTTGAGATTCTTTGCCATTGGAGCCAGTCATCCGTAAGCCGGCTATTCAGGCACGTTCTTCTACTTCGGTCAGATTTTAACTAATGGATGAGGCATAGGAACATATACGGAAATGAGACGGCGGATGAACTGGCGAGGTGCCTCTGGATAAAAATTCGTCAATTCTAAGTTTACCGACATGAGTCGTTGAGTAGGAAGCAACAAATGTATGAAACCAAATAAATATTTGGACATTATTATGTTGAAATTCAATGCTATAAGCCATGATACAAGAAAGAAGATAGTTCCATTTTTTTTATTAAGTAGCAGATTATTAACATTCGCACATTTGTAAATATTTGATAAAGCATTGACCTATCGAATATTTGTAGGAGAGGTTAATTTTCAATCATAGAAATAAAATATTCAAAATGGATAATTAGAAAACTTATCCATGAAAAAGCTTTGTAATTTAAAATTAACTCAAAAATAATTTATAGTCCGTTTAAAAAAAATCCGAAGATTTTCAAAGAATGAAATTTCAGAATATTTTGCAGGCTTTCCTGAGTTATTTATATTTCAAGATTATTTTCTAAATTTTGTCACAATTTCATTTAATTAAAATAAACCTATACTTTGCAATGAAATGGTTTTCATATATAAGTAAAATACTAAACTTATAACTTAAAAGAATTAGATTCTTTAAGATAATAATAGTAAAAATTGTAGAATAATTAAAAAACCAACATGCGTGCGCCTAATTGCGCGAGCTAGAAGCAAAATTTCTTTGGGGCAGGAAAAATTAATAATGTTAGTCGTAGTAATTAGTAAAAATAGAGGTAGGAATTACTAGTACAATTAGTAAAAATAGCGGTAGAAAGTAGTGAAAATAGTTGAGAAAAAATAGTGGTAGACATTAGTAAAAACATTGTTAGAAAATAGTAGTACCATATGTAGATACTGGTAGAAATAGTGGTAAAAATTAGAGATAGCATTTATAAAAATAGTGGTAGAAATTACTAGATGTAGTGGTAGAAATTAGTAGCAGCATTAATGAAAATAATGGCAGTAATTAGTAGAAATAGTGGTAGAATTGAGTAATAGTGGTAAATATTAGTACCATATGTAGATACTCGTAGAAATAGTGGTAAAAATTTGAGATAGCATTTATAAAAATAGTGGTAGAAATTACTGGATATAGTGGTAGAAATTAGTAGCAGCATTAATAAAAATAGTGGCAGCAATTAGTAGAAATAGTGGTAGAATTGAGTAAAAATAGTGGGAGATACCAGTAAAAATAATGGTAAAAATTAGAAATAGCATTTATAAAAATAGTGGTAGAAATTAGTAGCAGCATTAATAAAACTCTACCACTAAATAAGTAAAAATAGTGGTAGAAATTATTAGTACTAGTAGTAAAAATGTGGAGCCAACGGTAATGTGAACTGATTTATCTTTGACGAAATAATTTGCCTTTATGTGAAAAATAAACAATTTGCAACTTAGAGATCCTCAGAATTCACTTCTGTAGAAGGCTAATGACCTCCGTACTTGGCTGATAGCAATATCCGTATTACTTTGCATTGCAATATACAGCGCCATAAAAATTCATTGGATGTGCAACACTTGCTTTTATAGTAAAACATGCCATGATGCACATCAGCTGCTAGAGGATGCCATTACTCCAGTCATATACAGCGTGTGCACATAAATTCATCCTATTTATCTTCCGCATTGTACACGCATGCTACATAATATGCAATGGCACTACAGTTCTTACATCCTCGCATACTTTTGTGGTTTTGCCACTAGAAAGGGCAAAATGGCGTGTTGCATGCATTTGACCAGATGCGCTCGCCAATGGCTTACAAGTATAGATACTATATTTATACGATAGATATAATAAAATGCTTCGAAAAATCATAAATAGAAGCAAATAATCTTTTATACACTCATACATGTGTGGGACATTTGTGTGGGAGCATTGATTTTTTGTTGCATGTTTGGTATGCCACAAAGTTCTAACCTCTGCAATTTCTTTAAAAGTACTTCACATTCGTATTGTATGCCGTAGTTGAAAGAGCCAGTTGCCACCCAGTTCGAATCCCGAATATAAAGAATATCAAATTACGCAAAATATTTTCTGATAGCGCATTTCTGCTTTGAAAAATAATCTCTTAAAAACCATCAGCCGTTTGAAATCAGTGCTTCCACAAATTGAAGCTGAAGCTTGATCCAAAATCAAGTAAAGTATGTAGGCAAAAATTCTAAATACTTTATTTTCCCGATCAAAAGATCTACTACGATTGCCTCAGTAGCCATAAATTGGATATTGCAGTGTAGAAAAAAAAGAATGTAATCAGCTTGAGCAGCAGTGCTCAGCGACTTCTTTCCTGACTTTCAACTACAATATTCAAAATACACTGTAGGTCAACTATTAAATAATTGGATTGCAGTGCAATATTTCCGCTACTAATCAATTACAGTTGTAGTTTACGAACATATCAATTTTAAAGTCAAAACAACTATGACCAAGTTAAGTCGTTTAATAAATAGATTGGTAACCTTCTTTCTTGAAACAGGGGTCGCCCTTCTAGAGATTATTGTGAGATCCCTTCATAAAGTTTCTTCTTTAAGAAGCATCACTTCTGAGATAGTGGGAGAGTACATGACGTGGGATGCAACCTGAGGTACCTCTTACGAAAGAGTCCTCTCTTCCGTAATCTGGAATCTTACGATGAATACGACTCTCTAGGACACCGCCGCCACGTCGCAGGCTATGTTGATGACATGGCACTCACAGCGACGGTTCCGTATCTCCCAACACTAAGCGAACTTTCCGAATGCGTTCTGTCTCGAAATCACTTGGTTAAAAGGGAATAGACTCGAGGTCAACCCCGACCGAAATGATACAGTTTACGAGGAAAAACAAAATACCGGCTTTTCACCCTTCCTCTCTTAATGGCGTTAGGCTTACACTCTCCAACACCCCTAGGAATTTCTCGACAAGAAGCTGAACTGAAATCGGATCCTTCGGAACGCCCCAGGAAAGCCATAACCGCCCTTTATTTATTTATTTATTTATTTTATTTATTTGTAAAGCAGCTTCGGAGAAGTGATGGGTTATGAAACACATAACACACTGGATGTATACTGCGGCTGCCCGACTCATCCTTTTCTGTGCGATCACCGTGGGGTGGGCGGTTTTAGAGATGCCAATCTATAAGGGCAAACTACCAATGTACATCTTAATCAGGGCCTTAGAAATTCTACTAAGTATACATTCTTCCTACCCGATCTTTACGGTTGCTTCTCGCCAACTGCAATGCAATACAACTGAGTGCAACTACCATATGGGGAGACCTTAGGTTCGGTCATTCGAAAATTGTTAACTCCACTCAAGTAATTTTGCGAGGACTGGGTGATCCTGGGTGCGCCGCTATTTTTACGGATGGGTCAAAGCTACACAACAGGGTTGGAGTAGAATACATTCCAAATATCACTGACTTAACTTCAGCTAGTTGTTTTCTGACTACTGTAGTGTTTTCCAGGCTGAACTAACAGTTGTAAGGTGGACCGCTCTCTGGCTAATTAGAGGTCCAGATTCTCTTCAATCTGTTACTATTCACTCTAACAGCCAGCAGCAATCTAGTCGTTACAGTACGGCGGCACCTCCTCTAAGGTATCGGTCGAATGTAGGAAGGCTCTAAGCGAGTTAGTTCATGTGGTCTAAGTACCAGTGTACAGTATGGCAGACGAGCTTGCAATGGAAGGGACCGACATGCGCACAGTTAATACTACGCATAATGCTGGCGCCCCCTTTCTTCTTCTAAGCAACGACTCGAATCATGTTTCATTGAACTGGCCAACGGCAGATGGACAACGGAATCCGCCTGCTTAGTTACTAAACAAAACTGATCAAACATCAAAGAAAAAATATCTAAAACTCTTATACAAACTGGGCGCCCCATTTTCAGTGAAGTGATGTGCATGGTGTGCGAATGTAATATCCCGCAAAAGATTCTTGTCGTATCTGCAGAGACGAAGGAGAGATAGAGAGTGTAGAACACTGCCCCGCCTATGCAAAAATACGATATAAAGATTTCTCCAAACAGTTCTTTCATTATCTGGTTGATCTGCATTCTGTGGCTATTCGCAACCTGTAATAATTTGTCTAGGAAACGCGATGGTTCTATTACACGGGGAACTGAGAGAATGGAGGAAGACAGCTCGCACCAGTGGCATTAGAACAAGACTAACTGGCCTAAGTGTGCTTCCCTGCCGGAGCACGCAAGGTAACATAACCATAATCAACCTTCATCTAGCAAATCATTTAAATCAATATATCCAGTTTGTATTTGCCAATGGTTGCTTCAAGTAGGAGTACTCATAGCTACATACAGTGAAAAACTAATCGCATTTGAGATCATACATTTGTATGCAATGCACAAGGAAATGAATATTCATTGTATATATGTTTTTATATACTCGCTAGCGCAGTATGGCCACTTAAGTTTTCTGTTTCACCCGCTTGTAGTTGTGGCCAGATATTCCGTTGTATGATAATATCTTTCTATGAGTGGCTTCTGTTGCCATAACTGATTGGTGTTCTTCTTCATTCAGTCATACTTTGCCTCTACTGCCTTTAAAATACTACTTTGTTGAATGTTAAGCGAAAGTTGTGAAATGTCTGAGAATACCCTGAAATTTGCATGAAAAAGGCTACAATGGTAACAAAAGGTGAACTTCTTTTTCTTCTTAATTACCGCTATAACGTAGTAATATTATCCGACATGGAGAATCGAACGTAAACCTTTCGGAGAATCTCTCTCTTGAACATTTTTTACCAAGCGGATTTCATTGGCTTTCGGAGCTAGCATTATTGTTTGTGTCAATGTTCATTCCCAGATATACAAAGTGATGGCGAATGTCTGGCCGATAGTAGACTTGCCAGGTCTAAAAACGCACTGATAAAGTTCTCTCACTTTTATGACGGTTGGCTTCAGTCCTACCATTTTCGCGTGGCTTTCCAGCTGGCTAGCATTTTAAGCTCAACGCACTAAGGTATTTGGCATCGCTTTTCTTTTTTTTTTTGATCTCGGAACAGCCTCGTTGATTGGTGAATCTTGTTGAATGAATCTTGGTGAATCGATTAGTCTCAGTGCGTGAGCGGAGATTTCGTCGGGGAGAATGAATTTTCCTTATACTACATACATCGTACAGAATCTCGATTTGATGTGATTCGTGGCGAGACGCTTGCTCACCGGAGTGAACGATAGTACTTGGCGATAAAGTCTCCTTCATGCATGCCCTCAAATCGTAGCCCCTTAATGCATTACCTGTGGTCGTCATCAAAAAATGTACATATGTATATCGTATTGGGGCCTTGTTGGAATTTTGCATTTGTTTAATAAAAATTTGTTATTTACAAAATCGAAAGTTTTATTGTAAACAAATATTCATGTTGACATAACAACCCCAACACAAAGGCAAGACGCAAGGCGGATTCATATAAGGTGAAAATAACTCTAATCAGCTGTTATTTTGACACCACCTTCTATAAATTCGCCTTGGGTGGAACTCTCAGATAACATCAACTATACCAGGATACAAATATTTGATGAGGTAAAATGTTAAGTATGAATGTTTTTAAAGTTTGCAACATTCTCACACCTACAGTTACATTTATCGTCGGAAACAAAAACAAATTCGAATATTTTCAATTGTTTATTTTTAATTCTACTTTGGTATGAAGTTTGCTTCGCTCTCAATAATAACAATTTATAATGTTGGCAAACTTCAAAAAAAAAAATCATGGCCGACGGATTGAGTCAAGGCGAATTCATATAAAGTGAACTTGATCAGGCAGCGGATTGAATTCGCATGGAGAACGTTAAGTTAAAATGATGTGCTTGTTGTAAATCATACTGTCATTGTTCGAATATTTTGTTAGTGTAAACATTTGTTTTTTGTACTTATAACACCACCTGATATGAATTCGTCTTGGATTGAGCGAACGGTTTTACCTTAAAATGTTTGTATCATGACCTATACGAATTCGCCTTGGGCTCGCACATTATTTTTATATCGCATAAAATCAAGGCGAATTCATATACAGTGATAGCATCCCATGACACGGTGTACTGAATACTGAAAGTGACGCCTTTAGAAGTACCGCTACTTTGGTTTTGCCGGGTTTGACAATTCTCAACTTCAACTAGACAAAGCTTTTTTCACAAATTAAGAAAAAGAGACACTTTTTTTAGTATTTTGCGAATTTATTTATTAAATGTCTGCCTATAAATTCATATTTTACACTTTAGAACAATTAGAACACGTTTTTCAAAGAAATATTGGAAGTTGTTCAATTTTCTCTCTCCCGTATTCTTGTTTACTAAAGGCGAGATCTGTCATTTCACCGCGGGAAGGCGCAATCTTGTATTCTATCATTCTTGATCCCATTAGCAGATTGCTTGCTCTTCTTTCAGAATTCACCTCTATGTGAACAATACTGGGCGCAAGGCGAATTCATATAATGTGATAGCACCATGGGCTCAATGCTTTTTCATCTTTCCCAATTCCCTGGGTTGTTTAGTTTAAACAAACAAAGCACATAAGCAATACTAGGCGAATTCAGGTTTTGACATTTCACTCGCAAAATTACATAAACAAAATACACCACGGATTTGACTTGGTAATCTCACCTACTCTGAATTCAACTTGCATAAAATGCTTCTCAGAAAAGATGAATAGCTGAATTAGTGAAAAATCTTGTTTAAAGATTCGAAGCGAAGATGATTTGATCGATTTTTAAGAGTGGGCTACCAATTTATATTGTGTATTGAATTTCACCATATATTTTATCAGATTTTTTCACATCGAGGAACAAAGAAAACTTAACAACTTTTTGAGGAAGATATGTAGATCTGTCTTGAGTAAATAAATTTAGCCATTTTTTAGGTCAAGTTCAAATTTGAAGCTTAAAACTGATTTTTTGTTTAATTATGCCATCATTAAAATCATATGTGCGTTCTTCATTATAGTCAGAATTTAAGCAGACAAACTTTCAAGTTAAAGGGAGAAATTCAACTGAAAAAGCAAATTAAATAATTATTACCCTTTTTTTGAAAATGTTGAATTAGGCCAATTGCAATTTACTTCTTTACAAAAAAAAAATACATAAGATCAAGGGGAATTCATACCAGATGGTGTTGAGCGTACAACAATAAAAATATATAGGAACTAACAAATCGGTAAGAATTACAACAAACACAAAAGTTTAGACATTCAGTCCAGCAAGCGAATTCACTCAGCTGCTGGATTAGCACCACCTTATATTAATTTGCCTTGGACTTAGCCCCAAAGGATTATACATTTTTTTTATTTAGTTTCAACTCGCAACTTGAATTTTTAAGTTTGAGAGTGAAATATGTATTTTTGTTTTTAATTCCGCTATATGCAGCGATTACTAGCGCAGTTTTCAAATTATATGTTCTGGGGTGCATTCATCATCTGGTGGTTTTTAAGCTGTCTCGTCGCTGTTTATTCTTCATTCGATCGCTGCGTTGGTAGAAATTGATTGATGTCGAAATCTTCCGGCACGCCACCAGCAACTATCACCGATTTTGGTTGCTTCTCCTTCATATTAAATTCATCCAATTCTTCTGGTGACATATTTTTCAATTTAACAAATAGCGAGAATTTCTCTTTTGCCTTGCGTTGTTTTTGTTGTGATCGCTTTAAGCGATAGAAGTCTTCACGCTCATACTCCTCCAATTCATCGCGTATATAGGCCACTGTATTTTGAAAACGTGGTATCATAACATATTCCAAACCATTGGCACGCATATTATTTTGACGTACACCATCCTGCAATGTATTCACCGAATATTCCAACGATGCTAGCGCGATGAGAGTACGCACAGCCTCCTGGTATCGTGTACGCACAATTTCCACCTGTTCACCACCACGTGATAAGCCGGTGAGCGGGAAGCTAGCCGGTGTTTCCATAACCAGCTGGAACTCGGGCAACAAGAGTCCAGCAACTTTTGTTTTTTTTATATTCATATAAATGTCTGCCTTTTCTATCTGCAATAGTTCGCATGTCCGCAAATCGACATCGAGAAAATTCGCTTTGGCCATCGAGAAAATGGCATCGGCCATTACTTTGTCTACCACAGCCTGTGCGGCCTCCAGCTGGGTAGCAAGCTCGCGTAGTTTTAGATCGAGCGCTTCGCGTTTACGTTTGAGCAGGTTGAGACCGCGTGTGGCGGCCACAATGCGCTGCTTCATGAAGGCGAGATTGGCGCGTGAGGGAAATATGTTAATGCGATCTGTTGCCATTATTTATTATTTGTTATTTGTTATTTATTATTTATTATTTATTATGATGGGCTTTTATCTTACTTTGTTGTCAAAACACGAAATATAATGGTATTTGTATATTCAATATGAAATATTTTCAAAACTTGAGTGCTTTTTCAAATTTACGTAAATTTTGTTTGCTTTTTACTTCTACACCAATTCACAATTTGAAAAAAGATGCTGGTTGTAAAAATTAAACAGCAAAGAAAAAAGTGTATCAATTACTATTTAATGTTGCTTTAATAACTTAACTGAATCATAAATACTTTTGCAAATTCAAAGCTTAACGGGCAATCCTTTGAGTTATATTTGCATTTATAGGACCTGTACAAAACGGTAGCGAAGTTCTATGACGATATATTTTATTCTACTTACATATATAGTGAGGACATTTTCCTTCTCTGTTGTGCTAATCGGTATTTTTTTTTACTGCAGAAGAGGACAAGAAAGTAAAGTTATGAAGTGATGAAGGAAATAGGCAGTAAATATATAAAAAATACCACCAATAGTAATTTTAATTCATTTAGAATAAAATAAACTTTTAAATTTAAATTTTAAAATCCCGATGGGTTGTTTAAAATCATAAACAATGACTTTATATTGTATTTGATTTTAATGTTTAATTTGTAACTAATTATTAACACTTAAACCACTGAAATTTAAATCTTGAATATTTTGCTATGAAAATTTTAGTTTTAGTACGATTTATGAGTGAAAAAAACGAATCTAAAGTTTTTTGATAAAAAAAATTTTTCCTGGAGGCGCTAGGTGAAAAAAATTAAAGAGCGTCTGTAGACGGCTATAGTGGATTAGGTGAACAATTTGAAAACATGCACTTTTTAATTTATGCACAAAAAAAACTCATTTTTATTTAAGGTAAGTATTTAGTTCATTAACAAAAATATGTAAATTCTTTTGTAACGTAACTCATTTTTCTACATGATATTTTGTAAAACAGTTGTTTGCTTTGGAAAAACACAAATGGATGTTGCATTTCGAACAAAAAGTGTGAGTTTCCGATTTTTTGCACAATTTGCACGATTTTTCCGATTTTTTGTTGAACACATTTGTTCATCGACGCTTGACCTAACATTTTTGGGAATATAATCAAACCGCTCAATCAAATATATCGCCACCTTTCGGATCATAACCTTTAGCGCAACCTTTTTTTACTCGCTGCGATTCATCGTTGAATGACAAGTATTTCCTTATTTGTTGAAATTTGTTTTTTAGGTATGTTTTTAAATCCATATTCGCTCCAATGTGATTCTGTGTTAGGATAGCGAAAAATCGACATAAACATCAAAACCCCAATATAACGTCGAATCCCATGTTTATCTATTTTGAAACATGTATTCACATTTTCTATAATTGCAGCTCGATTGGTTTCTACGCTTATCAGCTCAATAAGCTCATCGGTAAAATAATAAGTGAAAAAATAAATTGGGGTTTCTAGCTCTTTCACTTCAGATGGCAAATCTGGTTTACCTCGCTCACGTGCAACTGCATACATATTTTACGCCAAACAATGCTTTTGAATTCAGGTGAATCTTTGTTGATGTTATCTAAGTCTGAAAGAAAAATAATAAGTGCATTATCTACTTATTCAATTTAGATATAAGCAAATTTTTGAGGTGCTGACCACCTCCAGTAAATCCACCATCTGATGGTAATATTTGCGGTCCTGAGGCTTCTACAATTGGTAGTGGGGAACGAGCTCTTTTCTTTGGCTTGTATGATTTCGGCGCTTCTGGTTGGGGGTTATCTTGTCTAGGAACCGATTTCGCTATTATTTCATCCAGTCGCGTTGGACGCACCTCTTCGTTAGCTATTACCTCCTTTTCTGACGTTTGTTGTGGCTCCTCAGTTAGATTGCCTACAATCATAGACAAGTTAACTGCACTCTCAAATGATGGGGAGTCCAATACTTCCAAGCAATCATTTATCACCCCTCATCATCTTCTGGTTCGATTTGATCACAAATATAATTAGGATCTTCGATGCTGTCATCAGAATCTTCGAATTCTTCATCTACTTCAACAGAATCCATCAAAGCTTCAATTTCGGAATCACTCATTGCAGAGAAATTGACTTTTTTCTGACTGTTCCAGCCTTTATTTCTTTTGAATTGGCGCGACATTTTTTAATTACAACAGAACACCTGAAAGCACTTTTGTTAACAATGAATGTAAAACAATCAGATAAGAAGAGAAAAAACGAAATAGCTCGAATATGAAATAGCGTTTGTGAAACTTTTTTTCACATAAGCTACTAAGACCGTTGAAAAGTAAACTTCGGAAAATGTTCAGCTTGCATATATCTCGATTTAAGTGATGACCGTTTGTAGACGGTGTTAGTGGTTTAAGGGTTAACAAAATAACAATATAATTTTTTGTAATTTTTTGCCGATAGCGCCATATATTGCACGTGACTGTATTATAATACATACTATTTCATGATTCAATTATTAAAGGTTTGGTACATAATGACAGCTAATTTCTAGCTCTCCTGTACAAAAGGTTGCATTTGCGAAGGAGGTAGAAAGAGGGAAGAATGTAATCCCTTTTTGTGAAAAAGGATTTAACAAGTACGCAAAGTATGTATGTAATTACGAAATAGTAGATGCATTTTTCTGACTAGAAATTCTTTCGTTATTTTAATTGACAAACACCATTATTATAAGTAAGTAAAATTGAGTTTCTTCATTTAGTGGTAAATATATGAAATTGTTGGAAAAATCAAATTTTTTCGGTCACAATATAAAAAAAATTCTTATAAAAAACAAACAACATAAACTCGTTTGAAAGCCACGTCATATATACAGAGCCATATGAATTGATTCACGAAAACTCACCTGAATTCCCCAAACTCTTTAATACGTTTAATTTACATACGTATTAGTCCGTTTCGAAAACCGCGACATTCGTCAAAACGGTGTAAACCGAATTTTTAGTCTTCCATACGATTTCAAAGACAAGGTTATTGATGGGTTCAAACAAGGTAAAGTACTTTTTAATTATATTGTGTATAGAAAAAGGTATGGTACAAAAATTACATATGAACACATTTAAAACATAAAATCATTAAAAATTAAAGTAAAATGGATTAGTTTAAATTAAGTGCATTTCATGCTTAATAAAAATCGAGATGTGGAATTCGTCACCATATTTGAAAATTTAAATATAATTATATCATAACATCTTTGCGTTTCATCAGGAGTAAACTCAAAAAATAACTGAACATTCAGTCAATAATATTTACAAAGAACTTAGAAATTGTTCGGTAATTTTATAAGGAATCTTATACGCACATATGTATGTATGTTACTTCTATATCTATAAAAAAAAAATAGTTTTCACTATTACATAAATTCCAGTGGCAAATGTAGATGTAGTACATAGTTTGTAAAATTCTGGAGTCAAATATCCCACCATTCACAAGAGAATGGGCCTGTTCATAATTTTTTAATTTTCTTGTTCAGATTTTTTAAAAGCTGATACATGCGAGTTTTGAAAAACAGTTTTTTTACGTCCATAGTGGCATTTATGTGTTCCGAAATTACTAAAAGCTTTTGCAAATATTGCTCATACGCATTTATTTGGTCGCCATTAAATTTCTTAAATACAGCCTCCGGGTTCGCTTAAAAATTCAGTGGTCGGCTTTGTGAGTGCTCCTCTGAACACTTCATCGATCCACGTGTATGTTGACTCATTCGAAACGTGTTGCGTTAAGCCAAGTTTTCTGCGGTGTCGCAAATAACAGCAATAGAAACAGAAACAGAATTCAGTATATTTTAGACAGCGTCTGAAACGGCAACAGAATTGGCGAATTCTAGTGCTGCTTGCAACAGGAACAGAAAGAAGTACTTTGGACTGCAATTTCTTTGCTGGTGACAGGAGAACTGACAAATATTTGAGAAAATCTTTACAAAACCAATATTTCTGTTGAATAATTTTTTATTAATATTGTGAAGAATATCATGCGTATCGAACGAAAACACAAAATAATATGAAACAGAAATCGAAGCGTCAGGGGTTGCACCAACCCGAAAATAGCCAAAAACGGCTACAGAATCAGTTAGATTGTGTTCCTGTATCTGTTCTTTGCGCCACAGCGCCTTTAGGCTGCATTTAACACAATTAAAAAAAAGTGGACATATTTCTGTTGGCAAAGCAGTTTATAGTTGCTATTATCTATGCTGTTATATTTTACCTTATATAAGCAAATTAAATGCTACGCAAGAACTCGTACTTCCGTTATGGATAAAAAATATGTAATATGTAATCACTGGATTACATTTCGTTTAGGTAAGACAATATATGTATTTTATGTGTATTTTATATGTATGTATGTATGTATATATATTTTAGTTACACTTTAAACAACTTACATACAAACGGGGCAGGTGATACGAGTATGTTTGGGAGAAAAATACTCCAAAACCGTCGCCGTTCACGAATATCAGGAACAGACGTTAAAAGTAACCTACATATACAGAGAAAACGGTCGGCATTAATCTTTTCACATGCTCTTATAGAAATTTTTCTTGTAAATCAAATTTTGCTTGCGAATACTTACACAGATGCAGAGAAACGGTCACTTAGTATACCAGTCACGATCTTAACGCACAAGTTTCCTAACGAATTGCAAATACATACACATGTGGTATAATTATAAAATATTGAAATTTTTAAAAGATACTTAGTAAAATTTTCACAATTTGCAAAAAAATCAGAATCAAACAAGCGAATCGATGAAACCCACTTTTTTTTTTTTGAAATTTACTACTATTTAAAAATATTTCATGAGATTCAAACACAAAGTTTCAAAGAAGTAACACTGTTTTAGCTAAAGGAAATGACATGCGAAGAGTGAGTAGCAAATCTCTTTATGTATGAACCCTTTCATTATTGAGTCATGGATTTGAAGGAACTTTGCTATCATTTGACACAGGGCGGTAAAGTCGAATAAATTGAAAACCATTACAGAAAGTGAAAGTGGTATAGACAAATATATATAACTCTAATAAGACTATTAAAAATACAAAATAAGCAAGTATACAAGAAATATTAAAACTATTATCGTATATGGATAATAATACTACCTACCATTCGAAGCTCATATTGTGAAAATTATCAAGTTTGTAGATTCTAAGCCATGTCTACGGTTAGGCAATATCGACGATACAATTCAATTTAAAATTCCCCGAATGCTCGGTTTCTTTTCTCATATTTGCAAATATTATTGTGAAATTGAAAATATTGCAAGGTAAGCTAGACAACTGTAAAATTCCAGTTACACTTTTATTGTAAAAAATATATGGGAATGGCGCAATAAACACAGTTTAATATTATCAAATAAATAGCTGCGGGAAAAATAATAAATATTTATTAGATTTTTAAAATTTTTGTAAATATCTCAATTCCAGGAATTTGATACTGAATTTAAAACCTTCAGATAAATAATTTATTTGGATGAAAATTTATACAACTTAAATGGTTTATGTATGTGTATATATATTTTTTTTGTTAGACGTACATGTGTGTGTCGTTGTAAATAGCGGCGTGAAAAATTACGTTGACTATTATTTTACTGGCACAACAAACTAAATGAAAACTGGTGGAAAATAAAGTTTGAAACGCAGCACACTCGTCCATACAACACTACAATATTGCTTGAATTAGCCCTGCCGGAAATTTGAGATGCACATGGAGCAGAGCAGTTAAATTGCAATTATGATAAGCAAATTTTTTTATCCAAATTTTTAATTATCATGATCTGTGAACAGTAAACTAGGAATACGCGTAATAATAAAATCATAAATGGATCAGAAAATAATATTTTGATTTTTTCTCGTTCGTTATAATTTCTATCTATTAATTAAGCTTGCTTGGTTTTTCTGATTTTGTTTTTTATTATAATCCATTATTTTTTTGACCCATTACAACCAAACTCTGCATTGTAAGCTATTTCCTGTTAATGCAAAAAAAAAAAAACTAGTGAATCAAAGTGCGCGAGCCAGAAGTAAACCTTCTTTGCCATTTCCATAAAAAGATAGAGATGAGAATGCAAAAGAGACTACACTTATTTTTTTCTTTGAAACTGGCAACACTGCTGATGAAAAAATACACATTTCGTGTTTGTATGCATCTCCTCATTTAGAATACCGCGCCAGTCTAAAACCGGTTGCAAGTTTCATAAGACTAGATTCAAGGGAGATCTGAATTCAGTTCTCAACTGTGCCCAAAGTCATCGCAAACTAGTCTCGCGCTGTTCCAGCATTAGTTCTGAACTAGTCCCGAAATTATCCAGAAGTGGACCCGAAATAGTCGTGGAATACTCCGAAAGGAACTACTATAAAAATTAATCCGAAGTGGTCCGGAACTAGTCCCGAAATGGGCTTGATAAGACCCCGAAACAGTCCTGAAATGGACCCGATATAGTTTCGAAATTGAAATAACTAATCCCAAAATGGTTCAGACAACCATCTGTATATTTTTTTTTCTCGTAAGAGCATCGTGACGCGAATTTGTGACACGACGTTGAAAAATCACTCGCTTGCCACCAAAAAATTTTCACCACAAAATTGCCTTATTATCGAATTCAAATTTTTTCGCTCTTGGTATTTCTCATTGTACCTACTCGGGGTAAAACATGAACTAAGTATAATAATTCTGAGGGGATCTAACTTACAAAACTGCCGAGGCGCCGATCAAATTATTCTAACTATAAAATTCCCTCTTATTTTGAGGTTGCTACTTGGAAAAAATTATTAAGATCAGATTTAGTGAAATAAAAGCAAGGTGTAGAATTGGGCTACTACTCCTTTGGCATCAACAGGTTTTGTACAATTTCTTGTTATATAAGAAAAAAATTATTGATATTTAAAAGAATTCTTAAATAAATAATTAGAGATTAGGTAGTCATTATAATTAATTTAACTGGCCTGCCATATACTTAGCAACTGGCGAAGGCTTATCAAATTTCAATTGCCTTGTGGAATACATTATTTGTTGGCGCCTAATCAGGATTTCGATTCATTATTTTTTCTCCTTTTAATTTACAATAATGTCAAAACTCTACAAATTTATGCAATACTAGAAACCCCAGCAGACGATGCACTACCTATATTTATTTATTAATTGCCCTATGCAAAGAAACTGCACATGTAACATACTGTAATACTCTCAAAAATATAGATTTGAACCTATTATAATAATTGTTTATATCCATGTGCAGAATTTAATTAAATTTGACTTTTAAAAAAGGTGGCAACTCTCTTCAAAATATACCAATTAGCTTTCTCCTAATAATTAAATAGTTTGACATCTATATTTTACTATTATTTAACTTGAGAATAATTTTATTAAATTCGACTTTTCAAGCAGGTGGCAACATTCTACAAAATATATCTATAACTTTCTCCTAGCAAAACAAACGGTATGGCACTCATATTTTTTATTATATAAGCTGTGTATAATTTATTTAACTCTTACTTTTAAAAAAGCTGGCATCTCACCAGTTTGTCACCTAAATTTGTATATTTCAATATAACTTGAGTATATTTTAATTAAGTACGACTTTTCAAAGAGGTGGCAAACCAACCCAAGGCGACGTTATATGTATAAAGTGATGTTGAGCAAGCAGCTGAGTGAATTCGCTTACTGCACTGAATTTCAAAACTATTTGTTTGTTGTAACTCTCACCTAGTCTCATTGTCATTGAGCGTAGAATTTGTAAAAAGTGTATTATATTATATTATTGCACGCTCAACACCACCTGGTATGAATTCGCCTTGCATCGACCTACTCTCATACCTACCAAAGAAGGCGAATTCATATAAGCCGATTTGATTTTTTTTTATTCACCTACATGTATTTTGTTTTTGCTTTGCCGCTTTTTTCAAAAGCCAAGCCGTAAAAGCAAAAACAAAATGTACAAAAATATATGGGATATGAATTCGCCTTGCTACCAAGTATACATGCAAACTTCACAAAAATCGGCCGGGAAGATTAAAACTTATAAATTACTTATTATTTTAATGGTTATTGAGTTATCGTCTCCATTACTACTTATTGTTGAGCAAAAAAAGGGATGCCCACAAGCGATGAATATAGGAGTACTCCAAGTGACGTAATGTTGGATCAATCGCAGCTATGGCTCGGCTCTATACTCCCATATTACTCATTTGGGAGCTAAAGGATGAAGAGCAGTAGTCAATTTGACATAGTTTGGAAGCATTAGAGGAGATGTCTTCGTTATTTGTTTCTTTTTAACTCAAAAATATAAACAAAACTTCGTTAATTTTCAAAAAGGATATATCCAAATTGTTTGTTGGTTTGCGAATTAAACCGGAAAAGCGCTCTTGTCTTATATCTTCTAAAAGCACTCTTCAATTGCTCGTTCAATAAATATTATTCAATTGTGTATATAGAGGCTTGTGTATAAGACATTTTTAACGGTTGGTTGGTTGGGAGGAAACTGATATGATTAATAAAAACAAAACTACATCTCACTGTTCTTTTAGGAGGTGAATGTCAGCTTCTCCATTACTCACCTTTAGAAGTATTGGGAGTAAACAGCAATAATGCCGTACTCTCGGATTACTCAAATGATGATCTCTAGCTCTACTGGGTTATTAATTTTATTTTCACAAGGTTTCTTGCAAGGTCCACAGAAACATATATCGACATGTATAATTATATTGTACACACTATCGCATTTCCTGCCGACAAAACTCGAGACGCCTTCAATACTTTTCCGCCGCCGCTGATGACATTGTCGGTCGCGCGGCTTCAATTACTATTTACAGCATTTTAATGGAGATAAATGTTTAGAAAATATCATAATATATGTGAGTCGAAAATGTTGCTTGACAAGACAAAGCAGGGCGGGTGAAACAAGTAGAGAAAAGACAGACTGAACAGACAATAAAATAATTACACTTAGCAGCAGAAGGGGCAGTGAAGGCGAATAGACCAGATTGTGACTAATTTGTTGAAATATGGCAATCAGCCATCGACAATGACGCAGTAAGCTCGAAAAGTGTCTGGCCTACCTAAATCGATATTGTGGGGAATACAAAACTTTAATATTAATTAAATTATTGGACTTTTGCGAAGGTAGAAAATTGTATAGGGGAAAATGTTAAGGAAAAAAGTAAGTAGACATTTTCACTAATGGTTTTATTTATTAGTTCTATTATTTCAACTAATTTCTACTAATATTTTTACTAATGCTACTACTTATTATTACTACTATTCTTACTAGTTTTTTCTTCTATTTCACTACTACTACTACTACTTACTACTAACGACTACTGACACTACTACTTCTATATTTAACCCTCTATCTCTTTATGGAGAGGATAAAAATGTTTAGAAGTTGCATGAGTATCTTTTAAGCTTTTTTACATAAATTTATTTTCAGATCATAAATGAAAGAAAAAAATCTAACACAAGACAATGAAATATACATACAATATACGTGAATGCCGAAGTCTAGAAGCATCTGATGGTAGGTAATGTTTATAATGTAGCGTTGCATTCCGACAACATTTGAACCTCGGAGTTAGTTCAGCAAGTGCATGGAATAATCTATGAATCATACAGTTTATAAGACAGACATCCTATGTGCATAAGAAGAAGGGATCCGTTTATGCTGACAATAAGAGGACAACAAATCATAAAGATGCAGCGATCTTTGAGCAAATTAAAATCAATTACAGCGTTCTGGAATCCTAGATATGCTTCGGCTTTTTTATGATAGAAAAATCAGTCGGCAGAATGGCAATTGGCTATGTTCTGATCAATAAAAAACTTTTCAAATAAGCAGCGCCCAAAACTCACACACACATTGGCACATTGGGTATACACAACATACAATAGGGCGTACTCGTACTACTATTCGGTTTTATGCCTTTACAGTGTTTTCCATGTCGTTAGAGAAGTCTATAACTAAGGTCAAACTTACCAAAGTAGCAATGGGAGCGTGTTTGCTGAGTACTCATAGGAGCATTATTTTCACGCCCACTAGAGTCCTCGAAAACTTACTAGATCTTCCCCCTGGAGATCCATACGAAAAACTACAGGCAAGCTGTAATGCTGCTGGACAGTTGTTTTGGAGATTTCGGGTTATTAATTAATTAATTTAATTATCTCACCATTTATTAATTGATGGATTATGAATATAATATAAAAAGTAAGCAACTGTTAAAAATTGTCCAACACCACATAAGGCTCTTGTGCTGGTCGAGCTCCAATTCATGTTAATAGAAGCGCTATTACTACATACTGTAATTCAAAATAAAATTTATATTAGTTGGATAAAATTTAATTCCTCGAAACTTTCCTAAATCATAAAATGGAAAGATAGGAATGGATAGTAAACTTGCATAAGCAAATAGAAAATATCATTCTGGTTGAATATGAACCGGTTTTATTAAACGACTTGCTGGAATAAAATTTACAGGGTCTACTAATAAATAAGGATCAATTAATACTTATAATAGTAAAAATATAACTATTACAATAAAATCTACAATATATTTGTAAGAAAAATATCGAGGAAAATGAATTTTATCAAGATTTGAATCTAATCGAATCGGATTGTTTGATGAAAAACTAAAAAATGAATTAAAGTTTCAACTAAAACAATAAATGATAAAATAAAATGAAAAGTAAAGAATAGTGTTAATATGTAGGGGAAAAATAAATTTGTCCCAAGGGAAGAATATCGGTCCTTGCAATAGGAACGCACAAAAGTTTTTTTTAAATAAAACAAAAACGGTGTGGGATACGAATTAAATTCTTTATTCCTGTGAAAGTACATTCGATGCCATTATGTATAGAACTCGATTTCTTTTGCACGGTTTTCAAGCATAAATCGGCCGATACTGCTGCAATTTCACGTTCGATATTCGTACGAAGTTCATCAATCGTCGCTGGCTTGTTGGCATAGACCACAAACTTGACGTAGCCCCACAGGAAGTAGTCTAGCCAATTGACTCGGCCATTTCGTGAGATAACGCGTTCACCAAACTTGGTTTTCAATAAATCGATTGTGACATTCGCTGTGTGGCTTGTGGTGCTGTCCTGTTGGAACCACACATTGTCCAAGTCCATATCATCCATTTCGGGCCAAAAATATTCGGTTATAATTGAGCGGTAGCGATTCCCATTCACAGTGACGTGCCGGTCTTGATCATCACGGAAGAAGTACAGCCCAATGATGCCGCCGGCCCATAAATCGCACCAGACCGTAATATTTTCGGGATGCAATGTTGACTCATGGAGTACGTGTGGATTGCTGCCTGTCCAATAACGCGTAGTTTGCTTATTGACGAAGCCATGCAGGCAGAAATGACGACGACCGTAAATTGGGCGTAGCGCTTTTAAAGTTGAGGCCATTGACTCCGAGTTTCGGTAGTAAATTTTAATAATTTCGACTCGTTGTTGGATCGTATATCTTAACATGATGAAATGGCGAACCTTACTGAAGAGAAATGTCAAAAGAACGGGATAAAATATGGCGTCGCTTGATGTCACTATTACTTGCTATTACTAAAAATAAAATTAAAACTATTAATAATTATTAATAATCATGTAGATGTAAAATATTACATTCTTAGTTAAATTATTAATCGTAAAGGTTCATAAAATAATTTAGTACTTTTTACTACAGCAATAAGTTTAAATAATAAATAATTTATTATATGGATTGTAATTATACTTGTTAGGTAAGTATAAAAGTCTTAATGATTGAAGGTTTGATATATAAATAAATTTATTAATATAAGAAATAAATAAAAAATTCTTGAATATATAAATATAATGAGAATATTTCAATTGATGCGAATGAGGTAACTTAAATAAATGTAGGACGCAATTTTAGCAGCAGTTATGAAACCTTGGGTGGATAATCCACATTGGTGGGAAGTTATAGATGGTTCAAAATAACTCTACCACTTCACACAAGACCAAATATCCCCAAACCATCTAGCTCTCCACATCTTATTCCATTGAATTGCTACGTATGGGGCATTGTTGAGCAGTAGACCAATAAACATCCCATCATAACTTTGACACTCTAAGAACAGAAATTGGCAGTAGATTACGGCTGATATTGTCTGATATTTTATTAAATTGATTTTATTGAATAAATGCTTCACCTATAAGTCTCTTAATTAACTCCATAAACTTCAATCAAACTCGATTTCTTTTCAACGAAATATGCTAATTTAAGTTTTAAAGCCAATATGTCCTCAAATATCAGAAAAATAAAAAACGGCGGTAAACAATTTCATTGGTATTAATGGCTTTTGTGCTTTGTGAGAATAGTGAGAATATAAAAAAATGAAAAAAAGGTGTGTATAATCAACCTTTTCATTTTGTTTTTTTTTTTGTTTCGTTGCATTGTTTGGCTAATAACCTGCGGCATGGCGATATGACAACGGCGGTTACACAGATTTTTTTTTATGGGCAAATACAACATATCTGCTACTATCGTGAATATTCAGTTGTATGCATTCACACATAAACTTCTATATACTATAAGTACATGAATAAAAGTAAATGTCGGCATAAAGGTATAAGCGAGTGTTAACTGTTGTCACAGGAAAATGTATACTCCCGCTTGTATTCTCATGCTGGCTACAAAATAGTGCAATTTTGAATTAGTGGCCAACAAAAGCTTCAAATTTCAAACGCAGATGTGTCGACAAAATAGTTGCAATACTAATGCCACAAATTTACATAAATACATTTGTGTAAAAGTGTAAATGTTAAACTAAATTTTTCTCTGAACTACAATGTACTTATGTACATTGGGGAGCTTCACAATAAAAAAAAAAATTGAGGTTCTTTCAACGGAATTATAAAGTATATTTTGCTTGAAACACAATACCGGCGAACGGCGACTGGCGAATTTTCGCTCAGTAGAGCGACGATAGTAGCAACATTTGCCCAAAACTTTCGCTCTGTAAAGCACAACTATAGCGACAACGAAATTCTAGATAATGGCTTTTATTAATGTAAGATTTTACAAATAGTATACATTTTTTCAATTTCGATTCAATACCATGAGTATTGGTCCAGTTTTGAAAGAGGTATTCAAGTTTTTCTAAGGTAATAAATAGCTTCAAAAATCTTGTTATTATAATTTTTTAAGCCTACACTGTCTTATGATATGATGTTATTTTCAAATCTGTTTTTAACTATAAAAAGTTCAATTTTTGGAGGCATTTCCAAATTAATCCAGCTCATATATATCTTAATATATTTTCGAAATATTTTGGTTGAAGTTTTAAATTATAACGAATTTTATAATTATTTTTATGGATAGATGCAGTTTAGTGTAAATATTTATTTAATATTTCAAAACTAGCTGCGCCAAGCGGGCGTTGCTACACAATTCGTTTTTGCCAATGAAAAAGTTATATTTTTTCAAAAGCAAATTGATTCCAAGCCATTTCTAAGAAAAATGGCGTTTACCTCAATCAATATATTGATAAGATATACCCTGTACTATGCCCGAAGTTACTATCTAGTCACCAGTTAAGTCCCAATGAAACCCCATTCAGTAGTTTTGATGATTAGAGAGTTCAGTCGTGCAAACAGAATTTCAAAGTTTAAAATAATATATTTCATTCAATAAACTTTGTGGATTAAACCGTATATAAAATTTAAATAGCATCGCATTTTTAATACATAACATCTTTAACTAAATTTATAAATGCACCTTATTTTTGTTTTATTAATTAAGCGTGTTTAAGTTCTTATTAAAATAATAATTTTTTCTATTCTATTTTTCTAAAGTTTTATTAAGTAGAAATGGAAAATACTCACTAGCATATATTTTACATATACATACATACATTTTTTCCGAAGTTCAATATGTTACTTGAGTAAATTATTGATTACATTTGAACACATATAAACACATTTCCTGCTCAAGGTCATTACTACTTTTTGTCATACTGCCCCTTTATATTTATAAATACACACTTTTTTAGGAGCATTCTAAGACATTTCCGAACCCGCCCATCACGGCCATTTTGAAATTAGTCCCGTCCATTTCTTGTATGTACTGATAAATTCCTAACTGTCATTGGCTTTTGTACAATTAGAGATATGTATTTAAATTTATGATACCTGGTGTGTATTATTGTGAATTAAAAATAATACATGGATATATCCTAAGGTCCATTTGAAAAAGACTTAAGTTAACCACAGACCCCGCAAGAATTTCCCTAGCCGGATGGACAGGCCGATCATTGGAAGGCTTAACTGTCTTTACAGACGGATTAAAGATGGAACGCAGTGTTGGCGCCGAGATTACCTTTGAGAAATATAATCTAAAGTTATCCCGTTGCCTGTCGGACCGAAACGTTTGCAATAAGTGCAGGTTGATATCTTCTCAGACAGCCAAGCGACTATTCACGTACTTCCTTTACCTCGGTCAGATCTTAACTAGTGTATGAGTATAGCAGAGAGCTGGCCTCTTCGAGATTATCCTAATATAGGATCAGCGGTATAGCGACATTTATGGAACTGAAAGAGCGCTGATGAACTGATACAGTGAATTTGGAATGAATGTGTCCCATGCGGCGGATACTGGTGACTATATAAGGGAGTTCAAAGTCAGGATTGCCGAATTTTCCAAAGCTACAGGATAATAGAAGACTACCTGGCTGTTTTGTGTGCTCTATGACCCAATTAAAATTTAGGCTCTTTTAAGAATGAGCAAAGAAAATTCTTACAAACTTAAGGCAGTCCGTCACTGGTCCTTAGTTTTCCGAATGAATCGGCTTAACCTTCAACAGGTTTCTTTCGCAAGATATTCGAACACTTTCTATGCGAGTGCCCTGCGCTCGTAAAGATGAGGCTAATACACTTGGTAAACGATTCCTGCCGGACATATCACAGTGCAGCCGCCTCTCTCTCTTTGTACGACATACTGAAATCATTAAACCAGGCTGCATGAGTTGTGTAATCAAGATGGCACATTTGCTGATTCTTTATCACCAGGGTGACAATTCACTTAAACCACCCAACCGGGATCCATTTTATTTCAATAAATATTTTATATTAAAAACAGTTGCTCTGCGTTCTTCATTGTATAATAAATATGAGCCAAAAAAAAAAATATATGTATTTCAAGTCGAAAATTCAATAGCAATTTTGACCTCCGACAAAATAAATATTTTAGTTGTGTGAAAAAATCTTTGGTTAGTTTGGTTGAAACAAATTTTTGGACGCTGCCATACTGCTTGCTATATCCATACAGTACTACTATATAACTGCGCAAATTTCAACTTTGACCTTAACACATGCGACACATGACAATTTTTGCTATTCGCGCTATGCCTCCGCCATCCGCCGTCTACCAAAAAAAAAAAAAAAGAAAATACATTATTTGCCTGGCGCGCGCAAATAAACGCTGGCGAGAAGGTTGTGTTGAAATTTTTGAATTTCGACTGCAGATTGAGGTCAAACATGAACTATATATCTATGTGCATGTAACTACGCGGATAGATGCTGGATGAATATGTATGTATGTATTTTTATATACGTAGTTATGTATGTGGGTGTGTATCGTTAAAGCATAAAACCGATTTGGCGTCCTTGAATTCGGCAGCAAGGCAACTTGAAGAACTTTTGATGCCTTTCATATTTACGCGGGTGTGTATAGTTATTCAAATAATTTGCGTATATTTATAGTTGCAAGTGCAAGTATAGTATATATGGTATATTTGTAAACCACTTCTAAAAATAAATCATTTTTGTAATATATTTTACTGCAACCGCGGCACTTAGTTATCTACAAAGTCATAATTCTCTCGTTGCTGTAATGGTTTAATATGAAAAATCGAGTCTAAAAGAAAGAAGAGATATTCTTTTGAAAAAGGAAAGGAAATTCAGCGAATTTTCTGTCATTTCCCACAGCTGCCAACCAAATTTCTCGCAAGCATCACATCATCTCATCTCATCACATCTCATCTACGCCTACATATAATCGTCTCCGTTTCTTTCCATGTACATTTCCTTCCACTTTCGCATCCGAGTAGCTAGCTGCCTTCCGAGCCCACCATAGAGATATAAATAGCAGAATCAGCTTCCACTGCATTGTCGCATCAGCTGTGTTTACTTGCCTACATGCCAGATTCATTTTTGTTATCAATTGGCGAAAAGGCACAAGTCGACATTTACATAGATCATTTTTGTGTGTATTATGCATTTATATTAGACGTGGTTATGAAATTTTATTTTTGAATTTCAAACCTCAGCCACGCTCCGCAATGTTCGGTACTTCATGTAGATAAACTGTAGTCAAAAACAGCAAACGTATTCCAATTTTCCTTAAACTTGTTATAAACTCTACTTTCATTTAGAAAATACGCTTTAATGGCATCTGGCATTAATGAAATTTTACTTGTTTTTTGTTTTACTATGAAATCATCTCAAATCTCATCATACAAAATTTGAGCTCAGGTGTTCAATAACGTCAGCGTGTGATGAAATTTCATGCAGTTCTTTATTGGATTTATAAAATTATTAATGTGAGAACAGCAAAGGTGTATGATAAGCCGCGCTAACCTCCAATAAATAATTGCCATTACTAATGTAACGTTGTGCCAAGAATGATAAAAAAACCCAGATTGCATCGTCACTGAGGCGTTGACATAAATCAAGTAAAATTAAACAAAATTGTGGAGAGACGTCATTTAAAGTGAAAGAAACTAGGCGCGGAAAGACGTGAATGTAAAGAGATTAAGATGCTGACACGAACGAACGCAGTTTTAAAATTTTATCATAAAATAACGCAGCAATCAAACGGTTTCAAAACCGGGGCAAGTTCCACAAAGACGAAGATGGAAATCTGCTAGCAGACATCCTCATCGGAGAACAGAAATCAAGCAAAAAAAGGCCTTGGAGCCGAAGGTATACCGGCGGAGCTGTTTAAAGCCGTCAACGAAGAATTGGTAGAACGCACGTGCCAGATGTACGAGCACAATTTGGTGTAATGAATTGAAATCAGAAGAGTGAAATGCGAAAGCCCTTTTGACATTGCCTACAAGGTCCTTTTGGCGATACTGTACGAAAGACTGAAACCCTAGTTGAACCAACTGATTGGATTTTATCAAATCAACCATTGACCAGCCATTCGAATGCGTCCAGGAAATACCCTAGATAAACAAATCGACTTACACCAACTTTCAGGCGCTTTTGATTGCACAAAGCGAAGCTGCCTCTATGGTGCCATGTCTAAATTAGAGATCTCCGCAAAACTAATGCAGCTGTGTAGAGTGACGTTGACCATAACTTTTAGCTCCATCCACGGTCTGAGACCAATCGAGATTTTAGTTATGGTTTCTCACTCGATATAGTTACACCTCTACAATCTGATGCTGGAAAGCGTGAAGGAACCAACAATAGAACCGTCAGTGCAGTATTCTTCATCTTTGAGAACGAACCAAAGTATATCTTTGCAACACACAAGGAGCCTTCGCGTATTGGGATACAAGTCACAGTGAAGAACTTTGTATACTTAGCATCCAGTCAGCATTGAGTTTGGGCTCTGAAGACAACTGAAAAGCAAATTCCTTTCCCGACGAACAAAAATCTCCCTCAACAAATTTCTCATCATCCCCGTCCTTTTATATGGCGGGGACGTTGCAAGCATGATCTCAACAAAGATGTGAGTGAAGTATTCTATGTAAAATCAATGGCTCTGTCTGCGGGGTTGTCAGGGGCCGAACAAGATGAAATGACGAATTCTATGAGCTCTAAAATGCCATATGAATGACGATGCTTCCATGGATACGCTGAGCACGCGGCTACCATCCCCATGGATGATATTTAAGTAGTTTATGCACCTCTCAAAGAACAGTTTGAGAATGCTGACCGGCTTTTTCACTGGCTCTGTGGGCTGCGAAATTATCTGCATAAGATAGGAATGTGGCCAAATGAGCCCAGTCTCTTCTGTGACTCGGACCCGGAGACCCCGATGCACCATTCTATCTCAAGAAGACGGCAGAATTAGCTGGGCACACTTGCCCAACCACTCTTTCCTTGGACCTCCTAAGGGAGTTGGGGCTGGATGAGGTACTGCAAAGAGCTGAGGACAATGCATCTGAAAGGTTGAGGTGAAAACCTCTTTATCTACCTATCTAATGTTTGTATTCAGAATGGATTAATAAAGTCTGCTAATTATACCTATCCTCTGTCGTTTTCCTATGTACATTGGAGAAAAAATTAAGTTAAGAAAGTATTTTAACTTTTTTGTCTGGATTGTGTCTTCTCGGGACTTACAGTTGTCGGGATTTTACCTTGACTAGATATTGTGTTATTTGTATATTGTTTGGTTGGGATTTCGTTATGTCTGTAGCATATTCTGCCGACTCCGATGCAGACGTAGAAACATTCATTCATTTTGTAATAATAACAGGCGAAATAACAAGTCTGGGTGCTCTTGATCGAACTTTTTGGCCAGTTACATGAAATCTTTACTTTTGAAAACCTGGATTGGTACTGACCCTAAATGGACCAGTTCCACTTTGCTGCTATGATCGACAAATTTGTTGCTTTGCATCGTGCGAATGTTAATTTGTTGGATGCCTACTCTCAAGCGAGCACATGTAACCGAGACAGGTAACATGACATTTGAACCGAAAAGGGGTTTATGGTTGCAAACCAGCTGACGCGTGCCGACAGGTATCCAGCAGTCCACAGCAACCGCAATTCAACGCCAAGTTAAAGCAAAAGTAAACATTCGTTACCCCAAATGGTTTCACCTGGCTGCTATCAACGCATATACCAGTTGCTGCTCTGTGCAGTTGCTTTGTGCTGTTGTTACTGCTGCTGCTGCTGCTCATCTCAGTGGCTGTGGGATAAGCATAGCTTGTCTTTGCAACGGTACTAAATGTCAACTCGGGCATTATTGGTTGCAACTGAAATTCTCATTTTTCCTGTGTTTTCTCTTTGTTTAGCTCGAACCATGTCGGAATACGAATTGCATTCAAGTTGAATTCAATATTTGTTTTTCGTGTGTTTTGCCCGCTTTCTCCGCACTTTCGACGCACTTTAGTTGCTTGCTTGCTTGCCTTGTGCTGTGCTGGCTTTTATAAGATTTTTTACTTCTATAAGAGCATTTTCATGTACGTTCATACATTACCTGTGTAGATGGGTAAAATGATTGTGTTAAGTTGCTTGTCGCAATACGGTAAATGATATTTCGAGCGTTTGCTTAAACTATGCATCTTTGCCTTCTATGTAGATGGTAGAGTCACATTTTCGAATTCAACATATCTGAGACTATCTGAAGGATTTGTGGTGATGCAAAGCTATCTGCAGTGACCATTTAACCATTTTATTTATGGATGGGAACTGGTTTTGGAATATTTAAATTGTATACTTTCATACAGAGACTCGTTGCTACAGGCAGATATGTATATAATAAAAAAAAAGATGATAGATAAATCACACATTTTGCTCAATTGACGCGATAAATAGACAAAAAAAAAATCAAATGGTGAAACTTTCTAGTTAAAATGCCATTTACTTTTATTTATAGTGATAGAGAAGGCTATTTAATTAAATTTCATTTAATTTTTCAATCAGCTGACCAAACTCTTTAACAATATTTTCGAAATAAAGCTTTTTGAAGCTGTTTTATGTTTGCCACTGCGTGTGAACAAAAACGTTTTTATATTAAATTAGTGGAAAATACGGACACCCCTATTTGAACGTAGCTGTTTACATATAATAACTGCAAATCACTTTTTAGCAAATGTACAATTTCGAATTTCGAAGGCCCATACCGCAATTGCGAAAATATCAATATCTATCTCTTTAAAAATCTCTTAAAAAAATTTGGTTTGGTCCAGTCCTCAGAAAAAAATTGATTTTGCCACATGTCGTAGCGATCGAGAAGTCTATTTAATTGTTTGATTTAATTTAATTTTTCAAACAGATTTTAGTTATTTCTTCAAACACTCTTTAAAAATATTTTCGAAATAAAGCTTTTTTAGATTTTTTTGTTTGACACCTATATTTAATTTAAAATTTTTCATCATTATTATCAACTGAATTTAATTAAACTTTTAAATTGGTAGCAGTTCGCTTAGAAAATATTTTGAAACTAATCTTTCGTAAACCTCTCCGTTTACCAATAGTATATTTGCATTTCAGTTAATTTAATATTTATGTATATCTCATTTACTCTTTTAAATAGGTGGCAGCTCTCTTCAAAAGTATTTCATATATGTAAACCTCTTACGCTTAAGACTAATTTAGTAATATTTCATTTAACTTACTAATTTAATTGAATTTACCACTATACACAGGAGACAACCCATTTCAAAATATTTTCGAAATTGACATAAAGCTATCTGCGGTGAACTATTTCATTTATTTTAAGTCCTATTAGTTTATCTTGGTGTAACATTTCATTTACAACACTAATTAATTTAAATAATTTTTTTTAAACATAATTAATAATTTTGAAAACATTTTCCAAATTTGCTTTGTCTGATCCATTTAAATTATATGATAATCTAATTCAATTAAACTTTTTCAAAAGTTTCAACTCGTTTTTTAAAATATCGTTTCCACCTAATTAACTTATCTTGGCATAACATTTCCTTAACACACTAATTTAATTTAATTCACCTTTTTGAATAGTTGGCAACCCCCACTGAAAACATTTTCGAAATTAGGCTTTGTCAACGTTGTTTGACAGCCACATAAATTATATGTTAATTTGATTCAATTTAATTTTATTTTAAGATGGCAACTCTTTTTTACATTAACTAAGGTTACAGAAAGTAAAAATTTATGAAGTGGTTCACCATTTTTTCGAAGCTCAAGCTTTTTTTTTTGTGTAATTGATTTTTCCTGCTTCGCAACGATAAAAAAATAAGTTTGATGATTTTCATTAAATAAACATGATTTAATCGTTATTTTTATTTAATCGATCACATTTGATCGATATATTATGTGATTATTATTTTCTCGATCAAATTTGATTGATGTTTTGCGGTTTTTATTTGTTTTATAAAATTAGATCGGCATTTTGAAATATTTAATTTTTCCATAAACAATATTCGTTACTCTTGAATTTAAATTTTTCAGATCATATTTGATCGTTCTTTTTTTGATTTTTATATAGTCGATTAAAAATAATCATTATTTTATTTAAAACTTTTCGACCATATTTCATCGATATTTTCCGATATTTTCTTCGATCATAAAACGTATTATTTAAACGAGTATTAAAATGCTTAATTTATGTATCTCATGAATTTATTTGAATTTAAAATCTTTTATAGGTGGCAACCCTCTACAAATATAATTCTGAAAGAGAGCTGCTCGAATCAATGTTTCTTAAATCTTTTGCTTTTGCAATCTGTATATTAGAACTTTTTTCACCTTACCAATTGATTTGAATTAACGGCCTTTAAAGAGTGGCAACCTTCTTTACACATGCATTCTTTTAAACGTTTTTACTAATCTATTAAGTTCACTTCATTAATTTGTTTAAGCAAGTGGTAACCCCTCCAAAGGTATTTTCAAGATATAAGTAAAGGTTTTTTAAACCTCTTTCGTGTGAGACCCATATCTTAATTTTTTAATAGCCAATTAACTTTTAAACAAGTGGCAACACCCTGCTAGTGTTTATAGAGTTAGACTTTCTTCTTGCGAAACTTCATTTATTTTTAATTTGATTTAATTTTCATTTAAACAGGTGGTAACTTTCTTTCGATACATTTAAGAAATGAAGCTTTATTTAATCTCTTTCGTTTGTTACCCATATTGCCTTATTTTACTTAATTAACTATTTTTACACAGATGGAAGCTCCAATAAAATGTGTACTGTGGCAACCCATATAGCAGACTATATATGCGCCAAAACTTATTTAGTTCAGACCTATACAGTCGTCATAAAGTAATTTGTAATTTAATCAATTTATATAATTGGCAATAATTTTTTAACAGCTCGCAACTCCATTTCAAATATAGTTTTAAAGTTAGTAACATACTTACACACACACACTTTCACATTTACAATACAAGTGGGATTTTCGTATTTTCCATTTTACTCCGCTCACAGCGTTGGATTCACAAATGCAAAAATAATATTTAATATTTTTAAAATTTTTTCAGTTTTAAAGACTCTAATACGAAAATCAACATCAAAGCTGCCTGAAATGACATAAGCAAAATATGTATGCATTCACTTTGTTTGCCATTTGGGGCTTAAGTGTTATTAGTGGGGAGTTTCACAATACAAATTTTTAATTAGTTTTTCACATACACATAGAAAACCCCTCACAATATGCGGTTGTTGGTATAACTGTGGATCTGTGGTGTAGGGATGTGTGTGTGTGTGTGTGTGAAATGGGAAAGTGGAAAGAGTTGATGCATTGAGTGAACGCTTCGAACAATAAATAGCTTTGGTGTAAAAACAGTTTCTCAAATCACCAGGAAAAGGGCAATGGTAGTGCAGAGAACCAGGGCTGAGAACAAGAAGAGCGTTGAAAATGAACACATAAATCAAAGTTGTTGTTATTGCTTTATATTGCGCGTTTTTGTTGCACTCATTGCATCAGTTTTTTCAGGTCAAATTTTGGTACATTTGTTTTGCTGCTGCCTTCTGAGCTGCCATACTCAGTTCGAAACTTTTTTTTTTGTTGTGTTTAAGTATGTGTGAATTGACTGATTGCGATTGTGTGCAGTTTAAAAGGTGTGCAAATATATAAAATAGCAAGTAAAAGCTTATAACTAGTTAAAAAAAATATCAGCAGCGATGGCCTTATACACAGGATTAGTTCAGGCCGTGCATTTCTTCAAAGTTGCAGGTGGATTTTTACGTGAATATTTTTTACTCACTCTCAGTGTTTCCCTTATCTGGTGGGGACTATTGGTTTAGAACATGGTAATTATGTACTAAAGAAGAAACGAATAATGATTCGGTTCTGTAAAACTTAGATATTGATATTGAGGGGTGTACTTCGATATTTACGATCCATTGTGGCCTTTGCTTTTTGTAATACCTCGCCTAGCGCTAAGGAAGTCTAAGAAGATGATTGTTAGTAGCAATGGTACGAGTTCCTTCTGGGGACTATATGAGCCTAGATACTTCTTTCGTCTTCTCAAAATGGCATCATACTCGAAAACTCGAAAAGCAGGTGTGTCGGGTTCTCCCGGACGGAGTCACAAAAGCGACACGACTCATTCGACCATACTCCGAGCTTATACAGATGACTTCAGCATCCTCAATGTATTCTTTCAGAGGTCAATAAACATCTTCTGGCGTAACCCTGTCATATGGTGCCAGTGGTTTCCTTTTAAAGTATTTTTACCCTTTCTTATGCTCCCCCCTAATAGTATGCTGCCCTACCGCCAGGAATTTTTCGCGTCTTATGGGTGCTTTTTCCCGCCGTGGCGCTGGATATGGTTATGTGTTGTTAGAGAGTTGAGTCTCTTGAGGAGGATGCCAGACATCTCCCCTTGGAAGGTGCTTGGGATTTTTCCTATTGACAGCTTTCCCAGCCTCGGTAACTTCCAGAGTATTTGATCTGCAGGAGTATTTCTAGCAAATACGCACTCAACGAAGCTTTGCCCTCTAGTCCAATATAGAATTTTCTCTAAAATTCGTTAACTTCATGACAACATCTCTGGAAATTAAACGAGAGGAAACCGGGTGCTTAGTGTCTCCATATTTTTGAACGATATGATTCCCTTTTAGGCCTAAAATCACCCCCAATGACCTCGTTGGATACGCACGCAAATCTGCCGTTAAACATATAGATGCCAGCCAGTGGAGCCTGAACAGCGATTTCCTCACTGTTGATATTATATTCGGCATTGACATCCCTGCAAAACTAATACGGCTATGTAAAATGACGTTGTGTTACATCACCAGCTCAGTCAGTATTGGGAAGAACCTCTCCGAGCCGTTAGATACCAAACGAGGTTTCAGACAGCGTGACTCCCTGTAGAGTGACTTCTTTAAGATAATGTTGGAAAAAATAATTCAAGCTGCAGTATAAAATTCGTAAGGGGCCAACCAGTTGTTAGTCAGTTTTTCAGCGGGGTAAAGAAACGAAGCGATTGGGCCTGGAGGAAACGAGGGTAACCCGAAGTACCTTCCGCCATCAAATAAATTCGCGTCTTGGCTCCCGCGTCAGTTCGGACCCTTTGCCAGCACCGAAATTCAACTCTGATCTGAGTGGGCATTTGCGGTCCGTTAGCAAGGCAAAGGATCGACTGGCGTGCTATGTTGAAATCGGCCAAAATCGCTTAGGCGGTCGTAGCGTTAATTTGGAAGGAAAAGAAGAAGTGCTTTCCTCTCAAAGTTCTGAAAAAATTTGAGAGCTGTAATCTTTTCAATAATACCTATGCATATGATTTTACCACATGAAATAAAATAAAAATGTGGATGAAATACTAGACTTTTAGAGGTATTTTCGACATAGTCAAGTGCACACTTTTTTATTGTAAAAAGTAACGAATTGTATAACCAAGTGGGCGGAAGCGAACGGTCTAGGGGTTAATCCGCTGAACCGAAACTAATCCTGTTTACAAAACTTTATAAAATAGGCAGTTTTTTAACGCAATCAATTAGTGAAGAAAAATCTTGAACTATCGAAAGAGGAAACATTTCTGGGCGTCATTATCGACTCTAACTATCTGGGAAAATAAACGTCATAGAGCTGAGTACATATAGGAAAGACTGGGGTTTACGACCGCATAGTATTCATTAGATATATACAACGTTTATAAGGCCCATTGTAAGCTATGTTGCTCTGGTCTGGAGGGAGGCAGTTGACGTTAAATCCTATCTCCTCAGCTTGCAAAAAGATGGTATGTCTTTATTTAACGGGAGCGGCGTTACCACCCAGGTAGAGTACATTAAGCGCCTCCTGTGCGAGTGTGCTACCCTACGAGAAATGTGCTTTGAAATTCTGGGGAATCCGGACGACTTAGGCACCGTCGCATTGGAGGGCCTGTGAGAGTTTGCCAGGAGATCGGGTTGATTCAAGAAAATTAATTTCTGGGTATTAAAATGGGTACTGCGATCACCGAGTGAACTCTCTATATGAGCAGCTCGTTTAGCCTATCCAATTCTATAGATTAATTTAGTGGAAATTGTAATTTTAACACATCACCAATCGCAGAGATAATCGAGGAAAAGAAAGGCTGCGAGGAATAAAAATAGCAAATTGGTTCAACATCCACTGAAGATGAATGTAGTTTGTTTCGATGCAAAAATTCACTCAACCTTATATCTACCTACCTACATATGTAATCCCCGGACGTGGATGGTCATCAATATTCCGGAGAAGTTTTGTTGAAGCCAACTTTGAAAATTTTCTTAAAAATTAGTTTCAAACTATCTATGTACAAAAACTGCAGCATAAACACTAAGAATCAACCTGAAGAAGTTCAATGGTATGCACTCGATCGAGTGCAATTCGTTGTGTTGCAGAAAATGTCCTTTGCTAAACTTGCAACTTGGCAAGTAGCAACTAATTTTTCTACTCTCAAATATTTTTGGCAAACTCACACCAAACGAGATAACTAAGGCAAGTAACAAAAACTCAGTTAAAGTTGCTTGGCTTTTTTTTTAGTGATATTTAATTTAAGTTAGCAAATAATATTTACTATAAAGTGAAAAAACTTGGCAGCGACCAGCTCAGAGTATTACTAACGAAAAAATAAGCTAAAGTATTGAATTTAGCCAACAAAATTCGTAGGAAAGCAAATACAAATGTTTGTTTGGATATCTGCAGTCCGTACGTACGTATGTACTTATCTCATACGTATTTGTAAAATGCAAAGAAACTAAAACTAAAGAGGAAAACATTTCGATTTATTTGGCTTGCAGCAGGAGAGGGAAATGTGAAACGCACTGGCATATCTGCGTACAACACCCCGTCTGCCGTTCTACCCTCAGCAGCAAAGCCAATGGCTCTGGCATAGACTGGTCGGAAACTCATTTGAAACGATTTAAATCAATAGCTCCGCGTCAAACTGACCAACTTAACGATTGATGTGAGTTACTTTGTATATTTGTTCACACCAGTGTTGCTCTTTTGATACTTTTCAACCAAAACTGGTAATTTTTTTCGACCAACACATTTTTGGTTATGTTCAGTGCTGTGGGAAATAATTATGTAAATTTTATAGAAAAATGGGTTGGTTTTCTATTATGTTTTATTGAGTTCGTTTTAAGAAAAACGAGCTGTCAAAATCGGAATAAAATAATAATATTAAAATAATAATAATAGTAATTTGGCGATTACACCATAGCTGGTCTAACTTCTCCTTCAATTGATGGTATGCACCTTGATGTGACAAATAGAGGGGTCTAAAGTTTTATACCGACTTTGAACGGCGAATGATTTTTGTGAGCAATTTTTTCATGACAGAAATATACGCGAGGATGTGCCAATGCCTTCCGAGGGGCGATCGAAATAACTTCTCTATAATTTTTGATGAGGCCAGGATTCGAACCCGGGACCAACCGAACGAAGCGCGCAGACGCCACACACTCAGCTACAGCGGCCGCTCAAATAACATGGCTTGCCATGAAAATGCGTGAAATTTCGTAACATTCTACGAAAAAGTTGTACCCGGTTTGCGCTATGAAAAGGCTCGCAGCATCTTGGCAACATGTTGCCAGCAACATTAATTCATTGCTTTTTTTAAAAAGCATTTTCTATTTGAAATTGCGTGTAAAGTGACTGTTCGCCACTTCATTTAAGGGATTGTTTTTGTATTATCTGTTACATTCGCTTTTATGTGGAATCTTTAAGCCGTTTCCATAATTTTGGTTGCTAGCAACATTTCATGGCAATCCAAATGCACGTTGCTGACGAAATTTCACGGCTATGGAGTAAGTACTAGACTTAAGAAATAAGCTGGGATATTTTTAAAGTCGTTTTTTCTTTTTGCAATTTTGGACCATTTTTTGACATTTATTTTTCATTTGCATTTTCAGTGTAGGGCAAATCAATGTGTTGCACCAAAAACTGAATAGGGCACAAAGATATAAATTCCGTTGTTGTGAAAAAATCGTAAAAATAAAAAGGATATTACCGTAATAGTTGCGATAATTTATACCGCTGTAACTTTTACTAACTCTTAATTGTTCCTCAATAATAATTGTAGTTTTTATAATTTTTGGTAAACAATAAAATTCTTGGTTGCGGCAACACTGGCACACATCCAACAACACACACACACACACGCATACATACTTTGCTAGCTTCCGTAGCCACTAAAAGTGAAACTTAATCGCTGCATTTAAGTAGCAGTTGCCGAAATTGATTGGATATTGGTGTTTTTACATTCCCTTAGCTACTTTCATACCAATGGGCAACGGTAAGTAGGCGAACCAGAAAACGGGAGGATGAACGGGTGGTGCATATTGAATTCAGCACTTAACTATGGCACGCAAAGTTTTATTTGAGCTTTCGATTCTTTGGAAAGCATATCAATCGAAATGCGAGAAATTTTTCGTGGTTTCACGCTGACGTAGAATTCATAGCAGAGCGAAAGCAAAAGAAATTAATTTCAGATTGCTTACAAGCGAAAAATATACTTCGAAAATTGATTTGGAAAGTTTGCAGGCAAAGCTGTGCTTATATGTGGAATATACAAAGGAGAACAAAACTAATTTGGTATTAATAATTTTATTAAAATCTATGCAAAACCAAGTTTTTATTCGAAAATCCTGGGAATTACAATAGCTGTTACGAAAAATTCAGTTTCATATAAATTATGTCAAAAATGTCACGCAAGTCCTTAGAACTTTCATTTGCTGATTGTGGGTACTAAAAAAAATTAACCTAGTAGATGTTCGACAGTCTCTCTAGAGTCCGCGTCCTCATAGCTGCGACAGAACCTATTGCAGAGTCAGCCAATTCTTTCGGCAATTGCGAGTGCGCTGTGCAGATTGTTGTAAGTTAGTAGATATTTGCACATACCTAAAAGAGTTTTGGTTTTATGCGGTTCATATAACACCCAGAACTGCCGGATAATCCTATACGATCCTGCACGGTTCCACCTCTGCTTAGCTTATGAGAAGTAATACTCTCTGAGCGAGGCACCCAAGTCCACTGCGTGGGACACGCTCAGTGCAGAGCCACACCTTGCCAGTTTAATCTTAAAAGTGTCAGAAATCGGGGCCAGCTCTTTTCCACACTCATCCACTAGCTGGGATATGACAGACTTCTATCTCTGTGTCTGAATAGCGGCTTGGCTGTCTCAGAAGATATTTACCATTATATTTACCCCGCATTCCATCTTTGACCTTTCCGTAAAGACAGATAAGCCCTCTAGTGGTTGGCCCCACCCCTGACTCCAGTCCATGCGGCTTGGGAATTTCGTGCGTGGTATTTGGTTAACCCACGTCTTTACCAGGCTGTAGTCAGAGGGCAGCGCCTTAATCTACGGCGGAAGAGCGTTGAAAATAACGCTATGGTCAAAAGTCCATTCTTTCCAGAACCCGAAAGCACGCAGTCTGATAGGGCTGCTAGCTGCTGAGTTTTCAATAAAGATATCTATCGGTATTAAATCGACCATTGCGCCAACGTCTGCTGTATAGTTTCTTGAAAACGTAATCTTTAGGAAGGGCTGTCCACCAGACCAGCGACCCATAGCTGAGTACGTCCAAGGTACCATTTTTGGTTTTAAACCCCATTTATTGCCCAACACTGTTTTAGTTGTATAGAGAACCACTGAGGTCTTCCTGGCAAGCTCTTCGATATTTAGTCTCCAATTAAGTTTGGAGTCCAGAATAACACTAAGATAGTTCACTTTGTTTGACAGACCCCGTCCCAACCCTCAAAACTTTGGTTTAATGAAATTAAGCAATTTGGTTTTCATTGTCACTCCAGGAGAACAACTTATGGCCCGGAAGCGACAGTACAAATTAAATTAAAGTTTGATTCTATGAATAATAACAAGAAGAGGGTGTCGATAATCAATACCCACGCGATAAATGGTCACTTATATTATTACCCTGACGTCACCAAGCTGTCAAAAAAGGCTAGTAGGAAGTAACGGTCGTGTTTTTGTCGACACGCTTATTTCCTTTGCTATCTCAAGCATGATAAAAAAAATACTGGGCCGTCTTGCGGCGACAGAAATACGTTTCAAGTAAAACTAAATGAAAAAGATGAAGAAAAGAAGAATAAGTAACTGCAAACTTTTTTTTTTTTTTTTTGAATAAACGTGTTTCAATTTTGCTGAAGTGAAAAAATATAATTTTTAGATAGAGAATTAATAAAGAAATCTATAAAATACTAAAAAAAATAGTGATTTTCCCCTTAATTTAAAAATAAAAGATGTTTCTACTTTTATGTGAGAATTGCCAACATACACAAAACCAAAAAAAAAAAAACGATACCACTGGCGGAGCCATCTGTTGCATTCAATACACCGTTATGCTAACTATTACGTGGTCAGTGGTAACAAATTAAACCATTTTACTCTTTTTGTACTATTGTTTCAGATAATCTGTTGTTGGAGAGTATTTTTTTTTACAATTCACTCATTTCTATTTTGGATCCGGGTCCCGCGAAAAATCTTCATATTTCAGATATTACGTTAATTTAATATAAAAATAGTGAATTAATTTCAATATGGCAATAGAGTTTGAAAATTTTAGTGGGGGCCGCGTGATAAAATTAAACTGATGAAATAAACGAAATATTACAGTATGGGTGTTTGAGAAGTCCTTGATTTAAAAATATTTCTCAAATCAGTTGCCACTTTTCTAAAAAGTTAAAACTAAGTTTTAAATTTCGTTAAAACACATTTTTTCTGATTTTTGCCTTTTGAAGAATGTATTAATTATACCTACTTTATTTTTTTTTTTGTAGAAGAGTTTAAAAGAAGCCTTCGTAGCATTCTACGAATAAAATTTTGTAAAGAGAAGCTGCTACGAGTATATACAGGGAAACTAAATTTTGCTGGCCTATATAGTTTACTACTAAAAGAAATAGTAGTAGTAATTAGTAGTAATATTAGTAAAAAATAGCAGCAGAAATAAGTGAAAAAGTAGTAGCAGCATTAGTAAAAGTAGCAGTAGTATCAAAAGGTAAGGAAGATTAATAAAATGTTTAGAAGAAATTGGTTAAAATAGTAGTAGTAGTAATTAGTAGTAGCATGAGTAAAAAAGTAGTAGAAATTAGTAAAAGTAGTAGTAGTTATTAGTAGTAGCATTGGTAAGTAAAGTAGTAGAAAGTTTTAAAAATAGTAGTAGCATAAGTAATTAGTAGTAGCGTTAATAGACGGAGTGGTAGTGGTAGTAATTAGTAGTAACAGTAGTTAGTAGCAGTATTATTTCGTAGTAGTAACGGTAATTAGTACCGATACCGACGCGACTTTCGCTACACGATGTAAAAAATATTGCATACGGCTAAAGAAGTTTTGCTTCAAAAAGTATTTTATAATCTAAAAAAAATGTACCCCAAAGCATACAGCTGAAAAAAATCCCCCACATTTGGCACAAATATAGCAATCCTATACTCGCTCTTATGTAATAATTTAGTCGAGAGAAGACGAGTATGTGCAAGCAAGAATTTATATTTATCTTTATTTTTCTTTTTAGTCTTTTTCCATTTTCCTGATATTGCTAATTGATTTACCTTCGCAATCATTCAATTAACCAATGCAAGCTTTTTTTTTCGCTACATTTATTGGTCTTAGTTGAGCTGAGTTTAATTTGCTATTAGAAGTGAAAATAAAAACCTTTGAAAAGCAGAACTCAATGAATGTTTACTATGTGAATAGCTTTCGTTACAGTTCTTGCTTTTTGCCTTTGCGCTTAAAAACCGACAAGAAATACGATATGCTGACTGAATTCAGGATGGATATCAATAGTCCAGAGAAGAGGCCAATATGAACTGCTTTTAAATTTTGTTGCGCCGAAGTGCTCCTGCAAGCGGCAACTTAGTGAAATAGAAAACCAGGGGCAAGGAGGTAGTAGCATCTGCTGTCAGCATCATTTGATGTCGTAAGTTTTGTTGTGTTGCTGTTCAAATATGCAGTTCAGTTTTGTTCTTATTTTTACCTCTTTATTCTTCTAGTTCTTCTTCTTCTTCGGTTTGTTACTTGTTTATCAGATAACAGTTGTCGTCCATCACAGCTCATGCTGCGGCTGCACTGCTAACCTTGTACCAATTGCCGCAGTTGTTTGCTATTTCCTAAGCATTCCACTTAACACAAGTCGTCTATTTGTTATCCGCATTGCCCGCAAAAGATTAATTACTCTCCGAGCACAACAGCAACAAATAACGACGAAATCGAATAAAATAAAAACCAGCATCATGTTGTTAATCAATTTGATTGTGGCTGTTGGAGCAACTCTTCCAATATCACATATTATATTTAGTGTTGTGGGTAATCAACATCAGTGCTCGGTGCTCATAAAAACAACTCACTGTTAGGTAATAAATTAATTATAAATATTCGCAAACGCTAGTTTATAATCTTAACTTATCACTTGAGATGACAGGTCGATTAAGTAGTTAATTTGGTTGGTAGGATTTTTACGAACAATTAATTATTTTTAATTAGAAATAGTCGCCTACCCAACTTCTGTAAAAATTTGGGGGACTCGTGTAACCTTTTCGTGGTACTTTTGGTAATAATTTTCTTATAATTAATCAGTTTATGTTGTTGAGCAACATGGCGTATACGTAATTTATGATTAACAGTTGCTAAAAATAGAAAAACGCTGAATGTTTCGTGTGGAACAAAATAGGTTGCGTTAAGTTAATTTGTCGCCATGCCGTGTAATAGAAGAATATACTAGTTAAAAGCAATTTGTTTAATAAAAATTCATTTTATTATTCACCATAGTTTCCTTCTGGGGCGATAGACTTTTTGAATACTGCTCTGATTAAAGTCCTCCAAAATACCCTTTAGTTTGCTCTTCGAATTTGCCATTCTTTTAAATGTTGGAAATCACTGGATCCTCCATCTGTTCAGGTTCGGAAATAGCTAATAGTCGCTGGTGACCAAATCTGGAGAAGCAATTCGTAGCTCAACTAACAAATAATGATGAGCCACATAGGGGGAGGAGGGATCGGCTTGATCTTCAAAATATAGCTGAAGAAGCATTTTAGTCTGTAATAGCTGGCTTGCATTAATGGTTAGTCTCATGTTTCATTCAAAGCTTGAAGTAAAGAAAAATGTCTTTAGTTGTTTGAATAAACTATTTTCAAAAATTGTATTTTAAAAATCTACGTATGTATTTGTATAGGGGGCCGGGAAAAAGTTGCGAATAGTTCACATGTGAGGGTTGTCTGAAAATGTCATAAACCGGGCGATATTTCCTGGGTAGCACCTAATTAGCCTTTCCATATGCCCACGGCCCCAACTAGCTGGCGTACTTTCACTTCACGATAGCTCAAAATAATACGATAGGTTTTCTTTATATTTTATACAACAACTGCTAACTAAGATGGACGTTCTAGATGTCAGAACGCGCTGCATCCTCAGGACTCGTTCGGCTGCATCAAAATTCACGAAACCATCATTCAACAGTTCCGATCGTCTGAGAGAGAGTCCGAATAATACTTTCATGCCTATTGATATATTTTCACAGGGCCTTGCTTTATCCAAAAATCTATGCTTTATCATTACACGAAATTTTTTTTAATCCATTTTTTAACAAAAGCCAAAATTGCTTCACTTGTGAACTAATGGGCGAAATATCATTAAAATTTTACACTTAGCTTCTAAAGGTCGCTTCTAACTATAAGTCACATGTGCTTTTGGTATTGACAGCGCCATCTATCTTATTATCCTAATGGACTTATTGGAGTACCCCGTCGTGTTAACAGAGCACTCTAGCTAAACAAAAATATTTTCTTGGATTTTCCTTTTCATATGTGCCCACTTTTACTATGCTATTTTTATTTTGTCTAAAGAATTTTATTCAATTTTAAATTTGTTTGCGCAACAGTCTACAAAAAGCAGATGTAGCTTCTGGCACTAATTAAATTAAATATTTTTTAAATTCCCTAATACATTTTTGGGCCAATGAGATTTGTTTGAAGGGTAGAACAAAATATATTATAACAAAAATATTAAATACTGAAACAAATTTCTTCTTTGATTTCATTTCATTTCCCATTCATCTTACCTGAATGCGCTTCATGTATTTACCAAAATCAAAGTTTTGTATACTGTTAATCATATTCATTCTTGGAACCAACTTTATTTTAATAAAAGTAGTACGATTGGTTTAGAGAGTTAGATTGTGGTAAGGACAAGCGTTTTTTCCGTTTCATGAGTTATTCTGCATTCTGCGAATTATTACTATTGAAAGCATATTTTTCCAAATAAATTTAAAATAAAACTACACCCGACAAATACTACGGAATTTATAATTTAAAAATTTATGGCGTGGAACTTATTTAATTTGACAACAAAATATAAGTTTATGTAAGGTAAGTGTGAGGGAATTAAAATGTTGGCAGAGCGATTTTTATATATGTAAGTTAGTGTTATTAATGTCAAACAAGAAATAGTAAGGTTATTTTTGCATTTCGATTTTGGAAGTAATGCGTGATAAATGCAAATCTTTGAATTCTTTTTTCTTTCGGAAATGGAAATACGTATCATTGTCTTAATTTGAAAAAAAGTAAAATTTATTTAGCTTCATGTGAGTGGGTTTTAACGTCGCGTCACAAAGTCACATCACGATACTTTCTTAAATAAACCAAACATTTATATCGCTATCCATAAGTACAAGGGAATGAAAGTGCACATGAAACTTAGGAACATTCCCGGATTAGTTCTGGGCCAAACGTGCTAACTTTGAGATTACTTATTTTTGAACCATTTCAGCTTCATTTCCTGACAATTTCGGCTATTTTTCAGTACTACTTTAAGGATCATTTCGGTATCATTTCAAGACTATTTTGAAATCAGTTCGGTACTAGAGCGAAACTGGTTCGGGACGATTACAGTACTAGTTCAAGACGATTTCGGGAATACTTTGCGACTAGATAGTTACTAACTCTTTTTAAGAACTATTTTGCGTAAATTTCAGAATAAATTCAGGACAATTTCAGGACTATTTCGAGAATAGTTCGGGATCACTTAGGGACTTGTTCGGGACAATTTCGGAAACAGCTCGTAGCTAGTTTGGGATGACTTCAAGTACAGTTGAGGACTAGTTCAGAACTGCTTTAGATCTATACGGTTTAAGATATTTGTATTTAAAACTTAGAGAATATTTTGTTGAGAATCCAATTATAAATAGTAAGCCAATTTTCATTTACCAAATTTCATAACCTCAAAGAACAATAAGAATTAAGTATATTAATAAGAACCATAATAAGTAGTTTAAACATAAATTACATAGACGCTACAGGTTCTAGTTCGGGGCTGATTCCGCACTTTTTCCGCTAAAGTTCTTGAAAAGCCCGGGACTGGTTTGGACTAACTTCGGTTTGGAACTATTTTGGGATTGGTTTGAAACTAATATAGGACTGGTTTGTTACTCGTTCGAGAGTAGTTGTGAATTGGTCTGGCACTAGTGCTAACCTGAACTAATTCTGAATGAGCAGAAACAAACATTGGACATTGGTACATACATACATAAAGTCTTATATATAAAAATAAATTACATTTTGATTGTCACTTTATAACTCAAGAACCACCAAACCGATTTCGCTAAACATTTTACAGTTTATTAGGGCATACATGTAGATGGTTTTAGAATACTTCGCTTCCGATTATTTTGAAAAAATTGTACTTATGATTCGGTTCGCTTGAAATTTGGTATGCGTGTAGCATATTCCTTAGATTAACATGCGGACTACTTTTTTTCGGGAAGTGGACCAGGGACCGATCTATTTGAAAACATTTTATTTTTATGGGTTTGAAATTGGGTACGTCGGTATAGTTCAAAATATCAAAAACCACGATTTATTTAGAGAACGCGCAACCTGGCACCGAAAAACCTTCATATCCATGAAGTCAACTATCAAATTAGAGAAAAATTGCTAGGTGCAGTTACGTCATACAAATCGGTTGACACCGCAATGACTCAAGGTGACACAGTGCCATGCCACCGAATTGTTTAAATTTGAAGATTGGAAATGCGCCTAAATTGTGTAATGGCAAAAGACTGACAATAAAAAAATGATGTTAAATTTAATTTAAACCACAACACTGACTGGCAAAGCAAAAGGTGGAACGGTACTCAGACCGTATTCCAATTATTTTATTTCAAGCATTTGCAGTTTCCAGTGCGCTTATCATTTGCCATGCCCATCAATAAAGCGCAGGGACAAAACACTTCAACAGTTGGTCTGTTCAAGAGTTGGTATTCCAAGCTCTTTGTTCATTCATGTTCCAGATGGAAAAACAAAAGACGTTGTTTATTCAAATGTGTTAAATTGAGAATTGCTTTTTTCTTATTTTCAAATAAAATGAATTTACCAAATGAGTAAAAATTTAAAAGAATTAAATTTTAATTTTATAATTTCATCTAAAAAAAATTACAGTATGCGTACGAAACATGCCGTGTCCTCTAGTTTATGCAATATTGCCAGTTTCAAGCCAAAAATGAAGGTGGAGTTTTACTTTTGGCTCGCGCCGAAAAAAACCAAATAATTAAAATTAGATGCTAAAATAGATAATCAAAACTTGTCATTATGTCTTGGGGGTTTATTTATGAAAAGCCCTACAGATATGTACTTAGTAAGCAAAAGCACAAAATTGTTTTCATATATGTATGTATGTATAAAAAGTATTATACAAAACTAAACTTTTGGATTAAATCAAAATATTATTAGCCATTTTAGGATAATTACGAGCTGTTGATTTCTTCAATATTCTTGAAATTTGCAAGCTTTTCGGAAGAACAACTGTGGAAACCTACATTCATATCTCTGGAAAATATTTCTATTCAAATTATAATAAAATTTCAATCTCAATCTTACTTCCGTCTGCCAATTTCATATTCTAATGCACTGTTCGCGCGAACAGTTCCAGGTCGGCGACCGACCAATGAGCGTCAATTCATTTTACCCACACATAGAGAGGGATAATAGAGAAGTGAATTGACTGGCACTAAGCGCACGGGCCGCGCATTCTTTCTTCTTCTTTCTGTAATTCTTTTAAATTCTGTAATTCAAAATCAACTTCAGATTTTATCATGTTATTTTTACATGTTTTGCGAAAGGCTTTAGAGAATTCGTTGAGATTAAAATAGAAAAATCACATCAAATTTAAGAAAATTAATTTTTTTTATCAATACTTATGAAGTATAAATACTTTTTGTGAAAAAAGAATTTTTAAATAATGTAGAATGCAAACCCCAATTTTTACTATAAGGAGATTTTTTCCACGACGTACGGTTCTTGAGTTATTGGAGCTGTAAAATACCACCGTCATTGAAAAGAAATTTAAAAAAATCAGAATTCCGCCAAAAAAAAATTTTCCCGAAATAAAAAATACGTTCAATTTATTTTTGATAAAAATCATAAAAAAAACATCTGATCGAAATTTGCAACATCGAGTATAAATTTGATATGGAATCACTAGGAATCCATATTTAAAAGATGAAAACAGGACCTTTTGGCAAAAATTTTACATTTTTCTGAAATGATTTTCACCGTAAAGCCAATTTTAAATATGTTTTCATTATATACAAGTCTCCTATTTGCAATAGTAAAGATTTCATAGCGATGAAAATACAATAAATATTCTAGTATTAATAGAAATAGACGAAAACATCAATATCCTGCGAGGCAGCTGGGACAGCATTTGAAAAGAGTTTACATAAAGTTAAAAAACAGTAATCCAAATGAAAAATAAATGGAATAAAGTTGCTCACTTGGTTAGTATTTTGTACTATATCCACCACTTTTAATTACTTCTTCACATCTTCGCTGCATGCTTTCCACCAGTTTTTGACATCGCTCCTTTGGGATTGAATGCTCATCAACTCCAGCCACAAATCATCAAAATTTTTGAACTTTTTATGTGCTATTTTTGTCTTGATATCATTCCATAAATTCTCCATTGGATTGAGGTCCGGGCTTTGCGCAGGCCAATCCAATATTCTAATTTTTTCTTTTTCGAGCCATTGCCGTACTGCCTTTGCGGTGTGCTTCGGATCATTGTCCTGCATAAATGTCCAGTTAATGGGCATGGACTCAAACACAAACGGCTCCATTTTGTTTTTTAATATATCTAAATATTGATACCGGTCCATTTTACCATTTATGCGAACAATTGGCCCGACGCCATACCATGAAAACGCGCCCCAGACCATGATACTTCCACCACCGTGTTCAATGGTTTTTTTAGTATACTTAGGGTTGAGAGCTTGACCTTGTGGACGACGTACAATTGTTTTTCCATCCGGACCCATCCTATTTATCTTGGTTTCGTCGGTCCAAAGCACGTTTTTCCAAAATTGTGTTGGGTTGTCTCTGTGGGCTTTTGCAAATGCCAGTCGAGTTTTGATGTGGCGTTTTGGCAGGAGTGGTTTCATCCTGCTAATTCGTCCAAAAAGTTGAGCTTCGTTGAGTCGTCTTCCTACAAGCTTTCTAGATACATTCACACCACATTCTTCATTAACTTCAAGCATAATTTCTCTTGCGGACTTAAAAGGATCAGCTTTGCTCTTCCTTACAATTATTCTGTCAACACTCGTATCGGTTTTATGTGGTCTTGGTTTTCTTGTTATCTTTTTGCTGACACAAGATGGATCTTCTTTTATTACATTAAGAGCATTATATACCATTTTCCGAGAGCAGAGCAATATTTCAGCAATTTCGGCAGGGGATTTTCTGTTTTTTCTCATCGTGCATATAAGCGCTCTTTTTTCCGGCGTGCAGTGTTTTCCGCGTCCTATTTTTACAAAATATCGACTAAATAATTATTGATTCGCAAAATCAAATTAAAAACACGCGTAAACTTGACACAAAATTAAAAATAAACGATGTTCTTAAAAATGTGCTATTTACGTGTCCACTTCAAATTAGCATTATGCCCGATAAAATTGGCACGCACAAAATTTGATTGAAAGCAAACGGTAATTTTGTGCAGGGAGATGAGCTTCATAACGGTAACAAGTAGATACATACAAAATTTTTAGTGTTCAGTTAATTTACGACTGAAGAATTTAGATGTAATATTTGGTTCGCTTTTGTGCTATTTATGTGTCCATGGCTGTATATCGAAATTTTTTACCCCACTAAAAAAAAAAGATTAATATTTGTCACATACATTTTTTTAAGAAGACAAAAACGGCCCAACTAAATGCATTTTCTAAGATAATTTTGAAAAATTGGACAATATATTGCTGCTGTTAGTAGAAAAAAATTAAGGAAAGGTATTTCATAAAAATGAATGATATTTCAGTGGACAAATTAATTGTTGAAATGTCAAAAGTTTAAGAAAGCAAAATAGAGGGGTAAGTTAGAAAAAAAATTACCATAAGAAAAATTAATGAATATCTAGAAATAATAAAAATTTGATTCCATCGGCTTCCATAGATTTTAAAAACTTCGTTTTTGTAAAAAAGCCAATCGGGCCAATGATTAAAAATTTAATAGCTATACTTTTCTTAAACCTGAAGAAAATGGAAATTTAGCAATATCCCGAAAAAAGTTCTACTCTTATAGTAATCGACAATAAAGGAGGAATAGATAGCGCTAGATTGATGTAACAAACGGCACATGGGTATTTCTTTTGTCCAGTAGTGTTTGGCACATACACAGATGCAGCAGTTCCCGAAGAATTTTCTTACATGTTGGCCATGTTTTTAAGTGGTAATTTTATTTTGGAAGTGGCCGAGCCACTGGCCGATTTTTTATAAAGTAATAAACAATTGAAAACGAATAATAATCATAAAGACTGAACAACCAGATCGGGGCACGATAATTGGTACAATTATTTAAAGATATTGTTTTTTTTCTTGAATATTTTTTTTTTACAAATGGGAGCAATCGCATTAATTCCCCTTTGCATTTTTGGTGTCTGCTATAATTAATTATTATGCACCAAAACATTCATAGAGAGAAGTTTCACTTCAGTCGCGCGTGGGATTCACACTTTATTTATTTCCATTTCAGGCGCTGTAAAAACGGTGGGAGAACTTGTTTTAAAAATTCAGTACAAAAATTTAATATTTTCATTTCGGGAAATAACAAAGATTTTTCTCGAACCAGTCTAGTGTTTTAATTCAATAAAGTTTGCTCACTACAGTAGACGAGTTAACTTTAACTGATGAAAAAAAATTAAACTTTATTCCATGAAAATTGAATTCACGATTGGTGAAAACTTTTCATAAGCCACATAATACTCTTTGGAAATTGCGAATAAATAATTTCTATATGTATTGTGAATGTCATATGTCAAATATGGAAAATTTTATAAAATTCTAAGCCGAGTAAAATAAATTTAATATTCAACATTACTCCCACACTCAAATGGGCGACTAGGGTGTGGGTGTGTCAAGTTGTCTGACATTGTTTGTAATACATTATTTGTACACTTATGGGAAGTTTATGTTAGCATTAAAAATGTATGTATGTTTATAAATAAATAGTATGTATCTATTTTCGGCTGCACAGAGCAAACAGCTGGTGGGCCTTCAAAAGCAATTGTGCCACTTGTCAGGTGGCATTGTGACATTAAGATTGCTGAGAGAATACAAAATGTACTAAAATTCTAAAACTATTACGCAGCACCAAAACAAAAAGTGAAAAGAGAAAATTTAACCAGCACACTTCCACGAAAGAACGTAGGTGAACTACAAAGAAGTTGCATATCAAGCTATCAACAATTTTTTTGTTTGTTTTTTTTTTTTTTTGATAAAGATTATTTTTACCTACGTAAATAGCGTAAATGAACAACTGTCACCAATTTTAATTGCAGTTGAAAATAAAATAATAAAATAAATAAAGTGATGTCGCTGGAAAAATTAAATTTTATTCAAAAGAAAATATTTGCAAACCACTTCTATTAAAAATTGTTTTTTTTCACTTATAATTATAATAAAATATACCCTATGTTAAAGTCCCATGAAATTCCATTCAGTAGCTTTGGATGCTAGAGAGTTCAAGGGAACAAATAATGATCCAAATGTATTAAATATATTATATTCCTTGCATCACATTCTTTAAACGAATGTACAGACACGACTTTAAAAAGATAGATAGAAAGAAGCTAACTAAACCAGTGGCGCTCTGGAACGCTTTAATTTTTCAAAATGATTATTGCCGTTAAGCTACACAGAGCTAAAAAGTTCACCAAAAATTAAAGAGACCAACTTCTAAAAAGGCTTGATGACCAAGGAGTGCGAAAGGGGACAAAATCGAAGAAATTTTCACTAGTAAATCTTCTCAATATTGGTTTGAATTTCTTCTCAAATTTATTGAAAAGGAAAAAAGACTGATAGATTTTTGTCCAAAAATATGAAATTGTTTATGTTACATTTTTTTTTTTAAGTTTAATATTATGAATATTGTCATAATAAGAACGACTTCTTCGACGTAAGCATTGACGCTCTTGAAGAGTTGTTTCTCGAAGCTTACATTGAAGCCTCATCCAAGACCAATGGCTCTTTTAAATGTCTTATGTTTTGTGAGTTTATTAAGAGTCTCTTTTGTGCAAGGTTCTACAGGCAACGAGTTTAGACTTAACAAGTGCTATTAAACATATTGAGCTCGCTTTACAAAACACTTCCAAACAGATATTGACGAAACATGTTCGAACAATCAGCCACCGATCTTCTCAAATCTTTAAAAGAAGAAGTACACCTTCCACGTATTATTTATTTCTTATTCCAAAAATGAATTAAAAGAACCAATAACTTACTACAAAGTCGCTATCGCTAAAAGCTCTTTTCTTGATGATATCTTCATACAACTACCAGAAAAATTTTTTCAGCAGGAAATCACGTTCTACAAATTGGCATGATTGCTTCTTCTATATATTCACGAGACGATGTGTGTTTTAGCGATTCTGATGCTCGCGAGCGAATGTTTCAGAATTTTGTTTACGGAAAAACAAATGGAGTTCAATAAATACAAAATAACTAGGTGAGTTTTAGTTTACAACAGAAAAGTAAAACTTGGCGTGTAAGATTTATTTCTTGAGCGAAAAGTAAAACTCAATTGGGTGATTCACAAGGTGTTATAATTTGTCATAAGTCATAAAGTAATAAAATTTAAAAAATCTAAAATTGCTTAGTTTTAATTATTTGTTTCAATGCAATCCAAAAAGATAATTTTCGAAATCTATAATTTTATGACTTTATGATTTATGACTCATTGTAATAAATTTAAACACACTATAATAAATACAACATATTAAACGTCTTACAATAACCTTAACGGTTTACTTATTAGTTCTAATGTTTACTAACGTTACAGTTCCACATATATATCTTTATATTTTTAATTTGTTTTTTTTTTTTTTTTATAAAAATAAAAATCTATTTTATCATACATTATTTAATTCTGTACAATTTTATTTTATTTTATATAATAAAATTTAATAGCAACTTTATGCGGTAGTAAAAGTTATATTTAGTTATTCTCCTTCGCTTTTTTTTTTAAATTTTTTTTTAAGGGACTGCGATCGTTTTTATCTCATTCAGTCATTCAGTATATATTTTCTCTGTATCTTTTACCGCAGGTTTTTGGAAGGAGGTATTTTATTTCCCCTTCCCTTTGTTGTACTTATGAATGCTATTCGCTGTTATTTCTCATTTGCTCATTTCCTAATATGTTATAGTGAGCCTAAAATATTATAGGCTTTAACTCCTAAACCTCGAATCGAAATTGGTAATTTAGTTAATGTTGTCATTCTCCACGTCTGCATTTAAAGAGAAAGACAGAAATGGGTGACTATACTGAGAAAACACAACCATGAAATATCTGTTCAAAACACGATTTTTTCCAACTGATTTTGATTGATTGAGAAAAAAAGTGTCTTTAGACCTTAAAATTATCTAAATATATAAATTTTGAAAATTTGATCTTATTGGAGATGGGAATCATTAGGAGTTCTAGCAAAAAAAATTATATTCCATCAATAATTTTAGATTTAAAACTTTGCAATCAGTAATAATAATAAATATCTGAGTACTATGTTTTTGTTCACAAATGAAAATTATATATCAAGCCATCATTCAATAATGAAAGGTTTGATACATAAACAGCTTTGCTCCTCACTCTTCACATGACGTCTTCCTTACCTAAAACAGTGTTACTTCTTGGAGAATTTATGTACGTATAAATCTAATCAAATATTTTTAAATGGTGGTAAAATGCAAAACAAGAAAAAAAAAGTTTTAACTCGCTGACGTTTTTCGAAAAAAAATGTGACAATTTGAGTAAGTATTTAATAAAAATGTAAATATTTTATATAATGCAAATATGTGGTTTTATTTGAAATTCATTAGGTAATTTGTGGATCTAAATCGTGATTGGTATACTGAGTGACCGTTTTCCAGCTTCTTAGCCCGTGAAGTTCCGTGCACTAGTTAAGTTTTCTCTACACTTGTGTGCGAGCGCGAGTTAGCAAGACCTTTGCTGTTTCCTATCTTTTTGATAGGATTTCTTTTCAAAGCCCATTGCTCGTTGTGATCGTATCCCTACTCTTCTTCATCTCCACCTCAGTGCCATGGCTTCCTTGCCAAAGCGAGTGGGCATTCCGAATTTCGAGAATTTAAATTAATATTAAAAAAATGAAATATTCTAAATAAAAGTTAATATATATCTTTAATTAGGACCTTAGAGTGTGTATGCCATTAGAATAGATGATAAGCATTTCTGCCCAAGTGAAATATTAGTGGAAATATTAGTTGTTTCTTAGTAGGTTGCTAATAACTTGTGTTCCCGAACTTCACTGTCACCGTTTTGGAATGGGTTTCTGCCCAATTCTGTGTAAATTGTTGAAAAGTAATCCTGTGATTAGATAGTTATTTATGGTTATGTACTTTTTGTATCATACATTTTTCTGTACGTAATATAATAAACAAAAGTACTTAGTTTGCTTGAAACCATCAATAACCTTGTTTTTGTAATCATGTGGAAGGCTAAAAGCTCGATTTACGCCCTTTTGGCTTACATCGCAATTTTTCGGAACCGACCAACGTAAATCAAACGTATTAGAGAAGTCTCAACAATTGGGACGTGGGGAGTTTGTGAGTTTTGGTGAATGAGTTAATATGGCTCACCTCACAATATTACATGGAGTTCAAAGGAATTTGTGTTGCTTGGTTGTTATTAGAACAAAGAACTATACGAGTATCACTCGTTTTTTTAATTGTGAACTACAAAAATTTTATTGTACCGACTATTTTATACATTTAACAGTAAATGTAGAAAACTCACTTTTATTTACTTATAATAATGATATTTGTTAATTAAAATCAATGTTTGCATAACGAAAGAGTTTCAAATCGGAAGAATGCATCAAATATTTCGTAGACTACGAAATATATTTGGATTTCATGAAACTTAAACTCTACAACTAGTTACCTATTTCGCGTACTTTTTAAACATTTTTTTACAAAACGGGATTACATTCTTCCGCTTTTCTACTTCCTTCGCAAATGCAACCTTTTGTACGGGGGAGCTAGAAATTAGCTGTCATTATGTATCAAACCTTTAATAATTGAATCATGATATCAAGCTATACTTCTACTTGAACAAAAATAAAATTTGCTTTTCGAGTCTTTTTTCGCTCAGGAATAATAATAGTTTTGTGAATTTTTTATGTGTTTTTTTTTCTATCAAAAGTTATCACATTTGTTTTTGAGTTATATTTTTTATCAGTTGTTGCGGTTTATTTTGTCTATAAATCAAAAAATAATTTTTGAGTTTTATTTCTAAAAACGGCAGAATGCTTTTCTAATAACTGGCTGGTGGTAAATTTTTTTTGATATACCTTTTGTTAACATATTTCAGTTATTTGTGAAGTAAATTTTATAGAAATTGTTATATAATATAGAAAAAGCAGATAACTAATTTTATTTATATTACGCATAATAAAGTTCCATAATTCTCTTTTCTTTTCTTTTCTTTTCAAATAAATAAAAATGAAGATTTCATATTCAGAGTTGGACAGTGCGTATACGCAACATCTACCACAGACAAAACAAACTCAAATAAAGATCTCATCTCGCTTTGGATTTTCAGTTCATTTTTAGCAGACTTCTGAATTACCAATTAACACGTATTTGTACTAAGCTAAATCCTGAATAAGAATTTCCTTTGTAACCTACATAATCTCATCGAGTACTGAGTTTGCGAACGAAATCTAATTCACAATGGCTACTTTTATAAAATCTCTACACACCTATGCCCTTTTCATTTTCATATGATAACAACTCTAGTGAGATACAAGCATAACAAGGATTAAGGTAACCACAACTACAACTACAAGTCAACTAAATCTGATTTTATGCTACCCGAGGAGCTAATGTTGGTTTAGCAGTGAATGCGACATTAGGGTTGTGAATTTTTTCACCTTTTGTAAATTATGCTTGTTTGCTAAATTATAAAAAAAACTATATATTAATGTGTGTAGTTCAAATATGAATCAGTGAAAAGATAAAGAAAATTAATATAATTAATTCCATCAAGCTCTAAAACAATAAAAATACTTCATTCTTAAGAAAATATATCAATTACAACAATCTGATAAAAATAGAACTTTGCAGACATTCTTGAAAGTTTTTTTTTACTGATTTGTAGTTAAGAAGTATTGCAGAGTAACTTTTGTATAATCCTTTCAGATTTTTAATTTTTCAATAGCAGCTCTAAAATATGGGCTTTGTTAAAATCTGCCTCATCAGGAAAAACAACGATTTAAAAAACAAGGCTACATTTAATTCACGATCAGCAAGAAAAAGTGTAAAAATCTCGCATCAATTGCACAAATCGGACAGAAAAGGGCAAAGTTCTGACAAATTTATTAAATACATCTCTAAAATCAATTTGCTGTTCCATATCTCACGAACAGCTTAACGCATTTTTTTTATTTCATTCGATTTTTCTGTATTTTCTTTGTAAAGAAAAACGTCCAAAAAATGTGTAGCCAGATGTGTACAATTTCAAAAAAAGAAAAATAAATAACAACCGTAATAAAAAAATTACACTGAAAATAGTTCGGAAGAGATATACACCATTTTTAAGAAAGGGTTACCACATATCTAAAAAAATTTGTGTTGCCAGAAATCTAAGATATAAAAAAAAAAATTCAAATTTAGCGTAATAATGGCATTTGACTGAGAATGTATGAACAAATTAAAAAGAAAGGAAAGAAACTACGTATACAGTCTAACAGCACGGATGTCAAGCGTAATTTTGATTTTAACTAAATTATACAAAAGTTACATATATGAAATATTAAAATATAGGTGGATCGAAGCCACCGAGTTGGAGAATTTCTGTTGGAAAGAATTTGCCGACTAAAATTCCATCATGCAGCCATTTTAGGTAAATATATTCTTATTTTAGTTTTAATTTATTACACTCAAAATACCCAAAAATCATTTGGAGAACGTTTCCATAATCCATTAAGGGGTATTCAATTGGCCAAAAGTGGATGGAATTTGAGTAAGTAGTAGAAAATTTGTAATTTTTTGAAGCAAACATAAATCGCCCAAAAGTTGTTCACTTGCGATATTTCCAAAGCGTGTTTTGAAAGGTGGTTGCCGTATATTTGCAGAACTAAATAAATTATTAACAAAAATTGGTAAGCCAATTTTAGTTGCAAATGTGTAAAGTTTACATCGATTCGGAATCATTTCAAGAACGCCGTTTGTACAGGAATGCACGTAAAACTCGTTTATTATTCCTTATATTAAAAGAAGTAGTTGCTGTCACAGTAGCGTTGAATTAAACTACGCTTCGAATATATCTTGTATTTTGCACTTTTTTAAGTTTTTAAGTCCTTACTTAAGTAGCTTTTGCTGGTTAAAAATCCATTAATTTTTGCGATAAATCCAAAAATAAATAATTTCGTAATCTGTTTGGCCTTAAACGAAACGACTTAATTCAATTTATAACAGTGAAAAATCAATAATAAAGTCAAACTTTTTATTTCTGCTGAAAATTCTCCACTTCCATAAGTTAGACGCAGGTGCCGACCATAAAATGAGAGAGATAAGTGAGGTTTAAATAAAATTTGTTTTGTTGCGAAAATTACTAGCGGAAAGTAGTACGCTTTAAAATATATTCATTTATGTCCAAATAAAAAACCAACAGTCATAAGTCAGTAACAAATTATTACCTAACACCACATCCCATTTCGATAATTTTCACAAAGTGTCTCATGTTAAGTACTATTTATTATTTTTATTACAAAACTACGCTCCCTTGTTCGCCGAACACCTTAAGATCAAAAATTCCAAACTTCCTTACTTACAAAGGTCGAACTTTGTATTACCTACGTTCATGTATAAAAAATGGGAAACACCGTTAAAAAAAAATGTAACATAAAATTCAATGGTAATTTTCAGCAACCTCGAGCTAACTCCTTATTATATTACAATTGAATGAGCTCAAAACGTAATAGAAATCTTTCTAAAAAAAATCTGATTAAAACGTGCAAAATCGTCAAAATAATTATTGAAAATTATATCGAATTTTTTGTATAAAATGAATTAACAAAATTAGCAAAGTAATGTTTGAGTGTGGCTCGATAATAAAATTTTCTGGTAGTTGCTAAACAAAAAGCAACATAACTAACTTCAGTAGCACAAATATTAAAATATTATTCATCAATAAATCACAAATATTTACTCTTATTATACAGCGCTCTGGAAAAAAATTACAGAAACATTATTTAGGGAAATATTTGCAGTTAATTAAAGGTGATTTATATGTATTTATTTGAGATAAGAATGAAAAAATTTAAAATCCTGAAGCAGTTGGCAAGTAAGCCCGGGGTTTGTGCAGTAAAAGTTATTTAGCGTAAGTGACATCAGAATGGCGTAACGAAGGTCACTTCGATATCGCGCCACTAAGTCACGATAAGAAAAACCAACAAAAAATACTGAGGTAGCGACATATCAATGTGTATGTATGTATGTACTACTTACTTACTTACTGCTATTTTTACTAATGCCACTAAAAATTATTTCTAATATTTTTTCTAAATGCTACTAATAATTACTATCTACTACTACTACTTTTACTAATTTCTACTATTGTTTTAATCAATGCTACTGCTAATTCCTAGTACTATTTTTACTAACACTACTACTAATTGCTACTTCTATTTTTCCCCAGTTCTATTACTATATTTACTATTGCTACTACTAAGTACCACCACCCTTTTTTTATTATTTTTACTAATATACACTTCTAATCTTACTACTAATGACTACTACTATTTTTCCTACTTTCTAGCACTATTTATACTAATCCTACTTATATTTTTTACTAATCCTACTGCTATTTTTACTAATGCCACTACTAATTACAAGGACTATTTTTACTAAATATTACTACTTTTACTACTACTATTTTTATTAATTTTTACTGCTTTTTTTAATAATCCTACTCTAACTATTTCTGTTACTTTCTACTACTATTTTTCTAATGCTACTACTAATTTCTACTACTATTTTAACTAATTTTTACTACTATTTTTACTAATTTTTACTACTATTTTTACTAATACTACGAATAAGTACTACTACTACTACTAAGTACTACTAACGACACTACCACTTCCGCTCCCATATTTAATTCACAACCTCTTTATAAAGTCCTTAAAGAAATTTAACTTTTGGCTCGCGCTGTTAACGAGTGTTCTTCGGTACCTAAAAAAGACCAATACTATGTAAATACTTCTACACATTTGTAATTGGAAGGAAAAACATCCATTTATACATACTTTGAGTGTCTTTCTGAAACTTTCTACAAAATTTAATTTTAAAACTGAAGTAGAATCCTAATAGCCATATCCCTAATGTGTCTACGTACGTACGCAAGTACTCCATTTGCTAAAACTTCAGCTATAAAACAAATGCTTTTGTTTATTTTAACAATGACCTGTAGCAACATAACATAGCTGCGCTAGAAGCAAAAGCAAACGAATTGCGCGCCGTCATCTGCGGCATGTAATCCCAAAGATGTTGTGACCATTTGGCCAACGCCTCAGGTTCTATAAAATTTCGTGTATTGTTCGTACCATCACACTATGCAGACTTGTACATTGGGTTCGTTTGTTTGTATGTGTAGCGAAAGGGCTTGCCGCTGCCAATTGTTGGTTGCGCTGGCATGGGTTGTGTGTTGTGTTGCTTTGGGTTTTTCGACACCACCTTGATCCAATTCAATGGTCAGGTATGCGATTCCGATTACATAAAATGTAGAATTTAGGTATATGACTTTTGGCGAGTACAGGCGATTGAAGAAGACTTGCAGCACAATGTGCGTTCACACTTTCACTCGCCGCAGTTGTTAAATGAGCTGAAAATGTGCGAACTTTCGACGGAAACGAGCAAATTCCTAAAGGATTGCTTTTGGTTTTTGTGAACTTACGTTCACTTTCGATGTTTTGGACGGACCAGGCAGTAGTTTTTTTTTTGCTGCCCCACATTTGAAATATCAAGGGAATATCTTATATACCCATTGCTTTGCGTTTTTGTTTTTCTAGTATTTTACTACAGCATTTGGCCGCTGGCATTTGCCGTCGCTGGTCATAACTTGAATCACGTTTTTCTGTGCGTCTGTTTTTTTTTTATGTACAGTAAATTTGCATGCTCTTCGCTGAAAGCTATGGGAGGCTTTTACATAGCCATGTTTGCGTTGAGTGTATTTTTACTCCTCCAGCCATTTCTATTGAAGTCGCGGAAATGGGTTTGTTGCCTTTGTATGTGCGCTATGGTTTTGTGTAGACTGCAGCAGCTAGCAATTTGTAAAATTTCTTTATGACATTTTTGCCGTTAATGACAAAAATTTAAGTTATTCTTAATTTAAGCTGGTCAAATTAATTTTTTTTTTGTGGTCAGCATAGACAATACTCTGAATATGGGATTCTGGCTTTTTGAAGGAAAAATATCATTGCTTACATGTCTCAACTCTTTAATGCATGGAATCACTAATTTAACGTGGATCATACGGATTCTAAGCAGAGAACGCCAGCAAACAATAGCAAACGTTCCCCTATCGCTTAGTTTCGCTCATGCAAGTCAACGAAACACAACCGAATCAAATCACTCGGAAATATTTTGTAATTATGATGTATTTAAAAGAGTATGCTCGATATCGATTGAACTAAGTTTTTTTTTATCCTCGTCCCGTAATCTTACTGCATAATTTTTAGTTTTTATTTCTTTCTTGGTATTTTTCGAATTAAATATAACTTTTTTCCACTCAATCATGTCTGCTATGCGTCACAGTTCTTTATCTTTCCATATTTTTTCTGAGCATTGGTAACGCAATTTATCATCACACGTGGAATGAGATCTCATTCGCTATGCATTATAATTAACCAAAATTACATAAATATTTATGTCACCATGCCATCTCTGAAAATGAGTGATTTCACCTAATCTACCTACGCAGCTTACCAAATGAGTTACATAAGCATAATCAGACAGCGGAAGGTTTCATAAGTACTTTTGTATATTTGTATCTACAGTGTTGAAAATATTAAATTGAACAAAATTTATGTTTATTGAGTATTTTCTAAAACATTTTTTTTTTAAATTTGGCTCATTCTTTAAAAGAAACAACATAAATAACAATTTGAAACTTTGTAGGAAATTCACAAAAACTCAACAGATTTCAAAAAATGTTTGGGATTTTTGACCACCGCGTGACTGTGCTGCGCATTTTTTTCAATACAAAACACTTTGGGAATATGTTATGGGAGGAAAATGCCAAACACCGTCGCACAGTGATTAAAAATCCCAAACAATCTGGTCATATATCATTAATTTTATTATTTTGCAATAAATTTTCTCACTCTGTGGTTTTTGGGGTCGATGTTTATGAACCTGATATTGATTTTTCGAAAAACAGTATGTCGGATTAAAAATGGTCTTTTACGAATTTTGATTTTATTAAAAAAAAAATCATGACTTATTGGTTTTTTGAGTCGCTTGCTATGAATATGATATTGACTTTTCCAAACAGCAAAATTACTTATGCAAAAAGGCAAGAGATTTTTATAAATTTTGATTTCTTTACAACAATAAAATGAATTACTTAATGGTTTGTAAAGTAATACCTCAAGACCAAGTGATGGACCACCAAATTGCATACCTGAAAAGTTGCTAGAAATTCGGATTAAAAAGTTTGAAAATTTCATGTAAAATTTTTAAAATTTGTTGAAGTTTTGTGGGTTTGGTACAAAATTTTAAACTATTATTTCTATGCTTTCAGCAATGCAATGGACTATATTTTTGTAAAAAACTATTTTAAAAAAAATTTATAATCTCTATAGTTTCGAAAATAATTTATTTTTTGCATTATGAAAGATATAGGTCTGAATTATTATTTTTATTTTTACAGAAATTAGTAGAAACGAAAAATTTCACTTTTTGTCACAGTTTTATTAATAGACTTATTATGCCACACATATCGAAAAAGTAAAGAGTAAATAGAAATTTGAGGCGAAATGTTTACATTAAAAAATGTCACTACACAAAACACCGCATCATGCAGATATTACATAATAAATACATTTTTTTTTATGCAGTTCAAAAATGGAAGCACACCTCATGATTTTCCATTGGTAATTTTTTTTAACTTTTTGAAGTGAAACTTCTTTGCGCTCGTTGGGCTGTAATTCCAATATCGAATGAAATGAAAAAGCGACAGGAAAAGGGAGGGGATGGCGCGCGTGGTGGGGCAGTCGGACGGACAGATTCGGAGTAGAAAAAAACGAGAGAGGGGTAGCGAGCGTGGAGGGGCGGACAGAGTGTGGCAATGATTGTTCTCTACATCACTCCGAACCAGAGAATTAACGATATAATAAAATTCATACACAGAGCATTATTGGCATATACTCCCTCTGGTGCAGCAGAATTAGGAGAAGATTAGCACACTATGCCAATGATTTTAAACGGTGGTTTTAATGTCAATTTGGCCTTGGAAGAAGCTCAACCACTTGTACAATTTTTAGAAAGTAAATTTAATGCAAAAATGAATAATAATCCCAAAGACTCAACAACCAGATCAAGCACAATAATGCTCGTAGATGCAATTTTTTCATTTCATATTTTTCATACCACAAAGCAATTGTGTCTTTTCTTGAACATGAAAGTACGGATGTGAAAGAATAGATTTTTTTTAAATGGAGGCGAAAACATGAAACTATCTTTTTCATTAACCTAACACCCTTAAAAATTCCAGAATAATGAATAGTGGCTTCTGTTAACGGGGAAATATTTCTATCTCATAAAACTTGCTGGCTAGGGTGAGTATTTTCATTTCAAGTGCCCATCGAGATCCATGAAGTTTCACTTCTATCGCCTAGCTTTCTAGGCTGACAATTTTTTTTGTTTTTTTTTTTTTTTGTTTACTGACTTTTATCACACAGTTTGTTTTTTACAATCTTTTCCTTAGCTGTTCTCAAATTTGTTGTTGTTTATGTTTTACATATTTTGGAACACTGAAATGTATCCATTAATACCGCGTACCTCAATTTTAGGAATTATTTAAATTTTTTTTTTTGAATTAATGCGAAAAAAATTAATTGTAATTACTTCGTTTATAATCTTGTACTATTTGAATTAAGCTTTGGTATAAAAACATCTTTACAGTCTCCCACTGATGAATTGAAAATGCATAACAATTCATAGTAACCTTGAGTCGACATTTTTTATTTTTTTGCACGCAGGAAATTAACTTGGCGAACGCATGAAAATAAAGGCAGTGACATATAAAGCGATGGCATATATAATAGAAGCGACATTAAGAATTTAAGAGAGTGACATAATAGGAAGTACGAATCAATTTGGCACAAGCCGCAAACAAACCACTACCAACCGCCTGGCCGTTAAATCAGTTGATAAGTAGCTGTCGCGGATCTTGGCAACAGCTGCCACATAGCTTTGTCATCGAATTTGTTGGTTGGTTGTACGCACTGCGCTTTTTGTGGTTTTGTCAACAACTGCCAACCGCTGGCACCCCCCCAGCGGGATACAGCCCTTCGAAAGCTCTTATGCGCTTTTTCTGTTTTTTTTTTTGTACTTCCAATTTGTCGCAAGCAGACGAAAAATAAAAAAAAAACTTCGATTGGTAAAATGTTTTCGGTTTCGGTTTTAATATGCCATCGATGGATTAATTTGCAGCAACGGAAATTAATATGTTTTCCATTGTTGCTGCACGTGTTTGCGGTTGTTGTTGTTATTCTTATTATTGAGCGTTGTGTTTACTTGCGTGATGGCCTTGCACCCAATTGTTCTGTTTGCTGTTGTTGTATAAAAGCAGAAACCTACAACAAAAATCCTGCCATTACGCACACTGAATTTGAAATCAACAAGGATGGGGATTACATTCGTATGTGTGTTTGTACGTATGTGTGAGTGCGTGCAAATATTCAATACGAATATAATATTGGTATAAAAGTGTCATTACAGTGAAACTTTTTACTTGTGAACTCGCTTGCGTGGTGCCAGTTTGCCAAGCAACCCAACCACTTCATCTTCTAACCTGTCCTTTAGGTAGCAAGTGGTACTTTTAACATGGCGATGAAATCAATTGAAAAGTCCAATGCTCCATACCCTGATGCAATAAAATATGGTATTCAAATATGTCGTCCCAATTGCCAAACCCATAGTACGATTCACTAACTTTAAGCCGTACGACAATCGCAATTTTTGTCGACAATATTTGTCGTTTGTGCGGTTCACTAACCTTATTCTTAACGACACTTAGCATCTAGGTCACTCTATTATGAATCGTGTTGTTCAGGGTATTTAGGTCATATATTTCAAATTTTTTAATTAGGATCATTTATCTATACAACAAAACTGATAAAATTTTCTTAACCATTTGGGCATTAAAGGAATGGTAGATATGGTGGTTAACATAAGCCAAATCATGATTATTTGGCTCCAAAAAAAATGAGTATAATCGACGGTCACAGTAGTGCCTCCCACAAAAGATGACCACACTGACGCAAACATTTCTTTAGCAGCTTGATGCTTCACTTGGATCATTGAAACTCTGTCAAGCTGAGAAATTAGGTCTTCAGCCAAATGTGGAGTTAACCGGTAACCGATTCTGAAATTCTGTTGTATTCAAATGCAAAGGATTGCCCACATCCCGGAGTAAACGTCGATCCACGTTTGGAGCGCATACATCTACGTCACCTGGTGATAAATTATAGCCAAATATTCAAAGAACATTATTTTTTGTTCCTTTTTTTAATTTTAAGAGAACAAATCACCAAATTTAAAATTTTTTTTTTACTTAAGTTGAAATCACGAATTTTTCTTTTCGCGATTGAGTTAACAATATCAAATTTGTGTTCGTTTAGCGTTCGGTAATCGACTAGCTACAACAACAGCTGATTCGGCGAATGCGAAAATCGTTAAAAAATAGTTGCTGAATAGCAACATCGTTAAAATTGTCGATAAGATGAGTTAACTATGCGAATATCGTTAAAATAAATTAGTGAATCGCACTACTGGCTCTCTTAACTTAAGTGTTGCCTATTTATACCATTCGATTAGTTGATTATATTTCATCATAAGGTTAGTGAGCAAAAATGTAAATTGTGCCAGCGGTTTCATGGCAGCGCTTCGATAGTTTTGCATTCCTGTATGAAATTTTTAAACCAAAACCGTTTATTAAATCACTGTCTGATACCGTGATTTATCTTTATTACAAAAACAATTTATTAAATTTTTTATTATAGGTACATTTCGCGACATGATATAATAATAAAGGTGATGTAAAGTGTGGTTAAATTTTAAGGGCCGATGTTGAATATGAACCACACCTAAACGTCGAGCTTTTTCCTACATTTCATTTGACATTTCTCAATTTCAGACTAACTCAATTTGAACATGGAAAGATACTTCGAGCAACGTTGGCAATGTTGGCAAGAAATGGCAACAGTGGATGATCAACTTTCGAAGAAAGTCATCTTCATTGATGAGGCACATTTTCACCTTAGTGGATTCGTCAATAAGCAGAATTGCCGCATTTGGGCGATTGATAATCCAAGAGTGATTGTCGAAAAACCAATGCACCCACAAACAGTGACTGTTTGGTGCGGTTTATGGGCTGGCGGCATCATCGGGCCGTATTTTTCCCCAAAATGAGGCCGGTCACGCAGTTACTGAGAATGGTGTTCGATATCGTGAGATGATAACGAACTTTTTATGGCCCGAATTGGAACATATGGATGTGGACGATAGATATGTGGTTCCAACAGGATGGTGCCACTTGCCACACAGCCAACGAAACAAAGGCTCTTTTGCACGACAAATTCAATGGCCGTGTTATCTCACGTGATGGCGATGTCAATTGGCCACCAAGATCATGTGATTTGACACCGTTGGACTTCTTTCTTTCGGGTTATTTGAAAGATAAGGTGTACGTCGATAAGCCAGCAACAATTCAAGAGCTAAAGGATGAGATAATTCGGCACATTAACGGCATAGAACCTCAATTATGCCTCAGCGTCATCGAAAATTTGGACCATCGGATGGAGGTGTGCCGCCGAGGTCGCGGCGGACATTTGGCCGATATTTTGTTCCATACATAATTGAACCACACCATATTATCATAATAAAAAGAAATTACAATAATTTCCAAAATAATTTGTGTTTTATTCGAAATCAACATCGGCCCTTAAAATTTAACCACCCTTTACGTAGTGACAGCTCGCTTTGATGCTGCCTTAGCTCAGCGTTGTGTTTTGGAAGTAGAAGAAAAAGTATAAGGAAAGTAGCAAATATGATAGTTTATTAGTACAAAGTACCCTTAATTTTAGTATAATATATCTATAATTATATCTTATCGAAATAATTGCACTGTCTGAAAGTTGACAGATTGCCTGAGGTTGTTTACTCATTGCCAGATATAGATCTCCAAATGGGAATAACATTGAGTCTCACTGAGGTAAACGAGAAGATTTGCCTTCAACACCATATTTAATAAATGTTAGAGCTCCTTTAAACGCCTAATCGGTTAATCGATTAGCAAAAGTTGTTTCAAAAAATATTGGACTTCGCATAATCAACTAACCGTTTCCGTTCGATATTTTCGACTAACCGACCCGAACAAAACAAGTCAACTATCCGTTCACCTTCGATTTTTCTTTTAATAAATTATTATTTTTTGTATGTGTGTGAGTGCTGTTGATTATTGATAAAGCTCGTTACCCACTATAATGAAGTTTTTATGAATTTATAGCTGTCACTTATCCGAATAATTTCACTACTCGAACGTGAGCGAATAATCGGAAGTGAACGGTTAGTCGATTACTTGTAAAAGATTTTAGACCCACAAATTTTATCAATTCAGGCTATACTTGATTTTACTATTGTTCAACAAAATTTCCCTTAAAATAATTAAAGAGATCACACGGATTTTCTAAGGCAGTCAACATAGCGGAATTTGAACGGTAAGCTGTCGACGTACATTATCTTCCATAATTATATCATGATTTCGCGACATTTTTATCGCAGTAGTCCTACGATTATTTTAATAATTACTACCTTTTATCAACTTAAATTTAAAAAAAAAAATTGTTGCATGCAGTTTTTTTATAAATGACGCTAAATATAATACTTTGATAAGCCATTTCGGTCTATAACTATTAAACAAAGATTAGATAAATATAAAATGTATATTTTGTATTCTTTTCAAATTTCCTCTCATCGAAATAAACACATGGTGCCCTAATATATTGTATAACTATTATACATTTCGTTAATTAAATAATAAAAGCATAATTAATTGCTGATCTATTAGAAACTTGTCCAGTACTCATATATTTAGCAAACCAGTATCAACCAGTTGCCCTTTTCAACTAACTTCAAATACATGACCGAAACATGAAGGCTGACAGATTTTTATATTTTACCACTGACATCACACTGAATGTGCGACTCAGTCCTGGAACAACAACTGTCCATTGATTTCAACAACCCAATATTTTACGCATTAGCCTGAAGAATTTTTCGCGTACAAAACCAAATTAACTCAGGCACACGACCATCCGCTTCGTTCTCGCTTCTCAGTTTGGGCCTTGGAACAGCTCGAATGGACAACGATTTGCCTCGGAAAAGCATATTTGCTGACAAAGCGAATTTTTATATCAGTGGTTACATTAAAAAGGAAGATTTTCACACCTGCGTAGCCTGCAGTTTGAAGCCGTTAAACATTTTTTGCGGAGTACCGTGGACGACCAATGTTAAGCGAATAATTTAGCGTTCAGGACCTTAAGACCAATATCGAGCAAACTCATGTTATGGAGACATAAAACGCCATCAAAGTCTTGGAAGCCAGCCGAGGGATGATTGAAATCGTGTTTCAATTTCGCCATCGCAATAGCGGATACGAAAAAGTATTTTTATTTAATATGAATTTTATATTATATGAGTATTTAATAACTGTGAATTTATTTAGTTATTTAAGTTTAAGTATTAAAAAAGTAACTTAGATTTAAATACAAATATCATTATCATGAACGCGCTTAGAATCTAGCGACTTAACAAGCTGCAGGACGTGGCGGTATTAGAGCCTCGAGCCATCTTAAAATTTACTAAAGGTCGTGACATCTTAAATTATGTCTATTATATATTCACAAGAAGGATTATCTCCATCTGTTGTCGTTAAGTACCAATCGGTACTTGCCAGACAGGCTAATGTAACGAAGCCTAAGTCCACATAGCCTCCCCCCCCCCAGTCACGACTCGACAAGTTTGCTTGTCGTACAGCGTCGTAACTGCTACCTTTCACCTGCCTCCACCGATGTCAGGTGTGAGAAATGCATTTGTATGGTTTTTCGTTTTGGTTTTGTAGCTTTCAAATTTCGAAAAGGGATGGCGCTGAGCAGCAATCGTTAAGGAACTGGTCCGACCACAGCGCTTTAGTACTAGTTCGTGAACTAGATAGCTTGTTGACGGGATTTGATTTTCTTGGAAGAGTTACTACGTATATAATTACATACATACCTACCCAACTTAAAATGCATTAACGAACTTTCTGCTTGGGAAGTTTTAAAATCTTATCGATATGACATTAATTCCACGCAACATACGCACATATCTTGTCATTCTGACTTCAGGCATTCAAATACGCATAAATATTTGCATACACTTTTATTAATTTCTGATATCTGTAAATATACAATTACGTGACTTTGTTAATTGCGTGTTTTACACGCTTTTTAATTACGTACGTACGTTGCGACACGTTATAATTATTATGACTTTTAATTTTCGGTTTTCAGGTTTTTTTTTGGGGTTAATTATTGCAAGTACTTAACACTGCGCATTTAACGCTTCTCAATATATTCTTGCAGGTAATAACAACTTATAAGATGTACTGCAAAGCGACGCAATATAATATTTTGTTTCCTGTGTATCGTCGCTATGGAAAAAATCATTTTTAAACTAAGGTTAATGCAATTATTCCGAACACTTGCTGCCTGCTTATGCCGCACCGCAGACAACAATTAGCTAGGTAGGTATATTTTGTGTGCCGACGGATGAGGCAAAGAAAAGGGAATGGACGAATGCGTTTAATTTCCCATTTACCGCATCACCCAAAATTAGTTCGAGAGAGCTCGCCTTCTTTTATTCTTGAACTATTTAAACCCTCCGTGCGCTTTTTCGCTCAAAAAAATATCAAGCACAAAAATTAACATTCTGAAAAAAATGAATGGCACTGAGCGATTTCCGACAAATCGTTCTTCTGCCAATACCAGCCGGTAGTTTAAATTGTTATCTAAAAGCCCGGACACACTATCGGAATTTATAGCTCTTTTTTTATAAAAGGGTCTTGCAATAGGGACGCTACAAAAGTAGACCGATAGTGACAGCAAACGACGCCATATTTTTCCCCGCTCTTTTGACATTTCTCTTCAGTAAGGTTTGCCATTTCATCATGGAAAGATGTACGATCCAACAACGAGTAGAAATTATTAAAATTTACTACCGAAATTCGGAGTCAATGACCTCAACTTTAAGAGCGCTACGTCCAATTTATGGTCGTCGTCATTTCTGGCTGAATGGCTTCATCAATAAGCAAACTATGCGTTATTGGACAGACAGCAATCCACACATACTCCATGAGTCAACATTTCATCCCGAAAAAATTACGTTTTGGTGCGGTTTATGGGCCGGCGACGTCATTCGGACGTACTTCTTCCGTGATGATCAAGACCGGACCGTTACTGTGAATGGGCATCGCTACCGCTCAATGATAACCGAATATTTTTGGCCCGAATTGGATGATATTGACGTGAACCAAATGTGGTACCAACAGGCCGGCGCCACAAGCCACACAGTGAATGTCAGAATCGATTTATTGAAAACGAAGTGTGGTGAACGGGTTATCTCACGAAATGGCCCAGTTAATTGGCCGCCTCGGTCGTGCGATTTGACGCCGTTAGACTATGTTAGACCTGTGGGGCTATGTCAAGTCTATGGTCTATGCCAACAAGCCAGCGACGATTGATGAACTTCGTACGAATATCGAACGTGAAATTGCAGCAGTATCGGCAGTATCGATTGATGCTTGGAAACCGTCGAAAATTGGGTTCAGCGCCTGGACTTCTGCAAGCGTCCCCGTGGTTCCCACGCAAAAGAAATTGAGTTCCATACATAATGGCATCGAATGAACTTTCACAGGAATAAAGAATTTAATTCATTCTAACCGTTTTTGTTTTATTTAAAACAAAATTTTGTAGCGTTCCTATTGCAAGACCCGATATAAGCAAATTACAATGAAACTAGGTCATTTCGCCTTGTAAAGTCTGTACACAAATTACGATGAAATGATCGCAAATTATAAAAAAAGTTATAATCACAGTTTAATTTATATTTATTAAAAATGTACACAGCTTCTCACATTTGTCTCCTTTGATCAAAGCACTATGCAACTCTGGTGCTACAGAACTGTCAATATAATTTCGGAATGATGCATATGAACGCACTTGGTTTATGTGAAGTAATTTGGGCAAACACAGACGACTTGCATTTTAATTTGGTAAACCATAGCGACCTTATATAAAAATATACACAGCTGATTAAATTCAACGTACCGTACATAAATAAAAGAGAGTTAATGCAAACAAATATATCAATTATCATTTATTTTCAATTATTTTCAAATAAGCGTACGTTATACAGTTTGTTATTGTAAAAGATAAAATGAGTTCATAAAGTAATAGCGAAGTAATTTTGAATTAAATTTTTTTATAAATTTTTGTTATTACGATCTTTACCTGTACATGGAAATCCGCCTAAATAATATGTATTATTTGCTCGGTTTGGTTGGCTTTTATTGATTGATATATAGCACACCTTATACGGCAAGGAAATAATTGTTCACGAACAACAATGTTTTCATTGGGCATATAAAATTTTTCGAAGTTGCGATTTTCTTTATCAGAAACGTAAGATCCGTATCAACTTCAACAATGATTCCGAATGTGTACGGGCTGCAGTAAAATATGTTACATTTGCCATTTATTTTATGAATATAATTATGTGATAAATTAAAAACCATAATTTACTTCTAATAGCGTATAATTTTAAGTTGAAAAACAAGTTCTTTCGGAACTAATAATTTCAAATGCTTCGAGCAATATATCAATCGTCAAAGGCCGGCGATTCGCCGGTCAATGCAGTCATTTATACCTCAAAAAGGGCAAGGTTGTTTGCTGATACCTTCGCTTATGTGGTTGTGGGTCGGTATGATTTGGCCTATCCTAAGACATATCCGTTTTTTAATACAGCTGCAGCTCGCATCTGAAGGATATGTGGACCCTTCACCGTCGGTGTTATGATTTCTGTATTTTTGTTGGTAATTATTTCATTCTAAAATCCAGCTTTCTTGCATAAATCTTTTGCAAACTCTCCGTATGGCGTACATATTCGAATAATGGAGTGGTTTGGTACCAGCCTGTTTTGCTCTTCTGTATGCAGCTTCATTGCCTATAATGCCAATATGTCCTACATGATTTTTATGAGATCGGTGTGATCGAGGAGCACATCGATGAGCATTGCTCTTGTGAGTTTTTGAATTGTCAGTATAGATAAATTCCTAGCTCTCGTGAAGTTGTGATAAAGAAGTATTGTACTGCAAGGGCCTGGTGGAGTACTTAGGGTATTATTGAAGATATCTAATAAATGATTATTTTGGAACGGCGGCTGTGGGGTGATTTTTACCCGTATTGGGGGAGGTCCTGCATGTGTAAAAGACAGATAGATTTGCATGATATCCGTTTTTTTTTCAAATAGGGTTGAGTTGAATTGCGAGAAAAGTAGCTCATTTCTGCATCGCAATACTTTTGGCATCAATATTAGTATGTTATATTTGGCTCTCTGCGAATTTTCGGGTAGCCTAGCTTCAGCTGCACTTAGCTGGCGGTTCAATCGACTGTAATCGATTTTTGATAGGATTAAAGCTCTTCTTATCCTTATTATAGTATTAGTATGTACAAGCGAGTGTTTTGAGAATAGAAATTTTAATACATTTAGTCTACAAAACAAACTTGATCTTACACATTGGCAATGTTTTTTTTAACTAAGTTTTTTATCAAATATTAAGTTTAAGGCTATTGAAGAGGGGTATTTGGGATTACTTAAAGTTAAGGGAAGGGAAGGAGAATTTGTGTTTTCTGCATATTTATATGGAAAGTTGATTTTTTACCACTCGCGACTTATCCAGACCAATCGGCTATGCCATTTCGAATACGTTGAAATAAACTTTTAACTTATCTAAGGCTTTTTTTTGGAACAAATTAGGACATCAGCTGCATAAATAACGTGATTAAAAAAATTAAAGGTTTGTGCTTGGTTCATTGAATGCTATCGTGAAAAGGGCAACCAGAAAGGCCTTGTGGTATACCGCTGTATAGATTTTGTATAACCGATTTATAATTTTTCCCCCTTGCAATGAGTTTTCGATATTGTAGAAACGTAAAAATCTTAAAATATCTTTAAAATGTTTAATACTCATAGTGGCTTTGAAAATTATTATTCCGTACAGCTCATCTCAAAATAACTTATTTAATTTCACATGAGCAGCTATTATTAAAAGCCCGATGAAAGTAGCACATTTTCTAATTATGAGTATACTAAAGATCCTCCTTCGTTCGTATAAATTATCATTTCAGCACAAACTTCTTAAGTCATACAGATTTTGAAGATATCCATTACGTCCGATAAAGTTGGGCCAGTGCGAATTCATTCCATGATGTTGTTTCTTACCTGGAAATTGAACAACTGCACCTAATTTTCCTTTGAGGATATATATTGACCTTATTTTAGACGTTCCAAATGCTACTACCTTTACCAATTTAATTAATTTTAGTACTAATTTCACTGCTGTGCAATTTCGCCAGCAACATGCATTTGGATTGAACCTAAATTATTGAAGCGCCTAAAAGATGCCACGTTAAAGGAAATGTCTTGCAATAATCCAAAAACAATTCTTTAAATGCCGAGTTGCCACTTTTCACGCAATTTTAAATGGCAAATGCCATTTACATGCTGTGAACAAATGTTGCTGGCCTCATGCTGCAAAGGTGTTGCGAGCCTTTTCACGGCATAAACTAAGTACTACTTTGTCGTGGAAATGTTGTGGCTCTGGGGCACACTTTAGTATCAACTTAGGTGATTAGGGTTAAAAATTTGATATATACCCCTACTTCGTGAGTTTTGTTAGTAATAAAAATTTTCAAATAAACTTGCAACTCACCAAATGATAACAAAATTTACTGCATACACGTTAAGTACTTACAGTTTCTGTAGTTGACTAAAAGTCAATTTTTATTAAGTATCATTTTACCTATTCAATGCTAGGCTCACATCCCAATGTACTCTTACAATGAATGAATTATAAACAAAATCATATCTTATTCAAAATTTGTATGCACTATTGAGCTTAGTGAAACTATTCAGCCGTTATTACGAAATCATTCATTCCATTCTTGAGTTTTCCACTTGCAGAACTTAAATTTTTAATTGCATTCGTGGAAATTTTCATTATGCACCCCCTTCAAAATCATTTACCTCCATTCAACTGACAAATTTTGAATTAATAATCATACAACTAAGATACTATAATTACATGAAAAATTATGAATTATTGCAGTAACTCCAGTCTACGACAAAGTAAAATAGCTCCCGGCTAAGGGCAAAGTTTTGCTCACAAAATGTATTCCAGCACAGATAGAAAAACAACATGCGGTAATTAAATTCGTAATAAAAAAATCTACATTTTTCATTTGCTTTGAACTTCTGCCTGAATCCCAACAAACAACTGCCGCTAGCCATGCTGTGCAATTGAACAATTAAAATTTAACTCCATGCCATATCAAATCAAAGTTGGACGTATCTAGCCAAGTGTATAATTAGTTGAATAATGTCAAAGACTGACCGTGCAGCTAAGTAAAAATATAAATGGAAAAGGTGAGCAATTCGTTTGCGTTAAAAGTTTGCTACTGATTGACCTGATTTCTGCAATAACTTTTTTTAGGTAGAAATAAAGATTTAACTTTGAACTTTATCTTCTATCTTAATTAGAATTCAATGCAGCTGCCATATGCCATCTCAGCATTTTATTAACGTATAATAAATCTCGATAGTAAATGGTACAATTATGACATTTCTTTACCATCTGTCTCTTAATATAAATACCATTAGCGAGTAGATTTTGACAAAGTTTTGTAAGCGAGTAGTGATATGGAAAAACGTATAGAAAAAACTTCTAAACCAATTTAAATTGAATTTAGCACAAGTTACCGCTACTCAACATCCGCTGGCATTCTTTTGGCTATCTAATGGCTGAGTGGTTGCTGTGACATGGTCTATGCAAATGTAGGTGTGTGCAAACAATGTAAAGTTGGAAGAGTGGTGAGCAAGAAGTGCACTCATGCAGCTAAGAGACACAAAGGCACTTGAAAGTGCTTCACAACTTTAGAATAAAGCAATTTGACCAGGTAATTAACCTGCACAACGATATGATGGCTTTTATGAAATCATTTTGCCTAATGATGGCCACTTAAAAGCATTTTCATGTACTTTGAAACATTTGAGGAATATTTTAAATTGAAATTGAAAAGTTGCTTGAATTATTAAAGAGAAGAGTATTGCGTATGTAGTATATTGGAACGATTTTTCATAATACTTTGTCAAGTTTGGTTTGGAGACAAACCGATTTCAGCGTAGTGCCCAGCTTCAGTGTAATTTCATCATTCTCATTCCAATATACAACAAATTTTCTCCCTGTCGGAAAAATAGATGATCAAAAGGAAGAAAATATTACTTTAGATGTACAGAAAGAATTATAAATATTAGACTAGACAACGAAATTTTTTCTGCAGAAAGAAAGAGAGGGTAAACTACTTGAACACAAAATTATTGGCTGCGACGAAAAAGAGAAGGGTTTATTCTAGAGAAGGTGCATCCTATAAAAATATGCGTCCTTTTTTTTTTTTTACAAATTATACACCTTTGGACGTAGAATACGTCCTACTCTTCGGTATGGATGTCATGCTCAGATGAGTTTAGTTATAATTTTAGAGCTTTACAAAAACGCTAACTGAATGCCAAATATTGACTTAATTTTGGGTAAGCTTGGAGCCTTTAAAGCTCAGCGTAGTTTTTGCATGCCCAACTTTAATTTTTGGAACGTACCTAAGTTCTCTAAAGTAAAGAAAATGCTATTATATACAAGTTTAATAGAAATTTGCCAAAAATGCTCAAAACCGAAATCAATGACTTGGTTTTAGTCTTTTTTTTTGTTCAAATTTATGTACGTGGCATTTATTTATTTTTTGAGTATTAGTAAAGAATTAGTAAAAAAATATTATAAAAATGCATTGGTGCTGTTAAATTAATAAGGTTTGCGGAAATACATATTTTATTTGAATCGGAGTTCTGCACAGAATCTGAGACCAGCTGATTTTATTTGCAGATAAACTTCATTAATTAATTCGTAGCAGGAAACATAAATAATTGGCAAAAGCTGTTCAAACTAATTATCAACTCGGAATGAAAATGATTCGAAAACTATTCTAAATCTATTCGAACTCACTTGGAATCAAGAACACACTACCAACGCATCGGAATTGCATAAATCTAATTTTTAAAACCGAATCGAAATGTAGAACAGTCCTGTATATCTTCTAGATATGTTTATTTCATTAAAATATTTGAGCATAATTGATTTTTCATACAAACCAATTTAGAATTTTTAATTTTGCAAAGTACTTACATTTCATAATAAGACAAACTGGAGACAAAAAGTGATGTGCCAAATGGTATATAATTGTATTTTATTCTATTGTGCCTATTGATTGGTAGATGGCGCTGGCGCATGTGCAGCTATTTCAATTTTTATCACGTAAGCTGTTTACAAATTTTGTTTGTATTTTAGAGAGAAGGAACGCACGACAGAAAGGAGAGAAAAGAGAGCAGCGGTTGCACTCGCTGAAAGTGTTACATAGAACAGAAGACGAAATTCATCATGATTCGACTAAAACTTTTTTATTTTCAGTTTGGAACTTTGTCACATTCCAAATTATATGCATTAATCATATTCAATTCATTTTAAACCATTTTAAAACCATTTAATATTGTTTGAACTATAAGAGACCCCACCGTGGTATAAATTGGATTTTTTTAGATAAAAAAGTAACCGATATATTTTTTTCGATTATTTCTGATGTGGATGCGATTATGTAATAATTGTTTAAAAAATCGGCAATATTTTTTGTTTTTCATTTGTAAATTAATATATAAATTGCACACACTCAACCATTAAAATCACGGTGGACTGAATACGGACAGGGACGCCATCAGTGGCACCGCTACTTCGGTTTTGCTGATTTTGATAGTTCTCAACTACAAATAGATGAAACCATGTTTCACAAATAAGCCAGAGAGTTACCTTTTTTGTATTTTGTACATGTATTTAGTATAAGTTATTTATTCTTCTTTCTCCCAAATTGTTTATTTACCGAATTTGCGATCTGTTACTTGACCGAGGGAGGGCGCAGTCTTCTATTCTATCTTGGTTTGGTTCTTGGTTTAGAATAAGAGACAAATGGACACGATACTTTTAACGAAACAAAAAAAAATAAATTTTAAATATGACAAAAACTGGTAATCAATTAAAACTCCAAACCTTCATATCCTCAAACCAAATTTATCCAACAAATACTTAAACAATCAAATAAAAAAAAACGTGACAGAAACTTGTCAAAGGTTCCAGCTTTTGTTATTAAATTAAATTGTATTTAGAGTTCTGCATGGTATTAAAAAAACGTCTTAAAATACAATTGAAAAAATGATGGTGGATGGTGTACATATGTCGAATAATGCCTTAGTCAACTTGTCCGTAACTCCAAGGTTTTTGCAAGGACATGTAAAGCGGATTCATGGAATTTTCCACTCTGGTATGCATGCTGATGTATATTCAGTAGACTTTCCATCAAAACCAATCATAAAATGTACTTTTCTACAAAGCATGGTAATAAGACCAAAAGTTAACACAACTCCAAAGGTCCTTATAAACGAGCTTTAGTATTTTCGGATACACGCCATCCGTGATGCGATGAACCAGTTTAGTCTAATCGACGCTCTCTGTAACAGCAGCGTGGTATAACATCCATGAGATCTTTTGGGAAAGTCTTATCTGGCCGTCTAGACTTGTTAAAAAGCCTTACATAGCCTTGCCGAATTGTTCATATTAAAAATGTCACTACAGAAGTATCTATAAGAGTTTAATTTCGATGTTCGAATTTACTTCTTATTCTATATTCGGATCAATTTTCTTATTTTTGAGTTTTTAGCGCTCTGTTTAGACATTTTCTGGGCCTCTTACGAAATTTCGTAAGTTCATCACTCCACTATGTAGTCGAAAACTTATGAGTTTAAGGAAGTCGGGTCCATTTCTAGGAGCGACCGAAGCTCTTCGCAATCTGCCTTTCAAGGATTTCGACCCTTTGGCACTTGGCTAGTGTCACTGACCAGCCAAAATTCAATCAATCGATGATTATGAAGAGTTTCCTCTTCCAAGACCCTCGATCCTTTCTTACCTTTGTTAGCTAATGTCTGATCAATCACTTGTTGTCTTCTGGTGATGGAAAATATACGACTACTGTCTACATTCCATATTGCCAACCCCGAGGACAGAATAAAGTCTATTAGCTTGTATCCCCAACTGTTGCACATTTTTTTGTATGTCACGACCAACTATTAGGTGCAGACCATTTGGCTCAGACCCCTGCACAATTTCACAGTTCCACAAAAAAAAAGCTTTTTTGAGCATGTTTCTGGAGTCGCTGGGATCCAAATCAGAGAGTAGTTTGGCGTCATAACGTCAATTTTTTTCATAACCTCAAAAAAAAGCAAAAAAAAAAATCAAAAAACAGATTATTTTCCATAACTCGATATCCCTTGAAGGAGGATCAGATATAGAGTCGTGTGGCAGGTAAGCCGAGACTAGAATGGCTTTTGGCGACGCCTGCCAATGCAGTAACAAATTTTTATCGCAACGACATCTTGAGGAAAAACTCTCTAAACATCGGGCATTCGACTAATCGCGGAACTAACTGCGATATAGTTCTAAATTGAATAGCAGATAGGCCCACGACATACTCACAGCTCCTGGATTCGGATTATAAGTTTCATAGTCTGCTTGCCTAATATATAGTAGAAGAGTAGATCGTTTTCTTCATAAATTAGCATTATTAGGAATCAAATGATTCTGAACATAGAAATGAACTGATGTATACAAATTTTTAATATTAATATTGCTATTATGAATATAGATTATTATTGATTTAATATTGAAAAACATAGGTATGAACCTTCACCTTGAAGCCATCTCCGTACGGCAGATGATTTTTAGGAAAATCAGAAATACCCTCTGAGATCTGCTATTGCCTGTAGGGGGCTTACAGTTTTTTGGAAGAAAGACTTTGTATCTGATTTTATATATTGCGCGGGCCTTGCGGGCTCACATTGGTGCACATTTGGATTCATAATGACCGTATAAGTTGGAAAAGAGTTTAAATTTATTGCGCTTATGGCCAGTTTCTGAAAAGTTTTCTTGACATTAAGTGCCATTGCTCTAAAATATTTCAATGTTTTTGAAAGCGGATTCAGCATTCAGTTTTATTTATCAATAAATTGATAAAATTTCAAATTAAAATAAAAACTTCTTAAGCCAATTTGCAGCAAGGCGAATTCATATAAGGTGTAGTTACTATAGCAGCCGATTTGATTTTTTTCATTCACTTAATCAAAAGCAGTAAAAGCAAAAACAAAATGCAAGGCGAATTCATACAAAGTGATAGCATCTCATGAGCTGAATGCTTGTTCTTCTCTCCGAATCCGCTAGGTTGTTTTGTATACACAAACAAAATACATAAGCAAACTGGGCGAATTCAGTTTTTGACATTTCACTCGCAAAATTACACTAACAAGATACATGAGCAAACTGAGCGAATTCAGATTTTGACATTTCACACGCAAAATTACACAAACAAAATACACAGCGGATTCACTTTGTTTATCTTGCTATCACCTTCTATGGATACACCTTGACAAAATGTATGTAAATTTTGACAACTCTAACGCAGAAGCAAAAACAAAATACATGGGAATTTTGTAGTTGTACTTATAACACCACCATATATGAATTCGCCTTGATTTACAGCTCTCAGGAAATAAATGCTCATATATTTAATTCTTGAAGAAAATTTACTGCTACGGCAAATTATTTTTTCAAGCAAAAGACAATGAAAAATAGTTCTCGTGATTTTTCTTGAGTGCTGGAAACTTAGCTTAAGAATAACAAATTAAAACTCATTTTTCAAAAAGTCATAATTTTGGAGAAAGATAGTTTAACAATTATTATTTATTTATTGTAGCTTTAGTAAAAACAAAGACGCAAAACTGGGGATTATGTTTGCTTATTTAGGTTACAAAATTATTTATTAATTTAACGCTTTTCTAGCCCTGTAAAAATTCAAAAAAAAGAAGCAGGCTGTGTCAGAGACACGGCCATTAAGTTTAACGTAGAATACGCCATCCGATAAGACAGAAAACATATGTAACAATAAATGATAAATAATACAAGCAAATTAATTTCTTTATTTGATAGTTACTTTGGATGATATACATAAGCTTATGATAGGAAAAATAGGATAAAAATGTTTTTAAATTATCAATTAAATTTCTCGCAAAAACGAAGTCAATGGCTGTTATCAATAGTAAAGATAAATGATAAATAACATACGCGAATCAATTTTATTATTTTTTTTGCAGTGCTTGGCAGCATTTTCTCTTCTTTTACTCTACTTTAACTTGCCCGCTTAAAATTATGCAATACAAAGAAAGGGCTGCACGAGTACATTTAAATCGCCCCCAACAGCAAACACTCAACCAAACACCACACACATATTTGTGTGCATGTGTTTATACAATTTTCATTTGAGAAATTTAAATATTAGGAAGATATCAACCAACATGAAATGTATGTCAAACGAAAGCTAACATCTTCATTTGACTACAAAAAAAAAAAAAAAAAAATTAATCGAGCCGTTTCCTTATAATTAAAGAAATAGAGATTACAACAATAAAAACCTGACATTGGTGCCCATACCGTAAGGTAAGACGTATTCTACGCGAAAATGTTTATTTCAAAATAGGAATTTTAGAATTTTAGTTTTATATTAATGCCGATAAGATTTCTCAAGTCTTCATAATACAAGCAAATTTCATTAGAGTATTATTAAAATCACTTTAGTCGTCGCCGACGTCAATACTGCCTGAGGGAAATCCATCTATAATTGAAAATTTCAAAATTACCGAATCACAAGGTTTTAAAGTTCTTAAGCAACTTCAGCTAAAGGAAATCATATACATATGTATCTTAAATATAATTCTTTATTTTTATTTCGTGTTTTTATGAACTAAAACAAACTTACACAGAAGTTGCACATAAAAAAATACAACCCTCAAACAAAATGAATAAGAAATTAGCTTGGCCAATTTATTTCCCACAAGCGCCGCTGGCGTTAACGAAATTTACTAAAACTCTCAAAAAAGGCATTGGATAATACAAAATAAGAAAATAAAGTGAAGCAGCTAAAGTCTCTTGTGATTTGTCTTCGAATTTGATAGCACTGCCAAAGATTTTGTCAAGAGTTTGAGTTTTTTTTTTCAAGCTACTGATTAAAAATGCAGCTTACTTCTTTGTTTTTTTTAACTTACTTTATTTTTATTCATTTTTTTTTGTGCAGAAAAAATTGCAGCGCATTAAAGTTTTCCTAGCGCCACGTCACACCTAAAGTCATCAAAGTTCGAGGAATATAAATTGAAAGAAAATAAAAAATAGCAACAAGCAACAAAAAAAGAAAACTTGCATAGTATACATATACAGCCATAGTTACATACATACATATGTATGTATGTATGTATGTATATGGGAATATACATACAATATATGTATTAGCAAAATAGTCTATGCAAAGATAAAAAGTGGCGAAAATACTCAAACTGCGCAAATAACTCGTATACATATTACATATGTTTGGTAAATTGAAGCAAAATATAAGTACTCGTAGCAAAGATGGATTGCAAGATGGCTGGCTTGCCAGACAGCCCCCGTGTGTTTGCTCGTCCTCGCGTTCATTATTCATGACGGCATCCTGCGATGTGTGCTGCACAAAGACTCGCTCTCTTAACCATGAAATGAAACAAATCATAGACATTTACTACATATATGTATGTATGTATATATATTTCTATGTGCAGTCGCACACATTGCATATTTACATTTTCACACATATGCCAAACTATAAATTAGATATGGGTGCAAGATTTCGGGACCTGCGGTGGCTATCTGCGATGGCTAGTTGCTTAGGATCACTGATACAGTTTCCTTAGAAAATTTGCTAGTATCATAGTTTAGAGCAAAAAATGCCCTTTAAGTAATTTTTTAAATTTCTTCACATTTGAATTAAAAAAAACTTGGGTGCAACATATCGAAATATAAAGGTAGGTAGGAGTGTCTCAATGTTGTTTGATGATGTTTGCACCGATTATTATTATTTTTGGCCTTGAATTTATGAATCGACTGTAATTTATAGAGCTTGAGGCCACTTTGAAAAATTTTTGTTTTCTCATATTATTCCCTATTACAAGCTCTATAAATTACAGTTTTAACTATTATGTTTTTGAACAAAAAGTTTCACATCTATAAAATATTTATTTTGAAAACTCTTTCGATTTTTACAACCTACTTTAAATTCTTATATAATTAAAAATTAATGCAGCTGGGACATCCCGCTTAGAGAGATTCGGAAAACCTCCGCTGAGTTCAGACCAATAATTCCAAAACAAAAACCGTGGCGCATCCTAATTTTTAATGAGCAACAATCGAGAAATATGTCTTATAAAATGGCCAGATAGCAACAAATACACATTACCTCAAATGTCATTGGAACAGCAGAGAAGATATAGTTAAAAGGTATTGCAAGTAGTCAAAGAAAATGTTAGAAGTGAAAGGAAATAGTTCGATAACATCGATGAACGGTGTTGATTTTTTGGATCAACTAATAGCATAGCATCGAATATTTCTGAAGTCAGCTAAATGGATATTTATGCTTACATCCCCATTTCATTGATTTCGCTTTGGTAGGTTCTTGGTTGCTTTATCGAAAAAAAGACTGCGTTATTCAAAATATCCCGAAAAAATACGTAGTAGACTGGATGAATTTTACAGTGGCAATGGCAGTGGCAAAACATCTTGTATTGTTTTCCGAAAATTGCGAAAAATGAAATACTGCATTGTATATTATATGTATATTTTATGTGTTAGTTATATTTTATTTTTATTTTGTTAATTTTTGAATATATATTTTTGAAAATATTTTAATTTATTTCATTTTTTATTTCTTTTCATTCAAGTTGTGCTAGTTCTCTAAGTCGTATTCGTAAATAAAATCTGTTAACGAAAATACATGAATATAAATATAAACTAAAGTTATTTTTAGATATAAAATTAAATGCGATATTAAAACATCTGAATTTTTTACACTTTTCAAGGAAATTGGTTAATATATTGACCAAATTTCAAAAGGTTTGTAGCCTCTCCAAAAGAATTTTTTCCAATGTTTGTCGACTTTTATGTCTATTTAAAACGATCTCTCTAAGTTAAAACAAAAAAAAAAATAACTTCTGTTCAGTACTTAAAAATTTCTTCGGAAAAGGTTAAGACTTTCGTCATAGTATTTCGAAAAAATATGATGATATTTTATTTCTTAAAATTTTGTTCAAATTATATTTCTTTAAAACGAAGTTTAGCTAGAACTCCACACCAGTCTTTTCGGGCGTTGTGGTTCAGCATTTGGTAACAACATGCCATAATTTTGAGGTATGATATTTCTGCGCAATGTTTGCATTTCACAAAAGGTCTATTTAGTTCGATGAATGCGCTAGTTAGATGGGCGGAAATGCATCTAGTATTGAATTTTCTTCCCCGAATGGAAGATTTTGTTAATTTTTTACAGATATAGATAAATTGTACCGTCATTCGCTAGCGCTCTAGTTTGAAAGTTATTACAGTTCTCTTTCATTTGCTACCAAATTTGTTTAATTTGGATAAGCGGTTTGTTTATAATTAGGAAAGGACTTTTATTTCGACCTTGAATATTGAAAATATTTGTTGTTCGGGTTGGCCGATTATTTTATTTCAAATAAAAATAAAAAAAAACCAAAAATAACGGCAATCACTGCAAATCATCACTTCACAGTCAGTTTGCAAATCAGAAAATTCTCCAACGATCGCCTTCAGTTTTTCCAAAATTTAATGCAAATTTATTCAAGTTCCGTTAAAAAGTAAGAAATCAATAAATGTTGCAGTATTTCGACAATTCTATCGAATAGTCCTTCACTCCCGCACTCATTCGATATTATTTTGCAAACTAAGCTGCAGTTATCTTATATTCCCCATATATTCATTCATTACTAAAATATATGTAAATCAAACTCTATGTTTTTCTTGAAACATCTTTTTGCGACAGAAAAAATATGAAATTGCATATTTTTGGTTGTCCTAATAAAACAGGATCGCCATCGGGTTCGGGTTCAACAACTTCCTCTCATCTCCACTGTTTGTGTTAAAAAGAAAACGAGTGAAACAAGGACTGTTGAAGGATTTACGACTATTGTTGAAAGACCTTGAAAACCGACGCTGCGTGTAACCGTCAAAACAAATATGTATAGTAACTTAGCATCTGGCAAGCTAACAGAAAACCTATGCCTTTACAGATGTACCACATATTTCAATCTTACATACAACATAGTAGCTATTTGTATTTCGTTATGTAAGATTGTTGCCATGAAAATCAAAACATACAGCTACATAAAATGAAAGTGATCACATTGAGTGAATGAGGTAAATGAAAAATTCAACTTGTTGACGTCTAACAAGTAACGTTACATGTTGTTGGCCGACCGTTGTGAATATTTGCCACATTTATGTTACCACTATGACAGTGACATATCAAAGCGAGGCGAACTTTGAATAAATGGAATGTACGAGTACAATACATACTTGAAACTATTTGAGAGAAGGCAAATTAAATGGGATTTCACTTAATGGTTCATTTTTCTACTTCTTAGAAAATATTAGAAATAATATTTAAACTCACATAAAATATGAAATAAATCGATAAAAAATGAAACATACAAAATTTATTTCAAATTAACAAAGGAAGTAACCCAATACCAAGACAAGCCTTTGTGGGTATTCGCAGGAGCGCTGCTCGAAGCCAGCCAAAACTTGCCGTGAAGCTTAGATAAAAATAAATAAAAAAGTGCTACCTCTTCGACCTTGCCGAAGCCTCCATACCTTTCATTAACATATAAAAATTTAATTTCAACTACTGCATTGTTAGCGTAAAAAAATATTAAATTGTAAAACACTATTTATTTCTCTCATACAAAATGAAATAAAGTAAAATAAAATAAAATAACTATGATAAAATAAATTATATTTTTGTAGAAAAATTAAAAGATTAGAGTATATATGAAAATGTTATGATATTAAGCGTTAGAACTAAAAAAATCTCCCGTCATGGTCAGTATAAAGGTTTTGTTTTTGCCCTTATACAAGTATGCAGAAAACCTCATCAATAACCAATCAATCGCAGTTTTAATGTTTTGTAGCAAGGAAATTTTCTGCCCATGAGTATAGCCCGAGGTGGCTCAATCGCATTCCAAGGAATGTTATAAATAATAAAGTCTCTAACCAGAACCTTTTCTTGATGATTTTCTCAGTAAATCTTGTATGATTTGATAAGTGACTGGTCTACATAATTTCATGATTTTCATTGTCTAAATATAGGAGTTTTGGAGCAAAACCTCATATCTGAATAATCAATTGTATTGGCGCTATAAGTTATAGTGGTCCGATCTTGATGATTTTTCTTGTTCACTTTCAGCTAATTATAAGTGAGAGAAGCGCCAAATTTTAAGTTATTATCTACTGTAATTCAGGAGCTATAACGCCAAACCTCATATCTGAATAATCAGTTGATAGAAATTATAACTTATAGTAATCCAATCTTAATAATTTTCATTACACACTTTTCCTTAATAATACGGGAAAGGTTGACAAATTTCATGCTCTTAACTGCTTTAGTGTAGGAGTTATAATGGAAGACCTTATATATGAAAAAATCAGCCGTATAGTAGCTTTATGATGTGCGATCGATTCCGATAAACTATTAATACATTTTAGAAATATATCTACCTACCAAGTTTCAGTTAGATATTTCTAAATCTAATGACTTGTTTGCGTTCAAACAGACAGACAGACGGGCATGGCTAAATCGACTCAGCCCCGTGGTCCAGATCATTTTATTATGCTTGGGTATGGGTCTATCTCTTCTTCTTCTTATACCTACAAACATCGAGCCATAGTTTTGAATCCATTTCATCTGCATGAAAGATATAAAAAAAAAAATCAAACACATTACGAAGATTCCAGATTAGGCAACAACTTACCTTCGTTTGAGTACCCAACTCAATTTCCATGAGTGCTGCTCGCTTGCCAAAATAAATTAACGTGCGTTCATACTTCAATATGGATGTGTGTGTGTATGTGTGTGTGTAGGTATAAATACCCTGTCGGAAATAGAATTACTTTAAAATCAATTTAAAATGTACTTTTTTACCAACTACAAGTGGTTGAAATTCTTCCTTTTTTCTTGTAACCAACTAACTTTATAAAGATGGCGATATCCTAAAAGCAAGTCAATTATCTGACTGTGCATTTGACTTCAACTTCTTTCGAAAATGTTTGATAGAAAAACCATTAATAAAATATATTTATTTCAAACTATTTTAAATTATGCTTGTTTCAAAATCAGTCTAATTACCAACTACTTTTTAACCTGTCCGTTTCCAATTATTTAAAAATATTATATTTATTTTTTAGTTAAAACAAAAATACATTTCGATTTAAATTCAATTTACTTGTAATTAAAATATTTGCACCAGTGTTTCGAGCACCAATTATCAAAAGTATTGTGATTGTCGATTTTTTGTTCAATTAAATTGCTTTACATAAAAAAAATGCAAAAAATTCAGTTATAGGGGAAGGTAGTATGTACCTTTTGAATTCAAACACAAAATTTATTTTTAATTTTCTTTATGGGTAAGGTTTTGAGATAACGGTAGTTTAATGTGTTTTGTAAGCTATAGCTGGTCGAAATTAAACATTTTTAATTTTGCTTTGAAAAGTATTTTCTTTTTACAATCAATACATAAGTAACAGCATGCAACTTGGAGCTTAAATACACAACAAAACTAAATACACGAAATATTTATAAAAAAACTGATAAAAATATTACTAATTTTGTTCAGTATTTTGCGCAGTTTTTTAAGTTTTTCGGGACTTTGAACAAAGTTTGCATTTATTATTTAAATCGTACTAATTTTGTTTTGATTTTGGGGGAGTTTATTATTTTAAAACAGTTAAGCATTACATCCATATTTTTCTGCATGTTTCAATTATTAAAGATTTGCTCACTAGTGACATTCCATTTCTGGCATTCCCTTACCACAAGTTCTTTTCACTTTACCTAAGCGAAACCTCTCATGAACAGCATCTCAGATGCGATTTTAATATTTTATTCAAAAAGAACAAAGCCATATTTGTGCTATGAATGCTGATCTTACTCCAATTTGCACGTAACTTTGAAGTTTTAGCAACGCAGTGACTTGCTAAGGGAGCCGACTTTGTCGAAAGGGTGCGAGACAACTGCTTACTGATCAAACCTTTAATAAACGAATCATGATTTTTCTGCTCACATTTTTCAATTAAATGGTTTTTTATTGGTGGATTTTAATTTATTAAATGTACTTAATATAGAATAAGTTAAATAAATGGGTTTTTGGAAATATATATAGCTTGTTTTTGTCTACAAAATTATAATCAATAAAACTAATTATATTTTTATAAAGATCTCCATACTTATAATTTATTGAAAATATATTTTACCACATACAAACAATACAGGTTCATACATATGTATGTGTGTATACTGGGTGCAAGTGAGATAAACATAATTAATTTAGATTGCATTTGTTTCAAAGCGGTTGACTTCCAATCACTTTTTAAATTAGTAAGTTTTTCAGAATGTCTCCTTTTTCCCGATTGGGCATACTTAAAATTACGCATGTATGAGTACATTGCGATTGTTTGCACGCACGCATAATAAATATTTGAGTATTAGCTGTAGCTGTAGTGCCGGCAGTCAGTCGAAAGCGAACGGAACAGGAAACCCAAAGTCAGTAAGTTTGTTTATGTGCTACTCGTAGTAATTGACTAAATAATGCAACAGCACGTACGCACACACTCCAGAGGGTACACAGAAATACACTAAATCAAGTTTACTCTATTAACTACAAGCGTCTGTAATTTTCGTGTTGAGATAGAGCGCATAGCTTGGAACGAAAATTCAAATTGAGCATTAATTTAAATAACACTATTTCTGCTGCACTTTTCTTTACATTTTATATGTACTATTTAAAAATCTACCAAAGGTGCACAACTATAAAAGTGCTAGAAAAAACCAGTCTGACGTTTTCCTGCGTATATTTTTTCACTAATTGCTCTTTGCATACGTAACCAGAAAATGCATTTCGGTTGCTGACATATAAAATAGGTGAAGAGCCCTGCCAAAAAAGACATCCTGCCCTCGGCGAGATGAGCTACGAACGGAGTTAAATTTGACTTTTAAAAAAATAACTAACTATAACTAAAAACTTTGTCCTCGCAAAAAAATAAATGGTTTGACACCCATAATTTAATATTTCAAATAACGAGTGTATAATTTAATTAAGTTCGGCTTTGCAAATTTTTTCTATGAGGTTTGAAAATGAAGTGCAACAGATTTTTCTAACCGCTGAACCCGAAAGCGATACCGTTGATGAAGATAATGACTTATTAACTGGATATGAACAGATGCTTTGTTATATAGAATTATCCGACGTAGAAGTCTGGAATGGTGAATAATTCAATACTCAAAGACATACATTATAATTATAGTATTGTTACTAATTAAACCAGTATACCTAAAACTATATACTATGTACTAAAATTTTCATCGCACTCATTTTTTTACTTTAAAATAAAACTGTATTGAACTTAAATTTGTATTAAACTTGAACTATTTACTTATACTAAAAAAATGTTTCGCTTTATTTAAACTAAAAAATGCAACCGTGTTCGAAATATAAACGCCTTTGAATTTGGCCGAAGAAGACAGTTCGTTAGGAGAATTCAGATGCATACGAAACACGAAAAGTTTTAAAAACTATCTCTCTCTGCTTTCCTTTAACCTTAAATTAATCCTGAAATTTATACATAAATTAGCGGCAACAAATATATTATATTTTTATTACATTAAAGTTAACTGACAAAAAACACGCGTGCTCCTAAAACCGTGAGCCAGAAGTAAACCTCCTTATGGTAGTAGAAATTAATAAAAGTCGTCATAGTAATTAATATAGCATTAGTGAAAATTGTATTATAGCATTAGTAGAAATTATTAGTACAATTAGTAAAAATAGTGGTAGAAATTAGTAAAATAGTGGAAGAAATGAGTAAAAATAGTGGTAAAAATAAGTTCACATAGTGGTAGAAATTAGTTAAAATAGTGGTAGAAAGTAGTGAAAATAGTAGTAGAAACTAGTAAAATTTTGGAGAAATTAGTAAAAAATGTGTTAGAAATTAGTAAAAGCAGTTTCAGAAATTAGTAAAAACAGTAGTAGAAATTAGTAAAAAATAGTGGTAGAAATAAGTAGTAGCATTAATAAAAATAATGGTAGAAGTAGGTAAAAATAGTGGTAGAAATGATTTCACATAGTGGTAGAAATTAGTAGTAGTATTACTACAAATAATGGTAGAAATTAGTGAAAATAGAGGTAGAAGGTAGTGAAAATAGTGGTGGAAGGTAGTGAAAATAGTGGTAGAAATTAGTAAAAATATTGAAAGAAATTAGTAAAAATAGTGATGCAATTTATTAAAAAATAGCGGAAAAAATTCGTAGATCCATCAATAAAAATAGTGGCAGATATTAGTAAAATAGTGGATAAAATTAGTAAAAATAGTAAAAACACTGGTAGAAATTAGTTAAAATAGTAGTAGTAACTTAGTAGTATTAATAGAAAATATTAGTAGAAATTAGTGAAAAAATAGTGGTAGAAATAAGTGGTAACATTAATAAAAATAGTGGTGGAAATTAGTAAAAATAGTAGTAGAAATTAGTAAAAAATAGTGGTAGAAATAAGTAGTAGCATTACTACAAATAGTGGTAGAGATTATTGAAAATATTGGAAGAAATTAGTAAAAAAAAATAGTGGTAGAAATTCGTAGATCCATTAATAAAAATAGTGGTAGATATTAGTAAAATATTGGATGAAAATAGTGGTAGTAATTTAGTAGTATTACTAAAAATAGTGATAGAAATTAGTAACAATAGTGGTTGAAATTATTAAAACGATTCTAACGTGACTTTCGTTATACGATATTTTTACGCGCCTTTCGTTGCACGATGCAAAAGTTACTGCCACTAGAGAAGTTTTATTTTATGATAATCTATTAGAATCTTATATTTCCACCGAAATATTACATCCGCCATTTTGAATTTTCGAAATTTCAATGGGCGTTGATTTGGAAAATTTATAAGATCAGAAAAGTTATCTCAAACGTTAGCTTTTCAGAGTGGTTGGTGCTTAAATTCTGAGCGATTAACTTTTTCGCGATTCTACTGTACAACAGTTTTACTCGGCGCCAATGACGCAGGGTCATACTGATCCAAAACACTTTTTATTCTGCCTTTGAGCGTTTTGAGCCAGAACTGTCTCAACTTGAATTTTTCGTAATTTTTTTTCAGCTAGCACTTCAACCAATAAATCGCAACAAGTTTTCTTATTTAACTAAATACCCCTACAAGGGGACTCAAACCCACTGTCCTTCGAGTATCTTAAAAGGCTGTCTATTAAAAAGAAGCCCCACAAAATTAACAATCACAAAAATGGTTATACCGAAAGACAGTCAATAGGCAATCATTCTTGCTGACGAATAAGATGAACTTACTTAGCTGATGCTCAGTAGGGCTGTAAAATTGGCATACAAACAGAAGGACATAAAACCAAGACAACATTTATTGAGCTAATAAAAGCGAAATTTTCCATGCTCATAATATGCGCAGTTTCGATGTAACTTGCAAAAAAGGAAGTATGAACATTAGGCAGGGATGCGAGCACTTTTGTAGATACAACTCCTTAACGAAAGCTTAATCCGAAAGGATTTAGCCTCATTAAATATTTTTGAAAGGATGATTTTGTTTTAAATAATTCCTTGCTGTTTTCAACAAGAGGTTGATGATTTATGGCTTTAAAATCGAAACTAATTTTGAAATTAGGCAAAAAGTAGTGGCATACAGCCAGAACCGACCCGGTCTAACGCGCATGTACCAGTACAGTTAGTATTTTCAACAAGATAACAAGATTTAATAGAAAGCTACACATATGAGCGCGCAGTTAATATGAAAACAAAGTAGAAACCAAAATGAAAGCAACCAAATACCAACCAAACCAAACACGCAGATATAGAAGGAGAAAGAGAGCAAGAGATCACAAGGAAGTTGGCAGGATAGCAACGATATGAAGTCAGGAAGCTTGAAAAAATACGGAAAGGACATCCTTAAGTGATGACAAAAAAAAAAAAAGCCAACATAATGGGGCAGCAGCTGTTCCGCAGGAAGTTACACATCCGTTGCTGGTGACAATGTTCTAACTGTTGCTGATGGTCAGCTAAACGAGAAGGCTATTGCATTGTTGTTTTATCGCTGGCTCTGCTGGGTTCGTTAGATGTAAGTTGTTGCGTCCATCAGTGCGGTTGAACAAACAGAAAATTACAAAAACTCAAAAACGATAACGAGTATTGCATGCTTCAATTTATGTGGCAATGAAAGCGGAATTTACGTTATGGCAGTAAGTAAATATAGGAAGTTAAATGATAACGACTTGGTTGGTAACAATGTTGCGTTCAGAACTAGTTTAGCTAATTCAATTGCAGCAATCAGTGAAGGTAGTTAAACGAAGCTAATGATTCAAAAAAAAAATGTTTGACATTTTAGGACAAAGCAAATACTTTATCAATTTTATTTTAGCCTATGTTTTGCCTTGGGAAGAGATCAATGTTGCACGCAGGAGCCATACAGAGCTGCGAGACAATTTAAACTTGCACACTGTAAGGTGAACTGTTGTCGCGCTACATACCCTGTCGGAAATAGAATTACTTTAAAGGGAATTTAAAAAGTACTTTTGTACCAACTACAAGTGGTGGAAATAGTTGCTTTTTTCTTACAAGCAACCAACTATATTAGCAAAGCGATGTCCTAGAAGCAAGCCATTGCGCATTAGAAAAGTACATTTTAATTTCAAATTCAGTATACAAATCAAAAATAATTAGCATCAATTCTCGAAAGTATTGCGAGTATCGATTTCCTTTTCAATTACACTGACTTACAGGTAAAAAAAATAAATAAAAACTACAGGTATAGTGGAGGTTCTGTAGTGAGAATCACTAACTTTAAACAATCCGATAATCGCAATTTTTGTCGATAATATTTGTCGTTTGCTGTAACGATTGTGCAGTCCACTAACCTTATTCTTAACGATGCCTTACACCTGTCTCGTTGTATTTATTCAAAGTACTAAAGAGTGGCATCTTGGTCAAACTAATTCCAAAATGGGCGAACAACACAAAAAGAAATGGAAAAACCAAATGAATGCGCGCTGCCAAATATAAATTTGAGCATTTCTACTATATTTCATTAAAGTGAAATAATATATTAGTTTATTTCAAACTACAAACATTTATGATTCTTTTTATACATTGCAATGTTCCATCGTAGAGGAATTGCGGACTCTCCTCTGAGTGATTTGGTGGAATAGTCGTCAGTTTGACTCCAAAAAATATTCGGAATCACCTGCAAAAATGCCGTGCTTTTCATATACAAAATTAGATCTTCAGCCAAGTATGCAGTTAATCGATACAGCTTCTGAAATTCTGTTGCATTCAAATGATAGGGATTTTACATATCCCGGAGTAAACTTCGATCCATTTACTTCTTCATCATCTCGTGATAAATCTTATGCCATATCCAACGATATTATTTAATGTTCCTCTTTTAATGTCAAGAAAACAAATCAACGAATTTAAAATTCTGCTTTTGTTTAACTTGGAATCTCGATTGAGTTAACAACGTCAAATTTGTTGTCGTTTAGTTTTCGATAATCGACTAGCTAACAGCAACAGCTGATTCGGCGATAGCGAAAATCGTAAAAAAAATTGCTGCCGAATAGCAACATCGTTAGAATTTTCGAAAAACTTAAATGAATTGCAAAAACTCTAAAAAACTTTTAAAATCAAAATTCAAAATAATTTTCATTTAAAAAAAAAACTTAACTGAAAGTTTAAAAAAATTGCAAAAATTCTAAAAAACCATACTTTTATAATCAAAATTTAAAAAAACAGTTTCATTTCGATCAGCTATAACTCTGTATGTTTTACACAAACCCTGTCGGAAAAAATAAGTCAGTTGCCTGTTGAAACATATGTATTTAAAAAAGAAATTTTTTTTTATTAGTTTTCATTGAAAAAAAGTAGCTTACAGCTTTTTATAGTACGTAATTTCATTTCCCCCAGGGTATCTAGTATTTATCTACAAAATAATAATTAATACAGCTAATTAAAGTTTTATAAAGATATATGTATAATCTATTGAAAGTATATTGTACCATAGAAAAGTTATTATTCACACACACGTATATATGTAGATAGAGTTAGATCGACATAATTTATTTAACATGCATTTGCTTCAAAGGAGTTGACTTCTAACTACTTTCTAAAGCATTACATTTTTTCTGGCTGTTTCTTGCTGTTTCTTTCCGACAGGTTAGTTTCTTCTTGCAAACACATACTTACACAAAAATTTTGGAATTGTAGTGGTAGCTCTAACAACGTGGTGCGCCACTGCTACCCAGCAATTTAACCGGAATCGCTGCTTGCGGTAAAGTCTTGATCTCAGAAACGCGTGTGGATTTTGTAAGGTCTTTTTCTTGCGCTTCTAAAAGGCATTACGGGGAATGCTACATAAGTCGCCTGCTAGCCATTACCGTAATTGACATGTCCATATTAAAATAATGACGTTTAGAAGCGAGAGATGGAATTGCTTACCAATTTTCTTGCTATTTTACATTAATTTCTGAGGTAATTGGGGGTTTTTCTTTTTGCTGGGTGCATATTTGTATTGTACTATAAACTTCAGGCTACATATATCTTTTTAAGTAAAACAATAAAACTAAGCTCACCTACAATTGCTTCCAGAAGCGCAAAAGCGCTTATACGAAAACAAGAGGGTTGGCATCTTTCAAATTAATTAATAAAATAATGGAAATTCGACTAAACTTGGAACAAACAAAAAAGTTTAAGAAAGCTGTATATTAAGCTAATTTTGGAGCGGGTTACTAAAGAGTTTAAATTCAACTAAATTTACATACTAAGTGAAACATTACAATACAATGCTCTAATTTTAACCCTCTGTAAAAAATGGAAATGCCCACTTATGAATGTTATCCAACGTTTGCCAGTTTTTGGTTGATGCCCAAAGCAAGAACCCCAAAATTTCGTACAGAATGTTATCTGCCATAACACCAAAATTTTCACTATTTCAATAAGTGGGTTTTTTAAACTTTTGTTGTTCATATATAGAATAAACTAAAACATCAGAAAACACTTCCACACATGAGCAATAATTTATTGTTTAACAACAACAATAAAATTAAATTTTTATTCACTCTCTCTCTCTCTCTTCTTTAAAACATTTTCCCAATTCGTTTCATTGTTTCTCTTCAGCTAATTTCCAATTATACTTTTATTCAATTTTTCACTTGTCAATTGATCGCTGAATACAAATTAAATGCACTTTAATAAAGACTGACAAGGCGCGCGCGCTTTTTTCGCCAACAAATTAGCGGCGGCAAATAAACTTTTCGCCATTTGGTAGTTTTTTTTTGTTTTTTTACTTTTTACGAACAGCTTGAAGTTTCCTATTTCTCGAAACTGGCAAACTGCCAGCAATAAAATAGCAAATAAACATTCTTTATTAATATTGCTACTGTAACGGCCGAAATCCGGGGTCTGGGCAGCAACAATTTCCAATTAAAATTGGTAACTTTGCGCCATTTCAACATGCAACGCTAGCAACAGCAAAAACAAAAATAAAAACAACAAAAAAAAAATTACAAAATTTATTGTAGTAGAAGTCTGCAACAATTTGTGTCCAACTGAGTTTTATACATTGCACTCAAAATCGTTTTTCGCACAATCGCCTGCAACAATTTGCTGGTATTGTTGGGCTGCAGCTTAAAATTTGCCATCGCTAGTGCAGCGGTAGGCACTTCACACGCACAACAACAAAATGTGGCAACTTTTCGCATTTGTTACAAAAATTGCAATTTTAAGTCGCGTAATTTGTATGTCGTAATGCGTGGCTGGGAAAAAAGTTTGGACAAGCTGTCGACGCACCACCACCAACATACTCGGTACTCGTACACACGCACACACAAACTCATCCAGCCAAATGGCAACCCTGTCGGAAATAGAATTATTTGAAAGGCAATTTAAATATTACTTTTTTAACAACTATTTACAATGGGCTGAAATTCTTCCTTTTTATTGTATAAAGCTTTTATCCGCGGCTTCGCTCGCATGGAATTCCGCTTAACGTTATGAATTCGAATGTAAGGAAAAAAAGGAAGTAAATAATTTTTAATTCATTTTTAGTCTTGTTTTTTTAATTTTTTATTATCTAAAAAAATCTACCCCTACTAATTGCCGATTACTCTAGGCGGCTAAAACTTTTTAGTCAATGGCAATTGCGCAGTGGGCCATTCGGATTTAGTGAAACCTAATTTATTGTTAGAAACGCAAAACGTAATCAAACGATGGTGAAATTTAGAAATCTAATTTGCATCATTAAGTTTTATTAAGCCTACTTTCTCTGAATCGCATTACGTGTATTTCCTTTAATTTAATAAGCTAATTTTATTTACTTTTTCAAGCAGATGACAACCCTAACCAATGAACTTTAAAAATAAAGCTTTTCTTGATTTTTAAACCCTCTCAAAAAAGATTTTTAAACTTTAGTATTTTCATATAATTTGATATAACAAAATTAGCGTTCAAACAGAAAGCACATCCTTTAAACATTAATATTATATTCTTTTTGCCATTTGACCTCATTCTTTTGTTTAAATGAATTTAGCCTCTTCCATATGTGCTTCATTTATCTTTGGAATGTAACTGAATTTAAATTTTGTTAGCAGGTTGCAACCCTCTATATTTCTCGAAAAAAACTTACTTAGCTTAACACCAGTCTAGTAGAATTTTCGTTATCTTACCAGATTATTTTAATCAACGGGCTGTAAACGGTTGTAACCCTCATCCCAAATATTTTCGTATAAACTCTCTCGCTTCAGAGTAATACTTCAGTAAGATTTCAGTAAGCTTACAAATATCATTGAACAAACACTCCTTAAAACTATTTTATTGTTAAGCATTTTTTAAGGCCAACTTCCTTTGAATTTCAGTACATGACACTTCCTTTAACTTAATCATTACATTTAATTCACTCTTTTAAGCAGGTGCCAACTCTTTCCAAAAATATTTTTAAAATAAAGCTGTCTTGAAACTCTTTCGGTTAAGACCCATATATTAATATTTCATTTAACTTGTTGTAATTTCAATTAATTTTTTTAAACAGGTGGCAACCCTCTGCAACATTATTTTTGAAATTAAGTTTCCTTAACGCTTTTAGCTTGACACTCATTGTCAAATGCCATTTTTTTTAATTTAACTTAATTCACATTTCAACAAGTGGCAACCTTTTTTCAAAACATTTGGGAAATGAAGTTTTATTAACCCTTTTTAATTTGATTGCCATATTGCAATATTTGATTTCATTCATTGCTTTAATTGAATTTAACCTTTTTAGCAAGTGGTAACTCCTTTTAAAAAAATCAATTCTATGGTAGCCCACATAGCTGAGTATATGTACATACATATGTACATGTCCCAAATCTCATTCAGACCTTGCGAGCAATGAAGTTAATTTTAAAGTAATTTTAAACTACTTTTTTTTCAATGACAACTAATTTATATTCCCTACTGCGAACCGATTTATTTAACATGATGATGTCATAGGAACCAGTTAATTGTCCTATCTTGCCAAGTTTTCAGACAATTTAATTAAAATTTTAATTCACTAACTTAAAAATGTATTCATTCCAAAAAAAAAGCACGGAAAATGAAAATGTAAACACGAATTAGCTTAAAAGTAGTTCACAAAAAAATTAGGTTTCAAAGATTTGTTTTAACATGCAACTGAATTATTATTTCCGATCCAGTTGTTATATACCAATATGTAATTTAACTTATTTATTTCCTTTTTTTTTGTAAATTGACATGTGGCAACTCTTCATAAAATATAGCCCGTGTTGTAACGTATAGTATAGGCCAATTGTGTGCCAAATTTTGTACAATTCCGTCTAGCCGTTTGAACCTGAAAAGATATTAATGTACTCACACACACACAAGTGGGGTATGGGTAGGTCTTTTTTGTTTTTTTATTTCTTTTGCCCGCAAAATTTTAATTTAGTCTCTAGCCTTTTTTTATTAAAATTATTTAGCTTTTTTTAGCCTTCCCTGTTGGGCTGCAAAACGAAATGTTCTTAATTATTTAACATATGAGAAATGTTCATTCGATACTAGGCCCACTTCAATGCAACCGACTTGCAAAACAACGATAAAACTTTCTTCAGTTTCAAAAGGAACCCTGTTAGTAGCTTTCAAAAAATATGCGGTTTGTCTAGTGCTATTTAAGAATGGAAAATATTTGTGCTAGCAAATTTTAAATTCATGTGGTTCGTTATATATTTAAAAATACTATGCAAATTAAAACGAATTAGGTCCTAAATCTAAATTTCCATTGTATTTTCTTATGGCTAATTCACAATAGCGCGGGGTTTTCACCTCCAAACACTACAACTCAGGTCGGGTATCAGTTTACCGAGTTGACTCAGCTCGCATATATTTCCGAGTTAGTGTTGTTGCTTTACATGCATTTTGTTATCCTACCTAGTGTTCTTTTGCGGCTCGGTGGGCCTATTAATGAAATAAATGCCATCGAAATGCATAAGGGAAAATTACTTACAGTGGACAAATCTACAATCTACTGTAGAATTTTAGGTAGAGGCTCGTGAGTCTAAAAACGCGATGGGCAAAAATCCTTTTGCTACCCCTTTAAGTTTTGTTTTTAAATTTTTAATCTAATCCCGCAGCAATGCACAGGTCAAAAGCATTCTTAGCGCTATGAACATTGCGAAAACAAAACAAAGAAATATAATTAGTGTTAAAATGTTAAATGCAATTTTAAGTATTAAAAATGGCTTGAAACAGGAAGAAAAGCGTTGCCATCATTTCGCAATTGTAAAAGATCTCGTTCAAATAATAAACATTTCGAATATACATAAAAGTAATGTAGACAAATTTATCAGATGATGACGATATAATATGTGATATATAAATATATGAATTAATTTACGAAGGAACAAACAACCAAGGGCCCTAAACATAAACTATTTTTAAGTATAAATACGCAAAACCCCGTATATAATTTGTTATGAAATCGTAATACAAATAAAATGTTAGATTTGTTGAGTTATATTTGATTTAGCCTTTTTTAGCCTTTTTATTTTGCCTATTTAGCCCTTTATAGTATTTTTAAATTATTCGCTTAACTAGCGTTTTTTCAAAAAGTTCGGGCAACACTACAAAGTAGCTGACTCCCAACTACTTTTTAAACTTGTAAATTTTTTAGACTGTCACCTTTTTACCGACAGGGAAACACCCACACACACATTCAAGTCATACCCTGCAAGACAGCTGAGTATCACAGAGGTGCTCATATCATCATTATGACTAATTACAAAAGTGATCAGCAAAGTACTCACTTTTGTTTAGGCCATGGGCAAGAAATGAGTCCTTTGACCTTGTTGAAATATTATCTCATTTCTACTAACGGGAATTTCACATTTGCTCTACATAACAAGGCAGCTCGTCATTTTGATGCTTAGAATTTATTTAGCGCTGATAACTAAACTGCTCATTGTTTTCAGCACTAGCAATCAAAGTAATCATCATATTGTCATGATTAATAAATTATAAAAACAAAAATTTTTTTTTTTTTTTTATTAACAATTGTATTCTTAGTAAACTAATAAATACAATAACATAACGCTATGGATATAACTTTTTGTATTAGAGACTAATAAAAAAAAAATGTCAGCGTGTTTGAATTTTTGCCTAACTGCTCAGCAATGTCTTATAGGGTATCCGCTGTAATACTCTCGACAACTAAGCGAGCACAGTTAGCTGAAAAGCGACAGAGCTGACGTTCAGCTGAGTGTACTACAATCTCATTGCGGGCAATTACACGCAGAACTACTCGAAACATTTTCCCCTCTGCAGCGGCATCCTCTACCGATCTGCACTCGTAACTCTGCTCCTTCATATTTGGGCGCAATGACGCTGCTTAATAGAGGGGGAGCAGCCGCCTCAATTCGGCGTTTAGTTTAGTTGAATTTTATGTACCTTCGAGTTAAGTTTTCGCACTTTTGGTGTTAAATTTGTTGAAAATTTTTCGTTTACTCGCAAAACTTTCTTCTTAAGCACACTGGGAGCGTTCGGCTTTTAAGTAGGCACAACCATAAACCATTGAATTAGTGAGCTGGGTACTGCAAAAATGAAGCAGACATGAATTTCGACCTCTGCGAAGGTTAAAACTGCACACGAATAATAAAAGTGCAATAGCGAAATTCTCTCAAGTGCTCGACCGTCTGATGGTCGGCGTTGGAAATTACAAGCTAATTACAAGCTACTAAACATAGTATTTAATTTGTTTGAAAAAAATTAACACATTGAACTTTAATGAAAATTCGAGTGAAAGCTGATCGATAAAATGTAGTGCAAGGGTAGTAAAATATAAATTTAATGAATAATTCCGAAGAGAGTAAGAAATGCGCCTGCAGTTTTAACTACATATGTTAAACATAACATCTACTATTCGAAAACTTTTTGAAAATATAAATAAAATGAATTGTTTTAAACTGATGCATTTTCGAAATCGCTTAACGAATACACATCGTGATAGTAATTCGTGGAAGCGGTTTGGTCAAATATTAAAAAAAAATTGTCTAACTGTAAGCCGTGGAAAACCGATACAGTTATATTTACCAGGAAGTACAAGATTCCTAACCTTCACCTGCCTACGTGGGATGGCGCTCATCTCATACTCTCAAATAGGTTTAAATATCTGGGTTTAATACGGGATAGGAAATTTGTCTGGAAACAAAATATTGAGGATAGGTCGAAGAAGGCACTGGTTGTCTTGTTCTAGGGTAGGAAAAGATCGGCAAGTTCTGGGGCAATTCGCCAAAAGCTATTAAGTTATATGACCAGATAGTAGAGCCGATACTTCTGTAAAAGATTCTTGTCTAGTGGGGCTCCCTGTACAGGAATACGGTTGTCAGTAAGCTGGAAAGGGTGTAAATATTGCCTCTTATTGGAGTTAGTGGGGCCCTTCGGATCACGTCAACACTAGCGCTGTACTTTATGTTCAATACAATTCCAACGGGGAATGTGGGAAGAGTTTGTTAGTCCTAACTGCTGTACGGCTGCGGGATACTGGATATATTTCGTTGTCGGAAAATGGTAATTAAAGGTCACTACAAAGCACTGATTCCATCTCGGCTACAAACGTACTATTTCCAACCTTCCATGGCTTCTAAAGGATAAGGTGGTCCCGCCATACCTTAAGTGGGACGGGTTGTAATATGTCGACCCGAGGACTGGTGAGCATGGCCACGGATGGATCGCAGCTTGATAGATTAAGGAAGTAGCTGAGTGGCTGCTTAGTAGCGCGAGCTCTGTATGCTTGATGAGTATTTACTCTGGTAGCTAGGTGGCAATTACAGGGTACTCCTGGACCCTTAAGCAAGCAGATACTGGCATTGGCCATAAGGAATCTATTCAATGCTAGTCAATATTAGTGACCCTTTCTGTGGAAGTTGCTTAGAAGTTGAGAGGGTGGTAACCCATCTGCTCTTTCTACTTGGTTGCCCTGCTTTCGCGAAACTAAAACTCAGGTATCTGGGATCACTCTCCGGTGGACATATCGGGAGTAAGCATGCGGCGCTTTGCAGATAACAATTAAAAACTTTCCGTTCAATTGGACGTCATATGGGGTATCATAATGGATGCCAGAGAACCTAGGTGATCCCCAAGAAACAGCGACTTGGAACTCAACCTAATATATACCATGAAATATTTAGGAAATGATTTTAGATGAAAAGTAAAATGTACTCAGTTCTCAAATGAAATCAAAAGTATTCAATATCCTGTTGGTGGAATTTCTTGGCGTGCAGAGAAGCCACAGTTTCTGATTCATTAACTTTCATATTCCTTCAAATATTTTTTTGTTTATAACAATTACATAATTAACAATGAACACTAAAAGAATGTTGGCATTGAAATAGCTTTTGCCTTAATTGTTAAAGATATCCTCTTTTAACTGTGTTACATTTACTGAGGATTGATTTGATGTATTCAGTGCGAATAAATAGTTAATTTATTAAAATTAGAACGTAACAAGAAAACAAACATAAAACAGCTCAGGAGTTCAAGCTTAAATAATAATTAAGCAATTTCACAAGAAAATTTACTAAAAAAAAAACAGAAAATAATACTGCCACACTTCGGTTTCGATGGTGCATAAATCATGAAGCAATAACAAAAGGTGTTTTACGTTGGCAACTTTTCCCTCGAAATATACAAATATTGCACTCCCGTTGGAAACACCATTCCTTCTTTGAAAACCAATTTTCATAGTAGCAGCAATACCCAACAATGGCACCCAGCGCAACAAAAAACAAGTAAAAACAGCGCTGTCTTCGGCTATGCCGAAGGCTTCATACCTTTCATGAATGGAAGAATAGTAAAAAACGTGTTATTGTATTACAATTTCGTATTACCTATAGTTAAAAGCGAAAATTTCCTTCAAATCAATAAAAATAATTCTAGTAAAGGCATTGTTATAAATTATTTAATGCTTTTCCTTATGTAATTAAAAAGAACTATGTTTTAAGAAGGGAATGGTTTTTGAATATTTTTAATATCGTATCGACGCTTGATATTCAACATTTAAAAAATACAAATAATTAAGTATTAATATGTAAGACATACATATGTCGGTCTTTGAAAACAGTTATCAGATCCGTAAATAGTTCCCAAACGTTTAACGCTATGATTCATGTGATATTGCGCTGAGCTTATTACTTTTCGCAATAAATATTTGTCCTGAATTTATCTTGCCGATTTACACTGTGAACTCCGATCTTGATGAATACTAATATATAGCTAATAATGGTTGATGTTTGTGCAAAATTTCAAGCCTTTAGCTGTTTAAATGGAGGAGTTATGGTGCAAAATGCAATATCTGAACAATCGGTTGTATGGGAGCTATATGTTATATTTCTCCGATCTTCATGATTTTCAATACTGATACGTAGCTAATAATGGCTGATATTTCTGCAAAATTTCAAGCCTTTAGCTGTTTAAATGGAGGAGTTATGGTGCAAAATGCAATATCTGAACAATCGGTTGTATGGGAGCTATATGTCATATTTCTCCGATCTTCATGATTTTCAATACTGATACGTAGCTAATAATGGCTGATATTTCTGCAAAATTTCAAGCCTTTAGCTGCTTAAATGGAGGAGTTATGGCGCAAAATTCAATATCTGAATAATCGGTTGTATTATATGTTATAGTCACCCGATCTGGCCGATTCCGACAAATGTTTAATCATTTGTACAACGACACCTGCTCACCAAATTTCATCAAAATAGCTCTAAAATTGAGGGACTAGTTTGCGTTCAAACAGACGGACAGACGGACAGACGGACAGACAGACGGACATGGCTAAATCGACTCAGCTCATCGTCCTGATCATTTAGGTATACTTTTTGATGGGTCTATCTCTTCTCCTTCTGGCACTTACAAACATCGGACCAAACTTAATATACCATTTCATTCTCATGAAAGGTATAAAAAAAGCCGCATGAAGGCTTTCGCGGAAATACAATTTTCTGAACTGGGGATTCCGTGAATCCTAAAAATTGAGTTGAATGGTTCTGAAAATGTTTTTTTCAAAGCTCAGTTCGCAAGTTTAGCTAATAGAGTACGCGTGTTTCTGATAGTCGAGAAAAGCCATGCCTAAGAAATCACAGATGAAAGTGGCCGTAATTTTCATATTGATTGAACGAAAAGTGTCTGTTCGTAAGATGCATGTTCTGAAATTCAATCAAATTGAACTGTCAATATGGAGTTTGGAGAAATTTCGCAGACAGGTATAAATTTGAATTAAACTGGAATTAAATAATTTCGACTCCAGCGCCACTTATCTGTTCAATTTTGAAAAAAAAAATATTTATATTTATGGGGCTAATGAATGCTTTGAACTTGAATCAAATTGGACTATCATTGCAGTTTTTAGAAATATCTGGACAGCAGTGCCACCTATCGGAACTTTTGTTTGCATAATAGGCACCTTTACAAATATATCCTATAAATTTGAGCTATACTAAGTTTCTGTCAGGTATCTCAAAATATGAGGGTGTATAGTTTGCGTACATACAGACACACAGACATGGATGATCCGAATCAGCTCGTCTATCTCTTCTTCTTCTTCTTATATTTACAAATATTGGACCAAAGTAATACTACCATTTCGCATTTTAATAAAAATGTTGTCCATTAATAGCGAAAAATACTAAAGTAAATTTTAAAAATTTTGTACAATTCTCTTTTATCGCCAGTTTTGAGCTTTTTACTTTAATTTTGAAATAAAACTTGTTGACGTTTTTACAGGAAAAAGGTTTAATGTGCTCCCGTACAAGGCTTATCCATATAAGGTAATGTTACTAGAACAAAAACAAAAATTCGCATGTACTTTGTTTATGTTTTTTTCGTATCGATTGTTAAATTCAATTATCTACTTCTATCAGAAAGTCTAGAAAAATCAGTTCCGATGACAATAAAAATTACCAAAATATAAACAAAATATTTAAATCTGGCAATCCATATGCTGATTTAAATAAGAAAAAATGTAACTAGTTTTTATAGTAACATATGAATTCATCTTGTAGCCGTACTTTTTTGTTGTTACTCTCTTTTTGCTCATACTACAGAGAGTAATTCCGTTGTTTAAAAACATTATATTTTAGAAACATTCAATAATAAAAAAAAGAAGCAGGCTGTGTCAGAGACACGGCCATTAAGTTTAACGTAGAATACGCCATCCGATAAGACAGAAAACATATGTAACAATAAATGATAAATAATACAAGCAAATGAATTTCTTTATTTGATAGTTACTTTGGATGATATACATAAGCTTTGCAGTGCTTGGCAGCATTTTCTCTTCTTTTACTCTACTTTAACTTGCCCGCCTAAAATTATGCAATACAAAGAAAGGGCTACACGAGTACATTTAAATCGCCCAACAGCAAACACTCAACCAAACACCACACACATATTTGTGTGCATGTGTTTATACAATTTTCATTTGAGAAATTTAAATATTAGGAAGATATCAACCAACATGAAATGTATGTCAAACGAAAGCTAACATCTTCATTTGACTACAAAAAAAAAAAAAAAATTAATCGAGCCGTTTCCTTATAATTAAAGAAATAGAGATTACAACAATAAAAAACCTGACATTGGTGCCCATACCGTAAGGTAAGACGTATTCTACGCCAAAATGTACTGTTAGTTTAAAACAAAATGTATATATGGAACTTAGCTTTGGCTCTCCCGATTGTGCACCTTCAACAGTTCAGGTTCCATTTTTAAAATAATCAAAGTTTAGCGATCTGGCATCATAGAAATTGTAAATTTTCAAAACGCTACCATTATTTCAATATTTTATTGAATTCTTTACATATGCTTTCAAACCATGTTTTCATATATTTGCTTAATAAATACGTTGCAAACAATTTTTATTACTATTTCGATACCCTTTACCTCAATTTTAACTATCTAACTGTTTTCCACTTTCTTGTATGGCTTTGTGTGTGATTACAGCAATTTCATGGCAAACGAAGCGTTCTAAGCTTAAATCCAGCGCATATTCTACCTGATTTTATATTCACTTACACTTTTCGTCACAGGTGTCGTTATTTTTTTTTATTTTTTGTGTTTTGCTTTTACTTTACTTTTCCGAGCTAATAGTGTTATGCTAATATTTACTCTTTTTACTGCGCCATTTTATTTTCACTCGAAAAGCATTGCTGTAAGCTCTAAGCTCATTAACAAATTTAGATTACCCCTATGAGAAAGCGAGCGTCATCAGTGTAGGTAACTGATGTGAAAAATTTTGCAGCAAAGTGGTGGCAGAGGGGTAACCGCAAAATAAATACTCGTACATTGGTATATATTCAAAAATCTCTTATGGCGCGGTGAACGCTAGGTACCTGCCCGCGAGCCCACAGTCCCTGCAATTGAGCTACCGCGGATGTTTTGCATATAACTAAAAGCCAGTACGTGTTTCTATGTATTTCGCAGCTCTTAGCTCTTACTAGCCACCACTTGACCACGCACACTAATGGCCCTTCTGCGTTAACTTCATGCCACATTTGTTCCGACATGAGTATGCGCTCTAGCTTACCCCAAGCAGTCGCTACCGAACTGTGCCATTGTATTTTGTATTTTCGTTTTGGTTTTTCTTTTTTTGATTTTTCCTTTCACACCTTAGTGCCAACAGTTGTAGGGGCAATAACAGCAATAACAAGGACAATAAAGGGTTTGATTCTGAGTTAATTAGAACAAAAAAACTTTTATTAGGACATGAAAATATGGAAATGCGTGCATGTTGAAATGAAACGCGGTACTATAAAACAAACGATTACTACCTTAAATTAAAACGTAACGCTTAAAGCTTCATCCACAGCTCTCTAGAAAAGCCTCAAGAAAAATTCGGCAATACTTCTTAAGCGTCAACTAAGAAGAGAATGAAAAATATATAATAGAAGAAATTAATGAAGCAACAAAATAAAAACACAAACTAAAAATGTGTGACGTTTGGTAAGTAGTCAATAAAATTAGCTTAATTAATAAAAATACATAATAGACATTTCTTGCTGAAATAATGAAACGCGGAATTAAAAGCAGGGTTTCTTTATTACTACTTTCTACAAAAATTCCAAAAAGGGTGGTAGCGGAAGGAGTTTTTTTTCTTGACAGCTGGGGGCTGACATAGGGAAACCTGCCTCAAGAAATTTATTTGTGCGTTTTTATAAGAAGTTTTGCTTTTCTTGCGAGCTCTGGACGAAGCTTATGGAAAGACACAAAGTCTTGAATGTATACAAAATATTAATTATTTATTTGATTCACAAAGGGAATACTTACAAATAGTACATATTTACAGTGTTGACGATTTATCGCCGCAAGCCCGGGCACACTATCGTCATTTAGGGCTAATTCTTAATTTATACCCAAATTACTGAAGTATTTTCGCCTTGTCATAAATTTAGAACCAAATCCCGAACCATTCCGTGTCGGCTCTAAATTTTATCGGGCGAATGTGTAGAGGGTGTGCGCTTTATTCGGTAGGTCGCGGGTTGAAATCCTGCGCGGTGCAAGTAACACTAAAAAATTGTAGAAGTTTTAGTTGACAGCGTTCGCCTCTCTCCAAGCAATTCCAAACCTCTGAGTGTATTTCCGCAATGAAAAAACTTCTCACAAAAATGGTTTACCATTCGAAGTTGGCGTAAAACTGTAGATCCCTCAATTTGTGCAACATCATCATGACATACACCACAAATTATGGAAGAGGTTCGGACAAAGAGCAAGCTATGGTGCTAGCGCCAAATTTTCTTATGCGATGTAATTTGGGCGAAACTAGGTAGTTCACGTGTAACTTTATTAAACTTAAGGTCAGCTTTTATTAGGGATTATTATATGAAAACAACGGTTTTTGAAAGTTTTAAGCTGCAATTCCGAAGATCTCCACATCTCCTCATTAGACTTAAGTAATTTACGTTGTAGTGTGTCTGGGTTTTAATTATTTGTTTAGCTTAATGACGATTTTTAACGTTTTTAAGCACTCAACTCAAATTCTCTACCGAATGGATCCTATTGCGCTAGACGAAAAAATATGCTACCATTATATCGGACATACGTACACTCCGAAAACCGAACATCGATTCGGATCTACATACGCACAGAAAACTCGGCTGCAATCGAAACAAACAGTCTCACAACTGCTAATTATTCACGAGCATTGGGAGTACATTTCTCGTTCTCTACGTACCGCCGCTGAGAAACTCTTGATTTCCAGCGAATCCGAAAGTACAACTGTTATGACGGGGACTGTCGCGCATCCGCAAAAAAAGAAAAACGCTACCTACAGGGTCACGCTACTGTCGGACGCAGCAAAAGCCATTTAGGAGGCTGCCAGCAGTTGAGGCAAGAAGAGAGACGTATTATTCGTATAAAGAATAGAGAGACCAAAATGAGTAAGTTTGAAGTGCTTGAGAAACTAGCCGACAGGAAAAGCGCGCGAAAATTTTGCCAAAACGTGTGGCGACTTACGGAATGTTTTAAGACCACGCCAAATTTTAGTAAGAACAAGAACGGCAACCCAGTGACTGATGTCCAAAGCATACTTAAATTGTGGAAGGAGCATTTCTCCACTTTCCTAAATGGTGACAGCGAAAGCGCGCCAGATACGATGGAGATCCAGAGTCCCAAATCGCTGATGACGTCATTAATATACCATCACCTGATCTCGCTGAAGTTCAGACAGCAATAACGCGGCTAAGTAAAGCCGCAAGTGCTGATAGATTACCAGCTGAGCTATTCGAGCATGGCGGCGAAGAGCTTGAAAATCGCACTCATCAGCTCATTTGCAGAATATTGTCGGGCGAGCGCATGCTCTCCGATTGAAATTTAAGTGTGCTCTGCCCAACTCATAAGAAGAGTGATCCTGCAATATGCGCCAATTACCACGAGATCAGCCTGATTAACATTTTGTAAACGGTCCTGTCGATCGTATTGTGCAAAAGTTTGAAGCCAGCCGTCAACGAACTGATTGGACCTTACTAGTGCGACTTTTGGCCTGGCAAACCTACCATCAGTACGTTAAGATAAATACTTCGACTTTAAATCACCTATCAACAGGACGAGAAGATGTTGCCTATATGCCAAGATGTCTGAATTTGGTATTCCTGTAAAACTAATACGTCTTTGTATAGGACGCTGAGTAATATCACCAGCTCCGTTTGAATTGGGAAAGACCTCTCCGAGCCGTTTGATACCAAACGAGGTTTCATACAGAGTGACTTCGTATCATGCGACTTCTTTATCATTATGCTGAAAGTATTAAACCGGGGCAGGTACTATAACCGCGCCGTTAGTTCCGATTTTTCCAAGCTGGATGGAGAAGCGAATGGATCTGGAGGTAAACGAGGGTAAAACGGAGTACCTTCTGTCATCAAGTAGACTGTTAGAGTATTCGCGTCTTGGCTCCCACGTCACTATTGACTGATTGTCTAAATTTTTTATTGATAAAAAATATTGGGCAACGATGTTCATGTGATTACGATTTGAGAAATGATATAAGTATCGTAAAAACGAATGAAATAAAATGGAAAATATTGCGGAACATTTGCTAAGTCTCTGTACAGAAAAAACTTTGTCATTGCTTTCTGACCCTAATTATATTAATGCATTGTTATTTCGTATTTCTTATTTTTGGATACTAAAAATGAAAAAAAAAAATGCTAAACATTATAAAAATATAGTTTATTTTTCTGTTTCGAAAGTTTGTTATAAAAACAAATTTATAAAATACATACATATGTGTGAGCTTTTAGTAGGTGAAACTTCCATGTTGGCAACTTAAAAATCAGCTATGTTTTTTTACTTCAAATTTTTTTATAAATCCAGCATTTTAGGCTATATACATATAAAAAAAATTACCCTTATTTTTTTTTGGCAAAAAATTAACAATCCTCACTATCGAAATAAACAGCTCAAACAAATTATATTTGTCAATGAATACATCTCTGTGTAATGATATAAAAATGATAATTCCATATCATAATTGCTAGCCTTTTTGTTCACCAATTTAATTTTAAAACAATCTATCTCAATTTCGTTGTAAATTTTTGTATTAGTAATAAAAATATGTGATTTTGCTTATTCTGTTACTATCTACATATAAATTTTCGAACATTTGTTTATGCACGAGTGTTCTATTTAATTTGACTTCCTATTAATAGTCATAAGCCACACGTTATGTTGACAATTTTTATTTCAATTAATTCAATTTAATTAAATGCCACTAACAGCATTTATTTTTAATTTATAAACTACACTGCACCTACACACCAGTTTGAAATAATTATACGTTATATAAAATGCGTTTAGTTTAATGGCTTTTTATGGTTTCAGCGGTTAAGCGAGCGCTGAGCGTAATGACGGATTTGAGTGAAACATTTTTGTATAAAACAGGATATTTTAGATTTGTGTGCGATATGTGAATAGATAACATTGTGTTTCAAAAATATAACCCAAAGATAGTAAATTAAGCAACATAATTAAACTAAGTACCACCATTGCAAGAGTTATGGGTCGATTATCGATAACAACCCCACTACAGTTGCAACTGTATTTTTGAAATTTTTACATCAAACTGGCAAAGGCTATGGATACATTTTAAGGCAATACTGAAAAAAAAGATGGCCCAAAATAAAATAATTATCCATACCAAAAATGAGTATGACCTCATCGGAGCAGACTGCAGCTGAGTTTTTGCAAGTGGGAATTTCGGACCTTCTGGAGTCTACCGCAAAATTCTTAGGCAACTGTAGAAGAACCTCCAAAAAAAAAGATTGATTAATACGCTCCAAAAATAGACAATGGCACAAACATATGCCAGTTTTACTAACAAAAACTCTAAATTTGCTAATAACGATTCATTCAAATCTAATGACCTTGGCATTTCAAGTGCAATAGGGCAGTGCATGTAAATCATAGATGGGCACACTAACACAATCTTAATTTGTCGTAGTATTAGTGCCTTAAAGTTGAGTTATAGTTGCCACTTTGACGTAATTGTATCAAACCGTTTAAAAAACGAGGATTACGGTTTGAAAATATTTTTAATTTTTTTTATCACTGGCTTTACTTTTTCAAATTTGCTATAGTATAAAAATTTAGGTAGCAATTTCAATTTTTCATTTTTATGCCAGAAATATAAATAAAAGCCCTGATACAGCTATACAGGTGCTGTTGCTCTTAGTGGGGATGAAAATAAAATCCATATGATTTTCGGGGAGATTTTAGCCTGAATTTTGCACCAGATGATTCTTTACCGCAGATGTACATACAGCCCCGGTCAACTAATTAGCAACGATGTCCTGATAACCAGTTCTTCTTGCTTTACAATTTTCAATTCGCGAAATCGCGAAAACTCTAAACATTTCAAAAAGTATGGTTTTCAATACTATACACTATTTGAAGAGAAGTAGAATCGCCAAAAAAGTTCCACGAGAGCAATGATCCCGAATGACGTCGACTAGGGAAGACGAACTCATATTGCGTGAATCCAAGAAATTTACCCAAAAAACCGGTAATGGAATCCGTTGGAGTGTTTTTGGCGAAAACAACGCTTCTCTATCGGTAGAAACAGTTAAAGGCGTTGGAGAGAAGAAACCCTTGCTATCGAAACCAAATCGCTAGAAAAGATTAGAGTTCGCCATCAAACATCGCGATTGGTCTATTAAAGAATGAAAAACAATGGTTTTTTTCGATGGAACCAAGATAAATCGACTTTCACCTGATGGAAAATATCACATTCGGCGTCCCCCATTGAAAGCGTATGCCCCGAAATATACCCGCCGTACGATTAAGCACGGAGGCGGTAACATTATGGTCTGGGGTGTGATGTCATGGCGAGGAGTTGGAACCTATTACAAAAATTGCAGGCCGCATGGATCAGCATCAATATATTTCAATATTGAATGGTGCAATTCTTCCTTTTTGCGATGAAAGCATGTCCGTTATATGGACCTTTTAACAGGACAACGATTCGAAATATGCCGCACGATCAACAAAACAGTGGATGGAACAAAATTTGACAAAATTGTTTCACTGGACTTCATGTAGTCCTAATATGAACCCCATTGAGAATCCCTGGGTGCACTTAAAGAAAAAATTTAGATTGTACAAAATAAGAAATTTCGCCGATCTAATGGCAAAGGTCCAGATGGAGTGGGAAGTCATTCCAACCTCTGTGTGCGAGAAGTTAATCGAGTCAATGCCCCGTAGGTGTGAAGCAGCAGTCACTACAATAAAAAACATTTTTTTTTATATAAAAATTAGTGTTGTTAATTATATGACCTTGAGTTTAGGGCATGCCTAATTATTACAAAAAACGCAACATAATTTAAGTATCTTTAAAAATCAAGTTGTATCGAAGAAAAATTACTCTCTTACATTACGACAATAGATGCAATTTTCCCAAGATATTTAAATAACTTACAATCACGAGTTTTCATTTCATATTTTTCATACCACAAACCAATTGTATCTTTTCTTGAACATGAAAGTATGGAAGTGAATGAATAGATTTTTTATAAATGGAGGCGAAAACATTAAACTATCTTTTCTCATTAACCTAACACCCTTACAAATTCCTGAATAATGAATAGTGGCTTCTGTTATGAGAGAAATAATTCTATCTCATAAAACTTGCTGGCTAGGGTGAGTATTTTCATTTCAAGTGCCCATCGAGATCCATGAAGTTTCTCTTATATCGTCTAGCTTTCTAGGCTGACAATTTTCTTATATAAATAAATAAGTTCTTCTAAGTATGATTCTTTTGAATACCATTAGGTGATACTTCCAGTAAGTAATAATTTAATTTAATGTACTCTTTTAAGCGGGTGGCAACACTTTCATTATTTTAAAAGCAAATGTTTCTTTAAACTCTTCTGTTAGATACCTATATTTCAACATTTGATTTAATTAATTAATTTCAAATTTTTTTTAAAGATGGCAACCCTCTTCAAAAGTATTTTTGATATTAAGTTTTCTTAAAACTTTTAGCTTGCCACTCATATTGCAAAATTTCACTTTTTTTGTTATTTTAACTTAATTTTCATTCAAACAGGTGGCAACCTTCTTTCAAAACATTTGGGGAATGAAGCTTTGTTAGGCTTCTTAGATTTGATACCCATATATTTGATGTCAATCGTTGCTTCAATTGAATTTAACCTTTTAAGCAGGAAGCAATTACCGTTAAAAATTATCAAACCTTATTGCGATTTATCTAGTCGTTGTATAGCAATGTGTGATTTATTTAGTTGACTACAATATTTCAACAGGTGGCAACTCCCCAGAAAGTGTAGCCTATGTGTTGATGCTAAAATAAGTTGGTTTAAAAAAAACGTTCTTAAAACAAATTCAATTATATAAATCGTTTGTTTCGACGTAGGCCCAGTACTTAGTTTTTTTGCTTTCATACAACATAAATTGAAATTTGGAAATTAAAAAAAACAAAAAATATTCCCAACCAAATCAATGTTGTTCAATAAATTGATCGCATAGTCTAATATTTAAGCCGCAACTGCTCTAAAATGTAAAATTTAAAAATTCAATTATGTGGTAAATACCACGTCGCGTGCACAATGCCCGCAAATTTACACAAAACACCCACTTGGCGCGCGTTTGTATTAATAACAAAGCGGAATCAGGGTCATGAAATTGCTACCATAAATGCACGCGCATTCACACGCATTCACACATACATACATACAAACGAATGTCCATAAGTGTTCGCAGAATTTCCACAAATTTCATAGTAATCGGAAATTCTACTTAAGAAAATAAATCACTCACACACACACACATATTGTGTGAAGCTATTAGCTGCCCTTTCAACTTAGTTAGATATGTATGTAAGTGTCTTTGTGCGTATATTGCACATGTCTGCGTGCGCGTGTTTATGAATTAGGTCATGCCGGGGCGTATGATAAACTATTTGCCACCCTTCACCAAATATGACACTTGTGTGACACATTTCGATTGTGATCAACAGCAGCTGTCAAAACCATCAACACCTCGACGGCCACCACTTCAAATGTCAACAGCAACAGCAATAGCAATGCCAGCGGCAGCAGCAGCAGCAGCCACATCAAAGTCAGCAATTTATTGCAGCGATTGATCAACAACTGCTCGCAACAACACTGAACGGGTAATTACCGCAAAACATATTGCATCATTTATAAACGTAAACAACAACAAATGTATGTATGCAACTATGATTTCAAACACCTGTGTGTGTGTGTGGGGGTTGTTTCGGTGGAGCGCTTGTGCAGCTGCAATTGCAGTAATTAAATCAGGCAAACAACAACAAACGACAAACACTTTAGCTTGTCGGTTCAGACAACGGAAATGTATTACAGTTTAGTTGGTAGGGGTGAAACGATACGAGTAAACGATGTGGGTACATACTCGATAATTTTTCATTTCATTTCAGTTCGATATCAAACAATTCGTTTCTTATCAATCACGTACTAAGTGTGTATCGAAAACAAAATAAAGGCGAAGTTTGCTTAGGAATTTATATGCTGCTCAATTACTTGTTCAAATTTTTGAAGTAAAACTTCTTTGGCGATATGAGAATGATTTTTACATCGAATATCGAAAGTCGTCTCAGAATCGTGCCACGAAGTCACCACATGACGCGTATATGAGATAAATTAATCATACACTGCCAGCAAAGAGCCGTAAAAAACTGACTAAAAAGTAGATAAGTTTTTAAAGGCGCTGTGTCCCTTTTCCCTTATACGTGTGATCAGGCATCACTGTTGCACACATAGTTCTGCGCCTTAAAAAGAAAACTGTAGCTGATATTCTCGAATTTCCCTCGCAAGCCTGCGCAGGGTTGATTTTTTATTCAAAAGAATTTTAAAATATTAATGCAATAATTTCAATATTATAAACATTTGTACTATAATTAACTACAAACTGTAAATTACAAAACGACTTTATGCAAGTAGCAAATAATGATTTACATTAAAAATTACATTGTTAATAAAAATGTATAGTAAATAAATAATCGTATTTATTTTCAGCATATAAATATGCAAAAAATAATAAAATAACAGCACTAGCTCGAGGCCATCAGCTGGTTTCTTCATAAATTGATATTTAAAAGCTACAAATTCTATATCTAATCATTAAAATATTCAAAATTGTATAATACCCTAAATTAAATGAGATATGTTACATAATGTCCGAAAATTAGATATATTATTTATATTTAACGATGTTGTGTTAACGAGAAGCTTCGATGGAATAGCCGTGCCAAAAAGCATTCGTCTTGTATTTGTGAAATGGGGACATTTATCCAAGATATGTTTAACTGACGTGCTGCAAGCCTTGCAAAAGCAGCAGGATGCATCACCAGAATTCAGCAGGTAACCATGTGTGATCTGGGTATGACCTAAACGAAGCCTTGTGTATATCAAAATATGTTCATGTTTAGTTTGAGAAGGAAAGATTGGCTTAATTTTGGTGGGATTTGTAAGCGCATAGTGATGAACGCAATCATTCCACTCCCATAAGGACTAATTATATTGGTATTGCTTTATTTGACGTTTCAAGTCAGCATATTCAAAAGTTTCAAAATAGAAAGCAGGTTCCATACGAACCCTCCTTGCAGTATAATCAGCGAATTCATTGCCCTGAATGCCACAGTGGCCAGGTATCCACAATAACTTAATTTTACTTTCTAGTTTGATGAGCAAGTCTCGAACGTAAGTCACCAACAAGCTGTTATATATTGCTAAAATTTCGAAGGACATCAATGGCAGATTGACTATCAGTACATATACAGAATTTACCTTCAGCCTTGGAAGCAATTATAGTGACTTGGTAGATAGCAAAAATTTTGCTATCTGAAAATGGAGCAGTGGTTACCCAGGAGTCATTTTTACAAAACCGACAGGTTTTCCAATATAACCGCAAAAGACGTTGAGTAGCTGTTTTTTGAGCCATCGATAAAGATGAATTTGAAAGAATTTAAGCTTAAAAGTCGTTTGTTCTCCAAAAATATTTAATGGTACATAAGTGCACAAATATTTTTCTTCTGACAGCTTTGAAAGCAGTCAACAAATGACGAGTCCGATAAAAGCCAAGGCGGGTATTTAGGATAAACTTGACGAATTGGTTTATCCCGGAGATTCATTTTCTTGGCAAGAAGAATAACACGATGTAATGCTGAGAGTATCTTTGGCATTAGCTTCCGATTTGCCGCTTTAAGGGCATTAGTATGTATATAGATGATTGTTGTTGCAGTGTAAAACTTTGTATATCAGGCCAGCAGTCATGTAGTCTACTCGTTCGATCACACTAGGGAGTCCAGATTCTGCTAAAATGTTGCATATAGGTGTTATAGGGAATGCACGTAGGCTTTTCCGCAGAGCAGCATGATACATATGGAGCGCAAAGGAGATTTAAATTACATACTTATTTCTAATGTAGTTACAATGAAATTTAAATTTACATTATTAATAAAAATTTATAGTAAATATATTAAGTCATATAATATATAAAAAAAATCTGCTGATGTTTCTCACTGCCAATGCACCCAAATGTCTTTTGAGCACGATAAATTTTTAATCACAATAATGTTTTAGTGAAATTTATAGCAACTATAAAAAAAAGTGAATACTAGCATATTTTGAAAAGTTGCAAAATTTATTAGAAAAACTTCGATCGATTTTAGTGTTTTTATAAACAAAATAAGGAAAATCGAATTACCTTTCTTTTGGTATATATCAACTTTAAAACTTTTCAAAGTCGTTTGTTATAGTAACTTTTCTAAAAATTTTGCAAAATTTCACAACCTTTTCCCTACTAAATTTTGATATTTTGAAAAGTTGCCGCCAGCCTGAACGTATTTTTTTTTGTTTGTATTGAATCAACGATCTATAAATAAAAAAGTAATATTAATACTATTAAATACAATAAGATGCATTAATATAATAATAGGTTGTTAACTTTCGTATCAAAATACAGCACAACATTCTAACCTAAACTATCGGTTGCTTCAAAAGTAAACATTCTGTCAAAAGAAAAAAATAGAATATAAATAATAAAATGTATAAAATCAGCTTTTTTATTGCAATTTTGTGAATTTACTAATTTGAGCGTATTTTGCTGAAATTTCACATATGGAAATGTCAGAAATTTAATTTTTTGTTTTATTTACCTTTTTTGAAATTATTTACTTGAGTCACGCTCTTTCATTCACACTCATAACGTGGGGCGAAGAAGTAAGAATTACAAATCAAAAATTCACGATTGTATTGGAATCTCGGAATCTCAGGGGTAACTGGGTAGCCGTGAATGACTGGGATCCATACTGAGGTAGCGACATATCAATGTGGAAGTACGCATGTACCTGCATATCTGTATATATACATATGTACATATGTTAATATATATGTCCATCAGTACATATGTGAATATTTACATATATAACTTGGGATAAATTCGGTACCATTTCAGGACCTTTTTCAAAACCAATTCGGGTTAGTTTGGGACTTCGATTGTGAGTTCGGGAACAGCAGGCGAGTAGAGCGGGACTGGTTCACCACTTCAACTACTACTACTACTACAATCTCACTTATGCCACTACTAATTGCTACTACTTTTTGTACTAAGGATACCACTAATTACAGATTATTGTTTAACTAATGCCACTATTAATTACTATTACTATTTTTACTAATGATACTACTAAGTAATACTAGTATTTGTACAAATTTCCACTTTTATTTTTACTAATGATCCTACTAGCGACTACTACTATTTTTACTAATAACTACTACTATTTTTATTAACTACCAACTAGTAGTACTATTTTTACTAATGTTGCTACCAAGTACTACTAATACTACTACTACTACCACAGCTTTTACTACTAACGACTACTAAACTACTCCTCCCCTATTTGAGGCTCTATCTATTTATTTATAAAGTCGGCAAAGAAGGTTTACTTTTGGCTCGCGCTCTCAGTTGAACGCGTGTTTGTTTTATTTAAACTTCATCCGCATAATTTTGTTTCACTAACATTCTGTACACTTTACTTCCTTTTCCTTTCCGTTTTAATTTGGTTTGTTTTCAAATTTCCAATCTTAATAAAAATAATTTTTGTGAAAACGATGTGTTGCTCTCTTGTATTTTTATATATCCATTCAATATTTGGATGATTACAGTTTTTATCGTCGTCTCATTGAGTTATGTTTGATTAAAAAGTGAGTTATGATAATCAAATGTAAGAAATATTCAAATAAAAAATAGTAACAATTTGTTATCTCTGTTAGTTCAGTTGTGGACTTAAAACTGAAAAAGATGATTAGAATATATTTATATATATATATTAGGGTGGGTCAATAAAAAATGTTCAGAGCATCATCGCGATTCTGGTACTAAAATAATAATAAAAATAAATAAATAAATAAAAAATAAATAATTAAAACGTAAAAATAGATCGAGTTTTTAGTATTTTTCAAGATAACTGCCAAGAAGTTCCGCGGTCTTGAAATTCATTTTAGAGGTATGGCTCGCTCGCAAAAATATAATTTTAAAAAGCAAAAATGCGATGCCTCCAAATTTGTGTACAAATTTTCCAAATTTCCAAGTGTAATATTAAACCTCAAGTAGAGAGTTTTACACTTAACATTTTGTACATTTTTGAAAGTGTTTACAAATTATAAAGAATATATTTTTTAATTAAATATTTTCATACCAAATACTTTCATAGCCAGAACTTTTAATACGAGTAGGTATCGATACTTTTACATGAATCGATATGGTATCGGTATGGTATCGATTCATCCCCACTAGTCAGGCAATCAAATGTATGTACTATATGTGCGTGCATATTCCTAACCCATGCACGTGAACCATAATGGGTTATGCGAAATGTGTCACAGAGCGGAAGTCGGCATCTACGCATTTCAAACAGCTACATATGATGAGAGAAATCACTGCTTTATGTCCAATAACAACATTTACGCAAACAAGCAAAGTACCGAATAAATTCTTGGCATGTCCATATATACATAGGTATATATGTATGTGTGTAAATGAATTTATGTGCATGCAATTATGCATCGTTATAGTTCGACCAATACCAATAAACTTCTGGCAATAGCAAACAGCATGGCTTTTTAGTTATACTGCCTAGTATGCTGCTAGTTTTACTTGGAAGGATATTTTGCACAATTACAGTTACATATGTATTCAATGTATACAAACATATATACTATTTACTCTCGTAATTATTCAAGTCATATTTTAATTGCCTCCGATTAGGTCGTTATGAGCCATTCACAAAATTTTGTAATACTTAAATTACCAATAATCAACGGCAGGATACGAATATAAGGGAAGCAACAGCAGCGTGAAGTCAGAATTCGGTTGAATGAGTTGTCGATGTTTAAATGTTGTACGTTTGCAATTTGGCATGTTAATTAGCATTGTAATATGTAGGGACAGTCATGCAATGTTATTTTTAGTTGTCCTGGCCTATTCATCTATCCAAAACTGGGTAAATTCGCAACAATCTTTCTACTTTTAAGAATTCGCATTTTATTCCGACAACAGAAGTAATAGGATGAAAAAAAAGAAAAAGTATTGCTTTCAGTGAAATTTGACACTTCTGCGGCGACATGTTTTCATTCGGTAATTACACTGTCTTCAGTCGATCTACAGAAATGCTTACGGGCTTACTTTTCATCACACTTTTGAAGAACTTCTCCGTTTTTGAGAATGATGAATGCCCTTAATTGTTTCTTACAAAGACCTTTTGATAACTGACAAGATCGGAATGAACGATAACTTTCCTTTTACTATGCTATGTGGTGTTGGATGGTCGAATTGAGTTCATCAATTCCCGAAATTCGCTAACGAATTATGACTACGATGTTTTAATTCGGCTGACATGAACGAAAAATTCTGAGGGTATTCGCACCGTAGATTAATTCTGCCGGTGACGCCTCTAAGTCTGGTTTGTAGATAGTACGTAGGTGGGTAGCATAGTCCATGCGTTGCCCAGTTGATAGAGATTCAATAAATGTTCCTCTTCATACTATGACGTTACACAAATATCGTCTATGTATGAAAAGGAAAGTCGAATCCCCTTAGGGCTTTGTCGATGCTACAGCGAAGGCCGAAGTGGATAAACAAGGATTCGCCAACTGAATTCACCAAGACCTTATAGAAAACCTACTGCAGGTCGACCTTGGGAGAAATAGTTTTACTTTTTAAATTCCACGTCAGTTCTGCAAATATGGAGTTGTGTATTTGTCTGGGAACGTCGCGATATTAAGGTCTCTAAAAACATCGCACGTGTGCTCTAAAAGTGCCATGAGCAATCGGCTTTCTCTACCATGTGGAGCGGGCTGACTCAACTGCTGCCTGACGACGGGCGACAAAGGATCAATTTTATTAAACTTTCGAATTCCGTATTTTCTGCTGTCATCTCATCTGATAAAATAAACCGCCTGGGACGTGCTGAAACCGGCGGACCCCGGGTATCGCTGCGATGTACCATAGTGCATTTAGCTGGGCTTACGAGCCGCCCTAGTCGTGTTAACCTGTCAAACTCTTTAAACAAGTTCGCATCAGCGCAGTGCGTGTCAAATTAGTCGATTGATGAGTATTCCGATTCACAAGTTTTCCTACCGCCGGCAATGAATTTAGGCTGTCGACTAGCCTTTGTTGCTTTCAATCGACAGGAATCCAAAGTGAGTTCTTTAGTTGGCCAAAATTCTTAACATGGCAATACGAACTAAATGCAACCCTGACCGTTCGTTAAAAATTCTCTAAAAAGGTATTGTAATCGTACTGTTGAATCGATCGGACGCGACCCGAACCGTTGTAAAAGTTCTATGTATAATTTGTTGTAAAGAACTTTGGAAATAATAAACAGTTTTAAAAATAGCCATTCTGAATAATATTTTAATTAATAAAAAACTAAATGAATAAAAAAAATTTTGTTTTGAAAAATATTGTTTGTGGTATAACAAAAATCATTTAAATCAAAATTTCCAACTTTGTACAAAGTTTATAAAAATTCAACAAATGTTCATTAAATTTTCAAACTGTTTATTTTGTTGTTAACCAAACTACATTGATTCCTTAGGCCCACTTGCGGGAAATCCAGAGTTAAATTTATAAATAAAGATATTAGTAACTCAAAGTTAAATTTGTAATTTCATAAACCAGATATTGTCTTGCATAGAATCTGAGCTGCATACATTTCTTTTTTGACATTTTCTTTGAATTTTATGAATTTATTGAAATTTAAAATCAAAATAATTTTTGTAGGTTCTAGTACAACAACGAACTGCTTGGTATGCTTGGTATCTAAACTCGTGGAAGTGATCGCTTCCTTTTCTCAAACCTCTGTTAAAGGAGTTGAAGCCTACACATTTGATGGCAACCCCATTTTTGTCTAAAAAAAGCAATTAGTTTCAAATTTTTTCGTTTATTTCAAAAAAATTTGTTTGACAAATTTCATTTTTATTTATGTATGTATGACAGAATGTCACAAACCTGAAAATTTAACCCTAAATAATTGCTAGGTTAAATATTTATGTTTCTAACTCTGAGTTGATGCCTAACATTCTGCTGTGCAAGCAAATTTATCAATTTAACCGGTAAATACTGAGTTAAATAGATAACTTGCTTTCTCGCAAGTGGGCCTTATTGTAGCATTATTTTGTTTTCATTTGATTTACTCTCTATTAAACTTACTATTTTAAGCTATTCAGGACTAGTATGTGTTCGTTATAAAATAGATAGATTAATAAACTTGAAAAAAGGGAATAAATTTAAATAAAATTTCGTTTTCAGGAAAAATACAAAACTGAGTGTTAAATTTCTTAATTTCCACAAATGCCGTTCAAAAGTATAAGGATTTCATTCCAAAGTCGTTAAGAAAATAAGAATCGCTAAAATTGGTCAACAACTAAGGTATAGTTTACTAAGTACGCAAATCGGGGTTTTAACCCTAGGTCAAGATTTTGGTGATGTTTTTCCAATTTCGTATTTCGTTTCATGTTTTACTCGAGAAGACCTACTACTTTATAATGTTTGTAACACAGTGTAACCCTATGTCAAATATTGTTACACTCGGGCACACTTTGTTTTAGAATGTATATGAAATATTCTCAAACGTACAAGAAAAAAGGGGTTGTGTTGCCATATAACAATAAACGTAGGAAAGTCATCAATTGCGTGTGTTTTTTGCCAATAATTTCCATGATTTCTAAGCTTACGAAGTGAACTCAAAACCTTCTACTTTGGGAAAGTCAAACGAGAAGATAATCAATTAGTGCAAATATATTTCAGAATTTGGCCAACAATTCATTTATGTCATGACAAAATGGACCGTGAATAAGTTTTTAAAAGTCTGCTGAACAGTTTTAATTAATTTAATTAGATTTTTTTTGTTGATATATCGTGTTTCGTAGCACAATAAATAAAAATTTGGTTAAACAGTTGATTCCTTCTGCAATTGTTCTGTTAAGTCAAGTCTACGTATTTAGCTTTTCGGCCAGTAAATTTTCAAGCAGAAATAAAAATTTCTTCTAAGCGATTTGTTACGATTTTTTATTATAAAAACCACTGTTTATTGACTCCTTAAATAGTTAATATGTTTTTTTTTTTATAAATCCAAAATAACACACTTTTTTGATATCTTAATATATAAACATATAATAAATGTAGGCTTTTATGTTTAAAAGTCAATATAAATAAGTCACTCGGTTTCATTTTTGGAGTCATACTTATAAAAATCATTAACATTTTTCGCATATAAGACGTTGTTGGAGAACAATATTTTTTTTTTATATTGATCTAAGTTATAACTCCATCCCTACTAATTTTTGAGAGTATTAGCTTCATCCTAGATGTGACGACGTTATGGGGATAGCCAATCCAGTCAAAGACATTATCATAGAAAAGCAGGTGGCATCGGCTATCAGATCCTTCCAGCCGTATAAATCTCGGTATCGGGCCGGGATCATGCCAGCCAAGCTCCAACGGCAAATAGCCATATGTACTACCGTGACTAAATGAAGTCATCTACAGGGCTAACCTCCTTCAGAGCTATATACCAACGCTTTAAACAAGATATAGATGGTCTTCATATCTAAAGCAGGGAAGACAAGTTTCAGCAATGCGAAAGACCAATCTGTTTATGCCCTCTGCTATAAAACCTTGCGTTGAATGAATTTATACTTGAACTTATACTTATACTAAAGTGTATATTTAGCTTTTAACAAAAACGCACTAGTCTGGTTCACAAAACCTTATAAAATAGACAGTTTTATAACTCCATCATCTGGTGGAAAAATATTGTCGAAGGAACCTAAATTTCGGGAGGTTTTCTCGACCCAAAACTATCTAGAAGAAAGTCGGTTAACGCACACTACTCCACCAAAATTAGAATTGGGAAAGGTTAGGGTCTTCGACCGAATATTACACATTGGATATATATATACAGCGGTTGATAGGCGCATTTTATCGATGATGGGGTGACGAAAAATCCTATAAGGTTTGCTTTGCGGCGTTTGAGATAGTCCTAGTGTCTCATCCATATAGGCAGTCGTACCACCCATAGAATGGGGCCGCGGGAAATGACGAAGAGAAGGAGTGTACGACCAGAGGAACTGAGGCAAGCCTGGGGAAAGCGGCATCGGTCACAAGGCGGACAGGTTTGAAGCCCCGCATGACGACCTCTGTAGAATATGTAGGGATTGCGCAGAAGTAGAGTCCATTAATTGCCGTCATATTTGTGATGGGCCAATTCTTCGAGAACCTGGACACTGTCGCAACGGGGGCTATTGGGATTCGCCAAAAGATTGATATGGTTGAAGTAGATGTAAAGATACCCAGGGACGAAATCCTTTTCTTGGCTTCATCATGGATCCTAATTATGTGCTAACGAAAATTGTGTATCACCACACTTTGACAACACATACGTTTGAAATATTGCATAACTGTTCAACACTGAACTCATCTGCTGTGCTATTATCAAAATAAAATTCTTTTCAATACAAAATGTAATAAGGCTAAGCGAATTTTGTGTTAAATTGTGCAATGGAAATAATAAAAATTAAAATGAACCAAAATATGTGCGTGGTCAGGGGAATGTGTAAACTTTTTTGTTGAAAATTTTGTGACTTTTCGGTGCGGCAGTCAAAACCACGTTTAAAGCTACATTGTACGAGATGCCCGTTTTGTTTTCTATTTTCTTCACCCATTTACGAAAAGTTATTGGCTGTCAATTCTTTTATACTGAGTGAAAGTGGGATTTTTGTATTGGTCGTATCGAAGATAAAAAATGCCAGTAGTCAATATGGTATACATTTTTAGCTACAATGTAACTAGCGAACAACAAAGCGAGGCAGGTTAGCCGTGATAGTTTATCGTGGCAGTCAATTGAGCGCAATTTTTTAAAAAAGATAAAATAGAAAGCAGCTGTACTGTGCGTCGCATCACAGCATTCACACACGCACACGGGGTAACTGCATCGCGGTGCAACATTGAATCATCTGTTGAGCAGTTTTTGTTCTTCCCATTCCACGAAACGCACGGATGTGATATACAGTGGGTAATTTTTATTTTAAATACAAAGTGAGGTACATACAGTTTTACGCCGACTCCGAACGACAAATGATTTTGCTGAGAAGAAATAAATTGTCTTCCGAGGGGCTATTAGAAAAAACTGTTCCTATAATTCTTGATGTTACTTTCCCCGACCAGGAATCGACGCTGGGACGCACCGAATGAAGCGCGTATACGCTACACGGCTATGAAGGCCTTCAGATTTAATTAACTAAGGATAAAGTGCTTAGCTCCTCGTGAAGTTTTGGTACAGCAGACAACGAAGTTTTGTGTTTCACAAATAATTTGGTAGTCTGTAATAGCTATATACATAAATAATAACAGTATTGCAAATACATTCATCATTGCAAGCCAATCTGCCTCGGTCAACACTTCACTTTGGTTTTGTGGTTCTTGTTATTTGTGTATTTTAGTTAATCCTACTTATTTGTATCTCTCTATGAATGGCGGAGCTATATCCATGCTCTATCCTTCGGTGGATAGGACCAACCGGAAGGTAACCAGAAGGCTACGCAATTTGTCAAAACCTTGCGCGCAACTTACCTCCAACTGTGCTGAGGTTGCGGAAGTCAACGGGAAGGCTAAAGCCTTCATTGGTCCTGATGGGCTAAGAATGTTAATGCTGAAAAGCTTGGGCTCTACTGGAGTAGCTTACCTGACAAAACTTTTCAACCTGTTGATGTCAACCCTCATCATTCGCGAGATCCGGAAGGCTGGGGGTGGTACCGCTGTTGAAATTAGGGAAATCCGTTGATAGAATCCGCCCTTTCAGCCGATTTCCCTTCTTTTAACAGCGGTAAAGACACTTGAAACCATGCTGCTCCCCTACTTAACACATCACCTGAGGCTGGCTAAACATCAACACGGCTTCCGGAAGGTGCACGTTAAAACAACAGCACTAAGCGTCATGAACACGCAGGTGATTCGTGGCCTTAACAGCGACCATCACTGTGAGAAAACCGTCTCAGTGGCGTTGGACCTGTCAAAGACGTTGAGACATCCACTATCCTACAGGATCTGAAGCGATGGACTGCGAATTACTTGTGTGATCGACAGTTATCGGTATATTTTAGAGACTCAACGTCTAACCCAAGAAGGATTTAGCAAGGGATACCACAGGGTAGCGTCCTCTCCCCGGTATTGTTAAATCTCTATATCTCAAAGTCTGTCTTCTGACGACTGTTCGATTATGGTATCCGGCAACGCAATTGATAACTTGTTTTTTCCCCCCTCCTAAATCCTCGGGGACCATATTTACCACCTGGACGAAGTAAGTCATGCTGCAGTTGAACAAAAATGTGGATTGTACACCTATACCAACAGTAACCCACCCACAAATTTTGAGTGTTACGTTCGGCAGCCTGGCCTCTTACTCTGGGCACACAACTGCAATTGCTAATAAAGTACAAAGCCGTAACATAGTCCTCAAGTCGTAGCCAGCAGCACTTGGGGCAGAGACAAAGAAACATTGCTGGCAACGTACAAGGCGATTGGCCGGCCGGTCGCCTGGGGCAAGTAAGACCCAGTAGATGAGGCTGCAGATCACTCAGAGCGGAGCACTCCGGACGACAACAGGATGCCTTCTGATGTCTCCAGTAGAACACCTCCCAGTTAGGGAACACAATTTCATTCTCAGCAAGCAGTTAATTTCTTGGCGCTATTAAATGTGACACCCATATAACGAGCTTCCCCCAGAGCCCACTCATTTCAGATGGTTCGAAACAGTCATGTGGTTGATATTTAATGCCACGCCATCTCCTGACCACTTGAATGCTATTCTGGCTCCATCAGTTGCGAAATTTGCTCCTGTATTACATTGACGGGCCAGTCGTCTTTGACCTCGGAATTTCGAAAAGCAAGCGAACCAAAATTGGACAGAAAATTCCGTTAAAACCTTATACCCCTAAATTTCACTAAAATGATTCTACTAACCATAATTAGTATAACAGATGGTGGTAGGGCTTGTGACAACACAGAATTTGCTGTTGGAAAGTGGAAGGCAGCAACAGTTCACACGGTGTCAGGTTAGGACAGCGGTTGCGTGCTTCCCTTGCAGAGGCAGAACCAGAGATCTATAACTAGACAAGTCTAGAAAGACATCAGAGGAGGAGATCACCCGACTTTCTATATAAACGATTTGACTTTCTATATAAAAGACTTAAATTTTTATATAATTTTTCAAATCTTTATAAAAAATTCCTCTTCTCTAAACCCAACTGTAAAAGCGCATTGTTTTTTGCTTGAAAACTAAGCCGCTGTGTATTTACCCAGATGCATTAAAAGTCCGAATATTTGTATCGCACCACCCTAAACCGCACAATTTATGATGTGGCCGCCCGATTTCAACACTTTCGTTGCTAAGTATCCATCGTTTCACGTTTCAGTTGGAATTTTTAACTGTGCGTTAGACTTTGATTATTTTTTGTTGGTCGGTTGAGCCAGAATTGCGAATTGAGTATTTTTTTCATCTCGTGCCAACCAACAAATAAAAAAGTAAATTTCAGAATTTTTTTACACTAGTGGCAGCAGGTAAAAGGGCGAGAATATTCTATTAGGTGAAAATGGTGAATGGTCCTTTTTTTAATTGAAATCTCGCTTGGTTGCTCCTTTTGTGTGCATTTGACTGGAGCGCCATCAACGCCAACAACAACATCAAAAACGATAGCAACAACCAAGCATTACTGTGTATGTGCAAATATACGACAACAACAGTGTAAAACAAAATCGTGTAAATCGCCAGTGGCTGAGCTAATTTCATGTTGTCCTATTCACCTGGCTGACCTTTTGCTAACCTCTTCGCCATATTCTGGCATTTGGCACTCGGCACTGCCCCATTGTACCTCTCAGCACCCACTCCGCATCCTATCAACTCGTGTGCTTGACTAGTGTCGACTCGCCAGCGTCCCACTCACTGCACTTGACAAACAGTGGTGGGGGAGTGGTGGGTGAGCAACTTGCCATTGACGCAGCCTTAATTTGGACATTTTAATGAAACTGCAAAAGTGATGCGGCCTTTGTGTTGCATTGAATAAGCCATAATTTTTTATTACTTTTTGCTTCTTTCGACATCATTATGAGCAAAATATTGCAGTGGTGGATTTTTGAATTCTTTGCTTTTTTATGATTCCTTCGCATTTCCTTTTTTTCAATTCTTTTTCAATGTGGAACAAAACTTAATTTCCCTTGTCGGTTTTGAAAGGACAAACTTTATTAGTCAACGTGTGGTTTGAGTTTTGTACAAGTTTCCCCAATGATTTTACTACAGCTAAGATGATTCGAGTATGAGAGATTTGTGAGCGGAGCTTTTGACAAGTTACAAATACGGTGCATAGAAAATAATTACGCTCACTTGTCATATAACGGTAATTTTCAAAATCAAAAATAAAAGCTTAAAACATATACATTCAATTATTACTCATAACTAAAAATTTATCAGGAGAAACGCTGCGTTCCGCAAATGAAGTTCCGCATGGTGCTGATTTCCACCCCTGAGAGCTCTTTTGGGCTGTTAATGTTGTGCCAGACTAGGTCTCAAATCTCCGTAGAGGACAGTTGAGGTGAGAGGTCCTACGAAGATCGAGAGTTGTCGCTGTGTTAGCGCCCGTAGTTCTTTCGAACGCCTATGGTAAACCCCTAGCTGGAGAGTCCTTGCAATTCGGCATGTCGTGGTATTTCGTTAAGGTTCGCTGAATCGACATAGTGCCCTCCTACACAATAAACGGAAGCAGGCGATCAAAGAAACCGCCACCCTCTTCCTGCTCGGAGTTGTAACTTCAAGGGTACCTTACCGAGACAGCTCATCAGTCATGGCAGTTCCTGCAATTTCGCTATAGCCCAGCACCTTAATCTGTTCGATGTGAAAATATTCTGAGGCGGTTGAGAGAGAGGTCAGGCACTCACCTCCCAGTTTCGAGCTGACTGCTAAACACCCTAAGATCTTGATTGCTGCCTGCCTATGAGAATAAATATTTGCCTCTTTGGATGAGGCTACCTTCGGCTGCAATAAACGACAGTACTCGAGAAGCTTACATCTTTGGCTGACGGAGAGTTCCTTGCAAAAGACACCTCCTCAAGCCATCCGAGCACCACCCCCTCGCATTCTTCCCTTAGCGGGATGTGAGCGAAGAAGGGTACATTTGGAGAAAGTCTTGGCAGACAACAATTTGTTTCTAGCAGTATAAGTACCAATTACCGCAGTCCGTTTACCCTCTCTAGCCGCATGGGGGAGTGGCCGCATCTCCTCCCAATGTCACCCTGGCAACTGATACTTTTTTCACTCTTTCCTCAATATTTGGTTCACCAGAGAACCTTCTGATCAGAATCAGGCCCAAGTATCTAACACGGTCAAAAGGTGTGAAAATGAATTAGGCGAGCTCCGTCTTGCTAAACTTAACCGCGAGCCCATACCAACTTTAGATATCCCTGCAAGAATTCAAACTAAAAGTCCAGAAACTTTCCACTGAAAATAAGCGCCCGATAGCCTCTCCTTACCAATTCCTTCAAGATATCGTTGATAACAATGACCCACAGGAAAGGTGAAAGAACCATCTTGCGGAGTGCCCCTTCGTTTTATGGATATACTTCACAACTCTACCGCACCGCGAGAGTTCTGTCAGAGAACAGTCGGTAGATAAACCTTATTAGAACGGAATCGAGCTCAAGCTCATACAGACATCTGGCTATTACTGAGGCAGGAAGTTCTTCTATATCCAAAATAGCACCAACTACATTTTTGAATAATTTGTTTCACTTTTTTTAAACCACTTAGGCCGAGGCATGGAATTTTTAGTAGATGACACAAAAAATCGGCCGGACTTTTACAAATACATATATTATTAAGAAAGTCCTGGTTTCAGTTGCCATAAAATTATCACACAGTAATTATGAATACTGAATTTAAGTGCACATATAGCCCTTTAAACTAGAAAAAGGAAACTTCAACATAATGTCGATCCCGCATTGCATTTTCGCAATTTTCGACCATCGCATCGATTGGCCGTGCATCAATTTACGTATGCTCATCTCACGGCTCATAAACGTTACAACAGCTACTGCAACTGAACAACCAAACCAGCGGCAATTCGGTCATAATGTGGAAAAGCGTCAGCATGAGGGTGTGTGTGTGTGTGTGGAAGTTAAGTTAGTACCATGAAGCATGTTGAGTGAGATGCCAAACACGATTGCCAGTCATCAACATTAAGCCAGCAAACGAAATTTTCAGCAAGTGCCATTAGCAGCGATCCGACAAGAGTGCTGCAAGCCAACAACAAGAACACAGACTTACAAGCAGTACCAGAGAGAGCTACAAGAGTCGTAACTTTGCCGAGAACAGCTTACAACCCGAATTATGTCAGTAAGTACATTGGCCTGAAATTAGCAAAGCTTTAATGTTGCTATGCTTCGCCTACACAGCTTAGTGCTAGAAATTCGCCAAGCGTATGCAAAGTACTTTATGCTGCACTTTATGTATTCACACTCCCCTTTCGTCTGCTCTCATGCAGTCGCATCTTTGTATATTCCGTTTGTAATTGGAAAGTATGTTGCAATCTCTATCCTTTCCATTTAAGAATTTCACATCGATTTTAGTTTATCATTTTGACTGAGCGACGTGATGCAACACTACATGCCACTTTCACTGCCCCGCTGCTCACCACCTCAAAATTCGCATGTATGTATTTTGAAATAGGCATCAAACGCACATCCATCCATTTCACCTTGGCTTTTCGTAACTCAAACAGAGACATTCAAAGCTACGCTGACAACGTGCCACACGACAACTAATGTCCTGCTAACAGCAAAGTCGCTAAGCTTCCCTAGTGCGACTGTTTAGCACACCACAACGCTGCAACGATTACCCCCTTTCAGCAATCCCGCAAATCCTGACAGCAGCTGAAACACCGAATGTCTTGGCTCATTGTTATGCAAACATGCAACACAGATTTAACCGATGCCTTTCCGCCGCTCCCGACAGTGGTTTGGCTGACACATTGGCCCGTTGGTTAGTTTGTTGGTCGGCAACTGACATGTCAGCTATTTTTTTATTCTTTTTTCCATCCCACACTACACTGCGATGCATAACCGATGCATAACCAAATCTGGCAACCTTCATTCGCTATTAAATGCGAATTGATTTCATTGTACGAGTAGCCACTTTTAGATTTGGAAAAAACGTGCGATAGTAACTATAACAATGGCATTGCCGTAACTAAAAATTAATTAGAGGAGGACTATTTTAAAAATATTTCTTATTTGTTTGAAAATATGTTCGGTTAAAAAATTTTATGAACTACGAATTAGATGTCTTAACTAGAGATGGTTGAGTTTTAAAAAAGTTATCCAAATTTTTACATGATTTATAAAAGTCTTTTTATAAATCTTGAGAACGTGATAAAAATTATTAAAGTCATCGGTAACTTTTATTTAGAGTCTGAAACGTGTAATATTATGTAATATTTTTGATAATAACACTGCGTAATAGTGAAACTTAAATTGGAATGCCATACAACTTGTGGGTCTAATCGAGTAATAAATAATTTTATACTTAGTCGAAAAAAGAAAAGTGCCGACAAAATTACCATATTTTGATATACTTTTTTCTTCAAATCGTAATATTTTCTCTCGGTTGAGTAAAGTTGTTTTCAAAATAAATAAAAACCCACATGAAATGAAATCTATTTTCTTCAAATGTAGTAAATGTTCCCTAACGCCAAAAAAAAACATTATTTGAATAGAAAAAGCCACGAAATAAAACAGGGAAGAAACCGTTCTTCTTTCTTTTAATTAGCATTTTTCTTCCGGCTAACATAACCATTTTTGATTTTGTTATGTAGTACAATTAACCTCAAAATCATCCTTGCCATTTTCAACAGACTTCCGTCTTTTGGGGGCCTATATTCCCCAGTGTATTTTGTATAGATATTGTATATTTAAATACATTACTTTACTAGTAGTAATAGTTTTATTTTGAAGAACTATTATTTAAAAAAAAATGTGTTAAGCAACTCGTAGTACCAAATCATATGAAATTCTACCTGATCTTTCTTTGTTTGGCTGTGCACTCAAATTAATTTCACAAGATACAGGATAATTAGTGTTGGCATCTACAAGCAAAATATTCTTAAACCATACCTCTTAGGCTTTGAAGGCATGTTCTATAGATTGTTGCATGGATCCCTAACTACTAACTGCTCGTTAATCGTAAGCTCCTTCGATTCATTGATAGGTAAGGCCAAATATTCGTAGATTAAAGTTCATATATGGCGTAATGAAGCCAACTTGCCTGGTTGTAACCGATTTGCATGCGTTCTTGAATCATCGAAACGTAAAAATTGGCATATTTGCTCGATTCGCTACAAGGCATCACTGCTCTATAAAATGCCATTTGGGACTTGTGAAACAAATCTTTGACTTTCACTAGATTAGACTTTGACGCACAGCCTATATCGATAATTCGTTGCTCAAATCCTTTTAGCTTTTCGATTTATTTCCAAACCGCTTTTTCAATAATTACAGAAGCTTGAATACAGCTTCGTAAAAGCCGAGCCCTTACCTTCTCAGTGGTTGTTTAAGTCAGCAACCGTGTGGCTGAATTCTCAATAAAATGTCACTTAACGAATTTCGCTACTCGTTAATTTGTATCCTCTTTCTCGAGTCTTGTTACCCGCCTCGGATGAGGGTTTCGCCTTTTGCGATCGCCCAGCTCTCGGTCCCTTTGGAAGAGAACTCCGAGCTATACACACGTAAAATCCCTGCAACTCATTACATGTATATACATATATTGAATTCTTTCAAATAATAAATAAATAGCTTGCCTACGTGCAAGAGAAATTTAAGAAAAGAAGAAATTTGATGGCATCTTTTCTGGTTGGATAAATCTCAACGATCGGCGTCTCTACGCTAATCGTTGGTCGCGGAATTCAAGAGGAATTCCCAGCCCTCCTATTTTTCATCACGTCCCGAACAGAGGTACTAGGCATTAACCACCATACCGTTTCGTTTCGTTTACCTTGCCCCATATACTTTTGACATTGATTTGTTTGAATTTCAGCTTCAAGAGCTATCTCTTGCTCAGTCATTTCATATCTCTATTTTGTATATTAGTTACGAGCTCCTTAAAATGTTAATCTTGAAACCGATCCATATTTTCTAGAAGCCCATCGAAGTCCCAGTCATCGCTCTCATTGTCAGAGTTTTCATCATAATTAGGAGCAAATATTGCCATCGGATAACGACATCCTCCAATGGCTTCAGTCACTTCGCTCGCATCAATGTTAATTCTGCCGAAATATTCAGCAAATTCTGCATCTTTCCCAGAAGTAAATGTGCGCCGAATGTTGGCTAAATGGTGAATTCCTTCACTCATATACACTAGAACCTGTACCACAATTATCATAAACTCACTTTATTCATGAAATTAAAAGTATGATATATTAAATAAATGCGATCCTGATAGTGGTGTGGAACAATATATGTATTTATTTTATCAGTCGATTAAGTTATATTGGAGAGCCCAGCAGCCCAAGGACGGTTCTAAGGTAAAGAGTGTGATAAGTTTTTTAAAGTATCGTTAACTATTATTTTGAGACTTAAATTTATTATAGAAATATTTCCATAAAAATTATGAGTAAAATACATTCTTGTAAGTCTTGAAAAGACTTTTATTATCTTAAAACTTACATGTTCTAAAATAGTATTGCCTAATAAATATGAGTGAGTAACCCTTTTTTTAAAGCTAAAAATACGTAGCTATTTCGGTACTGCTTCCCAAATATTCAACAGCAAGCGTCAAAACTATTCCGAACTTTTCCCGAAATAATCTTTAAATGATCCGAACTGGTTTTCTTGAAAAAATCCCGATATGACATGGAAAAATACTGCATTTTGTTTTCTCAGTTAAATAATCCCTATTAAGCAGAGCTAAATATTTTGCTTGGTTTTGGACACTACAAGGCATCACTGCTCTATAAAATGCCATTTGGGACTTGTGAAACAAATCTTTGACTTTCACTAGATTAGACTTTGACGCACAGCCTATATCGATAATTCGTTGCTCAAATCCTTTTAGCTTTTCGATTTATTTCCAAACCGCTTTTTCAATAATTACAGAAGCTTGAATACAGCTTCGTAAAAGCCGAGCCCTTACCTTCTCAGTGGTTGTTTAAGTCAGCAACCGTGTGGCTGAATTCTCAATAAAATGTCACTTAACGAATTTCGCTACTCGTTAATTTGTATCCTCTTTCTCGAGTCTTGTTACCCGCCTCGGATGAGGGTTTCGCCTTTTGCGATCGCCCAGCTCTCGGTCCCTTTGGAAGAGAACTCCGAGCTATACACACGTAAAATCCCTGCAACTCATTACATGTATATACATATATTGAATTCTTTCAAATAATAAATAAATAGCTTGCCTACGTGCAAGAGAAATTTAAGAAAAGAAGAAATTTGATGGCATCTTTTCTGGTTGGATAAATCTCAACGATCGGCGTCTCTACGCTAATCGTTGGTCGCGGAATTCAAGAGGAATTCCCAGCCCTCCTATTTTTCATCACGTCCCGAACAGAGGTACTAGGCATTAACCACCATACCGTTTCGTTTCGTTTACCTTGCCCCATATACTTTTGACATTGATTTGTTTGAATTTCAGCTTCAAGAGCTATCTCTTGCTCAGTCATTTCATATCTCTATTTTGTATATTAGTTACGAGCTCCTTAAAATGTTAATCTTGAAACCGATCCATATTTTCTAGAAGCCCATCGAAGTCCCAGTCATCGCTCTCATTGTCAGAGTTTTCATCATAATTAGGAGCAAATATTGCCATCGGATAACGACATCCTCCAATGGCTTCAGTCACTTCGCTCGCATCATTGTTAATTCTGCCGAAATATTCAGCAAATTCTGCATCTTTCCCAGAAGTAAATGTGCGCCGAATGTTGGCTAAATGGTGAATTCCTTCACTCATATACACTAGAACCTGTACCACAATTATCATAAACTCACTTTATTCATGAAATTAAAAGTATGATATATTAAATAAATGCGATCCTGATAGTGGTGTGGAACAATATATGTATTTATTTTATCAGTCGATTAAGTTATATTGGAGAGCCCAGCAGCCCAAGGACGGTTCTAAGGTAAAGAGTGTGATAAGTTTTTTAAGGTATCGTTAACTATTATTTTGAGACTTAAATTTATTATAGAAATATTTCCATAAAAATTATGAGTAAAATACATTCTTGTAAGTCTTGAAAAGACTTTTATTATCTTAAAACTTACATGTTCTAAAATAGTATTGCCTAATAAATATGAGTGAGTAACCCTTTTTTTAAAGCTAAAAATACGTAGCTATTTCGGTACTGCTTCCCAAATATTCAACAGCAAGCGTCAAAACTATTCCGAACTTTTCCCGAAATAATCTTTAAATGATCCGAACTGGTTTTCTTGAAAAAATCCCGATATGACATGGAAAAATACTGCATTTTGTTTTCTCAGTTAAATAATCCCTATTAAGCAGAGCTAAATATTTTGCTTGGTTTTGGACACTTGAATGAATAGTTGTAGTTGCTGGGAAAGTGCATGGGAAGACTTTCTAAAATTTGATTTTTTTTAAATAATAACAGCAGTTTTACTTTGAAAAAATTTAAAGATGTCAATGGTTATTTTAGGAAAACTATGGAAGGCTATTACCGAAAAAAAAACTAAGGCTTGCAAATTTTTAAAAACCTCATGCCCTTAACACCTTCGTTTTTTATAATCAAGCAATAATGAGAGCTTTAGGAGGACAAAATTTGAAAACTCTTACGTGTTTACTTACTTTCGCTAAAATGATTAAATTTTGCAAGAACTGTCTTATCGTAAAATGAAATACAAAAAGATGCCAAGCCAAATAAGACTGCAGTCTGCGACATAGTTGAATAGATCAAAATTACTTTTCAGTTTTTTGATCTTTTATGATTTTTGTTGAAACGGCATACTTATTTTTAGTACAAAGAATTCTCGAGGCTTGAACCCTTATTTTAAACACTTTTATCAAAACTTTCAGGTCAATACTCAAAATGTCAAGGTATATTGCATACAAGGATAATCTATAGCGAAGTTTCCTCGAAGTCTCGGCCCAAACCGGCAATCGACTGTAATGCCAACCAAGAACAAGAAGAAAAATTATCTGTAGTTTGCTATTTTTGCCCATCGATTTTTTCCACAATATCTTTGAATAATTTTTGTTTGGAAAAAGTCACCATAGAAGATATGTTCTACAACCAAGTATAATACACCAATCGACTTATTATTTCACAGAAAATCTAATATTTTTATTGGCAATTAAGGTGTTGGGGAATCAAAAAATTATTTATTATTAATATTAATTTCTGCGAAAAATTAATATGACTTTAATAAGGATGAATTAAAAAATAAAAGTCTGTCAATAGGTTTTATTTCTTATTTGTGTGCGTTGACAAATGACCACCATTTTTTCTTATTTTAATGAATTTTTATATGACTCAAAATATCATAGCTAAATATTAAAAAACAAAAAATAATTTTCTGGACAAAAAAGGAGCAAATGGCAATTTCAGATCAATTTTAATTAACCCCGAATCCGAAACCACCGCGAGGTAAAGCATACCTTTAGTACCTCAAAATCCAACCAAGTTGCTTCCAAAATTTCTATATAGTAATTTAGTTGTTTTTTTTTACTAGAAATTCATATAGCCATTTCAAAATGATGTGCGGATTGGGCCTTCAACAATGCAAAGTTAATAGAAAACAAACAAACGAAAGAATGCATCTTGATCGCTTTGCCAAATGTTTAAAAATTGTAAAAATATTTCGTATAATTTCAAAAATCTGCGATTACAATTTCAATGGCCTGAATGGGGTTCTAAGCCCCAAACCAACCAATAATTTTTTTCCACATGGTAATATAATCAGCACTATCCAAACCGAATCGCTTTATTGTGACCACTAAAACGCCACATCCGCTGCGACTGCCACAGCTAGTGGTGGTTGGCAAGTTGTAGGTATTTAGCGTCGCGTTGCTTTCACAGCCATTGCCAGTAGACTTGTAGCAAACGCCAGCCAAACAACGTGGGAAGTGGGAAGTGGGAAGAGGCAACGAAATGTCAGTGATAAATTCCAATGTCAGCGAGTATAATGGCTTTTTCATGTGAGCGCAATTGCAGTTTAATTACAGTTTTCAATAGCAAACAATAACACAGGGAGCGTGTTAATGCTGTGATAGAGGAAATGCCGAAATTTAGGCAAATTTTGGGTTTCGCCAAAGAATTATGCCTTAAGTAGGAGTGAAAAAAAATGGAGAGTTGCGTTCGATCGAATTTATTAAGCATCGTAATCGTAAAGAAGAAATTAGAGTAAAGATGTCGGAGGCTAGTGTTCCATTTCAGCTAACTGAGATGTTCAAAAATAATTCAATATTCTAAAAAATAGATGACTGCGTTAAAAAATATCTAATGAATGGAATAAAAAAAAATACGTAGCGACCAAGGCAAAGAAATTTACCCACTTTTACGAAAATACTTAACAATTTATTAGTAAAGAAAATATTATCTCTTTTTACTAATTTTTACCACCATTTTTACTAATTTCTACCACCATTTTTACTAATTTCTACCACTAGTTTTACTAATTTCTACCACTAGTTTTACTAATTTCTACCACTCTTTTTACCAATTTTTACTACTATTTTTAATAATTTCTACCACTAGTTTTACTAATTTCTACCACTATTTTTACTAATTTCTACCACTACTTTACTACTCTCCACCACTATTTTTTACCAGTTTCTACCACTAGTTTCACTAGATTCTACCACTAATTTTATTAATTTCTACCATTTTTTTTACTAACGCTACTATTCATTTCTACCACTGTTTTTACTAAATTCTCTCACTATTTTTACTAATGCTGCTGCTCATTTCTACCACTATTTTAACTAATTTCCACCACTATTTTTAGTACAGCTGCTACTAATTTCTACCACTATTTTGTTACATTCTCAATAAATTCTACCACTATTTTCACTACTGCTACTACTATTTTTCCTAATTTCTTCCACTATATTCAGTAAAGCTGCCACTAATTTTTACCACTATTTTTACTAATTTCTACCACTATTTTGTGACAGTTTTACTAAATTCTACCACTATTTTCACTAATTCTACTACTTATTTCTACCAATATTTCTCTTTTTTGAATTACACAGAAGTTTTACTTCTGGTTCGCGCACGTCAAAATCGCATAACGTAAGATGCATCAGAATCGCGATACGAAGTAACGTCCTGACGCTTGTGTGATATAATGGGGGATTTCATTTTATTTTATAAATTAGAAGAAGTTCTTTAAATAAAGCTATTACTATTTGCATGTGGATAGCCTGCTACTACTATTTTTACTTATGCCCCTATTAACTATTTCTCCCTTATATTCGACAAAGAAGTTTTACTTCTGGCTCCCGATTTTAGGTGAACGGTTGTTTTTTTTATTAGTTGACTTATATTTCATTCTTAGCCTCAGAGTTTTTTTCATTGTTATTTTTTAGTATTTTTTATAATAAACAGCGTTCATTTAAGTTTAAAATAATCCTATAATTTGAATTTTTGGATATATAAGACTAGATGGATTTATACATTTATTATTATCAAAATTTTATTGATAGAAAATTATCGACTGTGCGTTAGCCCAGCAAGGTGTTTCACCAAAAAAAAAAATCGGGTTTATATACAGTGCCTTTCAAAATCAAATTTTGCTCATATGTTTTCCAATGTATACCATAACCATGAATTAAAGCGGAATTTTTGGTAAAGCATCGATGTGGGTCAAAAGTTAGACCCCTACAAAAAAACAAAAACACCAGTAACATTTGTGAAGAAGTGGGTTAACGTGCGGTGAATTGTTGTGGGTGAGCTGGGGAGAAGTAGGAAGAGAATCACACCCAATAAACGCGGATAAGACGATAGTCGCTGTGTGATAGCACTCCAATTAGATTGGCCTGAAGGGAGCGAGGGAAAAAATATTTGAAGTGGCAAAGGCTACTATCCGATGCAGACTTCTGGAATCAAATATCCGTTAGAGAAGTACCATTTTAAAAATGCTTTTGGAGTATTCCATGTTTGGTACGGGGCAAATCGTTTCACTCTTTCTACAAAGGTCTTAAGTTAAAGGCATACTAAAACGTAATCTTACAAAGCGTATATAAAACAAAGTAGTGTCGTCAAGTACTAAACGAAAACAGAACAGTTTGGAAGGGACAGCTCTTGTCTACCAAGATTCAAAGTTGATGTGCATCTAGTCAAAATTTAGCGAAAATAATAATATTCGTAAAAAACCAAAAAAAAATAAAAAATAAAAAACTTAAATCAATGATAATACAAAAAAAAACAGTTTCGAAATATATGTATTTATTTCAAATAGTTTTGAGAATTTCAATTAAATAGTTTGTACGGGGCTCGTGGGTATTTTTTTTTTAAACTGTAATGCCCACCTTTTTTATAGAAAAAGACTGCAGCTGGGAATATGACAACTTACTTATTTTAGCAAAAAAATTGGATTTCTATAAAAAAAAATGTGAAACAGCCCACTTCCATCAATAAGGTGTATTCCAAAAACTACTACATCAATCTCCACGAAATTTGGAGGATTCGAAAACAATGTATTGAAACTTATTGAAATCGAATTTTATTTATACCCAACTTTCATATAATTATAATTTTTGAACAAACCAAAAATGTAAAAAAAGATACCAGAAAGTAAACATATTTGAAATTCAAATACATACAGAAAACTCTGATGAATGGACTTTACCATTTTCTTAGGTGAAAAGTACGTAGAAATTCGTATAAAATTAGCTAACGAGAATTTACATCGAGATTTTCAGAAATGTCATCTTCAAAGGCGAATCTTCTTTTGTAGATTTTAACCCTTAAAAAAGAGCTTTGTCTAAACAAGGAGAGAAATTACTGCCCCCTGCAAAGTATCGCTCAAAAAAAATCGCGCATCCATATAAATATCGAATTAAAAAGAGTCGATAACCAAAATATCGGTACTAAATCATTAAATTTCTTACGAAGCAGTATCTGATTGGCCTTTAGAAAGTGTTTGCATGAGTATCATGCCGAATTTGAAGATTCCAGTTTTTAAAAAAATAACTTTTTCCATCGTTTTATTTTGAATGTAACTAATATTGCCACTTTTATGTACCCAATAAGCCATTTCAAAACTAAGCGAAGCAGACAGTACATAACCACAAATCGGAAAGGGATTAGTGTAAATATAACCTTGACCTCCTGATTGTAATATCCAACTATTAGGGTTTAAGTTTTCGATTCCAAAAAATATCCTTTTAAAAGTATCGAGTAAAAATTATCGGATCGGATCGTATGGAATTTCGTGTCCCTATTAGTACGGTTGCATCTCATCAAGAGGGGTTCAGTAAGCTGTTTGCCTTAAAGTATAACCTTAATGCTGAAAAGATGGTTCAAATATAGCATAGAGGTTGATTGATGGCCTTTTACAAGAAGATAATGATTCGAAACACCGAAGTGGCCCTGGCATGCCATGGAAACTGGAAAATGAAATGGAAACTTTTGATTGGCCGTCGCGAAGTACAAATGCAAATTTATTAGAAAATGATTGGTCATTAATGAAGAGGGTAGAAAAAAGCTACAAAAATCATTTTGGCACTGACACGAATTTGAAGAGTGTTACCATTAAAAAATTTGAAGGAATTGAGCCCAAGTTATACCAGAAGATGTCAAGCCATTACTGACAACAACGAGAACTGGACAAAATATATTGACATCAATGCGAAAACGATATTTATAATACCCTAATGTAGCTACTTTAGTGAGCAACAGTTTTAAAATGATTTTTAACAAATTACAGGAATAAATATAAACTCCAATGAAACAAACGAACGCCGTTTCTCGATTTTCATTGAATTTTGCGATTTGCAAGCAGATTATTTAAAATCACAAATTTTCATTTTAATTTCAAAACCAAAACAAGACTGCAATTGCTGCAGAGTAAAAATAGTTGAATATGCTATAATCTTTTGACGTGCAAACAACTCGCAAAGTGCAAATACAAAAATGGCATTCCCCACAAGGCTAGATTTACCAGCAGCATGGATTGGGTGATTTTTTTTTATATTTCCGCAGTCATTTGGCGCTAAAAACGCAAAATTATTATAAACTCCAACATAGCTGAGTTTAATTTAAATTTTAAAAACAACAAAGTGGTGAATTGCAGTCAATGTTTTTATGCAAATAAATATGTACCGAGTATATAAATTTTAAATTTTGGGCAAAAATGCAACAACAATTTTGTATTATATATGAAGAATTTGTTTTGCTGCGCAGCTTAAAAAGTGAAATTGTGTATGAGATGCTTATCGCAGTAGTTGTGTAGTTTTTATTATACCCTTTTTTTGCAATTAAATTTCAGTCGACGCAACACTTTGCAAATGTTATTTTCATTGTCATTTATTTGGCACTTTAATGAAATCCGCTCGAGCCAAACAGTTGGTCGAAATTTCCATGCGACTAGACAAATGCTGGTAGTTTGAAATATGAATGGATGTGAGAAGTATCATATATGTAGGTATGCATTGTTTTATTTATTTGTTAGTGTGTGTTGTGTTTGGTCAACCTGGATTTGGGCTAGAGCCAAAAATGCTCGAATGTACTGCCACTCAACTGAATTTTTTTTCTGTTGACGTCAGCAAATGAGTAGCGTCAAAGTGTGTGTGTGTTAACAGGATTTGAATGGGATCAGCAAAATCACAATGTGGTGGCGAAGAGTGAGGTGAACAAATGAAGAATGAAGTTTACTTATATTTGCGCTATAAGCGCTTTTGCAAATATATGGATATTCATATATTTATATGTATTAGAGATAGTATTTTTTTCGATTTTTTACCTAACTCGAACAAATTGCATCAATATTTTTGAACAAAATAATTAGCAAATAAATAGGAGTTAAATAAATTTTGTTATTTTGAAAATTATTTATTCCATAACAAAATAAATAAACGACAGTTATTATATTTGACGTAGTATACATATCGCTCATGGCGAAATTAAAAATAAAAATTGTATTTTTTTTTAAATAACGAAAATTAAATTATTGAATTATTACCTACATTGAATACCACTAAAAAAAAGTTAAATTCAATGCTTCGCCCAATTTTAACTGACTGTAAACTAAAAAAAAAAAGTTGCGCGCTAAAATCAGAATGTGTCGCACTAGATTTAAGAATTTAAGAAACAAATTAAAAATTAAGTTTTCCATTCCTAAATTGAGCTATAAATAAAAATAATAAGCCTAAAACGAGATAAATATCTTAAATGTAGACAAGCAAATCTTGATATAAGAATGACATTTTCGATTTCAGAATGAAATACTTCACTTTGCAATATATCAAGAGTTCAATTCTTAATTTAATATTGTTCGTTCTTGAAACAAGTTTTGCGTATTAATCCTAAAAGTTTCAAAATAAAAATAACCCTTACAGTGCGCGTTGGTTCCTTTAGATATCAAAATTCTTTTAATCGTGTGCTTTGGTTATGGTGGAAAATATTGAAAGTGGAAAGTATTTAAACTAAATAAAATTGCGGGTTTGGAAATTGTGAATATTGTACCATTTGAAAATTCGAATGATTTTGCGACTTTACATAACATTGATGAAAGTTCCACAAGCAACTGGATGGTTGTAGCCACTAAAACAGATATGTCGTCCGAAGAAAATAGTTTACGTATTCTGGAGAAAAGAACTATTAACAATTTAAACTCGTACTGTGCCAACTTTTCATTGGAAATCCGGATATAATTACACCTATTTTTTTAACTGCACACATATTTTTTTTTAGCTTTTTATAGTAGCTTATAGCGCATGCAAAAAGAAGAAGCGAAGGAAGCTATTCCTGCGCTAGGGTTGCGCAATGAATCGTATCTGGAATTGACAAATCAACTCAGGCATTTACAACGTTTTTGAGCAGAGCTGGATCTAACTGGAATAAACTGAAAGATAAATGGAAATTAACTTATGTGATCCGTAAGCAGGATTTAAACAAAAATGAAAGCGTTAATTTTTTGAAGTCTTTGCCAAAGCTAACTAATTCTAGATCCGTTGCGTTGGTAAGCAATTCTTAAACCTTTCATTTTCAGTAACCCACATACAATTAGTAAATGGGAAGGCTTTAAGGTCAAACTTTGTCTGTATTATGAAAAACATAATCGCAATGACTTTTGCAGGCAGCAATTTTCGAACTTCAAATTAACTGCAAATAAAAATAAGTATCTAAGTTATATCAGTAGCTGATAGTATTTCATTAAGTGAAAAAATATGGCATAAATTTGTGTAGCATATAAGCCACATTCGAGTAGAAATTAAATATTTCTTTTATTTTTTTATTTTTAGATGATCAGGATTATATATCTACTCCATTCCTTAACGCAGCTCTTCCTCCTCCAACTCGATTCCAAAATTACTCAGAAAAACTCAACAAAAAGGGAACTTTAATGGGCGCAGAGAAAAGCATTGCTTTGAATCTGACATTTATCAATAATTACCAACCACAAATTGACGAAATACTCAGCAAATACTACTCAGCTGGATTGGTTTTACAGCCCTTTCTTTTGGTAGAAAACTTATCTGATTAAAATGTCAAAGGGCTCTCTGTTTTAGCGTTGAATGACGCTATACGGTAGGGTTTTCAGGCAAAATTGAAACCAGAGAGAAATTTGTAAAAAAAGTGATGGTAAAGAGATAGATGCGGGTATGTTGAAGTAAAAAAGTGACGAACAGAAGTGTAGTGAGGTGGGGGGCATTTCTGGGGCAGCTGTTTGCTCAATGTTTGCTACTCACTTATTCTCAGCGACGACCAATATAATAGTGGTCGTGCTTGTGAGCGAACTTTTCTATTCTCTTGCTTGTAGAGAATAAAATTTGCACTAGTTGCTTTAATGCATACATACATACTGACAGAGCGCTCAGTGACCACATTAATTAACGCCAGTGATAGCTATGTATGTATGTATTATGTCAGCTGGTTGCTCAATGTTTGCTACTCACTTATTCTCAGCGACGACCAATACAATAGTCGTCATCATTGTGAATGTATATATTCACAATGGTCGTCATTCAACGTTCAACGTTACGATACTTCGAAATAACACGCCGCACTGACTTTTTTTCTTTTGATAAGACTTTATATAAATTTGCTTCATATTTAGAAATGGGCTTCAAGATTTTCCAAGTTTTTAATTTGAAGTATTTTGATACAAAGACCGAACTAAAGTGAAGTGTACTACACTCATTTGGCAAGTAACTTTGAAAAGGATTCACAAATGTCATGACACCTGCCAGATGGTTTCTTAAATTATGACAATTTTGATTTCGTAAAGAAACTGAGTTTTCACAACTTTTTTATTTTAATTTTCTGATAACTACTAGACAGATTTATTGCTTAATATCTTGACGTCGCCTTCGAGAACACCCTGTATAAGGAAAACACAAGAAGTAGGTGTGGTTCCACATCAATTAATATCGTAGAAAATACATACATCTTTGCTGAGACGATATTAAGCAATAAATCTAAAATAAAATTAAACCACATTATTAGTACTTTATTAAGTTTTCATTTTTTAATTTTACTTTCAAGGAATCTGCGAGGCTTATTGGATTACCGTTGCCACGCAAAATCCACCCATTTATTTTTCACATTATATCCACTTATAATTTCTTCTTTACTTTTAATGGTAAACAAAAATTGTTTACTAAACTTGTCAATATTAGCGTCCTCATTCATAATTTAAAAAAAAATTAACAGTAAAATACAAATCTACCGTTAAATGGGATTTGTATTTTTTTCGAAATTCTCAATTTCGATAGGATTACAAAACACCTTTTTGATTCCAAATCGGAAATCAAAATTGATGTGAATTGAATTCCTTCCACACTGCTGAATATATTTATAAAAGATTTCGAACTCATTTAGCTATTTACTATATTGCCGTGTTTTCGAAATATGACGAAAAACACTCGTGGAAAACTTCAAAAGAAATGATTATATTTTTTGTTTTAAAATAACTTATAATATTCTCGAATCAAACGCTATTTATGCTGAATATAAATTATTATTTAGAGTGAGTCACACTCGAAATTGCAAACCTCAAAAAATTTAAATTTTTATAATTTTCGCAGTAGCTCTTATTAAAATTTATTTATTATTTGTGTAACAAAATTTTGCTTTCTTGTTTAACAAAGCCCATGAAATCCAAAATTCCAAAGTTTATTCAAAACCTAGCAAAATTATCGACCACTTCGTGAATTTTATGGTACACATAATCCAGCATCAGAGCAGCTTATTCGTCGAACTGATGATAAATTACCAACAACATTTACTCTACTCGAGGAAAAACCAACAACAAGACAAAGAACTGTACGTACAGAAGAAAATATTGGTGGTGTAAGTGATAGTGTTGGAGAAGACCCGAATTTGCCTATACGCCGCCGTGCTCAACCAGTTGGACTGTGTCCATCCAAAACATAGATCCACCAAAGCTAGTCGTGGCGCACATATACCAGAAATCGTTTTTAAATATTAAATGTCATGAAAATATCTCTCATATAACAAAAAAATTGGCATCATACTTCATTTGTTATGTGTTTTATTTCAATTTAAAGTTATGTCAGTCTGAAAAAAACACCCTTTACTACAATTTACTCTGCTACAAAAAATATCAGAAGCATTTCATTTCGTCAAGAAAATGAATGAAAGTTTTGTCGGATATTCCTAGTTTTTGTACGAAATTAATTGAAAAAATTTACAAAATAGTTATTTTTTGTATTGAATTTTAGGTGTGACTCACTAATATTTTTTTTTGGTAGTTGCTATTAAAACAAATAACTTTACTAAACAATTTCAAAAAAAAAAATAACTAAGAAAATATTGTAGAAGCAACACTTAGTAAAATATTGGCAGTTATAGTTAAATAAAGGAAATTTATCTGTTTTTATTTCAGATAAGAATGAAGAAATTTCAAATCCCGAAAATCCCGGCATTGCTGGCAAATAAATCCGGGATTGTTGGTACTTGGAAAAAAATAAAAAATACCGAGATTACCATCTCTAGTTTATGCATGCAATATGGTAGGCTGGGTAACAAAACCGTGAGAAGAAAGCGATGGCTGTCGCAGTGCCATAAATCACTTAACTGGCGCGTCCAATGTACATATATTCGATAATGTATCTGTGTGTGTGTCTAAGTTTTTGCATTGCACCCCATAATCGCCTACTGTGTGAACCCACTAAAACAATTACTTTCGATTTTTCGGCGAAATCGTTGCGCCACATCTAAAGACATTCACGAAATTGAAACCAATTTACTTAAAAATTCGTAAAGACTTTTGTATGGCTGGTCTGGCACGACTTCTTACTGTTCACAATTGTACGATTTCGTTCGGAAGTGACTTTACTAAATCGAATCGTATTTGTATGTACAAAATATGTTAGGTTAATTTTTTGCAAAATTGTACTGAAATTTTCTGAACGAAAGGGTTTCGGGCCTGTCTGCTGGTTCAGCACACAATTATACAAAATGTCTTACCAACATTTTTTGAATGCTTTATTGACGAAAATTTTGATTTATTGTTAAATCTTTTCAGTAATTCATTGCATAGAAAAAAATTTTTCCGTATAGCACACATTTATGTATATAGCGAACCACTTGCTCCAATTGGCCCACTCACAGCCGCAAGTTATAAGAGTTTTTTCAGAAATATGTTTCAAAGAACAGCATGAAACGATGAAATTTCTTTTTAAATATTTTTTTATTGAAAAACTGTTTTTATTTATAAAAAATTGAGGTTAGCGGTCGTCGTTACCGAGTGTATCGAGTGTGCGCACTACATTAGTGGTTGAAATCCTGCCGGGGCAGGTAACATCAAAAATTATAGAAGTTTTTCCTATCACCAGTAGCGCCTCGGCAGGCAATGGCAAAACTCCGGGTGTGTTTCTGCCTTGAAAAAACATAAAAATTATTTGCCGTTCGGATTTGGCGTAAGACGGTAGGTCCCTAAATTTGTGTCACAAATTGTAGGAGAAGTTTGATCAATGGTAGGTTCCTTGATCTCGTTTTTGGATCTGATGATCTAAGAATATCTTGCCTGGAGTGTCTATCTCCAATCTTGGTAAACAGTTTCCATCACAATGCTTTGGTTGCAAATTTCGAGTTTTATAACTTTGATATAACCACAGTTGCAAATATTTCTGAATATAATTACTTCAAGGCTGATGCTACTGCGATAAATGATTTTTTCCTCGGCACTGATTGGTCCTTCTTGGACTCCACTAACGGGCCTGAGGGCTCTTATGTAATTTTAAAGCAAAAGCTTTCATTAGCAGTTTCCAATTTTGTTCCGCGAAAACGGAAAACTTTGAATAATAGACCACCATGGTTCAATACTAGACTAAATAGTATTAAAAATAAAAAACGTAAGGCCTTTAAAAAGTATAAAAGGAGCAGGAGTGAATCCGATCGTCTTATCTTTGTTAGGCTTAAATCTACTTTTAACTGTCTTAATAAGTTCTTGTTCAGACAATATATGAATAATCTGGAATCAAAACTGAAGACAAACCCATCTAGTTTCTGGTCAGTTATTAATTCCAAGAGAAAGACTAACGGATTTCCGATGTGCATGGAGTATGACGGTGTATCGTCCAATAATGCGGTAGATATCTGCAACTTATTTGCCAAATTATTCCAGAAGGTATACTCTAGTCATACCTCGTTACCTAGTCCGACATTCTACTCTGGTTCTCTTGGTCGAATTTCTTCTTTTGATATTACCGCCGAAGATGTATCTCTGGCAATTTCAAAATTGAATAATAGTCCGAAGTCAGATAGCGAGGGATTTTCTCCTATATTCTTCAAACTATGTTCGAATACAATTTCAGAACCCCTGGCACTTCTTTTCCAGGGTTGCTTGAGCTATGGGATCTTTTTAGACTCTTGGAAGTTATGCTCCATAAATCCGGTATTCAAGTCTGGTGATCGCAATGATATTCGCAACTACAGACCTATTGTTAAGCAGAGTACTCTGGCAAAACTATTCGACCATATCCTTCAAAGCAAATTGTTTGATTTCATAGAGGAGGCTATTGTTGAGAGTCAGCATGGATTTTTTCCTGGCAGGTCTACCTCTACTAATTTGGCTTTAGTCACTAACCAAATTGTAGATGCCTTTGAAACCCATGCGCAACTAGACGTCATATATACTGACTTCTCGAAAGCATTTGACAAGGTTGATCACTCTATGCTATTGCACAAATTGGAAATGTACGGAGTGAGTGGAAGTTTGCTGAAATTCTTCTCAAGTTTCTTATTGAATAGAAAGCTTTTTGTGTCAATCGGAGCCAACCAGTCTACTGCGCTTATCAATGCTTGGTCGGGAATCCCACAGGGAACCCACTGTGGCCCTCTGTTGTTCCTAATCTTCATTAATGATTTGCCTCAAAAATTCAAATTTGCTAAATGTTTAATGTTCGCAGACGACGTCAAACTCTTTCTAACCGTGCATGATACTTCTGACTGCGTTATCTTGCAATACGATCTCGATTCGTTTAATGAATGGTGTACATGTAATAACTTACTTTTAAATACCAACAAATGTTGCGTTGTTTCCTATTCAAAAAAGGTAACTATCACCTCTTTTAACTACAAACTGAATGCCGGATCTTTAAATCGTTGTCGGGAAATTAAAGACCTGGTCTCTTTTTCTGGTCACATTGACTTTATTGTTTCTAAATCTTTCGCAATGGTTGGGTTTATTAGACGTAATTCCTGTGACTTCAAGGATCCTATGACTCTGAAGGCACTTTTTACGTCATTGGTAAGAAGTCGCTTGGAATATTGCTCGATTATATGGAGTCCATTCTATGAAGCGAATTCATATAAAATTGAGAGAGTTCAAAGAGTTTTCACCAAAATTGCTTTGCGTATGCTTTATTGGCCTGATGGCCTCCCATCGTACATCAGCAGGCGTAAATTGCTCGGCCTTCAGGCTTTGCATGACCGAAGAACTTGTATCTCCCTCATGCTTGCCTATAATGCTATCAACGGTAATATAAACTGCTCTGATTTATCTAATTTATTCATTCCAGACATTCCACCACGCGATTTAAGGAATACCAGACTATTTGTTGAAGTAACTCTTAAAACGAATTATGCGTTGAATGAACCCATATCCAAGTCTATACGCTTAGCAAATCGATATAACGGTCTTCTTAATTTTAATAACAGCATATATAAATTTAAGCTTGAACTTTTCACTATTTTTAACTAGTCTGTAAGAAAGTTTGTACTTTTTTGACTGAAATAAATAAATAAATAAATAAATAAATAAATAAACATTCAGCAATGATGTAAGCGCCAAATTATTGCTCTTTTTAATTATTACAAACCTTTAATTCGTTGAATGAGTTCGATATCTTTCACAAAAACAAATTCAGCGGTGTTTTAAAATCCGATCGGAATTTAATTCGCATCGATTTCGCTTTCCGATTTGTAAGTAAAAAAGGTGTTCTGTTATTGAGAAATTCGAAAAAGAAAAATTCAAATCTGAGAATTGTATTTCACTATTCTTTTCTTAATTTAAACAGATATAAGAGTTACCAAATTCGATATAATGAGAAAAATAAAACGGTGAATTTCGCTTGGCGACAGTAATCCACTAAGTCCCTCATATTCATTGATAGCAAGATTAATAAATTAAAACTTTGCCAATTTTAATCTGGTTTAATCTTTATTTTAGATTTATTGCTTAATATCGTCTCAACAAAGATATTAATTGAAGTGGAATCAAACCTTCTTCTAGTTTTTTTCCTTATACAGGGTGTCCCCGAAGGCGGCGTCAACCTGAAAGCAGGAGGCAGGCCACGTTACAGTAGTTAGCAGAAAAATAAATTGTAAAAACTGAGTTTCGTTACAAAAAAAAATGTTTCTACAATTTAAAAAACCCTCTGGAAAGTGTCTTACAGTTTCGGAATCATTTTCAAAGTTGCTTACCAAACAGGTGTAGTGCATTTTTTTTGTCAGTTTAGTTATAATTTGACAAAGCATTACATTTAAAATTTGTTGGTCAAAAAGCTAAATTTTCTTTCCAGCTAGAACAGTTGGCTATAAATTTTAGAAGACATTTTATAGAAACATTTTTCAGAATTATATAATAATAATGAAATTAAAAAAAATTGAAATTTGATTCCAATAGACATGGGATTTTAGAACAGTCCTGATTGTTATTATTTTAAATTTGTTCAAATCATCTTTAAAACGATTCATTTAATCATATAATCTATGTACAGTCTTCAAAGAAAAAAACGCCACAATGGTAGCATTTTTAAAATGTTTGTTGGCTTTCATATCCGAGTTGGCTTTCATATCCGATTTCTGTCATTCCTTTATTTTCATTTCACTTCACTTTCCCGAACTTTTAATTTCTTTAAGAAAAATATCACTCATTTACTATGGTCCTTAAATAGGGGCGTTAAGCGTTGCATTTTCTAACGCCAATGAGTGGCAGCGCGCTACCGCGTCAAATTTTTGACCTTCAGGGCATAACGCGTTGTCAAAATTGTCCATTTGATCATTTATTGTGGAATATTCCATACAGAATGTATTGGCATGACAAATTTTAACAGTTCCTTATGTGCTGACGTGCCAATTTATGGATGATCCTTATTTGCTTTTCAATGTAAATTCTCATACAACTACATATACTCCTGCTTGCAAAAAATGCCAAGCCAAATCAAAATATTTACGGCTTTACAAGTCTAAGTTCCGAGCAAATCGCTGCATGGCGAATTGTTACCAATTCAAATCGAACTAGTTACGACTTTGTTCAGAAAGATCTAAATTTAAATGAAATCGTACACTTTGGTTCAGTGGGTATGTATGCGAGTTTCTAATGTTTTATTTGCATGTGTGATTAATTCGCTTAATGCGAATGTTTTATTGCTTCAATTGACTAAAACGACGCGCCTATTGCGCTGCGTGATGTCCAAGCGACTAAGAAGCAAATATAAAAATATGAGCAATGCGATTGTGGAATTGTGGGGGGAAAAAATGTATATATGTATGTTAATATAGAAATAAACTAAGTAAGACGCAAACACCCAAAGAAATAGATTTTTCCTTTTATGCCCTCAAGTTTTTGCTAAGGCATTGACACGTAAATAAACAGAGAGGTCGACTAGTAGGCTGACCGATCAACTAAATGACTATGGAGGGGGAGGGGTGAAAAAACTGCTAATCTTAAATGTATTACATGTCTATAATACGAACTCTTATGGGACTAATGCAAAGAGATAATGAGGTAACATCAACAAATACATGTATATATTTATCTGTCAAAACCTATAAGTAAACATGTCACGAAGGGCAACACAAATATTGCACTCACACACAATGTTACTTACTATAAGTATACGATGTTTATGCTAGTCGGCTATGGTTGCCCAGGGATTCGCCACGCACTCAATATGTGTATTGTGCTTCGGGGCGAGTGCCTAGATAGGGTAGGCAATTGGGGAATATTGTTTGTGGGGAATTTCTTACTTAACTGGAAAGTAACATCAAAAACTATAGACAAGATTTCCTAATAACGGCCGCCACTTAGCACACCTAATGACGCACACCACACATTGTACGAGAAGTTTGGCTGAACGTCAAGCTATGATGTAAGCGCCAAATTATTACTATTCTAGTTTTTGTTACTTTTGAGCTAAATTTTAATAAAAAATTTTTTATAGATACAAATGGCTGAACGGAGGAACGTCTTATTTCGGCTGAAAATGTGTTGAGTTTATAAGTATTTCGATCGAGCATTTTTTTAACAAATTTTGAGATGGGGGGCTTTCGTCCATGTTTAAGTAAATTATGTATATTTTTTATTCTTTATTTCTTAATTCATTTTAGAAAGCTTTAGAAATTTCATCTAAAAATAAAATAAACAGAAAGAACAGCAATACATCGAAATACATAAAATTTTCTATTAATAAATTAGGAGATATCGAAAGCAGAATTTTACGAAATTTCTGACAAAATCGGGGAATTGTCGATGAAATACCAAAATAATCGAACCACGTTCTAGTTATGAACTGTTATGTAATGGAGGTTGATATGCCACTTCAAAAATGATTGCGGCTACGATACATCCGCCTATGGAATGTGGAAATTGCAAAGTAAAAAGGAAAACAAATGCTATTTTCGCTTCTGTTAGAGCATTCATACAATAAAATATTTCTAGCTGGCCTAGTTTAGGAATTGAAAGTCATATAGTAAAAATAAAATATGAGATCACGTCAATCTAAAACTAATAGCAAAATCTATTAAGATCGCGTTCTGAGAATTATGTCTACCATTTTCGTGTGGTTACTAAACATTTCGAAATTGTACTTCTTGACTAGAAATACTAAGAGTGTATAAAATATGGTAGAAATTTTCAAAGAAGTTTCGGAGATATAGGCTATTTGTTTTTAGGTGAACGATAACACGCCCATTCCCAACATTCTTAAGTCCACGTATTTCAATCTCAAACCCAATCTGGTGTATCAAATTTGAGCAAAATTACTTTTTGTTTTAACTGGAATGTCGCACTCTTTTTAATTTTTATAAACTACGGTTATATGAGAGGTTAGCGTTGTTATTGTCCGATTTCCACAATTTCGATTTTCGATTTCATGTTAACTGAGTTGAAGAGCAACGTGTGCACTAAAATTGGTAGAGTTTATTAACGTTGTTTTGGAGATATTCCTCTTTGCAATATAATGCCGCCTACTTCCAAAGATATTTCATTTCATATATTTCGGCCTACCCTGCATATACAATTTGAGCAAATTATTATTAAGATTTACTAAAATATCGATTTTTGTAAACTACTGTTATGTGAAAGGTGGGCGTGGTATTAGGGTGAACCCTGGGCACTAGTGAGCTCGGGTATAAAAAATATTGGGTTATGTTAAATTTCAAGATTTCGATCCTTGAACATAATCTGATTATTTGTATAATTATTATAAATAATAAGATCACTCATAACCTAGGCTTTCAGAAGACGAAGCAATATAAGCTTTTTGGAGAGTATCGAATAGTATATATTATTATCAATCCAAGCCTAGGCTACTTAAGAAATTCAACACTTTGGAGGGTGGCATGTTCCAGATTTTGGATGACTTATGTATAACAAGTCGGCAACCACACAATACATGCTCTGGCGTTTCGTCATCCAGCCTACAAAGCCAACACACGTTTTTCAATCAGCTCCATCTTACAATGACATTATCTTAGCTTGCCGGGACCTGTGAGGTAGGCACTAAGAGTTTTTAGATTCTCCCAGAAGTCGATCTGAAATCTTCCGGGAGGTAGATATTTACCCAAGTTTTAAAAGACCGTCAGCACCTTTCGTTTCTTTCAAATTCCTTCCTTATACGCCGAAACTCACCACAACGTTAATTGATTGCGGGTCAGAAGAATATTGCAGTCATCCAAAATGATCGATACCGTTAAGTATGCGTCCAAGGCATTCAGAGTAGCCTGACTATCCGACATAATATTTAATCTGGCCCCATTTGTTCTTCTAGGAAGACATTCGATGGCACAGACTTTACTTGCATAAACTTCCACTTGGAAGATTGGTCGAGCTAGCTTCATTTTCCAAAAAATATGACTTGGAATAAAAACCGCACCAAATAGTCAAGCACTTGTTCTATGATTACCCTAAGATTTTCAAAACTCCAAATAACGCAGTTTCGGATACTTACGCAGCTAGATGCAAATGAGCCTCAGCGGTTTTTTTTTTTTGACTGTAATATGTACAATATACCGATCAAGTTTTTACATGTCAAATGGTATGTCACTGTATTGCTATGTTAGCTGTTCAAAATCATCACGAATGTAGTAAAATGGAAGTTTTAATTGAAGGGCGTTTGTTTAAGGAAAAATTGCGCCCATTCCCTTCAACAAATGTTCATACATATATGGAAGCTCACTAGCAGTCCCAATTGTTGTACCATAAAAAGTTCATTTTCTGGTTTGTTTTAATGTTCAGCCACATTTCTAACTACATACTCGTACATATCATATCTGTATATGTATGTATATGTGTAAGTATGTATGTATGTTACTTGGCCTTATGCGTAAATGTTGACTCCAGTTTGTTCAGCTTGTTTGTTTAGCGACATGGACAACCATAATTTATCAAACTCGAGAGTGGTCGAAATCTCGGTTCGTGGCAGGCACAACAATGTCAAAAGCAAATGTCATACGAACATTGTTTGTGTTTACAAAACAAAACAAAACAAAACAAAACCAAGCCAAGGACATGCATACATCCATAAAGTCGCGTGAGTCTGTGTGTATTTATTTATGTTTTACAAAATGCGTGTGTTATATACAACCAGGTCACACAGCCCCTCTCGTTATTGCAGAAACTACCGTTGACTGGCAGACTTTTCGCGCAAAAGTGTTTAAACAGTTTTCTTGGGCCCATTTGAGAGGGAGATGATTTTGGTTACTTTCCACGGTTGCCGAGGTCCTCATGGTGAAGAAATGAGTGCTTAACTGAAAGAAATTGCAAAAATTATTTGTAAACTTAATATGCACATTTTATGAGTCAATTAAATTTTAATTTAAATCATGCAGCTTCTTGTAATTGCAATGGCATTTGCCTTAAGCTAAGATCCCACTATCGGCGCATTGTACTAATTTTCAGCGCATTTCATGTGTCGATAGCGTGAACGTATAACATTTTTTTTAAATTGGGGAATTCTGTATTGAAATTGTGCTAACGAAGGCCGATCGAAATCAATTGTGTTACGGTGATAATACGTATAATATTCTGAATGAGAAGAAGCAGTAAAAATGTGAAAAATATATCGATGTTGGCCATTTACACCAATATTTCCGTAATCACGGCTGACGATGACGGCTTTGGTAATTATTTATTTCAAATACAAAGTTTTAAAACGATTTTGTTATTTAATTCTTAAAAATGTATTTAGTATAATGGGTGTTATTTTAGACGCGCGTTGCGTCCAATTCGATTTTGTACCGATCTAGCCGATCAAAACCGGCAACTATTGTGTTATTTACATCGTCATTGGTATCTTAGATGAAATCGCTACCCAGATGATAGATTTTTTCAAGTTCTAATAAAGTATTATGGTTTTCAGAAATCTAACTATAAACTTGCATAAAAACGGCCAACATTTTTAGTTTTGGTGTTAAATATAAAATAAATAGGTAGAAGCAATTAATTAATTGTTTATATTGGGCCAGTATTTAATTAATAAATTTTTTTTGTGACTTAGCTTCCAGAATAAAAAAATAGTTTGTGGCCGTAAGATGATTTACTTATTCAAGTTTAAAAATGCTTGCATTCTATTTCCCAAACTTAATGTAGATTTCGAAGATGATTTTTTTAGCCAAAATATATTGCTGCTGTATAGGGAAACTGCAAACATAATTGGTGATTCGTTTAGAAGTAATAGTTAAAAAAATCATTTTATAGAGTTGTAAATATTACAAATTGTTTCACATTTCGTACAAATATTGGCCCTAACTCCAGCTAAAAGTTGTACATTCTGAAGATCCAATTGCCAATTGCCGTCCAGTTGCTCGCTCATTGCCGCGGCATATCCATACAAACTTTATAATTTACGAATTTAGTACCAAAAGAAAAAATCTAAAGATGTGTGATACTACAGTATGTGAAAGGTCAATTCGAAGGTGAACTTAACTACCCTCCCCATTGTTCCCGCAATGAAGGATACCAATGTCGTCGAAATTACGGGCTTCAGTTTTTTATGATGCCACAACGAGCGCCATTCATAATTATGTTTCGGCCGGGCCCATTTTTAAAGAACCATACCTTGAAGTAATAAGACCGTTTGAACTTCTTTGGGTGGTTCTTCTGCTGAGTTTTGCTCATTGAGAGAGAAATGCGGAGCGAAAAGCAGTCGTAAAATTTCTACAGTAAATTTTTTGAATCCGGTTGAGTAAATAGAGCTTGAAACATAAATTAAATAATGAAATTCAATGAAATCAATTTTAATAAATATTTGTAATAATGAATAATCGTGTACAAGGAAGAAGACTTACAAATAACGTTTTAAAAATAGAGAAAAATAAATGAAATGATTTTCTCAAGCAATCTAACTGAAATTGACTGCATCTTTGTTGAAATAAAATTACATATTACAAAATTCATACAAAAATATTTAATCACATACAAATTAAAGCATTTCCAGAGTCCAAAGTCTCCAAGGGTTTTTGAGCTTTTTCAATATGAAATTTTCTAATAATTAATTACTTTTAAACAGGGACCGTAAAATCGATCAGTAACGATTATTTTGTAACTTTTATTTTATTACTCATTAAATAACAGTTTTCTATTTTTATTTTAAGAGTCATAAATAACGCTTATTCTTCCCTTTTATTGTTGTCATGACTTTTATGAAAATAATAAATAACCGCTATTTTTGATACATAAAATAAAAGTCAAAAATAACAAATATTTTTTGATTCTCAAGCATAACTGATATTTATGATTTTTGAAATAAGAATCGAAAAATAATTGCTATTTTAGATTTATAACACAAAAATCAAAAATGACTGTTTTTTTTTATTTTTTGAATTTTGTATAAAAATTGGAAAATAAAAATTCAGTTTATAACTTGATTATCGGTGAAATTAGAAATCGTTTGGTATATTTCACTTGATTGTGTAACATTTATTTCATAGCGAATTTTTCAATAACAATTTTCAGAAATAACTGTTGTTTTTCGGCCCTGTGTTTAAATACTCCTAGTCAACCAAAAATGTACTGCATGTTTTTTTTTTTTGCAATTGTCATTTGCCTTGCAATACAAAAATTGAGCAATTCGCACAAAACCTGACTCAGCAGAAGCTTTAACTAACACTGCTGACAAAAGACAGACAGATCCTCTTTTTCTTTGACGAACGACATAGCCAAATAAGTAAAAAGGAAAAGGGCATTTGTGCATCAACATCACTGCAGACATATTTACATATATATATATATACATACATATTTATATACTTGGATAAACGATCATTGTGTACCTTGCGTACCTTTATGCAAATATATTTATTTATGCCCATATGCATTTACTTATGTGCACGGGAATCAATTAAAGTTTGCAAAAACTAGTTATTTTGCTATGTCATTCAATTCTAAAAAGTTTTTTCCATTTATATTTCAATTAAGAAAGTCCAGTGGTTGCGTAAATTTCTCCAACTGCATATATTTTAGATTTTTGTGTGCCGTGTACGCATTTAATTTTCAGTTGGTATGTAGGTATGTGCACTTTGGCGTTGAAGAAATATTGAAAACTTAGAGAACAAGTTGGATTGAATTAAATTTGGTAATAGATATAAGTAGCTTTCATAACTTTTTTGAAAAGTTGTTTGATTTCACACCGTTTAACTCTGATATTATTTATGCTAAGGTATTCGAATTGAATACAGCTGCATCACTAATAGCGAAAAACAGACCAGCGTGGCACGACCCATGCAACACAAAGCAAATAAATAGACACTAAAATTAAATTTGGTAAGTTGGATTACACTAGTTTACAGTACATTTGTTGCCGAAGAAATTTTAGCTGTTGCTGACTACATATAATATGCTATTTTCAAAAATATAATTAGAATATTTTTATCAGCTCTAGTTTCTGAGTTTCAGCTATGTAGGTATTATACAGAAAAAAACATGTATTTAATAAGAAAAACTTTATTTAAAGAAACAATTAATCATTGAGTTCTAAAAAACTTCGTTTTAAAGCTTTTCTCCGATGTGTCGACTTTGGAAAATGACGTATTAGAGACCAACAATAGTCAGACATCATATTTGTATCCCAGAAATCCTGATAGCGCTCTTCCATGACGCGTAAGTCTTGATGCATACGCTCTCCCTGCTCTTCGCTCATATCTCCTAAATTTTTCGGAAACCTGTCCAGGTGACTATGGAGAAAGTGGACTTTTATACTCATATTGCATCCCATATTTCTTAATTGTAGCAGAAGGTCTTCTACAAGTTCAACATAATTTTCAGATTTCCGATTTCCGAGAAAATTCTGCATCACAGATACGAAAGCTGTCCAAGCCTTTAGTTCTGACTCAGTCATAGAATTTCTAAATTGAGTATCATTCGTAAGTTGTCTAATTTGAGGGCCATCAAAGATACCGGCTTTAATCTTTTCCATAGTGAGCTGAGGAAATTTTTGGCAAATGTAAGAAAAGCAGTTCCCATTTTTATCTAGTGATTTTACAAACTGTTTCATGATGCCCAGTTTTATGTGTAATGATGCTAACAATTCTGAAGCTTGTTTAGAAAGATTTAAATCTCTTACAAGATCATCTAACTCATTTTGGGAAAAGCATTTTGGCTCATTAGACATAGCTTCAAAATCAGGATCATTTTGTGATGAGCTTGGTCCTTCAATGTCTTGCTCTAATGGTTCAGATATATTTTTAAGCTTTGAAGAGTGAGGTGAACGCTGCACTGGACGTTGAACACAACTAGTACTTGGGTATTGCCATTTAGCTCGATTTTTAGTGTTTAAACTGTTTATGTTCGCACTACAAAAATAACAGTCTATGTGATGATTTTGTGGTTCTCGCCAAATAGTCGGTGTTCCAAATTTAAAGGCACTTCTTTTACCACTTTTCCACAATCTTAAATATTCCACACACGATTTACAAACACAATTGGGAGCCCAAGACTTCTCATTTTTATCCAAGAGCATCCCAAAATACTCAAAATAGGTATTTTTCACCAACTCTGATATAACTTTTCTACTATTGTTAAACACATATTCTCCGCATATACATATAGCAAAAATATTGTTTAAACAACGTCTCCTTGAACTACTCATGACGCAAAAACTAGAGAAACTAATTTTAACACAGTAAAATATGCCTGTTATCGATTAATATATATGATATAAATTAATATAAATGATGAAATCAAAAACAAAGAAACTCGAGCTGCTCAAAAAATTTTGAGGGTAGATTTGACAAAAACAAGTGATGAGTGAACAATATCAACCACAGGATTCGCGGCAACAGACAAAAAGTTTAATATTGTAAACCAGTGTTATTAAATATTTGTATTAGTTTTTTTTTCCGAAAAACATATGAATGTAAAAAAAGGTTGAAGATGTGCCACACGATTGATTTGAGAGGATTTTAAAAATGGAGAACAAAATTTTTCGGCACCCTGTCAAGCAGTTAAATTGGTTTTTCCCCTGTAATTTCTCTATTTGATCTTCGATTTCTATATTAATGATATTTAGTTGTAAAATTGTATTAATTCTAGACACATTTCGGCCATTTACCTATCACGTCGAACTAAGTTGTTATACAAGCTTATTCTAAAAAAAACACTCTGTATTCTAGGCCCATTAGTACAAAACAGAAAAGAACCTCCTGGCCTAAAATTCTGGATTATTTTTTCCTTTTCGACCTTTCGGGAAAGTCCAATAATAATTGAAAAATCTGAACTTTTCGTTTATTGGAGCTCTTCAGGTTTTCAATTCCATTTCAAAAATCAATATTATAATGATTGAATATATTTTGTTTATGTAATTTATTAGATTTAAATTTAGTTCAGTTTTGCAATTAATCGAAACTAAACTAAAAAACAGCATTTGGATTTTATTCAAAGCATTAAATCCGTATTTGAAAACCAGTCCTTTTAGGCGGCCTATACAACACGAACTGTAGCGACTGGGCGACTAAGAATTCTATTCATTCCGACTGCTTCAAAAACCTAATATTTTCAGTATGCGCAGATAATAGGATTACAACAAAACTGAAATAATTTTGGACTATTTTGCTTGAGATATGTTCATAATACATTACAAATAACAAATGATGCAAAAGAACTTGAACGAATATAGAGCTTAGTGCTCAAATCACCCCCCGATAAAAGTCTGGTTGGCAGTACCGAGGGAAATTGGTATTTAAACGGTAGGAGCAGTGGCGCACACAGCAAAATATTTGGGAGATGGTGTGTTTTAGGTGGTGTAATTTAATTTTTAAAAAAGTAAATTAATTTTAAGATAATATTACAGTTTTAAGAGTTTGTAAGGGTTTGAACCCCAAATGTCCCCTTCGTAAAAACTACCGATAAATATGTCAACAACTGATGTTAACAAAATCATCTATGGCTGAATATTAATAGCTATTTCAACATTATCTTTTCTACATAGTGGTTGGTACTTCTTATTGTATATCCATGTAGCTTTAAGGGCTTTGGAATTGCATACATACAATCAGACTCAAAGGTTACTTTGCCTTGTCATATGAACTTCATAATTGCCAACACCTATGTCATGTTTGTGAAGCTTTTGTTTAAGGCGTTTGTACATTGCAGGCTTGAGTACGCGCCCTTTACCTGGTATCTTTATGATGATGCCATATTTCATTTTCGTAATTTATGGTTATCGTATCCTACATATCTCTCCAGAGCAGGAGAATAATACCGTATTTATCTTTCATTTTCAATTTAATCCGTCGTGCAGTTGATTGCCCCGTACTTCTTTCTAGCATTTGCTTTAATATTCCGACCAGAGCTCTTCGTTACTCAAAGTTTTTCTGCTTTGAACTTTTTACGGGTCTGCATGCTCAAATTTTTATAAAAAAGTCTTGTCATAATAATCATGAGCATGAATACATTTTTTTAAGGTTTGCAGGACGGAACACTTTTAGGACCATTTCGGGATTTGTTCTGGATTGATTCGAGACCAGATCTTGATCACTTCTGAACTAGTTTGGTACTGTTTCGGATCTAGTTTGAAAGCAGCTAGTTAAAGACTAGTCATTAACGCTGGGTGTATATTCATCCTTTTTTAATTTCAAGTTCCTTCAAATATTTCGAATTTTGAATTTAGCTCAGTCACGCTTTTACATAAACAAAAAAATAACAATAAAAATAACAAAATTATGAAGTCCTGAACTAGTAGCCAATAAACAATAAAAATAATTAATAAATGGCATGATAAAGAAAATAGCATTTTATTGATTAAATTGTCGACTATAGATTATTCTAATAGTATGCTTGGAATAACGACAGCATTTTATTTTCTAAAGCAGAGTGCAGCTTTCTCTAACTATTATCCACATCATTAGAGGTCTGAAACTATCGATGGCAGTTTTCGGTTCTATCGATAGTATTCGATAGTTCCTAATTTACGTTTTTCAGTTTTCGATCTACCATCAAACATCAAACCATTGTTCAAAACATTTTAGAAAGCGAAAACGTTGTAGAGTAATTGCTCAATTTTCGTTTTCAGTTTATTAACTTTGCTCATTGGCATCTCTTAAGGCAATCATTTCGACGGAGTTTCGCGATGGATAAATAGATTGCAAGGAAAGTAACGAAAGGCAAGCATAAATCTAAAAATTTATTCAAAGTCAAATCAAAATGCAGCAAGAGATACAGACCCACTGCTTATTTGGAAAGTAAGTATATTTCATGTTCTATATAACTACCTATCTATTCCGCAGGTGTCAGTGGACGATATAAAACCAATACGGAAGATTATGGCAAGGTTTTTTCGCACGCCAGCGATGCCAATTGAGTCTGAGAGGATGCTCAGCAAGGCCGAACTTTTAATCGAGACCTAAAACCTAAACATTTGCACATGTTGGTATCTATATATATAAATGAAAGTGTCCGAAGCGATGTAATCCCATAACTCGAGAGTGGCCAAACCGATTTTTATGATTTGTTTTTTGATGGAAAGGTATTTTCTCCGTACGGGTTTAAAAAAAAAATGCTTTCTATCAAAAATTAGAACGAGAACGTGAATATGATCGAGACGCATTGAGCCGAATTGTTTGTGATAATGTTCCATTGTTAAATCCTGAGATGAAAATCGTGTATGAAACATTGATGAAGGCGATTGATGACGGAAATGGGGGAATATTTTTTATCGATGCTTCCGGTGGTACTGGGAAAACATTTTTCATTTCTTTGGTATTGGCTACTATTCGTTCGAGATCTCCAAACAACTGATAGCCATCGGTAATGGCGAAGTTCCGGTCGATGTCACAACCGGTTTGATTTCATTTCCGTCGAATTTTTGTAATTTCGTTACATCGAAAGATGAACTAATTCGTAAAGTGTTTCCGGATATTGTTGTTAATTATTTGAATCACGATTGGTTAAGTGAACGCGCAATTTTGGCAGCGAAGAACAAGGATGTGAATGAGATTAATTTTAAAATTCAAAATCAAATTGGTGGTCCAATGCATTCATTCAAATCTGTTGATTGTGTGGTAAATGAAGATGAAGCAACGAATTGCACCTAAAAGTTGGTTCAGTAGTGATTATGTTTCGAAATTTGCAACCTCCTAAATTGTGTATCGGAACGCGTTTGATTGTGAAGCAAATCATGAACAATATAATTTACGCAACAATTCTCAAAGGCAAGTTTAAAGGAGAACAAGTTCTCATTCCGCGTATTCCTTAGATACCGACAGACATTCCTTTCGAATTCAAACGCATTCAATTCCCGGTTCGTCTTTCGTTTGCCATGACAACTAACAAGGCTCAAGGCCAATCATTGGAGGTTTGTGGTCTAAATTTAGAAAATGAATGTTTTTCACTTGGGCAATTGTATGTAGCCTGTTCACGTGTTGGTAAGCCATCTTCTGCTTTGATTGTGTTGGCACCGGAACAAAAAACGAAAAATATTGTGTATCACAAAGTACTCGAATAAAGATGATTTTTTGCTAAGAAAAATTTTTTATTTAAAAAAATAATTTATTTAATGTTTAGTTTAATGGAATGTAAATTTTTTGGTTTAGTTTAATAGTACAATGCCGCCATATTTAATTCGAAATGTCATCTGCTAGATTATGAAAGTTGAAGTGGCATTAATAGAATTGAATTGTCTTGCAATAGTTTCGTTGTATTTTTGGGTGAGACGAAGTCCGCCGGGGCTGCTAGTTTTTAAATAAAACTAAATGCTTTTTTCATAGATATTTTTCCCCTTTCCTATTGAGAGCTATCGATAGTATGCCAAATGCTATCGCGCACTATGGATAGTTGCAGACCTCTATTGTGATGTCATAACCCATTGGAAACTTTTGGTAATCCTATCTATGATCTGTAAAGAACTAAGTTAAGTTCAAAGTTGTATGTGAGAAGAAACGTAGTTACAAAATTTTAAATATTTATTAGCTACAAGAATATCCATTTATAAAAAAACTTTCACCAGAATTAAAATCAGTTAATAGCAGGTCAAATTAATGTGTTTTGCACCAGAAATAAATTTCATAACACAACTTCAGGATTTCTTAGAACCACTAATATACAAATTTCGCAGCTGGCATGCAAAACTATTTGAAATTTGAAAGCAACCCAAACCCAAACAAAGCGTGCGAAGCCGTCATCGCAGCTATTTCACTTGAAAGCCAAATTGACCTGACTATTCTCGCGAGGCCAGCATCGCACACATTTCACGTGAAAATTTTGAAGGAATACATGATTTCCATGTGGCAGGCAAATTGAAATGCGGAAAATGTATTCACTACAACAATGGAAATATAGCCAACCGACTACCACCACCCCACCACCCCACCACCCCACCACCCCACCACTTGTGGAAGTTAGCTGCTTGACAAAACCATTAAAATGCGAAATGGAAAATCGAAATCTAAGTAGTCCCACACACACACACATACACACAATCGTCAATTTGTGTGAATGTAAATATGTAAGTGAGTATAAATGAGTGTAAATGTGCATAAGTTTTTAAGTGCAAATGCACGTCACTTTATTTCTATAGCCGAGCGCACTAGAGCCCAGGGTATTTGAACTTTGTTCATCTAAATAGTGGCGCATAACGCAACGGCGAGAGATACATATATAGTAGGACTGAGAGATCCAGAATAATAATTTGAGCCAATTTGAGTTGAGTTTTAAAAAGCTGATCCTAATATTGATAAAAATTACAATATAAAAATCTTTTGATAATAATTATGAGTGAGACAAGTTTTTTAACTTATCGATGATTTATTATTTTGAGACTTATATTATAAACGGCTTTTCGTAATAATTATGAGTGAGAACCATTTTATAAATAAACAATAACTATTATTTATATCATAAAAGTATTAGCATAATAATTATCAGCGAGATAATTTTTTTTTTGACATCTTTCAAAGACTTTAGTTTTGAGATTTATATTATAAAATTATAACTAAGACAACTTTTCTAAGTTTTGAATGATGAAACTATTTCGATACCTACAAAAGTATCAAACTAGTCCAGAAGTAATCCCGAGCTGATCACGAAACTATTTCGTAGCAGTCCCGAAATGATCCTAAAAACACCCGTCCTTCAAGGCTTAAACAATTTTTTCTTCCTTATACCTAATTATTATGCGAAGACTGTTTGTAAATATATATCTCAAAATAAAAGTCTTTGAAGACTTAAAAAGGTTTACCTCGCTGATAATTATTATGAAAAGACTTTTTTAATATAAGTCTCAAAACATAGTTATTGTTTACAGGGCCCGTTTCTTTGTAAGTCCCAAAATAAAAGTCTTTGAAAAGTTAAAAATATTTTTCTCGCTGATAATTATTATGAAAAAGGTTTTTATAATATAAGTCTTTTAATAATGGTAATTATTAACTTAATTAACTTTTTATTATAGTAGTTATGTCTCTGGTAGAAATGTACATACCATTAGTGCGATTCACAATCTTTAAACAATTCGGCAATCGCAATTTTTATTTTATTTTTGGCCTTATATTTTATGAAACGTCTGTATAATTTATAGAGCTTGGTTAATTTTTAGTCAATAAGCACAATTTCAAAAATTCAAAAAATCGATGAAAGCCAGGCCTATCAAATTCAAACTTCATATGTAGCATTCGATTGAAGAGGAAGACTAAAAACAAGGACTGTCATCGTCCACTTTCACGCAAATAGGTTTATCTCCGAAACTATTTTATCTAGAGTTTGCTTACAAAAATCAAAAAAGGCGGTATTTGGTAACATGATTGGACTGGAGAAAAAATACGTACGTGGGCTAAACGATTTTGGTAATACTTAGGTGTTGTACTACCGAATTTAAAGCAAAACTAAATTTTTTTTATATTTAAACTAGCTGATACCTGCGACTCCGTCTGCGTTGCTTACCTCCTGCCATATACTTGCAGAAGATTTTTTTAAACTAAAAATTCAGCTTCGATGAATTTAAAAACAATGTCCCGTAGTCACAGTAAAAATGAAGTCGGCTCAAAATATTAGTAGCAGTTTTTTTATACCATTTTCAATGAGATATCTGCAAAAAAAAATAACTTCAACTAACTTAAGGGTAAACTTTATCTTGACTATGACTAAGCGTAATTGTTTTTAATTGAACAAAGCTTATTAGATTTGGACGAAGTCGAATCATAAATAAGCAGTTTCTGGAAATCTTCACTGCAGAATGGGCGGAATGGATTTTTTTTAACATATTTTTCCCCCCCATTTGATGTCATTGTCATATAAGCGCGACCATATTGGCATTTCTAATCACACCAGCAGAACATTTTTATTATTACGGATTTGCACCATCTAGCGGATCCATTCTTCTTGTCGCACACATATTGTGTTGCTGGTTTCATCAAAACCCAATAAAAAAATAGAGACTCTATATCCCTTTCCGACCTATAGCCTATCCAATAAATAGTTTACTATGAATTTTTGTTTTCTGGTATTTCTTTGTACATACAACATTTTAAAATAGTAAAATGTGTAAATATGACCCTTTATCCTTTATTTCCAGGATACGCACAATTGTTGCATTTCGGTTTTATTTCAAATTAAAATATATCAGTCTGCTTGAAAGAATATAATTAATTTTTATTTTTCTGTATGATATTTTATGAAACAATTTTGTTTTTTTATTAAGGCATAAATACACTTTACATTTTGAACAAAATGTACGCGTTCTTGATCTACATCCAACAAGTCTGCAGCATCTTGCTGATGTCAAATCATGCTCAAGAGGCCAATGCTTGTATCCATCAAGTCTTTTGTCTTGGCATGGTTGCTCGGATGGGCGATACTTTTTGGCAACACTGTGGAGCTCTTCATCTTCTTCTTCCGACTCATATTCAGGATTTTGTTTTTTTTCCACAGCTACCAGTTGTTGAGCCAACGCTGTTCTAAAACTCAACAAGTCATGAGTATTATTTCGAGGTCTTGAATCCATTTTGCAGTCGATTCTGTATTGCATCCAGGCGTTGCAGCACACGAGATCAATGAAATGAATAAAAACTTTTAAAGTCCATTTCCGCGTTTTGAAAAAGGATCTGTAAGATTCCATTAATTGATCACAAACATCAACACCGCCCATATACTTATTATATTCCCTAACGATTCTTGGAGCTGGAACTTCCACATACTTCTTCTCTTTTTTTTCCCAGCGTTTTACGTGCTCAACTGGACTACACCCGTATGCTGATGATGCAAGAATTACTGACTTTGAGTCTTTCCATTGAACTACGACAATATTGTCTTCACTATGGCAGAACTCCTCCATATCACCCCTTTTCATTTTTTTTTCATCCGTGAAGTGTACGTTTTTTATTCTGTTTCTCATGATAGTTCCAGTTGCATATATTCCACGTTGCAAAAGTGCTTTTAGTAGTGGTATCGTTGTAAAATAACGATCGAAAAATAGTTTGGAACCTTCAGGAAGCGTTTCTGCCAAACGCAAAACGAAGGCTGGACCTAAGCCCAAATTCGAGCATGGAAGTGGTGTAGTCTTCCCTTGATAAATTTCAAAATCCAGGACTAGCCCCTCAGAGGTTGTTAGAACTTCGTTTTTCAAGCCCACACCTCTAGGTTTATTCGGGAGGCTTTGTCTAACAGGGCACCGGCCAGTGAATGGTATCATTTGTTCATCTATAGAATAACTCGCATTGGATTTTCTTGGAATATCTCTGCAAGCAGTTCTAACGCGTTCAAGTAACGGATTTATTTTCCAAAATACGTTTGATTGTTTCTGTGCATCTGTCACTTCATTGTCGTCCACCACATGTAGACACATACGCAAGAGAAAGAATCGATCACGACTCATAGTATCAGCTACAATAGGAAGTCTTGTGGCTTTCTCCCAGTACATACGCAGCCTTGGATAACGAATGCAGCCCATAACAATGACGATTCCAAAAAAATTTTTAATTTCACCTACTGACGCTTGCAGTGCTTTGCCTTTTGTCGCAACATGGTACCTGTTTGAGTAATCCGCAACCTTCTCGAAAAACTCATCATTGAAATATACCGAAAAATAATGAAGAGGGGTCTCTATAGGCGTGTGTGTGTCTGCAGGCTCACAAGAGCCGCTCTGCAACTGAATCTCAAAGGGCATCTTCCTCCAAATATCACGGCGACTTGTAGTTTCACTTACTTCTGGTGGTGTCTCTGATAGCGCATTTTCTTCTTCTTCACTGTCACTGTGCTGGTCTGCCATATCATTTGCAGCAACGGGTAATTGCCAAGTTGCATCCCCTCCCTCATCATCACTACTAAAATCTTCCAAATCCGAACCTATAAGTGCTGCTAATATCTCATCTTCAGTCATTTCACCTGAGAATAAGAACAAAAAAAGGTAGCATATTTTCACAATATAATCCGAACACGCACAATTGTAGCACTTGAATCTATTTTGACGTAAAAGTTTACAAAATCACGAAATAAAAGCAAAGTTGCACTTCACAAACAATATTTAACACTTTTTCTTATTGAAAACACATGTTTAATAAAATATTCTACAATTTAAATAATTTTATTTAATTTGCAAACTTACCCTTGCGACTCATTTTTACAAATGAGTAAAGTGCGTCACTGAAACGACGAAATTAATATGAAAAAACAAAAACTGATAACGGTTCTTGACAACGATCAACAAAGACAGAGCATACACAAATGTGTTTTGCCGGCCTTATCGCATAACGTAAAATATTAAAGAAATAATAGCAATTCAAACTTACTCGCACAATTGTGCGTACACGGTCGCCACCTAATGCATTTATTTTTTCATAAAATACTTCTTTAGTACCAACTTCTCACTGTTTTAATATCATCAATGTCAGACCATAAATACGGACTCTCTGAACAAATCTATTCTAGCGCCACCTAGCGGATAGAATTTTCTAAAAAAATATTTTTCGTCGCACGGTACAAGTTTTTAATTTTACTAAAATTGGATTATAAATACAGATTTTTTGTGCCCGTGGCTGCGGTTTAAGTTTCTCACGAAACCCTCTCCTGCAAATTTCCTTTAGGTTACCAGATCACTGCAGCGTCTTCCAGGCTGAGGTCTCAGCTATCATGGAGGCGGTAGAGAAGATTGGGACCGGGATTATAGGAAGAGATATCTTCATTTTTAGTGACGGCCAGGCTGCAATCAGAGCTCTGAGCTCTTTCACGTTTAACTCGAACATCGCGCTGGACTGCCGCCTATCTCTGCAGGAGATGGCCAAGCAGAACAGACTGTACCTCATTTGGGTCCCTGGTCACCGGGACATAGAGGGAAACTACATGGCAGACGAACTTGCAAGACAAGGTACGACCAAGCAGATTCTTCAAGATAAAGAACACATTGGTATGCCGTTTGCCACTTGCAAACTGCTACTCAGAGATTGTACATATAAGCAAGCTGACAATAGATGGAGGCAAAATACGACCTGTCGAACCTCAAGGCAGATGTGGCCTAAATGGGACCGGAAACGGTCGCGCAGCGTTCTCTCTCTAAGTAGGGAAAACATTTCCAACGTCATCGGGGCTCTAACAGGGCACTGTCTGATAGGGAAACATGCTGAAAGGTTGGGAGTACCCTTCCGAAGATGCTGTAGGAGCTGCAAGAACGACCAGGAGGAGGAAACGATCTTGCATTTACTGTGTAAGTGTCCTGCACTGTGTAAAAGCAGAATGCGATATCTGGGATCACCGTTTTTGGATGACCTTAGTAAGGTTTCAAGCACCGAGGTAAATTGTCCGTTGAAGTTGATCAGCGAGGCAAAATGGTTTGGCTGCCACTCCAACCTACCTACCTATGCGCAGCCTAGCGGATAAAAATATACACTATGTCCGTACCAAGTGCTTAGGCAATATACTGTCCAAATTTGCTAAGCTTTTGAACCAACTTTTTAAAAAGAAAACCTCAAAATTTGTATATGTCTAGATAAGGAAAAGTATTTTAAGTTTCCGAAATGTAGAGTTTTATATTAACTGTTTTTATCGCATGTAACAAATGCCGTTCGTTTGAAATAAAAACTTGCGCCAGGTATTTATAGTTCGGTTGCGCCCGAACTTAGACTCTTCTTGACGTGCTATTTTTATTTTTATTTTATTTTGCGCTCTTTACCACCACCCGAATCCTTATAAGGAACTATGCAGCAGCCTAACGACCGACCGCCAAGCCACAAGAAAAGATGTGTGCTAGTCAAGAATTACTTTTAAGAATGGGAAGCGGAAAGGAACTAAGAAGAAAAAATTTGAGTTGCAATAGCGTTCTTATTACGAGTAGCACGTAACAGCAATATTTAATTCGCTTCTCCTTTGTACTTTTGCTTGATAAAGCGTGAAGCGTAAACCGTATAGAATACAAAATAGTGCAATGCCACCTTGAATTATTCATACTGGATTAATTTGCAAGCATTTGCACTGCAGCAATACGAACGCTTTTGTGAATGCATATCATACTTTCGGTTTGGGATATTGACAGATTGAAGTGAAGGAAACAAGGGCGAAATGAAATGTAATGCTGATATTATTTAAATTGCTGCATGCAAATAGTTTTCGTAAGAGGCTTGAAAAAAAAAATCATTTTCTAAATCTATATACATATATATAAACGAAAATCTGTCCTGTCGTGCGATCATCAGGCGTAAACTACTTAATGAAAAGTCGCGAAATTTTGTATACTCATTCTACACGTTTCGGAGCGTGTCATAGGCATTCGAAGATTTGTTTCGTCTCCATAGCCTTCCACACCGTCGCCACTCTCATGCGTCATATTATTAGATAAATTTTGTCCCGAATGTCTGATTTTGTTCTAATTGGCAAATGCGTGTCTTTTACGTATTGTTTCTTTTGTGGAACGAGCAAACCAACATTTATCTTTCCTACAATGTCAAAATTACTGTCGTAGTCATTTTTAATGAAATAATAGCGTAAAATATTTGATTGATTGTACTATAAAAATGATAAATTATTTCAAAACTAAGGGGTTTCTATGAATTTAAGGATGAACAAAAATACCTGTGTCATATATGTACATATATTTTTAGTATATATATATATATATATATATATATATCCAAATTTCAGTCCGGATGCAGTGCTGCCACATTTAACGAGATAATGCTATAATGGATGCTGCTCTCTGTCTGACAATGTCCGCTCCTCACTGTATACTTTGACAGACAAGACCGTTACAACAACAACAACAACAACAATTTCAACAACAACAACAACAACAACCAACGTGCTATTAAATCTCTAAATTCTCACGAAACAATGCCCAGTGTTGCTATTGAATCCGGAAGTTCTCTCAATCTGGTCGCGTCTAATGTTCCGTGATAGTTGCATGACTTTCTGGGCATAGTGGCATTCCCGGCAACTGCACTGCAAACGTGTTGTTAGGGAAAGGAATTATCTGTTGTAAATTCTGCCATCGACGCCGGTATGCGTCCAACTTCCTGCGAAGACAAAACTCATCGACGGGATGAATACTAGATGGGCCATGGAACATAATAATCCGAGAGATTACCAGACAAGTTTGTTCAAAGGTTGACGAAAAGCGATCCAAAGCTCTCATCGGTTTGATTGCCCTTCTCTCAGACTAATGGTCGGGATAAAAACCGGGCAGTGCCTCATGGGCCTGCACGGAAGGATATTGGAATCTCTATCCAGCGGCGATTTCTGTCGAAGCTACAGGGACGAAGAAGAAGTGGAGAGCATCAAACGCTATCTCTACCACTCCCCCGGCCAGCCCAATACCCGAACCAATTCTTAAATTGGTACTTTCTAGAATATTTGGCCGCCCTGAACTCGGCGAGCATTTCCGATTTTCTACACTATGTAAAGCGCCGTGTAGTTCACCTTCTAAGGCTCCTTCCAGCCTTATCACAACGGGCGTTGTTAGCCTACGCGGGCATCCGTAATATTGCATGGTTGCAGTCGTTCTAACCTAACCTGTGTGTTATATGAAAATATGGGTGGTGCCACACTGTTCGATAATAGTTCGATTAGTTATGAGAATGTTTTAGGTAAATTTTGTAGAGAGTTACCACCTTTTAAAAAGTCAAATTTAATTAAGGATAGAAGATATTTAAACTTGAGTGTTAAACCGTTGCCTCGACGAGGACAACGTACATACCTATATTTTCAAAAGGAACAATTTATAAACGAATATAGGCAGGACAACGCCTGCCGGGGTCTTCTAGTAGTTTATGAATCATGTTAGTATAGCATTCCATTTCAGGGAGTAAAGATATTTTGCATTGTTAGTATTATTTTTTGGCCTGATTTTATTAAACGACAATATTAATTTTTGAGCTCAAGGTCAGTATAAGGGAAGTATTTTGAAAAAAATAATAGCGGCTGCCCGTCGTGCTAGAATTGTGTGGATAGGACATAAGGAAAGTGGTAAAAAGCAACAGCAGCTCACAAGCCGGCAGTGGTCCATTGGCTACGTACTTGCTACATAATTGCAAGTCGCAGGTTGTGGGCTCGAGTGCCGGTGGAGTCATGAAAGAAATGTGATGAGGATATGTGGTGATCTCTGAAATAGCTATAAGTTCTACCACTACTGACTCTTGTCGTTATCATATACGTTCATCGAAGTTTGACCGCAGTTCTCCTACAATTTCTGGTGTACGTCTTGATGATGTTGTACTACAAATTAAGGGGCCATCAATTTTGCACCCACTGCGAACGGCAAATGATTTTTGTGGAACTTCGTTGCATAACAGAAATGTACTCGGTGGCTCGGCATTGCCTGCCGAGTGGTGACCGCTATGAGAAAAAAACTGTTCGATAATTGTTTGATGTTACTTGACCTGACCGAGATTTGAACCCGGGACACTACGGGTGAAGCACGGAAACACCATCAATCTAATAATCAAGAGTTTTTAATTCTCGGCATAGTTTGCATTCATATCTGTGGCTCTTCGAAAACCAGCGCTAAAAATTAGTTTTAAGTTTCTATCTTCTATTCTTCTTCTATTTTCTTCTTATCCGAAATTACATAGCTGTCAAAAATTTTCCTTCAGTAGAAATTTTCTCGACATAATTCAAAGATACATATAGCCTTAGGACAGTGGTACCGTCGGGCACAGCCATTAAAAATTAGCGGTTTCATTTCGTTTAAATCAACAGAAACTGACAACTATTGAAAAAGGAACTATGTATGGATATTTGTACGAGCAAAAATCTGAAATCGCTTCCTTTTTAACTTAAAATATTAATGTGGAATTTATTTTTCCACGTAAAGGATTAAAGCAATGAATGTCGATTACAAAGAAGTTGCATCACGCTCACCGTTCCGCTAGCAGTCCGATTTCACCACACATGAAACCAATTGAATCTAATCGGATTCTAATATCAATCACCAAAAGGGCGAGACTTTCTGTTCTACCTTCATTGATTAAAGTAGAGATGCAACAAATTGTGAGTTTTTAAGTCATAAGTTAATCATAATAATAAGAGCATCATAAATTATGAAAAATAAAAATGTAGAAACTGAAAATAAACAAGTAAAGAAAAGTCCAAGTATGGTTGAAACCGAATTTTAAATACCAATCACATGTTTACAGTTAAAATATTACAAAACGATATGTACATATTGTATGCAAGAAACCAGTTAGTATAATATTTCCCATTTTGAAAACGTAAACGACTTTTATTTATATAAATAAAAACAAAAGGCAATTGGTATGATTTTAAGGTTCCACGCCAATTTCAAAAATACGAACTTGTACATATTAGATTTTTCGACCCAATATGCCTCCATATATTTTGGATAAGAATGCCACCTGTTTCGAAAAACAAATTTTATTAAATTATGCAAAAGTGATATATAATATTAATATATGATTATGAAGTGTTTCGTTTCACTGGGGGTAAGGTTTATGCTAGCTTTATATTGAGGAGGGTTGCCACCTGCTTGAAAAGTCGAATAAGCGAGTTTTGTGGAATATTAAAATATGGAGGTCAAACGGTTCATCTCTGCGAGAAGAAAGTGCTTAGCTACATTTTGGAGAGGGTTACCACTTCGATGCAAAACCAAACTTCATTTAATTATACACGAGCTATGTATAAGAAATAGTAAAATATAAGTGTCAAACGGTTCGTTTTGATGAGGAAAATGTTTATGCCTAGCTATATTTTAAAGAAGGTAGTCATGAAAAGTCGAATTGCATTCAATTATAGGTATACTTTGAAGAGTGTTGCCACCTTTTTTAAAATTCAAATTCAACTAAATTATACGCAAGACAAAATATAAAAATATGAGTGACAAACTGTTCAACTCGGCGAGGAAAAGCGAGGGAGTTGCCACCTGTTATATGTGTTATGTGTGACAGAACCCGAAATGCGTTTTCCGAATACTTATGCAAAGGACAATTAACTAACTATTATAGGCAGGGTAACGTCTGCCGAGGTTTATTAGTGATTAAACAAATTTGGAAATACAATTCGCCTTCGTATCGGGTTTCGATAATAGTTTTTTTTTTTTATACCTACACAATACTAGGTGCAAAAGTATCCATATCAAAATTACTTGATATCAAGCGAAAAGTATAGAGTAAGTACTTGTATTTACTCATGTCGTTTCATTGCTGTAACTTGAATTAAAGTGAACTTTCCTTTAGTATTATTTTACTACAAAATTTCCTGGCCTATAGCTTGAAAACAAAATGTAAATATTAAGTACCAAAAATTACGGGATTAGTTGTTAAGAATCCCGAAAATTTCGGTACACAAAGAGACCGGGTGAGAGAGACCTACTACAATAATGTATGTAACATTCTACATTTGTAAATGCAAATACTAAAGCACTTAACGTATGTCATTACCAGAATTGATTGACGAGCAGCGCCCTTACCAAGAAAAAAACCAAGAGGCGTGTAATATCATCACATTCACAAATAAATATAAAAAAAAACGAAAAAGAATTATCACTTTATTGCCTATGTTATGCAGTTGCTTTCTATGTAAATTAGTTTCTACGATGAGCCGCCAATAAATCTTCTGTCCGTAATAAATCTCTGTCAATCAATTATACATAAATACTGGCTAATACTACAATAATCTAGAGAGGACAATAGCCACAACCATCTAACTCAAGGAAGAAAACATGAATTTTGTTGATTTCGAGCATGCACAAATTGACGTGATGAATGAATAAAATAAGTAAGTGATAGGTCCCATGGTACTGAATAGAATGTGGTAATTCTTTTTTAATTGCCAATAAAATACTATACGAATCTTTGTGGGTAAACGCCACACTGCACGCAATTTTAAGCAAGCCGTCGATGTGCTGCGATTTCTAACTATTTTAGTATTTCAGAGTGATGTCCTATCCGGCCATTTTCATCCTTTACTGTTCGAGTCAAAAATAAGCTGAACATTGAAGTTTCTTCAAAACTAATTATAATATGATAACTAAATAAAAAACATAACTAACGTTAAAAGTTATGGTCCGATTTGGTTGATTTTTTTACAGAAACTCCTTCGTGAGTTAGTGAATTACTTAGCTATTATCCGCTGTGCTCCCGCATGACATTTTGTGCTTATCTTTACGCTTTTAAATATAACAGAAAATTAAATAAACAGTTTTAGGAAATGTGGCGATTTTGTTTAAATTTTAGTTCGTTTTAGAATCTCTTTCAGCAATTTTTATTGAATTAAAAATAATCGCTATTTCAGTAACTACAAAATATAATTTGCTCACATTTGCTAAACGTGATTGGGTAGGAGAAATGAATACGAGAGTTAAATTTGGTTTGGAAATTTCAAGCCAGTAAGCACAATTTCGAAAATTATGGCAATCGTGCAAAAATAATGCCAACCTCTCATATAAAGTTAATTTACAAAAATCAAAAAATGCATTAACTATACAAGGTAATTGCTCAAAATTAGATATTGTGAAAATATTGGAGAATAAGTTATCTTTCAAATTATTTTTGAAATTTAGCTTTACTAAACTCCTTTCGTTTGATGTCCATATTGCAATATTTGGCTCGATTAATTTCTTTAAATGAACTTGACTTTTTAAATAGGTGGCAAGCCCTCAAACCGCCTATTATAGCAAGTATAACGGACTATAAAAGTATGTGTCAAATCTTAACTTAATCTATCCATTCGTCAGCGATATCTAAAGTTGTTTCGATACTAAGTTTTCCTAAACCTCGGTCAGTTTATAACTGTATTGTAAGGCTTCTTTTATCTTGCTTAGTTATTTTGTTTAACATTAAATTCAGCTTTTTTAACACGCGGCAACACTCCATAAACATATTTTCATTATTAGGTTTTCTAATCCGACTTCCTTTGAATCCCATTACGTTACACTTCCCTTAACTTAATAATTTAATTTGTTTTACCGTTCTAAGCAGGTGACAACTCTCTCCAAAAGTATTTTCAAAATAATGTTTTCTTAAAACTCTCTTGCTTTTAATATTTGATTAACATATTTTGCTAAATTGTTTAAACAGGTGGCAACCACCATGCCTAAAATTATTTTTGAAATCACGCATTCCTAAAATTTATATTGTAGTTTGGCACTCATGTTGCTAAATGTCATTTATTTTTTATTTAACTAAATTAACAAATAAACAGGTGGCAGTCTTCTGTATAATATTTGGGATATGAAACTTTATTGAGCGTCTTTCAATTGATACCCATATTGCAATATTGGAATTTCTTCATCGTAACGGCGAGTCTGTCAAACATATCTGCCACACAAAACATTTGCAACAACAATTTTTGAAAAATCCTATAAGTAGCAAATTAATACAGAACGACAGCAGAGTAAAAGCTATGTGGGGTACCCGGTCATCTGGGGAAAACAGGAAACGACTACTTAGATAAGATATCCAAATTAGCGACCAGTTACTTCCTTACGTCAGCAAAGAGATATGCTCTCAAAAATTAAAACACACCCCATATTGAGTTCCGAAGAAAATTGGACAAAAGTTCCACACCACTATACAAAAATTTATACTAAAGGGGAAAGATCATCTGGTACGAACAAATCGAGATCACTAACTACGTAAGGCTCAGTATCGCCCACATGCAATTAACTTAACAAAATTGATAAACTTACCTGTCTGTTTTTGCAACACCAAGAAATTTATGTGAAAGACATCCTCATAGACTGTCCAATATTAGCTACAGATCGGAATAGCATTTTTAAGGCCTCCAACCCCATAAGTTCACTTATGTCACCATCCATTTCAAATATCCAATAAGTCTATCAATATTTTAAGAAACCCGGACTATTTAATAAAATTTAATTGCATATTTATTTGCAACATGGCTAATTGAAACCTTTAAATTACTACTTATAATCGGGCTGAAAGCCTACATATTTGGATTGGATTGTACCAGCTTCCTGGTGTCTTCAGACTATATTTTGTTATGTTAGGTTATAGTGGCTGTCTGACTTTGGCTCATTGGGCCAATTGTGATACCAGTCCGTTCCCCTAAAAATGAGTCCAATTAGATTGAACAGAAGTCAGAAGATCGTTATGTCAGGCAGGCAATCGAAGAAACGTTGGTGTAGGCACCTCCTTACACTCGCAAAAACTGGGGCGACAAAAATCGTTTGCCTGAAAGCCTAAGCGTTCCCATAAGGCAATGACCAGTTATGTTATATTTTATTCTAGGCCAAAGCAGACGGGTTATTGCTCAGCTGGGTTTTTTGGCGTTTGGCATCTCAAGGATATTGGCATACAAATAGGGTTTACAAGAAGTTCTTGATGATTTTACACAGCAATCCAGTGATTTAGTAGTAGCTTGACTACCGTAGAACATAGTTATTGCTTGCAGTTTAAGTTGGGATTTATCAGTCAAAGCACCGATTATTTTAATGTTGAAAGCTCAGTTTGAAAGACACTGCAGTGATCTGGCAGATGAAAGCTGAGTGTGAGCTAGAGATCTTGAGTGTAAATCCCACTTCCAACTTTATCGTCTAATTAAGAGTCATCCCAAAATGCGGAAATAACATCCCATAACTGCGCCTGCGAACCAGGGACTTCTCAGAGGAATTAGTGTGGATTACCGAGATGAATTCACTTGCAAATTTGCAGGTCCACGGTCCATATTTTTAGTGTAGCTAATCTTCTGCCACTTCAACTTGACGATGCGTTCAAGTTCACTTAACACCTGAGGGCGTTTGCGTATTGCCAATAGGTCAAGGTCGTCCGAGTAAGCTATGGCTAGACAGCCGATTTTTCATTAAGCGAAACCACAGAAGCGGGAGGAGAACTCCGCCCTATGGGATACCTCTAGGTGGGTAGCTAGTAATGGATATTCACATTATCTTCAAATAAATTGTGCTCATGACAAGAAGGAGATCAATAAACTCCACCAATTGTCGGTTGAGTCCAACCTGTAGCTGAAATTTTACTATCGGCTCCGGTAAAATGTTTTCGAAGGCTTCTTCAATATAAAGCAAAGTTCCTAGAGCGAATTTCTTGAAAGTTAGGGCTTTTTCAATGTTAAAGGGTCTATCTAGCAATGTCTAAAAGGTTTAAAAAATAAAGAAGTGAAACTTATTTGTCTAAAGGCGTATCGCTTAACGATGCGTAGGACTTCCACCTTGTGCTATGAAGATGACTCTCTCTACAATTTCTAAGTAAACGAATTAAAACATCCCCTTACTGCTAATCGTGTGTGTATGAATTTGACGTTTTAATAAAGCACATAAATGCTCAATTGAATTGAGATCGGGTTGTTTTGGGGTGAATGTAATAGTTTCCGTGAATTATAAAGATGCAAAACCTCCACAGTATGCTCATGGATGGTTGTGTAGTTGGAAATAAATTTGGGCTGTGATTTCTCTGCGCTTTGTTAAAAATGTGGTATAATCGAATCTATTCATAGTGCCTTCAATAAAGTCAACACCCCAACGCCATCATTGCCTAAAAGCTGTTGATAGCTTATGCAAAATTTTATCTAATCCGACAACAACACCGATTCCCGGAACTCTTCAGTCGCTTTGTTATCTGTTACATTCGAAAGCACAACGTTGAACCGAAAGGGGAAAAAATAATTGGACAAGCAGCATGCTTTGAACAGGCAACTGCAAGCTAGGTAGCAAATCAAATTTAATTGTACTTTGAATCTCCAATTTCTTTTATTTTAAATTATCATCTTTCCCACTTTTGATGAAACTGTATTTCTTATTATGCGCCTCCTTGGCCAACTTTTCGGTTTCACATTTCACATTTTCAAATCACAGCAATAAAATTTGTATGCTCTCCGCCACTAAGCCATAAATCGCTATACTTTGATGGCGTATAAATTTTAGGCAACACCCTTTGCTGGCATTTCTTACAATTCGTTTCATGTGACCATTTCCAAATTTAACTGCCTCACTTGCTTCGCTACCCCAAAGCTAGCTGCATGCATCAAATAAAGAAATGAAAACTTTCCTCTTCAGCGCACACCCAACGTTCTGAAATTGGACTGTTTGTTATGAGTTCATCTGGTTTCATATTCCATGCACCGCCGCAGCAGATGAAATTAATTTCTTTTACTGCGTACAGCAAGTTGACCAACCAAGGCTTAAGCTATTTTGTATGTATGTATGTATGCATGTATGCATGTATGTAAATCTCTGTATACCCAAGTGCACAAGTACACTGAGACTTTCAAAGTCATTGCCACACAATTTCCCCACTGTCGTCGCATAGGCCCATGACATTCACTTCCGTGCCAATTCAAGCCACATAAAAACTCACTTTTCACAACTCCATTCGACCTCCGACCGACAGTTGCCAATAAATTAAATTCGCTCTCGAGTGAGTTATCTCCGGTTGTCGAAAGTAGAAAGCAGTCATCGACAGCACAGTTACATCGGCGCAATAATCACCAGCCGAAAATAGCCAATATACATGCTAAGCCCGGCTAACTGTTCAAGCAATGGCGATGTGTCGAACGATCTGCCTGCTTTAATGTCACAAGCGCATTTGTGGTCAACTCATTTTATTATCCTTACTGCAGTTGTATAAATTTTTCAATTACTTGTGTGGATCATACTCAAAAAGAAAAAAAAAATTATCTGGTTTGCAGGAAAATTGGAAATAAGTTTGTAAAAGTAAAGAAAAATGGGAATGAATTGGTGCTAAGTAAATATTTACTAGTTTTGGAGAAAGGAGATTTCAATTTATGAAGGTTTTAATTTATTGTGAATAAACATTTACGCAATCGAGAGAGTAATAAAAAGAACACACCTTAGTGAGTGCGCCAGAAGTAAAACCTCTGTGCCTATTCTACAAAAAGATAGAGAGTTAAATATGGTAGTAGGAGTGGTAGAAGTTTTTAGTAGTAAGTAGTTGTGGTATTAGTAGTAGTAGTAGTAGTAATTTGTATTAATATTATTAAAAATAGTGGTAGTAACTAGTAGTAGCATTATGAAAAATAGTTGTAGTAATTAATAATAGCATTAGTAAAATTAGTAGTAAAATTTAGTAGTAGCATTATTAAAACTAGTAGTAGTAGAATTACTAAAAACAGTAGTAGTAGTAATTTTAATTAACATTAGTAGTAGTATGTAGTACTACCATTATTAAAAATAGTAGTAGTAACTATTAGTAGCATTAGTAAAATTAGTAGTAGTAAAAAGTAGTAAAAATAGTAGTATTAATTTGTAATAACATTAGTAAAAATAGTGGTAGTAACTAGTAGTAGCATTATGAAAAATAGTAGTAGTAAAAAGTAGTAGTAGTAGTAATTTGTATTAACATTAGTAAAAATAGTGGTAGTAACTACATAGTAGTAGCACTATGAAAAATAGTAGCAGTAATTAATAATAGCATTAGTAAAATTAGTAGTAGAATTTAGTAGTAGCATTATTCAAACTACTAGTAGTAGCATTACTAAAAATAGTAGTAGTTGTTTTTATTAAAATTAGTAAAAATAGTGGTAGCATTAGTAAAATTAGTAGTAGTAAAAAGTAGTAAAAATAGTAGTAGTAATTTGTATAACATTAGTACAAATAGTGGCAGAAGTTAGTAAAAATATTAGTAAAATATTGGTAGTAGCATTATGAAAAATAGTAGTAGTAAAATTAGTAGTAGTAAAAAGTAGTAAAAATAATAGTAATAATTTGTATTAACATTAGTAAAAATAACGGTAGAAATTAGTGAAAATAGTGGTAGTTACTAGTAGTAGCATTATGAAAAGTAGTAGTAGTAATTAATAGTAGCTTTAGTAAAATAAACTAGTAGTAGAATTCAGTAGTAGAATTATTAAAATTTGTAGTAGTAGCATTACTAAAAATAGTAGTATTAATTTTTATTAACATTAGTAAAAATAGTGTAGCATTAGTAAAATTAGTAGTAGTATGTAGTACTACCATTATTAAAAATAGTAGTAGTAACTATTGGTAGCATTAGTAAAATTAGTAGTAGTAAAAAGTAGTAAAAATAGTAGTATTAATTTGTATTAACAGTAGTAAAAATAGTGGTAGAAGTTAGTAAAACTAGTGGTAGTAACTAGTAGTAGCATAAGTAAAAATAGTGGAAGAAAATAATAAAAACTAGTGCTAGTAAATATTAGGAACTAATAAAAAAGTGGTAGAAATTGGTAAAAAATAGGAGTAGCAATTAGTAGTAGTATTAGTAAAAATAGTGGTAGTAATTAGCAGTAGCATTTCAATTATGCCCTTGCCTCTACTACTTTTCCTAATCAATGGAAAGTTGCCAACATTATTCCGATGCCTAAAAAGAAATCCATCGAATCTCCAACAGACTTTAGGCCTATTAATATTCTAGCAGCTTTAGCAAACGTTTTTGAAAAATTAATGTCCAACCAAATAGTTCACCTCCTTAGCAAGCACAACCTCTTAAGCGAGTTTCAATTTGGATTTCGATCTTGTCATAGTTCTTCTACGGCCGTGTTAAAAATTATAGTATTATATCCATCCCGCTTTCGATGATAAGGTACTTACTATTTGAGTGATCTTAGATTTGAGATGACATTATTCTTTAAGAACTGCTGAATTACTTTGCTTTTAACTCTACTGCAATGAATGAACAATTCTCGCTCAAGCAGATACCAACAAGTCCAATGTGGAGACGTATTTTCTGGTCATAGTAAAGTCACTTCTAGAGACCCTCAAGGCTTGATCCTAAGTCACATTGTTTTCACTGTTTTCGTAAATGATATTGTTTACTGCTGTCAAAACTCTTGTATTCCCTTGTATGCCGATGACACGCAGATCTATTTTTCACGCCCTATTGGCCTTGGTGAAGGCTTAGTTTCTAGGTTAATTGATGACTTTAGAAGAATCGTAAGCTGGGCCAAAACAAACGGCCTAAGTATAAACGCTGCAAAAACACAATTACTTCCTACTTTATTGTCTGACTCTTTTGATTTTATTAATTTATGACCAATAATGCTGGGTGATGAAGTGCTGAAATTCCAATCTGTTGTGACGAGTCTTGGCTATAAAATGAATCCCCATCTAACTTATACAGATCATACCAGCTTTTGCTTATCCAAGATACATTTTATTTTAAGGAATTTATAGCAAACGTGTCATTGCCTACCAACTAAAATAAAATTTAAACTGATACAGCCGCTTATTCCTCCCCACATCTGGACAGCAAATGCAAGAATAAAGAAAAATTAACCTTTTTCGTTCTGCTATCAAAATAAAGAAAAATGGGAATGAATTGGCGCTAAAGAAATATTGATTTTGGAGAAACCCAAATTTTTGTTTATGTACGCTTTCAGTTATTTTGAAGAAATCTTTAGAACAAATCGTCCATCTTTTTTTTTTTTTTGAGTGCATGAGCACAGCAAACAGTCAATAAATAATGAAGCATACGACTAACCAGCCATATCAAACCTAAAGAACCAACTAATCAAGTAAATTCATTTATGCGGCATCTCAATTAGCTTTCAGGACAGTACAGGCCGCCCACCTCAGTACCGGCTTTGTGTTACTATCATTTTGTATTTAATCTCAGTGCAATCATTTCAAAGTTCTTCGCCTTTTTAATTTACTTTTGTGCAACGCTTGGTTTTACAACCCCTTTGCATTTAAAGCGAAAAGAAGTGCGCCATACGTTTTTCCTGTTGGTCAAGGCCACTCGGTGTGCAGAACTGTAATGCATTTAGTATCATGGATTTCAAATTCGAAGGACACATTTTAGTGAGTGTGCTGTGTTGAGCTGAAAATTGTGAAGGCAATTATTTTAATTATGTGTGTGTTATGTAATTTTTTAACATTAATTTAATTCAACTTTTGTTTGTAAATATAACCCATATAATGTTATTATTTTTTACAATAATTTCTGAGCTCAAGTCTAGTTTTTTATTTTTTTTAATTTGGAAAGTATTGGAAAAAAGTAATCACAGTCAAAGTGGTAGAAATTATAGATGCCAGTTTGGAGATCACCACATTTCATCGTCAAATATCTTTTTAGACTCCGTTCGGACTTGAACCACGGACTTTATACCTGCCAGGCAAGCACGCAACTGCTGAGTCAAGCCGGCACGTGAACTGTTATTGCTTTCTACCTTCCTATCTCCAAACACAATTCAAGTACGACTAGCTCTTGCTATTATTGCAATGAATGTGTGGTTGTTGTTTATTATACAAATCCACAGGGTAGTTGCGGAGATTGGTGAATTCAATCAGGCAGTCATGATTTTGCAATAGCCTTAACAGAATCCTAAATTTAGCGTTTATTTTCAATAATGTTCACTACACTTTGTCGGAATGTATTACACCCATTTCCACCACTTGTAAACGTAATATTCTTCTAACCCTCGAGTTAGAGTTTTTTATGAATTTGCTGAGGTTCCTGACGAGCCTAATAACAAATTCAATTACAATTCTTTACTTTTCATGAAATTTTATTAAATATCGATTGGTATAATGCTTTCCATGGCAATGATGTTACTTCTTGTTTTCTTTATTTTAAAAATAAGATCTCTGAGTTAGGTTTGAAGTACGTTCCTACTTTTAATAAGAAATTTTATAAGACACATTGGCACACCAAACGGCTAAAGCATCTGAAGAAGTTGAAAAAAAATTTTACAAGCTATATACAAAGAATTATGATTTAGTGATTCAGTGTATTATTCTAAATTTCAGCGATATCTAAAAGAGTTTAACTATGTAAATAAATTTTTGTACAGAAATTATATTTTGAATTTGGAAAACAATATTATTTCGGATTCGAAGGCCTTCTGACAATTCATCACTTCAAAAAAGTTGTGGTCGACGGTGTCAAATAATTTATATTACAATGATAAATATGCGAATTCTTCCATAGACTCGGCAAACTTATTCGCTAATTTTTCTTTGCTTGCCCTTACCCCCTTCCCCCTTTTGATAGATTTTCAATATCACTTGCACTATGAAAAATTTAATTCCACATTTTCAAAAAATTGTTTATCAAAATCTACACGTAATGTGATATTTCGCAAACCCCCTCCCCCTACAGTGTTGTTTTGTTGACCTTCACTTTATTACTAAAAGTAACTTTAAATTTAAAATTACTGTATTAAAAAAAACACGGTACAAATTCGAAAATTACTGTACATTTCAGTGCAATTACTGTACTACTGTACGGGCCTCCGAATTTCTGTACAAAATGGGAATTACTGTACAGTTAACATCACTGCTTCTAGGTAAAATTCAGTTCAATATCCCATACAAGAACCTTCGACAGTTTGACTCCTTCAAAATTGGTTTCTCAAAAATTAGTTATGATATTAATAACCCTATTTCTAGGACATGTGCAGAGTTAAATTCGAGTTTCAGTTCATAAGGTGCTAATTTTACGTGGCCTCATTTCATCTTAATCAACCAATAAAGTCTGTAAGAATTGGTTAATTCAATGACTTTACAAGATAAATAAATAAATAAATAAATTCCGGCAATACTTTCGGTCATTCCTTTCTACACTTTTATTATAATAAAAATTAACAAAAAATTATAGCAAACAGACAGATGAACGAAATTGAATAAGTATTTAATAAATTTCATTTTATGATGTTATCCCTTTGCTTTTACACATAATTACGTTTTATAAAATCTTCGCTGACCACAGGGCCAACCATCCATCCATCCATCCATCGCTCATTCGATTTGCCTTGTCAATTTGGCTGCAACTGACTCAACTGACTACACACAGACCTTCTTATTACAATAAACTTGTAAGAAATTCAACATAACAATTCACAGAAGAGAGAATCGGATAACACATAATTTTTCTTCAATTCAAAACAACAAAAAAAAACAAAAAAACACATTTTTATGAATTTTTTCTGTGCACTTCCCCACTAGCGCTACATACATAGTTGCCAAAAAGTAGTGAATCAAGAAAAATGTGCAGAATACGTGTTTGCTGCACTCAAAGGAAATAGTAAAAGTTAAGAAAGAAGTTAAGAAACCAAAGAAAGAATGCAATGAAAGGACGGCACAAAAAAGTACAGTCCATCAAAATCGTAGCCCAGATAAACGCAAAAAAAAAAAGATTTGCTGGCCAAGTGGTTTTTGTATTCGATTGCATTCGCCGCCATTCGTCGTAGTCAGTCGACGTCAATCAAGGCATTGAATAAATTACATATCTACAATTCAACGGCATTGCCAAAGGGATTGCTTACATTTATTTTGAATTGAGAATTTTAGCAAAGGTTTAGCTTTAAGTATTAGAAAATATATGATGTACATACTAATGATGTTAAAAACATTATATCTTTTATATGAAAATCTCGTGTCACGGTGTTTGTGGTCGAACTCCTGCGAAACAGCTGGACAAATTTTTATGAAATTTTATAGGTATGAGAATAGGTTGTAAAGTTTATTTTGTGCTTAAGAGAGGGTTGCCACCTGTTTTAAAAGTCAAATTTAAATAAAATATACACAATTTATACGAAATCTTAAAATATGTGTGTCAAGCGGTCCGTCTCGTAAAGAAAGTGCATAGCTAACTTTTATGGAGTTACCACTTGTTTTAAAAGTCAAATTTAATTAAATTATATACGAGTTATATGAATGTTTAAAACATGGCTGTCAAACGGTACGTCTCTGTCGCGGAAAGAAGATGCGTACCTCGATTTTGGAGAGGGTTGCCACCTGTTTGAAAACTCGAATTTAATAAAATATGAAAACATGGGTGTCAAACTGATCGATTTGCTGAAGAGAAGGCTTATAGCATGTAGAGAGTTGCCACCTGCTTGAAAAGTCGATTTAAAAAAAAATTGTATACCAGTTATATGAAATAGTAAAATACGGGTGTCAAATTGTTCGTTTTGCTGAGCGGAAGTGTCATAGCTAGCTAATGAAATTACACGCATTAAATAAAATAGTCAAATATGGGTGCAAAACATTTGTTTCCCTAGGCAAATTTTATGGTTATGTTCTGAATAGGGTTGGCCGCTTTTATTAATGTCAAATTTAATTCTTTTATACACAAGGATATAAAATACTAAAATATGGGTGTCGAACTGTTCGTATCGCCGAGGGCAATTAATAAATTAATAAAGGCAGGGCAACGTCTGCCAGAATGTTCTAGTCAAGTTACAAAACACATTTTTTGATTATCATACTAGCTACATCAAACAAGCCTTTACCGATATGCTTGTGTATGTAAAAGTGTTGTGTATACATATATAACTTTTTATTTCGACTTTTCGAAAATTCTTTTTGTTCCCGGTTGGTGACATTTTACAATTTAATTACACTATGAAACAAAATCGAGGTTTACGTCTCGGTGTTTGTTGAATCCAAAAACCAATGGAAGTTAACATCTCTCATAATAAAACCCCGAAAGGATTTTTAGATCTAGTTTTTAATACTGATATTTTGTCGATGCTCATATCTTTCTGCTATTAGTAGACCTACGAGGGTAACCCAGAAAGTGTCAGGAAAAGCATATAGCAAATACACACTGCATACATACTCTTCGCACTCACTTATTTTGGTCTCAACTCCTGGTAGCGCTACCAAACAGCTCGCGTTGCGCACGATCGCCGCGTGGCCCTGTAGGCAGTGTCTTACTTTTCTGGGTAGGCGCGACATTCCTCATCGTGCCAGTTGCTCTTTCGGGCCCGCTGTAACCCAAGAACTTCCTCAGCAGCGGTACGAAGAGAACAAGAAATGTGCTCCCAATGCTCGCAAACAACAGTTTGCTGTGAAGTGATCGTATTAAGCAGTTGTGAGAGCAAAGTTAGTAGCTGCCCTTTTGAGATTGCAGCTTTACGACGCACTTTTTTTGCTGCGATAAGGTAATGATCCGAGTCGATATGTACGTTCGTCTAATACACTGGAAATATAACTTCCGTCTGTCGCAATATGATCGGCTTGATTTCGTGTTTGTCGATCAGGAGACAGCCTCGTGGCTTGGTGGGTCTGCTTGTGCTGAAACCGGGTGCTACAGGCTGCCACGTTTCGAGCCCCGGCAAAGTCGATCAATCTCAGTCCGTTAGCGAAGGTTTCATCATAAACATGAATTTTCCAGCAGTGTGCGCAAAGATCTCTTCCTTACCCATCCTGGCACTGAAGTCGCCAAGCCCGACTTTGATATCGTGATGGAGACAGCGCCCGTGGCTGCTTTCTAGACGCTCATAGAAGTGAACGGATCATGAACGGAGTGAACTTCAGGACTTGGTAACGAAATCTCTCTCCCTCCACAAATCCAACACCGAACTTGCGCTCCTTTACATGGCAGCTGTAGTAGACGTCATAAGGTCTAATGGTTTTCTTACCTTGCCCCGTCAATCGCATCTCTTGGATGGCGGTGATTTCAGCTTTTGCCTTTATGAGGACCTCAACCATCCCAGCAGTGGCACCTTCCCCAATAAGGGTTTGGACATTCCAAGTACATACCCTCAACTCATAGTTCTGTGGACGTCATCAAAAAAAGGGGGTCTCATCCGAGATATGCGGAAATTCAATTCGTTAAACGTGGCGGGTTCCAAGCCCAGCGTGCAACCCGATACTGGGACGTTTGCTTTATTAATTAATTTAAGGAATCATCCTCCTCGAAGCAACCAGCTGTCAAAACATTTATTCTACCTACATACCTCAGAAACACGGTATCAGCATAACTCAACGTATTTCTCAGATGTTGAAAAACGCTCATAACAAATTCTCTTCTCATCAAATTCAAATTCGCAAAACTCATTATTGATCTAAAAAGTGCCAACATTTCTCTTTTGATAGATATATAAAACCCTAAAATAGCTATTAAAAAATTGAAAGAAAATTGGGGTTTTATGAATTAGTTGAGAATTTTAGGGTGCTTGGAAGTTTACAAATTAAATTCGCGTTGGTTTGACCGAAAAAATAAAAATCACAAACTATCGATCAAATTGTATCGAAAAAATTAAAATTCAAATACAACAATTATTTCACGGTTTTTTTATAAACCGCTACGATCACTTTTGTTTTCTTAATGCAAAAATTAGGTTTTGAATTTTTTCTGCTTATATATTACATATTACATAAGATTCGTTTCTTTGCGCTCTAACTCGGATAAAGCTCCAATTAGTAGCAAAAGCAACCCTGTTAGCATCTTTTAAGAGAGCTGCGATTTGTTTAGTGCCAATTAAGAATGGCAAATAGTTGTGCAAATAAATTTTAGGTTGACGTAGTTATATATTTAAAAATACAATGCAAGTAAAAACGGATTAGGTATTAACCTGAAATATCTCATGCATTTGCTTATGGCTCATTCACTGTAGCGCAATTTTTTCACTTCCCAACACTACATCTCAGATCGGATATCATTTTACTGAGTTCGCTCAACTCTCATATTTTTCCAAGTGAGTTTTGTTGCTTCACATACAAATCGTTATCCTAGTGTTCTTTTGCAAGTCGGCAACAAAGAAACTGGTCTATAGTTATGGAATATCGTCTATAGTATCGATAGTCAAGCACTTCTATATCGATTAAATCGATAATGCCACAGATAGTACCACCGATAGTTTGACACCACTATTATAGAGAATTAATTGGCAATGCACATAAATAAGCTAAACAGCCTCAAGTATAAAAATTTTCACGATCGTGCAAACAATCCTTAAAACACCATACGAAATTAATTAATTATTCCTTTAAAATAAATCTTAAATTATTTTCTTTTAGATATTTCTAGATATATCTCTATGTATATGAATGTATATATGTAGGTGTATACTTATTAAGCATTTCATCGCGTGATAAATGCGTTAGACATTTTCGCTTCTACAATTTTTCATTCTTTGTATCCTCCCTCGTTTCTTCTTTGATTGTTACACACATGTGTGTGTATGTATATAATATATCCATAAACATCCGTACGTCTTTAAATAAAGTTGTAATTAAGATGCCCAACCGGCGTCTTCTGATTCCCTGCTGAGCGCAGTCAACCGATTTACCAGCTTGCCACGAGCTGCATTCATTAACTAAATAAATAAATATGTACATAATTATACAGTGGCTAACAGCTTATTTCGGCCAGCAGATTTAAGCCACCAATTACAACTTAAGACTGATATGATCTAGCAAGCGGGATCGAGTATAATTTTTTTAACTTATTTCAAATCCGTTGCAAAATTTTTGTAACACGTCGAGTTATTGTTAAAAAATTTAAAAGTAAAAATAAATAAAAATAATCTGCCGTAGTTTTAGGAAGAAATAACCCATATTATTGAAAATGTATGTAGTTCCTCTAATGGGTGCAATCTCATGGTATGCTCGTGCAAAAATTATTGGTATATAGAAATTTCTCATGTGAAGAATATATGTATCTCTTTAGAGAAAATGGATAAATGTGTCAAGCTTTTCAATCATTTTATGAAATATGATATTTTTAAAGTCTTTGTGAGCTCCAACTGACGTACACCTTCATAAATTTCGAAATATTTTTAACGGAAACCTTAAAACTTAATAAATTTTATAATTCCAGGGAAAACCCCGCCACTTTTTATAGTAATAAATAAAAATAATAAAACTTTAAAATTTGTTCACTATCAAATATTTTTACAATACTTTATGTAATTGCGCCTTGAGGTAAAAATATCGACATATCGACAAATCGATTTGCTCTGCATATACCGATATTCTTTAAAAATATCGATGTATTTCTTTTCATTTGGCCTTCTCAATCTCTTGTATAAAATTAAAGAAAAACACTCGTATAATGAAAGACGGTAAAAAATTTAGATACATGTGATAGAAAATGAAATTGATCCACGATTATTTGAAGATTGCTTGGCAGAATCTAATCTTCTCTGAAACCTTTCGTCGAACATTTGTTTTTTTAAGGAACATTATGCATAAAATAAGAGAATTAAAAAAATCAATTCAAAAAAATTTTTTTTTTTTTTAACCTAACGCTTTTCGCAAATTTTAACGAAAATGTCGACACCAGCGCCACCTAACGGACTAAAAATATTTCTACATCTGGAAAAACTATCCTTTTAAAAAATAATCCAGATTGGACTGTAACAAACATAATGTTCTACTTAATAGACCCCTGGAAATACTCACATAAAATATATATGTACATATGAAATCATCCTTTGCAACCGTTACCGTACATTCTGTTAGAAGTAGAAACGTAAAAATAACAAATTTTAGAGTCGAAATTGTGTTCGCTATGATTTTCCTTACTCTAAATCGCTCAAATTATGAACTGTACGCCGCATAGTTTTCAGGTGGCATGGTTTGTTCAAATCTAATTATATTAAAGTAAAATGGGCATATGATACTCGGCACTGGAGAACCACTTGGTCTAACTGCATATGTGATCTCATTTTCTTACGCAAAATGTCAAATTGCGCCAATCAAGTTCAGAGCAACTGAACTCGACGTCATTCGAATGAAAGAATGCGAGCGGGAAGAGCAAGAAAAAAATTATAAAGAGGAGGAGAAAGAAGCGAATAGAACATAGACAGAACGATTCAAGGCTAATTCTCACCAGGTGGTAGCAGCCATATTCCTTTGTATTTCAAGACTAAATTTCCATACATTACGAATGTAATGACTAAAGGTCACTGCACAGCTGAAAATTGTTTGGTTGAAAAATAATAATGTTGATATCATTTAACACATTTCATTAAAATGAAATGGTATTATAACTTTGGTCCGATATTTGTAGGTATACGAAGAATAAGATATGTGTATGAAGATGATCTGGAGCATGAGCTGATTCCAATTAGCTATGCCCATGTCCGTCTGTCTGTCCTTAAGTCTGTTCGAACGCAAACTAGTCCCTTAGTTTTTTAGATATCTGACTGAAACTGAATTGGCAGATGTTATTTCTGTAATGTATTAATCATTTGTCCAAACCGAACAGATCGAACATTACATAGCTGGTATACAACTGATTGTTCGGCTATGAGTCTGTGATCCATAACTTTAGCACTAAAGTAGCTAAGAGCCCCCATACGACTGATAGTTCAGAAATGAAATTTACTACACCTTTAACTAATAATGAATAGAAAAAAAATCAACAAGATGGGGCCACTATAATTTTTAGCTCCCATACAACTGATTGGTCAGATATGAGGCTTTTTTTAAAGCTCCTATATTTACACAGTTAAAACTAGAGTCTTCGATTTCTTGGGGTTGCTTGCGAAAGAATTTCTCGCGAGTACCGCATTCTCACGCGCTTATCGTGTATCGCAAAACTCGAAGAACTCGCAACCCTCTCAATATTCAATTTGATAAGAAAACTGGGCTGGTTTCACAAAGTAGTCAACGCAATAAGTTTTAGAGTCTGATATATAGCAATACTGCTCAAGAGGCAATTTCTTGCGAGGATCGCTTGCTCACGGAGCCACTCGTTACTCAATTCTCGATACTCAATTTAATTGTACGGACTGTGTATTGTACGTATTTTATTTTATTTGTACAGTATTCGTCTCGATAAGTACTCGACATTTCTGGCGAGTACGGCGCTAGCCGAGAATGGAGAGCTCAGTTTCTCGATTTCTCCAGTATTTCAATGTGCTAGCATAAATTGGAAGCCCTAGCTAAAACCCTAAAATTGTGTGGGTTACTTACTTAGAATTTATTCAAAGTATACTGAGAAAATCATCAAAAATAAATTTTGATTGTAGACCTTAACATTTATGGGATTCCTGGGAATATGATTGAGCCAACTTGAATTACATTCACAGCTAGGCCATTTTCCTACAACAAACTATGATTGATTTTTAATGAGTTATTGATCAAGGCGATAACATATAGAAACTCTTACAATGACCCTGACGTACATTTCTCAGTTCTAAAGCTTAATATCATTACACTTCCAAATACAGTCTATTATATCATACTTTCCTTTATTTTATATGTTAAAAGTAAATAGTATTTTAAAATTTTTATTACTTTACTCTAATTTAAATTAAATAATTTTTTTTTTAATTTAGTTTTTATTAACGGTTAAGATTTTTAAAAGGTAAACTGTGAGCCACTGTACTCTTTGTACAGATAAACTCGTATACTCGTGCTCGTATATATATGTGCATATACATACTTATATATGCTATATATACAAACATGTAAACAGACGTGGAAATTTCAGGAATCACATTGTGCTTTAAAAATTAATAATAATTACTTTTGGCCAACACGAAAGTAAATATGCACGTACATACATAGGTTTGTAATTGTACGGGAGTAGTCAATTGGTTTGCTTGATTAAAGTGAATGTATAATGACTTTTTGTACATATCAGAGTAATTTTCCATTTGTATGCGTGATAATCGGACTCTACCGCAAATTAGTTTCATCACACCAAATTATGTCATTTTATAAGCGCCCTTTGGGAATTTTCGTAGCTTTTGTCAGCGTGTAGGTATAAATTTCTGTGGTTAATTCACGCCTGCTTGGAATTCCCTCAGGTCTGAAAATTAATATACATACATACATAACAATATTGTTTTGAGCACTACTTAACGCATAGGATATACATTTCTATTGTCAATTGCTTGGGTGAACAAATAAATTACATTATAATAAGAAGCGAAAATTGTTGGTTACTCAAAATAACTCATTATTAGTAAATCGCGTTGGTTTAAATAAATCTGACATATAAATATAACTATAGGATTTTAAGGAAGCCAAGAACTAGGTGTTAATATCTATGATAACTATGATGTATAATTACTAGCGTACACAGGCTGTCATCAAGAGAGGTTAAACCATGTTCACAGCACAACGTACATTACTTATTTCCATACAAATAACTTCGCATAAACCAACGTCATTCCTAAATTTTTTTTACACCTCGGTAGCCACAGAGTTGCCTAATCGTTTGATCTAATGAAAAAATGTGAGATAGTACACACTTTTTATACCTTTCATGAGAATGAAATGGTATATTAAGTTTGGTCCGATGTTTGTAAGTGCCAGAAGGAGAAGAGATAGACCCATCAAAAAGTATACCTAAATGATCAGGACGATGAGCTGAGTCGATTTAGCCATGTCCGTCTGTCTGTCCGTCTGTCCGTCTGTCCGTCTGTCCGTCTGTCCGTCTGTTTGAACGCAAACTAGTCCCTCAATTTTAGAGCTATTTTGATGAAATTTGGTGAGCAGGTGTCGTTGTACAAATGATTAAACATTTGTCGGAATCGGCCAGATCGGGTGACTATAACATATAATACAACCGATTATTCAGATATTGAATTTTGCGCCAATTAAGCAGCTAAAGGCTTGAAATTTTGCAGAAATATCAGCCATTATTAGCTACGTATCAGTATTGAAAATCATGAAGATCGGAGAAATATAACATATAGCTCCCATACAACCGATTGTTCAGATATTGCATTTTGCACCATAACTCCTCCATTTAAACAGCTAAAGGCTTGAAATTTTGCACAAACATCAACCATTATTAGCTATATATTAGTATTCATCAAGATCGGAGTTCACAGTGTAAATCGGCAAGATAAATTCAGGACAAATATTTATTGCGAAAAGTAATAAGCTCAGCGCAATATCACATGAATCATAGCGTTAAACGTTTGGGAACTATTTACGGATCTGATAACTGTTTTCAAAGACCGACATATGTAGGTCTTACATATTAATACTTAATTATTTGTATTTTTTAAATGTTGAATATCAAGCGTCGATACGATATTAAAAATATTCAAAAACCATTCCCTTCTTAAAACATAGTTCTTTTTAATTACATAAGGAAAAGCATTAAATAATTTATAACAATGCCTTTACTAGAATTATTTTTATTGATTTGAAGGAAATTTTCGCTTTTAACTATAGGTAATACGAAATTGTAATACAATAACACGTTTTTTACTATTCTTCCATTCATGAAAGGTATGAAGCCTTCGGCATAGCCGAAGACAGCGCTGTTTTTACTTGTTTTAATATAAAATGGTCGGCAGTAAAAATAATCCAACAGTAAAGATATATTTACTCCACTTTTTGGCTTCATTATAGCTTTGAGAAGTGAGAAAAAGAGTTTCATACTGCACGAATATGATTTTGCAGGTATCGTGGCGCATTTTGATAGATTTTTTTTTTATTTCACTGTACTCTTTAACTCTTTTCAATCCTGTATTTTCTGTTTAAAAAAATTGCTTTAAAATATCTGAGGTCAAATGGATGTTACGGGGGTTGCCTTTTATATTTTGCGCCTTCGCAACACTACATGTGATTAGCTGTAATTCGATATTTTTATCGTAAAGTTTGGTATTTTCTGGCATAAACTTGCATATAACGTTTTCGCTTACGAGTTTTATTTGTGCTTATTTATAGTGAGTTTAAAAATTCATACAAGGGTTGCCTTTTATATTTTGCGCCTAATAATGAAAACACAGGTTCCAAATCAGGGCTGTATAAGGCGGATTACCCATCAATTCGACCCTTTGAGCCCTCAAAAACTCTCTTGTGTGAATCGATACATGAGAGCTCGCATTGTCTTGGTGAAGAATGATTTGTCTTCGGCGGTTGGTTTTCCTTAATTCTCCAAAAACTTTTGGCAACCCTCGTATTTAGGGAAATTTGTGTACTTTTCTTAATATGATTAATGAAATGTATAATTTAAAATCATTATTTTTATTGTTTTAGATCCCGAAATATCGAATTCCCTAAAGCCTAAATTTACCGATGTTTGGCTTGGTTTGGGTCGGCCCTAAAATTCGATGTTCTGCCGTTCTCCAGTTATATGACATAACATCCTAGGTGGCGCAACGGTCTAGGCATTTCCAAAATTCACCAATTTACCTCATATTAAGAGTTTACATTACACATAGAGAGAACAACAATTTCATAAATAAATTTACCCATTATGCGCCACTGTATTGTGTTATTTAAAAAAAAAACACATTCACGGCACCGTTTGGATAAAATTCATATATTTTACTTCTCAAACGAAGAAACAATCATATTGCACAAAATCAATCAAAAAAAGTTGTGTAGTTTTACGAACAATGGCTATCAAAGGAGGAAAAGTGGTAATGAATTCGATAATGATAATGAATATTTACTACTTCATATTTTATAGTAAATAACATTTTATTATTTTTGAAGGAACTCCGGAGAAAATAAAAACTACATACATACTTAGAATTTTTATCCAAATGCTAACTAAAAAGTTGACAAGTTTATTTTATGTTTAAAAAGTTCAGTTTTTGATATTAGTATAAAAAAAGTAAATGAAATTGTTTCAGAAAGTAAATTAAATTGAATTTATAACTCAAATTAAATACTAGGCCTATACGAAAACGTTTTTGAAGACGGTTGCCATTTTCTTTAATGATTACTCAAATTAATTATTATTTCAAATTAGTGTAAAACGAAAAAGTGTTGATTTCAAAAATATTTTGGACAGGGGTGTATTAAAAAATTCAATTAAGTTATAAGATAAGCCAAATATTGCCAACGAAGTGAATCGGCAGTGATTTAGAAGGGCTCAGGTTAGAATGACGGCGAAGGAACTCGACGTCCAAATAGAAACTGAGCCCTATTAATCTCAGGAAATGTTTGAGGGGTGGCCAACTGGTTTAAAAATTAAAGTACAAATTAGTTAAAATGAAAATGGAATCAGGATATCTCACATATATATTTAAATGCAATTATTTTGAAAGTTCGAAATATATAGAAATTTTTGAGCTTTTTCTAAAATTACACTGTGCTACACCAAAAATATGCAGGGGCTCTCACATGGATTTTTGGTTTCGTCATGGCCCATAAAACACTTCATCATTTGCAGTTTTTCTCCATCACTTCGTTTTTAAATTTTCTGCGTAGAAATATAATACAACTCTGAAATTCTTAAAATTACAACTTCGAGATGCTATAACTTTCGTGTTTCTTGATCGATTTCAATTTTTTATTTGAAAGATGTTTTGGTCTTTTATTCCAAAAAAAATTTTAAGTTTTCTAAAAATTTTCGTTTTCTGTACGTTTTTTAGGATATTAAGGTTACAAACAATGAGGGAGTGTTTTATGGGCCATGACGAAACTAAAAATCCATGCGAGAGCCCCTGCATATTTTTGTTTTTCATTTTGTAGCACTGTGTTATTGATATTTATTAACCCTTTTTAGTTGATAAACTTTGTAAAAAATAATGGAAATTTTTTTCAAAAAGACAATTTTAATAAGTAGATACTCCACCTAGAGCGGACAGAAGATGTAAAAGTTATTACACATTTATTTGCCACATTCACTTTTTCAGTTGAAAAAAACTTATTTATTTCACGGTGCAACGTATATGTAAAGAGTTTTTGAATAGGCACGCTACAAAAGTAGACCGGTAGTGACAGCAAACGACGCCATATTTTTTCCCGTTCTTTTGACATTTCTTTTCAGTAAGGTTTGCCATTTCATCATGGAAAGATATACGATCCAACAACGAGTCGAAATTATTAAAATTTACTACCGAAATTCGGAGTGAATGGCCTCAACTTGAAGAGCGCTACGTCCAATTTATGGTCGTCGTCATTTCTGTCTGAATGGCTTCGTCAATAAGCAAAATATGCGTTACGAGTATTGGACAGGCAGCAATCCACACGTACTCCATGAGTCAACATTGCATCCCGAAACAATTACGGCTTGGTGCGGTTTATGGGCCGGCGGCGTCATTGGGCCGTACTTCATCCGTGATGATCAAGACCGGCACGTTTCTGTGAATGGGAATCGCTACCGCTCAATGATAACCGAATATTTTTGGCCCGAATTGGATGATATGGTCTTGGACAATATGTGGTTCCAACAGGACGGCGCCACAAGCCACACAGCGAATGTCACAATCGATTTATTGAAAGCCAAGTTTGGTGAACGTATTATCTCACGAAATGGCCCAGTCAATTGGCCGCCTCGGTCGTGCGATTTGACGCCGTTAGACTATGTTAGACCTGTGGGGCTATGTCAAGTCTATGGTCTATGCCAACAAGCCAGCGACGATTGATGAACTTTGTACGAATATCGAACGTGAAATTGCAGCAGTATTGGCCGATTTATGCTTGGAAACCGTATAAAATTATGTTCAGCGTCTGCATTTCTGCAAGCGTGCCCGTGGTGTCCATGCAAAAGAAATCGAGTTCCATACATAATGGCATCGAATGTACTTTCCCAGGAATAAAGAATTTAATTCATATCCCAAACCGTTTTTGCTTTATTTAAAAAAAACTTTTGTAGCGTTCCTATTGAAAAACCCAGTGTATGGATTTCGATCTGATGGATTTGAAAATGGTGAGCGCAACTAGATTTTGACATACTGAGTTCCAAGGTAGGTTGGTTTTTTCACAATTTTTTCTAACACTATTTCTTGCATCGAAATTGAATTGCATATAGTTTGTAATTGTAAAACCAGTTTTATGCCGAGAAAGGTCAAAAAAATGGAAAAACTTCTACTTAGTCGATTTCCCTTTACTTATCAAAGCTTTAAATAAAATTTTCTTTCAACAAAACATTTTTTATTAATTTTTATTAAAATTTATTCACTGAATAAAACGAATTTATAAAATTAAAAAACTTCGTAAAAGCTCGAAATGTTCTAATCAATAAAACGCCTGGTTTTTTATGAGTGAGTTCTATCTTTAGATGTATTTTACATCTAATGTTAATGTAACTATTCAAACAATGTATTTTCATACTGTAAAACTTATTTACAAAATTTGCCCTAAGCCTTGCGGCATGGTTATTTTTAATTTTTTCGTGTATAGTGCTTCATTCTTGAGAGCAGAAGCATCATAATTTACGTGTTTCCTTAGTCTTTCTACATGATGAGTTGCATACATATTAACTGTTTCTACAAATATTGCTACTTTAAGATCACTGTGCAGGTCTTCATCTCATACCTGCCGTGGCCTTTTACTATATTTCTAAGAAATTTGTTTTATGACCCAGCTAATTTTTGCCACAAATGCCCATAGTTGGATCCCATATATTATACTGGTTTAATAATTTAGTTATAAATGAGCAGCTTACTGTTAATGGAGATTTTATACCGTATCATAATAAGTCAATTTAAATTCTCGTACTTTATCTTAGTTGCTTGACCTTGACCTTAACTGTGATGTGTTCCTTCCACTTTGGCTCGACGTCAAGTGTCATACCCAGGTATTTGGCGCAAGGTCCCTGTTATTATGATGTCTTAGTGGTGAATAATTTTATTTGAAGGGTCTATGCGATTGACTTATTTCCATTGAGGTTAATCCTCTATTTTTCTGTTTATTCAATTATTCCATTCACTGGCTCTTGCAGTTTTCTTGTGGATTCGGATTTATTTTTATCACACGCTAAAATGTGCTTATTATCTGCAAAAGTAGCAACTGCGCCGTATCAGCTGCATACAATAGGTATAGTTTTTGGGCCAAGAATACTGCCTTATGATATTTTGCAGCTCAAAAACTTGTTTTTCATATCTTACATTAATATATATATATTTTTAATATTGAAATTACTATAGCAATGTGACCATTGTGCCAAGCACCCAAATAAAATGAACCAACAAAAACCGATTTCAAAACTAGACCTGAGTAGTACCTATAAAACAGAACCCATAGAAGGTTAGCTTTATTTGTAATACTGGAGGAGTTTGGCAATAAATGCAAAAGAAACTCGAAAGCAGGTGTTTTGCCTATATCTCAAAAAGCTTTCTTGGAAAAATGAAACCCATTTGCATATTTAGCGGCCCAAGATTAGTTTACCGATCAGTTTTTACGAGGTACCGCTCATTAAAGAAATACTTGTTATTTATTTCCATTTCTATTGCACTCGAAAGTATAAATTTAAGTCGAATGCGGGAGTATGCATCATTTTCCGTCCACCCCTTAGCCAACTGCCCATTCTTCAGTAATTCACAATAAATTACGCTATTCAGAATTTGGCTATAGTTAACGAGAACCATCAACGACCACAACATCACTTAAGTATTTCGCATGCACTATAAGAATTTTATTACAAATTAATACAGTTTTATCCAAAACAAGATTTGCGACTAGTTTGAGAAACCCAATATTTGATGCAGCATTCTTTAATTGTAATAAATATAGTATAAGTAATTTGATAAAAACGAACTGACACATACACATTGTTTTCAAATGCGTAGTAAGAAATTTCATCTTGATGATATATAGTTTCCTTGAATAAAATTTACTTTAGGCAAGTATTTATATTTCCATTATAAAATATTACCACACAATTCTCGTTGGAAAATTGATGTTTTGCCAAAGTTTTTCACACTGCAGTTTTGAGTAATTTATCACTCAAATTGTCAACTCAAGAAATTCACTACTGCTATTTGCATATCAATTCAGCTATCATCATCGCACGTATTTATTTAAGTGTTCATTATCAGCACCACAAACTGATGAACAAACTTTTTCACATGGTAACTTAAAAAACTCTATATACTCATACATATGTATATGTATGTATTGTATATGTATGATATGTAGGTATATGTTCTACATATATGGCTAATGCCAAAAATCACTACATTAAATAAATGCATATATGTAGAGTTGCTTATATTTCATAAATGCCTTAAAGCATTTACAAGCTGGCAATAATCCAAAGTTATGTGATTTATGAATATGCTATGTATGTGCGTGTGTATATGTTGTAGTTTAAATAAAAGTTGTTCTCCACTCAACCGCAGCATGGAATATGATCCATCATATCTGGCAAAGGCAAGATATTAGTGTTGTTCAAGTACGAAAAAGTACTTGCATAAAATCCTAGACCCTGTAGCGAAATTTGGAGGTTACTTCACTGGTCTGGTTCAAATCTGATTAGCCGCTGCATGCTAACTAAAGGCGCGGTGTCCCAAGAAACGGATATAGAAACAGGATTTTAATCTGGCCGATACTGTTGCTTTATTATTTGACAAATAACAAGTCCAAAGTACTTTTTGCCGTCACTGTTGTTTATGTACTGAATTCTGTTACTGTCGCTAGCAGCACCAGAATTGCAACAAAAAACATCGGAGAATTTTCATCTCGAACACGCCAAGGGTCGTCTTATCTGGGACTGGTCGAACACTACAACTACTACTATTTAGTCTTGCCATAAATTCTGTTACAAAGTTAACATTGCAATCAATGAGGACAATTTCGTAGAAAAAAAGTGCCGTTATTTTTTATTATAATTGGTATGTTTCAGTTCAGTGCTTGCTTTCACTTATTAACAAAGGAGTGGGGAGTTAAAGAGAATCGTATTGTTGTGATTTTTCACACAATTTAATTCTAAGAATGTTTTCGAGAATGCCTGTTTATCGCACTCTTGATCGTTTTTCCCAAACGTCTATAGTTGATGGCAAAAAGAGAATTGGTCGTCCACGGATGGTTCGAACCAATTCAGCCATAAAAACTGTTCGGGAATGCATTCGTAGAAATCCGATTGGAAAACAGAAAATTATGTCAAGGGAAATTGATATATCGACAAGATCAATATCAAAACTTATTCGAGATGATCTCCACATGAAAGCCTAACGTCGGTCAGATGGAACAGAGGAGACAAATTTTTACTGTAGGAAAAGTTTTTAATGGTTAGGTTAGGTTAATGTGGTAGTCCCCGCAATAGGAACTCACTTAGGCATAGTAGAAAATTCCAATGTGATAACACCTGTTATATGAACGGTAACGTAAATCGGAAGCAAAAAAGGTTAACCGGAGAAACGAATGCTCCTCTGGGGTATAAAAGAAGTAGGAGCTTAGGTACTTGAACCTCAGTCACTCAGTCTAAGGGCAGCTGAGCAGAAAATGAAAAGATGACTCCACCTCATCATCCTCCACATAGCAGCGGAAAAAAGACTCAGAGAATAAATTCAGCCTAACCGCATGAATGACCAGTCAGAATTCCCACGAATCCCCACGGTCCACCCAAGAGAATTCGTAGGCAGCCAAAGGAGCCCCCACCCTCTCCCTGCATGGAGTCGTAACCAGGGTACCCAGCCGAGCGAGCTCACTAGCCATGGAGTTCACTGCAATGCCACTAGAGCCCGGTACCCAAATTTGTCTAATATCGAGATACACCGAGGTGGCTGAGAGCGAAGACAGGCCATTTCACCATTTGCGATCCTAAAGCCTTAAGAGCAGCGTGACTACCAGAATAAATGTTTGTTTGTCTAGAGGGCATTACTTTGGTTAGCCGATTGAGCTACCTCCTTGATTGCGGTCACCTCCGCCTGAAACACTCTACACAACACCACAGTCCGGAAGTCTAAACTTACGGCTGACGGAGAACTCCTCGCAGAACACGCACTTCTGTAAAAATGGGGTTAAAACTCGGGCAAAAGTGTGGCAGCTGAATATTTTAGAAGGGATGGTAGAGCAGTTAAACAATAATCTCTTCGATTGAGAGCATTGAATCTTTCAGCAAGATTCTGCTTCAGCACAAAAGGCAAAAACCACCAAGCATTGGCTTCAAAGCAATATTTCTGGTTTCATAGCTGTACAGAAATTTGGAGAGTCTCAAAAAAACTATGTATTGACGAAGAGAAACGGTGCGTGCTGCTATGTATCAATGGCCGAATCATTTGAGGGATTGTGTGAAAGCAAAAGGTAACCAGTATGAATAAAATTTTTTACATCGCTCATTTAATATATTCAATATTAAATAAAATTAACTTTATTAAAATATGTATTATAGTTTCATTTTTATAACGGCCTAACAGAAATTATGACAGGAATAAGTACTACTACTGATCCAACTTCAACTACTACTGCTAACTATCACTACTAATGATTACTACCACTACTACTACTAGTAATTATTACCACTACGACTACCAATTACTACTACTATCAGTGTGACTACTACTGCTATTTGTACTAATGCTACTACTAATTACTATTACTATTTCTACTAAATTCTACTACAATTTTTCTAATTTCTACTACTATTTTCACTAATGCTACTACTAGTTACAACTGCTATTTTTACTAACTGCTACCACTATTTTTTCTAATGCTACTATTTAGTACTACTACTTTTTTTTGCTAATTTCCAACACATTTTGTACTTATGCTAATTCTAATTAATTCTAAAATTTTTACTAATTTACTGCTATTTTTACTAATGCTACTACTAATTACTACAACTATTAAAACTAGTTTCTACTTCCATTTTTTTTTAATTTCTACTACTATTTTGATTTGTACTATTTTGACTAATACTACTATTTACTACTACTGCTTTTTTTACTACTACACTATTTCACTAATTTCTACTATTACTTTTACTAATTTCTATTACTATTTTTTCTAATACTACTATTTATCGCTACTACTTTTTTAATAATTTTCAACACTATTTTTACTAATGCTAATTCCAATTAATTCTACAATTTTTACCAATTTACTGCTATTTTTACTAATGCTACTACTAATTACTACTACTATTTTCACTACTACTATTTTCACTACTACTATTTTTACTAATTCCTACTACTAATTTTACTAATGCTACTATTTATTATAACAACTTTTTTTACTAATTTCCACCACTTTCCCTACTAATGGTAGTTCTAAAATTTGTACTTATTTACTGCTATTTCTACTAAAGCTCCTACTAATTACTACTATGATTAAAACTAATTTCGACTACTATTTTTAATAGTGCTACTATTTATTACTACTACTCTTTCTTACTAATTTCCAACACTATTTTTACTAATGCTAATTCTAATTAATTCTACAGTTTTTGTTAATTAAATGGTATTTTTACTAATGCCACTATTGCTACTATTACAACTGATTTCTGCTACTATTTTTACCAATGTTACTAGTAATTACTTCTACTAGTTTTATTAATGCTACTACTATTTTTACTAATTCGTACTACTATACTCACTCATGCTAAAACGAAATAAACTAAAATGTCTTTTTAAACTCTCTTCAATATTTAACTAAGGGGCACACAGGTTTTTTGCCGACATTTATGCCCTCAGTTATTAAGAAGAAATTTACCCTAGAACAGAGTATCCCTGCAGGGTATGCTTGTCAACAACTGACTGCATTTATGAAAATATGTGTGTGTAGTTGTTGTAGTAGTGAAAGGTGGCGATCCAAAAAATAGAACATCCTTGAAGTGTATGACGTGCGGTAGTGGTTGTCATTTTACCAAAATGAACGAATAAAACATAAAACTAAACCGCAAATGATGCTTGCATGCATCACAATTAGGTGGTTACATTTACACATATACACACACCCACATACACACACAACTATGTACATACATTTGATATAGTAGAAGGAAGTGTTCATGTGTTATACGAATAGTTAGTTTCACTTTAAAATGCAAGTGATATTGGTATAAGGATACTAACTTTAAGCCACTCGTATATTATAAACAATCACACATGTACACACGCATACATATTTAGAATATGAACAAGACTTTTTCGTATCTCGTTGCTATTGCTGTTGCTACTAAAACCACAAATGACATAACGAGAATTGCCACTAATCCCAGTGTCGCATACAGATCCCTATGATGCGGTCTAAATGGGTGAGTGCAACATTACGCACGCCTTCCTGGCCTTGCCTCGAGCATAGTGGACATTCGGCATTGCACATACAACACACACATACATACATACATACGTACATGTATTCAATACATGTGAACTACTTGAAAGGGAAGGACTTGCTTGGATTAAAACCAAAATTCTTGCTGCAGTGCAAACACCAGAATGCTGTCAAAATTAAAGATTTTCTCATATGTGTATAAATAATATGTACATGTGTATGTGTATGTAAGTGTTGTGCAACTATCTATCTATGTACTTACGACAAGTACGTACTAGTGGTACGCCGGGGCGTATGTGCAATATCAGCGCCTGCAGCTGAGTGTGATAATGACCATGATGAGTGTGATTTTTACTTATGCAAATTCGAGTATGGCTACGCTTTTGACTTATACCAACATTATTTCCGCGCTCGCCTTTTGCTTGCTGCCTCTGCACATAATTTACTTTTTGCGCTTTGGTCTCTGCAGTATTTTCATCGCTTTTTTTTTTTGCTTTTTTATGCTAACGCAGTTTGCTTTGCTACTTTGATGCTCTATTTACAGACTGTCTTTGTTTGTTACTTTGCAAGTGCTATTGTAGTTGGTTGATAGGCGTTCGAAATTGCTTTTACTGTTGCACACTCACACTCACAAGAGTATAGTTCAAAAGCGCAGCAAATTTTTGTGAGAAATCGCAAATGACGAATGAGGGGGAAAATGGTTCTGAATTTGAGAGGCGCTTATTTTGCTTGTTTTTACTTGCATCTTCTTTAAATGGTGCAGTGTTGGCTGCCGATAGCGTCATTTGTCTCACTTGGTTGATGGCGTGGATAGTGTGCGCATATTTGCTTTTTTTTCAATTTCTGCAAAAAGCTTAATTCAGTGAATCTCAGCTGTAGTGAACTTTGGACGTTTTACGAATTTCAAAACCAGTTGTTTTCTTCGTAGCACTTGACAAGATCATATAACTGCGATTTCTACGCAAAATTCGTATCTAACGTATATTCAATTTCTTTACATATTATACTAGCTTTTATGCGCAGCTGGCATTCGGCTTAAAGTTATGAATTCGAATGTAAGAAAAAAGGAAGTATATAATTTCACCAAAGCTAATAGCTATTAATTAATTTTTTCCGATGACGGTTCCTGAAGCTTGTTGGCCATTGGCAACTGCGCAGTATCCAATTCGGATTAAATAAAACCTAGTTCATTGTTAGAAATGCACAACGTAATCAAACGATGTTGATATTAAGAAGTCTCATTTCCACGTTTCTTAAGTCTACTTCCTTTAAATCCCATGCTGTATATTTCCTTCAACTTAAAAAGCTATCCATTGAATTTTCAAAATAAAGCTCTTTTAAAACTCCTCCGTAAAGGACTCATATTTCAATATTTCAATATTTAACTTATTATAATTATAATTGGTTATTAAAACCTCTCCAAAAATATTTTTGAAATTTATTGTTTTCATATTATTTAATATTACTAATTGACCTTGAAACAGAAAACTTTCGTATAATACCCATTTTGCCATATTTGAACTCATTCTTTTGTATAAATAAATTTAACGTTTTTAGCAGGTGGCATGTCCTTAAAAAAATGTATTCTATTGTAATAAATATATCGGACTATATATGATGCTCCAAATCTTTTCCTAATATGTCCAGTCGTCATCGATATGTAATCTACCTTATTTATTTAATTGACTATAACCAATTTAACAAACTATTTGGAAAATATACCTTTTATTTTATCCCAGCTTATAAGTCAAACATGTGCCAAATTTTATACAAATCCGTCGCACATACTCACACATAAACTTTCACATTTATAATATCTATTAAAAAAATGTAACTTAGTCAAAGTGTATGTTATTTTTTTAGAAACGTGGCAACTCTTTTATGGACAGCTTTCAAAAAACGTTGGTATGAAAATATCCCTACTTTTATGTAATTTTCAAACAGTTAACAATCCCTCACAATAGTTTCGAGATTAAGTTTTCCTAATCCCTCCGTCAGGCGGCCGCCGTTGGCTAGTGTGTCGCGTGTGCGCGCTTCATTCGGTAGGTCCCGGGATCAAATTCAAGCCGAAGCAAGTAACATCCAAAAATTATAGAAAAAGTTGATTCTAATAGCGGTCGCCCCTCGGCAGGCAACGGCAAACCTCCGAGTGAATTTCTGCCATGAAAAAACTTCTCACAAAAAACATTTCGCCGTTCGGGTTCGGCGTAAAATAGCAGGTCCCTCAATTTGTATTACAACATCAAGGCGGCACCACAAATTGCAGGAGAAGTTCGGCCAAAATCGCTTAAGCGGTTATAGCGCCAAATAAATAAAAATAATAAAAAAAACCTCTGTCAGTTAAAAACAGAATTGAATTTAAAGGACTTCCTTAAATCTTTTTTCGTATGACACCAGTATAGTAGAATTTCCGTTGCCTTACCAGTTTATTTGAATCGATGGTATTTAAAAGGTGGCAACTCTGATTTAACATATTTTCGTATAAACTCTTTCGTTTCAGAGTAATACTGTAATATTTCAGTAAGCTTACGTAGCATTAAATTAAAGTTTTTAAACACGTGGCAACAATCCTTAAATCTATTTCCATAATTAAGGTTTTTATGACTACTACCTTTGAGTCCCATTAGTTGCTACTTCCTTTAACTTAATAATTAAATTTAAATTACTTTTTTAACTAGGTGGCAACTCTATCTAAAAGTATTTTCAAAATAAAGCGTTCTACAAATTCATCCGCCTCTCCGAGGGTCTCACATTTTAGATTTAACCTATTATAATTTCAATTAATTTTTTTTAACAGGTGGTAACCCTCTCCAAAATTATTTTTGGAATTAAGTTTTCTTAGCATTCTTAGCTTGGCACTCAGTAGGTAAAATGTTGGTCATATTGTTTATTTAACTTATGGCAACCTTCTTTCAAAACGTTTGGGAAATATAGCTAAATTAAACCTCTTCGATTTTATGGTAACCTATATAACGTACTATATATGTGCGAAATCTTACAGATCTATCTAGTTCTTATATAGCAATCTCTAAACTAATTTGAATAAATTCTTATTCAAGTACATTTTTTAGATGATTTGAACCTAACAACCATATCCCCGTTTTTCCAAAAGAGGCAACAAGTATAATTTCAAAGCTCTCGAGTGCTCGACACCTAGTAAAAGAGAAAATTAATTTTACAACCACGAGTTTCATTTCGTCTTGTATCCGGTCGTTCCACAGTTTCCAAGTTAGCAGTGTGCTGAACGAGTGGGCTTGCGATCAGCTTGGCAAACGCTGAGCAGCTACTGGAACATGTAGGGTCGTAAGGTCACTTTGGCCACTAATAGACCACGGGAGCTTCTACGGTTATTCAAGCCACTCTTTCATTATGGGGATGCTGACAGGGCACTGTCCAATGGGAGTACATGCGGTGCTCCTCAATATCAGCACAAACTTCTACTGCGGCAGCTATTTGGAGGATGATGAAATGGAATCATCTCAGCACTTTTTACTCAGTTCTCCTGCCTTCGCCGAAGTAAAACTTAAGTATCTGGGATTTCACTTTATCCACTTTCCGGCGGACAAATTGCCAAATTTTTATTTTATGATAATGACTCAAAATTATTTTCTGTGGTAAATAATGCAACCGGTATAATGAACCTTGAAGCAGAGATAGATAATCTTTTGATATGGTATAAGAAGTCTCGCTTAATATAAAAAAAATATTCATATGCAAAAAAAGTAATATACTTTTTTAAAAGTTCTTAACTTTATGTAAACTTCTTACTCTATTTTGAATACAATGCTGATGTCTGTTGGCAAAGCTAAAGACCATGGAATTATATTTGATTCCAATTTTTCTTTAACATTAGTTTTATTATTTCTAAATATCACTCGACTTTAGATTTTTTTCGTCGAAATAGTTAAAATTTTACAGACCCTTATACCTTTAAAAACTTCTTTCATCTTTTATTCCGTCTAGACGGAACAGACTAGAATGTTTGATAAAGGTGGTCCTGAAATGTACTTTCCGTATTTTAAAATTTGCTAATCCTATACCTTTTTACAATTCATTAACTTTTGCTTTTTATTACCCTCTTGTATCTTGAAACAAGAAGAGATATGCCTTCGCTTTCCTTCGATTGTAGTATGATTAACGGGGCTGTCGATCGTACATCTTTATTACACAATATTAAATTTATTTTACCTAATGTCCTAGATGAGAATTTTAATCCCTTCTACCCAGATAAAATCAAGACTCTTTCATTATCCAAGGAATGCTTCATTGTCTCGTGCACTTTGCGAAACCAACGAGATCTCGTATCTATCTGCCTTGATTTCTCATTTTCGAAAGATTATTTGCTTTCTTTGTTACTGTATATTTCTTTCTTTGATGCATTGCATTAATTTGTTAATTCATTTTTGTTAAGGTTTTGATTGTAAGTTTTAGCTTTATGTAATCAGTAACAACTTTGTTCATTGACTTTGTAAAATAAATAAATTAATTAATATCACACATACCGTTATACATATATATATTTTTGTCAACTATCAGTTTTTACAATTAGTTTTTTTTTAATCAATCTAGCAAAGCTGTTTTAAATATTTGTACGTGGAGTTATTTGAGTCAAAATATTTCGGAAAATTAATCACGACATTAAAACTGGAAACACAATCGATAGCCTATCGATGGTACCGATGCGGTAAAAGTGCGTAGTAAGTAAAATTACCATTTATTGCCAAAATATACTGAATATTGTTGATATTGCTGATCAAAGTTTAAATTTTAACTTTAGCTAGACATACCCCGAGACAAAAAAAAAAGTGAAAATTTTAAATTTTGCTGAATTTCGTAAAAAATTTGAATATTTAAAAAAAAATATATATTTTTATAAAAAATGCATATGAAAAAATTAAATAAAATAAATAAGTTGTAGCCACTAAAATAACAAAAATAGTCCCATGATCTCAAGTTATAAATACAAAACTCGAATGTAAGTATACCAACAATTTATCGTCTTTTACTAATAAAATGCGTTCCAAAATAAAAATGTGAATGTACACTTTTAATGTTAGAATTCGATAGGACTATCGATGGTAAAGACAGTTTTTTTTTAACGTCGGAAGCTATCGATAGTTTTCCCGCTCTTGAGAACACCCTCACCTAATTTTGTAAAGACTGTGTGAAAGAGATCAAGTGGGTACGCCGTTTCAAAATATATCGCTTTAACATTATCTAGTAGAAAATATCGTTATCGTTAGAAATTCGTACATTAGGAATGTATATCGTATGTATTATATTTTCACACATTTCCTCTTCACCCCACAACCCCACAAAAAAATCATCATATATGTAAGAGTGCAATCATTTAAATAAAACATGACTCCTGTACCTGACAATTCGCCCACAAATGTTTGATTGAGGGTCACGTTTTGCTCTCACCATTTACCGTAACTCGCACTAATACCAAGCACTCATACTCAGCCATTTTATTGTTTTCCCCACCTAACTTCCCCACGTTGCAGTTGCACGTGAGTTATCGTGTGTCACATGCAAATCGCCGCCACTTCGCCGTTATCCGGCAATTTACTTTTATACTTAACTAAGTAGATATGTATATTTATTTCCATGGTGTAGCTGAACAAAATGTGGAGCTGTCATTTACTTTTAAGCTCAACACTTTCGTCGTAACTCAGTTACTCGCAAAAGTTTTCTCTGCCACCTATCAGCAGCAGGTTCGTGATCTGTTTACAAAATTCACCGAAACACTGCAATTCGGGTTTTAATCTCCAGCTCATTGGGGTTTCGGTGTTGATGTAATGTATACTACTGTATGTTGCCGACTTACGAGGGTTGCTATTTGTATTTCTAGTCTTAGGCAGTTCTGGTGTTGCCAGGCGCCATCTGTTGTCAACTCGTCAAAAAAAAATGGAATTAACACCCGAGCATTTTCGTGCGATTATCTTTCACAAATTTCGAGGTTGATTTTCAAGACATGTTAATTAAATCATTATACGATGCAACGGCAGAAGATTGATCGGCTGATTTTGGGACGAATCCCAAACGCGACCAACACTTTCACTGCTTACCAAAAAAATAACCAATGTCCGTTAAATCCACTACGATTGTCGACATATTATCAAAGTAGAGATAAATATTTTAAAATATCAGTTTTTTATTGCTTTAAAATAAGGTAAGACTACTAAATTTTAAAACCTAATATCTTTACATTATTCAGCTAAACGATTTGTAAGCTCCTTATTTTTATTATAGCAAAATTAAGTAGCCTTTTCATTAAAACCAAATTAACTACCGAAAAGAGAATGTCTAAAAATAACTGAAATTTGTATCAGAATTAAACTTCGATCCGCCGTAACTTGCTTTACTTTATAGTAAATTTTAATCATTTTCCTTTGCGTGAAAAGCCTACTTATAGAAATAAAAAAAGTAAAAATCTATTAACTAAAGATGAAGATATTAAAAATTTACTAGCTCAACTCTTTTTTCGGTGTTATTAATTTCGTTTTTATTACTGTAAATCATATCGCTATCACTTAAATCCCAAATGTTGCGAAATAATCCACTTCTACTCCATATTTTAAATAATAATTCAAAATATAAATCGACAAATGTTCAACCATAGTTGGTCCGAAGCCCAACCAAACTTTAGTGTATAAACATGGCCGAAGCCAATGCCGAAGTGTGGTCGTTCTCTACAAAGGTGTATTAATCATCATGGATAATACTTTGAAAAACAATACAATTGGTTTAAAATTTCACTGTTAGTTTTTCCATTGTTAGGTCAATCAGCTGTTCGTCGTTTATCTTGAAAACGATTGAGACGCCGGACACCATCATCATTTTAAGGTAAGATCGGTGTAATCTGCCCTGCACACCCTCGTAAAGTCAATAGAAGAATCTATGCCTTTCTCCGCATCGATGGGTCTTTAACAATGCCTATCCCCGGGCTAAGTAGGCATGGCGTCTCATCTACCGCTTGGTTAACGGCAGAACTGTCACTGCGCAGTGGGATATTGTCTTAGGGCAAAGAAGAATGAATAAGGCCACACCCCAAGTATGTCTCCTCTCACGATTACTTTAGGTTGTTGTGGTCAATGGCCTGCTCTAGAGACTGAAGCGGGAGGTCTACCATGTTACTGTGAACGCAGATAGATTGCTGCTCCATTTTCAGAGGTAGGTTTTTGGGACCTTGTGAGAGCTCTAGCAAGGATATCTAAATAGGTGAAATTAGCGGTTTATCTCGCAACTGTGGACTCACCGTAAACCCTGGAACCCCCAAGCTCATTATTTTCACCAGTCAGTGCAAGATTCCTAGCCTCTCCCTGTCTTCGCTGGATGACGCTCAGATCATGCTTCCTGATAAGCTAAAGTATCTGGGTTTAATACTGCATAGCAAACTTCCCTAGAAACAGAATGAGATCGTACAAGCCGCTTGGTTACCTTATACTCTTACAGGCGAGCGTGCGTCACTCGTCTAAAGCATACTTAGTTTTATGCCGACTCCGAACGGCAAATGATTTTTGTGAGAAGTTTTTGCATGGCCGAAATACACTCGGAGGGTTGCCATTGCTCGTCCACACTCGGCTACAGTGGCCGCCATTTGAAGCTATTAAATGGTTATATCAGTAGGCACAAAATACTCTTATGCGGGGTTCTACTGTCACGCTGCAAGATATTTTACATAAATTTAACTCGAATTGTCACAGAATCTTACAAAGTTTCGAGTTTATTCCGGCCACAACGGACCATTGCGTGCCCACCATAGCTCCCAAGAGAATATTGGGATTATTTAGATTCGTCATTCCGTCCAGGGGGAACTGGAAAGAATGTGATGTGTGGCACCGAGGCCTGCTGATGTTCATGGATGAATCGAAGGTTGACGAAAGGGTTCGAGGTGGAGTATAGTACAGAGAATTCTGTCTAATACACAAAGTTAGTCTACCAGATCACAGTAGCGAATTTCAGGGCGGCTGCCGTCAGCTGAATGGCGGGCTATCAGCGCAACCTCTGAAAGGGAAGTGAATTTTTACTCCTATACCCAAGCGGCAATTTGAGCATCGCTATTGAACGATGCGATCAAAAGTGTTTAAGGATTGCCTGACTTCTCCTTCGAGAGCTTCGGAGTATATCTTCGTCAAATTAATCTGGGCTCCCGGGTACTGATAAATATCGGGGAATTGTGAAGAAGATGAGTTAGCCAGTCAAGGTCCACTTGAAAAGGACTCCTTAAGCAAGGAGATTTTCAACGTTCCTCTGGCCACCATTCGGCTGCTTCTGAACGCATAGGCTTACATTCAGCTTGGTAAACGTTGAGCAACTACTAGAACATAGAAGTATTTTTGGGCAAATTTAGACTGGCCTCAGCAGCTTCAACGGTTATCCAAGCCGCAGTACTCATTGATTTTAGGGACTCTGACTGTCCATTGGGAATCCATGCGGTGCGCCTCAATATCAACAGTAAACCTTACGTTTGGAGGATGAGAAGATGGCCTCATCTCAGCACTTTTTACTCAGTTGCCCTACCTTCGCTTGCCTTAGACCTTAAGTATCTGGGATAGCACCATCTTTACTGTCTGGCGTACGTATCGTAGCTTCATTTAAACATGCCGTGCTTCGCTAATTATGACTAAGAAGTTCTATGGCGTTCTATTTTGGAATATGCTGTTCCTAGGAGCTACTAAGTTAACCTGACTCAACCTTAGTCAAAAAATTTAAATAGCAACCCTCGTGCATATATAAAAAAAAACTGCTTATTACAGCACTTATGAGGCGGTGGCTGCCGTATCACAACCTTTCGTGATGTATTTACAATATATGTATATATGTACTCGTTCATTGCAGAATCACAGACACATACAGTGCCAGGTAGAAATTGTCTGTTTCTGTCTGCGCTTGTTGTTTCTTTGCGCTACCTGTGGGCGTCCATGTCAGGATATTTTAATTTAATTTATTATTTTATTTGTTTTTCCGTTTAACACGTCAACACTCTTACGAATGTTTTTTTTTGTGATTGCTGCTTTCTTTTCTCTACACGCCATCATCCTATAGGCAATATTGTTTTGCTGTTTGTCTCTTTTATTATCGCTTTCCTTTTTAATTTCGCATTAAAAATGGCGAAAGTAACTCATTGCGCGGCATCATCCTTGAATTCTGCTCAAGCATTTGTTATCTGCTTATATCCTACTGCTTCTTCTTCGTTTTTTTTTTATTTTTCTTAAATTTGTCCTACAGCAATTTCAGTTTTTGTTACGATTGTTTTTTTGGAACGTTAGCCTCCTGCATTGCATTCATTGTAGTCGTCATTGCTGTGGAGCGTTGAGAGCGTTGAGCTGTTGAATGTGAAAAATGGGCGCGCATGTCGGTAGTGATTTTCGTTGGACTTTCATTAAAAAGTTGTTGCTGCTTTCAAAGCGGCGTCATGCTACGTAATTTCCCCCATCGCGCCCTCGCTTTCATGTTGACTTCTTGCTCTTCCATGAGTTGGTGGCCTACAATGCGACATAAGTACATAAAATGCATTTTCGTAATTAAAATTTTGGTGGGATTTAATGACAAGACACTTAAGTTGCTTGCATTTTTGCATTTGACCTTCATTCACTTTTATATACTCATTGCAAATTCGGTTGATTTCTTAATAAAGCATTTTGGCAAATGATTGTTTGTTGTTTGTAAAGTAGTTACCTTTAATTACATGAAATATTTACAGAGTGGCATCTATATTCTTCTATACATACTATAATAAAACTGCAGAAAGGTCGTGTTTCTACTTTGAAATTTTTTTTACAAAAATTACCGAATGCGATGCTGGAAATGTGCTAGAATTCGTTTGAGTTGTTTTGCCTGCCTGTTTATCTGTTCCCATGTTAAAGCTCACTAATCTCCGGAACTACTGAACAGATTTTCATGGGACTTTAACAGCTAACTAGATAATAATCTCGGGCTTAATATAGGCTATATTTTATCAAAAATAATTTTTTTAAATACATATCTTCCAATACTGTCGCAGAGCTATTGGCTCTCCTTTTTCAACCATGTCTGAACTGTGGCACTTCCTTAGATTCTTGGAAATTACTGTTACTAAAGTTAGAAATATATGGAATCGTTGCAAAATTGTCGGGATTTTCCTCCACTTTACTTTTGAACAGAAAAATCAAAATGCTTAATATTTGCAAACGATGTTAAACTGTTTTTAATGCCAGTATTCTGTAAGCAATCTCTAGTCACAAATTGAGAATTTTCGGTGTTGAGATTGATTGTGAGATTGAGTAAGCCGTTTCTATTCTCAAAATAAAGTCACTAATTTGTTAGATGGGCCTGAGCAGGTCATGAAACAAAGAAATCGAGGAGAGTATTGAACAAACGCAGAAATGAAGTAGTACTCGATCTGTGCCTCGGTTGTACGCTGTATTTTGGTTAAATCTGTTAAAAATAACCTTAACGCATAATAAAAAAAAAAATTAAACTTGCTTATGTAACTTTTTCTGACACTTTCAACGATTGTTGATTGCTGATAATTCCAATTTTTACAAATATTTTAAATAATCGGTTCATATAAAATGCAATAATAAGAATTTTGAAGGGTAAATTTTAACGCTAATTTTGCGACAATCATAGTGTTTTAATTTTCAAAAATCAATAATGCTGTTGACAAAGAATTAAGAAAGTATTTGCAATCGATGAACACATTTTCATTGAGGTTGATTGTGCGTCTGTACCTGAACACACGATCAGCTGATTGTCTCTACTGCTTTTCACCACAGTCTTTGGTGAAATTTTTTGAGACCGTTTCTTACTGAATAACGAAATCTAAAGTAACAAAAAATGCCTATAGACGAAAGTCTCAAATTTAGTGACTTGAGATGAGATGGATTACAGAATACTGGAAAAAGAGTCTGCCCTATCTGTGACTGCATCAACTTACAATCTCACCGCGATAGTCAAATGGTATACTGACAATAAGTTAGTTTTAAAGTCGAATAAATGTTGCGTTGTTTCTTATTCGAAAAAGATAATTACCACTCTTTTCAGCTATCAACTAAATGCTTGCTCTCTAAGCCGTTCTTATGAGATTGAAGATTTGGATGTCATCTTTCACTCTAAACCAGTGACTCTAAACAATTTGAAGCTGAAGAGTACTTTGAACAGTTTGGTTTTACAAGATTGCAAACCTACCTACCTCTTATTTGTGATTGCGTAAAATTCAAGCCGCAATGACAGACAATTATAAAAATGTATTTAAAAAAAAGAAACAAAGAGGCTGATTAATAAAAACAAAAGAATGTCACTTCTGTTCTGAACAAAATCTTCATGGGAATTTTCGCCGTTTTCTAATTTTTCATATCATAAATACAATTTGCGGAGAACTATTCCTTTGTCATATTCGAACTTCGATGTATCACGAATTTTAGAAAAGCAAAATTGATTAATGTATTTTGGGAAAAGTTTCTTCAAATACAATATATAAAAGCGAACTTGTGTACAAAAATAACAAACTTCTAGATCGAAACTACAAACTAGGGTTTATCCCTCCTAGTACCTTCAAGAACTAAGTTAAACAAATTTTTGTTCGAGTTCGTAGTTTGCAAAACCAAACCTTGTTAAATTCACATACGTGTTTACGTATTTAATATCTTAAATATGCGTATATTTACCATTTGGGGCACATGCTCAATCAAATTTCGAAATTTCTCCGAAAAATTGTCCATATATTTTTAATTCTAGTTTAGTTGGATCATCTTTCCTCTGGAAAAAAACTTCCAATTTCTAGTTTCAATTTTCATTTTTAGTTCTTAATTTTCATATTTAAAAACAATTTAAAAAATGAAAAAATTGGAAAATTTTTTTCTGACATTTGGCACAATTTCGAAAAGATAATTTATCATTCCTGCTCTAAACTATCTTTCTATAGTCATATTGGCTTTATTGTTACGTGGTCTTTGGCAATGATTGGCATTATAAGGCGTAACTTCGAAGAATTTAAGAATCCAATGACGTTATAATCGCTTTATGCTTCTTTAGAAATTTTCAAACTAAAATTTACGTAGCTTTTGTAGGTCGAGGATAACGCCAGAAATAATTTTGACAAAAAACGAAAAAAAAAATTAAAGGCGTAGCAGAGTATGCTTGGTATAGATGGTAACAAATATGTATACACTGGAGAACAACCGAGCTTCGTTTTTTTATCCGAACATTTTGAAGGTCTCAAAAAATAAATAATCAATGAATTTAAAACAAAAATGGATTTTTATTATTTTTATTAAAAGCATGTAGATTTCTTCAAATCTCTTTCAATTTATAAAATAAACACAGCTATATGCTTACATATGTTTTTAAAAATAACATATTTATATATTGAGTACTCGAAATTTAAAAACTTGATTCCTCACTAGACTAGAGACGCGACATACCGCCTGTTCGTAATTTTTTTCTCGCAAATTCGATACGATACTGGAACTATCGAATAAAAAAAAAATGGTATCGAATGGCAAAAACATTGATAAGGTACCAAATCGTAACGAAATTCGGGTCACTACAATAGACGCTCTCAATGGAAGAGCAATCAGATGTTTTAAAACAATTTTTTTCAACAGAAACTAGGATCTTTCAATTTTCAAATTGTAAACGAAGCCCAGAGTTGCATATCCAATAACATACTAACTAAAATCAAAGAATGTAGATTAGAAAGAAATTACAGGCGTTTCATATGCTGTGGCAAGTATTTTGGTACATCACAATAGAAATCAATTAGGAGCAAGTCTGTTAATATAGTCAATTAGCAAAAGTCAAATAATCCGATTAAGTGAAATTGCGCAAAATTTTCTGTTAAAGGAACGAATTAAAATTTGCACATATTCAGCAAGAGTTCGGTTTACTGAAGTCGAACAGAACTTTGTTGGCCAAAAATGGCCGCAGCCGAAACTGAAGTTCAGTCGTTCTCTAGTATAAGCGAGGGGATTAATAAAAGTTCACTTAATTGGTGACACTTAAAACTTTAAAACAAAAAAAACAAGATGCTAAGTGCTTGCAGTTATTCTACTATATTTCTTTCAAAATTTTAAAATTATCGCTTGAATTAGATGAGGATGGATCAGAAAAAATTCCACCATCAACGAAAACAGAAATTCGTTTTGTGATTATCTTATGTTACTATTTCCAAGTAGTTACGATGATTCCAGGCGGCGGTACATTTTTCTGTTGCAAACCACGAAGAAAGAAAACACAAAGAGAAAGAAGAAATAGTAACTTGCGATCTCTAACATTGGAGAAATAAGACCAGCATTATACTCTCCAGATCTAGAACCTTATGATTTCTGGTTATTTTAAAAAATTAAGAGAAATGTTCAGTGGAGACGTCTTCAAGAGCAATACACATAATTTATAAACTCGATATGTTTAAAAAGCAAGAATACTGGAATACTGTGGACTGTTTTGAGAAGTGGATGTATAGGCTTAAGAATTGCATTGAAATCGATGGCAATTAAGTGCAGAAGATAAAAACGACATAAATTAAGGGCAAGTATTTAAAGATTTTTTTTTTTTTTTTTTTTGTTTTTTTTGTCAATTAAGCGGACTTTTGTTAGTGCCCTCCTACACACTTTGACACCTTCTTTCTAATTTATATTTTTCATTTCTAAATACAACCTATTTATACTGATTTTAAAGACCCATACACTAGAAAATCACTCTATAATTGCCTAGTTAGATCAAAGTTAGAGTATGCCTCAGTAATCTGGAACCCTATTTACTCTTTACACTCCGACAGGATCGAAAGAATTCAACGCCGATTTACCCGGTTTTCTCTACTACCTCTTCATTTTGATGAGCCATTCCCATCGTATGAGGCCCGTTGCCTATTAATTAACCTTAAATCGCTTAAGTCAAGACGCATAATGCATTCTCTCATGTTTGTTTATGATATAATTTCTGGCATGATAAATTGTCCTAACCTTTTCGAGCAAATTGGCTTTAATGTACCCCAAAGGGTCCTACGTACTCAACTGTCGTTTCATGTTAAAATGCTTAGATCTAACTATTTATTGTATGCACCCATTACAAGGTCGCTTATAGAATTCAATCGAATTTTCACAACTCTCGATCTAGATTTTGCTCAGTCTAGATCCATATTTTTGGCTAAATTGAAATCAACTTATTTTTAAGTGTTATTAATGTTTTATATTTAAGACAATTTGTATTTCTAGTCTGTAAGGTTTTGTAACCATTGACTGAATAAATTGAAATGGAATTGGAAAAATAATGAGTGATACTGAAATATACCTTGGAAAACGTAACCTTACTTTAAAGCAGGAGTCAAATATTATGAAAAAGTCATGATTTAATTTTCAATCTTAAAAAAATGCCTATCAAATTGGTCGTTATTTTGTGATTTCTTTTCCTTTCAGATTTTTATTTCGGGATCGAAATAATAGTGATTCTTAAATTTAAATTTTACCGGAAAGACAAACTTCAGCATAAATAATAGCTAGCATATAATCTGGATTAATAAATAAGAATTATTTTCGAAAAATACTGTTGGGCATGGTTGCAACCTTTTTAAAAAGTTTCTTTCAATTCGATTAAAAAGTTAAATTATATAAGCTTCTAGCGCAGACGGTAATTCGTTAACGCATAACTTGAAAAAATATTAAGATTAAGGTGAGTTTTTTATTTCTCTGCAAATAATATTTCCATTTTTTTTTTGGCAAACATATTCTGCTGAGGTTTTGTTTAATATTTGTATGCAGACCTTTTCAAATAAACTCTTCTATCATTAGAGGTAATTTTTTTTCTTTTTAATATTTCAAAAACTATTTTTATTTCTAAAACCCGCAATTATTGGAGGCATTTTGGTAAATAAGCAAATAGATCAGGTAAATCTTAATCTGTTGTCGAAATATTTTGGTATAAATCTTAAAATATAGTAAATTCCACAATACCTATGTATGTATGTCAAAATACCCTTATGAATTTTGCATATTTTGTTTTTCGCTTTCTTATGAAGGTAATTTCAAGCATCTTTTTATATATAACAGTTCCAAAAAGCCTCCATAAAGTATTGCAAAAGAATGAAGCAAAGCCTGTCACGTCGTAGCAGATGAGAAATATGAAAATTACGAAAATACCAAAACAATGCAGAAGGAGACAAAATAGGCTGTGTAAGCTGCTTGAATTTGGTTTAAATTGGCTCAATACTCATTAGATTTGTGAGTAATAAAAGTTGATTCAAAAGTAAATTTAATTCTGAACTTGTTAGGCACGCCGCAGTGCAATTCCGAACATGGAGTGAAAATTAACCCCACAATATTGACAAATTTTAGCAATAACTGTATACTTTAAGGGTGTATTAAATTGTGAACAAAAATAAGTTTAAAAAAAATGTGCGCCCTTACCAGTTATTGGCCTTAGGCCCTCAAAATGAAAATCCGGTCCTGCTTATATAAAGGAACCAACTGAATGCAGTTATTCACAGTTGTTGATTAAGAATTAAATCATATTAGTTAAAGTGTCACACCTTTCGGAAATCGTTTATGGGATATCTGCCAGTACAACAGCACAACAAAAAAATTATTAAAAACATAAAATACAACAACACCGTCCTAAAAAAAATTCCAATCGCTGCTTTTGCGAAACAAAGGAATTCAAAGTGTCCTTCTGGAATTTGTGGCATTATTATTTTCATTTTCACTTCTATTTTCATTTCAGTTGTTTTTCTGCTACACAAATAAGTAAAATGTACAGAGGAATTGAGAATGAAAAAAGCAACGTAAAGTAAGCTACAATAGTTTTCTACAGTTTTATTAGCGTGATTTTGTTTTTTAAGACTCTAGTTATTTTATTTTTCTGCTGGCGGTAAGCAAACGACCAAAACCAACACTACAAAGAGATAAAGAATACTCTTGAGACATCATTAACAATACTTCAAAGTTCCTACACATCATTTGCTTACTTAAATCCTTTGCCACAACATTCTTTTCTCTTTTACATTTTCGCATTGGTCTATGTCCTTTTGAGGCATTATTTGCAATTGCAACTATCCTCACAAAAAAAAAAGGCATTACTCGTGTAGGCAAGTCGTTATATTTTCATTTCTTTCATGGGCAGCTTTGGTTATGGCTTTAGCTACGGCTTTTAGCCGTGGGCCTCTTGAGGCTAATTTGGCATTTAACGTGGCCATTAGTTACTTACCCGGCTTTACTGGCAAACTCGGTACGCTTGGTAAGTGATTGTGTTGATGATAGGGGGAGGTGTAGATGCAGGTGAAAATGCTGGCTTTTAGTTTTAGCCAAGGCAGTGTCCTGTTGCTCTTTGTTTAACCTGCCATAATTTCTCAAGCATACGCCAACAAGTATCTTCATGTTAGCGGCTAATTATTTTTTTGTTGTATTGGTGCGCTGTTTGCGCAAAAACAATTTAGGTTGTTAGCCTTTAGCGTTTGTAGAAGATTTTGAATTTGCAAAACTTATTTAACTATTTAACTAATCTTCTGCTCAATATTTAGATGTACAAATTATTACAGACTATAATTGGATTTTAAAACAGGTTTGAATTTATTAATTTCAATTAATAATTTCTAAGGATTAATTTACATAAACTAATAATTGTAGCTATTGTGCAGGTTTTGTGTGCACGCTGTACCAAAATCTTATAGCAATCGTCAGTGGTCAGAACTTTTTCCGATTAGCTTCTTTAGCAGCTTGAGGGTGAATTTCCAACGTGCCTAAGTCACTAAGTCGCGACACGATGGTTTTGTAAGATAAAACAAACATTCATCTCGTTATCGATAAACATAGTGATGGACCATCTTGGAACAATTTTGGGACGAATTATTTCGCAGGCGTTCCAGGGCTATTTCTGGTTCATTTCAGAAGCATTTTGGAACCATTTCAGGACTATTTTGGAATTACCTCGGGACCATTTCAGGACTAGTTCTATACAATTGTGGGACCGTTTTAGGACTACTTCGTCTATATTTCAGGATAATTTCGGGACAATTTTCCGTTCAGTTCGGAACCATTTCGGGGGTAGTTCGTGACTGATTCGGACATTTTCGGGTCAATTTCAGGAAAAGATCGGGACAATTTCGGGATTAGCACTGCATTTGAGCCTAGTTATTTCGGGAGCATTTTAGTATTATTGCCGATCCATTTCACGACCGTTTAGACACTATTTCAGTGGCTTTTGCAAGATCATTTCTGGTTAGCACAGGGCCACTTTGGAATACTTTTGGGACTTGTTTCATCGGGATATCATTTCAAGACCATTTCGGGGCCAGCTCGGCACTAGTTTGAGAGCATTTCGGACATTGTTGAAGGGTTATTCAGTGCTCCTTTGGACTGAACTGTTCGGGGCTGGTTCGAAACTTTTTCGGCACAGGTTTGCAACTAGTCTGGCACAGGTTTAGGACAACTTCCGGACCATTTTGAAGGTAGTTCGTGACTGGTCTCATTACAGTATGGTACTATTTGCAAACTAGTTCGGAATTCCTTTGGAACTAGTTCAGAACTCGTACGAGATTGGTTTGGAGCTGATTGTGTGGTCCTGAAATAGTTCTGAACGAGAATTGATACATACGTATGGTCATCAGCAATGTTGCCAGTTTCAAAGCCAAACCTGTGGACAGTCGTTCTAACAATATCGATTCGCCAAAGAAGTTTTATTTATTTATTTATTCACTTCTGGTTCGCGCACTTAAATGCACGCGTGTTTTTTGTAGGTACCGGATTCTACACTCCAATTCATGTGTACCATCGCTCGCCTGTTAAGATAATTTTTTTATATGGACAAGTTTGCCGGTATTCAGCTGAAAAAGTGGTTTAACTTAATTCATATTACGAATGGATAATAAAATTTCCAAGGAGTGCTCCGAATATGGAGTCCTCAATAGCTTTGCATATAAAAATATATCATTGCCTTTCGCTTGATTTATTAGTACAACTAATTGTGTTCTTAAAAGCAGTTTGGTGTAATTATTAAGACAAATAAATAAGCTAATAATTATTACAATAATTTAACCAATAGCCAAACGAAAACTCTTCAAACCCCAACCCGAAAGAATTATAGCTTTGCGGATAGATAATACCAAATTTAAAAATGCAATACCTTGTAGCATAAATAGACGCTGAGGCTTTGATCGAAAACTATGACTTCAAAAAGCGTTGGCACTTCTAAGGAATAAGGGGCACCGAAAAAAAACTATGGACGTTATCACAGTGAGAATGCATGTAGAGGTAACACATAAGAGATGCTTTTAATGCATTTCATGCAAAATGTCTGGTTCAACAAGAAATTCAGTCAAGGAGCACAAAGAAATTCGAAACTTCAAAGGGGCGAGTTTCAAAAAAGGATAAAAATTAGCTTTCATTTTACTTCTTCTGTATTTGAGTTGCAGGTTCCTATTAACGCTGTCGATCGTTATGTCGGGGTGGTAAATAACAACGTCGTCGGCGTAGGCTACAATTATGCCCATTTTTTCTACTAAATCGAGGATGAAAAGATTAAAGATAATTGGAGTATTTACTGTCCCTTGTTGCAAGCCGTTTACTACGTGAAATTCGTGAAAGACTCAGCAAGTTCGAGAGAAGAATAGTACAATCATGCACATCGCTACATAGATCACCGAACAGTAATTTTACTAAATTTATATCTAACTCCAAACTATACGATACCGCTAAAGCTCCCTGAATTGATTGTGATATCATAAACCTAATTAGGAAACACACCAGACGCTGCCTATACGATGTCTATAACCCTTTAATAACAGCTCCTTTTTACGAAAGTGATGACTACTTTGCATTGGCTATTGCAAACGGATTTGCACCACCTGAATCCTTCCTCTGCTTGGACAAAAATGGTTAACATATAAACAATATCATTAGTTAATAAAATCTTATTGATTATTGATAGCGGAGTACTCGAGAGTTCGTCTAGAGACACTGTATATTTATTTATTTATTTATTTATTTATTTATTTTAAGTCAAATGAAACAATTTATTTCTTACTGACAATAGAGAACAATTACTTAGGAACTAGTTAAAATAATTATACAGTAGGCTCCGGACTGCTCCAGGCGATGAAGACGGGTCCAAGTTCGGAACATTATTTAATTCAGACAATGTTCTTGACATGGGAGCAAATTTGATGTAATCAAATTTAGGATGCTCAGTGTAAAACAAAGGGGACGTGTCGGAGATTCCGAGCGGGAATGAAAAAGTTTAATTTCCCCAGTAGGGCAGGGCAGTCAACTGTACCATTTAGCAGATTCACTACAAAACTACAAAAGAGAAAGGAAGATCTGGATTGTAAAGTTTTCTAGGGTAAGAGGTGACAGCGGGATTCGTAGAGAGGTATGGGATCAGTAAAGTTTAAAGAACGTAGTGCAAATTTAATAAATATTTTTTGGATTCGCACTATACGGTTAATAAGAGTATCGTGATATGGTCTCCAAATGAAGGCTGCATAATCTAGCCTGGATCTTACTAAAGTGGTATATAATAACTTGAGAGTGTATGGATCTGAGAAAGCTAAACAGTTACGTCGAACAAAAACTAACATAGCGTACGATTTAGAGACAGCTTAGTTAACGTGGGTGGTAAACCTAAGTTTGGTATCAAAATATGCACCCAAATCTTTGAACCCGAAATTTGATACCTAGTTTGGAACGGGTTATACTTTCTGGTAAATGTGGAATGGAAACACTTTTTTACATTCAGAAAAAGCCGATTTCGAGAGCACCACGAGTAAAGCTTATCAAGCTCTAGTTGTAATGCGCAGGTGTCATGCAAGCTTCTGACTGTAGAGTAAATTTTAAGATCATCAGCATATAAAAGAAATTTAGATGTTTGGAAGCAGGAACTGATATCGTTAATAAATAAAATGAATAGTAAAGGTCCCAGTATACTACCGTGACATCGCAACGAAGGGCTGAGAAGAAACATTGTCAAAGGCGACTACACATTGTCTTTTAGTCAAATAAGAACGAATCCACGGCAGAAAAGTGGAGTGAAAACCCATTTCCGATAACTTAGCCACTAAAAGTTTATGGGGAACCCTATCAAAGGCTTTAGAGAAGTCTGTATAGATCGCATCAACCTAATGCCCATCCTGAAAGGCTGCAAAGCAGTCCGCAGTAAAAACTGCAAGAATCCATGTTGGTTTGGGCTAATCAAGGTACTGACTGAGAAAGACAACTTCGCTTTAATAACGCACTCGAAGATTTAAGAGACAATGGACAATTTCGAAATCGGGCAATAATTGCTAACGTCATTCTTATTGCCACTTTTGAAAATTGGGGTTATAGGAGCATTTTTCCAATCATCAATAAACTCGCCATTAGACAGAGACTTATTAAAAATAAGCGTTAAGGGTTCTATAAGAGCGGGACATTTTTTAAAAATAACAGCCGATAAGCCATCCACATCTCTTTGTTTGGAGAATTTTAAAGACTGAATGCCTTTTTCAATGTCTTCAGCCGATAAAGTAACCGACCCAAACGATAGGGTAGAGTCGGAGACACAACTGCGAACGGGACTGCTGACATGATCCATCTCAGATACAAAATTTGAGCAAAAATACTCAGCGAAAAGATTTGCTGCCTCAATAGGGGTATTCGCGTGTTTTTCTTTGTAGAAAACCGATGAAGGTATGTATATTAGAAGTAGCTTTCTTGGATTTGATATAGTAGCTCCAAAAAGCCTTAGGGATATTTTTGATATTAGCTTCTTGATTACTTATATACTTTTTATAAAGAAACTTATCGAGGTCATTAAACTTTTTCAGATAAAATTGGTATAGTTCATTATAAGCAGAGGAATTCGAAGCTTTGTATTTCCTATAGAATTTATTTTTACGATTTTTGAGATGCTTCAGTTCTTTCGTATACCAAGAAAGGGTTGGCCTTTCTGGGAAAAGTAGGAATAAGATTTAAACACAACTTATAGATGCAAAATTTAAAAGCTTTAAAAGCGCTTGATTTGCCTAAATTACCAAGAAAATCGGGCAAGTTATGGCTCAATAAGACTGAATTCAAATAGTCAAAGTCACACATGTTATAGTTGAAAATTGGCCTGATACCATCAACTGGAGCAGTATAAAATTCATAAGAATGTATTATCGTTGTACTATTGTTTATCGTAATAATTAAGTACACCAAACATAACAAATTCTAACAATAATAAAATAAATAACAAAAGTTAACAACACATTCACTTTAATAGCGGCAGAATGTCGTACTTGAATTGTATAGGTAGGATATAAGGAAAGTGGTAGAAAGTGGTAGTTTATATTCGGACGATTTAAACACTATTTTTTTATGAATTATAGACGAATAGAGGATGCCGAAATCACTCATTTAAGAAGTGCTATTGACACACTCCTTCTCATATACATTAAGAATGTTATTTTCTCCGGCGGATATGGCCCGAGCAGGGAAAGCGCACCACATGGAAAGCCCTAAATGTACACCTTGAGGACTCCGCCGCTTGGGTGGGTAGGTTTTTTAGTGCTACAAATAATTATTTGACTATCTTTCATTGTGAAACAGAATGCAAAATAAGTAAAATTAAAATTTACTTTATCACATTTTGTGAAAAGTAGATCGAACACTTAGTTTAGAAATTATATGCAGATATTATTTTTAATCAACCCAAATACAATCATCTGATCGACCTCAACCATTGGAACATTTAGACGCTTTAAAATCGGAATCTATTTTTTAGCAGAAACTATAAAACTTTAAAACTTCAAATGCTTGCCTTGCTCCAACTCCCAACTCCCAACGCGCCACCGCACAATGAGATGCACGCGGATTATCTGGATTATGCTTTTAAGCGCCAAAACATCCACGTAAACAACAACAAAAACTACAACAACGGGAACATCAAGCGCAGCGTGCTCGTGCATGAAGTGTTAGCGAACAATGCAAAACAGCAGCGATAACAGCATTGTTGCTGCATTAATGTGGCAGAAAAAAAAAATAAAATGAAATGCAAAAACAGCTTTATTGCGGAGCGCAAAGCATGGCAATATAAATGCAGATTTGTGCAAATACCCAGTAAGCATTTGGAGTACGATATGAGTCCGATTAGACTCATAATTCGGAGTGTGAGCGCTCATTATGAGTTCTTATAGGAGTCCAATATGAGTGTGTTTCCCTTCTTGCGATGGTCGTCATATATGAGTCCGAATTCATATACCATATGAGCCTCTTTTAGAAGTCATATATGACTCATATTTTAGAGAAATTAAGAGTTCTTATAACATATCTGTTTCTTTTATAGTAAAACAACAGAAATAATGTAATACTAAATAAAGAAAGCAAAATTCAGTTTTTAATCCATTTTTGGTAAAAAAAAAAAAAATTAAAATTAAAAAATTATATAAAAATTTTCCTTTTTTTAAAAAATACTTAAAAAACTAATTAGATTCCTGTCTTTGGGTTTTCCTACTCGTATATATAACTCGGTCTCGCGCAGTATGAAACCACTTTATTGTAATTTTCTTAAATTCCACCTCATTGCCAAATTTTCGAGAAAACAATAATAAAAAGTTAATTAAGAGCACCAAACGGCATTTCGAAAGTATTACCCTTAAAAGCACTTGTTTTGGCCATATTTTGAAGGGAAATTTTGCCTTCAACATCTATCCATGATATTTCGCAGGCCAACTCGTCGGTGACCAAGCGCTTCCAAATATATCTCACAAGAATTGACTTGACCTTGCTTGATCTGCCACAGCAAAACATTTTTCGACTACATTCTTTCCTTTTAATGATTTAATCACCGCTATTGCCTCTTTATGGTCTCTTCTTCGTGACATTAAGTAGACAAAAACCTTTTAATGTTCTTTGTATTTTAGATACATATGTATATTAAATTATATTTTTATTCACTAACCACACTGATTTTTAGAAAAATAAAACTGGTAAATCTGTTTGATAGTAAAAAGTATTCTTTACACTTCAACAGTGGCACTTCAACTGAATTTTTGTTCATGGATGAACGCACGTGTTCGTTGGCCGTGGAATTCGTGGAAACACAAATAACGGCATTTCCAAAATACAATACATAATTGCAAGAGATGATGACTCATAACCCTGAGCCTCATATTTCCGTCATATTTTATACTCATTTCGGACTCATAATTCTGAGCCTCATATTTCCGTCTTATTTTATACTCATTTCGGACTCATAATTCTGAGCCGTCCAAAAATGTTTGCTGGGTATCTACATATGTGTCTATGTAGAGGTGTGTGCTTGCATTGCATTGCTTACGTCAAATGCCGAATAGCAGCTAAAATGTCAGTAAACAAATTGTTTATATCTTCCTGTCAACAACAAAAGATTTTCAATCTGCAATCCAATGTGATGAGAATTATCAGCTTTCTCATTCGCCTCAACGCTAAACTACAACTCATATTCTCAATTTTAATTCATATAATATTTGTGATTTTTTATTCATCAATTTTATACAACCGCAATAAAAACTAAATGTTTGCAATTTGATTCATGAACTTCGTTGCTTTTGCAAAACTGCACTTAAGATCTACGTCGCTTTTATTGGCACAAAAATGGCAATACATTTTTGAATGGAATAAAAATGAATGCGACAAACAAAAATTATGTGAAAATTTTATTCAATGACAAATTAAAAAAGATGAAATTCATAACTTTTATCTCGAATTAACAAATTGAAATCATTTTACGAATTCTGAGATTTAAAGAAAAAGTTGTTTCATAACAGTTATTAGATGAGAAATATATTTCATTTCGATAACTTGTTAATTAAATTTCCCCATGGAAAAGGAACTTCCGAAGTCCTTTTAATTTCATAGCATTTAATATTTGATTGTGGCGCATTAGACGAGGTTTTTAATATGTTCATTAGGGTACCTCGCCAAAAAAAAAGTGGTGGGTTTTCCACCGGAATCATAAAATGTATGTTATTGTTAGACCTTCGCCAAAGTATTTTTGAAAACTATTAAGATCTGTGTGAGCTAGACCGGTTTGAAAATCCTCCAAAAATGCAATTTTTTATAAATAAAAACATTTTTTTAAATACATTTTCAAATAAACTCACCTCAGATAATAAAATAGTTAAAGCTTAATTGATCTGCATAATAATATATAAAAAAAAATCATCGTGACGTTTGATGCTGTTTTTGGATTTTTTGGAAGTTTGGTTTAAAAAAAAAAACTTACATAAACCTTGACCGATTTACACTACATCCACGGCTGCGATCAGGCATCTTAAAGCAACCGGTTCGTTATTTTAATGTGTCCTAAACTAAAATTGTCCTAGAAACTGGTTATGCTCTAGGCTTCTTAACCACCACGTAAAAAAAGCTACCAATGGAAATGCTCAACAAGCATCGGATGAGACCGGCACCCTATTCTGACAAACATTTTAAAGGCTACGATTCGAGCTCATGCACCTGGAATATTCGGACCCTTAATGCCAACGGTGCTCTGCAAGTCTGGCGCATGTCCTCGTTAAAGTCAAGGGTTCACCGCCAAGAGCATCAGCCCCTTCGAAGCCAATTACAACACCAGCCAGGTAAAAAAGCGCAAATTCGGAGTGAAACTTGTGGTGGAAGCGAGATTGTGTCGCCAATTGCTATAATTCGCTCCACTGTGAGTGATATAAATATCGTGCTTGGTGAAACTGGAATGACACTACACTACGGCTACATAAAAACAACGCCAGATCAGTATTCTTAATATAGCGTATACAATTTTGTCGAGCGTATTGTGAAGAAGCCCACTGTCAACTGTGAGGAAGCAAAAGGTCTTCCGCGATGAAAAGATCAGTGAAGTGAAAAAAGGTCTTGACATGACTGAGAAGGAACGACTGGCGTGAAATGTTTAACTGAGATATTCTTTTCTACTTACAAGGAAACCTAAGTATCAGTAGATAGACTGTTTCATACATTCATGCATTATTACTTAATGTAAATACAAATCCCGGTCGGGCAGGCCTGCTTCAAAGATATATATAGACATATTAATATATTTTATAACTTTTAAGTAGATGTGTACTAACTTAAGTCTGAAAAATTTATTCTGCGCTTTTTAGTTCACTTGTGTATTATTTTTAAAAATACATAGTTACTTATTTTGTAAATTTTTTTTGTACTACAATAGTTCACACTGTTCCTGAGTTAATAAAAAGTTCACCAAACGTACATACGAAAAGCTGCTTTGTTCTTTATGATCTTGGTAATATATTAGATATGTATAAAATAAGAGAAAAACAAATTCTCTGAAATATTTATACATGTTTAATGTCAATATCTCGAAGAAAACCCTGATTCGATTTTGATTAAAATGAATTTTGATTCAAAGAAGATAATTGAGATAAGTCTTCATCCTTCGAAAATTCTATGCATCGTTCTCGATATGCTAGAAACATATGTTAATAAATTTTGAATTTTTTTTTTGCAAGAATAATTGTTATGAGCTCAAGGCCATTTATTTCTTACGAATTTATTGACAAAACAACAATGGTAGAAACTATTGCTGCTATTTCGGAGTTCACCACATCTCTTCATCAGGCTTCTTCTTATTCGACTTCCGTGGGCATCGAACCCACGTCCTCCATATCATACTTGTACCCGCATTCGTTAAGACAAGCGCCCCAACCACTTGTACCAAATAAGCCGTGAGCATTGTTTCTGCTTTTTCATCTTTATAAAGGGTCTTGCAATGGGGACGCTATAAAAGTAGTAGTGACATCAAACGACGCCATATTTTTCCCCGCACTTTTGACATTTCTTTTCAGTATGGTTTGCCATTTCATCATGGAAAGATATACGATCCAACAACGAGTCGAAATTATTAAAATTTACTACCGAAATTCGGAGTCAATGGCCTCAACTTTAAGAGCGCTACGTCCAATTTATGGTCGTCGTCATTTCTGGCTGAATGGCTTCGTCAATAAGCAAACTATGCGTTATTGGACAGGCAGCAATCCACACGTACTCCATGCATGAGTCAACATTGCAACCCGAAAAAATTACGTTTTGGTGCGGTTTATGGGCCGGCGACGTCATTCGGACGTACTTCTTCCGTGATGATCAAGACCGGCCCGTTACTGTGAATGGGCATCGCTACCGCTCAATGATAACCGAACATTTTTGGCCCGAATTGGATGATATGAACTTGAACAATATGTGGTTCCTACAGGACGGCGCCACAAGCCACACAGCGAATGTCACAATCGATTTATTGAAAACCAAGTTTGGTGAACGTGTTATCTCACGAAATGGCCTAGTCAATTGGCCGCCTCGATCATGCGAGTTGAAGCGGTTAGACTATTTCCTGTGGGGCTACGTCAAGTCTATGGTCTATGCCAACAAGCCAGCGACGGTTGATGAACTTCGTACGAATATCGAACGTGAAATTGCAGCAGTATCGGCCGATTTATGCTTGAAACCCGTCGAAAATTATGTTCAGCGTCTGGACTTCTGTAAGCGTGCACGTGGCGCCCATGCAAAAGAAATCGAGTTCCATACATAATGGCATCGAATTTACTTTCACAGGAATAAAGAATTTAATTCATATCCCAAACCGTTTTTGTTTTATTTAATAAAACTTTTGTAGCGTTCCTATTGCAAGACCCGATACTTTGCTGATACAAATAAATGGGCTGTAACAACTTAACATGTAATTTATTTGTTAAAACTTATGTCGGATTTTTATGTTATCCTGATAGTGAAGGACCAGCTGATAGCTACATAAACATATCCAAGCCCATATTATTTCGTAACTCTATATAATTTGAAAAGTAAAGGAACGACTTAATTCCTGTTATTGGTAAAGAGAAGGTTCTGTTATATCCGAAAAAATTAAAACAAATTCCAAAAAAACGTCCATGAAGTATTCGAAGGAATTGGCTGTAAAAAACTGCTTGATACAATTTTAGATCCCGATGTTTGCAGGAATTGTTGTTTTCTTAGTATAGAAAAATTATCCAATTTTCTTACACATTGAAGAATTAAACCGAATTCACACAACAACCGATTATATCAACAACTCTGAAAGTTGTTTGCACTTCTTAGGCGAAGATGGGTTAGGGATTCGATCTGAACACTTTGCGGAATCGATTCTGCTAGATTTTCTAAAGTATTAGAATGAATAACAAATATATTTCATTAACATTAGAAAGAGCATATAATATTTGAGTATTTGAGAACTAAGCTAGGTACTTACTATCTGAATTAAATAATTTTGAACGAATGAAGTATACAACTTTTTCGAAAATTTCGATTGTTTTGTAACTTTGTAATTATAAAAGTTTCAAATATTAATATCTCAAAAACCCCATGAAATAAAATTTATTATACACAGTTCATAGACACAGTATATGTTTAGAAATCAATTGGTTTTTAGTTATAGTTAGTTTTTATAATTTTATAATTTATGATTGTCAATATTGCGAAAAACAAAACTGATCCGATTTTGATTCAAATGTATTATATTTGCGAAAATCATAACGAACAAAACTACATGTACACTTTTTGTCGTGCGATTTGGTGAATTTTTAACTAATTCAGGAACGGTGTGGCTTGGAGTTCGATCCATTATTGTGAAATTATAAAGTGATGATAGACCTTATTGTTAGTATGCGTTTTACGCCCTATGTATCTTATCGAACGTGCGTTATAATTTGCGCGTATGTTTGCATGTGTGTTATATAGCGAACAGCTTACAATTCTTTAACTAACTCGCAAGTTATCAGTCGAATTAATAAATCAATTAATGTTCTGATAGTTGAATTAAGTGAATATCACAAAAAGCCATAAGTAAGTATCTAGGTATGTCTGATTTTATTGGTAATTACTTCAATTATATTGCTTTCACACGATAAGTGATTTTCGATAACATTGACTGTTAACTAACTGAAAGTAACTCTGCCGAGCATAACAATTTCCAATCTAAGTTAACCACAATAATCGTATCAGTGGTTAGTTTGGTTATTAAAAGACTGTCGCTGTTACTTTCTGCAAGCAGTTCGTGGAAAAGCTAATTTTATTAAAGTGTATATGTATTATATTTTTTGTTTGTTTTGTTTTGATAGACTAAATTTAATAATTTGGTATCGCTACGACCAAACGGTTCACATACGACATTTTGCCTACTAACCTAACCTAACCATCTTCAGAAGTTTTTCTTGAAAAAGTGTCGGTGTTTCCCGGGAGGAAAAGTTCGTCCAAACATCGAGCCATATGATCTAAGCACCAAGTTATTTTTTTTTTTGTATAGTTTTAATTTTTAATTTTTTATTACCCACACAAATATCTACCCGCACTTTCTAATTGCCGGTTACGGTTGGTAGCTAAGAATTTTTTTGTCATTGGCAACTGCGCAGTATGAATTGTTAGAAATGCAGAACATGCCCATGTTGTGGTGAAATTTAATTTTAATGATAACGTTTTTAAGCATACTTCCCTCGACTTCCATGCCTTTACATTTCTTTTAACTTAATAACTCAATTCAATTTCGGGTTTTAAGCAGGTGGCTACCCTCTCCAAAGTAGTTTCAAAATAAAGCTTTCTTAAAATCCCTTCCTTTGAGACCCATATTTCAATAACTAATTAATTTTTTAAACAGTAAGCTGCCCTCCCCGAACGTATTTTTAAAATTAAGCTTCCTTAAAGCTTTCAGTTAGCACTCATATTGTAAAAAATCATTTAATTTAACTTAATCAACTTCTATCAAGCTCTCATAATGTTTTCGCGATAAAATTTAAAGCAGCATTGCAACGCTACATTTATCTTACTCTCCACGGAAATATTTCTCGAGAGAGGCTTTCCTTCATTTCACACCAGTAGAATTTCCATTACCTTACCAATTAATTTGAATCAACGGTATTTAAAAGGTGGGAACCCTCTTCAAAAAATTAAATAAACGCTACCATTTCAGTGTACTGATGTTACATATATTGTTTATAAAAATATAATGTTTTCAAATGTGTGGCAACACTCTTATAATATACGTATTTTCATAATTAAGTTTCTTCGACACTACTTCTTTAGAATCCCATTGCGAGAAGATTTCTTTATTTTTATAATTTTGTTTCATTTACTCTTTTAAGCAGGTGGCAACCCTTTCCAAAAGAAGTTTAAAAATAAAGTTTCCCCAAAATTCCTGCGGTTGAGATCCATTTTTCAATACTTCGTGTAATTTATTATAATTTTAATAAATTTTGTAAACAGCTGGCAACCCTCTCGAAAAGCATTATTAAAATTGAGCTTCTTTAAAAATTTTAGTTTGGCACTCCTATTGCAAAATTTGATTTATATTTTTTATTTAACTTAATTTGGATACAAACAGGTGGCAACCTTCTTTCAAAATTTCTTTTAAAATGAATTAAGCCTTTTTCTTTTGATACCCATATTGCAATATTTGATTGCATTCGTTTGCTTAAATGAATGTAACCTTTTAAACAGGTGGAAACTCCCTATTAAAATCGATTTTATGATAACCTATAGACTACGAGGGTTGCCTTTTATATTTTGCGCCTAATAATGAAAACACAGTCAAATATTAAGAAAAATAGTTTTATTGTTTTTCGAAATATTCTCCATCCAAGTCAATACAGTTCTGCATTCGCTTGAACCAATTTTCAAAGCACTTTTGCCACTCAGAAGAGGATACCTCTAAAACGAGCTGTTTGAAGGCTTCTACAGCTACTTCCGGCGTTGAAAAATGTTGACCTCGCATTTTTTTTTTTGATGTTCGGGAATAAAAAGAAATCATTAGGTGCCAAATCAGGGCTGTATAAGGCGGATTACCCATAAATTCGACCACTCAGAATTGACCGTTTTAAGTTTATCTAGTGGAACAGTTGCGACATGACCAGATTTCCCGAAAAAACAGGCGACCCTTTGCTTTGAGGTGGTTCTGGCGCGAACAACTTTTGTTGGATTAGGCTCGTCTTGGAACACCCATACAGTCGATTGCTGCTTTGTTTCCGGCTCATATGCATAGATCCAAGATTCGTCACCATTTCTTTACACCAATCGACCTTCACGAAATTCGTCCTGCAAAGATTGGCAGCCACGTAGGAACTCGTTGTACCATCGTTTCATAGTGGCTAAGTGTGGTGATTCAACACCGAAAGTAGATGTTAGTCTATTGATGCACTCCCGTCTCGATAATCCACGTCGAAAATCGTAGTAAATCATCGCACGAAAATGTTCACGGGTTAATTCCATTTTTAGGCAATATGAATTTTTAACTCACTATAAATAAACAAAAATAAAACTCGTAAGTGAAAACGTTATATGAAAGTTTATGCCGAAAAATACCAAACTTTACGATAAAAGTATCTAATTACAGCTAATCACATGTAGTGTTGCGAAAGCGCAAAATATAAAAGGCAACCCTCGTACATATGTGCCAACTCTTATCCAGGTCAATCCAATCGTTATATAGCAGTATGCGATTTCGCTTATTTATTTAATCAAAAAATCAAATTCTCAACTCAACTTATTTGGATAAAGAACGTTTTTCGTTTTTCCATCTGGAGCATAAATGCACAAAGAACTTGGAATGCCAACTCTTGAACAGGCCCATGCGAAAAACACGCCTCCACCAAATGCAATCCTCAAACTTAAAGTGTTTGCCCTTGCGCTTTATTGTTGGGCATGGCAAATGATAAACGCATTGGAAATGGCAAATTTCACAATTCAGGTGCATTTGAATTTTGCAGTAATATAATTGATGAGCCGGTCTTCAAATTTAAACAATGCGGTGGCATACCACGGCGTCATCTTGAGCCATTGCGCTATCAACAGATTTGTGTGACGTAACTGCACCTGGGAATTTTTCTTGAATTCGATAGTTTAGCTTTTTCGTTGCCAGATTGCGAAATCGGTTTGGTGATTCTTGAATTATAAAGTCGCAATCAAAATGTAATTTCTTTTTATATATAAGATTTAAAAAAAACAAAGATAATATTAAATAGATTCGTTTAAGAACTAAGTGGGTCAACAAATATGATTTTTGAAAAGTGCCAGCGTCATCTCTAGAGTAAATTTTTAATTAATAAAAATCTCCGTTACATATTTGAGTCAAATCGGTCCATAAAAATATATTTAACTATATGTCGACTTGAGCCGCGCCTGCAGAGTATAATTTTTTCTAAAATTTTTGTCTTTGCATAGCCAACATACTTGCTGAATATGAACTAAATCGGTCCATCCGATTTTTCAAAATATCTCGACTTTGGCGGCACTTACTGGGCACATTTTTTTGCAGAGACGTTTTATATTGTACAGTTAATCTACATACTGAACTAAATCGGTTCATAAATACGATTTTTCGCAGTATCTCGACTCTAGCAGGTGACCGGGTAAACTTTTTGCAGAAAAGTTTTCCACTGCACAATCAAGCAAATCGATCCATTAATTCAATGTTTAGAAATATCCCAACCACAGCGCCACCTACCGCTAATTTCTTTATACAAACACTACTAGGGTCACAGTTAACGTAACAGCAAAATATTAACCAAATCGATTCAGCAATTCTACCGTGATGCGAAGACCAACGTACCAAATTTCAAGCATATCGAACCATAAATATGATTTTTTCGACTAGATCGGTCACTGGTCCACTTCCCAGAAAAAAAGAAAATTTTGTATTAGAAAACCATCACCATGTGTCCCCTAAAATATTGTAAATTTTAATCGAAATCGGTTTGGTGGCACTTGAGTTATAAAGTGGCAGGCAATCAAAATGTAACTTCGTTTTTGTATATGTATAATATTATTATTTATTATTTCAATTATTAAATACTCACATACTATTTCATATGTCGTTGTTTCATTGAAAAATCATTTGATTTCGTTTTCGCTTTAATTGAATTTTATTTTATTAAAATTAAAATTAAACATTTTACATGAATTTATTACAGTTATTTCATACTCCAATTTTGTGATAAGGTATGAGTGTGTATTGTTGTTTGTTTTTCATTTGCTTTTGTTTTTTTTTTGTTGTTTGCTTTTCAATAATTATGTACTCAGTATATGTGTATTTGTTGTTGTTTAACTTTATGCAGCGAGCTTAGTTATTTAAATAATTACTGCAATGTAAATGGAAATGTTTTACACATTTCTATACGCATGCTACTGCTTCTCTTCATGTACATTTGTATGTATTTTATGTATATTATATTATGCATGTGTATGTGTATGTGTATGTATGTATGCGTATAAATTCTAAAAACCGCTATAGTTTATTGCTTTGTTATCTTTTTCTTCTCTTTTTTTTTGTTTTTATCTGCACGCATTTATTGCCACCAACGAAATCTGCTCAATTGTTTTCGGAATTAACTGTTAATTATCTTTTAATGCTAAACAATTTATTTATTTATTTATTTATTATTTAAATAGAAGCGGAAACGGGAATGGCTTTTTAATATTGCTGATTTGGTGTTCATTAAATTTGTAGGCGTGTATGTATGTATGTATGTATTTAGTTGTGGTGTGGCTGTTGATTTGCATAAGAATTAAAATTACGTAGCACCTTTTGGTGCACCGCACACATACATATCTACTAAATACATACTGAGATATGAAGTAAATATAATACAATAATATAATAACAATAGCATTAATAAAATACATAATAATACTAGAAGATAACGGTATGTATATATGTATATATATCTACGTAGGTATGTTTGTAGTATATAAAAGCGAAAAATATTACACGCAATAGTAATAAAATGTGTATTTATTTTTTTTTTTGTCTTTTTGCTATAGTAAATAATTTTGTGTAGTTATTTTGTTATGCGGTTCACTGTAGTTGTTAGCAAAACCCCAATTACAGCAGTGTAAACAATTTAATAAGTTTTTTTTTTTTTGTTTTGTGTGTAGTTAAATTAAGTGGAATATAATTGAATTAATTTAATAAGTCTACTAAAAGTCAATACATCACAATTGATTTCATTATGCTTTTCGCGGAATATATTGCAACTTTTTTTTGCTACTTTTTATAACAGGTGTTGCGCTGTGAGGAGCGGTTTGATGAAATTTTTTTTTTTTTTTTTTTTGTTGGAGTGTGAGCTTTGGTTAAGAGATCAGCTAAATTTACAGCAGATTTGGAAAATAAATTACATGAAATTTCACCAACTATCCATTAACTGAATTAACCGAATTAACTGTGGTAGCAAGCTAAGCAAAAAAAAAATGCATGCTATTTGCGTGATTGTGTTGAACTAAATAAAGCTGCTTCAAAAATATAGTACATTTGATTTGCTTTAATGGATTAAGTATATCAAAAAAAAAAAAGAGAACTGAAAAATTATTGAAATTTTTTTTGCATTACTTTGTCGCTGCAAAGTTACAAAGTTTCTTTGTAAGTTTAAATACAGCTTATGCTTATAATTCGCCTTTGTTATTGTACTAGCTGCGAAAATGTTTTCAATGTTATATTTTTATTAGTGCTCTGCTGCGCTTTCGTTTCTCTTTAATATTTGTTTGTTGTTGTTTTTTGAAGGAACTGATATATTGGTTTTTTTGTGAATTCTGTTTCGCGCTACTGCTACTTTTCGTGTTTGTTTTTTTTTTTTTTGAATAAGTATTTTATATGATTCGATGCTTAATTCACTTGATTTTGTTTCTCTGTGTGTATTTGTGTATAATTTTTATACCCGAGCACCCTAGTGTCTGGTGTATTAGAGCTTCGTTCACATAACGGTTGTTTGTATAACGCCACACCTACTTTATCGTACTCTACTTAATTCGATATACACTTTACATTTCAAAACGATAAATACAATTTCGAAAACTATAGAAATTAGTTGAAAATCACGCACACCTCTCATATAACGGTAATTTACAAACAATCTAAATGTTCAATATTCTATTAAGCACAAAAATCAAAATTTTGGGAAATAAGTATTCGACCGTATCATCAATGTGCCTCTCGGGTGTGAATACTTACCTTGTGATGATTTCAAAAATTTAAAAATTGAGCGGTTTTATAGAGTGACAAATAAAATGTGCCTTTTTTGAAATCCTCACTCGACAGGCACGTTTTCAAGTTTTAATGGGCGTGGCACCTTAAAATCGTAGCAATTTCCTTTTATTTTTATTTATTGTAAATAAATTCAAGTTGTTTGAGTTTTCAAACTGAAGAATATTATATTAACTGGTTTTATTGCAAACTTCATAAAAACGTGCGTCGGGTATTTAAAGTTCGGAACTATGTAAGTCAATTCTGTGTTTTTTCTGTTTTACTTTTTCTTCGTCTCATTAGTTGCACCTGCTGCTATTCAATTATCTCAATTGTATAAGCATTTATTTATTTTATATAAAGAATCTTTGAAAGCCTTAAATCTATTATCTAATAAAAAATGTGTTCCTTTTATTTTAATTTTATATTTTATAGTATAATATGTATGTTAAAATGGTTTGATGAAGTTTTTGTGAATTTTACTTTTCATTGCTGTTTTTTTTTATACATATTGCCTCTTTATAATATTTATTTCCCTACAAATTTTGCCCTCAATTATTTTGCAACTTGGAATTTGTTTCATAATTTCTTACTTGCATTTTTAGCTTTATTTTATTTTTATTTCTTTTTGCTCCGCTTTCTCTTATTTTTTTTTTTTTTGTGTAATTCGGGCAACACTAATGCTTTATTTAATTTTTGTTGCTTTAAAATTTAGTTAAACAATAATTTAGAATTTCTTGTGCAGTTTCCTAGGTTTTTTTTTTTTTTGTTTATGAGAGAGAATTCGCTTGTATCGTAGCTTTCTTCTAACACATTTTTGCCACTTGCATTTTTTGTTTTCACACCTGTCATTGCTCGGGGCCTCGAGTCAATTCCAATAATCAAATCATATTTACATATTTCTGACTTAGAACTTTTATCACGTTTGTTTAGAGAAATTAGCACGTGAATTGAATTCTTCTTAAACTTTTCTGTTCCATTTTTATTTATCACTACCATCGCTTTTCAGAGTATGTCGGTAAATCGATGAAATTGGAGCTTTCTAAATTCAAAAGGGGGTAATTTTTATATTTAATTTTTTTTATTAAAGTCATCAGGCTATCTATATTATAATAAAAGACGCCAAACGAGCCACAGCATGACCAAAAAAGGTGCAAGATATTTTGAAATTTTTGCATAGCTATCGAAGCTGATGGTTTAGCGAAACGGATTTCATAAACCACCAAATAGACTAGCATTTTCTGATGACAAAAGTCTGCTACCATTTACATAGATTTTTTTTAGCTGATGTTGTTCCTGGCTACTAATATTTACATAAAAATTTCAAGGCAGCTTACAATCGACAGATTAGCAGAAATTTATCCGTGGCATATCAAGAAATTTCTAGTAACATTTATACCATGTCCAACACAAAAGTTAATCCACATCAGTAATCGTTGCTGTCCATACGGCGATTTGAGGTTTAAAGCTCATATAAGGTGTACTAAATTAAAAATGACAACCACAAATAGACGACGGTGGAAAGTCAAAATAAAGAAGGAAATTTTCCAATTCGTAAGTGAAAATTTAAACTAAATAAACAATTTTGACATTTTTAGCGCGCAAGGCGAAGATCGAACAAGCTTTCAGCGCATGGTACTCTTTCACTGCAGTTGGACAGTTAGTTTCAATCTAAACAGGGTTGCACAGAGAATTAAATTTAGATAAAATCCTGATTATCTTAATGACGAGATTTTAAAGTCATATTTTGTATGGCGAAATTTTGCTAAATCAAGTGGATTAGCGAAATAGTTACGACAATTGCGAGAATTACATGAGTAAGTTTTGGTCTGGACATGGTATTATATTTATTTATTTATTCAATATATATAATCTAAAAAATATAAAAGTTTCTTACAGATTATTGTGATAAAGAAAGACAGAGTTAACAATTACTTAACCAAATCATTTAACAAAAGCTTAAATTTAGTTTTTGGTAAATAGAAATCAAGTGCAGTGGAATTCATGATTTTATTATATTCATTTAGATTCCTTAAATAGGAGAATTAGTTGCATATAACGTTCTTGCTCGTTCTAGGAAAAAAGTATCATGATTACGAAGGTTCCTTAAAGGGATATTAAAGTGAATACGTAGTATTAAGTAAGCTCCATCTTTCTTTTGTGCTCAAATATTAAGTTCCTCTTTCAACTGTTCTCAACTGTTCTCAACTGTTCAACTCTTCTTTCGAATTTCTCAACCCCTCACATTCGGTCATTTATGCTAGCAAGCGGCATACACCTAGAAACTGCTTTATTTATCAGAGTTTTAGTTATAGTTCGTTGCGTTTTTTATTTATATATAATATATTTCTTTTCGAATTTCGTCTCTTAGTTTTTGCCTAAATTACTACATTTTCTAAAGAATTTTTTAGTTTAAAATTTACTCTGCTCTATTGGAAATCTAAACCATTCCACTCGAAATTTTAATTTTAATGTGCAAATTTTCATTTTGCCCTATATTCTATGCGATTTCAATTTCCCTATTGGAATGCGATAGTTTTAATGTTGGATTTAGAAAATGTAACTAATTAGGTATGTCTTTTATAAATTGCGCGATTTTAGAATATTTTTGTAAGTTGTTGTAGTAAGTGTAATTAATTGAGTTTTGTAAGTGTGGCCTAAAATTTAACTTAATTAAAAACAAAATACGAATTTAAAAATGAAAGTAAAAACAACAAAGTAGAAGAACAGTTTTAATATTGTCGGGAAGCAATCGCCCCTACCAGCCCCAAATTATACCCGGCGACGCGATTGCTTGCACAATATACTATATATATGTGTGTGTGTGTGTATGTGTGTAGCTTAGTGATAAGCAATAAATTAAGCTTGAATAACAAGCTATTACTACTATTTTTAAGTAAAACAATAATATGAAAAAAATATAAGTATACATTCTGAATTTATCAGCTTTGCATTTCAACTCATTTACTTTTCTCAGCCACTTTATAAATATAAACAAAAAGAAAACTAAGTAATAAGTTTGACTTTCCAAGATCAGCCTAGCATAATTAAATTTTCCTTTTTTGTTTAATTTCCAGCTGCATTTATAAATTTTAAAGGCTTTATTTGTTTGCTTTTAATTCAAAACCATTCCGACATTTTTTTTCGTTTTTAAGACGAAGGTTTTATTATATATTTGAGCTGAAAATGCTTTACATATTTATGTAACTTTATATGTTGGTATGTATATATTTTTTGCATTATTATATTTAGAATTTGTTCTAATATGCTTCTTGGTTACTTAATCGTAGAATTTTCAACACTCGGATTTAGGTAATTAATTTTTTTTCTTTGCTTTTAATTTATAATTTTTTATTTATTTATTTTTAGTTTTTTGGTTTCTTGTATTTGCTATTTGTCCTCTGTAAATGTTCGCTTGTTAATATTTTCTACTAAAACTTTTGGGAAGACTATTAAAGTTATGAATTTGAATGTGCAATAATGCAACGAAATTTGAATTTGTTAATTTTTTTCAATAAAGTTCCAAATGTACGTAGAGAATTTAAATATTTTGCATGAGATTTAATTTATTTTTTTGTTGTTTTTTTTTTTGTTGAACATCCGCACAAGAAATTATTTAAGATTTTACAAATTTTTGTTAACATTCAGCTAAGAAATTAGAAACAATACGAACTCATTGCCAATAATCGAATATTTTTGCATTAAAGTAAACTTTAAATAAGTTGCAACTTTTCTTTAGGTGAAAATTAAAATTATTATTTTTTAAGTATTTATTAACTATAGTGATTTCAAATACTTTACGTTTTATTACATTCCCATTATAAGAAATTAATTACAAGAACTCTTTCAACTTCTCTGCATATGCGGTAACTTAGTGCCGCTTGTCGAGAGCACCTACCACCGATTTATAAATGAAATAGACTAATAACGGCATTAAAAGTAGTGGTTTAGAGATCTGCAAATTGGTGGACCCATTGCAGCCGTCTGTGTTGCAGCAATAGGTCTGCGTCTCCCAGATTTCTGTAACAGAAAAATCAGAGAAAATATAAGATAGCTATTATTAGGGAGGCTAAACGCTAAAATGTTTTGAAATTATCTTTTATAGCTTTTGTGTTATATACAGTTACTCAAACAATTGACCACAAGGTTATTTTTTTATAATATTCCCCACGTTTTTCATAACAAATGTGTGTCGTTAATTTCATTTTAAATGTTATTCGTTCTATCACAAAAACCATATAAACCAAAATTTCAAAATTTGTACAAACTTTATTATTATCAAATATGGGTATATTTGCGCTGCCACCTAAAGAGATCTTAGGCTTCCAGACCGTAGAACTTAAAAATTTTAAAAAATTTTGGGGGAGGCACTTTCCATGGTTTTTGACCCAATGACTTATAGCACGTGGGCAATTACTTTTCGACAGCCAGCCCACAAAACATACAGTCCTCTCCTTCGTCTAACCCAATCTGACAACTATAGTAGATAGTGACCAGTAAGAGTTCTTAGATTCCCCGGGCTGAGATTCAGAAGTCGTTCAGAGATCTTCCGAGATGGAGATATGAACCTCTTGGATTGCCTCTTACGCTTTGTATTACGTCAGTGAATTGCAAATCAAGACTCCTCCCAGTTTCTTATTATTTCTGCAATGTAACCCTTAGATGTTCCACAGAATGAGTCCAGAATCGTTTTGCAATCATCCAAAATTCTCGATGTCGTTAAGTTTACATCCAAAGCCTTTGGAGCTACCTGACTGTCTGACATAATATTTATTCTGACCCCACATGTCCTCCTGCGAAAACACAAAGTTCACTTGCGTAAACCTCCGCTTGGAAGATATTTGGGTAAGAGCCCATTGACAGACTTTGCTGAAACTTTGATCCAAATATTTCAGCCCCAGAGCTCCGATCCTCTACACAGCAGTATCTTTCAGGAATTAATACCTTGTAGTAGCATTATATCCGAGCAATCGAAATTGAGAGGGGGAAGCCTGTAATGACACCTAGAGCGTCGGTTGGGCAGGTGCGCATCACTCCTGTGATGGCCTCACAAACCAAACGGCAGCGTCCACACAAAGTAATGACGGTGCTAACTTACTTAGCCTTGGGTCACCATATCAGTGTCACATAAAGTACAATCGGCTTTATCACCATATTGATTGACAAGTAGTGCGATTCACTAACTTTAAACGATCCGACAATTGCAATTTTTCTCGACATTTGTCGTTTGCAGTAACGATTGTGCGATTCACTAACTCAATTTTAACGACACTTTGTATTTATTCAAAGTAATAAAGAGTGCACCTCTGCCAAACTAAATGTCAAAACAAGCGAAAAGCACGGAGAGGAATAGAAAAAAAACAAATGAATGTGTGCTGCCGACTATAAATATGATGGTTTTTTTATTATATTTGATTAAATGGAAGCAAAATAAATATTTATAATTCTTTTTATATACTACAATGCTTCATTGCAGCGGAATTTCCGGCTCTCCTCGTGGTAATTTGGTCCTCGGAGTCAACGACTCCAAGGAATATGCAAAATCACCTGCAAATAGTTTTTGAAATTAATAGTTTTCAATTAAACTAATTTTATTTATTAATTTTCAATGAATTAATAGAGCTTGCAATCAAAACATGCCATGGTTTCCAAAGTTCGTTCCATTACCTTTCGCACAGCGGAGTAGGTCCACATTTACGAATCGTTTTGAGCTCCAGGGTATTTAGCTTTTATTTTATAAATTTTTAATTAGGATCATTTATCTATAAATTAAAAATAAATTATATTTACATATGTATGAATCTTAGATAAGCGCATGATTTTACCATTTGCGTTCGCCATGGGGGTTGTCTCAAGCCTCCATGATAAAAATATGAGCACGAGCTATAGCCCCAATGGAAATGCTGAAGCTCCACTTGGCTCATGTCTTTTAAACAAAATAAGAGTTTTGATTATTTAACATTCGTTTTTCAATTGCATCCAAATTAAATCACGACTTTTTCTTTCCCCGATTGAGTTAACAACATCAAATTTGTTGTCGTTTGGTTTTCGATAATCGACTAGCTAACAACAACAGCTGATCCGGCGACAGCGAATATCGTTAAAAAATGGATTCTGAGTAAAAATAAGTTAGTGAATCGCACTACAGTATACAAAATAAGGCCCTTGTGTCCAAAATTTCTAAAACTCCAAACAATTTTTAAACTTTTTTGAGTATGCAGCCTATTAGCTCATTTAATTTAGGGACGATAATGTGTAAGTCTCAAGAGGCTAGAGATTTCCGTTGATTTTTGACACTTTTTTGATTTTTGATATTTTGAGAGACATATCCTGCAGTTTTCTAAAACTCTGATTAAAAAGTTATAAAATTTGTTAAGTTCTTATAAATTTTATACAAAATTTGAAATATGAATTTATATGACTTCTATTATAGAACGAACTAAAGTTTTAGAAAATTTTTTACAAAAAGGATAAAGCGTGAAACTCATTGTAAAAAACTCGCCATGCGGTCAATGGTTTGTGCCACCTTATATACCTACTTATGTAATAAGCAATTGAATAATCCGCGATCTTACCTTTCTCAGCACATTCAGTTGCACAATCTCGCACTGTCGACAATTCGCTGACGTATTTCTGAAAATAAAAATAGAAGAACCATTAAAAAATGTATCTGTTAAATTTTTTTAAATGTGAAATTACATAATGTAATAGGTAAAAAACTTCAGAGTTCTAAATTCGGCAGCTGCAGTGTTGCTCTGTCGTCGTTGTCATTTTTTCTCAACTACTTCGTTTTCAAATAAGAATAAGCATTTGGTGGAAATGTTTGGGATTTGAATTTTTTTCTAAACTGCTGAGTTCAAAACTATTAAAAGTTTGCGATTAGTTAATCTTCATATTAAATTAGCACCCTGTATGTTTGAGACAAAGCACGAGTGGATGATTTAATCATTTACTATAATTTTATTAGTATCAGTAAAGATTATCAACCACTATTTATTATTCACTTAAAAACAGGGTCCGTATAGTTATCACTTTGATAAAAAAAAACATCATGATTTAATATTTATAACTGTATTGAAATTGTTTCGGTCAAATGTGATCGCTATTTTGAATATTTTTGTTTTTGATTACATTTGATAGTTATAATTGGATTTAAATTTTGTCGGGCATTATAAATCCAAAAAACTTGTGGGCGATGATAATAGTAGCAACAACAACAACAAATACGATTTATAGCTATTGATATGATATTGAAAGGTTTATATCTAAGAATATCGATTACTTATGATCGAAAAATAAAAATCGTTAAATATTTAAAACGAAAACAGATCGAATTGAAAAGTATTCAGTCAATGTCAAACAAAAAATTAATAAATATAACCGTTTGCAAACCAAATCGGGCAATAAATGCAATTTGTGGCAATATATCGACCCTAGCGCCAACTATTGAGCAAATTTTCACATTAAAATACTTCTTATTAGAAAGTTGATCTGTATTTCAAGAATGATGCAAATCGGTCTGAAATAATATTTTTCTAAATACGAATTTGAGCGACTGATAAGTACAGGTTGTGGAAACATTTTTGCATAAAAACCTTTCGGGGTTCATTAGAAATATGTCAGAAAAAATTTGCCAAATCGGGCCAGCCGCTCTTAAGTGATCCAATGTCGAACGAACAAACCTTTTTTTTTACAAATAAGCGGCAAATATTTATTGCTTTTAGTTTTTTGTATATTTATTTATTATGTAAATATATTTCTTTTGTTCATATTTTTACATTTTAGAAGAATTAGCACACTTTGCTCCTTAAAAAATTGGCAGTCTTTTATTCTTCCTTTTACCATATTCTTTGTTTATTGTCACACAGACGCATAGCCGTCGCAATTTGGCATTAGAATACTATAAGATATTAAGGTAAAAATCAGATTTTAATCTTACTGTTTTGGCACGTTTTAAGGTTATTTTAACTTTGGGTTTTGTTAAATTAGTTGTATAGCTTTGTATTCTTTAGTCATTTTATTGCTTCCATTTTTTTTTTGGGTCGGGTGAGGTTATTGGAAATGTTGTGATCTAGAGAATTGTAATTAGGAGAAATCAAATATTTCAAATTTACGGGGTTGAGTAGATTACGAAAGGGAGTGTTGGGGTCTATAATGTTGCTCATTAAATATTCGTGAGTACTCTTTGTATGCTCAAGGCGTAGGCGCTGGAAATATTTTTATAAAAACTCAACAAAAAATGTTTTGCAAAGAACCCAGTGTGTAAATTGTATAACTCAAACTGTGAGCCGCTGTTGTTGGCCAGTAGGCAAAACGAGGAGCTCTCGAAAACTGTAACGACGGAATACTTTATTTCAGTCGCAAATTGTAACACCATTGCTCGAAGAAACAAAATAATCGTTGCATATTTCATTTTGCGCTGTTGCCACATTTCCAGTGCAATTTTATATTTGTGCTTAAAAAAAAATCATATATTTTGTCGCCACTTAAAAAGATGGTAACCAAATTGTACGGCAATTTATATGCGTAAAATGCACAAATGCTGCAAAAATTTACAGCCTTTTTGCCATCTGTAACGAAAGCTCAATAGTATGACTAAAACTAGAGCGGTTCGAATTGCTTACTGGGTATATGCGGGTGTCTATGCACTTCTACAAGCCAGTTTCATTCAGTAGGAAATTATTGGAGGCTCATTTAAAATTTGCGATGAAATATGGGCTGCGAAGTTGCATTGCTGTTTTCTTACACTTACGATCACTAATAAATATGTATTTCACAATGACGCTAAATTATACATGATTAAAAAACCAAATATGGAAAGTAAGCCGATTTTTGCAGAAGCTTATAAATACTTACAATCGATCGGCAATAAAACTTCTTTGTGATTACAGACGCTTTATATTGTATAGCAGCGGCAATATCTACTGATTATAATTAGGTACAAGTAAAAAAATTAAACAAGCAAACTCATCGATATGTATTGGGTTACAATATTATAATAACTATCAAACATTGGTGCTTACGATTAGCTGGTAAGTTTTTCAATGTAGCTTCTTTCTTGATTATTGGCAACTATGGTTCTATTCAAATATTTTTTAATAATAGGTGTAAGTTTTTAATAAATTAACAGGACTGGCTTGGGTTTTAATTTCCAGTTTCTCAACGCGCCTCTCGATATTTGTATTCCAGCTTAGTATGGTTTCTAGTATGTCGCCCAATTTCCTCGCCTCGGAGGACAATCTGAGAGTCGTTCTGTTTGGAGAAGAAATTCTGAAATGTTTTATTTTTGCTTCCTTGGTGACACTGCGGTCGCTTTTCGAAATTTATGTGTGTAGCCTTGACAAGGGACCTGATACTGTCCTCGAGGAGTATCCCTACTCGCATAACGGGATTGCGTTACTCAACCATTGATTGATGCTATAATTCCATTTCTGAGCATTCTCTCAATCCAACTGCGTATAAGGTTTGAGACTCCCACCTTAGGGAGGGATGGAGAGATTAGAAAACACCTTCTATGGCTCCGAAGACTGCAAATGTACACTGCTTATAAATGGCTTGATTTATCTATGGCGCTCAAAACTTAATGGATAGCGGTTTATGTTGACCGACCTTTAATGTACGCATTTTGGGCCGTCGATAGTTTTGATGTTCCTGGAAAGGATCTGATGTGCATATCAAATTTTCCTGAGATATTTTCATTTCTGGTGAGTTCTTCTACACATTTTGGGAATGAAGATCCCCTTGATTCAAATTCAACTTTGTGGAATGTTGGTTAGCTTTTGCAGCATAGTGGGGGTAATTTTATTTGGGCCGGAGGATTTGTGAGGATAAAAGCTACTTAATTCAAACCTTATTTTTTCTTTTGCATCAATCGAGCCCATTATCTCTTTCGACTGTTGTGAAACCCACGTTTTGGTCACACTGTTGGCCTCAGGTCGTGGCATGAAAAATGGGTATTGATGAGGATTTCTAGTGACTATTTTGCTGTATTCGTTCACACACCGTCATCCCTTCCGGTGAAGCTTGGTTTGGTGTTGTCTTTGGACAGAACGCTGCTCAGCCGGCCGGAGTCCCTACAGTTTTCGGGTTTCGGTTTTGGCCTTCCTTACTGCTTTCCTATAATGCTGCTCTGGATCATTGTATAGCTGCTACACTTTTGGCTTCCGATTCCCCAAGGTGGAGATTTTTTCTTAAGAACATTTATTAGCTTTAACTCTGTAATGGTCTTGGCAAGAGTTTCCTCTTATTGGATTTACCATTGCCTAGACACCTTGATGTAATTTTACTGAATTTATTCCACTCAGTCTTCCCATTACGGAAAAGAGAAGGAGTTTCTGATTTACTGCCCCTACTAAAGAATATGTATCAGTGTCAGTCAGTCATACAGAATTTCTAGGCAGGAAGCGATAATCAACCGAAGGCTAGTTGTATAAAAAACATAAAGCACTTCTTTAAATTACTGTACGAACCCTTGCTAAAGCTCTGTTTTTTAGTTTGTGTTTCTAACAGTAGTTAGTTTCCAAAACAGTCACGAAATTTATATCAGAAATTTTGTGTTTCTAGCTTCACTTTTTGCCCTTGAAAATTTTACTTCTGAGCTGCCTCAGTGGTAATTGTAAAAATCTGCTTTTATACTTTCGGGGTCAAGCCTCGTGTACTTTAATTCCTGAAATTGTTCTTGCTCTGTATTTTTCAAGCTAATAGCCGGAATAAAATATGTATATGAGACATCGTTGGGAAGGTATTGACCTATGAAATAGCATTGAATACCTTTTCTAGCCACACTCTGCTGTATCTTCCCATGCCGATGGGATGTCGGCCTAAAAAATTCCAAGTATCTTGTAGCGAAGGAGCTTTCAGCATGATCTAATGTTGCTTTCGTCCCGCCCGCACCAGACTTATAATGTCAAAAAGGTAAAGTCAAAATTTGTATAAATTGCCTTAAGAATCAAAACACATTTAAAATAAAGCAATACGATTTTTTATGTTTTTGTATACACAAATGTTTTGTATGCAAAATATTCAAACTTGGCTCAATAAAAAAAGTAAATTGACATAATTTTGTTAAGAAGAAACTTCAGGATTTTTTATTTTGTCACAATTTGTTTTGAGCGTTAGCTGCAATTTATTTTTGACCTGAACATATTTGTCACAATTTTCGTTTGTATTCACACAAGGCGAATTCATATAAGGTGATAGCATCCCATGAGCTGAATGCTTGTTCTTCTCTCCGAATTCGCTAGGTTTTTCTGTATACACAAACAAAATACATAAGCAAACTGGGCGAATTCAGTTTTTGACATTTCACTCGCAAAATTACACTAACAAAATACACAGCGGATTCGCTTTGTTTATCTTGCTATCACCTTCTATGGATACACCTTGGTATTCACATTTTTTCCATTCACTACCAAAAAATTGTTTTCCAAATATTTAAGCTTAAGTAAAAACTGTGAATTCGGCTTTTATAGCGAAAAATAACAGTTTTGATGAGAAAAATAGAACGCGTTAAAAGATTATTTGCTTTTTAATTTTACAGATATTCAAAACTGTTTGGACAGTTAGAATGATATCAAGAAGGTCTGTATTTCTTGCTGAAGGATTTACATTTTTTGTTTTCTTTTATTTGGTTTTATGTCTGACATTTTATTTTTAAGTTATGTGTGTTTCCTATACAACCTACAACTTTTTTATGGTATGTTTACGCTTTGGAGTTAATGAATTTGAAAACATTTGACATAATAAAAATATCAAAATTTGTAGCTGTCAGAAGACTTGGTAAAATACACTTTCTTTTATCGTTATATTTAACTTGTTTCTGAGTTTAGGTATGAAAATTGTGTGAAAATTTAGTTAGGTACTTTTAGCTATAAAATTAATCCCATTTTATTTTTTGCTATTATCCTTCTTTGAATTTATTAGCTTCTCCTATTGAAGGCTTTGACACCTTCACCACAGTTTCTTTATTTTTTTGAGAAGTTTATTAAGTCAAAGAAAAAGGAAATATAATTGATGATTATAGGGAATCAACAGTATGTTAAACTTGTAAGATTTTTCTAATTCGTTAAACCAGCACTTAAGCCAACGGTAACCGTAAATTTTTGAGTATAAAAAAAAATATTTTATTTTAAATTAAAATTTTACTGGTGGATTCCCAATGCCAATCTTCTTTTGCCACTCGGTTGGATGGGAACTGAGCTAATATTGTATGAAATGCAATCTAATTTAATTCTTCGAGAAGTTTAGGTCAACAAACTATGTTTTGAACATATTTTTTAACGTGCTTCGCAAAAACACAGCACCAGAGGTCAGATAATTTCACGATTACTTCACCTGCTCCGCTAATCTAATCAATGCTCTTAATCTGCCCCTTAGACACTATCGATACTTCTGTTCATTATATCGTTATCATTTAAGCTCTTGACCAAAAGTCCGTCCACTACCACACCATTTCGCTTCAGTAGATTTTTTTACACAAACCACTGCACACCATGTCGCAAACGCGTCGCACATTTCGATACGCCATTGTGGCTTGTCTACTACTCGCTGTAGAGGCACTGCCACCTTGTGCACGAGATGATGAGGATTGCCGTGATAGGCGCATGCATCCCGACCTGCCGCCAATAGCCAATGGCCGTGCATTTGTACGCGCACTGGATGGCGAGGATAATAACGATTTCTGGCGTAATCAAGGCAAGGAGTTTATCAAAACAAAGTTGGCTGAAAAACTGAATATTAACAAAGCGAAGAATGTTATTTTGTTTTTGGGCGATGGCATGGGCATCCCTACACATTCCGCGGCACGCAACCTTATCGGTGGTGAAGAAAAGTACTTCTCTTTCGAAAAGTTCCCTTTCACAGGTCTATCGAAGACTTATGCCATCGATCGCATTGTGCCCGACTCTGCAAACACCGCAACCGCCTACTTGTGTGGCGTTAAAACGAATGAAGGTACAATTGGTGTTAACGGTCGAGTCAACCTTCAGGACTGTGAAGCAATGCTGGACACGTCCACGCACGTTCACTCGATCGCCAAGTGGGCCATGGACGCTGGCAAGTCAGCTGGTGTTTTGACGACTACCAGAATTACACATGCCTCGCCTGCGGGCGTCTATGCGCACATTGCCGATCGCGATTGGGAAGATGACAGTGAGGTGAAAGCGTCTTGTGGCGCTGACAGTAAAGTCAATGATATAGCCTATCAGCTAATAAACGGCGAGGTGGGCAGTAAGTTGTCGTTCATGATGGGTGGCGGTAAAAAACATTTCGTGGACCGCCAATTCTATGCGAATGGCACACGCAGCGATGGACTAAATCTAATCCAACAATATCAGCAGCTAAGCGCCAAGAATGCGTATGTGGAATCGCGTGCTGAACTCAATAACTTAAATTTCAGCAATGTGGATCGCGTGCTAGGCATTTTCAGTGACAGTCATTTGCAGTACCACTTGGAAACTGATGCGCAGTCACGACAGCCAACACTGGAGGAGATGACGCGCAAAGCGATAGAGTTCTTGAGTCGCAACGAGCAGGGCTATTTTATTTTCATTGAAGGTGGACGCATTGATACAGCGCATCATGACAACTACGCACGTATCGCGCTCGATGAGACAGTCGAATTCTCAAAGGCAGTTCAAGCCGCGCGCGAATTGACCGACGAAGAAGATACTTTGATTGTGGTGACAGCCGATCATTCGCATTCGTTTAGCTATTCTGGTTATCCTGTGAGTAGACAATTAAAGTTTCATGTATCTAAAATATAGGATAATCAATTCTTTATCTCACATCAACAGTATCGTGGCAGCGATGTCTTTGGTCGCACACCTTCCATGCCGACCGACGGCAAACCTTACATGACTTTGAGTTATGCCAATGGCCCAAGTTATGAGAAATTCTATGATGTTGCCAACAAGAAGCGCCGCGATCCGACAACCCTTGTCACAGGTGATATTTACGATCAGTTTCCCGCAACCGCACCACTGAAATCGGAGACACATGGTGGCGATGATGTTGCGGTATTCGCGTCGGGACCCTGGTCACATTTATTCACTGGCGTTTATGAGCAAAACACCATCCCACATTTAATGGCATATGCCTCATGCATGTCCGATGGACTAACCGCATGCTCTACGACCGACATTTAGTTTGAGAAAATGCATTTTCGTATTATATTGATCCAAAATAAATTACTAAAACTATTTTTTAATTGTTTTGTAAGAAAACTGCAAAGACGTTCAGTTCGATGGAATCGGTTCATTTTGTTTTTGCTTTTGCGTAAGAGTTATCTAACCAAGGCGAATTCATGCAAGGTGATAGTATCTATGCTGAATGCTTGTTCTTCTTTCCAAATTCGCTGGGTTGTTTTGCTAGCACAAACAAAATACATGAGAAATGTGGGTGAATTCAGCTTTTAACATTTCATTCGCGAATTTACACTAACAAAATACACTGCGGATTCGCCTTGATATCACCTGCTGTGGATCCACCTTGTGTCAAACTTTACATACATTGTTTTTGCTTTTACGGATTTTGAAATTTCATACGCAAAATCAAAAACAAAATACATGTATGTAGGTGAATAAAAAAATCAAATCGGCTGCTACAGTAAAAAAAAAATTATTCCACACTTTTACATCGCAAGCCAATGAGAATAAGTGGAATGCAAAAACAAAACAAATACAATTTGGCTTTCGAAACTGTATGGTAAATAAAAAAGTATAATCAGCTGTTCTAGAAACACCACCTTATATGAATTCGCCTTGGCGAATCCTTTTTCGCACGTTATTCAAGTAATTTTGAATGACGAATACATTTTCCTTCGTCATTTTTAAGTAACTTATAACAACGAGTGAATCTTCATCCCTCATACAAATCATTTTGAATAACGAATAGATTTTTATTCATCATTCAAACGGGCTGAATCATAAACAAAATTTGTGTTCATAATTTTACGATTTGTATATATTCCCACTGCGTCAAATACACATGATTTAAATGGCTGAGTAATGATGAATTACAAATAATTTCTTATTCAAAATTATTTGAATGATGAATGAAAATCTAATCGTTATTAGAATTTATTTGAATGTTAAATAAAAATCTATTAGTTTTTTCAAAATTATGTGCATGATGAATGAAAATTTATTCCTCATAAATAATAGGAAATTCGTAAATCAAATTTTATTTTATATTTCAAAAACGTCTCACTCAAACCCGCCCATCGCTGAGGTCATTAACTTTATCTTCTTGAAGTTCAAAGTGGTACTGTCGCGGCATAGGTTCAAAAGTTTTTATACTACTTATCATGGCTATATTGGTTATACTCGACGGGATATTTTTAGGTCATTCATATGCCTGAACCAAGGCACATTAAATTGGTAGCAGCAACTGGGTGGACCTTTCGCTTTTTTTCATTCGGAATTGGCCCGTCCATGACCTGTCAAACGACGAAGGCACATAAAATGCATTCCCTTTCATTCATTGTTCACACAGCGCTTTTGATGTTTCATAGGCCACCAGCAACAATAAAATTCACGTCAGGATTATTGCTACTTAATTAGCCTTGATCTTAACCAACAAGTGTTAATAGAAAAGTTTCCGAATATATGTAAGCATCTTAACTTTGACAACATTTTGAAATGCCTATTAAGTTGAAGTTGAGGTATAGAGCTTTTGAATCTAGGAAATATGGCGAGTCCCAGCCTTTCTTATGTCACAAATGCCATTTGCATATACAGTAAATACTCACGCAAATGAATGAACATGTATCGTATATGTTACGTAAGTACATATTATAAAGATTACTGGCGTTCCTGCCTTATTTGATTATGCGCCAATCTAACCAATGTGGAGGGCTAAAACTCCAGCCCCAGCTACCAAAATAAAATGATTCGACATTTTTGGTTATAAACTGAAATAAAAACAACATTTGCTCTATGCTGATGGAACACTGGAGAGTAAACACGACGTACGTAGGATATGTGGCACTACTCGGAAATCCACAATGGGAAGCAATCCTCTCGTTTGTGTAGGTTAGGTAAACATGAAGTGGTTGCAATTGCCGTGTCTTCAACGCAGCTAGGTCACTTAGATCATTGAAGAATTCTGATTCAATAAATTTTCTCCTCTCTCTCCACAGTGCGGGCACTCGCGCAGTAGATGTTTTAGAGTTTCCTAATCTCTGCAATTTGTTTGGGGGAACCGCAGTATAGCCCAATTATTTCCGATAGCAATGTGATATGTGATAAGCTTCATAGCCATGAATAGGTCTCTACTACTTCGCATGGAAAGTTCTTGTAATACTTTCGTATCCCATTCGGATCACATGGGTTTTGTGTTGGTGCAGGGGTCAGAAGTTCTCATCTTGTACCCCGCTTGCATAAAGAAAACTTTCCTTTTATTGAGCTTGTACATATAGGTGGCGAGTGGCATGCCTAAAATCTTCCAGAATGGCGAAAATGTGACAAAGATCTTCTGTCTTACAAGATCACCTGCTCTCTTCTTGTCTGTCATATAATTGCGCCCAGGTATTCAAACCAGGTGCAAAGCAGAATTCGATTGGGTATAAAGTACAGTTAAAACAGTACAGCAAGTACAGTAAAGTACAGTTAAAACAGTGCAACACCCTTTTCGTCAAGTTAAAAATATATCATAATCAGAGTAAGGTAAGTTGGTACAGGGACAATCATTTTTTATGTGTAGCAACCAAGTGGACCTGCAATACGAAATTAATTTTTCGACTTTCTAGCCGTAGGTAAAATTCTTCCCCGCCACTAGATGGCGCTGAGAGATTATATAGACCTTACTACTTATATATGTGGGCTGTGTTTGATTAAATTTCGTTGCAGGTATTTTTTAAATGAGTGTGGTACCAAAAACAAAACAAACTGACTTCAATTCAACCAATCGGCTGCCACTACTTTTTTGCTCTGTATTTATCCTTTTCGCTAGAGGACGTATGGAAGACCCCCGTCTGACTCAGGTCAGTATGCAGCGTAGGTTTGATAGATAAGATTACTACCAATACCACTTACTCAACTAATAATTTCGACTTTGAACAAACTGCAGACTAAACAAAATGAAACCCCAATAAAAAGATTAGTCGGTACATAATTGGGGAATGCCTCACTTCTTATCATTTACCTTATTTTTAGTTTCTTATCAAACAGATAGCAGTAACAGAAAGCAGTAATATTGAATAAAATTGTGTAGCTGACGAACTCCTAGCAAAGATCTCAGCAAATAAAGACAAGTGATATTCCCCTTTGATTCTGGTGGTCTCTCCTAGATAGATGGTTTGAAAACCGGGGCATATTAAAAAGTCCATCCCAGGCGAAAGGTGTAAGGTTTATTTGGCCAGTGATGGAACGGACTGTGACCGACTCCAATGACTTTGACCTAAACCGATTTGAAATTGCAAAGGCCACACTTCCTAAAATCTACAGTCTATCTATTGTCCTTTTCCTAGTTCTTTGGAAATCGCTTTTTTATTTACTAAACAAAAAAAACAACTCAAAAGTACCTATTAAAAAGTATTTATTTTTTTTAGCAAAACTTATAAAATGTTAAGTGTGCTCTACATAAAAGCTACACAGAGTGGAAAGTTAATATAAAATAATGCTCATCAAGAAACGTTCGAACATCGATTTTTAGCGCCGAACCGAAGCCGCGCCGACCATTTGCGAGATATAATCAAAGTCAACACGAAAAAAAGTACTTCATTTTTTTCATGTTTTTTATACTAGTTTTGAGTCGCTGATGAGTTTGCTTTACTTTTCCAAAAAAAGCGTTTTTGAGTTAAAGGCAAAAACGCTGTTTTCGAGATGCCAAAAAAAAACTCCAAAAGAGCAAATAAAACTAACCTTCTATGGATACCGTTTTAAAAGTACATTCAGCTTGGATGCGTTGGCACTTTTTAGAAATATTTTCATTTTTATTCATGAAAGATAATTTTATTATAAAAATGGCTAAATAATTTACAACAATAATTTAAACAATTTTATTATGAAAATGGCTAAATAATATATCACGTCTTCAGTGGATTTGTATCCGCTGATTTTTAAACCCCACATTTTTTCATCACGTCTATATTTTGAGCACAGGGTCCGGAAAGTGTTGTTCATAAATTGGTCCCAACAAATTGCAACTCTATAAACTGATCTGTCATTTGCATAAAATTATGCGAACCTTCATATCCAAAACATTTACATTTGTACAGATTTTTTTGATGATTATAGCCAATTTTATACCAGAACTAAACTAAAAATAACTCGATGTTTAAAACTTTTTTGCCAAAAAAAAAATTGTTCTAAAATTTAATGTTAGTCTTAGTATTTGCATTATTTTATGTACAACTCAGATAAGTTCTTAGATTTGAGATTCATAAAATAGTATTACAAAAAAATACCAAAAAGTCAGCCCGACAAAGTCATGAAAAGCTTTCAGCACCCTGCATCTCAAAATCTAGATATGATGGAAATTTTTTTGGATATCATCAGATCTAGCCGACCCAAATCCGTAGATTTTCAACTGAAAAAGTGAATGTGTCTGAAATTTCAATTGATAATAACTTTAACATTTTCCGGCCGATTTTGATCGCTCTCATGCGCCATTGAGCAAGTAATGTTAGATTAAATGTATCTAGCTATATAAAACTCTCTTGCTCTAAACTCTGGCATTTTGTTTATACAATAATTCTTTTGACAACACCTTTGCCCTGAAATGGATTTTTACGAGCGAGATATTTGCTATGTTGAGGCTTTTTGTATTTTTTCGTATATTTATTATAGGTGTATTTAGTATATCTGAATGTGATGCGTATGTGCTCCGAAAGGTGTACAGCAAATATGGAATTGCTTAAAACCCCCATAATCACCCAACTTGAATTCGGCGATGTTTACAAGCATAACTAATTACATACATACCTACATACGAAAGTTATGCTTTGTATAATTAAAAAACGTGCTGTACTTTCGTATTTTTTTCTATACACGCAGAGAAATCAAATGTGTGTGTGTGTTTTTTTTTATTGAGCTGATAACTCCCAGCCAAATTGTGCTAATATTTTGGGTAATATTTTGATAAGATGGCATTTAATGGTCTTATATAAGAAATAATTTGCCCTCTTTTCGGTCACCTGAACATTCGAAATTTTTCATATGCATGGCCAAAACTATTTAAGTAATTAGCAAATGATTATTTTGTTAAATGATTTTTAACTCACACATCGTGCACCATGTCGTTTACGCTCTACCAGTTAATCCTTGCCACGTTCGCCTGCAGCCTATTGGCCTATGTCGATACGTTGCCCGCTTGTGCGCAGGACGATGAGGATTGTCGCGAAAGTCGTATGCATCCTGATTTTAGCGGAGACAGCATTAGTGGTCGTGGCAGAACCTCGTACCAAGCGCGTGTAGTAGCTAACGAAGATACTTCCGAATATTGGCGGAATCAAGGCAAGCAGTTTATTAAGGAAAAGTTGCTGACATCGACCAATACGAAAACTGCAAAAAATGTCATCATGTTCATAGGGGACGGCATGGGCATCACTACACATTCAGCGGCGCGCACTTTACTCGGTGGCGAGGAAGAGTCGCTCTCTTTTGAACAGTTCCCCTATACAGGACTTTCACGCACCTTCAATGTGGATAGAATTGTGGCGGATTCCGCCTCTACCGCCACTGCGTATTTGTGTGGCGTCAAAGCCTTCAGTGGCACAATTGGCGTTTCCGGTTACGTCGAGCGCATGGATTGTCAGCAAACCTTAAATGCCTCCAATCATGTGCACTCCATTGCCAAATGGGCCATGGATGCTGGCAAATCCGCGGGTGTTGTCACCACCACCAGAATCACGCATGCCTCACCAGCTGGCGTCTACGCACAGGTGGGTGATCGTAACTGGGAGGACGATAGTTCAGTGACATCTGACTGTGGCGCTAATAGCAATGTAAAGGATATAGCTTATCAGATGATACACGGCGAGGTGGGCAGCAAGCTTTCGGTTATGATGGGTGGTGGTAAGAGGGAATTTGTGGACTCCACGCTTTATGCGAATGGCAGGCGTAGCGACGGCCGTAACTTGATTAAGGAATATCAAGAACAGAATAGCAATAACGCATATGTGGAAACGCTCGATGAATTGAATAGTTTGAATCTTACCAAGTTGGATCGATTACTAGGTCTCTTCAATAACTCTCATATGTTGTATCATCTGGAAACCGACGAGCAAACCAATCAACCAACCTTGGAAGAAATGACACGTAAGGCTGTGGAGTTCCTGAGTCGCAACGAGCAGGGCTACTTCCTTTTCATCGAGGGTGGACGCATAGATCACGGACATCATGACACCTATGCGCGACTTGCCTTCGATGAGACTCTCGAGTTCTCGAAAGCGATTCAAGCGGCACGTGACATAACCAACGAGGAGGAAACTTTGATTGTGGTGACAGCCGATCATTCACATGCTCTGAGTTTTTCCGGATATCAAGTAATTAGTGTCACTTGAATAGTTAGTGCATTTTATTTTACGAGCTTTCTTTTTCTCTATTCCCACACATAGGAGCGTGGTTATGATATTTTCGGTAAATCATCGTCCAATGCTTATGACGGCAAACCATATATGACTTTAGGCTATGCAAATGGTCCAAGTTTTAATAAGTTTTATGATGTTAAAAACAATGAGCGCTATGATCCCATTGCATTAATAAAAGGTGACATTTATGACAGGTTCCCTGCCACAATTCCGCTAGGATCGGAGACGCATGGCGGAGAGGATGTTGCTGTGTTTGCTTTGGGTCCATGGGCCCATTTGTTTACTGGCGTTTATGATCAAAATACTATTCCACATATGATGGCCTATGCTTCGTGTTTGGGAAATAAGCTAACAGCGTGCTCGCAATAGGTCTACATAGGATGTAATTTTGTAAATTGAATTAATCTAATTTTTTAGTTTAATTTTAATTTCATGAGTTATTTTTATGAATTTTTTTTATTTTATTTTTTTTATTTTTATTATCACATAAATATAATCATTTGGTAATGTTTTTGCATTTAAGTTAAATTGGCAACCATTAAAAAGGTCGATTTTTTTTATCGAATTGAAATAAATATTTTTCGGTTTTGATGTTGGTGAAATAAATTTATTTATTATTACAGTATACAGAAAAATATCCTTCAGAATAATTACAGCTAATTGAATGTAATGGTAGGCAGCAAGTCGTGATGCGCGTGCTTATTCGAACCGCTAACCACACCTTAGAAGAGGGTGGTACTGCGATTGCTCAAAAACTTGAGCGAGGGCACTTCACTCCCCTGGTACGGGTTGCTTTCTAGACGATGGCCAAATTACCGTGCCCACTGGAAGGTTTACGGCAAGGACGTTTACTGTAAAAAGTTGCACCAAGAAGGCCGAATCCCAGTGGGGCGAGCCGGAACCTGTAGCGGAGAGCCGGAACCGACCGCCACTACTGTCTCCTCCTATATGAGGGTTGCTCAGAACCCAAGCTCGGCCAGCGGAGGAGTGGTGCCACAGTCGCCCAACAGTTCGTCTGATTCGGCGGTACGACGATGTAGATTGTGAGCCGAGGGTCGTCGAAACCGATGTCCAAAGTCACAACCACTTCGAACGGTGGAGTAGCAGCGAAACCGAATACCAATGTCGTCTATGTCATGGGAGTGGAGAGTTGAAGGCGAAATCGCTTTGCCCTCTCGGCCACTATATCGGGATGTTTGCACGGTGTTTGGGTCTATGTGAACTCCTAGGAGCAGTCACTATAACCTAGCCTAACCTAATGCATGGCCCACTGAAAAACTTGGCACAAGTAATGATATGAACTAATCGATTTTGATGAATTAAAAAAACCATAATGACCTTTATTTTATGTACAAATTTTATATGTATAGATTTCTTTTTTCCTAATTTAAAAATACAATTAAAATGTCATTTTTGAAATAGAGATCTATATCTAGATGTGAAATGAGAAAGCTTTTTTTACTTGCTTCTCGTGAAATGCATTACCCGTAAATTGCCAGACCTCATTACTACACATTTTTAATATATTTCTAACTCCTTTTAAAACAATTGGCTTAAGTGAAAAAATTACACACATCTGACGTATTTTTCCTTATATGAGAACTGTAACACGCCAAATGTCACATTTGCATGCAGTAAGTTTATGATAGTTATTCTTTCCTTTCATTTGTGGCCAACTGCATTCAATTTGTATGCGAAACACACACACACACACACACACAATCATAGCCATTAGCAACTAATTTTCCTACCACCAACTACCAGTCGAACAAACCCATATTGGTGGGAATGGCGACATACTAAAGATAACCTCGCCGATTATCATTTCCATTGCTAGGAGCGAAAATCTACACAAAACTCACACATGTCCTCTGGCAATAATAGCAGTTGTCGCCGATCGTTATTATAAATGTCTCCCAGCATTATTGCAGGTCATTATGCAAACTACGTAGATATTCTCGTGTGTGCAGGCTTATTTACAGTGGTATACAAAAGTTTTGGCACAGTGTTTTTTCTTTTACAGTTTACCCAATGTTTTTAATGCTTAATATTTTTGTTAATTTTTTATAAAAATATAATTAAATATATATAAAATAAGCTATAAACAAACACAGCGTGGAATTAAGACTTTTGAGGCCCTGTGCAGAAATTTTTTAATTTATTAAAATGCATATAATACAAACTTCGAAATTATATCGTGGAAGATATCACTTGCCAAACTTATATAATAATACATAGTAATAATAGTAATTTGGAACTAACATCATATAGCTCGATCTTTGACCAAAATTCTCCCACAATTTGTGGTGTTCGTCTGGATGGAGTAACACAATAGTTTTACGCCGGCTCCGAATGGCAATTGATTTGTGTCAGACGATTTTTCATGGCAAGAGCATACTCGGAGGTTTGGCATTGTCGCTATTAGAAGAATTATTTTCCATAATTTTTTCATGCTACTTGCTCCGGCCAGAACTCGAAACCGGGACTCACCGAATGAAGCGCGCCCACGCTACACACTCGGCTAAGGCGGCCGCCTTTCTAAAGTATTGAACGGTTTTGTGTCATACTTGGTCGTAATTTGTTTTTAATAATTTTTAGTTTCGAAAAAGTTACAATTCGTCTCCATCATCGATAAATAAATGACACAGAAAGATTGCCATTGGTTGACCTTCTTTTTTCGTATTGTTGCAAAAAAGTCAAAAGATATACCGGTGTATAAATCAATATAGTATAAATCTTAAGAATAGAATTCACTGAATTTCGTGGGTTTTAGTTGTAATTTTGAAGGCTTCATTTCCCTGAGTTTATCGATAACAACGAGAAAATATTCTGTGCGAAATTGTTCTTTCTGAGATAATTATATCGAAGGCGATTTTTCGCGATCAATATTTTTTTAGATAATTAGCATAATTGCTTTCCTGCAATTTTATATGAATCCAATTCGACTAATATTAACTGTTTAAAAAAATGTTGTACCTTTTGTATATGCGGCATTGTGTGGAAAATCTAAAACAGTTTGGCTATTGCATCTCCGAAATTTTTCTTAGTTTTTTCTCACTCTCACCCTTGAGATCAATCACAGTATTACCACGTCATGTTTCCCCGAAATGTGGAAGGTTGCAACTGTGCTATCAATTGCTAAAAGTAAGCATGCACGTAATCACAGTGATTTTCATCCTATAAGCATTTTACCTGCACTCTCTAAAGCCTTTGAATCCCTAATGACTGAACAAATTTGTGGTCATTTAAACAAATTTAGTTTACTATCACCGTCTCAGTCTGGCTTTTATTCAAATTTTGGATGGCATAAGAATACCTTTTGGCAAAAACAAACTGACGTTATTATGCCTACTTGACTTTTCTAAGGCTTTTGACTCTGTGGACCATAACATACTTTGCTCAAAATTAAAAAAACTATTTTGGGTTTGGGGACTATGCAGTGCATCTCATGAGAAGCTACATATTTGGTAGGTAGGACTCAGCGTGTGAAAAATGGTGGGTAATTCTCTAGTCTTAAATCACTATTTTTAATGCTTGTCATGCTCATTCGGATGATATACTACTGTATATGTCGGGAACTATTGAGCAAACTGATAGTCTATGCTCTAAGTTTAATGTTGATTTGTTATCCATCTCACTTTGGGCGTCTAAAAACGGTATCTGTCTTAATAGTGAAAAATCGTATGTCCTTCCCGTATCTAAAAGTCGTATAGATTTCTCTGATACTCCGCCCCTATATATTGATGAAAAGAGTCTTAAATTTATCCCTAAGGTCACAAATCTTGGGTTTATCATCAATTCTAGTATTACTTGTGATGAGCATGTAAACTCCCACGTAAGTAAAGTGTATTAATTATACCTTACGGAATTTTATGAATGCCTGCAAATTTTACTTCGCTTGAAATTAGAAGAAAGCCGTACAAATAATTTTACTAACTATCTGTTATCCCGAACTAATCAATTTGCTCACAAAATTGACGTAGTTTTCAATCATGTAACACGGTTTGTGTTTGGACTAGCGAGATTTTGCCATATTTCTGGCTGGAGATCGCGACTTTTGGGTTGTGAAATTTGTGACTATCTGAAAGCCAGAAATTGTATTTTCTTATTTCGTCTGTTGCGGAATAAAGAATCTCGTTGTCTATATTATAAACTAGAATTTCCAAAGTATGCATGGATAACTGACCTTATAGTGCCTTAATATAATTACCTAACTTCTGCAAGGCTAAGCTTTGTCAACGCTATTCGTGTTTGGAATTCTATTCCAGCTTCTGTTCGCAGTAGTTTAAACAAAAGCAACCTTAAGAATGTTCTTTATGAGTATTTTCGTTAATCTATCTTTAAATTTAATATATTTATCTACATATAGCATAATGATGAGTTTCGCTACCTAAGCACAAATGTGCTTGTAATCTGGTCATATATGACTACTGATTGTTTTATATGTTAAACTTAGTCTTAATATCATTTGTTACTTTACTATTACTTTAAAACTTTTGTACTATAAAAGATCATCTTAAATCTTATCGTACTAATATTTTTTTTTTATCAATAAATGACAAAATATGAAGTGCAGTGAAATGAAGTAATGTCATCTAAGAAATGTCTCCCCGATTTCGTTTGTTTTTGTGCAGCCATTTTCGAGATATCGAGTTTTGAAACCAACGTTCTCTTTTTTTAAAGCTCATAATTTTGGGCAAAACTAACCAATTTGGAGTGAATTTTTGGAATTTTCTTTCAAATTATTTTGTTTTCAAAACTTTTTTTCTAATCTTTAAAAGTCCAGCACGGTAGGTAACTCCACAATGTAGGTACGTGTACGCACGGAATATCGATGCTCCATCTAGTGTTCGTACTATTGACCCGAGTATGGCGAGTTCTTATGGGAATTTACATGGGGATTAGCTATGTTGTAAAGTATCCCTAGCACGTGTCGTCAGTCGTGCAGCATTTGCTGTTTATCGAGGTTATATAGTGTTTCTAAGTGTTCGAGGTTATATAGATAAATGGAAAGTACTATTAACCCATTACCGCCCACTGTCCCCATACGAGGACACCTCTTCGAATAGCGAAATCTGTATCTCAAACACCGAAAACGAATAATGTTACTACAGATATGACATATAAATGGCACAAGTAGTATATCTAAACAAAAACATATGTTGATTGTGTCAATAAAGAGTAATTTCTAGCGCTTCAAAGATTGACATTTCGTCCTGTTAATTCTTGCGGAGTATTTATATATACATACATTTTCGAATATATAGTGAAACTAAACTAAGCGATTTTTACTACAATATTAAGTGAAGAGAGCACAAGCTTTTAGAAGTGCTATCGTGTTGAAAAAAACAGAATTAGATTAAAAAGGTATAGTTTCATAGTGATGTCCCCAAAGAATGATTTTTTTAAAATTACAGGAGGCCGTTGATTGGATAATGGAGAGAGAAGGCGATGATTCTGAATATGATAAAGTAATCATCCCTCCTGACCCTGCCATTGCAAGCGATGAAGATGAAGTAAATGAAGATGATTTGGTATGCTCTACCATGCCGAATGATGTGACTGGAAGAATTGAGGTAGTTCCACGTCGTCAAGACGATTCCGAAAGGAATGAAAGTGATGGAGAGACACTTGCATGCTTTGCCAAGCGTAAAAGAGTCGATCAAGGTAATTTTGGCGAACCAGTTTGGAGACGGCTTTCTCCTAATTATAGCATGAAATATCACTCCACTGATTTGGTTAAAAAACGAGTAGATAGATTTGTTAATATAATAAGCGGTCGGACCCCTACGGATTTGTTGGAGAAAATTATTGATATCGATGTTCTTACAATGATTGCTGATAATAGCGTTATGTACGCCAATCAAAATAACAGACATAATTTTATCCTAAGCACCGAAGAAGTGAAAGTATTTTTGGAAGTTTTGCTTTTTAGTGGATATCACCAACTTCCTACGGAGCGGGCTTATTGGAGTGTAGATGACGATGTTCGTGTTCCAATGGTTGTAAATGCAATAAGTCGAAATAGGTTCTTAGAACTCAAAAGGAACCTGCATGTTTAAGGTAAGACCTCTATGTAATCTCATTCAAAGAAATTCTAGCCAATGGGAGTTCTTCATGAAATACTTTCAGTGGATGAGTCCATGATTAAATATTTTGGCCGACATCCAGCAAAACAGTTTTTAATGGGGAAACCGGTTAGATTTGGATATCGGAATTGGGCAGCAACATGTCAATCTGTTAGCTTATATAGGGTGTCAATTAGAGGTTAAAAATTCCAGAATAATGAATAGTGGCTTCTGTTATCGGGGAAATATTTCTATCTCATAAAACGTGCTGGCTAGGTTGAGTATTTTCATTTCAAGTGCCCATCGAGATCCATGAAGTTTCACTTCTATCGCCTAGCTTTCTAGGCTGACAAAGTTTTTTTATGTTCGATTTTCATAAAAATGCAAATAGGCGAAAAAATGTCGAGTAGGTTCTCAAAATGCCATACTCACATAAAACAATAACTACGTATTTTCCGCCCTGCGGAACTTTGTCAGTGCAGATGGTTGCCCTGAAAAGCAGCTGGTGGCTTAAAGCGATTGTATTATGAAATGCTGGTGCTAGACAAGGATAGATACTTTTTACATATCTTTATGTGTTAATTTGATAATTTGGTTTGACGAGAAGAAAAAGCCAAAAGCATGCATTTTTACAGAATTGCAGGTAGAAATGAAATCGCCATTAAATTTTATAAATTATGTTGACTAATAAAAGCTTCTCCAAGAAAAGTCCAAAGTTGCGGAATGAATGAAGTTTTTTTTGGAAATCAATATTTTGTTTAGTTTTATGTGCCAATAGAGTTTTGCCGAACAAGAATTTCAAAAAACACTAGTCCAAATCGGTTCATCGGTAAAATGATGTGCTTTAAAAAAGGAACATTTTTTTTCAAAAGGCGATATCTCGAAAACGGCTAAATAAAAAAAATTGGAAAAAACTGGGAGGCTCCCATAACACTAAAAATTATGGAAAACATTAATTTCACTAGTTTCTTATACAACGTTTTCAACTAGCTATGCATATACTGATGAGAAGGCCGACTTACCCATGGCCCTGCTGTCCCTAAGGCAATTCCGGTGCTGTACATGCAAATATTTAGATATCAAAGTTTCAAACTTTGTATAAAAGTCATAAAAGTTTAACATATTTGAAAAAATTGTCATAAATTTTGTGCGGGTAAGCACTTGGCTATACAAGTCAATTTCAGTATAATAAAATGCAAGTTTCAAGTGGATGAAATATTCCGTCTAATTTCATACATATAGAACATATGGCAATGTGGAAGGCCAAGAAATAAATTAAGATACGTTTATTGTGAACGTTGTAAAATAAATATCACTGTGACAATACTTTCATGTGGCACTGTAAATATAAGTAAATTGCAGGTAGTATTGTAATATTTAGCAGCAGTAGACGCCAGGTGAGAAGAAGAGTTGGTATTCAACTATTAGCGTTGTAATTGCAGACGACGAGGTGTTGACATGCACACAACATGAATTCTCATTAACAAACATGCATTTTGATTGTCGAACACAACACCTTGCCTGCCATGCAGCGATCAGAATTTTACCTTCCCCACCAGTGCGTCTGGTGGGAAAAGGCAACTACATATATGGCAATAAAATGTGCTGCCACAAAACTGCACATGCACACTTACACATACACACATATGTATGTTTATATTTCTGTATGTTTCAATACACATCACTGCAACTATCGATGCAAAAATGTATAATTTGAATATTATGCGCATTGACAGCCTTTTGCCATAGAAAATAACATTGACACAATGCGGAGCACTTTGTTTGTTTGCGCCCGTGACATCGTCTGCATTGCGTTATACGTTTACCTTTTGTAAGACATTTTTTAGAGTTACAAATGCGGCTTTGACGAATTTAAAAATAATTTAGAAACGTAAAGCTGAAGTCAACTCTATAGTTACAATAGTGCCAAAAAATAGCAGACATGGTTTTAAACTGCCCACATCTTATAAGATTAGAACTTAAGTAGTCGAACCATAAATATGGAGTTCCTGAAAATCTCGACTACCACAGAGCCATGCAGTGGATTTTTATATCTACATTTTTTTTCTGCAACTATAGTACATACATACACATACATATGTGCACAGTATACCTACTTATTTCTATTTTTGATGTCACCGAAGTCGAACTATAAAAGCATTTCTAATCGCAGCTACAGCGTACGCTTCTAATATCAGCAATATCAAACCAAAAAATACTGATTCTCTATTCTAGTGCCATCTGGCTGATCCATTTCTCGTAAAAGTTCTTATCATTTCATTTATTTATTCGGAACTTATTTACTTACTACTTATTTAGAATTACATGATTCTAGTTTCATCAAAATTGGCTCAAAAACAGATATTTTCTGAATAATTCCCTTCTAGCGCCACAAACCGTTTCCATTTCATACCTTTCTAATATCATCAATATCGGGTTATTCTGAAGAACTCGATTATAGGTCCTCCTAGCGAATCCATGTTTCATAAAAGTATTTCTCGTCGCACCATAAATACTAATTTTCTGAATAACTCGCTCCTGGTGCCGCCAGGCGCTTTTATTTTTCATTAAAGTTTTTTTATTGCACCAGCATTATAACTTCCAATATCATCAATGTCGGACCGTATATACAAATTTTTTGAATATATTGATACATGCACCACCTAGCGGATTAAAATATAGCCTATACATACATATATGCCTGGCGGCATATGGCATCAAAGCACTCCAGTGTCAATCAAAGTTATCGCAAAAAGAGAGGCTCGGACGAAATCGTTGGTCACTGCATTTTTTTTTTTTGCTTTTCTTTTTTATTTACAAAAGACTTAATCTGAAGTTTTAGCAGTAACTTTTTTGTATACATATAGGCTAAACAATATATTTCGATAAAAACAAAAAACAAAAGTTGATGCGACGCGAACTTATTTGTCAATTAAAAATCGAAACCAAGTTCATGGTTCAGTAACAAAAGGTTTTGGAAATAGGCAGCGCATCGGCTCCTTAATCTGAAAACTTCTTCGAAAATTTGTAGTTCGGTTCTAGTAAAATATGATAAACAGTTGTAGGAATATAGGTTCTTTAAACAAAACCAATAGGAGGCAACAACAACATCAGGACATCGCGCGCAAAGCTTTTGACTACAAACAAGCAATGGAATGGAATGGCTCTGTTAAAAAGCAACTTACTTTCTCAATTTTCGACTAGAATTAGGTAGGTAAAAGCATTTTTATAACGTTATGTATTAATAATTTGTCAGAAGCGACACATATAGCTGCGATACAATTGATTGTTTTGATATGAGTTTCAACGTTATAACTCGTACGCAAAAGAAGCTAAAACATTAAATTTTACGCTCCTTTCAGTTATCATAAATATAAAGAGTCCAACAGAAAACCATTATAGCTCCCAGACAACTGGGCTTTTAGACATGTGATTTCAAAAAAAAAAAACCCCCTCGCCAAAGCTAAAACCGTAAATTTGTTGAGCTATTTACTTTTTAATCATAAAAGGTCCACTAAGAAATGCTTCAATTTATGTGCAATATAAAATATAGTAACCATACCACTGATTGCTCTGGTATGTGGTTTTGCTTTAAAACTATTTATGAGGGAATAAATACTATTTTGAAATTGAATATCTTTACGCAATCACATTAATAAAATAAATTAAATTTTGTTTTATTTATGAAAAGGATGGAGGTTTCGAAGACGGCGCTTTCTTTACTTCTTTCTATAAATTTTTTTATTTAATAATTTTCAATACCGTTTATAATGTACATAATTTTTCTATAATGCATTAAACTATTAAGGTAGACTTCCAAAATGCAGCTGTAAATTCCCTACTCCAAATAATAAAAATCAGAATTTAGCAGCCACTATTAACAGAACCGTGTATGATTGAATCATGACCAAATCAAAATAAAATTTACACTTATTAAAAAAGATTTCCGCTCTTCAACTTACAAACAAACTGAACGGCGGGGCAAGCTCTGCAAATTAATATCATATTCTCACTGCACTCAAAATTTAGATTCGCAAAATCGTTCAACTCTCAGACTGCCTCATTTGCAGTGTCAAAATTCGCTGCTTAAATAAAAGCATACAAATGAGAAAGAAGTTATACAATGTGTAAAGAGAAAAAATCACCGTAAGAAAAGAGAAATTCGAGCACTGGAAGGTGAAGAATTGCTTGTCGCAGTATGAAAGCATAAGAAAGGAAATGAAATTAAATTGGCAAATGTCATCAAATACCACATACAGTACAGCGAGAACAATTAAAAAAAAGTTTTGAAAATTTCGAGTGCGGTGTAAATGTCCATAATATTACTTAAATCGAATTGCTCCAATAAAAGCTGCACTTTCTTTACAAGTTTTAAGAGATGTATTTTTCCCGATTTACAGCAGAGAATTTTTTTAATACCATTCCCTAAAATATTTTCTGAAAAAAGGACAAAGGTCGCGCACAATTTTGAAAAATTTCAGAAAGTAGGATCAAAGAGTAACTTAAAAGGGTCAAATTGCCCCTTTAGTCGCACAACGGCAACACTGTCACCAATACGTAATTACAATATTTTCTATGGAAAGCACAATAAAAAATGAAAGCAAAAGCTGCCACAGAGGAACCCCTATTCCTGTCAAACTGGATCTCCAAAGAAGATATACTTAGGTGTATCAATTCAAACATGTTTTTTAAGAAACAAAATGAATGGAAAAACTACCGCCATCACTATTCGAACATCAACACAGAATGCAAAAAGCCTACTTTGCCTTACAATGTTAGCTGTAGCGCATTAAAACCATTTATTCGTCTAAGGATTGGGCACACAATTATCACCCACAGCTATATTCTTTCGGGATCGAGTTCACCTCAATGCCCTTTCTGTGGTGTAAACGACCTGTCCGTTTGCCATTTGTTGGAAAGTTGCCCACAATACGCTCGAACAAGAAATTCACTATTCGATAAAATCAGACCTTCGAGACTTCTGACTGAAACAGACCCAGAAAAAATAAAACTGATCAATGAATTTTTAGTAAAAACCGAATTAAAAAAATGTATATAATATCTCTACTTATCCAATTCAAAATCAACTGTATCCAAAAGTGTATCATCATCTTAGTTTAAGTCTAATAAGTGTAATTAGAATAAGCGAGCCGAAGGCCCTAGACGCTAGTGCTCCTCTTATAATGTAAGCGAATGATTTATCACTCGTCTTTCAAATAATAATAATAATAAATGAAATTTTAATTTTCTATCATTTACATTGTAATCCGCATACTAAAAATTTACTATCCGACTATTCCACTAGTCATTAGCCAGTTTTTTATGGTTAATCTCGAATAGAAGTTTAGGTTAAGTTAAACAGGCTGAAAGAGTGAAAGTCGGCATTCCTACCTGCAATTTGCAAATCCGGGCCAAGAAAAGTTGTCAATAACTACCGACCTATAGAAAAGCTTTCGGTCATACCTAAAGTGTTAGATAAACTGGTCAAAGCACCGAGCCTGAATGCTTAATGCTTTTAAGAACCATATTGTTACACAACAGCATTGGTTCTTTCCTCAATTACACCATCAGTTGTAGAAGAAGTTCGGCTAAACATCAAGCTAAAAATTCTCACTATCCATTTTTGTTTGCATACATTTGGCAGCGCCTACTAAAAATTGTTGACCAAAAACTTAAAATGAAGAGAGCTTACAGGCTACAGAAAGTTATCGATAACAGTTCTGGCAGTTTTTCAGACACCACCTCGGATTTAGATAAGCTGTTTAGGTAGTTATGGTATGGACGACCTTTTAACAGTTTTGTATTTTATAAAAGTGTTTGTTATAAATTAAGTGACCGATTCGGATTCGTCTTCATTTCAATGTACACAAAATGCATTCATCTTAAGGAGTACTAAGTATATACTCATATAATCCTATTGAATTCAATACTAATTTACTTAATTTTGAACAAATATTAAAATGCAATAATATGTTTATGTTATGTTACACTAACATTGCGAGTTAACAGAGTTTTTATTCTATTTCGAGAAAAACTACATATATATTTGTTATTTTGTATTCATTTAACTCACCGGCGATCTTCCACATATTTTTTTTTTTCTTTTTGCATATTTCGTAAAAATTATCAGCAGAGAAAATGCAAAGCATAATAATTTCCTCCTACATTTCCAACCACTACATGAAATTGCCAAAAACTAAAAAATTAAATCATGAAACCTCTTCTCAACTCTGCCAGCCTCTCTATGACTACACTTAAATAATGAACCTTAAATATTTATGCTTTTTTTTTTGTGAGTAATATATGTGCATAGAATAGAACAGAAAATTGTTAAGATGCTGCACTATATTTTGAGCGTCCGAGCGGTAGAGGTAGGTGGTGATCATCTCCATCTGTTTTTTCTATACAGGCCTGCAATGTGTTACCAGTCCTCATTTGTTTGTCATTTACCATTTCTGTTGCTCAGTAGTGCACATGATTTCATAATAAATCTAGTGAGTTTAAATTTTTTCTAGGAGTGTAAGAGGCCAGCAAAAGGAGAAGCACATAAATTTGCAAATCGAAAGTTCTCCGCAAATATTATTTTCCATTAATATGCAATCAAATTTTGGCAAGCATGATATGTTTTTCAAAAAAATATATTTTGTTTATTTTTAGATGCATGTCGGATATTTTCCATTTTAAATTCTCAGAAGAAAATTTAAATCAAGGTGTATCCAAGATGGCTCTATAGAAGGTGATAGCAAGATAAATAAGGCGAATCCGCTGTGTATTTTGTTTGTGTAATTTTGCGTGTGAGATGTCGAAATCTGAATTCGCCCAGTATTGCTTATGTATTTTGTTAGTGTAACTTTGCGAGTGAAATGTCAAAAACCGAATTCGGCCAGTTTGCTAATGTATTTTGTTTGTGTAAACAAAACAACCCAGCGAGTTTGGAAAGAAGAACAAGCATTCAGCTCATGGGATGCTATCACCTTGTATGAATTCGCCTTGGGTGTATCCATAGAAGGTGATAGCAAGATAAACAAAGCGAATCCGCTGTGTATTTTGTTTGTGTAATTTTGCGTGTGAAATGTCAAAATCTGAATTCGCTCAGTTTGCTCATGTATTTTGTTAGTGTAATTTTGCGAGTGAAATGTCAAAAACTGAATTCGCTCAGTTTGCTTATGTATATTGTTTGTGTATACAAAACAACCTAGCGAATTCGGAGAGAAGAACAAGCATTCAACTCATGGGATGCTATCACCTTGTATGAATTCGCCTTGATTTAAATTATACAATTTATTCAGTTCTGTGTCACATTTTAATTAGTTGAAATTTATTTTCCATATCAGTAAAAATGTTTTTAAATTTGCCTCGCTATTTTTGCAACAAACAAGCAAGCAACAATTATTAAATGTAAAAACTTCTGAATTTTAAATTTTTTGGATGAGCAAAAGAGAAATTTGTTTACTATCATAATTGAACTAGCTTTGTAGGCTAGCACCGCTGTTCGTGCGAGCAGAAGTGCATATATTTTTTTTCACAAGTAGGTCGACACATGAAAAGTTTCGTGAGAAAAGCAAACTCCCGTGAGCCAATGTGCAAAAAAAATTTTACTTCGTCCGTGGTGGACGAAACAATACTGGTGTCGGTAAAGATGTCTTTCTGTCCTTTTCCCAGTAACTCAGGCCTAAAGATATTAGCTCAAAGCAAGTTAAAATGCATAAAGTGTAGTAATTTTGTATATGGAGTTGCCACCTGTTTAATAGGTTAAATTCAATTAAAGCACTGAGTGAAATCAAATATTGAAATATGGATATCAAACGAAAGAGGTTTAATAAAACTCCATTTTCAATATGTTTTCACAAAAGGTTGCCACCAGTTTACAGGTGAATTAATGAACTTAATGCAGTTTTACAATATGAGTGCCAAACTAAAAGTTTCAAGAAATTATAGTAAGTTAAATCAAATATTGAACATTGTTATTTGAATGTTGAATAATGAATATTGGTTATCAAACGAGGAGGTTTTAGAAAGATTTTCTTAAAATAGCTTTTAAGAGGGTTTCCACCTGTTTAAAAAAGTAAATTAAATTAAATTATTAAGGTAAAACAAATATAACGGCATGTGGTATCAAGATAGAAGACTTAAAAAACGTAAACAGGAAAATATATTTAAAGTGGGTTGCCACCTGTTTCAAAAATTTATTTAATTCAATTTATAAGCTCACTAAAATATAACAGTACTGAAAATGTAATATACGAAAGTACTTTTGAAGAGAGTTGCCACCTGTTTCAAAAAAATTTCAATTCACCTAAATTTATAAAATAAATGCAGCATGTCAAAACTGGTTTCAACTAATAGGGGCTTAGCAAAACTTACACTCGAAAAAAATTTTTGGGGTTGCCAACTGTTTGAAAATTACATATTATTTCACGTGTTATATTTTCTTTTTAAAGTAGTTCATAAAAGAGTCACAATTTTCCTAAATAGCTCACTTAAGTTAAGTAAAGTATAACAAAATGAAGTTTTTATGGATGGTATATGATCAAGACCCCTTAGACAGTTTTGAAAAAAATAAATAAAAAATAAAAAAATTAAGATTAATTAAAATGTAATAGCCACCTTTAGAGAAATTGCATGGTACGACATGCCAAAATACCTGTGAAGTGATGCTTATTTTCTTGTCACGTAAAACAAGAATCGAAATATGATATTTGCAAATTACCACAAAAATTGGCATCAACAACAGTTTCAACAATTTCGTCCTTCTTATATTTATTAAAAACTTCTCCTCCTCAGTCATACTTCACAATTGATTAGTGTAACAAACAAGTTGATAGCAAACAACATTGATATATTTATTGCAAAGTTGCTGGCAGCAAAATGTTGCTGATACGTCAAGAAATGTGCCAATAACAAAAAAGCAAAAAAAAAAAAAAAGTACAGCGATAGTTGAAAAATCTGAAAGTGGAAAAGTGCTGTTGAAAGGCGGTGAAAAGGTTTATTGTCGTAGAAGCTGGCAAGTGCAGCTATTTTCGTTCAATTTTTTCTTTTTTTTTTGGATTCTACATTGTACAAAGATTTGACTTGAATGAGCGACACAGTATAAAAATAAAATTGACTGCTGCTGCATTGCCCGACAGCTGGCAGAATTTTTGAAACTGATACTGCGACAATCAAAACTGGCATTTGCTGACTAAATCAAAAACAGGATACAAACTTGCAAATTGGCAAAATAACAAGACACAAAAGAGCAGACAGCTGCTGTAAGTCACACATTTTTTGTATGCACTTGTAAAAGTGAATTATTGTCAGAACTGTTTTACATATATGCAAATATGGTTGGAGAAATGTGCCACTGTTATTGCACAAAAAAAAAAGAATGTTGCGAGCATATGCTCGTATTCGAGGCTCCATTTGATGTGTTTTTGTTTATTTGCTTAATGAAATAAATATTTGCTGAAAAGTAGTAGAAACTGCGCGGCATACCATTCGGATTTCATGTTGAAATTCTTTTAAGTCTACTTTGAATACCAAGCCGTATAATTATTTTAATTTAATAATCTAATTTTATTTAGTTTTTTAAGCAGGTGGCAACCCTCTCCGAAAATATATTCAAAATAAAGCCTTCTAAAACTATTACGTTTGAGATCCATATTTCAATATTTGACTTAACTTATTATAATTTCTTTTAATTTTTTTAACAGGTGGCAACCCTCTCCAAAATTGTTTTTGAAATTTAACTTTTTTAATGCTTGCTTTCATATAGTAAAATGCCATTAATTATTTTAATTTAACTTAATTTGGATTAAAACAGGTGGCAACCTCCTTTCAAAACATCTGCGATATGTAGCTTTATTAAGGCTCTTTCATTTGAATACCATATTGCAATATTTAATTTTATTCAATATCATAATTAAATTTACTGTTTCAAATAGGTGGCAACTCTATTACAAAATCGATTATACGGACTATGCATGTGAGAAATCTTGTTTAGATCTATCCAATCGTTATATAGCAATATTTGCTTTAACTCATTTATTTGATTGACTATAACTTTTTTAACAGGTGGCAACTCTTCATCAACTATAGCCTATATGTTAACGTAGGGTATAGGCTATTTGTGTGTTAAATTTTGTACATTCCGTCCATCCTCTTGGGCCTGAAATGGTAACGACCTACTCACCCACACACTCATTCTCACACACACCTGAACTTTCACATTTAAAATATTCGTAGTATGAAAGTTCTTTTCAATATACTACTTACTATAAACATTTGATGTTAAATATACTAGCTATCGTACTCGCAATCCACACTTTTATTTTCGCGTTAGATTTCTTACCAATTTAAAAAATATGATCTGAATAAAAGTCAAGTTTATTTGATAACCAAAGCCATGTTCATTCAATAGCTACTTAAAATCCTTATATACATATGTATATTATATTATATATTGCAGATTTTCATTATAAATATATTTTATGTATAAATACATATTCGACAATCTACCATAAATTTTCATGTTTCTTATAAATTGTTAATGGTGGCAATAATTTCACCAACACACTATGACTGAAATAATTTTTCTATGGCCAAAAAACGTAATTGGAAAATTTGGCTTACAAAATTTTTACTAAGTGGACGTTTTTCTAGATATTCTAATTAGAGATGAAGTAATAAATTTATGACCGGAAGGAAGGTAAGTCTGGCTCTCTATCTTTCAGTCTAAAGTTTGTTGTGTTGTTTGTAGTTGATATTGAAATTTTACTTTAAGAAACAGCAGTGGATATTCTTTACATATATAAGAAGTTCGAAGTGTGTTTATTTTAGCAATGGAAAGTTATACCAATGGTATGTTCTACTGAGTGTAACAATTTTGGTTTTAAATAACAATTATGTTTTTGAAAAATACAGTGTTTGATTGTATAAATTTAAATATATTCTGCTTGATGCAAGTTGGAATGATTTTCAATCATCCCATGGCAAATTTGGTTTGGAGATAATTTGATCTCGGTCTCGTGCCATCTTCAGTAACGAACGAAAAATTACTAAAACCCTTTTTCCCCCAAGTTCGTAATTTTTAATTGAAATTTGTTGAATTATTATAAATTTTGAATAAGGTTTATAACTTTGGTTTTTGTTAAAGAATGAACTATATTTTAATTGAAAATTAGCGGAAAATAAATAAAAGAAAAATAAATTAGAAAACATTGGTAATATGTGATGGGTTTATAATTTGCAATGCGGTTATTTACTCCTTTATCTAATAAAATGGAATACTTTAATTTAATGTTTAATTTGTCTGCTTCAGAATGCTCACGTTCCAATTTTATAAAAATTACTAGTTTCCGACTTCATCAGCAGCAACAAAAGCAAAAGTGGTGTGTGTAAATGCAACGAGCGATATTGTAATAAAGAAATGCACTTTTTTGATATGTGTGCTCGGTGGGCGTGACAGTTGCTCAAAAATGTTTAAATTACAGTATTATACTAAGCTTTCTATTTAAAATTTCGTTGAATTTGATTAATTAGTTTCGGTGTTAGGCAGTTTTATTGTAAAATTTTGATATATATGGATCGGTGGTGGGCGTGGTTATGGTCCGATTTCGCTGATTTTTGAATCATCGTCTTGTCAGATTTTCTGAAACACGCTATATTTTTATTTGAATTTTTTCGAAAAAAGTGTTTCAATCAAAGCAACAACAATAAACACAAATCATCGCTACCAAGTTTTTTCCGATTGGAATATTATTATTATTATTATTATTTATTGTAAAGGATAATTTGCCAGATTTTGTTGCCAGTTTAGCTGCAGAATTAGCTAGTGTATTTCCTTGAATACCAATGTGACTGAGTACCCAAAGGAGCATTATTTTTCCATGGCTGGATATCAGAATATCTCTGATCTGACAAATTGTTGGGTCCATGCAGTTTATGTTCTTCACAGCTAACAAAGAGGATAACGAGTCGCTGCAGATTACGTATTTGTGTCTGCTTTTTCTTGCTATTTGGCAAGCGCTCATTATAGCTGTTGCTTCGGCAGTAAAAACAGATGCGTACGAAGGAAGTATGGCAGCCATAAGAGTGGAATTATTGTCTACTACACTAAAGGCGACAGTGCTTTCGTGTTTTGAAGCGTCTGTGTATCATGTTTGCCAACCGTTATGTGCGTTGCAAATACTTAAAAACTCTTGTATGTAGATTGTGGGCGAAGTATCTTCCTTTTTATACTTGGACAAAGTAAGTAAGATGGCTCTTTTTTGAAGTCCCCACGGAGTTGCAGCTAGGCGAGTTCCTGGGTAAGTGTGAATGGGTACGCCCATTTCTTCTGCTAAATCTATCACATTTTGTAGCGTGGACTTTTTTCTAGTTCCTCTTTTTCTCCTAAGTCTGTTTCTTAGGATATCTCTCACTGGGGACCCTTCTGAGTAAATTAATTTTGGGATCAAACAACCTGTTATATACGTTAACCTCTGTTTTAACTGAGGAAGTCCGGCCTCCACTAGAATGTTTGTAATAGGTGTAGTTCGGAAGGCTCCTAATGATAGTCGAGCAGCAGAGTGGTAAATCGATGCTATTTTTGCCAAATTCCTTTGGGAAGTTAACCCGAATATTGGAAAGCCGTAGTCTATCTTTGATAGAATTGTTGCTTTTACAGTTTTATGTAATAAGTGTGTTAGAGTTACTTCCAAGTTTCTGATTACTAAGGTATTTTATCACGTTAAGTCTATTCTGAAGTGATTTACATAGTTGTTTAACATGATCATTCCTAGTGTATTTGTAGTTAAAAACTAAGCCTAAAATCTTAAGACTATACACATTCGTTATGTTGTTATTATTAATACTAAGTTGTAAACTATTACATTTGATTTTATTTCAAAAGTGAATGTGTTTAGATTTTGTAACCGAGATTAAGGCTCCGTTGTCTTGACACCAACGCAAGATATTGTCTATTAGTGTGTTTATTTGAAATTTGAAATGTTCTATGTTTTGGACTTTTGCAAAAATACAAAGATCGTCGGCATAGATAAAGTGTTTGAAATATTTATTTTCTTGAATGATACGACTAAGACGTTCATACGATATGAGAAAAAGAACAACGGAAAGGGGAGAGCCTTGTGGAATCCCATTATCGAGGGGCCACTGCCCTGATATGACGCCATTTACTTTTACGCGAATTTTTCTATGTGTAAGATAATGTCGTATATAATTAATGATCTTAGGCCCCATTTTCCAACGCATTAGCTGTTCCAATATAGTGTGCAAACCCACCCTGTCAAACGCTTTTCCCATATCTAAGGAGAGAAGAGAGATGTGTCCTTTGGAAGAAAGTGGGTTTACAATGTGCTCATCGAGAGTGAGAAGGGCATCCGATTGGAATAAAATAATGGATAGATATCATATGTGATCGGAAAATTTTTAACCCAATAAAATAACGATTATTCTTCATAAAGAAATAAAAATTGCAAAATATCGATAAAAATTAAAATCACATCAGTTCGATCAAATTTGTTGTTTGAAAAGAATAGAATCTCATACCTGAAAATCATTGCAACAGTTTTCCAGGCCATTTAAGACTTGCATTAAGCATTAATAAATGAAATCTAGTTCTATGTTTTGTTTTAATTAAATTTATTGGTAAGCAAAAAATTTAGAAGGGTGAAACCAATATTGCTGAACTCTCGGAAGAATTTAATGCAATCCTGTATTTTCTACATCCAACCAAAACTCGTTTATTGAATAGTATCATTACTTTTATTTTCATTGTAACTTAATTTAATAAAAAAAAACACTTCTTGAAAGAATAATGAAACTGTGAAAATGGTGTACAAAAAGCTGAAAGAGAGAAGTTGATGGTTTGAACAAATAACTAAATCGGATCAATTTTATAGCTAATTAGATTCAAAAATATTAAAAAAGAGCTTAAAAAAGGCTTATAGCCAAAACACAATTTACTATTTATACTCAAAAAAAAAACGCAATAACTAGCTAGGCTATAAAATAGCTAAGCTGGCAATACTGATTGAAAGACACAAATTTGTTCGGTATTGATACTCTTAAAAAATTAAAGTAGGTCACTTATGTTTATTAATTTTTTTTTCAATAACTTTTTTTTTATAAAAGTATAGCTGATTGTTTGATGTAATATATCTACAAATAAAAGTATCCAACTTTTTACTTAATTCAAAAATTAAATAAATTTAAAAAAAGAAGCAGGCTGTGTCAGAGACACGGCCATTAAGTTTAACGTAGAATACGCCATCCGATAAGACAGAAAACATATGTAACAATAAATGATAAATAATACAAGCAAATGAATTTCTTTATTTGATAGTTACTTTGGATGATATACATAAGCTTATGATAGGAAAAATAGGATAAAAATGTTTTTAAATTATCAATTAAATTTCTCGCAAAAACGAAGTCAATGGATGTTATCAATAGTAAAGATAAATGATAAATAACATACGCGAATCAATTTTATTATTTTTTTTGCAGTGCTTGGCAGCATTTTCTCTTCTTTTACTCTACTTTAACTTGCCCGCCTAAAATTATGCAATACAAAGAAAGGGCTGCACGAGTACATTTAAATCGCCCAACAGCAAACACTCAACCAAACACCACACACATATTTGTGTGCATGTGTTTATACAATTTTCATTTGAGAAATTTAAATATTAGGAAGATATCAACCAACATGAAATGTATGTCAAACGAAAGCTAACATCTTCATTTGACTACAAAAAAAAAAAAAAAAAAATTAATCGAGCCGTTTCCTTATAATTAAAGAAATAGAGATTACAACAATAAAAACCTGACATTGGTGCCCATACCGTAAGGTAAGACGTATTCTACGCCAAAAATTTAATAAAATTTTCAACGTTTTTAATTAGAGTTTCTAGAAACTTTTTGAGTATGCAGTTTTGTAGCTCATTAAATTTTATTGTAATAAAGTGCAAGTCTCAAGTAGCTAAATTTTATGGTTGATTTTTGACAATTTTTTTTGCAGACAGTATCGGGCGTCTGACTCCATACAAAACTAAATTTTGTTCATGAGTTATAGAGCAGAGCTTAATCGAATGCTCTTTTTATTCCGAACATTTTTGTATATATGTATGCTATATGTCTATAACTATCAAAGTTGTAATATTCTGTGCGCTAGAGCGCTTGGGTATAAAAAATCGAATTTTCAGTAGTCCTGAAATTTCAAAACCGTGTCTTTGTTTAATCTCTCGGATATATCTAACTTAGTAGCATCAACTCAATTCTCTGACCTGAAAATATAACTGTCATGCAAACTTATTGTATATATTTATATATATTTTTTACTGCTCACCATTAAAAGGAAATCCTACGTAGTATATTTTATTTCTTCTAATAGGAGGTTTTCTTAAAAGAATGCCATCAACTTGATCAACTAGTGCACGCGTCTTTCCAACTGTCAGACTCGCTTGCTTGCACCTTTTGAACAACAACAACAATGAAAACAATGAAAAGGAACAAGCATACCATAGGTGATGCATTGCCATTATGCGTGACAGCGCAATTCGTCTATCATATTTCGCACTCGAATAATCATTTCAAGCATATGATTTTGAAGAAAGAAAGGTAAGAGATTTAGTATGCAAACTTTGATGAGCACGCACGCACTTCTTCGTATGTTGTCGTATGTATTTACTTATACATATATATAGTGGCGTAGATAAAGGGGGATCAATGGATTATATGCCCCTCTTTCCAATGACTGTCGTTAAAAAGTAACGTGTCCTAATTTCGCTAGAGATAGACTTCCTTTTTATATATGTAACTAAATTATAATTTATAGATAGATAGATATAATGCAAAGAGCAATATATGACAAAAAACATTAGTAGCACGCTTTGCTTTGTAAGGGATTCGAATATAGGTAATCAATATAGGCAAACAGTATTTATATGAGAATGTTGAATAACTTTTGAAAGAAACAATAGATTGCTAAGAAAAGTATTTCCTTATTTAGTTCAATCCTTTACAATTTATGTCGACTACTTTTTAAAAACAGCATCGACTAAATGGCCTCCTTTATTGACCACCGCAAACTGTGCTCTTTTTCGGTCATTTTCTATCACTTCTTCGAGTATCTCGGTCGGTATGGCAGCTAATTCAACACGAATATTAGTATTGAGCTCGTCAATGGTTTTCGGCCTGCTGGCGTAAACTTTAATCTTCAAATGACCCCACAAAAGAGTTCCGTGGGGTTAAATTAGTGGATCTTGATGGGCAGCTAATATCGCCTCTTTTCAATATCACAGGTCTAGGGAATTTTTGCTGTAAAAACCCCTCATTGTTTGGGTTACTATGTAGTATGGCGCCCCGTTTTGTTGACACCAGAAGTCAGTCGGAACTTTTCACGCATTTTCGTGCACAGAAAATGAGTCAACATTTAATCGTTTATCGTCGACTGCTTCGTCTTACTTGTAGAAAACTAGCCTCATGATAAATTTTGCGCACACGTCGGTTCAAACAGTTACTTTTTGATCATGTAATGGCTTCATGAATCTCGTGTGAGTTTTTGTCCTCCAACTGGGGTAATTTTGTTTATTACCACTGCCAGAGAGGGTGAAATGCGCCACGTCGGCTATTAAAACTTGCATCCCAAAAATCCGGCATGGTCTACAACATTCGTCCGCTTGTTTCGGAGCGTTCTTTCGATGTGAAGCGATCCACGATTAAAACTGTACTTGATAATGAATTTCTAATTCTATTTTAGTTCTCCAACGATGTGTCAGCCATTTATTGGAATTTGATAAGATTGCTTCCTAAGAATGAAACTGTTTTTAGAAATTCTCATGTGAGTAAAAATCAACACTATTAATAAAATTGAAACTGATTTGCATGTACCAACCATTAGGGATTGCCTTGGTACTACCGAGACTGTTAACGTCTCTTTCAATACTCCCGAAAGAATGGAAATTTCAAAGAAGAGCATAAAAGACTCTAATGAAACTTCAAACGAAGAAACTTTGAGAAGATTGAAACTTACTCAATCGTTGTCGTAGTACGGAACTGCCAATGATTTTTTTCGAATTTTTCCATTTGTTTTCAAAGCTTTGGGTGTGCACAGGACTAACGAAAAAGATGCTATAGATTTTGAATTTTATATAAACTTGCATTCCACTAACATTTTCTATCAGCTTTCGTCGGCATTCAATCGAGAACTTCAGAAGATTAATTTAGATTTAATGCAAGCTATAGATCTGGTCAAAGATTTATGCGATAAACTTCAAGGATGAAGGATGAGTATCTCGAAAATGACGATAGGCATAAAAGAATCACTGGTCAGATAGAAACATCGTGGAAATTCTTCGGTTAAGAGCCTGGCTCTAATTCGCGGAACTTCAAGAAAGATTTACTTGTCACGAACACAACCATAAAGGATTTATGGTACTTTTTAGGCACGAATCGACTAAAATTGGCAATTTGACTGAAGAATTTATCAACACTGTCAAATTTATGAACAATTTCAATTTTTGTTTCACTCTCTGAGTTGAAAATGTTACCGGTATTTACTTCAACTTCATAATGGATGTGCTCTGGTTTAAAGCTGATGAAGATAAGTCAAGACAAGTCAGGAGTAGGATCAAAGCGGAAAATACTATTCTCATAAAAACAAACCACACAATACGAAGTATTTAAGTTTTTCCCCTACATTTTTGGTGGGAGGATAGCTTGAATAGTTTAGTTGAATAAAGCCATTGATCAAATAACAAAAAAAATAAATCCTCGAAAACTTGATTTAATTTTGTAGCAGATCTACAAGTCTATTGGTTACATATCTAAATCTATGTGTCAAGTTGTTAATAAAATAAATGAAATTTGGAGTTTATTGAGCTCGAGGCCAGTTTTTTATTTAGGGCCATAATATTAGCTGCAATTTTTCAAAGTGGTAGAAGTTATAGCTGCTATTTCGGAGATTACCAAATCTCCTCATCATACTTCTTTCTTACTAGACTTTAGCAAAATTTAAATAATACAATGGCTGGGCCACGCTTACCGTTTGGCTTCGAGCTCAATAAAATTCAAATTTCTATATAAAAGGACGAAAATAATGTAATAATAAAACAAATTCAAATTCTTGGGTTACATCTGTATCGAAACACATAACTTTCAATAATATAGCCATAAATCGACCCCCCCCCCCCCCCCCCCCCCCTCATGACTGGGAGCTATCTACGGCACTTTTTACAAAAAACTATCTTCAATTTCAAAACAGTGTCTACAATAAAACGAAAAGAAGAAGAAAAAGAATGGAATCCATCAAACAAAAAATGGCAGACTTAAGCTACCTTGAGAAGTGAAATGAAAATAGAAATAAAAGCAAAAATGGAAGCATTCAAAAGAAATCATATTCCAGAAAGCAGCACTCGTCCTTTACCACTTGACCTCGAAACTATCAACTCACTTCCAAACTCAGCCAAGCAAGCGAAATGCATAAGAAACAGCCCAAAATAAAATGAAATGAATTGAGAAGAAATGAAATGAAAATTTTGCACGAGAAAAAAAAACTATACACATAGCAAAAAAAAAAGAATCTCGAAATCGCATTTGTGCACAGTTGACTTAGTCCGCACAGCAAACAACAAACCCTTGGCAGTCAAAAGTTAGCAGGCGTCAGACATCAGGTGAGCGGCGAGAAAAACAGCACACGCGCTATATTTACATCTCCTTTTCAATTATCACGGAAATTGAGGCAGGATATGTGAAAGATTGTAAGCAAAAAAACAAAACGAACAAAAAATAACAAAAACCTATCTTTATATATCTTAAGGTATCTTAGGTGAGTGGAAAAAATTATAACTGATGGCTCGAATTGCATAGCAGTAAAGCAAAAATAGAAAATAGAAAATAGATAATAGAATAGCAATTGGCAGCGGCAGCGGCAGTTCGCTTGTGTGAGGGCGTATGTCAATGTGTTGGTGTAAATTTAATATAGCCTGTCGGAAAAAAACAGACAGTCTAAAAATGTTATACCAATTTAAAAAGTAAGCAAATTCACTTAAATTCAATTATTTTGATCCGACTTGCACCAAGTTCAAAGCCACAATTTTTGTATACCTATTTTTTTTAGAAATTTTTCAGTTTCAAATACTCTATTAAACGGAAATTTGCCCACAAAAAGATGTACAGAATATTATCGCCTACAACTTTACTTAGTTTTTAATATGAAATAATGAAATAAAAAAAAAAATTCAAAACATTCTGAAAAAACTGTTAAAACTTTAAGGTACATACATACTATACTAACCTCGCCTCTATGGCATTGTTTGTCTATAAAGCAGTGTAATTAAACAAGAAATCGACTATCACCACAAAACTTTCGAGAATTAATGCTCGAAATAGTGGTGTAATCATTTTTTATTTGTATCCTGAGTTGAACTTAAAAAGTAGTTTTGTTCACACGAAAAAAAAAATTATAATTAAAATAAAGTAGGCATATCTACATACTTTCGGTTTTAGTGCAGAAAGTTGCAATTCAAATTCAGAAGGTGACAATTCAAGTTCAGAATTCCCATTTCGAATTCAGGATTCCCATTTCGAATTCACAATTCCCATTTCGAATTCAGAATATTCATTTCAAATTCAGAATTTCCACTTCAAATTCAGAAAGTTGCAATTCTAATTCAGAATTTCCAATTAAAGTCCAGAAAGTTACAATTCAAATTCGGAAACTTAATTTTAAATTCAGAATGCCCCATTTCAAAATCAGAAAGTTACAATTCAAGTTCAGAATTTCCATTACAAATTCAGAATTTTCACTTGGAATTCAGAAAATTCCGATTAAAATTCAAAATTTCCAATTCAAACTCCGAAAATTGCAATTCTAATTCAGAATTCCCAATTTAAATTTAGAGAATTTTAATTCAAATTCAGAAAGTTACTAATCAAATTCGGAATTTCCATTTAAAATTCATACATTTTCATTTATAACTTCAGAAAGTTAGAATTCAAATTCAGAAATTTTCATTTCAAATTCAGAAACTTACAATTCAAATTCAGAAATTTTTATTTCAAATTTAGAAATTTACGATTTAAGTTCATGAATTTGAATTTGAATTTTAACTTTCTGAACTTAAATTGGAAATTTTGAATTTGAAATGTAACTTCCTAAATTTAAGGTAGAAATTCTGAACTTAAATTGTAATTTTCTGAACTTCAATTGCAATTTTCTGAATTTGAAATGGAAATTCTGAATTTAAATTGCAACTTTCTGAACTAAAACAAAAAAAGGTGAGGTTTGATCAAAACGGAATTTCAAATAGTTGAAAGAAAAAACATTTTATTGCAATTGGAAAAAAAAATAATTTTGCTGTTCTTTCTGTCAAATATATTTAAAAGTATTAGAAATCGAATGCAGAGTCAGGTAATTGGCTTACTCCTAGGGCGTCGCAATGTTAAGAAATGTGGTTGCTTACAAGTAAAAAGAAAGAATTGCAACCACTTGTTAAAAGTGCTTTTTAAATTGATTTTAAAATAATTCTATTTCCAACAGGGTAAGTACTATATATCCCAGCAGCGAAATGGTGATTGCCTGCCAACACCATGAACTCTCAAATCGACTGCAAAATAACGCAACTGCATTACCATATGCATGAACTGCTTCTCAAATGCAATCAATTCCAATGCATCAAATAATACATCATTTTTTTCTGGTATTACTTTCATTGATTGGCAGGCAGTTGATGGCGAACCCTTGGTTGGTTGGTTTAAGAGGATTGCCACGCTGAGGGCAAACAATTAGCGAGTTTGCCATTTTGATTCCACAACTCGTGCAATTCAAAGCCGTCTGGCGACTTTACTGAGTTTCAGAATGTCGTACAGTGAGAGAGTGGAGCTGCCCACTCTGAAATGTACTGCGGGAATGGTATCCTTAGGGCCTGGGTCCTCGCAGTTAAAACAGAAAGCCGATCCTTTCGGCAGACACTCCTAAGAGCCAGTGATCTATGCAGATTTCCGTGAATTTGTAGGTATTTTCTCTGTTCATTCCTAAAAGAGCCCTACCCTAATTGTAGATTGGTCAAAAAACACCCAAAACTGTCGGATAATCCTATACGATCCTGTATAGTTCCACTTCTGTTTAGCTTTCGAATAGTTAATTCCGGCAATTCTGCTTTTGATCTCCCTAAACGAGGCACCCATGTCCAGGCGCGGAACACATACAGTCTCCGCTGCAGCTCGTCAGTTCGTCCGCTTTTTCATTTTCGCAAAAATGTCCCTATAAAACGGGACCCATATCAAGGTAATCTCGTATTGAACACAAATCGATACCTGCGCTCTACTAACTCATGCACTAGTTGAGATCTGACCGAGATAGAAGAGAGTACCTGATTAGCAGCTTGGCTAAGATTTTCTCCTACGGTTTATCGGACGCATTCTGCTTTATGTATCTTATTGATTCCTTTATTGCACGCGTTTCGGCCTGAAAAACGCCTCCGATCCGGCAGACGGAAGATACCTTTCGATTATATTTCCCAATGAAAATTCCTGCGCCAATCCAGCACTCCAACTTTGACAGTTAAGTTGTCCAATGGTTGGTCCCTTTCCTGAGAACAGTCCATGCGACTTGGGAATTTTATGCGAGGTTTGTAGTTAACCTAAGTCTTTGTCACTAACCAGCGCCCAACAAAAGAGTATGGATCAGACCATAGCCATGTACATCCAGTGGACCATTTTTGGTTTTAAACCCCTAATTTTGCCTAACCTTTTTTTTGCTGCATAGAGAGCCTTTAATTAAATTTGGATTTCTGGATAGCACCAAGATATTTTACTTCGTTTGACAGACCCTGTTCCGGTCCTCGAAACTTTTATGAAACCCGACAATCTTGTTTTACGTGTATGCTTCAAGGTCAGCTTTGTCAGAGTTCCACCGTCCTTAGCGCTCGTTTTATAATTTCGCTTATAACAGAAAGAAACCGGCTCGCTACCAGTATTGCTACATCATTGGTATAAGCTACAATATTGATTCTCTGAAAATCTAGCGTGCTGCTGAGTTTGAAAATTACTTGGAAAGTTTTGAATTGATTTTATAAAAAATAGTTGTTTGCTATTTTAAAATTAAAATTCATCGTTGGTAGAAAATTTCTAAAACTATGATGGCGGTCGCCGTAGCGGAGTATATAGCGTATGCGCGCTTCATTCGGTGAGTCCCGGGTTTAAATCCTAGCCGGGACAAGCAACATCAAAAATTATAGAAAAGTTTTTTCTAACAGCGCCCGCCCTTTAAAAAATCAACGGTTCACTTTTTCGTAGTTTTTGTTGTATGCAGTACTTACTTTATTTTATTGATAATTTTCAAACTATTGGTCTGTTACAGGGACGATCGACAGAGGCGATACTTTAATAGCCGACCTTTTAAGCAGCAGTTTCGAAAAAGCTTCAAGCTCGAAACAAAAATTCACATTTAAAAAAATCCTTTTTAAAGAGGGAAATTATACTGACGTTTCTACATTTACTATGCGCAATTTAAAGTAAAAGAAAATGTTATTTTTTATTGAAATAAACGGTACAAAATTTATATGTGTCTATGTGTGTATGTCATAAGTAATAGGAAAGTCCATCAGAATTTATTCAGAAATGATTTTAGGTGATGTAGCAGGATTTAGCTTTCCATTACATTTTCCTTTTATAAGGCGAGGTTTTATTTTGAACGCAAATGGTTAATTAATATTTTTATGCAACAGTTCAAGTGATCTGTGTCATAGAGAAAGAATGCAATGTTTTTTCAATGGCAGTGTTGCTGTAAAGAAAAGCCGCAGAAGGTCTCACCCCTTACCGCCAATGTCACCAGACAACTGTAAATATTATGCATAGTTTAAAAGAAAGAATCGTGGGCGAAAACTATTGCCATTATTTGTCATCGATGCGGAACGTGTTCCATTCGCTGCTGGGATAATATATTATAAGCGTATGTATGAAAGGCAGTCAGTCAGTTTTTGACGAAAAAAAAAACAGCACTAAAGCCAAATGCAATTTCATCATCAGTCAACAGTGCCAATAACAACAAAATCAATGTGTAATGCTCAAGGATTCAAGCTACAAAAGCACATCACAACACTTTTGTGCAAAAATGTATATATGTGTGTGTGTGTGTGTGGGTGCGTTTTTAGTTAGTATTTGCAGCTTACGGCACCAACATCAGCAACATCCTTTGCAAGCAGGTGAGAGCATCCAAACGGAGACTTCTTTGCAGCTAAGTAAGTAGTACATATGAGAGTGTGTATTATTGATGATAGATTTGAAGAGAAAATCTAGTTAAATTTTTCACCACCTTTCTGCGAGTAGCAGCAGCAGACTCCACGTCAGAGGAATAGTTCGGTGTTGTATTTAGTAGGTGTACAAAAAAGGGCCAAAACTTCTAACAGCTTCGAAAATGTTAACGTACTGTTTAGCTAGGGGGGCTTAAAATAATGGATTTAGATCATAACACACATTTTAAGTTAGTATTTTGCTGATGGTGCTTAATTTCTACCACAAAAATTCAGGAGCAATGAAAACATTAAATTTTTTTTACAAAATTGCAGATATTGCAAGTTCTGGTTAACGATAAGGTTCCAGAATCTGCTTCCTCGTATTATCTGTCAGGAAAAAGACACGGTAACTTCGGTTATATTAATTTCCTACTGTAAGTGACACCCAGCGTTATTCAATAATTACGTTGTACTCATGCAGCCCCTATCGCTGAGTCCATCGTAGCAAGTCTACGAATCCAAATGTCCGCTCCAACTACAACAAAAATTATATCGCTGAGTCCGAGTGAACTTGAAAATAATGCTGCCAAGCTCAAATGTCACATTTTGATGATACGAAGTCAAATGTCAAAGAGTCAACAAAATGTCGTGTTTATGGGACGCATGTGGGAGCATGGCATGGATATAGTTATACCAAGTATGGTAGAATACAAAATTGTGCCTTCCGCGAACCGCTAGTCCAATTTGTATCGATGTGACAGCATGCACTCATTCGCTGACGAAATAAAAGTATTTCTACACAAACAATGCTAACAAAACTTTCAATCATTCTGTCGTTCGGCCGCTTCTTCTGCGCTTCTTCTTCTTTTGTAGAATTTTTTATTACGTCACTTTCGGTTGATCTCAGCGCGGACAACGCAATCTTGTTTGCTATCATTCTTGGCATCCTGGAAAAAAAGATTGGCTTTTGTGTTAAGGTTTCTTGCAAAGATTGATGTGCCAATGGCACAATTTTCCGAAAATTTGAAAGATGTGTCACTTATTTTGCAAACCAGACTGTACCCTAAATTAACGAAAATTAATATCCGAGGATAACATATTTAGAACTTCATAGGCAATATAGGTGTAGACGGAACACATAAAAATAATTTCAACGTCTATGAAGCACCAGTCGTGAATACTGTTGGTGTCTTGTATTTTTATACCTTTCATGAGAATGAAATGGTATATTAAGTTTGGTCCGATGTTTGTAAGTGCCAGAAGGAGAAGAGATAGACCCATCAAAAAGTATACCTAAATGATCAGGACGATGAGCTGAGTCGATTTAGCCATGTCCGTCTGTCTGTCCGTCTGTCCGTCTGTCCGTCTGTTTGAACGCAAACTAGTCCCTCAATTTTAGAGCTATTTTGATGAAATTTGGTGAGCAGGTGTCGTTGTACAAATGATTAAACATTTGTCGGAATCGGCCAGATCGGGTGACTATAACATATAATACAACCGATTATTCAGATATTGAATTTTGCGCCATAACTCCTCCATTTAAGCAGCTAAAGGCTTGAAATTTTGCAGAAATATCAGCCATTATTAGCTACGTATCAGTATTGAAAATCATGAAGATCGGAGAAATATAACATATAGCTCCCATACAACCGATTGTTCAGATATTGCATTTTGCACCATAACTCCTCCATTTAAACAGCTAAAGGCTTGACATTTTGCACAAACATCAACCATTATTAGCTATATATTAGTATTCATCAAGATCGGAGTTCACAGTGTAAATCGGCAAGATAAATTCAGGACAAATATTTATTGCGAAAAGTAATAAGCTCAGCGCAATATCACATGAATCATAGCGTTAAACGTTTGGGAACTATTTACGGATCTGATAACTGTTTTCAAAGACCGACATATGTAGGTCTTACATATTAATACTTAATTATTTGTATTTTTTAAATGTTGAATATCAAGCGTCGATACGATATTAAAAATATTCAAAAACCATTCCCTTCTTAAAACATAATTCTTTTTAATTACATAAGGAAAAGCATTAAATAATTTATAACAATGCCTTTACTAGAATTATTTTTATTGATTTGAAGGAAATTTTCGCTTTTAACTATAGGTAATACGAAATTGTAATACAATAACACGTTTTTTACTATTCTTCCATTCATGAAAGGTATGAAGCCTTCGGCATAGCCGAAGACAGCGCTGTTTTTACTTGTTTTTTTACCTGTTTACACAAATCCGTAGATATTAAAAACTAATCTATTAAGGAGAGTCGTAAGCCATCATCTTTCGAGCTCTTCAATATGTGACTATGTGCTCTTAGTGACAGTTTTGCGGTGCGAGTTTAACAGTTCAACTAATTTCAAGGTTAAACTAACGACAGCTCAACCTGCAATTAAAAACCTAAGACCCGATCAGCTTAAGTTCTCATAAACAGGAGCACATTTATTCATACAGCCTATCATTTCGATCAGGATTCCGAAATAAAAGTTAGCAACAGGAGTGGATTTACCATAAGGGAACAGGGGCAGCTGCCCAGGGCGGCAAATTTTCAGGAGCCTCAAATTTTAAGCAAAGTTCAAATCAACATTTTTGTAAGGATACCCATCATGCACGACTCCTCATTATAAGTGAGTACCATTTCCATAGTCATCATTTGTCACTTTTATTTTATTTCATGGATGGTATCGAAGAAAACGTTGTCGGGAGTCAGAAATCGGAAAGTGTGTCGGTCTCTAAAAATAAAAAACAAGGCCCACAAATTTTTCAGATTGAAAAATGCGGCATTTGCGCATTTGCCCAGTGAGTCAATTGAGGTAAATCCGGCCCTGGTCATTAACTAAAAAAAAGTTGAAATCCCTGAAATTATATTTCAATTATTTATACAATAAGTTTTTGAAAACAATTGAAATCGCTAAAATGAGTATCTGAACGAAATCCATGCCCTATCTTGGATAAGAGTAATAAATTTTTCGCAAGATTCAAATCCACTGGGTCGGGGCGGGTCGTTTTGACATTTTTTTGGGTCTATAACTTAATTCGTGCGGTTTGCTAAGAAATGGCGTAACTTGTATGTATTCCATCGCTCCAATATATTCCGAACATACGTTGGAAAGCTATTGTCATTGTACGTCTTTTCAGTATATGTCATTCATTTGAAGCGTAAACGGGGAGTTCTTCCTCATTACTTTAATATGAAGAAAACTGCTGCCGAAGGTCATCGTATTTTGGTGAAAGTTTATGTATGGTCGACATGCTCTAGCTGAACGATCGTGCCAAAAGTGGTTTGAACCATTTAAAAGTGGTGATTTTGGCTTGGAAGACGATGAACATCCTGGGCAGCCAAAAAAGTTTGAAGATGAAGAACTGGAAGCATTACTCGATGAAGATTATTGCCAAATGCAGGAAGAGCTCGCAGAATTTTTGGGTGTCACTCAAGCAGCCATTTCAAAACGTTTAAAAGCAGCTGGATATATTCAAAAGCAAGGAAATTGGGTTCCATATGAACTCAAGCCGAGAGATGTCGAAAGGTGGTTTTGCTTGTCCGAAATGCTGCAGGAACGCCACAAAAGGAAGTCATTTTTGCGCACAAGCGCAAAAAATCATATGTGAAATTCGGCCAACCAGCCAAATCAACGGCTAAGCTGAATATCCACGGCGCGAAGGTAATGCTCTGTATTTGGTGGGATCAGAAGGGTGTGCTGTATTATGAGCTGCTAAAACCGGGTGAAGCCATCAATGGAGAATACTACCGAACACAATTAATCCATTTGAAGAGAGCAGTAGCCAAAAAACGCCCGGAATATGCGACCGGAATCGAGGCAATAATTTTCCACCATGACAACGCTCGGCCCCACGTTGCTATTCCGGTTAAGAACTATTTGGAAAACAGTGGATGTGAAGTTTTACCCCACCCGCCTTATAGCCCAAACCTTGCCCCTTCTGAGTACCATTTGTTCCGATCGATGCAGAACGCCCTCACTGTGATACGGTTCACATCAGGCTTGATTCATTCTTGGCTACCAAGCCGGCGCAGTTCATTTGGGATGGGATCCACAAATTGCCAGGAAGATGGGAAAAAGCCATAGCTTCAGATGGGCAATACTTTGAATAATACTATTGTTCATGTTTTTCTTAAACAAACGTTCAAATTTTGGGAAAACCCCCGCACGAATTAAGTTATAGACCAAAAACAGAACTGCTAATGTGAATTTACTAGAGTATTCCACATTCTCTCAAGTAGTTTTTCGCAACCCTACTTTCTTTCATATAACACAGATTTTGCCTAAGATGACCGCTGATGGAATTCTCCGAAAAATAACTTTGAAGAACACTTCAACCTCCAGCAGCTTCAAAAGGGTGTTTTAATACTTTTCACAATTAAGTGTAAAAATTTTTTTTTTGTCAAGCATTCCAAAGTTAATATGTTCTACAAAAATATTCTTCGCGGAATCAACTATCTATTCCACATTCTACAAAAACCACGAGGTAGATGATTTAAAACAAAATAATAATAATAATTTTGGTGTTGCACTATATAACTTGATGTTTGGCCGAACTTTGGAAGAAAGACAACAACAGTCATAGCGGTAGAAATTATAGCTGCTATTTCGGAGATCACCACATCTCCACGTCTTTCATGACTTCACAAGGATATATTAATATTGTTGATTTATATAAATTAGGCCAAAAATAAAATATATAATTCTAGACATTTACCTAGAATAATAGGCAGTTTTGATTGCACTTTTACACCATTTTTTAAGATTCCCAATCCAAAATAACGCGCCATATTTATTTGCCTTTTTTACCTTGCCTTGTGTGGCACTGGTATACAGATTCAGAGATTTCATTTTTTAAACTTAACCGACAAAAAATGTGCAATGACTCATAAAAATATGCAAATGTCTAAAGGCAAAAAAAAACAGAAACTATTTTCGCATTTTCAATCATTTTCGTCAGCCAAATGTGCTCACCTTTTTCTTCCTTAACAAATATGCAAATATCCATGTAAAAAATCTCCCACAGAAGTCAGTTAAATCGAAAAAGATGCAAATCGTTAAGGTAAACGAGTGCATCGAACAGAAGTCGCAGACACACACAAGCACACAAACACTAACAACAATATTGGCTGGCACGTGAAACTATCAAAAATGTACCTACATATTTTCTATATGCATTTTGCCATATGAGTATATGATATGTAAAAAAAAACAAAAATTGCAAGTGCAGAATTACAATTGAAATATAAACTCAATTGATTCCGTTGCCAACAAGCAGGTGGCTTAAATTTGCATACACTTAGCCGTTATTTTACATGTGTGTGTGTGTGTACACATACAAGCATAAACGGTATGTGAAAAATTTAAATTTGTTTACATAGAAAAATGGACTATTCGTATTTTCATTTCCATTTCAATTTGTTACACAAAGAAAAAAAAACAACAACGAACTGAATTTCGACTACTGCCGTTCGCATAAAGAGGTTATTTTTGTTTTGTTTCTTTGGTAGCTATTCGTAAAAATCTGTGTGTGTGGCTGTGCAAATTCACTTGAGATTTATATAAATATTGAGTTGAACTTTGTGTGGAGTGGGATATTTGCGGTGCCGCTTTGCAGCTGATGCCATCTAAAAACAAATATTCTGATATGTGTAGAGAAAACGGTTGATTTTGAATGGATAGGTAAGTATGTATGTATGTACATGTGTGTAAGTAAGTATTTTGCTTATAGCATTTGATCTTCCAGCCATTTATTTAGTAGGCCCATTTTTCACCTAATATATTTCAGCTGGTTACTGAAATTTATTTGAATTTTCGATACAAATGAATGGCAAAAATTGATGAGGGAATCTGCTTTTTTACAAATGTTTTTTTCTTTTGGATGTGCTGTGATTAGTTTATCAATTGAATTTAAAACCACGCACACATAACGGTAAATGGGATATTTCAGTAACTATAGAAGATAATTTGCTCAAAATAGATATAGAGGACGGGTTGGGGAAAGCTGTACATGGATGGGTTAAAAACAAAAATTGGAAAAGGACATGGCACCGCCGACTTTAGAGCAAATTATAATATCTCCGAAAGTACCCGATCAAACTGTAAAAGATTTGGTTCAAACTAGACTTGCTGAAAGTCCCGAGATTTCTAGGATTTTAAACCCAATTTTTGTAAAAATGTTTCTGGTATGTTTTGTGATCCATTCAATTTTACGAGCGTACATAGCTACAAACTACCGTCGAACTTTCAAACTTTTTTCGTGAATTTTAATTTTAATTTTAATTTTAATTTTAATTTTAATTGTAATTTTAATTTTAATTTTAATTTTAATTTTAATTTTAATTTTAATTTTAATTTTAATTTTAATTTTAATTTTAATTTTAATTTTAATTTTAATTTTAATTTTAATTTTAATTTTAATTTTAATTTTAATTTTAATTTTAAATTTAATTTTAATTTTAATTTGAATTTTAATTTTAATTTGAATTTGAATTTTAATTTTAATTTTAATTTTAATTGTAATTTTAATTTTAATTTTAATTTTAATTTTAATTTTAATTTTAATTTTAATTTTAATTTTAATTTTAATTTTAATTTTAATTTTAATTTTAATTTTAATTTTAATTTCAATTTTAATTTTAATTTCAATTTTAATTTTAATTTTAATTTTAATTTTAATTTTAATTTTAATTTTAATTTTAATTTTAATTTTAATTTTAATTTTAATTTTAATTTTAATTTTAATTTTAATTTTAATTTTAATTTTAATTTTAATTTTAATTTTAATTTTAATTTTAATTTTAATTTTAATTTTAATTTTAATTTTAATTTTAATTTTAATTTTAATTTTAATTTTAATTTTAATTTTAATTTTAATTTTAATTTTAATTTTAATTTTAATTTTAATTTTAATTTTAATTTTAATTTTAATTTTAATTTTAATTTTAATTTTAATTTTAATTTTAATTTTAATTTTAATTTTAATTTTAATTTCAATTTTAATTTTAATTTCAATTTTAATTTTAATTTTAATTTTAATTTTAATTTTAATTTTAATTTTAATTTTAATTTTAATTTTAATTTTAATTTTAATTTTAATTTTAATTTTAATTTTAATTTTAATTTTAATTTTAATTTTAATTTTAATTTTAATTTTAATTTTAATTTTAATTTTAATTTTAATTTTAATTTTAATTTTAATTTTAATTTTAATTTTAATTTTAATTTTAATTTTAATTTTAATTTTAATTTTAATTTTAATTTTAATTTTAATTTTAATTTTAATTTTAATTTTAATTTTAATTTTAATTTTAATTTTAATTTTAATTTTAATTTTAATTTTAATTTTAATTTTAATTTTAATTTTAATTTTAATTTTAATTTTAATTTTAACCGAAACTATACTAACACAAACGTTTTTAACTAAATACTATTCCAGGAGCTACATATGTATGTATATTTATATTGATTTAACTTAAATTTTAACAATTATTACTTTGGAAGGTACAAATATTGTAATGGCAGGTTTTTAGTTAATACTCTTAAAGAGTAAGTTGTGGTGATCCAAGAATAATGGAGATTTTAATAAATTGAGCTTAAATTTCTCACAAAAATTGTCCAGGGAATTCAGTCGAATAGAGCGTTCACTGGAAGAGCAGAATGTAAACAAAAAGATTCTTAAGTAAGCAGAAACTTTTAACTCTAGCTAGTTCGAAGAAAATTCAACGCAATATCTGCAACTGGAGGAATAGTAAATTGAAAGCTGCTTCCGGCAAACTCACGGTCTAATAACCTCATGTTTCACTATCCTATAATTGTGCTAAGTAAATATATTTGTCTGTATCCGCAACGTAAGAATCAATGGAAAATAAGCCAATAATTTTCGGGGAAAAAATTTAAGCGACCAACTCGTTTATTACAAATAATATTTTTAGCTTCCTTAAATTACTTTTCGCTGCTAACCCAAAAAGGTTTTAATATATTACAAGCGCAGATATCTAGTTACATTCATACACAGACTTGTACTCGTAATGCTGCGTTGCTCCAGTTCGATTTATTGCTTCAGTTTTCTTTCATTTAATCGTTCGCACTGCCTTTTTTAGCCCCTGCAGCCCTGCCAGTTTTGCTACTTTTCCAAATAAACCAAAAAATATTTACTGCATTCGTTTGCTTTATAAACAAACAGACTGAGCATTTTTTACTATCCATGTCCAGGCCTTGGCCGAACATGTGTTCTCCAGCATTTAAGCTTTCCTTTTGATATACTCAGTACATTTAACCGAGGAGCACTTACACTTTATCCTACCCCTTCTCACCCTCTCCCTCTCCAACCATATATACCCACAGAGTATAAAAATTACTTTTGAAGCTATCATGAACGTTGCGCCGCACAGTGTGAAAAATAGCACATGTAACGGGTCTTTTTAATTAAAATCCCATCGATTTAAAAAAAATGTAGCCACATATTATAATATTAGGAAGCCCAAGTAGTAGTTAAATCTACTTAAAATTACAACAGAATAAAACAATATAATTTTTATAACAAAAATTTAATGAAATTTCAAAACTGTTTACAATTCGCTGCAACAAGTTTTTCGTAACTTTGTGTGGAATTTATCTTGGATTTGCTTGATTCGCAAAAAGCAAACGTAACGTTTTATTCCAACTAATTTCGTGATCATATTTGTGAAATTTATTTTGGAAAAAATATTATCTTTCATATACGGCATTTTCCACGCACGGGCGAGTACGGGTCTGTAGTTTACATCAAATGAGGCGTGAGAGTGTTGTGTGCGAGTGCCAATAAAAGGAGGCATGGAGCCTTTTGTTATTAAAAATTTAAAATGTCATTTAAAATAACCAACCATCAACTACTCGATATTTGGCTAAATACTTTTGAAGAAGAATTAAAAGCAAAAATTGATGGTGAAAAACTTAGCATTTTTTCTAAGCGTTTTGGTTAAAAATTTTAAAGAATAACGGATTACAGCATACAAGATAAAAATACGATTTTTACACAATAATAGTGAATGACAAGAGGCAAAAATATGCATACCACCAATAATACTAGAATCGAGGGCAAAGAAACTGGTAGGACAACTAAAGATTGGGAGCTGAAATGAAAAGTCGAGGTTAGGCCGAAATTGTAAAATAAATATTTAACGCCTTTTTTGAGAGCGCGTTATGTCACCTATATGAAGAAATGCAGAATTAAAAGTGCTGTTCCGAAACGGATATTCTCCAAATGAAGCCCTTGCGCTGACTATAGATGTTGGTTAAACAACTGAGAGGTACAAGGTAATAGAAAATTATGAAGAACACAAAACATCCAATCAAGATTTGTTAAAAAAAAAGATTCTTGTATCTTCAGACTCATACATTTGCAATTTGGGGAAATATCCATAAACTAAAAACGAAATTCAGACAACCGATATATTATCACTTTTAAAAGCGCTTGAAAAGTGCATGAGTGATTAAAATTCGTAATATTTTTTGTAAATTTCTTTACTATGTTTAAAAAGACTTTCAGAAATTTAGCGCTTAACTACTTATTTGTTGTTCTAAAATTAGATTTTTAAATAAATTTCAGAAAAATACATGAACCCTTTATTTGAATCGAGTTTAATGGGCAAATATTGGCCACGACTGCGCCTAAAATGTTCCATCCGCTTAGTCCAATTTTGGCATATCGAAGCAGAGTTGCCGCTATAGACGTGAGCCTTAACACATCCCCACAAAAAATAGTCTAGAGCTGTTAAATCACAAGATCTAGGCGGATAATTCACAGACCCCAAACGCACAAAAACTGTTCACGAAACTCACCTCTCAATAGGTCCATTGTTTCCTGCTGTGTGACCAGTGGCAACGTCTTATTGAAACCACATGTCATTTAAGTCAAGCCCTTCCATTTTGGGCAAAAAAAAATTCACTGTTTACAGTAACGTTGCCATTCGCATCATCTTTGAAACAGTGACTTTTGCGGACTGCATTGATAGCCCTTGCAATCCTTCTTTCTGCTTATCACTCCAAAAATGGCAGTTCTGCTTGTTCACGTCCATTCAACCATAAATGAGCTGAACTCAATTTTTCGATAAAAAAAAGTGGATCTTCAGCCAACTTTTCAAGAGCTCATTCACCAAAAATTTGGCGTTGTGGTTGGCCATTCGGCTTCAATTCATGCACCAGCTGTATTTTGAAAGGCTTCACACCTAAATCCTTCCGCAAAATTTTCCACGTAGTGGAGTAACAGAGACCCAATTGTTGCGAAGGGCGCTGAATCGATAATTCACGGTCATCACTAACACTGGCCGATACAGCTGCGATAGTTTCCTCAATTCGCACAATGTAAATTTGCGAATAAATTTGTGATAAAATGGAAGAAGCGCGCGTTGAAGATTCTTAACAGCGCACGCATTTTGATAATAAAGTTCAATAATTTGTAAGCGTTGTTCATTTTAAAGATGATTCATGGTTAAATTATAGACCAAACTGAAGACGTTTGACGCTGATAGAAAACATGAAACGTGCATGAGCAGTCAAAACCAGTGTTGCCAAAAAGAAAATAGCTTAAAAAATCACCCGCTAGTTACTTTTGTATTAATATAAACAATTTGATAACAAAATACGTTTTGAAACTCGATGTTAAATTCTTCGTGCTCGTTTTTATAAAACCCTTGTACATGCGGAAGAGCATCAACTTAACAATTTTTCAAAAAACGTCGCTAACATTTTGCTGTACAATGTACACGGATTTTATAAAAGCGAGCACAAAGAATTTACATCAAAAACATTGCAAAAACTTCACTAAAATGTTTTCACTGAAATTGGGTTTTTTTTTTTTTAATTGAATGGAATGCAATGAATTTTGGTAAATATTTTTATTAGTGAATTTAAAGATATAAATATATATGTATATGCAGTGAAATTTTTAAATAATACTTTGCTGTATTAAATAATTAAAAAGGGTTTGCCTTCTGTCAAGGGCTGCGTCTTGGTTTCATTCTTCAAAACCTGCATCAAGTGCAAACGTATTTTCATCACTCACATCGTTAAGATCGCATAAATTTGCTAGTTGCCTAAATGCCACTGTATTGCTTACATAGTACCAAATGTACATATACACAGATTTTTTGTGGTAATATACGCGTTCTACCACCACCAGGTGTGGCAGATACGTAGTTAGGACTCCGAGTACTTCACTGAAAATAAAATAGCATTAAGTTTATGCATTTCTTTTACACACATTTTGTTATTACTTGTTAGATATTCCACCGTTTGGCGTCTTAGCCTCATGTGCATTTTGAAATCTGCCTCACTCGTTGCATCGAGTGTACCTTCAAAATTGGAACACTTCTCATGTGCCTTTTTCACACTCTCCGAGTCTTTAGAAGAGTTGGAGCTGGCATATATCGTTTCCAATACTTCTAGTACATACTTCTTGCATCTCTCTATTGCGACGTGATGCGCAATGCTCATCCGTGTACAAAGACATCATCTACAAAATTTAATAACTTACCACCGAATCCTCAGAATTGCTCATTTTGTTTGCTTCTTTAAAAATTCACTAAACAAATCATATGTTTGATGACAGATTTTGTGCTGTGAACAGTGCTGTAAAGTAACTAAAAGGAATTTTTATTCGAGTTGGAGTGTTCTTTTGCAACTAGGTTACATTAAAACGAACCCATAGTTAATCATTATTACATTAAAAGGTTTTGTACCAAATTGTCTTACATTATTTGCATTACTTTTCGAATTATTATATTAAGACCACTTAGATTGTGTAAATCTCACACTGTTCGCCGTTCGCTTTCAATAAATGTTTTGCGCTCGGTTATTTACATTTTATGATGTGCGCGCCCTGCGGGTATTCGCTTTTGCTTTTAAAAAGCGTTTCTGTCCAACAACAAGCCCTATTATATCCATGTTCTTCCATATCGTTTCATTTAACGTATAGCATTTATACTCAATACATTATTTCTCTTATCTCTCGCGTAATTTTTTCTTTTATTGCATACTGAAATTAAATTTTATGGTTATTTTTTAATATTCCCATTTTACGCTATTTGGCTCCCTGCACTTGACCGAGGTATGTTTGTACATGGCTTCTCCAGTTGAGTCTGAATAATAGTTATTTACACTTAATGTTTACATGTGTGCGTGTAGCCATTAAATGGACTTGTGTCACGTTCCTTGCAAGTTATTGCGAATTAAAACACCAAATTCCTCTGGTTCCACAACAACTGCATCAAAGCAATTTACTCGACTTCAAAATTTACGATGCCAACACGCATCCTGCCTTATTGTGCTAACGACTTGCGTAACTTTTACAAGGACTCTTCTTTTTAATTGTTGCATTTCACATAAACTGCATTTGATGTGCAGTTGACGCATACTTAGTATATGTGTACATTATTTTTAAATACTGAATTGGGCTCTGGGTTGGTATATGAAATAATACTAGCAAAGGAATATTGTATATGAACGCGAACTCCATCAGTTTATACGTTACGCTGTGAGATTTTATGATCATAATAGCCGCTTGGCTATCGGTCAATACGTTAATGTACCGGTTTCGGTCGTGGCGGGTGGTGTTGAAGAATGCGCTCATTTCAAAGATAGATACCTATGGCTTCAGTACCTCAGTACCTTCTTCAGGTTATCAAACTTTTGTTTATCTTATGTGTTTCAGATACTCAGATGTTACTGAGTTCTGTTTTAAACATTTTTTTTTTATATCAACTCTTCTTCATTAGCTTTCAAATTGAATACTAACAGAGCTGTAATCAGTGATCGTAACGGTTATAAGTTTTATTGAAAAAGTCACTTTTTAATACTGTGATGCCGTAGCGCCTTAAACCCGCGTAAAAGGTTTATGTTTACGAACAACTGTCAAGGTTTCTCACTACGGGTTTTAAGAAACACTGGATTTAATTTAAAATTTCATTGCATACTTTCTGTTGTTTTATAAGCACCTACATCGAAGAGCATTTACAATTTTTCACCAGTGCTGCCAAAACTTTCCAACAGCATATCCAAAATATTAAAACAGTGCGGCCTAATTTAATCAAACCCAGGGTTGCATACCATCCAATTCGTGCCAAAAATATTCGGTTATCATTGAGCGGTAGCGATTCCCATTCACAGTAACGTGCCTGTCTTGATCATAACGGATGAAGTACGACCCAATGACGCCGCCGGCCCATAAACCGCACCACACCGTAATTTTTCCGGGATGCAATGTTGACTCATGGAGTACGTGTGGATTGCTGCCTGTCCCATAACGCATGTTTTGTTTATTGACGAAGCCATTCAGCCAGAAATGACGGCGACAATAAATTGGACGTAGCGCTCTTAAAGTTGAGGTCATTGACTCCGAATTTCGATAGTAAATTTTAATAATTTCGACTCGTTGTTGGATCGATGGATCTTTCCATGATGAAATGGCCAACCTTACTGAAGATAAATGTAAAAAGAGCGGGAAAAAATATGGCGTCGTTTGCTGTCACTATCGGTCTACTTTTGTAGCGTCCCTATTTCAAGACCTTATATATACATACAATATATAAACGTGGTGTTAAAAGCGAGTTTAAGAAAAATGTCTTCAATGCTTAACTCCGTGTTTATGGGTGGGTTTTAAGGTAAAACAAAATGACAGTTATTTTTTCAGTTTTATGTATTACTCAGAAAACAAAAGTTATTTTTTTTTTATTTTTTTCCCCCCAAGAGAATAATCATTATGCATTGAGTTGTCTTTGTTTGCTTTTAAAATAAGTTATTTATCGAGTTTTAGTTTTTGCTTAAATATTTAAAGCTATATTTATAGTTCAACTTTTTTGCTTAGAGGGCTTATTTTTTAACCAGAAAATAGCAGTTATTTTTTAAGTTTTCTTTGATTGCTTAGAAAATTTATAATTTTTTAACTTTTTGCTTAAAAAATTTAAGTAATTTTTTTAATATAATTTTTTGCTTAGAAAAGTTATTTTTTGCAGGTTTGGGTCAAATGAATCCATACAAAAAGTTTTATTTGTTAAATTAAAAATAAAATTTTTATAAGCAAAAAATAAAACTTAAGAAATTATTTTTATTTGTCAGCAAAAAGTAAACAAAAATCAAACTCAAAAATAAGTCTTATTATCTAATTAATAAATAAGAATTGGAAAATATTTATTACAATTGAGTTTTTTAATATAACTCATAGAAATAAAAAATTAGGTAAATTAATTACGAGCATGCTGAATTTAGTGGTAACCATATCCAGGTTACTCATACGCGCCGACATACGGAATTTTCAAAAACCAAAAATCAACCGTTTGTCGGGGCGTATGATTTACCTGCGGTTGAAATTGAGTCACTATAACGGCGCGTACTATTTTGTTCCCAAAATTTTATATCTTCTCCATACTTAGTATAGTAATTGAACTTCTGTACAGTTAATTTAATCAAATTTGACTTTTCAACAAACAGGTGGCAACCCTCTCAAAAACATAGGTATGCATCTTGCACACCGAGACACACCGTTTGGCTCTGATATTTTAATATTTTATGAACTAGTGCATTATTAAATTAAACTTGACTTTTCCAATAGCTGGGAACCTTCTTAATAAATTGCCATTAAACTTTTTTCTAGCAAAAGGAACGGTTTGACATTTTAATTTTACTAATTTTAGGCAATTCCAAAAAAAAATGGATTTGCTCATTTGTATAATAATAATATTTTGGCGCTTTCAGCATTTGTGGTAATATCAAAATTGAGGGGCCTACAGTTTAACGCCAACTTCGCAAGGCAGCTAATTTTTGTTAGAATATTTTCATGGCAGAATGCACACGGAGGTTTGCCATCGTCGAGAGGCTAAGATAGTCTTTTTCGACCCATTACACACTTGGCTATTTTGTATATAAAAACTTATCGAGCTCTACACTGTCTTGCATTTTTTTAAGCAGTTCCTTAAACTTACCCGCGGTAGGAGTTGACTGGTAAAATTTTCCCAATAATTAGATTATGCTGTCAAACTTAACTCTTCGCTTACTTGTCTTTTGTTTTTTTCCTTTATTCTGTCAGTATTTTTGTTAGCGTTAGAAATGTTCGTTTTATTCTTTTTACTATATTTTGTTTACTTCTTTAGTCTTATTTTAACTCAATTCGACTAAATTTTCATTTACTTCATTTTGTTCTATTTTATTTATTATAGATTTATATGATTTTTGTTCATCTAAAACAATACATCTTGAAAGCATAGAGCAAATTTGATGCTACATAATATCAGTTCTGCAAAATTCAATTAATCTTTTTCAATTTGCAGAAATAATTTTTTGGAATTTTGTTCGTTGCATAAGAGCCTCTTCATTGTATTCTTTCCCAATGATCAGTCATGAATTCAGTTTTATAATTACAAAATCTTATCAAAAAAAAAAAAATACATACAAATAAACTCCCGTATAAAATACTTTAGATGCATAGCACTTTCGAGACTTTACAATATCAGTACAAATCACTCTTCCAAGGCTAACCGAACTTTAATTTTAATTTCATATTCGTTTGGACAAAAGCCAATAGCACAACGGCAGAATATAAATAAAATCAAATAACAGGAATATGAAGGGAAAATCAAACAAACAATGCAAGTTGTAGTGCTATCATTTCTGCACAAAAGTTCGACACGAGCGAAAAGATAACCAAGCGCACGCACACATTCACACATATACTATGTAAGTGCATACACATTTCACTAATACCGAATAACCCAGTAGACTGTAAAATAGTGTAAATACCCAGTAGGAACTCTGCCCGCCACTTCACCTAGTAACGTTACACTCATGCGTGTCAATTAATAGGCCACCCAACGCTTCATATTGCAATCACTCTTTTACTTTTACTATTTTTTACTGTTTTACGTTTACTTTTACTTTTACTTTTTTTAATTTGTATCTCGAAAACTGTTAGTCCTACAAAAAAGTTATTTAAGCAAAATTTTACGTAAAATAACAAATTTTTATATTATTAAAAAGTGAATTTAAAACATATTTTTAGATTTTATTTTAACACTAGTTTTTTGTTTGTTCAGAATTCATACTAGGAACATCATGGGTTTTCGCAAAAAAATATTTGAATAAAATTTCAACTCTCCTTAAAGTATGCTGAAATTTTCAGAGAGGTAGTTTTTGTCATTTGCGAGAAAAAAAGTTTAAAGTTTGCGCTTCAAGTTAAAAAAATCATTCATATTTTTTCCACGCTTGGCAGCAAACTTTAATTCTGTATTATTTAAAAATATATTTTAAAAGTTAGATAATTCAAAATACTTAAGAATTATAAACAACAACAATTAATAAAAATTATAAACAACAACAATTAAAAAAAATTAATTTTTTCTTTGAATTATATTTTGTATTATAAAACAAATTTATTTGACTATAGTTCTAAAAGAATTTAGTTTGATTAAATTTTTTGTTATATTTTGAAGTTTTACTTAATATTGAGTTTTTGGCAATTAATGTCGTCAAACTTGGAAAAAAGTTTACATCTAATTTTTGTAATGGTGTGCTGCACCATCGGAAAAATAATACATTTTCTCCAATTTAGCGAACTATATTTCGTTTTCAGTAATTTAATTAGCCTTTGCTGAAAGAGGTAAACATATTCTGTGTATCAGAAATCATTACAAAACTGTCAAATTTCAAACTACCACTTTCAGCACAACTCGCATTTTAAATAATAGAAGTAATATTTTCGGAGAAATCACAGATTTCAATTTATTCACCTAGTTTTAAATTCGACTGAGTTCTCTTAAAATTGCATTCTGACTTTTAGGTTCACAGTGAATTTGAAGAAATTGACTGAAATTTTTTCTTCTTACGCGACTGATTCTAAAAACGAACAGTATTTAACCTATTGCTTTTGTAACATTGCTTTTTTACCATCCTCTTGCCGAACAGAAACAACATCTTTTTGGCCTGGCATCACACGACTTATCTCGTCGGACAGATAAAAATTCACTACTGTATTTGTTTCGATATTAGAAAAAATATTACATGTTTTGTAGGTGGACAAGACCCAAAAGTATATTCGGATAGTATATTTTTGGCATGTATGGCTAATTTATATAAAAATTCCAATTCTTTTTGTTGTTTTACGATGTTCAAAGAAAGTGAGGCAACTGTTAACCAATGAATTTTACCTCTCAAAGCTGAAGCAGTTTTAAATTTTTGCTTTCCTTTTTCTTTGGAACTGTCCAGTTGTTAATACTTTCCACCACACTTCTGATCTGCCGAACCTAACTTTCACGACTACTCTCCACAGTGATGTCCGACTACACATGAATGACTCTATGTAGTACTCGCATGTTCAAAAAATCAAACAGCCAGGTGGCGCTAGAGTCAAGTTGATAAAAATATTCCTTTTTATGGTTCGATTTCGATGATATTAGAAAGGTATACTTCTAGTCTGCTAAGAAATACTTTTATGAAAGGTATATGCGCTCGGAGACATTGGAAGTGTCTTATTCAAAAAATCTGTATTTATGATGAAATAAGAAGCGTTTAATGGGAGATGCGCCGAGAATAACTTTTATGAAAAATATATCCGCTAGATGGCATCAGAATCGCGTTATTCAGAAAATCCATATTTATGATCCGATTTTGATGATATTAGAAAACTCTTTGGCCGGAGCGATTAGATATATTTTTACAGACCGACTTAGATGGCATCAAAAACATATTATACTTATAGTATATGTATGTATACTGGAAACGTATATTATATTTCAAAAAACATACTGAAGATATGGAAAACAATCCATTAGAAAATCCATATTTATGTATGTCGACTTAGTTCAAATCGAATAGGCTTTGAGCAGCTAAAAACAATGCCTCCTCATTCTTATATTAGTAACAGCTAATTTTGACAGTTATTCCATCGAAAACTATATCAAAAACTAGCACTAACTTTAGAGTCCAATTCATTTTTACGTAAAATTGTTTTTAAATTCATCGAAGCTATATTTTTAGCTTTAAAAAACTGCATTTCGGCGGATGTCGACTAATATATTTTGACCGTATGTTTCTTAGATCTGTGGCAAGCACACATGCTATATTTAATCCGGTAGGTGGCGCATGTATCAAATTACACAGGAAATCTGTGTTTACGATTCGGTTTTGATGAAATAAGAAAAGTATACTGGAGCTGCGACGAGAATTACTTTTACTTAAGTTAGAGCAATGGAAACTTATATCATAAGTTGCTTCCAACTTTAGAATCGACTTTATCGTACCTGTGACTACGGGATTTTATCTCATTATTCATCAAAGCTGCAAGCATTCGAAGCAGAAGAAAACTCAGCACGCGAAGTTGTGACAAATTTGAGAACTGTGACACAATGCTTTGCTACTTAAATCTCCAAACCGCGCAGTGAATATAAAGTTTTCTCAATTTGAAATTGAAATTGCTGAATTTGAATTGTAACTTTATGAAATTGAAATGAAAATTTTTGAGTTTGAACTGCGTTTTCCTGAATTTAAAATGAAAGTTCGGAATTTAAGTTGCAACTTTCTGAATTTAAAATGAAAATTTTTGAATATGAGTTGTATTTTTCTGAATTGAAAACTTCAATTCTGAATTTAAATTGCAACCTTCACAATTTGAAAATAAAATGTCTGAACTTTAGTTCAAACTTTATGTATTTGAAATGGGAATTCTGAATTTAAATTGCAACTTTCTACATCTAAACCGAAAATTTTTGAATTTAAATTGTAATTTTCTGAATTAAAAATGAAATTTCTCAATTTAAATTGCAACTTTCTGAATTGGAAAAAAAGATTTCTGAAAATTAAAATTCTGAATTTAAATGGCAACTTTGCCCATATGAAACTCAAATTCTGAATTAAAATGGAAACTTTCTAAATTTAAAATGCGTCTTTCTGCATGAAAGCTGAAAAGGTATGAATGTATAAATTTATTGCTTCAGCGTCTTCGACTTTGCATCTAGTTGCAAATGTAGGTACTCCAATTGCATTTGACAAAGCAATGCATTTTTGTAGTCAAACTAACCGAACCAAACTCGCGGCTTAAATAACATTCGCAAAACCTGACCAAATTTTCCAGTGAGATGTCATCCCGATACCTCGCAAACTGTTTTGTAAGTTCGACATTTGCTGAATATTATTTTAGGACGCGCATGTTGTTGGTTCCGATACACATCCAATTAAATATGTACGTCAAAAGGACAGAAACAACAAATGCATTTTGCATACAAATTTAGAGAAAAACGATAACAAATTTACGACTGGGTGCCAAAACCCGCAATGGTCAACCACTTAACAAATATTGAGAAATTTATAAATACATACATATACATATAAATACATATGATTGGCAGTTTCTATCATCATACTATGTATTTTCTGAAACTAATTTAAAATCATACAAAACGTCAACAAATATTCGTATATGGAATTATACTTTTTCTGGCATATGCAGTGAAATGACAAACTAGCCAAAAAACAAGGAGTTTCAGCTATTTATAAACTGGTATTTAATGGAAGTTAAGCTACCAGCTCATCAAAAAATTTGCGCCTTAGATAAGGCTTATGTATTTCATATAACATAAGGTTTATAATGTAATACATGAAATGTGTAAGGAATGCGAGATGATTTGCTCTCCATCTCTCTCTCTGATAGTAACCCGTATACCTAAGGCTTACATATCATTTAAAATAAGGGATACATAAGGTATTAATATAAATATCTATTACATAAATATATGCCGTGGTTTAAGTCTTTTATCACCAAATGGCATCGGGTTTAGATAAGTCCTTATAATAAGACACTATAATAAGAATAGTTTAATCTCATTATAAGACACATCTGATATATAAAATCTTTCGCTCGAAATTCAGTACGCAACTGATGCTTTATGTTCGCCTGAACGACGCTCCAAGTGCCCAGCATTGCCAGGGTTCATCATAGGACTCAATTTTTTCTCTCTCTGAGAGATGCCCTTATGACTAAGACCTATAGGCCATATAGAATAAGGCTTATATAACCCCTTATAGAAAAGGAAATTATCATTATTAAATTGCAACAACCGACAGAACTATAAAAAAAAATTAAGAAAAACTAAATACAGAGAAAATTATTTATTTTCAAAGCTATGAAGTGCACAATAATTTGTTTAATTAATTAAAATAATTCAAAAAAACTTTAAAAAAATATGTCCACGTCTGGATAGATTGGAATCCATGAATTTTCAAAAATCTAAGTAAAATTCACAATTTTCCCCCCAAAAAGGTCATATCTTGCCTTAGACAAAATACTAAAAGGACGTAGAGCGAAAACAGATGAAGTTAGGCATTTTAGTAGCACATTTATGCAAGATATTTTTTCGACTATAAATTTGATGGTATTTTTTTTTTATTAAAATCTAGTTTTTTCTTAACTATTCAAAAGTTATGCCCAAATCAAAATGGCATTTAAAAACAAGCGTTTGAAATTTTCCTTGACAAAAAAGTTGGTTCAAGCTTGTTTGATTTTCTTCCTGCAAATAAATGAGAGGTGAGATTATCTTCTTGCGATTTACGTGACAAAATTCACCATCTAACTCCGATCGCTGAACCAACTTAAAACTTTCCGACAAGGATCACGAAAATTGTAATGAAATTTTTTTTTACATATGTTGCGTACTTTTACTACGAAATTTATAGAAACCCCACGCACTCATTTTTCTATCTCCAACTCAATCCTGTTTTACAAAATTTAGTAAATTACCTTCCCAATTACCATAGATCCATAGGTACGCCCTAGGGGTAGTGACCGATTTCAACCATTTTTAAAAAACTAATGAAACTAATTTGAATTAAAATTAGATAATATAAAAATGGCTCACAATATGGATGTCCGACGGAAAAGTTTGCAGTTAGAAACTATTTTTAAGAGGGTTGCCACCTGTTTGAAAACTACAATTAATATAAATAAAATAAAATATGGGCTTGACACTTAACTTGCCTAAAAGAAGTCTGCACACAAAATTTCACTATCATTGGAATACTCCTTCTATTTTTTGTCATATAATATGTCGAATGTAAACTTAAAAATTTATAAATTCCAAAACATTCGAGGTGTTTTGGGGTCGCTGAAGACAGTAGGATTTTAACAATTCGATATAGAAAATCCAATAACGAGTTTTTAAAAACTAAAAATGTCGCTGTAAAGCTCATTCAGCTCATCGTTTTATTGTCTACGATATTCAAAGTCATCGCATATACGTAAAGGTCTAAAAAATCTTTCTCTTTCACGATCACTGCATATCATCCCATGTTTACAGCGTCAATGCTTCTGTGCCATACAATAGCACGGGCATGATGAGTGACTTATAGAATGTGGTTTTGATTAGTCGATCGGTGTTACTACTGGTTTCCAGATAGCTAGAGTTGAACTAGTAAATTTCAATCAAGGATATTCCTGCATTTCTATGTAGTTATACGGCAATCATCAATAGCTACATACCAACACAGATTCGCAATGTCCAGCAAGTTTACCACAATGGAAACTGTGAAATTGCAACAACACAAACCCAAGAGAGTGCAACTATAAATGCCATCGTGTGAAAACTATTGTCGGCTGGAACAAAACAAACCAAAGTGTTAGTGCAATTTAAGGCAGCCGTTGGCCACAGCAAGAGCCCATTCCACGAATGTGAAGCTATTGCATTCTACGTCCATACAAGCAAACAGATGTACACATGTTCTCAAATTTGTTTGCATATAAACGTTTTAGATTATTTATTTGCGTCATTCAAAAGCCACAGGCCGGAAGTTTTGCTATCCATTGTATTTTGTTACCACGCACGCACACTGCCACAAAATCGCGCCTCACCAACAAACACCGTATATAATAGGCCCGTTTTATTGTAACCGAGTTGCAAAAGAACGCTCCAACTCGGATAAAATTTCCTTTAGTTGAAAAAAGCAACACTGTTCGGGTTTTTCATGAATGTTGCGATTTGTTTAGTGCTATTTAAGAATGGAAAATATTTCCGCAAATAAATTTAAGGTGACGTAGTAGCATATTTAAAAATACTATGCAAATAAAAAAGAATTAGGTCATAAACTAAAATTTCCCATGTGTTTTTTTCCGCCCCATTCACAATAGCGCAGTTTTTTTCACTTCCCAACTCTACATCTCAGGTCGGATATAATTTTCCGAGTTAGTGTTATTGCTTCACATGCATTTCGCTATCATAACCAGTGTTCTTTTGCAACTAGGTTACAAAGAAACGGGCCTAATATTAGAAAAATTTTCATATATGCATTAGAGGACTAGTAAAGCCGGATTCGAGATTGGCGTTAGAGAGTAGCATTAGAAATCAGGTCGATGGTTAGAGCTTGTAGAGATTTAGCAAGTCGAATAGTATTTTCCCAATTCATAGGAGTTTATTAGTACTTGCTTGAGCATTGCATTAACTGTCTCCGACAATTCTCAGCTGTTTCTCAAATCATCTTCTAATCGACCACAACTCGATATCTAACCTGAATGTATGCAGTTAGAGCATTAAAGATCCTTAATATGAAAATCAAAGGGTATTTACTTAAAATAAAACGAAAACAACTGCCAGTTTATTGAAAATGCATATTTTGTAATATGGAAGAAAAAATTTGAATTTTTGATTTTTTCTCCGCAGATAAATGATATTTGGGTATATAAATTACGCTGCCACTCCCTATTCAAGGAAAAAGCCAAATTGCTTATAACTCCTCAACTATTTGACGCATATGTAAAATATTAGACCAAAGCATAAGGAATATTGTAAACTCAAAAACTCTGTCCAATATAAGAAAAAATATGGCTGTATTGGCCCATCAAAGCAAGCCGGGTTTTGCTTGTAAATATAACATCATTTTGAAACCTTCAATGTCGATCATTGATTTAAATAAAACCAAAACCACACCCATTTTCACCATTTCTTCTAACCCAGGTCTGGCATTCTTCAACCCAATCGTGTATATCCAGTTTGAGTACATTAATTTTTCTTGCACACAGAACGAAAAGGCCACCTAAAATTCGCTATGAATCGAAATGAAATTTAGCTGATTTCTCCATTATTTTTTTCCAATAAGAAACCCGTCTTATTACGACTGGGTATGTCTTTTCAATAAAATCAAGAAGATAATCTGTAAAACTAAAATTAAAACCTTTCAATGTAATTAAGAAGAAGACCCACTGAATTAAAATAAAATCCTTTTCAATAAAATCACGTAGATAACCTGTATAATAAAGATGAAAATCTTTTTAATATAATTAAGAAGAGAATCTTGGTTTTGGAATAAAAGCTATATTTTAAAAATAAAAAGTTTTCCATATTAATAAATTTAATACGATTCAAGTAAAAATTAGAGGATCTCTTTATTAATTTACTTTATATGAATTTTAGCATAAAAACTAGGAGATTTCTTCTTACCATTTCATATTTTTGGACAAAATTCCATAGAATTTAATAAACAAGATGTTATCTTATTTCCACCCATTTTCATTTTCACTCAATTTGAGAAGAAATTCAGACCAATATTATGAAGATATTCTAGTGAAAATTGTTTCGGGCTTGTCCACTCTCGTACTTCTTGGCCATCAAGCTTTTTTAAACGTCAATATCTTTAAATTATTTCTTTCTTATTTTCTTCATCTTATTTCCAAAAATTATAAATTTCATGTGTGTCTCCTACCAACAATATATGTATACATATGTCCGGCATATAAGATTTGAGTATCTTTAATAACTTTTTAAAAAATATCAAATTTTTCAAGTATTAAAAAATAAATAAAAATATATACTTTTTTTAAAAAAATTTTTCTTAACACAATTTTTTTATTATCCAGAGTTCATACTAGGAACACCATCGGTTTCCCTCAAAAAATATATATTCATCAAATTTTAACTTTCCTTAAAATATAGAAAAATTTGGAAAGAGTTGCTTTTTTGTAATGTCTGATATAAAAAAAGTTTAAAATTAGCGCTCTGAGTAAAAAAACAAAATTCCAGTGCTAATATAAAGAAATTTTAACTGGATAATTTTCAGTTTTGATTCCAAGCGTTGCTTATTTAAGTTTGTGGTTTTCCTCTGGTTTTCAGTTTTACCGTTAACTGTTACTGAAATCTTTTTATACTTCCTCAGCGAAACTGGATTAGGAAACCCCTGCTGGGGGACAACTGCATTATGTAAGTAAAGTTTTCGGAATATTAGAAAATATATTAGCAAACCTTTCAAATTGTTAAAATCACAGAAGAGGTATCGATCAAAGATCGATTATATAATGGGGATTTGTATTCATATGAGAGTTCTTCTACTGAGATATTATCAATTTAGTTACACAAAAATTTTCAACTTCCCAATTACAAGAGAAATTCGTTGGTTTACAGTTACTCCACCTCTTTGGAATATCATAAAATTTCAAAAATATTTCGAAGTTTTGTATAAATTAGCCATGAGTGCCAGACATTTTATATCTGAGTATGATACAGGGTAATCAATAGAACAACGGCCAAACAACAATACGTTCTCTGGAAAATTATATACCAAAAAAAAATAAGCAAAAAATCTTTGTTACCTACTTTAATATAATAAAAATTTAAACGGTTTTCTAGTTTTGACGCGTGATATTTACTTAATAAGCGACGTGTTTATTTAATATGATGTAAAAAAATATGATGAAATTTTTAATCAGTTTAAATCCTTTCAGTATTATATTAAATATACAAGGTTACGAAATAGTATAAAAAAAATATTAACTATTCTCTATTAATTGCTATTGCTATTGCAATACTTAAGTGTTTTGAAATCAATAATTTTTTAAACATGCCAGCAGTTGAAATAAAATTTGTTGCTAAGCTTGGGAAAAGTATGAGGGAAACTTTTTTTTAACTCGCCCCACAAACTTAACACCTTTTTATATTACACCTTTGGAAAATTTCATTATATTTTAAGCAAAGTTAAAATTTTATAAAAATATATTTTTTTGGAAAATCTATGGTGTTCCTAGCATTAATTGCAAATAATGAAACATTTATGTGAAGATAAATTACACTGTGCTACAATGAAAATACACTTTACAAGTGACCTAGTAGAGGTCGTAGATCTGGTCGTGTGGTTCACAAAGATGTGTTTGAAAATTTTCAAACCCCCCTAAGTTCTTAACTTATTCATAAAAAACCAATTTGCCTTGAATTCGTTTACAAAACCAAGTTTGTTTCTTTTAAATTTTTAACTATTTTATTTTTGATATATCTTTCAAAAGAAAAATATTAACTTTGATTTTTGCGAAAATAGTGTGAATCTGTAAAAAAAAAAATTAACCTGAAATTTACACACTTTTTTTTTTAATTTTCGACTGTGGTTAGCTCCTTTTCTACAATTTTACAAGAAAGCATTTACATTTAAGTCATTGTCTACCAATAACGTGCTATTCTGAGCAAAATAAGGTATCATTGTTAAGAATTAACAGAAGGGTTATTAAATTATGACCTTTACTCCAGAGAGAGAAAATAAAAAAAATCGAAACTGTAATGAAAATTCTCGGTTTTATTGAAAATTTTGAAAAGAATGATAGATATAGATACATACATATGTATGTACAGACTTATAATAATATTACAGAAAATACTTTAACATTATTCAATAAATTTTCAGGTGTATCATGGATGATTTGCCAGCATTTTGATCCGATTTTTGCCTTGAAAACGAATTTCCATTGCCACAATATCTTAATCAAAGTACGCGCATTGATCGTCACTAAATCTATCAAGATTTTCAGGAAAATTATCCAAATGATATTATCATTTTTCACCCCATTACTTTAACTTTTCGACGCTTATTTCTCTACATAGCTTCACTTTTTGCAAAACACTTCGCCTCTTATATCTATACGATACGATTCGAAGTAACTTTTGATAAAACATCATAACATCTAAAATTTGTATTCATTTATTTAGTTATTTCAGAAGTCCAGTAAGACATGAAGTCTTTACGATGTAAAGGCTCTTGCAATAGGGACGCTACAAAAGTAGGCCGATAGTAACAGCAAACGACGCCATATGCTCTTTTGACATTTTGGCCCGAATTGGATGATATGGACTTGGACAATATGTGGTTCCAACAGGAATGTCACAATCGATTTATTGAAAACCAAGTTTGGTGAACGTGTTATCTCACGAAATGGCCCAGTCAATTGGCCGCCTCGGTCGATGCCAACAAGCCAGCGACGATTGATGAACTTCGTGCGAATATCGAATTATGCTTGAAAACCGTCGAAAATTGGGTTCAGCGTCTGGACGTCTGCAAGCGTGCCCGTGGTGCCCATGCAAAAGAAATCAAGTTCCATACATAATGGCATCGAATTCACTTTCACAGGAATAAAGAATTTAATTCATATCCGAAACCGTTTTTTGTTTTATTTAAAAAAACTTTTGTGCATTCCTATTGCAAGACCCGATACATGTTTAACAATAAAATTACAAAAACGAAACTTAAATTAGTTAAACTTAAGCTAAAAATAATAAATAAGTAACATAATAAATTTATGGCTAAAGAACAAATACAAAATTGAGAAACGAAAACTGATAGTTTGAAAAGCTGAGATGAAGCGAAGGAGATGGAAAGGTTTCAACACAAAAAGATTTGTGACTGCCGTTTTGAAGCATCTAGATTTAAATGACACTGGTAAGGGATTCGATAGTCTCACTACACTAACAAAGAATTACTGAATTTTAAGAACGATTCCTTTTTTCACTTAGAATAAAACGTCATTAAAAACCCGAGATCGTATAAAGGTGCATATAAAAAAGGAGAAGAGTTTTGAAAAAAGTGGTTTTCAAAGTTTTCAGTAAAACCGAGAATTTTCATTCCAGTTTCGATTTTCATTTTTTTAATCCATTTGCAATACCAACCTACACCTCTGGTCCAGGGCAATGTGTGTGTTCAAAGTTTCATTGAGATATCTCATTGAATACTCAAGTTATCCGAAACACGGGCGAACGAATGGAAAGACAGGCATGGCTTAATTGATTTCGCATTCTGAAAATTTTGACCCAAAATATACATAAGTAGATATGTTTACCTTTTATTGCCAGGTTTTCTACATATGTTTTCCAACACGTTTCTCTTCTTCTTCTTCTACATATCTTGAGCTACTGTCTTTTTTTTTAGCATATTCGGGTCACATTAAATTGCAATTGTTTTGACACTATTAAAAGAATATAAATTTACCACGTACTCGTACACTACATGTGTTGTGCATCTACCTAGAACTATGATAACAACAACAACAACAACAACGCGTCTTTAAATTGCAACACTGCATGATTTATGCTCGGACAGCAAAGTAAGGTAAGTGGCATGTCGCAAAGGAACATTTGTTACAGACGTGGCCAAGACTGTCATTGCGAAACAACGTGCCACATGACACTTGAACTTATAAATGTATCAAATGATGCAACATCGCACCACCACCACCACCTCACCACAAAACCGCAAGCCGAATGTAAAGGAAGTGAATAAGAAATTGAAATAGCAGATGAGTGAGCGTACAAACTGACAAAAAATAACTAAACACAATAAATACAAATACAAACAGTAGCAATGCCAAGCAACACATACTCGCACTCATAGATTCTATGGTAAAGTAATCGAACACTTGCAACACGAGTGGCAAAGCGTGACTGTGGCTTTTGCTGCAACCAATTGGGGTTGTCTACAGGCAGAGATATTTACAGGCATATATATTTTGTGTGTACTGTATGTATGTACATATGTATGCACGTACAATTATCTTGTATTTCTGCTACTGTGGCATCCACATCGAAATGTTGCAGTAAATATTATCGAGATAAACTGAATTTGTGTAGCAGCGGTTGCAACTTACTGCTTCTTTTACTTTGCTTTCAACTAAGTCCGACTACCGGGCGTGCACGTTTTCTTTTCGTCGTTTCTGTGTTGCATAAGAAAATACCAAAATGGCTTTTTAATATCTACAACGTCCTTCCATCCTCTTTTTGCCGGCAGTTAGCTGCAGTGGTCTGCCTCATCATCATCGATTTCTATTAATTCTTATTTACACTGTTGGCCACTGCTAGTAGACCAGGGGTGGATCGAGAAAAGTTGTTGGGAGGTTCAAAAAAACAAAATTATTATATATCCAAAGGGCTTGTGCCAATTGGTAGAAAAGTTCTATGGTGAACAACATTTTACTATGGTGAGAAAGTGTTACATTTCTGCTGTGCAAGTTCGTGAATTTTACTGCTGGAAATGTTTGACATTTCTTTTGATGCAGGCGTAGGTCAGCGAGTTAAGTCCGAAATTACATACAGCAATTATATACTAAATAGTTGCCTTTGCTGAGTTGAATTCCTCTGAATCTAAAATTGATGCATTTATTAGATCTTTTAGCAATATTAGAACAAAAAGCGGCGGTAGGCTTTTTCTTGGTTATGTTTGCTGTCAAATTTTTCGCTAACCCTGCCGGCTCGGAAGTTTTTATTCACCTCACCATTTATCAATTGGCACAGGCCCAAATTACGAATAGCATAATTTAATTTGAGTTACTGGTAGCGTAGCATCAATTAGGAGAAATCGATGTGTGTGTTCATAAAATAACCTATCAGAAAATCTCCAAAGCTTCCGCCAAACTTCCCGAAAGACATCAAAGTGTTAAACGAAAGACATCAACGGGTTTGTTCACCACTTCTTTATTAAGATCTGAACATTTTGTTGGAATTACGTTTTGTATCATGGACAGTAGTTCTCTGTGTACCACAAATCTTAAACCAAGCTCTTTTAAATACTGATCCAAAAATTAGTTGCAAATGAGTGATAAAAAATACTTAGTTTCGGTTTAAAATCATTCGTTTCGTCTTGCTTTGTCCTCTTCGTCAGGTTGTTCGTTCAGTTGTTCAGAATTGAGTATTTTCGGATTGAGGAATTAAGTTATTCTCATTCTAAATTTAATCCGATCAATTTTTCTTCTCTTACGAATCTTTAAGTATTTATTAAATACATTTCGCACTTCCCGTTTGCTTACACGACTATAGCTGAAGTTATAACACATCCCACAATAATAGCAATTAATGCGCATAAAAGGCGAGCACTGTCATGTGCCGCTAAATTAAACCTTTTTTTTGTCGAGAAAAGAAATGTGGTGGGATGCGAAATAAAATTTATTTGCCTAGTTTTAGGCTCCTACCCTGCAGCCAAGAAGAACGCGAGCAACTTTATGGCAATACCCGAAGAAGACGAGGGAGGAGAGGAGGGAGGAGAGACGCCTTTTTAAGAAGAAGAAGAAGAGAGATGCAAAATGACGTAAGTGCGAAGAACTTGAGATTCTGGTAGGCAGAATTTCCGCCCAAAAATTCTATCAGAAAATAAGGCTGGTAAAGCTGGTAGGGTGCGTGTACCGGCTTTTAAGCACAACTTGATCTGAGGAATACATGTCCGAAGATTTCAATCTCACAGTACTTTGCCCAATCCTTAAACAGAACAATCCCGCTGTTTACGCCAATTATCGAAGAACAAGCCTTCTCAACATCGGCTATAAGGTCATATCGACGACACTGTGCGAAAGACCGATACCCCACATGAACCAACTGATTAGATTTTATCAGTGTGGCCTCAGACCTGGCAACTCCACTATTGCTCAGATATTCACAGCGTGTCAAATCCTGGAAAAGACCCTTGAAAGACAATTCGATACACACCATAATTTCATCGACTTTAAAGTCACTTTTGATAACGCGACGACAAGCTGTCTTTACGACGCCATATCTAAATTTAAGATCCACGAGAACCTGATACGGTTGAGCACAACCTTTAGCTCCATCCAGAATGGTAAGGACCTCTCCGAGCCGTTCGAGATCAAACGAGGTTTTGGGCAAGGAGACTCACTTTCGAGCGATTTCTTTAATCTGATGCTGGGAACCTGAATCGCAAAGCCACCATATATATACAACGCAGCGCAGCTCTTTCCAGTTTAGGGAAGGAGGCAAACGAGGTGGGGTTAGCGGTGAACGAGGGCAGCACAAAGTATCTCCTGGCAACAAACAAAGAGTCTTCGCATATTGGGAGACGCGTCACTGTTGGCAGTTATAACTTTGAAGTAGTGAAGGACTTTGTATACTTAGATTCCAGCATAAATACCACCAATAATGTCAGCCGAAGAATAGCACGTGTTTCTTCGGGCTTGGTAGGCTCGCAACGAAAAAAATTTCGTTCAGCCGGTTCCCCATCATGCCCGTCCGTTTGTGTGGCGCAGGAACGCGGACAATGTTGAACAAAGATGAGAAGGCTTTGTGAGCTTTTAAGAGAATTATTTTATGCAAGATATATGGATCTGCCGCGTAGACGACGGATACCGAAGAAAATGGAATGATAAACTTTACGAGCCCTACGCTGACATGGGCATAGTAGTAGCTGAATTAAAAAAGACTTGAACTAAATGAGGTTACCAAGTACAGTACAATTGACAGCGTAGTGCATGCATTTAAGGATTCTTAAAACTTTTTATAAATTTTGTAGTAACTTTGAACCCTTAAACCCCCCCTGAATCCGTACCTGGAGAAGACAGAAGAAGAACTCATCGTGCAACGAACGACCAACAGCAATTATCGTTCAACTTCTGGGGCGTGGAGCTGCAGTTAAATAAATGTATATACTAAGTATTACATACCCATACCTACTACGGTATATATGTATGTATACATGTGTGTATGTGTAAGTAGCCACATTTATTACACTTAAATGTAAATGTATGCGTTAGTGCCACTGCCAGTATATATATGTATGTATGTACATCCATATGTCCTGTGCTCTGTTATGCTAGCACACCATAAATTTTCATTGCTGTACTGTTTGCTTTTGGAGCGGATTGTGTAAACAATAAGGTTTCATTTATTTTGCTATTTACCCTGGCCCTACCGACAAGGCTATGATGTATCCTTTTATTGCACCATAAAGTAACTTCATTGATATGAAATAAATATTCGCACAATGAAAACGAAATTTATTATCTACGTTGAAAATTTTTTTGTTGTAGTTATTTCTCAGTATTATATTTCATTGAAATATGCGAAAATTAATTTTATGAAACCTATGGTTTTGCTAGTGTTAATTGTAGAATGCAAATAAATTGTGTTTGTTAAATTTTTTTTTATGTGGTGATTTATTTTCCGTATACAGCTTCATAAAAATTTCCGCAAATTATGGCAGTCAATTTCATATACACATAAAATGATGGAAGTACAATATAATAAAAAATCACGCACTGTGCTACATTTTCAGGGTCGCTGTCTCTGAACGGAACGATATCAGTTTGGGATAGCAGTTAATTGCAATTTGCAAATGTTCGCTAAAGAATTCCATCGTTTTTTCACAGATATAGCAATAAAATTTAACAAAAACTAATTGGCGGCTCTGCTTTCAAATTGGCATCATTTTTTTTGGTGAAACATAAAAGTTTTCTAAAAATCCTGCTGCATATTGGGAGTATGAAGTTTTTTAACGATTTTAAATTCATTAGGTGATCAATAGTCTAGGATATGGGAACTTGTAGTCATGAATGATGGAAATGATTTTGATGCGTAAAATTACGCTAAGTGCTATAGCGGACACTGTGGCAGCTCGATTGCATGCGCAAAGAACAAAAGTTTGTTTATGGCAAAAAGTATTAAATTCCATACAATATTTAGTTTTGAATTTAAAGAACGCAACGCCTTATACCTCTCACACTTTGGGCGCTACGGGTCCCGGGCTACAGCTGTCAAATTATTTGATAATTATTTTCAATTATATTGATAATTTTTTTGATCACGATGAAAATACAACAATGGCGCGTTTTTTGTTGTTGCTGTTGGCCTATGAAACGGCAAAAATGCAGTGTGAAGAGTGAATGAAAATGAATCAAGAAGAAGACATTTGTAAGTGTATTTTTAATTTGACTGATCATGGACCTTTTTCGAATGAAAAAAATAAACCCTGTTGCTGCTATCCTTTTGAAGTGCCTTGAGCTGTTGCCAAATTAGATCTACATATTTCACATTTTCACTAGCGACATAGAGTACTCTGCTTCTTCTTAGAAGCCAAGAGAGCGTCGCCACTTAGGCCAAATTAGTATCTGTTGTAAATTCTAAATTTTGTCACTGCATTTTCACCTTTACACGAGTAAGTATAAGAAAGTATACATATATTTAAATCAAATAAATTTTAATTTTATTTATTTTTGGGGCAATATACAATATATAAATATACCAATTTTCTTGGTATTGTAATTGATTGGTAACGTTGTTTAATATATTGTTACCGCTTCCATTTTAATCAAGTACCCGGCAACGCGAGCAAAGATAACGTATTAGAACGCTATAGTTAGTCGAGGGGTCGTTTGTCAGTTGCGTCCAATGTGATCGATGCTTTCGACCGAACGGCAAAATACCTCACTGCAACGGGACCGGATAGGCTTCGAAAGATCCGTTCGAAAATAAACGGCAATGGAAATAAAATAGCCGGAAATCAGTGGAATAATTTCAGTAATAATTATGAATCAAGATAAAAATGGAAAAGTTTATCAGTAATGCCAACTTAGTTTTGCTACGCCGAATACAATTTTTAATACTTTTTTTTTGCAAACCGTTGGAAAGTAGTTTCTCAAAAAAGCAATTCGAATTTCCGAAGGCAGTTCAATGGTAGGCGAATTGATATAAGCCTCTATAGCGCGTGGTAACAACGTACCGTTGCACCTTTCTGAATTCTCCAAGTAATTATAATTATAATTATTTGCCTTGTCAAGTATTGTATAATATAGTCTACACTTCGTTCTCCCAATCAATTACAAGCAAAACAAACTATGTATCGGGTGTTTTTTTTAGGGGTATAGAACTTCGAATTGAAATAAAACACAAGAAAATCGTTTTAAGGTCCATCAATTTGGCTTTATTGGAAGGATAATTTTATGCCATTAATGTTTAAATATGATTTCGGGCATGTGGCCGCCGCAGCTGGCTCGAATAAAGCCAATTCTACAGGTCCAATTTTCAACCACTTTTTCGAGCATATAGGGCCGTATGTCGGCAATAACGCCACGAATGTTGGCTTCCAATTCCCCTAACGTTTCTGGTTTGTTGGCGTAGACGAGCGACTTCACATATCCCCAAAGAAAATAATCCAATGGTGTCAAATCACACGATCTTGGTGGCCAATTTACAGGTCCATTCCGCGAAATTATGCGCTCATCGAATGTTTCCTTCAATAAATCGATTGTGACGTGCGCTGTGTGGCATGTAGCGCCGTCTTGTTGGAACCACAACTCATCCACATTCATGCCATCCAATTCGGGAACAAAATAGTCAGTTATCATGGCTCTATACCGGTCTCCATTAACGGTAACTGCCTCTCCAGCATTATTGCGGAAGAAGTATGGCCCAATGACTCCACCAGCCCATAGAGCACACCAAACAGTCAGTTTTTGTGGATGTAATGGCGTTTCAAGGGTCTCATGTGGATTTTCTTCACTCGAAATGCGGCAATTTTGCTTGTTGACGTAGCCATTCAACCAAAAATGAGCCTCATCACTGAACAAAATTTTGCGATGAAAATCAGCATCGAGATCAATCTCATTTTCGGCCCATACACCAAAATCACGACGCATTGCATGGTTTCGCGGCTTTAATTCTTGCACAAGCTGGATCTTGTAAGGTCGCAAGCCAAGATCTTTGCGCAAAATCTTCCATAAAGTTGATGGACAAAGCTCCAATTGCTGTGCACGGTGGCGAATCGATTCATTCGGGTCCTCTTCAACACTTTGCTCTACAGCGGCAATTGTTTCTTCTTCTTCTCTGCGGTAAACTTCGCGAACTGAACCATTATTTTCGAAATAAATTTGCACGATTTGCAAGCGTTGTTCTTTTGTCAACCTGTTCATGATGAAATGGCAAACCAAACTGAACATAAATGACACTAGAGTTGCCAGATTTGACCACAAAATGCCAGTTTTATCTCTATTCGAAAAACAAACCTGTAAAAAAAATACCCGATATATGCCGTTACTCACTTCAAACGATACGATGTCGCTGACAAAAGTTCTTTGGAAAAAATGCCGACTTCGCATAATCGACTAATCGTTTCCTTTCCACTTTTTCGACTAACCGTCTATAAACAACTAGAATGTTGTGTTGGATTTTCGACTATTAGTTTTCTTTCAATAAATATGTACATGTTTTTATATGTGGTCGAACGCGTATGGTAACTGTCACTATTCGAATCATTTCGTTTAGTTGATCTTCAGACTACTCGATGAAGAGCGGTTAGTCGAAAGTGAACGGTTAGTCGAATACTTGCTATTCGATTATCAAGCATGAATAAAGTTGCTAATTGACTAATCAGAATAAAAGATTAAAAATAATAACAAATAGCATTTAAGTTTATTGGTGTTTGTGTTTGTGAAAATCTATAAGGTTCAAAGTTTACTATATTACTAGTTTTTTTGCTATATTTCACGTATTTGTGTGTTTGGTGGAATTTAGTGTTTGAGTCTTGTAGGCTACATTCTGCGGAACACGGTATTATTTTGTTTAAGGATTGCTCACCGACTACGACGGCTCACCAACAACGCGATCAACGAAGCTCTTCAAGATAATTCTGCAAATGAGGATGATAATAGTTTGGCCAACCCTGATTTTGACGCGGATTTCGGAGAGTGCAATTTGATATGGAATTTAACGATTTCGGCGCTAATTCCAATCCTGAGGTAGAAGTAAACTTGACCTCATCTAAATCAGACATTCCAGGCATATTAAGTCTTCACGCAAAACAGCAAAGACCTGAAAAGCTAGCATGACTATGAAAGAAAAGATTTTAGAGGCTGAATGCACAACAGCTGGCTTTTACTGGGAGCACGTCATTGAGTTCTGATATCTTGGATATCGAAGCTCCTACACAGTTCGTTCTTTTTCCTTTTCCACCAGAATTTATACGGACATTTTCAGTAGAGGAGAGGTTTCGTACAGAAAGACCCGAAATTTATAAGTGTCGTATATCTGATGTCACTGATTCAGCTACTCAGAGTTGCTAACCATTAGAGTTTCATCCAGATTAGATTCCCAGTTCAACAGACCATGCCTCCTTATAATTTGTAAAGATTAGACAATATCTGCATTTCAATGGCATTACAAATTGTCTTCCTTGGGGCTATCCTCCACGAAACCTCAACCTCATAAGTGAGGATACAATTTATTTATTTTGAGTAATGTTTCCGGCTTCGCTTATCGTACAGAGTTTGAAATTGACAAAGAAAATATAGTCAGCGCCGACGAACAAGATTTAGCAGCCTCTTCTAACCTCGTAGTAAGATTATCGCGTATGATTCCTTGACATCAAAACTACAGGATCTATTTCGAAAATTACTTTACTTGCTCTCCAATACAAAAGTTCGAAGTAATTATTTGAAAAAAGTAGCTTTGCAACTAGCATTGCCACACATGAATCGGCATTTTGAAAATGTGATTTGCCAACATGACGACAAAAATATTTGCCTTAGCGTATTTAAAATAAAGAAACTTTGTACTAAAGTCCTTATTTAAATAAAATGAATTTATTCTTCGTATTGCGTTGATTTAAGTTAATACTGTTTTACTTGAATTCAAAGTGTTGGGTTTACGCATCACCCCATTTGCAACTTACGTTGAAAAAAGTGTTGTTAGACGAAGGTTGAGATCTAAACACAAATCGGTTGCCATCGAAAGGTAAAAAAGTACTGAGCCGATTTGCATTACATTTGGCGGCAAATGTAGCTCCAAAGCCAGTAGTAAACTGCGTGAATAGGAACCGTTTTACGGTTTTGTGCGATTAATATTCCATCAGATAACGCTTCGTGCGATTGGCCTGCTCATCCTGAAAGGACCAGGCTCTTGCAACGCTGCGATTCACAGGCACAATACAGGATTGTAGAACCAATGTTTTTTTCTGTATTCACAATTCATAATACATCTAATGAATGCTTGTAATTAAAAGTTATTTTGACATTTATTTTTTTATTTAACACCAAACACTTTGAGTTTTCCATAAGTTAATTTTTATTTTTTCGCAACGTAGAACAGTTAAACTTTTATGATATTTGAGGACAATCGTAAACTATGACTACCAAATTTAAGTATAGAATTGAAGTTTTTATCACTCATACTCATGAAAATATATTTGTGAAATTAAATTTGCAGTACACACACACACACATATCGTGCATGTGCGGGTTAGTAATAAATATTGAAAATTGCTGCATAACAAAAGTTTTACAATTGCATAACACTTTCGTAGCGCTCCCTGCGGCCAATTTCAGATTTTAATACGCTGGCACATTGTACAAACTCAAATTTAAAAAACTCAAAATTAAATAACAATGAAAAATAAACTAAACCGTCGCTGTCAATTTAACCTTACACTGACTCGGAAAATATTTAATTTTGCACACATACATTCATATGTAAACTCAAAGGTCAGCAGTGGGCGGATTTCATACAAGCTAGATAGCGACCGAACATTTTAAAGGTATACAATAAAAACTAATCAATGACTTTTTAAAAACTCTAAATTTTTAAAATTTCATTAACCTTATATCTGTTCAAATCTCAATAATTTCAGTTCGTCTAATATATCATAAGTCATAAAGTCATACAATTTTGAAAAATACAAAATTGCTGAGTTTTAAAATTTTTGTTTCATTGCATGTCTTTTGAAATCTAAAATTGTATGACTTTGTGATTTAGGACACCTTGTGAATCCCCCAAATGAAAAACTTTTATTTCTAATGCTCGATATTAAATATTGTAACTAGGAAAAACACGGCAGACGTTGTCCTGTCCATATTTGTTTATTAATTGCTCGCACTCAAACAGGTGGCAACCATCTCAAAAATATTGGTGCGAACTTTGTTCTCGCCGAGATGAATCGTTTGACACGCATATTTTAATATTTTCTATAATCACGTTTAATTTAAATAAATTCGACTTTTCAAGCAGGTGGCAACCCTCTTCAACATATATGTATGTACGTAGCTAGCAATAAACCTCAAATTCAGTGAAACGAACCGTTTGACACCCATATTTTACTATTTCACATAACTTGTGTTTAATTAAATTAAATTTAGGTTTGCAAACAGGTGGCAACCCTCTACAAAATATAGCTTGCGTTAAACCTTATACTTGCGAAACGATTTGTTTGATACGCAATTTTTACTATTGGATTTAACTTGCGTATAATTAAATTAAACTCGACGTTTCAAACAGGTGGCAACTCTTATGAAAGTAAATTATGAATCTTCTTGCCGAAACGAACCGTTTGGCACACATATTTTAGTATTTCAAATAAAATATGCGTAGTTGAGATAAATTTAACTTTCGAGCAGGTGGCAACCATCTTAAAAATATAGCCTGCTATAAACCGTATTCTTAGCAAAACGAAGCATTTGGTACTCATATTTTAACATTTCTTATATGTACATATTTGTTTGTGTACAATTTAATTTAATTCGATTTTTTACAGATATGGCAACCCTCTCCAAAATATAACCATGAACCTTGTCGTTGCCGAAGCGAACTCTTTGACACCCATATTTTAATATTTCATATAACTTATGTATATTTTAATTAAATTTAACTTTTGAAACAGATGGCAACTCCCATAAAAGTTAGTTATGAATATTCTTGCCGCGGCGAGCCGTTTATTTTAATATTTCATACAAATTGTGTTTATTTGAATGAAATTTGACTTTGCAAACAGGTGGCAACCCTCTTCCAAGCAAACAGAACCATGCCTAAAACATTCCCGGTTTAGAAACTAATAACTATGCCAAATTTCAGGTAATTCCGTGTAGCGAATGCAAAGTTATAAGAGCCGAACCGAGCTTTGGTGACCGAACACGACCGAAATCGAAGCCGAAGTTCGGCCGTTCACTAATACAAATATTTGTCAGCAATTATTCAAATGTGTCCATAATACTACATTTGCGATAATAATTCATTTAGACCATACATACATATGTCACTCGTACCAGTTTGACTCTGCGGACAGCTGGCTGTCTAGTTGAATGAATTCGCAGCTTGTTGTCATGAGGTCAACATGTCATTTTCGTCATTCGCTTGACTTGTTAATACTTTCGACTTCTGCTTGGTATTGGGTGCTGCTGGTCGTCATTCTCAGTGTATGCTTTTTGTATTCACACCAACACATCCATACCAAGGAGTATCCAGGGTGCTGATTTGGGAAATTGTGAACTTGCGCAAGAACTGACATCTGGACAAATTGAAAATTGAATTGCATGAAGTTAAATATGGGAAGCATATTCCATTTTCCCATAAGAAATATTGTAGTCGCAATTAGCACTGTTTTTTGCAGCTCCAACTACTTCTAGAACATAATCAAATAAGCAAGTACGAACAAATAAGCCGGTTTTCATATTTGCTAATTCATAGCAGCTTCCTTAGCCGCAGAGTTCCCAATCATAGCATTCATATTGTGTGATTTCAAAACGTATGTAGTTATTCCTTTAATAAGTTATTAATGTTGGTCTAACATTTGACAGAGGATTGGCACTCCACAGCCTGCTTGTTAGATAAAAAATTTTGTTAATTGACATAGCAGAGAACTACCACTGCCTATTTTATTGAACGAAGCTTCGAGCTGCGCTGATTCTCCGGAAAGGGCGCGTCCTACAATATTATAAATGTGAGTGGGTATGTACGTTATTAACTTTTCCGGTCCAAACTACTTGACCGATTTGTACGAAATTTAGCACATAAATAGACTATATCCTACATAAATATATCCTGCTAAAAAGTTATAGTAAATTAAATTAATTAATTAAATCACATATTGCTATATGACGAGTGGATAGATCTGGATACAATTTGGCACATACTATAAAGTCCATTATATAAGGAACCATTGAATCGATTTCTTAAAAAGAGTTGCCACCTATCTAAAAGGTTAAATTCAATTAACATAACGAATGGAATGAAATATTTCAATTTAGGTATCAAATGAAAGGGGCTTAATAAAACTTCATTTGCCAAATGTTTTAAAACAAGGTTTCCACCTGTTTAACGGCAATTTAAGCGAAAATAAATTTCCTTTTACAATATGAGTGCCAAACTAAAAGTTTTCAGAACACTTAATTTCAAAAATAGTTTTAGTGAGGGGTGCCACCTGGTGAAAAAATTAATTAAAACTAAAACTTAAATCAAATATTGGCATATGGGTCTCAAATGAAGGAAACTTAAAAAACTTTATGATGAAAATATCTTTGGAAGGGGTTGCCTCTTACTTAAAAGAGTAAACTGAATGAAATTATTAAGTTAGAGGAAGTATTGCGGCATGGTATCCAAAGAAAGTAGGAATACAAAAACTTATTCACAGCGTCGAAAGTAATTGTTATATTAATTTTTTCGTCATCAAATCATCAAACCAAAATTCGAATATATCAATGTAATCCTTATGTCATATACTATAAAAATCTTATCTTTTTTTTAATTTAGAAGTCTTTCCGTTATAAATCTATGTATAATCTTTATTTTGTGATATCTATTTTTTTTATCGTCATTTTAATTTTTATTCTATCGATTAAGAATAATGCCATCAAAATAATCGGCTTTTTCAATCATATGAATCGATATTTTTTTAATTTTATTTTTTCAATCAAAATATTCATGTTTCTTGTATTTAAATTTTTTTTTGCCATAATAAACGCAAACAAATTTGTCGGTAATTGAAAAAATTGAAATTCAACGATTCGTTTTTATGATCTATATTAATTTTTGAGTTCAAGGCCAATATAAAGAAAAGTATATTGGAAAAAAGACAACAACAGTCAGGAGTGGTAGAAACTGTAGCTATTTCGGAGATCACCACATCTCCTCATCAGATTTATTTCATGACTCCACCGGCATTTGAACCCACAACCTACGGCTTGCTGGGCAAATATGTACGCTGGCCTCGAGCTCAAAAATTAATATTTGTCGATTTAATAAATTAGGCGGACAAATTATATACATATATGAATATTTTTTATGATCAGAAAAGTTTAAATCCAAGAATAAGAAAAATTTTAGATCGAAAAAATAAATATCACAAAATAGTGATTAACCCATGCTTTTTTTTTATAAACAATTTAACCGTTTTAATTATGAAAATATATTTAAACAGTGTTGCCACGTTTTTAAACATATTAATTTAATTAAATTTCTAAGATTACTGAAAAATATGGGTTTTTTTGGTGATAAGAATGCGTTTATTAGACAACATTTATGAAGAAGGTTGCCACCTGCTAAAGAACGTTAATTCCATATAATTGGTAAGGTAATTGAATTTCTGATATACTGGCGTCAAACGAAAAAGGTGTAAGGAATGTTCACTCAATAAATAAATTTGGAGAGAGTTGCCACCTGTTGAAATTATTTAAATTCAACTAAATTTATGAAACAATTGAAGCATTACTCTACTGGTTTGAAGTGGTAGAGGTTTAGGAAAATGAAAGTCTCGGGAAAATATTGAGAGGTTGCCAGCTGTTCGAAAATTATTTTTATGAAAAACAGTTTTATTACATGCAGTTATCAATACACATTTTTGAATAGAAGTCTTTTTCATATTGTGGATATATGGAAACACGACGCAAACACTTCTCAGAGCCCGGTAACTTGAGATAAACGTCTAAGAAAAGTCGGAGAACGTTCACATGATGAAGGTCGGATCGGAATGCCGGACTAAAGTAAAAGTTTGTGACAACTACTGCTCAATATATAGGAAGCTTTAGCACGTACCATCGAACAGAAGTTATGACGTAATACCCATGCAAACGAATACAGTTCGTGATATACCGCCATCAGAAAACGAAGAGTTGCGATGAAAGCGCAAGCAGGAAAACAAGAGCTAATACAAGAGACAGGGCAAAAAGCGGCTCTGGTTCCGATCGATAGCCAAAAGAGGTGGACGCGATTTTACAGGGGATCAGATTTTTTCAGAGCACATGGGGCTTGAAGAACAGAGCAGTCAAGATGGTATTTTCATTTCTCTTGGTAAGCCAGTCATATGCTTAAAATATTTTACAGCTTTTTGCGGAGTTCTCAATTTGAAAAAACAAAAATTATTTCGTACAATATCGTTGCTACTAAAGATTGAATTGAACAAGACGAACTATGTTTTGTTTTTATTAGGATTTTTCTGACCTCAATTTTGATGAGATTAAAAGCCAAACCAAAAACACCGCATACAATTTTTACTATATTTATACTACTGTTCTATTTGGGATTTGATATCTGCGAAATTTAAGCATCAAAGACTATCTTAACAACTTTTTTAATTGCATTTGTATTGCAGTGATTGAAGAGTACAGAAATATTATTTATTGAGTGGTCGTTGTCAAAAATATATATTATATTTACAATAAATTTCTCTACGAATCTTGTCATCTTTCAATTACGCGACCTCAATCTAAATATAAATATTAGCTAAGCACTCTACTTAACTAGGCCAACGAAAATGAGGAAAATGAGTATTTAATCATTGTCGCCAATTTAAGTACACACACACACACACACTCACAAACAGTTGCAGTTAAACTCAACCACTTATGAGTAAATAAAACCAACCACACATCAATTCGTTTCGCCAACCCGCCCCCCCTACTAATCAAATCGTAAGCAGACAAGCGTAAGTGGATGGCTTACGAACTAACAGAGTATATGAAATTCCACTTAATGCACTCTTTCAAAAAAAAACCAAAAAGCAGAAAAAAAGAAGAAAAAAAAGCACGAAACCCTAGTAGTAGAGACACAAATGTAGAACAAACTAGCAAAATAACATAAAATAGGAGCAAAAGGCAAAGAAACCAAACGAAAAAGTAAACCAAATGAGGCGGCAAGTACTCGTAAAGCGCAGGGATGCTGAGTGAAGTAATTAAATTTGATAAATGACATTGCGCAGCGACTCACTCGCTGAAGGACTGCGAATGAATAAAGCAACGAAAACCCACAGAAAAATAACAGAAAAACAGCAAGGCAATAGCAGAGAGGGGGAGAGAGAGGAAACGGCAAGCGCAGAGGATTGGTGACAAAAGGCTGCACAATTTACGAGCTGTAGGTTAGGGAGTTAGAGATGGGGGGTAATGGGGGGTAATGAGTTAGTGGAACAAGCTGAATAACAACATCGCTGCTTAGGCGGCATCCAGCAAGCGCTATTAATAGCAAGGCTGATGGCGGCGGTGTTTGCGATCCGCCAGGATTGAATTAGTGGATAAAAAACAAATACCACACACACTACTGATTAATGTGCTATATCTATAGTAGGATTTATTGCGTCGCATCGTAAATCTCTATCGCAACTATACCCAGCTGTAGTTATTCATCTTTCGCCCTATTGACTCTAGTTTTATGGGCAACATTTAGGCAGAAAAGCCCGCAGATATGAAATTCAATAGGCTGTCACATAACTGCTTAGTTATCTATAAATTTTTCAGCAGCTCTCGTATTGAGTGAACTAGTACTCCAAAAGTGAGTTTGTAGTATTAGGAAAATACGGTTATTGTTTGTATTTATTTTTAGGAATGTGTTTTTATTCGATCAAAACTTGTAACTTTCGCCATGATACAAAACAAGGGAGTGCCTTTTATACTTTCTTGTTTTATTCAAAAACACATTTACCCAGTTGTAAACTTTTGACATAACGTTGTCCCATCGGCGATATTTGTGAGAGTGGGCAATTTGCAATTCCGTAGTGGGGATTATTTACTAAGTGGTGAGTTTCACTTAAGCTAATTAAAAAAGAACCGTATCAACGAAAATGCTTTGTTTTTGCAATCAATTTAAATATTTTTCCAAAAACTCTTAAAAGGATAACCGAAGAAGTTTGAAAAGGGAAATAGGAAAGTTTAGATAAAATATTTTTACCTGCCTTTTTAAGTTTGTTATATGTTTTAGAATTATTTTCAAAATTTTGTTAGGGAAAATTTTATTTATGTAGTAAATCCACGATTTTTCAATGAAATGTAATATTTAAATTTTTGTATAAAATTAACTTTTCAGTTACTTATTGCTAAAATAATAGGTCATAAAAACCATTCTTTTTTTGCCGACATTTCCAATTTTGCTTTGGTTTATCTTATTACTGAAACACCTATCTAAAAAACAAATCCTTACCAAAAAAATCCGCTTCAGATTTTTTTTAATCTAAATTAACATTTATGTTTAATAATATGTTTTGTCTATAAAATTTGTCCGTGGTTATTTTATTTTGACAAAAGTTTCGTTAGGCTGTTTCAAATAATTTAAATACTCGACTTTTTGTTGATATGGGGCTATATCCCGAATCTAAATTAACGACGTAAAATTTGAACTATTTCCAACAGTTGTTCGGCCTCCAAATTGAGTCAAGCCCATTTTTAAAATAAGGCAGCCGCTGAAGTTTTTCAGTCTATCGAACTTAATATCATGCAGTACACTCATGCGATTTAAAAAATCGTCGGTCTCTTCCTGTTTTTTAAGCTATAACATATATATATTTTCAATATAATTGATAACACTGCGTAACAAAAATTTAAAAAAAAACCTGCGACCATGATTTTGTTAATGGTTTTTATTAACATTAGTAGCAGGCTTACGAACTGTGTTTTTACTTTTTTTGCATTGGCTCTAGTTCTTGAGATAAACGAAACATAAGAAATTAATGGAAAAAAATTATATGACCCAGTTTCAGTTGTCTTAATTTAATTATTCCTCAATAAAAGAAGTCTGAAATGCGTGTTGCTACACAATGGAAATAAACTTGCTTCGGTTCCAATCGGTCATATTACCAAACTAAAAGAACAATACGAAAATGTAAAAATTACTTTAGCAAAGATTTTTTAAACACAACATAAGTGGTCAGTATGCGTGGACTTGAAGATGGTGAATTTTTTATTGGGCCAACAAAGTGGGTATACTAAATACCCCTGTTTTATATGTTTATGGGACAGTCGTGCAAGAAATGAACATTGGATTAGAAAGGACTGGCCGGTGAGAGAAAATATGGAGGTAGGAACAGCAAAACGAGAAAAAATCATTCTTCCACCACTTCACATCAAGCTTAGGCTAATGAAACAGTTCATCAAAGCCCTTGATAAGACAGGTGACTGTTTCGAATATGTGTGCAAAAAATTTCCAGTCCTTAGTATGGAAAAATTAAAATAAGGAGTCTTCGATGGTCCTCAAATTCGTACCCTTCTAAAAGACACTGAATTCTTAAACTATATGTCACAAATTGAATCTGAAGCCTGGCTAAGCTTTGCTAATGTAGTCAAACTTTTTTTGGGATATCATAAATCACCAGACTATACAAAACTAGTTGCTGATATGCCTCTCAACTTTCGCAAACTAGGAGCTAAAATGAGTATTAAATTACATTATTTACAAAGTCATTTGGAAAAATCCCCGGACAATCTAGGCGATTACAGTGAGAAATAAGGGGAACGGTTCCACTAGGACATAAAAATAATGGAAGAAAGATACCAAGGTCGATGGGACAACCACATGATGGCACACTACTGCTGGAACTTAATACGGGATTGTCATGAGCAACGACATCATAGGAGGTCCTACAGAAGAAGTTTTTTGTAAGTTTTTTTAAATTAATTAATGAAAAGAATATATATTTTTTATTTTTGTATTATTTTTAAACAGGCGCGCAATAAAAATATTATTTAAATCCATATTGGTATTTTTAATTAGGTTTTTTCGTGAAATATTTAAAAGTCTTTATCTGAAAAACTAGAGCCAATTCGACAAAACTGATATTATTTTCGTAATCACCGCCTCCAAATTACCCTAAATCGACTTAAAAATCTCCGACCGCAAAATTTTGTTCCGCAGTGTAATAAAAGTAGCAAATTATTTATATACCATCTGGATATGTTCCTCTGGTTACAAAGAAAAATCGGTTTCCTCTTAAAAACCTTATGGGAATTTTAGCAGTACACTTCAGCCATTCGCAAATTGTTCTGAAAATATTTAGCTACTATGGCCAAGTCACACTCCTTAAAAGAGTAGTTATTGCTATTTCAGTTATCCCTTAAGTTACATTGTTTTCTGGATCAATAAATTTGATTTGTTTACTTCTATTTTCAACTTACAAATATTGCTAAATTTTCCGCTAAATTATTCCCAACCGCAGCAAAGTTTTTTTCTGGGCACTCTGCAGTAACTAATCTTACGGTGTTTTTTTCAAACTACATCGCATTTCATGTCGATAATAGTAATGTTATATCAATAAGTGGGAATTGTAAAACCATAGACGTCGATTGAAATAAATAAATGAAACAAATGCAGAATTCACAATTTAAATGTAATACAATTCGGTAGACCATAGATATTTATATAAGACTTTTTTTAAATTTGTTTTCGGTCGCTGAACTAAAAAGTAGAATTTGTTTGCGCCCGCTAGAAATACTTAAATGCAATAGAGATAATTCATCAATCGTAGATATAAACTATTCGGGAGAATTTCGGAAATAGTTCGGTATCATTTTCGCACTCGTTTGGTAGCATTTGGGATCAATTCCCAAAATTGTCGCTAACTATTCCCAAAATGGAGTCGATATACATAGTTCGCTATTTCAAGACTTAGCAACTGTTTTCTCACACGTAAGTAATTTTTTAGAAAAACATCCAACTTTTTTCCTTTTATTATTTTTATCCAGGGATGGAAAATAACAGTTATTTTTGAAAACTGTCATTGAAAATTCGCTTTTGCAATTTTTATGCAAATAACAGTTATTTCTCATTTTAATTTTGTAAATCGAAAATAACAATTATTTTTTGATTCTTATTTAGAAAATCATAAATAACAGTTATTTTTGTTTTTTATTTTTTAAATCAAAAATAACAGTTAGTTTTTATCGAAAATAACTGGTATAGAAGACTTTTATTTGCAAAAGTCATCAATACAACTTCACTGCCTTATATTTTTTTAATTCAAACAAATAAAAGTCATTTCAATTTTTCGCATATCAAAAGTTGTTGGGGAACCAAAAAATAATTATTATTCATAATATTTTCTCCGAAATATTATATTGGCTTTTTTAGCAAACTAAAAGTCAATGACTTTTAAAAATAAAAGTCTTTAATAACTGTATAACTATTTAATAATAACTGCTCTTTTTTGTGAGTAATTAAGTGAAAGTTAGAAAAAAATCGTTAATGAGCGATTTCCATAATAAAAATTTTAACTGTTAAGGTCCCTGTTTTTATCAACAATAAAATTTCAGCTCCATACCAATTGGAAAGTGTTGGAAAAACCCACAAAAGTTAAAACAGTAGAAATAATAGTTGTGATTTTTGAGGTCACCACATCTTTTCATCTGATTTCTTTATTGACTTTCCCCCGCACTTGATTCACCGACTTCATGCCTGGCGGTTTTTTTTTTTTTGGAATTCTTTAAAAAAGTCGAATTTTATTAACATCCGGCAAGATTTGGAAAATATTTTACGTTTCAGTCAACGTAATGTGTTAGATAGTTAACTAAATTTGCCCTTTTGATGTTAATATGCTTTTGTGATTACGATAAAAATTGTCCCTATAACTTATCAGATTTTTATGTTTATTATTTTATTTTTTTTTTTTTTGGTACAACCCCAAAATTGGATATCATCCGACAATTAGCCGTTTCCTTCCATGAACGATTCCAGCAATTCTAATTTAAAAATGTTTAAAATGCGATTGAAATAATCAATCAATTCAGTGTTGGTGTTGAAATACAAATAGCATTAATATATTGAGCTACATATATTGGGAATTGTTGACGCACATAGTCAGATTCTCCGCTGGGCTGTGGCTCACAGCTCATGGCAACCAGACGAATGTGTGGCAAAAGCGTGCCTCCTCCTTTGGAATCTTTTCCGATTGTACTAATTTCGACAATCTATTAATCTTTATACAGTTTACCGAAACATTACGAGCTAACAAATTTACGCTCAGCAAAGCACACAATGACACAAATTCATAGACACAGATCTTGTTACATGTCCTTCCCAATTTAAGCGGCAATAGAAACTTCTTAATCGCATAATATGACAAAAAGCGCCAGCTAAATCAGGTGGCAGGGCAAGGGGAATACAATAATGGCAATAAATACCAGTTAGCTATCACTTGAAAGAGTTTGCAAGTATTTTGGAAAATATGCGGTCATTGTAGTTCTTGCTGTGAGCTCTCGAATGGGAATGCCCAACAGCAAATAAATTTATGGCATAGTTAAAGCAATACGAGTACGAAAAAAGTCGCATAACAAACAAACAAACAAAAGAACAACAAGTTACATAAATTATATGTGTTATATAACTGAAGTTTGCAATGTCTCTCGACTATTGCTTCACAAACCGTTGAAATATATAAATAGAAGATATTCCAACAAATTCTAGTAATTATTAATAACCAATCAGATATCAGTTCTGCCCTGTCCAGGCTGTTATCGTTGCACAAACTGACAAACCCCAGGAGACATTTCCAAGTGACAATACATGACCGCATAGTTTAATTAAAATTTCATTCATATCATAACAGAAAGTTTTTCTTGCACGTATCCAATTAAATTGCTGCAACTTCAAATGCTGCTGTTGTTGTTGTTGTTACTGTTGTTGTTATTGTTGTTGTAGCGGCTGTAATTTCAAATAATAATAAAGCAACAGCAAAAATTATTGCTGTCAAACTTTGCCTGCGCAATGTTTTTTTGTTAAAAGTTATTACAATCAGACGAGCTAAATTTTAATTAATTTTAATCCATTTTCATTGAAATTCTATTTAAAATTTTATATCCAATATCATTGTGCTACAAATAAAGTGCACATTAGCTCGCTGTTCATTTAATTATGTTGCATATTTGGACATTTATTGCAGCAGCAGGAATAATGTTTTATTAATCAAACCAAAAAAAAAAAAAAAAACATATTAAATGTTGGTAATAATAATTTTGATCACGTCTTTGTATGGCAAATTGATAGTATTGTTATAATGCACAAATACAGTTTCATACATCGAAATTTGCACAAGCAAAGTAAATAAGAAAATATTTTTTTCATAAGGGCACTGGGGCGTATGAGCAACATATTATTTAAAATGGGATTTAGTATTTTCAATGCGTCTTACTTTTTGTTTCATTTCTGAGATAAAGAAATTATTTTGATAACACAAGCCCATAAGCTTGCCCTGTCTGCTGGGACAGCTAATATTAAAGAAACTCTACGTGGGGACGACTATCAAAAGTTTGGTTTATTGGTTACTCTCAAATCTTTAATACAAAAACAAAGAATTCCAAATGTTTTGCAATTATTTCATGAGCTTCTTTCTAAATTTCGGCGCTATCGGATGTAGACGAAAATGCGCAAAATAGCTGAGGCTGGATCAAAGAAAATCCCTCCACCAAGGCAAACAGAAATTCGCATTGTTATTCTCTTTGGTTTTCGGTGTAAACCGCTGAGGGTCGCTGAGGTTGACATTATTTTATTTAGGGTTCTGCCGGGGGTACTGAGTGAAAAACTAAAGCCAGCATACAATGAACTGATTTAACCTTATCGCTGTGGCTTTAGATCGGGCAAGTGCACCATCGGTCATATGCTCAAGATACACCAACCAAATCTTGGAAAACACCCAAGTGAAAAAGACTTACCCCATTTAATTGATGACCTTAAATCCGCCTTCGACAGCACAGGAAGAACTTTCCTTTATAAACGCTGCAGTGTCTAAATTTAGTATACGACTATATCAAATGACGTGGAGCAACAAGACTAGCTCCATACGAAAACTAGTTCATTCAAGCTCTCCACGATATTTTTACCATAAAACGGAACATATTTAAACAATTTACCGAACTGCGACGGGATGTATTCTAATGTCGTCGGAGGAGCAACTACACCGAGAGACAAATGTGCCCCGGATTAAGGAGCACAATCTCCTGCTCTGCAAGCAGTTCCTTACTGGGCGTCACCGTTTAGGCCACTAAATAGGCATCTGCTTACCGACGAACGGCCTACCGGGCATATCAGAAGGCACCTCCTTGAACTAAAGGACGAGATCCAGCCGCACTTAATCCAACCGCTGGATCCGACAGAATACCGACAGCTCCTAAGCAACATCCACAAAGAGACAGTCACTATCACCTTCGACTCTCGCCTTGTTAATGTCTTGAGAGAAGCCCAACCACCACCAATTCCAGACGAAGAGTCTCAGCATCCTCGCTAGTATCGCGCTACTCTGGCCCAATTTAGATTTGGATATTGTAGTAAACTTAGCTCCTGCCTATCCAGACTCAACCCCGACATACCAAACTCATGTCCGGCATGAGGAGATTCTCCGCACGATACCAAACATCTATTCACATGAACTCTCAAACCAACTCATATCACATCCCTCTTCCTCTGGTTCGACCTAGTCAAGGCTGCACGTTTCCTGGGCCTCCCCCTATGTGAGTTTGACGACAACAACAATGGGTGAATCCGTTCTTTACAGGACTTGGGTAACTGCTACAATAACAACAACCACTGACTGAAAGTTTAAATCTTCCTTTCGCTGTTTAGTTTAGATGTTGTGCGACTTTTCAGAGCGCGAACATAAAGGGTGTTTCTTTTAGACTGATAAATTGAAATAAAAAATTAAGTATGGTGGCAAATTTTTTTTTATTTGAAAGATATTTTCATGACATTTAATATTTAAAAACGATTTCTGGCATATGTCCAAAACGACTACCTTTGGTGAATCGGATGCGATCAGTCCAATTTTGAATTTCCATGTTGTGGATGGACAAAGTACAACTTGATGAGCACGGCGGCGAATAGACAAATTCGGATCTTCTCCAACAGCAGCACTTACAGCACCAATATTTTCTCCTGTAAGTACAGTTCTTTGTCTTGTTGTTAATTTTTCATCGAGTAGAGTAAATGTTGTTCGAAATTTATCAACAGTTCGACGAATAAGCTGCTTGATGCTCGATTATGTGTACCATAAAATTCACGAAGTGCTCTATAAGTTTGACGAAAAGAACATTGATTTTTAAAGTAAATTTCCACAATTTATAAAGGTTGTGGTGGCGTCATTCTTTCCATAATGATTTGTCAATGCTCACTGTACAGAAATGTCAAAACGAAATGTCATTTACCAGTTGTCAAGTGACAGCTATCCCTATCGAAAGTTCTATCAGTCTAAAAAAACACCCGTTAGTACAACTTTGTTGCATATTTCACGGCAAACGATTTTATATTCATTTTGACAGCTCATTTCACCTAAACTGAAACATTATTCACATTTCTAGTGAAAATATGCTACATATCCTTTTGAATTACTATTAAATTTTAATTGTGGCAAAATTCAGTCAAGCGTTATTGTTAACTATTGCCATACACATACGTGACATAAACATATGCCACATAAATGTGACGTATGAAAAGTAATAATCGCGAAGCAGACAAGTATTTTTAAATATGTGTATAACTCCTGCTGATGTTGTGTTGGCATTGCTTTTATCGTGAACCCCTTCTACTACTTCTACGAATGTCAACATTTGGCCAAACTACTTTACGCTTTCCAATGTCACAATTCACACATCGCATGTCACTCAAGTATTCCCTTGTTGAATGGCTTTCGCATCATCATCGCTTTGGCATGGCAGCCGCCGAAGCAGCAGCAAAGGCTGCGGGAAAAGTCAAATACCAAACAAGTTGATAAAAATCGTAAATTGTATTTAATGCAAAACTACATCCCAGTAATGGCGCCATCACCAACAGCAGCGGTAGTCGAACGAACGATTTATGTTTAAACCGTTATCTTGTTTATGTTTACATGCCTCCTGTGCGCCTTTGCCTCTGATGCTGTGTTGATGATATTCACTACACAGCTGCAGTGCATCGAGGCGATTTGCAAAATTTATTTGCGTAAATTTATTTTTGCTATCTTGTCATACTGCAGTTAACTAATTCTCATGTGTTGAATAATAAATTGGTATACATTTGGCTGCAAGGGGATTTGTTGCACTCAAAACACACAGAATATCACCTGTTCACAGCTAAGCTATTGTTGTTTTTGCTATTGGAATATAATATATTTTGTGGCATTTAAAAGCATTTAAATTATTGCCAGCATGTATACGATTTGCAAATTTGCGTTTGTTTTGTTTTTTTTTTTTGGTTGATGTTAAGTTGACAGATGCCAGGTCGCAAGTGGCATCGCACAACAAGAAGCGATATTGTTGGCATAACTTTGCCTATAAACTTTTTAACAGGAAGTTTAATCAAATATTGCTATTTGGGTGTCAAAGTTAAGAGATTTAAGAAAGCTTAGGCCCATGAATATTTTTTAAAAGGGTTGCCACCTATTTAAAGCGTTTAATATAAATGCAGCGAAGAGATTTAAGAAAGCTTGATTTCGAAAATATTTTTGAGCATGGTTGCCACCTATTTAAAATATTAAAATAAATTAATTAGAGCAATAAATGAAATTTTACAATATTAATACTGATATGTTACTTTATTGGTGTCAAAGTGAAAAGGTTTAGAAAAGCATAATCTCGGAAATTTTTTTTTCAAAAGGCTTGCCACATATTTAAAATATTTAATATGACTTAATTAATGAAATGAATACAATTTAACAGAAAAAGTGCAGAAATTTGACTTTATTGATGTCAAAGTGAAAGTGTTTAGAAAAGCTTAATTTAGAAAATATAATTAAAAAAGGGTTGCCACATATTTAAAACATTGAATATAACTTAATTAATGAAATGAATACAATTTAACAGCACAAGTGCTGAAATGCAACCCTATTGGCGCCAAAGTAGAGGCTTGAGGAAGCCTGATTTCGATTTTTTTTTCGTAAAAGGTTGCCATCTGTTTAAAAATTAAATAATGATATTTTACATTAATAGTGCTGCAAGGGAAGAAACCTCACTTTTGAAAATATTTTTGAACAGTGTTGCCACCTATTTTAAATATTAAATATAAATTAATTAATGAAACAAATGAAATTTGGCAATACTTATCCTACTTTATTGGTGTAAAAGTAAAGAAAATTTAATTTCTAAAATATTTTTAAAGAGGGTTGGCACCTGATTAATACACTAAATATAAACTATTTAATGAAATAAATACAATTTTACAATACCAGTGCTGAGATTTAAGAAATTTTGAAAATTGAATTCCATTAAATTAATAATATTAGTGAAATATTGCAGCATTGTTGTGAAACGAAAAGAATTTAAAAAATTTATCTAATAACTTAACTAAAATGTTTGAAAGGGGTTTAAGCAAATATTTTCAAGAGTTGCCACTAGTGTGAAATATCAAATACCTTAAATGAAAGGAATTAATTTTTTTTTTTGGTGCGGATTACCAGCTGTTCGGAAAATACATATATGCTAAGAGGAAATCACTTGATTTTTTTATTCAGCTTCATTTATCCCCGGCTTGGCACTCCTAGCGCCCAGATTGTTATTCACGCTTCCTTTCAAAAATCGAACATTCGAACGAAGTGGCACACTTGAAAAGAAATAAACAGATGAGGTATTGCGGAACAGAGTTTAGTAAAATCTTAAGAAAAATTATCACTATATGACTTCATAACTCCACGCATATAATTTACATAACTGAAGGAACTACATCCGATCCAACTTTAGTATCCTCCATTTGAATCTCAACCAAAATTCGCACACAAGGTTCACTATTTTCCATATGTGTGTAGAAAATTTATGCGATTAGCCAATTCACTGTATCACACACGAAACTTCTAAAGCATTGCTATCCTGATGGTAAGCGAAAATTGCGGGAGAAACCAGCATTCGAGGTCAAATAAGTTATAACTCAAATTCATATGTGTGTGTGTGTGTGTGTCCGTGGAATGGCACAACATATGCAGCTTTAGTTTCTATTTTAAGGATTTTGAGCGGCTTCAAACTGTCAAAGCGCTGTTTATAATTTGCTATTGCCGCCATCTGTTTGGGGCGGCGGAATATTTGACCTCAACTGGCTGGCAATGACAACGACCCTCCCATTCCTGCTCGTTTGCGCTTTTGAAATATTTTTTGTTTTTTTTTTTTTCTATAGAGGAAGGCGACATAATTTAACCGTCATCTTCGTTGGGCGCACACTTTTTACCCTTCGCAAAGGTTCTCCTTTAAACCGGCTGACAACTTACAACGGCCGGGCGGCGACATATGAGGACCAACCATATGCCAGTTTATTTTGCAATATACGCTTGCTGCGGTTGTGTGAAATGTTTTGTATAGTATGTAAAAATAATTTAAGAACTTTAGCGAGATTTATCTACAAGCTTAGTGTACTTTGTATATATGTGTAATTTTGTTCGTCACTTAAGTTGTTAAAGCTGGCGCTTTTTGCAATTTGCCAGCTAGCGTGGCAATAACCTAGCTAAGTACTTGAAATAAGTTCTGAAGTTTTTTTTTGCAACCTTAAAGTGAATGAAATTAAAGCAAAATATAATTTAAGTATGAGAATGAGCAAGATTTGGTAATATGTTTAAATTTAAATTTATTTCACAACTTAAAAATTAAACATTTAAGCTAAACTAATATTCAAAGTAAGAGAGATTAATGTGCAAAAGTTTTAAGTAAATAAGCCGATAGTATATCAAAGTTTTTTGGGGTAACAAAAAAGATTGTAATGAACTGTAATATTTTCTTTTTTAATTTTAATAAGTTACTGCTGTTCTTTTAAATATGGGGAACTGATTATGAGGTAGTTATAATGGTGATGGGCTAGAAATTAAAAAAAAAACTAGATATTGTTTATTTAGCTACATATTTTGTGGCTATATTTAGCTATTAGCATTCTATATATTTTTTTCTAATGCAGTTAGTTCCTTTTCATATTTGGTGTTTTTTTTTTTGTTTACAGCAAAATATGATTTTTTTTAATACAAAAAAAGTACGTATTTAATGGTTTCGAGAAAAAAATGTAGTTATTATAGTGTTGGAAAACTTTAGTTGAGCAATGGATTTTTGGACGGAGATAAAAGAATTCAGGCACGGAATAAACGAGAATCTATTCAGAAGGTTAGGTAATTTTGCACTTAGCAAAAAGAAATAATTTACAAACAAAAATATTTAATTTACCAATACTAAATGATATACTTATCGTGGAGATATGACATGATATAATACAATATTTTAAATCATCTATTTATACAAACTAATGAAAAACTGTCATTGGAAAATTCGCTATGAAAGATTATAGTAATTATTTAATTTTTTCTGTAAAATTTCTTATGGAAATTTGTACAACGTTTGATTAAGGGAATAAAACTCAAAATTGAATTAATTTAATTTAGTTGAATTTTCGTTTTTGAAGAACTGATCCAATATGCTCTTAGTCACAACAAATACCACGATTGCAAAATAAACTGACCGAAATGGTAGCGCAGAAGCCGGGCAAACACAATTACTGATTTATATTATTTGTAAGCCAAATTTTTTTAGATCCACATTTTGAGTTTAAGAGAATATTATTATAACTGGTCTTGAATTCAAAAATTAGTATTGTTGATTATTTACTTATTTATTTAAATCAATGAGTTTCACTTCTTTGCGAACTATTTATGATACAAAATTATCTTAAATCAAACTATTGCATATGATATTCAAAAAACTATCTTTTGAAGCTTAAAAATCAAAAACGACAGATTGTTGTTCCCCATGTAGAAATTACAGGGAGGATGCTGGGGAGCGATAAATCAAGTTTCTCCTTTTTTCTAGCTTTCTAAACGGGTGGCAACCCTCTCTAAATAAATTGTAATGCTGTTATCCTAGCTCCCTCGCTTGGCATTTTTTTTGTAATATTTCATTCAACTTATTAATTGAATCGAATTTATCTAGTATTTCAAACATATGGCAGCCCTCTACAAACTCTTTTTTCAAATATAGCTCTCTTAAGTATTTTTTTTTATCCACAAGTACGGTAAAACTTCAATTAAAATTATAACTAAATTGAATCAACTACGTTCAAAAGGTGGCAACCCTCTCCAAAATTGTTTTCATATAAACCCTTTCATTTCTCATATCCTTTTATATTTCAGTTAACTTGTGACGTTAATTATCAAAAATTAATAAATTAATATTTTTAAACAGGTGGCAATCCCCTGAAAAAAAAACTTTTGAAATGAAATTTTTTTTAAATGTCTTTCTTTTTACACTTATTCTTTAACATTCTATTTAACTTTTCCAATTTAAATCAACTATAATTTTGATAATTCACAGTTTTTTATAATTTTTTATTTAGAAGTTAATTCAAAAATTCAAAAACTTTTTCATTTAATTACATTTACATTTTTTGAAAAGGTGGCAACTATCACTAGAAATATTTCCGAAATTAAGATTTCTCAAACCAGTTTTCTTTATAACCAGTATAAAAACATTTCGGTTTACTTGCCAACTAAATTGAATCAACGCTTTTTAAAAGGTGGCAACACTCTTTAAAAATGTTTTCGTTTAAACTCTTTCATTTTACATATATTGTGCGATCTCTTAACTTATTAACTGAATTGAGTTGACCAGTTGAAACATGTGGCAACCTTCTTCAAAATATTTTTTATGATTAAGCCTTCCTCATTTGAGTTAGATGTTTTATTATTACCCTTAAATTAACAAATTAAGTAATTTACATTTTTTAAGCTTGTGGCAACTCCCTTAAACAGAAAAAAAATATGTTTGAAATTTGTGAAAATTTCTTAAACCTTTTCCGTTTGGCAATTATACCAGCATAGTAATATTTGAATTCACTCTTTACTTTAATTGCACTTAACCTTAACATAACAGGTGGCAACTCTCTTTAAATGTTATCCTTTATGCTAATCCAGGTTATGTGCTATATTCATTCAAATCTCTCAAGCTCACTCACAAGCTTGCAGCAAGAAGTTGGTTGGTTGCAGCGACGACTGAAGAACTCCTAAGAAAAGAGTAGAGATACCTTGCATTACCTTAGATCCAGGTCGCTGGGTTAAGGAACCTAAGCAAATCATTTGAGTTCACCTTGCACAACTCTTTCAGGTTTCCGAAATAATACTTGCTCAGAAGTCTCATTATAGTTCTGCAAATACCTGAACAGCTGCAGAGGAGATGAAGATGTTCGGCAGCGACAGTAGGTGTTGCATTGCAAACCCCTTTCGGGCAGCAGAAGTACCCAGTGACTGGTGAAAACAGAAGTTATCCTGGGAACGTCCGTCCGATTTATTTTAATGAGAGTAGAAGATATTTTAGCATTGGAAGAAGGTAACAGGCCTGCGTTATTCTATGTGCTTCCAACATACAGTTAGCCTTTTTCATCCAGCGTTGGGGATCCATCCACTGACGACCTCTAAGGTATCTAGGGTGGAACCGTTCCGAGTCAGCTAGACATATGAGTTGGACTTTCCATTCAATAAATTACTTTATTTTACTTAAAATTTTTTATCAAAACCTAATTAAAATATTTCAACAACTTTATTTGCAAACTTTCCTTGTTTTATTAATTCTTTTGTTTTACAAAGTTTCACTGCATCATCAACCGCTCTTACACTTCCATAAAAGTAAATAATAACGTAGATAAATACCTGAATAGTTTGCCTCAAAACCAAACTCACAGTTACCTCATTTCAAAGCTCTCTTAGTACGTTTGTAGCTTTTTCAATTGAAATTAAATCAATTATGTATTTTAGCAAAGAAAAAGAATACTTTCAATTTAAGATATGCAACTAATTGAAATTGAAAACTACTCGCAAACATTTCTCAAAAAAAGTTAAAACAGCCAACTGCAAGTGCAGGTAAAAATATGTCAAGTATGAAAATGTATAGAAAACTAAACATAGAAATACAAATGCACGAAAATATAAGTAACAACTTGACGTCGACAAGCTAACAAGCAAACTAAGTAAAATCCAATGCGATAGTGGTGAACGAATTCAAAGCATACCCAGATGTTACTCATACGCACCGGTGGCGCACACGTACGGCCATTGCTGTATGTTGAGAAGTCACATTAAGTGAGCGGAAATTATTTCTTGAGCACACACACACACACACACTCGATAGCTATATGCCTATATGTCGGTATGTATGTGTGTGGTGTTAGTGCATGTACAGATGCTGTGTGTGTGTGTGTGTGTGTGTGTGCCAATGAAAACATAAGTGTTTATGCCAGTGGGCAAAAAAGAAACTACGACCGAACTTCTAAACTTAACTTTGACGACATTTTTCGAGGACTTGAACAAAACAGCCGCAAGCAAACTTGTAGAGCATAACCAAAGCGCCAAAGCGCCAAAGCACCAAAGCAACATGCTGGTGGCCACTGCACACCACCAATTTAGTTAGAGGTAAAGCAAAGAGCTTTTGATGTGGGGCCAGCAAGTCAATTCGTCGCATGCACCATGGCAGGGGTAACCTTGTGAGGTCGTGCGTGTACGGACGTGTGTGTTGCACTCTTACAAATTAATACCTGCTTACGCTTGTGTGCATATATTTGTGCTATTATTTTGCACATGCATGTTGCTGCAAACAAAGTAAAAAACAAAAACAAAAAACATTCCGTCTAGTGTAGCAGAAGTTCTTAATTAATTGCCTAATGACTTTAGGCATTGGATCACCGGCAGTCATGTAGCAAAATTGTTTAGAATGCAGCATAGGCGAGGAGCTCAGAGGGGTACGAAAATTGGCTACAACAGTAAAATACAGATTTTCTTTTAAGCATTTGAATGTGAGAGAGGTTTTTGGTCACGACTTCTTCAGCTGTCACAAGCCTCGTTTTCGGCATTAGTAGTTGCGTTGCCTTTGGCTTTTATGTTTTATTCAACTTTTTTTAGACGAATGACGAATTACTATTACTAATTAGCAGAGCAACAAATATTTACGATGTGCAAATTGGTATGAGCTCAATGGCAAATGAGTGAGGGACTGTGTCGCACGAGTTAACGACGTTAGTACAAACATACATATGTATGCATATAAATGTATACACTACATACATATATACATAATTATTGTTCACAGACAAAAATGTAGATAAACTACCATATGCCCTTTGGCCTTGTACTCGTATGATAATAATATACACAACATCAAAACAACATAACTTGTCCCAACATGATTACCACGGACTGCAACGGACAAACATTATAACAATAGAAATGTAGTATCACCAAAACAAACAATAATAGCCCAAATCACTACCTACTAGTAAACAGATAACGACCGACGCATCTCAATACTATAAGTAGCACTAAGATTCATGTAAACGAGTTAGTTTAAGAATAGTAATAAAGAGCACGCATTTTGGCACAGCAAAATATTATAATTTTTGAATTCATATCGAGTATCGATATTAACTGGGGGCTCAAGCCGGTCTAACTCTTGACTGCAGCCAAATTCCCTTGAAATACAGGGTAATAAAATAAAAATTCCACAGCTTTGAAGAAAAGCATAAAAACAATCTCTGAAAAAGCGAGATATAACAAATTTAACCAGTCGCGTAAAAGCAAACCTTGAAATAGCAGGCAGCCTAAACCGATCAAAAAAGTGAAAAGTGAAAAACGAAAACTGAAGATTCCTGACTTTAAACAGAATCGCTCACCCTGGACTCACGCACTAAACGCCAACGAAGTTTCAATTATCTGCGCCTAATACCACAGGACGATACAATGGCTCAGGACATCGCAACTCTACGAGCACAGGTAGAACTACTAACTCAAGCTCTACAAAATACACAACTAAAAGTGAATACACTGGAAGCACAACAACCTTCCCAGACAGTCACTACAGCAGACCAACACGTAGAATTTACACCGAACATTACAAATGGAAACCTCATAAATTTAAAAACCTTTGAAGCCATACCATGCTTCAGCGGAGACAAGAACCAGTACAGATCCTGGAGGAAAAGGGCATGGACATTCATGGAAAACATTAAAGAATTTTCCAACCACCCGAACTACTATACAGCGTTTACAATAATACACTCAAAAATTGTTGGGGAGGCAGCAAACATCTTAATCAATCACAACACCAAGCTGAATTTCTATTCAATAATCAACAGACTTGACTATACATACGCTGATCAACGACCGCTGTATGTACTACTCGAAGAAATGAAAAAGATCACACAAGGGAGAAGCACACTATCGGAGTTTCACAGCGAAATCAGCAAAGCACTGAATCTCGCACTCTCAAAGATAGAGATGTCAGGAGAACAAGGACCTGCATCCATGCTAGAATATGCAAATCAAGAAGCAGTCCGTACTTTCATCACAGGACTCAACAGCAGGTATACAAGCGGCACATTATACAGTCATCACCCAAAAGACTTGGAAACCGCATATGCAATCGCAAGCACGATTTACCACGACAGTTCAAACATGCAGTTCGACGCACAAATTACGCCACAAGGATACAACCAAAGACAGAATCCTCCACAACAGAGATATGATGATAGAAGGAGATATAATCCAAATGTGCAAGTACAATATAACCATCAACCACGCCAAGAACCGATGGAAGTGGACGACTCTCGTCAACACGTACGACCAACACAACACAACAATCAACTCCAGCTAAGGAACAACCTTCAGCAACCTCAACGGTACTATAACCCGTTCAGAGAAGACCAACAAGCAGCAAAACGCGGAAGAATTCCTTCTTCACGAAACCTCAACACCAACAAGGTACAAAGAATAAACCAGACGAGAGACGAAGAGCTACAATCACTCGCCGCACATACTGACGACATCTATGAGACAGGAAGTGTTTTTTTAGGAGAATAAACGGATTACCGTGTCTCCAAAGGCGTTGTCAAACGACAGGTACATCCGTTAATATTTTAATTGATACAGGTGCTACAAATAATTATATTAGTTCTAAGTGCAAATTAGGAAAATCTATACCCATAAAACCGGTTAAAGTTAAAACGCTTCATGGATACTCTTTGACCAAAGCTAAGAAAGTTATTACACTACTCAATCATAACTTAGTATTTTTTGAAACCGAAGCTTTAGAGGAGTTTGATATGCTTCTAGGTGAACACGGTCTTAGGGTATTGAAAGCAGAAATTAACATCTTTGAGTATAAACTCTTATACAAATATAAAAAGAAAGTAGTAAGCGAACAAAAAGTTAATTTCACAATTAATAACGACAAGTATAAAACTGAAATTGAAAATATCATGAGAATAAACGACGAAACTAATGAAATCCTTCCGTTTACGACTACAATACAAGCCACAATTAGGACAGAATCAGAAGATCCTATTTGGGTGAAACAGTATCCGTATCCGATAGCAGACAATGAATTCATAAACAAAGAAATAGATAAATTATTAGACAACCAAATTATTCAGCCTAGTAAAAGTCCTTACAATTCTCCAATCTGGACCGTCGCAAAAAAAGGTACCGATAACGAAGGGAAACCTAAAAGACGAATGGTAGTAGATTTTCAGAAGCTTAACGCTCAGACTATCACTGATAGATACCCTATCCCAGACGTTGCAATGACAATTCAAAATTTAGGTAAAGCAAAGGTTTTCACAACGATAGACTTAGAGTCAGGTTTTCATCAGATCTTGATAAAAAAATCAGACAGAGAAAAAACTGCATTCAGTGTGAATGGCGCAAAGTATGAATTCCTTAGGATGCCGTTCGGTTTAAAGAACGCACCTTCCATATTTCAGCGATGCGTAGACGATATCCTACGTCCATATATTGGCAAGTTCGCATATGTTTATATTGACGATGTACTCATATATTCGTCCTCACCCGAGGAACACATGGAACATATTCGTACAATAGTAAATGCCCTCCACAATGCCAATATGAAGATTTCAAACGAGAAATCGCATTTTTTCCAGGATTCAGTTGAATACCTTGGACACATAATAAAATATAATAAAATAACTGTGGATCCAAATAAAATTCAAACTATAAAGAATTATCCAACTCCAAAAAATTTAAAAGAATTACGATCATTTCTTGGCCTAGCGAGTTACTACAGGAAATTTATTCAGAACTTCGCTACAATAACGAAACCCCTGACAACATTTCTACGCGGAGACAATGGTGGTATAAGTAAAAATCAGAGCGCAAAGGTCTCAATTAATCTAGACGAACCAGCACTCGAGGCTTTAACAAAAATAAAAGACGCACTACAAGCACAAGTCGAATTATTCCAACCAGACTTCAACAAACCTTTTGAACTAACGACAGACGCAAGTAACTTTGCAATAGGAGCTGTACTCTCTCAGAACAGGAAACCTATTTCCTTTATATCTAGAACTCTTAGTCAGACTGAACAGAATTACAGCACGAATGAAAAGGAATTACTCGCTATCGTTTGGTCACTTCAAAAATTAAGAAATCACCTATACGGTATAGCAGATCTAACGATTTATACAGACCATCAGTCACTCATCTTTTCAATTTCGGATAAAAATCCAAACACAAAACTAAAACGATGGAAAAATTTCATCGAAGAATACGGCGCAAAACTCGTTTACAAACCCGGACATCAGAACGTTGTCGCTGATGCACTTTCTCGCCAGCAAATAAACAACACGGTAAACTCTGATGACTCCCAACATTCAGCACAAAGCTCCCCAACACAAAAAGTCAAACGAGTAAAGCAACCACTAAACGCATTTAGAAATCAAATTATTGTAAGACAATCAGATCAGAATCCCATCGAAATATCCTCACAAAATATATTTTCTAACAGCCGACATACGATTTTTTTTAACACCAAAACTGAATTGCTAGACAGACTAAAAAATATAATTAGACCTAACGTAACTAATGCCCTGCAAATAGGCGAAGAAATATTATTTTACGTCGAGAATGACCTTATCGACACATTCCCAACCGTATCGATTGTACTAGCGCAGAAATTGGTTGACGACATCACCGAGACCGAACAACAAAAACAAATCATACAAGACACACACAGACGTGCTCACAGAAACTACAAAAATAACGCACAGGAAATTTCGCTCAAATATTACTGGCCGAACATACGTAACGCTTGTAAAAAGGAAGTACAGGACTGCGAAATTTGCCTCACAAACAAATATGAACGCCGACCAAATAAACAACCAATTGGTTCAGCACCAGTACCGAACAAAGTAGGCGAATACATACACTTAGACTTATTTTTTATAAGCAATAATATGTACATTAGTTCAACCGACAAGTACTCAAAATTTTGCTATTTGAGACAAATACCATCAAAGAAAGACACATACAAATACATCGACGAGATACTATCACAAATATACCCTAACGCAAAGTTTGTAATGACTGATAACGAGTCAACATTTACTGGCATATGTGCACAACAAATATACAAGCGACTACAAATAACGCATACCAAAACTCCAGCCTATCATTCAACAACAAACGGTCAAGTTGAACGAACGCATAGCACCATAATTGAACTCGCAAAAGTTTTGGCACACCAACACAGTTCGGCACCCGATGAACAGATATTTGAAGCAGTCCGACAGTACAACAAAACTATCCATTCGGTAACCAACGAGAAACCCGAGGACGTGTTTTTCAATCAAAGGGGGTATCCTGACATCAAAGAGCGTCTTCAACAAAACCAAGAGAGAGTTTTGCGATACCACAACCGCAATCGCAAACAACTGAACTACAAAGAAGGAGACGTAATATATTCAAAGACGCATAGACGGAACAAAAACGTAAAAAAATACGCCAGACATATAGTCAAAAAAGACAACGGCGAAACAGTAACGACAAATAAAAGAGTTATTATCCATAAGGACAATATTAGAGTAAAGGCATGTACGGAATAGTGTTTACCTTACTTTTCTCTATTGCACTTTGTGACAATATAATAGATTTAACTAATAGGAAATATGTCTTAGTGGAAACCGACCCTGTTTACATTTATCAGGATACAGCTTTTCTCTATCACATATCTAACCTTTCAAAAATACTAGCGCCATACGAAAGCATAATGAAATCATTATACAATCTAGAAAACCAACCTGAAACTCAAATTTTAGTGAACAAAATCGAAACTCTGAAAAATCAACTCATTCCCAATATTTATAGACCCAAAAGATCAATCAACCTTCTTGGCTCCGTGTTAAAGTTCATCACTGGTACACCAGACCACGATGACCTAGTAGAAATCAAAACTTCACTTAATATGCTAATAGAAAATAACAACAAGCAAAGGAAAATTAACTCACAGTTCGAAAGAATACTCGAAACCCTTGATCCCAAAACAATAACCGAAAACATTGTTATATCAGAAGTTTACAATGAACTTCAATCAATAACAAACACTATAAATTTTGCGAAAACTAATAATTTTTATTCTGGCACATTAAATTTGAAAGATGTGTACGATTTAATAAAGCACGAAAAACTAGATCTTCCAATAATTAATATATTAGAATATGCCGACATTCATATATGTTACCTACAAGAAGCAATTATAACAATATACAAATATCCTATCCTCGAAACTAAATGTAGCCTATTCAATGTTTATCCTTTAGCACATAAGCATGGTAAAATTAATTTAGACCCTAAGATCGCAAAATGTAACAAATATCAAAGAATATCCAAATGTAGAAAGTATATGAGTAACTTTATATGTAAGTCCGAACCCTCTGACAATTGTACTATAAAAATACTAGAGGACAAATCGGCCCAATGCGAAGCAACCCATGAAAATAATGCTCCACTCCGCATCCTAGAGAATGGATACATTTTCACAGATTACCAGCACACTTGGAACAACATGCATATATCAGGCCCTAAATTAATACACTTTAATGAATCTACAGCCATCGATGGTATCACATACTACAATCATCAACGACAACTCAGAAAAATCATACACAATCAACATAGCGAACAACTTGAAGTACTCCGCATCCTTTCCTCAAACTCAATCTACAAATTCAGCAATATCCAAAAACTCTCAGCATTTTTGATACCTATTGAAGAAAACCCAGTACAATTTACGTTCTTTATCATAATGGGATTCCTTACCTTAGCAGTCATCACTTATGGCATGGTACATCTCTGCCGATGCTATGAAAAAAGAAGAATACTTCAGAGAAAAAGACAAATTGAAGACCTATACGAAATCGAACTGAACCGTCTTCAGCAGCAACTCATAGCAGCACCATAGCGGGGACGCTCCGTTTTAAGAGGGAGGAGAGTTAACGACGTTAGTACAAACATACATATGTATGCATATAAATGTATACACTACATACATATATACATAATTATTGTTCACAGACAAAAATGTAGATAAACTACCATATGCCCTTTGGCCTTGTACTCGTATGATAATAATATACACAACATCAAAACAACATAACTTGTCCCAACATGATTACCACGGACTGCAACGGACAAACATTATAACAATAGAAATGTAGTATCACCAAAACAAACAATAATAGCCCAAATCACTACCTACTAGTAAACAGATAACGACCGACGCATCTCAATACTATAAGTAGCACTAAGATTCATGTAAACGAGTTAGTTTAAGAATAGTAATAAAGAGCACGCATTTTGGCACAGCAAAATATTATAATTTTTGAATTCATATCGAGTATCGATATTAACTCACGTGTGTGAGTTGAAGGTGGCCGAAAACGTGTGATGTCGCTGTTTAAATCTAGCTAAGCTGAAAAGTTGCAGTTAGTTTATTTTGCTCTGCTATTAATGTAAAACTAACATCGCATTCAATTTGAGTACTTCTATTTACCTTTCATATATTAATTAGTTTTGGTTCTATTTTATTTATTTTAACAATAAATTTTTAGTTCAAGTGCAAATAAAAAACTGGTCTTAAAAAATTTTTGCTAATCTTATTAGCTGGCATTATATTTTTGCTGGGAATGGGCAGGCATGTAGTATTTACGATTAGTAATCAAAACGACTACTTGGATTCGGTAATCATAATGATTAAATCAATTCGTTTTTATAATCGTAAAATTAGTAATCGATTATAAAAAAAGTAATAAATAAGAAATCATGATTATTTGAGATTAACAAGAATAATAAAAATAAACATATAAACATTTGTTAATTACCTTGGATTAGGTTATAATTAAAACAAAATAAATCATGATTAAGTCGTAATTACGTGATTTTTATTTTCTCGATCAAAAATATCCCTTGCTCCAGATAATTTTTTTTTCTAGTTCGATCTTTTTTTTATTTTTTCGAGCAAAAATAATCGTTACTCCTGGATTTTCCTTTTCCCATCATTTGTGGTCGATGTTTCTTTATTTTTACTTTTTTCGATTAAAAGTAATCGTTGTTCTTGGATTTAAAATTTTTCGATCATATTTGGTCATGAAAATACTTTTGGCATCGCCGAAAAATTTGTTCGCGTTTATTATGATCGAAAAATTATATATACAAGAAAATCGATTATTTTTCATCGAAAAATAAAAAACAAAAAATATCGATAAACTATGGTTAAAAAAATTTAAATCCCAGAAAAATAAATACTTAAAAATACCGAACAAACTTAATCGAAAGCATTAGAAATCCATAAATGACGATTATTTGATAAAAAAAAAAAATCAAAAAATAACGAGTATGCAAAGATTTAAAACAAACCATCGTCTACATAAAAATAACGACAGTTTTGTAAAGCACATGGCATAAGGATTCGATATGTTCGAGTTTTGTTTTGAACGAACTCTTGTCAATTATTTTTTGTTCCGAAAAAATCAAATTAATAATTACACTGTGCTACACCAAAAATACGCAGGGGCTCTCACATGGATTTTTGGTTTTGTCACGGCCCATAAAACATTTCCTCATTTGCGGTTTTTCTCCATCACTTCGTTTTTAAATTTTCTGCGTAGAAATATAATACAACTCTGGAATTCTTAAAATTACAACTTCGAGATGCTATAACTTTCTTGTTTCTTAATCCCTTCAAACAAGCAAACTAGCCAAGTTTTGGTCTTTTATTCCAAAAAAAAATTTTAAGTTTTCTGAAAATTTTCGTTTCCTGTACGTTTTTATTGGATATTAAGGTTACAAACAATGATTCTTAAACCTTTATAATAAAACACATAAAATCAGCTTTCCAAAAAGCAATAGTAAATGAAAATTGGTTCAAAATTAGCGTAGTAGCGCTTTATAAAGTGAGTAAGCCTTTTTTTCGTTTTATTGTCGTCAGCGACTTTGTGTACGAAACTCAAAAGAGTGGACCATAAATACGACTTCTGCGCCACCTAGCAACAGAGGTTCTAATTACATTTATCAAACATACGTGCCAAATATGAATAAAATCGGACCATAAATACGGATTTGGTAAAGATAGCGATACCAGCGCCATGTAGCGGAAACAAATATATCCTATGTTGAGAGTACTTATCCAAAAAATAAACAGTCCAAACTTGACAAAAAACGGTTCAGTAGTGTTTGAGCCAATTTTTACAAAAAACACTTTACAATTCTATATATATAGATTAATATTTGCATATAGCAGGTATGAACTTTCACAAAACTGAGTAAAGAGCGATCTGAGTGTCCTCTTTGTGACTTGTCAAAATTGGACAGTTTACTTCAAATTTTTTCTATAAAAGTTTTATATTAAATTCGTGGAGGTCAATTGATAATGTTTTAGTGAATTTATTGTGAAATAAAGAATTGAGAAATATTTACACCTTAACTGTGAAATGTGTGATAAAAAGGATAATTTTTGCTTTATATGCGGATTATATGTTGATTCACGACACAAAATTGCCGCGTCGTCAAACAAACAGCTTATTTCGCTATATGAAGAATATTTCGGTCGATGCTATATATACGATAAGTGGTATATACCCACAGTTTGTTGCTCGTCGTGCTATTCGTCGTTAAGGTCTTGGAAGATAAATCACAGTGACGCATTCACTTTTGATGAGCCAGTTGCTTGGCTTCCACAACGTATCCACCGACCAAATAATTGTTATTTCTGTTTGACGATTACAAAAGGATACCACTTCAAAGTAAGACGAAATATTAAATACGCTGATGTTGACCATGTTATTAAATGTGTAGTGCGTGTAAAAGGCGACGTAAATCAAACAGCGGAATCGGAAGTATCGCCAAGTTTAAGTGGCTTTGAATCGTCTTTTGTAGACTTTTGTGAACCTGCAGCTTCAGTATACGTTCCACCTTTAAATGGAATGAACGAACCATATTTAGTTTCTCGAGCAGAGTTTCAAGACCTTGTACGGGATTTAGAACTATCCAAAAGACAGACAGAACTTTTAGGTTCAAGAATGGATCAATGGAAACATTTGCAAAATAATGTGAATACTACATTTCGTAGAACAGGAGAAACTGTTGCATTTGGTTCACTATTTAGTCAAAGCACTAGATATGATAACTTGGTTTTTTCCAATGATGTAAATGCATTGTTTGAAAAATTTAGCTATAACCATATTCCACGAGATTGGCGTTTATTCATCGACGGTTCAACGAAAAGTACACTTGAGATGTTTGTTATGTAATTGCATATTCTAGTTTCATTTAATTTTTAAGGTTTGAAGGCTGTACTATTACACAACACTGGCTTATATCCATCGGTCCCACTGGCCTACGCTACCGATATAAAAGAATCATATGACAGTATGGCTGTAGTATGTATTTTAATTGCACGATTTAAAACAAAGTTACCTTTTCCAACAGGAATATTTTTCGGTCCACAAATTCGCGAACTATTTAGCGATACTAACTTTGTACAACAAATGACCGATGTTGGAAAAAAAGCATGGTAAGGGTTTTCTTCTGTGTGTGAATGTTTTCTGTGAAACAAAAAAACGCAAAATTATGAAGCAGTAGTAAGTGGCATGTTGTCTGCCAACCATAAATTGGGTTGCAATATGTCAATTAAGCTACACCATCTTCACGCTCATTTGGACATGTTTCCATCAAATTTGGGCCAGATGAGCGATGAGCAAGGACAACGATTCCACCAGGAAATACTAAAGATTGAACAGCGTTATGTTGGAAAAAATACAATAAATATGCTATCTGATCACTGTTGGTATCTTTTAAGAGATTCAAGTAGCGCCGAACAACCAAACGAAAACATTTAAAAAAAAAAAAAAAAAAAAAAAAGACACGCTCATTTTATAAAGCGCTACTACGCTAATCTAGAATCAATTTTCATTTACTATTGCCTTTTGGAAAGCTGATTTTATGTGTTTTGTTATAAAGGTTTAAAAGCCATTGTTTGTAACTTCAATATCCAATAAAAACGTGCAGAAAAGGAAAATTTTTAGAAAAACTTTAATATTTTTGGAATAAAAGACCAAAACTTGGTAATTGGTTGATTTTCAAACTATTTTGCTTTTTTGAAGGAAAAAAAGAAATATCTTTCAAATAAAAAAAAGAAAATTGAATTCGATCAAGAAACAAGAAAGTTATAGCATCTCGTAGTTGTAATTTTAAGAATTTCAGAGTTGTATTATATTTCTACGCAGAAAATTTAAAACCGAAGTGATGGAGAAAAACCGCAAATGAGGAAGTGTTTTATTGGCAATGACGAAACTAAAAATCCTGCATATTTTTTTTTTTCATTTTTTAGCACTGTGTTATTTTCGATTCCTGCTTTTGATTATTCTTGATTATTTTAATTTTAAAAATTAAAAAATAAAATAAACAGATTTGATTTTTTTTAAAATAGTTTATGTTAAATATGGTATTTTCTTCTTTCCTAAACTTTTCCTTAATAGGATGTTCCCCTATTGTTATGAAGGAGTCGGGTCCTATGGGCATCCTTGCGACCACGTCCCTAGCTAATCGATCAGCTTCCTCATTGCCTTCGATGTCTTTCTGGGCCGGAATCCGTAGGAGCTTAATATGGTTACACGTTGATGGAGAATTTAACCTCATACTATGGTAGGACCATGAGTGTTGATTAACTGTCACTTGAAATCACTATAAGCGCATAATGACAGTTCCTCTTTAAGTTAACCTCTGTAGGAGTATGACGTTTTCCCTAGTCAGTCTTAGAGCCGTCAATGCACCAATGCAGTTTGCTCGCCTGGAGGTGTCTTTCCAGTCAAGACTTCAAGCACTCCATGTTGCTTTATTACCCAGTTCGATCTTAGATCTTCTATCAAATTTAGTAGCCTTCATGATATCATCGCTGGGGAGCTGAGCTAGTGGAAGCCTTGTGCTCAGCATTTCCATTTATTTCACGACACATTTATCTTCAGAGGATATAGATTATTTGAAATCATTCAAATGTGTTATGGAAGCTATGACGGAGGCAAAAGATTTCCTGCAAAGAGCAGAGAATGTGGTTCACGGCTATCTTTTCACTACGTCCTTCTGACAGTAGGCAATAAATTTACAAATATTAGTAGAGTAATATGGAAACTATTTCAGTTTTGTTGTTGAAATGTTAGAGATGCATTTAAGGTAGGTGTTCCTTAAATATTTTGGTGTAACTTCTAAAGCGAACACTGCTGTCTCTGCAGCTGTGCTTAATTCAGATGTCCAATTGAATTGGGTCACAGTTGTGCACAAAACCAACATCGAACTTACTGATGATATAGTTAATGATTGATCGGATAGCTGTAACAATTTTTATATACACACAAAATGGAAGACTTTGTTTTAATATTGATAGTCCTAATGTAAAATTTTGTCAAAATTTGAAGACGATGGTAAATTAATTTATTGAATAGTGTTATATTTTATACAAAATTGTTTGAATTTCAATTGATGAAGATATTTCTGGTTTTGAGCAAGTTTCTCCAAATAAAGATTGCATAAAAAATCTGGCTCAAAGTTAATTTTACAGTTACTCAAGTGATTCAATGACGGAAGTAGAAGTTTGGAAAACCCATGCACTATTGAAGGAAACCGGCGTTTAATTCGATACTCCGTTAACATGGCCAGGTTTTTTTTTTCGTAGAAACTATAAATACGAACCGTAGCTTAACCGGATATACTTTCAAATATTTAATTTATTGTAAAAGTAATCGCATTCTTTTTTTTGATAATCATTTATTTTCCTTTTCCAATGGTTAAAAATATGATTACTTTTTGGTTATTTTTAATGATAACCGGTAATTAATTATGAGATGAAAGTAGAAATAATAATAATTAATCGTTAATGGATCCTTAAAAAATAATCTATTTTATTGATAATCATTACAATTAATAATCATTACTTAACAGTTCTGTAGCACAATTCTCTAATTTGTGTTAACGATATTCGCATGATTAACTCAGCCTACGAATATTTTTTTACGTATTTCATTTTATTTTTCAATGATATTCGCTACAATGTTCGCTGTTGACTCAATCGATAAAAGAAAAAAATCGCAATTTTATTTGCATGCAATTGAAAAAAGGAAAATTCGACAATAACATGCGCCTGACTTATGACAAGGTCAGAAGGAAGAAAGTCCATACAACAGTTGATTGACGTTTTGCTCCGGGATGTAGGTAGGTCATGTAATCTTGTATGTATTATTTTATTCTAATTCCATATTGCTAGAATCTTGTTGCATTGGTATGCCTGTTGCCTGTCGACGAACCGCAGGTGAACAATGAACAATATCCATGAGCGTAAGACGTAGAATACATCGTGTTGATTTTTTGTTTAAAATACATAAGTTCACCATCAGATAAGCGGAGCTTCAGCATTCCCATTGGGGCTATCGATCATGTTCATATTTCAGTCAATGAATTCAAGTATAAAAACACAAATATAGTATATATATTTATAGGAAAATGGCCTAACCTTTTTAAAATAAATGCTAAATACGATTCATAAATGGGGACCTACTCCGCTAATCGAAGGGAAATAGAGCGAATCATGAAAACGAAAACCATGACAAGTTTTTGATTGGCAGGTTTCATTAATTCATTGGAAATTACTAAATAAAAAGAGTTTTATTTAAAGCTCTTAAAAAAACTATTTGCGAGTGATTCCGCATATTCATTGGGGTCGTGGTTAATAACTCCTCTACCAAACCAACCAGAGGAGAGTCCAAAACTGCTCTGCAATGCAGCATTGCAATAAAGAAAAAAAAATATTGTAAATATGTTTGAAATTAACTAATACTTTATTGTACTTTAATCGAACAAAATAAGAACGCGCTCAAATTCGGTATTCAACAGCACGCATTCTTTTGTTTTTTATATATTCCTGTTTTTTGTTTTTGCGTATATTCAGACTTTAATTTTGGCAAAGATGCCACTCTGTAGCACTTTGAATAAATAACAAAAGGCAATCGTAAAGTATCGTTAAGAATTAGTTAGTGTATCGCACAATCATTACTGCAAGCGACAAATATTGTCGACAAGAATTGCGATTGTCGGATAATGTTAGTGAATCGCGCTACAGATCCCAACTAATGATAATGTCATGGCATACATGGCGTATGAGTAACGTTATATCCACCGCCTGTTCATTAAGATACCTCGCTCCACACTCAAAAATAAGAATATTGCTTACAAGCCGTTTTAGCTGATCTTCAGGCTGTTCTTAAGCGTGGTCGTATTTTAAATATATCAAAGAATCGATTTCGTTTATGCAAAAGACAAAAAATTAAATAAGGAAATGCGAACTTCAAAGATCTTCATTAAACAAATTTTTAGTTCAAGAATTTAATGATAAATATTCATAAGAAACATTGCGGTCCCAATTGGGTTTGTTCTATTCGTCCTATCTCCCAAAAGGTTTTGAATTTTAAAATATTCCACAAAAATATCCCCCAAATTATTTTTCATATAACTGCTCAACACATTATACATATATCTAAAACTTCAGGATTATATTGTTAGCTATGCCGATTTACTGTAATAAAAAATGTGCCAAATCTGGAAAACGGTTTTTATTTTTCGGTGAGGGTATATTTGTATTCAGTATATAACGAAAGAGATTTAAACGAAAATGTTATTACAGAGAGTTGCCATCTGTTTGCAAAGGTTAATTCAATTAAATAAATACAGTTACTGAAATGGTAATTTAAAGGGTGGGGAAATTTTAAGGGCCGATGTTGAACGTGAACTACACCTAAACGTCAAGTTTTTTTCTGCATTTCATTTGACATTTCTCAATTTCAGACTAACTCAATTTAAACATGGAAAGATACACAATCGAGCAACGTGTTAAACTTATTCAGGCTTACTATGAAAATGGGCGTTCAAATCGAAATGCATATCGCCTCACCCCACCTCACCTCAGTGGATTCGTCAATAAGCAGAATTACCGCATTTGGGCGAATGATAATCCAAGAGTGATTATCGAAAAACCAATGCACCCACAAAGAGTGACTGTTTGGTGCGGTTTATGGGCTGACGGCATCATCGGGCCGTATTTTTTCCAAAATGAGGCCGATCAGGCAGTTACTGTGAATGGTGTTCGCTATCGTGAGATGATAACGAACTTTTTATGGCCCGAATTGGCACATATGGATGTGGACGATATGTGGTTCCAACAGGATGGTGCCACTTGCCACACAGCTAACGAAACAATGGCTCTTTTGCGCGACAAATTCAATGGCCGTGTTATCTCACGTGGTGGCGATGTCAATTGGCCACCAAGATCATGTGATTTGACACCGTTGGACTACTTTCTTTGGGGTTATTTGAAAGAAAAGATGTACGTCGATAGGCCAGCAACAATTCAAGAGCTTAAGGATGAGATAATTCGGCACATTAACGGCATAGAACCTCAATTATGTCTCAGCGTCATCGAAAATTTGGACCATCGGATGGAGGTGTGCCACCGAGGTCGCGGCAGACATTTGGCCGATATTTCGCCCTTAAAATTTAACCACCCTTTACTTTTGGGAAATGAAAGAGAATTAAGATAGCTTAATTTCAAAAATATTTTTGGGAGGATTGCAACTTTTTTAATTAAATTTAATTCATTAATAAGACCGATTTGATAGTAAAAAAAAATATGAAAGCTTAATTTGAAATGATTTTTTGGGAGGGTTGGCACCTGGTTATAAATTTAATATAAATTTATTAGCAAGCTAAATGATATACATATATTACAGTACTAGTGTGAAGCGAAAAAAATTTGTACTAAATGATTTTTGAAGTGGGCTGCCATCAATTTGCAAAATTCAATTCAATTTAAATAATAAAGTTTGTGAAATGATTATTTGTTTGTGTCAATGGAAAGAGATTTATGAAAACTTAATTACGAAAATATTTTCTAAATTCCTTAGGTTTTTCGGGAGGGGTTCCCTTCACGTTAGAAGGAAATAAAGATGGGAATAAAGCAAATAAAGATGTTCGCCTGATGCATAACCTGGGTTCTCCGAGCAATGGCGCCAGATCAAAAATTACGGTGCGAAGAAAGTTCTGCACTGGAGTGGGCCATTGGAGAACCGAACGAAAAATATATTTTTTCTAAATTGCAAAAAACATTTTGAAGCAGCCTAATGCACCAATCAAGCCAATTATTTCATTTCATGAATAAATGCAGACGATAGTAAGAAAATATTTATTCACTCCTTTTAAGCTCAACTCAATTTGTCCTCATTATTTAACGAGCATTGGAAGAGTGAAAGCGAATTTACTCAATTTAAGTGGAGCACCGAAAAGTCGAAATATTTAATGAAAGTAAACAATTCGATGATTGAGTAAACACAAACAGGCAATCGCAATCGCAAACAGCCAGCGAGTAAAAAGCTAACGAGAGAAAATGGGAACAAAAAATTAAAACAAACGAATAGCACCGAGTATGGTAAGTGGCGTGCTATTAAAATGACAATTGTAGTAGCGTCTAAAATTAGGAACACTTCTGTTTGTCATAGTTGTTTAAATAATTGCCATACACGGGCAGCGTCAAAATGAGCGCAAATTGTTTGAACGAGCACAGCAATTTAACTCTTTGAACACGAAGTGAATGAAAGAAAGAATGAGTTGTTTGTTAGCTTCTTTCAAGCGAATCGGATAAATTATTCAAATTACATTTACAACAAGTCAGCTTAACACAGGATTGCGCTCCAACAGAGAAACTGCTCGCTCGCTCGCTCAACACATCCCAGAAATGTTGTACTCTGAAAGTTTTGACGTGCGCAGCAGAAGCCAAATTGCTGCTGAATATCAAGGAATATCCAGAAAAGTGACAGCGCTGCCTTAATTCGTTTATTACGAATGCATTTAAATGCATATGCAAATTGAGGGAACTGCAGTTTTACGCCGACCCCGAACGGCTGATTGTATTTGTGAGACGCTTGTTCATATACTCGGAGGCCATAACCTGGCAAGGGGCGATCTTTATTAGATGGTATTCACCCGCGCCGATATTTAAACCCGAAGCACTTTGCTCGGTTAAGGCTAGCAATTGAAGCACGAAATTATCATAAATCAAGGTTATATAGTGCTCGCTGTTAACGGTAACGTTTCCGCAGGAGAAGTAAGGGCCTGCGTTTCCACCGGCCCATAAAGTACATCAAACACTAAGTTTTTTTTGGATTTTGTGACGAGAGTCAAACGACAGAAGCTCACCGTGAACGAACTGATTGGACCTTATCAGTGTGGCCTTAGACCAGGGAAGTACAGCATCGGCTAAATATTTACGACACACCAGCTCCTTCAGAATCGGGAAAGACCTCTCCGAGCAGTTTGATACCAAACGAGATTTCAGACAGTGTGTTTCTCTTTCGTGTGACTTCTTTAACTTTATGTTAGAAAATGTTATTCGAGCTGCAGAATTAAACTGTTTGGATACGATATTCTATAAGAACGTGCAACTTCTGGCGTATGCTGATGATATCGATGTCATCAGCCTCAACAACCGCGCAGTTAGTTCAGCCCTTTCCAAGCTGGATGAAGGAGCGAAGCGAATGGGTATGGAGGTGAACGAGGGCAAAACAAAGTACCTACTGTTATCAAATGCACTGACAGCGCATACGCTCCCACGTCATTAGAGAGCTTTTTTTTATCTTGGAATCAGCTTGAACACCAACAAAATGCCAGCCTCGAGATCCAACGTAGAGTCTCTCTTGCCAACCAGTGAAATTTTGGGGTCAGTAGATAAATGAGGTAAAGCCCTCTCTGAACGAACAAAAGCTATGCTCTATAAGCACCTCATCATGTTTATTGTATAGCAAGGAAGCATGGACACTGTCAACATCGGATGAGACGGCACTTGAAGTTTTCAAGAGAAAGACTCTCCGAAAGATTTATGGGCATCTACGTCTTTGCGACGGTGAATACCGCAGACGATGGAACGATTAGCTGTATGAGCTTTACCGCGACATAGTCCAATACGTTGGCTAATACATGTCGTGAAAGAAAATGTTCCGTGGTGCTAGAGGAAGAGGACAGCCTCCTCTACGTGAAAGGACCAAGCGGAAAAGTACTTGATGTCACTTGATAACTCCAATTGGCGCCAGTTAGCAGGAAGAAGCGACTGCCGCAATTTAATGAACTCGGTCCAAATCGCTTAATCGGTAGTGGTACCTCTTGAATCCTTCGTGAAATCCTTTCGTCCCAAATGCTGCAATTTTGCTTATTTCTAATAAACCAAAAATGAGCATCAGCACTAAAGAGACCTAGCTCACGGTAACATTTCCGAACCGAGCCGTTTCTTCGTTATCTGAAAATGGAATCACTAAAAAATCCTGAATTATATTGTATCACAACTACGAATGTGTATGTAAAATAAATTCACTCCTATATAAAGGTGGAGAAGAAAAATTAAAACTGAAAAAGCAATGCTGTAGTTAGCGGAGGTCACACAGCAAAAAGCAAATGAAGGACAAACATCCAGCAAACAGCAAACAAGCATCGCACAAAAAAAAAAATGCAGAAAAATCGAGCGAACAACACTGAACTGCCGATGGCGTTAAAGTAACAGCCGTTGCGCTTCTCACACCCACACCCACATCCACAACAACATATCGGCTACGTAACTGTGGTTACTACTCCTGCCGCCGCTGACATCAAAACCGCAATAACCGCCAAACTGTGGCTACTATGGACTTTGCCGTTTCAGCCAACTGATGTTGTTCTACTATTGTGGAGGACTGATGCTGATGACGTTGGTCGCTTAGCTTTGCCGACTGACTGATTTCAACCAGTCGCTTGGTTGCCACGGCATCAACAATGCATTCGATTCACTTCGACAATGGCATGGCGAGGATAATCAGCTGTGCGACACCACACAATGCAAACACCGAAAACTAGCAGCAGCAACAGCAACAACATAAACGCCATCGCAACCACAACTACTCGCGATCGCCAAGCTGTTGGTGCGCCCCCGCCCCCGCACCCACCCCACACCCCTCAACTCTTGGCTCTCGACTCTCGACTCTCGACTAGCGCGCTGCTTCACTGCACCCGATGCCATTTCACGGTTATATTATTTCTCTATAAAAGCGCGCCGAAAATAAATGAAGAAAGAATGGTTGGTGAAAAAAATGGACTGCAACGTGCAACGAGTGAAAAAGGTAAATTCGTACAAGTTGCGTCAAAGGAAAAAATCCACGTGGATAAATTTAAATAAAAACACAAAACAGAAAACAGAAAAAAGAAATGAAAGCAAATCGCCACTCAACTGGCCAACTGCGGCTCTGCATCCACAGCTTCAACGGGTTAAATGACTGACTGGACGGACGGACGTTTGGTTGGCTAGCTTTTTATGCACTATTGCGTGTGGGTATGTGTGTGTGTGTGTGTGTGGATTTGTTTGTTACATATAGCATGCTTGGTGCAACCGCATTTGGCTTACGGCAGCGAGTACTGGGAAAGTGCAAAGCAAAAAATTCAAATAGGAAAAACCACAAACTAAGTTGAATTGGATTATTTATAACGTGTTTTGGTTGTTGACTGCTGACGTAGCCTCGAAGAGTGTTTGTTTTTTTTTTTTTGTTACTTTTGCTTATTTTGTAATTTACATCGCTTAATCAGAAAAACAAAATTTTTCAATTAAAGAAGTATTTACTGCGCTTATTTAATCCAATTTGTTAGCTTTTTTGTTAACATTGCTATATCTAATTTATATAATTATTTGAGAATTCTTAATTGAATTTCTTTGTATGCAGCTTTAGAATTCGCACACACAACACCAAGATGTTAATCCAACATGCATGTACAGTGAAGCCAAATATTAAATATCGAATCATAAATATTAAATACCAAGATTTATATAGTGAAACTTCTCAATAAAGATGCGTAAATAAAAGAACTATATCGATAAATATGGTATCTATATTTTTAAACATGATCAGTATATGCAGAGTAACAAATATCGATATCTTTAACTCAGTGGGCAATCGCGTATAGTTTTGTAAAAATATTCGATAGTGAAAAAAGTAATACGTATCGTGAAGTTTCATTGTTTTCATTCATTTCTGGCAAATACCCGGCGGACTTTGTTACGCCTCCAAAAGGGAGGTGGTTGCGAGGGATGGGTTGCACGAGTAACAACAAATTTTTTTACCATTTCCCGAATTCGGTACACGAGTTTGAATAAATTTTTCCAACTAAATATTAAAATTTATTAATTTTATTATTGCTTAAAATTAAATTAATGAATTAAATGCAATATTGCAATGTGAAAGAGATTACAAAAAATTTCTTCCGAAAATATTTTTTAAGAGAGTTGCCAACTATTTTAAAAATTCAATGTAAATTATTTAATAGAACGCATGAAATGTTACAACGCTAGTGTAAAACGAAAGTGGTTTATATGGTTGATTCAATTTAACCAATACGTTAAATGAAATGTTACTCTATTGGAGTCAAATAAGGAGGTCTTAAATGGATTAATTTCCTAAGAATTCTTCAACAAAAATTAGCTGCGCGCTTTTATAATTTTTTATTTATATTGTATTAGACTAAAAACTTAATGAGATTAAGGAAAAACAAAAAGAAAACAAGGTTTTTGAAATGGTAAAGAATAACGTAAGGAATGGTTCGCCTCCAAATAAAAAGTTAAAAGATTCTGAAGTTGCACCATATTTTAAAATCAAAGATGCCATTAATAGAGCAATTAATGATATACTCTTAAAAAACCATCAAATTCTGGTGTCAACTGCATTACGAAAATCAATTCTTAAAAATTTACATGAAGGCCATCTCGCCATAAGAGAACCCAAAGTTTGTCCAGACAGTCGGTATATTGGCCAAATATAAACAACGAAATTTTTAATATAGTTTCTAACTACGAGATTTGCATTAAATATAAAAATGCTAATCCCCAACAAGAACTTTTGATGTTATAAATATATCCTGGTAGAAATTAAGCTGAAATTTATTTAAATTCAAGAAAGAATTCTATCACTCTAGTCAGCACCAAAATGAAAATCAAATTTCTAAACAAGGTGTGCCTCGAATTAGACAAAAACTTAAAACATTTTGTCAGGATTGGCAAATAGAACACTTGACATCCAATTTAAATTAGCTCAAGGCAAACGGAATGACTGAGCGTTCAATTCAAACAATGTGTTTGGAAAGTAAATCTGATTCGTCCATTACAGAGCAACAGCAAATTCAAGATTACCGAGCGCGGCAGATTTGTTAATGTCACGACAGTTTAATAGACAAAAATTTCGAGCCAAAAATTGTGATTGCCAAAAAAATATTAAAAACAAGTAAATAATCAAAACCAGAAGTCTGTTGAATATTATAATAATAATTAAATTATTTAGACCCAGTGTGTTGAGGCGAAAAGTGTTATGTTCAAAAAGACACCAATGTCCTACTTGACTTCAGGTACGATAACAGAATATTGTAAAGAACCAAGATCATAGAATGTAAAAGATGAAGAAGGATCAAATTACGGCAGAAGGCGAGAACATATTTCAAAAATTAAATGGTAATCAATTGTCACACGATGTGAATGGAAATGTAAAAGAAACAGGAGTACAGGACTCGAAAGAAAGTGAACTACGAAGTGAATATACAGATTTTCAAATGAAGTCTAGTAGTTTGAATACTTACTTTTACAACAAAAAATCGCACAAATTTTTAAAGCTAAAAAAAATTAGAAGAGTTTGTGGCCAGGTGTGTATTAGGAATAATATGAGAAAACAATAATTTTTCAAAGTGGTAGAAGTGATAGCTGCTATTTCGGAGATCGCCACATACACCATATACTGACGATTCATAAAAAATAAGGCCAAAAATAAATAAAAAAATTAGTTTTTATGCTACTAAAACAGCAAAAGTAAAGCCTCCAAAATGATTAAATTGCGAATAAACAAAGAAACAAAAAACTTTAAGTGACATATGAAGTAACTAAAAATAGCAGTTTTCACTTGAACCTTAAAAGCATACACATGTGAAATACCTTATAAAATACATTATTATAATCTCAACTATAATCACTTCTCCTGCTAATAGAGGGAATACACGACAGCAGCAAAATCAAGTGATTGTGCCTCCTACTCGATGCATACAGCCCGCCAGTGAGCTGGTAAAATTTTCATTTCTTTACAAGTTATTTGCTAAAAATATCTAAATGAAGAAAGGCAAAGTTTGTGGGGCAATTGTTATTGCTAATGCTTTAAAAATGAAACAAAAAGAATGAATTTTCCCCAAAATAGTAATTCTTTTGAATTCATAGTACCACGGTGTTTACTCCTTGATGACCAGCATGAAGCTACAATCATAAAAATATCAAACACATTTTGATTTTGTACCAGAAGCTGGTACACTCACACCACAGGCACAAACATTGTCAATCAGCTGGCACTTGATTGTTATTCAACCCCATTACGCATACATAAATTCCAATACGGAAACGAGTTATGGTTCATGTTTATTTTTCTCAACAAAGTAATTGCCACAATTGAGTACGTGTGCTTCTGTTTCAGGACAAGCCATCACAGTTAATATCCACCAATATTGAATCGTAATTTATTAAAATAGCAATCAAAACTATATAAAACATTTTTCATAATGACCTTCTGCCGTGGAATCAGCACCTCAGCACTTCATGGAACATTTAGGTTTTCGCTTCGGAAAATTTCCAGTAATTCTTGAAAACTTTCATGGGACGGCCTATTCCGCATATAGCACCGCCTCTTCTTCTAATATTGCGCTACTTCCACCTCTCAATCACTTTAGGTAAATTTCCTTCTATTTTTATTTAACTCTTGATATTTCGCTTACTCATTTTGTATCTATTTAATTACTTTTTGAATTTTAATAATTTTACAAAGCAAACTTTTTATAACGTCAGTTTTCTAAAAGTGCCGCTACCAAGGCGAATTCATATAAGGTGAAGTTGGCCAAGCAGCTGATTGAATTTGCTTGGTAAATGGAATGTCAAAATGATGTGTTAGTGTAAATTTTTGTTTTTATATTTGTAAGGTGATGTTACTAGAACAGCCGATTTGATTATTACTGTCGATCTTACGTCAAAGGTCAAATTTAAATTTGTATTAATATTCTGATTGTTCTCATCGGCTTGCGTATTTTCAAATAATTTAAATGTCGCAACCATAAAAGGAAAAACAAAATACATTCATTTTTTTTTGTACTACGGCTGATACCTTAAATGAATACAGTTGCCGAAAATTTACTAGACGAAGAAAAAAAATTGGGGTAGCCAAGCTGCCCGAATACCGAAGTTACGATAACTAAGCGAGCACACAGTGATGGTAGATTGAAGAAAATTTTCCTTTTTAGGTCATTTCTACCGAGAAATGAGCTAAATGAGCAAATGGTTATTTTACTTGTTAAAAAAATGGAATTTTTAAAAAGTTCCACCCTTTATCAGTTCTCCACAGACTCTAATTAAAAATTATTTTTTGAATTAATTTGTTCACTCCACAGAAAGCATTATTTGTGCTGTTTAAGGAACAGAAAAAAACTGTCAATAATTTTTATAAAGTGGGTAACAGAAATTTTTAAACCTATCAAATAACTTCCGTTTACTTCTTTGCTTCCCAAGTTGCAGTTTTCTGTCAATCAAACTTTTGAAAATGTGAGTTGTTTTGTCAACCTGAAATTTGATAAACAATTTAACTTCTTTCGTCGAATTTTGTTTTTGAATGCAAATGTCATGTCACCTATTTCGTTATAAGCTCTTTTGCAAACTTAAATCTAAATTACATGTTGGACTTTGAAAAGCTGTGCGATTTGCAGCGTATCATAGGTTAACTAATTTATCAAATAGAATACAAATTAGAGAACGACCGAGCACCGATTTTTATTTCTGAACTGAACTGTGGTCAATTTTGGGCAAATGATAAAATAAAATCACATTTTTCTAAAAAATAATAATGAAAACCTTATTTTTATTGCTCAAAATTTATATTGTAATGTAAAATGAATGCCCTATTGACATTTTCCAATTTCAGCTAATCCCGTATATCGGTATAAAACTGATCTGCACCACTGAATAATTGCCACAAGATATACTCGATTGAGGATCAGATAGAAATTTGTTTAACCTTCAAAAGCTATTCAGCGTATGTTCATTGGGAAAAGCATGTTACAAATATTTATTAGATAGAACCGCTGAGAGGCAGTCTGAGCATTCTTGAAGTAGCAAACTTATATAAAAAGAATTTAAATTCATATTCTCACACATACATTTTTAATGTTTTCAATCAAGGCGATCACAATTTACGTGCAGTTTGCTTTTTTCTTAGCTGCACTTGAAAGCTCATACACAAAGCAAAAACAGAATACATAAAAGGTGAAGAAAAAAAATTAAATCAGCTGCTATAGTAACTACACCTTATATGAATTCGCCTTGGTTGATAGCACACCATGACCTGAATGCTTGTTCTTCGTTCCCAATTCGCTCAGTTGCTTTGTTCACACAAACAAAATACTGTACGAATTAAGATTTTGAAATTTCACTTGACAATATTACACAAACAAATTACACACCTTGCACAAAGATGCAGAGAAAAGGTGACGACAAAAGAAGTTCCGTTACTTCGTACTTGAAGGATTGACGTCATTAAAGTCTCTTAAAATGTAAATATTTTTACATTTTGTGTGTTTTTTACATTACGTTGAGCACATAATTATAAATGTGAAGCTCCGCGCTTTGTATTGTGACAACTGCAGTGAAAATAGAATCCCCCAAGTGCAGTTACCACCTTCCTTATCTTCTGATTATTCCTGTGGCAGCGACATTTGTGACGTGTATGCTGCCAGAGTTGTCGTAATCTAGTATTTGTTGTTGCTTTTGCGTATGACCTTGCAAGAGCTGTAAAAGCAGAAAAAAACTACTACATGTGGATTTTGTAGTTGTACTTTTAGCACCACCTTATATGAATTCGCTTTGATTCTTAATGTTGGCAAACTTCAAAGAAAAAGCATGGCCGACGAATTGAAATAATGGTTTTACCTTATAACTTTTTATCATGGGTATGGATTTATCTCTTCTTATTTTTATACTTACAAATATTGAACCAACGTTATAATATCATTTCATCTTGATAAAAGGTATAAAAATGTATTACTCGTAAATAATAAAGTAAAATTAAATAACAAGGCCTACGCCTAAATTGAAGAAAGAGTAAATCCAAATACATGTTAAGTTTAAAATTACAGCGAACATCTAATTCAGATTAATTTTAAAATAGCAATTTCAATTACTCCGGTATAAATATGTATACACTGAGAGCTGACGGCTGAATATTTATTTAAATATATTAAGTATTATCTCGACTTGTGCCACTAATTCTAACGCTTCTAATAATTCGCATAAAACGGGCCAAAGGATCACAAGAAGGATAGCTAAGTCAACTACAGGAAATTGAAAAAAAAAAATAATCAGATAAAAATTGCACGTTGCGAGGATGAAAGTAAACTTAGATATTATAGGTTCTAGGCTGTAATTTTCTTTGGTACACTGAGTAAATTAATGGGCTGTAGTCTGCGGTAAGCGTCACACTCTGCTGTAGCAAGCAATACAACCATCAATACCGTAATTTATTCAAATTTATTTAATTCGCTTACTCTGCGACATGGCCCTCAGGATGGAGGCAAAAGCAGCGCGATAACTGCTGTTGGTTGACGGCTCGGTTCGGCTAGGCATGTCATGACAATGCATTTTATTAGCGCGTTAAGTTCAGTTTTTCCTTTTAGATTTGGCTTCATTTCCGCTTATATCGCTAGTGTATATTTTTATACTCACGCCAAATTCAAATTTGTTATTCAAATATTTTTTTAAGTAAGTGAAATTTACGATGTTTCTTTGAGCCATTACACACATACATACAGCGGGAAAGAAAGCAAAAATAAAATGATGAATTTCCCACTTTTTGACGCCATTAAAAATGAAACGATTTTTTTTTTACATTTTCCATTTGCGTGAAACATCTACTGTAGCTGACTGATTATTCCCAACAAACATTCGGAGCCATTATGGAGTCCTATTTCGGAGCCTTTTCGCTCATATTGAGCTCATTGAAGAGTCCAAAATGATGGTGTTTCTCATCCTGCAAGGGTCCAGCTATAAAAGTTTAAATTCCTACATTAAATGAGCCAATATGAGTGAGCCGTATCTGGCTCTTATTTTCATCATATACGGCTCATTTCGGACTCTTGCTATAGGCTCTTTTATGTCTCTTATTGACCTACCGAATTCCCCTTTTTGGTTTCATTTTAGATTCATTTATTACTCGCAATGACCTCCAAATTTTTTTATTTACGTTGAAAATATGTCGAGCTTAACTGCGAAAAAAACGTAAGCAACATTTTATCAAATTTTTCTAGATGCTCTAGCATCAAAAAAAAATTTAAAACAAAAAATGTCAGTAACGTTTTTTTTTTCATAAACATCATCCAGCTAATCGGAAGGCTGATGGTTTTATTTGTCTTGTTTTGTAGTTAACTAGCTAACAGCAATTTAGCTCTATCTAAAATTTTACCCGCCATCATTCCCTTGCTGCAATTTTTTTTAAAATGATTTTAGTTGAATTATCCCAAAAAGTCGCAAAACGCTAAGTGAAATATTAGTACGAACTTTATAATGAAAAATTTATCGTTTCATAGGGAATCAAATTTCCTTGATCATCAAAGCGTTAACTCTTAAAGTTTTCATACTTATGGTACAAATGCCCCCTTTAAACTTTAACTGCGAATAAAAAAAACCTCAACATTCGTTCAGCAAAACAGTCATGAACTTTGCTAATTTTCAGCAAACATACCATGGTTACTGTGTTGTAAAAAAGGTCAAAATTATTTGTTCTTTGTGTTATTATAGTACATATATATTTTTTAAGTCATCGATAACTATATTTTTTTTACCGAAATTATAGGTCTTTTGGTAATAATTATGAGTGAGAAAATTGTTTAAGTCCTAAATAACTATTATTTTAAGACTTATAATATAAAACCCTTTGCAACTCCTTTCAAGACTTTTATATTTAGAGTTATATTATAAAAGCCTTTCCATAATAGTTATGAGTGAGAAAAGAAATTATGTCTTCAAGTACGGAGCCATTTTGGCATTATCGTGCTGCCATTTCGGGAGTATTTCGGGAAAAATTCGAGGACATTTTAGTGTAGTTTCGAAAAAGACTTAAAAAATTTTATAATTTAAATCTGAAGATAAAAGTCTTTGGAAGACTTAAAACTTTTGCCTCATTCATAATTATTGTGCAAAAACTTTTATTATATGAACCTCAAAATAATAGTTACAATGACCCTAAAAATATATCTCACTCGTAATTATTATCAAAAAACACTTGTATAATACAAGTGTCAAAATAATAGTTCTCGATAAATTTAAAAAATTTCTCACACTCATAACTATTATGGAAAGGCTTTAACAATTTCAGCATCAAAACAATATTAATCGTCGTAATTACTAAAAAAAAAAAACTTTTACAATTCTTACGAAAATTTTGAGAAGTTTTTTAAACTAAACCATCAAATAATTATTATTCTGAGTCTCTAAAATTTTTTTTTATACTCATATTTCTTACATATTTTCGGATTCATAAATACTGAGCGCTCCGAATATGCTTGCTGGGTTATTCAATAACTTTTCACACACCCACACATTCATGCATACCCCCCCCAAAAATGTACAGCCATATGTTTTTTTTTATGTAAATTTGGCCGTGTGGTTATTTGATAACACAGACTCGTACGATAATTTGCATTTGGAAATTAAAATGGATATTTACATACTTCTTGCTCTTGAAACGAATATGGAAACATATTGAAACTTTTTTTGTTGTTGTTGTTGATTTCATGTGTCTACTCTAGTCACGATTTTTATTTTGTACCGGATCCTCGCCACTCATTGCCATTTCCGTTATTTTCAAATATCAAACATATTGTGGAAATATTTATGTATATGTTAATTCTTATCTCTCTAAATTTGCTTTCAGCATACGAGTATCAATATGAATAATTTATGCCATGAAATAAAAAATTCTGAATATGTTAGAGCATACACAGAAATATTTTATATAAAATGCTTTTACGATGAAAATAATTTACTGTAACCAAAAAGTAAGTCGCTTCATGCATTCACATAAGATGGTGGCCGCCCCGCCTCCTCCAAACCGTCGTGCGCTAAATCCAGGCGAGTTCAAGAATTTTCCACCTAAATTTCATTTTATGTTGTTATTGTTGATTTTATGTTGGATGGGAACCAAACATTTACAAATATGACAAATACGCGGCGCGAGTTTTCATTCCAAATAAATAGAGCATGTTGTATGTAATATAATATTCTGCATTTTGAAAACTTATACGACATTCATATATTTAAATATAAGCAAAAAAAAAATATATGCTTTTAACGTATCATCGCAATTTAAATTTTTTCTCTTTCTAATTAAATTCGTCGTACCAAAATTAAGGCATCAAATAATTAAATTCTTTGTAAAATTAGAGGTGGTTCCTTACTCCAACCGAATCCTGTTTACAAAAATCGAGAAAAACATATTAACTATATATAGTTACTAAACTTTTTTTTAATTGTTTTATATGAGAGGTGGGCGTGGTTTTTGCCCGATTGTTATAGTTTTCGATATTATGCTTAATTAATTACAATCTATAATGTGTACCAAATTTGGCAGAATTTCAAAAAGGTATTTACGGAGATATACCTATTTGCTCTAAACTGAAAGGTATTATGGCTATTTCCTTATCCAACCTTATTACTTAAATATCGAATTTTTTGATTTGTATAAACTACAGTTATAAGACCGACCGTGGTCTCTGTCTGATTTTTATAATTTTCGAAATTACCCCTACTAAGTGAAAAGGCTCTAGCGGACAACTTTTTTTTATGCTGTCGAAAGTTGATTTAAAGTAGACTAACAGGGCTATTCTGGCAACTGCCTTTCAACTCCCCACAGTCTTTGGAAAGACAAAAGTGCTATGTAAGACAAATGTCTGGTAACTATCTTGAAAGCTCTTTTCTGTCTTTCGGAAGACGAATGGAAAGATACGCTAAGGAGCAGGTCTTAGCATTGTATTGTTTTAATTTAATCATTATACAATTAATTTGTAATTTAAACAATATGCTATAGCAGAGTTAATATTTTTATAAAAAATAATAAAATTTTTTTTTAAATATTAAAAAGCGTATATAGTTAGGAAATTTGAGGTATAAGCGTTTTCAAACAAATTTTAAGATGGCAAATTTTAAGTAAAATGTGCAAAAAACATGCCAGTTAATTGACAAAAAAAAACATAAATGTATCCAAAATTTGATTTTGCATGCCCAAGAAATCGAACATTGGTTTACCAAAATGGCAGTCACGGGCAAACCAACTCGGCTGAAGTAGACATAAATTTTAGCTTGCTAATTATATATCATCAGTATACGGCGGATGTCTACGATTTTTTAAGGTAAAAAATCAGACTAATAATATACACCATGATAACTATAAGAAAAAAGCTTTTCGCCATGAATGTTCAAAGGAGAGCTTTTTGTGTAAGATCTTTGTGTCAGAATACAAAAACACTTTCCAACTTTCTTTACAATTCTCTTTCAAAAGACTCTAAACCATAATAGGCCTGTAAGAAATGGTGTGAGTCGATTCTCTTATCATGGGTCTTTTCCGAAATTTGGCGTATCGCGAACATCTGGTCGATAGTAGATTTGTCAGTTCTAAAGCCACACTGATAAGCTCCAATCAGTTCGTTGACGGTGGGCTTCAGTCTTTCACATCATATACTCGAATGAACCCCTGACCCTTCTTTCGAATTGGACAGAACATTTTTAAATTCCAATCGGTGGGGATTCATTCATCTGATCATGTTCTGGATATGAGCCGGTCTATGCACTTTATCAGCTTCTCGTTGAACTATTATTTGAGGGCATACACCTGAAATATCCGGTCCCTTAATTGGCAAGGTTCTTCTGTCCTCGTCAAAGAAAATACTGACATTGCCGACCGCCATCCAACATTTAAACATTTCGTTAATTCGCGTTCACACCAGAGAAGAGCGATGCGATATAAAAATCGTACTTAGCGAGTTTTATAACAGAGTGGGAAGGAAAAAGAACTTTACATAAAGCTAAACTTGAAAAAGGTTTAAAGTTTGCAAAAGTAACTAGCAAAGCTTGCTTTGAGTTTTTTGAATAAAAAGTATCGAAATACTGGATAGGGAGTACTGAATAGGCCCACGATATTAGGCCAAAGGTATCGATATATTACTCATTCAAAGCAGCACTCTAAAAGAATCGGATACCAATAAATATGGAACTAAAGTTTATATACTCAAAACATCAATACTTCATATAATAAAAATAAATATCTGACAAAATTTCGTATAAAACTTTATCTGTTTGTTCTTTAGAAAGTTTTTGCATAAGTACCAATTAGGTCGTTAGATTAATTGTCGAATTTAAATATTAAATTTGGAAAAATTTGTACCCTCTCCGGTCCATCATTCAATTTTTTATTTGACTAATTTTGGAACTTTTGTTTGCCCATTAGGGGACTTCAACTCTGAGCATATTTGACAACACAGAAGACACATTGCCTGCAATTGGAAAAGGCTTAGCTTACAGTGATTAAAGAAATAAACTGCAATGAAGTTTTTGCTCAAGCTGGTCATGTAGTGAATATCAACTGATTTATGAGGTAGTTACGGTGAACACCCATTATTTTTTTTTAGAACCCAACACATTCGCTCCACAAAAACGAAATGCTCATTACATCCCACACACTTTCCCAAACACAGTGCTTTTTTTAGCAAAATGTTCATGACTTTTTATTGCATTGCTATATTACTTTTATGGAAGCATAATAACACTTAATATAATTTTTTCACTTCATTTATACGATTTTCTATTTTCATTGCCAGTATTCGCAATAAAATTAAACCAGCTGTGAATATGCTACGAATGCTAACACAATACCAGTGCGCCGTCTTAAAGCACAAATCACATTGTCCTATGTAAAAACTTAAGAACATAGAAATTATAAGGAACGTACGAATGTATTGTGCACCTAAACAAAAAGTAGCCAAATAAAGTTTTATTGTTTTGCAACATGTGCGAAAAATTCAACTGGGAAAATGCAATCAAAGTATGTACTAGGCGAAAGTGTAATGGAAAAACTCAATGAAAAATGAATTCACATGGTGTACACTAGTGGAGACGGTCGCAAAAACCACAGCCGTCAGTCGCTTAGAAAGTTGGTAGCGACGATTGCCAACACAAAGCACAGCTGTTTCTAACTGCAGCTTGGCAATGAAACCAAAAATATTTGCGAGTTGGCATTGAGGAAACTGGCAATGAAATGTAAGGAACCGAAAAGGCTAAGAGAAATGAAGTGATGTGGGTGGGCGCTGCAACAACAGAAACATAGATGAAGTACAGTGACTCAAACAACTGACTACTAGGTGAATTGTTTACAATATTTGGAATGTATTTCACGTTAAGTATTTGTTGTTAGCTTTTTAGAAAATTTTTGTTTGTGATTTAAAAAGAGAATCATATAAATAAAAATTGCAAACTTTGTAGAAAATTGATAAAAATTCAATAAATTTGTAAACATTTTAATCAAAATTTCTAGAAAACTTTTGCGTATGAAGTTTTGTGTTTGATTTTAGACAATTCTTTTAAATTTTCATCTTGTGCAATTTTTTTCCATATAACGGTTGATTTTAAACAATTTCCCGTTGATTTTTATTATGGCTGGTGTTGGCGGTCTTGCCCATCTTCTGCCATATAAACGCGTTAAATAAAAAAAAAAGCAAATTTTAAAACCAAAATTTTAAACAAAAAAATTTTTTAATCAACGGGATGTTTAGCTTCATGCAACTTGAATATTAGAATACCAAAATTTAATTTGCCACCCAAAAATTGCCCAAAAATTTTGATTAAAAAGTTTACAAATTTGATGAAAATTTGCGGGATTTTTATAAGTTTTGTACAAAACATAAAAAAGATATTAAAAAATTATAAAAAAAATGACAAAAAAATGTGTCTTGAAAAACATTACAAATATTATAAAACAACATCATCAAATGATCAATTATTTGGGTAACTGTATGTACATAGAAATGTTGGGCGGAGTAATCGGCTTGCGCCAAGGCAGACGGAGAAAAAGCTGTGACAGCAGAATTGCTGGAGAAAATAGAAAAAAGTACTAATATAATTTGCAATGTGTGGGTAAATTGCAACATATCCTTCTTGCGCTGGCACATGTGGATGAGCATCTTTATAGAAAAATTGAAATGTGCACAAAATATTGAGAAAAATCTGAAGTACTATGTTCGTAGTGCAAAATTTAATAGGCAAATCTATTGGCGAGTAATAAGAGTTTTGAAATTTAACCATAGCAAAGAAAGCAGACAGAGGCATTCAAACTGTGCTACTGCCTTGCTTTGCTAAAACTCAAGATGCAGTGACTCAAACAACTCATCTGATTTTTTTAAACAATTTTCAATGCCAATTTTCAATGCCTAAGTCAGTTTTTTTTCATAAAGTTTTAGTTCGTTCTATAACAAAAATCATTTGAACAAAAAAAGCTTTGCACAAAATTTATAAAAATTCCAAAAATTTTCAAAATTTTTAAATCAGAATTTTTAGAAAATTCTTGGGTATACAATTTGGTGGGTCATTTGATTTTAGCATAATATTGCGCAAGTTTGAAGTGGCCCAAAATTTCGGTTGATTTCGAAAAAATTTTGAAATTTTGTTTTGGAAACTTTTTTCCATTTAACGCATTTATATGGCAGAAGATATACAAGATTGTTAGTGCAAAAAAATAACGAACAATTTATATAAAATCCATCCCTGATATGGAAAAGTGTTCGTAAAGCCAGTTAGAAGTTAAAAAAATGTCAAAAATCAACAGGAATTTTTAGCCACTTAAGACAATATTGGTTTATATTAAATTGGCTTCAAAACTGCATACTCTCAAATTTTCTAAGAACTCTACTTCAAAATTGTGAAATATTTTTTGAATTTTTATAAATTTTATACAAAGTTTGAAGTTTTTATTTATATGCTCTTTGTTAAAGAACAAAATGAAGTTTTTTGCTGAAAAATTACCAAAAACGACTTAGCGTTTAAATCTGTTTGAGTTACAGTATCTGTTGGTTTTTCAAACACATTTACTGCATTTCTCTACTATATAAGTACAAATTTGTTTGCGTATAATTGTCTTGTTTTCTGATTTGCCATTAGCTTAATATTAAATTGTATTTTAGCCATTTTTGTTAGTAATTTTGTGTGTTACATATTTTTCATCCTTCCACTCGGCCTATGTATCAAATAAAAATTGTCATAATAAGTTAATGACGCTTTCTTGGCAAACTGCAGGCTTGTTTGTCGGCTGAGTGACGACGGCCATTGGCAGCAAAAAGAGCAGTGCGAAAGTGCCAAAAGTAAGGATGCCAACATTGACAATAATAAGAAAAGAATTCCGTGCTACAGTAAAAATTAATAAAAAAAAATGAAAGAAATGAGCAAACTGAACAAGCGAATAGGTTGAAGCGACAATAATCTGACGCTGGTGATAACGAAACAAAACAGCCTCCGGACGCATTTAACTGGGTGTAATTCAAACGAACAGCGATGATGACGGCATTTACAGACGACGACCTTTGCTCTTTCCACAATCAATCTTCTAAAAAAAAAACGCCTTACTTCACAGCGCCATGCCACCAAGCCACGCACACAGCGCCTTATTTGTTAACTTCAGCTGATGGCCGGGGAAGAAAATTTTCTTGCTGATAAATACTTATAATGCCGCATTACCGAAAATTATAGTTGCTGATCCCCTACTTCCGGTGTTTGTCGTCGCCATTTACTCTCGGCAGGCAATGATTAGTTCCCCTGCCTTTTGTTGGCTGGTTCTTTTAATGATGCTGTCAATTGAATTAAAACTTTCTTCCTTTTTGCTTTAGAGTTTTGTATCTATTTGCTGTAATGATATTTATTAGAAAATTATTTAATTTTCTATTGCGTTGCTTTATTTTTAGACGACAGACGCCGCAGCACATTAATATCAATTAAGTCGAGAATTTTGATTGTATTAATGGTCCTACATTTTTGTATGAACAATAATGAAAATGTAAATAAAGAAATACGGACATGATTTATTAATTACATTGAATGCGAAATTAAGGTCTTACATAATTCGAAAAACAATAAATTTAAATGAAACAATAAAATGGAATGTAGAATGTAGAATAAAGAATACAAAATAAAGAATTTAGAAAAAAGAACATAGAAGATAGAAGATTAAATATGTAACGTAAATCAAAATACGGAATATACGCCATAGATTAAAGAATACCGAGCATAAAATATGGATTGTAGAATTTCGAATATAGAATGTAGAATGTTGGATATAAAAAATAAAACATAGAGCATAGAAAATAGAATTTAGAATATTCAACATATAACATCGAATATAGAATATGGAATATAGAATATAGAATATAATATAGAATATAGAATATAGAATATAGAATATAGAATATAGAATATAATATAGAATATCTATATATATAAAAGAAAGTCGTGTTAGTTACACCACTTATAACTCAAGAACGGCAGAACAGATTTGGCTGAAAATTGGTAGGGAGGTAGCTTAGAGCCAGGAGGCGGACATAAGATACTTTTTATCCCGTTCGACAGCGTTCCCGTGTGACTTGACATGAAACGTCAGTCACTATAAAACGTGGTATAACAAAAAAGAATCAGACTTGAAATAACAAAACGCAAATGACAGCTATGTAATTGACGTATAATGACAGCTATGTAATGACGTATGGATGACAATTTGATATTTGTAAGAAATCAATATTAAAACTATTTCTATTAAATAAATAATTAACAATTATAATGTAATGAGAGTGCCATTGCCCATTCGTATAAACAGTGAAGTGAACTATAAAACTCGGTATGGTTGAAAATTTAAGTTTTGAAATAAATTTTTAGGTGAATTGAAGTGAAGTGAAGTTTAATTAATAATGCCGCGACCAAGACGATCGAATCTTTCCCGACAAAGCCGTAATGCGAGAAGAATACGAAATACTGCAAATGAAAGGACTGAAGAAGAACAAGAAATTGCACGTGAACAGCGCCGCGATAGTATGGCTCGACTTCGTGCTTCTCAATCACGAGAGCAAAGTGAAGCAGCCCGTGAAACAGCTCGATTGGCAATGCAGAATCGTCGAGCGAACAACAGAGGTCAACAAATAGATAATTTGCGACGCAGAACAAGATATTTATCGAGTGCTGATTTGAATCGAGCAGCGTTTCAATACGATTGCAGCAATGATTACAGCTTCCATCCTAGCGTTTGCATTGGACAAATGGACGTTGTTTGCGAGTATTGTGGTGCATTAAAGTTTTCCGGAGAAACGCCTGGATTATGCTGCCTTAATGGTAAAGTGAAATTGCCATTGTTGACTCCGCCACATGAGCCATTGTATTCATTGCTTTGTGGCGAAACACAAGAATCCCGCCACTTTCTTGCAAATACTCAAAAATACAATGGTTGTTTCCAAATGACGTCATTTGGGGCAGATATTATCGTAGAACGAGGATTTAATCCGACCTGTAAGGTATTTATTTTTGTAATTACATAGAATGTAGTTAAAGAATAACTTACTTTATCTATTGGTATGTATTATATTTGCTCTTTCTGAACTCTACTCTCCCACCGAAAAAAGTGTAACCCAGTTAATACTGTCTGGTTTTTATTTTGTAGATACAAGGACAGATTCACCATCGAATTGGATCATTACTACCTTTCGAAGATACACAGAATAAATTTTTACAAATATATTTCATGGGCAACATGGAAGAACAACTTGATCGACGCCTAGGGATCAATGCAGGAATGAAGCGAGCAATTCTTCGAGACTTGCAGTGTCTGCTTCATGAACATCATGCGTTGGTCAGGTTGTTTAAGAGTGCTTTAGAGCACATGCCAAGTGATGACTATAAAGTTGTCATCAAAGCAGATAAACGACCATCTGGAACACACGAAAGGACATTTAATGCTCCAACAGTAGACGAAGTTGCCATCCTGATTGTTGGTGAACAATTGGAAAAACGCGATATTGTGCTTACACGTCGCGATACTGGGCAACTGCAACAAATATCTGATACCCATCGATCATATGACGCATTGCAATACCCGCTGATGTTTTGGCAAGGAGAAGATGGATATTATTTTAATATTAAAATGATAAATCCATTGAATGGTGAGTATCAGTATCATAATTTATTTCATTTATTTGTGAAAGACACTGATTTAAAATAATGCTTATTAAAAAAATGGTTAATGTCTGTATTGTTTGCCTTTAAAATTTGCCTTTGAAATGGTTAATTATCAAATTTTTAATTTCAGGTGAAGAAACTACAAAGAAAGTTAGCTCAATGAATTATTACGCATATCGTTTGATGATTCGTCAAAATGCTGACAACTACAATACTCATTGGGATACGACAATCGCTGAAGCCATTATCTCTGCATCTCCAAGTCAGATACGCACATTATTCGCTATCATAATTTCGACATATTTTCCATCAAACCCATGTAACCTGTTAACCTGTGGCACAAATACAAGGATAATATGTCAGAAGATATTTTGCATCAAATTCGTGTCAGTTCCAGAAATCACGATATTGAGATGAATGAGGAGATACATAATCGTGCTTTACTCTTGATCGAAGATATGTGTTACCTCATGTGCGGTAATTTATTAATCAGGTTAGGAATGCCAGCGCCATATCGTGAAATGAATGACGCATTTAATCGAGAATTGGAACGGGAACGTGAATATGATCACCAGGAATTAGATTTAGTAGTTCAAACGAATGTACCCCTGTTGAATTACCAACAAAAGGAAGTTTATGATACTTTAATGAAGGCAATCGTTGATGAAAATGGTGGTTTATATTTCCTAGATGCCCCTGGTGGAACTGGCAAGACATCCCTCATGTCATTAGTTTTAGCAACTGTTCGGGCGAGATCCAACATAGCGGTTGCAGTTGCTTCTTCTGGAATAGCAGCCACATTGTTAGAAGGATGCCGTACGGCTCATTCAGCATTAAAATTACCGTTAAATCTTCAAACTATTGAAGAACCAACGTGTAATATTGCAAAACACTCAGCAATGGCCAAAGTTTTAGCGGTATCGAAAATTATCATCTGGGACGAATGCACAATGGCGCATAAACGTGCATTAGAAGCACTTAACCGAACATTAAAAGATTTACGCAATGACTCGAGATGTTTGGGAGGAGCAATGATTTTACTGTCTGGCGATTTCCGCCAAATACTGCCAGTAATTCCAAGATCTACGGCTGCCGCCGAAATAAACGCTTGCCTCAAATCGTCAAATCTATGGCGCTATGTGAAGAAACTGCAGCTGACAACAAACATGAGAGTTACATTGCTTAATGATACATCTGCTGAAGATTTCTCGGAGCAATTGCTGACTATCCAAATAATTTCTGTAATTTTGTCTCATCAAAAGACGAACTTATCAACAATGTATTTCCAAACATTATTTCTAACTACAAAAATAATGAATGGTTGAGTGAGCGAGCAATTTTAGCGGCTAAGAATAAAGATGTAGATGACCTGAACTACATAATTCAAAATAAGATCATTGGAACAATGCATTCATTCAAATCTATTGACTGCGTCACAAATGAAGATGAAGCCACCAACTATCCAATCGAATTTTTAAACTCTTTGGACGTGCCTGGCTTACCACCGCACAATTTACGCCTAAATGTTGGCTCCGTAGTAATCATGCTTCGAAACATAAACCAACCAAAACTGTGCAACGGTACGCGTTTGGTGGTTAGAAAATTGATGAACAATGTAATTTACGCTACGATAATGATAGGAAAATTCAAAGGTGAGGAAGTTCTCATTCCGAGGATCCCGATGATCCCAACCGATATGCCGTTTGAATTTAAAAGACTTCAATTTCCGATACGTCTTGCGTTTGCCATGACCATCAACAAATCACAAGGCTAATCCTTAAAAGTTTGTGGTTTAAATCTAGAACATTCATGTTTTTCCCATGGTCAATTATACGTGGCATGTTCACAGGTCGGAAGACCATCTGCGATGTTTGTTTTTGCGCCTGATAATAAAACAAAAAATGTCGTGTATCACAAGGTACTTAAGTGAAGAGCAACCTATATACTAAAATACAGAAATAATAATGAATGATTAATGTAGGTATTTAATTTTTTTTGTATTTTTTCCAATAAAAAAAAATTGTTTCCAATAAAAAAAAAACAATCTGCTTATTTATTGCCATTAAGGCGGAACAAAGTTCGCCGGGTCACTTGTAGCTACTTGTAGAATATAAAATATAAAATATAAAATATAAAATATAAAATATAAAATATAAAATATAAAATATAAAATATAAAATATAAAATATAAAATATAAAATATAAAATATAAAATATAAAATATAGAATATAGAATATAGAATATAGAATATAGAATATAGAATATAGAACATAGAACATAGAGTGTAGAATGTAGTATTAGCCTCTCTGAACTATCAAATTTATTACAAAATTATTTCCAGCTAATAATGTTCAAATATCAGCATTTATTGATTCCGAGAATAATTTTCAGATTATTGAAGGATTTTGTTAACAAAAACTTGTAATCAGTATCATTAATTTCATGTCAATGCTAAAAATATACTCCTTTCCAGTATTAGCCATTTTAAACTTTGTAATTTATTACAAAAATTATTTCCCAGTGATAATATTCAAATATCGGAATTTCTTGATTATGAGAATAAAATTCGAATGATTGAAAAAACTTGTTGACAAAAAATCGTAATCGATTCCACCCATTTTATTTATTTCCAAAAAATACACTCCTTGTCTGGAAATATAACCCTTTCTAAAATTTGTAGTGGCAATAAAATTCGCATCATTGAAATAGTTTGTTTACAAAAAATCGTAATGAATTCCATCCATTTCATTATTGATTTCTTCAGAATTCAATTATCTCGAATTCTCTCACAATAAAGCTGCTACAAAATAACTTACTTTCGACGATTTCACAGAGAAAGAATTATATTAGTTGGCTGACACTCTACTACCCTTCGCCACTAATCAAAATTCCGAACTTTCTATCGAAGAGTATGAACGCACTGGATGGACTGAAGTAGGGTGTAGGAAAATAGATATATAAATTTGAAATGAAATTAATATTTTAGCAACTCATGAATGTTCAGAAGAGCAAGGGAAGTGGTCACAGAGCAACTAGCAGAGTAAAGAAGCGAAGCATTCGCCTCAGAAGGAGCTGCACTCTGCTCCACCAACTGCAGTGAACGCAACTGAAGTGAAGTAAGAAACTTCCATACTTACTTAGTACGCAAACCAACATTTGCCTTATCCAATTATGGATATTTCTCCCCGGCGGGTGATTGCAATAAATAATTTGGAGTGCCGCATTCTTCAGCTACAAGATCCAAGTTGGAAGAGCTCAATTATGAGCTATGACAATGTAGTGACGACATTGCGGATGTTGAGTTAAGATGGGCGGGGATGGAAGGATGGTAAAAGAAGATGGTTATTGATATATTTAAGAAGATTTGCTTGTAGACGGCACAAACGGACAAGCGGAGCAGAGCTTCAGGTAAGGAAGGATGTTTAGTAAGACATTTTGTTTGTGAAAGTTTATTACAGAGTACATAGATGCTTTGTTACATAGAGAAATGTCGACTGCAATTCGCTGGCAAAGGAAATAATTTAATTTTCATTTAGTTTACTTCGGGACTCAGCTAAGTCAGAGGGCAAATGAGGGGATTTTGTTGAAGATGATATGAGAAATGTTGGTTAGCTACTTCCATAACCGGCTTGTGCATTTGATGTCTTGCTGGGAAAAACATCACTGGTGGATTAAAGAAATATTCCCCACACTGTAATTTAGTGCTGTAGATCCCTCTCATTATTAAGTTCGACATGGCAACTGAATTGGTTGCATTAATTTTGCACTATATATCCTAACCAACTATGTACTTATGTATTCGGTGAACCAAGCAAGCAATTTTAGAGCATTATATTTCTCTGCTTGAGAATTAATTTCTCGTGAGCTTCTTGTGGAATTCAAAAGTCAAAAATTTTTATTTTTCAAAAACGGATTTCTTCAATCCTTTTTATAGCGAAAAGATTGATATTTTATAATGAATGTCCATTTATACGCATTTGACATATAGAACGGTACTTTTGCTCTTTCTAAGTCAACAATTCGAATATTGCGATATTTTGCGTTTAATAGAAACGCAAGATTTATGCATGTATTTTGCAACGCAATCTCATATCAAGTCACTAAATTCGGGGCTTTCAGTTAGATAAATTCTTTGTAACTTGACACGATTTCAGTATTCAGTAAGCAACAGTCTCAAAAAATTTCACCAAAGACTGTGGTGAAAATCAGTAGAGACAATCAGCTGATCGTATATTCAGCTAGAGATGCACCATCAACATCAATGAAAATGTGTTCATCGATAGCACACAATATTCTTTGCCAACAGCACTATTGCTCTTTAAAAAATAAAGTAATATTTTTATCGTAAAATTAACATTGAAATTAGCCATTCATTATTATTTCTGCATTTTATGTGAACCGATTATTTAAAATATTTGTAAAAATTAGACTATTGGCAAGCGACAAGCGATGAAAATGGCAGAACAAGATACATAAGCATAACTAAACAAATAGTTTTTTTGTATTATTAAAAGACAATATTAATTTTTGGGCTCAATGCCAGTATAAGGAAAAGTATATTGGAAAAAAGACAACAACAGTCAGGAGTGGTAGAAATTATAGCTGTTTCGGAGTTCAAAACATCTCCTCATCAGATTCCTTTATTTTGCACTATATATCCTAACCAACTATGTATGTACTTACATATGTATTCGGTGAACCAAGCAAGCAATTTTAGAGCATTATATTTCTCTGCTTGAGAATTAATTTCGCGTGAGCTTCTTGTGCAATTCAAAAGTCAAAAATTTTTATTTTTCAAAAACGGATTTCTTCAATCCTTTTTATAGCGAAAAGATTGATATTTTATAATGAATGTCCATTTATACGCATTTGACATATAGAACGGTACTTTTGCTCTTTCTAAGTCAACAATTCGAATATTGCGATATTTTGCGTTTAATAGAAACGCAAGATTTATGCAGGTATTTTGCAACGCAATCTCATATCAAGTCACTAAATTCGGGGCTTTCAGTTAGATAAATTCTTTGTAACTTGACACGATTTCAGTATTCAGTAAGCAACAGTCTCAAAAAATTTCACCAAAGACTGTGGTGAAAATCAGTAGAGACAATCAGCTGATCGTATATTCAGCTAGAGGTGCGCAATCGACATCAATGAAAATGTGTTCATCGATAGCACAAAATATGCTTTTTCAATTCTTTGTCAATAGCACTGTTGCTCTTTAAAAATTAAAACAATATGGTTATCGTAAAATATTGAAATTCACCGTTCAAAATTCTTATTACTTTATTTCAAGTGAATTGATTATTTAAAATATGTGTAAAAATTACAACTATCTACAATTGATAAATGCAGCTTCTCATCCATATGCACATTCGATTCAAATGGCAGAACAAGATACATAGGCAAATGTAAGTAAATAGTTTTTTTATTATTTTGCTTTATGAAATTTAAGTATAATTTTTCACAGATTTATATAAAATATAGCGAGGGATAAGGCACAGATCATGTACTATTTTATTTTCTCCTTTGTTCAACTTCTTTGTTTTGTGACCTATTCTGGACCAGCTTACAAAGGGGCAATTCAAACGACGGAAATTTGCCGGAAAGTTGTTATACAATTAAAAAATGTCAGTTGATATCCTCAAAGTTTACGAAGACGTTTTGCATCGCTGCTGTGTCATCTAGTTATCCATCCAATGAATGGGAAACAGTTGGAAAAGTTTAGCATTGAAACAGCACGCCAATTGGTCAGGGCATTTTCATGGTATACGATTCCTGCAACTGGGCATACAATTTTGATTCATGGAGCAGATGCAATAATCTGAAGAAGCAGCAGAAGCGAATAATAAAAATATAAAAGCCTTTCGGCGATGCCACCTAAAAAAGAAACTACGCGAAAAATTAAAAAAGAAGATTTAGTGAGAACACTTCTTCTTCAATCTGGTCCATATATTTATATCGAACCAAATTCTAAAACTTCGAAGTTAAGTCAAGATATGACTAATACAAAGCAGAGCTCGTTTGTTATTGCACTCCTTTTTTAATAAGCTTACATTAACAAAAAACCTCAACAAATTTACTTTGTTTTGATCAGGCGTGATTTAGAGATTATATTACAGAGCTCTCGATTCCATATTTTTAACTCTGAAATCTTCTCCCAGAGACCTTTTATTATACTCACATTTTATTCACATACATACATCAATTAAACAAGTTAAGGAAATATCCTTGCGTTAGCGGTGTGCTTAGCTTCGTTTGCATGGTTCTAAAGTGGGGCATTTGGTTCACCCTTTCCTGAGCAATTGAATTTCGTCTACCTCCCCTTACAAAGGCGACCACTGTGCAGTGCGAAAGAAGTACGCTCATTTTTTTTTTAAATATTCGCAAATCTTTGAATGAAAATTTTATTTCATTAATTATTTATGGAAACTTAATTGATTATTTAACATAAACTATATAAATCAAAGTTTCAAACTTTATAAAATATTCACTAAAATTTAAGAGTTTAAAAGAAAGTGCCAACTTTTTATTACCTTTCAAGTACGCTTCTTTGTAGCCAATATAATTTTAGTACAATAAAATATAAGATTAAAGTGGCTAAAAATTGTCGTTGATTTTTGGTAACCTTTTTTTACTGATTATATTGAGAATTTTCCTCCATATAACGCGTGAAAAAAAATTTATTTTTACATAGAAGAAAATCTGCGACACCATCAGCGAAAAAAAGTTTCGAAAAAAGTTAAAAAATTGTACGATTCGCTTTATTATACTATGTAGAATTAAATTAGCTAAAAATAGGCATGACCGAAACGGTTCATCTCGGCGAGGAAAAGGTGTATACCTATATTTTGAAGAGGGTTGCTAACTGTTTGAAAAGTTCAATTTAATTGAATTTTACGCAAGTTATACTAAGTGAGAGAAATGGAAATGCATTTAGCGGTTACTTCTGCAAAGGGCAATTAATAGATAAATTTGGGCAAGACAGGGTCTGCTGGGCTTTCTAGTTTAATATATGTATAAATGTAGCTACATCTAGTTTAGCAAATACTGGAAAGGTTAATCATAACCATATGAAACTAGAAAGCAGCAAACCAGCTGCCCATCATCTGCTCCACTCTCATCAACTCTTCCCAACCGAGTTTCTATTACAATCAGTTCCATTTACCACGCTCACTGTTTCTACGTGTATTTTTTCAGTTAAGTTCTCCAGCAACTTTTGCGCCTGCCTTAAATGCTCTCTATGCAAATGAGGTGTTTCCCCAAGTGAGAAAAATCTCACATATGCACCCAGCGAAAGAACACAGACAGCCGATTGCGCGATGAGCATGAAAATGAAGTGCTTCTTTGTTTTTTAGGTCACGTAAAGTTTCCTCAAGTATGCGCTGTAAAGAATCAAAGGCACTTTTACATACTAACACCTACACATAAACAAACACGCATGTGAATAGTTTCAGCAATACTTCTTTTATTTAACGTCTCTATTGACAGCCATTTGAATGCGGGAAATATGAGAGGAGCGTTCTTTTCAAAACGCTTCATGAGTCGCACTCAGTGATGGCATTTCGTTGGAAGCCAATTGTACCGGAAACTGGCTGTAAAGTGTACTAAATATAGCAAATTTATATCGAAGTTCTCAAAGAATAAGTGAATAAAAATTAAAGTTTGCAAACGATCCGCAATTTTTACGCTCTCAATTATCACCATTTGGTCATAAAAATGTTTCCTTCCTGGCATTTTTTCTAACCCAGCGCATTAATTGGCAGCAATAATGTTAAAATGCGAGATTCAGCCGTGCTGCTGCGAATGGCATATCGCAAATAAAAGTAAACAAAGAATATGGAGAAAAGAAGAATGGGTAGCTTTCAAATTTTCACTGAGGAATGAGGTTTAAGAAATAAATCCACAAAATACTACAGTAAAACCAGTGACTCTTCGCCGCTGATTTGGAGAAAAAAAGTTTTGTTTACTTTTATTTGAGAACTGTCAAAGTCGACAAAACCACAGTAGCGCTTCTTCTGACGTCGCCGGCGCCATGTTTCTGTGCCTTAGTCCACCGTGAATGCCCAGGGTATTATGGCTTTGCTCACATAACGGATGTTTGTAGCAACCTAAAGCAACTGATATAGAAATAGACATTTGTGTGAGTCCACGTGAAAAGGGCCCACTTTGTCGCATCTAATTTCCGAGATATATGTATGTATAGATTTTTCGATACATGGATCGAATTTCGTAATTTTTTATTATGGTTTATTATGAAACTATATACAATTACGCGTTGAATGACACCAAATTTAGCTTCCTAGGTATAATAGAAGTAATTAATTTTTTTTTTTTTTTTTTTTTCTCAATTAGTCATTTTTCGGATATTCACCTTCAAAGTTCTATATTTCGCTCAATTCTTCAGTTAGGATGGTCTAATTTGTCTCAAAATGTTCGGAAATCAACCAGGAAGACGCCTATATGCATAACTCCAATACCGCCGAAGTGGGCCCTTTTCACGTGGACGCACACATTTATGGATGTATGTAAAAAGATATCCAGAATGAAAAGAAAATTCAATTAAACCACGTCCGTCCGTTCACTCTGCCAACCGATGATACAAGTAAATATTGAGATATCTCAACAAAAATTGGCATATAGGTTGTCCTTAATCCACGGTAGTTTGGTATTGAAAATAGGCGAAATCGTATGATAACCACACCCAGAAAACGATGTTTTGAAAAAATCAAGAGAATTCGATACTTTAGTAACTAATTATAAAAGATTATTTGCTCAAATTTTGTACGCAGGATTGGGCTGTGGAAAGAAAGACGTGGGTTAAAAAAAATGGAAAATCGACTGTTCTCGCTAAGAAATCAAACAAGAAAAAGCCTATTACGATTACAGGAAATTTAAGTATGTCTTTTCCAACATTCGCAAAAGTGTATCGAAAATGTTGTTCAACTGTCATTGTATCGAAAAAATTGCAATGTATCAATATTTTCCATCACTGCTCGCATCCTCTGTCAGCAGCACATACAAACATAAATGTAATATGGAAAGTATGTAAGTTTGTTTGTATAGCGAGCAATAAAATCGAGTGCAGGTCTTCCCAATTTAAAGCGAAAAACTTTGTCCTTTGCGCAATTCAACTCGCCAAATGTCCAAAAACTTCATACCGACATTTTTTTTGTTTGCCACACGGTGAAGGTTGTCACAAACAAAAAACAAGTAAAGTGCTATGAGCGTGATTTCGGATCACACAAAATTTAAAACAAGTTTTATACTCGTACAGATCCATTTTGATTAATGTCGCAATTTGTGACTGAACTTAAAGAGATGGCCACTTCTTATACTCAGAATATCCCAATGAATAACAAAAAAATTCGTTTTGGTTCAGTTTAGCGACATTCATTGATACTCGGAAACCTCGTCCTCTTCCCACATTAGTGTGTATCTCCGGGTGGTACATTAGTTGAATCAAGGAGCTTTCCATTAATTCAGACAACTGAACTGCATTTGAAGCAGATATGGCCGCTGTTGGCTTCTTTTTCGCTAACTTCGAAATACTCCTTTACCTTAACTTTTAATTTCATTGGTATTGTCAGCGGTTCCTTCTAACTACACACACACTTTCGAATTAACACATGTCCTTATACATTTCTTTAAAAAAGTGGTTGGAATGAAAACACATAAGCGAGTGAGGTTAAATTTTTAAATTCAAAACCGAAATAAAAATTTAATACCAAAAAAATAAGTTGTAATTTAAAAATTACCACTAGAAATGCTATAACTGAAAATAAAGTTAAATGGTAAGTGAAATTGAATATAATAAGTCAAGTGTCGAGATCTAAAACTACTCAGCTATAGAAAAAAACCGCATCAGCTAAATGTAATAATAATATAAAACGCAAGAATACGAGTATTATACCGCCGTTAATAATTTATTGTGAAAGGGCAGTACAGCTTTTTTTATGGTAAAAAGAGAGTCCGAAATGACAAAAGTGCTGAAAAGATAGCTGAAATCGTGACACAGACATCGAAAATGTTCATTTAATTCATAATTGGTTTTACACTGTTTTAAATAAGGAGTATTAAAGTGTCTTCGAAGCCGAGAAGAAACATTAAGTTTAGATTTCGCAATAAGAAATATACTTGCAATAGATCATGTGAATAGTTTAGCCATAAATATTATTTATGTTTGCTTGAAAATAAATCCATATAAATATGAAATATATATTACGTTTATCTTTTAGTCAGTTAGGATTGTTGGCCGGTCAATTCTGACGTATAGTCCTGCATGTACTCCCAACAGCTGATCAGTCATCTCTTCCTTAGTATAAGATAATCAGCTGATCAGGCATCTCTGATAGAGTTTAAAGCCATGCATAGCATGCGAAAGCGAAATAGCTATACGATTCATAACATGCACCGACCGTACGAACTTGACAGTGGCGGGCAGAAAATGCATTTTGCGCTTAAGAATCTGATAGAAAAAAACTGAGCACTACGTGATGACCGAAAATTTTAACGGCACTACCGAGTTGCTGATAGGCGATATTACCGTTCCATTGTTCCAGCATGAATTGTTGTGTGAAAAGTATAAACGAGTTCAGTTTCGGCACATATGTAACTGCAGTCGCTCGCCGACAGCACTTGAAGCAAAGCCAAAGAAGCGTTGATGGCAACATACAAGGCTATTGGCCGGCCAATTCTTAACTAAGCAGCGTCAGTGTGGGCGCCGGGGACTAGCATCACTTAGAGGTTGAAGCTCCAGACCTCTAAATATATGGCACTTCGGATTTCTACGTGATGTCTCCTCATGTCGCCCATTCACCACCTGCATAATGAGGTGCAAATGCTCACAGTTAGGAAGCACAACGAAATGTTTAACAAGCAATTTCTGGTGGATTAATACGGCAGAAAATACGCAGGTCCTCACGCCTTACGATTGCCGTTATCAGAGTTCAATCACCATCCATTGCAGACGAAGATATCGACTTGCCTAATGAGACCCGCGTTACGTTGGCTCAATTACGTTCTGGAAATTGTAAGAGGTTAAACTCCTACCAGTCCAGAATAGACTACTACATACTTAACATATATTCTATATCTGCAGAGTCACCGCCTGATATTAAGAACCTACTCTACTATGAGCCCTCTCTCTTTGGTCCTACTCCGTCGAAACAGCTCGTCTCTTGGGCCTACCGTTAGATGACCTCGATGACGACACTTAGTAGATCATCCGATCTTTGTAGGGCTTGTTAAGCTGCTACAACAACAACAACATCTTCTGCGTTTCATTACGCAATCATCATCAAAATTGTATCCTTTTTTAGGGGGAATAGACGGTCCATACTGCCCAACTGTTATCACAATGGACCGATATGGGCCTGAGTATGTCCTCAGCCTATGCAATGGTATGAGGTATAACCTAGGTATTCGCTAAAGCGAGAGTACACTGTAATTAAATTTTTTTCTACCTTCTACCTTCGTGTTTGCCGTTCCATACAATTTTAAACTTTACAAGCCAATAAATGTAAAAGGAGAGGACATAATTCTTGCCCATTCAAATATAGCTATCTATTATTACATGCTATCCGAAAAATCAGAAATATGTTCGCATACAATGTCTTCTCAACAGCTTAAAAAAAACACACACACACATACTCTCAAAAAGAGAAAGCATCTTCTTTTTCCGTCATCGTCTTCTCGCAGGACTTTCTACATGAATTGCAAGCTGTAAAATATTTTTTTAATAATCGCGCTATCATACTATATGTACTATAATTGTACATACATACATACTTCAAATACCTACATACAAGTATGTGCGCATGTGTGGACCACTTCAAAGAATGTACGAAACATATGACATACGAGTGCACTTGTACTATAAATATATAAAAAGTATTTAAGTTGCTGCAGCTATAAAAATTTAATACTGAGTGAAAGGAAATTACAGCAATTTCCTACTCAAAACAGACACTTTGTAGTGAGTGAGCGTAAAGGCACTTATACACACATACCGCCACCCATACACACACACAATATGTCCTTCCTGCATTCACCGGCGCCCAGCAATATCACATCGAAACAAACATCCATAGGAGCACTGGTTTAACGCTCACTTAAGATTAAACACAATCGGCTTAGACAATGGCCCAAAGCGTTGAAAGCATAAAATTACACTTTTTTTTATTACATTCCTGCATTTTCTACTTTTTGTATGCTGGTGTGAGTAGCTACTGATATTCTCGGCTATAGTTCTATTCTCATCAGCTATTGGTCTACCTATTGTCTGCTGCTGGTTTTGCTTCCTTTCCTATTGCTGATATTGCCTTTAAGTCTTTCATGATTGCAAGTTTTTGTTTTTGTTTTTTTTTATTACCCATCTCTTTTGTTTCACTTTCATTACAAGCTTTGCATTTTATTCAATGTAATATTTTTTGTTTTCATTTTAAAAGTATGAATACCAGGTTGGTCCAAAAATGTATGGGGAAAATGAGAAATATCGAAAAAAAACAGTACCCCTATTTTTGCAATCAAAAATATTTACCGGTGGCTACAGTTCTCAAGGTTTTCCATTTATTTAAAATTAAAGAAAAAATCGTAGAAATGGTATATATGAAATTCACTATTTTCAATCGACAAACTTTGTTGCTAATCCGGAGATTTTAAAGAAAAATATTTATCAAATTAACTATTTTTTAGTTCCCCAAAAAAACCAAGAAAAGTCAAAAATAGTAGTTATTATTAAAAAAAATGGGTATTATTCTTTGAAGTCTCCCAAAGAAAAACAGAGCTGCCGACTTAATAATATTGTGTTTTTTCTTCAATATGAAATAAATGGAAGGTTTTGAGCACTGTGGGTATTTTCTTAATATTTTTTAATTTACTGCCTTTTATTCAATATAGAATTTTTTTATCGATATTACTACTTTTTATATTTTATTATATGGTGAATATCAGTGAGTAATTTGTTATCAAAGCGATGAAAAGATTTTAATAATTCTTTGTTTAAAAAGAAACATTTGCACAATAAAATAGAATGGCGCACTCTTTTTTTATTATTTGAAGAATACGAACATTAGGGTGCATCACTCCTCATACAAAAAAAATCGAAACAGTTTTTCCATCGGAATTTTAAAAATCTTCAAAAAATTTTAAAATTTTTGTGAACTGGAACAATTTGAAATTACCTCGATTTTGGAGTTTTTCATAAAAAAATAAATTTTTAAATTTGGTTTTTTTTAGATCATAAAAAATTTTAAGCTTAAAAGTCCTGCATAAAAAGGTTTTAAAATTTTGCAATGGAATCCAAATGCATTTTTTTCAACTTTTTTGGAAAATTGGTTTAAGAAAAACTTGAATAACTCAGCCAAAGCTTTACCGATTTAATTAATTTAATTTAATTTTTCATTACTATGATTCAGTTAAAATGATTTTAAGATGTTTTTAATTTTTGGAGCTTATTCTGTTTTAATATCTCAAGGTGATATTTTTTGAAAAATATTTGAAAAAATATATATTTTTTGTTTATACTTATATTCATTTTTATTTACAATATTTTTTGAGCTCAATACCAGTTTTTTATTTGTAAAGACTGTTAGACTGTTAATTTCCAAAAAAAAAAAAAACAAACAAGGCTTGAGTTCAACAATTATTTTTGATACTTTTTATTTATAAAAACAACTCCATATTTAGACAGATTTTTTTTAATTTTTGGAAATATTTTGGCGGAAGGCTTAAAAAATAATAAATTTTAAATTTTATAATTTTGTTGTGAGGCACCCTAATATACATATTAGTTGCCCCCAAGTTTTTTTTTGTAATGTTTCATCACAAAAATATATAAATTTTAATACTTTGTGCTTTTTTGGGCGTAGCAAAGTGCGCCGGGTATTTGCTAGTAAAGAATTAAAAAAAATTAAAACAAAAATGAGGATATTGTTTTTTCGTTAAAAAAAAAATTAACGCTTTTTTAGCCACCCTAATGTGGACATATATTGATCATTGGCTGGAAAATGCTTTGGTTGATGATCCGTATCTTTCACAATATATTGAAAGGATATTCTCTTTACGTGAATACACAGGGGTGTGTAGTGATTTCCCGGTCCCGTTGTTTTTCAGTACAACCTGATTTTAATGGCAATCTTGAAATGCGGTAAAAGTTACCACTGCAAAAATATGAATCAAAAAATAAAATTCTTTACGACTAACAAACATAATTCAATTGTTTAATGATTTGTAATTCCTAAAAATATATCCGGCGCTACCTCGAAAAAATATTTTTCATATAGAGCAGAAAGAAACCAAATTAATGAAACCAATATATTTGGGCACCCTTACAATTTAGACATTCGTTTAAATTCAAATTAAAAAATGTTGACATTTCTACACAATCTATATATTTTATTTTAAGACAAAATTGTTATTGTCTGGCACAAAGAAATCACTTTTATTTTTAGAGGTGGAGCGTAGATTGTCCAATAGGAACTGGATTTTCTCTCGCCGACACTGCTTTGGCCTTGTATATTCGCTCGAACAGCACGACAAAACTGTCTCTTTCAATCGGCAGTCAAAGCAGAAACTCCACAAACAATTTAACAAATAATCCTTTCACAAGCAAACAAACCGAAATTCTATACAGCAGCCAAATAGCGACAAACCGAGGCAACCGAGCGTTGTTAATGAAACAAAGACCGTTTAATGCGGCGATAAGTTGTAGACAAATACGGGTAGTGAAGAGAAAACAGCAACCCCCAAAATATAACCGTGCACTATACCACAGCAGCAACAAAAATAATGTGCTGCTTAAATAGAAGATAACCTCCATCGCCACCTCTATATAAATTCAATTAACAAGAACAAAGACAGCAGATTTTTAGATTTTGCGAAATTGTTGTTTGTTTAATTACGTTTCTTTGCCTTGGTATTTATTTTTGTTCCTCTTTCCGTGTTTTTTCTCTAGTTGGTTTTTTTCCATTCTGCGGTCTTTGGCCATTCACTTTCGCTGTAATTAATTGAGCGCTTGAAATGCTTGCGCCGCGAAAGTTTTGTTGCTAATTTGAGCGGCAATTTACCCATTCAGAATAGAAACAAAATGTGCGGGGTGACAGCGTTTATTTCTCAACTGAAACGGTCTCCGAAATTCCTTTAGAACACAACAAAATGAGGAGCGCCATACAAATTGTTGGCCAAGAATTTTGGGTATTCGCAGATTGCATTCCATAACTTTTCACATATGTATGTATGTAGATAGGGAGCTTGTTTTAAAGAGATAGATTGTTTAATACATTTTTGATACAATAAAGTTTATTGAAAGTGATTGCGCTTAGAGCCAGATATTCATAGATTAAAGCATTGTCGGAGTAAACATTTTTGAGCAACCCCTTATTCAAAATATGCACACGCATTATATGCAATGCAATTTTCGTATTCAGAAAATGTTTTTTGCCACATACTTTGTGCCAAATGTCATAAAACTTCTATTAGACGTTACAAATGTTATAGTTATCATTATGTACGCGTTTTTGGCGGCAACAACCTTACCGAAGCCCTTGGGGCTCAAATATCGCCCTGATTACAAGAAGAGCTTCTACACTTGTATCAAGATAAAATCATACTTATTTTGTTTTTGTATCGACATATTTCCCATATCAATACCTTTTACCTGCGATTTTCACAACAATGACATTCTGATATAAAAATTCACTTATCCGCCCTATGCTGATACACTGACAAAACTCACTAAAACTAAATGTCAAAAATGGTATTCAGCCCTCTAATAATGTCAACTGTCATGGTAGGTTTTATGTCCTACTGAGTGCGAGGCAACAACTTTATATTCTGCGACAAACTTCTAGGCGCAGTAAACCTGACAACTGTCAGGTTGATAATTTTAGTCAAGGCATCAAGTTGGTGAGTTTTGTCAATTCAAAGTTCAAATAACAGTGACAACAGATAAGCGCCCCCAGAAGGGTTGACATAAAGTATTTTTTGTGAAAATTTCAGATTCAGAATGCGTATTATAAGTTCTCGATGTGATCTTTCCTTTCATACTTTTTGGAAAAAGAATTGGATATTGAGGAAAGTAAGATCGTAAAAACTTGGGGCGACACTAAAGTTCAAAGTAAAATCTGAGGCAACAGGAAATGTCATCTAAGGGAAATCAGAGCTTGCTGTCGATCCAAAGACAACTTTTTCAAACTTAAAAAGGTACAGAAGGTTTTGGTTTTATTAAAAACATAACTTTGATTGGCTACTGCATTTCTAACGTAAAAATATTGTATTTCAAAATTTTTTTCGTATAAACAATGTATGTTCAATCAAATAAAGAAGTTGTAAAGTAAACCTCCAAACCTGAACAATCAGTGGTATGGGAGCTATCCCTTTTATATTACCTATCTTGGTTACTTTCTAGTAGACTTTGTATGACTGATAAGTGTGAAATACGGCGCGAAATTTTGCGGATTTAGCTATCGAAATGAAGGCGTTTTAAAATAAATCTTCATATCTGAACAATCAATTATTTAAATTATCTGGAAGATTTTCACTATACATTTTATATTTCTGATAAGTGAAAATAATGCCAAATTTTATGTTCCTAGAGCTAATTTAGTGTAGGAGTTATAAATCAAGTCCTGCGAAACAGAAGGTCATATCGTCCAGAAACATTAAGACACTATACACAGGACTCCCACTAACTCAGCTCTCCAGGAACGATTTCAACAATGTTATTAATTTTGATAGGAGTTGTAGGCTCGAACTGGGGAACAAATCAGCACGGAATTCATCCACACTGGAAGAACAACATTCCAAGCTAACAAACTCTACTGGGGTATTGACGCCTCAAAACTCCAGAAGGCACAGGAACCGGTGTCATTAGTCCCAGAACACACATGTCTGTACCCAATAGAAGGATGTCAAGGTAAAGTCATCAGTAGTGTTGGAGTGTATAGAGAAACACAATTCTTTGGCAACATGGAATTATAGGGCATGAGGAAGCGACGTCAAAAACACTAGCTCCAGCCCTCGCTTTCGATAAGCCACCATTATAGTGAAAAAAAAAAAAGATTGGAAAGCAGAAAATACGTGTAAGGAAAGATGCTGGCCTGGCACTATACGGCAGGGCTATGCCAGGCGAAGTTTATAGTTCAAAGAAACATTTCAGGAAGCTAACCGGCTTTCTGATAGGTCACTGCAAACCGCAAAGGTACATATCTGCATATGCTCGGAATATGGTCCAATAATTCGTGTCGCTTCCGCAATTCGTCCCGATTTGATTCAAATTAGCCCCAGAAATATAAATATTTTTGTTGAGAATGCGACCAATAAGTGGAGCTAGAGCCGAGGTTGCTTTAAAAACGATATTCGAGTTCAATTTGATTCAAATCGTGCAGACTGTGGGTTCATGAGTTTCTCGAGTATGTAAGCTACACACCACCAGACACGTAGACCTATGTACCTATACTTATTACATAAAATTTATTATTTTGGAAATGTTTGTAATGACTGCGCTCTCATAGCACTGAAGCGATTTCAATATTTTTTTTTTTTTTTTTTTGTAAATAAAACATTTTCGAAAGCAATAGAGTGGTAAACTTATTTTCAATGTACGGGTGCATACCAAATAAATCGAAATTATAAAGCACTTCGCTATAATATTAAAAATTAGGATTTGCGACTGTTTCAAGTTTCGGATTTTTTATAAATAAAAACAGAGTTTTAAAGTTTTGTTTACAAAAAATCACTCCACATCTTAAAACAGTTTAGGTTTAAAAGCATAAAAAATGTCAAAATTTGTTCTACTGTGCTCGAGTAAAAAAATAGTCGAAGGATTGGAATGGACGGAATATTGAATTTTTTTTTTCTTATTACTAGTTTGCATTATACAATTTTTTGGGCACAAATTCCTCATGAAAATTCAATACGGTCAATTTTAAGAGTCTCACGATAATTGATGCCAAATTTAACCCCAAAAAAGGTGTAGTTCTGCTTAGAGCAAATTGTAATACACAACTTCAGTCGCGATACATAAGTTTGGAAAATGTGGGCTTACTTTACATATCACTGCCGGCACTCGCAGCTGTTAAATTGGACTTACGAAATTCTGTGGTCTTACTTGTCGTACGTTCGAAGGTTTTCGCCAGGTATTCTCCAGTCACAAAGTAAGAACGCATCACTCATACGCCGCGTGCACCCGATGTGCATTACTCTTATCTTAAATCTAAATAGGTATTTGAAATAATACAAATGTGTGCATATAAAACTGGAATTTATTATCTTCTAAAGAAAGCTGTACAAATATGTAGGACAAACTACGTAAAATGCCAAATAGAACAAAATACATAAATGCATAACTTTCAGGCAATAGAAATTCAAAAAATGTCTGCAGTTGGCAGCCGGCAGCCAACGACAACCAAGAAACAACAATAAAGGTCAGTGAAAGTCAGTAAGCAAATGGGAAAGCTGACAACGCCAGCAACACCGCACAAGTAAATACCATGGCGCTTATGCTCGCAATATAAATGGTTGCAGGTCTTCTGTTTTCAACTTTTTACTTGTCCAATGGTTGGGCGGGCACACAAAACAAAAAATTTATAAATAAAAATATGCTAATTGCAGTTTCTGTATTAAACACATTTTTTAAACAGTTTTTATTTTTGCCATTTCTAGCATTTTTGATTGTTGTTTGCATGTGGTTTGTTTTGAAACTTATTGGATAGCAAAATGGCATGCAAATAAGGCCACAAATGTTATGCTATGCTGTTCTAGTTACTTCTACTATTTACCTAAATTCCTACTTTGTGCGTCATTTTAATGCAAATTTTTTGTAAAACATAATTCGTTTGTGTCCGTGCTTCTGCTGTTTCGCATATTTTCCAGCATTTGCATTTGAATTGTTAGCAGTTTTGGAATAAACGTGACATAATTACACGACGCTTCTCTAACTTGGCGTACAAAACTTTGTAACATTTTTACTTCCTTTAGAGGTTCTGGCAAAGACTTGTAAGTGGAGTGCGTGGAATAATTACAGAAAGTTTGATAATTTTTTTTTACTCTTAAAATTTTTAAATAATCGCGCTAGCGCCTAATTTCGAATCTCGCCTTTAGTTGTTTTCGTTTTCTCATCCACGAGTTAAAAATAAATTTACGCATTAAAAACAGAGACCTTAGTCAATATTTTCAAATTTCAAATTTGGCAATTAAAGACTATAATAAATTTCTGAGTTTTATTCTTTGTTCAGTAACCAAAATATGTATCGAGCTATACTTTTTTTTAAAACAAAACTATAGCTCGTGACTCGAGTGTAATTTTGTTGCTCTGAAATAATGTAAATTGTTATTTTTTGATTAAAAACAAATAGTTTTTTATGAGTTTTTTTTATTTTTGTTGATCTAAAATTATCATAATTTTTTTTCGATTTTTAAACATTATTTTTTGAGTTTTTGTTTTTTCGGCTGATCGGAAAACTCAAAACACCCCACATATGTTGACTAGGATGTATCAAAAAAAAATCTTATCACAACCTATTATTATTAAAAAGCGGTGTAGCGTTTTGAGTGTTTCGGCCTGCCAAAAAAAAAAAAATAAATAATACATTTCTATTTCTAAAATAACCCTCCAGAAATGTGTTTTACTTTTAGTCACAAAAAAAAATAATAATTACTATTGATGAAAAAATAAAGGCAAAAACAAAATATGATTATTTTTTTATCACCAAAATAAAACTCGTTATATGATTATTTTTTCTAAACGATAAATGAAATTCTAACGCTCGAATTTTTTAAATCGTAACCGATTCGTACGGGTTTCGAAAAAATATACCTATTTTCAAATCTGAGTTTTGAAAGCCTTTAATTTCTTTCATCGAAAACTTTAAAATAATCATTATTTTCAGTCCCTGATCAAAAATTTATCACACTCGTCAATTTCCTGCAGAAATGACAAATTCGATGACAAGAAATCATTAAGTTATATGTAAACAAATCGTAAAATTAACTAGAAAGGGTTTACTTTAAATCTAAGAAAAAATTTCAATGGCCACATGAACTGCCCTATGAATTGATTAGCGTGATAAATTAATAAGTGATTGAGCGCAACCCAAAAAAGTGAACTTCAAAGTTACTTAAGAAAACTGTCTTTGAATTTATATGTAGGATTGGTAAAAATGGGCACGCACCTATAAACAAAATTTAAACTGGGCGCGGCAGAAATGAAACCTTATAAGAAAAATTCAAGGGATGAAAAGTGTTACAATCTACATTCTAATGCAGTTAGCAATACTTTCCATCTAATTTTTTAAAAAGCTGGCAACCCTATTCAAACATATTTTCGTATCTAAACTTTCTGCTTTAATCCGCTTTCGTTTCACACCAGTTTTGTAATATTTAACATAACATGCTAATTTCCGTTTAACTTTTCAAACGGGTGGCAACCCACACAAAAAATATATTTGAAAAAAAAGCTTTCTAACCTTTTTTTGATTGACATAACATTCCATTTATTTTATTATTTACAGTTTTTTTAACTTTTTAAATAGGTGGCATTTCCATTCAAAAATTTATTCGTATAAACCTCTTTCGTTTCGCGCTTTTGTTGTAATATTACATTTATTTTATTATTTATAGTGTTCTTTTAACTTTTTAAACAGGTGGCAACCCTCTTCAAACGTATTTAGGTGGCAGCTCTATTCAAAAATATTTTCATATTTTTTCGCGCCTTTGTTGTCATATTTAATTTAATTAATTATCTACTATTTTTAACTTTTTAAACCGGTGACAACCCAGGTTTTCTTAATCTTTTTCGTTTGACACCCATAATGCAATAATTAATTTAACTTACTAATTTAATTTAATCAAACTTTTTAAATAGGTGGCAACTCTTAAAAATAAACGGCGAACTATCTTATTTTCACAGGAAATTGCACATGAAACGGGAACAGTGTAATATGCTTTAGAAATTGTTTTTGTATTATTTGTTTATATTTTGAATTTTCGAGCTTGTAAATAGATTTTTTAATCTAACTTATTTATGTAAGTGTGTATGCGTTTTATAATTGCTATTTCTGATAATATTTCATACTGGTTTGAATGTGCAAAGCTTTTTTTTATGCAGCCACTCATTGTACCCATAAATAAAGTTATTTCCCTTTACTAAATTTGCAACCAATAAATTTTCCCATCTGACTATTTACGTTAGTTGCCATCCAATCAGCTAAACAACTTCGTTTTGTTTCTCGCCCCTCGCCACACGATCTTCATGTTTATGAGATTCTAAAATATTCATTGAAATTATTACGGCACTTCGTTGCGATTATCATTACAATCATCTGTCCTTGTCGCCAGAGCGACTGCCTAGCCAGCCAGTAACCATAACTTTGACACTTACGTAAGCGCCGAGTAGGCCAATTAAACAACCAGCCGGCTTGGCGGCCATCCAGGGTGCCAGGCAATCAGACGTCCTCAAGTAGCCAACTAACTTTCTAAGTATCTTAGTTGTTATGAAATTTTCGCAGCTGCTAATTTGAATATAAATGCATTCATAATAATTTGCAGTGCATATTTGTTGTGCCAAGAAATGTTAACAACTTGGGCTCAGCTGGTGGCATTCGTTTATTGTATTTCGAGTTGTTTGTATTTAGTATTTATTTTTGTCTGCACTTGTTGGCTGTGCGGATTTAATTGCATTGTGTTCAAAGTAAAAAAAAAAAATGAAAGGTCCGAAAACAATCAAAGTCCTTAGAGAGCTGGCAATAAAACTAGGGATGTTATTAAGTTTATAAACATTTAAAAAACTAAAATAGATAGACATAACCTCCGATACAAATTATTATTCAGATATGAGGTTTTACTTTAAAATTACTATATTTAAACAAATAAAAGCGTGGAATTGTATTTAACATTTATAGCATTTTTTCCGATGTAAATGAGCCAACTTGGACGACTTGGCGACTTTTTCGGCAGGCAGTACAAGGGCAATAACATATGAAATATCTTATACTGACCATGCCGATATATTTTTTAGTTCTATCGCTTAATATCCTTTACTAAATTTTCTAACTTTAAAATTCATTTTAATATACCTAACTTTATTTTATTGTTTTTTTTAGATATGAGAAACGTAAATACTAGGCTTCGTAATAAAGGCTTCGGCAGTTTATTCTGCATCCTTCCGTGGCAACGCAAATAGCCCAACGAAAGGCGAAATCCTTCAAGACCTTTGGCCCTGATGGGCTAAGCGTGATTTGGAAGGTTGGGAGAAACGTTGCTGGCCACATATAGATATGGTCGCCTACAAGCAGTTCTTTGCTGGATGTCACCGTCTGCTCCGCTTGCCGACGAGCCATCGCCCTGACACATTAGAAGATATCTCTACGAACTCGCGGACGAGATCCTAGCATACCCGACACAAATCCTGAATTCGACAGCATACAGACAGGCCTAAACATCACCCATCAAGAGACAATCATCACCTTCCTCGACAGTCATGCGGCTGCGAACGGGCATCGGGCTTGGAGCAAGCGGCTATAAATGTGTCCTAAAATAAAAAAATTCTCCAACAACAAAAGGCCTCGGATGAGACCCCCTATTCTGATGACCACCACGGCAAACATTTAAAGGACTATAATTTAAGGGCATGCACCTGGAATATCCGGACCTTTAATTGGGAAGGTGCCTCTGCCCGCTGATGGATGTCCTCGTAAAAGCAAAAACTGGCATCACCACCATCCAAGAGATGCGATAGACGGCGCAAGGAATGACGAGAAAATTGGACCTTGCGACGTCTACGACAGCTGCCACGTAAAGGAGCGCAAGTTCGGTGTTGGATTTGTGATGGGAGAGAGACTTCGTCCCCAATTACTGTCGTTCACTCCGGTGGACGAATTTCTCGCCACGATCCGCATCAAAGTGAGATTCTTCAACAACCACGCCCCTACGGAAGAGATGGACGATGTGACCAAAAGTCACTTCTATAAGCGCCTTGAGCGCGTGTACGTACGCTGCCCCTGGCACGATATAAAACTCGTGATAGGCGATTTTATTGCCAAGGTGGGAAGGGAAGGGATATTTGGTCCCACAGTCGGAAAATTCAGCCTACACGACGAAATATCCGCTAACGGACTGAGGCTGATCGACTTCGCCGGAGCCCGAAACATGGTAGTATGTAGTACCAGGTTCAAGCATAAAAAGCTACATCAAGCTAGATGGCTATCTCCTGATGGAAAAACACGAAATCAAATTGATCATGTTGAGGTAGACGAAAGACAAACTAAACAAAACCAATAACGTTTTTAAAACCTTGTTCTTCTAAGGAAGAGAGACGCTTTAATTTTAAAACTACCACTAAAGTACGAAATTTACTAAATACTCAGTGCGTCTATAGTTATGCACCATAGTGTATACAAAATTTCCATTCCTTCCATTTGTCTTGCACAAAACAAACACCACCCTAAAACGCAGCAAGCCTGCCAACACATCATCAACAAACAATTTGCATCCCGGCCAACTTTTGCATGGTGGCTTTCTTCCAAATATTAAATTGTCTTAGCAACAGCTGGTAAAGAATTTCGACGCACATTTTTGCTTTTTATTTATTTGCCTTTTACTTAAAATGCTTGCACAGTCGTCGAAATTTATTTACACAGCGCTGAACTAACTCCGTCCCGTCGTAGAGCAACAATAGTGTGGCTTTTGTCCGAATGAAACTGGACTGCATTGGACGTGGAGCGTACTCTGGTCTAATCTAGATTTCACTCGTTGTTTACTGCTGAGCGCTGATTGTCACTGACCTTTTACTGGCAACAGTCGCATTTTGTTCAGCTACTTAGTGCCCGTTGCTAGCTTCTATTAAACAAATATACGTGGTTATTTTTTGGCGGCTAATGTTGAAAGTTGAACGACAATTGTCGTAGGTGTTGTTGCTGCCACTGCATGCCGTTTATTTTGTTAATTAAGTGGACGCCATTTGTTATTGCCCCTAACAACGACCCATTTGACTTGGTGCCGGCGAAATAGCAGTTAGTGTCCGAGTGTCTGTATATAAATTTGAAATGATTGAGGTTGGCCGAGGGCAGCAGTTTTCTAAATTATAAATTATCGCTCATTAAAAAAATTGGCAATACGAAGGACTACAATTGTTTCGGAGATTTTTTTATGTGCTTAGAAACTTTTATGATTTTCATGATAAATATACGAATTCATTCTTCTTTTCTTTGAAAACGTTTATATATTTTTCTTATTTTTTGCGTTTTTTTTTCGTTAGCTCAAATTATTTGGGGTTTCTTGGTAAAATGACGGTCAAATGTTTTGTACTTATGAAACCATAAATTAATGTTTTTTTAATGCATTAGCTGCTTATAAATTCATAATAATCTTTTAAACATAATCACAGTGATTCCCAGGAACGATTTAAATAATTCATGATGAAATTGTAACAAGAAAAACAGAAAACAAGATTGCGCGCGACTCACAGTGACGTAACAAAAGCGAAACATTGAGAGGGCAAAGGAGAAATTTTACAAAAGAAGAGGAAGAAGCATCAAAGAAGCGGGCGAACGACAGAACGATTGAAAGTTTTGTTAGCATTACTTTTGTGAAATATATTGTAGGTAGAAGCGAATTGCTTTTATTTCGCCTGCAAATGGATGGAAGCTGTCAAATAGACCAAGAGGGGACTAGCGGTCCGCAGAAGTCGCAATCTTGTATTCTATCGCTCTGGCAATAACAAGGCAAATGTCAAAAGGGATCACAAAACCCTATGTGAGGACTACACAGAGGTTATTTATAGTATTCGTTACTGATATCATAACCACATTTTTATACTAGCTTCGCTCGCACGGTATTCGATTTAACGCAACATTTTTTTGAACTGCTTTCAAAAAAGACTTACTGACTGACTGGCTTCCATACGTTATTAAAAGATTTGTATTTAATTTTGAAACAATAGGTACATTTTTTTTAGGTTGGTTTTCCTAAACCTTTAAACCAGTACTGTTGTACTGCTTTATTTATCTTTTTTTAACACATAAAAAAATCTTCAATAAATATTTATGCTATAGTAGAATTTCAATGTTCTGTAAAAGGTGGCTGCCTTTGTTTCACACCAATACCGTTATAATTCAGCTAGCTTAGAAATTTAAATAAATGAAAATTTTGAAACAGGTGGCATCACTACTTGACCATATTTTCAAAATTCAGTTTCTTTAAGCCTACATACTTTGAATTTTAAGCAGGTGGTAACCCTCTTCAAAATTATTTTCCCAATAAAGCTTTCTAAAAGCTCCTTCCTTTTTAAATTTTTGTTCAATATTTCATTTAACTGTTTATAATACGAAATATTTTTGAAATTATACTCACTTTAAACTTTTGACATTTATATTGAAAAATTTTATTTAATGTATTGATCTAACTTAATTTGCCTTTAGAAAGTTGGCGACAATCTTTCAAGCCATTTTGGAAATGAAGCCTTATTAAACCGCTTTCATTTGATACCCACTCACATTGTAATATTCCATTGCTATTATGGTTTTAAATAAATTTAACTTTTTAAACAGATACTAACTCCCTTCAAAAAAATGGATGCTATCGGAAGTCGTGTAACGGACAAAATACATTTGTGCCAAATGGTATCCAAATCTGTACAATAGTCATATAGCAATATGTTATGTAACTATTTTATTTAACTGTATTTTTTCTTAACAGGTGGCAACTACCGTATATGTTAATCCAGATTATAAGCTATTAACGTTCGAAACTTTATACAAATCTGCTCTGCTGTTTTGGTGTGAACGAATAACTAACATACCCAGACACTCACATACAAACTTTCATATTTATAATATTAATGGGATATTTGCTATATTTCAAAAAAAAAAAAAATAAAAAAATAATTTCAAAACTTTTGCAGAAGAAGCTCTGATATTGCTAAAAATGTGACCAATATTTATTTAAAATAATATAAATTGATCAACAAAATCGAAAGAAGAAAAAATGGAGTTAAAAAGCGTATAAATAACTGATATCTCATAAAAACTTTCACAGCGGAACTTGTTCAGTAGTATTAGCTTGTTGTTGCCAAATATCTGCGACCACAGAACAAGGACTTCTTAATTTGATTACCGAAAACTTATCTTAGCATAGTCGACGTGAGTTTTAATTGGTTAAAAGCAAATTTGAAATAATTACACGTTCACTCAAATCATGTCTAGAATAATATTTCCAAATTTAAAATGCAATTGTTATCTTACTACATAATTTGTATAATTAGTATTGTTATTTACCTACAAGCTTAATTCAAATTGCATTGCCGATCAAATATGCTAGACATGTTTTAAGTTCTGTTTATGAGAATGAAAATATACAACAGCAGTTGCATACTTCCCACTCTTTAAACTCCATATATGGCATTAATCAATGTTGGCAATTCATTTTCTCCATTTTCTCTGCAACCCACTTTCCCTGAACTCATTTAATTTGGGCTTTAAAATTATAATCGTCAGGATTCCGTTAAAAATAGGAAGGTCAGAAATTACTTGCGCTTGCACCGAAACACAATAGAGCCACAATAATTTTCATTTAATTGCTTTCACACAATTTTGGCCACAAATCACATTAATATTTATATATAGGCCCATTGTGCACTTTTGTACGTATGTATGTATGTGTGTGTGTGTGTGGGTGTGTGTATGCATCTTCGCTTTTGCATTACTGTAGCATCCTTGCAAAAAATTGCGTAACGAGTTGTGAGCAGTATGATTTTACTTTATAGGGTAATTTCCCTCTATATCGTTCCTTTTAATAAGAGATTATATGGGCCTTACTCACAGGGAAAGAGAGAGAGAGAGAGAGTGTTGCCATATTGGCCTTTTTCCGGCTAGATCTAAGTTTTTTATTTTCTTTTAGCCGGAATGTTTTAATTTAGCCTCTAGCTTTTTTGGGGCTTTCTTAGAAGTCTTAATTCGATACTAATGAAATAAATGTCATTGAAATGCAATGAAAAAATTGCACTTTCATTAGTGGAAAACTTTGCAATCTATTGTAGAATTCTGGGCAGAGGTTCGTAAATATAGGTCTATTTTTTGTTCGTTTTTAATTTTTCTATCTTACACCGTTAAAATATTAAACTGCTTAAAACTAATATATACTCAAATTTATCTGATAATGAAGATATAATATATGATATATAATTTTGCCTACGAGCAAACTACTTTGCAACTTAAATCTAAATTATTTTTGAAGCTTATCAAACCAATATAAATAAGCGAAAATCGTATAAAATTTGTTATGAAATCGTAATCAAAATATAATATTTGAATTGTTGATTAATAGGTTTAATCTTAACCAAATTTTGATTTAACCTTTTTCAGCCTTTTTATTTTTCGAATCTATCCTTTTTTCAAAAATTTCTAATGACCACGGCTGGGCGACACCAACATCTCCAGTGTTACTGCTGGAAAGTTTCAGAACGTCGCAAAATTAATTGCCCATTGTCGAAAAAGCGTGTCACCATAATTTTTTGTTTGCTTTTCTATACTCGTACTAGGTTTTTGTTTTTTCTGGTTAACAATGTTAAAAAAAAAGATAAGTGAAAAGAGTTAGTGGAATTCGGAATGTATCGAAAGTTATAGATATTCGCTTTTTTCGAAATTGTTTGGATTTTACTTATTCTCTCGCGATAAGTAATACCGCTTTTGCTCATTTAAACCATTAAAAGTTATGATGTTTTCTTACAATTTCCATTTTTTAGTAGTTAATATTTTTTTTTTTGCTTAAATTAAAATTTAGAACTCGATTGACTTCTCAATTTTATGAGAAACGTCGGGCGTCAAGTAAAAAACCAAATTAAATTGCAAACATACACAAAAATCAAGTTGAGCCATGGATAGAAGATTTGCATTTTTTTTAATTGGTAAGGGCTGCATTTTTTTCGTATTTACAGGGGAAAATATTTTTAAAAGGCATAGATGTCAACGCATCTGAAAGTAATCTCTGAAAAAGTCACATAATAATTTGGAAAAATATCAGTAAATCTAAATATTCAAATAGTCGGGTCAAAGGGCATTGGCTCTTAAAAATGGTCAGAGTGCTCTTTAGTTGCACAACAGCAGCTCTGTTGCGCACTCAATATCGACCAGAAGATGAAAATTTTTCGCCAGCGGAAACTTTTATATGCCAAATTCATACGTTTTATAACAGGATTAAACTGCTCTCCTATTACAGTATACGTCTGATTTAATATGGGATATAAGCCTTAAAATAGATCTGAAGATGTCATAAATACTTTTTTATAATGCCTTACATAAACCTTAGTTTAGGTGGCCAGTAAACCTTATACTAATATAAGTAATTTTTTACTCCACGTAACGATTCATAATAATGGTATATATAAGCCTTATTTTATATAGCATATAAAGATTATACGTAAGAGTTAACCTCTGAATGAGAAAGAGAGTATACTTTATGAGCTGATGACATCAACACGGGGAAATCAGGAATAATACATATAAGGAATTTTTAGAGCTGACATTCCTTACAGATTTTATCTATTGCATTATAAGCTGAATAATCGTATAAAATAAGCTATATATAAGGTGTAAAGTTTTTGGTCGGATAATAAATATTTACTTATGTATATCTACATACAACAAATACCAAAAGTGAAGTAAACATTTTCAGCTTAATACATATTCGTTTACACTCACATACAAAACAACTGGTAGTATAGAAAATTCACACAAATCAACCAAGAATGATAGAATACAAGATTGCGCCTTCCCGCGGTGAAATGACAGATCTCGCCTTTAGTAAACAAGAATAAGGGAGAGAGAAAATTGAACAACTTCCAATATTTCATTGAAAAACGTGTTCTAATTGTTCTAAAGTGTAAAAGTATGAATTTATAGGCAGACATTTAATAAATAAATTCGCAAAATACTAAAAAAAGTGTCTCTTTTTCTTAATTTGTGAAAAAAGCTTTGTCTAGTTGAAGTTGAGAATTGTCAAACCCGGCAAAACCAAAGTAGCGGTACTTCTAAAGGCGTCACCTTCAGTATTCAGTACACCGTGCAAATCAACAATAAGAATTCCTTGCTATTTCGAGATTTCCTGGGCAGTCACAATGCGCACAAAATGGTCGGCTATTACTGGAGAAGAATAAATAAATTTGAGCTATGGCAATTGCAATTGTATGTATGTTCATTGATATATGTACATATATTTGATGATGGAAATTCATTCTTATGCAATGCATAATTATTGTATATTTATTTATTTATTTAAGTCAACATGGCCAAGTTGCTATAAATATTTAAATACACTAAAAGTATCCGTAATAATAAGAGAGTCGGTAAACATTATTTATTTTATTTTAAAAATCATTTGTTAGTAGCGGGGAGCGTACCGCTTCTACCTATCACGCGGAAGCTACATTGAATCCTTATGCTTCTATTTTACATGCAATGAAAAATGCCTGATTTCCATTAGGTGAAATTTTTGGCATTTTATAATAAAAACCCACAGTTATCTTTATAATTTGCTCCCATTTTAAAAGTTATATGATGAGTTTTACTTTTCTTGCTTACACGCACGCGGTGAGATTTGTTTGTCGTAATAATATAATAGTAACCAAAATTATCGAAGCGTCTGAAAGATGGCGCAAAATAAAAAAAACAAATGTAAAAAATAATACAGAAACCATTCCTCAAATGAGATCCAGAGCTGTCACTTTTTACGCAATTTTATTCCCCCAATACTGATGACCTGACAAAACTTTTTAACCTGACAGTTGTCAGATTTACTTTGCCTAAAGCTATGGTGCGAAAATGGTGCTCTGCACTCTAGTGCTGGCAACAATCGTTGTAGTTGTTATGTCCTACTGAGAACGTAAGAACGACGTTATATTCTGCGACATAGTTTTGGGCGCATTAAACTTGACAACTGTCAGGTTGATAAGTTTTGTCAGGTCAACGGCATAGGGTGGTTAAATGGCAAATGCATTGAAAATGTCAAACAATTTTATTGGCGTAATGTTGCCAAGATGTTGTGCAACTTTTTATGGTGGAAATGTTGTGGAATTTGGAAAGCCATTTCACGTGGAACGCGAACACAGTGATATGGTTTGTATGGAAGACAAGGTGCAGTGAAAGTTTGAAATTTCAACTGATATAGTTTTTGTTATAAGATTTACTATATTTTTATAGAAAAAAATAATCAAAATTAAATAAAGAAAGACGAAATTGTCAAAACTCGCCTGTATATTTGCTATTAATTTTATGAACACAGGTATATGTCATTTGCAAGTGTGTCACAGCAGTTACGGGCCATAAATAGAGTCAAGTAGCGAGGCAGCAGCTTAATTCCATTAGCATTATGAGAAAAAAATTGTTTCTTTTCTATTCCTTTGTAGCAAGTGAGATTTCTATTCATCTCTGTTCTAAATAACAAAATCTATAATGCGTGGATACAATATGTCGAAAGTGTTTTGTGCGATTGCATGGAGCTTTGCACTACTACCTACATAAGTAGGTACATAAGAAGAATATTCAAAGCAAGAGTAATAGATGATTGTATACACATTAAACCGGGTCGTTCCCCATATGAAAAAAAAAGTTTGCAATCAAAACCGGCCCCCTAGTTGGAAAGCTTATGTTGAGAGGATTATTTTTTTTATGAATTTTCGTCGTTGGCGTGTCCTAAACACAGCTGAAATCAAATTTAGTTGTGCAACTGTTTTATTTATTACATTATTGCAAAAGGTAATATTTCTTTGAAAAGCTAATTTTGAATATTTTATATCCTTCTAGGAGTACTCTGGAATGCTTCATTAGCCTACTAAGTTCAAATAACTTAATTTTTACCCTCCCTAAAACAACTCTGCATAAAATTTTATGTTTCTTTCTTCACATACGTAACAATAAAGTAATCAAACTTATCTTTCAACGTTATATCAAACTTATTGGTTATGTAACATTTTCTATGTATTTAATTGAAGTATTTTATGTATAGTTTATGTATTTTTCTAAAAGCAGATTCAAAAAAATATATATGATAGAAATTTTAAAAAGCTGATGTATATTGGAACGATTTTCTGTCATCCCTAGTCAAGTTTGGTTTGGCAACAAACCGGTTTCGACGTTGTGCCATCTTCGGTGTCATTTTTCGTTCGAAATTAAATTTGTTTTTAAATAAATTTTATTTAATAAACTGCCATGAACTAGTAAGAATTCTGCAAACTATTTTTATCGGATTTGGGGTGAATTTACTCTGAAAATGCAACGAAATATATTAAAAAAAATCTGGTCAAAAAAGCTTATCAACTTTATTTTGGATTTCCTATTGATGAAAGGGAATACAAATTGGCTTCCCAATCTGTGCTGTAGCAGTTGAAAGGTTAGGTTGATGAAAGTTCCAAAACTATCCCGTTTACAATGTCAATGATTTGTTGTCAGAATTATGAAAATTCTCGAAAACCCCTAAATTAAATTTCTTATACGAACATCGCATCTGCAAAAAGACCAATTCCTATTGAATAAGACACTACACCTCTAGTGCCTCCAAAAAAAATAATGAGAAGATGGATAATGAAAATATTTCTGGTCTACAGACTTTTATTTAAACGTGATATTTTTTAATGTTATAAACTTCATTCCATGACCATCTTAACCAACACTCACTGCAAATTTGATGAAAATATTCCACCTACTTTGCCTAAAACAGGCGATGCTTCCATATGTAAAATCAACCCACTATTTCGCGCGACCCAGCCTAATACACCCACACACACCCACCCACACCTATTCATGTTTCCAATTGATATTCACTCTAACGCATCGCAACGGTTGTTTAGCAGAAGGTCATATAAATACCATGGTATTTTTTATTTGCATGTATTGGTGTTTTTTACACTTACCACACAGTACTTCTCGCTTTTCTTCGAGCATTCCTTCAAATAGAGATGCGCATATTGATCCGAATAGTTGAGGCAGGGCGTAATGGAGCCAACACCCTCGTTATACTGGCCGCACATGTGACACTTCAGGCCATTAACGGTGGCAAGGCCACACACCAACACCGTTAGCATAACCAACATATTCTGGTAGCTCATCAAATTGCCAGCTCGCACTCTGATGCTCTGGCGGCAGCGACTCATCAGCGACATATTGTCGTATCCGTTGCTATCACTGTCGTTGGCGTTGTCATTGTCGTTGTCGTTGTCGTTGTTGTCAATAGCATTGTTAGTGGCATTGCTGCGTGCCAGCAAGTCGGCGTGTCTCGCTGTTGTAGCCATTTCGACAATGGCTGCATGGATCATCGTAGTGTTGTTGTTGGTGTTGTTTTTTATATTGATATCGCTTGTAAATGGTGACATTATAGTTTGCTGTTTAGGCGCTTTATTATTTTTTTGTTTTTTTTTTTTGTTTGTTTGGGTTATACGAATCTCAATTTCTCAGTTTGGCACTGCCTTTTTGCTGTAATTTTGCACACTTTATTAGACACTTTTATTTCAACCAGATTACGCGCAATTTTGCGATTTTATTTGCTGATCAAAAGAATTTTCGTTATTATCTCTTTGCTATCACTTATCGCTGCTTATTGTTTATATTGTTATTATTGCACCAAAAACTTGAAAATTGCACTACTTGGCAGATAATAAATTAATACGAATAGTGCATAGTATATTTAACTTGCTTTGTTTCAATTTTCGTTCCTATCTTTTGTCAGATTTCGTTGTATTTACTATATGCAAATGGGTATGAAACGATACGAGTAAATTTAAGTATCCGGATTTTTCAACTACCCGTATGACGCGAATATTATGAAATTCAACATAAGGCAAGTACGGTTTAGTTATTCGTATAAAGGTTTCGGCTTATAGTTAGTGCCCGTTATCCGAAAATTTTTTCATACTTGTGTACTCAATCGATCCAGCAATTATTTAAAATAAATCTTTGGAATTTCTGATCATGAATTAATTGAGAAATTCTGTTTGAAATAAAAACTTTTTTGCATATTTCAAAAAATAAAGGACCGAAGGCCGAAAGCAGCAGGCCCTCGGGTGAACAACACCACCTTGAATATTAAATATTGGAATTTAGAAATTTTTAAAAAAGAGTCCCCAGGGGTCTGTGGAGGGGCTATAGGGGGAGGGGTACCTTTTCTAAAACACGTGACTGTGCTCTTTCTCCCCTTCTGTCCAGTACCGAAAAACCTTTTTACAAATAACTTAACATTTCTCGCAAATAGTTTTCGGTATTAATCGCAGATCAGGAAAATAAACCGCGGTAGCATTTCTTGCAAAGTTTAGTATCTTTGTGAATGTAGGTGAATTCAGTAAAACTTCAAATAAATATTCAAGTACCGAGAATTCTACAAGTCGCTATCCCAAACATCATCCACGAGTTGCCTTATTCTATTCGTTCACTAACGGTATGTGCGCACACATCGAAAAATGTTTTACAAAAAGTGTTTGTTGATTATTATTATTGTTCAACAATTGGTTGATATTTTTTAATATTCGATTATACGAATATTAAGCGGATCTTCGCAATCGATATACTCGATATTTTTCGTCCGATACCAAGTAATTTTGATATCGATAATTTTGAACCAAGTGTTGGGTGGATATCGAAAAAAAATTGTTTCTCCACTATTATTCCTAATGACTGTAAATAATTTACCTTTACCTTTCATTCTAAACTGAATCCTGCACTTGTAAAATAATTTTCTTACAGCATCTTGCAAATATTGGCCGGCAGATTGCACAATATCCTTGTTCGCAATGATAACAAAAATAAACCAAATACGAATTTGTATAGAACAGTCGAATTTTGAAATTGGTTGATTGTTTTATTTGATCAGCGCGAGATGCTGTTTCACTTGTAGTATACATTTTTTCCAAAACCATAGCAAAAATTTGTTGGAACAGAACTTAAAATATATCCACACTTAAATTCCGAATTCTTGTTAAATTATTAAAAATATTTTTTTAAGAATTTTGAAAACCCTTACACTCCGCAAGACTGCCCAATGTGTATTTTATTAGAAACTCTGCCCCGAAAGTGTTGCTTCTGCAGGGATCCGTTGACGTTTTCCATAAAACTTAAAGCAGTTTACTCGAAACCCGGACCACAAATTTTGAACCCTCAATAAAATTCCTGACCGCAAGATTTCTCCTACTTACGGCGCTTAGATTCTCCACTTGGAGTGAAAAATATAGATGCTTTATTCTTTCAATTAGTCGTGCATATTTTGCAGGGCTTATGTGGCGTCACTCTTGTGTTTTTCAACTGAACACTTTTTAAACAAAATTCTTTGCATTCAAAACGAAAAACAACAATATAAGAATTATTTTTTACTACAAGCCTGCCAAACCGATATCCTTATTTTGCAGACTTTATTACATACATACATTCTGGCTGGTGGTGGAAAAAGAAGTGGAAGGAGAAGATCAGATGGAGAAGGAATTGGCTACATTTGGGGTATCTAGGTGGTCGCCTAAGCGGTTATAGCGAATATTAAGAAAAAGAAGAATATTAATTGTCAGTTATAGATACAACAACAGGTCCACTCCTGATAAATAAAAACCCAATAATCAATTTTCTACCACCTCATTGAGTTCTTTTGAAACAACAAAAGAAGCAGCTGACTAAAAATGTGACAGCATACATATATTACAGACAGTTCTAAAATAAAATTTAACTTTGCTCATACGGGTACGAGTAGTAGTGCGAGTTAAATTTCACGGTAAATAATCAAATTCCCAAAATTTCAATATTTGATTTTCTGCTAGCTATCCAAATGTGATTTTAATTCTTCATTTAAATTCAAGTACACTCTCGCCTGCCATTGAAAAAGTTTGAAAGTACGCGTCTGTGAGTGAAATGTATGAGTTAAGAACTTAATGACTCAGTAGAGGATTTGATAAATACTTTATGGCAATGGTGGGCTATAAATCGATTAGAATACCATTTATCACCTACATACATACATACAAAATGTGTCTGGCTTCAGCTGTGATTGACTAAATCAAATGATTGTCTAAATCCAACCGTTGCATCTACAGCCAGGCAGCATTTCGTTAAAGAAAATAAGTAATGACGACGGTTTATCAAATTTGCAAAAAAGCAGATAGTAATAAAGTAAAAAACAGTTTGTGTGCAATAAATCAAATAGATTACAATGCCATGGCGCGCATATGCAAATTGTGGCTGTCTCCAACTATCAGCACTCAAAGGAAAATAGCTAATGCTGATTTAACCAAAAACAGTTTTTGATTTGTACTCAATACATGCAAGGTGTTTCAAAAAGAGATAGCATTTTAGAATTAAAAAGAAACAGCAATAATTGAGTGTAAAGCAAAGTAATTTGAAACGGCTGTCAAAATCAATACAAATTGCATTGCCGTGAAATACGAGTGGAATTCCATAACATTTCCACCACAATGTTGGACTCTGTTCGCGCTGTGAAAAGTCGCACAACATCTTGGCAGCATGTTGCCAGCAACAATTTTTCACAGATTTTAAAATGTATTTGACAGTTAAATTGAGTGAAAAGTGACAGTTCGCCACTTCATTTAAGGAATTGTTTTGGTATTATTTGTTTAAATTTCTTCCATGCGGCATCCTGTAGGCGCTTCGATAATTTTGGTTGCTAGCAAAATTTCACGGCAATCTAAATGCATAATGCTGCCAAAATTTTACGACTCTAAAGTTAGTACCTACTAATCTTAAAGAGGTGATTTGTTATTTTAATGCAATGTATAACCTTTGAGGTTAATAACTAATGGAAAACAATGCCTGTCAAATGTACACCTCGGCTCTCCTTTCAGGTTGTTATCTTTTTGATTTAATTTTGCATCACGTTTTCGGAAAATTTCGGTTATATTTCGAGAGAAATAGGTGTGATGTTGTCCTGGGGAAACTTGAATCGTTGCTGTAGCATTTGCGTGTAAACTTTATCTTTAATGTAGGACCAAAGAAAAAGGTAGAATGGTGTCAGATCGCACAATGTCGGGGGCCAGCTAAAGTTTCCATTTCAAGATATCACACGTGCAAGAATTTTTCAACGCAATAGAGCTTGAATTGAATTTCACCAGCTGTGTAGCATTTTGCGGCGTCCTGATCAAAATAAATGTATACACATTAATTCCAAGGCGAAAAAAAAATCATTTAAAATCATCAATTCACTGAAACGAATGCATCTCGGGCCCAAAAAGCCCACCAAACTGTAACACGGTGTTGATGTTCAGCCTATGATGCCAATGCCGTTTGTTTACATACCCAGAAAGATAAAAATGCGTCTCGTGGTTGAGAAATATTTTCAAACTAAGATTTCCTAAACCTGTTTCGTTTGACCCCAGTATTGCAATATTTTACTAATCTGATTCAATTTTCTAAATTTAATTTTTCAAAGACGTGTAAATCCTCTTTCGGAAAAATTTCCGAAATTAAGCTTCCTTAAAGTTATATTTAAACTTTTTAAATAGGTGGCAACACGTTTGTGGAAAATATCCTTTATCCTCACCCACGCACTCAAGTAATAGTGGTGTTTCAGTTAATTTCTTAATAAAATTGTGTTAAATCTTTTAAACAGGTGGCAACTCTGTTGAAAAAAATTTTCGCGATGAAGCCTTCTTTATTAAGTTATTAATTTGTTTTAGTTTGCCTTTTTAAATAGGTGGCAACCGTATTTGAAAATATTTTCGAAATTAAATTATCTTTTGACCCCCTGATTAAGTTTAAAATCGTTTGACTAAAATAATATTAACACATACATATATGGATTGTGGAAGAGCAATTGCTCTAAGTAATGCCTGCTTGTCATTACGCGGTTTTGACAGTTTTAATTGGAAGTCAGCATGGTATACTGAATGCAGGAGGTGACGCCTTCAGAGGTGCCGCTACTTTGGTTTTGCCGAGTTTGACAATTCTCAACTTCAACTAGACAAACCTTTTTAACAAATTAGGAAAAAGAGACCGTTTCTTTAGTATTTTGCAGATTTATTTAATAAATATCTGCCTATAAATCCATATTTTTAACTTTAAAACAATCAAAACACGTTTTTTACTGAATTATTGGAAGTTATTCAATTTTCACTCTCTCCGGTATTCTTGTTTACCAAAGGCGAGATCTGTCACTTCGCAGCGGGAAGGTGCAATCTTGTATTCTATCATTCTTGGGAAGTCGGTACCAATTACTGAAAACTGCATGTTTGCATTTTTTGTAAAACTATGTCGCAAAAATTACAAACATATATGATGTTACAGTTTCCTTCTAAATTTGTCATGTTTCAAAATTAAAAGAATACCAGAATCAATCTGTGAGCACCGGATTTATAAGAAAAAATTAGTTGCGGTATGGCAGCTTTGCCAATCTGTCGTAAATATGTTCATCCCCAATGTTCGCCCATCTAAAGGCGCGTTGTATCAGAGAACAGAAACAAAAACAGGAACAAAATCTGACTGATTCTGTTGCGTTTTTTCCTGTTCCTATTTTTCGGTTTGGAGCAACAAGGAACCGAAATAGAAGCAAGAATGATAGAAAACTGGAAACTGGAAGGCGGAATCTTAATTCTATCATTCTTGAAACAGAAGTGGAAACGTCATTCATATTGTTTTGTGCTTTCGGTCGTTTCGCTGGTTATTCTTCACAATATTGATAGAAAATTATTCAACAAAATGGAGAGCAGCATACAATGCTACAAAATATTGGTTTGGTGGAGATTTAGTCAAATATTTGACAAGTAACAAGTCCAAACTACTTCTTTCGCTCCCTCTTCCCAAAATCGGCTTCCTTAGCAAGGCGTCATGTTACTAAATCTGAAAGTAGAGATGTTGTCAAATCAAAAAAGAGCGACTGTGCGAAACTTGAACTTCTTTCCAACTATTTCAATTCAGGAATACATTTTCGATGTTTCGATATTTTTACAATTTGTTTACTGATGGAATTTCTATTAAAAATTGCAACTTTGTATATCAGATATTTTTTTAGGAGAGTTTAAATAGAGAAAACTTTTTTCGCTTAAATTGTTCGCAATATTTTCAGGGCAAGGCTGAGAATCTTATACCATGTCCATACCAAAAGAAGTTGAACCACATCACTAACCATACCACGCTTTGAGGTTTACAATTCATATAAGGTGGTATCATCATTACAAATACATTAATTCCATGTATATTTTTTTTGCTTTTGGGTGGAGTGAATGACAGAGAAACTAAGGAGACAAACATAAACGTACGAGTGGATCGTCAAACAAAATATAGAAAGGGTGAATTTTACAATTCGAGCATAAATGGAAAGTTAAAATGTAAACAAAACAAACGATTTTTGAAATTTTCACCATCCTAGGGGAACATAAAACAAGCATTCAGTTCATGCGACGCTGCCACTTTATATGAATTCGCTTGGTTTTTTTGGTTTTCACAAACAGATTGCGCAAATCATAGATGCACAGAGTAATTTAATGTGGAATAAATTCTGTTCTTCTTGGTGACGAGATTTTCAATTCACGTCTTTGTATGGTACAATTTTTCCATTACGATAATTACAAGATTAAGCTTTGTTTTGGACATGGTAATAGCCATCTTCTGGATAGCAAGCGAAGACATCGTTTTGTGTTTTTTTTTTTTGATCACTTCCAGTTACTTTTACGAGTAGCAAATGCCACTTAAACTATTTTCGAGTTATACACTAAATTTCTAAACTAATAACTATTTACTTTGAATTATCTGGGCATCAGAGAGTGAGCAGTAAGGGAGCCAAGTTACAAGTTAGGGTGGATATTATTGTGAATTTAAATATCTAATATGAAGTGAACTTTATGGTGGCTAATCTTAAACATTTGCACTGTGCCCACGTTTCTGCGTCATTAAGGAAACATGTATTTATGAGAAGCATTTTTAAGCTTTTGATTAATTAATTAATTAATACTCTTCAAATAAGTTCACACCAAAATACATTTTGATGTTGAAATGTTGAGATGTGATTACCCTGTATCGAGAAAAACAACACTTCTATTTTTATTATTAAAAAATATTCAGGAGTGCTGGAAGTACCCCCTTAATTTTAAATGGAATTATTTGTAGAAATGGAATAAAATATAAACTATTTTTATGGGCCCCGCAAAACCCGCCAAAAATGCAAAAATAAACTTAAAAATATTGAAAAAATTTCAAATTAGGTATTATTATTCGAAGTCTTTTGAAGAGAAATATAGTTTGCGATTGAAAACATATTGACTTTTAGGGATTCTTTGGCATTTATACCAAAAATTCTTTTCAGCCGTTTTTCGCTTTGTGCCTCCTGTAAATATTTTTGATTTCAACAAAAAGAGGGGTATTATTTTTTTGATATACGAGTAGAACAGTCCTAGGGGTTGAGAGCATTAAAATTCCGATTTCATTTTTTTCCCATGTATTTTTGAACCGCTCTAATGTATAATCACAAGAAGTTCTTGCATGCCTAACAAGTACCGAGGCAAGCGCTTTGTTGCATTGTTTCAAGCTTGCAATTTGCAGCTTGCTGTTGTTGTTCTACGAGTATAGTGTCTGGGGCAGAATAATATTTACTTTGTGTTTTTGGTTTTTGTTTGCAAAAATATTTCGCCAACTATATCAGCAAGATTTTCCGCTTTCTTTCAGACAAATTAGATAATTTTGGGCTTTATGATGTTGGGTGAAAAGTTTTTGAATCTGGGAAAGCAGTTTTCCGAAATTTAGTGGATATTTAATTCCAGTTTGTGAAAGCTGACTTTAGTTGATTTGCAGTTAATGGATTTTTATAATGCAGGTGCAGAAATTAATCGTTTTTTATACATTTTTGGTATAAACCCTAGGAAACATATTCGGGGATTTTACTGAATTCAGGGTAGTCAGAATTTTCGTGAATCATGCGATCACTGAATACGATGTGCTTCAAAGTAGCAATAGCGTTCAAGCTGGCATGGATTTGGTGATAGTTTTTTTCATAGATTTCCCTAAAGGCGAATAAACTATACGTGCCTCTAACTTTTGCTGAAAGTCAGATATCTCAATAGTTGGCACAATTTCCGGTGGGTGTAGTTAATTGAGTCTATAGCAGTCTCAAACAAACTCTTGGTATAGTTCAGTTTATTGGGTCTAAATAAATAGGAGCTTATTTTGGTTAATATGATCTTAAGGAGATAGATAAACTTTGAAAGCGGATCATAAATAAAATCATATAAAATCACCATAATACGCTATGGGGAAGGGGTATTTATTAGAAATTATCAAAAACGGGCTTCATTGGGTCTCTTGGGGCTACAACAGAGGTAGACGGGGGGCGCAGATGTTTGAGGATGGCGAGAAGAACGACACACATAAACACGAGCAGATCTAAAATGGAAAAGTTTGAGCTACCCGGAGCCAGAGATTTGTAAGATTTAAAAGTTACCGTATCACTGCAAAATTTTTCAATTAGAAATCCTCGTGAAGAAAGCCATTGAGCTGATATCAGATATTCAACCAGCTATTGGGCGGACAATCACCAAGGCTTTTCTTTCCTATAGGCCTTGGGAAGGTTGACTGTGGTCTAAACCACCATGCACTTTTATTGGATGTCAAAGGGAATGAAAGGACAGATGACCTTTCCAAACATTTTTTTACTCAAAAAAAAAAACACAAATAAAGCCTCAATTGAGAAAATATTTGTGTATGCCTTACAGATTATTTAGCAGTGCATTGCTATTCAAAGAACAGTTTTGACAATGAGTCAAACTTACAAATTCCTATATCCCACCTTCTAAACCGTTAAATTACCTACAAATTATCCCATCAATGCTAGACGGTGGGTCGTAGGGGCTTCTGTCGGGTGCTCTCCATTAGCATAACATCTTGGCTACAGGTAGGGGGGGTTGTCGCCTCTTCTGGACACTAAGCTGGTCAGGGAATACCTATCCCCACTTTCACTCGTGTCGATTTTTTTTTTAACTAAACTCACAGAGGTGTTGTAGAAAACCACATAACGTGCACCTTTGAGGTAATCTCATCGGAAAATGAGAGATAGGAGTTTGGGTGTACCTTTGCCCAACAATTTACTATTTTTGAGCATATGTATATCATGTCAGCTCAGCGCTGCTATTACAAGATGATTTTGGCCCCGGTTGGACCGACGATAATGGATCAATGGAGTTCTTGCAAAATTGCAACTACTGATTTTTATGAGGGTTTCGGCGCACAATTTTTTGACTGGACTTAACACCGTGAGACAAGGTAGTATTGCTGCTCGACATCCCCGTAATTATTTGGAGATTACGTTGTGGAATGAACAATACCTTCTAAGCAGCCCGGCCTTCGAGGGGTTCGTATTTACTACGCCGCAACTAAATATTGGACAACATTTAGCATGATAAATATTTTGCATAAATTTATTATAAAAATATAGTTTATATGATTACGATTGATAGTGATTGTTGGTCATGCACTCAAATTTTAATGCATTAACCACTAACATTGCTTCAAGTTGCGAAGGGGCATGTATTTTTAAATAAGTTTATTTTGACAAATTTTGGTAAATGCAGCATCAAAATTTCACGTAACAGCAACATTTTAGCGATGCCACGAATATTGTCAGTATAGCGTCGCAATCGAGAGACGGCGATTGCACATACAGCTTATATTTAAGTGGCAAGTATTATATTAGAACAGCAGATGAGCGCCAGTGGTGTCCTTGAGAGCATTTTTGGTTTCATCATTAATCATTTGGAGGTCAATGAGACTCCTCTCTAGGGGAAACTGTTGGAGAGAGGAGGTCTGAACACACAGATTTTGATGAGATAAATAGCCAGTATATTTGACCCTAAAAGCATCAAGTCTTTATCATCACATAAAATTTGCAAAGTGATAAGAGGTGGAGATGTTTCAAATATTTGTGATTTTAAATATAATATCACAAAGCTGGACTTAAATATTTTGATATTTACTACCACTGACCAGTGTGGGAGATTTTTAAATTATTTAAGTTTTAACTTGAAGCAGATGATTACCACTTATTACCACCCACTCGAGGTAAGGAATATGTGCGTATCTGCTTCAACGAACCAAAAAACTGTAAGACGGTATAAATAGCAATAGCAGTCTACCTGAAATTTTTAGTCATTTTTGGTTCATACTAGCCTTGAAGCTAAAGCGACATTTGATAAATATCTGAAATATGCAGCGTCAGCGTAACAAAGTCTAGCCACATTTTTAAAGTACGAAAAGTTGAAGAATTTCCCAGAAAAACAAAACTTAACAGGCATATTTTTATAACATGTAAGCCGTTGAATCGTAGGAATTTACACATTAACAATTAATTCAATTAATTTTAATCAGCAACCGTAATTAAAACCCATATGCTGGCTTAATTTTAATTTTTCTTACGACGTGAGGTATAGGCGCATATAGAATAGATGTAGAAGATGAGGTGGGATTGGCCGCATTTTATCCAGTGTACCGGAGAGTTCGTTTGTTGAGAGAGGGGATATGCTGTGGATAAATCGTACCAATAGTTCCACGTAAGGTTCATCGCAGCCTCTTGCGAAGGCATGGCAAGTAACAATACTATAAACAAAAAAAACTTTTAATCAAAACTTAATCAAATTTTATCCAAATATCAACACATTTGCATCAAAATTTGGCATTACCAGAAAAATTCTAAGTACGTAGGTTTATAGCCCATTGAATTCTAGTATAATAAACAATTCAAAAATTTTGATCCGAATCAAAAAACAGTTTTATAGTCCATCTAGTGCAAGTCTGAAGTGGTAAAAAATGAGCGTTAGTTTTTGGCAATTTTTTTGTTGACGATCTTACGCATTCTTTTCCATACATCGCGTTCAATGGCTTAAAGAAATGCTTACACAGAATATTCTGATTAAAAAATGTCAAAATTTGATGAAAATTTCTTGAATTTTAAAAAATTGTGTATAAAGTTTGAAACTTTGATTAACACATTTTTTCTTAGGATAAGAACTTGTTTTTTAGAATAAATTTAAGACAAATATTTATCAGGAAAAATATTGCGCAATATTTATAAAGAATGACCATGGCTTCTGGTACGAAAGTTCATCATACGCCTTGTTGAACGTGAATTTAATTAAGAGACTAATTAAGCAAAAGAAGGATGCCTTGAATTGTTTCACGCCTCACGCGTTTTTAATTCCACAATAAGTTGGTCTGCATACTTTTAGCCTGGCGAGAAATTAAAGCCAAAAAAAAAAATTCAATAAACAACGAAAAACCTCTGTGACTGTCATGTTGCACGAAGAGACAAAAATTTAGGCAAACAAAAAGTTCCAAAGTCAACTAAGAGACGCTGATAAGAAATTTAATACAACCATAAAAGTGCAGGTGTAAATGCCGCGTATCGCTGTTGCAAGGGTGAATGAGGAAAAAAGGAATCAAGTGCAAAACAATAGAGCACTGCATATTCTGTAAGCAAATACCATTAGTGTTGTGGTTGTTGTTTGCTGTTGCTGTCAGTGCAGTCACCCTGATTGGAGGCTGAATGTACAGCAATGCCGCCGACCTTACAGCGCTTCAAGTTATTAAATAAAGCGGCGGCATCAACAACAAATGCCAGGCAGTGCGGCCACGGCAACAGCAGTTGGTGGCTTTGGATGCAAAATTTCTCAAGGTAATCACATATTTGTCAATGTAATTATTTATACAACATAAAACACGCTAAGCACATGCTTTGGAAAACACACACACACACACCCACGCACAAATAGCACACACACGCACGCTTGATTGAAGCTTGTATGGTTAAGCCGAAAAGTAACGATAAAAATAAGCACAGCGCTGCGTTGCAATCATTTAAAAATTTGCTATTTTTTTTGCAAATTTTTTCTTGTCAATGTTTTTTTCGAAATGCACAAAAAGAAAACAGTTGTTAATTAATCGAAATTGTGTCACTGCAAAACTGATAACAAAGCACTGCATAATTTCCCCTTGATGTTTTAGAATTTTCTGTTTTCGCGTTGTTCATCTTTGTTTATCTTTTAATTTTGTCATTGCGTAAATAATTTAACTTTTGTATAGTTTAATTTAAATGAGCATTGATTAGCTAGCATTTTTCTAATTTTCGTTAAAACTAAGTTTCACAAAACGAACATTTTTTTTTATAAAAAAAAAACACGCGACTTCACTTTCTGTGTATGAATTTCTTCTTTTTTTTCAAATTTCCAACGAATTTTTCTTCATGTTACTTGCATGTACTTCTATATTCGTAAATTCTTATTCGTTCTTCATTTCTTTTTTCCTTTTCCACCTTCCACATCCTTTTACCTCACTTTAATTCCTACACTTTTGTATTGTTGTATTCTTTCACTATTCAAATACAATACTTATACGGCGTATATGTAGTCGCTTATCCGCTTTGCACAACCGCTCGCGTCGAGATCGTGAACGTTAGTGATTTTTATTTTATTGTGGAGCTGCATGGACCACGCGAGGTACCCAATCAAAACACAAAACGAAGAAAGCACGTGCAATGATGGAGCTCACGAACCGACGACTACATGATGACATCGCTGGTAGTGTGAGCAGTTTGAGCGGCACTGTAGCGCGATATAACAGTTTTCTCTGAACACATTGGTGTATACCACACATATGTAGATGTTTTGCGTAGATGTGAAAGAGTGTTGAATGTGTGTTTATGTGTGTAAGCGAATATGTAGCGCTCCGTTAGGCGCTGAGTTGCATATGTATTGCTGTTCGTTTAACCCTTATGGCGTATACTAAGGTCTGGCTAGATCTATGCAAGCTTTAACTGAAATGAAATTATCAATCTAAGAATCTAAGATTTAGTTCCACTATACAATATTAAATTTTGAGAGTAAGTGTTGATTTATGTTTTATTCAAAATTTATATCAAAATCTTTATCTCACACTCATACCTATACAAATAATAGCATTGTGTTTGGAGCAGAATTGATAAAGTGCATAGGATTGGTCAAACTTTATTGAAATAAGAATAGCTACATACTTAAATACAGTTATTTACGCCAAATAAATACGTAATATCTCTATATACATATATATATAATATATACATATGTATATTTATAAATTTAGCCGTTTTCTTTGTTACAACTTGGCTCAAAACCCGATTAACGGATTTCAATCAAATTTTGATAGTACATATATTTCCTAGAACGGGCATAGGCCTTATTTTAATCCACTAGGTAGCGCATGGGTCGAGGTGTTCACAAAATCCATACTGATCGTCCTATATTGTTGATATTAAAAAGATATGTTGTTGGTACAACAGAAAACACTTTTATGAAAAATTAATGGATTAGGTAGCGCGTTATTCAGAAAACCTATATTTATCTGGATTTATGATCCGATTTTGATAAAATTGGAAACATTTAATGGAAGTGGGACGAAAAAAACTTAAATGAAAAATGAATCCGTTAGCGGTGGCGCTAAAATCGATTTATACAGTAAATCAGTATTTACGATCTGACTGGTGCAATAAGAAATATGTACTACCTATACTTATCTTGAAATTTGCATCGCCAATAATTCCCCTAGATTATTCGACTAACAGTAGCATTTGTCAAATTCATTATTAGGGTTATGGAGGAATTCGAAGTAGAGAGATTCGAGTTATGGAACTAAAAACTAATGCCACTTAATTTTCCTCGAGTCATAGAAAATTCGCGTTACAGAAATTCGAATTGTGGAAGTTTGATTGTATACCAAAATGTTCAGAATTAAAGACGAAATCGTTTAATCGATTTCACCACCACCCATTTTAGAATTAATATTCGTAGGCTATCTCAGAAAGTACTATATTAAACTCTACAAAATTTGATGTACATATAGCTTTTCTAAATTTCGAAAATTGTAAAAGTCCAACAAAAACCAAGCCCACTTCTCACATAATACCATAAAAAGTAAAATTTGACTATAGGTTCAAAAAAAATTGTGGAAAGTGGACGTGGTACCACCCAAATTTTGTACACGGGATGGGGTTGAACAAGGTAATGAATACGAGGCTTAAACACATTTTAAATAAGCGTGGCCCCACCCAATTTAAAGCGAATAATTTTATCTTCGAAACTCTACCAAATTTGGTAAACAATACATTTTAACGCAATAGGCTCAATTTCGAAAATTATAAAATTCGAGGAAAAACCTCGAACATCTTTCATACTAAAAGATCTCATAATATTTGGAATTTTATTAAATCATTAAAGAATTTAATAGTAGAAATGGAAAATTTTAATGGTACATACAAATTTTCAATATGAAGAGTATTATATTATTTAAAGGAAAACTCGTTGCAGAGCTACAATTCCAACAAATCGATATCTGCAGGCAATAGAAGAAGTCATTGGTTTTCAGCAAGCCCGAAAGAACAACTGGTACGACGAAGAATACCGTGCCGCTCCGAAAAGGAAAGATGTGGCCATGATGCGCGAGAATGATGGGCTTGAGATGCTAGCCGCTAGGAAAAACGCCCGAAAACTGTATCAGAAGGTCCAGTGACTTATAAAAGATTTCATTCAGGGTTTCAGACAAGGTGAATCCCTATCTTGCCATTTATTTAACCTTATGTTTAAAAAGTACATCAAATCATCGGCTTCAACAACCGCGCCGTTAGTTCTGTCAGTACCAAGCTGTATAATGAAGCAATTTTAAAAAGTGGAAGACTTTGATCATCTTAGAAATAGCAACAAACCCCCAGAACGATAGAATAAAAGATTGCGCGTCATTTGCCTGCTCCTTATGCGCTTCTTCTCCTTTTTTAAATTTTCTCTTTGCTATCTCATTCTCTAGCTTTCATTATTTCACTTTCAGTTCCTCTCAACGCGGAATGGAGAATCTTGTTTACTATAATTCTTGATCAACACCGATAATAATGTCAGCCTCGAAATCCAATCGATAATCTCTCTTGTCAAAAGGTTCTACTTTGGTCTGAGTAGGCAACGGTGTAGTAATGCCGTCCCAATTGGCACCAGTTAGCAGGGAGAAGGAAGGCCTGACATGAAATATTGAACTCGGCCAAAATGACTTAGCTGTAGAAAACGGTCCTCACGAAAAATTGCTTCTGTGCTAGTTTTGAGAAATATAAGGCTATAAAGTGTATTGGTTTGGGTTAGAATAGGTACTGTAAAATTAGAGCAAGCAATCCAATTATCTTATCGAATCGAATATTGACAGCCTTGTGAGTCGACACGAGTAGCTGATGGGAAATTGTTTCTCGAGAAATCGAAGTCTCGACTGTAAAACATTGAAAACAAAGATATTTTTGCATCTTAAAAATATGTAGTTTCTTATCTCAAGCACGACCTGTTTTTCTTTCACCTAACTTTGCATGAACTTAATTTAATATTTTTTGCCTACGATAGCTACTGTATATAAACATACATACATATTTATGTACTTATATGTGCAATGAATGGAATGATCGTAACTGATAAAATCGAGTTGTATAATAAATTAATAAAGTAATATCTTGATAACACGAAACCGTAAAATCCGAAAAACTGAAACTTTGGAGAACTAGCTAATACTGCTTTTAACGTATCGGTTTGCTAAAAAATGTTTGGTTGGGAAGTTGTATATCATAATCAAATTGTACAAAAGAAAAGAATAAACAAGATTAATATATACTCGTACAACATTCAGCTATTACTTGTAGTTTCTATGAACACTGTCATAGTTATCGATTTTTTTTTGTTTGTTTTTTTTTTTTTGAGATCAAAATACACGCCAGCGCCATAATTACTATTTTCAATGAATTCAGCCATGCAGCAAATATCTCAAGCCTAAAAATAGTTCAAGATAAGTGACTGCCCTTTTCCACAATACCAGTTCCCGCTCAATTTGCCAACAACAGTTTCAACTGTCTACATTAACATGAAAATGAACTGTAGGAAATTCAGCTACAGAAATTATGCGATAACTGAAAAAGTAATTGAAGGTTGTAAAGTTAAAAAAAATGAAATTCCGAAGAGAAAGGTATTTATGCGGTATAAGGTATTTTGCTACTACCGACTGTTTTATCTATCTTCTATCTTCCAAGGCGAATTCATATCAGGTGAAGTTATTAAAGCAGCTGATGTCTTCTTCTTCCGCTTTGCTTGTATTTTTCCTTAACCCATGACATCCTAAAAAACGAAAACTAATGGCATCCATTCTTCTATTCTCTTTTATCGTGACAACTTAAAATTGCAAAAAATGCATGTGTATGCGTTATGACATCACCTTATATGAAATCGCCTTGATTGTCTTCCAAATATTGTGCTCAACTGACAAAATATAAAAAGAAAAAAAACTTTTTTTTTTAATTTACATCGACGTTTCGACGTTGTTGCCCATTTCCTTATTTCCATTCGAATATCCGTAGCTTCTTGAATAATATTTATTATTTGCGCATTCTTTTCTACAAATTTTGATGCAGAAAATTGTACTTTTGAAGAACAAATGCAAACTACCACTTGAAGAAGAACGCAGTGATTGTTAGCGCTTATTAAGGCCACAATAAAAGATCGCAAAATCGTCTTATTATAAAAAAAGTTTTTTCTAAATTCATTTGCACGGTAAATCTGAAGAACATATTTGCAAAAAATATTTGCAAAAAATATTTGCAAATATTGAAAATTGAATTAAAGTCGTAGAAATTTTTAATTACTAGTGAAATATCAAAAGTTCTTCCAGTTGGTTATTCTTAAACCTTTAAAAATCTACATAAAAATACCAAATCATTTGTAATTGTTACAAGACTTTTTTTTAAATTTCGGAACGATCGCAAAATAGCTGAGGGTAGATCAAAAGAACGCGAACAGAGGAGTGCAAATATTTTTCTTTTATATGGGGCCGACCCGATCTATTGTACATTAATCTTTTTTTTGTAAAATCTGATAATGGTATTTGATTCCTCAACTACTACGTTTCTTTGTGAATTTTAAAATAAACCGCTATATCAAGAATAAATTTCAGAATAATTGTACGAATATAAGTTTTCCAATTCCAATTACAATTTCAATTCCAATTCAATTATAACTATATATGATATGTTAATATTTATGTAACAAAAGTTAAGGTTAAGTTGAGTGTACTAAAAAAATGTACTTTCTTGTTACTTTACATTGCGGAACAATGGCCAATTCCTATCCCATTTTTGCCGTTATTGGACACCACCAATCACCTCCTAGAGCTCGAGTTGCCTCGAGAGATCCTTGGGACGCTGACGAAATTGCGTTCAGCTAATTCTGACAGATTACACTCCTAAGCAAACTTATTACGCTTAAAATGGATTGACAATATATTCTTGAGTCTCAGCACCCAACTATATCGTAGCCCTTTCCGATGGCCGATTACTTAAATTGTCTGTGATTAGTAGGAAAATAATCAACTCGCCTTAGGTGAAACCTTATTTGGTATCGACGAAAATCTTGTAGAACTTTTGTGAAAGTACTAGTTTCGAACATAGCGTCATCTAAGCATCTAAGTATTGTGGTCTATTTTTATACGGTCTATTTCAAGGTGTGACATGGGATAAATCTCAAGAACTACCTTTATTTAAAAACAGTAATCACAGTTTTTTCTAATCCAATCCACATAATGAGAAACTTTAGTGTAAACACCTGGATATGGTGGTACACCGCATGGTTTGATACTCCAGGACACAATGCCCAATTGAATATATCCATCATAAAGTAGAGGACCGCCGGAATCACCATTGCATTGACCTTTCCAACCCTCGTCCACACCACCGCAAAGATTGTCAACAGTAGTACCGTTTTCGTGACGTGAAATGCACTCTGCATCTGAGTAGATCTTTAGGCCGACTTCTTGCAGAACTGACTGCACTGGGCCGTTGGTCTAAAAACATTTAATGAATATGTAAATTTAAATTGAATTAGGACAACAATATTCTCAAGCTCACATAGTTGCGACCCCAACCAGCCAATACACCGGGAACACCCTCCGAAAGCTGTGGTATCTCATAGTTCTGTGCTGGCAACGTAACCGGTGCAATAGTTTTGTAGTTGTACACCAACTGGCCCCTTAACTCTATTAAGGCAACATCATTTGTGATATTCCAACTCGAATAGTTTTCGTGTGCAATGGTCCGCTTCACCTTCGCCACATTAGCACTAGTGGCATTAATCACTGTCGAAGCAAATTGTATGCTCATATTATCAGGGTTACCGCCGGAAACGCAATGCGCGGCTGTGAGTATCCAACGTGGTGCGATTATAGAGGCGCCGCAGGAATGCGACCCGGTTCGACCGCGCAATGACACCTTTAGCCAAAACAAAAGACAAGAACAAAGTATTTAATATATTCACACTTTTCAAATGGCTAAATTTGATGCAATGCTTATGTTATTGTAGTTCACACACCAGAAATGGAAATTTTTCAATCGAAGTCGAAGTACCATTAACGACGCGTCCTTGAGGATAGCAGCGCGCTACACCCGCTAAAGCGAATACAATTAATGAGGACGTAATCCACATTTCGGCAGGCTCTGTTGTTTTTTGGCAAAGAAATGCAACGAAAGACTGTCTGATTTTAAAAAATTTACTCCGTTTTATAATCTGGCTTCTAGTTCAATATTTAATCATATTAGTTGCGTTATAAATATTAACGCATTCTGATTAGTTATAGAAACCGCATAGCTAGTTGAATCGTCGATAAGATATATGAGTGAAATAAATTATGATACCTATGAGGTAATAAAAATAGTAGTTGGCCACAATCTGTGCAATTTTTTATATTACAATGGCAACTACAAATTTATAACAATGAATTGAGACAAAAGTATTTACCCAATTGACGGTACCCGCAGCCGAGTGTGCAGTGGGCCGTGCTATAGGCCGAAATGCAGCGGTTCAAATACCAATCGAATCATGAAATATAGAAAACATTGAAAAACTTCTCATATATATTTTTGGTTATTATGAGGCGGCGTAAAACATTCAAGTAAAATGATTTAATAATAATAATAATTTGGCCCTTACTCCATATAGCTTGATGTTTGGCCGAACTTCTCCTACAATTTGTGCTGTGTGCGTCTGGATGTTGTAACACGAATTGAGTGGCCTACAATTTTACGCCGACTCCAAATGACAAATGATTTTTGTGAGAAGTTCTTTTATGGGAGAAATACTCTCGGAAAAAAATTATCCCTATAAATTTCGTTCGAACCCAGAACACACCGATTGAAGCACACACTCTTCCAAAAAGTATTTTACTTATCCAACCAGTGCACCAAAGTTCATCCACCCAAAGGTAGACAAAAGACAAATATTGAATTTGGTTCAAATTAGAGATGGGCGCGGGGCTCACATGACTAATTTCAAAATATGCGAGATGGGCGGATTTCGGGGAAGGTCTTCTAAAATTTGCGGGCTGATCGGGAAAAATATCCTTTGCAAACACATCCAATAAAATCGGGAACTTCCAAAAATAACGTAATGAATTTCTGAAAGAAATTTTCCAAGTGTTTACTTCTTCGACAACTTGCATACTAAATACTTGACATTCCGCCTACGTCTGCCACAAGTGAGCGAGTTGATGAAAACAAAAACTTCGAAAAACTAGATAACAAATAAAAGTAAAAAAATTATCAACATATTTGAATTTTAAAAAATGTTCAGTATTAAAAATACGAATCTATTTAATGTATTGCTATATATCTACGGTTAAACACACAGAGTTTGTTAAAAAACAAACAAACAAAATGAGACTGCAAAATCATTTTTAATAGAACCTGCAACATATTTTACATATTTTTCATAAACATCGGATTAAAAATACAAATTTTCTATACATCCCGACCTTTGCGCCACCTAACGGATTAAGTAATGTACTGTTCAGATTTGGTTGGTTAGAAGTAGTTGAAAAATAATTTTTATAATTTATGAAGAAGTTTTATAAATATTCAGCGACCCCAAATATTCTAGGGTAACAAGTTTCAAGCCAATCCGCTTGGTTTTCAAAATTATTGTACGCCATTTGGAATTTCTAAAATCATACGTGAGATTCTTGATCATCGACCTCCCGCGTAGCATGTTTTAAGCCATTCGCCACTTTTTATCTTTTGCTGGCTCATGGTGCGGTGGAGCGAAAATGCCCAATAAATATTCATTAACTGGCTGTTGAGGTTGTAAGTAATTTATTATGTACTTGATGGGTATTTCCGGAAATGGGTAAATATGGGTTCAAAAATAATGCGCAGTGCGAGACAACTTTTTGAATGATAAGCTAAAATATTCGATTTATTTTTACAATTATTTTCGAGATGATAGCGATTTAAATAGAAACTATTTTTCGAACAAATACATACGCTAGGGTGGTCATTAAATGTTGGAAAACAAATATATTAAAGCTCAACCCCTCCTGGGAACGGTTAAGGCGTGTCGCATAGGGGGTAAAGTTTAAAACCATCTATAGAGATTCGACAAACTAAAATATTTTTTTGTTTTTATTTAATATTCAAAAACTATACTACTACGGTCGAGTATGTGTCAAATTCCGATTAATCTATGAAGACTTAATCTGGGCCAAACTTTATGTGCGATATCTTTACCTATACTCGTAGCTGTATAGATTTTGGGTATTAAATGGAAAAACATTGATTTCAATTTGTTTTTAATATTTGTTAATATTAGAAGAAAAATAATTAATTTAAATTTCTTGAGTCTTCATATAGGAATCTGGATTTTGACTCCTCTGCGAAAGTCCTTAACGGTGTCCAATCGGCACCAAAATTTTATACATATGTTATTTTTTTTACCTATTGAGGAGGTATAACTGGAAAAAATCATTGATTTCATTTTATAGACCACTCTAATTTATGTATTGTAAAGTTTAAGCATATGTACTATGTATACATCTCATAATAATATTCATAGCAAAAATGATGAAATACAAGATTGCGCTGATTGTTATGAAATTCGGGAGGGTAACTTGAATATGACGTAACAATTGATTGAGCGGTGGAGAGAAGCTAGAGGAAATACGTTGTTATTACGATGCAGAGAAAAGAAGGTGACGATAAAAGCACTTCCGTTACTTCGTGCTTGCCTCTTAAAAAGTTGATTTCTCTGAGTTTTGAGTGATTTGAAAAGTTAAACACAAAATAATAAATGTGAAGTGCCGAGCTTTGCGTTGCAGCGAAAATAAAACGCCCAAGTGCAGTTATCACCTTCCTTTTCTTCTCACTATTCCTGTGGCAGGAACTGCTGTGACGTGTACTTTGCTGGCGTTGTCGTATTATGGTTTTCTATTATTCTTGCGTTTTTGTACATGTTTGAAAGAATACACACGATTGAGAGAACACACATGAACATGATTCGTAAACCAAACCTGTTGTTACGTAACTGATTCAAAATTTGTAAGATAGGGTTAGTTAGACCTCAATTCGCCCCACCTTCAATTTTCTTTTCATCATGTACGCTCTTTATAACTGCAATAGCACATTATCCCTTACAATCCTATGCTGACACACTGAAAACCCTGATAGTTGTCATGCTTACTGCGCCTAAAACTGGTTTACGTCGTTGTCACGTACTCAGTAGGGCATAATAATTATATTTACTGTTGTCAAAAAACGCAAAAAAGTTACTCGTTAGTTTGTCAGTATTAGCTGGCGCGTTGTCATGATGTAAAAAGTAGCGCCGCAAATCTCTTTCTTCCGGGTTTCCAACAAATTTTTGAAAACTCTTACTAAGCAGTCATCGGTTTGACATTTTGCAGTTACCGTTTGAAACTTTTCCAGGGGAATAGCTATGAGTTTTAGTCGGTTAGAAGTAAACTAACATCATTACATTTATTGCTAATTTTTGTTGCTTAGCTTTTAGGAATTGGATTGTTCCTGTTGGGCTTCATTCCGTGAACTGCTGTTTGGTTTTCGAATCGGTACTTATAGAACCAAAGTTTGTCATCAGTACCTACTCTACTAAAGTTGCTGGACAGGCCATTTTGGAAATTCGCAAAATGCACTCGAACCTCTTTCTGTGTTTCCCTTAAAAGTCGTGGAGGCCATTGAGAAGATATCTTCATGTATCTCAGATTATTATTTAATATTCACAATATAATTATGATATTTAAGCTCAATTAATCAGCAATAAGTTCTTGTATCAATCGTGACTCTTCGTCAAATTTGGATCTCACCAGAGCCAAGATGATATCATCAGTGAATGATTTTTGTCATCATTTGAGGGGCAAACAATATTTGCCGCATAGCTTTAGGCGCTGTAAACTTGACAACTGTCAGGCTGGTGAGTTGTGTCAGTGTATTGAGCTGTTAGAGTATATATAGTCATGTGGAAAAAAAATTTAGGGCACATTATTGCTTATTCTCCTTTTGATTTTTTTATGTTATACAAATTAGATTTTACAATGTCCAAACTAGCACTGGATCAGGATCTGGAGTTTATTTCGAATATAATGGGGAAACGTTTCACTTTTCGATGGGAAAATATGCTTCAGTATTCCAAGCCGAAATATTCGTAATTCTTAAGGCCATGGAATGTGCTGGAAAAAAGTAGAGATACAGGAGTTTTTGTGTTTGCAGTGACAAGCAGTCTGCAAGGCATTGGCCGCCAAACTAATTCAGTAATGCAAGTCTCGTTTAAATTATGTTGTTAAACATAATGGGTGAAGTTAATCTGGATGCCCGATAAAACGGAAAGGCATGGTAAAGAGATATCTGAACATTTGGCTGGAGAGGCCGCTAACCAGATATCCCTTTCCGAATTTTTCGGTCACCTATGCCACCATCGATAACTGGAAGATGAGGAATACCCGTAATATCGGAATATTCTAGCTAAATATCTGCAAACAATAGGTGAAACTGATGACTACTCACTTCCCGTCATATTTGTCTTGAAGAGAATGAGTCGTCAGAAGGCTTGTTGTGCATGGATTAGTTATGAGGCCTCCGGCAGTTGAGAAAGAAACACCTGAACTTTTTGATACCCAACAATCTGCTTTGTAGATTTAAAACATTAAAAAGGAATATGATCTGCATTCTACATGAATGAGTTATTTCTTTAGTTCCGACAAAAAAAAACCGACGTTTTACAGTAATCGAAACTAACAACATTATATGTACATGTATGTATTTCTTCTGCCATTTTCGTATAAGATAAATTCAGAATTCGTTCGTAAAGCAACGTGTTTGTGAAAAAAGACGTACGGCAGTATTGCTTTATAACGAAAAATTTTTAATGCAAACAGTTGGCAGCACTTTCACAATTGTCTGCAACTATTGCAGTAAATATTTTACCGAAACGAAAATGGAATTTTGTTTGTATGTACATGAGGGTGGTTCTTAAAAAATCAAAATTAATTTTCCTATCGTTCAATACACAAAATCGATACTATTATTGTAGAAGAAATTACATAAAAATTTTAATCCCATTTGGAGTCAGTTAAGGCTTGGGGCACAAGGGTCAAATTTTAGATTACCTTATGAAGAGACCGAAATTTAAGTCAATATGTGTTATATTCCACTATAATTGTATCGATTTTGGTATGAAATGAAAAAAATTTAGTTTTAATTTTTTTGAGTTTCCTTTAGGAATCTGAACTTGGCCCACTGTGCGGCACACCTTAGTCGTCTCCAATCGGGACTAAAATTCAATTGTATTATCTGTGACTATAGCGGCAGTCCAGATTTTGGTTATGAAATGAAAAAAAAATTTATGTTAATTTTTTGAGTTTCCTTTTAGGAATCTGAACTTTGCGACGCGCCTTAGCCGTCTCCAAAATTTATATATGATATTTTCGACTCTGGCAGTACCGACGTAGGAGTAGAGGTTGAAGGGTCACCCTAATGTACATACAAACATTGTACATATGTATATACTTTATCTTTTTTGATTGTAGTGCAATTTTACGCGTTCGGCAATGCAAAATAATTTTGCACAAAAATACTGCATTAAAGAACAGGCCCAAAATTACAATGAAAAAATATTAAAATAAAAGTGTAAGTGAAAAAATGTATATCAAATGCTGGTGCAAAACTCTGTTCCATTTGACCCGACCTGCCGTTAGATGAACTCAATGCAATCATTTAATGATAGTAGCTGACTTAGGCAACGTCCTCTACGAAGGCAACTTAACTCACTCACAAACTAACCCAACTGTCACAAAAATAAACATTGTTGCAATGAAACTATATTACGTTATTTCAATTTGGAATTGTATTTAAATATTACTTCAATAAAAGCATAAATATATTTTCATATTCTAATATGTTTACATAAAAAATAAAAATCAAAACTAAACATATGCCGTAAATTATAATTATGTATCCGTGTGAAAACATCTGTGAATATTGTTGATTTGAATGGAATGTGTTGGTGAAGCAGTTTCGCTAATAAGTATACAAATGAAATTTGATTAATAAAAAACATTAAGATAAATTAGAAAATTTTTCATTTTGGTAAGATTTCATAACATTAAACATCACAAATAAGAAAGTAGTATCATAACATTGACATGGAAAATTCAGCGTTTTGAAAATAAGTCCATACGTATAAAACACAACAAATCTACATAAAAGAGATCGACAATGACAAAAGTGTACTTTTAGCAGAGAGCTTAGCTTGAAAGTTCTCCGATTTTTCATAAACGGTGAAAACCAACAAAACTTTTAAATAGTATACATATATATTTTCTTTACATCACAGTATCAAGATGTATTTTGAGTTTTCTGTTCATATACAAATATATAGTAAATATATGCAAGTGTATATGTTAATTCAAATTTGCACGGGCGTATGTAAAAAAAATAAAAGTCTGATTACTTAACACAGTTTAAATTTAAACTCAGTTTAAACTCAGATTATTTAAACCAAACAACTAAGATTACACAATCTCGTCCAATTTCACCATACCAAAACTAATTTATGTTTTGCTGATTGATATTAGAATCTGATTAGATCCAATTGATTTCTGGTGTGGTGGAATTAAACGCCACATGAAACGAAACGCCATGCAACTTCTTTGTAATCTACGTTCTTTGGTTGAGCTATTTAATTTAAAACTACACCATTTCCGAAAAAAAGGAAAAAAATAATAATTTTTAACTACACCATTTCCAATTGTAAATGCGAAAGGGTCAAATTAAAATCCGAAAAGGTCAATGGAAAATAAGAAGTCAATTGTAATTCAGAAAGCGTTGTTTGAAAGTAAAAATAGTCAATTATGAGTAAGATTAGTCATTTTAAATTGCGAAAGCGTTAAATGAAAATGCGAATAATTATTTGAAAATGAGATATATGTATGTACAAAAATAGGCCAAATGTAGGAGAGTAGCGACTTCAATATTTAGAAAAACTCGTTGTTGAAATAAAAGTCACTATTAAAGGAGTAGAATGAGCAAGGACAGGCATTATCGCCCATCAAGATATGCCTGTGGACACATACAAAATTTTATTGTAATCATTATTTGAAAAGTATGTAATAAAAATAAGTTTCTCATTACCATTTGACGCATTCTCATTTCCATTGGACGCTTTCTGATTTCCATTGGAAATAGTGCAGAGCTGTTTTCCAGAAAGAATTTAAGGCCGGCTTGACTTTCTTTAGGGAAACACTTTTTTTTTTATCTAAATACAACAGCTGTTTTTTGTTTACACATTCGACGCTATATTATTATATATACTTTAAAAATATAACACTACCCAAAAATAAAAAATAAAGTTCGTGGAAAATAAAAATTTGTATACAAATGAAATAAATTTTATACTGGAAATAGCAGAAAGAAATATACTTATATTGGAGTCCAAACAAAAATAGGCGGAATCCATACAGGCAAAAAACTTTAGCTATATAGAGATAAGAGTTCAATTTGCAATTTGGGCAAGTGTAGAGAAGCTCAAAGGTGTTGAAGACGAAATACGAAATAATTTTGAATGTGGTTAATTAATTTTTTTTGCTACCTAAGCTGGATAGGCAGCCGAACAGGTGACGATTAGTTAACCCTGCCGCTCAAGCTGCACATTGAGTTTGAACTTAGTTACTTGCTAACCCTAAAAGAATTATAATATATACACACATACATAAATAATACACGTGTATGTGTCTGTATATGATTATGCCTCATTGCTAGGCATTATTAAAAAATTATTGAACTATTATTTTCTTTTACTACTCCAAACACCACATACATACATATAGTATGTGGCTACAAGTATGTCTATTTTGACATACATACATATCTATGTATATCTAACCATATATATTAAGTTTATATAAAGCTACGACAAAAAGCGTGAACACTAGACTTTAATTAAATTTGATTTAATTAATTATCAATTCGCTTTTTTAACTTCCAGCGTCTGTCTAGCGCAAAACACTATACACTACTGTATTGAACAATGGCGCACCGATGATAATTTTTGCTCATCTACCATTTCCTTTGCAGATAGAATACTTTTAATGCTTTCAGCTTCTTTCATCCAAATTTCCAACTGCAAATAAATCACATAAATTATGTAAATATTTTTTTTCACGGTCACGCCAAGTACAAACCTGTTGTAATAGCAAATTTCTACGCTCGCCCTTCGGCTCGTTATTTGTGAAGGGTACCAGCAGTCCCAAGGCCGTAGTGTACGCTTCCAATGCTGCCTTAAATTTTCTTTCGTACAAGTAAAGCTCACCTTGACGCCCAATTTCTAGAGCACTTTTTAACTGGGGGCTCGAGTGAGAAAGCGCAACTGTGGCAAAATTGGAAAAATACATACATACATATGTTAAATGTCAAATAATTATGTTGTTAGTGTGTGAAGCTATACTACTAACACAGCTGCTTGTAACGCACATCCGGCTCCAACACTTCTGCTATGCTAGGTTGTATCTGCTCTGTGGATTGTGGTGTTGAGCTGCTTGGCAGTTGTGCATCCTGCGGCGACTGACCGAGGACTTTTCGTTGCTCTTTAGCCACAGCCGCTTTGTATTCAGTGTCGATTAGAACGTTTTTGATTTCTTCAGCGCGTTTGAGGTAGGTAAGTGCACGATTACGTAATGCCAATCGCTTGCTAGCGTCTGTTTCCTCCGCAATTAGCGGCACAAAATACTGCAGTGCACTGCAGTACAGATAATAGGCCTCTTTGTAATTTTTTGTTTCGTCATATTCAACGGCTTTGGTAACAAGTTCTGAAGCTTTTTGTAATGTCTGAAACCAATATTGAAAAGATTAGGTAAAAAAATAAATTCAATTTAATTGCATAAAATCTAATAGCATACATGCTCGGTTGGCAGCGTTTTAAGTTCTATAAATGGATGTTGAAAAAATGAATCAAATGAAATGCGTTTGGCAGGATCGTGTTCCAGTAAACGACAAAGTAGATCGTGACATTCATTGCTAATGCTTGCATTCGCCGGTATGGTTATCTTCTCCACGTTACGTATACGCTGCAAAAGCTCTTCGATACTCTTCGATGTGTATGGTGCTTTGCCGAAGAGACATTCATATAATATCACACCGATACTCCACAAATCGGCTTTCGCATCATACTGATGTTTGCGTACAATTTCGGGTGCCATATAAAGTGGAGAGCCTTTTAGTTGCTGATTGATCTCACCTAATTTCAAATGTTGTGCAAAGCTGAAAAGAAGGAATAGTTTAACAAAATTTTACTATTACCAGCGACTACTTCTCATATTTTACCCAAAATCCGCCACCTTCAAAACAACATTGGAATTGCGCGTCAGCAGCAAATTTTGTGGTTTTAGATCAAAGTGGCAAACATCATTGGCGCGCATGTATTGCACAGCGGCTGCCAACTGACGTAAAAAGTAACGGCAAGTTGTCTCGGGCAAAGCTTTCTTCGAACGAATAAATGCTGATAAATTCCCAGCATTGCAAAATTCCAATACGATGTATATATTTCTTTTTTGGCAAATGAAATTATTTATTAGATTTTAAATAATAACAAATTGTATTCGGCGCACATACTTGTCATCCCAAAAGAAATCCTCCAGCGTTACAATATACTTGTGGTTGAGTGAACGCAGAAGTCGTATCTCGGTAATAAGATTTTCGCGCGAACTATTCGACAACGTCGACATTTCGACAATCTTGATAGCATGATAGCTGCGACTCTTCTTGTGACGCGCTTTGTAAACTGTTGAGTAGCTACCGACTCCGAGCTTCTCCAGCAGATCGTAGTCGGTAATGCGTGGCAGAGACATATTGGACGTATTGAATTATTGTATGCGCCAGCGATTCTCTAACATTTGTTACACTTCACTTTTGTATTTTCACTTACTCCATTTGTTGTGGTCAATTTTCCATTTGTGAACAAAAAAAATACGCGCAAAGGAATAAAAAAGAAAAAATATAACCGAATGAATGAAATGTTTTGTCTATGGAATCAGCTGTGAGCGAACGTTGCCACAACCAATCAAATACATAATAGAGAAAACGAAAACTTTGCTGTAAATTAATTCACGACTCTATCTATTTGTCTGTACCTGTCTTAAGGTGCTAGCCCAATGCACGCGTAATAGGCTTGTCAAAACTGATTGGAAATATATGAAACTGGATCCTACAATAACACTCCTTGGCATAAGTAAAGAATAGGGTCCACTGAGCTAGAAAAAAATAAAAAAGTTGGCGTGGTCCGCCTTGGTTGCTTAGGATCATAACCTTCAATATGACCAATGCTCCCTTTCACAGCAGCACAAATAAATCAAAACACCTTATAACATTTAAACACAACTATATTAATTTGTATATCAAATGAAAAGTATGTTTATAGACTTTTTCACAAATATATTTTCACTTATAGTTAATAACGTATTTTTTAAAGAAAAAATTAGTTTTTCTGAAAAAATTGGCATTATTCTTTTGTTTTTTGATTTTCTCGAAATATATATAAATACTATATAAAAATATACACATTGTGTGAAAGATCTTCTAATTACCTATCCAACGATGTCAATATTTTTGAAATCGGTTATATATTTTTTGAAATATAAACTATTAAAAATATTGAAAATAGCGCCTTTACACCTCCATAACACCCCCCTTATTCATTTGCGGAAAAAAGTTGTACACCATAAGAATCAGTGGAAAAAGGCAGACCACGCCTACTTTTTTATATTTTTCTAGCTCAGTGGACCCTATTCTTTACTTGCTTCACAAAATCACACACTTCAAAAAAAATAGGTAAAAAAGGCGTAGGAATGAACATTCGATTCCACCAATTTCATCTTAGCCCACATTGAGGTTTACCTTAATTTCGTGAAAAGTTTTTTTTATCGCACCAGGTCAACGGGTGTACAAAATATATTTGAATTCGTTGATTTCGTTCAAATCCGTAAATCGGTTTTTGCGTCAAGTTGTTACAAATAAAACAGCTAAATTTATTTATATAAAAAACTGTGGGAATATATAGACTTATGTTTATCACTGTATTTGTTTGGAAAATTTAACAACACTATTCGGCTTTCATATATCGATTACCCACTCGATAAATACAAATTGAGCTATTTGACGCTTGTCAAAAAAAAAAATTGATTCACATTTGGGGAGCGCATTTTCATCGAATGCATTGTTTTTGGTTAGACTATTTATTTTGTTTACAATAATTTTGTAATTGAATGTAAAAATATAATTCGAAGGGTTTAAGAACTTCACATGTTTATCTGTTAAAGCCGTCAAAACACTTAACTCCTGGGATTACTTATGTTGAAAGTGTTTGTTGTGCTTGACATCTCGCCACGAATTTTGGGGTGACGCCCAAAGTTAATCACCAAGCAAGAAGCTGCTAATATACAACAAATAAATTAACGAAACTTCTTGTGTTTTGTTTTCAGCCAATATTTTTCAACAATTACTATTTAATTCAGAGAAGGGAACCAAGTGCACTTGCATTGATAAGGCTTCAATATGAACTATGGCCGTAAAACACCGTCCACGTATCGCTCCAACCATTCGGTGTACTCGCACACCACTGGAAGGTTAGTGGGTATCCGAAATCTTTTTGCATATGATACAAATTAATATAAAAATTTTATTTTCTATGGATTCAGGTCATCGACGAACTTACACTCGATCAAATCGCGCTCGATGCGTTCAGTGCGTGCGCCATGGTATCAGCGCCCTATATTGAAGAACAACCAATATATAGATATACAAAAAAATTCCATGCTTATTGGCATATTTTCCATTGTAAGTTAACTTAAAACTTTCATTTGCATTTGAAAATAACTTTTAAAATATCTCAATTTAGTTTTTAGCGCTCTTCACCATTGGTACTGCTATTTTCGATATTTATTGTTTGGCTATGGCAGCACCAGGATCAACTCACTATGGATACTATATCATATCATATGAATTTGTTTATGTGGGCAATAAGCATGGTATGTAAAATGGGAGAAATTGTTAATATGTTGTACTAATTTGAGAAACATTGTAATTATTTCAGTGCGAAATATGCTGATTGTTTTCGCCCTATTCTCACTTATACTGGGAATAGTAATACTATTTACAAGTATTTTGCTCGTAATTGCGCTTAGAAAGGTAAGCATAGCTGATCGGGATGTAAAACAAGTAGCGTGAAAATTTTATTCTTATAAAAATCCTGTTCATAATTGCAATGAATGGGAACTTATTTTGGCTTTTCATAATAATTTTCATCATTTGAACATCATACATTTTATCACATTTATCATATGATATCTTTTGATTTCACTTCATTTATTTACATTCACAATATTCTATAATACAAGCTACTTAAAAGAGGAAAAAAACGAAATCGCTTCGTTTTCATACCGGTACGACTCACATTGATTTTTAATTTAATTTCTCACATTTCGAATACGCTTTCTTAGCCACAAACATACATATATACATATATATTTTTTGCAGCAATTTATTTTCACTTGCAACGTTTTCCATTATTTGTGCTAATTTAACCATTTTAATATTCACAGGAGTATGAGCGAAAGATACTTCCATGGCTAAATACTTTTGCCGTTTTCACAATTTGGCGCACATTGGCTCTAATTTTCTTTGCCATAGTCAATGATTTGATTTTTGCTTACAACATAATTATGGTGCTGCTTTGGAGTATTGCATTACTGGTTTCCTTCTATGGTTTGTGTGTGGTGTACTCATTATTCCTTGAGTTAACAAATTTGACTAAATTAGAAGATTTGGCACACTTGCGGGTAAGCTACATTAAATGTAACATTGGAGCATCCTTTATAGTAATTTCATGTATTACAGATGGGCACGATGGCTTCTCTACATGCATCGGCTGCCAATTCCTTGGCCGGCTCGCGTCCAACAACACCGCACAGTACCGTGTCTACTATGCCTGTGGGATAAAATACTATAGCAACGATACAAATTTTTTGTTTTTGATTTTTCGCAACTTCGAATTATACAAATGAAGCCGTCCAAATTTTACAAGCATACATTCTTACATACATAGTATATGCATTCATAGATATACATTATATTATATAATTCGAAATCAACATTCCGTATGTTTTCATATTTAATAATCTGAAATAAGCTATATTAAGCGCTCGAAGTGCATTAAGAATATAGAACACAGTGCCTTACAATTTCTACATTCATATATGTACATTACATAAATATATCTCTAATATACAATTTGTAATAAATGGAAACTATTCTTTGACCTCGACAAAGTTAAATAGATAGTAAGCGTACGTGTAAAATAATAAGCCAATAATTGATCAGTTTTCTATTGTATTACGATTGCATATCAGTTTATACGATTTAAAAACCTAATTTTCATTACATATTTTAATATGAAATCGAATTTTTTACTTGTGTCAGCACATTCGTCCGATTCTTATTTAAGCATTATTTCTATTTTTATATGAACGTCTCGGTTAAAAAAAAAACATAATTGTATAATTAATTGTCATAATAAAGTGTAAACTACCACAAAGCAATTAAAAAGAATTTACAAATGGTCCCACATAAAAATAACAAAATAAAAAAATTAATATTGTAGCAATATCGGATTCACCTATTGTTGTTGTCGTTCAACTAATCTAGACACAAGGAGAGAAAATATTAAAAACAAAATAATCACTTTAATTAGCTAAGCGGGGAAATCTCTTTAAATGAGTAATGAAATCGGAACCAGCTGATTTCAAAACGTCCTTTTAAAGCCGTGTTTACGATACCGGACACGCAAAATTCTTATCCGGCAAAGCGCTGCCACTTCTACAGAATTCTCAACAAAACAAAGACGCCATTTCAACTGAATATTGTATCAGCCAAATTTGCGAAAAGAATTTGTAAACAAAATTCAGCTGATACAAGATTTCGCCTTGCTCAGTAAAAATAATGAGAGTATGTTTTATCTACGTCATCTTAGAACGAATGAGAGAAAAAAAAAATTAGAATAAATGATGGAGAATTAAGAAGCACTGTTAGTGCACTTTACACAAACAAAGTGCATGAGCAATACTGGACGAATTCAGATTTTGACATTTCACTCGCAAAATTAAGCCCCTTCTATGGATCCCCTTGGAACGGGGTATGAAACCATTGTTACCACTTTGGTTTTTTTTGCTTTGCCCGCGAAAGTGACTCTAATTCTTTGCACAATGACAAGAACTACAATAAGCACATAATGTGACAATCCAAAAACAAGCGAATTAAATTATCTGCTTTTTTAAAAACAGCTTATATAGATTAGCCTTGGTTTGAGGCAAGTTTGCGAAAACTGTCAAATCGGTAGCCGTGTTGCCAAGTAACGAGAATATTCAAAGTTTAATTTAAAAAATTTTGCAAACAAAAAAATGTAGGATCCCAATTTGGATGGTCGCCACAAGAATCTTAAAATTAACTTATTATGACTTTAAATGCATACTGGGTTTACGTTACAACAACTTACGGATGTAATGATCCCAACCGAACTATTTTATGTCTATCATCCAAGGCACATTCAACAGGTACCAGCAGCCCATGAGACGTCAAAAACGCTGTGCGGAAAGTGATTGAAGAAAATTTTAGTTTGGCATAACTCCTTTCGTATGGAAACAATTGTTGTTTTTGGTGTTGTAACGGTTACTCGGAACCTGCAAGATCGGTTCAACCATGATCGTTATCATCCAACTCATCTCGGCGATTGAACCCTGTTTGGATCGGCGCATACCATTTGTCGTATGGAAACAATAAATCCTGTTGCTGCTACCATTGAAATATAATGGCAAATGACACGATGTAGAGAATATTCTATCATTCTTGGGCAAATGAAGAGACCCACCCAACCCAATGCTTCTACGTTTTACCAGAATCAACCCTGACATACCCAACACATGTCCGGCATGTGAAGATTATCCGCACGATAACAATCACCTATTCACAGGCCCTCTCAAACCCACTCATCTAACCCCCGTCTCCCTCTGGTCCAACCATTTCGAAACTGCACGTTTCCTGGGCCTCTGGGCCTCCCCCTAGATGAGTTTGACGACAACGACCATGGGTGAATCCGCTCTTTACGGGGCGTGATAACCGTTTACGGGGCGTGATAACCGCTACAACAACAACAACAACAACAACAACAACAACGTTTTTCTAGCGAGCTGATGCGCTGCCATACAAAAATTAAACATAGTTGTATCTTTTAACGGTGATTGGTAATTTTTATTAGAATTGTATTGAAATTTTACACTAACCTTAACTCAAAAGTAAACAAATTGTACGAATAGTGGTGGACTATAACTGTAGTTTATGCCATTAGTTAAGCAGTTTCGATAAAAAAAGAAACTAAAGGAAATAAATTCTTACATTAAACAAACGTCAACGTTTTGCGGTTGTGTGATTGACTCCAAAATTGCACCAAATTGAGGCAAAGTTACACTGCAAAAAATACTTGAAAAGCATTGTTCATTGTTTTGCAACAGATGCCATGCATCTGTCCATAATCTAAAAGTAACAGACGCTATTATCTAACTGTAATGCGTTGTGAAAATCACCCAATTGCATAGCTATATATTTCAAATTTACAATGCAAAACTGATTTTAATCATGTTTTTCTTTAAAACTAACAATAACGTTTTTTTTTTATTTTAATGTCACACGGATTCGAGACATCATTTCGCCATATCCATCTCGTTGTTGTCACTTGTATTCACCTTAGCCAAATCATCAACCAGCGTATCGAGCAACGCCCGCAATTCCTGTTGTGCAAATTCCTGAGGCAATGGCAGACGTTCCAAAGCAATCTTTATAATCAAACATGGATTCAACACTGGACAGACAAGCAATACACCGCGCACCAGACATGCTAAATTTTGTGCGATTTCACTCTGACACAGGCGGTGTTTGGCTGTGGGGCAGGGTAGCAGATTGATGCGTGAACATAAATCAGCCAATTGAGGTTTTAAATTCTCCCAACGTGTCTCTATATCTGCCTCAGTCTTGAGTGTCTTTAAGCTCTTGAACTATGGATAAAATTAAATAGTAAGATTGATTGCATTGAATATTAAATGGGTTATGCGTTGAGCCTTTTACCTTTTCGTTGATATCGATAAAGTCTAAAAATATTTGTCCCTGATTAGACCAATTTGGTACCTTTATGATTTTGTTCGCCTCGGCACCCTCAAATTGACTGAGCAAATTGTGCAAATAGTCGAGATTATCTGTGTGACACATATAACAAAAAAAAAGTTATTGTTTCATTACTGCGTCCTATAGGAAAAGTTTCAACTGAGCTTACCATTAATAATTGCATCAGGTGCGATATGCTGGAAAATAACTTCATGTGCCAATGCCCATTGTTTGGCTTTCAATAGGTATTTGGCTTGCATGTGATAATTGCCAATAGCGCCCGCTTTCACAGCCTTTGCATAATCGATCCACTTTTCCGGTACTCCCAAATTATTTATTACAAATTTTTCCTTCTCCGACAAAGCAACATCTTTTGAAACACTCACATAGCGATATAGTATATTTTGTACAGACAATTCTCGTTGATTGCGATCTTTTATATGTAATAGAACGAATACAGCCCATTCCCAGAGATCGTCATTTTCTAGTTGACTTGCAAAACCGACATGCAATTGACTTTCGCATAACTCGGAACAGTGACGATAGCCGACTGCCTCCAGTGTTTGAAGCAGTAGCCAACTATAAAGGGAGAATAAAAATATTATTTGGAATTTATACTTTTATTTAGTTTACAAAATTGATTATAGCGATTTGGCTCTCAAAGTACTGAGCCGAATTTAATTACTATTTTTTTTTTAATTTTTTGAAAAATATTATATTAGGGTGCACCACTCTCCATATAAAAAAAAAATCGGCACGGGTTTTCTATCAGAATTATAAAATTCAAATATTTTACATCATCCAAAATAGTTTTTTTTTCAAAATATTCAAAAATTAGATAATTATATTATTATATTATTTTTTTTTTTCAAAACAATCTAGATCAAAACATGAAAACAAATTTCAAACCAATCATTCATGTAGAAAATTGGCTTAAGAAAATGTTGAATCATTTTTCTTTTTTTCCAAATCTCTTTATGATTCCTTTGAACAAATTTGTAAATATTTTCTTGCAGGCCTTTTAAGCTTGAACTGTATTTTCATCGCAAGTAGTTGTTTTGAAAAAATATCAAAAAAAAAAAATAATAATGTATGAAAAAATAAAATATTTTTATTTTCAAAAGTATTTTTCAAATCGATCCAGCTTACGTAATCTTAATATTTTTCCGACATATTTTGCAGATTAGAAAAAAAGGGGCTAATTTTTATTTATTTTTAAATACATTAAGCTGCATCACTCCCAATAAAAAAACAAAAAAAAAAAAAAAAGAAATTGGCCCTGTTTTTCCGTCGAAATTATAAAATTGAAGTAATATTAAGACATTAACAAAAATATTTAGTAATAATATTAAGATTTAGGTGAGTTGGGCCGATTTGAAATTATGTTCGTTTTTTGGTGTTTTTTTTAAATTAAAATAGTTTTTGGTTGATCTTAAGCAGACCTTAAGCTAACACTTTAAAAACAGTTTTTTTTATTAATAAAAAACATTATTTTTGGAGAATTTTCGAATAAGTCCAGCTAACCTACTTCTTAATATTTTTCGAAATATTTTGGCGTAAATGTTATACCATATTAAATTTAATTGGTGGGGCACCCTATTAGGAATATATTTTCAAGTTGAACCCTAATTTTTTTTTTTAATAAATTTTTTCAGTGCCTCTATACAAAAAACAAAATACGCCGGGTATTTTTGCTAGCAATTAAATAATTACGAGCTCGGTAATATTTTTCAGTACCTTAAGCGATAGTCCATCGGGTCGGGGGTATGAGTTGCAGGATTCAGCAAACTCTCCAGCGGATGACTCCGTTTCGAGAACAACTGCAATAGATGGTAACGCAAATCGTAGGTTGCATTCTTCTCATTTGGGTTAGTACTATCCATATAGCACGGTGTTGGTGGCATTGAATAGAATTCTTCTGATTTAAATGATTTTTCATAGACCAACAAAGCATCGGTAATAGACGCGGTGGGCGATGAGAGGTACCACAATTGTATCTACAAAATAAAAAAATATCTTTGTTAATATCCAAAACCAAGTGCTGTGTTGTTTTTACCGCCAAAACTTTTGTCCATTCAATGCCATCCAAAGTGTTAATTGGACCATGACTTGAGTCCATAAGCGCCACACCGGCAACTAACATATAGAGCTTTAGGCGTTCCAATTGTATAAATTTGTCAACTTCATCTTTGTGCCAAGCGGCCAACTGATCTTCTAAAAGTTGCCGTACAGTCGGCCCCGATGAAAGTTGTGCCAATAACATAGCTAAATTTGCATCGTCATAACGCAGTGCCAACTCACAGGCTTCAGTTACCTTGTGACACATCACCAACTCTAGCAGATGATCGAGATATGTGTGCTTGGATACATTCTTCGTTAGCAAGTCTTTATCGGTCAACGTATTCTCCAACCATTCCGAAAGTAAATTGCGACGGCACATTACGGCAAAGTGTGACATTGACTCGCGTCCTTCAAGCTCTTCATGTTCGCCCCACAAAGCCAAGCACAGGGACCAAACTGATACCGCATATTCTTCAAGTGGCCCGAGATTAATTTGCTTGATGGCTTCATCCAGATGTTTGACAATCAAATCAGTGCCATTGTCCGACTTTATCCAAGGACATTCACTACCTTCCACATCTTCTTGTAGAGAATTACGCAATTGCAGTTCCAAATGTGTTACAATGCTCGGCTTGAAGTTTTCGTAATGCATTACCGAAGATATTTTCACGTGCTGCAACACAGTAGCGGTGTAATCATCTGCACTACGTCCTTTAAATATATAGGGCGTTACGTCGAAAAGATGAGCGTCTAAAAAAAAATAGAGAAAATAATTAGCATTTATAAAATTGAAAAATTTATTGAAGATATGATTTGTTTTTACTTTGCACATCATGATCCAGATTCTTGCGCGTCGATGGCACGATGAGAGTATTCTGCGGGCCGAATGCATGTTTGAAGCGACGAAAATTGTGCAAACCTAAATCGTCTGCCCATTTTCCCTGTAAATTGTAGGCCAGCGATTTTTTTATTGGCACTTGGTGAGCTAGAACCTTAACGTTGGCCACCTTTGGCTTTACAATAAATTGCGGTATTTTGTGTAGCGGTGCAACAGCTGGCCTATCGCCACAAGGTGCTGGAGTGGACGTCTATGTAATGTAATGCAATTTTAGTCCACGGAATTAAATTTTATTACTTAAAATTTATAGATTACCTCGCTATCAATTTCTCGCATTAAACTGATAATTGACGCGGAAGATGAAGCCGGTAACGGTGAGGGCTGCACAAGAAAATCCAACTGACTCGATGCCTCTGAAAGCGCACCACCATGTCGCACCTCATTCGACAAAGTTTGGATATCTTGAATTTTTCTGCCAAATAAACCAGCACGACGACTCTGATTGCGATTATGATCGTAGAAATTTTCATGGTCATCATCAGTGCCGACAGATTTGTTATCGAACTCGTCATCACCGAAGAATGAAGCTTTCATCAACTGCAATTTGTGTGGGTCAGTGCCAACTTCGCGCGCCAAAAATGCGATCGGGCTGGTAGCGCGTGGAATGTGGTGGTCTTGTTGTTGTTCGTATAGCGAATAGTCATTACCATTGGCTTGTAGGAATTCTGTAGCGTAAAAATAATTATAAAGTAAACTAGAAACCCTCGGCAGATGTTGTCCTCAAATTTTAATATTTTATATCTTTGTGTATTATTTAACTGAGTTTGACTGCAAAAAAAAAAAAAAAAAGAGCCCCCTCCCATATTTGACTATTTCATATAACTTATCTATAATTGCGTTAAATTGGATTTTTCAAGCAGGTGGCAACCCTCTCTAAAATATAGGTATGAACCTATATGAACGAGATGAACCATTTGACACCAATATTTTTATATTTTTTACAATTTGTGTACAATTTATTTAAGTTCGATTTTAAAACATGTGGCAACCCTCATAAAAGTTAGCTATGAACCTCCTTGCCGAGACGGACGGTTCGGAACACATATTTTAATATTTTACATAACTTGTGTATAATCGAATTAAATTTGATTTTTGAAACATGTGGCAACCGTCATAAAAGGTAACATCAACCTTCTATCCGAGACGAATTGATACACCCATATATTATTAATAATTAATAATTAAGTTACATAACTTCTGTATAATTTAATTAAATTCGACTTTTCAAGCACGTGGCAACACTGTCCAAATTATAAGTATGAATATTCTCCTCTCCGAGACGAATCGTATGACATCCATTTTTTTATATTTCATATAACTTGTGTATAATTTAATTTAATTTGACGTTTCAAACAGGTGGCAACTACCTAAAAAATAGCTAGCTATAAACCGTTTCCTTAGCGAACTAATCCCTTGACAAAGGAATTTTAATATCTCATATCACCTGTATGTAATTTAATTAAATTCGACTTTTCAAACAGGTGGTAACGCTCTCCCAAGCATCAAATATACTTTACGATCTACCAAATATGCATACAAAATTTCATAAAACCCCTCATGATGAATTGTGATACTTTTTAAAAAAAAAATTTCGAAACTTACGTGTTTTATCCATTAGCATAAATTCTGCAGATTCGTCCATTGGTGGGAAATTTGTGGCGCCACCGCTTAAACTTTTTGGATCCAGCGCACGAGCTGCATCTTCAGAGATCTTAAAGTTAAACAAAAACAAAATAGCTTTGCATTTTAATAACACAAAGAAAAGGCAACACTGCCAATTTTAGTAGACATCAACTAACCTTTTGTGCATTCTTTAAAGCAGCCATTGTGATTGTATCTGCCGTAGCTGCGTTTGCCATTGCAACTTGCCCAGCCACTGCTGCTGTAGCACCTTGCGTACCCGGCATTCCCAATTTTGCCTTTTTCGGATCCGTTGGCACAGCCTCGTCGTCTTCATCACTTTCGTTAAGTCCATATTTAGAGAAGTGTTTCACACGGAATACCCAACTACCCGTCTCCGGGCGATATTCCATGAAACGAGTATCATTTTTTTCGCAAACTCGTCGCAGTTTACCTTCCCAATCCATATCGGCTAAACGCACCGGATCCTTGATCGGTTCATGTTTGGTTTTATCATGCGGCCAAACTTGATCCAAAGTGACTTGCGCCTCACGATTTAAACCACTACCAACTGGCGGTTTGTTGTCATCGTCGGGATAGATGATAATTTCCTTATTACGGAAATGTACTGTAAAAGTTGGGTTTAGTTTGGTTTTATATTTAAAATAAATTTAGAATGTTCATTTTGCAAATTACCTATGTCATCTAATTTTAAACCAGCTACATCCATTTCTTTACCGAAATAAACATTACCATAACCCTCGCGACCTACAGTAAAATTCGGCACAACACACGAGCCATCCTCGGCGAGATAAGATTTTAGATCGTCCAATGAAGGAATTGTGTAATAACTAAAAACGAAAAATATAAAATAAAATAAATTTTCTCTTCACATTGCTACTTCTAAAAACTTACCCGATACGTCTCAATATGATGCCCGTGGGATGTTCTTCGTAGTCTCCAGTTGCTTCCTCGACGATTGAACGGTCCTCGCCACCGTACGAACGATTCGAGAACAGACTTTCATCTTGATGCTCGGATATTTCGCGACGAGAAGTTTCACGACTGGTTTGCTCTTCAAACGGATTCTCTAGTACAGTGGAAACAGATGGCCGACCGGTTGGTGTGCTTGCTGCACCACCACCACTGGATCCACGATAAGTTTCCAAGGGTTTGCGTGGCACTAATTCGGATAGTGTGCTGTTTAATGGCACAGCGCTATCAATGGTGCTATTCAAGTTTTGCTGACGCATCTTCTCCACATTGTTGGGATGCAACCAGGATTCACGTCGTCCAATGTCACTCTCACGGCCACCACTCGTAGCAGCTGGATATGCAGATGATTTGGTACCCTCCGTGGTTGGTGGATCTAGTGAAATTTGTCCTGAGAATGATTCATTGCGCAGCGCTGATGAAGCGGCTGAATGTGCAACACCGCCAGCGTGACGCTGCTGTCCGTTTGTTGTTTGTGTGTTTTGTAATCCAGGTTGTCGAGTAGGACTGAAATTCGTGCCGCTGCCAACAATAACATTGGCCGGCTTCGGTTTAATTATAAGACGTTTCGCATTTGGTTTCAGACTGAAAGTCTCCACACTCGAATCGAATTCTTCCAGACCTTCGAAGAGTGATTTTTTCGTGAGTGCACTGGTGATCGGTTTCACGCGTACAATGCTCGGACTGGATCTGGTGGTAACTTTAAATTGATTCATGGTAGATTCAAGTACTGCTTTATGTGCTGCTGGATTTGTGGCGCGTGTGGCATCAGTTTCGTCGCTTCTCTTCAAATCTTTAAATATTGGATTATCACCGTATGGTGAGGTTACTTTGGCCAGTATTTGTTGATGAATCGGTGCTGGTTGTTGTTGTTGATTGCCGCCTAGACCGCCAAGTGACATATTGCCACCTCCAAGTGTGCCCGAACCAAAACCACCGCCAAGAGTAGCGCCAGAGCCGAAAGCACTGGATCCACCGCCGCCGAAGAGTCCAGCGGTTGGGTTAGTATTGCCTTGGCCGAGCGTGGTGCCAAATAGGCCGCCAGGTTTGGCAGCGGTATTACCAAATAGCGACGGCGCAGCGGAGCCGGTATTGAAATTTAGTGGAGCTGTAGAAGTCTGTGTGCCAAATGCACCAAAACCAGAAGCTGGTGGTTTATTAAGTGTTGAATTAAATAGCCCGCCGCCAGTGTTACCAAGCGAAAAATTTGTAAAGCCTGTATTGGCTTGAGAGGTGGCACCAAAAGCAGGGGCAGCACCAAAACCGGCTGTGGCAGGTTTTGAGCCGAATATCCCCGTGCCGGCGGTACTGGTTTGCGCAGCGCCGAAACCACCAAAGCCAGGATTGGCTGTCGAAGTGGTGCCTAGTCCGAAAGCAGGTTTGTTAGGATCAGTGGCCGGTGCTCCAAATAGTGACGTTTGCTGGGCGGGAGCTGCCGCACCAAATCCACCGAAACCGGTTGTTGGTTGTCCAAACGCTGGCGCTGTGGTTGCTGTTGAAGTTTGACCAAATAAACTGGGTTGCGTCTGTCCGAATGCAGGCTTCGCACCAAATAAATTTGAAGCATCCGTTGGTGGTCCACCAAAACCGCTAGTAGCGGGTGCTCCAAAAGATTTGGCCATGAAGCTGTTCTGTTGCTGATTTGCCCCAAATGCAGAAGTATTAGCCTGACCGAAGGCACCAGCACCAAACAATCCTTTATTTTCAGTTGTCGGTGCGGCTGTCTGACCGAAAAGTCCCGTTGTTGGTTGAGCAGTTGCGCCGAACAAACCAGTACCTGTGGCTGGTTGTTGTGTGGTTGACCCAAAGAATCCAGAACTTGCAGCTGAGGTGCCAACTTGAGGTCCCTTTCGATTGGACATATAATCTTCCAAACGTAACTCTTCTAATGATTTGGCCTCGTACTCTTTCATAGCAGTAATACAATGTTGTTTCGTATTTACATTATTTGGTTGGCCACCTTTCATGAGCGTGTCCGTGCCAATAGTAGGTTGATACTTTGCTATCGATGTTCCCGCATTAGCGCCCATCATCATGTTGGCTCCACTACCAAACACATTGCTCGTAGTTGGTTGCGTTTGTCCAAAAGATCCAAAGCCAGGTGTGCTCGTAGCTGTGGCCGGTTGTCCGAATAATGATGTTGTTGGCTGTACGGCTGTCTGCCCAAATCCACCCAATGTACCAGGTTTAACAGCGGATCCAAATGCTGAAGTTGCAGCCGAACCAAACAGAGAGTTTGTATTGGCTGCAGGTTGGGCGGCACCGAACATCGAAGCTCCCTGAGTTGTTTGCTGGAAACCTGTCATAACGGTATTAACTAGTTTTCATTTAATATTTATTTACAAAACTAACCTCCAAATGCAGGCTGTGCGGTCGTAGTGCCACCAAAAGCCGAAGTAGTGTTCGGAGCACCAAATAAACCAGTTGATTGCGGTTGGGCCGTATTCGTACCAAACAATGAAGGCGTTTGCTGTTGTGTGCCAAAAGTTGGTGCAGCACCGAACGCAGTTGGGGCTGGCTTACCAAAAGCAGATTGCCCGAATGGTGAAGATGTGGTGGTGCTGCTGAAGCCACCAAAACCAGTACCCGCGGTGGAGGTGCCGAACGTGGGTTTTGTGCCACCAAACATTTTATCCTTTAGCTAACTGCGCAATTTACCTGAAATAAATGAAATGCAATCAGACGACAACAAAATTGTGACTCACGACTACTGCACATTTCACAATGCGTGCAACATGGTTCACTTGCAATGCATGGTACACTACAAACAAATTAGTGCAACAGAGTGGAATTTTATGACGTTTATTTCAATTTTAACCTAGACAAAAGCATTGCTTACACAAATTTGTTGATTTTTTACACAAATACTCCAATTTCACAATTGTAAAACACAAAAACCGTTTACAAGCAAAAAAATGGCGCTATCACTGCTTAAAGAAATTCTGCAAAATTTGACATATCTCGCTGCGCTGTAACTGCCTGAAAGCTATCGATAACTAAAATTCTGACTGGCGATTAACTGACAAAAGGTAATGATAACAAAAATGCCTGGCCATATCGAAAATAAGTTATCGAATGTAAATCCACGCATCGCTGCAAACGAGGAGAAAGAGCCATGATAAAAATATTTATTTATTCATTTTATATTTTTATCATGGAAAACCCCAATGCAAAATATTTATATTTCCACACATTCACAATTAATTTTAATAAGTGCAAAAAAGGAAACAAGAGATGGGGTCATTTCGTGCCGCGAAACTGACCACTAGTGGGAATTAATATAACCACTAATATAACCAACAATTATAGGGCAGGCTTCTTGCTGAAAGATGTGATCAGTAGATTCTAACCCCTTTATGCTGACGCCCTGACAGTGGTTAGGTTTACTGCGTCTAAAATTATGTCGCGAAATTGGTTTTCAGCCCTCTAATGTCGAAAACAGTGGTGGTAGTTATTATCTCCTAATGAGTACGTGCCAAATAGGCGCAGCAAACCTAACAACTGTCACGTTAATAAGTTGTTGTTCAATTAATATATTCTCTTTTGTGTATGAATCTTTATGCTTATTGACAAAACTTGTTTTCGATTATAATAAAGTTTTTCAGATTTTATTGCGAGTAGCTGAAGCCCGGACATCAGGCATCTCATGAGAACTGTCAATTTGATATCAAGCGAACAGTTATCACAGACGAAATTGTTCACGTGGGCAGACTTCATTCCGTAAGATTCAATTTTGAACCTTATCGAACGTGCTTTCTCTTTCAAAAAAAAAAAATTCGAACTAGAAAAACTTTGAAAAATTGGAAAATGTAAAATATAGCTATCAAAGCGGAAAAGGTTCATTACATGCAATAATTCTCGTGAGATTAGCTCAGATTTAGTCTATGAGATCCACGATAAGCGGTCTCCGTTTCCAATATATCTTATGATATGATTCGCATGTTGCTGTTTTCAGCGATAAAATTGGTTGGATGGTATATGCACCCAGAAAAGAACAATCGTGGTAAAAGGCGTTTCTTCGTTGTTATTTATTGCACAATAACTATTTGCTTGGTGTAAAATAAATAGAAATTTCGCTTAGTTTTAGGCTCATTTATAATTGGACGCTCGCGTTGCTCTTTGTTTCTTTTGGCGAAATTGAAACAACTTGGATACCACCAAGGCGAATTCATATTAAGTGTTGTTAAACGTGCGTAAACAAAAAAATACACAAACAAAAAGTATACGCACAAAGATAGAAAGAATTTTCAAAAATATATAATTTTGACATTAAGTTTAGGAAGCGAATTCAATCAGCTGCTTGATTAACATCACTTTATACGAATTCGCCTTAACCACGACTTTATTTTAATTCGCCTTGCTTCAGAAAATTGTTTCGATTTTTCTTAGTATTTATCGAAATATGTTGAAGTCCACCAAATGCAACCATGGGAATAAAATTTATCGAAATCAACAGTAATCAAGCCGAAAGCAACAGACGGAAAATATTTGTGAATGAGTGCAGAACAAAATTGACGTAATGTGAATTGACGGCGGCAAATAGTGCAACAATTAATTTATTTTTGTTGTATTGAAATCGTGGTCGTAAAAAGAATTTATCGCGGGTAGCTGCGCAGAGGAATGTGATTTTAATTATTGTTGGAATCGTACGTAATATGATTGAATTTAACTAGGAAAGAAATTTAAGATCTAATTAGCACTGTGCTGAGCGAGCGTTTTACGCCGTTGGAACGATGTCATGTCGATAAGGTGTGGTGGTGTGGAGTAAAGTGAAGTGCTACATATATTGTTGAGCTGTAGCAACTCCCCAATTTAATTAAAAAATAAAATTACAAAGAAATGACCGACACTGACATAAATTGCACAATTAAATATATAAATGTTGTAAAACGAGTTTTGTTGAAATTAAAAAATACGTGTTCTAAAGTGTTTTAATTATTGTTTAGTGAAAAAATGTTATCGAAAATGTTGCACAATATCTATGTCGTTTGTAGACAATAAATGATTACAAAAATGTATTAGAAAATGTAATTTCGAATGAAAGTTAAGCAAACTCACTTGTTAAAGTGGAATGAAGGGGTTTGGATTTCCATAACGAAAGCTTGAGAAGAAAGCGACTGGTAGTGATAGTGATAGTAAAAGTTATAGCAGTAAAGAAGTGCAACAACAAAGTGTCACACATTAACCATTTAGGTGGCAAATCAAAGCAAAAACAACTCACGATGACGGTGGCGACTGTAACAACAATAACAACGCCTGTTTGGTGCGAGGCGAATGGTAAACAAGCGTACGGAATTGGTAAGATATTCTACGATTTTATGTGTACAGTAAAAAACAATTTTATGCTTCAGTGAGGGAGAGAATAATAAGAAAAAATTATACGGTCATGTTCGAAAAATCTAACGAATTTGAAATCGTAAGATTTACTAAATATTTTTAATTGCCTATATCTGTTGAAATTACTGAATTGTTTTTATAAAAACTGTCCAATAAGCATCTGTAATGCCAAACTTTAAGTATTTTGGCAAAAAATATTGAAAAATATTATATACAAGACGAATTCATTTTCGCCTTGATTATATACATACCTACATAGTACGTAAATCGGGTCGATTCTAAATTTCGAATTCGGTACGTACCTGATAGTCTTCCGAAAAATTGATAATTTGAAAAGTTACTGAAACTGAAGCGATCTTTGTTATTCTACCCACGCATATAAATTACCTAAAGGCTAATAAGGGGCAAGTTGTTTCGTACACCATACACCGAAATCTTGTCGTTCTATAAGCTGGCGTTCTAACAAACTGCTTTGAATCTACTACTCCGCGTATTGTTTCCGTGGTCAAGAGTATTTGTACAATACAATTATAAAATTTAAAGAATATTGTCTTTTCAATTTTACCTTCAGCAACCAACTTACCACACTTGAATACCTTTCTTAAATACATACATACATAAGTTTCTTAGAATCATGGGTCAGATGAGTTTATGTCTGTTTAGCTGCGAATTTTCCTCATTGTTTTTCTACCTTTCCTTTGCTTGGCCGTCTCCTATTTTCCAGTTTCTTTAGTTCATATGTATGTATGTACTTCAGGTCATTAGTTTATTTCAATGCTCTTCATAGTCATGCGAGTGCAAATGGCAATTAGAGGGCTAAAGGATGGCAGCGGCAATTGACCTCCTGCCAAGCAACTTGTTACATCTCACGTATACCGAGGCACGTAAACAAAACAGATGCGTTGCAAGCCACATGAAATGATTCACAAATTCTGTGGTGGCTATGCAGCTGCCTGACATTTCGTATTCGATGTGTATGGAATATGCCACGCTGAAAATGACTGGTTGCACTTGGAAAAAGTGGAGCACGTCTAGAGTTTCAACGTTCACATACTTGAGAAGTAATTATGTATAGAAAAATATGAAATCAAGGCGTTGATGGTCGGTAAATTTTACAGTAGCAGTAACGAGTTACTTTTGGAATTTCAAGTAGTAGTAGTGGATTTTTTCCATTCGGATGACGCGCAATATAATGTACATTGCATTGTATGTATGTATGTATGTATGTATATAGGTTGGTGTGTTTGCCTTAAAGCTCATCTAATGAAACACAAAACCGGCCTGCACTTGAATTAGAAGCAACTACGAGTATATACATATGTACATATGTATGAATGTATGTACATACTATAAACAAGTAAATATGTAGGCATTTGAACAGTAGCTGCAGTGTGTAACGCTGTAGCTGCTATGGCAGTGACCATGAAACTCGATTCAATCTAACTTATCTGAGGTTGAAGCGTTGCAATTGCGATTTGCAATGCATTCCCTAAGCCGGGAGTTCGATTGTATAAAGTAAGATGTTCAATTGATGCCTTCGTAATTCGCTGCCGTGTCGATATGATGTAATAAATTAATTAAGAAGGTTGAATTCGGTAAATTAGATTATATAACTTAGAAGAGCTGATTTGTTTGATTTTTCCATCTTGCGGCTTGAAATTTTAAATTTAAATTCTTATTCATAATCTAATTGTTCTTATTGGCTTGCGATATAAATTTGGGAAATAGTTTGACTATCGAAGCTGCAAAAGCAACAACAAATTACATTTACATTTTTTGCTTTAGTTTTACGCCAACTACCTTATATGAATTTGAATTGGTCTGTATGCTACAAAAAAATTTGAGCTTTGATTCAATGCCGTACATAGATTTTTAGAATCTGCCCTTAAATCAATTATAGAAGCAAGAAAGTGAATTTTTCCGTGGAAATTAAATGGGATTTTGTTTTTTATTTTTGCATTCAGTACTTTCACACTTCAACCACTGAAGGTATATACATACATATGTACATATGTACATACATATATGTACATGTATATGTAAGTATATTTTCGCGGTAAAGGTTGCATAATCAGACATATGTACATTTAATTTACTGAAAGAGCCACAAAAATGTTTATCAGCTAGAAAAACTATAAAAATACATATATAAATATTAAGTTATGTTTACTCAATTTTATTACAGTGTGATTTGATTTTGGAATGTCTAATAACAAAAAAAAAAAAACATCAAAAATTCACTGACACGAATCATAGCTTAACAAATAATTACTGACAATTTGTGGCAAAGTTTAATTATGTTCGGACATAACGGAACATATACGGAGGAAAGTGGCCAACACCGCGATCAAAAACAAAAACACAAACAAAACCGAAAATCAATGCAACTTTTGAATCACTTCCAGCTTGCACTCTGTTATACTACAATAGAAAGGGCTATATGACTTCATACCCAAAAAAAATGTTCTAAAAATTCTAACTGAAAATTTTGAATTTCCTAAAAATTAAAGAGACGATTGGTGGTGGCGGTGAGCGAAAGAACTGTCAAAACTTGTTATTTTACGCCTATATACTATACACACTTATGGATTTTTAAAACAAATTAATGTTTTCCATAATAACATTTTTTAAAAGTCGCAAATTTTTAAATCTCAAATACTTAAAGTTAACTAATTAATTGTGTGGCAAAAGAATAAAACAATAATTTATGAAAACAAAAACTATACTAATTAAATTAAATGAAAACCGTTCTCTGCAAAAAGTGCCTGCCCAAATAAATTATCGATTGTCCATACACACATTTCTGACAAAGAGTGGGGTATTACAAGAAAATAAAGAATTCTGTGAATTCATTTCCAGAAATCCAAAAAAGCAAAGAAGAAAAGTGGTCACTTGTGCCCCATGCCCATACAAAACTAGCCATAAAATTGACAACTAGTTTGAGCAAATTTTCCCGCTTTCATAGCCGATAGTTGTAGGTCAAGCTTGATGGTGATACAGTAATATCGATAGTGACATCAAGTGTTTTATACCACTACTTTAAATACACTCTACAAAAATTATACGAAGTGAAAGTTGTACGAAGTATCTTAATCCTATTATCTATCATCCATAGCTAGAAATAAACCAACTGATATTGTAAAAAAAAATTTACTTGCAAATTTTTAAATAAAATTAAAAAAAAATGTTCGTATGCACCACATGTTCATGTTATATAAGAAAATTGATGAAACGATGCGCAAAACGCTAGCGTACAACAGACCGTCACACAATGCACCGAACGTGGACAAAAATGCTAAAATCGACAGTTTTGCAACTTTTAATTTTTGGTTTCAGTAGAAAAGATTATAACGAAAATTTTGTATAAGTGAACTATAACAGAATAAGAAAATATTAAGCGAAAAAGTAACTATTACGTTTTGCTACTTGAAAACTTGCAATTGGCATAAAGCGATTCTCACCTGATGTACACACACACACACTTACACATACTGTGCATAGGCAATACATACCTACATATGTATATGTATGTTTAGATATGTACTGAGCTCGTGGGGCTATTATAACTAGTATGGTTGAGCTGTTCGCGCATCGATGTATTCGTACTACGGTGACACGATATCGCGGTTATCGTCACTTTATGACTTAATTTTTTCCTCCTTCATTTTCCTTCTATCTCGTACCTGTTTACCTACATAGTTTTCTCTTTCTCTACGTCTGCCTTTGCAATTATATTATTTTTGTTTTTACTTTTACTCACTTTTTTTTTGTTTTGTTTTTATTTTCTATCTTGCTTTTATCGCTTTGAATTACGAGAAATTCTCATTTTAACTAACGAAATGAGTTTTTCGTTTTATTATCGCACACCTATTCGCTTACTAGTTTTTGCTATTAACACAACATTCAAGTGCTCTCCACCAAGTAATTATTCGCTTTTTATTACTTTGTGTTACGCCTTACGGCAGCTGGCGGGGGGAGTTATCGGGTCGCTATATGAATGATAAGTTGAGAAGCTCTTAAGTAATTACATGCATACATATGTACATATGTACATTTGTATAGTATGTATGTGTTTGCAAAGTATTCGCCTCCACCCCACTGCATTCCATCGTTGTGATGTCTTGGTATATTACGTGTATTATTACTGTTAAATTAAGTTGATTATTCATCTTTTTCCATAATATTAAAAATTCGTTATTTCGTTTCGTATCCTTTACTCATGCGATTTTAACAAACACATTTTGCGTGTTGCGTTTCATAAAAATATATTTACCATTTTTTTTAAATTCAATTTGATTGATTGTTTTTTTTTTCAAATCTGCTTAGTAGATTTTATTGAAAATCACAGCGATTTGAAATTAAATTTATTATTCCTACAAACTTTTTATTATTCCTACATAGACATATATATGTCTATCTACAGTGCTGGGAAAAAGTAATGACACAGTAATCTTTTTCATATTATTCAAAATTGTTCTCATGCTAAACTTAACTTTTTCGCAAATTTTTAAATCAAAATATAGCTCAGTTTATAATAAAAACCTTAAAAGCCCAGATTTCAGAAATTCAGCAAATTAAAAAAATTGCATGCATATTTCAAAAATTTTAATCAGAATTTTATAAAAATTTCTTGTAGTCCATTAAATTTTAGTATGTAAAAGTAGCTAAAAAGCAACCGGTGATTTATAAATACAAGAGAAAAATCTTAGCTCAGAGACGTCAAAATTCGTCACAGCTGAGATTGCTGAGCTAATTTCTATGGCCGACATTTAATAATGACCATTTGTATTTAATATCAGCCGCCGCCATTTTGAATTTAGAAGACCTCTCACTTGTATTCATTCACAATGGCCATAACATAGGGTATATTGTGTCCAAATATTAATTGTGGAAGAAACAATTTTTCTTAGAAATGTCTTAGAATTATTTTATTTTGAATTAAATTTTATTATTTGATCGGTGTTTGGTGTTTTGTTTTCAATTGCCATCAATTCTGTTACAAAGTTTACAATGCATATAGCGAAGGCGAATTCGCAGAAAAAAGTGCCGTTACTTTTATTATAATTTGCATGCATTGTCTACTCGTAATAAGAATGAAGTGGAGAGTTAACGAGAATCGTATTGACATGATTGCTTTACATAAATGTGGAAAAAGCGCAAGTGAAATTTGTGAGCTTCTCAAAAAACTTAATATTTCGAGAATGTTTGATGACAGAAAGAGAAATGGTCGTCCTCGCGTGGTTCGAACCAATTCAGCCCTAAAAACTGTTCGCGAACGCATTCGCAGAAATCTCCTTAGAAAACAGAAAATTATGTCAAGGGAAATGGATATATCGACCAGATCAATTCAAGACTTATTCTAGATGATTTCCACATGAAAGCCTACCGTCAGAAGATGACCAGTTGATCTTCTGACAATGCGCTTGAAGTAAATTAGGACCAACAGATGCTAGCGGCTTCTTCAGTTGCACGCGGTCAACGGCCATGATAAGTATCCTTTTTACAGATGAGAAAATTTTCACTGTTTAAGAAGTTTTTAATAAGCAAAACGACAAAATCTACGCAAAAACTTCCAAAGACATAAACAATGTTATTCCAATGCTGTAATGGTTTAGTGGTGAGTCTCCTGTAAGGGCGTTACACCTCTTCACTTCTATGAAATTGGGGTTAAAATTGGGGCAAAAGTGTACCAGCGGCATGTTTGAGAAGGCGTGGTAAAGCAATAAAGCAATACTCTCCTCGATGGAGAGCATTGGATCTTCCAGCAAGATTCTGCTGCAGCACACAAGCAAAAAACACTCAGCAGTGGCTTAAAAGCAATATTCCTGGTTTCATAGCTGCAGATGATTGTCCGTCTGGGAGTCCACATTTGAATCCATTGGACTACAGTTTGTGGTCAGAGTTGGAGAAGAGGGCCTGTGGAACACCCTACAGAAATTTGTAGAGTATCAAAAAGTCTTTGGTTCGAGCAGCGTCGTCAATACCAATAGAAACTATGCGTGCTGTTATTGATCAATGGCCGAATCGTTTGAGGATTTGTGTGAAAGCAAAAGGTGAGTATTACGAAGAAAATTTTGTAAGTCGCTCATTTAATATATGCATTATTAAAAACTTTAAAACTTATAAAAAATGTATAATAGTTTCATTTTTATAACGACCTGAACTTATAACAGAACTTATGGTAGAATCAGGTGCAACTGCAAGGAAAATTAATCTCAGTTATCTGGATAAAAGCGGTGAATCCGTTTATGCCATAAATATTTTTTAAAGAAAAACATAAATAAAGTGTAGCGGTATTCTCAAATTTACTTAAAAAATATATATTTATTTTAACTTTATTAATAGGTGGCAACCCTGCCCAACTAAATTATTCTCTATAAGCAACATAATATACATTTTCTAGAAAGTTTGGAACTTCGAGCTGCATAATTTTTGTTATAGAATTAGCTTTACTTTTATAAAAAATATTAAAAATTAAGTAAGGAAACACAAAAAAGGCCTATACATTTTGCCCGACCACAACTATATGTATGTATGTATGTATGAAGTGTTTATCTGTTGCACATGCCGAATGTGGTTCACAAATATAATCCAATACGACTCATGCCAAAACCGCACTGTAACTGTCTACAGTAAAACACTCAAAATCGCATGAATGTGGAGTAAATGTCTGTGCAGATTACGTCGCCGCCTGCCCTCTTTTACCGATGAAGACGGCGACGACTTCAGTTTTTCTTTTATATAAATATTTCAATTTGTGATTTACTTCTTCATTTTCCAAAGTTAGCTGGTAAATGAATGCTTACCAAGGGTCTTTAAAAATAAACTCACTCTCAGGGCTTTGCCATCGCAGACAGACAATCTCTTCCTCCAACTTTTAATCATTTTTTCTGTTTCTGTTTGTGTTTGTTGTGTTTTTTTTCTTGTTGTTGTTGACTTTGCTGGCTGCTTGAGCCCACTCGCGTGTGCATTGGCCTCCACTTCACCTGCAGTGCTACTACGTTTGTAGCAGGGATAGCTGGTGGGGTAGAAGTTAGGTCTGATTGCTTGGCTATCCGGCGTTGTAGTCTCGTTGTAGGCACGGGTTGCTGATGTTTGCAGGCGCAACACGTGCTCCAACTCATCAGCCGACTGAGTGCTTTATAATATTTGCTTTCACCCTTTTCTTTTGTGCTGCATCTCCTGCGTCGTAGTTTTATTCTTTCCACAAATATTTACTATGGCAATAGTTTGCCGACTTGACTGAGCTCGCTTTTAATAAGTTTTGTGAGTGGATGATTTATTTATTTGTTGGGTGCCAGGAAAACTGGTAAAAATAACATAGTATTACAGTGAATATCAAAGCAGTTTTGGAAAACTCTTACCCAATGTATAGGTACTTTAATTAATGATTGAAAGCGTACAGTGGTCGTCATATCTTTAGCAGTAAAATTCAATATAATATAATATAATTTCACGAGCGACATCTCGCTTGCTTCTTCAAGTAGGCGAGAATTTGAAGTAGTTGAAGACCGCCCGTTACGTTTACGAATTTATTTTTTTTAATAATGTTTTATAAAAATATGGTGCATTATATAACATAAACCATAGATTACAATTTCGGTGAAAAATGTACAAACAATCTTACTGTAATAAAACATACATACATACATGTGTAAGTGATTAAGTTGATTTTTGATATTTTTTTTGCTGATTGTTTGCACGCGTATTCTTCCATATAAAAATAAATTTTGTTCATGCGTTTTCATTTTTGAATACACTGGACTAGCCCTACAACCTGTACCAGGTCACTAATGCCTGGTTTTCATCAGGGCATTTTTCGTGACAAATCATGCCATTGTAATGAAATAAATCAAAATTTTGACGAATTTCGATTTAACAGCAATGCAAAATTATAAAATGTAAAAATGTTGCCATTTCGTCTCAATTATAGTCGTCAAAAAATTTACCTAATGACAGACAGGTGTTGTTAATACGCGATTTGATCAAAGATGTGTCAGATTATTCGGCATATTGTTTGGCTTCAAACATTTTTATGAAGTCTGCAATTCGAATTCAATATTGTAGTTTGAATCGCTTCGAAAAGATTTTAATCCAATTAGGTATTAAATTTTATGTGTGAATTTTTACAGAAAATTAAAAATGCAGACACATTATCCTACTGTTAGTTAATTCTTAATTTTTGAATAAATTATGTTGAAATAATTCAAGATGAAATTAGGTATTTTATCATAAATCAAGAACGGAATCAAGAACATAAACTGTCGACTCTAAAATTCAGCGACAATAATCCTACCATTTTGAACTATTAGCATTTCACTCAATTGTTCCTTGATTTTTACTGCCTCTAGAAGCTTTATTTTGTGATCGTAAATTGAAAAAAAGATTTTATCGCAACAAAATTTAAATATGTTAAACATGTACATAATCTATTACATTTTTTCCTTTGATCAAAGAACTAAGCAACCCTGTGGCTACAAAGCTGTCAAGACAAATTAGGAATGGCACGTGTGAACGCACTTGTATTGTTTTGTATTTTGAAAATAGGAAACATTTCCTAATCAATAAAATTAAAACTGAGTAAAGAAATCAAAGTGTATGCAGAACAGAAACGGTAATGATGATATCTCTATGGTGTTAGCCGATCGGGTAAAACCCAGTTCATTTCTGTACGTAGAATCGGCTCTTCTGGGAATAGCTGAGATATTACCAATATAAGTGGCATGTGAAGATTCCCCGCATGATACCAACCCAATCACCTATTTACATTTCCTCTTAAACCAACTCATCTAATAACACTTTCGCTTTGGTTCGACCCCATCGAAAATATGTGTCTTTGGGGTCTCCCCCTAGATAAGTTGGATGATAACAGCCTTAGAATAAACCGATCATGCAGGGTTTGACTAACCGCTAAACCAACAACATGATTTCAAAATTTTTTTTTTTACCGATTTCTTTACTCTTCCGTTGACTGAGAAGGTATGGCTTGTAGAATACCCTATTATCTGCATACAGATGTTGGCATCTAATTAGAAACGATACTTATTTTAAAGTAAATGATCTTTTTCAACTAAAATACATACATATATTCCGAATTTTGTAGCTCATTTTATTCAAACATATGATAAACTTAGAAACTAGTAGAAAACAATTTATCCAAAATTCTTTTGTTTCAATAGTATTTGATTTTTTTGCATCTAAATGTGAAATCCACGATTTGTGTGCGGCAACTAATTAGAAACGAAAATATATTATCAGCGAAACATAATGATATTTAGATAATCCGTTTACTTTTAGTTAATATCTGGTTGCACATACTTTGTGTTTCAACACTGCTTCACATCGATTGCGCATTGATGTAATAATATTCCGACAGGGCGCCACTGGTATTGCCTGCCATGTCGTTCTTACCTCATCAAAAAGGACATCCGTATTTGGGATATTTTTAGTGCTGGCAACTCTTTTAACGCCACCCCAGAGATGTTCTATTCGATTCAAATCTGGACTGGACGAAGGCCATTCCAAAACATTGATAGAGTTCTCGTCGAAAAACTTTTTCGTTAATTTTGCCGTGTGCTTTGGATCGTTATCCTGTTGAAATTTCCATGTAACTGATAAATTTTCCTCAGCCCACAGTAACAACACGTTTTTCAGTATATCGACGTGTTTCTCCTTATTTAAAATTCCATCAATCTTATGGAGTAGACCAACACCATTCCAGGAAAAACATCCCCACACCATGATTAATCCTCCACCATGCTTCACTACACGTGAAACATAGCCTTCGACCAGCAGGGCCTATGCGATTAAACTTTGTTGCATCGCTCCAAGCCACATACTTCCATTGACTTGGAGTCCATGACCAATGGGATCTCGCAAAATCAATGCGTCGTTTCCTTTGAACTTTAGTGCTTCTTGCGCGTTCCTCTGCCATACAGTCTAGATTCAACCAAACGCCGAGCGATTGCCCTCTTGGATACTTGGACATTAAATTCATCCTGAATTTCTCGTTGTGGAACTTTTTTTTGTGTCTCTTCGGGAGATGATTGTTATCTTTCGGTCTATTCCTGCTGAAGTTTTCCGAGGCCTTTTTTGCGTGCAACATTGGCAACTGTCTTAAAGTTTTGGAAATGCTTTAAGACTTTAAAAAAAATTGTTTTTAAGCATTTGATCTGCTTCGCAATTTCACCAGCCTTACGAAGGTCAAAAATAGAGCTGCGCAGGGTAGGTGTACAGCTACTGCTTTTCCCATAATAAAAATCTTCAAGAAAAATATTTTAATTGATTTTAAACAACAAATTTAAAATATATGTATACCTATCAAAAAATCGGTAATATTGTCATTAAAATATTATATTTGAACAATTGTTTCTAATTAACTGTCTCACTTTATTTACCTTGCACTAAGTGCCGGATACACTCTGTTAGAAAATATTACCAGTACATCAATTGCACAACTACAAAACTTTCGCATTGAGTAGTAAATAGAGTAAAAGTAATGGGAGCTATTTTAAGAGAAAAACAAACGGTAAATATCAGCATTTTAATATTATGCTCATCAAGCGCTACCAAAACACAGCGTTTCTAATTAGCTGTCAACAGCTGTATATATGTACATATATGTATGTATGTATGTTCATAAAAATAGTGCCAAAATATATTGACGAGTTAGTCTTTCGCTATTTAATTTAAATTACTTTTTATAAAATTATGGCTAATTTCTAGAAAATTTATAAACATGCGACAAATTAAAAAAAAAATTGTCAACAAAAATGTTGAGCTTTTTATTTTGAATTGTTAGAAAATTTTCGAGTATATTAATATTCTAGAAAATTTATAAACATGCGACAAATTTAAAAAAAAAAATGTCAACAAGAATGTTTAGCTTTTTATTTTGAATTGTTAGAAAATTTTCGAGTACATTAATATTCTAGAAAAATTATAAACATGCGACAAATTTAAAAAAAAAAATGTCAACAAGAATTGTTAGCAAATTTTCGAGTATATTAATATTCTAGAAAATGTATAAACATGCGACAAATTAAAAAAAAAATTGTCAACAAAAATGTTGAGCTTTTTATTTTGAATTGTTAGAAAATTTTCGAGTATATTAATATTCTAGAAAATTTATAAACATGCGACAAATTAAAAAAAAAAAATGTCAACAAGAATGTTTAGCTTTTTATTTTGAATTGTTAGAAAATTTTCGAGTATATTAATATTCTAGAAAAATTATAAACATGCGAAAAATTAAAAAAAATTGTCAACAAAAATGTTTAGCTCTTTATTTTGAATTGTTAGAAAATTTTCGAGTATACATATTAGTAGCCCATTCAATTTTACTACATATATCGAAGTGTAAGTTTCAAGTAGTTCATGTTAATTTTTTTTGCTGATAGTATTCAGTATTTTTTTTGGACTTTTGGACGACGCAATTCGCTAAGCGCTACGTTTGTTTGTGTTTGCTATCTACTGTGTGTGAATTCTACCCTTAATATTAATATTTCATGTGTTTATGTTTGGTTGAGTTATCTACTTATAGCTGTCTTAAACTAAAAATTGACAAAACATTGCAAAATGGAGCACAATTGTGTATGCACATAAAATATTTATACGAAGTTTTTTTTTAATAAAATCACAAAAGAAGCTGAAATATGCAACCACTTATGGGTACGTCGTCGACGCTTTTCTTATATTGCCTTCAAGTGTATATACTATTAGTACATATTTATACCTACATATATTCTGGTGTGCGCTAACAACTTCTGTTACATTGTCATCACAGAATTGACGACAGTCCATTAACACAATTAAGCAACAATTCAGCGCCAGAGCGACAAAATGACGAAATGAAGAAACTGTCGCATACTTGCCCTTTTTCACCCTAAAAACATTGTGCAGCATTAAAAGAATTATGCGTACATACATACATACATACATGCATACACACAGACATACAGCCATATGCACATATTCACATAGTGTGTACATACCATAGAATTAATCGGATTAACGCGAGACTACATATTCCCTTTGGAGCCAATACTAGTCTGTGCTAAATTTTCCACAAATGTTTTCAACCTTTTTCATTTATCCAAGTTTGCCAACTTCTCTAAGGTTCTTCGATAGATAGTTACCAATTCTAGTATAATATAAAAAAATATAAAGATTAAAAATCATAAACTTATCTAAATAGTTTTTTTTTTTAACTTTATGCGAACAAAGAGCGTACATTTTCAATAATCTTTTAAAATATATAAAATTAGTAAAGCATTTGTTATTTAAAATGTCTATACTCCATGGAGTATGGATCGATTGCACTTGCGTTGAGCTCATCAAGCAAATTATTCGTAACTTTAGGCGGAAATGGAAAACAATAGGTATAAAATGCGAAATGCGATTTAATTTTCGCTCTATTCGCAAAATTATATAGAAACGAGAAATTAGAATATTGAAAAAAAAACTAATATTAATACGCTAGCATACATAAATCTTGTCATCGTACTTTTCTCTAGATGGAAAGGTTTAACGGTTGCAAAATTGGTTAAAAATCACAGGGTTGTCACGTATTCAAAATTTTAGTAGATCAGCGGTGTAACTTAAGTGAAATGTAGTAACCAACTTATAATGAAAAATTAAGTACTACTGTGTTTTGCATTCGAATTTGAAAAGGGTTACCTTTAAAAAAAGGTAAAATAAATAAAATATTTTTTTTAAGTAAAACACAGAAACTTGAGTATTAATCGCAACGTTATCGAGAATTCGTTAGGCGCAATATAATCCTGAAAATGGTCGCCATCTACTAAAAAAGTTAGGATAAACATAATATGTTTTTTAAGCACAACGCTGCAATGTGAGTATCAAACGAAAGGTTATAGATATGTATGCCCTAAGCCGGGATATATTAAAAAAGTAATAATAAATGTCAAATATTATCAAACATTCCATGAAATATTATTAAACATGATTATGATTGCGAACTATTAAAAAAGTTAAAATAAATATAATTTGTTCAAGTGAAACGGTGAAGTATGGGTATCAAACGAAAGGTTATTGAGAATGCCTTAGCCACGGTATATTCTCGAAAAAGGTTTGCCACATATTGAAAATGTTAAAAATAATATAATATCTTTTTTAAGTAAACCGGAGCAATGTGGATATGAAATGAAAGGCTATTGAAAATTCTTAAGCCACGGTGTATTCTTTAATAGGGTTGCCATCTATCAAATTTTGAAGCAAAATCCATACTACCATTGTCGAAGATATCACATACATATGTATGTATGTATAAATGTATGTTAATAAAGCCCCAATTGTACGCGTACTAAAAGTAAATATGACGAGTTAAAAAGTCCGCGTAAAAAACGGATCAAGTGTACCCATTCGTATTTTTATCTGTACGAAAGTGTACTATTTAACTTCTCTTATAACAATGTAGTATATGTACATATATTTATGCTATCATCTACATACATACATTCATACATATGCACACACATACAAACATAGTATGTGCAAATATATGTATGTACATATGTAATCTATATCTAAAAATATTTGTAGTAATTTTATGACTACTCGCAAAAATTTTCTTTACCCTGTTTGCTTTTTGCCAGTGATTACTCACTCACTCCGCGTTATTGAAAAGCTTAATAACATCAACCTTCCACCCTCTACTGCCTTGTAGCCGTTGTTGTTTGTCGAATTGAAATTCTATCGATGAAAGCAATCGACGTCAGCGCTTCGGGAATGCTGCACTTTGTAACTCATTGCACGCATATCATTATGCACTTACATACATACATACACACACACACACACACATACATACATATATAGATACGCACATGTGTGTGTGACTGCCTGAAGCATAAATTAGATTGATCAGTCATGATTGAAGACATGGGTGTGGCGGTTGGATGCACAAGCTGTTGGGCTTGATTGCCAATTGCCAATGCCAATTGTGGCCTTAACAATGGAGCAGTACACATACATACATACATACATACATACATACATACATATGTACATACAGTGATATGTAGGAATAACTGTAATTTACAGCTTAATTGCACGCTGCCACTGGGGACAATATGACTGTCACTCAATCAGCATTTCACCCATTCTACTAGCGCTAAGATTTACTGCAACTTTCCTCTATTGCTATTGACTTTCGTTGATATCTACACACACACACACACAAACATGCATAGATATGTACATATGTATGTATGTATGTACGCATATATGTGGTTTAGATATATTTTTAATATGCGCATTGTTTTGGCCTCAATTAATATAAGCTGTATGCCGCCAGCTGCGCCTTCCCTTCCACCAGCCACCACCCTCTCATCCGCTGTCGGTATGTATGTATGTATGTATGTATGTGGGAATGTGTGTGTGCGGATGTCGTAAGCCATGCACTTGCGCTCGTAAACGCTGTGGAGCGACATGGCGCACTTATCGTTCCGCTGTCGCCCTGCTTCTTTATCGCTTTCAAATGGCATATTTGCTTGTACAAAAACTAAGCCGCCTTAGAACTGACACCAAAGCCAACAACCAGCACTACCCACTACCATTGTTGCAACTTAGTTTGAAAATAATACAAAACATGGACTTTTCTTACAGCAAAAAAAATCAAAGCTCGGTCAATGCGCAGGCAAACAACTAGCTGATTGTCAGACTATCTGAGTGGTGACACAAAAAGTAATTGTAAAGCGCTGCAAAGCGGGTGAATCGCTCGCCCTCTCAGATCCCCTTTTTACAAAATGTGTCATGATAAGATATTCAATTACAATTCTTTACATTTGACGAAATTGCCTATAAGTTCCGCTATTTTATACAAATGTTGGTTTTATTACTTTTTTTTCATTGTTTATGGAACTTGGCGAAACATTTGCAGATAATATTTTTTACAGTTTTTATATTTAAATTTGTAGTTTTTATATTTTCATTAATTGTGTATAAACAAAGGAAGCGCAGTATTGGGAAATAAATTTAATATGCATATAGGCATAAGTGTCGTTAAAACTAAAACCAAAATAAATACATAAGTTTATCTACATTCAAAAAATACATGATATGCGGCAATTAATCGGCTCACTTTTATAACACTTACTGCGTAAATTTATAGTTTAATGCACTAGAAGCTTTTTATTAGGCTTTAATGCAACTTCCTCTAAGATTAGAATAGTGGCGATATTAATAAACAGAAATACAATAAATAAAAAAAAAAATGTGTGCAACTTCCTACAACCACATAAATAAAAAACAAATTGTGTGAGGAAGTAAACTGTTATTTAGTATTGGGGTCAACCATTACTAGATTTTTGTAACATGGAATCTCTCAAAATGGAGACACATTGAGAACGGCATTGACAATTATTTTTTTTAACAGAAATAGACGTAATCTGGCAGTCGCCACCAAAATAATTATCTCCATATGTACATACATACATACATGATAATTTGACAGCTGTGGAAAGTAGTTTTCTTTGTATTTACAGCTTCAATCAACAGCATAGTGACAGGTCATAATACGTCATTTGTTGCTACATGTGTCCGTTAAATGTTGAAACGTCATTTTGTGGCGCAGATATTTGGCGTTAAAAAAATTTGTTGTTGTTGTTGTTGTAACAGCTATACATTCCCACTACAGTCGGGCTTCACCCGGCCAAGGACTGTTATTTCGGCGATCTAACCCTGCTTAGATCGGCCTACCCCGTGAATTTTTATAGTTATGTTTGGTTTTAATTAGGTCAAGTATTTTACAACAAAATATGTTACGAAATGCCAACATGTTGCCATATTAGAATTTTGCATTGACGTCTAATCGAAATATGCTAAAATTTTGTTGACATGACTGACAACATTTGACGTCAAATTTGACCTTATGAAAACCAAGCATACAATTTTTAAAATCTATACTTTCTAATAGATTTGTATGTATACATGGATGTCGAGACCAAACCAAAAACAAAAAAAAACTATTGCTGCAAAGCTGGGCATGTCACTCAACGCTTAGTATATCACATTTATCATATACATACCTTATCCTGTTAATAAAAGTAATAATCACTTAAACTTATAACTTTAGTTCAGGCCGAAGGAAGGCGAAATTCGTTAGTGGAATGTCGAAAACATGAAGTTGTATAATCGCAGGCTTTGTCAACCATTCTTCATTTGTTCACGAAAAAAATCCGCTTTTAATAACACACATCGAGTAAGTCGGAAAGAAAACTTGCTTCTACCCAGTTCCGATGAGGAATGAGTCCGGTCAATCACTTGAAATTATAAATCTGGTTTTAATGGAATATCTTTTAGACTACTTAAAGTACAGAACTATTATTTTGATGTATTCTGCGCGATGTAACAATTAAAAATACTGCATGATTTCTTGTAAGATTCGTTTTGGGAATTTTAAGTTATAGTTGAAAAACTTACATCTACATATATCACATTACCCATTTACCCTAAATATGATCAAAAATATCAATATAGCGATTCTATTAATTCATTGATAGTTTGAAATCAATGCTTGAATATTCATGATTGAATGCTGCCAAAAATAAACGCTACCGTGCAGCTTCTAAATCAATGTATGGACAAATTACATATTTTTCTTTATAAATCCTTCTCAATAATGAAGAAATACAAGATTGCGACTTCCGCAGACCGCTAGCCGTCTCTTTCTCGATTTGACAGCATCCTCTCTTCTCTCGCGTCCAGCTGTTAGTTTCGATCGATTTGTAAAAAAATGTGTATTACGTTGTTTTTGAACAGCAAATTTTATGGGACAAAAAACCAGCAAAAGAAAAGTGGTGCGCCGAAGTGTAAGACCTTTTATAAATAGGTATATATAAAAAATCAAAATTAATTGATTGCGGAAGTTTTAGCGTAAAATTGTTTAGTATTAAAATACTATTAATTTTTTCATATACAATAAAAAAAATGGAATAAATATCTTTATAGTAAAATATGATATCTAAACAATCAGTCGTATGGGAGCTAAATCTTACAGAGAGCGCTGTACTTAGTGATTTTCTCAGTAGACTTGGAACGACGGATAAGTAAATAGCTAATAAATTGTTTAGTTCTCTAAATGAACGAGTTGTAAACCAAAATCTCATATCTGAAGAATCAGTTGTGAGGGAGCTATGAGTTATAGTGACGCGATCTTGGTGATTTTCATTCGAAACTCTCTGTTTATCATAAACGATATGGGTACTAAATTTCATATTCTGAGCTGCTTGCGTATGGGTCTAGCCCTTCCTCCATTTCATCTGCATAAAAGGTATACACAAATTTAAAAATTACAAACTGGCTTAATGTAGTCGGCAGAAAAAGTTTTGCTCGTTTAATCCAGTACTTTGCAAAGTTTAATAAAACCCACAAAAGTCATTAACTTTTGAAACTTATTTTCGATTATTTAAATTTGTATTTTGAAGTGTAAAAAGAAATGGTATACAAACAAAATACCACTTACAGTTAGATAGATAGATATATTATAGAAGCTTGCACGTCGATCTAAAAACGCCATTGTGCCCTACGCTCCTAGAAAGTCTAAGATGGTGACTGGTGGTAACGAGCATACGAGTTCCTTCCCAGGGCCTGGTATCTCGTTTCGTTTTCTCCATATGTCCTCACAGTCGAATACCAACGGGGTCTCCGGAGCCGAGTCGTAGTAGCGACTCGTGTTCAGTCTACCAAATTCCGACCTTGTGCAGATGGCTCCCCAGTCTACAGTGACCTGTGAGAAAACCTGTTATCATCCTCAATTTTCTCTTTGAGAGTTTCAGTCCTCTGGGTGTCCTTGTGACCGCGTCCCTAGCTAATTTGACAGCCTCCTCATTTTGTTTGATGCCTTTGTAGCCCGGAACCCAGAGGAGCTGAATATGACTTCTCGTTCCTAGAGAGTTGAGTCTCTCTGTATACTCAATCACCAGAGATGACTTTACCTCGTATGATGATAGGGCCTTGAGTGCCGTTTGGCTGCCACTTAAAATGACTATACTTAGATACATTTTAATAATTTCTTCTCAAGTTAACCTCTGCGCACAGGCGCATGGCATTTACCTCTGCTTGTAAGATACTGGGCATCCTTCCCTTCTTGGACCAAAGAAAGCAGCCGTACAGTTAAGTATAATGAGTTACAGCAGAAAAACTCTCCTCTCAATAAAATATAATGAAAACTGCCATATATGTATAGATAGCAATACAGCTAAATACGTCATTTTAATCCCTCTAATAGGTGTTTATTGTTCGTGTTTTTATTTTTTATTTTTATATTTAATTATTATATTTTATTTCATTTTATTCATTCTTCTTTATTTAACTTTTACTTAATTTGTTATTGTAGCTGCTAGCTTTTAAATCATTCATATATCACTTACTAAATACATACATACAAATTCAATGCGAATGTGGATCTTGAACGTGATGACTAATCACACTGCCCTCAGCAAAAATATTAAATCAAAAAATGAATAAATAAATAAACTAGGCTAGGCTGGTGTTGAAAAAAAAACTACTGCTATAGCTATAAAAATTGACGCAGCATAAAAATAATTCCGAGTTGATATTCTTTTGTTTTGACAAATTTGCATAGAGTTTTGCGCTTCCAACTCAACACCACACGCAGTAGTTAAAAGTAAACAAAAAAATTACACCTGGTCGCAAAAAAGTAATAGCCAAATACGCTCAAAGCCAATAGAAAAATCAACAACACAAAACTAAAAAAAAACAAGTAAAAACAGCGCTGTCTTCGGCTATGCCGAAGGCTTCATACCTTTCATGAATGGAAGAATAGTAAAAAACGTGTTATTGTATTACAATTTCGTATTACCTATAGTTAAAAGCGAAAATTTCCTTCAAATCAATAAAAATAATTCTAGTAAAGGCATTGTTATAAATTATTTAATGCTTTTCCTTATGTAATTAAAAAGAACTATGTTTTAAGAAGGGAATGGTTTTTGAATATCGTATCGACGCTTGATATTCAACATTTAAAAAATACAAATAATTAAGTATTAATATGTAAGACCTACATATGTCGGTCTTTGAAAACAGTTATCAGATCCGTAAATAGTTCCCAAACGTTTAACGCTATGATTCATGTGATATTGCGCTGAGCTTATTACTTTTCGCAATAAATATTTGTCCTGAATTTATCTTGCCGATTTACACTGTGAACTCCGATCTTGATGAATACTAATATATAGCTAATAATGGTTGATGTTTGTGCAAAATTTCAAGCCTTTAGCTGTTTAAATGGAGGAGTTATGGTGCAAAATGCAATATCTGAACAATCGGTTGTATGGGAGCTATATGTTATATTTCTCCGATCTTCATGATTTTCAATACTGATACGTAGCTAATAATGGCTGATATTTCTGCAAAATTTCAAGCCTTTAGCTGTTTAAATGGAGGAGTTATGGTGCAAAATGCAATATCTGAACAATCGGTTGTATGGGAGCTATATGTTATATTTCTCCGATCTTCATGATTTTCAATACTGATACGTAGCTAATAATGGCTGATATTTCTGCAAAATTTCAAGCCTTTAGCTGCTTAAATGTTATGGCGCAAAATTCAATATCTGAATAATCGGTTGTATTATATGTTATAGTCACCCGATCTGGCCGATTCCGACAAATGTTTAATCATTTGTACAACGACACCTGCTCACCAAATTTCATCAAAATAGCTCTAAAATTGAGGGACTAGTTTGCGTTCAAACAGACGGACAGACGGACAGACGGACAGACAGACGGACATGGCTAAATCGACTCAGCTCATCGTCCTGATCATTTAGGTATACTTTTTGATGGGTCTATCTCTTCTCCTTCTGGCACTTACAAACATCGGACCAAACTTAATATACCATTTCATTCTCATGAAAGGTATAAAAAACTGCAAAACCAAACAAAGCTTTTTTACTTCATACGACCAAGCGTGCGTTGTAACTCAAGCTGACTTAACTTTGAAATACCTTGGAAACACTCACTCAATTGATGTAAACGAAACGTATTGGCTTTCGTACTTGTAGTCGTGGCTGTATGGCTGTATGTAACAAATGCTGACACTCCAACGGCGGCTGTTCGCGCAGCTGATGACGAATCATATGAATCTTATTTGTAAAATGTTTGTTGTTTGCATTTTTTTTTCACTTTTTTTTTGTTTTTTTCCTTTAGCCATTTCTTTCTTTTTATGGTTTTACTCTCAGTGCCAACTACCAAACTGAAGTTGCATTTACTTGACTGATGGTTGCGGTACGTAAAACTGCATCTGCATCTGCGCGTGCCTGGGCATTTGTAATCAGTATGTACATACATATGTATGTACATCTATGCTCGGTTTAAGGCACGTGTTTTTTTTTTGAGTGCTCAAAGTAGCCACGCAGACGCACAGTGGTCTTTGCTGATGACAAACTTAAAAATTATCCATTTTAAGTGATAACAGATTCGCAAACCGTTTGTCCGACTCAGAATCTATGATATAGCTCTCTTTTGTTAAGCTGTGATATGAATTTCCATTTTATGTTGTATTTTCTTAAGTTTTTATAATTATAAAAATATCTTCTTTTGAAAAGCATATTTGAGATTCACTGTGAAAGGCTGAGTATTGAAGTTGCGCTCAAGGTAAAAAATGCTGTGGAAGCATGCAACGAAAACATCTTAGCAAACATGAAATGTACATAATCGTATGTACATACATATGTATGTAAATAAGAACATTAGGGTGGGGTAATTTTTTTTTTATTGCTAACAGCAAATACCGGCGTACCTTGTGACACAATTTATTTAAAAAAGAACTTGGGTTAAACTTAAAAAAATATTCATGCACATATGTATGTACATTAGGGTGCATTACCAAAAAATGTATAATATAAAATATAATATACAATTTATCATGCTTTAAGACTTCGCAAAGACGTAAACTGGGTCCAATAACTCCAAAACGTGATTTTTTAGATAATAAAAATGATGTTTTTTTTTTTAATATTTTTTCAGTGGAAGCTGGGTCCATTTGAAAACAACTCCAAAACGTGAATTTTTTTTATAAATAATAAAGTTTTATTTTAGATAATAAATATATATTTTTTTTTGAATATTTTTTTAGTGGAAGCCTAAAAGGCCTGCGTAAATATATTTAAAAACTTGTTCAGTGGAATCAAAATAATGAAATTTTCGAAAAAATGCGAATTTATTTGCAAATAAATAAAAATGGTGAAAAATAACTTGCCATTGATATATTCTAAGTCAAAATCGGTAAAAATTTGGCTGAGTTATTCAAGGTTTTCCTAACCAATCTTCCAAAAAATATAAAAGACAGCATTCAAATTTTTCCGTTGAACAAATTTGTAAATATTTTTATACATAATTTTTAAGCTTTAACTGTTCTATGATCTCAGAAATCTTTTAAAAAAAAATATTTTAAAAAACTGTTTTTTATTTAAAAAAAAAAACAAAAAGCTGGGTTATTTCAAAATGGGCGAGTATTAAGTATTAATATGATAATGAAATATTTTAGTTGATATCTTAAAATATAAGGAATTTTATAAACAAAATTTAAATTTATTGTTATTCACAAATGCTTCATTTAAAAATCATAATTGTTAAAGTCGGTTCAGTACTTATAATAAAATTTATAACAAGTCCATTAAAGTTCAAGGTGTTCAACAAGTTTTTTTGCTTAGTTCGCTTCGATCGCAAATTTCATTATCTACAAAAACGGTCACTATAAAAAATTAGCTTTTTTGTTTTTAACACTTTTAACATTGATTGACTTGTGCGAGCCTAAGATATTGATCGAAAATCTTCAACTTTCACACAGATTTTTCTTAGAACATAATGAACCATATTTTCGCTATTAGCAACATACATAAATTCTCAAAAAGCGGATCTTCAGCCCACCCTAACGTACATGTTTGTGTATTTGTTTGTTCGCTACCGAACGTGGGGCTGCAGCGTCTTGGGTGATACAAGTTGGACTTATGTATTTGCATTTGTCAGCACTTGAGTTTGCATAAATATTTGAAAGGTATAAAAATGTGGCGCTTTTTATTCAAAAAACAAACCAAACCTCCCTTGTTTTAGTAAGTTATTGTTTGAGCTGCACACACAGTAAACTACAATTTCTTCCGCAACTTACTCATTGTGCTACGCTGTTACATAATTTATATTATTTGTGCTTCGTAAACAAATAGAAAGAAAAGTATCTGCTGCATTCGTTGATGACAATTACATTACATGAGTGCAGTGATAGGCTTCACCTTGCCAGGGCCGGATTTAGAATTATGAGGGCAATAGTTGTTAGGGGAACCGATTTTTTATTAACAAAAGTATTTACGAGATCATCGAAATTCAAATTGCGTCATACTCGTTCGAAATCAGCATTCTAATTTCCGCCCGGAAAAAAGTCACACGTATGTAATTCTTTCATCCGCCCGAAGTGAATATGCTTATTATTAGTTTTGTTCGAAATCAATTCCACTTCGAAATAGCGGGCAAAATTCGAACATGGAAATTACAACTCTGGGTTGTGTTTACAAAGTGAGGAAAACTTATAATTTAAATAATTTAAACATTTCGATTCCTGTTAAGTTAAGATGAACTCAATTTTGTGTGAGGACAGAGATAATGCAGATGAACGGCCAACTAGGAGTCACTTGGGAAACAGTTACAATCCCTTGGAGCTACCTGAAACTTTGTAAGTGTAATGGAATTTATTTGTGAATTTTTGTAAACAATTGACATCTTGCAGGCTTATATGATATTATGAATAGATTGAACAAAGAAGCGTTTAAGCTAGAACTCCACACCAGTTTTTTCAGGCATTGTGGTTTTCGAAGCTATTCAGGTTTTACAGGCAATTCAGGCGTTAGAATTTGACAACTCCATGCCACAATTTTCAATCATGATGTTTCTCCGTCATGTTTGCATTTTACAAAAGGTCTGTTCGATTAATGCATTAGTTGGATGAGCGGGAATACACAAGACAAACTGAACGAAAGATACAAAAAATATATAATTTTCTTCATCGAATGAAAGACTTTATTAATTTTTTTGAAAGATATAGATAAATTGCACTGTTAGTTCTCTTGCATTCATCGAACAGACCTAAAAGTGTACACTAAAATGTAGAGAAGAATTTTTACCCAAGTAATTTATCGATTAAAAACATGTAAATCCGATGAGAGTAAATCTTCTTATTTCTAACATTTTTAATTTGTTTATTGACATCAACATATTATCAAAATTTTCTGTTAATTTTAAATTGGATACAAAATTGGCATAAAACGTTGGAAGAGTTATTGGTTACTGTCCCTACCGTAAGTTCGAACTAAGTTCGAAACAGCTGTTTGACACTAGAGTGTAGAACACTTGAAAAAGTAAAAAAAATTTTGCTACTTTTAGGCATTCTAGACTTTCCCGACTTAAGCTATGCATGAATGTAGGTATACGCATAAGCGGCGTAGGAGTTCTAGCTTTACATATTAATTGAACGTGGTAACCTACATATCTATGTATTACCAAACACAAGACAGAAATTTGGTATTTCGCCAATCGTTAAACTTAGCGCTTAGCCGGGGTTTCGCGTTGTTGTAAAGACTTTGATCTTGTTCTCGCACAATTAAGCTCTCCCTTACAAACTCCCTGGCAATGTCCGGCTTTACCTGTAGCCTACTTAAAATAATATCTCTCTGGTTCTTATTTCTCGTTTTACTCCTAGAACAAAAGTAAATACCGTAGGGTTTTCTTGTAATTTTATAAATAAAATAAAAGTTTTAATATTGGATCTGTTTGTTCGCCTCTCAAATTTAAATGGAAAAATTCAGTAAAAATTGCCACTCTTTTCGTCCGCAAGCGAAAAGATTCCAGACTAAATATACATATATTGAGAGAAATGTGAAACATTTCGGGCGAAAGTGAAACTCAGGATACATATGTACATATACTTGAAAGATACCATTATATGTATAACGTTATCAATTGGTAAAGTATTTTTGCATGTAATGAAGTGAATGCTGACTTAACTGGTGGGCCCCATGGCCCAGCTGATACTAAACTAAAACCGAATCTGTCGGCTACCTCAACTGAGTTGTTTGTAAATAAATTTAAAAAAAAAAAAAATTATCTTACTTTGGTCCATAAATAAAATGCATACAAATACTTAGTATGCCCGTATCTTAATGCTAGGAGTGTCCCTTTTGTTTAACGTTTTGTTTGTTACCTCCGCATAATTGCTTACAATGCACGCTTCCTTAATACCTTCCATAATTTTTCATGTCTTCCGCCATTCGCCTGTTGCATTGCATTTCCGTCGCCACAATTGCCGTTCATTTGCGATTACTACTTCATTTTTGTGGCATTGAATTTTATGCTTCCCATAGTTACATACATACAAACTCAGAAATGACGTTGAGCCATTGAGCCATGACCGTTGACGTGCAAAGTACAATAACTACCTATCCGCACCTTCCTGCTTACGCGTACTAGGTACCTGGCACCCTGTTTCTAAATTTAACGAGTGTGATGGCTGGCTGCTGTTTGCTTGCCGCCGTCGATCAACGTCGATTTCAACGTCATTACTTACGACTTCCGGCCGCTGTCAGAGCAAACCGACTAAGCCTGTGTTTGGGAAATGTTTGTGGTTCTTACAATAAATGTGCTACTCACCGTCTACTCTTTTCTTCGATAACTTTTTTAATTAGTTACGATTTTATTTTATTGTTTTTGGTAAGGCGTGTGCGAAGGGAATTGGTAGCCATCACATTTACGTGTGGTAGTTTATTAAATGTGTTTTCTTTTTCTTTTTTTTTGTTATTTTTACTACAATACTTTAAATTTGCATAAATTCACCTGAAGGCTAAGCATCTTTCTGTTTTTGTTCTAATTTTAATATTTTTCACTTTTCGCTTGTCTGCCAACTTACTCACTTACTAAGCTATAGCAAATATAAAGTTTCAGTCGGGGTCTTTGACGTAGACATTTGTATCACGCTGTTGCGGGTGAGTCATATCTCAGCGTTGGTGCTTCTGAGAAATTGATTGAGTGTTATTTGTTATTATTGTTGTTGTTGTTGTTGTTTTCTTCGTGTTTTTATCTCAGCTGTGGCCACATTGATTGTTATGGGGTGTTTGTATAATCGGCACTGGATGGAAAAAGCTCCAGCCCAATGAAATTGTTTTATTATGTTTAGTGTATTACCTATAAAGAAAGTACCCTGGCGGGAAAAAAGTCAGTTGAATGAAAATAAAAATGTAAAAACTAATTTTTTGTGAACTACTTTTAAACTAATTTAATGAAGCAGTTTCGTTTTTATATTCTCGTTTGCCGGGCTAATTTGAAATGAATACATATATTTTTAAATTGTTGAATTTAAATTACAAATAATGTAATTGAAAATATATGGAAGATCGGGTAAATATGAAATCGCCATGTTAAACAAAAATGTTTGTAGTATGAAATGCCAATTAGTTTTAATTGAAAAAAAGTAGTTTAAAATTGCTTTAAAACTAATTTCATTTCCCACAGGGTATGCACGTACACACACACACACACACACAGACACACACATACATGCATTCATACATATTTAAGTTTAAACTGCATGCAAAGGAATTATTTAAGCAGTAGTACCCTATTTCTAATTATAGCGCTAAGTAAATAATGAAGTGTTAGTATAACAAATATTTTTATTGCTTTCAATTCCATTTTCGTTAATTTCTAAAAACTAATTAAAAAATATTTATAATAAATTAGCAAATACCTGGCATAACAAAGCGCCTCAAAAAGTACAACATAGTTAGTAAATTGTATGTAATTGTGTACTGAAACAATTTATTAAAAAAAAGGTTGAGTTAAACTTAAAAAAAATATACATTAAGGTGGTTCTCCAAAAAAAAAGTTGCGGTTTCCCAACGGTTTCAAAATATTTCGAAAACTATTAAGAGTAACATTTAAAAATGTCTTCAAACATAGGTTTATTTTAAAAATTAATATGGTTTTTTAAAATACTTTTTTCAAAAGAAACCACTTGAGGTGATGCACAGTGGTGCAATATTGTTAAAAAAAGAATAATAATAAGATTCTCGAAAAGTTGTGTTTATTTTAAATAAATATCTGAGAACCTCTAAATCGGTTAAGTTTTGACTGAGCTATTCAAGTTTTTGTTAAACCAATATTCCAAAAAAAAAGAAGTCAAAAACAGCATCCGCAATTTCATTACTACGACTCCGTTGAACAAATTTCTAAATATATGTATGCATAACTTTTAAGGTGATATTTTTTTTTAAATATTTTAAAAACTATTTATATTTATTTAAAAAAAAGTGACGAATTTTATAATTCCGATGGAAAAGCAGTACCGATTTTTTTTTTTTTTTTTTTTTTTTTTTTGTATAGAGAGTAATGCACCCTAATGTACATATTCTGAAAATAATTGAAAAAATAAGTATGGCATTCTATTGTTATTGGTAAATGTTTCATTAAAAAAAGAATAATTAAAATCGGTTCAGTATTTTGATAGCCAAATCGTTAAAAATATTCTCCATAAAGGCTATTTTTTATAACAGTATGGGCCCGTTTCTTTGTAACCGAGTTGCAAAAGAACACTAGGTAGGATAACAACTCAGAAAAAATATGCGAGTTGAGCCAACTCGGTAAAATGATATCCGACCTGAGATGTAGTGTTGGGGAAGTAAAAAAACTGCGCTATTGTGAAGGGGCCTTAAGAAAATACATGGAAAATTTAGATTTAAGACCTAATTCATTTTTATTTGTATAGTGTTTTTAAATATATAACTACGTCAACCGAAAATTTGTTTGCGCAACTATTTTCCGTTTTTAAATAGCACTAAACAAATCGCAACATTCATGAAAGAGGCTAACAACTGGGCTGCTTTTGCAACTAAAGTTGGGCCTAAATTTATCTTATGATCTTAAATTTTCGATAGGTGCTGCTGGAGTCAAGATTTGAAAATGAAAATCCTATCTACTGATCGAAAAGAAAAATAATTAAAATTAAATTAGAAATACAAAAAAAAAAAGTCAAAACTTTTGATTATGTGATTGTGCTATTGTTATGCACGTTTCTTAAATTATCAGTGTACTAGAACAGCTGTTAGCCAAACACGTTTTTGTTGGAGACGCCGGTTGTCAGTCCAATTGCCTGCATTCGATTTGATTGTTGGGAAGGCTTCAAAAGTTAAGGATATTAAAAGTTGCAATACTATAAATTTTAATTACATTTCCTAGTTACTTTATATAGCGTGTTACTAATTTGCGTAATTTGCCTTTTAGATTTAAAATCTGTTTTATAATTACCGGAATATCACTTCAGAATTTTGTCGATTACATAAATTCAGGTCTGTAAATATATTGAGGTAGCAAATCTTCAATTCGAGTAATCAACCCCAGTGTGTTATTGTTTTGTTAGTATAAATTTTTTTTGATATGCTTCACTGCCGATTCCAATTAAACTGCCGGCAAAGTTGTCGCTACTGGCACGGTTGGCGCTGTTTCAATTACCACACCCCAGCCGTTGCCTTTGCCACGAGTGACGTGAGTGAGTGTCCATTGCCACGAGTGTGTCATTTAGTGTTGATTGGTAATTTAATGTCGGTATTTTTACTTTGTTTTACTCCCCTCCAAACTCCATAGCCAACAAATTAAATGGTGCATTGTTCGTTGCACTTGTTGCAATTGTGTTGTGCATTGCTTGTATTTTGTTGTTGTGTCAATACTATAGTGGAGGTCGTTTCAGAGTTGTATGATATTTTATGCTTGCCACAACATAAATCCATAGAGTAGGAATGTGCAGTTGCATACACGCATACACTGGCGAGCAAAACTGGTCGAATGCTTAGGTGATTCTTTTATAATATTAGCTAGATTTTTTATGATCAATTTTCAAACGTTTTATTTATATAATACTTTAGTTCATACTATAATAAAAACCATGTGCATAAATTAATGTTTTAATTTTTATAAAAAATTTATACAAAGTCAATAAATTAAAAAAAAAATTTAAAAGAATATTTACATATTTTTGGGTATGCAGTTCTATAACATATTTGATTTTAATGCAAGTTTGTAGTGGCAAGGTTTCTTCCGCTGATTTTTTATAATCTTTTGAAATTGTGGCCTTGGAAACTTTTTTTCACATATCGCCTATACCACTACATATGCACATATTTTATGTAGTGGAAAATGCAGAATATTTCCGTTGTATAATTACATATCAACGGGAGTTTTTGTAAAATCCATGTGTTTTATGAAAAAAGTGCGCAAGACCAAAAATTTGAAACTTTACAAAAAATCAGCGGGGGTTTTTAGCCACTCAAACTTGCACTTTTTATATTTAAAGGAAATGAGCAATAAAACTGCGTCTTCTATTTTTTTTGTAAAAATTCTAAAAAAATTTAAAATTCAGATTAAAACTTTTTTGACTTTTCATAAATTTTAGATAAAGTTTGAAACACTAATTTACATGGTTTTTGTTATAGCATGAACTATTATTGTATATAAAATTAACACACCAAATGCATCATGAGAAACCTTGCTGATATTGTAGAAAGGTTCGACTAGTTTTGCTCGCCAATGTACATCTATCTCTACATAGTCATCTATGTACATTTGTTTATTTACATATAAAGTTGCCTTCAATTGTTGCTTTCGTAGATTTTCGGTCATTGGACGCTGGAGTAGATTCATACTTGCATTTGTTCAGCTTAGCGTGTGGTTTGGAGCATGCGTTTTCTTTGCTCCGTAATTGGCGCAAAAACTACATTTTTATCTATATTTTTATGTATGTATGTATGGATGTATGTTTGTGCGTACGCTTGTAATAATTTCTATACGGATGTAGGCACATAAACGTTCATTAATAACTAGCTACTATAGTTAACTCTCTTTGCTCCATTGAAGCAACTGCTTGTTGTTTGCCGGCTTGTTGATTGGCGTCTGTCGGCCAGCGGCCTACCATTCATTGCAGCCTTCAGCCACCGGCTACTGTCTGTGCTCTCTAATTTTGCATATTTAAATATTTTCACTTGGAATTTGTCTGCGAATGTGATTTGCAGAAGAAAACACACGCACACACACACACACAGAGAATTAATAATAAACGAAAATGGAAAGTAGATTTAACTTGTTAGTGAGATGCTATAAAATAATTTCCATTGAATCGACTTAGAAGTGGGTTAAAACAGTTTTAATTAACTAGATTTGACTGGTTTACTCGCCGCATTTGTTTACTGGACCGATATAGGGATGACTGAACCTCAATTGGAATATATTTCAATATAAAATGAGAAAAGAGAAGTTTTAGATTCATTTTGGCATAATTAATTAAGTACGTACACTATTTCTCGGATATTAATTAATTTATTTTATTTTTTGCGCTCTGTAAGACTTACATCTACGAGTATAGTACACACAATGTGTATATCACTGGATATTAAATTTAACTTTAAATGTAAATATGCTCTGCAAAAGAATTTCTTCTAACAATTTTTAATCATACAAATTCTTACATCATTATAACTACACTTGCGGTCAATAAAAACGCTCCACCACTTCGGTACACTATCTTCAGCTATATAACTGTAAATTTGAAAAAAATTCTACTAGATATAGTAAGCACTGAGAAATAAATTATTTTTTATGAAATTGGGTTGCACACTGTTCAGTTATAGTCGTGTTTTGGTTGTATATTTGAAAAGTTGTGCAAAATGCCAAATAATCGGAAGAAATTAACGCGCAATAAAAAAATTCGCATATTGGCATTAGATGAACAAAAGTTATCTTCTCGGCAAATAACAGCTAGAATTGTTTGTAGCCATTCAACTATTGTTCGTCTTTTACAAAAAAAAAGAGCACTATTCTAAAAGGACCAGGTCGTCCTCGAAAGTCAACTGAGAGAACAGACAACATACTGCGGCGGATAAGTTTAAGCGACCGCTTTAAAAGAGCACTTTCTATAAGGTCGGAGATGCAAAATTTTCACCAAGTGGATTTAAGTGTCGAAACCATACGTCGACGGCTTAGAGATGTGAGTTTATATGGAAGACGCCCTGCGAAAAAGCCACTATTAACACAAAAAAACAAGGCTGCACCAATTTCTTGGGCTAAAAAATATCAAAATTGGGACCAAAATAATTGGCAACAGATTATGTAGTCTGACGAAAGCAAATTTAATTTGCTAAGCTCACAAAATTTGCTTTACGTGCGCCGTTCTTTCTTTCTTGACACTTTTGAATCAACTATTGTTTGTTGCGTTCGGTTCGAGAGAAAGTTTCAAGCTCAGCGTCTTTTATACCAATGTCTTCTAGCTTTTCCAACATTCCGACCCAATCAACTGTTTTAAATGCTCTTTTGAGATCAATAAATACATACACATTTTCGTTTAGCGGTTAAGATCTTCCTTCCAGTGTATAGCTCTGAAATATTAGTATCTCATAATCACGGTTTCTAATTTTTTTTTCATACTTGGAAGAGTATTTATTGGCCTTATCTCCTCAGCTTTGAAAGTTTTTTTTTTTAACTTTTTTAACTGACACGATTGACGATAGTTTCCATTCATTTGGTATTTTAGCCGTTTGGAGACTTTTATTTATTAATATGGCATATAAAAGCCCCATATATTCTACAAAGTCCTTAACAACACCTTCTGATAGGATGTTCTTTCCGTCAATTTTACGCTTAAATTTAAAAAAAAATACGAATACTGTCTTCTGTTGAGATCTCTTCAAATTTTAGCCTACCCGTAGAATTTTGTTTTTGGGGAGAGTCATGGTTTACGATATCCATGTTACTATGTATGTTCATCACTGGTCAAAAGGTAATACATTTTTTGTTTTTAACCCATTTCCTTCCTCTGTTGCGTATACGCAACGTTACTTTCAAAAAATTCGTATGTGCAGTGTGTGTGAGGTATTCCAATAAATTTTTTTTTCTTCGAAAGCTATATCCTTAGGCTTTACTCCCCTTCATATCTCAACCACCTACGAAACACACACTGACACACACTCTTTTATATGTAGGCACATGTTTTCCAGACAAATTTCGCATCGCACACTAAAAATTGTCGAGTGTTAATTCTTTTTTTGGTTGACATGGAAATCCGTTCACATTAAGGCAAGGAAAAATTATAATTGGTTTGCGAATTATCTGGGTGGTATTATGCGTGTTCTGGATGAGTCTCGAATCTGTGTTGCGTACAGGCAACATGACGTCACGGTATTGCTAGATGCCGAACAAATATGAATTAATTTGGATTAATTAAGTATTTTAGGGCTAACTGATAGCGTCTATAATGATTTCACTCCAATAAATTTTTTTTTAGCAAAAAACGGCGAAAATGGGTTAATTTCATGCTATAACAAAAACCATGTAAATAACTGTTTTAAAATGTATAAAACCACAATAAATATGCATCAAAATTTTAAAATCTTTAGAAATTTCTCGGGTCTGCTTTATACGCATGTATTTTATAAAAATTCGATTTGATTTGTAATCTATGTACATATGCTATATGTATATATAAAATAAATAATAAAATAAAATAATAAATACAACTTGGCTGAAAAACCGATAAACAGATTTCAACCAAATTTGTCTAGTATATTCCTTCGACCCGTGGCACGGACATAGGGTACGTTTAAATCCGTTAGGTGGCGTATGAAGCGAGATGATGATATTAATAAGGTATGGTGCTGGTGTAAAAAATAAATACTTTTATGAAAATTAAATGCGATAGGTGGCGTTAAAGGCGAATTATTCAGAAAATCTGTATTTATGACCGGATTTTGATGAAATCAGAAACGTATTTTGGAAAATGGATCCGCTGGGTGACGTTGGATATGGATGATATTAGAAAAGTATACTGTTGGTGCGATTACAAATGTCTTTATAGTCCGACTTAGGTAACATTGCGAGCATTCATAAGCATATATATATATATATATGTATACTGTATATGTATTCTATATTTGCATGGAAAATCCATTAGCTTTTTGCAGTCAAAGAATTGGTAAAATAACTGTAGAGACTTCATGATTACTGTGACTGCGGAACATTGCTTTTAAATTCTTCCAAGCTGCGTTTTCAGCTTTAAAAATTCGACTAAAAGTATATGAAAACTGAGTAAGCGATATATGGAAAAAAGTACCAAGGCCAAAATTAAAAAAATCAACGGTAGCTTCTACCCACTTCAAACTTGCACTTCATTACACTGAAAATAAATTAAAATGTATAGTGAAAAACGTTGCTAATATTCTATAAAAAATTACTATTCGATTGGTTTTGCTCGTCAGTATCGGGTGTCGATATGAGTATTTTTTCTTCGATGCCTACTTAGTGCTTGGTACAAAAGTATCGATACCAAAATTACTTATTTTCGAACGAAAATTATCGAATATATGTGTGCGTCCACGTGAAAAGGGCCCACTTTGTCACATCTAATTTCCGAGATATATAGATTTTTCGATACATGGATCGAATTTCGTAATTTTTTATTATGGTTTATGATGAATGACACCAAATTTAGCTTCCTAGGTATAATAGAAGTAATTAATTTTATTTTTTGAAAAAAAAAAAGAAAAGGGCCCACAATGGACAACTTTCAACTTCAAATTGATTTTTCTCAATTAGTCATTTTTCGGATATTCACCTTCAAAGTTCTATATTTCAATCAATTCTTCAGTTAGGATGGTCTAATTAGTCTCAAACTGTTCGGAAATCAACCAGGAAGACGCCTATGTGCATAACTCCAGTATCGCCGAAGTGGGCCCTTTTCACGTGGACGCACACATGTAGTACGTATATGATTTCATCCCCATATCTGGCTGCTTTTAGTCATCACTTAATTTTGAGCCGCATATTCATAAATGACAGTTTAAATTGGTATAAAAGTGCAATTGGGTGTGTGATTGCCCGAATCGTAATACATTTTTGTTTTTTTTTTAATACTTTCACGTAGTAATCAACCCAGTTACCAGTTACCTGCATACATATGCATGTATGTATGTATGTATGTACCGTTCATTCATACCAACCATTCATCCATCCATTCATCACCTTGCAAGTTCATTGATACGAGCACCGTAACACCCCACGCCGTGTGGACACAGGAAATGGCAAACTATATTCGACTAGTACGTGTAATTTGCATATTTCAATTTGGAAGCTACCAACCCACACACACACACTCACTTTCCATACATCAAATGTGTCAAATTGTATTTAGTTGTTTGCAAAATATATGTTGTTTTTTTTTTTTTTTTGTGTCAGTAAATCTAGTAGTTTCACCCCATTACGAGCTACAGCAATTGTGTGTAATGAAATTTTGCAATTTACAATACTTTGCACGCCGCGCAGCCATAGGTAAGTGAAGGTGATTACTTGAACTGAATTTCCCACTGATTCGCATTTTCGTTGGCGTTTCAAACCGAATCTCCCACATTGCACGCAATACATTTTGGTTTGTAGCTCAGCTCAAACCCTCGGCGACCAAATGCACTAAGTTTTTTTTTGTACAACACTGCAGTATCAGTAGATCAGTATGTTATGTATATATGTACGTATGTATGTATGTATGTATGTATGTGTGTGCACATATTTACGTAAACTATTTTTTTAATCTACGTACTACATACTTAGGAATATGAAATCTGTTTCACAGCGCTTCGATCAGACCGAAACATTTCTTTGCAATTATTTAGTAGCGACGTGTCAGCAAAACGCTCAGGTTGTTGCTTATTAATTTTGTTTTTGTTTTTAATATTCACTTTTTTCTATTCGATTGCGGTTGGTTATTACACGCTCGGTTGAGGAGGCGGCTAATATTTTGAATTGTCTAGCATTTTGCCAAAGGTTTAATTTTACGATTTCAACATTTACCACAATTATTCTAAGTTCTAAACAAGAAGCAAAACTCTGGTACTGTGTGAATTGCTGTCAACGCTTGTGAATTTGTTAAATTTAACACATTTGGATTGTGCTGTAATAAAACTAATTTCCGTCACTTCTTTGTGTTTTGTTCTCTTTTTAGCGAAGTGTAATTTCGATCAGGAAGAAAAACCACACCGTTTGAGTCTCGATGTAGGCGATTTGGTTGTAATATTGAAGGAGACAACACATTGGTATTACGGCTATAAACAGAGGTGAGTTGAATATTCGTGCTGAATAATAATAATAGCAATATAATAATGAAAATTTGTACATAAATAAAAATACATAAATACAAATACACACACACACGCACATTTATAGATAAGGTACATGCATAGTTTGTCAAGTTAGCTCAAACCAATTCTCATCTTTTGAAATTCTTCTTGCTCTCAGCTCACAGCACAACTGACATGAGTTAACCAAAGCTTTGTTATATTTTTCGCAAACCATTTATTTATTATATAAAAATTTTAAATATTTCTATATTTTTAAACTTTCGCCAGAGACTGGTTCTGAATGCATTATCAAATTATTTTACTTGATTTTTTTAATTTTTTTTATTGAAATCGATATAGAAATCACTTTTGGAGTTATTGATTTAGGAGGAAGCCTTAAAATCGCCGTCTTTTTCAACCGAATTCAATACATACCGGGTATTTGCAACATCATAAAGAAACCGAAATAGATATAGGCATATACCTATGTATGTTGGTATATATCAAAATTTTTAGAATTAAAAGTGAAAAACTTAAATAACTTTTCTCTTAATGTATTGTGATATCTTTTTTCTGCAAATGATTTTTAATGAAATATACTACGGCTAAACAGCGGTCTTAAAGCGATTGTGAAGTCGATAATGTTTAAAGACTTTTACAAACAAACTCTATGACAAGATAAATTATTCAAATTGTAAGAAATTATCAACATTTTTAACTGAGCAGAATCGTTATTACCTATCGCAACAAAATAAATAAAAATCAAATAATTTCTAAAAATTATTTCCAAAATATTTCGAACTTTGAAAAATTGTAAAATCTTTATTTTGCGTTTATCCAGAAAAAATTAAATCCAAAAAAAAAACTCCACTTTCAAAACAATGTTAGGCCACTTCACAAATTTTGACACTGGTGTGCTTTGACCTAATGACGAGGATGTCTCCATTTTTCAAAAAATTCTTAAAAAACTCTTCTTTTAAAATCTTGGGTTTATTACAAATTTTCTTTTCTGCTCAATTGAACCTAGTTCAGGACCGCACTAATCCCAAACGAGTTCCAAACTACTCGCGAACGAGTAACAAACCTATACCTGAACAAGTTTCAAACTTGCTCCAAACTATTACGAAACCAGTCCCGAACTTGTTTCGAACTGATCCCGAAGTTGTCTCCAATCATTTCCGAATCTTTGCCGACTAAATCCCGTACTAGATCTAAATCTGTCCTGAACTATTCCTCAACTGTGCCCGAAATAGTACCGAAAAGGTCCGAAATAATTAGTCCCGAAATGGACCAGATATTTCTTTTGGCATTAAAAAGAATTTGCTCTTATTGGATTTCGCATAATTAAAATTGCCAAGATCGTGACTTCGGGATGCGACTTTGAAAAATCACCCTCAGCTCAATATCTTTAGTTTTACGGAAGCGGAAAACTGTAGAAAAATCATGGCTGTACATTGAAAATTTCTTTAAAAGCATGACCGAAGGTGCTGCAAGAGATTTTATAGAGTACGATTACATCTGGACAATTTTTAGAATTTGTGTCAGTCTGTTTGTCCGCATCTCACTAAACCCCGAAACTACTGAAAGGATTTTCGTGTGGCTTTCACTTGTGACTAGACAGTATCCTCGGACATAACATAGGGTGTATTTTATCAAAATTTTAAATGAAGAAAAAAAAACAATTTTCGTAGAAATTATTTACAAAAATTTTCTTCTGACTAAAATTTAATTTTTTATTTCAGCGGCATCAACGTATGCCGGTGTTTATTTATTCTTGTAGGGTTTTTTATTTTAATTTTAAACTGTAATGAAATTTAATGTTAGTTGTCAGGATAACATCGGTAGCTGGGTATAGCCAGTTTGATAATAACAAAATACGTAATCAATATTTAATTTTTTTTAAAGGTTTAACTTTTAATATATACCTAATATGTATCTTTTTGGACCTGGTATGTAACTCACTATTATTCGAATGTACAATACATACATACATATGTATATACTATGTACATCAAAAAATCCGAATTCTTTAAAAGTCCTATGCTAAAGTCTCTACTTAAATTTGTTCCACTTTCCTACTATTTATTTATTTTGTGTTTGTTGTTTTAAACAGAAAAACAATTTGTAATTTTTTATTGCATTTCGTTTCGCTTATCTGTAAATATTTTGTTTGCTCTAAATTTTTTTTATGACAAATTGCCAAATAGTTGCTTCCGTTCTCATCAAATTTATTGTGCTTGTAAATCATTTTGAATGCCTTAAGTAACATCGCAACTGACACTAGGTTCGCAGTTACTTCATCGTTCCCTCATTCCCGCCGGCGTCACCGCAGCAATGTGTCCGCGCACAGATGTTTCCTTTCCTCTATATGCAAAGCATTTGCAGTGACAGTTGGGATAATGTGTTGTTGTTGTAAACCCCTTACTACTCTTATCATCGATTTACCCAAGAAGAAAGACCTTGCCTCTTTGCATTCGCCGCGTAGCACCCATATTGCACAAGTACACACACACACACACACACGCATACACTTATAGATCGAACAGAAAATTCCTTGAAGAACTCCTTGCACCCGCGGCACCTTCAACACAATATTTCGAATTTTTAAACATGTGTTGCTAAACTGCCGTGGGTAAAAAAGTCCCTCTGGGCGGCGGCGCCCATATGCCGCACGCTGAGCATTTGCATCCAAATGAAGATCTCTGCTAAGAATCGATTTTGTAGGTATGTATGTATGTGGTGAATACTTGTACAAGGTGGCCCAAAGGTGTCCGTCAGATCTTTCTATTTTATTGGGGACGTAACATAAAAACAAAAATTTAGATCAAATTTTATTTTATCTAATAGCCGTTGCCCCTCGGCAGTTAATGACAGATGTCCGAGTGTATTTTGCGAAAAAAAACTTCTCGCAAGCATAATTTCCTTAACATAAATTTTGTCACCGTTCGTTTGGCGATTCTACCGATCCGATTTTGAAAAAAAGAACACCATTGGAAAGGTATTTTGTAGAGTTTTATTGGTTTAAAATCAATCGGTTGGTATTGGGTGCAGGGTGGGTTTGAGGTTAGTAGAAAGCTTCTAGATAATACTTTGTTCTGGCAGAATTGCCACCTATTAATAAAGTTAAAATAAAAATATATTTTTTAAAGTAAAGCAGAGCAGAGTTTGATACTCATACAAAAGGTTAGCGATAATTCTTTGCCACGATTAATTTTAGTAAAGGTACATATAATTTTTTTCAATAAACGAAGCTATGTACATATCGAGCGAAAGGTGTTATTGAGAGTTCTTTCATTCTGTAATAGGGTTGCCACCTATGAATTTAAAAAGTGAATAAGGAACGTCCATAAGGAAAAATTTCATAAATAGTATTTGTAGTACCTCTGTTGTGTAAAATAAAGCAGTACGAAATGAAAGATTTTAGGAGATATTTTTGCTCTGATGTATTTCTTGACAGCAATGACATCAATTAAACAAGTTAACAATCCGAAAATCGCAATTTTTGTCGACAATATTTGTCGTTTGCAGTCACGATTGTGCGATTCACTAACTTATTTTTAACACCATTTAACATCTATCTTTTTCTATCTATTCCAAGTGCTAAAGAGTGTCATATTTTCCAAACTAAAGGTCAAAATGGTCGAAACCCCCAATAAGGAATCGATAAAAACAAAGTAATTGTCGAATATTAATTTGGGCGTGTTTTTATTATGTTCAATCAAAGTGAAATAAAATATTAGTATTTTTCAAACTAAAAATATTTCCAATTATTTTTTATACATATATTGCAATGCTCTTTTGTAGTGGAACTTCGGACTCTCCGCTCGTTGATTTATTAGTGAAGTCGTCAACCAATAAATTAAATTATTTTTATTTAGTAATTTTCAATGAATTAATGAGACTTACCAATCAGAAATATGTCATGGGTAAGTCGTTTTCAAAACATCGCTCCATTCGGCTCAGCACAATGGAGAAGGTCCATGAATTGTTTTGTGCTCCAGGGTATTTAGCTTTTATATTTAATCTTGTAATTTGAATCACATAGCTATAAATGAAAATAAAAGAACAATAAAAATGTATATACTTGAATCCTATGTTTGCTTTTATTCGGTAGCCATGGTGATTCTCAAATGCCTCCATTATAGACATGAGTACAATGACGATGCTGATGCTCCACTTGTCCCATAGCGAACCTACGCTTTATAGGAAAAACATTGATGTACGCTACAATGGGTCTTAAATATAAAATATACAAATGACTGTCAAATGTTTCTCCTTTTTTAGTTCTAAGCTAATAAAACACCGAATTTTAATTTTTTCTTTAGATTCAAAGTCAATAATTTTTCTTTTCTCGATGGAGTTAACAGCTTCATATTTTATGTCGTTTAGATTTTGATAATCGACTAGCTAACGACAGCAGCTGATCCGACGATAGCGAATATCGTTCAAAAATAGCTGCTGAATAGCAAAATCGTTAAAATTTTCGTTATGATGAGTTAACCATGCGAATATCGCTAAAACAGATTAGTGAATCGCACTACAGGACGATCAAAGAGCTGTGAATTTTGACAGTAACTGGCACTCGTAGCTACAGCTATTATTATTTGGCTATATCTTTTTAATTAATGAAAAGAAAAGATTTTATTAGAATGTGTTTCGAAGATGATATTAGTCATCAGTGATCGCCGTCATCTAATTACTATTTGGGCCAGTTATATGCTATTTTCCAAAACATCTTGACGGTTGTTATTCTCAAGAGCTTCCTGAGTCTATGAATTATTCACATAAATGCGTGATTTCAGAAAACCTCAGAGAATTAGTGTGGCGCAGTTAAGTCTGGTGATATTGCCAACCAGTGAACCTCGGATGCCAACCGATCTGTAATTGTTTACTTAATTTCTTTCAATGGGATCATTTATTTTGGACCACTCTGTCTATGTACATACGTACGTACGTCTGTGCACATTTGCTGTTCACCGATCACCCACAGTTTGACGCTTGTAACACTTCCATCCAGTCAGGCTGTTGCGGATATTTGCTTATTATTTCTGCGTTCTATCAATCGACTGATTTTCAACACACTGCAGTGTAATTGCACTGCTCTTATTGTTCTGTTCCTAATTTTTTTTCTCTTTATTCTCTTTATCAAATCGTATATTTAAATAAACATGAAGTTCACACCAGGAACTGTTGGTCGTCGTTGCTGTTATCTGCAGTTTTCTTCGTTATTGAGTTTATCATTTCAAAATATGTATTTATGTATTTATGTAAGCATATATTTACACATATGGGTTTTATCTATGCAAGGGAGTGCCAATAGCCATCGTAAATTACCCTTTCCCTCCTCTCCCAGCGTCCATCAAGTCTAGACTTGATAAATTCTTCTGTTCCAACTAACCAGTAGTTGCCACTTGCGAGTGTAGAAAAGCCAATAGTAAACTTGAAACTTATGTGGCGCGTTTGCTTATCATGCGCGCATTTCATATTGATTGCAATGTTATTTTTCCCTTTTGCTCTTCGCGACATTTCTATTGTTGATTTACTTACTTTTTTAGTCTTTACATTTTTCCATTTCAATCTTCAAACAATCTCCGCCACAGAGTTTACGCATAGCACTGACCTTTTTTTTCCATACTTTAGCTGACCCATGTTGGCCCATGCAGTGGCATCGTAGAGACAATAAAAGGCGATAATAAATGCACGCACACATGCAATGGCGTTTACTCAAAAGTAATTGTTTTTTTTACAATCTTCGATCGGAAATGACGACAATGTGATTCAATAAAAGTGTAAAATATATGATACTTAATAAAAAAATTAAAAAAAAAAAATGCCCATAAATAAACAAATTTAGGCAGCGTGTCGAATGGGTCAGACAAATAATGAAACGAATTGTTAAATTGGAAAAATTGATTGAACTTCTTTCCACATACATACATACACTTAGTAAAGGGGCATAATTGCAGATGCTTGAATATTTTGTGTATTTTTCTCACGGTTTTTCGATAAGTTTATAAAAATTGGCTAGTATCTATTTGAACGTCGCATTCATTATGTTTATTGTATAACATAATCGAATTTCCTGCATAAAATTTTAATTTCTTGTTGTTATGCAACTTAATTATAAGAGTTACAAACAGGTACCGAAAATAATTGTTGTTTTGAAGTTTTCGTATAAAACATTTATTGAGAACAATTGGTCTTGTTTTATTATGATCGATAAATTTTAAATCAAGAAATAACAATTATTTTTTTATTGTTCCATATGTACATATATAGCCTTAGAATATCGTGTCAAAGTTCCAACAGCTAATTTTCGAAATTGTCGAAGAGATGCTTCTCGAAAGTGGCTGGCGCCGAGCGCGTAGGGCTTTTAAACCCGAACTTTAAACGCGGTTTTCTCGAAACCATGTTTTTCAAAATTGTCTAAGTCGTTAATAAAAAAGTAGTGAACTGATTTTCATCATCTAGCATTCATTTTAAATAACATAAAAAGCTGTTCTATATATACTAAAGATTTCAAAACAAATCATATCGAGACCATTTTCAACTGCATGTGATTATGGATGGATTATTTTTTCAAAATCGTATTTTTTTTCGCTAGCGCAATCTGCGATATCAGTGGGGACATGTCTTACTAGATCCTTCGAAAATTTGCTAATTTTCAATTTTCACCTTTGTAAAAAATGTTTTTTTCCAGCCTCAGATACCACTCTAATTAAATATTATACTTATTTGGAAATAACTCACTTCATTTCCCTACAAATCAACTGCAAAAAAATACCTTTTGTTCGACCTCTAGCTGTACTTCCCGTAATAGAAAAAATAAAAATAAAAATCACGAAGTATCGATTAAATCTGATCGTATAAATTTGAACCCAATTACAACGATTAAATCATAATTTTTTTAATAAAAATTATAACCATTACGATATCTAGTAACAAAGTTCAAAAAATGGACAATAACCGTAACATTTACTTGTTTACATAATACATACATACATACATTTGATCTTTCATTAACTTTTGTGTATCCGACAGCCCAAAATGTTGCCCTACACCTAACATTGAATTGTCCGTTAAACTGAAATAAATAAATCGTTAAGTGCTGTAAACTGACAGTAATAAACAAAGCAAAAGTTACCCAAATGCACCCATTCCCACACACAGCTGAATTCACTTCATAATAATAATAATATAATAATTTGGCGCTTACATAACACTCGCTATATGTGCGTCTTGATGTCGACTCATCATCTCTGTTAAATTTATTTTCTCGCGGATTTCAATATAGCTAATAATAAAGAGTAGCTTGGGGTCGAGTCGGGACTACTTAAGAGATTGTGGAACCCGGTGTGAATTGAATTAAACCTACTCCGGCAGCTTTCCTCGAAGTTTTTCTTGAATATCGTTATCGCTCATTATCGCTGTGTTGCCACTAGTAAAATTCCTTGGAAATTCCAGAATATTTTTACCGAGATTGAGTTAGTGCTTTTTCTTTGCTAGTCTACATATGTACATACGTCGTACTCTTCGGTATGGATGACATTCTCAATTTGTTGTAGTTGCAATTTTAGAGCTTTATAAAAACGCTAACTGAACGTGAAGTACTAAAATGAGTTGTTTAAAAAATGCGGTATTTTAAAGAAAAAACTTCAGATTTTCTTATAGATTCATTTTCGAAGGTGATTATTCAACTTTTGGTCGTAGAAATTACGAAAAATATTGACCAATTTGAGACTTTAATAAAGGGCAACGTATATAGTTTGCATGTAGTATAATTTTCACCTTCGGAATTTAGGTTACCTAAGGCAAAGGCCATATTTTCTTTTATAAAACTTTAGTAGGCAAACAATTTTTGAAAAGTAAATGCTCAAAACCCAAACCAATGCTTGAGTTTTGTTTTTTGCTTTTAACCAAAAGTTCATATTTCTTTGTTGATGTATTCTCTTAATTTGAAAACGTTCTTCAATATTACGTATTTTACGTTTAAGTTTAGCAAACCAAGACGAAGGCCCCCATGAGCTCGGACGACGCCGCTCCATGGATTCCCTTTTTGTCAAATAACGATGGGTTTATCGCCAGTAGCAATTTAATTCAAAACTTATTTCTGTCGGCGTTCACAAAGAGATAAAACCTGAGTAAAGCTCCTCTCCCCTTCTTGCTTTTGAATGGCGGAAGGAAGTTTTGGAACCCATATTATTCCTAAACAAATGTAGTAAAGCCCTCTCTCGACGAACCAAAACCACTCTCTACAAGTCTCTCATCATGCCCGTGCTATTGTATGGCGCTGAAGCATGGGCACTGTCAGCATCGGATGAGGCGGCCCTTGGAGTGTTCGAGAGAAAGATTCTCCGAAAGATTTTTGGACCTTTACGGCTTTGCGACGGCGAATACCGCAGACGATGGAACGATGAGCTGTATGAGCTTTACCGCGACATAGACATAGTCCTGAAAGTATTCATCGCGGTATCAGCTGGTGGTAGTGGAGGAAGAGGACGGCCTCCTCTCAGACCAAGTGGAAAAGGACTTAACGTCACTTGGTATTTCCAATTGGCGCCAGTTAGCAGGAAGAACGGGTCACTAGCGCAATTTGTTTAACTCGGCTCTCTCTTAAGAGGTTATAGCGCCAATTAAGTAAGTAAGTAAGTATTAGTATACCTCGACTCGTTAGGCTGATGTGTAAAGCCTTAATGTTTATAGAATAATAGAACAAGCTTTTAAATCAAAAATAATCCAAGTACAATTTTCATCAGAACGAACAAGAAAAAATCGAAGCCAAAAGGAAGCTTTCAATCGGAATTCGGGATATTTTTTTTTTTTAGCAATTTACATGCTTAATACTTACGATGCAGATAATACAATGGTGGTGCTTTAAATATTTCCGTTACTTCCTACATTGGCGAATTTGACGGACTGTGCTCCTTCTGTGACGTCACAATCGAAAATAAACAAACATCCAGCTACGGTCTATTCACTTTTGTGCTTTCAATTGCACAGTGTTGATAGAGATTGAAAGCATCCACTTACATTGAAATATTATTATAAAGATGGTACAGACTTCAAACAAAATTTGACAAGAAATTACGGCAAATCGTTCCTATACACAACATCAACTTTTTACGCTGTAGGAAAAACAGAAGAACAAAAATAAACAGTATCCACTTACTTCATTGTGTCTTATTCATCTGCTCTATTTTGGGTCAGGTATGACAAGGCACGCTACGGAAGGCACAATCTGGTATTGCTATCATTTGTAGTGTCTAAGAGCATATTTGTGTAGTGTAAATAGGGATTAACATTCTTAAACTTATCTATTGTAAATAGTCAAATTATTGTGAACTATTAATATCACGCTTGGGTATACATAAAATAAAATAAAATCATTCGATGTTGAGCGAGTAAAATAAGAGCGAGTAATATTACTACACATTCTTACTATACAAGTATATTCTTATAATAACATCCTTTAAATTGAGGAGCCACTTTTCGTTTTATTGACTTCAATGATTGAACCCATAAAATTGAATTTTTGAATTACTTCTCTTTTTTTCAAAATGATGTGATATATTGGTTTCACCAAAGCATGATTTTTCTTCTGTAAAATACACTTCGGTCCTATGCCAATTTATAGACAAGTTTTCTAACTTTTCTATTAATTGGCGATGGCCCTTTCATTATTTATTTTTTTAAATAAACAAAAGCTCTACTTTTCAAACTAAACACGTAGATAAAAGTTTCACGCCGCTACCCCTGGGTTAAAATCTTCTCTGTTTTAATAACAATGCCTTAACGACATGCTAACAGTTTTATTTTGGTCGCCTTCATTTTGAAGCCATCACAGTTTTTGGGTTAATGGCCGTCAACTTAATGCTCAACAATAAAGCACCGTATTTTGTAGTTTGTTTTTTGTTTTCTTTTAATTTGACTTTACTTCTGATATGCGAGAGAACTAATTGCCAAATTTCGCTATGAATATTTGTAAAATTCAAAATAAAAAGCGATTGCAATGTTGTACTGAATTATAAAAACAACCAAATGCCGAAATACGAGAGTGTGTTTGTTTATATCTATGTATGTATGCAAGTAAATATACAAAAGTATGTTGATGTTATTATTATTTAAAAAATTAACCTTTTTCACAAAGGCCAACCATTCATTGCAGAAATATCTTTGTGTGTGTGTGTGTGTGCGTACGACTTGGTTGTGTTGCGCATGTGCCGAACTGGTTACTTGCGGATCTCTCCTTAGCGGGTTTATCAAGCCTATAATTTAACGATCCGACAAAGTTTTGTTATCTACAGCTGCACTCAATCTGCCCCGCAGACCACAATTCTTCAAAAACACATTCCATTTTGATCTGTTCTTCCGCAGCGACGTTCCTCATCAACTAGCCAGCCGATGGCATTCGATAGAATTGAATATGTAGTCATATTTGTCGTTTGACAGCAGCACTTTTGTTGTTGTGGTTTGTTTTGTTTTTGTTTTTTTTTTGCTTTAACTTTTTTCTTTAGCAATCCATCAACAATTGCGTTAACTTTAATGTCACACACATTTATGTACGAATTTACAAACATACATATGTACATATGTATGTATCGGGTGATTCATTTAGATGTACTCTTTTTTTTGTACATTATTTTTTGACATTTCATCATGAAATTGACTTAACTCGACATCGTTTCTGTATTTGAGCTCCTGCAAAGCTTGAAAAATATTCACTGTTTTCGACCAACATTTTGTTCACCAAAGAGTCTTATTTCACTCTTAATAGCTACGCCCATATGCATAATTGACATATTTGGGCTGACGAACAACACGTAGAATTTCAGGAGCTGCCATTACTTTCAGACCAAACAAAAGTTTGGTGGTGGGGCTTTTGGGGTGGTGAAATTATCATTCCATATTTCTTCAAAAAATGAGAACGACCGGAATGTAACTATGAGTGGCGCTCGTCGTTTCAGCTGACACGTTTCTAAAAATTTTAAATATCGCATATTTCCCATGATACTCTCCGCAAACACTAAAATTCTAAGGTGGTGAGTTTTCATTTAACTACATGGCGCTCTCATAAGATAAATATTGCCAGCTGTTAGATAAAGGTAACGTTACGCGCGTTATTCATCAAATAGCACTCGAAATGCTAGAATGCGTTGTTGAAAAATTACTCGTTTTACTTTAACAATTGGTTAGTGGGCAGTTCGGCAAAAGTTCTTCTTGTAAATGACTTTGCTTCGCTTATTTATGGTAGTCTCGCAAATGGGGTTTTCTACTAACAAAACTCAAGTGCTCAATTTGCCGAGGTAGTACCAGAGAACATACAACAATGAGAAGGTGCAAACGACTCAGGTCGAACATTTTTATTTATTTCTTAACAGAGTTGAAACGTTTTCGCTGCGGAATTGAAATGTTAATTTTTTTGCCGATGTTAAAATGCTGCGAAATGGTAAAATGCATGTTAAAAAGCAGCCAAATGCAGAAAATCAATGTTGCAGGAACATTTTTCGGGTTGATAGGTAATTTCCGAATTAAATAACTTTAAAAAAGGAAATAATTGATTGAAAATTTAATTTTTATATATAATGTAATATAAACGAATTTAATATAATGGATCTTTTTATTAAAATTTATTTCAATATTTTCTTTTTCTAGTAACTGATGCAGTGAAATAATTCAAATTTAATTTTAACTAATATATTTTTTTAAAATCTTTTTTTTTTTAATATCAAATAATATTAAACATAATAGTTGAATAAAAGATTTTATTCCAATTTCTTTATATTACACATTTTAAACTATTTATAAAAATGAAAACTTTTCAATAATTTTGTATATTCATTCGTAACGAAATGAAATCAGAAAAGGAATGTGAACAAAAAAAGATTTCCAAAAATTTATGAAAGTTAATAAATATATCGTATTTAATTAAAAAAAAATGCATAAAAATTAGACATGGCACGAAAAAAAAGCTGAGATTCGAACTATGAGTCAAAAGCTAAAACATGCAATATGATAATGTGGCCGGCGACTATACGCGCTAAGCCACAGCAGACACTCCATTGCGCACGCTTAAACGGCTATTTATGCAAATCATAGCAATGTGTGTGCAAAGCAGAAGAAGAATTTACGAATCCAACTAAAAATGAAACAAAGAAGAAAAAGTAGTAACCCGAGAAAAAAACTGTTTTTTGCTTGCTAGCGGGGCAAGTTGAGACGGAAGAGGAGTTATGCAACAATTGTGGATAAGAGAAGGGTTGAAAGGGAAAGGGAACGGTAAGCAAAAGAATATTCTTTTCTGTTTTTCGGTAATTTTTGTGTCGATTCGCCAATTGCGCGTGCACGTGTACGCAAATGAATTGATGCGCATTTGGGCAGAAGCTCTAGAATGTTCTAGAATGTTCTAGAATGTTCTAGAACATTCCAGAATGCCAGCAATTTGTCAGACTACGTTGGCAATTTGCATTATTGTCTGATATTGCGGTGTTGGAATTTTCAATGACCGTCGATGGTTTGTAAAATTGAAGATTTTAGCATTGTTGTGTTCGTCGCGAAGAAGATCGTTGAGGGGAACATTTGCGTGCGCGGGGAGATGAAATGCTTGCGCTTATGAATGAACGGCATTTGTGTTTAGGAATACGCGCACGCGTTTATGAATGAATTTTTTGTTGTTGTATGTAGTTACTGATTTTTTTTAATATTTGGCGCTGGCGCAGGCACAAATGCAGCTGCGGTTGTGATTGCGCTGTGATTTGATTTACTTAGATTAAGCGTAGGTCAAGGTTGAATATATGCACATGCACGCAAGTACATATGTACATATGTGTGTATGCATATGAATTTATGTATTTAGATATATGTACATATGAATATAAATATGTACATAGATATGCATACATATGGATGTGTGCATACATACATATATGTATGTATGATTGTATACTTGATGATATATTAGTTATATGTATATGAAAAATGTAGTATTCTCTGGAAGTATACATATTTATATCAATATACATATGTACATATGTACATACATACGTATGCATGTATGCTAGTGCAAGAATTTGCAAAAAATTAAAAATCCAAATAAATTTTAAGCCAAAAGCGCGTGGCCGGTTCCGAACTCACGCAAAACGAAAGCATAAAGAATGTTGCGGCGTCTCTTAAAGCAACTGCACCACAGAACACAATTAAATTCTGTGATCTAAATCGCTACTTGATACGGTTTCCCGTGAATATTTTTTGCCAAGACACATTTTTGATACAAATGAACAAATTTATAATATATGTAGATCGCATATTATTTCGCATCTACAGAAAAAGGAAATCAACATAGGAAACCAAACCAAATATTAAATTGGAAGCAAAATCATAGTAATATTTATTATATGTATTATGAAAAATCATTTTAAACAATTTTTTTAATTAAACGAACATAAAAATTTAATAATCCATGTTTGTAAGTAAAAATATAAATATGCTTGGATATGTTATATTTCAAATTTTTTTCATTTTTTAAAATATTCACGATGTCATGATAAAAATACCATTTTATGCTTTTTTTCGTAAAAATTCAACAAATAATTTCTTTTTTCAACAAATTTGTTCTTTTATTTTAAGTAATTTCTCCTGAAAATTTTTGAAAAATTTAAAAGAGTTAATTATGTATTAATTTCATATTTTGTAAAAAAAAAAATGTTCTATACACTTGCAGCATTATCAATACTTTGAATTTCAGCTTTTTTTAATTTTGAAAAATATTCATAATGACTTGCAAGTAAAAATACTACATATTGTGTATAAATATGTACAGTACAAAAATATATTCGTATGAAATTTAATTTTAATTATTTGTTTATATTTTTTTTAAATTTGTAACTTTAATGAAGTTTATGGAAAATTTTAGAAATAATTTTTTAATAATTTTTCTAAAAAATTGGAAACGATCTCAAATGGATTAATAAACACATTTGTAACAATATTCCCATAAACATCTGCCATTTATCAACATTTCAGCAACAATTTGAACAGTAGAAATGTTAATTCACATTTTTGATGCCTGTTAAGTCGGCGGCGAAATAAAAATTTAACATGTCCATTCCTTAGACAAAACCTTTCAGAATTCATTTGGATCGAACCAAATTTTGCACCTTCTCATTGTTGTATGTTCTCTGTTGGCACTTCGATGCTTTCGTTGAATTTACAAACACAAAATATACGTAATACTATTAACGAATAGATTAACAAAGACATCTAAATCTTTAAAAATACATATAAATGAAAATAATGTTTTTTTTGATAATAAAGATTACCTCATTACTTAAAAAATTTTAAGTTGAAAAAATAAGTACCTTATTTATTTTTATTTTCTCACCATACATATCCGTGTGTTTTTTTTTTTAGACTGTTAGAACTTTCTATAGGGATAGCTGTCACTTGACAGCTGGTAAATGAGATTTCTTTTTAACATTTCTGTTCAGTAAGCATTGACGAATCATCATGGAAAGAATGACGCCGCAACAACGTTTACAAATTGTGGAAATTGTTCTGTTCGTCAAACTTATAGAGCACTTCGTGAATGTTATGGTCCACATAATCGAGCATCAGATCAGCTTATTCGTCAAACTGTTGACAACATTTACTCTACTCGATGAAAAATCAACAACTAGACAAAGAACTGTACGTACAGAAGAAAATATTGGTGCTGTAAGTGATAGTATTGGAGAAGATCCGAATTTGTCTATTCGCCGCGGTGCTCAACAACTCAGACTTTGTCCATCCACAACATGAGAAAATTTTGCGCAAAGATCTTGGTCTACACCCATACAAGACCCAACTGGTTCAATAACTGACCGTGAATTATCGATTCGGCGCCAATTGCAGCATTGGGTCTCTGTTACTCAACTACGTGGAAAATTTTGCGGAAGAATTTAGATGTGAAGCCTTTCAAAATACAGCTGGAGCACGAATAGAAGCCGAACGGCCTACCACAACGCCAAATTTTTGGTGAATGGGCCTTTGAAAAGTTGGCTGAAGATCCACTTTTTTTTAATCGAAAAATTGAGTTCAGCGACGAACCTCATTTCTGGTTGAATGGACCAAGCAGAACTGCCATTTTTGGAGTGATAAGCAGCCAGAAGCATTACAACAGCTACCAATGCAATGCAAAGCAAAAGTCTCTGCTTAAAAGATGATGCGAATCGCAACAATACTGTAAATGGTGAGCGCTACAGTGCGATGATAACAAACTTTGTATTGCCCAAAATGGAAGACCTTAACTTGCATGACATGTGAACCTATTGACAGGCGAGTTCCTTGAGCAGTTTTTTCACGTTTGGAATCTGTCTGTTGGCCGCATAGATCGTGTGATCTAACGCCTCTAGACTATTTTTTGTGGGACTATGTTAAGGCTCATGTCTATAGCGACAACCCTGCTTCGATTGACGTACTCGAAGCCAACATTGAAGCTTATATTCGTATGATACCGGCCGAAATGGTGGAAAGAGTACGCCGAAAATGGACAAAGCGGATGGAGCATTTGAGGCGCAGCGGCGGCATTCATTTGCATGAAATAATATGCACATATTAAATTATATCGACCGTACTATCGATTTAAATAAAAGTTTAATGAATTTTTCTGAATTTTATGCGTTTTATTTTTATTTACAATTTCAGATAGCTCCTAAAAAATCACCCGTTACATATGTGAGTACGTTTATAAACTGCAAAACGTGCACAGTGCCGGAAAAAAGTATTGACACAGAAATTTTTTTGTATTTATAATAATTGCAAAGTTTTTCATGTTAAATAAAATGGGTTCGTTAATTTTGTATGAAAATATAGCTCTTCCTATAACAAAATCCTTATAAGCACAAATTTAAAATTTTGTGCAAAATTCACAAAAAATGCGAAGATTTAAAAAAAAGAATTGTCAACAAAATTTTACAATTTTTAATTAGAACTTTAGAAATATTACAGGTATGCAGTTTGTGGGCCCTGAAATTTTAGTATAATGAAGTAAAAGTTTTAAATATCTGAAAATACCCGTTGTTTTTTGACATTTTTTTTTCTGACAATGGTTCCCATATTTTCCAGGGACATGAAACGGGTTTGAACTGGATTATCCGCTTTATGCCGGTAATTAACTGAACAACCGAACCAAAATTTTCCCCAAATGTTTGTGCCGAGCCGAGAACCGAACCCATCAAATTTTCAACCGGTTAACACTCTTGGCCTTGAACTTTTCTTTCTGAAATTTCTACCCAGACAAAGAATTATCTGAATTGCCTCAAATTATTTTTGTATTCTCTCGGACTTTCTAGAAGACATTGATCTCACCACTCTCAACTGATTATTGTAAATCAAATTTGTTTGTAACAGATAACATTGTCTTTTACTACGTAGTATAGTGTGTGACAATTATATTTTTTTTATATATTTACTGAATAAAAATACTTAACTACTTTTTACTTACCTAATTACGAAACCCCGGTTGGAAGACATAAAAAAACCGTTCGAACGTACCAATCGAAAGATTCAAAAATCACCGAGAATTCTTAGTCGCTTAAAACTTGCACTTTATTACACTGAAATTCAATGATCTATAAAACTGCGTACTCGAAATGTTTTTTAAAAAATTTTGATTTTAAGTTTAAAATTTTGATGAATTTTTTTTTTAAGTTTACTGAATCTTTTAAATTTTTACTTGTATCGTTTTTGTTATCAAGCGATGTATATTTTGATCCAAAGTTAGCAAAAATGTTGTAGCATATTGTGAATAACATGAAAAAAAATAATTACTGTGCCAATACTTTTCTCCGGCACTGTATGTGTGTATGTCTCCAAATGCTTGTTCCACGGTTTATTATTTCACTCCATTTATTTTAATGCAAATATGTTTTAATTTCTCATGTTTGTTTTTATTTTGTTCGTTTCTTTTAATTTAAACTTTTTTTATTTATTTATTTGTTTTATTCTATACTCATTGTAGACATAAAGACCAGCGTGGCATATTTCCAAAATCCTACATACATCTGTGCGATTACACAATCATCAATGGCGAGTACTGCATCAAACGTACTGAGATCGTTGAGGAAATCACCAAAGTTCTATTGGAATGGGGTTCCATATTGAAGCAGTATTTTTTGGTGAGTGCAACAGTAGTGGTCATCGAGATAGTGAACGGGCACAAATTGAATTGACCCCAGTTTGAAGAATGTCGCTAACAATAAATAAAGTCATCATCGACTAACAGGCACTCCAATTAAAAAATAAAAATAAAACAAAAAATAATTCGCCAAAATTATTTCCAGCGCTCGTTTCACAACGCATTCTTTCATCATTTCAATGAATTGTTGTACTAAATCAGCCCCTCACTGATATTCTACACTAACCCATTACAGTATGTTTGTTGTAATCTGTTGTTATTTTCATTTTTTTTTTTTGTTTTTGTTTGCAGGTCACTCATCGTGACTTCAATTCTATACGCGCAAAAATGATCGAGTTAAATAATAATCGTGCCCAGCTTATATCGGGAAATTTGCCCGTAGACGAGATGCGAAAAGTAAAGCTGATGGCCACATCACAAATCGACACAGGAAATAGCCTGTTGGGCTTAGATATGGTGGTGCGAGATGAGAATGGCGACATACTGGATACAAATACGATATGCACAACGGAATTGTATGAGCATCATATGAATGCGGTGAACCGCATTATTAAAGCGAATGTAGGTTTCATTCACATTTTCATATTCACATATTTACTACTTTAAAATAATTAAATATAAATATTTATTTATTGCACACGTACATATGTACATACGTGCATAAAGTTTATTATAAAGTATATACCAATTTGTTGGCCTAATTTTTACTTATCTCAACAATAGTTTTTGAGCTCAAGGACAGTTTTTATTTGGAAAGTATGTACGAGTATTCCGGATTTGTCTGGCAAGTATGAGACCGCTAGTTGAAGAACGTAAATAAATATATCTGATGAGCAGTTGTGGTGATCTCCGAAATAACAGCTATAATTTCCACTGCTTCGACTTTTGTTGCCTTTTTCCAATACTTTCCAAATAAAATCTGGCCTTGAAAATTATTTTTGATATATTAATTAAAACGTATTGTTACTAAGTAAATCTACAACAAAAAAAGACCTGGATTGAAGAAAACCCGTTTTCAAAAGAAAGAAAAATGAGAATAAAATTCCGCTTCAGAAATATTTACTACTTTGAAGAGAATAGATTTCATTTTAAGCAGATTTTTATTAATATTGAAGAAACATTTATTGGAAGAAAAAATTGCATCAAAATAAAGGACATTTTTCTTAGGACTCGTTGTTTTTTCAGTATATTTTTCGTTAGTTAAGTTTTTTTATTTTTAATATGACCAACTATTTAGGGTAGCCCTTACCCGATAAATTTTTTTTATACGCGCGTTGCAGCGAACCTATTTACACCTGTAGTGCGATTCACTAAATTATTTCAATGATATTTGCGTGGTTAACTCATCTTAACGAAAATTTTAACGCTGTTGCTATTAAGCAGCCTTTTTTTTAACGACTTTTGCTATCGCCGGATCAGCTGTTGCCGTTAGCTAGACTAAACCACAACAAATTTGATGTTGTTAATTCAATCGAGAAAGGAAAAAATCGTTATTTTAACTTAAATAAAAGAGAAATTTAAAATTCGTTGATTTGTTTTATTGAAATTAAAAAGGGAACATCGAGGTGACGAAGAAGTAAGGGCTCCAATAGTGGATCGACGCATTTCATTTGTTTTTTCCATTCCTGTTTATGTTTTTCGCCCATTTTGGCCACTCTTTAGTACTTTGAAAAAATACAACGAGACAGCTGTTAAGTGTCGTGTCGTTAAGAATAAGTTAGTGAATCGCCCAATCGTTACTGCAAACGACAAATATTGTCGACAAAAATTGCGATTGTCGGATTGTTTAAAGTTAGTGAATCGCACTATTGGTTTGAAAGCAATGTCTTCAAGCTACAGCAGTTTTTAGTTACAGCAGTTTTAGTTATTTCCCGCTGCAATAATTCTTTCAAAACATTTTTAAGTCAAATAAAAAAATTAATTTTGTTCATTCGTTATATGGAAAAATGCGCAATTCCGACAGCAAAAAAAAAAATATATATATATATCAAAACCAATTGAAATTTTTAGCCGTTTGAAAGCTCAACTTTATTAGAATGAAATTGAATGGTCACAGAACTGCATACCAAAAAAATATCTCAAAATTCTGATTAAAAAGCTTAATAGTTTCATGAAAATTGGTAAATTTTGTATAAAATTTTAAACTATGATTTATATAGTTTATGTTATAGAATAAACTATAGTGCATTTCATAACTATAGCGCGTGAACATATTGACAAGTTTTGAAAAAAAATGTATATCCCATTTTGAGTACTTTTTAAAAAAATAAAAATATACATATTTGGCTCATTCTACAACAAAAAGCGTTTAAATCCAATTTTCGAAGTTTTTTTTTTAATTTGGGTATGCCTTTTCATAGCCCATTCGATTTTAGTAAAACTGTTACCAAAAACTAAATGTCAAAAATTATCAGTATTTTGTAGTCACTTCATACTTGCAACATTGAATATGCAGTTTGAATACTTTCTATTATTATAATTTGATATTTTATTTAGGAGAAAATTTCAAATCTGCTCAGCTCACCTAAATCCTAAAATGATTGTGAAATATTTTGGTCGATGTCCTAAAATATAATGATTATCATAATTCCGATGGAAAACTAGTTCGAAGTTTTTTTTGTGACAAGTGTTCCACTCTAATGTGTAAATTCTTCAAAAAACAAAAAAAAACCGACAAACAAAACGTTTCATTTAAAAAATGATAGTTACTAAAATCGGTTCAGTAATTTGAAAAACAAATCGTTACAAGCATTCGCAATACACAAACTTTTATAAACCGTAACTTTTAGTGTTTTTTTTTCAAAAGAGTCAATAAATTATTTTTACGTTTTCACCGATATTTTTTCAGTCAAAGAAAATTGTTAAAATATGATATTTATTTTTTTCGTTTAAATAAAACTGAAATTATATTGCTATTATATTTGATTGTAACATTTTATGATAAACCCTTTTTGTTGCTATGTATAAATTGAATTCCGAAACATTGCTGATAAAAGGTGAATAACATAAAACTTAAATTAAGTTAAAGAAATGTAATGCTTTTTTGGGAGATGTATTTACAGTAGATGGAAAACTGTAATTTAAAAGAAGTTAAGTCTTTACTTTGTTATTTTTTCAATTATAACAATATTCACAAGGTGTCATAATGTGTCATAAGTCATTTTAAAAAATACAAAATTGCTTAGTTTTAATTATTTGTTTCAATGCAATCCAAAATATAACTTTTGAAATCCAAAATTTTATGACTATGATTTATGACACCTTATGAATCATTGTATTTTAAATATGTACTTATAAACTGCTATTTTTGACTGAAAAAATTAAAGTCAAATTTAGATTTTTATTTTTAATCGGAATAAAAGTTGAATCTAACTGAAAATATGTAAACAAATTAGGGTTAAATGCTGAATTTTTCGAAAAAAGTTGAAGAAATTTAAATTATATACATACGTTCCTCGGCTAACAAGCAACACATTGATATATTGATATAAGTATACGAATGTTAAACATACCAATTTTTTCTGACTGACCTTTTGAATTAAAATCTCAAAAAAAAAAAACTATTATTTTCGAACTATGAAAGCTGTGCCCATTAAAATGTATTTAACTTTCTTTCTTCCACAGCGACCTCACACAATCCAACGCTCGCCACGCCCACTCAACAAGTACTCGCACAATATTCTGCTACATGTTAATGCATTTGTCTGCAAATTCCAAGAGGACTCCGATCTACTCTTTACACTATTCGATGGCGAATCCCATAAGCCGATAAGCGAAAATTACGTTGTGAAATGGTCGCGTACCGGAATCGCACGTGATATCGATCAGTTCGATAATAATCGTGTGCTCTTTACCGATCTCAGCAAAAACGATCTGAGCATCTCGAAAATGTATCTCGTTTGCTATGCGATACGCGTAGGTGGTATGGAAATGAAGGAGAATGATTCGAAACGCGCCAGTATAACCACTGCCATGTTGACACCATCCAGCAAGAAACACTCACAACTCTCGATCAGTTCGAGTGGTTCGTTCAACAGCTCCGAGTACATAATGCGACGTCCATTTGGTGTCGCTTGCAAAGATCTCACACCGATATTGCATAAGCCGGAGGATTTTCGCGGCAATTTGGATTTGCCATTTATGCTGTGCGAGAAGGACACATTGGATGGCACGCTGCGTAAGCTGATTGCCAATAAAGACATTGGCAAGATCGATTCCAAAATGGCGGTTACCATTGAGGTGTTGCAGGGTGATATTAAACAAATCAAAGAGGATTTTCCACGTTTGTTGCACACAAATGTGCCGTTGGCGCGCAAAATGGGTTTCCCCGAAGTTATATTGCCCGGCGATGTGCGCAATGATCTGTATCTGACAATATGTGCTGGCGAATTTGCGCGCATTGCCAAAACCTCTGAGAAGAATGTCGAGTTGACGGTGTATGTATGCAATGAAAACGGACAGGTGGTGCCTGGCGTGATGAGTATTGGTGCGGGACATCCGCCCATTGATGAATACAAGTCGGTGGTGTACTATCATGACGATAAGCCCAAGTGGTTGGAAACTTTTAAGGTAATTAGCAGTTAGCCCATTCGATGGAAGTGTGTAGTGTATGTTTATAATCTAAAATCTCTTACGATTTCTCGTCGCAGATTCATGTGCCAATTGATGAATTCAAGCAGTGTCATTTGAAATTCCTTTTCAAACATCGCAGCTCCAATGAGCAAAAGGACAAAGCCGAGAAGCCATTCGGTTTGTCTTATGTGAAATTGATGCAGGATAATGGCACGACAATACTGGTAAGCCATGTCACATTGCAAATATGGTGCATGCCATGATTATAGCACTACCACATATTTACAAATTTTGACTATTTATTTTTTTATTTAATTTTTATAATTTTTAAAGTAAAACTTCTTCGATTTTCCAACGACGCGCAACAAAGTCGCGTCACGACGCTCTTTTGAGATATAACAGCACGTATGTGTGTGCACATTAGGGTCGTCCTTACCTGTAGGCAGAAAATTTGTACAGAAGATTTCCGAAACCTCAACCCCTACGTCGATACTACTATTGTCAAAGATATCAGTTATAAATTTGAGACGGCTAAGTCGTGTCGCAAAGGGGGCAAAGTTAAGATTCCTCTAAGGAGACTCCAAAATTTAAAATAATTTTTTTTCATTTAATACCCAAAATCGATACTATTAAAGTCGAAGATATCACTAGTGCATAAACATTTGGGGAATAGTCCTTTACCATTCGGGATTACTTTGGGACTAGTTATTGCGCGATCTTTTTAGGATCGTTTCAGGATTATTTCGAGACCTCTTTTAAGACCATTTCAGGATTACGTCGGGACTAGTTCGTTACCATTTCGGGATTAGTTCAGGACTAGTTTGAGACGAGTTCAGACTCAGTTGTGGACTAGTTAAGAACCATTGTGGATCTAGTTCTGGACTGGTTTGGGACGAATTCGGGACAAGTTCGAAATTAAATCGGGAATGGTTTCGTAATAGTATGGGACGAGTCTAAAAATAGTTATTGATTGGTTTGGAACTAGTGCAGGACTGCTACTCGTTGGGCAATAGTTTGGAACTGGTTTGGGACTAGCGCGGCCCTGAACTAGTTATGAATGAACAACAATGAAAATTGGTACATACTATATTTGAAACTTTCTTTTTATTAAAAAAAAAAGTTAAATAAAAAATAAATAAATAAAAATAAATAGTCAAAACTTGGCAATATGAGATGGTGTTTTAATTATAACAAGCACTGTAGCTTACGATAATGCTGTAACTTCTATATTGTCTTTGTTGCTATTTTATTTTTTTAAATTTTATTTTATTTTATAGCAAGGGCAACACAATCTTGCTGTCTACAAGATCGACCACAAGAAATATGACAAGAACAATGCAAACGTTTACATGGATTTGCCTTCGACGCTCAGTGAATTACAAGGCACCAAGCCATCACTAGGAGGGCTATCATTGTTGCCCAAAGATCAGCTGTTAATTTGCGTTAACCTATGCAGCACGAAATTGACACAGAGCGGTACGTTGAGGAGCAATGCATTGTTTCACATTTATATTTCAATTAAATATTTACTATTTTCTTTTGCAGTGAGCCTACTTGGTTTGCTCAATTGGTCGGCGCACAAGGAAACTCTCGAGGACTCTTTAAACGCTTTGTCAAATGTGCCTGGTGAGGAAGTAGTCAAATTTTTGCAGGACATACTCGATGCCTTATTCAACATTTTGGTAATATGATGCTTGTAAATTCCGCTCATGCAGTTTATTGCATTGCAAATTTTCTACTCTGTGCACAGGTTGAAAATGACGACCCAGCGCGATATGATCAGCTGGTTTTCATGAGTATCATACACCTGATTGAGACCGTCTCCGATCTGAAGTATCAACATTTTCTCACCGTTTTAGATGTCTACATAAATGAGAGCTTCTCAGCGACGTTGGCTTATGAGTTAGTATTTTTTATTAACTTGCGATTTGCCTTTTATTGTAGCTTTGAATTTACCAACTATCATTCTGTGTAATCAACTTTCCTTTTTGATTGTTTGCAGCAAATTAATTGACGTGTTGCAGCGCAATATCAGAGAAGCCGTCGAGCCAACGGAAAAGTCCGCTGATGGCATTGAGATTGAGGAACGTGTTGAGGTGAAACGCCTTTATAAGACCACCAGATATTTGCATTATGTGATCAAATTTGTCATACGCTCACGTGTGCTCTTCTCGGCCATCAATGGCAATTCCGATTACGATGATTTTGCCAATAAGCTGCATGGTGAGTATTGTCAATCAAGTATGCAATGAAAAAAGTTGCTATAATAAAAGTTTGTTTGCATCTTTAGGATTGTTGGAGATGTTTATAAAAATGATTGCCTGCCCTACGGATTTGCTGAAATCTGAGGGAGCGCTGCTGAAAAATTTACATATTATCGCTACGGATTTAATGACGGTATTCGATGAAGTGCGCCTAAGGTTTGTGTAACTCGGCATGAACAATACAATGTTATATTTTCTCTAACCACAATTCTTCTGCATCTCTTTTGATTTACGTTTAGCAATGTGATTGTTAATATATTGCGTCAATTTCCACCCCGCCGCTTGACACAATCGAAAATGGGTTGTATCAAAGACTTTGTGGATTCCAAATTGTTTCTATCGCCCGATTGCCGCGCTGTTCTGCTACCCGTTTTTTGCAATCACATCAAGGATCGCCTTGAGAGCAAAGAAGAGGTATTTACAAGCTTTTTTTTTTAATTTATGTTCCCTCATTTTTATTGCGTTACGTTACTGCCTTTTCATTTGTGTTTATATTAATTTATTAAAAAAGAGAAAAAATACTTATCGCATACGCAAATTATAACATTGGCATGGTCAAGCTGTTTTTGCATTTTTAACGCATATCGTTAAATAATTTTATCCTGTTTGTATGTGCATTCATCTAAACCGACTATTTGCAACATTTGTCTTCGCATAATCATAAATTTAATAAACTTACATTTTGAATTCTACAAGCTAATTTTTAATAACTTACACAATTTGTGACTAAAACTCTGTTTCTTACAAAATACATATTAATTACGATTTCATCATTTCTGCAATGAGTTTTGTTTAACTTTGATGATTTGACCTTGAAATGTTCTACATTTGCAAAAAGTTAAAGATTAAAGATATAGAACTTACTTCCGCCAATAAATATGATGCATACATTAATTTGTCAGTATGTGAATATACACCTGTGTGCTTAATAATAGTAGTAGTAGAAAAAGTTAAACAAATTTTCATAAAAAAATCAAAATTTTTACTGAGATTTTTTAGAACAATTCTTAGCATGCAGTTTTATAAACCACCCAATAAAGTGCAAGTTTGAAGTAGCTCGAAATACGCGTTGATTTTTAAGAATTTTTTTCCATGGAATTTGTTTCACATTTCTATAAGTATAAGAAGTATATGAAAATGTAACTGTTTTCATTGTGACAACTTACCTCCATCCCAATGAACTGATTTGAACCAAATTTGAGCAGTATATTCCTTAGACCCGGGGCGCAGCCATATTCGTTAGTCTAATCCGTTAGGTGGCGCATTTGTCGAGATATTCAGAAAATGTTTATTTTTTAATTCGATTTTGATAAAATTAGAAACGTATAATAAGCTACTTTTATGAAAAATGGATCTGCTAGGTGGCGCAAGAGTCGAGCTATTCAAAAAATCCCTATTTATACTGCTGGTGCGCTAGGAAGCACTTTTATGAAATCTGGTTTCGCTAGATGGCGCTAAAGGCGATTTATTAAAAAAATATCTATTTGTGGTCCGATTTTGTTATAATTAGAAACGTATAATGAGATGCGACGAAAAATACTTTGTAGACACAATTCCAAACATATACATATGTATACGTGTACTATGTACGTATGTATACTAAATATGTATATTGAAAATGAAATTTAAAAAATGTATAAACTGTCTTATTTTATTTTTTGTGTTTTCTTTGTCAAAAACATTTCTGGCGTTATTGTCAATCTACATAAATGGAATAAACGGATCCGTCGTTCTTATTCGGACAACTGGCATTAATTTTGATTGTAATTGAAGAATTCTAAAAAAAAAAAAAAAAAAAAAAATTCGCTGAAAAATAAAAATTTTCCAAAGAAAATTATTCTAAACCATTTCTGCAAGAATTTGTTAAATATTTTATATAATTTTTTATTTAATATTTTGATAAAACATATCCAATGTCATGTCCGAGGTTACTGTCTAATCATTCGTTTAAATCCCATGGACCCCATTTATTAGTTTTGAATATTAGTGAGGTCAAACATCCAAACAGACAAAAATTCTAAAAATCGTTTAAATAGCATTACATTCTTTGCATCACCTTCGGTCATTCTTCAAAGAAAAGTTTCAATGTACAGGCACGAGTTTTCTACAGTTTTATCTACAGCATATAGGATAGATATAGATAGAAATCCATTAGATGTTTCCGTGATCCAGATTTCCAGAGAATCCATATATATGGTTCGACTTAGTTCACTTCTAGTAAGCTATAAATTCAAGTATGCGTTATATGGAGGGAAATTAGCAACACTGTCACGAAATAAAAAAATTATCAAAAATCAATGGTAATTTGTAGGCTCCTAAAACTTGCACTTTGTTATACTAAAATTGGAGGGTCTATAAAACTTCATACTAAAAAATTTTCTGCAAATTCTCAGTAAAAATTGGATGGAAATTTTTTTCACATTTTTTCTAGCTTTGCACAAAGTTAGAAGCTTCGATGTATACGGGTAGAATCAACTGTATGCTTATTGAAAAATGCAATAACTAAAATAAAAGAAGAATGAAATTATTATGCACGCACGTGTATATCGTTGTATTATTATAAAACACGTATTATAGCTCTTAATATAGTGGACGAAATTTGTATAGCAAAAAGTATATTGAGTTTATAGCATGTCTATGTTTGTGTTATGTCCGTGTTTGTGCCTGTTTTGTGCAAATGTTTTTTTTTTGTATTATTGATTTTTTGCATTTTGATTGGCATGTTTTTAAAGTGCACTTGATATTAATGTTTTTTTTTTATGATTTGGTTTTTAAATTAATAATCTGAATATATACATTTTTAGTATTTTGTTACCGTGTAAATGTTTAGTAGTTGTTTCACAGCAGTGCTATATACACACAAACATACATACGTATATGGCAACTATACAAACCTCACGACAATATTTGTTTGATATGAAACAAATGAAATATGAAATGCAAATATTTACAAAATAGCGTAATTTAGTCAATAATACTTGCAATTGTTTGTTTTTTTTTTACACAATTCACGTATGTTTAATTGTCAGATAGAGACCTCAAATATAAATAGCAACTGTAAATACAGCTGATATGTAATAAAAAATCTTTGTGGAAAAGGGTTTATTTGTTTACTAATTTGATTGAAGCTTACGGTAGTTAATTTTATGAAGAAGAAATGATCAAAAGCTTGTCAAATCCGACCAGTGGAGCCCCATGAAGCTACTCAGCTTTCATGTAGTGTTTCAAGTCGCGCGTGTGTTTGAAGCTACTGAAGCTCTGCGACGATAGCAGTGTTTTGGCGTACACATTGCGTTTTCATTGCACCACTGGCTTTGATCATCATAAGCGCAAAGTCAGAGTTTCTAACCCAGCGGCTTATGCTGACTAGGTTTTGGAGAATGATCGTGGGGCAACTCCAATTCTTTATTCATTCACATAGGTAGTTTCGACCAGACATATCTCGCACATTATTAACTTTGGGCCAAGTTCCAAGCTAAAATCATGCAAATTTCAGTGCAGTCAGACGTGTCAGCTGTGCAATTGTTTCTTTTTCGGTCATATTGCAATGCAAAGTTTCTTTCGGCGCGCTTGACCCAATTTTGGTACAATAAATTTCTATCTAATGTTTCTTCATTAAAAAATTTCCTTAGTCAAATCTATAGAACTATTTAATAATCATTACTTCGCAAAAATTATTACAGACTTAGGAAAATAGAGATGCAGAATTGGATTTTATGTCAATCAAAGCTGACTTTTGGCCAGACCCCAGGGATCCCGAAACGCAAAGTTGATAGAGTTATTTTACAATGGGGTTGTCTATGTGATCCAACAGGTATATTTACTAAAAAAGATACCGAAGTAGAAATCGTTCCCCCTTACGTGATTCTGAGTCAAAATGCTAATGTAAATGCTATTATAAGTATTTACATAATAATTATGAGTGAAAAAGCATTTTTCCAGCCTTCAAATATAGAACTTTCTGGGACCATTTTGAAGTTGGCTTAAAACTAATTGCCAAACTGATCCTGAAGCAGTCCCGAAATGGCTCCAAAAAAGACTCGAAATAATTCCGAAAAAGTTCAGTTTTCGAGCTTTAAAAAATGTGTTCTCACCATAATTATTATGAAGTGATTTTAATGTTACAAATTTCAAAATAATAACTGCCGATGGCATAAAAAAAAATTAAAATCTCTATCTAAACATCTTTTTTTAGTTTCAGTCGAAAAATAATAGTTATCGATGACTTAAAAAGCTTCCACCAAGCTATAATAATTACTGATTGACTTTTATTATTTTCTCTTATAACATTTATGTCTCTGCTTTGTACTCATGACGATGAAATGTCTGAACACATTTTATTGAAGTTCGATTGTGGTTAAAGAACCTTTAGCTGTTTGTATTGATTCACGATACCTACTATTTTCCAAAGCTCCATTCCTTTCATTGAAGTTCGATTCCGAGAGAGATTCAAAGTTGTCCTCAAAAACAATTTTTTTTTTGTTTTTCAATGTAAACGAATCATAGGAACTCCGAATTTAATTTTATTTTCCATATTAAATGTTAGTTGTTATTTAATTTTTGATTTACACTTCTTATTTATTTTTATTATTTTCTTGAAATCGGTTGTTCTGAGTTCGTAGAAAATTTTTTAAATCAAATTTTTACGTAGTTATTTTGTCGTTAATTCAACATGTCATATAAAACTGCAAGCAGTTTCCGGTTAAGTTTTATTTACAAAAAATGTACTCTATGGTTTAATTTGTGTTAAGTCCTTCGTCTCGGGAGTGTGGTAGCTATTGGTTTCCTCTAGTGACTCCCAATGTTTAACTGATTTTTTTTTTTTGTTTAGTGTAGTTGTTGTGCACGCAGTACAGTGTACTCTAGAAAATCACATTACACACATACATATATACAAAGAAATAAATATATGTCGTAAAATTCACATGCACTTTTGTCATCAACTAAATTCACCAAAATACAAATACATCATTAAAAAAAAACATATCCAACAATTTCACACCCATCATTTGCATCCTTGTTACTCATTTAATTAATCCATAAAACTTGGGTACAGTTTTCTCAATTATATGTGTGCATTTATTTTTCTTTCAGTTTCCTAGTATCTAACTAGCTGCAAATTTTTTTTTTACACAATAATATAACTACTACACATGCAGCGACACTTTTTTATTTTTTCTTTCATACAATATCTGTAAATGTTCACAAGCTTCAACGCATCGCATACTCGTATAAATTATTTTAATTTTGGGTACTTTTTTTTTGGTTTTTAACTTCTATAATTTTCTTTTTCCACTCGAATATTGTGTATGTATGTAATTGCATTGGTGTGTGTGTGTGTGACAGTGTTATTATAGCACACCCCATCACATTGTTCACCACATCTACCAACTACTGACTTTATATACAAATGTACATCCATGCACACAACTACAACTTTCTATTTATTTTACTTTTACCTTTACGTGCTCGTTCGTTAATCTATTTAAAACACTGTGTATTCGCTTTCTGCAAAATGTTTGTGTATCGAATTGTCTAGGGTGACACGAAATCTGATATATGGCAACAAGAAAAGAATCTATCGAAAGCAGCAAAAGTCCTCGGACAGTTAAAATCACATCTGCACACACGTGAAACAACTGCCAAGCAAAAGGTAAAAACAATAAATTTTATGCAACCGCAATAAAAATATAAAAGAAAAACAAAAATAAAAAAAAAAACAATTTAAGCTAAGAAAAAAACAGAAAAAAAACATAGCTACAGTGAACCAAAAAAAAGTTATACACCAAAAACTTCTATCTTCTAAGTAGAGCATCCGAGTAGGGATTTCCAAAAAACCAAAAAAGTAATTAGAAGACTAGACTATTCACTTTTCATCAATAAGCAATAATGTATCTCAATTAATTCAAATTAAATTATAGAATAAAATTTCTTTTTCATTTTTTGAGCGTATTTTTTGTTTTTTTTGAAACTTAAATATGAAAATCTGCGTTAACATAATTGTACTTAATTTTTATAACCAAAAAAAAACAAAAACTTGGACACCTTTCTCGCTACACTATTCCAGATTCCTATTATTTTTTTCTCAATCGTTGTGCAATGCAATTGATCGTACATCTGACGGTCAGAGCTGAAACAATTTTGTCAGCACTGAAAACAAAGTTTATATGATTTTCTAATGTCAACAAATGTGTACGTGTGATGTTGCATTTCATTCTAACACAACAATATTACCGAATATACAAGCATATAGCTCTACTGCTCGCTCTCCTTCTTTTTACTCGGTCAGTGCTGCTCATACAACTACGAAAATAATTGGGTTTGATGTTTAGGCCTGTAACAAGTGTTATTTCCTTTTTCGCCGTTTATTTTAGATTTAATTTCATTGATTTCAATTTATTAATTTCAATGGTTATCAAAATCAAACATCAGCTTCCTTTTTTTTAATTAATGTTTGCATTTCTCAAACTCGAAAACGCCTTGTAATTGAAAAACGGCTAAACGGAAATGAGAATTTATTTAAAAAATAGTTTCTCTAACTTTTTATTTTCAACCTTAGCTTTTCATGTGAAAAATTTCGCTTTGTGAAATTAATGCCGTTATAGTTGCAACCATTTTATTGTTCATCTGACGTTCAGTAATGATAAATATGATATGTCTCTTTTTGACAATCACTATGACTATCATTTGAACGGTAATTTGAGCATTCAGTGCTGATATTATGAATGAGATTGTATTGGTAATTTTATCAGCATATTGGCATGGAATTATCTAATTGCCAAAATAGTTGCAAGTTTCAATCTTTAACTATTGAAAAGAGGGTGAGGGGAGTATACGTAAACTTGGCGAAATTGTAAAAAATCATCACACTACTGTTACAGATCATAGTAACAAAACATAAAACGCAAGGCAATAAATTTAAAGACCAGTAGAAAGGGAAAAACGAAATGCTGGATTAAAATAATTAGTAAAATGTTGTTTCTATCCATACACACAGACTGTGCGAAATTTTCTGCATTTATTGGATGTTCGAGCATACTCATCGCGCAACAAATCCTACCTATAAACAACTTACAATACCCAGAAAATAATTTAGGCAGACTTTCTTAACGGAAGCCATTATAGAAGGCGTAACCCTGAGTGGCTTTTATCTCCTGAAATTATCTACTAGAATAGTGTGGGGCGTCCGAAATTTCGTTTTAATGAAAGTCACCATTAACCAAATGAACTGCTTAAAGTTTTTAAAAAATAACAATTAGCCGTCAAGTTAAATACATATGAAAATTTTGGGCTTATACAGGATAATGGCCAAAAACATTAATCGCTAATAGTAAGGGGTCCCGCATCTGCCCCAAAGTCCGTAAGCGTCAAACCAGGAGCAACCATGGCCCAGAAAGTGCCCTACAGTACATATGAGAGAATAAACCCCACTCTATTACACGGAACTTAGTTCACTCTATGAATAGTAGAAGTCTTAGTCCATGCTAGATGCCGAAGGTGGCCACACTAAACACTCATTTGGTTTAAATTAATTTAATCCGCTTATCGTTTTGAACTTAGTGTACTAGTTTTTTTTTTTTTGTTTCGCGAAATACAGTTTCTCTACCTTGCTTAAGTTTCAGAACTAAAAGGAGTTATTTGAAATAAAAGTATCTGTGTTTTAATTACTAAAAATTGAAAATAACGGCAGAGATGTTCAACGTTGAAGATGGATGGGTACCTTGGATACCTTCAGTGTACATCTTTTGTTTTTTTTTTGTTTTGGTTCACTGTATATACGCACAATACAAGCATACGACAGCAACATCGCACACACACAGCAGGCGCCACGGGTGGGTGGATTTATATTTATTTATTTTCTGTTCTCACGGGGTGCGCTTCGATTTGTATTTTTTTTTTGTTTTGTTTTAGTTGTAAGACACAGTATAGCACTCAAAGCAATATTTCTCATCAATTTCGCTTAAATTTATACGTACATATCTACAGATGTAAGTGCGTCCGCGTCCATATGTCTTCACAACACATCCTCAGACATTCACATAGAAAAAGCTATAGTATTTTGTATTTGTGAAATGCGTAAGGAGGATGGTATATATATTTTTTGCTTTTTGCTTTTTTTAAAACATTTTTAAATTTTTGAACGTTTTGCTTTTTGGGGGAAATATACTTTATATACCAATCAGTGCCAATGCTATTACAACATTTAGCGCTTAGTATTTTGTGACCAGTGATTGTCTGCAGTTAATCGCAACTATAATTAATATATTTATGAAATCTATTTTATAATTTTCTTCGTTTATTTTGTCAGTTTGGTTTGTCGTTTAAGTTGTGCTTATTTATAATTTAATTTTAATTTTTAAACATAACCAATAGTTACTGATTTGCATTCGTAACGGCTTATATTGTATTTGTAGTTTTCAAATAGCAAAGTTTGGATCAAATAAAAAAAAAAACAAACAAAAAAACAGCAAAATAAAATATATATCACATTGTATGGAGGTAAAAAAAGATGAAAATGTGTCCCGGGTTTGAACTCTCACCTTGTGAAGATTTTCAAAATGCACACTGTAAAATGGGCTAAATGGTGTGTTTATCTTATAATTTCTCTAATAGATGAATATATAGTTGTAAAAGTATTGACCAAAGCCATATTTCGGCTCTAAAACTCATTACCTTTCATTTTAAGGTCACACTCAGTTTTTATACAAGCTGTATCTTAAAATAGCACCCTTTATTTGTGACACATTATTACAAAAATAAACTCCGTGAAAAATTATACATATGTATGTATGTCTTTAAAACCCTTACAGCTTTATATAATTTGTAAAAATCGAAGATCAAATAGGGAAATTATAGAGAAAAATCAATTTAGCTATTCTTACACGGTCTTTGCTATAACGTCGTCGCGTGGCAAAGTCATCATGAATGACTGAATAATGATGAATTAAAATCTATTCGTTTTTCAAAATTAATTCAATGATGAATGGAAATTTATTTGCTACTCAAAATTATTTGTATGATGAATGGAAATTTATTCTCCAGTTTGTGAATACAAAACGCCCATACCTGGTTACGTGAGGGTTTCATCGGCAATGAAAAGTTAACAGTACCGTTATTTATTTCATTCAGATAATGTCTCTGGTAGCAATAACGTGTCTCCGAAACCCACCATTCCATAACATTTTGATGCTTTCTTGCCCAGTTAACATTTTCAAGATATCTTCAATTTTCGTCCATAAAATGTCGATAACAATAAATTATTGACACTGTATTATCGATATGGTTACCATTGATATTGTTGATTACATCGTAATCGTATTGTTAACTGTATAAGTATGTAGTTACTATTTCGTGGTCTTATAAACGATTAAAATATCGATTACCGATAATGGTGCCGTCAATTATTATAAAGCTAACATTAATGATTTAATATCGTTATCGACAACGTAATTACCAGTTATATCGATCTAGTTAACGTTTTCGTTTCCGTCATAGCAATTATTATCGATTTACTCTAAAATCATCTAATCGTTCTTATTTAAAAATAAAACCACGCAAAAAGAAAGGACGAATGAAGTAAAAAGACGGCAAGTGTATAACGATATCCCCTTTTAAGTATATGCATGTAACTATGAAACCTACCTACCTAAGATTTTGAGCCAAAAAAATGTTATCTGCGAAATTATATTTAGATTATGTTAAAGGTCGCTACAAATTTGTATCTGAACCTTTTAATAAATTAAACGGCGGATTTGCTCTTCGTAAATATATTATTTCTGTCCTAATTTGTGCTTCATATATTTAGTATTAGACCGAAATTTCTTTTTAAATCTCCTTTATTTAGATACACAGTACAAGCTCGATTTGCGCGACTGAATAAAAATAACAAACATTTATATCAATGAACTTCTTTTCACTGAGATTTAATTTGTACCAGACTGGTTTAAAGTTCACAGTCACCCTTGGCAATTCTCATGCGTAGAAATTAGATATCAATTTGTGCGGGTGGTTGACAGATGCAGCCGAAACTTGTTTGTTTTTTGTTTCTGCCACTTGAATTGCACCGCTATTAATTTCATGCCACTTTATCAAGGTATTGATGCTTTCAACTGCTTCCGAAAAACTCACTTTCAGCTATCGACGTTTCAAAATCCTCTTTATCTTCTTTATTTGAGACTTGTTCGAATTTTCAATGTCATCATGTTGAACTTTTCGAAGTTTATCGTTCTAATATCAATAAACAAAATTGACATCGCGCCAGTTTTTGTTCCCAAGAACGGTTGCTTTGCAAAATTCATAAGCTCAGAAAAGTTGACTTTTGAGTTTAGAGCGATACGCGGATGCTGAAACTTAGTTGTTTAGTCATGTTAAGTCAGTTCAGTTCAGTCATAATAATAACGTAAACCAAAAAATTAAAAATTTTAAGTTACGTTTTAGACGAAGGGTCTTCAAGGTAACTGCTAAATCAAACCACAAAAATTAAAGAGTCGCGATAGTGGTGGGTCGCGTTTACCGAGTTTGTATTGTATACACTAGGGTGGGCAAAAAAAGAAAAAAAGAAAAACAAAAAGTATTGATGCTACGTTCTAAATTTGTTCTATGGCAAAAAAAAAAAAAACGCACACGTATTTTTTCTTTGTTTTTATATAACGTTTGCTCGTGTCGCCAGTGCTTTGAACATTTTCATTGAATTTTTGCTAACTAATTTGTTTAAACAACTGGCAAATACCCGGCGTACTTTGTTACACCTCAAAAAGTACAACGTATTATATTTTATGTGCTTGTGCCCTAAAACACTTTGTTTATGTATGTATATAAAAAACCCAAAATTTTAGGTAATTTCAAATCGGTCCAACTCATCGAAATGTAGTGACTTTTACAATTCCGATTGACCGATTTTTTTTTTTATGGGGATTGTTGCACTCTAATGTACATACTCTTCAAAAAACAAAAAAAAAACAACAATGCCACTCTGTTACTTCTCGCAAATGTTGAATTAAAAAATAATTATTAAAATCCATTTTATATAATACGTGTAAAAATTTTGTAGTAAATTAATTTATTTCAAAGCGGTGGCGGCACAGGTAATCGGTAAATAAAAATAAAATAAACAAGTAAAAACAGCGCTGTCTTCGGCTATGCCGAAGGCTTCATACCTTTCATGAATGGAAGAATAGTTTAATATCGTATCGACGCTTGATATTCAACATTTAAAAAATACAAATAATTAAGTATTAATATGTAAGACCTACATATGTCGGTCTTTGAAAACAGTTATCAGATCCGTAAATAGTTCCCAAACGTTTAACGCTATGATTCATGTGATATTGCGCTGAGCTTATTACTTTTCGCAATAAATATTTGTCCTGAATTTATCTTGCCGATTTACACTGTGAACTCCGATCTTGATGAATACTAATATATAGCTAATAATGGTTGATGTTTGTGCAAAATTTCAAGCCTTTAGCTGTTTAATGGAGGAGTTATGGTGCAAAATGCAATATCTGAACAATCGGTTGTATGGGAGCTATATGTTATATTTCTCCGATCTTCATGATTTTCAATACTGAGATGTAGCTAATAATGGCTGATATTTCTGCAAAATTTCAAGCCTTTAGCTGTTTAAATGGAGGAGTTATGGTGCAAAATGCAATATCTGAACAATCGGTTGTATGGGAGCTATATGTTATATTTCTCCGATCTTCATGATTTGCAAAATTTCAAGCCTTTAGCTGCTTAAATGGAGGAGTTATGGCGCAAAATTCAATATCTGAATAATCGGTTGTATTATATGTTATAGTCACCCGATCTGGCCGATTCCGACAAATGTTTAATCATTTGTACAACGACACCTGCTCACCAAATTTCATCAAAATAGCTCTAAAATTGAGGGACTAGTTTGCGTTCAAACAGACGGACAGACGGACAGACGGACAGACAGACGGACATGGCTAAATCGACTCAGCTCATCGTCCTGATCATTTAGGTATACTTTTTGATGGGTCTATCTCTTCTCCTTCTGGCACTTACAAACATCGGACCAAACTTAATATACCATTTCATTCTCATGAAAGGTATAAAAATCACGTACGCATTTGCTATAGACCAAATTTAAGGGTAGTACCAACCAAATATTTTGTTTGTACCACCCTAGTGTAGACATTGCACTAGGAATTCAACTTTACAGCTATTCTCCTTAAAAGTAGGTTGTAAGAATTTTCGCTTTAATTTGTTGTATTAACTTAAGGATAAGAAATATTTATGAACTTTTGGAGGCCATAGAGGAGTATAAATCTTGCCCGTTACGTTTGCACAACTTTTGTGAAATCTTTCACTATTTTGTGATTAATAATTTCTTTAGACGCTGGATATTCGGACAGCAAGGAAGAAATAAAATTTGCAGTTTATTTGTCCGCTTGCTATTAAACATTAAACAAAAAAACGAAAAAAGAAAACATTAACTTGCTCAACATTTTTGTTTTAATTTTTATGCTAATCGTATTATTTTCACTTCTAATTCTCGCAACAGGTTAACGAATGCATCATAATAATGAACAACATTCTACGTCTGCTGTATCGCAAGGATATTGGCAAGACACACAACGATGTACGCGATATAATGCTAATTCTTCTGCGCACCATTATCAAGACGTCACAGGCTCTTGATCGCGAAAATCAGCTAGTTGGCAATCTTGTGGCCATCATGTTGGGCATCCTACAGCGAATGGATGCCGTACACTATGATATTTTTGTCAAGCATCTTAATAATCGTTTTGAATTACAAGATTTTATAATCGAAATACTACTGGTATTCGAAGAGCTCGTCTCGCCACATCAAAAACCCGTTTTCTCGCGCGATTGGATGGATATGATAATGCACCAGAATACGGTGATACTGCGTTCATTACAGCATATTTCCATAGTGATAATCGATCACTTTTTCGATCCGTTCGAGAAGCAAGTGTGGTCGAATTTCTTCCAATGCTCCATTGCATTCCTCATACAATCGCCGTTACAGTTGAACGATTTCAATGATAATAAACGACAAGTTATCTTCGCACGTTATCGTGACATCCGTAAGGATACCGCGCAGGAGATACGCAAGATGTGGTTCCAGTTGGGCGAACACAAACCGAAATTCGTGCCACAGCTGGTTGAGCCGATTCTCGAAATGAGCATGATACCTGAGGTGGAATTGCGTAAAGCAACTATACCGATCTTCTTCGATATGATGCAATGCGAATATTACAGCTCGAAAATGCTGCCCAATAGCTATGGCGATACGAAGCGTAACAATTCACATTACAAGGCAAACTTTAGCGAATTCGAAACGGAGATGATCGAGAAGTTGGATATACTGATTGGCGCGGGTAAGTGCATTTTGTAGAAAATTTGATATTCAGCCTTATCGCTGAATTCATCGTAGCACGATTTTCGAATGTTTTGCGAAAATGGAATCGCTGAGTCCGAATAACTAGAAACAAAGTATATGCTACGTTTCGTACTACTATGGATTCGGTGATATGGTTTTCGTAGATTTCATGTAAATTTGGACCAAAATGGATTCAATGATAGACCGGATTAGTCGTAAACTATAGTCGTGTGTTGAGACCACCCGTAAAATTTCTTTCCCTTGAAACTGCATATAGTGAGAGGCCTACCTTAATCCCTCCAAGATGGCGGGTCTGGATCGGCAGTAACTCACCTTGCAAGCTCATCTGCTTTTGGCCGTACTATAGCGATCCGGTGCTTAGGTGGATCTTTTCAAGATCTTGAAAGCAGTTTTCCTAGAAGTGATTGTTGGAGGTAGATCAGTTCCTACTTTGACAGATACCAAGACTGCAGACTGTACATCTGCAATGCCATCTTTTGAATATTTTGTGGATCGGTATGAATTCGGCGCGTTGTGGTTGTTGTTTTTGTTATAGCAGCAATACTAAGCTCTACAAAGATCGGTTAATACCACCAAGTGTTGTCGTCGAGGTCATAAACGGGAAGTCCATAATACGTGTTTGGACCTCTGGTTTTTAGATAAGAACAGCTTTTGCGTGAAGAGGCGCTTAGTGTCGAACGGGGACTCTTCACATATAAAACATATACTAAGTATGTCGGGGTCTATTCTGGAAAGATGTTGTACTTGGCATCGCCCGAGGAGGGGCCCTGCAGCGAATCAGCCTCGTAGTCTTCGGGCATCTGTCTAAAGAACTTTTTATATTTGTTTTGTTTGTTAACTTTTTTGATAGTTCCAGCGGAGAAAGTGTTCGTCCGCCCCGAGCAATGATCTGCTGTATCCAGGGTAATGATCCGTTAGTGACTGGGCTAGTTGGAACTCCCACCCAAGCAGATACTCGGTACGAAAACGCGCAACGCTTTGATCCAGCCCCTACCTCAAATCTATATGAATTGAGTTATTTATAACTCTCCGTCTAACTGTGAGAGAAGAATTCTACTACATTTTCTCTTCTTTTACTCCTAATATATGTACATACCTTCAGATCTTTTTGATATAACTCAATTTTAAAGTGCAGTGGCTTAAAAACTTAACCTTAAAATTAAATTTTAAATTTAGGGTGTAACATTTTGTGTGTAACTAATATATATATATATATTGTTTGTTCTAAAAAGCGTGTCGCCAGCGCCACCTAGTGGGATGTAAACAAAATTCTACATTTCCTAATGTGCTCATCTCAAAAAGAATCGGCTTGTTTCAGTATCGTTCTGCATAATAAAATACGATAATAGATTACTGTTATAATTTTGAATTAACTTTCCAATCCCTCATTAGGCAAAGGAGACGCCGACTACAAGGAGCTCTTTCAAAGCATAATGCTGGAGAAGTGTCAAGCGCATAACATACTCAATGTTGACGGCACAACATTTGTAAATATGGTGACAAAACTTATCGAACGCTTGCTGGAATATCGCTGTATCATACAGGACGAAAGCAAGGAGAATCGCATGGCTTGCACTTTCTCCCTACTCCAATTCTACTCACAGGTTAATCGCAAAGAGATGTACATACGCTATGTGTATAAACTTTGCGACCTGCATATGGAGTTCAATAACTATACTGAGGCCGCTTTCACGCTTAAACTACACACCGAACTGCTGCAGTGGAACGATACCGAATTATCACCACTTCTGCGCTCACATCGTCATATGGCGTGCCGCACGCATCGCGAACTCAAAGAGGCACTCTACTATGAAATCATCGACTACTTCGATAGGGGGCACATGTTTGAGTGCGCTATTGATATGTGCAAAGTGTTGACACAGGAATATGAGAATGAGATCTACGACTACTTGAAATTAGCAAAATTGCTGGCAAAGATGGCGCAGTTCTTTGAGAAAATATTGAACGAATTGCGCCACACGTCAGAGTATTTCCGCGTCTGCTTTTATGGTTTAGGTTTTCCGCGTTTCCTACAAAATAAAGCATTCATTTTCCGTGGTGAGGAGTACGAACGTCTGAGTGATTTTTGTTCGCGGATTTTAGTGCAGCATCCACAAGCTGAGCTCATGCAGACTCTGGAAGCGCCCGGAGAGGATATCACTCAAGCGGATGGGCAATTTATACAAGTCAACAAAGTGGAACCTCTAATGAATGAGAATTTCATAAAATTCGAGGGGAAAATGGTATCGAGCAAAATTGTTAACTATTTTACGTCGAACAATGTGCAAAAGTTCCAATTTTCACGTCCCTATCGCGAAAGCAACGGCGGTGGGGCGGATGATGTGCGCAGTCTCTGGCTTGAAAGGACGGTGATGACGACAAGTTTTCCGCTTCCGGGCATACTACGCTGGTTCCCACTTGCCGACACGAAGAAATTCAAAGTAAGTACAGAATAATTATTTACTTGAAAAACGTTTGAGTTGACAATTAAAGTGAAAATACTTAATTTCATCATTAAGTGAGAAGTGGGCAAAAAGTCGGTATATCAGTCGGTTAAAGATGAAATTATGGCAGCTCTATTAAAAAATATGCCTTGATAAACGCGTATACTTTTTTATTTTCAAACAGTTGGCAAATCCTCAAATTTTTTTTCGAGTTTAAGTTTTATTTATCTAATGAATTTAAATTTTTTGACAAAACTTGGCAGCACTCCAAATATATTTCTCGAATAAAGCCTCCTTAAACATTTTTCATTTGACGCCAGAGTAGTGGAATTTCAGTTATCTTACCAATTAAATTTAATCAAAAAGTTTTCGTATAAACGCATTCGTTTCAAACCAAAAGGTTATATTTCAGAAAGCTTAGATAAATGTCTAATTGAATTAATATTTTTAAACCGGTGGCAACACTCTTTAAGCACATTTTCATGCTTAAGTTTCCTTAAGTCTACTTTCTTTTAATTCCATGTCATATATTTTCTTTAATTTAATCATTTGATTTAATTTACTTTTTTAAGTACCTGGCAACCCTCCAAAAGTATTTTCAATTTAAAAAAAAATTTTTTTTTATAATTTTTGGATGTTACTTGCCCCGAGCTGGATTCGTACCTGCAAAGCGCGCACACACTACATACTCGGCTACGGCGGCCGCCATTTAACCTTTTATAATTTTTTTATTTTTTAAACAGGTGGCAACCTTTAAGCATATTTTTAATTAACTTACTTTTAGTTTGACCCTTATTGTAAAAATTACTTTAATTTATTAATTGAGCACAACTTGCTTTTAAACAACCTGGTAACCTTCAAAACATCTGTTAAATTAACCTTTATTAAAACTCTTCCCTTTGATGCCCATAATGCAATATACGATTTCACTTATTGTTTTAAGTGAAGAATTCCATTTAAAAAAAATTTCTATGATAACCCTTATGGCCTAATATAGAAATATGCGATTTAACTCATCTATTTTATGGCAAATATACCCTATATGTTAAACCAGCCTATAAGCTATTTATGTGCCAAATTTTATTAATAATCCGCGTAGCTGTTTGCGGGTGAAAAGGCAACAAACATACTCACGCACAAACTTTCGTATAAGTAATTATACTGATGGCGATTTAACTAGTATATTTAAAAAAAAAAGCCACTAGATACAGAACAACAACAACACATAACAATTTGAACTGCTTTACTTCTTTTTTTTTAATCATCAGATATCACCAATTGCTTTGGCTATTGAGACAATGAAGAAGACCAACAAGGACATACGCGATCTGATTATTGAGCACCGAAATGACGAAACATTGGCGCTAAATCCGCTAAGTATGAAAATCAATGGCATTGTCGATCCAGCAGTGATGGGCGGTTTCAATAAGTATGAGGACGCTTTCTTAACATCTGACTATTTGGATGAACATCCTGAAGAGAAACATTTAGTGGAAGAATTAAAAGATCTTATTGCTTCGCAGATACCTCTACTCGAAATTGGTATATTTATTGAATTAGCTATTGAAAGTTTATCAATTTATCAGTACCTTCCCACAACCCATAGCCATCGCATTGCACAAACAGAAGACGCCAGAGAGTTTGAAACTTTTCCACGAACGAATGGAACAGTGTTTCGCCGATATGCAAACGAGCGTGGAAAGCAAATATGGCAAGAAGGTAATTTATCTGTGAAACAGTAAGCAAAAGTTATATGATTGAAACGATTCACTTATACTTGCAGAGTTGTGACCTGAAGTTAGATCGCGAGTCGGTGATAATGCGTCGCAACGTTCCGTTTTTGTCGGGAATGTTCGAAGGTGGCAATCGTTTATCGGAAACGAGCATGGGTTCTTCAGAGTAAGTAAACGAAATTATCTTATTATTAATTTCAAAACTTGTATTTACACTGTATTCGTTATATTTCCAAACGCAGTAGCGGCTTGTCGAAGTCTACTTCCTCGACACGTCCACAAACCAGTTCGATAAAATCAACATTTGCGAGTTTCAATTTCAACCCAAGGTAACATTAAAATAAAAATAACTGACTTTGCCATAATCGATAGAAGATGTTGAATAACACTTAGCACATCTATTTACCTATAATCCAACCAAGCACGCAACATACGTATCTATGTATTTCGTTTTAAGATATAATAACTACAACCCAGAATGAACTGTTTACTAATCAATTAAAATTCAATTTCCAATTATTCTTTATGCTCTGCAATTTTAGTTTGAAAATCTGATTCAATTAAGCTAGTTTTGTTCAGTATTTCAGTTTAGTTCTAAAAGTTTAACCCTTCCTTTTTTAAATTCTTTGGGATTCATTGATCCCTTCTGCTGATTTGTTTATTTCCTATCTTAGTTTGAAGTTTAAATATACTTTTTATTTTTTTAATTTTAATTTACTATTTTTATTCGGTTATTTTTGCAATGTTCGCTTTTCGTTTCTATTTCTATCTTGTATCTCAACAATGACAACAACAATCACAACAACATCAACAGACCTAGCCTCGGCCATTCGCCCAGCACAAAAAGCAAGTGTAAAGAGAAAACGCCTCAAAAACGGCGCTCAATGAAAAAGGTTTGTTAGTTTTGTTGCCTCCACGCTTGGTATATTTTATTGCTTTGAATTTGGTTGTATTTAAATTTGTCTATTTGTGCATCTTAGTTGGATCGTGAAACGCTAAGTCTACCGGTTGCCAACAGCCAGTGGTACACACCACCACTAACGACAATAACGTCAACACCCGAACGAGAATCAATCACATCAATAACCAGCGCATCCAATTCCTCCTTAACAGCCAAGCCGGCAGATCCGAAAGTGTTGACACAAGAGGTAAGTCATTAATTAATTACTTAAGCGCAAATTCAAGTCGGTTTTAACTTTTGAAGGTGAAATAATTTGTTGCCAAATATTTGGCCGACTGCTCGTTCATTTCGTTCATTTTTTTTCTTTTTTATAATCTTTCAAGTTAACCACAAAACGTCCATTACGTTCGGAGAAAGAAAAGGAACGTCGCATGTCACGTCCTGCTAGCATTGCCACACCCACCACCAGCATGAAAGGATTCTCCGGCACTGATGCGCATTCGTTGTCAGGTGCGGATAGCAGCAATCGGAACTCTGTTGGTGAGTAGACATTTTGGATAGAATGTTAGCAAAAATATTAAGATATAAAGAACAGTTGTATTTGTACTAGAACTTTCAGTTTCTTGAGACTGATCGATAACTAATTTTTCGCGAGTGCAGCTTTCTCCCGAGGTTCCCGTGTATCATAAAGCCTCTCAATATTCAATGCGATAAGATAACTTTAATGGTTGCATTAATTTTGCACTACATACATATTCTAACCCACTATGTATACAGTGAGCAACCAAGCAACCAAAATCCATACACTTTTGATACTTCTATTATATTAATTTAAACATTAGTAATAATAAAACACAATTTTCTGCAAATTTTAGACACAACAGACTCCACTTCGGAAGAAGATCTTATACCACCACCATTACCAGCCAAAACTCGCGACTCAACCGATTTTAGTAGTTTTTCATACAGTATTGATTGGAATCCAAATAATTTCGCTTTGAATCCAGTTAGCTCGAACACAATCACCACAACTACCACAACCGTACATCAAAGTCAACACACCAGTATTACAAATAGCGCTTACGAATATGTTGAGGCTAGAAATTTCGTATTAACTGAAAAAAGACCACCGACGCCGCCACCAAAACCTTCGCGCAATAGCAAACACATTCCATAATTGGGACAATTAAGCCAAATTAATTGAGAAGAAGAAAATACTGAAGAAATAGTAGAAAAGAAGTAATTAACGCTGTAAAAGTGAAGCCATAATGAAAATTAATTTTTGAGTGTGTAGTGTGGATGTGTGATTGTAGTTGTGGTTGTACAGCTAAACAGTCAGTTGGACGGACATTCGCGTGCAAACTGCGGGAATTGATGTGTAACCGTAGCAATACTAACAAACAAGTGCCAAAAAATATGATAAGAAATTAAAAAAAACAAAAAAACGAAACAAAATAAAATAATGATGACAAACACTCAAAACGTCGTCTGCCTGATGGTATGTGTAAAGAAACGAGTAAAGTGAGTCTAATGACAGCATTTTGCCATGCACCCTTTTTTTTTGTTAGTTTTTTTTTTTTAGAACGAAACGATAATGTGTATCGATGGTAGCAGCAATATTTCTATAGTTCACCGCTATGGTTGATATTAAATTGAGTATTCTGTATAAAAAAAGCGGCTACCGCTAGTTACATTGTGATACGAAATGGAGGTTTATGTTTTCGTATTTGATGAAACCAAAAGTTAACACAAGTTTGATACTACCATAACAAAATCCCAAAAGTACTTTTTGCCTATAGGTCTGAATTTTTGTTTGGTATTTGGTAAATCGACCGAATAATCTTTTTTGTGGAGTTCTTTAGGTTGATTTTCTACTTTAAAAAAAAATTGGGCTAGGTGGTTCTGCCACACAAATTTTGCGATTTTTATTTGTTTCCTTGAAACAAACTGTTTTCGCCATTTTTAAGGTTGATAAATCCATTTTTTTGATTCCTATTTCCAGGTACTGAAACAAATTATTACTATAAAATTATAAATGAAAATATTCAAATAGCTCCAAATAACAGAGAACAGTTTTGAATATACATACAGATATAATAATTTTTTCATGCCCTGTATGCATCTGGTCCGGTTTAAAAAATTTTAAGGTATATCTCTATAATTATAATATAATTAATAATTTTCTATTAGATTTTTATTAATGCTCAGAAAAAATAATCATATATCGAGATACATTTTTGTGTTATAATGTAATATATGTATGTATAATAATTTTATTTTTAGGCATTTTTTTTTTATAAAAAAAAAGAGAATTATTTTTTTTTGCGTTTTAATTTTTTAACACAAATAACTATGACTTTTTAGTTTTATTTTATTTTTTAATCAAAAGTAGTCAATTTGTGAATTTTTTTTTATACAAAGGAAAATATTGATATTTTGAGAACTCTGTTTAAAAAAAATTTAATATCAAAAATTAATTCTTATTTCTGGGACAAAACAATACTATGAACTCAGTTTTACTTTTGATCAAAAAAATATAACTCAAAAAGTAACGATAACTTTTCATGAAAAAGAGTAAAAAATCAAAAAAAATATGTTAAAATAGTCATTATATCGGAGCGAAAACAAGGAGTTCGAAACAAAGATTTTTTTTAAGTTTAACTGATACAAAATTTTTATTTCTGAAAAAAAAACTCATTAATATATTCTTATTATTGATTGCAAAGTTTAAAATCTTAAAATATGGATTCCATTTTTGATAGATATTTTTTCATTTTTCATTTTCATTTAGTCACGACTACGGTTTTACAATACATACTAGATAACAAATCGCAGAATTAATAATAGTTTTTAGCTCAGTGCGGGTAGGCTAGCAAAAACATCTACAATCTTTGCTTTTTTTTAGTAAATCAAATTCATTTAATTGTCTTGAGCTTGTCTCGCTCTGAGCATAATTTGTTTTGCGGAAAATAAGACATGACGGCGTAAAGTTTTTAACATTGAGTTTTATGAGATGTAATAGAGAAAAAACACTCAATTACACCACACCCAGCACATCATGTAAGAAAATCAAGCCTTATATTATTCTTCTACTATTAAGAGAATGCAAAATGTAATGGGAATTCACACTCAGAGTGAAGAAATGTACAGGTTCAAAATAGTACAACAATGTAGCTTTTTACTTCATTTCCATTTGAATAATTTTGTTTGTTTGTGATTTTTTGTACTTTTACGCTATAATTCTTTTTTAAGTTAAAGAAAAAACTTTTTTTGTTCAATTCATGTTTGGCGCTATCCTTGAAGCAACATAAATGGCAAAAACGGATTCTTAACCTTACAACTGACATTAAGTTTCATTTAAAGTTGAAAATTAAAAAAAAATAGCAACAAATAATCAAAAGCTACGTTGATGTTGAAAAGATTATTTAAAAGAAAATGATTCTAAACCATTTCTATTAAATTGTGTTTTTTTTCCTTCAATATTTTGACAAAATATGCCCTATGTTATGCGTGGGGCAACTGTCTAACCATAAGTTAAAGTCCCATGCAAATAATTTCAGTAATTTCGGAGATTACTGCTTTCAAACCAGCAGACAGACAAACAAAGCTCTAAAAATGGTACAAGTGTATTCTATTACATTCCCAGCATTACCTTCGGCCATTTTTCAACGTACAAACGACTTTTCTACAATTTTATTTTAGTACAGAATAAGATAGAAATACTATTTTAACTTACAAAAAAGAGTTGCCTATAAAAAAAAATGCAATTTTTCTCTTAAAAAAGTTAATATAAACATTAAAAAAAAAAATATTGAAATGATTTTTTTAATATCGTTTAGCATAAGTTTGATAACGAAACAGAAATCTAAAATGAATTTTTTACTCCAAAACAGTAAATACTATGTATTTCAATAAAAAAATATTGTAAAAATAAAAACCAAAAATACAACTTTTGAGAAGAATTCCACAAAAACATTAATTGATCGAATCTTATTGAAGAGGCCGAAAATAACTATAAATAATGTTGTCGTTGTTGTAACAGCATAAAACATTCCCCATAAATTTTTGAGAAATGCTGCTGAAGTGACAGTCCTTGTCCGGATATAAATCCGGGTCGTTCCGGTATCGTAGCATCAACTGGCGTGGGAATCAACTATATATAATAACTGGTCCACGTTAAATTCGCGACAATACCAGTTATAGGCAGGGCTTTCATTTTTACAACACAAAATAAATCATATTTGCGACACTTTGATAAATGACCCGGGGTTATTTTCGGTCTCTGCTAAATTTTTTCTGTATAAAAATCACAAATTTCAGTTACATATAAAAAAAAAAACACAGATATGTAGGTTAAAAATTCTTTTGGAATTTCGTTATGTGAGTTGTAGACTTGCATTCACTTTTTCATCAAATAGGTAGAAACTTGTTGCACAGTGTTATTTATGTATATATTTAATAAAACCTATACTATTTGTCTTCCTAACTTAAGTATACAAGCATACAAAGAAATGTATGCAAATATTTTATACATAATGTATTTATCGTTTTATCGTAGTTTAATTTCAAACCAATTAGACAGTGCATTCATTGCAAATATGTGAAATGATATTTATTTACACACCCATACATTCATACATAAATAGGTATTTAGTAAATATTTAAGTCCTTATAAATAGTAAGACGACGACCTCCACGAGCCAATTATTAATTACATATTGGTTTCAAACAAACAAAAACAAAAAACAAAAACAAAAACAAAAAACGCGATCTGAACTTATCGTAACATATGTAGATGCAGTAATCAGTATTCGTCTAAATCGGAAAAAAAAAAATTTAGATGTAATTTTTAATAGAACATGTACTACTTTTTGCAGCATACAATAAACAAAAATCTATAAAACTCACAAATACAATAATATACCTGCAAATATATAAGAACACCAATTGATTGGTTATTTCTTATGAGAAAAGTGCCACAGATGAATTGAATGTTTGCATTGAAAACAAAAAAAAAAACAAAAAAACATATACATACTATTTATACGAGCGCTTATATTTACACCACCTGTTTTAAATTTTACAAAACAAACAAGTAACAAACAAAAAAAATACAAAATGCAAAACGCAAGAGCAACGCAGAATTGCAGACACGCACAATTATCAATTAGTAAAGAATAATGGAGTTTTTTTTTTTTTGTAATGTTTCGGTTTTATACGTCTAGCAAAATATAAACTAAGTACAGTAGTTTAAGTAAATTTTTATTACACAATAAGCAAACATAATTATACGGTTTGAACTTTGTATGTCGCTTTTATAGCATTGTGTTTTTTTGATATATACAATAGTAAAAAATTTACAAATCTTTATATAGAAAAGTTAACAGCAAACGCTGAACGACCCTGCTAATTATCATTGAAGCAATTAAGAGAAAATATTTCGCCTGAAAATGCATTCGATTACGTTGCCTTATTATAATAGTATATATATTTTTGTATTTTTTAATTTATTTACTAAATTTATTTGCTAAGTAAAGTTTTAATATGTAATAATACACGACACACTCAAATGAGTTGCGTAATTAGAGTTACTATTTAATTTCGTCGATATGTCATTTTTGCAACGAAAACTGAAGTATACCATTTGGGAATTTTCGTAAGCCTTAATCTTTGTTTAATGTGCTTTTTTTAAATTAAATATATGTATGTTCACCAAAGATTTACTAAGTTTAAATAAAACGATAATTCACATGCAATAAAGATTATTTAGTTTTGAAAATTATTACTTACTTATTGGGGAACCCACTGAAGCTCATAGGTAAGTAAGCCATTCCTAGGAAGTGCGCTGTTCTATTAGGTGGATGCAACCATGCTATCATAATCATCATAGGGCACACTAAATACAATAGCACCACAACTCAAAACATTTTTAGTCATGAATGAGCACCTATGCTTGGCTGGATAAAAGCCACACATAGACCTGGCCTGTAGTGATACCAGATGGTTTTCGAACCTTTAAGGGTTAAAGAAGACATCAGCTAGGATGTAAACGCTTTTTATAAAGTTCACCATTGTTTTTAGCTCTACCTTTCCGATACCGTCCAAGTTCTCCAAAAGGGAGCCCCCCAAGCCTTCACTCGTATTCTTGACAATGTGGGGCATGAGTATAGGGAAGATACAAACCAAGTGAAGAAAGAGACAATAATCAGTAATAAGCCACCCAGAACGCTGCACTCCGGGCAGCAACGAGATGCCTTCTGATGTCACCGGCAGAACACCTACAGCATGAGGCTTCAATGCTTCCAGTTAGGAAGTACAATTTCATGCTCAACAAGCAGTTTCTCGTTGGTTGCCACCCAAAAGGACACCTGCTCGCTGAAAATCCGCCACCTAGACACGTCAGAGGGAATCTTCTTGAAATGTCTGACGAGATCCAGTCATTCACCACTAATAGGCTGGCCCCTGCTGCCTACCGAGTGATCCTAAACGACATTCACCAAGAGGCAATCACCAGCTTCGTCAACTCTCGCCCTTTGAATGCCGTCCTCGGTGTCAAACCACCCATAGCAGAGGAGGAGCTCCAGCTGCCCCGTGAATCCCGCGTCACTCTGGCTCCATTACGATCTGGATATTGTAGCAGGTTAAACTCTTACCTTTCCAGAATCAACCCAGACGTACTCAACGTATATCCGGAATGTGATAATTCTCCGCACGATACCACCCACTTTTTCTTTTGGCTTCGAAAACCGACTCATCTACACCCATTTCTGTTTGGTCCGACACTGTCGAAACTGCGCGTTTCTTGGGCCTCCCTCTAGATGAGCTCGATTATAACGACAATAGTTGAACCGATCTTGCAGGGTAATCAGTTACTCTGTAATTTTTGCTTGGTTTTCTCGCTGTTGTAGATATTACTACAATGGCTGCAAAAATTGGCGGCCGCCGTAGCCGAGTGTGAGGCGTGTGGCCAGGCAAGTAGCATCAAAAATATAGCAATATTTTTTTCTAATAGCTGTCGCCCCTTGGCATGCAATGGCAAAGCTCCGAGTGTATTTCTGCCAAAAAAAAAAAAACTTCTCACAAAAAAACAACCAATCGGAGTCGGCGTAAAACTGTAGGTCCCTCAATTTGTGTTACAACATCAGGACGCCCAACACAATTTGTGGGAGAAGCTCGGCCAAAATCGCTTAAGCGGTTATAGCGCCAATTAAGTAAGTAAGTAAGGCTGCAGATATTTGCTAACTGCTTGCATTAAAAAAGTGTTGAAGAAAAGCAGTACTGCCGCACGGCGTTCTGGCGAACGCGTTTCCTTCGTCAAACGTGCAGTGCAACTGTAATACTGCGTTTGCGAACGCCACCTATGGTCACAAGCTATGATTTAGCAAATAAATATATTCAAAGATGGAAACTTATTAAAAGTTTTTGTTATAAAGAGAAAAGCTCATCGAATTCAAAGCCATTAGTATATGGAATTTATAACGTAAAAATTTGGGATTCACCCACAAAAACACAAAAAGTTATTTGAATTAAAGAAAATAAATAATATAATACAAATAAATTAATGATATTAAATTCAATCCAAAAAAACTACTACGGTAATATACACTAAAATACCTGGGGCTACCACTGAGTTCATCGTAATCCGAAGTTTGGTGATATCTGCAAAAATGCGATCACTGAATCTGATTTTCGCCGAACGAATAGATTTAACTACATGCTTTGACTATGGTCAAAGTATCATAAATATAAAATAGTGTGACTTTTGACGTGGGTTAAGCAAACAGCAATGTTCTAATCAACTCGTTTTGACTTTGGTAAGGGAGCACCATCTTGAGCCACAGTGTTTTGCTGATTTTCAGAATTTAATCGTGCTCGTAATTTGTCAATGCTGTTGCGTCGGAAAATATCGTTGCTGTGCGTGAACTCATATTGCAAGGTCATGCGAAAATACCGTGTAATCGAGGCATCTATGGACATTATTTCCACTCGCATACATTCAACATTACACGAACATTTCGCGGTCAAAAAGATTTGCTCGTCAAAGAGATAGATCGTTCTATTTGCGCAACATGAAACGGTATAATGAAGTGCAAGATTCTAGTAGCTAAAAGCTCTCGTAAATGTTTGGAAATAACCATTTTTGCTGCTCAAGAAAGTTTTCTTTTAAATTTTGTACCGGGCTGGTTCTTACTGAGTTATTTCCAGTTCGTGCGAGCCAAAAAAATTAGGTCGGCACTTTGTTCTTCTATGGGCGTTAGGTGGTATTTTGTTTCAAGCGATGTTATAAAAAAGTTGACTATTCCCTCAATTAGTATTATATGAATTAAGTACGATTATTATTTTTGCCACCTGACGTCGAAAGTATTTACACAAATTTTATTTGTGACAAAAGTAATTACACAATATTAAAAACTGAAAGTTGTAGTTTTGTTACGGTAAAGTGCGGTTGCTGATGGATTTATTCGTGAGATTTATTCACGGAAAACCGTTTACAATTTACTAAAAAGAAAAAGAAGGAAACTTACGGAAATTTAAAGCAAGGACTGGGCGCAATCCGATTGCTAACTACTGAGCGAGCAGAATACTAATGAGAGCCATCAGGGAGAATTCGTCATTAAATCCTATTGTTATCGCAGCAAACTCCATGGGATTGATTCGAAAAGCCGTAAGTGAAGCAACAGTACGGCGTAAATAAAAAAGCACAAACAATTATGACGTACGTAAAGTGATCGATACAAGTCCATCGAACAAATCCAAGCGCTTCGCCTTTGCTAAGGATGTGTTGTGGAGAGATGAGTCCTTATTTCAGTTCCAGGGTACATTTGGAAGGAAATTGATGCAATTGCTACAAAGCGTATGCGATAGGGCAGTGCAGTCTCTTAACAGATTCGGCTATGTTTTGGGGGGTGCGGTCATTCTACGAGTAGCTGGAGCGCTCGTGCCCATTAACGGCACTCTAAACCAAGCCGGATATTTTGACATTCTTAATGATCATGCATTCACATCGGCCAAAAATCTTTTTGCAACCAATTATATTAGATTTTACAACATGACAACGCCTCATGTCACAAGGGTTGTTTACCTACAATATTTATGAGACAAGTAAATCAAACTGTTTTACCCTGGCCACCTCAATGCCCAGATCTAAACATCATTGAAAATCTATAAGAATGGGAAAAGACATTACCAATCGAATTTGGGAGAAGCTGACGCACAAATTGATTGAATCCATTCCTTCCAGGCTACAAGCAGTTATCGAGGCCAAACGCAATGAAACGGAATATTAGGCAATGTTTTTACTAAATATTAATATTACATCTTAAAATTGTATTTCATTTAACAAACAAATCACTTTTTAATGTTGTGTAATAACTTTTGACGCCAGGTAGCAAAATTTAAAACGCTTGCTTTGAAATGTACCGTTGTTTTCTTTGGATATTTATTAATTAATATTTAATTAATATAAAAATAATATTCCATTTTTTTATTTAATATATAAAAATAAAATTTAAAAAATTAATTTTAATATATTAGAATTGAAGTTACTTATATTATAAAATTCATTTTTGAAATTTATTATTTTTTAAAATATTTATTAATTAATATTTAATTTATATAAAAATAATGTTCCATTTTTTTATTTAATATATAAAAATAAAATTTAAAAAGTTAATTTTAATATATTAGAAATGAGGTTATTTATATTATAAAATTCATTTTTGAAATTTATTATTTTTTAAAATATTTATTAATTAATATTTAATTAATATAAAAATAATACCCCATTTTTTTTATTTAATATATAACAATAAAATTTATTTTTGAAATTTATTGTTATTTAAAATATTTATTAATTAATATAAAAATAATATTCCATTTTTTTTATTTAATGTATTAAAATAAATTTTTTTAAAAATTAAATATTTAAATTTTATTTGAGTAGTCTTAATAATTGTAAATAAAATTATTTCAATTTTTTTATAATTAAATAATTTGGTAAAATTTATAAATAAAAATTTTTTTATAGTGATAAAAGTTTAATAATATAAAATTTAGCCCATTTTTTTTAAAATATATTAAAATAAAAATTTAAAATATAATTGAAAATTATTTATTAAATTTAACTAAATTAAAATAATAGGGGATTTTATATTTAGTATTTAATGAATAAAGAGTGTTATATTAATTAATATTCACTTATTTGTGTTGATTTATAAATAATTTTATTTATTATTTAATTATTTCAAAATTTTAATATAAATTAATTTTATTTTTAATAAATTTGTTTTATATTTATTTTATTTTAGATGTTAATTTTAAAGTTAAATAATAGAGGTATTTAAAATTTTCATTAAGAAAATTGAAAAAAAAATTTTTATGAGGAGTGTGTAGCGTATGCGAGCATTATTCGGTGGGTCCCGGGTTCGAGTCCTGGCCGGGACAAGTAACATAAAAAAATTATAGAAAGTTTTTTCTAATAGCGGTCTTCCCTCAGCATGATGTACTTCTGCCATGAAAAAAAACTTCTCACAAAAATGCATTCGCCGTTCGGTCGGCGGAGAACTGTAGGTCTCTCAATTTGTGTTACAACATCAAAACGCACACCACAAATTGTAGAAGTTCGGCCAAAATCGCTTAAGCGGTTATAGCGCCAATTAAGTAAGTAAGTAAAACATCTACATTTTTCAATACAGGTGATAAACAACAACAACCAAAGGCTTTCCAGTAACTGGATAGATGTGCAAATAATTATGACTACCTTATTATTAGTTTACTGTTTTAGCAAGTAACTTGGAAAATAGTTCACAGCTTTGCTACAATACGCATGACAATTAAACTAAACAATTATCAAAATTGTATTCAAATTTCGTTCAAACACAAAATTAAAATGCGCAACTTCCCTCATTAGCCGACGCTCAGTAGGGGGAGTTGCCATGCGTAATACAAATTGTAGAATATGTTTACTTAGCAGCTGCCAGTCTACATACATAATAGGGGCATTCAATTCTTCTAGAAAATTATCCTTCCCAAACATTTTACTAGTTTTTGTTTAGGAAATTTGTGTACGATGACGAATCAGAATCATACAGATAAAAAGGGTTTACTATATATAGATCTACTACATGTATCCTGAATTGAAATCTTTCCACACCAAAAAGGGGCACAGTACACGTGGTTCAAATACTGAGTTCATGTTTACCCGCATATCGAAGAAGAAGATGAAATGAGAAAGGTAAACTGCAAGATTAGCATGTGTTATATTTTAAAAAAATAGTGGATAGACACGTCGCTATTTTTAATCTCGAAATTTCGCCATTTTTTGAGGTCTCTATGAGCTTAATATGATTCGTGTTGAACGTAACTGTGCAGATCTAATATCCTTTTATACTTATAGTTTGTGAGCGCAGCTAATAAGAACGGTCTCTCGGTGTCTGTCTTTATATTATATTTCTCATTAACAAATATTTTGTTAGTCCTAAAGTTTAGACAATTGCGCCTTGATAAAATATCGGCATACCGAACAATCAATTTTTTTTATATTCTGCGTATTTGTTTTTGTATGAAAGCAAAGAACGAAAAGTTGGAACTCAATAGACTAGAAGCAAACAGAAAACATAAAAGAGAGAATTTGCTTCCCTTCCTTTCCTTTGAAGTACTTAAATTATGTAAATTGGGTGTTATTGACAAGTTACAGTCTGTTCCAATATTTGTAAACAGTAAATAAGATTTGTGTGTTCCTAAATAAATCAAAGACAAGAGAATTTTAATATCAAATGATAAATTTTTATTAAATTATGATGCATACGTGTATATGTATTATATGTAAAGTATATAAATTAAGTGTAGACGTTAAAATGTTGAACACATAAAACAAAGGCCAAAAATCATATTGATATTCTTATAGACATAACTAATTTGAGAACGAAAATATGAGTAGTAGAAATTTAAATTTTATAAGCATTTTTTAATTTTTGAATACTCGTTGTATGTTTTCGGCAGCAATTAAAACATGCAAATTAAACGAAATTTTTTCTAATGCTTAGCTTTCATTAGGTAAAATTTTTGACCGCAATATATGACATTGCCGCTCATGTAAAAAAGTTTGTTTACTATTACTTGAGAACTGTCAAAATCGATAAAACCAAAGTTGCGGCACCACTGACGGCGCCAACTTCTGTATTCAGACCACCGTCCCAACACAAATGACATATTTCTGATAAAGTCAATTCGCGGATTGAAATTATAATTCTATTTCAGTTGTAAAAAAAAACGACTTATTTTAAAATTACTTAACAAGGTATTTAGAAACAATTTCCCAAGGAAGCAGAATGATCGCGGAATATAAAAAAAGAAAGTTAAGATCGCTAAGCGTTTTACACAAAAAAAAAAAAAAATAAATAAATAAATAAACAATTGTAGAGAACATAGTAAAATTTTCAAATATTATTATTATTATTATTATTATAAGGAAAATGAGTGAAAATTCACTTCTTTACCATAGAAAGGAGCACTAGTAGTAAGAACACCTTCGGCTCTATTTTCAAATATAAAAATCAACTTAGATTTAAAATGTTACTTTGAAATTATCAAAATCGCTGACAAAGTCGATAATTTGTATAAATTTCGATGGCATATTCGTTCGTTGTTTTCGTGTAAATATTAAAAGTTAAAAAAAAAAATGAGCGAAAGGCACAAACACCTACATACATATTTATATAAAAAATAGTTTTATAATATACATACAAAAATACCACCACCTGAAATGCAAATGGCCATAACTGACAGCAAATTCAAAATTGGCTTTTCGATCGACCAAGATGCATTTCATTGAATTATAAGCACATACACATATTAAAAAAATAGCGATTTATTTAGCGAAACTCAAAAGTTCTTTTGAAAATACTCCAAATATTTTGCTTCTTCTGAAAATTTTTTTTTTTTGTTAGTTACGGCTTTTCGAATTTCAGTTGACGATATATTATCTGTACTTATATATTATATTTGTATAACATCCGAGTAAAAAATGGTCAGTGGAGATTAAGAATTAAACACTTAATAACTACAACTACAAATGCGATGCAGGCTGGCATGCTGGCACTTGACTGACATATTGCATTACAATTGCATATTAATGCAGATTTTCGAATTGCGATTCTGCTTCTGGCTTATCTCTAAGACTTGGAACATTTCCTGAAGTGCTTCATTTGTACGCGTTTTGCGACGATTGCGACGCAATGTGACACGTCCCGATTTGAATTCCTTCACTAGAGCGTCAAGACCTGGCAGGAGGAGAAAATTTAGAAAAATTTAGTTACGTAAGAAAGTAAACATTAAAAATAAATATGATATTATGCACAAGCCAATCGTATTAAAATAACGGTACAATAATACTATTTAATATTTACTTAAGTTATTTACAAATGTGTATTAAAAATGCATATGATTCTAGGATATATAAGTAGAACATAATTCTATCTTAAATTCCATCAAATTGTTATTTACATAGATACACACACAATACATACATATAATAAGCTTAGCCTTGAGCTTGGCAAGCCACTAATAAGTGTCTACTTAATAATTATGATTATACATACATACATACAAATGAACGTACATACGTACGTATGTATGTGTGTATATGAAAATGAAGAATGACGTTAGTTAAACGCTTTAAGTATTAAATGCAATATATATAGCACGTACTGAATTTTGCCCGTTTGCATAAACTGGTGGCATGTAAATATGTGTAAAATTTTCCAAGCGAAAGTCGGTATAGTTATCTGAATCCGCAGTGCGTAGTTTCTCTGTATATTTTACATGTAATCGGACACTATAATAAATAGTATAAAAAATATAATTTTTTAGCATGATACAATAAAGAAGGTAATTCCATTGTCACTTTTTGGACGCCATATCAACTAAGTACTTGACAATTAAGCAGATTATGACATTTCGTGCTACCGTCCGTAGTTGAAAAAAAAAAATCCTTTTTCATTTTTGCTTCTTTTGTTTGTAAAAAATAAAAGAAAAAAAAATTAATAATAATAGCTGCTTAATTTGTCAGCGCCTAAATACAAAACATCTATGCAAAGGTTCTTTCAATTCTCAGTTAGTTTGTATATTTGGGAGAAGCCGCTACTGACATGACCATAATCTTTTTAAAAAATAAACTGGGTTTTGAATGCAGAACATCTGCTGGAAATAATCTAAATTTTACGTCGCTAATTTACTTTCGGGAGGGGGACTGACTGAGATTTTATGTTTTTTTTTGGAACAGATAATAAAACGTTTGCCAAAATTAGTTAAGTTCTATTGACCGCGGATCCCAATTACTTGCAAAAATTAATTTTAAACACCTTAATTTAGATGGGAAAATTCTAAACCGGGTTTTAGCGAACATTTTTTCAGAACAGTTAATAAGATATACATAACAAAATTGGAAATGTCAGGAAGATTTTTTTTTAATTGCAGGGAAGTTCCCGTTTATATTATTATTATCTCAAAGAATCTGCTAATTTTTATGTTGTAAATTGAATATTGTATATAAAAAATATTTCATTGTAAAATATGCGTTAATTATAACCAACAAAATTTCGAAACTAATCTTAAAATATAAAAAAAATTAAGAAAACCCAGCAAAACAGCCTTCAACTTGTCTCTTTGAATATTTTCGACAACCCTTTTAAAAGTTTTATGAAAATTATTTGAATTCATTTTTAAAACAAAGCTTTTTCATTAATAAGTTTTCGAATTGCATAAAACCCTCTATTTTGTAAATAATGCCCAATATACGATTGATAATTACCTTCCTAAAAATATCCGATGGGGCAATGCTTTGTCATAAGTTTACGTCTAGGGTAAGTCAATAATTTGATTTTTAATTTTAAAAAATCGAAAAGGAACTACCTTTTTTCTTGTATTATGATATTTAGTACATACAAATGTGATCACGAAAATAGTTGCAAAATATATTGACAATTTTGTTTTCCCATATTTAATTTAAATATTTTTTTGTTTTTAAATATACTTAATTCTATAACAAAGACCATGTAAGTTAAAGTTTCAAACTCTCCAGAAAATTCATGAATAAATCGGCTAATTTAAAAGAATTTACAGCCACTTTAAGATAGCACTCTTTTTATCCAACAAAACTGCACACTCCAAAGTTTTCTAAAAATTCGAATTTAATAAATTTGCCGTATTTTTTATAAATTTTCTAAAAAATATGGAGCGTTGACTTATACGGTCTGTGTTATAGAATTAACTATATTCTTATAACAAATTATTTAAATTAAATAAGGAGAGATGGAATGATTATTACATTTTGGTTATATTTTCCCGGGAGCTGGAAGCTTGAAAATTTCCAAAAAAAAAAAAAAAAAAAACGGTCCGACAACTTAGCGTTAAAAGTCCAGAAATCGTGAGGAAAGTCCACAGGCGAATTCGTCGAACTCGTTCTATATCGGCTAGAAAGATCGCTAGAGATATATGTTGGTGTGTACCACAATATAACATTAAGCATCATTAAAAAAATTGAAGATGAGTGTTTAATAAAACGGATTAATGCCTTATATATAGAGCATTTAATGAAGATGAGAGCAAAAAGAGATGAGTTGTAAAGTGTTTTTTCTGACGGAAAACTATTTATATTACACGACAGTCACAACGTCAGCTTCCTCTCCGTTTTGTCGAAATAATAAAAATCACAAAATATCGAATAAATGTGATCGGACCAATTTAAATCCAAAAGCAACGTTTATTTTTGGTGGAAAAATAGAAATCGCAATATATCGATCGAGTTTGAAACAAAAATTAAAAATTACAAAATAAGGCCAAATTTTCAAAGCATGTACCATAAGGATTAGATAGGTATTTTCGAATTTATTTTTGAACGAATTCTTTCCAACGCTTTTTTTATCTGAAAAAAATCAATAAACTATCATTTCTTTTAAAGATAAGTAACTTATTTTGTAACACAAAATATTATTTTTTAGTTTTTCTAACAAATATAATGAAATAATTTTTTTGAACTTTCACACTATTATTTTTTTTTTAAGATAATTTATTTATTTTGTAAATATTATTTTTTCGCGTTTCTAGTAAAAATAAAAAAATATTCTTTGTAAATCGTTTATTATAAGTGTGACAATGAAAAATATAAAATTTCGAGTCTTAAAAATAAAGGGTGGTTAAATTTTAAGGGCCGATGTTGAATATGAACCACACCTAAACGTCAAGTTTTTTTTCTGCATTTCATTTGACATTTCTCAATTTCAGACTAACTCAATTTGAACATGGAAATATACACAATCGAGCAACGTGGTAAACTTATTCAGGCTTATTATGAAAATGGGTGTTCAAATCAAAATGCACACTTCACCTCACAAAGCCACATTTTCACCTCAGTGGATTCGTCAATAAGCAGAATTGCCGCACCCAAGAGTGATTGTCAAAAAACCAATGCACCCACAAAGAGTGACTGTTTGGTGCGGTTTATGGGCTGGCGGCATCATCGGGCCGTATTTTTTCCAAAATGAGGCCGATCAGGCAGTTACTGTGAATGGTGTTCGCTATCGTGAAATGATAATGAACTTTTTATGGTCCGAATTGGAACATATGGATGTGGACGATATGTGGTTCCACTTGCCACACAGCCAACGAAACAATGGCTCTTTTGCGCGACAAATTCAATGGCCGTGTTATCTCACGTGGTGGCGATGTCAATTGGCCACCAAGATCATGTGATTTGACACCGTTGGACTGCTTTCTTTGGGGTTATTTGAAAGAAAAGGTGTACGTCCATAAGCCAGCAACAATTCAAGAGCTAAATGTTGAGATAATTCGCCACATTAACGGCATAGAACCTCAATTATGCCTCAGCGTCATCGAAAATTTGGACCATCGGATGGAGGTGTGCCGCCGAGGTCGCGGCGGACATTTGGCCGATATTTTGTTTCATACATAATTGAACCACACCATATTATCATAATAAAAAGAAATTACAATAATTTCCAAAATAATTTGTGTTTTATTCAAAATCAACATCGGCCCTTAAAATATAACCACCCTTTTTTAACCTTTATTATTCGAGAAACAATCATAATAAATAGCAAAACTTGTATGACAGCGCCGCCAAGCGTCAGTTTTAAAAATAAACATCAAAAATGTAATATTTTACCCCAAAAAACGGTGACATATCACAACTTTCTAGAAAAATTCCACAAACAAAGAAACATTATTTAATAATTGTATAAAAACCACTAACTTTTAAATACGTATAACAAACAAAAAAAAAAACCAAACAATAGGCTAAAAATACTTTCGGGATTCTGTTATTTGAGGTGCAATCTTGGATTCACTTCTGGTTTCATAAAATGCGTAGAATTTGTTGGACTTTGTTATAAGTAGAAAAATATTGAAAATGAGTGTAGGTTTCGAGAAACGGTAGTTTGTATACTTTTGTTTAAATATCAAATAGAGAGTTAGCAACTTAAAGCATTTCAAAATAAAAAGTGCAATAAAAAAAGCCATGAAAGATTTAACATTCAAATAATAAGATGTAAGAGAAGATATTACTAAATTTAATATGTAGATATGTAGCATATATCTATGTATGTAAATGTTGTGGATATTTTTGAACAGAAATCACAGCTAACCAAATATTGCTGTAATTCTGTACATTTAAGATCTGCTTAAAATATTCACAATCAATATGTTGTATGTAAAGTGAGTAAGATAAAGTAAAGTAGCAAAGAGAAATGAGGAAAATAACAGAAAGCAAGTACGAAATGTAAGAAGAAAAAACCTCAGAAAATTAAAATAAATCTCTTCGGCTTATAATAAAGACACTGTCTGTCTTTGAGTAAGAACACAAACACAACGAAGGCAAAAAGAAAATGAAATCCAGTAGTAACAATGTGTGAAGTGAGCACAATTGTAGAGCCAACAATAAGAATGAACATCCAACAGCGGCATAAAAACAGCAACAACAGCCAAGTTGTGTGTTTTATCGGGATGTCACGGCAATGCCAAACATGTTACGTATACGACTTGTTGAACGGAAGCGCAGGTAGACGCGGCCGTGGTGAACGTTTGGTTATAAGGCTCTTAAAATAAGCATGTGTTATTTGGCATGTGTGTGTGTGTGTAGGGGTATAAGTAAAACAAAAATGAACCAAAAAGAGAGAAAACGTCAAGCGAAACCAATAAACAATAATACCAAATAGCAGAGAAGAAAATATATTATTTTGACGCTGAGACTGTGGAGAGGGAAAAAAGGGAAGATACATAAAAAAAAGCAATCAATCCATAATAGAACGCGTATAAAATATGTGTTTGTGTATGTAAACAGTCCGGCTCAATTGCTTAGAAGCAGTCACACTTCTAAGACATTATATACCATTAGTTGGAACAATCTGCCCTTCCGCCAATTTCATGTGAAGAATAATTCCCACAAATTTACAAGTGAAACAAAAACAATGTTTCCCAGTTTGTCTTGAATTGAATTGTACTTGTGGAGTGGATGCCACTTAGGCCAGTAATAGGAGGTCCATTGTATTACCACAAGAATTTAATACCATCCGAGGAAAGATTACCCCTCACCAAACAATTTTGCCTCGCTGGTGAATCTCAACAGGCAATTAACCTCGACGCTTGAAACCTCACTCAGATAACGAAATACTAAATAAACAATTTAAAATTTTGATGATATTTTTTTGTTAAATTGCCTGCATTTTTGTGAATTTTGCACAAAGTGTGAAATTGGATAGTATATAGCTTTGGTTATAGAATGAGAAATATTTTGATAAAAAATTAACGAAACAATTTTAGCAAGAAAAATATGGTGAAAATATAAACAGTTTCTCTTCAAATACTTTTTTACAGTACTGTATGTATATGTGTGGTATAAAGTAGATCCTCCGATTTCTCGAGATTACTCGTGAGGATCGCTTTCGCGAAAGTTACTCGTGCAGGGAGGATCTCGTAAGGTTCGAGAGCTTCGCAATACTCAACTTAATTGTACTGTGTATATGTGCAGTATGCGTACCATTTTGTTATTTTGCACTTGCTCAGTCAATACTTGTTTTTGCCGGATGTTGTATCGGTTTATACACGATTTATCTATTGCTCGAGTATCGAAATACTCGAAATTCTACTTTTGTTTTAATAGCGGCTACCCCTCGGCAGGCAATGACAAACCTGCCATGAAAAACTGTCTCAGAAAAGTAATTTGCCGTTTCGAGTCGGCGTTAAATTGTAGGCCAACAACACGACGCATATCCCAAATTGTAGTAGAAGTTCGGCCAAACATCAAGCCATATGACGTAATTGCCAAATTATTATTATTATTAATTCATATGCCTTATAAAAAAAAATATTAAAAAGTCTACATGAAATATGTAAAAAGCAGATTTTGTCAATATTTAAAAAAAAAAAAAAAAAAAAACAATAACGTCAAACCAAACATCATGCCAGTTGAACTCACTACACAAATACCAAGAATGATAGATATTCAGTACACCGTGCACAAATACAATATATATGTTTCATACAAAGCTGAGAGCCAAATCTTCACTATTTCAACCATGGATATTTGTATTTTTTTGATTAAAAACCCGATTGCTGATATTTCATAAACATTTGGCATAGCCTCACCTTATCGGATATTTGTAGAAGAGGGTGATTTCAAATCATATATTAGGATTATTTATAAAATCGTGGATTTCATTTATGCTGATTAATGAAACAAAAAAAAAGAAGAAATCTCAGATATTTTACATATTAATATTTTTTCCAGGTCTTCTGATTTTTTTTATATTTTTGGATTAATTTAAAACATTTTTTGGTTGAAGTTTTATGTATGTAGTTAGAATCATCCAATTTTTTTTAACGGAACGTTTTTTTTTTTCAATATATAAATTTCAGCACATAAACAATAATTGTCTTTAATAATAATATAATAACAATTAATAAAACCTAAAGCTACTTTCATTTGTTCTGTTATAATGTAATTTTTTAAAATATTGTTTTATTTTGCTTTATCTTATTACTAAACCACCTAATCAGAAAATAAGTCCTAAAAAAACAGTTAGATTTTTCTCATCTAAATTATCGTTTGTGCGTAATAATAAATTTTGCAGTAAATGGGATTCGTGGCTTGGAGATCCTCAAAAAGTTGCATTAGCCTGTGCTGATTCCGAGTAAGTGTAAGGTAATTAACACTCCTTAACACCGCATGCTTCCAGTGATTTCTCTGGAATATGCAGAAACTAGAAAATGAAAACTATTGTCGATTGACGTTATTTCCACTGCTCTGGTTACCTGCCACCTCTTAATTTTCATTTAGTTTTTAAAAAATTACTGTTTCTAATCAAACGAACCGAACTGTGTGTAAATACTCTGCATGTATTTACGATTCGTTCAATATTTTCATTCGCTTTAAGATTACGTTCATGCAAATAAAGCAATATACAAAATTGAAATGAGACAGTAAGAAACAAAAATAATTGATAACTTTAGTGATATTTGAGGCGACGTTGCAATAATCCGAAACCGAGAAAGACAAGAACAAATAGTCAAGAGTTTATAAAATGGGAGAAATGGTATCAACTCTTTGCCACTTTCAAGGGATTCGCAGCATCGTTCACGCGCTGTACATCACCCTTTCCAAACACGTGAAAATGCGGTTGCGAGATTTTAATGAAGAAAAAGCATCAAATAACCGAAAGTAACTACTACGTTGGCATAGAAAAAGTCAGCAGACTATACAGAATGTGAGGCTCAGAACGAGAGAGAGTGAAATACATAATCTAATTGCTTTAGCTCCATGTATATTTGCTCTCACTAAACTAAATTAAAATTTCGCTTTTACTTTTTTGCAAATAAATAGCAGCCTGGTTGATATGTGCGGTAAACATATTTTTGTTGTTTTATGGAGCACATGAAACCTACTAAGTAAAACGACAAAATACACCTACTCACATAGCCGTAGGGAGGGAAATAAAGAAATGAAAAACTTAAAAAACAAACCAGAAGAAATATCCATCATCACCACCTTCTTAGTTTACCATAACAATGAAAATAGCTAACATCGCTACGCCAGTTACTGCTATGCCAATAGCAACAAAATGATTATTATGAATACTATTAGCAACCTTGTGACGATGTGGCTTTCGAGTTGGTATTGCTATTTTACTCTAAATATGCCTACTGTCGAATGCTGATGCGAAAGGTAAGAGAGTTGACTAACATGCTACTTTCTACAGTTGATGACTTGTTGAGTTTTTTTCGTTGAAACTGTAACCAGTTGGTAGAAAGTTAGAGTCACTGTGACAATTTAATCGCCGGCGGGATCCTTCGGATGTTAGCAACTATCTTTCGAAGTTTATTGATATTTTTCGCACAGCAATGGGGTTCTGCAATTAGCTAAGCAAAATTTTCTTCTTATAAACTTGCTTGATAAACAGTATTTTCAAAACAATGTTTACGTTATTCAGAGATGCCTAATCGAGGTAATTAATCGAGTTGATTAAGGTTTAAATCGCGTAATCGAATTTGCGTGTGAACAGCGTGAGAAAGTGAAACTGCCTAGGCGGCGAATCGAGAATGGGGAGTAAAATTTTTAAAGCAAATTTCATTACATAGTCGAGGCGAAGAATAAACCGTAGAGAATGGGAAAGAAAGCGTTGTACTGTACAGATATAAAGCTGGCGGTAGAATACGCATTTTTTCTGCTAAGATACAACTTTATTTTTGTAAACACTTGTCGCACAGAGGTAAATGATATATTGGATTAAAAAGTGCGTGATCTCAAGCTTTGTCTTAGGATTTAGGATTCCTTAAATATTTGGATTTTTAAGTTTCAGCATTGAGGAATAGCATTACATCGTTCATTTCGATAGGCAGCGCATAGGCGGGAAGGAGGACATAAGATAATGATTAATCGCTTTTGTTTCTATTTTTGCTATTTTCCATACTGAGCAAATTATTCCTAAGTTAAATTTAATAGGTAGCGTTACAGCGAATGATGCACATAAGATAGTGAAAAAACGATGTCCTTTTCCATCTTTTTGTTTTTGTTATTTTTATGCATGACGGTTGTCACAAATTACAAATTAAGCATCGATTTACTTTAATTATTTAAAACGTTTGCTTTTTTCTGAACGAGAATTGTTTTAAGCATGCGTAAAAGAAAAGTAAAGAATATACATATATCGCTGGGAAAAAATATGCGTTGACATAGAATAATCCACCTATAGATCAAATCTAGTGTGCATAAAATGCTTGTGGTAATCAAAAGCTCTGTAAATATAGTATGCATAATAATATATAATATATAATATAATATATAATATTTCCTATAATTTCGCCATGTAAAATGTGACAATAAATTAAGATGAAATTAGGTATTTTTCATAAATCAAATACAAATCAGTATTGGATTTAAATTTTATCGATAATAATCAAAAAATATGTTCTATGATTTTAAATGCCTTTAGAAGCTTTCTTTCGTGAAAGAAAATTAAAAAACAAAAAAAAATATATATAATAAAAATATATACAATCTCACACTTTTTCATTTGATCAAAGAACTAAGCAACCCTGTGGCCGTTAAGACTTATGAACGCACTTGATTTATAGAAAGTAATTTATATGGAATGAAGTAATATATAATGATATATGTGAGCATGGGCTAAGCAGATTTTTTCTGTTCTACAAATTTTTTTCGAATCAAAATTATTGAATGAATCTTTTTCAAATTTACCAAATCAACCAACACAAAAATATGCAATTCTACCAAAAATAAAACCAACCAGTTTTGGTAAAATTCTACAACGATGGTAAATTGTTTGTATTCTACGGGTTTGGCCTGAAATTCCCAAATACAAAATCAACTACACAAAATATCCAAACAATAAATTGAGTGGCGCACACAGAAACATATTGTGCTGATTTAATTAAAAAAAAAGTTAAATTAATCCCAAGACAGTCTTACAGTTTTAAGATTTTACACAGCGGATGTGGCGCGTAGGCCAAGACGAAGGTGCTGGAGTAGTCCTTTTTTTGCTGACACTCTTCCGCAATTTTTCCCATATAATATAAACCGCTTTCAAAAACGTATATATGTATGTATGTATTTGAGATATCCTGATTGATTTCAGTTACATTATTAATTAATTTGTATTTAATTTTTCAAATAGTTGGCATCCACTTAAAATTTTTTCGTAAATCTCTTTTGGTTCACACCCATATTATTGCTTAATTTATCTTGTAGATTTAATTGAATTAACTTTTTTAGTATGTCACAAATCTATCGAAAAATATTTGCGAAACAAAGCTTTTTTAAACTATTTTCGTTTGGCACCATTATCGAAGAATTTCCGTTCACTTACTAATTTAATTAAATCAACGTTCGAAAAAGATGGTATCCTTCTCGTAAAATGCTTTCGTATAAACGAATTCCATTCGTACCAACACTATTAAATTCCATTTACCAATTTGCATGGTAATTAAATTAATATTTTGAGCGAACTTCCTTTGAATACTGTTCTTCATTTGAGAACAATATCGCAATATTTGATTTAGCTTGTTATAATTTTACTTAAGTTTTTAAATAGGTGGCAGCCCTCTACAAACATATTTTTGATATTAAGCTTTCTTTAACCTCTTAGTTTGACTTCCGTATTGTAAAATTTCTTTTAACTTATTAATTAAATTTAATTTACTTTTAAACAGGTGGTAGCCCTCCTTCAAAACATTTTGAAAATTAAGCTTTCGTTTGATACTCATATTTGAAATATTTGACTTCAGTGATTACCTTACGAGAATTTGAGCTTTCAAAAATGTGGGAACTAACATTAAAAACTGATTTTATGGTAACCCATACAACGGACTGTGCCAAACTGTGCCCAAATCTCTGCAGACGTCATGTGCGTATATGCCGCCAACTGTTGAGAATTTTTCTACATTTCTTTTTTCCTAAATTTTCTAGTAGCAATTACGTACAAACCCGCAGATGGAAGTATCCAATTTGGTCCAGTCGTTCTCAAGATTTAAGCATCCGAACAAACTACGATCCATTTTTGTACTTATAACGGGTTTTTCAATAGGGACGCTACAAAAGTAGACCGATAGTGACAGCAAACGACGCTATATTTTTCCCGCTCTTTTGACATTTCTCTTCAGTAAGGTTTGCCATTTCATCATGGAAAGATATACGATCCAACAACGAGTCGAAATTATTAAAATTTACTACCGAAATTCGGAGTCAATGGCATCAACTTTAAGAGCGCTGCGTCCAATTTAAGGTCGTCGTCATTTCTGGCTGAATGGCTTCGTCAATAAGCAAAATATGCGTTTTGGGACAGGCAGCAATCCACACGTACTCCATGAGTCAACATTGCATCTCGAAAAAATTACGGTTTAGTACGGTTTATGGGCCGGCGGCGTCATTGGGCCGTACTTCTTCCGTGATGATCAAGACCGGCACGTTACTGTGAATGGGAATCGTTACCGCTCAATGATAACCGAATATTTTTGGCTCGAATTGGATGATATGGACTTGGACAATATGTGGTTCCAACAGGACAGCGCCACAAGCCACACAGCGAATGTCACAATCGATTTATTGAAAACCAAGTTTGGTGAACGTGATGTTTCACGAAATAGCCCAGTCAATTGGCCGCATCGGTCGTGGGATTTGACGCCGTTTGACTATTTCCTGTGGGGCTACGTCAAGTCTATGGTCTATGCCAACAAGCCAGCGACGATTGATGAACTTTGTACAAATATCGAACGTGAAACTGCAGCAGTATCGGCCGATTTATGCTTGCAAACCGTCGAAAATTGGGTTCAGCGTCCGGACTTCTGCAAGCATGCCCGTGGTGCTCATGCAAAAGAAATCGAGTTCCATATATAATGGCATCGAATTTACTTTCACAGGAATAAAAGAATTTAATTCATATCCCAAACCGTTTTTGTTTTACATATTTAAAAAAACTTTTGTAGCGTTCCTATTGAAAAACCCTGTAGATGTACATGTGGAAAATCATCCAAACTCCATTCAAGCAAGCACAATTTTTGTGATCGCATTTAATGATTTTCTATCACAGTTCACATTTTTACTTAATAATAAATTATAACTAGGTAACTGGTATTATGAAAATTCACACATTTTTCTAAATCTAAATAATAAATCAGCGTATCCATCACAGTCCGTCGGTGCTTCTAACAGCTTCTCACAGCCAACTCGCATAAATTTGTAAATAAACACATGAAAAATGTTATCTCCAGCACCCAGCGAGGACCCGCTCACTACTAAGATACTAGAAACGCACAAACAGCGCCCAACCCCGCCCAAGAAATGGAGCTAGTGCCGGTTATATTACACATTGCCGCGCGACTACAACTAACCGTGACAACAGTGCAAATGAGCGGATGCAACAACAACAAATCTTGCGTTATATGAGCCATTATATGGGCTATATGATACTGTCACATTTTCACTGAGCCACCACACAGACTGATATACAACAAATACAACCAGCCAAGTGGTGCGTCCTTGATTGAATGCATCAACACCGTGGATGGAGTAGAGACGGAAAAGGCAAGCGGAACGTAGAGAAACGTAGAGCACGTTGTTTCAAGTGTGAGTGGTTACTGGCTGCGAAACGAGCCCCCGACTCACTTACAAACACAATCAAGTCAGCTTCCTTGGCAACACGGTAACCTAATACTGACACTTTGCGATTCCATGAAGAAAAAGAAAACCTACAGCTACACAAACTAAATAATGCTGCTTTTACTATGTTTGCCAGCGTTAGTCGTAGAGGCGAAAAAGCAGTGACACACAATACACAGGCTACTGCGAGCAACGATAACACAACATCAATAAGTAGCATAACAACACCATCGGCTAAAGAACTTAGTTATGGCTAGCAAGTTTTCCGACTGGGCAGCAGCCGCCGAACAAACAGGAATTGTGCCATCGAAGTGGTTGAATGGCAATCAACAGGAAGTTGCCCTGACAGGCGAAACAGAGTGAAGGCCAGCAGTCGCCATGTGGAGTCAGTCACTCGACTGACTGGCTACTGGCACGTACCAACAAAACACACGGGAAGGCAGCTGGAAGCAGGCGGCAGGTGGAAAACGAAATGAGGCATTGGCGCAAGATGAGTGAAGGCGAGTCGATTGAATTGGAGTGAAGTAGAAGTAAGGCAGAATGAGGCACGCGTCAAGCGCGTCAATGTTAGCTATGAAATACATATACAGTATATACATATGTAGTATATTATTAAGTGTTCGCATAGGCGTTTTTGCTGCTGTCCTGCGTGTTGCTCAGACACACATACACGCGTACACACATACATGCATATGTACAGTTGCGGTCACGAAAATGCAGTAAACCGTATTTTGTCGATATTTCCTTTCGTTTCGAGAAAATTTATAAAAATTCGAAAAATTTAAAATTATTGAAAGTTGGGAGCATGCAGTTCGGTAGTTCAATTTTAATACATTAACGTGCAAGTTTCAAGTTGTTCAAAATTCTTGTTGATTTTTCATAATTTTTTTGCTGACGGTGTGGCGTCATTTCTCTCATAAAACGCAACAACAAAATTTACTTTAGTAGCGAAGAAACAATTATTATTAAAATTTTGATGATCATTTCTTCTTAATTTGCCGAGTTTTTAAAAATTTGCTAGACAGTTTGACTTCATGGTTTTTGTTATAGTATTAAATATATTTTTATAAAAAAACCTAGTCATCCGCGATATATCCGCGACTTCGTCTGCATTGCTTACTACTTTTCCAAAAACTTATAGCAGATTTTTAAGGCTAAAAATGCAGCTTCGATTATTTTAAAAACAATGCCCAGTCGTAGTCATATGAAGTCGATTGTAAAGTTTGTAGCCGGGGTTTTTACATAATTTTCAATGGAGTATCTGCCAAAAATACCTGTAACTAAATTAAGAGTCAAATTTATGCCGACTTTGACTCAGGGGCATTAATTTAACTGCACAAAACACCATAAATATGTATTTTCTAGAGATGCCGACTACAGAGCCATCTAATGGAGTTTTATACTAAATTTCAACAGTTTTTTTTTTGCAAATATGGTATTATAATAAACATAATTTGGCGCTTGCATCATAGCTCAATGTTTGGCCGTTTCTTCTAAAATTTGTGATATGCGTCTGTATGATGCTATAAATTGAGGCACTACAGTTTTACGACTCCGAACGGCAAATGATTTTTGTAAGAAGTTTTTTCATGGCAGAAATACACCCGGAGGTTCCCAAACTCTGCGTCAACTAACGGATTAAAATACAGCCATATCTGTACACGGGTCTCAGGAATACTCTGTTCAAATTTGGTTGAAATTCGTTCAATAGACAATAACTTTTAATTCATTCATTAAATTTTTATTATCCCAAATGAATTTACCCGTATTGAAGCAGTTGGCAAACTCTCAAAAATTTATCGAGACTAAGTTTCCATAATAATCTAACAGTTCAAAACTGGGTGGTAATTTCTCATTTATCTTAAGAATTTAAATTTTTTAAACAGGTGGCAAATACATTTTTTGAATAAAGTTTCTTTAAACCGTTTTGGTTTGACACCAGTACTTTTAGAATGTAGAATTTCAGTTACTTTACCAATTAAATTGAATCAACGTTATTTAAAAGCTATCAAACCACTTTGAAAATGTTTTCATATAAACGCTTTCGTTGCACACCAATACTGTTATATGTCAGAAACTGAATTAAATAAATATTTTTAAAACATTTAAGTTTTACTAAGCCTACGTCCTTTCTAATGCAATGCCGTATTATTTTTTTCAGCTTCATAAATTAATTAATTTTTTAACTTACTATAATTTTGATTAATTTTTTAAACAGGTTATAACTATTCAAAAATATTTTTGAAATTACGTTTTCTTAAAACTTTTGCAAAATTGTAAAATTCAATTCAATTTATTTATTTAACTAAAATTAACTTTAAATAGGTGGCAACATTCTCGCAATACGCTTTTGTTTTATACCCATATTTTAATATTAGATTTCACTCATTGTTTTAATTGAATTTAGACAGGTGGCAACTCTTTTTAAATAATTGTTCCTATGGTCAACCACATAACGGACTGTATACATAGATATATGCGATATCTTGTCCAAATCTGTCTAACTGTCGTATGTGCAATATGTGATTTAAATTTTTTATACAATTGACTACACCTTTTTTTACACATGTGGTAGCTCTACATACATATGTATTAGTAAAATTTTAAAAAAATCTCTCAAGTTGTTTTGCCGTGAAAAGCTAACAAACATACTCACACACTCATTCACAAACAAACCTTTATATTTATAATAATAGTGGGATTATTCAAATTAATTAAGCAGAGCTAAAAATTATTTGCTGCTATTTACGTGATCACAGCTGTATGGTCACTGTTAATTCACTTTCTAGCGGTGAAATGTCTACATGCATGCTTATCGCCATACATACGTACATATGTGCATAGAAATTGTTGCTGTGGCTGTTGTATTTTATACTTGTTGTATGTACACTTTGTTTGGCATTGTGGAATAACGAAGCAACAGCTACACTGGCAACCATCAGTTCGGTAGCACAACCAACAACAGAGAATCGGCAACAGCAAGAACAAGTATAGCAATGTAGTCAAAGTGACAGGCAACAGCGCATTGTTGCCGTAACATTTTACATTTTCGGTTCATTTGTTCGCGCGCCTTCAACGAGCATGCAAGGTTTACGAAAAATCTGTTTAATTATGTTGCGGTTTACGTGGTTTATTTTCGAAATACTATACTAAGAAATTGCAAAAAAAAAAATATTGCTCTTAACAGTTGAAAAATAATTGTTAAGTGTCCAACAGACTTCGTAAGCAGTGGTGTCATATCATAGCGCCGGGGCGTTAGCCAATGTTACTCATACGCGATGTCACGCGCATTCATAGTATTATTTTTGCCCGCCACCATAGTGCATTGTAAGCATTGACGGCTCTGTGTGATTGAAAGTATCGGAAAAGGGCCGCGTGCGCAAAGTCTTGCTGACCGACAACACAAAAAAAAAAGAATAAAAACGGACAAACAAAGTGTGAACAGTGTGTGTATTATTGTTGTTTTTTTTTTGGTTTTCCTAATTTCCTATTTCATCGTTATGTCTGCCAGTTATCTAGAGTGTGAGCATTTCCATTCCACTCCACTCCGTCCACTCCAGCATTCGTTGCGAATTCATTAGAAATACGCTGTTAATGGCTACGACGGAAGCCCGCCAAAAACCAAAGAATCACAAGAGCATATAAAACGAAGTCAAAGCAAAATCAAATTCAAACGGTGCTAAACGAAACGAGCCACATGAAAAATCATTTACAAATACATGCATACATACACACATACATACATAAACGTAAAAATATATAAAAATATTGTTGTACCTATTTACACATAAGCACATACACAAGTATTTGTCTGTTTGTTTGTTAAATGTGAAACGAGTCTAGGAGGCGGCCATAGCGCTGGTTGTCCTTTCATAACCATCGTTGTCGCCATGGCGGCTGTAGAGAAGCAGCAGCAGTAGCCGTTGTCAATCATCATACATACATACAATACATATTACTTATAATTTATGTATGTGGGTGTAAATGTGTCTGCATGTAAACGACGAAGAGGCAGTGAACGGCAATCCAAGCTGTGTGTGCTATCGACAGTTATTAGCTCTTCGCTTTATGAAAGTCATTTTTAACGAAGTGAAAAAGCGATATAAAAAAAATTAATTGCTGGCAAATGGCCAAATAATTGAGTGGTTTTGATAAGCCACAGATAATTTAGTTGTTCAATAAATAAATGAAGTTATATAAAATGGTCGTAAACAGATAACTAAAAAAAACAGAAGATATGTTTACAAAATCGGTGGTAAAAAAAAACGGCGCAAAGAGTTTAGAGTGCAAGTTAACTTAACTAAAAAATGTTGGTAAAAAAATTTGAATAAAAAAATACAAAGTGCGGTTTAAATGGTAAAAAATTGAATTGTAAATAATTGTAATAAAAATTGTATGCTGCTGCTAAAAGTTTCAATATATTTGAAATAACGATATTGTTATAAAATTGATATTTCATTCGAATTTCCAAGTTAATGGGATGAAGCAAATAGAGGTAGTACAAATTTGTGAAGTGTACCACCATTTTTTGGAAATTGAATTTTTTCTAGTTCAAAATGATAAAAAATGTTTTTTTTTTTTTTTTGGAGTTTAAAAGTATATATCTGATTCGAACTTCGAAGTAATGGTACGAAGAAAGTAGCGGTAATAAAAATTTGTGAAGTGGACCCACATTTATTGGGTGATTGATTTTTTCTAGCTCAAAATGATAAAAAAATTGAAGTTTGATGCTTTTTCGAAATTTAAGTTGATATCTCATTCGAATTTCGAAGTTAATGGGATGAAGAAAGTAGAATGAGTAAAAATTTGTGAAGTGGACCACCATTTTTTAACAAATTGATTTTTTCTAGTTGAAATTAAGTTTGATTATTTTTCGAAATTTCAAAAGTTCATATCTCATTCGAATTTCGAAGTTAATGGATGAAGAAAGTAAAGTTAGTAAAAATTTACGAAGTGGAGCACCATTTTTTGTGAAATTAAGTTTTTCCAGTTCATAATGATAAAAAATGTAAGTTTAACGATTTTTCGAAAGATTTCGAAAGTTGTACCAATTCCCTTATTCGAAATTATTGGGATTTTATTCATTTTCTCCCAATTGGTAACACCGGTTTTTTTTTTTTTTCATGCATTTTTTACAATATTTTCAAAGTTGAAAAAATAGATTGACAAGAAAAGTTTTAAAATATTAGCGGAATCACTATACCACGAGAAAATTAATGAAATAAACAATTTCGAAATATGTGGCAGTTCGAGAAATCGTCAATATCATTGTGAACCAGAAAAAATCAATGTTACAACAAAAGATTGACCTTCGATATAATGGTGGCCCACATCGCATATTTTTATCCAGCCGAAAATAACAAATTAGGTGATATTCGAATAGCACCATCGGCTAGTCAATAAAGTCGAAAGGAAACGGTTAGTCGATTAGGTGAAGTCGACTATTTTTGTAAACAACTTTTGCTAATTGATTAACCGATTAGTCGATTGACAGACAAGAGCTCTGCAAATTAGTCAAAAAAAAAATATAGATACCGATTGCCAATGAAAATGACCAACTCGCTTTATGCAACGTGAGCAATATTTTTCATTTCGGCCACCGAAATTCGGTTCGGCAAAAAACGGTACTTCTCGATTTTTATTAATTTAAAAATTGTACAAAGCTTTCGTTTTAATATGTGTTTCTTTGCAAAAAAGACAAAGCAACATTTATGATTTATGGAAAATTACGATATGACGTCCAATAAAAAAAAAAATAATGAAAGAAGTTATTCATTAAATAACGAATTGGACACTTTCCTTGATGAACATCAGCTCCCATTTGATATTGAGTTTAATAATACCATTTGCTGTTGAAGAATTTAAAAAATTTTTTTTGATTATTTAATATTTTAGACCTTGAAAATGTTTGGTTCAGTTTCGGCCCTAAAAATCGATGTTTGCTCGTTCTCTACATATAACTAAAGTTTTCCGTTTATTTTTTTATATTTTACTGGCGGTTTTCCCCTTCTTTTATTTAACGCACGGTTGAATTTTTGTTTTACTTGACTATATCGGCTTGAAATATATCGGCTAACCAAATAGATCGATAAAACAATACATATGTACATGTACTATGTGGTGAATACTAAGCGTTATTTTCGTTAGGGTCGACAAAATTAACAGATGATTTCAGTTTTGAACGTTTTATGGAGCAATATATAGTCGCTATGACAAAAAAAAATTTCTCCCATATTAGGTCGTAAAGTACATTTTATGCTTGGTGGCCACCTGTTTTAAAAGTCGAATTTAATTAAAATATACACAAGCTTTATGAAATTAAAGAAATTGGATGTCTAAGGGTTCGTCTCAGAAAATAGGCCCATAGCCAACTTTCATGAGGATTACCACCTGTTTGACAAGTCAAATTTAATTTAATTATACACATGCTATATAAAATATACATAACTAGTCATATTTTAAAGAATGAGCAGTCATATTTTAAAGAAGGTTGTCATCTGCTTGAAAAGTAGGTACATTTCAAAAGGGGTTTGGGGTTTACACCTTTTTTAAAAGTCCAATTTAATTCAATTATACACAGGCATATAAAGTATGAAAATATCACTGTCAAACTGTTTGTCTGCTAAAAATAACAAAATCAAATCAAAATTTGACAATGTATGAAGGAAATTTGTTCCAAAAATTATCATTACAACGTTTGCCTTATTTTTATTTGGTATTAGAATAAAAATTAAAGTTTGAACTTAAAATCTCCTGCCACTTTCCATTCAAACTTAAAGTCCTCGCAAATGAAGAGCAAGTAGTCAAAGGACTCGACTAAATCGGAACATATTAAATTTCATAGTAAATTTTAAGTTGTGACTAAAATTGTCACTATTGCAATTTATTGCTTCGATGTAGATCTCTAGGACCCCATTTTATCACATGGGAGATTTCGTTTATTGAGGGTTCCTCCCTGAATCTCCTCGGTCTACGTTCTGTGGAATTCCATTTCCTTAGCAATAAAGTGTGACACACTCTAAAGTTTTTTTTTTTTTTTTGTTTTTGGGTGATTTCGATTTTGCGGCAAAATATCGACTTTTAACTTTTGAGAATTTAACTTGCAAAATGTTTGCATTCATTGGTGCAGTCAACCAAAATTTGAAACAATTACAATTGCTTATTCATTTTCAAAATTTTTTTTTTCAAAATTTGGTTTTCAGAAAGTAATTTTTTTTTATTTGTTGCACTCCAAAAGTACTTGATTCAGTCTGCTTTTTGGCTAAATTACCGTCAGCTAAAATTTTTTTTAGAAGGTGTGGACTTTATTTTTAAATCGTGTTTTTGGTCCGTCCGTTCGTGCGTTCGTTCGTGCAACGGATAACTCGAGTAAGCGCTGAGATATCTAAACGAAACTTGATGCACATATTGCCTTTGATTCAAAGTTAATTGGGTTTGAAAATGATCTAAATCGAAATAACCACCTTATATATAATATAACGGTAATTTACAAAAATCAATACACTCCCTTATTTCATAAACTATAAAAGCTAATAGTGCGGAGAATTTTAATTCCAGCGCCATCCAATGCAACATTGTTTTAGATATTGTATTTCATGTGAACAGTATAAATAAATATGTGCAATGTGCTTCAATCTGGAGGCAAAAATATGTTTTTTTTTAAATAAAATTACAAAAATGACGCATAAATATACAAATTAGTAATTGTGTAGATAATTTTGAGCATAAATTAGGCATATCTGTTTTGAAAAGCAAACAACAATTTCTCTCCTTTGCTTATAATTTTTTTTTCTTTTTCATGATGTGAGTTTAATATAGAGAGTTCACTAAAATCTTAGACTGAGCTTAAGCTCCATTTTGATATACAATATATAGATGGTCCGTTATCTATGTGCAAAAGAATATCACTAGCATTCAAACACTTTATTACACAAAAATTTCCGCTATCATCTAAAAGCATAGACACATCTCAGTCAGCACATTTCAACACAGAAATGGCATGTCATTTCCTTGCGTGGCTTTGCCGGTGTCACAGTTACCTTTCAAAGTCCCACACACAATTTCAAACCTTGCTGTCATTATCGGCATCATAAAAGAAACATAAACATCCAACAAAGCTATCAGCAGCAGCGAGCGTCACAGCCACAAGCGTTCATTAGTTTATTTGTGATCCAGCAGTGAAGTTGCAAAACACGATAACTCCATTTCAATTTTTATACTTTTGAGCATAGTACATATGTATAGTACATATAATGAAAACTATTGATAACAACGCTTTGTTTCCACCGAAAATTAGATTTGAATTGTCAAAGTTGGTGTTGTCGCTTGCAGTAAATCAAAATATATTCAGTCCTATTCTGCATTTCGACTCGAATCGAAATTTTCTCAGTTTGGCAACTTTGGTATTCTGCGTTTCGATGAGTTTCGATCAATCTTCGAAATATACAATTTTATGTATTCTACATTGCGATCGTAGTTACGTTTTTGTAAGTTAACATTTTTTTGGCGGAGGACGGTTAGATTTTTATTTTCGTGTACTTCCAAAAAATAATTTTCCCAAAAATGTGAGTAAAACTTGTTGTTGATAGTTGTAAAAGTCGTCAACATGATTTTTTTTAAGTTTTTTGGGCTTTATTGATGTTTTTGATATGTTTGCAGGTCAAAAACAACAACGCCGGAGCAGTATGAAAAATTGGCTGATATAATGGCAACCAAAAGGGATATTGCGCAGGGCTTTCAAAAGCGACCGAAGGAGGAAGTGGTGGAGTTTTGGGAGGGAATTGCAAATGCATAAAACTCTTGCTTCGCTTGCATTTTTTCCTCTTCACTCTGTTCAAATTTGATCCACTCAGGGCAAAGCTTTCGTTGCATGACATCGAGAAAATTAGAGAGTGACTTTGATACAGTTGACTAACCCATTCCGACATTATAATCTGCGCCAACTCCGTGTTGGTAACTGCCTTCCGCAAAAAATCTCAATGCCGCCACTACGCGATTAAGCGAAGATAACGACGTCAAAGTACTTGGATGAGTTTCTTCCGCAAAAGTATCTAGGACATACTTGAAAGCGTCCTTATTAAGTCTAAAGTTTTTTTTGAATCTAAATAAGTAAATCAATGAATTAAGATTTATCACTTTCAAACGCAATTTCTTATAATTCGTCACTCATCTGAAATGGATCACACATATCCCGCAATCTTCTCCTTTCAACTTTTGTGTCAGCATTCTCGGATGCGTTGTCGTCCTCCTCAAGTAGTATCGCCGCGGCTATTGAATCCATTACGCGATTATATTTTTATTTATTTTATTTAAAAAGAAATAGTTTGGCCACGAATTTGTATCTGTTTGCTTTATTTTGTTTCAATTTCACTCATTCCAAGGCAAACAGCTGATTTCGAAAAGGTTGCCGCTCTTCCTCTTTTTCTTTCGATTCCGTCGTAACTCGGAATACCTAATTCCAATCGATGCGGAGCGGAATGCGGGAACGTAATAGAAATGCAGAATAGGGCTGATTTTTTATTCGACTAAATTAGTAAGCAAATCTCAGTTATACCAAAAATTTAATTCTGATTTTTATAACTGACACCCCAGATAAGTATTTACTTAACACATACATTTAGAAATAAAACTGTTTTAACGAAAGTACGCTCGATTACGTTGTACATATGTACCTACTTCGAAATCGATTCTTTACACGATATTTATGTTTAGTAAAGTAAATAGACACGCAAAAGGTATTTGAAATGTGCTCCTTATACAAATATGCAATACGCATACACACAACTACATACATATATTCATCAGTTCATTTTAATAGAGAGGCAGGTAAGCGGTGAACTTTCCGGGCCTTGAGCTTGTGATCCATTCGCACTAAAATAGTAATTAATTCAATTTAAACAAAAAATATCGCTCATCAGAAGCAAATACTAGTAAATTTTACTATATTTTATTTCGGAATTTAGAAAATCTGAAAAGTCACCATGAGTGTTTGCCTTAAGCCCTGTTTTGGCTCGTGGGAATGTCTTAAATTACGCTAGAAAATAACTGTTGGGGAGCTGAAATTCGCTTTGCATAAACTGATATTATTCCACTTGACGAATTCAAAATTTATCAATCGGATATAATAGAGGTTTGAGAAATTGAGAATATTGCGTACTTCAACAAACTATACGTTCGCTTTATCCATTTTAGGAGGAATTTTCAAATCGATGCAGCTCACGTAATTTTTAATATTTTAACCCAAATATATTCTATAATTCCGGTGGAAAAAGCGCAACATTTTGGCGAGGCAGCCTAATGTACATATGAATCTATATGTTTAAGTCGAACCCAAGATTTTTTTTTTTAAATAAATGGTTTCAGTACAAATGTGCCAGCATATATTTTTTCAATTTCTGTGAATGTCGGAATATAAAAAAATACACTGAAAAAAAAAAAAATTAAAATTAATTAAAATAAAGAAATATGGGGACGAAATGGGGCTGAATATATATTTGCCACCTTTGAAGAAAACAGATTTCATTTTACATTTTCCAAAGCGATTCAGTGGGCAGAACAAATTGACCCTTCGGCTATGGACATTTTAACCTTAAAACGCTTAAAGGAAACTGCAGATAAAATGTTTCTGGAAAACTCTAAACAGACCAAAATTGATACGTTCAAAATGCACAACAATTAAAACTTTCCACGTGTCATATTTATTTCGCGCAAATAACTATTAAAAAAATATCTATGTATAAAACGGACACCGCCGTTATCCGGACGACCCCCAACATCAAGGGTGTCCGGTCTATCGAGATACTACTGTATTTAAATTTTTAGTCACTGGGAAGAACCCTTTACTTAATCAGGAGAAAATATCGAAATTTTAAGAAAAAATTGGGAGAATTTTTAATAGATTTAGAAAAACAAGATAAGAAAGAAAAATAAATTGTGCTAGGTGCATGAAATATATGGTATATTTGAAATATTTTTTGGGGCCCCTTAAACTATTTTAATCTCCGGGCGCCGAAAAATCTTGAGATGGCGCTGAACTACATAGATTGTATAAGTTTACGTATGCAGGTACCTTACAGATAGCGATATATAGAAATTCTGCATTTCTGCAGTTGATTTCAAATCATCATTTGTATAGTTTGGTATGCTTTGTTGTGCATTTGCTAAATAGATATATAAATGTAAATATATGTATATGTACACTATACAACATTATAACTCCAAACCTGATTTTTTTTCTACAATATTCTGACTGACGTTTTCCCCCAATTTCTTCGATGAAAAAAGCGAAAAAGTTATTACCAACAGCAATTTTCAGCACTTCACAGTTGCACAATCCATTGATAAAATTTAATAGACTATAATACTGCGTATCCGAAAATTTTCTAAATATTTTAAATTTATGTGAAAATTTTTAAAATTTTAGTGTATTTTATATAAGTTTTGAAACTTTGATTTATATGTTTATAGAATGGACTATATTTTTATAAAAATTATTTCAATGAAAAGCAATGCGGTTATTGTGAAAAAAGCGGAGTCTGAATAATGTTAAATAGTGTACATGTGCAACTGTGCCCAGATGTGTGCCACTTGGACAAATATGCATGTAAAATACTTATATATGTACATTTGCTAATGCATCTTCTTGTTGGCACTTTCATTTCTATCCAGCATATTTGGTTAGCAACACAAATATTGTCCACTTGCCTCTATCCAGGTGGCCTCACAGGCAAATACATACAACCAGATAAAGTATAAGAAACTAAAGTTTACGCCCAGTATACGTCTCAATCGCTAGTTATAGTCTTATGCCCTTATTCATGAAAAATAAAATATATTTAAAGAGACATTTTCATACAAATTTCCGATTTCTGAAGCTACATATAAAAGTTTACTTTATTTTTTATGAATTTGAATGCTAATATCAATCTATATATAGTCTCTATATTATGTTTATGACTCGTTCGTGATATTCCACATATTTTCGCCCTGCAAAAACTGCCTAACTTTATTACGAAACAATCATGATAATCTCGAAAACATCTCAATTTTCATTGTGTTTTCATAAGCAACTTTGTTCGATCACTTAGTTCTCTATATCAAGAAAAAAATTAGATATCTAATCATAACCTAATGTTAGATTCCATTTGGCTCTGAATGTAGATTTTAAATTGATATAGAGTGTGTTTCACAAAACAGATTTTCCAAACAAAGTATGCAGAGTATTACGAGGGTTGCCTTTTATATTTTGCGCCTTCGCAACACTACATGTGATTAGCTGTAATTAGATATTTTTATCGTAAAGCTTGGTATTTTTTGGCATAAACTTGCATATAACGTTTCCACTTACGAGTTTTATTTGTGTTTATTTATAGTGAGTTTAAAAATTCATATTGCCTAAAAATGGAATTAACCCGTGAACATTTCCGTGCGATGATTTACTACGATTTTCGACGTGGATTATTGAGACAGGAGTGCATCAATCAATTTACTTCTACTTTTGGTGTTAAATCACCACACTTAGCCACTGTGAAACGATGGTACAACGAGTTCCTACGTGGCCGCCAATCTTTGCAGGACGAATTTCGTGAAGTTCGTCCAAAAACGGTGGTTGTGCCAGAAACAGTCGATGCTGTGCGTCAATTGATAATATAAGATCGGCATGTGACATATCGCGAGATAGAGGCATCCTTGGCCATTAGTGGAACCAGCATACATTCAATATTGCATGAACATTTGGTCGTAAAGAAGATTTGTTCTCGTTGGATACCGCATAATTTGACAATTGCCCAAAAAAGGACTCGTGCCGATTGCTGTAAAGAAATGTTGAAGAAATTTAGCCGCGGTGGATAAAAGCACGTCTATGACATCGTAACAGGTGACGAATCTTGGATCTATGCATATGAGCCGGAAACAAAGCAGCAATCGACTGTTTGGGTGTTCCAAGCCGAGCCTAATCCAACAAAAGTTGTTCGCGCAAGAAGCACCTCAAAGCAAATGGTCGCCTGTTTTTTCGGAAAATCTGGTCATGTCGCAACTGTTCCACTAGATAAACTTAAAACGGTAAATTCTGAGTGGTATACAACCGTTTGTTTGCCAAAAGTTTTTGGAGAATTAAGGAAAACCAACCGCCGAAGACAAATCATTCTTTACCAAGACAATGCGAGCTCTCACATATCGATTCACACAAGAGAGTTTTTGAGGACTCAAAAGGTCGAATTGATGGGTCATCCGCCTTACAGCCCTGATTTGGCACCTAATGATTTCTTTTTATTCCCGAACATCAAAAAAAAAAAGCGAGGTCAACGTTTTTCAACGCCTGAAGGAGCTGTGGAAGCCTTCAAACAGCTCGTTTTAGAGGTATCCTCTTCTGAGTGGCAAAAGTGCTTTGAAAATTGGTTCAAGCGAATGCAGAAGTGTATTGACTTGGATGGAGAATATTTTGAAAAATAATAAAACTATTTTCCTAATATTTGTGTTTTCATTATTAGGCGCAAAATATAAAAGGCAACCCTCGTATAACTCAACCAACAAAGCAGTAAAATCTAAAGCACACTTAATTTCTAATTATGCAGTCCAGTGTTTCTCGTACGTTAACCAAAAACACCGAAAATGCTCGCAACTGAGGCCGCTAAGTACCTGAAGAAGTCAAGTCCTTTTGTTAGGAAGTAATACCATCAATTCAAGGTTGAGAGTAATGCCGATGAAAGGCCTGGCAGAAAATCTGACATCAGCCATCGGATCAAACTCCAAAACCATCAAAGTCCATGGTTACGGATACTTTTCTGAAAAGGCATTCGGTATTTTGACTGACCGAAATCTCGTGGGAAAATTTATGATCAAATTATATGAAAAATGTTTGCTAAAGTTTGCTGCAAAACTCTATGGACAGAATATAAATGATTGGATCCTCGGAAAACAGAAAGCGGCATACAACAGCTTGATTAGCCTTCATCGAGTCCGGATGAAAACCCAATTGAAATGAAAAATTGGAATTCTAACATAAAATCAAATGTTTTTTTAACGCTAGAATCTATATTTGATGGGTTGCTTACATGCCCCTGAGCATCTATAGAATTTTCTGGTTGTACTAGGTGCCACAGCGGTTGAGATATTGTATTTTGGGCAATTATATTTATGGTCCGATTTTTTTGATCTTCTGGTTTTCCGACAGGCTGAAAAGCACTTTGTAAAAACCGCGTATATAAATTTTTGAGATTTTTCAGGAGTAAGAAAAAGCACGATATTTTAGTCATCTGAAAAGAGCTTGTTTCATAAAAATATTCATAAATACAATATATTAAAAAATAGCAAGATACGTGGATTTGAGATCAAGATCTATGTATGTTCCATTACATCTCTATAATTTATATTGATTTTTTACCTTAACTTAAGAAAAATAAAACATTTAAATATCTTTAATTTATTGCTCAATCATTAGCCAATTAAAAGTAGTTACAAGTTATGATTTGTGTTTATGCCGACTCCGTACGGAAGTTGATTTTTGTGAGAAGCTTTTTCATGGCATGGCATACACTCGGAGCATTGCCTGCCGAAGTGCGACGACTATTAGAAAGAGGATTTTCTATAATTTTTGATGTAACTTGTCCCGGCTGGGATTCAAAACAGGGGCACTCTGTGTGAAGTGCGCATACGCTAAACACTCGGTCACGACGGTTACCTGCTAGATACTACAGAGGTATTATTTAATATTTTTTGGTTAGGTTAAATTAAGTTGACTGCCCTTAAAATGTTTTCTTTTTATCATACCTACATTTGAGAAGGTAAATAACTAACAAACTTTATCTCGCTTACATTTTATCCAAATACTTCTGCGTTATGTTAGTCATATCCTAACACCTGCCGCTAGTGAATGAGAAAATCATCTTTGTGCTGCCTTAATATCGTTTTTCCTTATACTCAGCCTTAGCTAATTTCATTTTCTTCTAGACAGTATAATGTTCTTTTTTCAGGAAATTAGTAGCTGTGAGATTTAAATTTTTACAAAAACACCGGTACTTACAGAGCGTTCGCAATATTGTGTTCCTCTCATTATCTAATAGGTAACAAACAACTGTCAAATCGTCACAACCAAACTCATCACAATTTCATAACAGAATAAGAGTATAATTTGACAGCACTGGTTTTGTTAATATTCTTATAAATTTTAAGTCGGCGACTGCTTAAGAAAACAACATAAGAATGTGATTAATGAATGATTACAGAACTAACTACGTGAATACTATTTTCAAAATAATCTTTTATTAAAAAAAACTGTACTAAAATGTGACAATATTTATAACTCATATATTTTCTCCGCCCTCTAATCGATAACTAATCGAATGGTATGCTGGGTATCAACATACGCTGTTATGTAAATATGATTTATAAGCAAGTGAAAATGTGTGCAGAAACTGATGCCTTTGCAAATATTGAGTCTTGCGAATTCGAGCATGGTTGTTATAATGAAAGTAAATTTGCCATATAAATATCAATAAATGATTGAGTGCATACATACATAGATATACACAATATTAAAGTCGGTCACATAATTTCATCTAAATTTACAAATGCTTTAGATATTACTTACATAGATTAACTAAAAACGCTTCACGGTAGTATTCGTATAGCTCAGCGAACCGAGTTAAAAAAATTTAAAACGCGATGACTTTAAGATTTTATTATTAATTCAATGGATCAAACCTTCAATACATTTAGAAGCCAGTAGACACTTTTGGCTCTATCGAACGAAAATAGTGAATAGGTAACCATCCTTTCCTATATATTCGCTATTCATCGACATTTCTTTCAGAAAATAATCAAGGGAGGCTTTCCTGAGGGGCTAGAAGTCCTAACCAAGAAGTGCTGAAAAAAAATGTTTGCAGCATACCTTCTATTATTTCTATTATTTATTGTCAGAGCCAGATTTATATAGGTGGATGCCCGGTAGCAATAGTAATGTTGATGCCCTCAATGGAGCCCACATCGCAGCAAAATCGCGGCATTAATACTTTTGTTTAATGAAGACTTTAACGAAACGTTTACAATAATAATTAAATATTAACATCTGGTTCGAACAGTAAATAATAACTAATGTCTTTTTGCCAGTCCAGTGAAGGCAACTTTTCTGGCACATTTCGATGATGACTCCTGTGAAATCCAACCCTCGAAGGACACTAGGCGATGTTGGGTCATGGTTGTCCCCAGTCCGCTTTTAATGATTTTCATTTCCAAAAACGCCCATTCTCAACTACATTCAGAGACTATCAACACTACATACATTCTCAAAGAAATTTCAATTTTCAATTTGTGTTTCTGAAGAACTGCCCTTTAAAGTAATAATATAACAATTTGGCAAATGATGACCTACAAAAACCCTCCTGGATGCCCTTCTGTAGGTGGAAAAATAATAAAACACACACACAAAAACAATAATTAATACTCAGCGAAACACAACAAAGGATAATAACATTTACTTTAATAAAAATTAAAAGCCAAAATATGTACATAGGCGAAAAAAAGCATCGCCAAACTGCATGACGCAAAAAAAACAACACTAAAAACGCATAGTTGGGCAGACTAATACCATCACATTTTGCGTGGTATTAGTGCACCAAGCTGAGTTATGGTTGCCACTTTGTCGCAATTGTATTAAATCTTGGCCGGACAGAGGATTTCGGATTGAAAATATTTGAAAATCATTATGATCATTGCTTTATTTGGAAGCATTATGATCATTGCTTTACTGGGTCATAAATTTTGTGTTTGGTTTGTGGTAAGCGAATTCACATACACATATATTATAGCAAATTGAATAAGAACATGAAACTTTTTGCTTTGGGTTTGTTTTTTTTACATAATTTCCAACACAACAAGTGACAACCGTGCTCCAAAATTCGAAGAAAAACATATCAGCAGCCGAGCGCATGGCTGTGGCCCAGTGGTTACCAATCTGCCTAGTTCGGGACGGCGGTACACTAAGGCCAATTAGGCACATTGTGATACCACCCGACCGAGTTCACTTGTTCTATTCCTTCAGTTCCCAGTGAAAAAGAGCCATCGTGTTTTATTGACGAAGCGTTGCTGGTAGGGGCATCCACAGAATTGAGATCAGCCAGACTGAAAGAAGTGTTTGGGGTATAGCGTTATACCGATTTTCGCCAGGGTGGCCCACTGACAGAGGTAGTGTTCTACACTCTCTATTCCCCTTCTAGTCCCGCAGCTACGACATAAATCGATAGCGGGATATACCATGCGTATACCACGCGCTCCCATTAAGCAGTGTCCAGTGATAATGCCGTATAAGAGGTTTGGATATTTTTTCATTGATACTTGGCAGTGTTAACTGTGAGCGGTTCGTACCCTTCCCTTTCGAGCTCGTCTGCAGTTTCCATGAATGGCGCTGCGACCGGGTACCTAGACTACGTTAATGGCAACTATCGCAGCTAATTCGTTTAAAGCCTTGCTACATTCGGTCAGTCTAAATAGTAAGGGATTGTAAAGATACGGGCATCCTTATTAGCCAGAGTGCGCTCTTTAATCCGTAAAAATAGCGATAGCAATGGATCTAAATTCGAAAGGTCTATCCATTCGCTTCTGTCTAGAATTTCAGCGTGATGTTATCATCATCTGCATTTTTGTATACGTAAAAGATTTGTCGACGCCGACGTGTTGCTCGCGAGCACGTTTTGCCCATCTATGAACTACAGAATGCATGGTACAGAGCGGCAAACTTTCTGAAGGTGAGCGCAACAAGTGCGTATGACAAGTGAAATTAAGTGCAAATTTAATTAAAGCGTCATTGTTAAACTTCAGCAAAGTTGCAAAGTAACAAAAAAAAAATGCTAATGCAAAATGTAAATATATGTATCTACATTACTGTGCTAACAAAAATACTATTTACAATCGCAAATTCATCGCAGTCGAGCCAAATCTCATAACCCCTTCATGCAGCGCGAGCAAGGTTAAAAATTGGTTTTGATTTTGCTCTTTCTGGCTTTTGTTTTGTTTATTAAATGCATGGGAAGGTAACTTTATAAATTAGATTCGAACTGTAACGAAACTTGAGTATAAGCAGCGGCAAGGGCAAATAGTGGGGCGTATGAATTACCAGACGACTTTTGTTTGCACCTAGCTGCATTTTGTACATCTCTATATATTGCATATTCGTATGTATGTATGTATATGTATATAATATAAATGAATATGCATAATATATGTGCATCCACAAATATGTTGCACATAGAGCATCCTCTGCGTTAACAGAATAAAAATTTAATTATGTCAATATCAAGAGGAGAACTGAGGCATGTAAAGCAAGCCACAGTTGATGTGTTTCTATGTCTGCTTTTCTGCTCCAGTTCACTTTTATTCGTGGTTACGTTTTGTTATGTTGTGGTTTAAACGTAAAAATCAATTAGTGCCGAAAACAAACCCACACACGCTACTGTTGTGCCAGCAAAAACTCTATTCGCTTTACTTTAGTTTGATATGATGAATTTACAAGCGATGTGGAATGTGAATGTATGTTTGTAAATGAAGCAATTGTGATAAAATCCAAATAATGCCAATTTTTTCTATTATATATATTTTTTTTTGCGAAAAGTATTACGAGCACTATTCATCATAAATTTGAATTATTCCACACTGGTTTATTCCATATCAGTCCCATCGTGCTAGCAGCAGTCTCTCGTAATATAAAAACAAAACCAAGTAACTAAGGTTAATGCACACAGAGCGGCTTGTAAAATTTGTGAAATCCCACATTTAATTTTTTTCTCCTTAAAGCTAAGTATCCAGCTCTACAGAAAAATAATAAGAAATATTTTCCATTATTTCTATTGTTGTCAAAAGTAGTTTGCCATAGGAAGTGATAGGAAGCTAACCGAGGCGTATTATAAAAATTTTAAAATTGTTTAAAAGAGTTTCTAGACATTTTTCGGGTATGTAGTTTTATAGCTTATTTAATTCTAGTATAAAAAGTCACCAATGCCAAAATTAAAAAAAAATGTATAAAAAATTGACGGTAGTTTTTAGCCACATCAAACAAAATAGGCTATGAAAATGCATACCTCCAAATAGAAATAGGAAAATTTTTTCAAAAATTTATTGAGCTTTTATAAATACTTTATACAGTTTTTCACATGGGTTTTTTTATAGTATGAACTATAATTTTATATAAAATTAACGAAACGAAATAAAATGAACGAAAAACCTTGTATTACATATATAAAAAAAACGTCACAAACAATTTGTAATTCGAACCGGAAATTGAAAGTTTTATTGTACGCAAATCAAGGCGAATTCATACAAGGTGTAGTTGCTATAGCAGCCGATTTGATTTTTTTTTCTTCACCTTCATGTGTTTTGTTTTTGCTTTTGTGTATAAGTTTTCAAAACCCGTACAAGCAAAAACAAAACGTATGTAAATTTTGACAACTCTTACGCAGAAGCAGAAGCAAAATACACGGGAATTTTGTAGTTGTATCTATAACACCACCTTATTATGGATCCGACTTGACGCAAATGAAATTTAAATGACAAAAAAATCAAATCAGCTGTTCTTTTGACACCACCTTCTACAAATTCGCCTTGCCGTAAATTTTCTTTAAGAAATAAATACACATACGAACATTTATTTCGTGGAGCAAGGCGAATTCCCATAAGGAGGTAGCAGTGGTATAAAAACAAACATTTACATACATTTTCTTTTTGCTTTTGCTGCTTGGGCTGACAAATTATTCCACAGATTTACATCGCAAGTCAATGAGAACAGGCAGAAACAAAAAAAATTAATACTCGAAGCCATAAGGCAAAAAAAAAAATAATAAAATAAAATCAGCTGCTCTAGTAACACCACCAAGGCGAATTCTTATAAGGTGAAAGCATTCCATGAGCTGAATGCTTGTTTTTCTTTCCCAATTCGCCTAAGTAAAAAAAACAGTTTTTAAAGTAATTTTTGGATTAACAAGCAATATCCAGCTGTGGTGATAGAAACAGTTCTTTTGCTACAACTGGAATCATTTACACAGAATTATTTATCAAGGAGTACAAAAACGACATATGCCAGACATGAGGTGTCCATTTTTCTTGGTCTGACTTGGTCGAAAAGACCAAAGAGAGAGGACCTTGGGAATGTTGCTGTTGCTGAAGTGACAGTTTTTGGCCTAATATAAATCCGGGTCGTTCCGGTTTCGTAGAACCGACTGCCATAGGAACTATAGGGCGAGAGTCGATTTAGGTGTTGATTGTCCTTTGTGTGTTGCTCAAGACGTGCCCGTACGCTGTCGGATCTAGTGGTTGGGTCGTGTGCAACTTGATCTCTACCTTAACTTCATGGAGATGCCTTTTGACATGTCTGGGCGGTGGCTCGTCGGCAAGCAGATGCCTTAACGCGTAGCACGCTATTTTCTTGGCCTCAGATGGCATCAGAATATATCCCGTCACAGTTCGGAGTGCAGCGTTCTGACTTTGCTTCAGCTCTGTATTTTGTTGACGATTGCGGTAGTGTGCGCAGAGAAGAAAATCAGGCTGTCAAACGTGGGCCACCATTATCCTAAGGTGATTAACCGTTGGAATGAGTGCAACATTGACATGGATGCCCAGACTTCCTTGGTGCAGATGATAAATAGGGCCGCCGAGGGATTAGCAGAATATAATACCAAAGTTTTTGTTGGAAAAGAAACGAGCAAGGTCAGAGAAATATCCGTTTACTTTCGAACACAGGTCATCAATAAAATTGCCGGTGGCGATTATCGAGCAATCATCGGTATAAGAGACTATAGTGACTGCATCTGGAGGTTGAGGGAGCTTAGAGAGGACCTGGTTGTTGCTGTTGTTACTATATAAGACATTCCCCATAAGTTTATGCTGCAGTGACAGTCCTTGGCCGTATATAAATCCGGGTCGTTGATTTCGTGAAATAAGCAATGTTTGAATGTGCTACGAGGAGCCTAAATGCATGTTCTAGTTTTTAACTATATTTCATGAATATATTTCATTCCATTATTCAAAATAGTTACCCCGATGCTAGAATCTTTGATACACATTAGCTACTCTGTTGCAGAATCCCGCTGATAATTTACAAAAAAGTAAAAATGTTCTTCATGGCATTATGAGCGCATTAAATATCAAATTTCTAAATGCTAGAACGTTTGGCACTTGCAAAAGCCGCAACATTTTTAAATACAAAGAGATCCTTGGAAATATTTTGCAAGACGAACAAGCTCTATAAATACCAAACCCGTCATCTCCAACAGATTTCCTGAGCCCATAAATGAATACATAACGGGTTTGGGGGAATGAAATAAATTTTCAAATCATTTACTAATTAATTTTGTGTTTTAATTACAACTAATTGAAATTTTCTTCAACGAGGCATATGTTTTCAATTATTATACATACTTACAGTTTAAATATAACAACCCCAAAATGTATTTATTTCAAATAAAGACGGCAAAAGAAAATATGAGAACGAAACTGGCTTAAAATTCAAAAAAATACAACCCATTGTGATCCCATTATTAGCTCAGAAGTTGCGGAATGAAAATTTTCCAGAAAATTTTTTAAACTTTATAGAAATGCGGGGTTTTTCAATTCTTATTTAAGAAACGAAAATTAAAAAAAAAATGGTGCGAATCGGTCCATTTTTCGAAAAGCAAGGGCATTTAAAAAACGGAACATTTTTTTTCAAAAATCGTTGTCTCGAAAACGGCTAAACAAAAAATATTGAAAAAAAATTCAGGGTGATGCAAAATACAAAAGGTTTCCGATTTGGCGCGTAATACACCGTATAATATCTCAAAATTTCTTTGAAAAACGAGAATTAAAAGAAAAAATAATTATCCAAATCTGTACATTTCTCGCAAAGTTATGGGCATTTAAAAATAAAGAAAGTTCTTTTTTTCAAAAATCGATAACTCGAAAACGGCAAAACAACAAAAATTAGAAAAAAACAAGGAGCCAAAAGGTGCCTGATTCGGTGCGGAAAGTGTCATTTTATATTCCAAGTGTTTTGAAAAAAAAATTAAATTTCATAAAAATAATGTTCCAAATCGGCATTTTTCGAAAAGTTATGGGCATTTAAAAATAAAGAACTTTTTTTCAATCCATATCTCGAAGACGGCTGAACAAAAATTAAAAACATAAAATAATAATCAAAGTCTCTCAATTTGTACTATAACATAAAAAATTATGAAAAAAATTGGAGATGGTGAACGGGGCGTAATGATACCACATATACGTATGCATACATACATATATACATAGTTTTATGGAACTGACTTGGGTTTTCCAGCAGGGCGGCTGAGAGCATACATGAACACATATGGATACACGGCAAATGTGACTGCAACTACAAATTTAAATGACTGTGGGTGTATGAGTGAGCAAAGGAACGGATATGTTTGTATATGTATCCGGAAATGTACATAGCATATGCATAGGGAACATGTGCGAATGTTGATGAATATAATACACATTACATATATAACATGTTTTCTATTTAACAATACATACATACATACATATAAAGTATATTTATACGAGTATGTGACACACGTATGTATGTATGTATAAAATATCCGTTTCATGTATGTACGTGATGTTTCGAGTTGCTGTGTTCGATTGATGTTGGTCATGGTGCCATTACACATACCTGCATACATACATATATACATACATACATAATACATATGTATATAAGTGGGTATGCGCGCCTATGTAAAACCTACCTGTTGCTGCGCCTTGCACTTGTCGTTTAACAGTTCCAATAATTTTATCGCCCATACTCTCCTTTTGCAAATTGTGCGCGACGATGCTATCGCTGAACGTCGTCGCTATAGTACCGGGCACATCGTTCGACTGTCTATAAATTAATTTAGCTGGTAGTGGTGGGGGAAGTGGTGGAGGTGGCGGCGGCGGCGGCAGAGATGGTTGTGCTGCCGCTTTCGCTGTTATTATTAATGGTTCAGTTTCAACGGATGTTGTTAAGCAGTTTGTCGATGTGTTAGCATTATTTTTGTATTTCTGTAATTCAATTTCAGCTTGCTCGGCACGTGCAATTGCCTTGCGTAACTCCTCTTCCAGAATTTCCACTTTCAGTTTAAAAGTGTTTAGTTCATCGTTAGTATTTTTTTGTATAGCCGCTTCCATAAGAGATTTCTACAAGGGGTTGAAAATTAGTAGAAAAAATACATAAATATAGTTAAAGATGAGTTATGTATGTGAGTGGCATGGAAAACGTCAGCAAAAAAAAAAAAATTATAATAATAGAAAAGAAAGTTAAGTTGGCGGTTATGTAAAACTAAAATAAACTTAAAGCCAAAAGTAGAAAACGAGATGAAAGAGGCAGGCAGAATAAAAATAAATTTAATAAGCATTATAATAGATGAGGCGCTAATAATAAATACTATGGCTGGAAAAATGTCAGCATAAGCCAAATGTATGAATGGATGTTTTTGAGATGATGTTAGATTTATAGAATTTTTTTTTTTATATCAAAAAAGAGATATGCACGTAACAAGCTGCTTTCGTTAAGCAAAGCTGAAATCCCTTTCGCTTTACCAAATGCAAAATATTCCATATAAAGTTATGGGGCGCAGTCATGAAGTCTACTTTAAAGTCAAATGCTGTTTAATTTAATAGACAGCCTATTAGAAATTATATTATAAAGTTGTTGTAAACCTCAAAGACGTCTTTATTTTGACTCAGACTACGCGCCAATATGTGTTTTAGTAGAGCTTTGTGATCGAGAGCACTACGTACAATACATGAAGAATGTATAGAATGTATAAAAATCTACCAAAAATTTTCTAATCAAAGTTTGACATTTGTTACAATAAAATTAAACAGCTTTAAACCTTTTCGTCGAATTCATATACTTTTTTAAATAAATTATTGTAAATAACGGAAATGGTAAAAATCAAGTAATCCAGTTATTATTAAGTTTGTTTGAAAACCCTCGGTTAATTCACACTTACGTGTTTGTGAATATTACAGATCTTTATGGAGTTATTATAATTAATTATACAGTGTATAGAGAATTCCTATACAGAAATTATCAAGATGAGAATTTTTATTCAATATACACAGCTGCAGTTCCTTTGTGATGTGACGCGCAAATGGCAACGTTCTAAACTTGTAGGAAATTGCTCTTATTAATCAGACAACCATTTTAACATGCGTTCTCGGTGATGAAATGATGGTTGAACAACTTAAACGTATTCTTCTCGCATCTGGCATAGTAAAATCGATCACAGAAATGCCTAGGTTAAATTTTGAATTGCATTTATTATAAATGAATTAATTTCACAAAAAACAAAAACATGCCAGAATATCTGCGTATCATATGTTAATTGGTTCCACTCTCACACTTCTTTGCACTTTTATATTCAGTTTATTTTTCTATCGAAAAATAATATTTTTCCCACTATGATCGATAGACACAATAAACCAGATGTTGTTAATTATTGAACTTGTCAAGATGTAAGCCACAACCAATGCATTATTCGTGAGTTAGACCGTGTTATAAATAAAAGTAGGTTCTTGAAAAAAAAATTCTTCTCGTTTTTGCTAACGTACAATGGCACAACGTAATGGAAATTGAGTTTCATCTTATTAAAAATTGAAATTATAACTCCGTTGTGTCTGAGCCGATGACATTTCCAAATTACATCTTGAGAATTAATTTCTTTAACATACATATTGTATAATTAACTTTTTCAGAAGTTGATTATTTTAAATCTTACTAGAGGGTTTACAAATTGTATCTTAGTTAATAAAAAAAAACCAGATATTGTTTGTATGAAGTTACAATAATTAATTACATAAGCTTAAAATCGGAAAATATGAAATTCAATAAAGGCATGGCTAGTTAAGTTGTTCGATCTATAATAATAATTGCATTAAAATTGTATACTATATAATTGAAAACCTCATTCAGCCTTATCATAGAATCCATGGTAGGCCTGTTTTCCGGGGGTACGAAATTTCTATGATAGCTACGAACGTAAATTCGTATAGTGGCACTCGCGTTTTACGAGGGGGGTTTTCTATCATAGGAAATTTAAAAAGGTTGCTAAAAATATAAATGAAACAATTCCATCAATTAATTAAAGTATATAATAAAATTTGTTTTGAATTACACTGCGGAACAAAAATTTAAAAAAAATCCTGCGGTCATGATTTTGTTAATAGTTTTTATTAACATTAGTAGCAGGCTTACGAACTGTGTTTTTACTTTTTTTGGATTGGCTCTAGTTCTTGAGATAAACGAAACTTAAGAAATTAATGAAAAAAAATTATATGACCCAGTTCCAGTTGTATTAATTTAATTATTCCTCAATAAGTTTTGTCATATAAATTAGTAAAACAAGTAGTTCGTTGGTTTAAATATTTTATTTCCCTTGCAAGAGAGCAAGGGCTGCCGGTTAAGTCGGGAGAGTTAATACAACTAAACATTAATTCGACGACTTCGCCTAAATACCTGAAAACTCTAACAGTCCCTGCCAGCCGCTGCACGTTATCGACCGCGTGACTTGTAAATGCAACTTGTAAATGGGCCAACAAAATGGGTATTCTAAATACCCCTGTTTTATATGTTTATGGGACAGTCGTGCAAGAAATGAACATTGGATTAGAAAGGAATGGCCGGTGAGAGAAAATATGGAGGTAGGAACAGCAAATGTGGTTCATGACCAACTGATAAGCCGAGAAATAATCATTCTTCCACCAATTCACATCAAGCTTGGGCTAATGAAACAGTTCATCAAAGCCCTTGATAAGACAGGTGACTGTTTCGAATATGTGTGCAAAAAATTTCCAGTCCTTAATATGGAAAAATTAAAAGCACGAGTCTTCGATGGTCCTCAAATTCGTACCCTTCTAAAATACACTGAATTCTTAAACCATAACTCACAAATTGAATCTGAACCCAGGCTAAGCTTTGTTAATGTAGTAAAAAATTTTTTGGGAAATCATAAATCACCAGACTATACAAAACTAGTTGCTGATATGCTTCTCAATTTTCGCAAACTGGGAGCTAAAATGAGCATTAAATTACATTATTTACATAGTCATTTGGACTAATTCCCGGACAATCTAGGCGATTACACTGAGGAACAAGGTGAACGGTTCCACCAGGACATAAAAATTATGGAAGAAAGATACCAAGGGCGATGGGACGACCACACAATTTTGTTCCACAGTGTTATATATCCTTTTAGTCAGTGCAAAGTTGTAACACTACGATAGCAGTAGCTGGAATTAATGCAACAAAAACCAAAAATTGCTCATGTTCGTTCACAGTACACCTTTGCCTACTCAATGCTTAGGGTGTATGCAGCGTTATTTAAGCGGTCATTTTTAATAAGCCTGTGTTAAAAAGTATTTTAGTATAGAAATATTCCTGAAGGTGGGAGCACGCGTTATCCCAAAACAGCCCAGAAGTCATTCTCGTACCCAGAAAATAAAATATTGGCACAGTAACTTATTTTAATATCATTCTCCATGGTTTTCATGCTTAAAAATGGTCATTCGTATTTTATCACAAAAAATACTTAACAGCAAATTAAAAAAAAAAAGAATTGTATCAAAATTCGAGTTATCAAATAAAAAAACTTTCATCAAAATTCAATATCTCAAACAATAAGCTTTCATCAAAATTTCAAACTTTCTTTTTTCAGTTACTTAGTCCAATTCTAGTACAATAAAGTGCAAGTTTCAATATACTAAAAAAATTCGCGTTGATTTTTAATATTTTTTTTTGCAGACGGTGTTATGAATTTTTTCCCCCCTATAACATATGAAACAAATTTATTTTTACATGGCAGAAAACGGGTAATACTACCGGCGAAAAATATTATCAAAAATCATCGGGGATTTTTGCAAAGTTCGAAATTTTGTCGAAAGTTTTTTAAATTTGCAAATTTTTGTGTTTGAAATTTGTACTTAAATGGCTTGAGACACATTGTGAATAATATCAGAAAAAAAAAAAAAAAAAGTTGCTGTGCTAAAATTTTTTACGGCACTGTATGTGGTTTATGAAATAGAATGAACTATATTTTTTATGAAAAATTAATTTAAAAATTTAATATGAAATACCTTGTGGATATTTAAAAAAAAAAATGTAAATAACTTAATTTAAAAAATTCTTTCCAAAAACTCTCAATTTATATGGATTTTCAACACATCCTCACTAATGACACAGAGTTGGAGCAAACAAATTTTGAAAAAATTGCTGGGCATCCGCCCATTTATTTATTGACACATATGGAACATTTATTTTAAACACAATTTTCCGCTCCGATAATAACTGTAAATAGCGTAAAAGCCACACTTAATACATATAAACTTTTTCATGCAGATCAACAAATAACATATAACATTCGCATGGTTTATTAACGTATTATAAGGCCCAATTCAATCGATACTGTCAGCAGACAAATATATTTAGATATGGCTTTGTTTTGGTCTTACTCTGTAATGTGTTGTTGTGATATTATTGTTCAATGGCAAAACGACGACGAATATTTTATAATTTTGCTTCACCTCCACCACACAACTAATTCGGTGCGCCAATATGTGTATGTATGTATGCAGTTTTATGATAGGGTTTGGTATTTGTGCCAGACGCATTGCATTTTAAGAGCTTTTGAATATATTTTGGAATGGCTTAAAGAAGCCAGACACTCTTTTTAAGCCCTAAATGTACCAAGAGATATTAATTAGATGTTTAAAAATAATAAATTTAACTTAAAGGTATTTATTTTCTGTATGTTTATGTAACTTGATTACCATATAGTAAATAGGCAATGGCCACGTGACATATAACTAGTAATAGTAATGAGCAATAGTAATCGTTACAAAAATAGTAATATTTGTATCAAAGCTGCTAAAATTAGATTACAATTAGTAATCAAAACTTTTAGGTGATTTTCTTAACTATAATTATGAATAATTATTTTTTATACAATCAAGTAAATAACTAAAAATTAACGGGAATGTATGGTAACTCAAACAACTGACAACATGGTATTTTTTTTTACAATATTTATAATTAAGTTATTTAGAGTTTCCTGGCAAAGTTAACATCTGTCATCTGTCATCTGTAGAGAGATAATATGACCGAACTGCGAACACCCTTTTATGTCTAAACAGCTGATTGTCAGTTACTCTCATTTTGTGTTGTACATAAAAAAAATTAAAAAATGTTTTTTTTTTTACTTTTTCACAACTCTTTATATTTTTTGGCGCAAAATGAAGCGAGATGTCAACTTAGCACAAAAGAGATGCAGGACATAAAGCTAGTTGCCTATGACAACCTTTGCTATTTCTTGATTCTATGTTAAACAACAACAAAGTTTTCACATGGTTAAGCGTTTTAAATTTAAATGTGGCCAAAGTTACCACCCTCGATAGTAAGAAACTCTGCATACTTTAATTATGTTTCAGACTAATTCTTTTTTATTAAAAACTTTTGTTCGTTCGATCTATAAAAGAAAGCATATATGCAAATCTAAATTTCAAACTTTGTACAAAATTTATAACAATTCAACTAATCTTCAGCAAAATTTTAAACATTTAACTAAGCATTTTTAAACTTCTTTGAAAAAAAAATCCAAGACCAAAATTTCAAAAAGATTTGAAAAATAAAACAGCATTTTTAGCTACTTTTAGACTTACACATTTTTTGCTCAAATTAAATGGGTTACAAAACAGCATACCCTAAAAATGCTGTTGAGTTTGAATTTTTATGTATTCTGTACAAAAAATTTTGATGAACAGTGCCGGAAAAAAGTATTGGCACAATAATTATTTTCATACTATTCACAATGTTTTTCATGCTTGTTCGCTTATTTTTTTAATCAAAATATAACACGTTTTATTATAAAAACCATTTAAGTCCATATTTCAAAACTTCACAAAAAATCAGGAAACAAAATGTCTTCAAAATTTTTAATCAGAATTAAAAAAAAAATTCGAGTACACAAGTTTTAAGTAGCTGAAATTTCGTGGTGATTTCTGTTGATTTTTTTATATGGAAAACAACACCGGTAACAAAAAACAAGCGTAAAAAATCAACGGGTATTTTCAATCACTTATTAAAACTTTCACTTTATTACACTGTAGTTAAATTGTAGACGGCATTTTAATTTGAAGCGAACAAGTTTTATCATCAAAAACTTTATGAATATTATACAAAAAAAAAACAACACTGTGTCACTACTTTTTTCCGGCAAAGTATATGCGTTTTGTTAAAGAACGAACAAAATGTTTCCAAAAAATTTACAAGAAAAAATGTATCATGAACAACATTGCGAATCTTATAAAAAATATTACCAAATGTGGTCAATTGTCTGAGTAACTGTTTGTATGTCATTAAATGAAAAAAATTGGAATCAATCGGAAATTTATTAATTTCTGTGCTATATACAGCTTCTTTTTATGTGTCGAAAGAAAATGTAAAATAATTAAAAATATCAACAAAAAAAAAAAAAAAATTTAAGCAACAAAACAACAACAAATTTTAAGCAACAAATTTTTTTTTTTAAATAATTGATTCGATTACTCATTTTACAAATAATCGACTATTAAAGAAATTATCATTTTGTTAACTATAAAAATTAATAACCAAATATTAAAAAGGTCTACATTTCAGACACTTTCAATCCAATATTAAACATGGACACCCTACCTCCTACTGTGCACTAAAACCTCTAGTGAACATAAATTTCGTTCCTCTATGCGAAATCGTGTAATCTGTGCAAGACCAAACTTACCATTTCGACAATGCGTTCATTGTGATCGCGATTTTGACTTTCGACCTCCTCTTTGATTTCATCGAATTCTTCGTTTGCCTTGACCGTAGTAGGTGAAGGACTTGGCTCAGGTTGGCCATCGGTGAAGTCACGTGCCCTCGCATTCAATTCATCGTTACGTTGCTTTAACTTTAAGAGAGCCACCTCCATTCTAATGCGGATTAAAAGAGTTTTCATTAATAAGAAGTTCACAAATAAATAAAATTTGTTGCTTCCCATTACTTTTTGCTTGTCTCAACGCTCTCCTTCATATTTTCCGTCAACAATTTGGCGACCTTTGTTAGATTTGTATTCTCCGTACGCAGCGATTCATTCTCCTCCTCCAAGTGGTGTTGCTGCAAGAATTTTAATTTGTATTTAGAAAAAATTATCATTATTCGTTTCTCGCGCGAATAACACCTACATTCTCTAATAGCTCTGCTATTTTTTCATTCGCTTCATATAGCTGCAATTCAACTGCATTCATGGAATTTTTCAATGTTTGAAATTCATCGACCAAACGCTCAACAAGATCGCTTGTAATGGGTAGGGTTGCTGTGGGTTCTACATCCACAATGCTTTCCATTTCGTTGCTGCTCAACGTGGGTATTATCTTTAACAATTTGCCGCTCAAACTCACCGAGGCAATGGGTGTAGTATTCAACTTTGCGCCTGGGCTTGACTTGTCATGCTTTTTCTGCAGTAACTCCAAGTCATGCTCCAAGCTGCAAATAGTAAAACGAAAGGAAAGTTAGTTAATTTGTTATTATTATTACATGATGTCTAACAAAAATTTTACCTTGTTATGGTATCGATTTTAATTTTATGTAATTTATCTAATGCATTACGTTCGGTGCTCATTTTATTGAATTTTGCAGTTAGCTCCTTGATTTGCGTCTCATTATCCAGATGTAAATTTTTTAAGGCATCCAATTCATCGCGCACTTTGGTCTTCTCTTCCTCCAAAGCACTTTGTGCTTTCTTACCTAAAAATATATGTACGTTTGATTTAGACAGAGATAATAAGAATGTTAAAATGTATGGATAGTCATCCAAGTGGGGGAAATAAATTTCAAATGATCCTTGATCGTCGAAATTTACCTCTTTCACTATAACCATGCTGGCTGACAAATATATTTATTTTATTTATTTATTTATAGGAAAATCCAAACTCGTAATAAAAGTTGTTTTTGCTGAAATTTTCCATAAACAAGATATATTCCCCCATTTTTCTATTCCGTAATTTTTCGAGATATTGATTACCTAAGTCATAAACCAATTTTTGGTACTGAATTAGCTCAAGGGCCCCTCCTAACTGAAATTCTACCGAGAAATAATTTTGTTGAACACTTTGACCCAAAAAAGATCATATTTTGGGGTAATTTTGAGCCAAGTTTTTCCAAATTGCAAAGACTTCCCAGGACCAAATTATACTACAAAAAAAAATTACAAAAAAAATTTGACTAGTGTCACCCAACAAAAGATATATTATAATATAATATACAAGTATTCCTTATTAGACCATAATAAAAATTTTGAATCACGATAGGTTTCGTAAGCCCAAATTAAATTCCGTATGGTTTCGTACTCCATTTGTTCAGAACCCCCTTTGAAATTCTATGACGAATAACCTATTTGATGAACACATTAACCCAAAAACGTTCATATTTAGGGGACATTTTGACACACATTTTTCAAAAGTGTCATAAAAGTCCTAATGAAAGGGGCAAATCTTTTTTTAAATGCTTCCAAAAAAAATGCCACTAAGGGTCACCGAACAAAATAAAACTATGTAGGTTTAAGCCAAGAGCTTAAAAGTAGCGTGTGCGAGCTTCACCCGAGTTCAAATATCGGTCGAGGAAAGTAACTCTAAAAACAAATAGCGGAAACTTTTTTTCTAATAGCGGTCACCCCTCGGCAGGTAATAGGAAAACTCCGAGTGTATTTCTGCCATGAAAAAAATTCTCATAAATCTAATCTGTCATTCAGAGTGGGCCAATTTTTCTTTTGGTCGTTTGGATGTATTCTCGTATAAGTTTTTGATTGGTATGCAACTACACTGATACTGCGGAGAAATGCTTGGCTGACGGACTACACCATTTCCAGTTGGATTTAAAAAAAGTCAATTGGATCGTAAAAAGCGTCAGTTGGATTTCAGAATAGTCAATTAGTTTTAAAAAGGCATCAATTGGATTTAAGAATAGTGAAAAGGATGCTAGAAAGCATAAATTGGATTTTAGACTAGTCAATAGGATATTAGAAAATTTTAATTGGATTTAGAAATCGTAAATTGGATTTTAGAATGGTCTACAGGATTTTAGAAAATTTTAATTGGATATTAGAAAACGTAAATTCGATCACAAAAGGCAATAGCAATAGCCTTAGTGATTTAATTATTGTATGTGACAATGATCCATGTCATACAAACTTGAAAATTGTCATACAAGAATATTCGGCTGGAAGGTCTCACATTTTGTGCTTGGATCCATATACATATGTAGTTAGACAAAGCGCTCGCATAAATACTTCCTACGGACAAGGATAGGGTGTTCCTTCGGTTAACTATAGGCTGCTAAAGGCATACGGGGTCAAGGTACATCTAGCCGGGAGTAGGCTAGTTATAGTGAATGTAGTTTCTTAAGCTAACATTGCCGCTCTGAAATTTATAAGTTTTGGTTCGAAAGTATCTGAGTGTTATTCATGAACTTTGACCCAAATGTGTCATAGCGTAAACGTGTCGCCGAAGTAGCCTTTTTCACAAAGCTAATATTCAAACATTTAAACTAACACGAAAACAATTCTCAAGAAACATCTAGGATGGGTAGCAGTTACCAGCAGAGCTCTCGCAAGGGCACGCAAAGCAAATCTATAGTAAAATTATCCTTATGATATTAGACACAATGAGCAACTCAAATTGCTACTTTGGCTCTCCTACCGCTTTGGGGCAAGCAGCTTAGCCTGAATATAAGTAAAAAGTACTTTCTATTACAAGTTCTGCCCATGATGAAAAGTATAGGTTTAAGACATTTTAACTAGTGCTGACTACTTTTCTCTTGAGGTTTAAAACTCATCGGTTTTTTTTAGTTGAAAAATAAAATGGTTTTTGTTTCGCTTGTAAATTTCTGGGAGTATTTGTTCCCACGGAATTGGCGATAGGACTGAATGTGTCATAAGTCATAAAATTTAAAAAATACAAAATTGCTTAGTTTTAATTATTTGTTTCAATGTAGTCCAAAAACATAACTTTTGAAATCTTGTATTTTATAACTTTATGATTTATGACACATTAAGCCGCCTTGTGAGTCACCCAATTGAGTTCACAAATTTTCTTTTACTCGGTCATGTTCTGCATTTCACTTCCGAGTGAATTTGCGTATTGTGGCTATTTGAAACCGCCGTGTGAAGTGAAAATTTCCGATTAAACGAATAAATTTTCATTCATAATCCAACAATTTTAGACAAACGGATAGATTTTCATTCATCCTTCAAATAGTTTGGAATAATTTGTACACATGCTATTCGTTATCGAAAATTATTTGTATGAAGAATTAAAATTCATGCATTATTAAAAATTACTTAAATGACGAATGAAAATGTATTCTTATTTTTCCGACATGAAATTGTGCATTCAAATTTCAGATAACGCCCACCTCTGCTGCAAACTATTGCTGATTTTTTTTACTGACGCTCCATGATCGACGTTTTATTTTCGTTCTGGAGAAAACCGCCCAACACCGTCAGCAAAAAAAAAAAATTGAAATTTTGAAGAAAATTTTAACAAACCCGATCTTTTTATCCACACCAGAGCGCAGTTAACACTACTTTCTTGTCCGACAAAAACTTCTATATCTAGTGAATCAGTTTAAAAATGAAAGGTTTTTTTTTAGAGAATAGTTGCAAGCGGTTACTGTCCAAATGAAAAAGGAAACAATAATGACCGACTTTGTGGTAGAATGTCCGATAAGAAATTTGATTTTTCTTTTATTTTGAAATGCAATTTTTAATGAAACGTTGAACCAGTGATACGCAAGCTGTTCTAATGTGAAAAAGGTAAAAACTCATACAATTTCAAATGTACAAAACTGCTTAATTTTTGAAATTTTAAATTGCACTAGAACACCTTGTGAATAATAACCTTACTTTTTGAGCGCAATTTGTTATTTCAAAACTAAATACGCTTCTCTTTGAACTCACCATCTTCGATCTCGACTTTCAAAGCCTTATTTTCCTCCTTCAGTGCAATATTATCCTCCAGCAGTGTGAAGAGGTCAGTTTCGGGATCTTGTTCATTGTAGTCAGGATCACGCACACGACTACGACTGCGCGTTTTGCCTTCTTGGGTGCGAAAGCGCGCTACAGGGATGCGGCCACGACGTTCCATCTTCTAAACGATTTGGCGTTTGTGATTTGAGTGTATGAGTATTGTAACGGCAAATAAGCTGAGTGTTATAAAAAAAAAAAAAAAAAAAGTGGAGAAGACACATTCGATTATTATGATTATTTAACACTATACAAATATACAATTTTCCAGCACCAAAAAATAGATCGCTACAATGCTTGTCATTCATGCTTCATATACCAACCAATTTTTCTTTTTTCCTAAACTTCAGTCTTACCCTGGTCAAATATTTTTTGGATGTAAATGAAAGACAGTGTATTTTCGTTTTGTTTAATCCATTATGCTATGGACGCACGGATACACGCACATATTCTTAGAAGAAATATGCAGCTGTATGTACGCTCCATTTGTTATGTTTTGTTTATTTTGTTCCGTTTTTATTTAAAGTCATAATGTTTGCTTTAGACATATGGCGTCGAGCAGCATTCTTCGATTGAACGAAGCATCTCAAGCTTTCTTGCAGCTTGCAGTTTGCAGTTTGCAGTTTGCACTTTGCATTTTGCATTTTGCTTTTTGCTGTTGGCGCTTTGCCTTTTCAAATTTAAATATTCAATTTCATTTCATTTTCCTTTAGAGTACGGTGTGTGTGTGTGTGTTTAATACGAGCGATTTCATGAATGGATTATACATATATGTATATACATATATATAGTATATATAGTATATAATGTATGATGCTTGTTTGCTTTATTTATTTTTGTTTTGTTATTATAATTACTATTATTGGTAGGCGGCGTGTAAATGTTTTAATTAGATTCGCAAGGTATTACCTACATGCACATACATACATATGTGGATATATCTATGTACATATGTATGTACATACATACAAATGTATGTATGTATTTGGAACCTAGTTACTTTTATATTGTTTTAGTTTTACGCTTATTAATTGTAGATTATGCTGCTGCTGACTTGTCTGCCAACATTTGTTTTTTTTTTTTTGTTGTTTTTTGTTTTGTTTTTATTTCACACTCAGCTTAGTATCCCATGAATACTTGGTATTTTTATATGTATGTATGTATGTATGTATTTGATTACGTTTACATGTTTTACGTTTTCATTAATTCTATATTTTTCAATTCTTGCATATATTTTTAATTATTGTATTTATTTTTAATTTTAAAAATAAATGAAACTACACAGATGCAGTTTTTAGGCCAACGAGATTATTTTTGAGGATTGAAAGTGTTTAAAAAAACCGTACATATGAATTGTATGCATTTTAAATTCGGTTGAAATTTGAAAGGGGTTGCAACATGTTGTCTTTTTGAAAAAAAAAAATAAAAATAAAAAATAAAAAATTGTTGTTCACTTTTTAAACTCAACCATTAAATGTATTAAAAAAAACTGTATGCATGTATACTCGAATTTTGAGAAATTAAGAAAAAGGTACTCAGGAGAAGCAATTCTGTTATGAAACAATGAAACATCAAGCCGTCATTTTTAAAGCGGCTTTGAGAAATTGCAACGGAATAGAACATAAGATATGCGCAAATCGAGCACAAAATGCAAAAAACAAAAATTATGAAAAATATATTATTTCATACAAATAACAGATATTATAAAAAAAAATTGGAGACATTTGAATTGAATTAAGCTGCAGTTTTCCTGGTATGAAAATCCAAAAAAACAAAAATGGGTTATCTGTACTCAGTAACGAAACACGCAAATATGAAAAATTTCAAGAATTAGCCACGTTTATTTCAAATTTCCTAATTGGCTGTGGTCACAAGAGAAATTTTAATTAAAAACAAACAAAAATTGGAAATTGTGACTCGATACAAGTGTGTATGTATGTATGTAGTCATAGGCACATACAAAAAAATATTTTGCAGGCGTTTCTACGCTAATTTAATAATAAAAAAAGTAAGTTAATTCCAAGAAAGCATTACAGTCTCGAGTGTGCCAATGTGCACTTCAAGGAAAAATTTTATTTTAGTGTTCACTTAATATTCTTGTACAAAATAATACAAATTGATGTTTGAAAAAAAATCGAACACTTAGAAATAAATGTGTTATTTTTGATTTACTCAAACAAAATATGACTATGATAGGTAAACAATCGTTGCTTTCACCAAAATATGAAATAAGCAGCTTCATTTATTCCAAATAACTTCGTTAGCCTTAAAATGCAACCGCATTCGTTTTTTTTTTTGCGATATTTTAATATTTAAAGTCATAGTTGGTTTTATACAGTTCTTGGCTGTTTAATATTTAGCATTATTTCATTAAATGGATATCTAAAATTGAGAGCTACTTAAAATTATATGAAAAAATTGAGAAATTTCATTTTACAGTTCAACATTTAGTTTAATGCCATACGTTTGAATATGGAGCTTTTTTTTTTTTTGCTAATAATGGCTACGAAAACCTTTATACAAAAAAGGAATAAAATATATAGGTATATAGTACTTATGTTTTATATATGTATGCATGTATGTATGTAGAAAATAAATAAAGGCGTCATAAAGCGCACATGGTGCTTGTTTTTGTGATATAAATAATTTTAATTTTATTTTGTTCTAGAATACTTTTTCGCTTCGCATTTGAATTTCCTATATATTTTGTATCAATTAGTTAAATTTTGTTTGGTTTTGTTTGTAAATTTGATTTTATTTAAATCAATTTTATCATCAAACGATTTACAACATTTTCGGTTAGAACAAAAAGTTACAACAATTCTTTGGAATTTCTGTATGCCTTTTGTAAATTATGGATTTCGTTGAGTTGTTCCCACTTGTAGTTTTATTGATTTTTAGATATCTTACTGGTTTTCAACTACGATTGTGTTGTTCTGCTCTTCTTCATTCAACAATTACATGAAAAATGGTCAATTTGGTTGTGAATAGTTAGAGATGTGAGTGTGGTGGTTGTGGAATTTTTGAATAAATAAAATTTTAATTAATGCGCCGATCACAGTATTCAGAAAATCAATTTCATGTGCATGTGGTTGGTTAAGCGGTAAACGTAAATTTGTACGAAAGTGTGCAACAAAAAATTTTCTTAAAAAAATAAAAATTATAATACAAAAGAAAAAAAAAATACTTAATAATACTAATCTAATTTGCTGCAGCACTCAAATGCAATAGACAATTTATACATACATTTGGAATAAACAGTTATGTGGTGAAATTTTCAGTAAACGACAAAACAAAAAAAAAAAAAAATGGCCACAAAGACACCAATGTATTTAATGAAGTATACAAAGAGCTTCGTTTGTGTGGATGTGTGGGTGTGGGTGTGTGTGTGCTTCTAAGCTAAAAATGTACATTGACCGCAGTGGGCTGTGAAAAAAGTTGACGCTATTACATGGCAATGAATGTGACAAAGACGTGTAAGTGGTTGGGTAGATGTGTGAATGCATTTAATGATTACTTATGGTAAGTTTAAGTATTTATATACAAAAAAAAAAAAAAAAAAAACAACAAATATTATCATAGGAATGAATGAATAGAATTCGGTGCTAATAGAAATAATTACGCAAGAATGGCGAATCGCTCTCAAGCAAGTTCCAGTTGAACACTGGACTGTGGTAAGGAAAAGTGATTGCTCACAGTTATTAAGCGATTTTCGAAAACGCTGTTGTGTTCAAAATTATTATAATTTTTTTGTTTTTGTTTGTTCTTACTGCCTTTGAAAGGTGTTCTACATTTCTTTCGCGCTTTTTCCTTTGAATTAGAGATTCATGTTTAGGTGTTGAGATTTAAAACTAAAAATTTAAATTAGTTCATTTACATTATGTAAGCTAATTGTACTACATAAAATATATTTATGTATAAGTGTTAGCGTAAAATTTTTGTTTGTTTATTTTTTTTTTTTTTTTTTTTTTTTTTTTTTTTTTTGTATCCTTAAGGACGAAGTATTTGTTCAAAACGAATTGAAAAAAATGAAATAAAACGAGCGTTAGTATACAGCAAATATTGCTGCGATGTATGAAATTTCGTCACGTTAAAAAATTCGAAACAGAAAAAAAAAATAGAAATACCAAAAGTGTAAAATATTCACGAGTCGATTTTTAAAATCAGCTTTTTGAGACCAAATTATTGTGGATTATTTTTTATCGAAAACTTTTTTGAAAAGTTTTTCGCTAAATGTCTTACAAACTAATATGTACACACGCATACACACATACACGTACTATTGTAGTAATTTGTTTTTTTTTGTTTTTGTTTTTGTTTCTGACTCTTAGTTATCATTTTTTCAATTAGTAGAGTTTTCCTATCATTTCTGTTTTGTTTCTCATTGTGTTGTTAGTGTTTTTTTTTGTTTCTTTCACCCAGCTTAAAATACTCAAACTTCATATATACAGTTATAAATTTGTTTCCTCCTTTGTTTATCATTTCACTTTTTCATTTTGTTGTGTGGGGGGTTATTGTGGTGAATGCAACGCTGGCGGCAACAATACAAGGGTAAAACAACAGTTATTCCACCACTTTCTACGCATTTTCTCTATATATATATATATATTCTAACTTATTTCTCAATATAAATCCTTTTAACGGCTCTTCACTGCTCAGCTGCATTTTACTGAAAAAGTAACGCCGTATAATTCCGTTGCCTCTTGGCCACGCCACTACCATTACCATTACCACTACCACTACCACCACTTGCTACGCCGCCGCTGTACTGCTGCTGATTTTGCTTATACTTATCAAAACGTCCTGAGCGCATGTGACGCTAGAGCAGCTTTTCCATGTAAGCGTGTAGCTCTTCATTCAAGCGCGCACCGGCACTGCCAGTTGTGCTTGTGGACGCTACATCTGTCGCCGCTGATGATTTCTTTGTTGTTGCTTTGGTGATAGCCGGCACGCTATTAGTGCAAACATCTTTATTATCAGTCACGCCATCATTGGCCTGTTCGGCTCGATACCACTTGTCGAAGGACTCTTTCGGTATCACCTCACTATCGTAGATTAAATCGAATACACTACAGATCAGCTGATTGGCGGTTAGCGTGTCATATAATTGCTGCATGGCGTCCACTATAGCGTCCAGACATGCCAACTCATGCGTTTCGAGACCATCTAGGCAACGTCTAAGTAGCGGTATGCATTTGAGTTGAAATAGTTCGGAATCTAATTGTCTACTACTTCTATCAGTCAACGGCATCACAGTTGCGTAATCACAGCAGAGAAATTTCGTAAGGCTGCGTATGAAATGCGTACTTATGTGGACATTCGTATTTATATAGTCTATGGCTAGATCGCAGTCATTTGCCGTATTCAGCAAATACTCAATGCGCATCACTTGTTCCGCTATGACAGCGGGGTGACTCGTCGTCGTCGTCGTCGTCATCATCGAATGCACAGACTGTGGCGGTTTGTAGTTGCGATCGTGTATATACTGAAACCCGTGCGAATTGACAAATTCACGCCATTCTGCAGCATCGCTAATGAAACGCTGGCCATGTTCCAATTTGAACTCCTTATTCCACAGTTCGCGTGTGTAGGTGGCACCAAATTCGCTGGTGAAGTAAATGATGAGCGCTTGAAGGAAACGTTTCGTAAAATGTGTATCTTCCGACCATTGCGGTAGCCAAATGTCATTGAAATGCAAAAGTTGCTCGTGCAACAGTGGCCCTATAAATTCAAATACGTACGTCCATAGATTGGGTACGTCGATCAGCAGTTCGGGCAGTTCGTCTGCCAAATCTGTATAAACTTGTGTAAACATTTGCGTTTCGCAAACTTTGGCGCTCATCAAATGCACGAATATGGCGGCGCATGCTTTGCGTTGTGCACGCTTCACTGTAGCCAAATGCAGGTAATCACTAAATAGATAGTTGAGCAATGATTTCTGTTTGCGTAAATTTAGACTGCACCACACGTTCACTATCTCCTGTTGCCAGATGTTACTGCCGCTACTATTGCGGCTGTTACTGCCAGCGTCGAGCACCTCCTCGATCATCTGATTAAGCAATTTCTGACATTCATTCTTTTTCAAATTCGGCAAGTCGCCATCATCCATTGAAAATTGTGTGTCTTTCTGCTCTTGTGGGGGTGATGCGTTCGGGGGGTATGAGTCATTCAATTTATCTTGCCTATCGAGCATTTGAAATGGATTGTTGGACATGACCGGCGCTGGCGTTGTTGCTGCACTACCCAACATAGACGATGGACGTTTGAATCCACTGCTGCTCATCGCATTCGCCCCGCTATTACTCAAACTCAGTAGTGATGCTGGCGGATTAACAACTGTGTTTGTGTTTGTAGCTGTCTGTCGACCCGGTGTGCGCCAAAGGTATAGCGTTGAACTACCGAGTTTTGTTGTGCTTTGCGTTACTTCATCGTTGGTAAATTTTAGTTTATTCACGTCGATATTCAGTTTTTGTTGTTCATGCTGTTGCATAAACTGCTGTGACTTTTGCGATTTCTGAAAATAGTGGCGTTGATTGCCCTGATTGCCGCCGCCGCCGCCGCCGCCGCCGCCACCGACGCTGCCACCTACACCGCCATAATTGCCCAGACGGTTGTTCTTCTCGTACATGCTGCTGCTGACACCTGACTGCATTTTATCGTCCTGCTTCGGACCCAACGCAGTGCGTCGCTGTGTTGATGATTGCTGTTGCTGTTGTTGTAACAAATTTTGCTGCTGCTGATGCTGCTGCTGTTGTTGTTGTTGTGATTGTGACTGCGACTGCGGATGATCCCAGGTGCGAGTGCGCAAGTCCATAACATCCTGCATCATGAAACGCACACGACTGCTGATCTTGAAATGGCCCCCACCACTGTTGCTCGGTTTATTGCTGCGTGATTTATGAATTATATCTTGTATTCTACGAAAGATTTTGTCCATTCGTGCATTGCTGGTATGATCTGGTGACTCCAGTAGATGCCCCACTGTTGTCAATAGCTTGCACATGTATTCCAGTTTCTCTTCGGAGCCATGCTCCAGCAGTGACTCGATGCACAAAAATACACGATCATTAGTTAACGATTGCAACTTGAACATTTCACCAATAAAACGTACTGTGCCCCAAGCACGACGACGGAATTGATATTCCTGATCTTCCAGTTCGGCCTGCAGTTCCAGACGCTCCTTGTTGTCGATGGAGGTTTCCAGTTTATCGACCAGCGGTTGCAATTTCAATTTTTTCGCATTTGCATCATTCACATTTGTCTCGAATTCATGTTGGATGCGATTGATTAGTGAACTGTTGAAGAGTGACTTATTTTCGGCTTTGATTTCTTGGAAAAGTACTTTGCAAAATTTGGCGTATGTAGGGGCGAAATTCGGTTCGCTTACGGTTTTTTCGAAAATTAACAGCATCACCTGCGAAACAGGGAAATATCGTAAATATGATATGAAGGTCTGACGACAATTAGAGAAAGAGCATTGAGAGTTTATTATTCGATTTTTAATGTTTAGATGGAATATTGTCTATTCTGAAATCAATTCCTAAGATCAATAGGATTGATCGGGAATTGCGTGTGAACAATAAAATTAAAAGCAAAAAAAAAAGGAAAAAAGTTTGCATATTACTTTGACTCTCTTTAGCGATATTATTTATATATGTAATTTCGTTCGAGAAAAGCTAGAAAATGCTATCATCGTAAAAATGACTGCTAATTACAATTTTAAGAACTTTTGTATTTAGAAAAACAATTATAAGTTATTGTATTCTTTAAAACTTCAAATCGAATAATAAGCGGTACTCAAGGTTGGAACAGAATTTTAAATAAGTTTCTTGTCACATTTAGATAAACTAGAAATGATATATTCCACTAATATTTGATAATGCAAGTGTACAGTACAAAATCTCAAAAGTTGCCTGTCCTGCGACATTTTAATAAAAATTCTAATATTAAATAGCCCGCTTAATCCGAATATGAAGTCAGAATATAAACAATGTAGAACAGTTTTTGAGATATATGTTGCCAAATTTAGAATATTTGGGATTTAAAAAAAGAAAGAAGAAAAGTCACTCAATTGTAATTATATCTGAACATAGTTGAACAATTTCAATTTTATTTTTATTTACGTGAAGCCAAAAAAAATTTCCTTTGATTTGTGTTTACGATATTCTCTAAACAGAATATTGATTAAGGAGGTATTCAGGGGTTTACCGAGAATTTTGCACAATTAAAATTTTTTTTTTTTTTATTTCGATGACAATATCAACATAAAGAAATGAGTTGACTCTAAGTTTCTTTTTTTAACAATAAGGCATGATATTTTCCAAATGCAGAAAGACCCTGCTTTTCAAAATTGAAACATCATTGTATAAGTTTAGCTCTATCTCAAAAACTGTTCCACTTTTTTTTATATTTAGACCTCATATTCAGATTCAGCAGAACATTTTACATATGAAAAACAAAAAAAATGATCAGATTTCTTGTCGGCTAGTGTAATCAATAAAAATGCAACGAAAAGTGGAATACTCATTTTTGTTTTATCAAATGTCTGCGGGAAGGAGGCTCGGTCCCACCGCGTAATTCAATATGCCTACTTGTTGCATTTTCTCCTGTGTATTCATCGAGATGCTGGTCATCGATTTGAGTAACACATCGAAATTGTCGGGCGTCAATTTGTTCAGTACGCCGCGAACCTTCTTCAGCACAGTATCGATGTCGTCATTGGCGTCCGATGGCGAAACATTATTCGATTTGCTGCGCAACGTTTCCGGCTGCCAAGCGTTCTCACACTCCGATAACTTGATCTCCTCCTTTAGCGACAACTGTACGCGTATGAAGTCAACTTTACGCTGTTGCTGCGCGCTCATAACGCCACTAATATTGGCAATGCCACCGGCACCAACTGTACCAATACCACCGCCACCACCACCACCACCACCACCTGCGACGGCAACGCTCAAAACGCCACTAATAGTGCCGCTACCGCCGCCGCCACTGCCTGACTGATGATCGTGGTGCTTCTTCGCCTGACCGCTGCGACCACGCTTGCCGCTAACCAATTCCATTGATTCATTAAAGTTCATGTGTTGATATTGTTGCTGTTGCAGATGTTGATGCAACGCCAATGAGGACATATTGTGCGCGTGATGTGTAAGATGATGATGCTGTTGGCGTGAGACGAACAATTGTGATATGCAATCGCCGCGCTGACACGATACCATTGGCGGTTTGCGCGCCTCGCTGGACTTGGAAAGCGATTTCAACTCATCTAATGAGTATTTGCGAGGCTTTGGCGGCTCTACAGTAGCGCTGGGCGCAATTGCATTATTACTACTATCATTGCTCATAGCAATAGCAGATTTTTGATCGATTCGGTTATTTTTCGTAATTGTCGATGGGCTGGTTTGTAGTGTGCAATCCACAGTGTCCTTCGATGGATCTGTCTTGGATCTATGCATTTCCTTTTGATGCGAGGTGCCTTTGATTTGATGCGAATGTTGTTGTTCGTGTGCCAACATTGGCGGCGAAGTCGTTTCAGTAAAATCTTTCTCTTCCGTAAAATCACCAAATTTAATATCCTGCATGCTATTTGCCGCACCAGCAGCATCTTGTTGCATCTGCAGTTGTATTCGCGCACACATTTCCTCCTCATCTTCACACGCGGACGAAGAGCTATTGAGAAATTGCAATTGCTGTTCGGATGACTGCAGGAATTGTGCTACGATTTCCTGAGTCTTTAAGTGTTTAGATGTTTGTGGCTGTTGTTGCTGTTGCGGTTGTGATGTCTGCGATGGTAAGAGGTGGTCGGTAGCTTGATGAATGTTCGTGAGGGAATCACCTTAGTTAAAAGGATAAGGGAAGTATAACGGTTATAATTAATTTAGTATAAAAGTTATTGAGCTACAGTTCTCTTTCTATTTTGTCTAGACAGCAGTACAATATAGTTTTAGTAATGCTTGGATTACAAAACCAAAAAGTTAATAAAAAATGTAAGCATTCGTTTATCTTCTCAACAAGGTATAGATTGCTTGCTTCCAACTGAAAGACATTAAGTTGAGTTTTGAAACCAGTAAAATATTACAGCTTAAAAGTTCATTTATTTGGCGAAACTGAAGCGTTGCATGACTTATTTTTGGGCTGGAATTTAGTAAGGCCATGTTTTTTTTTTGGTATTTCTGTTATACCCAAATTTTAAAAAATTTTAGGAGTTGCAAGCAGCGTAAAAATTTGTGAAGTGGGTCACCATTTTTTCGAAGGTCAAGCTGTTCTGTGAAATTTATTTTTTCTGGTTCACAGCGATAAAAAAAATAAGTTAAAGTGTGTCCAAATCAAAAATATTTCGAAAGTTAAAGCTATTCAGTTTGCATTCTGGCGATTGGTAATAACGCTCCGGCTTATTTTTTAAGAACTTAAAAATTTTGACGGTTTCCTGGCATTTTATTTTTTTATAAGTTTTTTTTTTGTTGCAAAAGTTATTATTTTCGAAAAATTTTTTCGAATTTGAAAAATCATCAGAATAATTTTTATAAAACGGTTGTGTTTTGAAAAAATGGTGACCCCCAGAATATTTTTTATAACAACTTTTTAAGAATGCGAACGAGAACCTACTTCAAAATGCCATAACATATATTTCAGACTACGGCTGTGTTAATCTGGCAATAAACGAGCATCAAGCCTTTAAAAATTCTTATCCATTCCAAATTAAAATGAAATCGTCGCAATACTATAGCCACTACTGTACTACTGTGTTCGGTTTTTGTTCACCTACTTTTTGTATTCGTTTTCGTTGAAATGCCGCTTGTCAAACTCCCACTTTTTGTTACGCCATCGTTGCCTTGCTGTAGTGTTTGTTGATGTGAATGTTGTTGTTGTTGTTGTTGTTGTTGGCTTAAATTCGCTGTTGTAGTCGTTTCTCTTAAATTACCACTATCACTAGAACTATTTGCATTATTGATATCAGTCAGGATGTTGGTTGTTGTTGTTGCTGTTACTGTTGCCGTTGTAGTTGTCATATTTTTAGTTGCTAAATTATTATTAAGATTATTATTGGTATTGTTTAATATATTTTTGCTGCTGCTGTTGTTGTTGTTGCTGCTGCCGCTATTATTACTAATACTATTATTATTGTTGCTGTTGTTGCTCAGCGCCGAAGCACTGCGGCGTTGGCTATTAACTTCACTTTGCTTATTGAGCTTCTTTTGGCTTTCCTTGGCGCGCTTCGACGTTTTGCGACCCTTTTTCGAATTTGCACCAACGCCACCTTGCGACATTGACATACCGCCCGCACCGACACCCGATACAGCCATTGCGCTACCCACCGTAGTTTGAGTATTCGCCATAGCTGCTGCAGCAGCAGGACCGGCTTTCCGTTGTTGTAGTTGCTGTTGGTGTTGATATTGTTGTCGCTGCATTTGTTGTGCTTGGGAATAAGGGTGATGTGTGGGTGTTGATGTGGCTGACGATGAGGCTCCCGAAGTATTGGGAGAAGTTTTTTGCATAGATGTTTTGGCACATGCCACCATTGTTGTTGCTACACCACCACTGGCTATCCCCGAAGACGTCAACGAGCTGGCTGTTATATTCGATTTGCTACTCTTTAATTGTGCCTTGGTTATTACTGTGTGTGTCTGTGTTGTCGTCGTAGGTGTATTCGTGTGATCGGTGGCGGATGTTTCGGCGACAGATTCCGCGCCCACGTTAGGACTGAGAGCGTCATTGCTAGCGGTTGAGGTTTGTTTCACTACATCTGCAAGATTAAAAGATGGATTGGTTAGCAAAAATACCACTGTTAGTGTATTATGAAATTGTTTGTGTATGTATGTGTTCGTGTCTATGCGTGTGCGACCACAAGAGTTTTAATATTTACTTTGGATCTGTGCAAATTTTGAGCGTTGTCCGGAATGCACGGGAAAAACAGTCACAACAGGTGTTATGCCACATTTACTGCTGTCCTCCTCGCCGCCACTTAGTGTAGTCGCTGAAGTAACTGCGGAGATATCAGATTCTTCTGGTCGATCCGCTTCGCTGCCAGAAAAATTTTGCTTTTGCATGTCTTTTGCATCACTATACACCTCTATTAGTTCAAAATGTTCATGTTCATTTTCAGCAACGTCCAACATTAAAGAAGTAGATTCTGAAATTAAGTTCCCTTTACTACTGGCTACTATTTTTTTTTTTATAAACCGTTCACTCTTACCTTCATCGTAATTGCTGTCATCACCATCGTCGCCGGCTGCACTGTGTATGCTGGATGTGCCTTGTAACGCTGACTGTTCTTCACATGCGCTCAACTGCTGTTCGTCCTCATTCAAATACCCACCCATTTGACTGCAATGCACATTCTCATCGCTACTCCGAGCAACCTTCAAATCACCATATGAATAGTTCTCACTGTCCTCATCACCCGAAACGGCGCAAATAGTTGGCGGAGAGTCTATCGCATGCGCATCGTATGTGCTCACACGCCTGCATGTGCTACGATCACGCACGGCATCGGTCTGCATTTGTTGATCTATTTTCTCTTTGGATGCAGAGCTTTGCATCGCCGCCATGGCGGTGTCTGCAATGACACATACATCTCCTCCGCTATGCTGTTCTTTCGTTGCCACAAGAATGATCGATGTGGACGACAATGATTTGGCAATGGACACGGTAATCGATTTGTCCGTTGGATCGTTGCTGCTCGCCGAGCTTTCTTGTGTAGCAGCCGTAACATCTGTGGGCGAGGGTTTGGCCTCAACGGCTGTGCTCTTTTTCTGTGGCTTCGGATCTAGTATGTTCTCGTGTGTAATCGGATGTATTATGGGAATAGCGTATTTACGCGGCTTAACTGTTTCGGTGCCACTTGTGCTGTTGACGTTGCTACCACTAGCACCACCAACGCTGCTAATGCCACCGGTTGTGGCTAGCGAAGTCGTTGACGAGGAGTTCGATGCAGCAGCGCCAGTTAAATGTCCATAGGTTTGCAGCGTCTGCTGTGTCATGGCAGAGGGTGTCGCCAGCAATGGTTGTGGTGGTGTCATACCAGCTGCGCCCATTGGCAATGGCGGCTGACAGAAGGGCGATGTGATGTAGGCCGTTGGACCGCCAGCGGCAGCGCGTGCACCCGATTGGAGTAGTGGCGTTACCGACATACCACCACCAGTGCTGCCTGTCTGCTGATGAGAGCTGGCTGCCAGTAGTGACGTTCGCGGCGCTGCTGTCAATGAACCTGGTGGCAGTGCAAAGATCGCATTGGCCGGCACCAAATATGTGGTTTGTGGTTGTCGTTGGTGTGGTGGCGCTGTTAGGACACCGCGCAATTGATGCTGTTGTGGATGATGATGTGTATGTAGATGCGGTGGCGGCGTTGGTGCGGCGCCAGCGCCTGCATGGTAATAGTGTGTGTGTAGCGATGTTTGCGGGTGATGAAGAGCCTGGTGATGTTGCTGCTGTTGTTGTTGGTATATTGTGGAAGCTGTCGGTGTGCTGCCTGGACCGCTGTGGTTATTTGCCGCTGCAGCTGCTGCAGCATTATTGTTGTACTGCGCAGCCGCTGCTGCTGCGGCCATTACAGCCGCCGACTGGTATTGTTGCAGATAGGCGGTGGTCATGAACGCGGTACTCGTCGCCGGCGGTTGCATGAGCGCTGTCCCAGTCGTGTAGTGTTGCATATTGGCGCTGCTGTTGGCTGCTGCAGCCGCCGCCGCCGCTGCCGCAGCCGCGGCATGTTGTCTAGCGATGTTTGTTGCGCTGGCGCTGTTCCCACCTCCGGACATACCGCCACCACCGCCCCCCACCAGACTGTGCGATTGAGTTGCGGACACAGTCGACGCAGCGCCAGCTGTATTGGCCTGTGTGGGTGGTGAAGGGGCCATTTGTGATGCCGTAACTGCTCCATTATTGGGTGCTTGTGGATGTTGGGCGGGTGGCGGCGGTTGGGCTTGGCTTAATTGAAACGAATAGTACGCTAGGGGTGGTGCTGGATGATGATGCTGTGGTTGCTGCTGCTGTTGTTGTTGCTGCTGCTGCTGCGACTGTTGTTGTTGTTGTTGTTGGTGTTGATGGGAGTGCTGATGCTGATGCTGTTGGTGTTGGTGAGGGTGGTGGGAATGCGTTTGTTGGGCCACCGGGTGGCCGTGATGCACGGATGGCGGTTGTGGTTGTTGTTGCTGCTGCTGCTGCTGCTGCTGTTGTTGTTGCGCGTGCGGATGGTGTGCCTGATGGTGCGACTGATGATGCGTTTGGTGGTGGTGTTGTTGCTGCTGCTGCTGCTGATGCTGTTGATTTGGGCGTATTCCCTTCCCACCCCCTCCCGTTTGAAGGAACATAGGAGGATCTTTGAAAGACCTGTACACACACACACACACACAACAATAACAATCGAATGACGAGCCGACGAAGCGATCGAATGATGGAGTAAGTTGATTTCGTTACGGGACGAGCACAATGAGATTTGTTGGTTAATATTTTCATGTCATTTGTTATATTTCGTTTTGATTGATGATTTATGGAATTCATTACGATTGCATTTTAGTTGTTGTTTTTTGGTTCATTTTTAGTCATTGGTATTAAGGTTGGTTTTTGGTTTGGTTTGCATTGAATGAGTTATATTCACATAAATTGTATTTGAAAATACAATATTGATTGAAGAAGGGCATTGATTGAATTGCAAGCAGTAATAAAAGAGAACAAATACAAATACAATTCAATGTTAGTGGTGATATCTTATAAATTAAATCTGGTTAAGTGCATGGTTGTAATAATAAGCATTATTGTTGTTGTTGTTTTTTTGGTGATAGAAAATATCGATATTTATGTTGTATTCGATTTTGAATTACGTGAGTACTAACTACGAAAGCAAAAAGATCACCACCGCACATGATCGACTCTTTTTACGATTAACCAACCATGCAGAAAATAAGTTCAACGAGGACTGCCCTGAAAGTTTCCGGAAAAACGTAAGAAAAAAATAACCAAGTTATCTGTTAAGATACTATGAATATTTGATTGCCTAGAGTCCACGATTTCTGTGTTAAACCGGCAGAATAAGGCGCCATGGGCACGACTTCAGGAGCGACTCTAAATGCTTTATTAGACTAGCTAACCCTGTATTTGACGATCAAGGAGGAGGTAATGAAAACCATGTGTCACGACGATGCGAACTCCGGACACAGAAAGTAGTTTGGAAGGTTGCCAGAGCAATACCCTTTGTTTTTGGACCCTATTGAAAAACTGACACTGGGAGTCTCTTTTGGAAGAAAGTAAACCGTAAGGTTTCCTACAGGAAAACAATGGAGAGATGCCTGTATCTTGTAAGAGGCTCGGTGACAAAACTTTTTACGCTACTCGGGTCCAAGACGGAAAACGGAACAGGACCTGGTTGGCACCTACATTGCAGATGCTCTTGTGCCCTTGGTCAACGGTTTTTCAATCAGAGATATTTGCTATACTTAAAGTAGCGGACTGGATAATTGGCTAAAGGTGGCATGAATGCAAAATCAGAGTCTGCAGTAACAGCCAATTTGCACTAAAGGCCTTGGAGACTGATCGTATCCCATCAAAAATTAATGGACAGACTTTTAATGTCATGCGAATCAGTTAACCGCAAACCACATTGAAAGAGATTATTTATATGACAGCTCTCAAGCTATGCCCTGCCCTGCCCTGTTAAGTATGGATAAGGCCTTAAGGCAACTCTCCATTTTTGTGACATGGCAAGCAAAACACAACAAGAATGAATGCAATGAATTCAAATCAGCTGTTTTGTAACCAATCAAAATGAGCCGTTGTTTAACGTTGGACTCTTTCTTTGTAGCGCCTCTTTACGTTTTAAATGTCATGCCAGTCGTGCAAGTGGGCCATTCTAAGAAGCTAATTCTATAAGCTGCACTTAAAATCATCAGGAACCGTAACTGTTGCAATTTTTGTAAAGAAAATCATGATTTAGTCGTAATTTTGTGGTTTGTATGTTTTCAATCACATTTCACTGATATACATAGATATGTATAAGTATTTTGTGATCTTTATTTTTTCTATCAAACTCGATCCATATTACTATGTGGTTTTTATTTTTTCGATGAAAAATAATCGTTCTTGAATTTAAAATTCTTTCGATCACATTTTTAGTTTTTTGATCAAAAATAATCGTAATAAACGGAAACAAAATTGTCGGCGATGACAATAATAGCACCATCGAAAAACTAAAAATCTCAAAATAACGATTATGTAATGATTTAAAAAAAAAAAAAAATTTTTATAAAAATTGGGTCAGATTTGCATAGCATATGGCATAAGGATTAGATCGATGTATTCGAGTTTTGTTTTAAACGAAATCTTCTTAATGACGTTTTTTATCAGCAAAATTCAAATAACGATTATTTTCGTAAAATCGTAAAAAATCATCTCACGAAATTTTTCCTGAGAAATTCTCATTTTTCACAAAATCGATTTTCAATCAAGGAAACATAGCGGAATTTTTATCTGGTAATGTTGTTTACGTACAAGCTTTTGAAACTTCGTCTAAGCGTCGTTTTCGGAAACTTTCAGAGTGCATAGTATAATTATTGTTTACATACATACATGCCAAACAAGCGAGTATATCAAACTAAACAGAAAAAAATAAATCAGTACTTATCTGTAAACACAACAAACAAACTAAAGATTAGAAAATTCAGTTCTGTATTGCATTTGTTGCATTTCTACTTGGCATTCCAACAAAATACTAAGCAATACGAATACTAATAAACATATTTATGTAAATATTTAATTACTGAGAATATGTTTTGATTGCTGAATGAAGAACAGAGCGGATAGAGATTTTTTGTGCAGCAAATCTGCTACAATAAATAAAATTTTCAATAATTAACTAACGTTTAACTAACTTAAAAATAGAGTTAATTATTAAATAAAATATGTTAAGCCTAATACAAGTATAAATACATACATACATACATACATATGTAGCTAGAGTGAATATAATATGGGTATTCATATAAACGCGCAAATGCCTCGCAAATGCGCAAACCTCGTAAATAAACCGGTTTCTCATACAAAATTTATAGAGTTTACAAGGTTTACTCATTTGCAAGGCATTTGCGCGTTTAGATGAATACCCATAATATTTACTGTAACGTGCACACATTAAACAACGAAGACAAGGATATGACGGGAGAGTTAAAGTATTTAGTTTTAGAATTTTTTTGAGTGTTTAGAATTATTTCATTGTTTCAGGTTTACATACATATGCACATATAACTTTATCTAACAGACCAATACTCTACATACATATGTATGTATATAATTCAAACAATAAACTAACCGAAGGACAATAATTCAGCTACATGCGGCATACAGAACATGTACGAACGAAATCGTTCCCGAAACAGTCGGTTCTACGACTACCAATTCAGCAGCATTCACCAAAATTGTATGGGAAATGTTTTACTATGTTACAACAACAACAAGACGAATGAAATAACACTATATATCAACAAAAAATTACGAAATAATCAGACCGAAGGAAGGCACTGTAGGTGGACACAACGCCGCAACCGGTTTGACTTCCAACCAAATTTGCCATGGCATCATGGAAACCCAAACACTAAACACTTCATCGTATACCCTATCGGAAGAAACAATCTAAAACCCAGAAATAAAAAAAGTTTCCCAGAACAAAATTTCTACTCTCCTTTAGAACAATGAATTTTCAGTTTAAAAATAGTATTTATTAGATTCTACCTAGCTTTGTAAATAAGGAAATGTAAACTAAACTTCAATCAAATCTGCTCAGTTTTCATATTTTTTTCTTTTCCAAGTGAAAGAAAATCAAATAACAAAGTTCATGAAAATCAGAGCGCAATCACTACTTATTCTCGCATTTTATGTGGGAATCTATTTACTATCTGTAATCAAGAGTCAATCGAAATATTGACTTCACCCAATTTTTTATACTAAACTTAAATAAACTAGCCTACTAAATTGCATACTTGCAAATTTTCTTAAAAAAAAAAAATTATTAAAATACCACAGATACCAGCCAATATTAAATACTCTCTAAACTAATATCAACTCTCCGATTTTACAATGTATGCTTATCATCGACTAAAAATTGCAAATAGTTTAAGGGAGAACATTTTCATTGTCACTATGGCGCATTGCATTCTTTTTAGTTTGTGAAGTCGCAGTTGTTATTCTAGAAATTGTTGATGACACACAACAGGTGGTTTGCTAACTAAAAAAAAAAACAAAAATGTTTTAACGACTGGCACGAGGGCATATACGTGCATTTCCTATACCATTAATCAGTTATCAGTCATTGGCACACTACGTAATTATTATTATAAGTTTATTTACTCATTTCCAAGTTAAAACGAATTTTAGCTAATTTTTCTTTTTTTTTTTACAGCTCTACAAGGCAATATGACAAAAGATAATGTCATCCATATTACGTTTCTTTTAAATTGAGTTTTTGATGGGTGGAGATGTTCCATTCGTGGTTAGTCAAAATGTATACAGAGTTGAATGGCCATAACAACTCACTAACTCGCTTGCCATTAGTCATAATACTTCGTTTTTTTTTTTGTTTTTCTTTGTTTGCTTTAGTGCACAGCATTGACGAAGTGTGTAGAAAATTCCCATAATTTAAATATCCGCAAATATAGTCGACACAAAAACTCCAATGTTTGGCCTACTTAACTTTACTTACTCTATTTTATGCTTTCCACTTTATTTGCGCATGTGGCAGACAAGCCCAACTGCATTCCAGCTTCTACCGAAAGCATATGCATAAATGTGGCACAAGGTAGTATATTTCACACAACCTCCCATCCCAACATTGAATTGGCAAACTCGCTTTCTAAGTAGGTAGCTATTGGAACGGGAGTCATCTGTAAGGCAGGTTCTTATATACATAGCTACAACAAATACATCTACATATATACAGATGTAGGCGCATATGTTTACCCTACCTTCACGCATTTCAAATTATATAGTAAAATATGCAAAGAATTTAAGAATATTGATGTGCATTTCGGAAATCAAAAACCTGATTTCAAGTGGGAGTTTTATGGCTACCTACAGCATCTTCACTTATATGGAATTTGTGTGTATTTATAACCTGCTTCAACAGAACGAAGTAGCCATTGTGGTTTGGAATGCAAGTAGATACCACTACACATATGTACATATGTATATACATACATATATATACCAACATATATGTACATATAAATACCCACTCACTTCTACTTATAGTACAATAAAATGTCAGTTTATGCCCACAAATAAATTACTGTTGATTTTTGAAATTTTTTTTTTTTGCTCATGCTCATTATAGTAAACCTCTGTTAAAATTGTATTGAAAAATGTTTGAAACTTTGATTTGAATTTGACCATTTTTGTTAATTTATTACAAGGCATGATTAAAAACAGAAAGTAGTTGCACTCCATGCTTCAATAATTAAAGGTTTGCTAAATAAATAGTTTTCTCGCTACCTCTTACGTACAAATTGAAATAGAAGCAACAGTTGTAGAAAAAAAGATATGTTCCCTTTGAATAAAACAGAAAAAACTCATTGTAAAATAGTGTCAAAATTCTAATGCCACTAGTGAGCAAACCTTTAATAATTGCATCGTGATTTCCACTCAATGATTTCCGTCGACATGTTACCTCTTTGACATTTCCTGTCATTACGGCATGCCGCGGCATCTCCATCTAAATCAAGCTACCAGCTATAATAAATAAATTATGTATTTCTCAACTGCCTTTTAAAAAATTTTCAAACAAAAAATATAAAATGAAAAAAAATTGTTATTTTATTAAAATAACCAGCAAATACCCGGCGTACTTTCCTTGTCTCAATTTTTTCGACAATTTTGGGTGACTCTGTGCGTCTAGAGAATTTTTTCACAGCCTAATTTACATATGTATGTATTGTTTCAATTTGTTAGTAGTAAATGACCGGTTACAATGTCCCCATGTGGTTCCATAAGAACCACCGAATCGAATTCTAAGCTCACTAGTGGATTCTCAATGGCAAGCAGATGTTAACTGTCTGCCTGTGGTAAATTTGAATGTTGTTGTTTTTGTAACATCATACAACACTCCGCATACCATTTTGGGAAACATTGCTGAAGTGACAGTCCTTGGTCGGATATAAATCCGGGTCGTTTCGTTGCGTAGACTCAACTGTTGTGGGAACGGCCTGGTGACAAAGTAAATACTGAATCAGTACAGTTTTACCATCGATATTTTCTGCAGTTGTATGTATTTGTGTACAATTTATATATGTACATATATAAAAAAAAAAAACTAGATTCAACTTAAATTATTTATTATGTTTTAAGACTTCAACCAAAATCTTTCGAAAATTATGATGGGAGCTGGTTCGATTTGAAAATTTATTCAAAGATCGTACTTTTAATAAATAACAATTAATATTTTTTAAATATTAAACAAACAAAAACACTTCAGAAGATAAAACAATATAAGATCAAAAGCGTTTCTTAAAAATATATAAAAATTGCTTTTTCGAAATTACAATAATGAGATTTGTGAAAAAAATGGGACGTTATGCAAGGAAATAGGAGTATGAGAAAATGTCTATCTAGTAATATTGTATATTATTAGTCTAAATCGGTCAAGATCTGAGGTATTTAAGATTTTCTTAAACCAATCTTCCAAAAAAGGCCAATGACAGCATCCAAAATTGCATTATTAGGATTCCATTGAACAAATTTGTAAACATTTATATGCAGAACTTTTAAGCTTAAACTCACTCTTAAACTGTTTTATGATCTGAAATATATTTAAAAAACATAAAGTAGTAGTAGCTCCTAGTCTTTTAAAATGCTAATTGAAGAAAGCTTTGAAAATAAAAATTCTCTAATTTATTTTACTATTGTCATTAAATAGCGTGTGCTTTGATAATTACAACTGCTACAAATTTCAAAACACCAAAAATGTTGGAATTTTTAAGAAAAACTACTCTTTTTGTATGAGTGTGTTCCAGTTAATAGGATCGTCTGAAAGGACTAAGGCCCATTAAAAATAGATCATAACTCTCATCCCATGATTAAAAGGTATAAGAGGATAGATATAAATATCAAATAATTAATTGTAGACCATCCTCAAATGCAAGATTTCCGAAAAGAATATTATTGTAGTTGTTGTAACAGCACAAATGATCCCCATTAAATATATGGGGAATAATGCTGAAGTAACAGTCATTGGCCGATGTCGTAGAATTGATTGTCGTGAAAAGGTAATGGTTTGTTCGAAAGCCACTCATATCTTACAATAGGATAAATTCTACAGTAATATTTTTATTATTTCTCTACAAAAATATTTGATAGCGAATTGTTAATGAAAACAGTAATTCAAATATAAAACCCAAACGTTTAACTTTTGAACACTCTCCATACATAACATAAATACTAAGTTTGAAAGCTAATCAATCTACATACTACTTATTTTAACTAACAACGTTACTCGATCATTTCCAAAATTACCATCCATGATTATTGCAATACATACATGCATACATATTTGTAATATACATATATTTATTGACTTTGGATATAACAACGTATGTATACATATCGTATATCGACTGTACAATTTTCCTGCCAATCTGGAAATTATATATATGTACATACATATGTATGTACATAGATATTATACCAAGAATGATAGAATACAAGATTGCGCCTTCCCGCGGTGAAATGACAGATCTCGCCTTTAGTAAACAAGAATACGGGAGAGAGAAAATTGAACAACTTCCAATATTTCATTGAAAAACGTGTTCTAATTGTTCTAAAGTGTAAAAGTATGAATTTATAGGCAGACATTTAATAAATAAATTCGCAAAATACTAAAAAAAGTGTCTCTTTTTCTTAATTTGTGAAAAAAGCTTTGTCTAGTTGAAGTTGAGAATTGTCAAACCCGGCAAAACCAAAGTAGCGGTACTTCTAAAGGCGTCACCTTCAGTATTCAGTACACCGTGATATTATACTGATAAGATATTTAAACTATTAATTGTTTATCCCTCTAAATCTTCCCTGTAAAAATTGAGATTACTTACCGATTATTGAATGATTTTAAAACTAGTCCTATTCTCCTATCTTAAACATTAGAGAATGTCTCGTAAAGCTATCGGCAATCATAGCATTATCAATAATTATTGAAATAAATTCCCATTTCTATTTAATGAACTGAAAATCAAAAATACTAAAGTCAAATAACTGCCGAAGTTATCAAAAAATTGTGTGTATATGAATTGACAACTCGACACAACCAGTTTTTCAAACTTTTTTTTATTGTTCTTTGATAAATTTAAATATCAAAACAAAGAACGGGAATAAAAAGGAATATGAATTAAAATAAAAAATGCTCAAAATCAATAACAATGTTACTCGTTATATGTAGTATGTATGTAGTAACAGCACATAGCCACGCACGCAATCCAATACACATTCAGGTAGGATATACGGATGTAGGGGGATGCTTGTCTGGTTGGCAGGATAATCGGAATATATATGTACATATAATACATAGTACAAATATATCTAGATACACGTGTAAATGCATGTATGTATGTATGTATGTACAGCTGCGAGCTTTTTAATAGCAGTGCGCTCTCTATATTTCGTTAGATGTTGCTGCAAATTTTTTTTACAAAATCAAAACATTTATATTCATACGTTTTTTAACACATCCTATTTTTTTAACACAAATTAATCTGGTTAAGTTGATATTTTATTGTTTAAAACTTTTTTCTTAACAAGGTACATGAAATGGTGGACCAAAAAATAGCAGTATTTCACTTTATTCCAATTTAGAGATAATTACAACAAAAAAAGTTAATTCGCATTTAATTTTTTTAACTACATTAATAGTTACATATATGCATTGCCTTTATTTTTTATGACTGCAACACATCTGTCCCTCATGGAGTTTACAAAGCGGCGACATCTTTGCTTTCCAATGGAATGTTATAGCACGCTTTTTGTACTACTTCTCACAAATTTTTATTATTTGTTGGGTTTTCTTCCCAAATGGCTTTTTTGAGATCAGTCCACAAGTTCTTAATCGGATTGCGGTCTGGTGATTGCGCTGGTGGTGATTGCGTTAGTCACTCCATAACTTCAATACCATTTTCCCGAAACCAATTTTTTACACTTTACTAGTACGTTTTGGATCATTGTCTAGTTGTATGATCCATTACAGTGGTATATGGTCTTCGGCATGATCTAGCATGTTGGTCTGTAAAATATTCGGATACAGATATTGATCCATAACCTTTTCTATTAACCGTTTCGGACCAACTCCTTGATATATCTTGGAACATATTCCATGTTAGGTGGACGTCTAGCATATTCCCTTGATGCTTTTCCACCATATAGAACAATTTTTATCTCGGCAGTCCATATCTAATATATTTCTCCACTTTTGGAGTGGCCATAACAGATGGGCTCGAGTCTTTTGTCAACATGATTTTTTCCGGGCAAACAATTGATTGTCTCGTAAACATCTTCTGACTGTATGTACTCAAAACAAGGCAAATTTAACTCATATTTAATTTGCATAGCTGCCGCTGATGGATTTGCTCGACTAGTCCTTAATATGCGTTTCACAAGGGACGCCGATTAAAATTTTTTTACGGCCACGTGTTTCAGACGAGTTTTTTTGGCTTGGATATAATTTTTGCAGAACAACTTCGTAATTTTTGTACTTCTTTATACGTTTTACCTTTATTTATTTGATTTTTTTTAATCAAATTACATACGTTTCTCTGTAATGCAATGCTTTCCACGACCCACTTAAAAAAATTAATTATGCGAACACATGAGATAATTTGTTATTATGTTTTGTATAATAAAATTAGTTATTTTGAAAACCGTATTTATATTGTTGAAATAAAATTTAAACACTGCTATTATTGTGTCACCTTGCAAGCAACTTCGCGTAACAGAAATTTAGATGTCAAAATATAAAGCCATCTTAACGTTATTCGAGCGTTGTAGCCTGCGGATATTAGTATTGGCAAACGCTTTGGAAAAAAGAAGAATTTTAAAAACTTATAAATATCGAAACAAGGCATTACTATTGTTTTGCTCGCAACTGTACTTACACACAGATAACTAAAATTTGACTCTACACTACCCATGGCTTCCGATTTGTGCATTTGCAGGAAGTTTGTAGGCGAATGATAAACAGGAGAACAGAATTTATTTTCAGTGTATAAATGCACGAGTATTTTTGTGTACATTGTATCTACATACTATGTACATACCTACATATACATACATATGTATGTATATTTGGAAATGCATGCATGTAAAAAACATATGGATATACAAAATAAACGCGGTGTCAGTCAACGTATGCGGGTGCTGTGGGAGCAAATTTTTAGGATTTGTACGGGAATATCGGTTAGGTTGATGGGTAGACTGATAGGAGGCAGGGGAAAAAACAGTGATTAGGTTTTATTTGGGCTTACTACTTTCTAATTGTGTACTTAGTATTTTATTTTATGCTACTCATTCAAACTTACCGCTTCCTTTGTTGTTGCTGCGTCTTATCTGTTTAATATTTGGCGCAGATAAATTTATGTTTTGGAAATTGATATTTCTTTAAGAAATAAGCAAAGTAAACTAACGAGTTGAAAGCTGCAACGACGCTTGAAATTGACTGTAGATATTTTATGCTTTTATTCTATCTACATAAGTATCTGATTTGCAACTCACACAATCCTTTGCGAATAAAAGGGATATTTCGATGCAAATCTATTGCAGCGAGTTAATCCTTTCGGGATTTTGTTTTAATTTCCTTGACTACAACTTCCTTTTCTGAAGGTTGACGTTTATTATTTATAGTAGTATATAGTAAATTTTTGTTGAAAATTGTTGATTTCTTAAAATTTTTCTTCCTTTTATTTTATTTTTTACAAGTATATTTTAATGTAAAAAATTTGTTTAGTTTTTCGTTTTTTGTCTTTTTATTTAACAATATTCTTTCTCATTAAGAATTAGTTTTGGACGACAAATTTGCTTGTCGCCTTTGCGACAATTTCGCAAAAGTAACGGACACGATTTTTCTATTCCTTTTTGTTTTTTTCTATTCTGTTTTGATTTCTTTTGAACTGCAAAAACAAAAACACATGAATCACACACAAAGCTTCAATGAAAATTCGAGGTAATTTTTCCGGATTCCAGGTAAATGACTGCCGTTAACAAAATTAATACACTTCAAATAAATACTAAAGAAATGCGAACTCAACGCAACAACGCGAAAGTTATTTATGGCTTAAATTTGCAAAACATGTATTATGAGTGGGAGAAAACGGCGGCGATGGCCCAACGTCATAAGTTGTAGCGGCGACGACAGCGACGTCCACGATAATCCCGGTACGCACAAATCGCGAATCACAAACTCAAAACATAAAATCCACTATATAGAAGCAGAAAATAAGACAGAAAAACACCCACGAAATAGAATACGAACGGCGAGAATGTATTCGAGAACAGCAAAAACCAAAAGTTAAACTGAACTAAACGAAACGAAGGCGGAAGAAGGAAGAAACGGCAAGAAAATGCAAAATTTTTAAGTTGTCTTGTGATTTTTGATGTAAACTGTTTTTCCCAAAAAAAGGAAAATGAATTTTCTCTTTCAAATTTGATGCTTAAAACGAAACAAACATGTTTGAAGAAATATTTTTAAAGCGAAACTCAGCTCCGGCTATCACATCGGCTTTCTCAGCCAATACTCTTAAAGCTTAGTGCCCGCGCCCCGTTTCCACCTTCTTCTTTTTCCAATCCTTTAGCAATGCACCAAGCATATAGCCACACAGAAAATTTCCATAAGCAGCGGTATGTTTGCTAATTTTCACAACACTTTTACAAAATCCACAATAATATTTCAATTCCCGCATATATTAGCTTACTTTTGTGTTGATTTTACAAACTAAATTTGTAAAATTATAGCTATTTTATGATTTTTTCACATAACACGAAAATCACATCAACGCGCACGCAACGAAGCGACGTGGAATGGAAGAAGAATCAAGGTATAATGCAAAAATAACAGTGAATCCAACTCATGAGTGTTGCCAGCCACTTGTCAGCAAAAGAGGGAACAAGTTGCAAACTTGTGGAATATTTTCGCACTCAATGCAAACTTTTCGAGTAGTGTTATTATTTTGTTTATGATTTTATGACTAATATCGTTAACTATTTTGCAATGATCAATTAACTTATATTCTCTAATTCGACATAATAAACTTTTATAAAGATTTCTATTCAAGTGAAAACTTTTGCAAAGAAAGGCAACACTTTTGTGGAAGCTTTCCATTCATCCAAAGATTTTTCATTGTTACAGCCCACAAGTGCGTTCCAAATTCAGCGTATGGAAGAAAAACCATGTGGAAAGAAAAATAAATTCTCTCTGGTTGTTGTATTTGCTAAATAGCTCACAGATGGCGCCGCTCACACGAAAGTGCAGAAAACTTGGTAGAAATGCAAGGCTTTTCCATCAGCAATATTTGTGCGTGCGCTCGCTCCACCAGATGAAGATTTGGTCACCACACCTTATAGAAATCTACCATACTATTAAAAAAGATTTCCACCATATCTTCAATTGCTGTGAATTAACTTCCTGTGAATATATTACCAAGCCAAACTTTTAAAATAAATGAACTAACAACGCATTTACAATATTGCTGTGTACCAAGAATGCCAATACAACACCAGAAGCCAAGTAGAGTGTGTATTAAATCGGCATATTAAAATATAGGATCATAATTTAAAATATATAGAAGAAAACACGTGGTTATTATATAATAAATGTTTTTTTTTTTATTAAATAAATTACTTTTAGCTTTTACCTCTGTGCTCGCACGGCATTCGGTTTAACGTAATGAATTTGGCAGAAATGATTTAAATAATTCCACTCAAAGTAAAAACTTTTATAATATTTTAATTTTTTTATTTATCAAAAAAAAAAATGTATCGTTTTTTATAATTTCCGATTACGGCTGGCCGGCAATTTATTGTTAGAAATGCAAAAGGTAATCAAGCGACGGCGTCATTTCGAAGTTTAATTACCACCATACAGCGTTGAAAAGCTGTGTATACAATGCTACAGGTATTTATTTCATTGAAATTTAATAGTTAGTTCTATTATGCATACGTATATATGTATGTACATATGTATGCATATGTAGATTAAAAAAAAATAGAGGTAACAATTACATACATACATATATCCAAAAATGTATTTAATATACTTTCTAATCAAAATTTAAAAGGTGGCAACTTCCTTTCGGCTAGTCAATTTTCAACTTGTTTGATCGTTCTTAGTCGAACAGCACGCATTCGATTAACGGTTCAATTTCGACTAACTGCTTACTATCCAGTAGTCTGAAAATCGGCAACCCGAAATTATTCGAATAACGACCGTTACTTACAACAAATTTATAAAAACTTCATTATTTTGGAAAACGAGGTTTGACCATAAGCATAAGTATTTAAACACATAAAAATATAGATATTAAGGAGATGGGTTTTAATATATTTGACGCAAAATTGAAATTTTCGAAACGGCTACAGGGGGTTAATATATGCCCTATGGCGTGTTCACGTGGAATGTGAGTAGAATGTTACGCTTGATTCCTTTAGATTTTTAATCAGGGTCCCTTATTTATTAATGGAACAAGTTGCTTATGGGCGGTTAGTCGAAAAGGTCTAAAGAAAACGATTAGTCGATTGAGTGAAGTCGACTATTTCTGTAAGTAACTTTTTCTAATTCAATAACCGATTAATTAGTCGATTAACAAGAGCTCTACTATTGACTAGTAGCCTTTGCAAATTTTGAAAATTATCAAAAATCGCGTTACGTAATATGTGCACAACCCCTAAGCTGAATTTTCTTCAGTTTAAAATTAATATTAGGGGGCTTTTTTTAAACGTTTAAGGACCCTTATAATCGTAAAAACATATAAAGAGTATAATACCACTGTCAAAATGTGTATGGACAATGAATTATACACTTTCCAAGTCGATTTTGCCACATAAAGTTTAATACGATGGAATAAAATAAATAGCACAATCGATGTTTTTGAAGTGAAACATCTTTGCGCTCGTTGGGCTGTAATTCCAATATCGAATGAAACGAAAAAGCGACAGGAAAAAGGAGAGTATGGCGCGCGTGGTGGGGCAGTCGGACGGAAGGAGACATGGGAGAGAAACGAAAACGCGACAGATCCGGAGTAGGAAAAAAAGAGAGAGGGGCGCGGAGGGGCGGTCAGAGTGTGGCAATGATTGTTCTCTACATCACTCCGAACCAGAGAATTAACGATATAATAAAAATCATACATAGAGCATTTTGGCATATACTCCTCTTAGGAGAAGATTTGCACACTATGCCAATGATTTTAAGCGGTGATTTTAATGTCAATTTTGCCTTGGAAAAAGCCCAACCACTTGTACAATTTTTAGAAAGTAAATTTAATTTAAAAATGAATAATAATCCTAAAGACTCAACAACCAGATCAGGTACGACAATAGATGCAATTTTCTCAAGATATTTAAATAATTTACAATCACGAGTTTTCATTTCATATTTTTCATACCGCAAATCAATTGTATCTTTTCTTGAACCTGAAAGTATGGAAGTGAATGAATAGATTTTTTATAAATGGAGGCGAAAACATCAACTATCTTTTTTCATTAACCTAACACCCTTAAAAATTCCAGAATAATGAATAGTGGCTTCTGTTATCGGGGGAATATTTCTATCTCATAAAACTTGCTGGCTAGGGTGAGTATTTTCATTTCAAGTGCCCATCGGGATCCATAAAGTTTCACTTCTATCGCCTAGCTTTCTAGGCTGAATTTTTTTTTCTTTTTGTATCCTTGCCGTATTCAATGGCTTTACTCGATTGGCGACTATCCAGAGGTGCTAGGATAGTCCATGTCCAAACGCCCCTCATTGTCGTCGCATTCGTGATGAAACCTTGTCAAATGATCACGCAAATTAGTTGTATTTCCATTCGTTTTGTATTCTTTCCCGCATTTTGGCAATTTTTTGACTTGAGGTTTTACAAAATACTTCCTCGCCTGAATGTCAGATTTTTAATAGCAGGTTACATAAAATCCAACGTTCGGATGCTTAAAGTGAGGCCACATAAAAGGTTTTGGATTTGCGTGACATTTGTTCAAAAAGCGAAAACCGCAGAAAGGATGCCACAATAAACGTTTTGACAACACTCATTTATTTATTGTGAAAGGCGAAAACTATAATGCCAAGCATTTTATTTTGGTTAATCTTTAAATTTACATTGTTATTTCGTAGAAAATTGAAGTGTAGCGTCTGTTTCTAAGCGAGAGTGAGTAATAAAAAAAGATATGAAAATCAGTTGATTGTTAAAGCGCGCGAAAAGATGAGAGTTGGCTTTGGCTATGTGAGAAACTTCGTATAATTGTAGGTATTCATCTTAGTTGTCAAAGCGAAATTGTCACGTAAAGCGAAGCAAGCTTTCTACCTACATAGCATAGCCCTTAATTCCCCTGTCGTCGTTGTTCGTCGAAATCTATTGCACTATAGTGGTGCGAACTCTTCTATTCAGATTCTAAACGATTAAAACAAGTTAAAATCAAAATTTTCAATAAATTTTTCCATATATGCTTACCTTTATTTATCCGCAGTGAGCAGATGTAGTGCTGCCATTAAAATGTGAATGACAAAATTTTTCAAAGCTTTAATAAATCTTACGCTATTTAATCAATAAAACCATACATATCTCTTTTCAATGTATTAATAATCGATCATTTTAAATAAGTAAATCGATTTATTTTGTCTTTTCCAAAAAATATCGCTTAACACAAGGTAATTACATTTTATAGGAGTGTAACATTATAATGTGGCAACATCAGAAGTAGGCATAGGGACGAAACGATACCGAAGTAGACATACCTGAAAAATAACGAATCTAAATTACCAATACCTACTCGATTGGAATACTTTTGGCAATGAAGATATTCCGTATGAGTCAAGTACATGATTTTTAGTCGTAAATTAATCATCCACTGGGAATCTTAAACTCTGAATGATATAAGTTAATTATGTAGAAACTGAAAAAAAATAAAACACCATTACATAGCAAAACTATGTGTTTAGCGATGAATGATATTTAATACAGATAATACATTGGAAAATATTTGAAGAAAGTTCTTCTCGTTTATGACAAATTGTGTTCTTCAAATTTTTCAGCGAAAAATTAATCTTTTTGGTGTATTTTCAAAAAGTAGTTGTTTTTCCTTCTTGATGTTGTTGCTGTTGCTCTTGCTTTCAAAACAATCGTTCGCAAGGCTGGGTAAATATACGGTCACTTCGCTAAAGATTTGCAGCACCTTTTTCGTTGGCCGATTGCCAGCTATTTGTGGTGTTACCAACAGTCAAAACCATCATTAGCTACTTCTTCAAACTGAAATATTTTTCGTATTTGACATCTACTCTTCTCCAGCATAGAAGTAAAGATGTCGTTTAAATTTTCTGAGCTGAGCTACGTTAAAAATATTATTTATGATTTTTTAAGAAAACAATTTTTTTGTAATCAACTCATTGCGCCCTCGTCTGCTTCTTCTTTGCTTCTTTTCTTCAATAACAGAGCTAGTCCACCCCTTCCTTTAGTATTTCGCGAATGTTTTCAGAATGTTTCGGCTGATATTAACTGTCACAAATAGCCAATATTAATTGCCAAACATAGAAATTCGCTCAGGGAATGACACAACAATGCTGAGGGTTGCTACATCAGGTGATCTCAGCTGTGCCGAATTTTGACGTCTATGGGCTAAGATTTTTCACTCACTTGTATTTATTCACAATGGTTGCTATTTAAGAACAAAAAATAGCAGAGATGACAAATTTTTGGTTGGCTTAGTTAAACATTTAAAGGTAGGATTTCGAATATCATTTTACTGAGTTAACTATTGTTATTCACAATGAAGTTAACCCAGCTTGTTTTTTTTTTATATAAAATCATGGTGTAATAAAGAAAGGTGGGAATGTAGCAGAAATCTTCAAAAAAAAAACTGGAAATAGTACCCAAAAAGTTATAAAAATAGTACCAATTCTCCCCCCTTTTTCTATTACCTTCAAATACGCAGCAGCAGTCGGTATGCAGAAAAAGTGTGGTTATGTAAGTGACTTCACCTTATATCATTACCATGATATAATTTACATATATTTTGTTGTTGTCCATCGTTATCACTATCAGACACTTCGAAATACTCGCTATATTGATCTTTATACTTATATCGACGTTATGACCCACTTCCCCGTTATTAAAATTTTTTTTTCTAATGCTGCCATTAATACCTTTATTTTTTTCAACATATAATTGAAAAGAACACTAGGTAGGATAACGAAAGGCATGTAAAGCTACAACCCTAACTCGTAAAATGATATCCGACCTGAGATGTAGTGTTTGGAAGTGAAAAAACTGCGCTATTATGAATTAGCCCTAAGAAGATACATGGTAAATTTAAATTTAAGACCTAGCTCGCTTTTTTTCCATAGTATTTGTAAATATCTAACTATGTACATAAACCTAAAAATTTGCAACTAAAGAAAATTTTATCCGAGTTGGTGCGTTCTTTTGCAAGTTGAGTACAAAGAAACGAACCTAATAACAAAAAAAAAAACAGTGGTAAGATGCGAAAATGGACGTCGAAGCAAAGGAGCCTAAATATGATGGCATGTGACATGAAAGTAGTAAGAAAAAAATTTATTCGTGTGATGTTGCTACTTAGGTGCTAAGAAACGGGCCTTGAGCACTGTCGTAAACGTAGCCACTTCACACGAACAAATATTTTTCTTACTACTTTCATGTCACAGGCCATCACATTTAGATTCCTTTGCATTGACGCCCATGTTCAAGAATAAATTCCTTCTTCGTATCTAACCACTGTTTTGTTATTTTGTTAAATTTCCTATGTACATATTTTCTTTGGTCTGATTCACAATTCGTTGCTAACATTTTGAGTTTACCATACAGCAGTAGACTTTTCGATGCTGAGTAAAAATTGGGGAAGAGGGACAACCTGTTTTTGCGGAATTGAGTTTTTCTAGTTCACAACATTAAATAAATATATGCAAGATGTCGATTTTTTGAAAATTATAGCTATGAATCTTTTTTTTTGAAATTGTTTGGATTTTATTTATTTTCTTGCGATTTGTAATACCGACCGGCTCTGCTAATTTTTTAGATAATTAAAAATGTTGAATTTTTCTTGTCATCTTAATTTTTGATTTTTTCATAAATTCCCTGTGAGAATCGAAATTAATTTTAAAGTAATTTAAAACTACTTATTCCAATGACAACTAATTGCCGCTGCCAGTTATGGGAAGCAGACGATTTCCATATGTTGCATATGTTTAGAACTACTTAACTTGCCAACATATTAAAAATGTATTAATTTCAAATAAGCACGGCAAATGAGAGTATAAAAATGAAGCTGGCTACCCTTGCATTTATATTAAATTAGTTTAAAAGTAGTGCACAATAACGTAGTTTTTTATTTGTTTTTTCATGCAACTGATTTATTTTTTCCGACAGGGTTTTTTCTATCAATTCTCAAAAATTTTCTTCCTTCATTTGGGGGCAATGTACATTAATATTTTTGAAATTTTTTGTTTCAAAAAAGCCGTTAATTTTTAACTGAGATTCAATATTACACCTTTATTTTTATATCTAACTCACACCTTAGTTTAGTTTTTTAAAATATTGCACAGTTTTTTTTAATTCTAGCAATATACAAAGCAAGTTCACATATTTCGAAAATAGCCACTTTAATAGTTTTGTTGCAAAATTTATTTATTTACAATATATTGTTTAATACATTTACTTAGCACATGAAGAGTCTCATCAATAAGTTGATTTCGGGTTGCCCAGAGACATCCTTTGTTTGCCTAAAATTGTAAAGCATGCCAGAAAATTAAATTCGAAAATCAAACGAACATGAAACCAGCATACTTGACGCTTACAATAAATTTTTCGTACTGCTTTTTCAACAAATTTTTTACCAAGATTTATCCGTCTTTTAATTTTCCATTAATTTTGAACGAATATTTACAGGCGTATTTTTTGCATACAACCTCCTCGCTAGCTTAAACATTTTTTAGCGCCTGTATTTATGCTACAAATTACAAAATGTTTATATTTCGCAAAATAAACACCACACCACCAACAACCAAGGTTAGTCCTTTATCTGCTTGCGGAGTTTGCGTCGAGCTGCTATTGCGCACGTCCTGCCAACACAACGATTGTGATTTGAATGCGCTATGCCGGCGAGCGTTGTTCCCAATGGAGTTGGCGGTGGTAAGTCCGCCCACTTCAGTGGCGCTTATGTATTGGAAAAGCATGTATTGTGGCATTCATATAAATCCACATAATTTCACACAGCTGCGCAGAACACCACGCACATATGTATGTATAGTAAGTATGTGTGGATATGTAGGTACTAACTTGCCCCGCAATTTACCACAGCTCCACTGCCAGCGTCCATTGGCACTCCAGGACATGCGCTCACCAACGCAATTCCCAATTTCATTATGCGCTGCCTTTCCCCTCCATTCGTTGATTTTTATGGCTGCATTGCTCATTGCGGTTGGCTGTTGTTGGAGTAGAGTAGTGTGTGTGACAGTGGCAGTAGTGGTATTGGCCGAACACCCTGTATTCGATGAAAGCTTTTTACGCGTCTTTTGCAGTCAGCCTTCGATTCATGGACATAGTAAAATTTCGCCAAAGAATGCCGGATGCATTTTGATGTGAACGCAAAAGTAAAATTGTCTCGTATGCTTTTGTCTTCCTTTTATGGATACCTATGTGTGTATGTGTGTGTGTGTTTGTGTGAGTGTGTGTAAATATGTGCAGCATATGTACTATATGTTGCTTTTGGATTTGTGTGGTGAACTTCCAGGACTCTAATTTCCCGTTTAGCTTTGAAGGATGTTGTTTTTTCACTTCTGCGATTAGTAAAGCGAAGTTTTCACTGCTGCATTTCTTTAGTGGGCATGAAGGTTTTGTCGCTGCAGATTTCACACACACACACACATGTTCATTTTCTTTCTTAGCACATGTAATGATAATGAAATAAGAAAAGTCATACTAAGTCACGGCGAGGTAGCAAAAACTTAGTGCATTTTAATAAATTGAACAATCGTTACTCAAATTGAACTTTTAAATGCATCTTAATGAAGCTTTTAAAAGAAATCTTCATCTTATTCCTACTAATTCGTGCGTTTTCTTCTATCTCCCGCTATATCAAACTTAATTGTGGAATATAATAGTATGCAATGAGTAACTTAACAAAGGTACCTAATCTGTATAATTATATTTTGTCTCTAGCAGTGATTTTTCGATATTTTCGAGCAGCCAACGCAATTAGCAGTGTAGTCGGGGAAGACACCGATGGGGTGCAACTCGAAACCACAATCCTGCGCACATTTCATGCAAATTCAGGAGTTCATCAGGGAGGTTTACTTCAACCCAGGGCCAGCTGGACTCCCACTAGTTAAGTTGAACTTCACTTCATTATATGCAATAATACATCATCAATTGCAAACGTTATATAAGGATATATTGTTTTTCATTTTACAATATCGCACACATAGTAAAATAATTTTCGAATTAAGCGCCATGCTCCACTCAACGTTTTCTCAAAAAGCTGATTTTAACGCTTTTCAAATCATTGAACCCGAAAGCTCGTTTTGAAATATCATAAGAGCCATTTGCTCAATTTCTAATTAAGCGTTTAATCAGAACTTAATCAAAGCTTTCATTCCCGGCAAGTCGCTGGTCTGATTAGCATCCAAACCGTGGTAATATTAACCAGACATTGAGAAAACGGCCGTAAATATCGTAATCTTCAGTGTAAATAGCCATTCATTTAATTATCCAACATCCAGCCTGAAAATATGCATTGAACTCGCATATATTTATCGATGATGGTGACGAATTGTAGTGGGAAAAAATCTTCTTTCGAAACTAAAGATCATTAACACTGAGCCTACCGGCATATTATATATACATACCTATTTCTACCAGAATGGTGGTCAAATGACCGCTTTTGAAATAAACAATTATAGTATTTTCCAGTTGATTGTAATTAATACAGAATTTAGCATAAACAATAAACACAAAATAATTATCATATAATAACTAAAAAAACATTTATTTTTCGGGCTTTAAGAGTACATTTTTAGAAAGAAGGCTCGAAACTGAAAAATTATATGTTACTTCAGTAATTTTTATACATATCCTTATTCAAACTAAAATAAAATTTATTCATTGTCGCACTTTTTACAGATGGACGGTCTCTCTCCCCCGTAAACATTTTACACAAACATATTTTTTACATATAGAACAAATGTTTATGGTTTTATTTTTTTGCAATATCCAATTTGACACGTTTTTTTTCTTTCGGAATTTGTAGTGGAATCTGCTGAAGTTTTCGCCATACTTTCAACTTTTTCTTGTTCATGTATATCGCGGTATTCGGTGGGAAGTTCCTCTGCCAACTGAAATAAAAATCCTTGTCGCGATATCCTTTTACCAGTTGTTTGCTTATATAAAATCCAAGCATTTATAACAGCTAAGTTCAGAATATTGAAAAATACCTGTACTGGCCATCTATTAGATTTAGATTTTGTGCTGTACTTTTTTTTAGGTTTTTTGTAAACTTGGAATTTTACAATATAGATTATTAGTCTCAAAAGCGGTCATTTGACCGCTCTGGTAAGTTTAGTGTTAAAAACAGATTGCGAACGAGTGCGACACAATTTATTTTGGCAAATATAATGTTCCTCAGTTTGGTAAATGATATCCTTCGCGATGTAAATTACGATGATCTCATAAACATTTCACGTAATGGTGGTTTTCATCAGTTCGAATTTTCGACAACGAAATATGACACGAAATGCCAATATGTTAAACAATAATTACATGTATGAGTATTTTTTTTATTATCCTCAAAATTCTAAATCCCTTTCTGCTTGAACCTCTTTTATTTATATTTTGTATCGTGTTTCTTATTATCGAAATTTCTTCTATGCATACGCTGATGATCTGATAGTTTATTGTAACGAGACCTGTGGATTGTGTTTTTCATTAATCTGATCTAGATGGAGTCAACTCTTGATGTGAAAGAAATCACGTTTGTTTAAACACAGTAAGCACATTTTATACGATTCCTGGTACCAAATCGAAATTGGTAGATAGGAGTTTATTTGGACTCAACACTCACATTTAACGTCTATATTAATTTCATTACTGCAAACTCCAATGATAAAATTTGTTCGTGCTGATTTTTCTGATCCGAAAAATTTTTAAACGAATCGCTTTTTACGACAATGACGAGGAAGCCATCGAGCACGTTGGCTCCAAACCCCTTTAACAGAGATTTGGAAAAGCGAAGCGATCACTTACATTATTAGCGACCAAGCATACCAATCATTTTTATTATTTTGATTTTAAATTTCAAGAAATTCATCAAATTAAGAGAAAATGTCAAAAAAATGAAAGTACATATCCGGATTTACTGAATTTGTTTGATGCAAAACAATGTCTGAGTTATGATGTTAGATCTCGTATGGAGTATACTTCAATTATTTGGCGATCTTTTCATACTACATGTGTATATATGTAAATTTAATTAAGAATTTATAAAGCATTTTTATCAAGTCTGCACTAAGATACCTTAACCAAAGAACGTAGATTACAAAGAAGTTGCATCACTCCCTCCGTTCCTCTAACAGAAAACCTCGTACAATTCACTATACCAGAACTAATTTGACATTTGCTGATTGATATTACATTCTGATGTGATCCAATTGGTTTCTGGTGTGGTGAAATTGGACGAAAAATCTTACCACAGGCAACGAAACGCGATGCAACTTCTTTGTAATCTACGTTCTTTGCCTTAACTTTGTCAAGTTTGAGAAGTTCTGAATTATTTTACATACACTCCGCAAAATCGAATTATTAATGAAATCAATCTAATGGTTGATATATGTATGTACATATGTAGATTAAATAGAAATTGTAGTCGGTAAGAAACTTTGCATTCATTGACTGGAATAGAAATAAAATAAAAACCATGCCCATAGGCCGTATCTGTAACTGAAAATTTCAGGGTAAGTTTGCCCTTGACTCTTATTTATAGTAATATATTACCTATATTGTTTAGATTAATCTAACAGGTATTTGGAGATAATTTCCAAAGCAAGACTAATGAAATCTGCTTTGTCAGAAATTTCACAATCTCCCAGACTGGACTAGTTGTACTAATAGAGCTCAAACACTAGACTACAAATAGATGAGGGGTATGGTGCAGGTTTATATGGACCTGGTACTAAACACACCACAGCGATGAATATTTAACATACGGTATTTCAGGCTGAGGATGTAGTAATATCGACCAGCACCAGAATTTACCTTGAGGAAGTTACAAAGGGCGGTTTTATTGTTACCTTTTCCGATATTCAAGTGCCCATTGATGGTCTATCGCAATTTTTCCTTTAGGCTGGTGAAAGAGTATTACGACACTCTACAGCTCCTGGCGAGAATAATAGGGAATAAGGTCGCAGAAGAGCTGGCAAGAAAGAAAAGGAACATCTGTCACTATCTTGGGAACGGACCTGAACCATCTGTGGTTTTATGCGGTCTACATTCAAGTGGAAGGCGACGACTAAGTTTGGAGGAGCCATATTCATAATCAGAACTTTTGTTTAAAATTTTATTTGTAGAAAACGGCATTAATTTAGTTAATGGGGAAGCTATCAACAATATTCCCAATTTAAGTGGAGATTTCTTATCGTAAAGCGCCAAAAAAAAAATCTTAAAATGTTTAATAAATATACATAGTGCCAAGCTGACCTGGCGCGCTTCGATATTTTTGCAGCTATTACTCGTATGTAATTTGAATTCGAATGAAATCGAACTGTAAATACGCTTTATAGAAATATCGCGACTACAGCGGCACCTACCGCTCAAATTTTCAAAAATAGTTTTATTTATGTGGTTACTACATATTCTGAATTTGCTATAAATACGGGGTTTAGAAATATCTTAGCTCCGCGCCAATTTAAAACAAAAACTAAAATTTATATTTTCATATGTGGCGAATATGTACTTTGCATTTGAACCAAATCCACCGCCACATATGTACATTGTCCAGTCCATATTAATTTATTTACATATATGTAGCATGTATAACCAAAACTCGCATTTCGGTTTCTCTCTGACTTCGCCAAGACGAGCGTTTGACACTCATATAAGATATACTTGTGTATAACTTCATTAATAGGTGACAACCCCGTCAAAATTTAGCACCCATATTTTAATATTTCATACAACTCGAGAATAATTTAATTAAATTTTACTTTTGAAATAGGTGGCAACTCCATAAAAGTTAGATACCCTCTTTCCGGAAGAAAAAGTTTGGCATCCGTATTTAAATATTTCATATAACTTGTGTACATTTTAATTAATGTTGACTTTTTAAAACGGGTTGCAAACCTCTATCGAGAAATCAATATCATGCTTAAAATCTTTCCGGGATAGGGACTATTAGCTATACAAATTTTAAGTTTTTAAACAGGTGACAACCCTATGCAAAAAAAAAACGAATTTAGTTAACATACTATTAGTTTAACTTAATTTAGGTTTAAACCGATGACAACCTTCTTTGAACATATTTTGAAAATCAAGCCTTCGTTTGATACAATATTTGCAATATTTGATTTTACTAATTACTTTATTTGAATTTAAGATTTTAAAAAGGCGGCAACTCTCTTTAAAAACTGCTTATATGGAAACCCATGCCACGAACTATATATAGGGTGTTTTTTAAACGTGTGGTTTTAAATGAGGCAATACTTTTTTCGGAGTTTGGTTTGCTATTTCATAATGAACAGACTTGCTCCGGAGTCCATCCGCCATCGCCCGCAACAATTGGAGCTGTGCCCATCTACTTTATGGAAGATTATGCAGAAGAATCTTGGTTTGCGGGCTTAGAAAATCCAACTCCGATTTTCACAAGAAAATTTTGTTCAGCGATGAAACTCACTTTTGGTTGCAGTGGTACGTTAGTAAACAAAATTGTTGCATTTGGAGTGTTGATAATCCACAAGCTATTGTTGAGACGTCATTACATTCTCAAAAAGTCACTGTATGGTGTGCTCTATGGGCAGAGGGAATCATTGGCCCATATTTCTTCAAAAATCAAGTCGCCCATAATGTAAAGTCAATGGGAAACGCTATAGAGCTACGATTAATGACTTTTCCGTGCCTGAATTGGAGGATGTTGATGTGGACGACCTTTGGTTCCAACAAGACTGCGTTACATGTCATACAGCTAACGAAATAATAAATTTATAGAAGGAAACTTTTGGTGAGCGCATTATCTCGCGTCGCGACCTGTGGCGTGGCCTCCAAAATCGTGCGATTTAACACCCCTGAATTATATTTTGTGGGGTTATGTGAAGTCCCTTGTTTATGCAGATAAGCCCGAGACGATTGATGCTGCGCAAGAGAATATTCGGAATATTCGACATACGGCCCCAATTGCTGAAAAAATTGTCGAAAATTGGGCCTCTCGGCTGGAATTTATTCGAGACAGCCGCGGCGGTTATTTGACCGAAATCATTTTTAAGACATAATGCCAATTAATGGTGGTAGCAATTAGTAGTGTAGGAGTAGTATCAATTAGTAGTAGTAGTTGTAGTGGTGAACCAGTTGCGAGCTACGACCTTTCAGTAGAATAAAATGGTCTCGAAGTATGTAGTCCGAAAATAGTGCAGGAACGGTCCAGAACTTGGTCCTCAATTGGTCCTGAAATAGTATCGAAATGGTCGCAAGCTACGAAGGTATGAATGTACTGATGGACATACATACATAATGCATAATACACAAACAAACATACATATATACATACATTGATGTGTCGCTACCTCAGTATGTTTGTCTGTTTGTTTCGCAAATAAACGTCATGTGGTGACTTCGTGGTGCGATATCGACACGACTTGCGTTACGCGATGTAAAAAATCTTTCTCATGCCGCTTAATAAGCCTTACCTAAAAAATTTTGGATCCGTCGTTCAGAGCTAGATACAAAAAAAAAACTGGTAACACTAAATTTTTGCTTATTGCTGAGCTTTTTTTGAATTCGCCCATATTCACATGTTGCAATTACTTTTTTAAATATAAAAACAAGCTTATTTCGAAATTAAAAAAAACAAAAAATTAGGGAGTGCTGGCTTTGAGATAAACCAAATTTGAAGAAGTAGCTTTTACCATTTTTACTTCAAGACAAATAAGCTCAGGCTTTTTATAAAAAAAAATGTATACCCACATTTATGTTCACAGTAGTCACAATAAAAACAAAAACTGTACGAAAAACCAATTCTTAAACTATTGTATTTAGAATTAACATTTTTTTAGTTACATTTATTTTTTGTGGCAACTGCGCTGTCATTGGAGTTGCTCTTAGCTTTTTAGTGTGGCTTCTGGTTAAAATTATTGTACACACACACACACACATCTAGGATCGGTTTCTCTAACGCTACCTTACTTAGCGCTTGAAACCGACATAAATGCATAAAATAGAAAAAAAATACAACATATATTAAAAACATTTTATTTATAACTTCTATAAAGCGACCAACTCTTTAGCAACCCACAAAAAGAAAACAAAAACAAATAAAGAATTAAACCAAATATTGCAGAAATGAAAGCTTGAAAAGAAAATTAATTTAAAATACATACATACATTTGTACGTGCATACATACATAGGTACGTACTTATAGAGGCAAGTAGGTTGGTAGGTAGGTACCTGGACAACGGTGGGTAATAATCTTGTTGCGCACAAATGGAAAAAAGATATCGATATACATGTATGGTATCGATATTTTTAAACAATATCTGCATATGCCGATTAAAAAATATCGATAACGATACTTTTCGATATACTTATATATATTTACATATCGATAATGATGCTTTTACCCTGAGGCGAAATTATCTAAAGTATTGTAAAAATATTCGAAAAAATTGCGAAAGAGAAACTCCGCAGGAAGTATACCATTAATGTTTTCAAGATTGCCGCCAAAATATTTCGAAGAATATGAAGATTTACGTGATTTGGATTCATAAGAACTTTAAAAGTAAATATCGAATATCGATATTTCGAGATTAAAAATATCGATATTTCTGTAAATCGATATTTTTACCCCATATTTACATCGATAGCGATCCCTAAAGTATTGTATAAATACTTTAGGAAAAAGTAATATATCATTTATTACTAGCCAATGGTTTTCTGTATTGAAACAATTTATTTAAAAAAACTTGAGTTCAATTTAGATAAATATACGTATGAATGTTCATTAGGGTGCCTCACCAAAAAAAAATTGCGGTTTCTCTGCAGAAAGTGCACAATTAATACAATTAATGTTCTCAAGACTGCCGGCAAAATATTTCGAAAAATTTTAAGATTTATTTGAGCTGGGCTCTTAAGAAATTAAAAAAAAAAAAACTATCTAGTTTGATACTCGGAAGTAAATATTGAATATTGAATATCGATATTTCGAGATTAAAAACATCGATGATTCTATATGTCGATAACTTTTGTCCAATCCTGAAACTCACAACTATCATGCAATCGCCACTCATGCTTACATGTGTGAGTGCTGGTGTGTTCTTATAATGTGGTACGTACGCATGTATGTGTATTTTATACATACATCCACTGTTCATTTATGTTGCTCTACGCTGATTTTTTTTTTTTGGTTACTTTTTGACAGCAAAAATAATAACCGCAAAAATAATAGTCAGAAACAGTAGAGCAACAAAACCGACAACGCCAACCAAGCAGCATTAGCAGGTTGCACGATTAAGTTTGCTTTTTTCCCAGTTCAGCATTAAATGTTTCGCTTTTTTCATTTTGTCGTAACTTTTTTTTATATATACTATACATACTACGTACATATGTACATACACCTTTATATAGATACAGACAGACATATATTAGTTAATATATTTTTAACTTAACTTTTTGCTGGAAGGGCATACACATTGCTGGAGCTTTTTGTTTGGAGCTCAGCTCTGAATTCACCACACTTGCCTGGCGGCAGCGCAAAAAGCGCCAACCAGCAGAGCTCCACTGCAGCGCTGCCAGCGTCGCGGCATGGCGAAGCCAACTGGTGACTGTGGTGAATTTGTACGATTGCGCTCAAAAACAGCGTGTTGTTGTTGTTGTTGTTGGAGACAGCATGAACTGAGGCAGCGGCAGTGGCAGCGTTGGCTCCAACCATGATTTCTACGTGCTGTGTTGGAATTACAAAATTTAGTCCGAGACCGAATTCCCTGACGAGCGTACTGGATAACGCGGCGAATACGTTGTGTCGCAATAGACGTTTTGCCAATTCAAACAATTTTTTTTGTTGCCTTTTTCATTTGTGTGAGTGTGTGTATAGAGAGAGTGGGCTAAATTGAAAAAAAATAAAATAAAATAAAATAATAGATTACCAAAAAGGTGGAAAAGGATAATTTAACTACATACTTTTTTTCTATTATCGATAAGTGCTAGTGAAAATGCAGTAAATTTGTATATAAAATAAAATTTAAAATACTGTGCAAAACCAAAAGCGTCTGATGGAAAATCTTTTGTGAAAAAATCAATTGAAAAGCAAAAAATGGAGTGAATAACTGCGCTTAGTCGTAGACATTTTTTATGTTTTATTTGAAAGTTTTGGTTTAACAACTGCGGGTATGGAGGAGTGCTGATTTTACAAGTAAAGTAAAATTAAAAAAAAAAAAAAAAATTTGTATGAAAAAACGATTACTATATAGAATTAAAAAGTAAAACTGAAGGTGGTGCTGTAGGAAAACTGCAAAAGATGTAATGTGAAAAAAAAACTAAAAGTTAATGCAACACGAAGACGACAATAAATAAGTCTTAATAGTTAATAATAATTTTAAGAGAGCAAAAAAAAAACAATCAATTATAAACTTTACAAGCAACGACGACAATAATTTTCCAATTGCGAATAAAGTACCAATAATATATCTACATATACTAATTATTTCAAAACCAAAAAAACAAAAAAAAAATTAAATAAAATTTATTACTAAAGCACTGCAAGTGCAAGAAGTAATTAAGAAAAAAAAAATTGCCAAATATTATATTTACTAATACTAACAATAAGAACATAAATATAAAATCACCTTCGTTGATTATACAATTCCTGCATGCATCTACGCCATTTTGAAAAGTGGGACGAGTCGAACAGCGCTGTCAGTTCGCTAGAGTTACTAAAACGACCACAACAACAACAACAAAAATAACTACAAGTAAAAAAAAAACAATGGCGAAATTATGAAATATGAAAAGCAGCCAGCTAGCCAGCCGCTTCAAGTAAAACTCAATAGTGTAAATAGTGACGACTAAAGAGCTGCGCCGAAAAAGTTACATTTCCACAACAGCAATAGCAATAAAAACAACAACAACAACGTTAACCACAAGAATATAATAAAAATAAAAACAAAAACAAAGTAATATATTACGCACACCGTTCGTTATTTACAAATCCATACATACAAACACACCACATCAGCCTAGTTGCAAACGAAGCCTAGTTGGAGGCGCATTGAAGAAAAAGGACGTTGGGCGCGCACACACTAACTAATATAATAAATAAAGAAAGAAAAATAAAAACCGATTTCTCGTCTCGTTTTCGTTTGCTCGTTTTAGTGAGCGTCGTGCATTTGTAGTGAGTATGTAGTGAGCGTGCGGGTGCATGTGTGTGTAAGTTATCTTCACGCTCATATGAGTGGGTGTGTGTGGAAAGCCGAAAAAACGTTTACTATTACTACAACACAACAATAACAACAACAAAAATAACAACCCACTAGTGGCAATCAATGAATACAAAATTACCATAGCCACCATATTAAACTTAACGCCATTGTGCTAGTCGGCAAAACGGTAGCAGAGAAGCACAAAAAAAAAAGAGCAGCAAAAAAGTAACAAAAATAAAAAAAAGTAGCAGCAGCTGAGCCACCCAACTTTTAGGCATATGGAAATTGCACCGCAATAGCAAGCAGACTTTCATAGCCAACTCTTTTTTTTTGCCGCCAACCGCTGGACCACTCTGAACCGACGACTATAACCCCCCCTCCGCTTTCCGCCGCGTCTATATACGATCGCGGCTCGCTGCGGCAACTTTCGTCTTACTAAAATTCGCGCTTCGTTTTTTCCCGTCTAATTATCAACGCGATTTGCCGCGGCCACTACCAAAATGTCGCACGAGTTTCTAGCAAACGTTCGCGCGTCGAAAACGCTCCGTCAGGGAATGTGCAAAGCAGCAGTGGCATCCAAATTTGATGCAGTCGCAATGGACGCGACATCGGCGACATTAAGTGCGGATTGCAGCAGATCAGTCAAATTTACAGTTTCCGCATACAAGGTGCTGTTGCACCGGCCGATCGCATGCGCTCTCCTCGGTCTTGTCGTTCTACTCAGCTGCCTTGTACAAAATGGTAAGTTGCTATTGATTTATTTGCATTTATTATATTTAGCTTGTACCGAATGATTCAAATATCAATGCATTCCCGCTTTTGAGGAAAGAGCTCATCCAGAACTACTCCTAGAAATTTTACTTTAGAAGGAAACTTTGTCATTCTGGTGAAGAGCACAACCCTGGCTTGGGTGGGTTAGCGGAAAGCCATTCCCACCACACCAAGTGTCAATCAGATTCAGTATTGTTTGCGATCTTCTAAGATTACAGAATCTGAGCATCATATAGAATTTTTACAATTAAGGAAGCCTGCTTCTTAATACAAAAAATCCAAAAAGGCTGACTACACCGGAATCTCTATGCCAATTGGAAATGCTCCAATTGAGCAGATGACCTTTAGTCCTGAAAAGAGGAAAAGTCGACTATTATTATTATTAAATATTAGTATACTCGCACTTCTACCTAAATACATCTTTTCTGTTGGCCCTTAAAATTAAAATCTTCAAGTCTCTGGTTTTAAGTGATCTTATTTTTAATTGTTCCAAAAATCACTCCAACCTTAGGCTATTCAAAAACTGAAGATGATAGTCGCTCTCTAAGGTGTGTAAGTGTGAACATGTCGCCCCAATCACACAATATATGCTCTGGCGTTTCGTCAGCGAACTCTACAATTCTTATCTTCAGCTAGTCCCAACTTACAATGGTGGGGTTAACTTGCAGTGGCCTGTCAGGCAACCAGCAATAGTTTTCCCGGTTGAGATTAAGAAGTTATTCAGATATCTTTCAAGATGGAGATATGAACTACTGAGATAGCCTCTTACCGTCTGTCTTACCGCAAGGGGTTGCAAATCGAGACTACTCCCCTCTCATACTGTTCTGTGGTATAACCCTTGTGTGTTCCACATACAACTTTTGGACCATGCAGACGACATTTGGCTACAAGCCTAGACATCGTTGTCCTTTTGAGAAGATATTCGCAGTGACGAAATTCGACTGCATAAACCTCCACTTGGAAGTTGGATGGTTAGGTGCCCTTTCTTGAAACCTTGGTCCGTATATGGAGATGGTTTGCGAAACAATGGCTACACATTTTTGACTTGAACAAAGAGGTAGCAACTTAGTAACTAAAAATAAAGGCGTGCATTGAAGATTTCCGCAATAAAAGATATGAACCGACTATTAACTAAAGAAAACAACATTCGCTTCTGGTAAATGCACTTTGACAATTTCTTTTCGTAGCAATCAAATGAGTAATACAGAAAACAGAAAAAGTAAACGTAAACGGAATTAAAAAAAAGCATTGTAAATATTGAATATTTATTTTACATTTTACGACTTACATATTCATATTGTATATAAATATAAACAGAGTTGCTTTCAACATTTTGATGTATTTTTTTATTATCTTAGTGCTAATTTGAAAGTTGTGTCGGTTATTGGCGCGCGAACGACCTAAAAAACTGACAAGAGCATCTGACAATGCAGTGGCATTCAGTATTGGAAACGAGAACTGTATTAAACTGCTAATTATTCTACATACCTACTTATACATACAATGTATACAAGACATGAAATCTTGGTTATTGCAAGCGACATGAAAAATAATTAGCAATATTTTAAAAGAAGCAATGAACAACAGTTGACATAGTTTGGAACCATGTGTGCTAACGATCATTTATTTTAAAGTACGCATGTGTTATGCATCAGGGTGCCCCTCAAATAAGTAGGTAATACAATTATTTACTATTTTAAGTACTTAATATCCAGTCTTCAATACCACCCGCAACTACCTGAACTGGAACATTGCAACATTGACTGATAGCCCAGCGACAATTAAGGCCGTCAAATCTCATCAGGTAATTTCAAAACTGGCGATGGAGTGCCTTAACAAACTGAATACGCTTGGTCTGCCTAATCGAGTATAAGAGCTGTGAGTTTTGCATCATACTGGTATTGAAGGGAACGACCCATACCAACGACCGATACCAAAGAAACGACCTTCTGTGGTATAGAAACTATCCACACTGGTCAAAGAGGAGGAGAGAACTCGCATTTGGAAATTCTACTAGGCTTATTTGTATAACTAAGTCACTCCCTTCATGCTTTTCGCCTTTGCAAGCAATATACAATCTCTACAACCAGTAGCTTAAAGCGTAACTCGAACAGTAATTATTTTTTAAATACTCACAATGTTTTTCTTCAAAATGTTTTAGAATTAATTTTGTATAATTACTATGTGATATTCAATATGTTTTGTTTTCTTATGTACGCTGTGAATATGAACCGTTTTTGTTAAGAAATATGACACTTGTCAATAAGGCAACTACGGCGCCTCCTGGCGGAAAATACCACAAATATGCAAAAATATTGGCACAGCTTTGGGATCCAACCATTTTTTATGCACGCAAATAAGACAATAGAAATATTCGAATGCATACTTTCAGGCAATGTAATTAACAGTTTGAGTAAAGAACGTAGATTACGTTGTTTGGTTTGAGCGATAGGTGGCGAAGAGCAGGTAGGACTCATTCAAAGCATCTCTTTTAAAGAATCGGGCACCCATGAATATCGAATTTTAAAGACTCGATACGCAAAATATCGATACTAAATTCACATTCAATTCAGTCACAAGTTTGTGTAAAACATAATCTATTTGACATTTAGAAAGTTAGAAAATGAACAAGTTTTAAAATTAGATCGACAGCTTGATATGCCGAATTTGAAGACTCTAGTTTTGAAAAAAAAAACAGGTACTCCCTCCGGTTCTTAGTTTTATTTTACCAATATGGCACTTGAAACTTCAGCTAAGTTGACAGGTGTGGGTGCACCTCACCTAAAATTGGAAAAGGATTAACTTACAGCGTGACCTTGATGCGAGCCTTGTATTCCTTAATATTGTATTCATTCCGCCTGATTTTCATGCCTATATTCTTTACTCGAGCCCTAACCGCGAAACAATTTTAGCAATATTTTTTCTAAATTTTCTTCATGCTCTAGGAGCAATTCTGTAGCAAAAGAGAAAGCTTAGAAAAAAAGTTTGCTTACGTTTTTTTTGCGGTTAGGGCTCGTATTGTCTTGTAAATAATTTTCTTCGCAAATTCGCTACGATACTAGGGTTAAAGTACTCGATTCCAAGAATTAAAAGTATCGTGGAAGAAATATCGGTATCGATTGGCAGAAGTATCGATATCGTATCGTATAGCATCGAAATTCGTGTCCCTAGGAGCAGGACGCTTGACTCTTACATATATGTTAGAAGATGATAAACCATTGTAATTAGCTTTAGTCATTGCCTTCTAATTAATTTAGGAAATTACTTAATCATCAAATTATAAGCAGAAGAAAATACGCACACGCTCGTAAATATTTGCATATTTATTTGTGTAAGCATATGAAAATATTTCACTGCCATTTATATATAAACATAAGTAAATTATAATTTGACATTCTCAATAGATATTTACCTACTTCAATTTTCGCTTGTTTAATTATAATTAAAATAAGGATTTCAGTGTCCTACTAATTACTATGAAATTCTCCAAAGATTTATAAAATCGCTGTCATTAATCATGCCAAAGCAAAATATAGTTTTCCGATCATTGAACTTGGTATTGTTAAAGTCCTCTTCTGCTTTTATGTTGTTATTTCATGTTGTGTTTTGTTTTTTTTTTTTTGGCGCTAAAGAGAAGCGTACCTATCCGGATTGAAAGTTCATTGATCCCACAGTGGATTGTGTGGTAATCAATGAACCATACCAATATTTTATTAATATATGTATTTACATATGTATGTAGGCAGTAGGCAGTATAAATATTTGTTAAATACCACGAAATTTTGTATAAATTATAATAATTTCAATAGACTAGGTCAGCGACCTTTTTACTATTCCACTATTTATATTTAATTCTGTTTTGTTTTAGGCAATTAAGTAACACGCATTGTCTTTCGGGTGTAAAAGAGGGCATAGTAATTTTTAGCAGAAAACGATTTAAATTATCGCCGATAAGACGTTGTGTGTTTTTAAGAATACAATAAACTGATATTTAGTGCCAAAACAGGTAATTATTCACAGTCACCCATAGGGCAAACGTTTTGACGCGATGCGGAAATATTTGTATTAGTAAATATTATAGGGAAGACAGATGACAGCCTAATGCGCATTGACTCATGAATTATCTCCATACTAAGGTGTATTAGCTTGACGAAAGTGCATGAAATTTTAATACATTTAGACCAGCGCACAGCTTCGCGAGGCCGACAATAATCGTATTTTTCACACAGATACGATCGGCAATTCACACTTACGCTTGTTTTGCATTCACCACAACAACGCCTCTTTTTTTGATTGAGTTTGAAATGCACAAGGTTGTCGTCTGTTATCGTGAAATCTAAATGTGTATTTGCGCTTACTAATGCAAATTAACTCTGTTCAGCTGTAGCGTCTTTAACCAGCCCCACACGTCTCATTTTGAACCCTTTGACATCACTTGAAGCTGCTATTGATCGCATTCTTAGTCACTAATAGACCTTTTAAACAAACAAAAAAAAAATGTGGTTGGGTGTCACATTGTCTAATATTTTACGAATTCATACCAATCGGCTTTACTACCAACGCACACATTTAAACCTTGATAGCAAGTTATGTAAGTACATATATAGAGAGCCAATAATCTACATTTAGCTAGCATGACATGTAAATATCGTGTTGTTGTTTTTTATATATGCACATATTTCGTTTTATTCTTTGTTTCTTTGCTCTTTCATGCGACGAGTGAGGTTATTAGCCTAAAAAGTGTTTTGAGCTTATTTTGTACTGGATTGACACGAATTCCGTTCATGTAATCGACCGTAATCGGTTTTTGTGCAAGTATTTACCTACATCCTTATATACAAACATTATTTATTTATTTTTTTGTTTTTAATTTTATGCATAAATTTCGTGCACATTTGTATAATCACCATTTAAACTGGTTGGATTCGTAAATCGATTTTTAAATGTAGCAGAAAAATGCCCGTGTCTTGTTGCAAAGCTATCGGCGCGCTTTAATGATTATCGTCTTACTTAAAAAACATAATCTGACTGGTTTGAAAATGAAAACAATCTTAAGTCTATTAAGCACGAGAATAAAATAAGTACAAACATTTTGTTTGCAAGAATTTTTGAGAAACTTGTACTTCGTTCGAATCAGGCAAACGGAAGTGGCCCGTATTGAGTGTAGAAGGTCGATGGCCACAAAAAAATACTTTTTGAAAAATATTCTCACTTTGTTTCGATATTGAATTTTTGATTTGCATTGAAAAAATAAAGCTTATATTGCAAATAGAAATTATTTGCTTTTTTCGTCCTATAGTTATACCTCGATTTCTTCACAGTGATGGTAATCGCAATCTAGTACTAATTTATTTATTGTTGCGTTGCCATAGTGATTGGCAAATGCCATGTTGGTAGGCTATTTGCATTTAATCGTAAATTGCTCTTAGTGTGATTGTTCCAATAAATTCACTATTTGCCCCCAGATCGTCATCTTCGGAAGCTTACTAACCAAAATTTTCTTTGTAATAAATAATAATGGAAAATCGACAGCATTTCAACTAATTCTTTGCCAAAATTATCAACTGGAACCGAATATCCTCCCCCATCACACACCGTTTTTCAAAAAATTTTGATTCCTGTCCTATTAGCAGAACTTCTATGTAAACTAAAAATACCAAACCAAATTCACAAATAACATAACTGTGTTCCCCGTAATTAGTTAAAGTATTTTGAGTGGATGTCGTGATTTCTCAACCGAATTTCAACATTTCAATAAGAAAATTAATTATTTTAGTGTTTTTTCATTTTTGCGCTTTTAATTCGAATAATTTTCCATTACATCTTTATTAAGATATCCAATAACTGGAAAATTTTCCCAGTTTTTTAAAAGGAGTATTGGTCTTCCAAGTATTTTTTTTTAAATTGAGCTTCTTGCTTAGCACTAATTGTAATGATGATCTAGGTCTTTTGCTCACTTTGCTACGCTTCTTTTAAACAGCTTCATACTATTTTCTTTCCGAATTTAAACATTACTAAAAACCTACATTAAGCCAGTTAAGACTTGGCCAAAAAACTGACTTAATTTAATTTATTATATCAGTACTTTTTGAATGTTTGTTTGGAGCAAATTCTTGAATTAATGTTAACTTGAGTTTCGCAAAAAATGTTCCAATATTTTCTTTGCTTCACGTTATTGGAGTTATTGGAAAATCTGGGGAAATGTATACGAAAAATAATAGATAATTTATCGCAAAATCATTATATCCATTTTTATGAGCACGGTTTTTGCGAGCTTGTTACAAAAGTAACACTATAACAACCTTCTTCCGTTGAGTTTTGCACATTTAGTGGGAGGTTACTATATATTTTTTTTAAGAAAATATTTATCCCCAATTACACACTGTACATTTCATCCTCGCTTCGAATTTTTAAACACAACTACTAGACCCAAAAATGCACGCTCAATTCAAGACATATAAGTACAATATAAACTTATTTAGACCAGAATTGATTTTATCTTATATGTATGTATATGTTTGGGCACATTGTCGCGCACAAAGGGAAGGGATGGGGATTTTGGGGTTCAAGCTCTCCAAAATTTTAAAACTACTTTCTTGGAATTAATTTATTTTTTTGTGTGGGCTCCTGTTTGGGTATCAGTTCTTTAAATAAATACTGAAATGAAACAACCACCAACTGATGATAACAGACTTTAATTTTTATATGTTTTTTGCTCTTTTATTCACTTGCGTGTTATTTTTTAAAATTTTTGTTTTTTGTTAATAATTTTGTATTTTTTCAATTATCTCTTGTTATCGGAATTATTTTTTGTGAACGCTCAAAACTAATCTAAACAATTTATTTTATTTCATTGTTCTTGTGTGTTTCTATTAACTCGAAGGGTTCTACTATCATTGTATGTATCTAATGAGATCTTTCATATAATTTAATTGTTTGGCTTGGATGCCAATAAAAAAGGCGAAAAAATAATGTTTGTTAAGAATTAACTTAAGATACTTTAACCTTTTAAAAGGGGCAAGCAAAAGAGTCCCAGATCCGACATATCGTCGACATTCAGCGCCCTATGCTTACAGCAGTGATTCCCAACCATTTTTTTGATAAAGATTTTGAAATTTGGATGAAAATTTGTTGAATTTTTATAAATTTTGTAAAAAATGTGAAATATTGATTTGTCAATTAAAATATTTTGAATTTAATAAAAAACTAAATGTAAAATACTTTTGTGAGTAACTGTACATACAAACCAAACTTATGACGAGCTCGTGAGCGTTAACCCTGAAGTGGAAAATTATTTTCAAGTTTTCATTAAGAGTAGCCTAGTAACAGAGTTACAGAAATACTTTACTTACGAATATGAGTATACATCTGACCTTTTTTAAAGGGCAGTAATTTTTTCCCCACTTTTGCCCATTGTTATTTTATATTTTTTATTTTTTTTGTATATAAAAGGGCAGTTTTTGTGCTTAATTTCTTCAATTGTCCTGTCAGTCAGCTCTGGGCCCCATCAAAAGTAATCTATCAACAGGTTCTTATCAAACAATGCGGCGTAAAAAATTTATTGTAAAATAGTTAACTAATTTGGATTGTTTGTGTTGGGGTTTATCGAGTGATTTAAACTAACGGTGTACTGAATAATGTTTACTATCAAAATAATGTTTTACTTGATAAGCCTTAAAAAATGGATACACTTCTTTCAGTTAGGGACACTGGAAATATTTTTTGTTTTATACCAATTTGTTTTTAAATGATTGACCTAAACAAAATCTTGACACAAATTTTTGTTGACGAAATTGTTCTATTTAATTAGCTATAAGTTTTAGATATTTAAAAATATGTTTATCTTGCTTTAAGCCATCTTTTGTTTAATATCAATATTACAGTATTTTTGTGCTAGTAAATTGTAAGTCTTTAGCAAAAAATCTGTAACCGGTTGAAATTTGAAAATAAAGTGCATGAATCTATGTGATTCGTATATAAGAATCGCGTATGGTGTGCAAATCTGAAAGTAATTATTATAGTAGTTTCGGATGTTATCGCTGGTTGAACAAGAAACCATATAAATCACTTACGCAAGAAAAAAAATTCAATAGTAGAAAATAACTAATGACCAAGGCAAATTGGCCAGGTAGTAGCAGTAGAGCAAATACAATAAGCGGATTTCGTTGTAGCGTGAAATGTCAATGAAAATTCGCACACAACCAATCAAATCGCAACAAAAAAATAAATACTCTTTGCCAGCTCAGAATGTAACAGGATGAAATGTTAAATGTAAATAAATAAAGTTTCGACAGTTAAGCGTCTTTTGAAAATTTAAAAAAAAATCAAATTAGCTACGCTACAATGTACAATGTGCCTTGGTTATGAGCAATGAAACTAGCAATTAATGGTTCGTTAGCATAGAAATTGATGTACATATATAAAAAAATTTGGTATTAAAAAATAAATGAGCAGTGGAAAATTAATAACATATGAAGAAATTAGTAATAAGTGAAAAAATTTTATAAGATGAAAAATAGCAGCGAAAAATAGCAACGTGTGGAGATTAAGTAATGCGTGAATTCTTGAGAAGTGTCGAACGATAAACTATCGAATAATTTATAATAAAATTAATCGATAGTCCCTATCTGGAAGTAATAGAACAACTGAAAGATGTTTGTTTAATTAATACACGGACAGAATATAATTCTAAAACAAAAACATTAGTAATTTTAAGATTCTCCGAATGAAAATGTGAACCTTATTAATAGGAAAAGTTCCAAAAAAAAAGATATTTGCCTTTGAATCAGTATTAGTAGCTTAGCTATTTATAGCTAGATTTTGGGGGTTTTCTTAGTATAAATACGCAGCTAAGAAAATTGTCTTTTAACTTTTTTGTACACCACTTAGCTAAAGGAAAATGGGTTAAAGTTAGTGAGGGTGATATACTAGCAACAAAACTTGGAAAAATAATTCGTTTCTATTTTTAGAAAAATATTAGTTCAACAATCGAATATTGGGTAGAGGTGAAAAGCACAGGGTCGCCATAAAAGAGATAATCATTCAGAGAGGTAAATTAAAACTAAAATTAAATTAAAACAAAACAAGGAAAAAGATCTTATTTACTAATGCTGAAAAATCAAAATTTAATTGGAATTATTGGCATTGTATTACAATTTTTTCGACTAAATTTGATTGTCAATTTGTGACGTTTATTTTTCAAACATATTTGCTCGATGTATCATGATTTAAAATTTTTTCGATCAAGTTAGGTAGCCATTCGGGCGATATTATGTGATTTATATTTTTTCGATGAAAAATAATCGTTATTCTTGGGTTTAAAATTTTCGGATAACGTTTAATCGTTCTAATTGGATTTCAATTGAAAAAACTTGTCGGCAATGACTTAAATTTGTTGTTGTTGCTTTGATAGAAAAAAATTTTACTTGAAAAAATGTAGCTTGAAAAAATTCAAGTCAAAGAGTAACGATTATTTTTCAACGAAAAAAAATAAGCTCACAAAATATCGATCAAATATTGTCAAAAAAATAAAAATCTTAAAATAACGACTACGCAATAAAAAATAAGTTCAGTTTTTGTAAATATGTGCCAAAGAAACAGATTGGTGTATTTAAGTTTTCATTTACAATTTTTATTTATTTAATAGTTAAAATTTTTATTATAAAAATGACTAAACAATTGGTTTTTTTTTTATTTTCATTTTATTACTTGGTAAAAGCAATTACGATAAAAGTTATTGAAGACTTTTATAAATAAATCATTCAGTCACTGACTTTTATTTTTTAAGTCATACCTATAAAAGTCATTATCCATTTTTCGCAGAAATTAAGTTTTTGAAGAACAACTTCTTTTTTATTATTGTTAACAATAATCGAACAAATCACACTTATGTATGTATCTGGTTTTTTATTTTTAATATTTTTATTGATGAATTTTATAAATAAAAGTCTTCAATAACTGTTATCATAAGACATTTAAAATACAAACCGAAAATAACTGTAATTTGTTTAAATTTTGTATAAAAATTACAAAAGAAATAAATATTGCCAAATTTTATTCTCAATGAAAAAAACAAATCTAGTGGTATATTTCATTTCAGTTGCAGAACATTTATTTTTCTTAGTGACTTTTTAAATAACAATCTTTATCAATAACTGTTATTTGCGGACCCAGACTTGAAGTTTACTTTAAATGACTTTTATCTGTTTTTTTGTTTGCAAATCTGCTTCTGATAGAAATTTGTATGCCGTTTGATAAAAACATTTCAAAATTTAATTAATTAAGCTTTTTTTTTTGGTTAGAAGTTTTAGTTTTTAGCAATTTATTAACTATTACCAGGCTTTATATAGATTTGACATTTCTTGTTTTTTTGCCAAAACTGGGTACAAATCCGTGCATTGCTTTGAAAAGCGAATTTGTTTTTATTTTAGAGTGAAAAATGTGGCCACCGTTATTACAAATAAATGCGTGCATATAAACTGTATAGATATACTAAAAGCGTTAACACAGAGTTGGCTACGAACGAATCCAACGCAAGTATTGGCCGTCGTTAGCCATTGTACTCGTAGCTGATGTTGCAATAATCGGCACAGATTTTATTGTTTTGGCGGCGTGTGAATTTTGGTGAACTGGAAATTGACTATGATTTCAACACCACGCCAAGCCATTGTATTCGGCTCTAAGTACAAATAAATTGCAAGTACGACATATGTATAGATGTATGTGTGAACGAGCGTGTAATGAGTGAATGAGTGGCTATGTTGGAATAAAGGAGGGTAGAGGGTCTTTGTGTGCGTTTGCTATTAAGTAGGGCTCAGACAATGGTCGGTCGCTTGGTAGATCGGTCGGGTTGGCGATGTAAAGTTGAAAAGCCAGTCTCTCAGCTGCAGAATTCCATAGCTGGAGTTGCAGCCAAAACCGCCGATAAAACCACAGTGGCACAAAGTCAGCAATTGCATACAATCCTATGTACATGATACATTTGTAAGTAGCTAAAATATAGGGTGTTTAAATAAGAGCTGCCATTTTAAAATAAAAATAAAATAAAAAAATGCAGTGATTTTGCGAAATGTGATGATTTGTTTTACTTAAATGCAAAGTACAAACTTTGAGGTTAATGACTTGTGAAAAATAATATCTGTGAAATGTCCAGAATGTGACTCTATTGCGAAGATAACAGCTCTTGGATCATTTCACATTTTATCTTTAATGTAACCTCAAAGAAAAAGTCGAATGTCATTGAATCACAAAATATGAAAACTTCATTTCCAGAAATGATAGGCCATGTAATTTTTTTATGCAAATAAATTTTGGTTCGTAAAATTATAGCCGAACGACCTTATAAATATCTTTCGATATTAAATTAATTTTTCCGTTCTCTTATTAGAGAAAAAAGTACGGATGCCTCAAACCCTCATATCGGTTAGAGGCAAAAGGAAAACACGGCTAGCGTGGCTGTTGTTTTCTCAATTATTCTCTAAAAATCGCTAAAAGCGGGTTTTTCGAATTATCACAGTGTAATCTATAGTTCAGATTTAAACATCATTGCAAACGCTTATAAAATATTAGGGGATAGAATGCCAAACATACGGCACAAAAAAAAAATTGATCATTTAAAAAAAAGAAGTTTTGCACAAATTCTGAAGATACCACGAAAAATTAAACACTGCTGTCGAGAGAGGAAACAGTGGCTAAAATATTCACTTTATTTTCCACGCAATTGTTCTCTAGTTGTTGTTGCCGCAGGTAAAAAATTCGACTTTGTGGCTACACCACTATGCGCCTACGTTTTAAATTATAACAAAATAAAAATAACTAAAGAGAAAAAATCGTTATTTTAAGTTTCGCAAGAGGTATTTATACTATTCGCGTTAAAAGTAAATTGAACGAATTTTTGCACATGGTCTTAAATTTTAACGAACGACTGTATTCCTGAAAAGCTTCTATTTTTCAATGGTCAAGTTATATTTTATTGTTCGTTCATGTATTGACAGATAAAAAGTGGCGTGAAATTAAAAATGTAACCTCTTATTGAAATACCCTTTATATGTACATATATGTTTATATAGTAGGTACTTACCCAAACTGCCATTGGCGTAGTGACACGAATTTCCAAACGATACAATGCCGTATCGATACTTTTGCCATTCCATAGTGATATTTTTTATTCGATAGTTTTAAAGTGATATTATTAAATTTGCGAAGAAAATCTGCGTACAGAAAAATATTAGGATATAATACCTCATATTTTATCAGTCAAATGAAAAATTTAAGTGAGTTCCTCACAAAGGTCATTCTGTAAGCTAGCAACTTTTCAATTTTAGGCTTGGACTTGCAATCTTTACCCAGATAGTATGAATAATACTGGTCCCAGAATGAGTAAAAAAATAAAATTATCTACTGAATTGAGTACCATTTTTTTCAAAATTGGAATCCGCCGAAAGGCACCTTCTAAAGGGCAAACAGATAAAACTTGATAAGAAATTTTGCCTGAACCTTATTTTGCATTTGGTATCGGGTATCTGGTATTTTTAATTCGATATTTATTGCCAAATGAAACTTTTGGGACGACGATTGGACGAGCGTATCGAATCTTCTTAAAGAGTATTGACTACAATTTGCTAGCAATAATCAAAACGACGAATTCGCATTTCTGGAAGAGTTTTGAACGATTTTGGTTCGTTTGTGTTTTCTGGAAGAAACACAGAATAATAATATTGACAAACGTCTGTTAAATTTTGAAAGGCTTATAGTAAATTTGAACAACGAAGAACGGGAAGCAATATAACTTATTTACTGGCATGTTGGAAGGAAGTAAAATAGTGTATCTTAAAAATTTTAACTTTTGCTTTTCGGTAATCAAATGGATGGAAAAGTTTAAGACTGTTTTTGTTTTCCAATCTTCTTTGGTCGCGGGAGACTCATTTTACGAAATGCCAGCAAGTACCTCAAGTTCTGAAAGTGACGGCTCTTTTCCGATCAGAAAATTTAGGACCGTGCGATTAAAGTAATCGCAATCGAAAATGTTAGCTGGGTATGCACACATACATAGATATGTGTGTATCTTTGCATGAGCATGTAGCTTTAATTTGTTTTGGGTATAAACGCGACCGAAAAAGTTGATTAACTTGGCCCATAAATGCGAACACGTCCATTGTGCCTAAAACCATGCAATACCACGTAAATATGTAAATAACTAAGTACATACAGTCGTGGTCTTATAATTAGAAACGATGTGCTAATAAAGCAAACTCACTATATACAATTTTTTGAATGCCTTCCCTGTGACTAAGTATCTCTAAATGATTTTGACACATTTCAGTTTTAAAATGGTAAAAAAATGGCCTGCTCTCTAAAAATTAGTGAGTTAATTGTGCTGTGTCATTAAAATCAAAAACGACCAATCGCGGCAATCTCACAAAAGTTGTCTTGCTTAAAAAAAAATGGTACTTGGGGCAATTCACTTGTTCACTTTTACAATAAAAGAAAGCAGTTTAAAACCCCAGGCGTGCAGTCCATCCCACGCAACACCACTGCACCTGAAGATAGGATTATTTGTAGGACCAGTAAGCGCAACCCATTCTTGTCTTTGCGTAAAATAAAGGCTAAAATTGCACACCATACGAAAGAAGAATCCTCCATGCTTCCAAAAAACGGCATTTACAAGAGTCGTGACTGCGTGGATGCTTGGCACAAAAAAAACAGCACGCATACAAAAAAATTTTAAGAAGCTGCAGCCAAAGAACGTAGAAGACAAAAAAGTTGTATGGTGTTTCGTTTCCTGTGGCAAGATTTTTCGTTCAATTTCACCACACCAGAAACCAATTGGATATAATCAGATTGTAATATCAATTAGAAAAAGTCAAACTAATTCTGGTATGGTGAAATTGGACGAAGTTTGCTATTAGAGGAACGGTGGGAGTAATGCAACTTCTTTGTTATCGACATTTGAAAAATAAATGCTAAAGAAGAATCCACGTTACGGAAACAGAACTCGCTGAAGCAATGAATCGAAGTTTAACTTGTACCAATCTGATGGAAAAACGTATGTAAGGCGTTCACCAAGCAAGTCCTTAGACCCCAAGTACACTGTAAAAACGGTGAAACACGTTGGTGGATTTATTAAGGTCTCGTGTGCCTTTTCTTGGCATGGTGTGTTCCCAGTTGTGCGAATTCAGCGAGTAATGGACAAATATCAATATAAAAATATTTGGAAAAAAGTAATGAAACCATATTCAACAGCCCATTACATTTTCTAGCATGAAAATTACCCAAAACGCATTTCAAGGTTATTGGAGGGTTGATCTTCGGATAAAAATATTTATGGTTTGGACTGTCTCACGCATAGTACTGATCTCAATCCAATTGAATTAAATCCGCGAAAAAATTTTGAAGAAAAACAGGGACAACATATTAGTGCAAACACGTCAAAATTTACCGCGAAGACTGGCTAATGTTGTCAGAAATAGGGGTTATCCAACAAAACATTGAAGAATATTACAATATATTTTTAATATTGGGCCCGTTTCTTTGCACCCGAGTTGCAAAAGAAGACTCCAATTTGGATAAAATTTCCTTTAGTTGCAAAAGCAACCCTGCTCGCGTCTTTCATGAATATTGCGATTTGTTTAGTGCTATTTAAGAACGGAAAATAGTTGTGCCGGCAATTTTTAGACTTACGTTGTTATATATTTACAAATACTATGCATATAAAAAACATTTAGGTCTTAAATCTAAATTTCCCATGTATTTTCTTACGGCTAATTCTCAATAGCGCAGTTTTTTCGCTTCCCAACACTGCGTCCCAAGACGGATATCATTTTACCGAGTTGGCTCAACTCGCATATTTTTACGAGTTAGTGTTGTTGCTTTACTTGCATTTTGTTAACCTACCTAGTGTTCTTTTGCAACTAGGTTACAAAAAAACGGGCCCATTATCATTATTTGTCCCGTTTCTTTGTACCCGACTTGCAAAAGAACACTCCCTGAGTTGGTTGGTTGCCTTTGGTTGCAAAAGCAACCCTGTCCAAATAAACGTAGTTTCGTGGCTAATTCACAATAGCGCAGTTTTTTCACTTCCTCCCCGGATGGATATCATTTAACCGAGTTGACTCAACTCGCATATTTTTCCAAGTTTGTGTTGTTTTTGTGCTTTACATGCAATTCTCTATCCTACCTAGTGTTCTTTTGCAAGTCGGTTACAAAGAAATGGGCCTATTGATGCCGTTTCTAAAGTGTTAAGTTAATATTTTTTTAATGTTATAAATGCTGTGGACTTTTTTATATGTTGAATATAATAATATTTTTATACAATACTATACTATTTCTAACGATTGGTGTTAAGGTTGTTAATGAAATTTTTAAAATATAGTAGTTTCTAATTATAAGATCACCACTGTGTTTACGAATGAACATATCATCTTAATGTATGTATGTACATATGTACATAGAATATATGCTGTAGGTAATTCATACAGGTATTTGTTTTTTTAATTATTTTATGAGAGTATGACTTTTAATACCGTTTTCAGTTGCACTTCATATATGTACATACATATGTATATGTATGTACTTGTAGTTGGGCTGCACGTTTTCAAAACAAACAAAAAACCTACAAAATCAACAAACCTTGCAATGTGCGCTGCAAAAAAAGCGCAAAAAACCCCCATTCAAATTATAATGAATCGTGAATGAAAGTGTCTGCGATTGCGCATTTCAGTCGGTTAAGTCGTTCAGAAATTCAGCCGCACAGTCGTTCAATTGTTTTTTATTGTTGTTTGGTCATGGTTGCTACAACTAGACAAGTGACCAAGCAGCTCCAGTGTGGAACTTTTGCTGCTGTCGCCTCGATTTTTTGGCTTGTTGTGATTTCAAGCGGCTGCGGCTGCGCAATGACGAATTTAATGCGTATCGCGTAGCAAGTAAATAAAGTGTAGAAACTTGTATGTGCTATACATTATTTATCCCTGTATGTATGTTTGTATGTATATTGACCTGAATATGTTGATTTTATGGATTGTGGAGCATTAAGTAATGACATAAGTTTTACGAATGTAGGTCGCTTTTTCGCCAGTAGCTACGTTAAAAATATACATACGTATGCGATTCTAGTAATGTATACACAAATCGCACGTCTTCTTCAAAAATGCATTAAATAAATTTTGTTTAATTTTTGATATTAGGTCACATCCCTGACCGCTATGTACAGTGGTGCTCCACAATAACAAAATCTTTTCAAATACTTGGAAGAATTCGATACTATGAATGCTTTAATTATACCTTTCATGAGAATGAAATGGTATATTAAGTTTGGTCCGATGTTTGTAAGTGCCAGAAGGAGAAGAGATAGACCCATCAAAAAGTATACCTAAATGATCAGGACGATGAGCTGAGTCGATTTAGCCATGTCCGTCTGTCTGTCCGTCTGTCCGTCTGTCCGTCTGTCCGTCTGTCCGTCTGTTTGAACGCAAACTAGTCCCTCAATTTTAGAGCTATTTTGATGAAATTTGGTGAGCAGGTGTCGTTGTACAAATGATTAAACATTTGTCGGAATCGGCCAGATCGGGTGACTATAACATATAATACCACCGATTATTCAGATATTGAATTTTGCGCCATTACTCCTCCATTTAAGCAGCTAAAGGCTTGAAATTTTGCAGAAATATCAGCCATTATTAGCTACGTATCAGTATTGAAAATCATGAAGATCGGAGAAATATAACATATAGCTCCCATACAACCGATTGTTCAGATATTGCATTTTGCACCACAACTCCTCCATTTAAACAGCTAAAGGCTTGCAATTTTGCAGAAATATCAGCCATTATTAGCTACGTATCAGTATTGAAAATCATGAAGATCGGAGAAATATAACATATAGCTCCCATACAACCGATTGTTCAGATATTGCATTTTGCACCATAACTCCTCCATTTAAACAGCTAAAGGCTTGAAATTTTGCACAAACATCAACCATTATTAGCTATATATTAGAATTCATCAAGATCGGAGTTCACAGTGTAAATCGGCAAGATAAATTCAGGACAAATATTTATTGCGAAAAGTAATAAGCTCAGCGCAATATCACATGAATCATAGCGTTAAACGTTTGGGAACTATTTACGGATCTGATAACTGTTTTCAAAGACCGACATATGTAGGTCTTACATATTAATACTTAATTATTTGTATTTTTTAAATGTTGAATATCAAGCGTCGATACGATATTAAAAATATTCAAAAACCATTCCCTTCTTAAAACATAGTTCTTTTTAATTACATAAGGAAAAGCATTAAATAATTTATAACAATGCCTTTACTAGAATTATTTTTATTGATTTGAAGGAAATTTTCGCTTTTAACTATAGGTAATACGAAATTGTAATACAATAACACGTTTTTTACTATTCTTCCATTCATGAAAGGTATGAAGCCTTCGGCATAGCCGAAGACAGCGCTGTTTTTACTTGTTTTTAATTGCGTTTCGGTTGTTTAAAACACAACAACAACAAAAATACACGTGTGGATTAAAACTCCATTAGTTTTATTTATTTTCTTCGTTAACTGTTATATCAATTATCAATTTTTTTCTTCCAAGAAACTAAGCTGCGGCTACTGAAAATTTCGGTTGAATATATCAGGTGTGGAGATCTTGTTATTTACCAGGGATTTCCAAAATGCCAATTCTAAAAGTCATTCGGAATGAATTTGTCTTTTTAACATTTATATGAGTAGATACATACATACATACATATATAGCAATGTGATGCTTTTTAACCAAGAAATACTAATACTATATGATTTAAATTTGGATTGACTTTTTTGAAATAAGTCAGCAATGAACCGTTATTTTTTGATTGATAAGTTTCCGGTAAAAAATAAAAGTTGCAATTAGACTTATTTTTTCGGTCCAAACTAAAAGTTAAAATCTGGCTTTTATTTTTTCGTTCAAAAATATCAATTTACAAACAATATATGTATGTACATATCTTAATTTAAAATTTAAATGGCAAATTACACTTCTGCACTTCTTTTAATTTCTTCTTTTTAATTGCTGCAAATATATTTCCTAGAAAAGTATTAAATTTAGCCTTTGCACAGCAATGATTCTGAATTCAATTTATAAGTAGCAACAAAAAGCGTTTATTTTAAAAGGTTACAAAAAAATATAATAGCAATATAATTTTAACTTTTTTTTTTAATCGAAAAAGAAGGGTATGCATTAATTTATTTCATTGACTGAAAAATTATAGTAGTCAAGTTTTAACTTTTATATATAACGAAAAAGTCAGGTTTTACCTTTAAACTTAAAACATATCGTTGAAAAAATAACAATTATTTATTAAATTATTTTGATAAAAAAGCATGTCATTCAGTTACGGTCCCTGATATTTACATAACCTTTGGTTCCGTTAAAACGAATTTTGAGTTCTGACATTATATCATTCGTTATATTGGCGCGCCTCTGTATTATTTCAAGCGTACTGAATATGCTTCGACGTTGGCTCGAGTGATGTGCTATAGAATTACAAAAAAAAAGAAGAGATTTTGGCTACAAAAGGTGCCTCAAAGATGTATTGGAAATCAAAATTTCCTACAACTTTTTGAAAATTCTGTTGTTGTTGTTGTTTTAACAGCATAAAACATTCCCCATAAAATTTTGGGAAATGCTGCTGAAGTGACAGTCCTTGGCCGGATATAGATCCGGGTCGTTCCGGTATCGTAGAACCGACTGTCGTGGGAACGTACGGATTTTCCTCGATAGCATTTCTGAACAGTCAAAGTGCGGGCCAAAAATTAAGTGGACATTGCAACTCAATATCTTCAATAAATAATTCTTGCTTTACATTTTTAGACGAATTTACCGCGAAAATGAAATGAATTTCTCGAAATATTTCAATATTCTGTGGTAAACGTTGCCGTAGTTAGTGAAACAATTTCACAAGAAAATCTACAGTTATTTCGTATGATCGCTTCCGTGTACTAGTCCAGCGTATTTTCTTCTTTTTTATTTCGAATAAATTCTTCAGAGCAATAGTGGAAATATGCATGGATATTCTTAAAAAATTTAATGTTCAGTGATCGAATGTTTCAAAACGGCGCACAATGTTAGATGTTACACTTTTGTAAAAGCACGTATATTTATTTGTTATTTAGAACAATTTAACCGATTACAATATTTATATATTTTAATATTTAAACTTCTCGCTATCAGGGGAAACATTTTGGCCTTAAGAAAATAATTCTGGGTCTAAGCCTAGCAAAGGCAACATCGCTTGTACGCTATAATTTTTTAACACCCAAACCGATGTAAACTATTAATATTCCGGACGTACTATATATATATGTACATATATATTACATATAAATGAGTGTAAATATGTGCATGCTAAACAAACAATTTAAAATTGCTGATTGCACACTCGGACGCAGATGTTTTATATACATATACTATGTACATATATGACAGATGTCTAATTAAAATGGGTAATGGCTATCGTTACCTAATAGTACAGGTATGTAGACATTTCAATTTGGCAATTGATGTGAAAACTGGTTGGTTGTAATTGCTATTCATCGACATGCACAGGCAATAATTTTGTTAGTTGAAGTTGATATTTTACTATATACACATATTTACTAGTTTTCCTACGCGAAAAGCAGTGATGTTAAAAATTATGGCCGCCAGTATGTTTCTATTAATGGTCAATCTCCTACAACTTCAATTACGTCAACGGAATAAACCAAAATTAGAAGATATTATGCAATATGTTCCAAATAGATATGCAAAGATTTGGCTATAGAAATATTTAAGCACCAGCAGCGTATTAACACCGCTCATATCGCTTGTTTACTAGAAGATAAAAAAAAAAACAAAAAACTCAAGCAGTTTATGTTTTGAATTTAGATGTACTATCTACTTGTAAATGAATATTAATTTTGTTATAGCGAGCTACTGGTAATTGGTACTTTTCCTTCTTCTTAGTTGGCTCTATAGCCTCCTCAGTGATTTTGGCCGTTTCCGCCAGTCGCTTCTTTGCTTTGCTAACTGGCGCCAGCGAGATACCCCAAATGTAACCGAAGTCTTTCCCCACCTGGTCTTTCCAACATAGAGCAAACCTTCATATTCCTTTGCCACCACAAGTGTGTACCGCGTTGAATACTTTCAGGACTGGATGATTTTCTTCCACACGTTTAACTTTACCTAGCCAGCGAACCCGCTGAATCTTAATTTGTTGTACCAAGTCGCAATGAAGCTCATACAACTCATCGTTCCATCGTCTGCGGAATTAGGCGTCGTAAAGACCAAAGGGTCCAAAAATCTTTCGGAGAACGATTCCGTCGAACACTCCAAGGGTCATCTCATCCGATGTTGATAGCGTCTATGCTTCTGCACCATACAATAGCACGGGCATAGTAAGAGTTTCATAGCGCGTTGTTTTGGTTCGTCGAGAGAAGAATTTACTACGCAGTTGCATACTCAGCCGAAAGTAGCACTTATTGGCAAGAGAGATTCTCCGTAGTGCTTCGTGGGTGATATTATTTTCGGTGTTGACGTTGGTTCCAAGATAAACAAAGTCCTGCACTTTATCAAAATTGTAACTGATTATTTGATGACTGGAGGTATTTAGCTTTACCCTCATTCACTTCCAGAGCCATTCGCTTAGCTTCTTTATTTAGCTTGGGATAGGCAGAACTAACTGCGCGGTTGTTGAGATAGCAGTTGCACACTCTTATAAAATATAGTGCCAGCCCGGTTTAATTCTGCCGCCCGAATTATCTTTTCCAACATAATGCTAAAGAAGTCGCGCGATAAGGAGTCATGCTGTTTGAAACCTCGTTTGGTACCACACGGTCTCCTTGACAATTCTGAAGAAGCTGGTGGTGTTGCTCAGTAGCACTTTGCATAGCCGTATTAGTTTTGTGGGGATACAAAATTCAGACATCGCGGAAAATAAGCAGCATCTCCTCGATCAATCGAAAACTAGGTTGAAGTCGACGAGTTTATGGTGTATGTCGATCCCACGGGTCTTTACCAAAATTTGACGTATCGTGAATATATGGTCGATGGTAGATTTGCCATGGCTAAAGTAGCACTTATGAGATCCAATAATTTTTTTGACGGTTGGCTTCAGTCATTCACACAAAACGCTCGATAAAACCTTAAACGAAATGTTAGCCAGTTTGATCATTCAGTAATTGCGTGCATTCGTCCGTTATTGCTATCCGAACTTCGTCGAGGTCGGGTGAAGAGATGTTAATGCCGTCATCAGCTATTTTCGGCAACGCTTTCGCTGCCACCACTTAGCAAAGGGGAGAAATTCAAAGTTTACGCGTAATTTAACATTTGGCCAAAGAATTCAATTTAAATTCAGGTAAAATGTTAAGGGCAGTGATTTCAGCTGTTAGCTACATTGAAATGAAAAATGCCTTTGCATTAAACTAAAAGCAAGTCAAAACAAAATGCGTATTCAATATTATCTAATTTACATTTATGCTCTCTGGTACTTGTAACCAAATGGGTTTGCTGTTATTCAAAAATTCCACTCATACCACCACCCCTGGTACATACAAATATTGATACATATAGATGTAGTGAATATGTGCCCGCATCATATCAGGTATATAAGAAGACAAGCGAATGTATTCTTCGCAATTCACACAACTTAAAATATCCTTTTTTTGTCCACCACCGATTGCGTGCAGATCCTTTTTCCTTCAATTCTCAACTGCTTTGTGAATCATTCAACTTAAGAACTCAGAGCTGAGCAGTAGAAAGCATACTTACCTGGCGTAGAGGCTATCCGTGATCATGAAGGCGGTTCCTCCGGAGCGAGACCTGATCATTGCACATTCGATTGGGTTGACCTCTGCGATTATTCCTAATGTGAATAACTCGTGCGTGTAATTTTTGGTAGCCGGGAATGGCGTTCGCGCCGTCCCGACATTCTGTATACATTCAAGAAATACTTACATTATCCATTGCAAGTGTAGATTTAAATAAAAAAAATAAATAAATAAAATACATTAGCAGAAGTAGGCATTCAAACCTGGGAATTTCGTTTTCATTTCGTTAATTTTTGGAAGACTGTGATCGACGTTGTCTTGTCACTTTGTTGCAACCATTATAAAATTACTATGATTTAAAAAAAAATAAAAATTTACTACCCCGCTACGCTTCAACCTACTTTTCATAGAATCATAGAAAAGAGACAGCAAAAATAAAATAATAATAAAAAAATCTTTAATTCAAAGTTTACTGACTGGGTTGATGAGTGTGAAGCGCCAAATGTAAAAAGCAAAGACTTGGACATTATTATCTTGAAATTCAAATATGAACTACTTACATACATATACCAAAAAAATTTCCGAATTTTGTAATTATCATTAATTTTATAAATTTTATTTCTTTGAAAAGTTTATTTGTTAACTTAATTTTTTTTGCCCGAATAAAATCGAAATAATAAAAATAATATGTATAAAAAAAAATTATTTATAAAGACATTAACTAATATGAGTGGATACAGAATTTTTCACTAGTCACTATAGCCATTATTTTGTTTGTTTGTTTAATTTGAGTACAAGACTCATTTGAGAAATTTCTACTACTTATTATTAACATAGTTTTTAGCAGGGACCGAAAATAACATTTTTGTATGTAATAAAAGTCCGGGACAAAAGAAAAAAGTTAAACGTCCAATAATAATTGAAAATTTCTGACTTTTATTTTTTTAGTCCAGTAATAACAGTTAAATTGAGCAAATAGTTTTAGGTCCGAAATAAAAATCATTTCCTAATAATAAACAAACCGTTTATCTAAATTGAACAAATTTGGTAACACATGAATGAGGACTGAAATATCTAAACGAGGCATTTCACATATGTATTGAAAAATATTTCAATTAAAAATGTTATTTGATTACCATGGAACAAAGCTAATGTTTGTTAATTTATTTTTACTAATTTTTTATAGAAGTATAACTCATTGTATAACATAAGCTATATACATAGGTAAAAGTTTCAAACTGTTTAAGAAACTCATCAAATTTCAAAAAAATTTTATTGCACCCACTTCTAGTAACCGGAATTCTGGCGAAAATGGTAACGCTGGCAGCAGTTGGTCGAATAAAAATGCCAAATATTGAATTTTTCATGGGACGCTGTTGCCACTTTTATGAAAAATTTATGCAAAATAAACTGTGGAAAATATTAGATTTCTACCACTATTTTTACTAATTTCTACCACTAGTTTTACTAATTTCTACCATTATTTTTAATAATTTCTACTACTATTTTACTACTTCCTCCCCCAATCTTTTTTTACCAGTTTCTACCACTAATTTTATTAATTTCTACCACTAACTTGTAATAAATTTTTTGATCTGCGTCAAGGCTATATATGTTTTCAACATACGATATTAAGTTCTTGGTGATTTCGAAATGGGAATAAACTTCAATCCTGACGTTATTACGACGTTACTATGACCAAACAAGATGATAATACCGGCAATAAGTGTGTACGGAATGCAGGAGTGTTTAATTACCGATAACGAATATTCAGACCTATAAGAGGCGATATTTTTGGGGGGTAATTTTTTCTTGTACCGCAATCACTTCTATATCTGTAGAAGTTTCTCAAACTGTTCTAAACTTTCGTGTTCCTTAATTTTAATAATTTCGTATGTGTGTATTTTGTTTGCTTAAAGATTAGCAAATCTGAACTATTGAGATTCAGACTCAATACCTTTCCATTTGCGATTCACACAATTTATTTTACTACAACTGAGTATTGAACCTATAATGCCAAGTACAGTGAAAGCTCCCATAGACGAACGCTCTAATAAACGGGTATCTCACATAAGCGGACTTATTCTTGGGAATGAACAAGTTTTCCGATCCCAGATGCGGACTTTCCGATAAACGGACAAGGATACCCAAACGTCTCTATTTATGAAAAGGAAATCTCACATACACGGGCGCGAAACTTTAATAATAATTTTGTTATTCTTTTAACAAACAATACTGCTTTAGTGCTTTATTTTGCACGGCACATTTTTACTCGTAAAAAAAAATCTTCTATAAGCAGACGCAAAGCTCTAATAACCGAAATTTTTTTGTAATTTTGTTTTTATTTTATGTAGTATGTATTTTCTTTTCGGCTTTTTTTTTCAACTGTAGTCGAAAAATTTCTTTCGGTAATTTGAAGGTGATGCACGAAATATATTAGAATTTATTTGGACCATTTTTACAATTATTCTCTGTCTGTTTGAACTCAATAATCCCCGAAATTACTGAATGGATTTTGATAGGGCTTTAAATGGTAATAAGATGGTATCCGCGGGCTTAAAACATATGGTATATTTTATTAAAATATTAAATACGGGAAAAATTTGTTTATTAGAAATGTTTTAGAACCATTATCTTTTGAATAAAAATTTATTTTTTCAACGGTGTGTGCTGTTTCATTTTTATTGTTTATTTTTTTTTAAATAAGAAACCGCTTTGCATATTTTTTAGTCTGAATTTCCCTTTCGCACCGGAAAGCAACCACCAGAGCAATCTCGGCTTTAGTTATTTCTACATCTTTGCGCTAAATAATAAAAAGTTAAAAGTTACAAAATTAAGTCACCACTTCTTTCAGGGGGGCTTAGAGGGGGTAGGACTGGATCAGAGTTTAGAGCGTTTGAGTACCATTAGGTCTCCACAGCATAATTCTGAATAAAGTTAAGATATTATGTTTAACCATCTTGGTGCATCTTTCAGTTTTGTTGAGGCGACATCCAGCGTATCGTCGGCATGTGGTGCTCTCAACTGGTAAATAAGTAGTGGAAATATGACCTGATCCGCGAACAATTGCCGCCATTTTCTGACTTTCAGCTATGAGCTCTTCTGCTAAAACTTTCGACGTAGTTCTGTATATCACATCCACAGATTTACAACAGACGTTATTTTATTTACGGTTTAGATCATCTAACGTAGCCATTTGATCTGCTCTATCGAGTTCTCTCATAACTTGCGGATAAAATTTTATTATTTTCGGGTAAGGTGTTAGAATGTGATGCCCATCCCTCTGCATTTTGCCTACAGTAGTCATTTAGTCATTGTGAAAGTTGCTTAATAAAATTACTTCTTTTGTATCTTGCCATTTTGAGAACATTAGCCCAAAGCTACCTCTACTGAACACATCTTCCCCTTTATTATATTTTTGTGTTATTTTTGACAATTTCTTCCTGTTAGCCAAACGGATATCTAACGCAGAAAAGGAGCACACTCGTAAAGAAACGATAAATAACAATAAACACTTTATCGAATTGAATGATTTTATTTTCTTATTTTTCGCCAGTTGTGTCGCTATCTATTTCATAATCAGCCGGCTTTTAATTGTCGTCGCTCCTGACTGAAAAATCCCATGTCAGAAAATTCACCAGATTAATTGCAAACCATTATTTGGACTAGTATATCCTCCCCTTTTAATTTCTTCGACATAGTATAAAGTGCATCTAAAAAAAAGATTTTTATTGAGCGTAGTCGTAAGTGCCAAAAATTAAAAAAATGTACACAAACACTAAGCGGGCATAGAATAGCAACAGATAAATCTAACGAGAAAACTTCTGCCGGGACGTATTTGCTCCAATAGGTCCGAAAGGGTTAAGCGGACATCTCCCATAAGCGCGCAAAAAGTAGGTAACCATCGTTATCCGCTTATGGGAGTATTCACTGTACATATTAAGCATATCACTTTAATCTTATCAAAAGTAATCACAATCGTATTCCCTAATTGGTGTCACCTTTGAGCGGCGCCTCCTCTTCATTGTTTCGCTATAGCTTAATCAAAATTTGCAAACTGCTACAAATTTTATTACACTCTGTACTTGGTGGGAGACACTTCTTCCTGCCACACCAAATTTCACTTACACCACACATTCATGTAGCGTACAAGGAGTACAAATATCGCCAACACCAAATGATTATGATTACAATAATAAAATAATAAAAATAAAGCCACTTCCTAACGCATTTCGGTAACATAATCCAATTGCTCTATTCCGGCCGTAAAGTATCTACATACATGCATCGCTCATTCACGCACTCTACCAACCGGCTTATGAATAGATTGTGTGGTGTTGGATAAGTTTGGGCGTGCCCTGACACGAAAACAAGGCGCAACTGTCCGCCCCACAATTTCAACAGCCTGCCTGCCTGCCTGCCTGCGGAGCTGATTGCAGTTTGCAACAAATGTATCGCTTTTTGCATTACTGCTGCTTCTAATCCAGCGCAGATTGTCGAACAATTTGCTCCGATTAAATTAGCCCAGACTTGCTACTCTCTAATACGCGCAATCGCACACCCACACACATATACCCACTCATAAGCAGTATCATTGGCGCGGTGGGAGGGGAGAGGAATTCATATCTACAAAAAAAAAAACCCAAAACAAAACACAAGCAAAGCAAAGCATTCATAGATATTTGTAAAATTTTCGATGACGCTGGCGTCGTGCGGTAAATGGCACTTGCACGTGTGTGTGGGTGAGTGTGTGAGTGGGTGTGGGTGTGTATTGTGAATTGAGTTGTACAAAATGTGTGCGGGTGTAGCAAGGCAGGGAATGTGGGTGTTATCGCTGCACAGTTGGATATCGGTGGCTTCACATGCTTGTGGTTAGCGAAACTACCCCACAGTGCAAAGCAATAAACATTAATACATGTAAAATCTAGTGTTATACGTTTGCGCGTGTGTGTGTGCTGGACGCCGACACGCCACTTGGCTTAATTTCCGTTTCATATTCACAGGTTGTTTGCCATTCATCCCTAAACTCTGCACGTAAAGCTACTAGCGACTAGCACAAAAGATGCCTTTACTTTTTCGCCAACTGTGTATTATCGACGTCTTCTAGGAAGTGTTGGTCGTACCACACTGCTAACGAAGAGTAACTTCCGTTGCGTGGGATTTTCATAAATATTTTTACGCCTCCCCGCCCCCGTGGATGTTCAAAGTTGGCAGCGTGTCGTCACGGCTTTTCGTCATCAAGTTATAAATTTCAAATGAATATGACTTTTGTTGATAAATAGTTACAACACATACATACATATGGAAGATATTTATGGATTTTCGAAATTGAGCTTGTAAAGAATTTGTTGCACACATTTGGGCGTTCAAAGTGGGTGTCGCATTTAGGCAATCAAAATGAAACTTATTTTCCAAGCATTTAATAATGCACATTTTAAAGAGAGACATTCTTCGTAATTTTTTTTTCAATTTCAATCTTCTTGCGATTGTCTAATAATTTGTTTTAATTTTTCATTTATTTTTTAGCTCACAAGATATGTATTTCGTAACTAAATAGCAGAAGAGCAAAAACGACTGGAAAATTGGGAATTAAAACTAGGAAGATTTTATTTAAAAGTTATCGAAAGTAATGATAAAATAACGCCAGGTTCGAATTCCATTGGGTGAACGAACAGACCAAGTCCTAAATTCCAATCTCGTCGACGATCGTCGTATCGACCTGCTCATAAAATTAGGCACACTTGAGAAGCGTGAAAGAAAAATATTCACATCACCTCTAGGCAGGCTTGGGTAGTAAAACAACATAATATAATATTATATTATAATATTAATATAATATAATATTATTATATGTAGTGAATTTAAAATTTTGTTTAATTAAACTTAAATGATTGCCAATATTGAAAAGTATAATGAAAAAAAGATATTTAGATATTGAGATAGAAAATATTGAGATATAGAACGCTAAAAATACAAGATTTTGGGGTATAATTATAAAGGTTCAGAAGCAGGTTCCGAAAATGGTTGTTATTTTCATTTTTCAAACAAAACTTGAATATATCGATCGAAATCGGCCCTTATTTTTATTTAGAAGATTTTTTGTTTTAAATCATTGCATAGTCGTCATATTGTGATTTTTATTTTTTTATTTTTACATATTGAAATTTTTGTTTTTCCGATCCAAAATAAATATTATTTTTGAATTTGTTTTTTAATTTTGAGTTTTTCGATCACAAATAATGGTTATTCTTGGATTTAAAATTGTCCGATCATATTTGATCGATATTTTGCGGTTTTTACTTTTTCGATAAAAAATATGTGTAGTTCTCGTATCTGCTATATTTCGATCACAATAAATGCCAACAAATTTGTCGGTGATGAAAAAAATATCAAAATATCGATGAAATATGACCGCAAATTTTTAAATCCATGTATAACTTATAATTTTTATCGAAAAATGTCAGTCAAATATGATCGGAAAAACGATTATTTCTGATCGAAAGAATGTAAATTTAAAAAAATATCAATATTGATTGAAAAACTAAATATCCAAAATTCGGAAAAAGAAAAACTACAAAATGACGATTAAATCATGACTTTTTTATAAAAATTATAGCCGTTACGGTCCCTGACCTAAATGAGACAAACATGGGTTTGATTCGGTCGCTAAAACAGAAGACTTTTGCTGATCAAAAATATGTAATTATGTTTTCATAGATGAGAACTTGAAATTCTGCTAAAAATGTAATGCTAATTTATGATATGGTTTTTTTTAAGTAAAAAACAAAAAAAGTATATAAAAGTCCCGTAATAAGATTTCCAAGCTTAATCTTAAAAAAAGCTTCGAGTTGTCTTAAAATTACTGACTAAAAATATTAAGGGTACTTATTTAAAGGCACAAATTCCGCACAAACTGTGCAAACTCTGAAATTTTAAGCCCTCGCAAATGAAATGTGAAAATTTATATTGCAACCCCCCAATCAGCTATTTTGTTTGTTTCATTTTTATTTGTAGTCAACGCTTTTCCGAAATTACTAAGTTAAAGGCTTACATATTTATTTATTTAAATATACACTAAACTAAAAAAAAAATTTAATGGGAATAAGAAACATCTTACCCGAAAGTAAAGCGGCAATGCTTAAATGGCACGCATAGATGAACAGAGCAGGAAACCCCTCGATTGGCGCAAAATCTGGTGGATGCAGTGAGGAGTTTTGAATTTGAATTGTTTGAGTTGTTTTAAATTAAAATAATTAACTATCAGAAATTACACAAAATACAAGATTAACTTCATGAAACACATTCCGTAAAGTTACCCAGTTGCCCTAATACGAAATTTGCGCACATAGATAAGGAAGGAACTTTTTATTATATATTTTACGTATTGAAGATTCTGTTTTGGCACCATTTGATAACTGTCACATTAAAATTAGATAAAGCCTACACAAATTTTCCGTTCTCTATATAAACAAATGGCAACGTACGACTTGGGAAATTAAAAAAAAGAACAAAAAAAACGCATACTACTTGTTAATTTAGGAACGATTTGCTAGGAACATTTGAAATTGAAGCCTCTCATATATAAAAAAACCTTGAAATGCCTATCGTCGCTGTTACAAATTATTGAGTGCAACTTAGTATCGGTGCTATATTTTTGCTCACATCAATTCTACCCTACCTGGCTTTTTGCATGTCGGCCTGCCATTTCATTTCCACCACTTTATGGTGGCTTGCCAGAAATGCCTTTTTCACTTAATACCAAATATGCTATTATCCTTTTTTCTTTAATTCTCAACCACTTAATGCACCGTTTCACTTAAGAACTCTGAGCTGAGCGGTAGAAAGCATACTTACCTGGCGTAGAGGCTATCCGTGATCATGAAGGCGGTTCCTCCGGAGCGAGACCTGATCATTGCACATTCGATTGGGTTGACCTCTGCGATTATTCCTAATGTGAATAACTCGTGCGTGTAATATTTGGTAGCCGGGAATGGCGTTCGCGCCGTCCCGACATTTAAAATACATATTAAAAGAATGAAAAAGGAGGATTTATTTAAAAAATAAATTGAATAAGGTTTGTGGGGTTATTAATTGCTTCTAGAGTACATATTCTTACAGAGCAATTACCATGCTGCCAGAGTTACATTTTCAACTAGTATTGCCGTTACGTTAACTTTTAAAATTTTGTTTTAAATATTAAACGGATATAAAATTACTCAGAAGCAGGAATTTAACAGTGTGAAAATAGTTATGCAGTGGCTACTAAGTTTGGTTATTTTATAATTGATTCTAACTCTTTTCTGCAGGGATACCAAACATGGATGATGAATACCTGTTGTTCCGTAGTCGCGTTATTGCTATTCGAACTTTACTGACGTCACGTGACGAGATGTTAATCATCAGCATCATCAGAGATTTGAGATTCGGGATCTTCATATTCTCTGGCAACGCATTCACTGCCACCATTTAGCAAAGTGGAGAAATATTCCCTCCATAGGTTCACCGTTCTTATTCTTACAGGAATTTGATCCGGTCTAAAAACCTTCGGTAAGCTGCCGAATTCTGATAAAGTTTTCGACGCATTTGCTAGCATCTAAAGCTCTTCGCATTCGCGTATTGCGGCTTATTTTTTCTTTCTTCGAACAATACGTCTCTCCTCCTTTTTTAAGTCCCGGTAGCACTCCCTTACAGCTCACATTGCGCCCGTTCGCAGCGCGGCCTTGTAGGCAGCGTCATTCTTTTCTGCTGAAGCCCGACATTTCTCATCGTTCTTTCGAACTCACTGGAATCCAAGAACTTCCTCAGCGCGGTAAATAGAGAACGACAAATGTGCTCCTAATTCTCGTGAATTCCGGAGTCGAGTAAGCGAGGTTAGTAGTAGCTTGACTAATTAGACGAGAGTTTTTGGCTGTACAAAGGCTTATGCGCACTTTGCTGTGACAAGATAACGATACGAGTCGATGTTCGGCTCTCGGAGTGTACGTTTAATAAATTGGAAACCTGCCTTCCGTCTATCGCAATTTGATCGATTTGATTTTGAGTTTTTCGTTCCGAAAACGGCCACGTATCCTTCTACTCGTATGCTGGAACCTAGTGCTACAGACTATGAAGCTGCGACCCCTGGCAAAGTCTATTAGACTCAGTCTGTTGGCAGAGGTTTCGTCGAGGACGCTGTGACCAAAGATCCTTTCCTTACTCATCCCGTCATTGAAGTCGCCAAGCATGATTTTGATATCGTATCGCAGTGCTCGTGGAAGTGATACTTGATGCCATCGTCCTTCTCCTCAATGGGGACGTGGACACAAATCTGCGAGATGTTTTAGAATGTGTGTGTTTAGTTGCTGAGAATAAATAAAATACGTATATTTATATGTACTCTCAAGTTTTCAGCAATTGAATTCAGTGTTTTTTTTTGCAGTACTTATTTTAAGCATTAACTAAAACTATACCATTCTCTCAGGCCAAATATTATTATCCTTAATCTACACTTGCATGCCAATCGTAGAAGGAGAATTTATCACCGCAGCTGATTTAACGCCTTTTCCTTGTACGCGCTTGACACGCTCGTCCATTCACGCAATCATTTATTACAAAGCGACTTTTGACAATCGAGCAGCTTACGATTACGATTACGCTCCAAGTTGGAGCTGAAAGCAAAATTCTCATTTACACACAAACAGAATGAAGAATGAGTTGAAGAATTGGTAATAGCGAAAAAAAAAAAATACTCGCATAAGTGCAAATACTAGTACTATTGCCGCAAAATTGTGCACATATGTGCGCCTCTCAGTGTTGCCACAATCAAAATTTATTTTTAGCAAAAATTTATTAAAAAGGTCAAAATTTGTGCAACAATATCGAGCCAGAACATACAGAAATTTTAAAATAGAAAAGTTAAAGGGAGTGAGTTATACTGTACTGCTATTTGGGTTATCACTACATTCAGACTCAGTGGTTATCTAACTCACGCTTTGATAGAAATGTATCGATAGATTTCAGCGTCAAATTTCAAAGGATAATTGCAGTTCGTACATTTTCGACAACATAAAATATTTGGCTATATTGTATCACAAATCTATTTCAAAACTTAACTCGATGAGTTCGATTGAGGCGGATTTCCAAAAATGTATTGAATCATTTTTATTAATTTTTGTACGAAGTATCAAAAATTAGATGCCTACGTTTAAATAGGGTAGATATTAAGATTTATTTATTTGTTTTTAAGTTAGTAGATTGTTTTAACTTTTAGTTATTATTTCTTAGATTCGTAATCATCATTTTATTTATTTTTATTAAAAAAGAAATGATAACTTTGCTTATCTAATTTTTGATTATTGCTTACTATATTTTTTAATTTGAAGCGGATTTGCACTAATCATGAAATGGAAGAGGAAACGGTATAAAATAATATACTTATAAAAAGATATCGATAAAAAACGCTTTCCCGCTTCTGGGGGTACTTTAAGGACTGACACAACGGTAGCATTGGCACAAAGTCGTCGTTTAAAAGTTAAGCTAAGCCACAATGCCTTCCCTTTGCCTTTAAAAAAAATTACATTCCAAAAATTCGAAAAATTTTCGGAGTTTTCTAAATTTTATTTTAATTTCATTCGGTCGATATTGCTTGATGATTTTGTTTGAAATATTATATTCCAAATTGCAAAGCATTCTAACTGTTCAAGGTATTTATCAGAGCGTTCAAACATCTATAGATTCGGCTTTTTTATTCTAACCGAAATTTCCGAAAAATTGGAATACAGTACACCAAATACGCTGAACAATCGGATTCGAACATTAATTCCGGTCATTTAAATTCGATAGAATTACAGAACAAGTTTCTGCAATTACAACCAGATTCAATTCCGTTTCGGATAGAAATCGGATTTCAGACATCTCAGATGTACTTCTGTCTAAATATCAGACATAATTGAAAACCGTTCTAACGGCAGTGGAGATACTAGTATTGGCTTTGTAGAGAAAAAAACAACTGTGGAATAGTTTGTAGAATTTATATAGTTTTAATTGATGTATGTAGGAGGCTAAACCAAAGTGTTTACTTTATGTATAATACATAAAATATTGGAGATGTACTTCATAAGGCATTATGAAGTTTTGAAATAGCAACAATATTTTTATTTGAACTGGGCAATAAAATGCAAAAAAAGGAGAATGTAGTAAAAGAGGTAACTAGTTGTCGAACTTCACAGAGCAAAATAAAATACTAAATTAAAATTCATATGAAACATTTTTGTTCCAAGGATCGACTAAGGGTTAATCAAATCATTTTCTAATCACTCGAATACACTAGTTTAAGCGAAAAAAAACTACTTAAATGAAAAATTTAATATTGGGTCGCTGAACCCGAAAATGAGTTTCGTTTATTTTTCCAAAGAAGCGTTTTCGAGATATAGGCATAAACTGTTTTTGAGATATTTTTGCAGTTATTTCCAATAAAAAAATCAGACCAGTTTTTAGAATTTCCAAAATGTCAACCTATGTTAGGAGAAACTCATAAAAATCACCCTGCATCTCAAAATCAAAAGTTTACATTGGCCGATTTCATTCAAATTGTAATAATTTTTATATTTTCCGTCCGATTTAGGCGCTCTTACGCTTCAAATTTTCTTAATAAAATTGTCTTTCAATAAAACATTTTTTTTTTTACAAAGGCTATCTACTTAAAATAATGAATAATATTGAAAATTTTTCGAAAACCTCAAAAGATATGTCAACGTAAAGGAGCTAAATTTTCCTTTAAAAAGGTATTCATATAAGGAAGGTAAGGTTATTTGCTATTCTGTAGATTTTTGACATTAAATGCAAAAGGACCACGAAAGCAGGAGATTTGTCTATATCTCGAAACCACTGTTTTGGAAATTTGCGTCATAATGTGGAGTGATTAACTCATTTTTTAATTATTATTGCATTTGCATACAAATACCTCCATCAGCCTTGCCGATTGCTTTTAAAAAACTGTTACTAAAACTGAGACGAATTTGTTCAGCACTAAAGAACAGGTGACTAAAGGTCAGATGCATGCAGAACATATATAAAACTATACGATCTCTTGCAATTTTGATGAATTCCTCAAAAAAAGAGTCGTCTATTTATGTTTTGTAAAAACGTATCAAAATGAAAAAAAATACCAAAGAACCTAAAATGCATGCAACGATAAAAATTCTCAGCTTTGGGTAAAAATCACTAAAACGGCAACACTGGTGTATGTTTGTTTATAAACTATATTGCTTTCACTTGTCCAGCATCCTTTCACTCACACACACGCACATAGAAATGTAAGCCGCACTTTCGGCATATAGCGAAACCCCAAGACAACTTCTAATACATACATACATTTTATATAAATCTATGAATGTATGAGTGTAAGGGCATCCTTTTGTAAGTCTATACATTGTATGTATGTATGTCGATACCAAAGACCATACCAGGTAGTCGATGCTGGGGGCATCGCCCTTCGCCCAATCGTTCAACGCTTCAGTTGCCACCTCATTTCTTTTCCACATCGTTACGCTCTTTACGTGCTTTGACACAATCGAAAATTCGCTTTAGTATTATACACATTTATTTTCATATGTATGCGTGTGTGTTCTTGTGAGCGTTTTTAGTTCGCTCCAGGTTAAAGTCATATCGTTAGCATTAACGCTTTTTGATTTTTATTGAGTCAGCTAAATTTTATTTGATTTACCCTCTACATGGCTGTTACACGAAGATATGCGCACATATACACATACAAAATGCAATAAACACACACATACATACATACATAGCGGCATATTGTTAATATGTGCATTGAAAGGCTACGAAGGAAGCAGCGATTTCATTTCATGGGGGGTGGATGTGAGTTCACCGACTTTAATGGATGAAAATGAAGTTAAGCCGAACTCAATTTAGTGCATATCTTTAGAGTTCATAGTCAGTTGCCCACATACACCACACACTCACACACACACACACAAGCACAGGCACAGGCACAGGCACATGCACGGTGGGCCCGGCGGCATTCATTGCCTATTTCCTTTCATTCATCCGGAAGCTATGAGTTTTTTTTTACCGGTGCTTCAATTTTTCCGGCCTGACACATTGACTTCTTCAGCAGCGGCGTGCGTGCAACCGAGCCACAGGCCGATCGACCGACCAACCGACCAACCGACCGAACGTCGTTTCTGATGTAAATGATAAAATAAATTATTAAGAGATTAGCGAAAATGTAATTATCATGTCTATTTGAGCGATGCTCGATAAGCTAAGGAACTAAAGGAATAGACGCGTGGGGAGAGTTGTAAATTTTGAATTCGATCAGTGATTATGGTGGAAATGTATATTTTCTGAATTTAGCGTTAATGAATGCTCGCTAACTATACTGCTTACCACCATAACTAGACGACAGGAAGTTTTTGACAATTTTCGACGATTTATTTTTTACTTACTAATCTTGTATATAAAAATCTCATGTCACAGTGTTTGTGGTCGCACTTTTCTACTCCACCAATTTTTACGAAATTTTGTTAAGTATATTTTATGTTTGGGAGAGAGTTGCCACCCGTTTGGCCAGTCGAATTTAATTGAATTATAAACAAGTTGTAGAGAATACTAAATTATGGGTGTCAGGCGATTCCTCTCCGCAATAATGTGCATATCTAACTTTTACGAGCGTTGCCACCTGTTTGAAAAGTCGAAATAAATTAAATTATACGTAAATATAAAATGTGGGTGGCAAACGGTTCATCTCGGCGTGGAGAAGGTCAAAATTTTTGCTGACAGCGTTGCCACCTGTTCGAAAAATTAAGTCTAATTAAATTATGCGCTAGTTAAATGAATTTTTAAACTATGGGTGTTAAAGGTTAATTTCGCTAAAGAGAAAGTTAATAGCTAGTTGTGTATAGTTGCCACCTGCTTGAAATGATGAATTTGATTAAAGTATACATAAATGCAAATTTTAACAAAATTCAACAAATTTTGATCAAAGTTTCCAATTTTTTAAAAACCAATTAATTTTAATATAATAAAATGCAAACTGCAGTTTTGGGTCAAATTTGGCGGTGTTGGTCATTTTCTTCCATATTTTTTTTAATTTTATTAATTTGCAAAAAAGTTTAAACCTTAGACTTGTACTATTTTTATTGTAGAAAAAACTCTATTTTCATAAACAAATTAACTAAAATTTAACTCGTCAATTTGTTCCAGTGTTATAGTTATGGTAAGCGCCAAAACTTATGAAGAAAGTGTGTTAAATAGAGGCAATGTTGCCATTCGACAGCCTTGTTTTGTAAATTTTTTAACCCTTATGTACATGATTTAGAAATGATGAATGATATTCAAACTTTTTATTAAACTCTGTGCAAAGAACAATGCAACCGAGTTCAGCTCAAAAAATGTAAAATTATGAATTAGAAAATATGAATTTAAATAACCAAAATGCCACTCCAATCGGATGTCATGTGCAGAGTAACAATGTACAACAAAATCTGGGTGTATGAAACTTCTTAGTGTCGCTTTTCAAAGAAAGAGGTGGGCACAAGCTTGCAATATAATATTTATAGACTCTCAAAAAATTTGGAAACGAACGTTTTATTTATTCACATTAAGAACCTCATAAATAAATTAAATTTGAAAGAGAAACTTTCGAATGAAGCTACTTGGACTTATTTTAGCGTTGAATGACGCTATACGGTAGGGTTTTCAGGCAAAATTGAAACCAGAGAGAAATTTGTAAAAAAAGTGAGGGTAAAGAGATAGATGCGGGTATGCTGAAGTAAAAAAGTGAGGAACAGAAGTGTAGTGAGGTGGGGGGCATTTCTGGGGCAGCTGTTTGCTCAATGTTTGCTACTCACTTATTCTCAGCGACGACCAATACAATAGTCGTCATTCAACGTTCAACGTTACGATACCTCGAAATAACACGACAGCCCGTGCGTGGCCGTAGGCATCGCACAATGCCGCACTGACTTTTTTGTTGAGGAAAAAACTATAAACAGTATTCCAAATTTAAGTGAATATTTCTTAGCATAAAGCGAGGAAATAAAAAAAATCGCACAAAAAGTTTTTAAACAAAAAACGTGAAAACCAGCTAACACGTACAAAAAATTGAAATTTATGAGCTAAATTCTAATGCAGATTTTTACCAGGTCTTATTTATGCAGTGATCACTTATGGGTTAAGACAATGTAAAGAAGTATTTGACATGTATGTTTGACTTAATTTTACTGTGACTGACCGTTAGTATCTGGCTGACATTGGTAAGCACTTTGTTTGCGATTCATATGTAAATAAGTCTCAAAACTTCGACCAATAAATATTTTGAACAACATTTCTAATGCCCTGTCATTTGTTGAGATTTATTTTTGCAGAATTGTTATATATGTTTTGTATCTTTATTCTCAGATTCACCACTTCACTCCATCAATGGTACACTTGTCTTGTTCATTTTTGCTGCCTACAAAATATCCGACTTACCTTCCTTCATGTAGTTAAATAGGACAATGACATTACTTAGTCCCGTCTCATTCATCGTAATTTTATTTCTTTGCTATAATTTTCTCTTTTCCTCTCACTCTTTTCTCCTGCCATATTTACCCACTGCTTATTTATGAGTTTGAAGCATTTTTTGTTTTCGTTTTTGTTGTAGCACGCAACAGCTTCTTTTCATTCAATTCAATTTTCACTTCATTTAGATTAATATCATACATAGCCAAACTAATCAACATGTATGGCAAACTGAAGAAAAGTAGAAAAGGATGCGCACTTTGGTTGCCAGGATATGAGCGAATGGAGGTGGAAGGGGGCCTCCTTACTGTACCGAACAACAAACATTTTCTGATATTGCCTAAACAATTGCAGCTGAATCGAAGATAAAAGCACTAAATAAGATTAAGCGATTAGACAGAGAGTTGTTCGAGGATCTTCATGGGGATTTGTTAACGTAGTTTGGGGATGATTTTAGTTATTTACTTACGCACATAGAGACATACGAATTTATAAATACATATTTAGGTTGATGTGGAGAAAAGTGCAGTATAGTATGATTTTTGGGGAAAATACAATTGAATGGCTTAAAACCCTTATGTATGTACATAAATCGACACAAAAAAACTTAAGTCCCTAATTGTTAAGATTAAATTATTGTGTCAGCACAAATAAAGATTTTGTATAACGAATTTACTTTCGATTTGACAAAGTTCGCCATAAACTCGACTAGTTGCATCACAATCAAACTTGGATACCCACGTTGCGTTTTTCACCCCATAGAGTTGAATTTGTATTGATGACAATAGCGGCAAAGTGAAGAAAATATAACAACAATTTATTGAATGATAAAACTTTTAAACAATAATCCGCAAAAAGTAGACACAGTTTTTCCTAGATATGCTCTAAAAGTAGCAAATGTGGATACTACTCGAACACACCTCTTCTTTGTTTTCGGCTAACTTCAAAATTGGAATTTCCAATATTATACTACATAACTTTCTTTGAATTGTGTTACTTCCAAGAATGATAGACTACAAGATTGCACCTTCCGCGAACCGAAGCAAAGTATTTTGCTTTTATTTTACACAAACAATACTAACGAAACTTTCAATCATTCTGTCCACTCCTTTTTCTAGTTTTTTTATTTGCCCTCTCAGTATCTGACTTTTATTACGTCACTTTCAGTTGTTTTCAGCCCGGTGGGCGCAATCTTCTTTTCTATTATTCTTGCATAGCTTCTGATGTGACATAACGGGTCTTTGGCAACGCATACTCTCTCGGACCAGAAGCCGTTGAGCAAACTCTCTACTTTTGTCCCGGCAGTCGTCGTTCTTCTACTAGAGCAGTGGTTGTTTTGCTCTGCGTTCCCCAGAGATTTTACTATGCTACCTGCTACTACTGTAATCTGCGATCGTACCTGCCGATCTTTCCTTTCTGTAGTTGTTATTCTTTAAGGATATTTCCTTTCAAGCGAATCGCTTCTAGTAATTCTTAACCACTTAATGCACCGTTTCGCTTAAGAAGCCTGAGCTGAGCGGTAGAAAGCATACTTACCTGGCGTAGAGGCTATCCGTGATCATGAAGGCGGTTCCTCCGGAGCGAGACCTGATCATTGCACATTCGATTGGGTTGACCTCTGCGATTATTCCTAATGTGAATAACTCGTGCGTGTAATTTTTGGTAGCCGGGAATGGCGTTCGCGCCGTCCCGACATTTTAAATACATAAATTTAGTTGATGATCAGTGATCCTCACTTTACACTGTATGTGCATTAACATCTGTCAATATTATTTATAAAGCTGAACTGCGGCACTGAACAAGTGTCTACACTAGACACACGCGGTAGATGAGCAGCCAGTTATTTTGAAGCAATTTTTCAATTGAAAGTATGGATTTCAAAAAGTATTCAAAAATTCCATAATTTCTTGGCAGCAGATATCCATTGAGAAAGGTGTCCACTGCGGAATTAATAATTTATTTTAGTAGTAATACTACAAATCATATAAATCCAAAGAAAGCCTTTTTTGATTTTTTTCCAAAGAGAAATATATTAAAAGTTAAATTTTATACATTAAAATTTACAAATGTTCGGTTTTTTAGCCGATGCCGAAACGAAACTGAACTGAACTAAATTTTATTGGTCGAAAGTGGCCGAAGCCGAAATTCGGCCGTTCTCAAATATGAATAAAAATTAAAATTTCTTCACATATATTACTTTTTTACAAAACTGTAGTTAATCGATGAAATAAGAAATTGGCTACGAATTACAGCAACTAGAAACGACTATATGAAAAAATTGTTATGTTTTTTTAACTCGATTTAAATTATATGTAGATGCCTGTGTGCTCCTTCCGTTTGTCTCCCTTCCACATGCGAACAAAATTGAATTCAAGACTTCAACCATGTAAAACTAGTCGCCAAGTGATCAGAAATATAAGCAGATGGGCCACGGAGGCGGGTTCAAGTGTACATAACTGCTGAGAATACGGATATGGTGTGTTTTACGAGGAAGTACAAAGTTTCAGCACAAGTTAAGCAAAACAATGTCTTAGAGTTCTGCTAGACAGCAAACTTTCATGGAAGCTTAACATAGAGGATAGGTTGACGAAGGTCTCAGTGGCACTCTACACGTCTATGATGGATTGTACTTGGGGTTTATCGCCCGCATTGTTGCACTGGATTCTTACGGCTATTGATAGACACACCACCACAAAGAAGAACACATACGTAACGAGATTTCAAAGCGTCAATAGGTTTTCAATGATCTCTATCACGGGAACCAAGTGCAGCACACCGACGGCAGCGTTCTATATGATATTTCACTTGCCTTCTCCTGACCCGGTAGCAGTGTTTCAAATGCCGCAAGACTGCGTGCCTTGAGGCAGTTTGAGCTTAGACCATATGATCACAACAGTATGGCATCTTCAATAATGGAATAGACTGTACGAGCCAGTGTCTAAGCTTCGAGAGGTCTCTAGAAGCTACAATAGAGGTGGATGGGTGATGCAAGGGAGTAGACCCTTTAAACTAAGGGGCCATTGCAGCAGAGGCTGCAGAGTTGATAATGGAAGTCAACGCGCAAAGTAGGCGTATTAAAATTAATTTGACAATCAATCGGTCATAAAAGAACTGGTATTACACACCATGGCAAAGTTTCTTACTGACTATGCCTAAAAAATACTACTTATTTAGCTTTTTAATAACTTAAATTAAGGAAATTTGAGATCATGTTTTTTAAAACTACTCCACAAAGTGAAAGATCAATATTTACCATTTGATTGATTTGATTAATTTCCTTGAGGTTTCGCTCAACAGGTGCGTTCATAGCATAATTTGACTTTGCGGAATGAATGTAAAACTCGTCAAAATACCTCAAATTTCTTAGAGGAATATTAAGCTGTACTCTCTGCAAAATTTCGGGGCTATCAACAACATTAAAAATAACATTGAAGATACAAGAGTAGGATAGACATTTTCTCCTATCCATAAGTAATTCCAGATTTAGAAGTAAACAAAGGCATAGGTTCCGTAAAGTTAAAATATCTTAGTGCAGACTTGATAAAAGCTTTCTACAAAAGCTCGTTTACATACACGCATAGAATGAAAAGGTTGTTAAATAATTGAGGCTTATTCCAACCGAGACCTAACAAAAGCAATATAAAGTTTTTTAAGGCTATATGGATCAGAAAAATCGGAACCATTATGACGAACAAATGCGAGCATGGAGTAGCGTTTGAAACAAAGAAATTGATATGGACAGTAAATGTGAGTTTAGAGTCCAAATACACTCCTAGACCTTTAACCTGATCTACCAGTTGCAAATTAATACCAGCAATTTAATAAGTTGTCTTTAATTCAATTAACTTTCTAGAAAAAATCGTATGAAAACATTTATCAATATATGTATATGAATATGTGATTTCTTTCACACCAAAAGTATACTCTACGATTATCTAAATCAGGTCAAAGCAACACATAATCCTCGTTGCTCTTTACAATCGAATAAAATTTTAGACCATTAGCATACAAAAGAAATTTCGAGAATAAGAACCACGAGCTTACGTCATTTATAAAGATTTTACGTGTACTACCTCGAAGAACTTGCATGAAAAGGGCGTGATGTTATGTTATCGAATCATACCGTACAATACCTTCTCCTTAGATAGGTTTTTATCCATTGCAGGAAGTGGACGAAAGACACATAACTTCTGATTTATTAAGAAAGAATTTATGGAATACCCTATCAAACGCCTTGCCAAAACCCATATATGTACATACATATACTGTATCGATAATACTTAGTCTTAGAACCTTTAATGTAAAAATAACAAGATTTGAAACAGTAGATCTCCCTTAAAAAAACCCATGCTGATTGAGACAAATTACATTTTGATTTGGAAACAATTTTATCCTTGATAAGAGCAGAACAGTTCTCGAAGACAATAGGAGATATACCATCTATGTACATCAGTTTGAGTAGATGGTTTTAGATTAAAAATTCCCCTTGGCACATCTTCTGTCGCGAGCAACAGTGAGCTAAAAGACAAACGTTTATCAGAAACTCTAGGAGTACCAGGTTCAGTAACATCATTGGCGAAATTTTCACTAACGTAAACATAGTTCAAAACTATGACGCAAAATACTACATATAAAAATGATCACCATTAGAGGGCTTATATTAATTTTAGCTATATAAGTAGTTTTATGACCTCAATTGCAATGAGCGAGCAGTTATGGTGAAGGTATGAATTTATAAAAATATATTTGGCAAGTAGAATTTTTTAAACATTTTTTATGCTCATACCCTCTATGGGCTTCATTTTGCAACACTCTTTTTTTCAGACGGATTTTTTTCCAACTACTGAATTTATGCTCGTCGACAGCGACAGTAAATACTACTAAAATATTAGATGATTGCCACTGTCACTGCCACTGCCACTGGCACATGCCAATCTCGCTATTGAAATATTTGAAGAGTTTAAAGAATATACAGTTATAATCCACGTTTTGTTCTCTAAAAACCCCGGGCTTCAAAATTAATAAGAGTAGCCTGTTTTTTGGAAATAAAGGGTGGTTAAATTTTAAGGGCCGATGTTGAATGTAAACCACACCCAAACATAAAGTTTTTTTTGCCTTTCAATTGACATTTCTCAATTTCAGACTAACTCAATTTGAACATGGAAAGATACACAATCGAACAACGTGTTAAAGTTATTCAGGCTTATTATGGAAATGGGCGTTCAAATCAAAATGCATATAGTGCATATCATCTTCAGTGATGACGCACATTTTCACCTCAGTGGATTCGTCAATAAGCAGAATTGCCGCATTTGGGCGAATGATAATCCAAGAGTGATTGTCGAAAAACCAATGCACCCACAAAGAGTGACTGTTTGGTGCGGTTTATGGGCTGGCGGCATCATCGGGCCGTTTTTTTTTCCAAAATGAGGCCGGTCAGGCAGTTACTGTGAATGGTGTTCGCTATCGTGAGATGATAACGAACTTTTTTGCCCCGAATTGGAACATATGGATGTGGACGATATGCGGTTCCAACAGGATGGTGCCACTTGCCACACAGCCAACGAAACAATGGCTCAATGGCCGTGTTATCTCACGTGATGGCGATGTCAATTGGCCACCAAGATCATGTGATTTGACACCGTTGGACTACTTTCTTTGGGGTTATTTGAAAGAAAAGGTGTACGTCGATAAGCCAGCAACAATTCAAGAGCTAAAGGATGAGATAATTCGCCACATTAACGGCATAGAACCTCAATTATGCCTCAGCGTCATCGAAAATTTGGACCATCGGATGGAGGTGTGCCGCCGAGGTTGCGGCGGACATTTGGCCGATATTTTGTTCCATACATAATTGAACCACACCATATTATCATAATAAAAAGAAATTACAATAGTTTTCAGAATAGTTTGTGTTATATTCAAAATCAACATCGGCTCTTAAAATTTAACCACCCTTTACATATGTTCAAAATAATTATTTATTGACAAATAACCGACTGTAAAAATATTATGAAATTCTTGCTATGCAAAAGAACCGCACAAAATGCAATTGTTTATTGGTAAAATATTCTTATTTAAGTTATATGTATGTAAGTATTTGTTAAAAGTAAACACTAATCCATTGAAGTTGTATATACATATGTATGTACATATTTGCATGTTTTGTAAAATCCAAGAGAAAGTCAAACTTCGACATTAGCTGTGCTTAAAAATTTTGTGTTCGGCTTGTACCTGTGTATTGTGCTGATGCACACACACACATACATATATATCTACCATATATCCTTTTTTGTTCACAGCTAAATATCCCACAGTCCTTTGCCTATCAATTCTCAACTGCTTTGTGAAACATTCAACTTAAGACGTCTGAGCTGAGCGGTAGAAAGCATACTTACCTGGCGTAGAGGCTATCCGTGATCATGAAGGCGGTTCCTCCGGAGCGAGACCTGATCATTGCACATTCGATTGGGTTGACCTCTGCGATTATTCCTAATGTGAATAACTCGTGCGTATAATTTTTGGTAGCCGGGAATGGCGTTCGCGCCGTCCCGACATTGTGAATAAATTTAAAATACTCGTACACTCCCTTGCATGTATTTTGTTGGTGCTCGACTACGCTGAAATGCCAATAAGACGGGGCGCTGAACCAATGAAGTCGCTCCATATTAAGATCTTTTACAATGAAATGTAAAAGGTGAACAATATTAAATTAATGTGTGATAAGGGGTTTAATCAGAGTTTATCATTTTCAGCAAGTTCGGTGAACACCTTCTGTAAAAAATTTTGTGGGCTAAGCTTACGGGCGGACTCGGGTCTGATTAGCGAACATTAATAAAACGGTCCCTAGGAAATTTTTATCGTGAAGTTTACATTAAAATTTTTTTAACCAATTGTGTTGTGAGCAATACAATTCCGACTCTAATTTCATTTTTTTGGTACTACTTAAAATTTATACCAATTTACTTTTCACAATTTAATCCATGTACAAGTTTGTTCTGTAACATTTTTGATGTCAAAATGAAATTTATTTCGAATTTTTTCAGGGTAAAAATTTTATGTTCAAGGTATGTATTTGTAGCTATTTTCTAACAATAATTTGACTATAGCTTTGGAATTTTCCTCGCAGCACTGGTATTTAAATCAAGTGCAGTGTTGCCAACTTAGTAACTGTTACTAAAAGTCACATAAGATTTTGGTTATTTAACAATTTGTTTGTTTTAGTTATGGTTGGAAAGCTGAGATTTACCTCACAAGGTTTCAATTTCCTCGCAATAAGTTGAATCGAAAACGAAATTGGTAATGTGATATAAATTCGCTTTTGGAGAAGATAATGAAATGAATTTGGAGATTGTATAGTTTTGCTTTACCAGTCTTTACCTGACGATGTATGTATCTATGTATCATAGGCGTTTACAAAATGAATCACCACGAATTCTGTTTGTATGTTTATGAAAAATATCCACTAAGTTTATACTTAGGCAAATGATATTGCAACCAAATTCGTTCAAAATGATTTGATTAAATTGTCAACCAATGTATTGAAAGAGTAAATATAAATGAACTGTTTCAAATAAGTCCACCAAGCTATGCCTCAGCCAACCAGCAAAGTCCGCAAGGTGCACACTTTCTGTGCGGTGCGATCTTCTACCTATGGAGCCTCATTCATAATTTTGTGCCATAATAAGCGAATAATCTGGGATGTGTCACCCCCGTGTTGAATAAATATTACCAATCAATATTTACCGAAACCGAGCATGTTTATTTAAACTAATAAATCAGTGAAAAAAATTAAAAATTTTTAGACGAAAAGCTATTGAAATAAAAATATGCGAGTACATCAGACGACGTTCCGAAGCGGTGCTCTAGAGGTCTCCCATTTCACTCCATTTTCCGAGTCCCCTTTTCTCCTCTGGCTGGGGTATAACCACCCAATTTTTAAATAAAATATGTGGAATTTTTTTAATATTTAAAGTGGATTCAGATAATTATAATTTGGCGCTTACGTTATATAGCTCGAGGTTTGGCCGAACTTTTCCTACAATTTGCAGCAGGGATGGGTGTTACCAGAAAACTTAATAATTGAATGACGAAATAATAAGAATAAATTTTCATTCATCATTTAAATAACGCATAAATTTTCATTAAGCAAATTATATAGTTTTGTTATGTTTTAAGACTGCAGCCAAAATATATGGGAAAAAATTCGAATTAAAGCAATTAAGATTGGATTCATTTGAAAATTTCTCCAAAAGTGAAGTGTTTTTATTAAGATAAATAAGATTTATTAAGTATTTAAAAAAAAACTACTTGAGATGATAAAATAGTCTACGCTTAAAAGGTCTGCTTAAAAATATTAAAATTTTTTTCTCTTTGCAAAGAAATAAAAAGGGTGCGAAAATACCTTAGTAACAATGAGTTAGTTTACATAAAATTTGTGAAACTTGAAGAAACAGCTTTTTGTGTTAAAAATATTACCATTATAATCAGTTTTAATTGTTTTAAATTCTTCTCCGCACACACTCACTTAAAATCGCCAACCTAGAAAAACTGAGTAATTACTTCCTTACATTCAACCCAAGCTTTCATAAATACTTTTTCCATCTAACTTTTGGCTGAATTATTCAAGTTTTTCTTAAACCTATCTTCCACAAAAAAGTCAAAGACAGCATCCAAAATTTCAATATTAGGATAATGTTGAAGAAATTAAAAATTATTAATTAATTAATTAATTTTTAAGAACTTTCAAGCTTAAATAGTTTTAAGATCTGAGATGATTCTTTTGCTTCACAAAAAGTATAAAACACTTTAATCTTAATATGTATGATGTTTTAAAATTTAATGAATTTCATAATTATTATGAACAGTACTGTTTTTTTTTTGTTTGGATGAGGAGTAATGGCCCATAATATCCATATTATTTAAAAAGTATTAAAAATAATTCTTAAAATCGGTTCAATATTTTGAGAACCAAAGCATTACAAACATTCTCCATTTACTCAATTTTATATAATAGGGGGACTCATCTAAACGTATAATGACTTTTACCCTTAATGGCACTTTATCATTTTAGATGAATAACCTGCATAAATATTGATGCGCTTTTCTTCAAATAATAAACTGACCTCAAGCGCATTTGCCAGCTGTGGGCATCGAAATAAAATAAAATTTTTATTAAGTTCTATTCATAAGTTTTGGTTACAAAAAGTTTTAGCTGCGGCAAGACTGTTTGAGTACAACTACAAATGTATGTATGTATATAATTATATTTTTTGTACATATTAAAATTTTGGCCTCCCCTATTTCTCGCATTTATACACTTCGCAAAATCAGTTTGTTTGACATGAAAGAACTCAATTATTTTTCCATCCATCAAAGCTCAGTACATATGTATGTACCTTACCTATTTATGTACTTTAGGTACATATTTTATGCGAATCACTCTGTTTACGCAACAGAGTGCCATGAAAATCCCGATTTACTGTTCATATTTGCTGAAGTATCGTTAAACAGTAGCACAAGTGCATACACCCACACATACATACGCACAATAATACACACACATACACAGAAACTTTGTAGCAAATAAAGGGAAAGTTGAAGTTAAACAAACAATCAACCAACTTACAAAGCGGCTACGATTCGTACTGGTGCCATACAACTACCATAATACAATGCCATCGAAAAGCAACAACAAATATACTTACTCTGATTGAAAACATTTTTATCAGATACTGTATCTTAATACTATCTCAGTGTCTCATTTGCGTAAATGCGTAGTATGAAGGAAAACCACCCGTTTTCGAGATGCAGTGGTTGCGTTAATAACTACTGAAGATTCACAAGTGATTACTCGAATACGATTATGTAGATATGTATGTGTATATGTATATGTGTAGATTTGCATGGATGTGTAAGTAAATGTGTAAATTCTTATACAACATATACCCAACGAACATTGAAAAAATATTTATCCAACCTTTGAGAAATTTATAGTTTTCTAGTTGATATTTTCGGGTCTATTCTGCACTGGTAACAAAACTGTCGTTACGGGTCACAAAATGCTCGGGCAACTTTTATACCCCTTTTTGTATTCTGTGACTTTTGTTACCATCAAATTGGGTGGTAACAACGTGGTAATAGCGACGAAATAGATGTTTATTTCCATTTTGCAGTTAGGAACTCATGTTTTGTGCATATTTAGTCGCGGCGTAGAACAAATAAAAAGTAACAAGTTTGAATAATACAAATTGAATCTTATTTGTAGTTGATTACGTGTGAATTATACGTAAAAGTCGCAACAGTGTTCCGTGAAATAGCCCCATATTTGCCATTTTTATACGACCATATTAAGAGTGGTTAAAACTTTCGGTAACAAAATGTTCGGTAACATGCAGGATAGATCTGCTATCATCACCCTTTAATTATTCTCAAACATTTAAGAAATGTTGAGAGATTCATAGTTCTCAAGTTGATAGCAAGCACAATTCTTCAGTTGATATCCCCTACATTCGATAGCAAGTTGAGTTGAAGTTGAAAATAAAAATTTTCTTTAAGTAAGTGGTGGCAAGCATTTGCAAATTGCAAGCTATTTCGAAAGAGAAATGGCTATCGGCATTCAATCGAATGCCCGAAAACTTGCCTTTGAGGCCAAGGAATACTCAGGAGTACGTGCCAAATCATAGTTGGATGGCGTTTTACCTATTAATTTTATTAATGGCGTTTTATCCACATTTTATTTTATTTCCATTATTGCAATCATACATTTGAGACCCATTGGAGAATCACATTTGAGTTCAAGTTGGGAACTAAATTTTTCTCAACTTGAGAAACATAATTATCGCCATACAAAAAAACTGCCATTTTGTTGTGAACGCTATGCCTCTCAAATTAAGGTACAATTGAGAAACAAGATTGGAGATTTGATAAGTACGTTAGCAAAGATAATAATATATGAAACTCTCTGGCTGACCAATCAGAGCGTCCCATAATCTAGTGGTTTAAGCTGGCAACAAAACCGAATCATGGGCAGCTGAACAGCTGACAAGCGAAAAGGCGAGCTACCAGACTCAAATACGAGAAATAATTGCCAGAATCAGTGGGGTTTCCAATTGGATATAAGATGGAAGGATGGAGAGAGTGAATTTTTGTGCTAAGAAATCTTGAAATTCATATTACAATATTAAAAAAAAACAGGTGTCTTAAATTTTGGAACGATAATAAAACTATATTTTACAACGATAACAAAATAATAAAATAATAATCGTTAATAAAAGTGGCATTAACAATGCCGATTAAAAGTTGGTTTTTGATACAACTGTATATAAATTGATTTTTAAATACTTCCGTAATGTACATATATTCTTACGAATATATTGATGTATGCTGTTCTCTATATACTCATATGTAAAATTATTATATTGGCATTATTAGTTATTGAAAACAGAGAAATTTCTTTGATATATCATGTTGACCCTATATTTTTTGATAATTTTACGAAACCCTATCACAGATAACTAGATACGAAACTCTCAAAATTGCTCATAAAAATAGGGGGACTGAAGTCGTGTTTAATGATGGCAACATTGCCACTTCAGTCCCCTATTATCAGCTGATGGACAAAAAGGCGAGCTGCCAGAGGCAAATACACGAAATAATAGGTAAAAGTAGGGCGTTTTCTGTTTGGATAGAAAAAGGGAGTGAATGTTGTTTTGCTAAAAAATCGAGATATTTGAATATTGAAATATTGAAAACGACTTGTATTTCATTTTTGAACGTAAATAAAAAACATTGAACCAAATTTCATATATAATTATTGTTCATATTGAAAAAAATCCTATTGTCAATACCGATTAAATTTGTTTTTTGAGAGAACTTGGTACATAAACTTTTATATTGACATTATAAGTTCTTGAAGGCTGATACATTGTTTTTTTTAAGTTTTTATGTTATAACGCTCATTTCATATTTTCCGAATTTGAAAACAAAATCTTTTTTCGGTTCTAATACTCAGTTTTATTTTTTACTTCACTTTTTTTTATTAATAATTTCAACGGTAGTGTGGAAGCTGCAAAATCTCCTACAAATGGTTTCATAATTCCCAAATGTGATTTCTTCCATAGTGGCACCATTGGAAAATATTAAAAAAATGCGCATTTCGGCAGCACTCTCACGAAGCAAAGAGTTTCGTATCTAGTTATCAATGACGTTGGTTCTCAACTTGAGTTCAAACGTGATTCAAGCCTAAATGTTTATTGGGTAGTATGTGTGTACATATGTCTGTGTATTGGTTACTATACATAGGAAGTGCTATAAAAGAGTGAAAAGCAAGAAGCCGCAGAAGGGTTGCATGCAGCATTCAAAGTAAAACTGCAGCTACGCACAATGACTGTGTATGTATGTATGTATGTCGAAGGATAACGACATAACCATGGTTACCGGTAAATTATGTGAGATTATATGGTATCCACGGGGATTATTAGCGAATATCATAAGCTGATAATGCGATTAATTGAATGAAAAGGGGATACGTGAATGAAGGATAGGAAGGGTAAAAAACGAAGTTCGAAGGATGAAAGCAGCTGGAATTTAGAAAAAGCAGAATTGTATAAAAACAAAGAGGATGCGACAAGAATGCATAGATTTGGTTTTTTCTTTGCCATATGACAAAATTCCATATAGTGGTAAGATCCTTCAACATATCCTTAAAACGTCAGGTTGTATTCATTGCTTTAAATTTATTTGGCTAAACTTAAGTGTGATTTTGGTATTCTCGCCCTGTTGATGCCAGCTAGCTTTAGACTCCTCGAATACAGAGATTTGAGTATTAATGGAATTAATGGGCAGTAAGTGGACTGATGCTCCCAAAAGTATGCTGTATCCTCTTCGCAGAAAGTTTAAAAAAACTTTTTCCTTTAGGCAATTTTAAATGAAAAGCATATTTTGGCTATTTTTATTTTCCTTGTTTTAGGTTTGTTATTTTTGAAAGTCTAACTATTACACTGTTTCTAGGACTTTTTGCAGTTATTGCCAAAAATCTCCAGAAAAGCGAATAATGCTAGCCTTCTAGGGATGCTGTTAAAGAGGAAGATTCAACCTTTTTGAGTTGATATATTTTTTGAGCCAATGCATATAGTATTTTATAAATTACTGACGTTTTATTTAAAAAAAAAACACGAAACTTTTTCAAGATTTTTCTAAAAATGTTCATTTTATTCATTATTTTTAGCTGATAAGCTTTGCAACAAAAACAAATGTTTACAATATCAGCAAGAAAATAAATTTTATTGAAAACTAGCAAATACCTCGCGTATTCTGTTACCCCGCAAGAAGTACATCAAAAAATCTTTATTATGATTGCGTTAAACAAATTTTTAAGTATTTGTACCTAGAACTTTTAGGCTTAAACTGCTTTATGTGGAGATGTTTTTGAATAGATATTAAGAAAAAAACTATTTTCATTGAAAAAAAAAACCACCCCAAAAGTGGAGTTAATTTTAAATCGGCTCAGCTCACCTAAATCTTAATAATATTGCAAAATATTATTGTCGGTGCCTTAAAATATAATGAGTTTTATAATTCCGATGGAAAATAAAAACAGTTCAATAATTTTTTTGTACGTAAAGTGATGCACCCTAATGTACATATTCTTAAAAAAATATGAAAAATAAGCATGCCAATCTCCAGTTATTCTTAAATGTTCTATTTTAAAAATTATTAAAATCGGTGCAGTACTTGACAGCCAAAACGTTACAAACAATCCTCACATAATCCCATTATATAATAACTATTGAATGAAATATTGATGTGAAGCCCAAGAGCTGCTAAAATTGAAGAGAAAATGTAAAAGTTATTAGAAATTAAATAAAAGCGGCAAATGCTCAATTTTTGCTATATTTATTTTTTCAATTGAATTGATTCTGCCAAATACTGATTAATTTTTGTTCGTTTCTCCGTTTGCAGCCTTTTTCGGCGTTTGAACAATGGTCGCTTTTATTTAATTCCAATAATATTTACATTTTCTGTCCAATTTTAACGCGTTTAGGCTTCAAATTTTCTTAATAAAATTGGTTTTTATTTTAACATTTTTAATTACAATCGAGTTGAAAAGTAGTCAGTGATATTACTTGGTTTTTTTTTTGCTTTGTGTGAGCGATTGCTGTATGTGGAAAATTGCTTGTATTTTTCTTCAGCCCTTTCGATAGCCCTCTAGAGAGCTTGAATAGCCTCAAATGGGTTTGTTTTTAGAACTTGCTCTTCCATAATTTGTTCACCATCATACTCACTGTCAGAAGCAATAGCATCTCCCCAAACACTTAGATCAAAAGTTGGCAAACTTTCTTCAGGTCTATTGCAGGTTTCTACATCGTCTTCGCAGTGTACGGTCTAAAGAGAAAAATTAATTTAAGTGTAAACTTGCATAAAACTAAAATGTTGTTAAACTTATTGTAGTTCCAGTGCAATGATTTGTAGAGGAATTTGGAAATCATTGATTTCTGCTGTTTTTGTTTCGAAATTTAAAGGCGGAGTGACCTTAAAGGACTTTCAAAATCTTCATCACTAGTTACCACGATTTTCGCTTCTAAAATAGGTCGCCAACATTTCTCAATAAGTTCAGTTGATAAGTTCAGTTGATTAGCAATTTAAAGAGCTCTGCGATATCTCTTTTTCCAATAGCTAGTCTTTAAAGACTATTTCTGTCATAGAGCTCGGTTATACGGATGGTAATGGTGTAACGTTGCAAATAGAATTCAAACCGTCAGTTTTTAAGGATTTTTTAAAATATTTTTTTTGCCATGAGACTCACAATTTTGATATACACACAGAAATTAGTGTTTGTGGTCAGTTTTCTGTCAAGTTTTCAGTGTTCGCTATATAGAGTGTTTAATGGGAACAAATTGTTCGTTATATGGAGGGTACGTTGTATCCAGACTCGACTGTATTTATTTTACATGACTTATCAGCTAAACATAATTAATAAATATACAAAAATTTCGAAAAAGCTTCGAAATGTCCTTATTTATTGTAATTAAACGTTTGGAACTCAAAAAATATATTAGCTAAAACAAAACGAATTCTCCATTTTAACGGTAAAAAGTGCTGAGATGATTTCACCGTCTTATTCTCAAAACAACTGTCGCAGTATGGGTTGGTGCTGATGTTGAGGCGCACCGGATGGATTCCCATTAGACAGTGCCTCCCATAATCAATGAAAGCTGCTGCTTGGACTCCCATGACCTCATCCGGTCTACTTCTGCCCAAAAGGACCTCGCGACCACACATGTTCTAGTAGCCGCCCAACGTTTGACAAGCTGATCACAAGCTCACAGCTTTAGAAGTAGCCGACAGATGGTCAGACGGGCAACGAAAAGTTCCTTTCTGAGATATCTCTGTGTTAAGGTACCCAGATTAATTTGTTGGAGAAATACTCCGAAACTCTTGAAAGAGAAGTCCGGTAACCCTTAGCTACCTTCGATCGCATTGTTATTAAGTTTATAGCTCTGATTGCCACTTAGCTATCGGAGTAAAGATTCACTTCCCATTTAAAAGTAATCTTCGAAACTGCTGAACAGATTTTCATGGGGACAATAATCTCGGGCTTAACGAATTATATTTTTTAAATACAATATTGTTTTTCAACGGCGCATACGTATGCCTGTGTTTAGTTTTTGTTGTTGATTTGTTTTAAAGCGAAGCAACGCACGCTTGGCGTCAAAATAAAATCTTAAGGAATTTACGCTCAAGAAAATTTTCTGAGTCTGAAAAAATGAAAAATCCTCTTCAGCCATCACTTTGCCTAGCAATTTGCTATAAAATCAATATATTTAGATCTACATATACATATATAGTATATATTTGCATATGCAGTATGAACAATAAGTATGTGCGTTTGAATTGGGCATCAAGAAATTCTTTAAAATAACAACCGTAACAAAATATGAATACAATGAAAAGAGCTTTTAAGAACTGCAAATGTTTCGCATTACATTTGTACCTTTCGATACAAGGATTTTGCAAACACGCACATACATACACACATACACACATACACACATACACCCATACATATTCGCAAGCATGCAATTGCTATGGATTTGTTAGTTTGTTTGCTGATGGCGATGGAAATGGTAATGGTAATGTTAATGGCAACAGCGCAATAGCCGGCATACGATACGACTACTAGATGCAAGTTGGTGGTATTGACACAATAAGCACAGCATTTTTTTTTTACTTTTTTTTTTCTTTCCTTCATTCTTTTCCTGTTTTTGCTGGTGTGGGGATGGAGCGGTGGTGCCGATGCCAAAGTGCTGATGCGGCATTCAATACCCGACGTACCAATTGAGGTATTCCCCAAAATGTCTCGAAACACGTAGCGAAGCTTTCAAGCAAAGCGTTGTGGTGAGTACTCTGTTGCTTTTACCGGTATCGTCTAGCAAGCCTACATGAGCTCAGAGTGCACTTGCAAAAAAATATACAAAAAAAAAAATAAAGCAAACGCCCACACAAACACACACACATATATGTACATATGTTGGTTGTCATGAAAGTATTCGCATATATTGCACATGGATGGATGCCGCTGCCCCTGCCGCTGCCGTTGACGATAGGTATAATATGCATTAAATCTACTAATGCGTACATTAATCTCTCTGTGCCGCAGCCTCAATTGAGTTGATTCAGTTTGGTTCGTCGTTGTTCGTCGCTTCCTTCAATTCACTTCACTTCATTTCACTTCCCCTCATTCCCATTCTCCTCCTCCTCCTCCTCCTCCTCCTCCTCATCCACTCCATCCACATCCAGCGGTTTGACAGGACGCCCGCCAGGACGCATATGGAACACGTGTCTGTCTGTCTGTACGTGCTGTTCGTGCTCGAGGATATTTATTCAATGCAATATAAACACAAACAACACAAACAAGTGTGCGATATTAAGAGTAGCAAAGCTATAATAACAACAAGAAAGTAGTGTGACGAGAAAAAATAATAGTAACAAAGCGTACAACCATAACAACAAGCGTGATGTGATGAGAATGATGAGGGTACGGAGTTACGCGACGAAGATGGAGATGAAGGTGGAGATGGAGCTGGAGAAGGCAGCAACAAAAATGCGAATAGACGCGAACGACTATGGTGGGTGATCAATTTCGATTTCCTTTGGTGTGTGTGTGTGTGTGTGTGTGTGTGTGGAGAAAGTGAATCGGTTGAGTGATAGCGCTGTGCCTGGCTGTGGAGCCGCAAATTTCAGCGGCCTTTTTATCTGTCACATTATCTAATCAATCAAATGTTTTGAAGATTCTCATCGCACAGTGTTTGTTGACTTACAACTCTATTATGCACCGGTAACAAAATACTCTGACAACTTTTACACCCTTTTCCTGTTCTGTGCACAATAGTGATGCGCAGCACGGAGGAAAAAGATCTGTATAACCGGGTGCTTTAATAAACCGACCGGTCCTAGTTTTACAAGAACCGAAAGTGAATTCCAAGAGACCCGAAAAACAGCATAGAAGAATAGAAAAATTATGAAGATCCCATAAACAGACACCCCGGACCCTTCACTTGGTGGGGTAAGCGTGAAATATTGTATCCAGTTTGGCCAAACCAGGCGTTGAATTGCACGTTCAGTGAACAAGCTACTCGTTTTGTAAAAATGCATATTTGTTATTACACGATAAGTAAGCGTATCGCTTATATCGTAATTTGGTATTATGAGTTCACTCAGTGTAAACGTCAACATAAACATAACAATTTTTCATTCATTCCAATCCGCCATTCGTATCCCAAAAATTTCTACTTTTTACTGTGATATTTTTAAAAAATTTTGTTTAATTGGATATTTAAAGTAAGTAAGTAAGTATTAATATTATCGTATATACAAACGATCAGTCTCGTAAACTATTGTTATCCGATTGCCGTTTCGTTCACTGAACACGTAATTCGACCCCAGCAAAACAGACAAATATCAATGCGCGCATTTTCTGTACTCAGTGAAAAAGTACTTTAAACTGCTGCTCAACTTCTTTCAAAGAATTTCCGTTTCTTTGATCATGTTTTAAAATGAAAATAAAACTTGGTTTTAATTAAACACTAACTTAAAAAACCCGTACTAAAATTTACAATGCCCACATAACATATATTTACTTATTTTTCCTTTATAACAAATATGAAAACAAAATTTAATTATTTCTTAAAAAGCTTTCTATAATATTTTTTGTAGCTATTTTGATAAGGCCTATTTCCATTACCATTTTTTTGTTTAGAGCTGGAACCGTTCTAAATCCTCGATTCTAACGAAAGTACCGGTTCTTTAAATATCTGGAACCGCACATCACTACCACACACATATTATCGGTGAATTTTGTGACAAAATAAATGTTTATTACATTTTTGATAATGAAAGGGAGTTGTGAACGCATGTTTCAAACAGAACTGAGTATTTGGGACTACGATTACATTTTGATTACTTGGGATTTCGATTACTGTCATCGGAATCATGAATTATATAATTTCGAATAAAAAATTTAACGATTACGACGACTGTAACAGTAGTTGTAATCGTATTTATAGTCGTTATGATAACAATAATCGTAATGCTAAAAAATGTATGGATTACAACTACTTACAGTAATCATTATTATGAATATTGGGATTGCGAATACTTTAATTGTAGTTCTAAGCAAATTACGATTACAATTATAATTTTAATTTAACGAATTTGAGAATTATTATTATTATTACCAGCAATCACTTATGGATACTTTTACTAAGAAACATGTAAAAATATCTGAATCCTGTTATGTAGAACAATCTTCGTACGACTATCAACTGTTTCCATGAGATCAAAATAAAAAAAAGAGAACTAAATGGAGCATCGTACTTCAGCAGCTTTTTCGTCATAGAATTTATGAGATGCCCCGGCAAGAACGGTGAACGCACAGGCTCCAATATAATGGTTTAACTTTTTTTCTAATGGTACAGAAGATAAGCTAAAATTTTTTTCGGTTTAAAAATGGCTCTAAGAGTAAGAAAATATAGGAATGTAAATATTTTGGATACCAAAATTTGCTTAATTTTATATATCTGATCTGATCATACATATATCACATTAGTTTTTAGAATTTCGATTCATAAAAAAGTGTTGGAAAAAATGGAGAAAAAGTCAACCTATGTTGGGACAAACTCATGAAAACCTTCCAGCACCCTATATCTTTAAATAAAAATAGATGTGATGGAAAAATGTGGATGCCATTTTTAAAATCAGTGAACTCAAATCTACTTATGTATATATCTGTTGTGCATCGAAATGAAAAGGTTTTGGCAGATATTCAACTGAAAAAGTGAATGCAGTAAATATTTAAATTAACCTCTATATTTAATTTGTATAACTTTTATATTTTCTGTCCACTCTTACGCTTCAAAATCTGGGAATGCAGTTTTCCTTCAATAAAACATTTTTAATTATTTTTTACAAAGTTTATCAACTAAAAACAGTGATTGTTATTTAACGCCTGTAACTCAAAAATTACTATTCAAAAATTTACAATTAGAAATCAATGCACCTTTAAAACAATATCTATAGAAAGTTAATTTTGGACTTTTTTTTGCTTTTGCATACCCTATTCGAATTCAAAGCAAAGCAATCCCGTATACTTCAAAATGATTCTAAGTTATTAAATCCCATATTTATTTTGATTCGTTGCAATATTCTACTCAGACTCGTTGATTTTGATTAACAGTATTACTTCGACTTTAACTCAATTTAATTACTTAATTTTGAGTGAGAGTTCTATTAATTTATACTGACCTGATAAAAAAATAATTTAATCACATCAACATTTTCTTGATTAGACCCACCATCGAGATCTTTCAGTGTTTGAAAAAAAATGAAATCAATATTAGAGCTCTTGTTAAGCCACTACTTGGTTAAAGCCCGGACACACTATCTTAATTTATGGTTCCTTCTTAATTTATGGACAAATTCCGATGAAGTGAAGTAATTTCGCCTTGTAAAATGTGCCAATAAATAAATAATGAAATTATGTATTTCATCATAAAGCAAGAACAAATTAGTGCCGGTTCTAAATTTTATCGGTAACAATCGAAAAATGTATTCTCCAATTACCAAGCTGGACGACGCGTTTTAGAATATTTACATTTCACTCAACTGCTCTAGAAGCTTTCTTTCGTGAACGTAAATTTTAAAAGAGATACTATAAAATTAAAACTTAAATAAATTAAAATATACACAAACTCTCACATTTAAGTATTCCTTTGATCAAAGAACTAAGAAGCTGGCTACAAAGCTGTCAAGATAAATTAGGAATGACAAATGTGAACGCACTTGGTTTATGCGAAATAATTTAGACGAAAGTAAGTAATTTTCGTTGTAATGTGAACATGATTTTAGTTGATTAGGATCAGTTGTTTAGTCCCCTTCATCTAACCGACTAACCGTTTACGTTTGACTTTTCCAACTTACCGCACAGATGTAACTAGTCTTTCATTTTCGATTTGTCGATCAGGAATTTTCTTTCAATAAATATTTATTTTTTTGTGTATGTCTTTGAGTGCTTACGATTGTTGAAAAAACTTGCTTTCCTCTATAACGAAGTTTTCAATGAATTTATTGTAAGTAACTATTCGAATAATTCCGGTTAGTCGATTTTCCGACACCTTGATGGTGAACGGTTAATCGAATACTTATCATTCGATTATCGGCCATAAAAAAATAGCCAAAGCTCATCGATAGTGGCAAAAAATTTAACTATTCATAGCACTGACGTTAGTACTATCAAATTTGATCAATGATTCATGTGAAACTTTTTTATGTGCACAAAAATTTAAAACAATAATGCAATGAAACAAAGATCGTAAATGCAATTACTCATTGTTTTCAAACCTGCATATAGTGTTTTCCATTTTTAGCTGTGTCTATTTTATTTTTATTACAGCAGATTTCGAAATCACTAAGTACCATCTTAGTGTTCCGTTGTGAAAACGAAAGGTAGACAAAATAGTGGCAATAAAGCAAATTTAGTCCTTTTAGGAGTGTCAATCTATTGATAGTGTTGCCAAACCATCGATAGCTTTACTATATGGGGAAAAAGCTGTTTCTACTCATTAATAAAGGCTTTAAAAGAGAACTGTCGATATTATCGTCAGTGTTATCGATAGTTGGTCACCTCTAATATACAGTTATTGTTTCGCCTTTACAATGTCTGGACTTTGCCATAACAAGCTTGACTGCCAGAGCCAGATGGGCTAATCAGATTGTTTAGGTTAAAAAAGAAATTCGTAATAAGTCGTTACTAGAAAATTAACCATTTGATTTTTAGATAGCCAAGTGTGCCGCGAGTCAAATCATTTGGCGTGTCGGAGTCGACATAAAACTGTAGGCCTCCCAATTTGTGTTACAACATCGAGACACATGTCACAAATTGTAGGAGAAGTTCGGCCAAACATCAAGCTTTGGTGTTAGACTGCATATGATGAAAATTTCGCATTTATTATGCACTCTGTCGAATATGTAAAGTCCAATGCACACGTATTGAGGAGTGATGATGTCGGTAAAATCTTTACAATGTACTTAGATTTTTTAAGTCATTAAAACTAAATTATACACGTTTAAGTTTTGTTTTTTTTTCATTTGAAGCAACTCCAACAATTCTCATAATACTTATATCTAATGGATACATACAAATATCTCCATTTACAAATTGCTAAGTATGTAATTTAAAGATTTCCCAGTCATTACTTTTAATTGGGCAGCACAGTTTCAAACTTAAGTCAAATACACACAAGGCTTACTACACACAAACCATGTGCATATTACTTGTGGTATCTGATGAGAAAACACAAATGACTTCTGCAATCAATGAGACGAATCGAAAATGCACGTAGGTTTATTTAATTCTGATTTAACTAATGTGAATAATATATGTATAATATAAACTTATACAGCGGTGGTGCGATAATTAGCACAGCATAAGATATCGAATGCAAGCAACTTGTAAACTTTACAGACTTACTGGAGTAGCTTGGTCGTAGCTCTTTTAAATAAGAATCTCGTATATCACTTCTGCCATCGGCTTCATATAATTTGCACTTTGAGTCATAACTCCAAATTACAGATAAATTAAAGATGTTCCAAACGACGACAAGAGCTTGTACGCCTTCTCTGTGTATTTCAGACCTTATTATTTTTAAAATGTGCGACAAATTTTGAACAACTATGCTCTTTCCAGGAGGTTTCATCGAATAAGGTTTCTATATGGCGTGCTAAAAATACCCCAAAGACGTTTAGAATAAGCGAAATATTTGCAAATGAATTTTTGTATGAATAAGATTACTTAAACAGTCAATATTAATTCGCTGGATTATGTCTACGTCGCGGTAATGCTCTGTGGTATTTGACATCGATCGAACACTCCAAAGGTCTTCTCATCCGTTGCCATTGTGAATAAATACAAGTGAAAAATCTTAGCCCGTCAAAATTCGGCACAGCTGAGATCCCCTGATGTAGCAACCCTCAACACTCTTGTGCCATTCACTTAGCGAATTTCTATGTCTGACAATTAATAATGGCTATTTGTGACATTTAATATCAGCCGCCGCCATCTTTAATTTAGAAGACTTCTCATTTGCATTCATTCACAATGTCCGTTGCTGATAAGAGACATATAGAGTGTGGTTTTGGTTCGCCGAGAGACGAACTCTACTCAGCCCAAGTAACCACTTTTAATTATCAACAGTGATATAGGACTGTTTATTTGACGACTGGAGGTATTGCGTTTTGCCCTCGTTCCACTCTAGACCCATTTGCTTCGCAACCTAATCCAGTTTGAAAAATGCAGAGCTAACGGCGCGGTTGTTGATGCCGATGATGTCGATGTCATCTCAGTTTAGTCAGTTGATAATTCAATCAGTCGTGGCCGTGGCATGTAATAATTCTTAGGTTATTCTTTGATTAGCCCGTGCATTCTTTAAAACGACTTTAGGTTATAGGATTCCTAGAACGACTTGGATTGCTGGTAGGTTGCCCCATTATAGTTTCTTATGGGCTTTCTCTACTTTCTTTTAAGGCTTCAGCATCCCCAAAAGTTATTTTCTATATATCAGATGATTAAGTAATCTTGCCGCTTCGTAGTTGTGTTTTTAAGTTTTTTACACGAGTACTTTTACTTGCTTACTTAATTGGCGCTATAACCACTTAAGCGATTTTGGCCGAACTTCCTCTACAATTTGTGGTGTGCGTCTTGATTTTGTAACACAAATTGAGGGACCTACAGTTTTACGCCGACTCCGAACGGCGAATGATTTTTTGTGAAAAGTTTTTTCATGGCGGTGATACAGTCGAATGTTTGCCATTGCCTGCCGAGGGGCGGCCGCTATAAGAAAAAACTTTAACTACAATTTTTGATGTTACCAGGACTTGAACCCGGGACCCACCGAATGAAGCGCGCACACGCTACACACTCGGCTATAGCGGGCAATTTTCCTGATATTTAAAACAAACAAGAAACACATTTTCTGTACGTTACATAATTTTTGGCGAGGGTATTTACAAAACTCACCAGCGATGTATGTATGCACGTTAATTATCATGAAACCTATTACATATTACCGCGTATCACACATTCACATATACTGACAATTTATGAAACTTTTGCTGACATTTCTGGGAATAAGTTTGTTTTTATTTCATTAAAAGAGCATTAAAATTGCATTGATGTAGTCATCAAATGCAAATGAATGGAATTATCAGATGTTACTGTATTAAGTTTTTGCATTCACCTTTGCGAAAAAAATGCAACCATGTTTCAGAGTGTCTTTGTGAATGAATATTATAGACGGCGAGAGGGCGACAATGGGACACTGTGGGTGAATAAAGGTCATTAAGATATTAAAGTATGGATATAATTATGTATTTGTTTTATTTTCTACATACACTTATAATACATATACTACATATGTAAATACCTACTGCTTTGATCACGAAAATAGTAGCGAAATGTATTGACAAGTTTTGACAATTTTGTCTTTCCTATGTAATTTATTTATTTTATCTTATAAAAATATTCGTAGTTAAACGTATAACAAAAGCCACCAAAATCAAAGTTTCATACCATCGAGAAAATATATAATTATTCGACAAATTAAAAAAAATTATAAAATTTGTGGGTACGAAGAATAATTGGCGATTCATTTTACTCTAAAAAAAATGCAAGTTTCAAGTAAGTAAACATTTTTGGTTGGTTTTTTATATTTTGTTCATCTATACCAAAGTACATTTTTTTCATGTATTAAAAGAACAACAAGCGCAACATCGTCAGCAAAAAAAAAAGTTTGAAATTCAACAAAATATTTAGTCACTTGAAGCTTAAATTTTATTAGAATATAGTTAAATAGTCTACAAAACTGCATACTCGAAAGTTTTGTAAAAATCCGGATTAAAAGGTTGAAAATTTCGTTGAATTTTTTTTTTAAACGGTCGAATTTTTATAAACTTTCTGGAGGTTTTGAACTCCAAAAAAATCATTTTATTGAAACACACAATGGCTACTATTTTCGTGAACAATTACAATAATAAATCAATAAACACCCGCTAAAAAAGTTTTAGACTGAAACAGTAAACGCATTACAATAGTGATTATTTACAATATTAGCAAAGTTTTAAAAATGGATACGTCTACATTTCGAAAGGAACTGTGTGAATACCCCAAAGATATTTACGTTATATCATTGTAATAAAATGAAACACGTAAAGACTCAATTATTACCGAAAATTTAAATCTAGCATATTTTTTCCAAGTGATATTTAAATCACATAATTTGTTAAGTTACACAGTTTTCCAAAATGCCTCACTGTAACTTTAATGAGCTTCTTTTATTCACCATAGCAATGAAAAAGTATCTGTTTTACGAAGACAAAAGCGAATTTAATTCGATATAAAACAATGAAAATAAGAAAACTTTTCACAGAAACTCTGTAAGATTAGTTTGTGTTGTGGTTGTTTACAATTTATACATATATTTAATTTAATTTTGTTTCTTTATTTGTTGCATAACTTTCTCAATGGCGGAGGCTTACATAGCATCGCTGCTATGTCAATACAACCATACACCTACATACCTACATACACAACTTTGCTTGTGTCTCAATTTTAATCTGAAAATGCCTTCATTGTCCCCATTATGTCTTAATGTCTTACGTCTTTCTGAGAAACTAAGATTTTAAGTATAAATACATAAACTTACTATATTCATGAAAATCATATTATTGCTATGAATTTATTTACCATACGGCTAATATAAAGACTTTAAATTAAATTACTTATATTTTTTATTACAGCTTCGGGTCGCGCACCACCAGAGCCATACTACGGTCGCTATATCGGACAATTCACCAATTTTGCGCACGGGATAAGGGTAAGTTCAAGTTGAATAGAAACCAACTAAGAAGTAAAACGTTTTTTTTTAGTTTTAAAATATGTTTTGGCATTTTTGGAAAACTAGTCCAACCAATATTAAAAATTTGAAAGTTTGTGTGTGAGTATGTTTGTTACCTTTTCACGCCCAAACGACTAAACGAGATTGTATAAATTTTAAGTATGCGTATAGCCTATAACGTGAGTTAGCTTATAGAGTATATATATCTGACGGTTGGATATATTTAAATAAGTTTTAGTCCATATATGATGTCAGGGCAGCAATTTTTTAACGGGAACTGCCATCTGGTTAATTAATTAAATTCCATTCTGGGTATCAAACGAAAGGGTTTAATAAAGCTTAATTTCCAAAATGTAATGAAAGGAGGTGGCCACCTACTCATAGGTAAAGCAAATTAAAATACCAAATTAAATAAAAGTGATTATAACTTAAATCCAAATAAGTTATAAATAAAGTAATAATAAATGTAAGGAAGCGATTATAAAAAAATGGAGACGGTTGCCACCTGCTTAAAAAAGTGCATTAAGCATTATTAAGTTAAGTTAAAGAAGATATTACAGCATGGGACTCAAAAGAAGTAGGCTTAAGAAAACTTAATTATGCAAATGTGTTTAAAGAGTGCTGCCACCTATTAAAAATATGAATTTAAATCATAATTATTAATAGATATATCTTTCGGTCTAACCATTTTTTAAACTATAATTGTATACATTTTTAATTTAACGTTCACTAATATTATGATTGTGGGAAGACTTTATATTATTTTTAACCGACTTCAAAAAAGAGGCTGATATTTAATGTCACAACTAGCCAATATTAATTGCCAAACACAGAAATTCTCTCAGTGGATGATACAAGAATGCTGAGGGTTGCTACATCAGGTGATCTCGGCTGTGCCGAATTTTGACGTCTATGGGCTAAGATTTTCCACTCATTTCTTTCCACCGATAAATCAGGTGTGACATCACAGCCAAGTTACTCTCCGAATTTCAGATCAATAAGCGCAATCTTGTACTCTATCATTCTTGAGAGAACCCAAATATTTTTTGTCAGAATTCTTTAAAGGTTGTTTGCTTCTGCAATAAAAAACTTGCGGTTTCATATTTTCTTGTTAAATTCTTTCAGCTTACGCTATGAATTCATTGCCTTAAAAAAAAGAAAAGATTTTTAACGAAAATTGTTAAACATTCTTTTACTTTATCATTGTAAATTTCACGTTTCCGTAGCGTTAGCACCCAAGCAGTGTATGGAAGCTTTAAAAAGTAGGTTGGTCTGTTTCCAATTATTTCGAAAATTAATTCGATTATTTGAAAGTAAATAATTGCTTTATTTTAATCATTAATCGAAAGAAAATAATAGATTATAACCGATTTTTTCGGTTAATTGTGCCATTACCAATTGCCCTTCTTTCAATCCATTAACTTTTCACAATTCATTTCGGAAATTTTCTTAAGTACGGTTCTACTTAAGCCTTAAGCTCTAACGGTTGCAATTACGGTGAGGTGCCGTTTTCTAAACTAACCTTTAAATTCTAATTTAACTTTAAAGTAACCTGATGTGTTGAGTATCTCGAAAGATTATCACCCTAGTTTTGAACGGGTTTAGTATCGTTTTCTAAACTTACCTCAACTTTAAAAGCCATTTAAATATAAATTTAAGGATTACTTGAGAAAACATTTTATTTAATCTGACTATGGCTTTGAAATTTTTCTGGCAACATCGCGGTCATTGAATTCGGTTTATTGGGAATCTGGTTTAAACAAACCCTGAGTACTAAAGTCATACCTTTTTTATTATTTTAATATTATTAAATTTGTAAAATTTTTTTCGCGCCCTACTCTATGGTATGTATGTACATAAATTGAATCAATGAAGTGCATTATGATTGAGTTTTTACAATCTGTTTTGATTTTTGCTAAAGAAAAAATAAAACTATTTTCAAGTCGTAACCCAAGGGACACATTTAAATTGGTATCAAACATTCGTATTGCATCGAATTTAGATTACAATATTTCTTCTTTTTTTTTTGTATGTAATAACAACTTTGTATTTGTAAAATTTTTGTATCCACAATCTACAAATGTACTAATATCACTTTAATATCTCACTTAGGGCACCGTTTACGCAGTCGACGAATCGACGTTGTTCATAAAATCCTTTGCGTATGACGGCACGGGACCGGATGCATTCTTCTGGGTTGGTAAAACTCCACGTCCCAGTCCCGAAGGATATATCATACCATACCCAGAAGAATATGCTGGCATGTAAGTTTACTTAGTAAGAGTGATGTGAAAATAATTTACATATATTTCATACACACACACATACATACATACATATGTACTGTTATGTATATGGTAGTAAATAAAATATATTGTATTGATGTACAAGCGTATATATGTAAATATATTTGTAGGGATATCTTTTGCAGTCTTCTCTCACCAATTGGTGCAATACGTAGATGCTGAGTTTCAAAAAATACATTTACAGTTACTCAAAAAATTGACAACACGGTAATTTTTTTATACTGTTCACAAGGATTTTCATGATAAATTTTTTTCGTTAAGTTTTTATAAAAATATAGTTCGCACTATGATAAAAAATCATAAATGGGCAGTTCCATAGGAAAAGGAAATGGTGGATGACAGGTTTTTCTTAAACGTTGTAGTTTTGCAGTACTTGGGTTGCTAAATAACTGTTAACTTATTTTTATTTTTTTTTATTTGCAAGATATTCGCGATTCAAAACTTAAAAAAATGAAATAAATGTACATACATAAAAAAAAATTATTTCGAAAACTGTTAATCCTGCAAGAAAAAGTCATTTACATAAAATATTAGAGAAACTTTAAAATTTTTTTATTAATAAGAAATAAGTTTTAAAAACTTTTGTTTGTGATAATTTATTTCCACACTAATTTTTTAATTGTTCAGAATTCATGCCGGGAACATCTTGAATTTTCTAAAAACAATATATGTATATTTATAAAATTTTAACTTTCCTTAAAACATATTGAAATTTTGAAAGAAAAAAAGAAACAAGAAAACTAAACTGTTCCATTGTTTACCAGTTTCAATTTTGAGCGCTTCTTATTCAAGTTTGTGATTTTCCTCTGAATAAAAAGACACATCTTTCGTACAACTACACAATGCCATAAAGATTTAAGAATATTGGGAAATATATTTGCATATCTAGCAAATTGTTGACAACTTTAATATAAAAGATTAATTGCATTTTGACGCCACTCAAATTGGAAAAATTGATAGTGATGTGTTTGGTGGTAAAGTGAACAGATTTTTACAATGTGAAAGTTTACGTAGACTCGATAACCTAAAGCATTTTTTTTTTAAATAAAATTTGTAGCTAAGTTTGGAGAAGTTTGAAGGATGATCAGTAATAACAAAAATACCTCTTTCAATAAATCACTGTATTTTAAGGTAACCTAAAATTTTATGAAAATATTTTTTCCGGGAAAAGCCGTGACGTTCCCAACATGAATTCTGAATAGTAAAAAAATAGTGTGAAAAATTAGTGTGAATTATTAAAAAACAATTTATTTTAAATTTATTTTTTTATATTACACAAATTTAAAATTGTTTCTAAAATTCTTTGTAAATGCTTTTTTCTTGTAGTATCAATAGTTTTCTAGGTAAAAATGATTTAAAATAGGCAATTATTTAATTTTTAAAATTTTGAATAATGCATTTTTTTAAACTACCTGGCACAGTTATTTAGCACCATTGTGTACTGTAATTTATAAAAATTAATTACATTTTAAAACTTTTTAACTAGAGTTTAAGTATTATAATGTGCAGGTCTTAAGAACTCAGAAAATCCCGTTGATTTTAGACACTTTTTTGAAATTTTTTTTTATCATTTAAAGCATGCAGTTTATATGTCAGAAGAAGTGCAAGACCACCAGCAAAAATAATTCAAAAAATTCCTCCAAATATGCGATATTTATTTTTTGTATAAAGGCATTTCATAGAAATCGTTTCTAAGTTTCTATGTAAGTCAAGTCAAGAGTTATGGCGTTGGCCTAATTGCTTGCTTTGCTTTGAGAAATGTCAAAAATTTGACAAGATGGGGTATGTTCGTTGCTGTATTTTTATTTTTATTCCGAGGAAATAATAAAAAGAACGGTAGTGCCGTTACCCAACGACGTAAAATCGGGGAACATACCAGCTGACTCCATCTATACGAGTATAATGAGAGCACAGCGTAAAATTTTGACGGAATCGTGTCAGCTGATTTCTCTCTCTCTCTCTCACTCACTCTTCAAGCAGGTCTGCCAGGCCTAAATGTCTTGAATTATTGGAAATAAGTTGAGAAATCTTAAAGTTGCTATAAAAATAGTTGAAAATTAATGGAGTAAATGGTATGCAATAAAAGAGCAGGGCGATTTCATGGTAACGCGCGCTACAATAAGAAACAATTTTTTAACTAAAATTAAATTTTTCAACTAAAACTTTTTTACTTCTTCAAGGCGTAATACCAAAATTATAGGAAAATGGTTTACACTTGTTGATTTCATTTTTTGTTTCTATTTTGTCAAAATAAAATTCATTTTCAGAATTTAGTAAAAAGTAAAGAATATGCAACATAAAATGCTTGTTTCGCTTTACGTGACAGTTTCGCTTTGACAATTAAGATGAATAAATAAAATTATACGAAGTATTACTCTCATCTTTTCGCGCCCTTTGACAACCAACTGATTTGTAATTGTTTTTTATTACCCACATTTGCTTAGAAACAGAACATACACTTAAATTTTCTACGAAAAAAAACAGTGTAAATTTCAAAGATTAACCAAAATAAATGCTTTTTAACTTTTTACAACAAATAAATGAGTGTTGTTATTATGGCATCTCTTTTGCGTTTTTTGCTTTTCGTACGAAGTTAGAAATGTCACGCAAAGCCAAAGCTTTTTATGTGGTGTCGCTTTAATAGCTGCTCGCGTTACATATTTAAAAGAAGCATTTTTGGAATACTCTCTATGATTGTATAACTCTCAAAATTAAAAAAAAAATAAGTCGATTTCTGTTTAATACGAAATAAAGGATGATAACAAAAAGTTGTCGGAATTGTGGAATTGCCCGCATGCATTTAAAATATTTTTTTTTTCTTTATTTATATCATGAAAAATCACAAAAGCAGTGCTGCATCCAATTTAAGAGAAACACAGTGCAAATGAAAGAGAGCAGCTTAAGTCTACGTTTACGGTCATCAACCTGCGTTTACGCCGCGTCGTTCGGTAACTGCACTAAAAGGTTTCCGATCTAGAAAATAAAAAATGAGATTAGACACCCGTTTAAACAGGTTCCGAAACAACTGAATATATTTACATGGGACTTTATTTGGTGACTAGACAGTAACTCCGGACATAACAGATGGTATTTTTAACAAAACATCAAATGGTGAAGAAACAATTTTTCGTAGAAATGATTTACAATCATTTAAAAAATTATTTGCGGTTATTAGTTACTGCGATAAATGTTTTTTTTTTATCAAAAAGCGATATTTCTCTTCATGAACAATTTATTTATAGGTGAAAAATTATTACTAATTAGATGAGAAATTCAGTTCGAAATTTGAACTTAGATTGATTGGAATTTGGAAAAAAAAACGTAGTTCCAAAATAAATCACTTCCATAATATTGGAAATAAAACTTCTATCGTTTTATTGCGTACTCGTTTCAAACGAGTACTACATACGTTTTAATTTCTTATTACGTTCTGATTGGATGACCATGCTATATAAGTATAGCATAAATAATAGTCTAACTCTAGTGTACCACAATTCCGTGATGCCCGCTGATAATTCACAATGGGAGTGCGTTTGTGCCAGCGTCACTGTTGCGTGACACACTATCGCAATCCATCACCAAGATTTAACGATGGCGGTGAAACCGGGAGGTAGACAGTGAGAGAATATCAAAAAGCTTCGTGACGATTTGATTTTTTTAAGTTATCCGATAAAGAAGTTTCACTTCACATGAAACACTAGCGTTACAAATTTCGTTAAAATTTTATTTTTTAACGATACTCGCTAAAGAAGTTTCACTCCAAAAACAAAATTGAACATTTACGACCTTTCCAAACAATGCATACCATTTTGATACCTAATGAGCTAATAAGTTTAGTTTAGAGAATTGTAATAAAATTTTGTGTAAGAGTCTACCTCAGCCCCTTAAGTTTCCAATAGCAACAGTGAGACCATTACCTTTTGGTATTTTGTAGCCGCATATGTACGACACGCACGCCTGACAATAGAACCACTTTGAAAAATTAAAAACCATTTTTTATTCCAGCACTGCGTATACATATGCCATATGTACTTTCACCCATAGCATAGCATAGAACACAAATTTTTCGTATTTAGCTAAGCAGATAAGGTGACCAACTTGTTTTTTAGCAAGGAATCGGACTTTTATAATACAAATCGTTAGAAAGAAGTAATTTTTGGACTTTGTTTTATTTAAAATAAAATAAACGATCAACCCGGACTTTTACTTTTTTAGTCTAGTTAAATTTGGTAAAATATTTTTAAGTCCGAAATAAGAGTCGTTTCCAAATAATAAACAAACCGTTTATACAATTTAAATAAAATTGGTAACAAAAGAAAGAGCACTGAAATATCTAAACGGGGAATGTCATCTATTAAAAAATATTTAAATTAAAAATGTTATTTGATTACAGTGAAACAAAGCTTGTTGTGCGTGCATATCATAAGCAACAAAATTCAATATAATACAGTGCTTATTACTAACTACTACTTTACTAATTGTTTATAAAAGTATAACTCATTTTGTAACATAAACTATATAAGTTAAAATTTCAAACTTTTTACAAAACTCACAAAAATTCATCAAATTTCAAAAAATGTTCATATAATTTTAAAACTTTTTAATTATAAGTTTCAGAGACTTTTGAAGTATTCTGTGTTGTAGAACATTTAATTTTATTGTAGCAAAATCTAAGTTACAAGTGGCTCAACATTTTGCTTGATTTTTGATAATTTTTTTTACAGACGCTCTTCTGCGTTCGCTTCCATATAAAAGAAAATTTTTGGTTATTGAGATCTAACACTTTTGTATCTACTGTGCGGTATATGTATCCGTTTTAAATTTTACGGCAAGCCTCACTAATCAAAAAACCATTTACAGTTTAAAACACCCTTTCAACTACCGGACCTGGGTGGTTCTACGTAATTAACGTAATCAGGTAGAATATATTACAACGTGTTTTTTTTTAGAATTTATGTACATATAATATAGGTTCAGTCGTCGAAGTTCTCAGAAAGACAATAGTCGTCTATTTGCCATTTTTCAGATAAAATAAAACACGCCACTGAAAATAATAATTTTCCGAAGCGTTTGCTGCAGATTATTCTTTAATATATTCCGAACATGTTTGGTAAAATTTCTATACCACTTTGATAAATGCTTTGTTGTACCTAATTGGGACAACTTTTTTGTAGATCAAGCCATCTTAATTTTGAATATTCTAAAAGGGTTTTGTATTCACATACATTATGAATATTCATCTACACGCGCAAATGCGTAAACCTCGTAAATAAACCGGACTCTCATACAAAATTAGCTAAGTTTACGAAATGAGGACACTTTTCATAGGAAGGCATAGCTTACAAAAGTTGGACGGTTGGTCACCTTAATTTTTGGAAATTCATGGATACCATGTGCACGCGAACATACATGCACATACATAAAATACAGTAAATGCCTACAACTACAGCTTTACTCCCACTAATAGATATGTTGTATAAAATATTTAATATACAGAATTTTAAGTTATATAGCAATTGCCAAATCTTACCATACATCTATATATATGTACATTTCTTTATATTTATTTAAAGGAAAAATATGTTAAGTGTGACATCATTTTCAATTGACTGGCAATGGGTATGTTGCATTGCAAATGTCACTTGAAGGTTACTGTCAAAGGATTAAATTTTACTTTTGCTAACCACAACCAGTATGTAATGTTGGAACGACCCCAGTTCGGTTGGCGCGCACACAAATTAAGCCATTCTTATCCTCGCTTATCTGCACTTGTCAGTTGAGCCATGCACTCGTGATTTTCCCCCATGCAGCACTTCACCTGCTTCACCTTAATTTGTCACCGCTTGTCAGCATTGACATTTACCTAAGAAATATTAGTGACTAAATAAATTCACCAATGCAAGATGAGCCATCCATGCGTTCTTTCTTCGGTTTGGGGCGAGTGCAATTGAGTGATGCAGCATTCAAGGGAATTTGTATTTATGTTTTCTATGCATTCATTCATTCGTCACACGTATTGGCTTAAGAAGAAAAAAAATGTGGTTACTTTTGTGGTGAAAGTGGAAACGAACAAATGGAGGACTTTTTGACATTCAGTGATGAAAATGTTTACTAATTTTAAGCGTACTTATGAAAAGGTTGCGTAATAATAGGGGTGTTCTTATTTGTATGGAGAAATAACAAATGAATTTTTCGATAGATCGCTTTATGAATATCCTTACATTTACGTATGGGCATCGTCTGAGTCTGCCAGAGACTGCCAGACGATTTGTACTGCCGTGCTTTCACAGTAAATCAAATTAACTTACAGACCTCTAAAGTGGCTATTTGTAAATTAAGCAGCAAATATAACAAAAGCCCCGTCTGCCCGCAAACTCGCTTTATAGTGTGTGTTTTAGCAACTTATAGTGATCAAAATTGAACAATTTGAAACTAAGGTTTAGTTGTTTCGAAGATCAGTTTGAAGGCCAGGAATGCGTGTGTTATAGAATAGTGGTCGCCCGGCGTAGACGATAATGACTAGAGGCAATGATATATCAGTTTTTCCAGTGCGCTCTGTGTATCTAGTTCATTTGTTTTAGACCACGTTTGTTATGACTGGGAGGCACGAGATAACTGATCTGTTGGGTGGAGTGAGAGACCAAGGTGACTGATGTTATTATATCTGACTTGCAGGCTCAGTCGAACCAGATGCGCAAACATACTCGTAGAACTGCACCTTCGTTTTATAATATCAACGTAGGAGTTAACTACCGAGCTGAGTTTGATGAGCGATCTGAATTTAGCCTTTATAATATAAAGCTCCAAGCACATTTAGAAAGCTCTGATTTGAAATTTTCATTCAAAGCGCAACTGGTGCTATTCTGGAACTAGATAGCTCCACGTAAATAGAAAGCAAGCAAATTTTTTGTTATTTTCTGTGAGTTTTTATGATACATTTTTTTATATTTACAATCTTACGTTAACCGTTGATTGCTGACTAAATTGTTAATTTTTATAAAAATACAATCATCTAAGAATTCTTTGTTGGCAAGTATAATTTGAATGTCTGGTTAAAAAAAATAAATGGCATCATTGACAGAATAGTACTGTTTAGGCTATCATCCTAAGTTTCCGATTTCCTTCTGGGTAGCCACGGTCCTACTCATTAATGCTAATGTATATGCAGCAAAAAACGGTTATCTTCGATTTATCCACCGAATCAACTGTTTTGCTTCGTTAAAAAGTTTGACTTGGTTTGCTCCCAAAGGCCTAAGTTCACTTAATTTTAGTAGCAGGTGATACAGCGTCAATCCTTGTTCCTTAAACGAGACATACACACTGTAAGTGGCTCCTCAATTGAGTTGTATTCGTATATCTACCATTTATCATTTATCACGAGAAATTTCTTAAGGATACCAGTGAATTGTGCAGCAGTTGTTTTCATGGTCCATCAAGCCGGATACTGAATTTTGTGAGTCAAGGTTATGAACAAGTCGTCTACATATAATATCAAAGTGCTGAATTTAATATAGGTACCTTATCTGAACTATGAAATAGGAGAGTTTCTAGTGCTAAGTCGATTTTAATTTTTGAATCATTTAACTTACTAAATTCTCAATTTTCAAAAATTAGGACATCTCTAATATAATATTTATATAGTAGTGGTCATATCATACACAACAAAATTCAATATAATATAGTTGGCCACTTATATTCATTAATATATTTTAAATTTTTTATCAAACCATATAAATAAAATTTTCAATCCTTTCAGAAAATTCATAAAAATTCGACAAACTGAAGCAAATTTTGAAATTACGTTACTAATGTCATTAAAATTGGTTAAAAAAGAGATTTTCTGTATAACTTGCATCTGGCGCCACCTAGCGAATTTATTTTCCATAAAAGCGTTTTTTATTGCACCAACACGATCTTTCTAATATCGTCGATATCGGATCATAAATACGGATTTTCTGAATATCCTGACTAATGTGGCACCTAGCTTCTAAGGTATATATTGATCAAGTTTGGCCGAAATCCGTTCATCGGATTTTGAGCCAACTTGAAGCAAAGAAAACGGCTACATTTTTATATATGTATGTATATAGAAAAAAAATTTTTTGAATAGTTCGACTCTAGCGTCACCTAGCGGATTCATTTTTCCCAAACGTACTTCCAGTACCAGAAGCATACATTCCCAATGTCATCAAAATCGTCTTAAAATATTGTTTTCTTGCATATCTCGACTTATGCGCCACCTAGCGGATTAAAGTATACCCTATGTCCGTGCCACGTAGCTAGGGAATATCCTCTTCAAATTTTGTTTAAATCCGTTCTTTAGTTTTTGAGCCTACTGTGTCACAAAAAAAGGCTACATTTATATATAAGTATATATGGATATATTATCGAAAACAAATTAATAAACATCAGTGACCAACTGTATTATATCGAATTTTGTTGCATATGACATGACCACTACTGTATCTAATATCTGAATTAATGGTTTGTGCTAGCAAAGCTAAAAAAAACAACTGAAATCAATAAACACCATTACCACGCACACTATTTATACATATTGACAGTTAGTTAATTTCATTCGATCCAAAAGGCTACACAGCCGTTTAATGTTACGTTGTACATAAGTTGTAATTGTTGGGCTATATGCGGCAATCAATGCTACTACAATGCGTGCTGTCTGTCGTAATATTTGGCCACATAATGACCCAATGTCACGTTTTACATGGTTATTCGAAAACATCAGTCATACACACACACACACATACCAACTCGGTCTTTTACAAACCCTGCGAGTCGCAACAATAGAAAATATGAATGATGCCTTCGGAATGTCGTTGGTAGAACACCAACAAAAGACGCGCTTTCTCCATGACAACCTTTTGATATTTTACCTGCTTTTGCGTGGTTTCATAAAATACGTTTATCCCGGCAACGATTTGTTGTGAATGAAAGAGGGATGCAGGGTTTCTGATTTTCCCTGGCTAGTTACTTGATGCCGCAGCACTGCAGTGAGTTAAGGCAAATCCCACCGGTAATTTTCGTATCTGAAGCAGTAATTCCGAAATCTGTTTAGGTTATATTTTGAGGTATGAGAATTTCGTTACATAAGTTTTCGAAAACAAATTACAACAAATTTGTCACTTTTACATAAACAAAACGTCTCATCATAAAAAAAAAAATTATAAAATAGTTCTTGAAAAGCCCTCACTGTTATAAAAGTTCTGTGTTATAGGGAATTGGTATGATTTGAAATCCCTAATTTCCTGGTATTTACTAAGTAAATCAACTTCAATAGTTTATAGGTTAGGCTAGGTTAGGTTAACGTGGTAGTCCTCTAACTTATACAATAGGAAGAGTCCGTTGTGATACCACTTATTATTTGAACGGTAACGTACACTCCGAAAATTTAACAGTTTAAAAAGTTAAAGGCTGGCAGGCCAAAATTAAATTTCGCAAGTAGCTGATTTCCACCCCTGAGAGCTCTTTGAAAAAGATACCCCTCCAACTTTTTCGTCCCCGGCCCCTTCCCCAAACGCCACCCATTCCAATCCTCCTTTAACGGGATGTGAGCAACGATGAATCCAATTAGAGCCATAAAACGTCAGACAGCGATTTCTTACTTGTGGTACAAAGTCAACAATCGATATATCGAAAGATCGATATTTTTTACTCTGCATATGCCGATATAGCTTAAAAATATCGATTCGATATACATCAATATATTTTCTTTATTTTCCCATTCCTAACCGCTGCAAAAAAATTTTACTTTTTTGACAAAAAAAAAATAATCAACCCGGTTAAAGTCGCTATTTTGGGGATCACCACATCTCCGTATCAGACTTCTTTCTAGAACCCAGGTATTACGCGTCCAAAGACAAGCACGCTTCCGCATGTGCCGGTTGTTGTTTTTCCAAATTCTCCTAATAAAAAGCTAGCGTCGAGTTCGGAAAACTATTTTTAATATTATTAGTGCTCTTGAAGATTTGCCTGCCGAGGAATGAATGCAATTATAAAGAAATTTTAAAGGGAATTTCAAACCATTTAATTTCATGATTTTGTTTTTAAATTTTAAGTGATTTCTTAAAGTTGTAGAATTCACATAGTTCCGAATATCCTACAGGGTACGAGTATTCTTGTCGGCGACACAATGACTGATGTTTTTAACTAAACAAAAAATCGTCCGAAGAAATCCTTTAGCAATTTTAATAGCACTGAAAATATCTGAGTGAGAACATTCGTTTTTACCGCTCGTACAACATTGTTCAAAATCGGGATTATATAGACATTAACACACTAACACACACACGTGCTGATAGCAAACCGAATAAATAAATACAAAACAAAAAAAAAAAAAACAACAGTCGAAGCGCCAACAAAAAAGCGGAAAATGAATGCAGGATGTATGCCACTAAGGAACTTCATATTGTAATCGACTTTAATGCCTTTCATTGTTGATGCCACGTGTCAGGCTTTATTAGTTGGTACGTTCAACGCCTGCCAGACAGGAAAACACCCACATCACGTTACAGCCTAACATGGCAACACAACAACAACAGAGTTGTTTCGATGATTGGCGATGGCGTGGCAACAAACGGAGGCTACGATTGCACGCTTTTACGCTTTCAGGTACATTACCCACTCCCTCCCATCAACCCATCGACGATTGTCACAGAAACGACTTAAATGTGGATGGATACCGGGTGTGAGTCGGCTGCTTAATGTTCGTTCTGAGGTGATTTCCTATTTTAGTATATTTTTTTTCTTTTTTGACTTTGATTTTCGGGGGTTGGTTGCGTTGTTGATTTGAGTATGGGTTTCTAATTTATTAAATTCAATAGCTACATAGCAGAAAGGATATAAATAATATACTAATAGTGATATGTGCTGGAAGACTTGATGAGATACGATCCTATTGATTATTTGCATCAAGGAAGTTAGAATAGTGAGTAGAGTGGGAAGGCAAAAAGCAAGTAGACAGTGCATAGCTTTTGTGTATGTAGCTGATAACCAGACCTCCTTTTTTGAAGACAGACCTTAATTAAGAATTGATTTTTTAATTGAATTTTAGAGAAATTGCGTAAAGTAATACTTTATTTGTAGCAAATATAAATTACACAAAAAACAAGCACAACATATTGACACAGTAGTAGGAATTTATACTTATCGTCGTTTATTATGCAGTGGCCCTTAATGAAATTGTATCCGAAATGGAGCTCTACCGGCGAAAAAAAAAAACATAAGATACATTTTTCCCCCAAAAATTGGTTTTCAGGCAGAATCGCAAAAAAAAAATTAAAAACAAAATATTTGTTCACGCTTTGTTCGCGTTTAGGGCGCCCGATAAATATATAATGGTCAAAATCATGGAGGCTACGAATTTAGTTGCGGTGGGTATAAAAAATTAAACTTTATTATTAAATTCACTTTTTCAGACTTATGAATTGGATTAAGTCGTCGTCAATTTTGTGTAAAAGTACAACATGAAATGTCATATTTTTTAACTTATAGCGAAATGATGATTAATGAATGATGAACTAAAAAGTCATTTCGGAAAACTTAAAACATAATAATTTCAGATATATTCAAAATAAAGTTTAGTTCACTTTATAGAGCTAAACTTTGTTGGGTTTGAGATTATGCTACAGTTACCGCGACTACTTCTTAATTTGAAAAAATTTTCGATTTTTGCCACCAACCTTTATATAACAACGTACTCGAAATGGTGGCGAATTGATGTACCGCTTTTATTTAATTATCTATTATTCAGTCAAACAAATAAACGCCAGCACCTTTCAAATAAAACTTTAGGAATATCGCTGGAAGCTAGGAAACACTTTTGAACGATTTATAGTTGCGTTCTGGAAATTATAAGTTTGGTATTTTTGTAAAGTAATTTATCCAATACATTATATACCGTCAGGGGGCTGCTAAAATTAACAAAATTAATACTTAGAATATGAGTCAGAGACTTTTCACGGAAAAATGTCACAAAAACATTTTTGCTTTTCATAAAAGTGCTTATTTTTTATAATGAAATTTCATAATTTTAAACGGAATATTGACTTTATTAGAAAGGTAATTTTGTATCAATAACCGTAACCATTATGAGTTCTTAATTAGTATTTTAAGACCTTAAACTTTGTAATTAATATTAATAGCAATAAATTTCTGAGTTTAGTTTTTATAAAACTCATTATGCGCGTGCATATTTGATGCAAAAAGTAATGTAAATAAAATTATGATTATTTTTCATGAGAAAATAAAACTCCTAAAATAATTAAAATTTTTAATAAAAAAAATAACAATTTACAAACAACTTTTTTGACCATTTTGACTGTAGTTGAACAGGGCATAATCCGAAGGTTCGATTTTTGACTACTTTTTCAAACAATGGGTGTCATATCGCGCCAATGATTCGTACAATAGTTTTCGGTTTATTCTGATAAAAAAAAAATGAGTTCATGTAACCCATAGAGAAAACAATCTAGAGGCGTAGAAGCCCGTCAGTCGACCGGCAAATGATTCATTCAATAAGACTATCGTTTGTCACGCATTGGATGAATTTGTGTTCGGTCAACTTTTGTTTCAATCGCGGTAATTATGGTTCTATAGCGCTCGCTCTTAATGTTAACTTTCTGGCTTTTTTCATTTTGAAAGAAGTAAGAACTGTAAAGTTTTGTGGATGTAAATTCTGTAAATATGGTAACATTTTTTATTTTTTTATTTGAAATGCTTAGCCCGATTTGGACAAAGTTTTGCTTACTTGACAAATACCGACACGAACCCCTATCAGTGGTGGTCACATACTTTGTCATTTAGCTGTCGGAAACCCTAGTCGAAATAAGTAAAGAGAGTTTGTTAATTTAATTTGACCTTTCCAGCCATGAGCTGTTTATTCAACTCCACCTTATATGAATTCACCTTCATTGGTTTTGTGATCATTTTCCCCAACCCATTTACCTCAATGGCTCAAAGCCATTTTTTATTTGGAAAGTATTGGAAAAAGTCAAAAATAGCCAGAGCGGTATAAATTATACCCGCTATTTCGGCGATCACCACATCTCCTCATCAGATTTTTTTCTCGACTCTGGCCGGGTTTGAATTCGCATCCACCGACTTGCCGGGCAAGTACACAGTCAGCGAACCAAAGCGAACCAAAGCGAACTGCTACTGATTATTCCCTTCATTATTTTTTTTTTTTAATTTAAGGAGAAGAGTAGCAACACTTAAACGAAGTTTAAGCGCCCACTCTTGCAGGGGTAAATTCAGTTGAATAAATTTGCCATAGTTCCACTGCACCGAAAAACTAAGCCTTTTGGTAAGTGACATTTCGAATACTTTTTATTTGAACTCAAACGTTCTTAAAACGTCAGAATTAAACATTTATTTAGTCCATTTTCTCCCAAATGTATGCAATATAAAGATTTCAATTTTTCCCCCATTTAATTGGTCTTCGCTATTCATCCGTGAAATTTTGAAAAATGTTATTGCATTATTCGCTAATGCATTTCTACCCATACAACTACTTACTCACCTCTATCTATTATGTAAATTTATCACATTGGAACGTCTGAAACTGTACATATACCATTTTTCTAGATACTTATTAAGTGTGACATCCTTAAATGACTTTGGCTTTGCGCTTGAATGCTCTTCGGCTTCCTCACACACAAGCACTGACACGAATTCAGCCTGCCAGCACACACGTTGAACACAATCATATAATTTGATATTGTCGCTCATTTGTTGTTGTTCCACACTTTATATTTAGTGTATGGGTGTGAAGTGAATATTACATGCCTTTAAGTATTCTGTAGTCAACCATACTAGTTCTAAACTAGCTTACTCTTAATTTGTATTTTAGTATCTCTACTACTTTCTACATACCATAAATAGGGTCTGAAGCGTTCGGCCCTTAATTACCTGTGTGTGAGCGACGGTCGTCGAGTTATTTCCGAAACTCAACAAATCGTAAAGAATTAAGCAAGGGGTACATCTCGGAACTCACTCAGTTCCCCAACGAAGTTTCCATTGTCTCTTATGCCCACGATTGCTCGATAATGGCAGCCGGAAATATAATTGATGACTTCTGCTCAACGGTCAAGTGCTATCTATCCGACGTTGCTCATTTCTTCACTGAATGAAACCTCACCCTTTCCCTTACTAAATCCAAAGCGACCCTATTCAGAAGCTGGATGAAAGAAGTATGGGAGGATCTTAACATCCATTTATTCATTTCAACTATAAACAATCCCAAGAACTTGAGTGCAACTTTTGACAGCCTGCGTTCCTTCTCAGCACATACGATCGCAATCGTCAATAATGCTCAGAGCTGCAACAAGGTCCTCAAACCGCTAGCCGCCAGCGTCTCCTACACTAAGAGCTACCAGTCTAGGAGCATAACGTGATGCTGAGAAAGTTGTTCTTCGCCGGATCCCACCGTCAACGGAAACCGGCTTATCGGAGGCCCGCCTCCTAAATATATTGCAAGGTATTTCCTCGGAGGTGCATACATTCACCACCTTCGTTAATTTTCGGCCTCTGAATGCCGTCATTGGAGTCAAACCACCACCAATAGCAGAGGAGGCGCTCCAGCTACCTTGTGAGTCCAACGCATCTAACACCCCTCTCCCTTTGGACCGACTCAATAGCTCAGCTGATCTTGTAGAGTCTGAGTAGCCGCTACAACAACAACCGTAGGACATAATCAGCATTTAAAAATTTCGACTTTGGGCCAGCGTCCCCAGCGTCATAAAGGCAATGTTCGCACTACACCACGGGCATGATTTAGGAAGAGTTCACTTATTTCCGTTTTAATTTTGCTTTGGTGCTTTTTACAAGGGCAGGTGGCGCATAGCCGCAGTCACTGTCGAACTGGAATGACATTACTCATCTGTTCATACAACTACACCTTGTATGAATACGCCTTGATAGACCTCCATGCGGCTATTTGATTTTGAGCCCATGTGGATTGCATATCCCATACAAATGTTGACAGCCATAATTTCTTTAGATCTGTCGCTGCCTTTCTTCATTCAGTGCAAATCTTTCAAGTCAGCACAATTTAAAACGCTGAATTTGTTTTGGTTTTCATTACCTCGGTTCACTTGCGCTTTGAATGTTGAGCGAATTTGTACTTTTATTTTCACGCCACTAGAACACAAACAAAAATGGCAAAGTGGTAGAAAAAGGCAAACAACCACGTGACAATGAATGCACGGAGCAGAAGTAATTAAATTAGAATTTTGAAAAGTATGAAAGAAGCGTGATTAACGTGAGCCACACGCCGCGCTGCAGTTGTCCAGCGGGGAACAAAAATTCCTGCTCATCTGCATATCTGCTGTGGGATATCCATTTCGATTTGAAATGCTGATTTATGCAGATTTCATTTAGTTAGCAAAAAAAAAAAATCGCAGATATATTAAACAGGAAATGAGTGTTGAGTTAGGAAAGCGGGGGAAAAGTGTATAGGTGGTCTCGAAGGAATAGTACATATGTATATTCTCGATTGGTATTATATTATGCACATACAGTGAACCAAAAAAGGTTCAACGTTGAACATGTCGACCATTATTTAAAATTTTTAGATACAACTAGAAGTAATTAAAATATACATAGATACTTGAAACTTAAGCAATGTTAAGAAACTCTATTTTTCTAAACAAAAAAAAAACTCGATTAGCGTTTTCAAAAGTAACTTACTTTGTTGTCACCTTTGGCATCTAGCATGGCTCTAAGTCTTCTATTCATTGAGTGAACTAAGTTCCGTATAATATCCTGGGATATATTCTCTCATATATCCCGTAAGTACATTTCAAAAAGTTCTTGCTTTTGATTTTATGATCGCGTAGTTTTGATCCCCGGTTCTGTATTTACATTATCCTGTACAAGTCAAATATTGTCACACATTTGTATTTTTAAATAGTTCATTTTGTTCATGATGACTTCCACAAATAAAGGGTGGTTAAATTTTAAGGGCCGATGTTGATTTTGAATAAAACCCAAATTATTTTGGAAATTATTGTAATTTCTTTTTATTATGATAATATGGTGTGGTTCAATTATGCATGGAACAAAATATCGGCCAAATGTCCGCCGCGACCTCGGCGGTACACCTCCATCCGATGGTCCAAATTTTTGATGACGCTGAGGCATAATTGAGGTTCTATGCCGTTAATGTGCCGAATTATCTCATTTTTTAGCTCTTGAATTGTTGCTGGCTTATCGACGTACACCTTTTCTTTCAAATAACCCCAAAGAAAGTAGTCCAACGGTGTCAAATCACATGATCTTGGTGGCCAATTGACATCGCCACCACGTGAGATAACACGGCCATTGAATTTGTCGCGCAAAAGAGCCATTGTTTCGTTGGCTATGTGGCAAGTGGCACCAACCTGTAGGAACCACATATCGTCCACATCCATATGTTCCAATTCGGGCCATAAAAAGTTCGTTATCATCTCACGATAGCGAACACCATTCACAGTAACTGCCTGACCGGCCTCATTTTGGAAAAAATACGGCCCGATGATGCCGCCAGCCCATAAACCGCACCAAACAGTCACTCTTTGTGGGTGATTGGTTTTTCGACAATCACTCTTGGATTATCATTCGCCCAAATGTGGCAATTCTGCTTATTGACGAATCCACTGAGGTGAAAATGTGCCTCATCATTGAAGATGATTTTCTTCGAAAATTGATCATCCACTGTTGCCATTTCTTGAATAACTTTAACACGTTGCTCGATTGTGTATCTTTCAATGTTCAAATTGAGTTAGTCTGAAATTGAGAAATGTCAAATGAAATGCAGAAAAAAACTTGACGTTTTGGTGTGGTTCACATTCAGCATCGGCCTTTAAAATTTAACCACCCTTTACTAAATTTTCGACGCTGTTTCAGCTCATCGCTCCCCACACTATGACATTGCGCCCGACATATTTAACCGTTTTGGTTAAACTCTTGTTATTTACAGCCCTACCTTCTTTACGCGAAACAAAATGACGTCCATTCCACGCAAATAGTCTCAATTTGGATTCATCCGTCAAAACGACCCAGTGCAAGAACGTATCTTCCTTTGCGTATTGCAAGCGTTCGTAAAACTTTTTTAACGACAATGATTTTTTACATCGCGTCACGAAGTCACGATATGACGCTTGGGATGAGAAAACAATCAAACATACATACTGAGGCAGCAATATATCAATGTATTATGTACGTATTATACATTATGTATGTCTATACCTATGTAGCTAGCGACCATTTCGGCACTAATTCAGGACAAGTTCTGGTTCGTTTCCGCATTATTTTCGTACTACATACTTCGTGACCATTTTAGGACCTTTTAGTAGTTCGGAACTGGTTCACCACTACAACTACTACTACTAATTACTACTTCTACTACTGGTACTAGTTATTAAAACTACAGGTCCTAATTAATAGTACTACTACTGCTCCTTTAAATTCTACTACTACTAACAGCCACTATTATAATTACTACTACTACTATTAACAACTATGACAACTATTAATTACTACTACCTTTTTAACTAATTTCTACTACTACTTTGATTAATGGTACTACTTGTTGCTACTACTATTTTGACCCCGTACTACTATTACTAGTACTATTCCTTTTAATAATTCTACTACTATTCTTACTAATTACTACTTTTTTTTAATGCTACTATATATTAGCACTAATATTTTGGCTGATTTCTACTACTATTTTTACTTATGTTACTACTTATTACTACTACAATTTTGACTATGTTCTTTTACTTTTTTTTACTAATTTCTACGACTATTTTTTAATGCCACTGAATATTACTACTACTATTTTTACTGATCTCTACTTCTATTTTGACTTATGGTACTACTAATTACCCCTACTATTTTTACTATTTTCTACTACTATTTTTGCCAGTGCTACTTCTAATTACTACTACTATTTTTATGAATGTTACTACTATATTTACTAATTTAATGTCAAATAATTATAAACCTGCAGATAAGCATTGTTGCTTCGCGGGTTGCATTTTAATATTTTAAGTCTTATTGTAAACGAATAATGAATAATACTATTCCTTTTAATAATTCTACTACTATTCTTACTAATTACTACTTTTTTTTAATGCTACTATATATTAGCACTAATATTTTGGCTGATTTCTACTACTATTTTTACTTATGTTACTACTTATTACTACTACAATTTTGACTATGTTCTTTTACTTTTTTTTACTAATTTCTACGACTATTTTTTAATGCCACTGAATATTACTACTACTATTTTTACTGATCTCTACTTCTATTTTGACTTATGGTACTACTAATTACCCCTACTATTTTTACTATTTTCTACTACTATTTTTGCCAGTGCTACTTCTAATTACTACTACTATTTTTATGAATGTTACTACTATATTTACTAATTTAATGTCAAATAATTATAAACCTGCAGATAAGCATTGTTGCTTCGCGGGTTGCATTTTAATATTTTAAGTCTTATTGTAAACGAATAATGAATAATAATAATAATAATAATAATAATAATAATAATAATAATAATAATAATAATAATAATTCTACTACTATTTTTTACCAAAGCTACTACTAATTACTACTACTATTTTTACTAATGCTACCATTAATCACCCCTACTATTTTTACTATTTTCTATTACTATTTTTGCCAGTGCTACTACTAATTACTACTACTATTTTTATGAATGTTACTACTATATTTAGTAATTGCTACTACTATTTTTATTAATGCTACTACTATTTTTACTAATTTCTGCTTTTATTTTCATTCATGCTTAAACTAAAAAACTAAAAAGGATGTCTTATAAAACTCTCCCCCATATTTAATTGTACTTATATATCCCTTTGTAGAGTCGGCACAGAAGTTTTACTTTTGGCTCGCGCACTTATGTAGGTGCACGCGTGTTTTTTTTTATAGGTAGGGGTTTGTAATGTGGTGTGTTTGTGGGAAAATCCAATAAACGTAGAAAATTTCTCAGGGTCTGTGGGTGGACAAAAATAATCTTATCTTCTTTCAGCTCTTAAAGCACAACTGTTTCTTTAAACTTCGCGGTAGCAAATTTTTAGTCATTGGTGATAAGAGCATTGACAAAAGGGGTGCTCATATTGAAAAATAATAATAATGTTTTGAGATTTATCCTTTAATTTATGGAAAAGGAATTTATAGAAGACATTTTATGACAAACAACGGAATTCTTCGGTTGCGGATAAATGTAGATAGGTAAGTAAGTAGGTTTGTCTTTGAGCGTTAATGGACGTCTTTGATTTCATTGACCACCAAAGAAATACATCAAAATATGATTTATGAAAAAGTTTTGTTTTTCGCCTTAATATGGCTCAAAAGAAATCGGACCTGATGGAAGATGCCCTTGACCTTTTTTTCTAACCTGCATATTACAAATACTCGCCGGCAGCTCATTCACTTCATACAACCCATTAACGCATTTAGCGGACAAACCAAGCAACTCAGCACTCATTAACGATTCATCAGTCATTATCCTAATCACCACTGACGCAGTGCATTTGTCGTCTTTACACGTTCACACCCTTTTGTGTACCGCACCCTCCAATTATCCGCATAAAGCTTTGTTGTATTTACATACACACATACACATACACATACATGCAGTATGTATAAGTATAAGTATGTGTTTATGTGACTGACACGTACTCACTTCATAAAACCACGCTTGATTCTCCCCTGACAATGGATTCTCTCATCTGCAGACGCATTTGACTTGTACTTGCGGATGACAAAATTACTTAAAGATAATTAAATTTAAGTTCTTTTGAATTCTGATGAGCTCGAAATGCACCAGCAGCAGCAGCAGCAGTAAAGAAACTTGTTTAAAACTTGTTTCGAACATTCCAACTTTTGAATGGAAGCAAACAAAAAGAAAGCAGTGGCTGATTTTAATCAAATATTTTTTAAAAGTAAATTTTCTTGTGTGTAGGTGGGTCGAAGTTTCAAACTTAATTATAGAAAATTTATAAATAATGACATTCGAAGTTTAATTTTTTTAATCCGTATTTTCAAATAATTTTCGAGAATGCAGTTTCGTAGCCCATTCAATTTTACGATAACAAAGTGTAACGCTGGTATTCTGTAAACAGTCTCTAGTCACTAATTGACAGTTTTCTGTGGTGAGATCGATTTTGTGACTGTTTGGTATTCAGTAAGCCATCTCAAGTCTCTAGCCCCAAAATAAAGTGAATAATTTGTCAGCTGGTTCTGAGCAGGTCACAAAACAAAGCAATTGAGGAAAATATGCCCTCGATCTGCTCCTTTTCGTTCGGCCTGGTTTGCTTAATTCTATAAAAAAAACACTTTTATTTTCAACAAAATAAACATGATAGGAAAGAACTTTTTGTTAAATTATTTTGATCAATTTGGCATATAGATGAAATGAGCGGCAGTATTTGTCGACCGTTGATCGTTTTAGTTTTTACATATATTTTAAATACTAGTTTCATATAAAAAGCAGTAATCAAAATTTCTTCCAGGTAATTTCAATGTTAATTTTACAGCAACTACATTGTTTTAATTTTTAAAGAGCAAGAGTATAAATGCTGTTGACAAAGAATACAAACAGTATTATTATGTGCAATCGATTAATATGTATATTTTCATTCAGTGGGATTATGCCTCTCTAGCCGGAACCAAAAAACGTAGATTGCAAATAAATTGCATCCCATCCCACCGTTCCTCTAACAGAAAATCTCGTCCAATTTACCCTACCAGAACTAATTTGACTTTTGAATTGGACGAGAGTTCTTTCCACAGGAGACGAAACGCCATGCAACTTCTTTGTATTCTACGTTCTTTGGTGCCATCAGCTGCTTGTCAGCTGTAGAGCGTACTGAAAATTCATAGAGAATGCCCTAATTGAAAGTCTCAAATTTAGAGACTTGAGATGAGATTGAAATACAGAATACCGGCATCAGTTTTAAGAGGCTACCAATTCTTGATAATTTCATTTGTTGACGGTGTTCAATATTTTCTGGCATATAACGCAAACACAAAACTTTATTTTGTCTGGAAGAAAATGCAAAAGAAACCTCAGATTAAATAGTTAAAAATTTTTTTTTTTTTTAATTGGTTGAATATTTATAACTTTCTATTAAGTGTGAAACTTCGACTGGCATCTCGTCGGTTATAGAATTATCAACATTTAAAAAAAATTTTAACTCTTCAACACATTTTGCAATTATTTTTTTGAACACAGCGTATAATATATAATTTGCCACTGCACTCTTTTGCATACGCAATTTTCTATATCTAAAGGTTGTCACCTTGTTTATATCGTAGTGTATGTATTTTTATTCACAATATTCTGTGCGCCCTTTTTTCGCGAATTCTCGTATGCGTGTGGTTTATGGCCCATTGTCATCATAACAACTTCTGTATCGTAGTACCTACTTATATCACTAAACCCATGGACATGCAGCTATGTTCCAAAAACCCAAGCTCATTTTGCATATCACTCACATATCGACGAAACTGGCAGACCATTGTAATTTAAATTTAATTGAATAGTCATCATTTGGCGTTGTTTGCCGTTTTTGCCATCTGATTATTCATTGCCGCCATTCATCATCAGGTATGTATGTACATACATATGTACTTTGCGTCATGCACCAGTCGCCGCTACTCAATTAGATTTATTCCCACATATTTTCGGGGTGATTTTTGTGTACGAAATATTTACCACTTGAAAATTAATTTGCCTATGCTCGCATTTTTGTGTTTGCATACAAATAAGTGTGTGTGCTTATATTGTACAATATAACAGGGTTGCCACATTGGTAAAGTTTCAACAAAATTTCGGGAAATAAATATCTTTGATAGAATGGCAATTTTTTTGATTCTGTTAAATTCCCGTCAAAATGTTTGAAAAAACTTAATGCATTTTTATATTAAGATAAAAAACAAATATTGCATAGTTTAAAGTAAAAGCCTTATGCTCCAAAGTTTTTGAAGAATCTCATAAACTTCGTATTTAATATTTTGCCATAAGCTCGTATCTACGAGGGGGCTAACAAAAGTTCGCTTAGTTAACCGCAAAAAGAAACAAACAAAATTCTTTTGATATATATTGTAAATCTTCGTTTTTTCACTTTCTCTACATATTCGTCATTGATTTATATGAATTTCTTCGGCTTATAGATCCCTTTCTTAAAGCAGTCTTCAAAATCTAGCCTTTTAATCTTATGAATTTCGGTATTAATAACATCAATTATGTTCGGGCGCGTTGTCGTGATGAAAAAGTATCACGGCAAACCCTCTTTGTTCCAGTTTCCTAAACAATTTTTGAAAACTTGGGGCAATCAGTCTTCAGTGTACCACTTCACAGTTACTGTTTGCCCATTTCCAGGAGAATACTAGCTATGATTTTTGATCTTTACCTGGGTCCTGTTGGGCGCCATACGATGGACTATCATATGACTTCCGAATCGTACTTATATAACCAAGATTCGCCACCAGTAACGACTTTACTGAAGTTGCATTTTCGATTATTTTAGAAAAAATTTTGCAAAATGCACTCGAACTTGTTTTTGCAGATTTCTTCGTGCATCCCAGGTGATACTTAACATTCTCGTTACAGCTATTTCATTCAAGTTCAATACATCAGCAATCAACTCTTGCGTCAATGGTGGATCTTCGTCATCTATGGACTTCAGCAGTGTCATAGTGACGTCACCAGTGGACAATTTTGATCGTCCTTTACCGAAAAATTCCCCGTCTGGAATCTTCGGAACCGCTGAATTTCGTATGATCCATCTTCAGCTATTTTACGTTTGCTCGACTCTTGTGGTTTTGGACTTTCAAACACCTATCAAAATCTAAAAACTGTACTACGATCTTAAAATTAATTATTTTTTGTACGCACATAAGAATCCATTTTCGTTTCTGCTTTTTCCCCAACTAGCTCAGGGCCGCACTTGCCCCTGTTCCTAGTTCCTGTTGGATTTCAAATAATTCGACAATTTCTGACCCTTACATCCTTGCTAAAAAAAAAACAGAATCTTATTTCCTTGAAAGGGTTAAAAATTAAACTTTTAGAAAAGAGATTATTGCATGAGTGACAAAAATTACCACATTTATCTTATATGGGCATATGTATCTGATGTCTAGCAATAACCGAAAAAAATATAACCCTATCATGGAAGTAGGGCTAAATGTCCATTACAAATTTTGTACAATTACCAGGGACCGTAACAGTTAAAATTTTTCTTTAGCAATTATTTTTTAACTTTTATTTAATTACTCATGAAATAACAGTTATATCTGATTTCTATTTTATAAATCAAAAATAACAGTTATATAAGACTTTTATTTAAAACACGATAGATTATTTATTTGTAAAAGTCATCAAGTCATCTTTATAAAATTAATTTCAATCTTTCGCATAAATTAATATCAATAATAAATAATATTTTGGATCTCCAACAGCTTATTTTACGCGAAAAATTGAAATGAGTTTTATAAGTATGACTTTAAAAGTAAAATAAAGGTCTTCAATAACCGTTATTATTTATTTATAAAATAAATTTCACAAAATAATTGTCGTCTTAGATTTATAAAATACACATCGAAAGAATCTGTTACTTTTTTAAATTTTAATTAACAAATAATAATTAAAATAATTACAGATACTGCTTAACCCTGCATTACTAACCTCAAATCATGTCGCATGGTTACTAACCATGGGTCTTATCGACCTTCATTTGTATTATCTATTAAAATCGTTTAAACTTATAAATTGCTAAAACGTATACGTCTTTTAGTATATTGTAGTATTTTATTGTTATATTTATAAAAGGATGTGTTAAAAAATTAATTTATATATTTAAATTGAAATTAAGTTTGTATTCATTACAACATAGCTAAAAAAGCGAAAAAAAAAGTTATCCAGCCAGATTCCGCATAAAATGATAAGTTTTAAAGATATTGACTTCAAATAAAGTGCATTTGAAACCTGAAATATAAAAGTAAAATGTTAAAAAGAAAAATTGGAATGACTAATTTATTTTACTTAATTTATTACACTAATTTAATTTATTACTTGAAGACTGCTTTACGTTTTTGTTGTTTGTGTGAAATATTATAATTTAATTCTTAAATTGAAATGCATTGAAACAAAACTGAACATAAACAAAATTTTGTTTTTGAGTGGCATCTCTGCATATGTGTGTATGTTTGTAGGCATACAAATATTTTATTGTCCAATGTGTATTTGCTTTGCATGAGTAGTTGATTCGAATTTTTCAATTCCTTCCCTTTTACTGAATCAATATTGACATGCAACAAGTCCGTTGTAGCTCGATGAGCAAAAACGACAAAAGCTGATATTCGCCGTTTTTGTTCCCCGTTCGACATACTATGGTGGATGTGGGGAATTGTTGTTTTCAAGCTTCTCCACTGGGAATTCAGAAGCGTAAAATAAGAAATTTGTAAAAGAGTTGGAAAGTTTTGCATGATATTTATGTAAATATTTTCTAATTGTTCTTTGGCTGCAGTTCTATACTAATCTTAAGATTTCAAAAATAATTTAACCACCAACAACTGAAATAGTTGTAAGTTTTAAAAAGTATAATTCACATTGCTTCATTGTGTTATTGTTCCTTTTAAACCATGTACTTCAAATCATGAGAAATTGAGAATAAACAAAAATTGTACTTTGCCATAGAAGATGAACAGAAAGCTCAAAACTTTGATATAAGGGCAAATTCCTCATTTCACTTCCAATGAAATTGCATTTTGGGTCTGCTGCGTGAAGGAAAAACACCGAGTCAAAGTGAAATGCAGTAGGTACATGTCTGATAAACTGATGAATTTGCAAAGTACTGGCATTTTCGATGCATCGATCGTTTTACGCTCAAACTATTGAATAATTCAATGTTTTCGTGAATATTTTTTGAATACTGTTTTTTATTTTGTAAAAACTACCGGCATTTGAAAATATTAAATATTTTGTAAAACAAAAATTAGCGAATCGAACTTGAAGGAGTTAGGTCTCCCAAAATTTTTCTAATACATAAAGTTTTCAATAAATTTTAGTAAGCCCAAGCGAAATGAGCTAACGAAACCCTTTCAAAAATTATATGGATGTTAAAGTACAACATCTCTACGGACATTTGACGAAACAACTTATTGGACTATAGCAAGACTTACGTCCGCCGTAGTCGAGTGGCAAAAGAACACTAGGTAAGATAAAGACCTCAGATGTAGTGTTGGGAAATGGAAAAAATTCCGCTATTGTGAATGATCCCTAAGAAAATATGTGGTAAATTTCCGTTTAACACAAATTGGTTTGTATTAATATAGTATTTCTAATATATATATAACCAAATTAAACAAAAAATTGTAAACACAACTATTTTCCATTCTTAAATAACTCTAATCAAGTCGTATATCTTCTGAAAGGTACCAACAGGGTTGCTTTTGCAGCTAAAGGAAATTTTATCCGATTTGTGGCGTGCTTTTACTAGGCCTATTATTAAGTTTTATATCGGGCACTTACATGCCAGTTCTTAGTTCTCAGGTTTGATGTAATAGCTCCGATATTTTTTATTATTATAAGCGAAATTATATATGTATGTATATTCAAAAAAATTCTCTATTAAGCAACATATATGTATATATTGAAGCTCATTCAGAAATGTTAAAGTTATGGGCAAAATGACTATGCTTCCCCCAAAAACAGTTTCTCGACACTAATTTCAGATTTATTTTATATATATAACCCCTGCAGCATACAAGTGCCCCTATGAAGTAAAGTTACCAGTTCAAAGATCGTGCCTTACACGACTTGCACTGAATATTAAAAAATTGGAATTTCTGCTCGCAGACCAAATGTACAATTTTTCTCGGAACTGTGTCTGAATTGTATACATTAGAATACCAAAGGCGCAACTGTCCACCGCCAATGACACCCTCATGTTAAAGGGGCACGCAATATGTGCTATCTGGCATTCCAAATAAATTTTAACTGTTACACGGTGTTATTTGTTTCCAATTGTAATACTCGTAATTAATGTTATTTTGGAATTTTACGATTACTGATGTTAATTGAAGTTTATTTTTACGTTGATACAGTTTATTTTTTAACCATGTGGTCCCTGCTAATAGTAATGATGTCAATGTGGTTCCTGGTCAAGAAAAAAATGTTGGGGAATACTGCGATGCATTTCCTGTAGCTCCAACAAATCCCCAATTTTAAGAGAGTCGGGGAGCAAGTCCGATGGACAACTACAGTAGAAACTCGATTCTTGCACGTAATGAAAACCGGGCTCGGTGCAAGTTTCGAGGTTGTCGCAAGTACCGAGTATTAATTTCCCATACAGAATAAAAGGCACGTACTTCTGTTTAGAATCTAAGTTTATTATTTCAATTCAAAACACTTAAGTTCAACGCATTCGTATAACAGTAGATACATATTTTATGTGGAATTAAAGAAATTTAAAATTTTTGTTTGTTTTGTACAAAGTCGCTTGTTCAGTACTACTCTGCTTCTTAGTCTCTGGAGCATCATAATATCGTCTAATGAAGCATTGTTTTGCTCCGCCCATTCTAAGCAAATATTGAACGCTGATATAGTCTCCTCCGATGTAACTTGCTTCGTATTGAGTACCACGTCACCGGTTTCTTCAGCGTCAGTAAGGTCATCATCGGTACACTGATCTTCATTTTGTGCGGTGAGCTCCAAATTAGGTTCAACAATCCATTGCTCAATTTCAGAATGTGATATTTGCTGCAATGGTTCTACTTCTTGAAGCAAAGTTGCAATGGATTGAATATTGAATGCATCGTCAGCTAGCTGTAATCTTCATTATCCCAGTCGGATGATTTGTTAAACAGTTTTAGAAATCATGACCGAATTGAAGACCCATTAAGGGCATTTCACGCATTAGCTAAAAAACATATTCCGTCTTTTAAGGTGATGTTTCGCAAAGACTCGTCTATTGTTTTTCCACCACGAACAGTGTGACTTAATAGGCTTTTTTTGTAGTTCAGCTTCCTAAGCCTTATAAAATTCTGATCCATGGGCTGTGTAAGAGCAGTACAGTTTGGAGGAAGGCACATTACCGAAATTTCACCATCATTACTCCTTAACTCGCCTTCTTTGGGATGGCATGGATTATTATCTATAAGTAAAAGAGCTCTTTCGGGAAGACTTTTTCCACGAAGGAACTCTTTCACCTACAGATTTAAGAAATTTTAAATTAATAAACGGAATTTTTTTGGAACCAACGATTGACTTACCTCTGGAACAAATGTTATGTGAAACCATTCTTCAAACAAGGCCATTGCCATCCAAGCACTTTTATTACCTTTGTAGACAACAGGCATATCCGTAAAATGTTTGAATGAACGAGGATTTGATGATTTTCCAATAACCATTAATTTCACTCTATGATTTCCAGCAGCATTCGTACAAGCAAGAAAAGTTATTCTTTCTTTACTAATTTTATGTCCCAGCGCCGAGGTTTCTTTAGAGCGCACAAGAGTTCTATCGGGCAAAAGCTTCCAAAATAGGCCAGACTCATCAGCATTGTGTATCTGCTCCTTTTGCAAATTTAGATCGGCAATTTTTTCATTTAGTTTTTTCAAAAATGGGTTAATAGAATCACTCTTATTTGACAGTTTTTCCCCACATATTTTGAGTCTTCGGATTCCATGTTTTTTTTTAAGTTTGCAACCCAACCATTTCTAGCGTGGAAGCCACCCGACTTTTCCTGAATTTTGGCATGGAAAAACTTTGCCTTTTCCTTGAGCATATCAGATGTGATTGGTAAATTCTTTGCTCTTTGATTTGCAAACCATTTGAACAATGCTCTTTCCATTTTTGGAAACTCCGAGGGTTTAAGCGTCTTTCTTCTCCCAGGGCCGGATTCAGAATGCGCCACAAATTTCTCTATGGTGTTTTCATTTCTCTTAACACGAGTTATTGTTGATCCATGCACATGAAAACTTTTGGCTAAGGAATTGGTGGAAAATCCTGCACTTAATTTCTTTAAAATCTCAGCTTTGTTTTTAATTGTCAGCAACGTAAATTTTTTCTTTGCCATTATGACACCGGACCTCTCAATAGTCAGCTTAAAACTGCTTCAAATTACAACATTTCATCAGCAGCATAAAACGACAGGGATTTCCCGAAATCTATTCAGTCTAAGAAAACATAAACAAAGCAGCACGCAAGAGTAATACAAAAATGTTGCAAGTATCGAGTTCAAAATTTTCGGATGTCGCAAGTACTGAGTGCGTAATGAAAAATATTTCTATGTTGCAAGAATCGAGGTGTGCAAGTATCAAGTATGTGCAAGAATCGAGTTTCTACTGTATTTCATAATTCATAGTGAGAAACTAGTTCATACTAAGATTATTTTCGAGATTTCTGAGCTTTTATCGCCTTATCAGCACAGCTTCATTAATGGTAGATCTACTTCGACAAACTTAGCCTTATTTTCCAATTTCGTTTTTAAACGATTTGAAATTGGTCGGCAATGCGACGTTATGTTCACTGCTTTCTCGAAAGTCTTTGATAAGGCTAGTCAAAAAATACTACTAAAAAAACTGGAATCATTTGGATTGCATGCTCAAATGCAATAGTGGTTTGCGGATTCAATTCATCTGTATAAACAATACCAAGCCAAATGTGATTAAAGTCATCTCAGACGTACTGCAAGGCAGCCACGTAGGACTCTTACTTTTCCTGATTTTTGTCAATGATATTTTACAAACCTCGCATTGCCTAATGCACGCAGATGACATAAAGATATACGGACGCATTAATCTTCAGGAGGACTTACTAAAACTACAAAAATGGTGTGATGCTAACTGTTCACCTCCCAATGTTGGTAAATGTCAATTTATTTCTTTCAGTAGGCATAAGGTAACAGTTGACTACCATTTGTGGTTAGATACAGCTGAACTTTCAAAAATTTACGAAAAGAAAGATTGAGGGTCATATTCACCTTGAAGATGTCCTTTTCTAAACATACGCACTTTATGATCTCCAAGGCTGGGTCAATGTTTCCTAATGAGGAATTCAAATGAATTCCGAGACCCCTTCACGCTTAAGAATTTGCACTTTTCACTTGTAAGATCGAATCTTGAGTATTCGCCATCATTCGGTACCCTTTCTAATCGGGTTCATCCTTAGGGGGTGGAAAACGATCAAAAATGCTTTACCAGATACGCAATTCACTCTCTCTGGGGCAAATGTAGTATGCCGAATTATAAAAGTAGGTGACTAGAAAAATTTCCTCTATTATATTTATTAGGGGCATAGTCGCCAGCCACATTAAATCTCACTTCTTGCTTAAACTAATACTTTTCAATTGTCCTGCATGGGATTTCCGATTGAGCGATATGTTTCGCCTACCTTATCTCAAGGTTAACTACATTGAGCACAATGAACCATTCACACGTTGTCTGTGGCAGACTAACCAATTTTGGCCAAATTCAGATGTGTTCTCATAGAGTCTAGAGTCTGAGAGTTGTAAGTCTAAACTAAATCTAGTAAAGCATTTTTGTTTGTAACTAGTCTACTTTAGTACAGTTACATATTTACAGGTCTACGTATTTTGTACAAGTAAGTTTTTATTGTACCAACTTTTTCGTTTTCGTTATTATTATCTATAATAAGTTTTTTAATTTTAGTATTTTAACTGAGCTCTACTCTAATTGAAGAAATGAATTGAAATAAATAATTAAATAAAGAAAATTCTCTGTTATGCCCCAAACTCCATATTTTCAACGGAACCTCCATTGCAATAAAAAAAATGTTTGAAACCAAATACTCGGTTTCGACAAACAAAACTAAACGAACTTAACTCAAATGTCTTTCCTGATTTTCTAAAAGATTCAAACAGCACATATCGACCGCTGAAATAAAAGTTTCCATGGCAAACTCAAAATTTGGAAATTTTTTAAACGCAACCACCATCAGCGTTGTACAAAAAGAAAAATGCCACAAATAAATAGAAGTCGTCAATACTATTCATATTTTAACTGCAGAATGGTTTGCTTTAAAAGAGAATAGAGCTACTTTTGCACAATTGCATGCGCATGTATGTATGTATGTGTGTGTACGTACTGACTGGGGAATGTCAATAATATCTTCAATGACAATATTATAAACGTCAACCGTAATGACACACTGAACTACAAATATTGGTTTTCTTATTTGCGAAAAAAAGCAGAGAGGGATGCTGATAAAACTATACGTACATATGGATGTACATTTATGTTCATACTTACACAAACATACATACATACGCACACACAGAAATAAGTGCATACATACATACATATGTGACTTTAATAATAACAACAAGTGTTCGAGTGGATATCCTGCTGTCAGAAAACCCAATAAAATATCCTAGCAAAGCAAACAGTGTAAACAGACAGAAGAAAAGAAATAGACCGAAAGCTCAAGCCATGCACAATCTAAACACACACATACATACATACATACTTGCAAATATATGTATATTTATTTTTTGCACGCTACTTAACGCAGGCCTTTCAAGATAATTGCAAGCCTTACAAAGAGTATGAAGTAACATAGAAAAAAACGTTCAAACGAAATGAAATAAACTAAATGCAGTTTGGTGGTGAAATGATAACAACAAACTCACACACCTACACCACCGAGACACCGGGAACAGCGCTCAGTGTGCAGCCTGCAATGCTGATGGCATGGCAATTGGGAATACGACGAGTACGAGTACGACTCGCACGCAAAGCCCGACCGCATTACCAAAAAACAAAAAAAAAAGTGCTAGAAAGCGAATTCTCATCATTACCAGCAACAAATAAGAAATCAAATAAAGGCCTTATGACAAAGAGTCGATTCGAAAAGTATATTAGAAAGGGAGAAAAATATTCAGTTTTGGTTTTACAATGCTTGGCGCTCAATGTCCCAAGGGCAGCGGCATAAACCATTGTGCCGATTAAACGAAAGTTTTGCAGCCCAGTAGGAAACGGATATTTGAAAAAAATGAAGTTACATTCAAAAAAAGATGATCCTATGTAGAAAACGAACTGATGAGTGTCTAGTCAAAAAGTTTAAAATCTTCACTTTTCTTGATTTTTTCATAGTTTGTTTCAATTGTAACATCATTCTCTGTACGAGTTACTGCTATCACATTACTGGAAAAACCCGGCCTATATTTGTTTACTAATTGCCCTTTGCATATGTAACCAGAAATCGCATTTCTTTTTGTATCACATATAAAAGGTGGCAACACTACCAAAATTTTAGGTATGCAGCGCGGTGTTAAGGGGTGTGACTTGCGCTAAGAAACTAAATATGCTCGACACATTTTGATAATAACCGAAGTGCTGTTCCAAAATTGCCATAATATTTTAAAAAGGAAAGCGATGTTTTTTTGTCTACCGCGAAGCATATCGAGGTACATAATTTGCTACTTGTATTATTTTGCATTATATTGAAAATATATATCTATTTTAGTTTAAATAGCAGGAAGAAGGAATTTTTTAAATCGCATAACTGCGTTGAAAGATACTGAGTTGGATGAGCTGAACAAATTCAGTGGCTACTTTATTTCAAAAATGGGCTTAAGTCAATTTGCAAAATTAAATCATAATTTAGATGAAAAAATTCCAACACGGTTTGGGAAGACCTTATTACGTATGTTAATAATATGATATAGCAAAACCAATTTGAAATGTTAGAAAAAATATCAAAAAAATACAGCGCAACAGAACAAATGAAAGGAGCTTTAGTTTTTATAAATTATTATGCTAGTATTAAATGAATAAAAATAATATTTTTTATATGTACAAATTTAAATATTGTGTGTAGAAAAAGGGCTTCATGAAAAAAGATGTGAATTTTAATAAAATGAAAATGTAACTAACAAAATTTTAAAGTTAATCCTAAAAAATTAAAAACTCAGAAACCTAACAATAATATTTAATTTTTTAATTTATTCTTTTTCACGCTGAACTTATTCGGCTATCTTTTTAAGGATTTTAGGAAAAATACTTAGAGACATTTTTAAAACAAAGCATTTTCATGATTCGTTTTTTTTTATTTAATCCCCATAAGGTAAAAACACGATTATCACCAATATAAGGTGATAATAACGACTACAGCATTGAAAATTATTCTCTCCTGCAAGTACCCCATGGGACAACCCTTTGACAAAGGCTTACATCTTTTTTACCTAATTTATTTTTTAATAAAAAAAAATTTTGAAATGAAACTACCTTATGTATTTTTTATATCACGTATTAATATGCCCGTTTCTTTGTACCCGAGTTGCAAAAGAAAGCTCCAACTCGGATAAAATTTTCTTTAGTTGCAAAAGCAACCCTGTTCGAGTCTTTCATGGATATTGCGATTTGTTTAGTGCTATTTAAGAACAGAAAATAGTTGTGCCGCCAGTTCTTAGACTTATGTTGTTATATATTTACAAGTTCTAAGCAAATAAAAGCGAATTAGGTCCTAAATTTAAATTTTCCATGCATCTTCTCTAGGCTAATTCATAATAGCGCAGTTTTTTCACTACCCAACACTACATCTCAGGCCGGATATCATTTTATCGAGTTGGCTCAACTCGCATATTTTTCCGAGTCTGTGTTGTTGATTTACATGCATTTTGTTATCCTACCTAGGGTTTCTTTTGCAACTAGGCTACAAAAAACGGGGTCAATATCTAATATATAAAAGAAAAGTATCCTGCTGCTCACCACATATCGCTCAAACTGTTAATTCTATTGTCTGAAAGTATGCATACAAAAAAAAAAAAAGAGTTTTTATACCTTTGTAATACGTTATTTACGTGGATTCAAAATGGTGGAATCCCATCGTGCGATGGCCTTTTACTACTAGCATCTACGTTCTACGTTTTAATCTACGTTCTTTGTACTAGTACAATATAAATGACAAGCGTCACGCTCATCGCCACAGACTGCTCAAACTGTTCCCTTTTGTTTTTAAAGTATTCAACTTGAAAGTATGCATCGAAATTTGAGAAAAGATTTAATATTTTTGTAATACGTTATATTTAAGTGGATTTCGTTGCCACTTCGACTCAGTTTAAGAAATTTCCATAGTTCAGCTTGCGCTGGAAAGCTGATTCTAAGTAGCAAATTCGTGCATAAGTATATGATCTAAACTGTATTTCCTAGCGGATAGCTGGCCTGCGTACAACCAAGCACCAGCAGCGGCAACAAGTCTCATACGTCTCATCCGCGAACAAATCAAACCACAACTGCTGTTCAATTTTGTGTCGCATCCTTACGACTACTCTTCCTCTGGAGTCCAAACGGAGCTAGCAAGTCATGACATAAACGAGAACATCCAAACTATTTAGTGTGTGTGTGAGGGAGCGCTAGTCCTTTGGCGGCGCGTAGCGAGAGACCAATAATCAACCCACTGAACGTTCCACCGACCATCCGACCGACCGACCAAGCGATGTACGAGTATGCCACTGTGTGTTGTCAACCTCATTTCAAGGGTGAAATTAAGTACTCAACCGCATCTAATGTCGATGGGCAATGATGGGCTTTTGCAAGTGTATGCATTCGTGCTCGCACACACACACCCATATATGTATCTATGGTGCATACAAATATACCAAGAAAATACACTTAGCATATCATATGCGATTCGTCTTAGATACTTCAGAATTTACCTTGGCACTTGCACCAAATGCTTTTCAAATCCTAGTCTAAGCCGAAAACCGCATGCAGTCACACAAATGTGACATATGTGATACATAAACACATGTACTATATCTGTACATATATCCTTGTACATTTTTGCTCGATTTTGTGGTTTGGTAGCCAGCTTCCCTCTACCCTTGCCTGTACAATCCAGTCACTACCCCAACCCAAACATGCGCTCACCTGACCTCAAGAGATCATAGTCCGCATAGTTAGCGTGTATTTTGTACGAGTATGAAATATACGTAGCGCTACGTATGTTTGTTATGCCATGAAATCCATTCATGGAATCACAATGGGGATATGTATTTGAATAGTTGTACTACTCATCAATGATGATTGTGCCTCGATGAGTATTTAGATTTGTTGCTGTTTGTCAGTTGGTCTATTGGGAAATTAAGGGGCGAACAACCGGAAAGTCGATTCTACAAGTTGTTGCATGCGTTGGTGCATATAAAAGGCACTTGAGAAAATATCATTATAAAATTCTGTGCTTTTTTTTACATCAAGCAATTTCTGCTACTATTTTACTATGTTAACAAATACTTTAAATTTACTTGGAAACCGACAGAAAATCCAAATTCCTTAGTAGATGACGTTAGTGGTTCAAAATGTATCGCAAAGCAATGCTTTAAATTATCGCTCTCAATGTGAGGACAGGATTAGCGCATCCTACATGAATATTTAGGTACGAATAACGTGGTCAGTACAACGTGTGCCTCAAAACTTCTTTACGTAGTTCAAAAATAAGAACGTGTGAAGTGCTGTACTATGCAGCTTGTATCCCTTTATGAAGTCCGACAGAATGCAGCTTTATGAAATGGAAATTCTGATAATCTAATCCATAATGTGATTAAGACACTTCATCCATTGTGTGTTTTCCAAGCGAATTATAAAATGAGCAATATTTTAAGATTTCTGCATTATAAAGGGTGTTTTTTTAGACATGTGGTTTTCAAAAAGAAAAAAATGCATATAATTTAATTTTATGGCCAAGAATTTAGCTGTTATGTTTTAAAAATGATTTCGGGCAGTGACCACCGCAGCTGGCTTGAATAAATTGCAGCGGAGGCGTCTAATTTGTACCAATGATTCGATCTGCCCATAGAGCACACCAAACAGTGTCGTTTTTAGGATGTAACGGCGTCTCAACAATGGCTTGTGGATTATCAACACTCCATATGCGACAATTTTGTTTATTAACATACCAAAAGTGAGCTTTATCGCAAAATTTTCTTGTGAAAATCGGGATCAATGGTCATCTCGGGCCCATTCACCTAACGTGCGACGTGCTTGATGGTCGTTCGGCTTCAATTCTTTCACGAGTTGGATTTTATATGCCCGCAAATCAAGATCCTTCCGCAAAATCTTCCATAAAGGGGATGAGCACAGCTCCAATTGCTGCGCGCGATGGCGGATGGGCTCATTCGCGTCTTCTTCGATACTCTGCTCCACAAAAGCAATAGCGTCTTCGGTACGCACTGTACGGCGTGCGAAACCGATCTGCATATGGTTGTTCGATTTACCGACTATTATATAAAAAAAATTATTATTATGACTTGCATTAAAAAAAGTTCGCTTCCAATATTTGTAACATTAAAGAAATATTTCCTGATCATATTATTTTTTTTATTAAATTAACTCATTCACACTCCGCATACGTGTATTAAAACTCTCTTATACCCAGACTAAGTGGAGGAGACCCGTCTTTCAATGACATCTTGAAAGCATTAATTTAATAAGGCATTAGTATGTTATTCATATAAGTTTTTATAGTGGAACTTTTTATACCAAAAAGTCGTTCTTTATACCCGAGCGTATTAGTACCCATTAGTATTTTATTGACCCAACTGCTTTTTTGTAAAGCAACCGATATGGATAATACCGAAAACGTTCAGAATGAAAAGATAAATCGATTAAGCCATGTCTGTTTATTCCTCCGTCCGTCCGTGCATCAGGTAACTCTAGTAAAGATTGAGACGGTCAAGAAAAGAATATGTGTTTATTGGACAATTGGCATAGCCCCGCTTTAGAAACTACTTTACAAAACTCGGCCAAATTTGGTTCACGTTTTCCATTTTAACTTATCTCAAAAATGATAGAAATTACAAAAATCGAAAAAATCAGATATTTTAGTGACTATTAAAGATAATTTGTTCAAATTTAGTGTGTAAGATGAAGTTGTAAAAGGGAATACCCAGATACAGATACTTGAAAATTGGCCTGGCACTGCGCAATTTAGAGCAATTGAGAATATTTCCGAAACTACTTTATCCAACCGAATTAAGTATTTAAAGTCAGTAAGAAAATTTGAAAATTCATACAAAAACCACGTGCACCTCCCATACATAAATCGGTAGTTTACAAAAATCAAAAAAAATTCTCGATATTTCAGTAGATAATAGGTAATTTTATACGCAGGCTAGGGTTAAGGAGAGAAAGTCGTTTTACAACATTAACACGTCTATCACAAATTTTAGAATAAGTTCGGCCAAACAGTAAGCTATAATTATTATAATTATTATAAGATTTATTATAGATTATAGTAGATTTTTTATTTAAATTTAAAAAAAATGTTCCGTAAAGAAGAAGAAGTCGACTCTAAAGTTAGTAGCAATTTTTTTTAAACAATTTTTAATGGGATATCCTCCAAATATAGCTACAACTAATATTAGGGTAAACTTTATCTCAACTATGCCTGTTTTTAACTGCACAAAACTTATTAGATTTGAACTAAGTCAAACCATAAATATGGATTTCAGGAAACTCCAACTTAATTTCTTTCTATCATTTTTTTTTTGCAAATGTAGTATATTTTGCATAGTTTACTTAGATTTCAAATTTTTTGTTATACATAGTACTAATTAAATGGGGCATCCCTGATATTTTTCAATTATTTTTTGTTTTGCCGTTTTCGAGGTATCGATTTTTGAAAAACAGCGTTCCTGTTTTTTTTTTGAAATTCTTGTTTTTCAAAAAAATTTGGAATATAAAATTAAAAAAAAAATTTGACCCGTATTTTTTGTTTATCTAAAACTTGTTCATACAAAATATTGATTTCCAAAAACGCGTGCTGATCGATTTTCTAGAAGATTTTTCTTTGTAGAAAACTAAAATATAATATAAAAAATGCAGAAAAAAGTTTGGACGTGGAAAAACAAAATGGTGTAGGACTTAGCGCCGAATGCCCCATATACATATACTGGGAAAAATGTATATAAATGTGTACATAAATATATACATTTATTTAAAAGTGGGTATAATCTGTAGCAAATTTTTCTATATTCTTTGGTGATATATCTTTAGAAGCGTAGAACCCCCTTCAAAATATTTGGCTGTGTGCTTATATTATTAATTGCACGAGTATGTGACGACCTCACAGTAATGAGCACAACCTAGATTTACAAATATACATACATACTTACATTGACTAGTTATGGAAAAGATAAATGCGGCTTTAAACAAACAGCCGAAGGATTAAAATATTCTTAACCTACATTCGAAACTCAGAATTGGCAAATAACATAAATTAGAGCTACATACTCGTAACAGCAACGCTCACATATACATATATGCATACATAGATAATATGTACATATGTATGTATATTAAAAACGCCCACATAGAAATAAGCTTTCAAATAATTAATCGCTTTTCGAGATAAAATAATAAAGTTGGACTAAAATTATCGATTCTAAATGAGCTGAATGGAATTTTAAGAGCGCACGCAGGTATTTTTTGTTGTTGTATTCTTAACTAAATGGAATTTAATTCGTTTGATTTATGACAATGACATTGAAATGTAGAAATGTATATCAAATTGTATACATACATACAAATATAACATGCTCGTATGTTTTGTACTTTTGAAAGTTGTAAAAATTGCACTCTGCTTCAATGCAATAAAAATTGAGTTTTGTGTTACAAGTTTATCCCATTGAAAAAATCAAAAGTAACCTTGTATGGAAATTTATTTATACATATGTATATTGCAAAAAATTTCCAATTATTGGAATGTCACCGATAATAATAGCCGGCTGTGCGTAAATATTTGAGAACTATGTACGTATGTATATATGTATATTAGATTGAGTCGCGACTAAAAGTTACTTTCTGAGAATTTTATGGACATACAAATTTTCTTCGACACTTTTTTTATATATTATTTATTATTTATTTATTTATTTGTTGTTTATTTATTTATTTACTTCAATTCGGTCAAATGAACACAATTCATACTAACTTGTTACCCATTTTGAATGGACGAAAAATAGTCTTCGGTTAACATAGCGAGGTTGGTAACTGTAGATCTGGCTTTAACAAATCTATGGAGAAATCAAACTGTTGCCAGAAAATCCAACTTTTCTCTAATGATACATTCGAAAAGTTTAGATACCGTAGATAGTTTAGAAATTGGCCGATAATTGCAAACATTGTTTTTATTACCACTTTTAAAATATGGGTTTTTTTCCAGTCATCCATAAAATCACCAGAAGATAGGGACTTATTAAAGATTATCGTTAGAGGTACCCCAAAAACAGAACACATTTTAACAAACTACAACTGACAACCCGTCAACATTCATGAACTTAGACCGTTATCTTAACAGACCCAAAGGAAAGCGAGAAATTGGAGGCAAAACTATCCCCAGTCACATTTTCACATTTAATTGGCGCTATAACCTCTTAGAGATTTTGACCGAGTTCAACAAATTGCATCAGTCACTCCTTCTTCCTGCTAACTGGCGCCAATTCGAAATACCAAGTGACGTCAAGTCCTTTTCCATTTGGTCCTACCAACGCAGAGGATGCCGCCCTCGTCCTCTACTCTACTTTCACGGCCGGAGTGTTTTCATCGACATGTCCCAGCCAACGTAGCCGCTGTATTTTAATTCGCAGAGGCCTAAAGGTGCAAAAATCTTTCGGATAATCTCTCCATCGCACACTCTAAGGGTCATCTCATCCGATGTTGATAGCGTCCATTCTTCTGCACCGCGCCATACATTAGCAAGGGGATAGAGAGTTTTATAGAGCGTGGTTTTGGTTCGTCGAGAGAAGACTTTACTAGACAGTTGCCTACTTAACCGAAAGTAGCACTTGTTGGCAAGAGAGATTCTCTGTAGGATTTTGCGGATGACGTTATTATCGGTGTTGATGCTGGTTCCAAGATAAACAAAGGCCTCCCCTTTATCAAAATTGTAATTGATGGCAGGAGATATTTTGTTTTGCCCTCGTTCACCACCAGAAAAAGCCGTTTTAATGGTGCGGTTGTTGGGCAATTGTATACTCTTATTAAAGAAGGTGCCTGACCGGTTTAATTCTGAAGTTCGAATTATCTTTTCCAACATAATGATAAAGAATTCACACGATATGGAGTCTGAAACCTCGTTTGGTATCAAACGCTCTCCTTTCCAATTTTGACTAAGCTCGTGGTGTTGCTCAGCGACATTTTACATAGCCGCATTAATTTTGCAGGGATACCAAACTCAGACATCTCAGCATATAGGCAGTTTCTTCTCGTTCTATCAAAAGATTTGCCATTGCTAGAGTCACACTTATAAGATCCAATCAGTTCGTTGACGGTTGGCTTAAGCCTTACCAACAATACGCTCGATAGAACCTTGTATGATATATATCCAATACTGATTCCGCGATAGTTGGCGATTCGGGGGTCGGGATATCCATCTTTAGGATTTAGCAAAGTGGAGAAATTCAAAGTTTACACCGCAGACTTTATCATTTGACCTACGAAGGCAATTTAAAATCATGGAAAATGCTAAATGCAGCGAATCCAGATTTTCAGAAATGAAAAATGCATTAGAATTAATATGCGTATTTAATATTTTCTAATTTATATTTACGTTCTCTGGTAAAACTAACTGGTTTTGCTGTGGAACTGCTTTGAAAAAATTGCATTTATACCACCACCCCTGGTACACAAAAGGTACACAAAAATATTCACATATACATATGTATGTATGTAGATTTAGTGGAAATGAGTTCGCATGATAGCAGGTAAAAATGTATCAGCATTTGCTTGTATCCTTCGCAATTCACACAACTTAAAATATCCTTTTTTGTCCAGCACCGATTGCATGCAGATCCTTTTTCCTTCAATTCTCAACTGCTTTGTGAAACGTTCAACTTAAGATCTCAGAGCTGAGCGGTAGAAAGCATACTTACCTGGCGTAGAGGCTATCCGTGATCATGAAGGCGGTTCCTCCGGAGCGAGACCTGATCATTGCACATTCGATTGGGTTGACCTCTGCGATTATTCCTAATGTGAATAACTCGTGCGTGTAATTTTTGGTAGCCGGGAATGGCGTTCGCGCCGTCCCGACATTCTGTATACATTCAAGAAATACTTAAATTATTCAACAACATTTACTTAAATTATTTTAGCATTTTGCATTTTAATTTTTAAATAAAAAATAAATAAAATGCATTAGCAGAAGTAGCCATTCGAAACAACTGGGAATTTCATTTTCATTTCGGTAATTTTTGGAAGACTGTGAATCGACGTTGTCTTGTGACTTTGTTGTCATCGTTGCAAAACTGATAAAATAAATAATAAAAATTCTTCAATTCAAAGTTTACTGGCATGGGTTGTTGAGTGTGAAACGCCAAATGTAAAAAACAATGACTTGGACATTATTATCTTGAAATTCAAATATAAACTACTTATGTATATATATCCAAAAAATGTCCGAAAATTCGAATAAAAAAGTTTGAACTTTTTATGAAAGTTATAAAATTTTCTAATTTTGTAATTATCATTAACTACATTAATTTTATAAATTTTATTTGTTAACTTAATTTTTTTTGTCCGAATAAAATCGGAAAAAAGTATTAGCTAATATTAATGAACACAGAATTTTTCACGAATCACTGTAGCCATTATTTTATTTCACTATTTTCGGAAATTTCAGTGCGAAACTCGTTTTATTAAATTCAACTACATACTTAATAGTAGTTTTTAGAAGGACCGAGAATAACAGTTATTTTTTTCGATGTCATAAAAATCCAGTGCAAAGTATTTTTAAAGCTATAGCGGTTAATTTGGGCAAATATTTTTAAGTTCGAAATAAAAGTCCTTTTCAAATAATAAACAAGCCGTTTAACAAATTAAACTAATTTGCAATCACTGCAATCACTTCTATATCTGCAAAAATTTCTCTAACTTTTCCTAACTTAGCCTTCCCCTAATTTTAATAATTTTGTATGTATGCATTGTATTTGCTTAAGGCTGCGTGCCAAGTAGTCCTTCCAAGCAAATCTGAACTACTGGGGTTTCTGCTCATTACTTTTCCATTTGCGATTCACATCATCTATTTTACTACAATTCAGTATTGAACCTATAAAATGCCAAGTACAGTGAAAGCTTCCATAGACGGACGCTCTAATAAACGGATATCTCTCATAAGCGGACTTTTCCGATCCCAGATGCGGACTTTTCGATAAACGGACGAGGATACCCAAACGTCTTTATTTATTTATTTTAATAAGCTGGGCAATTTCTTCTTTCTTATAACAACCAGTACTACCTTAGTGCTTTTTTTTGCACGGCACATTTCTACTCGTGAAAAAAATCTTCTATAAGCAGACGCGAAACTCTAAAAACGGACAATTTTTGTAATTTTGTTTTTATTTTAAATTTTTTTATCTATGTACATACATATATGTACTACAAAACAACTGCGGTTGGAAAATTTCTTTTAAAAAAATACCGAAGATCACCTTCGCATTGCAATGATGAGAGATTTATAGAGTCTGTTATTCGTTCGTCGAGAGAGGGCTTTACTGTGAGTTGCCTAGTTAGCCCAAAGTAGTACTAGAGTATCGGTGTTGATGCTGGTTCCCAGATAAACAGTAATACGGGAGCCAATACGAAAGAGATTAACCCTTTCTGAAACCTCGTTTGGTTTCAAATTGTGTGGAGATGTCCTCCCGATTCTGACGGAGCTGGTGGTGTTGCTCCACGTCATTTGTTTAAGCGAGGTTAGAAATGAAGTTATTTGAACTTAGTACGCTAAAAGGTAGAGATGAAATGATACCTTGCAAGGATAGGGGGAAAGCTTACCAGGCTTGAAGCATTCCAAAAGTCTCTTAGGGTTTTAGAATTCATGGGACAACCTAATAATGATTGCGGAGAACTCGGATGAATGCTGCCGATTCTGTAGATTAGAAAAGGAGACTGCGCATCCTGGAGCAGTGCCTTGCGATGAAACTCTGCAAAAGAAGCCTGGGTGAATTCTAATTACAGATGGCACTCGAACTCCAGAGATTTGAGCCCTATACTAAAATTGATCCTTTATGCTAGGCATGAAAAGGACACAATATATCTCAAGGTCTCAGTGCACAACACCATATAGTAAAAATAATACTAAATGGGAGTATACAAAAATTTGAGAGTAATACATCGTATTAAGATCGAAAATTTTAAAGATCAATCAAATATACGAAAAGGAAAAGAAATAAAAGAAAATAAATTAATTTTCTTTTTCAATAAAGGATAATGCAAATGATATAGAAACAAAATGATATGGATGAAATTTTACTAAAAAAATGTTTGAAAGTAATTCGCAGCATATAATATCTGAAGCAAAATTTGCGTTTGTATCGGGTTTCAATACGAGTTTTTTCGATACCTACTCAGTACTTGATTGAAAAGTATCGATACCAAAACTTCTTAGGCCAGACCAGTCCAGAGTGAAATCATAGAAGTATATATATTTAGTACTCAAAATTATATGTTTAACTATATAACACACTTTGGAATCTAGTAATAAATAAAACAATTATGCAGATAATTGCAAACTAATTTATTTTATATGAGAACCGGCCCGCTATAATGGTTATATTAGATAAAGATAAATATTTGAAAATCTCTAACGAAAAAATATAATCGTTTTTCCACTCGTCTTCAATTCGCCCACATATTGTATTGGTATTATTATTTTTATTTATTTCCTTCCATTGCACCCTTTCACCCACCGAAATTCTACCCAAATATTGTGGTTTTACTTTGACCTTCTCCTTTTCTTCTCACCCGCAGCGATCCGCCAATATTGCAAGCGCACAACAATACCGACATCATACTGCGTCTGCCTATGGGCAAGAGGATTAAGGATATACGATGGCTGTCCGTGTGGTGTAGACGATTTACGGTAAGAAGATTTTCTATACTGCCCTTATGTGTTGTGGTTAAATATAAGATACTATCGCACTTGTGGTTGAATGGTTGCATCTTGACAATTGTCAAAATACGAATACCCCGATTCGAAATCGCTATAATTCATTTTTAATTGCAGAATAAAGTTAAGGCCAGCTGTAGCAGTGAATTTTAATTAAAAATATAAGTGAAAGTTTTGTGAAAGCAGAAAGGAAGGGCGTCGCTTTTTGCACAAAATTATATTGGAACGAGGCAGGCGAAGACAGTGATAAAATAATGTGATAAATGTTACGTGCATACATACGAATTTTTCCCCTAAATTCCTATTAAAGGAGTGTTAAACAAAAAGTGGGCACCTCTCTGAAAAAACCGAACAAGAGTATTGTATTTGATTATCACTACGATATGATAGAAACGCGTGTACAATTTTAATAAAAAACTGGCTTTTAATCAACCAATTTTGACTTCTTGAATTCAAAAATTTTTAAAATGAGGTGTCATAAAATTGTCATAAATGTGCGCCATAAATTATACATAACCAGTGAAGATATATTCTTAAAAGAAAAATATATTCATTATATGACCACTTTTAATGCTCTTGACGTGTTTTTATATAATCAATAGATAATCATTTCACTGCAAAAGTTGTAGCTAATGAACTCCAAATTGAACAAAATTATAATGCCCAGGACTCTAGTACGGGAATAAAAATACTATATACTCGGTATACGTTAAATATTAATTTAAAAACAATCTTAACAAAAAAAGTTAACTTCCCTCAATTTGTGTTACAACATCAAGACGCACACCACAAATTGTAGGAGAAGTTCGGCCAATATGTAAGTAATATAGTCGGAGGTTGTCATTACCACACGCTAAACGCTCGGTTTATCCCGCGATAATTGACGACAATAACAGAGCCACGCTTCTTTTGATTTAATTATAGTACACTTAGATTGCATTCTTCGGGGACTTATATTCAGCGGACCACTAAAAAACCATCCTCCTACGACCGCGCGGGCTTGGAACACATAATATACTTAAGTATATAAAGAATTTCTATTTGTCTGATTTATTGGTCATAAGTTATCTTAAACTACATCCAGAAATTGTAAAATGCCAAACAGAATAAATTGTTAACTATAAATCTCAATAAAAGCACAAACATCATTTGATGTTCACATTTCTTAAAAGTTTACCGCTCCGAAAACTTACATTGAAGTTATTTATGTATTCACTAAAAAATTTACAACTACATATGTAGATATTCGTATAAGTAAGATGTAATTTATGTCAAATCTTTACCTTGAAACGGGTTCAAAGTCACATTGGAATACCGATCGATTATGCAAATCTTTGTCAGCAATCACAATTCAGCTTTCTACGCCGCCTCTACTATGTACAAACATACATACAAAACTATTTACACAACAACAAACAAACAAACAGCAATAGCACAACAATAAAATCAAGAGCATGAGCCTGAATTCCGAACTGTACGACATTCATTGACGGCCGATTTATGACAGGTGTAAAACGAGACGTGTTAAATAGCCGCACACAAGGCCATAAAAAATTCAATTGCTGCAACTTTAATTCATTCACACTCATACACACATACATGCACTGTGTGTGTGTGTGTGTGTGCACTGATTTTCGAAGAGGTCGTTAGTCAGCGACTCGGCTTATGGCTGGAGAAAAAAAAACATCAGTGCAAACTATTGAAGTTAAGAGCCTACAACAATCGCACACAAACGTACAGTCATACATACACGCAAACGAATATACCTACATACAAACACACATACATACAAACACACATAGTAGATATTTGCAGGCATTCGCAGACACTCGACACAATTGGCTTTAGCGCCTGGAAATATGCAATATTGATGGCAAAAGTACAAAATAGCGGGGCAGCAACAATGTCGACGGCCAAAGCAACAATATTTTTCGGGGTTAATATTCGAACCGCGCCCATTTTTGGTGTGAAAGTTGCGCTTCCAAGTGCGTTCACTGTGTGCGAGTGTCTGTGTGTGTGTGTGTGATCGGTTTCCATAAATTACTTTTATTTTATTCCGTTTTGCTTGTACAGTGAGGACATAAAAAAAATAATATTATTGTTTTGTGCGAGGGATAAGGAAAGAATGAAAGAATAAAATAAAGCAAAACAGGAAACGGAAGGTGCTATGCTACTGAGGCGCACAAAGGGGGCGGGCGAGAGAGATGTCGCTGACTTAGAGAATAAAAGATGGCGTCGTGGTTAAATAAATTACAGCAGACATTTTTGATTAACTCAAGTGTGTACATAAGTAGGCGTGCGAGCGTGCGAGCGTGCTGCCGCGGTGGTAACGTTGGTGTGTGTGCGAGTGTGTGTATTCCCAGACGACTGTGTGCCTTTGTATGGAACATATGTATAGGGAAACCGACATACTTACTTAAAGTTGTACTACATACATAAATTCCTATACATGCGCAGTCCGCGCTCTCACTATATGCTGCTCATACTTATGTACGTTCAATAAATATGTATATTCTCCAATATGTTCGCATATATGTACATATGTAATTTATGTATCTATATACTGCAAATAGAATCGTACTGTTGGCTACCCACCTCCAACTAAAGCGGGTTTTTGTGGTGAATTTCCGAGTAGCAATGCACCACTAGGAAAAACTGAACGCTGGAGATTCTAGAAATTATTATTGGGTATATTGCACTTTCCACCGAACTCGGTTTGCCATTATAACACCTACTTATATAAAAAAAATGCAATGGAACTCCTCATAATTGGACGGTGAGCAACGCAGTGTGTGCAGTTTCGTCCGGTTATAAAATATGCCCGATTATGGGGGTAGGGCACAAAAAATATGTATGAATTTATAAGAAATATCGCTTTTGATGAGCATTAACTCCCGACTACCATTTATAACGACTAGTTTCTTTACTGAGGTTTTCCAATAGGAACGCTACAAAAGTTTTTTTTAAATAAAACAAAAACGGCTTGGGATATGAATTAAATTCTTTATTCCGGTGATAGTACATTCCATGTCATTATGTATGGAACTCGATTTCTTTTGCATGGGCACCACGGGCACGCTTGCAGAAGTCCAGACGCTGAACCCAATTTTCCACGGTTTTCAAGCATAAATCGGCCGATACTGCTGCAATCCCACGTTCGATATTCCTACGAAGTTCATCAATCGTCGCTGGCTTATTTCGTGAAGCATCACGGTCACCAAACTTGGTTTTCAATAAATCGATTGTGACATTCGCTGTGTGGCTTGTGGCGCCGTCCTGTTGGAACCACATCTTGTCCAAGTCCATATCATCCAATTCGGGCCAAAAATATTCCGTTATCATTGAGCGGTAGCGATTCCCATTCACAGTAACATGCCGGTCATGATCGTCACGGAAGAAGTACGGCCCAATGACGCCGTCGGCCCATAAACCGTACCAAACCGTAATTTTTTCGGGATCCATTGTTAACTCATGGAGTACGTGTGGATTGCTGATTGTACAATAACGCAGCCATTCAGCCAGAAATGACGACGACCGTAAATTGTACGTAGCACTCTTAAAGTTGAGGCCATTGACTCCGAATTTCGGTAGTAAATTTTCACGATGAAATGGCAAACCTCACTGAAGAGAAATGTCAAAAGAGCGGGAAAAAATATGGCGTCGTTAGCTGTCACTATCGGTCTACTTTTGTAGCGTCCCTATTGAAAACCCCCTTTAGCTCGCACACTTAGATGCACGTGTTTTTTTTATTGATTTCTGTAACTTATGTTTTGCCAATATTGAACCTTTAAAAACGAAAACAAAATGTGCACAGTGTCATTTTTATGCTTAATAAACTTTACTGCCCTTGGTTTTTATCAAAACTTTTACAAGGCTGGCTTAGAAATTTTTTTAATTTTGTACTTTTATGAAAACATGTTTGATTGGTTTGTAACAAGGCGAATTTATAGAAGGTGATGGCATAAGAGCAGCTGATTTGATTTTTTTTTATTCATCTATATGTAGTTTGTTTTTGCTTTTCCGTATGAGCTTTCAAAAGCCGTAAAAGCAAAAACAAAATGTATTTAAATTTTGACAACTCTTACGCAGAAACAAAAACAAAATACATAGGAATTTTGAAGTTGTATTTATAACACCACCTTGTATGGATTCGCCTTGGTTTGGAATATAACGATTTATTAGAGTACCCGATTATTAGGTTAGATAATATCTGTATGGACAAATTAATGAAAAGTCTGTGTACACAAAATTTGTTCGACTACTGATGCTGTCCGGTCATAAGGACTGTTTGTAATTAGGAATTTCACTGTATATATCAATAAAATTAATCAAAAGAAAAAAGGGGGAAAATTCTTTTGGTTAGGGTTGCCACCTCTTTCACAAATTGATTGAAATTATAAATCAAATCAAATATGGAAATATGGATCACAAAAGAAGGAGGTTTACGAAAGGTTTATGTTGAAAATGCATTTGAAGGGCTTTACAACTTGCTTAAAAGGAAGTATCACGACATCAATTTTCTTCTATCAACATTTCTTAAATCAATCTGCAGCTCTCACGAAATAAATGCTCGAATATTTAATATTTTTCCAATCAACAGAATTAGTGAAAAATTTTACTTACTTAGTTAATTGGCGCTATAGCCATTTAAGCGATTTTGGCCGAACTTTTCCTACAATTTGTGTTATGAATCAGTACTGTTTCTGAACTCGAAGTCGATGTCGCAAACTATCCCGAACGGTATTGAAAAAGTCCGAAAATAGTGCCGGAACAGTCCAGAACTTGCCCCCAAATTGTCCTGAACCTGAACTTTCTGACGCCACTTCCGTTACGCGATATAAAAAATCACTCTCATGCCGCTAAAGAAGTTTTACTTCAAAAATATATTAATCGTTTAGTGAAGCACGCTGTAGTATCAAATTTTACAATATATTCTTGTTTGTACTCTCTTGTCTATAATGAAACATGGAAACAATTTCGAATTCCTTTATATTGCCGTGGACACCCCTAATGTGAACTCTCATGTAGTGAGGAAATGTGTTTTTATTTGTTTTCACCACAGCTGGGGAATTTGGGGGAAAGGCAGTTACCCATATAAATATAAATACATATGTATATGTGCATGTGTGTGTGGAAATGCGCGCGCACATTTCTCCGCATTTGCCTCTGTATGTTGGAGTTGTTTTATATCTATGCTAATATAGTATATATACATATATGTATAATATCAATACATACATATTATAAGGTATATAATAAATTATGTTAATAAATACATAAATCTGTATGTAAATATATTAGTATTAAAAACAAGTTCCACACTTTTGTACAAACATATGTAGGTTCATATATAAAGTTTAAGTATATAACTAATTTTATGGAGGGGTAGACATTCATGTATATGTATGTATGTGTGTATGTATGTGTGCGCATGATTGAATGTACGCCATTGCAAAAGTGGGTGTGTGTACATAAAACAAATGAAAATTTTCGGCAATAATTTCGTTTGTCTGCATACAAATACAATGTAAATGTTATAATTATTTTCACTAAAATTTGCATTTTTATATCTTCACCATTTTAAATGGATTTTCGTTTATTTTTGCTTCTGGCGAAAAGTTTAAGTAAAATCGCTACATTTAAAAAGGAGGCAACAGCTTTTTCTTGTTACTCTTCTTTATGTTTTTAAAAGTAACAAATTGACTTCTGAATTTGCCCAGACATTTTTCTTAATACAGTGTACACTGTACAGGTATCATAATGTGAAATTTTGTTTCAAATTACAAAGGAAGTGTTTACAAGACATTAGCTACATTTGTTGGCCGTTCTTGACTCCCTTCCCTTTTTCCTACAAAAGTAACGTGACGTTTTTAATACTCAGAAACTAAAACCACGCTCAAAAAAGTTACCTGGTTTGAGCGAAAACAACGACCTTGTTTTAGAGGAAATCTATTCATTTTATTCGAACAAATTCAAAATAAAAGTAATTTTGCTTTTATTGTGAGATATTTTTTATGAGTGTTGAATTTTCGTCCATAAGTTAAGAAAGCACTTGATTTTCTCAAATATTCATTCATTCATTCCCACAACAAGTACGAAAAGTTTGTGCTCGTTTTGTCATACCGCCCACGAGCACTAACATGAAACGTTTCAAAAGTGGAAGAGTGCAAAGAGATCGAAGTGTTTGTTGTCTTTCAAACTTGCTTAGTTTCGATTATTGTGAAAATACTCATCACGAGCAAAACTCAAACAAAACACGATACACAAAACAACGGATCAATCGTCAACCTAATATTCACAAACGCCGTCAATTTTCTGTTAAAAATTTCAAATTTTTTATACTTATAATTTCATTTTGTGTTATGGGCTGTAATTTTGTGTTTCGTTTGTTTCTCTGTTTTCAATTGTCTTGCGTTAGCCATCACGCTCAAAATCAGAGTAATGATACATAGTGCTCACAAAATGTTTCTGAGTGATTTGATTCGGTTGTGTTTCGTTACCTTGTATGAGCGAAACTAAACGATTGGGATGCATTTAAGGCCTGGGAGAGATGTAGGGAATGAAGAATAAGGGAGAAGGACAGGGTAAAAGGTGGGGATAGGACGTCATTTCTGCTCGACAAATCTTCCCGACTCTTTGATGACTCTACGAAGCTTGTCGAGGGATAGCTAACGAACGTTTTCCATTCTCAATATATCAGAGCCCAAAACGCTCTGTTCAAACCTCATCCTCCAGGCATCTGTTCTTCAATTCTGTCTTCGAAGGAATTTCGGGTTTTCCTGCATCTTATTAATGACATCTCTGATGTACCTCATCATCCCTACTAGGCATGGCCATATAATTTTCTGCGTTCCTATGGAGTATTCCAATGACTCGCAATCAGCCAGTTTGTTGCCTTGCACACCGCTGCGTCCCGACACCTACATTTTCCAAGATTTTTAGTACAGCAGCAGACTCTGATTTGATATCCACGCCACCTTTCGCCAATTATCGTTGAAGCTAACGCAGAAAAGCATCTGGATAACGGGTGCCAACCAGCTTTAGTTCCATTCTCTGTCTTGGTGCTATCAATGTAAAAAGTTTTCTCCGGGCCTTCCAAGAAAGTACACGGATCTCTCCATTGTTTTCTTGTGGAAAAACTTACGGAATACTTTTTACGGAAAGAGACTCATGGTATCAGTTTGTAATTTGAATCAGCTCTAAATATTTTTTCCAGATAAACTTTTGCAAGTTTAACCAGTGCTATAGTTTTAGAGCTTTCGTATAAGCGTTGTTTTTGTTTCTCACATAAAAATTTTAATAACTCAAATACAATTTGTTGACCTGTGTTAATTGAGAATGGTTGAGTAGAGTACCTATAAAAGGTATAGCCTAAGAAACAAATTAATAGCCACAGCTAAATTTATTATTTATTCATTTTGACAATTTTTGTGTTTCTCCCGCTACAGGTTGATTTCGGTGAAATCTTTATCCCACCTAATCTGGATGTTCCAAAGCCACGGGTATTGCCCGAATTCAAACGTCTAGCACATGGCCTGCGTTCAAGTAATATAAGTGTATTGGACGCCAAAACGTTTTATATTCCAAATCTACACTACGATGGCGCTGGACCAGATGCCTATTTTTGGGTTGGCAATGGCAGCGAACCCAACATCATGGGTGTAAAGGTAAGTTCGAATGCATAACGAAAATCAGAAAGGTAATAAATAATGTGTACATTTCATCGGAAATTCTGGAAGGTTCCTAATGAGGTGGGTTCACTAGAACCATTGCGTGGTTATCAAGGTGAAGATATTGAAATCCAGCTACCTGGCTCATTGACCGTTTACGATATTGATTGGCTATCGGTATGGTGTGTGGAGTATAGACATAATTTTGGACATGTATTTTTACCCAAAGACTTGGATGTACCGCCAGCGTTGGGGCAGACTAAGATCACGGTAAATTGTTGTTTTTTATTTAATTTTTTACACTAAAACTTTTACATAATTTAAGTGATTTTAATTAGTTTTTGTTGTCGTTTTTTCGTTTTGGAATATAAGTTAAGCGCATAAATGTCGTGGATTGTAGTTACATACATAACGTCGTTTTAGTTAATTAAATATTCCCCAAACCCTTCAGTTAGTTCATTTTTCACATTTCATTTGACGCGCATTTTGTAACAAATTAATCGCCATACAAAAAAATCTCATTAAACATTATATTCTTATATTTCGTACGCATTAGCCTCCATGGTGGTATACACCTGTAAGTATTAGTTTAGAATGTCAAAGCGTTTGTAGTTCATTCACTCCTGTATAAACGACATCGAAATCTACGTACCGTAAAACATACTAATAAGATACTATTTTTACCACTCTCACTCTTTTAGACCACCACAACGCCACGCCCCGTCTATGCCAACTGTCGTGAAATTATACCCAACAAGCTGCAAGTCAAATGGGAGATACAAGGTGAATACATACAAATTGAGCTGTTCGGACGCATCGGCGAGGATCAATATATGGCCTTTGGTTTATCTGGCGCTAATGGACGCGCTCAAATGTCCCAATCGGATGTGGTTGTGGCTTTTTACGATACCACCGCACGCGTTTTCCGCGCCGAAGACTATTTCATTTCCGACTTGTCACAATGCGATGGCCAACATGGTGCCTGCCCCGATGAGCGCATCGGTGGACGCAATGACGTAGTTGTTCGTGCGTATCCCTAAAATATTTTTAGCTAAGTTTGTAGTTTGTAAACTTTAAATTTTTCTTTGCCAGTGAGTGGCGATCGCAAGAATGGTGTGACAAGCATACGCTATAAGCGTCTCATACAAACCAATGAACCCATATATGATTTCGCTATACCGATCGATCGTGAAGTTTCCGTGATCGCTGCGATCGGGCCGCTGAATAGCCGCAAGGAGGCGAATGCGCATACACACACCGGCACCGATCACACCGTCGACGATGTGCGAATTAACTTCTCATCGCGGGTAAGCAAAACTAATCAGTTTTACTCTGGAATATATGATTTTTACTATTTGCATCTGCTCTCTGTAGAACGATAATTCTTGCAAGAACTCGCTGTATGGTATTAAAGACGAAAGCGGTCCAACACCATGGCCAACACGTATAATTAATAATGCAACTACGTTCACAGCACGTATTGGTCCCACAGGTGGCAAGCGTGGTTATACACCGATTACTGGTATTCCGTCATGGGGCATTGCTTGGTACTTGAACGATCTGCTGATACCAGAGATCACGGTGCAGCGTGGTAAAACTTATGAGTTTCATGTGGAGGGCGGTGATAACCCCGCACAACCAGCCAGGTAGATATGACATAAATTGACAGACAAAATTCTTAAATGCCCGTATAACTAAACTCCCATTTCGCAGATACCATCCATTCTACATTACCGATTCACCGGAAGGTGGTATTGGACAAAAGACTGGAATTGAATTAAGCAAACAAAAGACTTATGCCGGCGTGGAGTTCGACGAGGATGGTAATCCAATACCGACAGCAGGTAGCGTAAACTAACTGAACAAAAAACCAATACGCCGAAGACAAATATAACTATGTATATAAATTATTTTCGTCCTTCGTTAGTTGGTCGGTACTGTGAATGGGTGCACCGCACTGTTGATCGTTCAGCCGAGATCGAAACCTTCGAAGAATATATGAAGACCGTAATATTGGAATGTGAAGAGGGTGAGCCGGGTTACTTAAATTGGACAGTTCCATTGGATGCGCCAGATACATTATATTATCAGGTGAGGAAGTATAGAATACATAGAAGGCGAAAGCTGTAAATTTTTGGGAGATTGTGTCTGTTTGTTACGGTATTATTTCTTTTAGGCAGAAAAACATTTGCTATGATAACAGCATTTACCTAAGTATCTAAGCTTCTAATATTGCGAGAAATTACATGCTGCCTTCAAAACTCTCAGTAAATAGAAACTAGTGAACTGCCTAGACACATTATATATACTATGGGATAGGTCGGCTTAAAGTCGAAACGTAAAATATATGGGAAACATTGAGCTTATGTGCAAAGTTTGATTAACATTTGGCTAAAATGTCTACGTCGCAGACACGTAAGGGTCCAAAAATCTTTCGAAGAATCACCCTTTCTCGAACACTCCACTGCGCCATACAAAAGCACTGGCATAATGAGAGACTTACAGGGCGTGGTTTTGGCTAGTCGTTAATGTAGGTTCCAAGATAAACAAAGTCCTTTAATTTTTCGGAATTGTAAATGTCAACAGTGATGTTGGAGCCAAGGCGCGAATGCGCTCGCTGTTTATCTGATGACAGGACGTACTTCGTTTTGCCCTAGTTTGCCTCCAGACCCATTCGTTAAGTTTCTTTATTCAGCTTGGAAAAAGCAGAACTAACTGCGCGGTTGTTGAGAGAAATGATGTCGATGTCGTCGGCGTACGCCAGCTGGTGCACACTCTTGTAAAATATAGTACCATCTCGTTTTAATTTTTCAGCTCGAGTTATCTTTTCCAACATAATGTTAAAAGAGTCGTACGATAGAGAGTCACCCTGCCTGAAATCTGGTTTGGCAACAAACGGCTCGGAAAGGCTCTATTCAATTCTGACTGAACTGGTGAGCAACGGGCTGTATTAGTTTTGCAGGTCGAACGTTCGTTTGCGTTTGGCTACAGTCTTTCACACGCGACAGAACCTTATATACTGTGTTCAGAAAACTAATCTCGAATTAGTTGGCGCATACCGCAGAATCGCCCTTTTTGTGGATTGACCAGAGTGCGCTTAAATTCAAATCAGCAGGCATGCATTCTTTCGACCGAATTTTCACTTTTTGCGGCCCTGTTGTTCTTTAGCCGCGCTATTGCCATTCGAGTCCCGTCTAAGTCGGGTAAAGGGTTAATTATCGTCAATATTTTCCGTTCTACCATTATGTAAAGTAGATAAGTGATCTCCCTATATTTTGAGATACTTTGGATATTTGTCATCAGGTCGCCACTTTCATTTCCGGGCGTTTTCCTATCGGCTAGCGTTTCCAGCTCCTCGCACTCGCACATCGCGACATCGCTCGTTTTCTCACGTAAGATACATCTTGGTTTCTTCTTCAACTCCAAGACAAATGTAAAATAAAATTTATGTATTGTTAAATTTTAAAACACAATGATAAAAAAACACAATATAAGAAGAGAAATATGTGGGGAGAAGGGAGCGGGATCCTTTCCATCGATATATGGCATTGAAAATTGCAAGAACGTCGTGTTGTTCGTACAAATAGCCACAATATTGGCGATGGAGCTGCAGCAGCTTGGAGTTATGTCTACTACATGTCAAATCAATTAGAATCCGCAATTATGGCCAGCCTTTAGAAGAAATAACGTAATAAAAATAATTGAAAATAATATTTATAGTTCTGTCGTGTAACAAAGACTATCCGAAACAATGTAATTTTTTTTTTATTACAACAAAGTTCTGCTAAATGAATCACCCATATGTGATTTCTGACTACGGTTAATCTTTCAGTCAAATTACGCGCAATGCGATGGACTGAGAAGTAATTAAGTCCTCTTATTATTCCATATTATTTTTGATTATTATTCTTATTACTAATTACTACCACGACAATTTTTACCAATTTTTATAGTTATATTAAAATTTTTTTTGTCGCATTTTTCAGTGTTTCACACATCAAAATCTTGGCTGGAAGATAAAGGTCATCGACGCCAGCGACTCATCGACTGCGCTCCAACTGACCATCACAATTGCGATTTTATACACAATTTCAACACTTTTTAGCCTGTTTGTGACGCAAAATATTTTCAGTTTGTCGATAATTGCCTGATAGTCGACAATTTCCAGAAGCAGTTAATAATTTGATAAATGTTAAGTGAGAAATGTTTAACGGATCAAGTGAAATGCGCAAAATTTTTGGAGAGGTGTATAGTCGTATTAAAAAAAATTTGAACTTCGCTGTACAAAAGCATATCCCTAAGCGAAAAAGCATATCTTCGAAGAAAACATATCGGATCATTTGAAAATCCAGATTACATATACGAGTATTGTACACAGAGCATATCAAGAGAAACAGAAAAATATGTAATAGAAAATTTTTCGAATTCGAAATTAGCGGTACTTTATTCAAGGTCAATCCATTTTGCGCATTTCGTTGGTTCATACAAACAAACATACATACGTATGTACATAGGTATGTCTACATTCTCGCTTCGAAAGTTTCAACAAACTGAAAGTTTTGCAAATCAAACAACCAGGCTAATATCATCTAAAAACATATCTTGACAATAATTTTAAGAGAAAAAAGAAAAATAAGAAACTAAAACAAAAGAAAAACGATTGAATTTGTATGCATGGCAGTTGGATGTTCAGCGAATGGGTGAGTTCCAGTGAGTGTACATATACTACATACATAAATAAATACATACATACTTAGCCACAAGTATTGTGCATGAAAAGCACATTAATAAATACAATAAATAAATAGGCGTTTATAGGAATTTGTAATGGTAGATGACAGCAGATGATGGCACAAAACTAGAAAAGTGTACAGCTGAAATCGTTTTTGTATTTTGTAAAAGTAAAAAGAACCAAAAAGAAAAAAAAATCAAAAACTTAAAAATCTAAATACTTAAAATATTAGAAATAATATTAAAATGTAGGTATCCGCATACAGTCGGGTTCACAAAAATAGTAGCAAAATGTAATGTCATTATTTAGAGTATTCATGCTGTTCAGGTTATCGACTTGTCAAGTTTTTTGGTCTTAATTTTTTCTGTTAACAAAAAATATTAACTCTTTACAGATTCCAACAACAAAGTGGAATGCAAAAAAGTAAAAATTCGGTCTATTGTTATTTTGATTTTTTTTCGGATAAACAAAGAATTGGCAAAAATTCTTTCAAACCCAAACTCGAATATATCGATCTAACCCTTATGTCATATGCTATGAAAATCGTTTTTTTATTTTTATTAAGAAGAGTTTTTGTTTTATGTTATTACATAATCATTATTTTTATTTTTTCGATTGAAAATATTCATGATTTTTATTTCTTCGACAAAAAATAATCGTTATGATTTATGTTTTATTATCGAAAAAATAAAAATCACAAAAAATCGACCAAAATTATCGGACAAATTTAAATACAGGTTTAACGATAACTCTTATTTTTTCGATAAAAAATTATCGTTACACTTGTATTACTTTAAATATAAATACAAGTGTGACGATAATTTTTTATAGAAAAAATAAGAGTTATTGTTACACTTGTATTTAAAGTAGTCCGATAGTTTTTGCTAAATTTTTTGTGATTTTTTTTTTCTGTAATAAAACATAAATCATAACGATTATTTTTTGTCGAAGAAATAAAAACACAAAATATCGATCAAATATTATCGGACAAATTTATGTCGAAGTACAACGATTATTTTTGATCGAAGAAATTTAAATCACAAAAAAAAAATAAAAAAATTACGATAAAACTTGATCTACAATTTAAAAATCACGAAATATCGATAAAATGTGTTCGATAATATAAAAATCTGCAAATAACGATAGTGTCTTTTTTTTTATAAAAATTATAATCGTGACGTCAGATCCATTTGTTATTGTAAACTGTAAAATTTAAAACCAGTTAACACCATAGCCTCGTTGGCGTGAATACTCCAGTTGTCTTAATTTATTTAATTTTAATTATTTTTAATAAAAATAAAGTTAATTCCATAACAAAAACCACGTAAGTTGAATTTTCAAGTTTTCTAGAAAATTTATAAAAAAAATTGACAAATCTAAAAAATAGATACCATAAAAATTTCAAATTTTTTAATACGAATTTTCATAAATTATTCAAATGTGCATTTTTGTAGCCCATTCAATTTTACTACATCTAATAGAGTACAAGCTTCATGTAAGTTAAAATCTTTGTTGATTTTTGATACAATTTTTTTTGCTGACGGCGTTTGGCTTTTATTCATACGAATGAATAAATTTTACTTTTGTGTGGAAGCTAATGCTGAACACCGTCAGTAAACAAAATTTAAAAAAAAAATACACACCAATTTTAAGCCAGAAAACTGCATACTCGCATATTTTCTAAAAACTATTAAAAATTAGATATTCCGATCATATTTTTTTATTAATTTGGCGAAGTTTTATAAATTTTGATAAATTTTCTATAAGGTTTGAAACTTTGAGTTACATATTTATGTAAAAAAAAAATCATAACTAAAATTGAATAAGTGAAAACCGAATTTTCTAAACTTCTCTATACATTTTGCTACTATTTTTGCGAACACAGATGAGCATAGTTACTTCTAAATTTTTCCTTAAACATTTTTAGATATTTGGTATATTCGTTTTTTTCTTATTGTTGTAGTATGGTTAATTGTGTAAGGATAAGAAATGGAAGAATTGTTGTATATTGATGTATTTGATAGGAAGCAGAGTACTTTTTTATAAAAATATTATGTATTGTAAAATGAATTATTAAACAAAATTTTTTTAGCATTTAAGCTGACAATAAAGTTGACGTAAGACAATAATGAAGGAGTCTAGTTACAAAAAGCATGCCGTTAAATAAGGCAAATGCAAAATGTAAAGAAAATTTGTTCAATTAAAAGATAAAACAAAAAACCAAAAAAAAAACAAACACAAAACACAAAACCAAATGTTAATGTGAGACAATAAAATTTTCAACACAAAAAACAAAAACGAGAAAATATAATATTAAAACTTACGCTAATTGATGTACTTTAACTTTACATACACACATACATACGTACGTACATCTTTCATACATTGTACAATATACAAAAAATTACCAAGCTGTGCGTGTAGGTTTCCAAAACCAACATTTCACGGCTTTAAATAAATTTATGTGTTTTTAAAAAATTGAAAATGTACATACACAAACACACACACTTATATATATTGGTATTAATAGCCAACGCTAATACCAAGCTGAATTTTTTTTTTCTATATTTAAATGAGGTGCATACAAATTAAGAATATATGTACGTATAACTATGTATGTATTTGATATATGTATGAAAAGTTTTAAATTCGAAATTTATACACATAAATGTTATAGTGTCTAATTTCCATATTATACCAATTAATCATAATTTTTTAAATAAATATTAACTTATATTATTTTTATCTATAAATTTATACCATTCACAATATTATAATTACTATTTGCTCAAATAAATTACTAAATTGGATCAATATAATTTTACTTTAATTTACCCTGCATGTTTTAGTAAAGCATTTTGTTTCTTTGCATGCTTTTAATTAATTTTTTTGACCCTGAGAGTTTACATATATTTTTTCTCTTATCCGCATTATTTTCTTTGTTTATTTATTGTCACTAAACTCATCCTGGCTACTTTGGAATATTTTAATGAACAATCTTCTCCTGCGCCTGCCGGATACAGGCTGTCAAGCCATGGGTTAGGCGAACGTCCCTGCCTTGTTGGCAGTGGGCAAAACACCCCCAGGTGCTAAGCGAATTATTTAACAATGTGGAACCTGGTCAAAGCATGCGAGCTGGATGACCAACTTTCAACTTCTATCGTTGAACGGTGTGCGTCTAACGTCTAACACTGTCCTATGAGGTTAAGTACCTGGGAGTTATTTTGTACAGGAAGCTAAGATATAGGAAGGCTACAACTGCCATGTAAAAAGTGGGGTGGACGTCCATAATTACGGGCAAACTTACAAAGATACAAAGGGGGTGTGTATGCTAGTCACATGAGCATTACCCTCAACGCCAACTAGAGCACTCGTATCCCTGCAGATCTATACAGAAAACTAAAGGCAAGCTGTAACGCATCGTTCAGTTAGAGTGACACAAGATTTGAGTTCTAAACGACTGCTCTGCAAATTCTATGCGAACTGTTCACGCCATCAATTATGGTGCAGGCAAATCGTTTACTACATATCTCCGAGGAGTGACTGGGAAGACGGCGCAGTTATCGGTTATTATTCCAAACAAGACTTCCACTGACTCACAAGACCACTCACTTAAACTAAATCAGCTTTCGGCTGTCTGATCACTGCAACGTCTTTCGGGTGGAACTTAGGGCAATAAAATAAGTAGTGCTTTTGTTGCTAAATTCGGCACTTAACATGCAAGCAAAATCTATTTTCTCCAATATCGTCCACGATTGTGATCGAGTATAAAATAATTCTCAACGAGCTGGCAGCCAGATACAACACTTGTATAACGTTCGCCCCTGGGCACACACAGCGATATGCAAGGTAATTGAGTAGCAGACGAACTGGGTACATCGCTGACCGGCATAAATACCTCTTATGCCACAAAAATACTGCTTTATATGTACTTGTAGACTCGGGCTGAAGACCAATCCCCTTGAGTTGGCAAGCGTAAGACGCGCCAAAGAACCCACCTGCGGAACAGCGCGTCAGCTCTTGCCTAGAAAAGAAAACGGTGCGTAGATCTCTCAGTCTAATCAATACGGAATGACACCTCCAACGCCGAATGATAGCTATCATAAGTGGTTATTACCTTAAGGGAACCCATTCGAGTGGGCTTCCTGCAAGCGATTTTTGTCGCAGCTGTCGTAACGAGGAGGAGATGGAGATGGAAAGCATTAAGCATTACCTCTGATATTGTACTGCTTTAGCGAGTGTAAGACGGAGATGCCGACATCAACCCTTCTTCGGACTGTCTGCCGGATGTGAGAAGAAGTAAACGATATCCTATGTTTCATTATATAATGCAATTATTTTTCGGGGAATAGACGGTACTCACACTGTCCGACACTATAATATAACTTATTTATTCTTGTAGCCACATAACGGAACCGGATTGTCCATTACGTTTTTTCACCAAGGTCAACTTTCCATATAATTGCAAGAGCAATTTGCGCTGCTACAACAACAACAACAGAAGGTCTAGGAATCACGTTTTTAAGGGGCTATGCCGTAGAGAGCGAGTGTTGTTTGATGTGTTGGGCTCAGTGAGCATTAGACATGACGACACTATCCTTAACATTCGTCTTATGAGGCAGCAGCAGGTCTTTCTCTGAAACTATGTGGTTTGATTCCGATAACAGCACTCATGGGACGATAACTGCCTGTGGTCCGACGGATCAGTGGGTGGGGAACACTTGGTCGTCTCTATTATCCAGCCATACCTCGGCAAGTAGTTCTTCATCTTCGGGTGATTTTCCCTGTTGATTTTTTCTTTTTTATTAATTTTGAAAAGCTTGTGTGCTTTTGTTTATGCAGAGAATTTCGACATTTCAAATGAAGCTATCTGATGGTACTCTTGTACGAAAGTGAAGATTCCGATAGGATTTCGTTGAAATCTTATTGAAATTTAAGAAATGGTGAAAATAGCTGGGGGATCCTATTGGATTTCAAAAGATTTCGCGAAGTCTCAGATTTCAGTGCACTTTAATAGATGTATAATAAAAAACATATAAATCAAAATTTCAAACTTTCCACAAAATCTATAAAGAAAAGCCAACAAATTTTCATCAAAGCGCCTCAGTTTTTAAGTTTGTAGATCGTTTAATTTCAGTATAATAGTATGTATGTATGTAGATTCCAAGTGGCTACAAATGTCGGTTGATTTTCGATATTTTTTTTAATTTTGGTCTCGCACGTTATTCCCCATAAAAATTGCATCGACTTTATGTTTTAAGTATTTTCTTTAAAATTTGTTTTGATTTTAATTGTCTTGAAACTGCCTTCTTATATGTAAAATTTATTTACATTGGTAAAATGATAAGAATATGTTTTCTTTTCTAACAAGCGATTTATTATGGCTCAGATGGTATATGCTAATCAAGAGTTAAAATAAGACCTAGACAATAAAAAATGAAATAAAAATAACTAATTGTAATAATAAAAAATTTTGACAATAAAATGTACTAATAGTTTTAATTGTATTATAATTTCTATTTAGGCTTAAAATATTCGTAGTAGCGAAAAGTGTAGGTTAGGTAAATGCCCTGGCAGTGCGAAGCTCAACTATTAACTATTTTAAAATAAAATGTAGGTTAATAAATTATATCTATATTAAATTATAAAAATACAATGAAAACAGAAACAATAAACGCAACAAATAATTCAAATTCGCTGTGAATACAATTGTTTCAAAATATACAATAATCGAATGAAGTTATTTTTATATTTAATACAGTTAATAAACTAAATTGGAATGCAATCGGCGATTATTTTTTAACACAATTTTCGCATTTTCAAATTGTAATTATTTACTAGGAGCTTTCGAATGCGCCTTTTGAACTTTAAAGTTAACTACTTATCTTGCATTTTTTTGTTTTTGCTTTTTTACTTTTAAACTCAGTACGCTGTAGAAAATAACTATACCAATTGTTTTCGCTTACATTCTTATGCGTTATATTCGCATAAATTCTATTGAGTTCGCTGCAAGTTGAATTCATAGAAAATGATAGCAGAATAGCCAAGGCGAAACTGTTGTGTATTTTCTTTGTGGTAAATTTGCGAGTAAAATGTCGGAATTTGCTGTATTTTGGTTGTGTAAACTAAACAACCCTGGCGAATTGGGAAAGTAAAGCAAGCAATCAACTGTTTGGATATAACCACCTTATATAAATTCGCCTTGGGTCGCTGTAAGAAATAAGCAGAGATTTTTTTCTTAAAGTCATTTTGTAAATTTGTGTGGCGTTTGTTTTCGTTGTTTTTTCTACAGCGTACGACCATTTAAAAATAAATCCCAAATATGAGTAGTGTAAAATTCGACAATAAACTATCACAAAATGCAAAAATTAAAAAAAAAAATATTTGAAATATAAGCACAAAATTTCGAAAAACCACCGACTCCCCTAATCTTATTTTGATTCATTTTGTGCGTAAATTAAATAAAACCTTTTAGTGTGGAATTCCATCTATTTTTTCTGCGTTCTCAATTTTAAGCTCATTTACTTGATATGTTTTTTTTTTAAATTCTAAAATAATATATGTACATATATACATATGGTATGTAAATATTTGTAAAAAAGCAATGCTAACAATATACATGGATTATTAATTTAGATACATCGCCTCCAATATATAGAAACGCACAAAATTTGAAATGTCTCATCATTTCAATGTAAAAAAGTTTTCAGAAACATATAAGAAATAAACTAAATGGGCAAGTTATAATAATTTTAATATTCAAATAGAACGCACACAACGAGCATACAAATTTATGTATGTACATATATGTATGCCTACAAATTTGCAAAGGCTCCCGGCCCCCTCAGCACACACACACATACTCAAAATGCATATATTCTGTGTGAAAAGCATCTACCATTTGTGGTATAATTTCTCCTACTCAAAGTGACTATTTTCGATTCAGTAGCAGAACGGATTTAGATGTAAATCCTTGAGTAGTTTTGAGAACAGCAATCAAAAGTCAGATGTGATATGTAAATTGTAATTTCATGAATAAACTCTAAGTAACTCGAACCCAAGGCCATACGCATACAGAGTTGAGAGCTTAGTCAAATCTTACCTATTTAAGACACATTTCCTTCTACATAAAGCTACATATCCAACCAGGGACCTAGTGGTTTTACAATATTATTTAAACATCGTACGAAAAAGCAATAATGTATCGATAAACTACTAAAATTTCAATGTCGCGTAAAAAATTCCCGAAAAGAAGGGAAATTAAACTGTTCTACTCAGTTACGGCTGCAAACGGGTTAAAAATTAAAATCCACTAAACCTTTTTTTAATTTTTTTATGGCAACCTAGAAAAGGGGTCAAAGATGGTCGAAATGTTGTATCTGCTCCAAACAATTGAAAATGAACCAAGATATTGGGTGTTAGTCCAAAATTTTGATTATGCAGTTCTTGCCTATTCGACTGGCCGGACAACAGGAAAAGATAATAATTCACATAATTTATTTCCTTTAAACAATTTTTGTAATTAAAAAAATAAAGTTATGTTTTGATAAAAAATTTTCATAGGATTTGACATATAGTATTTGTCATATTTTTGAGAGATTTGCAACACTTTGTATAAAAAACTGTAAGAATCGAACCGAACCGTGACTCAGAGATTCGGACCAATGAACAGGAAAAAATGGCGTCGTTTGCTGCACTATCGGTCTACTTGTGTGCGTCCCTATTGCAAGACCCTATAATTAATAGAATTCTTATTAAACCCTTATTCAGATATTGATCAAAAACGTTTCTAAACTAGAAGAACTGACGTCACAGTCTAACCTAACCTAATTCTGCGATATCAACTTACGAAAGTTCGAAGCGTTAATTTTTCAAGAACGGAAATAGAAGCTTTCAAATACTTTTCACGCAGAATATGTGTACATATATATGTATATTTTTGAATATCTTACTACTAATATTAAAAAAGTAAAAGTTTGCTTGTTTGGAGGTTTGACGAATAAAAATGCAAAAAGTACTGGATGGATTTGTATGAAATTGTGTACGCAGAGAGACAATGAACCGATTAGGCTCAAATTTGGCACACACACACAAGGGGACTAACAAAAGTCCGCTTAATTGACCAGAAAAAACAACACTACAAGTTATTGAAATCCTTTCATATTTACTTCTTCTTAATCTTCACCTTTTTTTACGTAACCACCATTCGTTTCTATGCATTTTTTGAGCTTATAGATTCAGCTCTCAAAACAGTCTTCAAAATCTTGCTTTTTAAGATTATCAACTTGATTAACCAGAGCGTTAATCGCATCAATTGTCTCCACTTTGCTGTTAAAAATCTTTTTCCTCAAATTTCTTTTCATTTTTAGAAATAACAGAAATCACAAGGTGCTAGATCCGTTGAATATGATGCTGTTCGTATTTTTTCGATGCCAAGGAACGCAATAAAGTTACTCGTTATTTTAGGAGTGCGAGCAAAGTATCGCCGCGAATCCCCTTTCTTACAGTTTTGAAAAATTTTGGTATGCCGTCTTCGCAATATGAGTCTGGAGTTACCGTTTGACTCTTTTCGAGCGGAATAACAGCGACGAGTTTTGATCTGGTGAAGTGAACTGAGATTTTTACTTTTATTTTTGATTTTTGTTACTTAGCTAGTGTCAATCTCCGTCAACTTTAACTTCACCATAGCCACAGTGACGTAATCAGTGAATAATTTTGATCGACCCATCTGGAATCTTGGCAAATTGTCTGAAGAGACAATTAAATCATTCCATATTCAGTTTGTCATTCATTGAATGTTTTTAGTGATCGAAAACCGAAGGGTGTCACAAAGTTAATTTCTGTGTGAGTTGTTGGTAGAATTTCGTCTGATACATCCTCAGCTATTTTGCATTTTCTCGCCTCCATTTTAACTGATCGTTGCGAAATTTAGAAAGAGATCTCGTAAAATAGTTGCAATGGGTTTTGTATTTTTTCTCTTTGTTTGCAAGATTTAAGAGTGGCCAACTAAGCGAACTTTTGTTAGTCCCCTCTTAAGCGCATATGTTGGTTTCGTAGAAATAAAAGTGTTTGACTTAAAATAGATCCGATAGGTTATGCACGAGCCGCGCTATTCGTAAAAATCGTATGTTTGAATCGATTTGGAGCATGTTCCCGGTAGGTTGCGCTGTAGTCGAAATATTCTTAACATATTTATTTTTGACCGCCGTATTCTGAAGAGACGAACAATTGTCATAACTAGTGCAACTAAAAATTCATTATACTCGTAGTGATTTAAAGAAGAAGTTAAGGCAAATGTTTAAACCGTGTGTGCAATTCGAGCTCTCTCAAACTCACTTTTTGCGTATAGTTTTTGGCGCACTGTTTGTCGGAATAGCGGGAATGGAAAAATATTATCAATATTGAATTTTCATATAAGTAGAGCGAAATATTTTATTTTCTGCTCGAAAAACATAAAACGGTGTAGCGAAGCTCGCCGTCTATTTGCTAGTATATTTACAGATGTAAATGTATAGCGTAAATATGTACATACATAAATATTTGGATTTACCTACACACATACTTACATACCAACTATGTTTATGAACTTTTAGAATATGAACGCAATCCGTTTCTTTCCGGTTTGTAAATTACTTATATTGAAACTTTCATCACAAAATACTAACAATACAATTAAAAACAAATATTTGTACTTAGTATACATAGTATATATGTATGTGTTAGTTCTAAGTAAATGATAACTCAATATGTTTAGAAAGATTTTTAGATAGCTCTATTGTTCTCATTAAACTCACTCACTGTGAATATTTGCTAACTAATTAAAATGATTAAAATGCGTGGAAAAAAAAACTAAAAATTAATCCTAAAACACAATCTCCAATTACCATAAATATGTAGTTAAATAAAATGGCGACTAAGAAACTATCTATTGCATTTTCACGCACAGAAATAAAAAAAAAATTAAATTACTAAATACATTTGTAAAATGCATGCACTTTTTCACTCTTCTCAACAGAAATTACCAACGTACATACATACTACATATGCACATAAGTTTAATTACTCATAAAAAAGAACAAAATACTAAATAATAACTAAATTGTTTCGCATACATTCAAAAATTCGTAAATCCATAATTTGAAGCAAAAATAATTAAAATAAAAATGTAATAAAAAACTAAGAAAATCAAAATTCATAAAATACATACATATTTATGTATTAAAAAAATTAGGATTTGTAAACAAATATTAGCATAGCGTCGAGCAAGCAAAAAAACCTAAGTTTTTAAGTAAATTGTCAATAATAGACTTCAAAATGCGTAAAAAAAGTTCAGATATACATAGTACATACATACAAAAAAATTGTGCTCCAAAATTAATAGAAGTTTTAATGTGGCGCGCACGCGCACCAACTCAGTTTGAAATCGGTGTTGAGTAGCATGAGGAAAATTAAAAAAGTCAAAACGCTCAGAAGATAAAAAGCATGCAGTACTTAAAGTACAAACAAATTGTCATTTCAAAATATTTTTAAACTTGTAAACACGACATTGTAATGCATACACAACATACATACACACATGCATACATATTCACTTACACACACTTATACATACATACATATATACAATGGAAAAATAATAACTTATTGCAACACAGACAATAAAAAAAATGTACGAAAACATTTCTCATCAAAATTTGCTGTTTATGTGCAAAATTCAATAAGCAATTAATTGTTGTCAAAATTCAGATACGAAGACAATTTTCGATAAATTGAAAGTAGCTGGTAAGAAAATAAGTAAACATGAAATGATTACCTACATACATACATACTACATACATACTTACATAGTGCATACAATAAAAATGGTTATAAACACAATGCATCTGTCTTATATTGAATGTAATACGAAAATTATTGAAACTAATAAATAATAAAAATGAAACTGTTTTCACTTACATAAATACATTGTACATATGTCAGGGTATTGAGTTTTCTTCAAACGACCCAAAAGTGAACGGCTTGATAGGCCAATGGAAAAATTAGCCGCTATTGCGCCTACACATAGGCAACGGTTTTTAATTGTCCAAAGACGGTCTCACCATACCAGAACTAATTTGACTTTCACTGGTTAATATTAGAATCCGATTTAATCCAATTGGTTTCTGGTGTGGTGAAAAAAGACGGCATTTCTTGGGTCGTTGTCATGGAAACGAAATGAGATGCTACGTCTTTATAACCTACCTCAAAATCGCTCTCACCACAGGAAAATCTCAATTTGTGTATAGAGACTGCTTACAGAACTACGGCAAAGAATGCAGATTACAAAGAAGTTGGAGGTTAGAGTAAGAAGGTATTGTGGGAAGAACTCTCGTCCGATTTCACCACACCAGAAACCAATTGGATCTAATCAAATTCGAATATCAATCAGCAAGAATCAAAGAAGAAAACATTTCTCTTTCGCTATGACAATTAACAAAGCCCAAAAGCCAAGGCCGTGGCAAAGCTGGCTTATATTTCCCGAGACAATTATATGTGTCTTCTTTCTAGAGTCAGACGATTTGAAGCTATTACTTTTTCAGTTCAAGAGACAATCAATAAGAAATGAATTTATTTCACGTCGAATATTTAAAGGAGTGTTGTAAAAAATTTAAGCTAATAATTATGTAGCTAGAAATGTTTATTACTTACTTACTTACTTAATTGGCGCAATAACCGCTTAAGCGATTTGTGGTGAGCGTCTTGATGTTGTAACACAAATTGTGGGACCTACAGTTTTACGCTGAATCCGAACGGCGAATGTTTTTGTGAGAAGTTTTTTTTTCATGGCAGAAATTCACTCGGAGATTTGCCGTTGCCTGCCGAGGGGCGACCGCTATTAGAAAAAACTTTTTCTATAATTTTTGGATGTTACTTGCCCCGAGCTGGATACGAACCTGGGACCCACCGGATGAAGCGCGAACACTCTACACACTCGGCTACGGCAGCCGCCGTACATTATGGAAGAAATAAATATGTACCTTTTATTAGTTAGTATGGGCTTATTTAAGAAAAATAATTATATCACTACTTTTACGTAAAAGGAAGCCGGGATTATTTTTCTCATATAAACTTTTGACCTGCTTCTGTCCATTCTTCAAATTTTAAATAACCTAAGTCAATATTTCGAAAACTGTTTTTTTCTAAATCCCAAGATCAATTTTTCAACAAACTAATATCTAATGTTGAATGAAACTATACTAAATAGCCTATTCGACTATATGAAGCTTATATAAATACAAAGTTCACTATTTTTCTAATATATATTTTGCCCGTTAAAAGTTCATCAATTTAAAAAAAAAAATTGGCGCTGACCACTTAATATTCCAAGAATGCACACTTGTGGAGCCATGTTGACGACCAAAACAAATAAAGTGCTGGATTTTTTTTAAGTCCATGATTTTTAGCTTCCATTATTGCTACAAATCCGCTCGAAAGTTGATGAAAAATATATAAAATTTAGATGTCTCGCGTGGACGTTTTGTGCCCCTACCTCAAGAACTTAAAAATTACTCGTCTTTCATTCCATGCGCACGCGAAATTCTGTAGACAATTTAAGTTTTTTAAGGTCCTATAATCTGTTTCCAAGACCGCTGCGGGCCTTTACATTTTGATATATTGGGTTCAAAGGAATTAGATTCTTTTTTAGACAGTTTTAAGAAATAAAAAAAAATCCTCACAACTTGCATATATGTATGAATTTTAACAAATTTTGCTTTCAGTGTTAAGCTAAATACAACATCTGGTGGGTGGAATTGGAAGAAATCATAGAGCGCCAAAAAGAAGCCGCTAAGAGAAAGACGGAACAACTTGGGCGGTAATAACTTATAGGGAAGGAAAATTAAAATTCTCCATGTGCCGCCTGAACGCATTTGAGACGATGGCAATATGCAAATAGAAAATATTTGACGGAAGCATAATAAACGAACAGACGAACACGAACCCAGACGTAATAATTGAACGCTTAAAACTCATGTACCACCACAGGTATCAACATACAGAACCAACACAAAATATTCCACATGACCTGTCAAAACATACCACAGAAACGACAGTGGCATAAAACAAATTTGTTTACTAGATACGCCCACGTATGGTAATTAAGGTACTACCTGTTAAATGCAATAGCTTGAAAATACGGACTAATGTTGTACGTTCACTAAGTAAAACGAAAAGTTACACCGAAGATGGCACAACGCCGAAACCGGTTTGTCGCTAAACCAAACTTGACAAGGGATGACGCAAACTCGTTCCAATATACATCAACTTTTTACCCTATCGGAAAACAGAAGAATAAAACGAAACAACAACATTTAAGTTCATTCCGGAAAGTTTTTAGAATAGTATTACAATTATCGATAAGCTTTTTTCTAATACCGGTCAGCCCTCGGCAGGCAATGGCAAAACTCTGTCATGAAAAAAATTCTCACAAAAATCATTTACCGTTCGGAGTGCCCAATAATTATTATTCATCTCAATCAGCCTTTTCCTGAGTTCCACTTTCGCCCGAAATGTTTCACTTTCCATTCATTATAAATTTCGCCCGGAAATTTTCTCCCTTTCGAACATACTTACTTTTCGCCTATCGACAACGCTAATATCGGGCGAACATACAGATTCAAAATGTTAGCAGGAAACGCTGGGGATTGCCAGGGATTTTGTGATAGAGAATTCAGGGAATGTGGCAGAGTTGTGGAAGCAGTTGTATGAGCTTATTTGATTAATATCATTTCAACCTGCAAGCAGTCAACTGTTTACAAAAATGCAAAAAAAAATTTAATCACACTTATAAAGCTAATTCATTTAAATAGGTGATTCACAAGGAGTCGCAACGCATCATAATTCATAAAATCACAAATTTTCTACATTTCAATAATTTTTTCTTCTTTTGTCTCGTAGCCTTCCTCGACATTGAAGGCGCTTTTAACAACGTACTTCTCTTCACGAGAAAGTATAAAATGCCTTCGGTAACTCCACCGGTACTAAACGGCATCCGGTTAAGGCTTGCTGCAAGTGCCAAATTTCTAGACGTCATTTTAGATAAGAAGCTGAACAGAAAAGATAATACAGTTCAACGCTATGAAAAGGTTTCCGTAGCCCTCTACACCTGTAAAAGTGTCATAGACAAGAAATGGAGCCTTAATCCACGGATTTGTCGGTGGATCTTTTCAATGAGGTTAACCTCAGGCTACTTAGCAAGAGGCAAAGATCTTGTATGATCTGCATAAGTGGAGCACTCAGAACAACGCCAAATGAGCCTTTGAACGCTATTTTAGATCTCCTTCTTTTAGATTTGGTTGGACAACAGATGACAGCGATGACTGCTTTGCGACTAAGAGAGACATCCCAGTGGCATCCTGAAAGCCAAGGGTACTCCTGTATTTTGAACAAGTTTTGCTCTATTCCGGCCACCACGGATCAATGTGCTTCGATATCGGTTTCTGAAAGTATCTTTATTACATGAATTCCAAGTAGGAAGGATTGGAAACTTGAGTTTCATACTCCACCGGAAACGATCGCGTAGCGTTCTCTCTCTAACGAGGGAAAACATTTCTAACGTGATAGGGGTTCTAACAGGGCCCTGTCTGATAAGAAAACATGCTGAGAGGTCCGGCGTATCCTTCCGAAGATGCTGAAGGGTCTGCACGAATGACAAGGAGGAGGAAACGGTCTTGCATTTACTGTGGAAGTGTCCTGCACTGTGTAAAAGCAGGATGCGATATCTAGGATCACCGTTTAATTCATAAGCGAGGCAAAATGGTTTGGTGATGGGTAATCTTTCTTCAGATGGTACTAATTTTATTGTGATAACACTATAGGCCTCCTATTACTGGCCTAAGTGAGCCACCGCAGGCGGTAGCCACTCCAACCTAACGTAACTCCCACATGTAGTTTTGTCTTAGGCTGTAATGGGTTAATGTTATTCTACTTACTCACACAATGCACAGAATAGCAGCGAACGAAGGCGGTATTACGCGCTTTTTTTATGGTATCAAGTTGATGATCGTATTTTGCCGCTTAAATTCTGAGCGATTTAATTCAAAATGTTAATAATTAATTATCTTTAACGCACGTTTATATTTTAACTGTTATTAAACATATTTGCTTTAAAAAAATCTGTAGAACAAATATATATTGAAAATATATTTATTCTGATATCATTATTGGTAATTTTTGAAGTTGTACAACGTGCTTTTCAACGTCTTAGTAGCTTCCGAATGGCAAATAATAATTATGTAATTTTACAAACAAATTTCTGCCGAGTTCTTTTGTGTTGAAAAAACCACTGTTCGAAAATAACAAAAAAGCCCACACCAATGACAGCAGAATCATGCGAAATGTGGTACATAGGCCAAATAACCCGGCATTGGCAAAACTACCTGCCTGAAGCGACGTCTAACTACGCAAAATAGGTAGACAGCTGGTTACTTTTTTCAGGAGCAGAATAACAATAGACATTTCCCAAGAATCATAAATGTAATTATGAATATCAACAATTAAATAATAGAATACTCGTAAGTGGAATATTGAAGGTCAAAAATGTTAATAGTTTTTTAATATGCTTTATTTTTACTAAGTACAACTACGATGAAACAAAATTCTTATAAATAAAGGTCGTTTATTGAACTAGAGCATCAGTTTGTCAAGAAACACTGCCGTTTGTACTTTTATTTAACTCAAACCTAGATAATTATGAACAGCTCAAGACTCTATGTCGGCGGATTGCCGTCGGGAGTTCGTGAAAGAGATTTAGAGCGTTTCTTCAAAGGCTACGGACCCCACGTGATATTGAAGAACGGTTACGGCTTCGTATAGTTTGAATATTCAAGAGATGCCGAAGATGCAGTGTGCGAAGAGTAGACCACGTGGCGGCGGCAGTATTTTAATTAATTTTATGAATAATTTATTTTCACTTATTGAATTTTTGCCCCTGAATTTAAGTGTTAATGATCTGGAATATTGTTAAAATATAATTTTTAACTTATTATTTGAGGTTTGTCTTTCTAATAAATTTCTCCCCACTTAAAAAAAATGGAAAATTTTGAACGCTCTAAATATTTTTCGACACACAAAAAATATGGCTCTTTTTTGCTCTATTTAAGTTCCTATTTTATCTAATTTTTCCCCTACACATTTTGGAACCAGCCGAATGTACTGCATACTTATTTTGTTTATTCAGTTATACAGCACAGATTGATTTTGAAAAAAATTTCCAAAAATCACGGAAACTCTGAGATGATTAGAGGGATGAAAAAATACCACACAGATATCGATATTTATACTTGGATGTAGTATTGAAAAAAATATATCGATTCCTACGATTCGTATCCGCATTTTGGCAACGAAGGTATATGCTATGTTCTAAGTTAATAATTCTCAGCTGATGTCGCCTGAGGAACATCTCCATCAAGAGGTCAATGTGCTCCGCATTAAGGAGAACAACCTCGCGCTCAGGAAGCAGTTCCTTGCTGCTTGTCACCGCTCGGGGCACCCAAATAGCCATCTGCTTGCAGTTGAGCCACCTGCCAGGCACATCAGAAGGCATCTCCTAGAACTGAAGGACGAGATCCAGCCGTATATAACGCAACCGCTGGTTCCGGAGGCGTACCGGCGGGTCCTAAGCAACATTCAGAAAGAGACAGTCACCACCACCATCGACTCTCGCCAAGCAAATGCCGTAATAGGAGCCCAATCACCACCAATTGCAGATGAGGAGTCACTGCTGCCTCGCGAGTCTCGCGTCACTCTGGCCCAATTAAAATCTGGATATTGTAGTAGACTCAACTCCTACGTATCAGGAATAAACCCTGACATACCCAACACATGTCTAGCATGTGGAGAGCTCCGCACGATAGCAATCACCTATTCACATTCCCTCTCAAACCTACTCATCCAACTCCCTTCTCCCTCTGGTCCAACCCTGTCGAAAGAGCACGTTTCTTGGGTCTCCCCCTAGATGAGTTTGACGACAACGATCATGAGTGGTGACTCCGTACTTCACAGGGCAAGACTAGCCGCTAAAACAACAACAACAACATATTTGACGTAAACACTAAACAAAAAAATTTCAGAAAACTTCACTGTTTAAGACGTAGCAACGTATCCAAGGTATTTGCTGGTTAGAGGAATAAAAACAAAGTTGTTTTTTTTTACATTTGTGTTCAGTTCATTTGATCTTTATTAATCATAGAATTCAGTAAATTTAATTACACCTTTTTATTTAAATTCTAAAGATATTCAATGTAAGGATTTATTTTGTTTACTTATTTTTTGCTTTTTTGTTTTCGATTGTTAACATTACCATTATCATTAAATGTATGCCTAGTTTTTAAAATAAACAAAGAAAAGTAAAAATTCCAACGCATTAAAAGTAGTTGTAAATCTTATTATTTGTTTACAATAAATGTGATTATAAACGCAACGCTAATAATGGTAATTGTTGTATTGTATTTAACTTAGATTACATTCAACACACTTAATGAATATGGCTTAGAAGAAATATGCATGCATGTAGCTTTCTTTATTTATATTATCAACTGCTTATTGGTCTATGCGCCGCTGACAAGGACAACTAAATTAACTCAGCTGTTTGGACATTTTAAAAGTTAAAGTAACGGTAATTGAACGCTTAACGATAAAATAAATGTCGGGAAAGGCAAACCAAATGGTAAATTACATATATGACATGCATGAGATATATTTTTTTTAGATGCTTTTTCTTGTATAAAATTGTGTGAAAATTAAAAATTAATTTATATAATTTTTCATTTTCATCCTTAAGTTCTTTGTGATTTTTTTTTTTCTTTTTCACATTAAATTAATTTACTTCAAAAATTTGCATATTTACTAAACTCGTTTTCGATACGCATTTCCTCATTAACGTAATATTTTGTAAATGTGTATAATTTTTTAAAATTAAATATATGTATTGCATAAACGCATGATATCTTCGAATATAATTTAGTTTTATTTTTGCAAGTTTATTTAATTTAAATTCTAAACATATGCAAATTGTGCATACAATTTTACATACATTTTTAATTTTTTTTTGAATTCAGTTAAATGTTTACTTAATAAATTAAAATTTAATTTATTTTTACAATTACATTTGCGCATGAAGCCACATTTAGATCTTGATTTGAATTCAGTTAAAGTCAAAGGATAATTATTTGTTTTATTATTCCTTCAATTTTCAATGAAATACATTGCATTTTATTTTATTATTTATTTATTTAAGGAAATAAAAAGCTTTAGGTGACAGTGTTGGAATTGCACTCAGTGGCGAATAGTTCAGTCCATTAAAATTTGCATGCCGAAAAAATAGCAAAACACAACGAACGATCGAAATTTTTCTTTGGAAATTCACCAGCGCAGTGGCTTTAGATGCGAGTGTTCGCAATGAAGTACCGCCTCATTGTTTTATTTAAGCTCAATAGCAGTACATATGCACTTGTCGTACGAATGCAGTTTTATCAGAGAATGTAAAGAAAATGAGAAGGTGCGACCAACATAAAAAACATTTACTATATCTAATCGAGAAATACCGAGACAATTTTTTAAAAATTATTCAATAGTTCAATGGCTGCAACCATCTTGCAAAATCTTGTACCGGTTCAAGAACTTGGTCATAAGCATCTCCAACCAATTCTACATATATCTACACTATTATAAAAAAATTTATTATATAGAACATGCTTGCAACGATTTGGTTGTCAAAGTACTGAACCGATTTTAATAATTTTTTTTTAATGATGCAGAGTAGCTAATTTTTTTTTTGTAATTTTTTTAGGAATAAATATATATATACTATATATATATATTGTATATATAGTGACTCTAACAATGGTAGGTTTTTTTTATAATATTCGCGATGTTTTTCCTAATATTTTTTTTCCTTTTTCTATACTATACTAAAAATTGTAGAAATGTTGTAAAAATTTAAGTTGATTTTTGAAAGTTATTTGAAATTTTGCTCTTACGATTTTTATTGTTATTATTATTTTAGTTTTTTTTTTGTGCGACAGTCTTGCACATTTGCTACCCATAAACTACATACGTTAAATGAAAAAAAGTTTCAAAATTGCAAACAAATTAAAAAAAAACAGCTGTAATACCCAGAAGTTTTCTAAAAATTCAACTAAACTATTGAAGGTCATGAACAACAACTAAAAGTTAAAAATTTTAATGAAAATTTGTGAATTTTTATCAAGCAAAACATTTTAAATATTGTAAAATTTTAAAACTTAAAAAAATCAACAAAACACATAATTTTGATAAATGTATTGTTATGCAACAAATTTATAAAAAAAAAATTACAAAAAAAAATAAATCATTCAGCTTTTTTAAAATATTGCAAAAAAAATTTAAAAAATCGACAAGAGAATGTAATACACTAAAGTATCCTAAAAATCCTAATTTAAATATTAGAAATTTCGATGAAAACGGGTGGATTTTTTTTAAATATGGTCAAAGTTCAAAATTTTGATCTACTAGCTTTTTCTTACGCAATAAACTATATTTCTATAAGATTTAACAAAAAAAAATTAATATAAAAAACATTTTAAATATTGTAAAAAAAAATAACCAGGTGGTCAGGTTTGAATCATTGTATATATTTGTTTAAGTCGAACCCAAATTCTTTAAATGTGTTTTAAAATTCTAGAGCATACTTCATATATTAACCTATTATCAAACTATTATAAACTAAACTAGTTCTACCAGACGGATTGCATTTTTGGCAAAGATGTAGATAACAAAACTTGAAAAAATGTTTTAGTAGATTTTCATTTTGAGCCGAATTGAAAAATTTTTTGGAATGTTTCCGAGGGTCCATTTTGCCATTGCGAAATAAAGACGATTCGGATTGTTCGTTTCGGAGAACGAAAAAAGCGTCGCTTCGGTTCAAACGCGGTTTGCAGCCTTGATGATAATATGTACATAAAAACCCCGTTATTTTTTTCGGTATAACAGTTTCGTTCCTGTACTCCATGAGCTTACAAGTTTACCCGAAGTTACAGGAAAAATATGCCCGAACCACAAAATCCTGTAAATGCGAGCGATTTTTGGAGTGTTGTGTAGATAATGAAGTTGTAAGCTTTTACCCAAACAAAAAATTGTACGTTGCCAAATTATTATATATGTATATCAAATTCAGATTTAATCATTTAACGTATTTACAGGATAGATGTTTTTATGTTCCCATCCCAGTAGATAATTTCAGGGGTTAAAAGCCATTCCAAAAGCCTTCCTGAGAGTTGACAGGACTTCACTTCTATATCCCCTTATCCTTTTTTTGTATGGAGTGGCGCAAACTGAAGGTCTTCGACTTTCATTACTAGAAGCGCTTCGAGAAGCAGTTTTGTAGGATGCACTTTTGAAGGCCTTTTGAAGCAGTTCTGCTAACACTGCATATTTATTCGTAAAAAATAAGTGGTATGTAAATCTTAAAAAGAAACCCTTAGATAGAAGGTATGCTGGGAAACACTTTTTCATCACTTTTTGGTTAAGCCTTCCAGCACGGCTTCCCTTAGAGAAGCCTTCCTAAAGTATCTTCTGGGATATTTTGTGGTTGTTACTCTCTTTTTATGCTCACTGCAGAGAGTAATATTTCTGTTTGACATTTTTACATGATTTTGCAGGGAAAGTACTGGATCAGAGCTAATATGATGTGAGAAAAGAAGTTTACATAGCTGATTTGAACTAAAAAGTCTTAACAGTAAAATTTTTGCGCCCTTTCATTTCCCTTACACGCTCTTTTGTTCTATGAATATAAATATGCAGGTATACTATATTTATATCTGAGTGCACCCTCAGCCAGGAAAACGTGTGAATTGCGAAGTGTCATTTTTAGTATACGAAAGAGGCTCATATTTGTTTCGAGTATAACAAATGCAACAGAAAACATGTTGTAGCCGAAAAAGTACCCGCTTTGCAATCGTTTTCTGCACTTTTTCCACAAGCGCGTTCCCACTGTACACGTTAGTGGAAGAAAGTAAATGCAAATTGTTCGAAAATGAAATTAGCAAACGAATGAGACTACTACATTTGATACGCAATTCATTCCATTTATGAACACTTTTAAGTTTATTTTGCTGGCTGGGATGCTTAACTGCTCACATATTTACATACATACATACATACATATGTACATTCACATATCCTGCATTCATCCGTTCGCCTACTCACCGCTCGTAACCCTAGCCATCGAGTGCCTTACATTCGTATTCCCTAATATTATTTCTTCCATTTTTTTTTGTTTTGCTTTTTGTTTTTGTTTTTTTTCATTAAGCTCTAAGTTAAATTAATGTAAATGTGTATATATAGTGTATGCAAGCTCGTGTGGCCCATTCACTTTTTATGTGTGTGTGTGTGTGTGTATTTGCCTTAAATCGTACAATGTATGTATGTATTATTATTTGTGTGTATAATTTCTCAATTCATTATTATTTTCACATTATTTATATTCTTTACATTCCTTTACAAATCATTACAATGCATTATTAGCTCTCTACATATGCTATATATGTACATATGTATATATCAAGTCTAATGTTGCAGGTTTGCAATTTTATTTGCATCGAATTTATATTTTCAGTGTTTTTTGTTTTGTTTTTACGCTTTCTTTTTAGACTTTCATGAACTACATCCGATTTCTTGTAAATTATTATTTTTCGTTTGTTTTTTTGTTTTTTTTCTAATACTTCTTCATTTCCGTTTATGTATGTTTGTATGTATATATAAATTTATTCTGTTTAAATTTAAAATAATTTGTAAATATTGTGCCTAAAAGGCAAATAAATTATAACTTAGCAAAGCTTATCAGCCAATGGGTTTGTGATAAACAAACAAACAATGCAACAACTAAAAAAGTTTAATTACACAATAATAATAATAATAATAATATTTCTTTCTGGCTTCTTTTCTCAATGAAACTCTTTTTTGACCGCTTAGAAATCTTCTTGCGTTGGCATATAAAATGACTGATAAGCTACAACATTTCACTTTGCTTGCATTCAAAATATTCTTTGCTTATATTTTATTTAATAGATACTACTTTATGCTAATTTAATCTAAATTATCTTGGAAAATCAACTTAATATAACCAGATGAGCCATCCAGTGGCGTCGCGCAGAAGGGGCAGACCGCTTGAAAACCATTCGTACCATGCGGTATGTCAACATTTGCCCAGTACCTGTAAAAGAGGGGAGATAATCGATTTAGCCATTAAAAACTAAGTTTAGTAATATATATCGGTTAAAATATATAAAAATGAATGAAATGTGGATACAGCCCTCTCACCAGATTTTCCATCTTTGAGTTTTATCATACAAACTAATAGCTCTATCCTTACGCAATTAAAAAACTTATCGCAGCCCTCTTGTCAAAAATAGATTCAGTTCGGTTCAATGGTTCAAACCACTTAGAAAAATCTATTATCGCTACAGCAACCTGTTCATGAGTACATCTGAGCTGCGCTGCGATTCAGTTAAAGATTTTTCTACACTAAATGATTTAAATATGATAAAAAATATGGCACATAATAAAAAGGAATTGTTATTGCGATCTAATTCAAATATAAACATATGTATCAAAACTTTGTTTTGTTAATTACAAAAGTTATTATTTCAAGCAACTTTTGATAACGAATTGTTATCCATACTTGAAGAAGTGATATCAGAATGCTACATTACTTAAATTGTTTGTACTAAATTATTATCTAATTTTTTCAAATGCGCTCAAAGGCGAAATTAAACAAAATTGAATTAACTCCAGTAGCTAGAAATTTGCAGACTCAGACGGGAACGTTGTAACATCGTTGAATTTATTGCTTGTTAAAGAGAGTATCCCTGGCGGCTTTCCAACCTACATAACATAACATTATGGAGTAGCACTACTCCCCACAAAATTATTTCCTTGCCTGTAAAATATTAATTATTTGTTTAAGTGAAACTTCTTTAGCGGAGCCGGTAAAAAATAAAGTGTCAGAGAAGTTCTTACGCTGCGCTCTTCTCTCTTTTCACACTTGCCGCTCCCCCAGATCTTCGTAATCTGTTGGTGGTGAATTGCGAGAGTGCGCTATGTTACGGTGACACAATCGATAAAGATACTACATCGTACTACTATATGTTAGATGCTTCAAATATCCCAAATCATCATCTCATTGAAATCAAATTCAAATATGCATACTATTTATTAAAACAAAAACTTTTCCTAATTACAAAAGAAATATTATTTTAATGGAACTTTAGTAATAAACTGGCATCCATAATTGAAGAAGTGAAGTTAGTTGGTATTATTTAATTACTGTTGCTTAATTTTTTTTTTCCAAATACATTGAATGGCGAAATTAAATAAACAAGTAAACTCTTTTAGGCAAGCACTGCGTATTAAAAAATTTTGAATACGCGCTCAAAAGCTTTCTGGGCTTAGGGTCAAAATAATAGAAGTGCGACATTATGACTATTTTTCTTTTGTTTGTTTTGCAAACTATATATATATATAAAAATGGATCGTGATTTGTTCGAACCTTTACAACTTGAAAATAACTGGATCATATTGGATAATTCCTTCTAAAGGTTTGTTCGAAATTGCAACGCGAAGGCTTAGGGGAAAAATAGAAATCTAAAAATTATCAACAGGTGGCATCGTAGGCGCAAATTTTGCTTTTCAATTCAATTCAATAACAATTCAATACATTGAATCACATATGGCTAATTGACTACCGTTATATATCGTACGTTTCCGTATAAAGAGCTTAAATTCAATAAAATTAAACGAAAGCTTAATTTTCAAAATATTTTCAAAGAAGGCTGTGTACAGGTAAATTAAGCTAAATCAATAAGCTCATTGAAATTTTACAATATAGGTGTTATTTTTGATCTCGGCTCGGTTTAGGTATTTCAGAATAAAAATGATTCAGTTCGTAATCCGAAAAAAACGATGGTTCGGTTCAAAACAGGGTTGCAGCTCGTTATAAGACACGACAAATTGGCGAGCTTAAGTTTGTGAGCTTAATAAATAATATAAAGGTGAAGGTATTCATATTTTTTCAATTTTTGAATCAATGATGGATAGAGCAATAGAGAGGATTGTGAAAATACGCTGCTTTAGCGAAGGACAGAATGATGCTCTAATTTGGGAAGAATATGCAAATTCTTGAGTTCATACAGTGCAACCATCAATGAACAATCTCAAATGTAATTGGATTACTATTCTCTTTATAGAGATTTCACTCCTGTAGTGTTGTCCAGGCACCAGCCTGTTTTTTACTGAAAACCATCTATGTACGTTCGGCATGTTTTGAGATTCACATTAATATTTTTGCTTACTTGACTGTCTTCTCAGTCGCCATGTGACCGCATGGATTAAAAGCGTACGTAGGTGCTCCGACATCGACGTAAAAGGCCGGTTCCAAGCCCATACAAAGCGTAACGACCGGACCCACTTCGAGGCACATGGGACAACGTCGGGCACCAGTACTCTTATCCTGACCCCAATCGTGATGACCTGCAAATGAAGCAAACGTTAATTATTTATGTTGTTTTGGTATTGGAAAAAGCTTATGACGTACCTTGAACATGTCCGCAATTTAAGTACACATAAGGCTGATTCACTTGATCACCAATATTCACTTTTCTAGGTATTACTAAGGTATTCAAACCGACCGGACATTGCGGACGTCCAGCATTGATTTCATCAATTAATTTTTCCAAATCGCGTTTTGTCTGAAATAAAAGAATATAGTATTAGTCAAAATTATATTGGAGCAAAACAAAAAAAAAAAACTGTCTATTCGTTACTAACCGGCGAATGCTGTAAACCCTCAGCTGAGCGCCAAAGCAGCGTAGCGCCACACAGGTCAATCAATGTGCCATCTTGCAGTACATTTGATTCATCGTAAATCTGCAATTAAAGCATTTAAATTAGAAGTAGATAAAATTTTTCAGAAATTCAAAAGTTTTCTCTATTACCGGTTGTCCCTTTTGTTGTGCCGATCTTGATTCGCGCAAACTGAACACATCACCACCGACCGAACATTCACGCCAAAGTCCACATTTGGCATTGCCGCCGCAGAACTGACCCTTTGGATGCATTATAAGTACACCATTTGTGGTGAGACCATCAATTTCGACATTGTCTTGCCATTTGGTGGCCTTCTCCTGCGAAAGCGAAAAGGAAGTTAAGATTTCAATATTGTTCAATTATCACAATATGTTTTTAATATTAAAAACTTACGCCCAGAAAAATATTTCTGCTTGAATCAAAACCCGCAGCAAATATTCGCGCTTTGGATGATTCACATCGGTTCACAAGTATTCGACATGCGAAACGTGATATTGTACTTTGCATGACTTTAGCATCTTTCTTATCGCCGGGCAATGTGTCCATCACAACGAAATCAATTGGGGACTCTGATGAACGACCGACCTGCAAAGTAGTAAAATAAATGTGAAGATAAAATAGATTATTGAAATTCTACGCAACACTGAATACAAAAATTGAAATGGTATCTAGGTACATATAATAGGGTGGTGCTTAAATGTAGGAAGACAATTTTTACACTAGATTTCCTAAACCTTAGCCTCTTCGTCGATAATACTATAGCCCCGATTGGAGACGAGTAAGGCGTTTCGCATTAGGTGACTCAATTTCACTTTTTTTTTCATTTAATACCCAAAATCGAGCATACTGTAGTCGGACATATGTATATCATATACATTTTGGTTCCGATTGGAGAAGACTGAGAGGTATCCCACTGGATTCAAAATTCAGATTGCCCTTAAAATTTAAATACATTATTTTAATCGAGTACCCAAAGTCGTGACTACTAACTGTAATGGAAAATATCACATACTCATTTAAATTTATTGAATCTTTATGGGTTAATCTTCGCCCCTGGGCGGCGTTTTAACCATCTCTAATCGGGACCAAAATGGTATTACTGTTTGAGGTAGTGAGATTGAAGCAATCCTTTGCTTGATTTTTCAAGGATCACCCTAACGTCTACAGATATATATATATAACAAGGCCACACATTAAGTACCTACGATAATCCATAACTTAAAAACAAATGGACGGATTTTAACTGAATTTCGTTAGAACCGCGGCACAGGCATAAACTACTTTTGAAGCCCTTAGGTGGCGCATGAGTCGAGATATTCAGAAAATTTATAGTTGCAAATTCGATTTTGATGAAATTGGTATCGTATAATAGAGGTGCGATGAGAAATACTGCTACGAAAAATGGTGGCGTTAGAGTCGAGTTTAACCTTAAATTACAGTATTTTCCTTTTGGCTGGGAGATGCCAAAAAACTGTTACTAACTTAGAGTCGACTTCATCTTTACTGTGATTACGGGAAATTGTTTTTAAATTCACCTGCATTTTTGGCTTAAAAATCTGGTATAAATATATGGAAATCTAGTAAGCGACCCAGACAAAGTCGCGGGTATCAATGAGTACTAACTATAGCTTAATATTTGGTTTTATTATAAAGTTGGTCTAGCCCTTGATATACGGTGATACAATGTGCAGGTTGCCTTCGGTTTCACTGTTTCTCATGGAATGTAATTATTTCTCATGATGTAAAGATGGCTGTGTTTGTATTTAAATAAAAAAACAGTGCAAAGTTTTCTAATTTCTGGAGTATTTACCGACTTATACTGGATGCTAATTGCCTGTATTACTATGGTTTTATCAACAAATATGTAGCAAAATTGCATATCATTTTGTCACCGATAATATTATTTTATCGCTTCTCTATTATTACATAACATTCATTGCTGTTATTGACATCCCCAATTCTTATTATTTGCAAGGGTTATAACATTACAGCCAAAATGAGGCGACCTTGATAACTTCCAACATTACCTATATGATAATAATCAATATGGAAACGCAAACTAATTGCAGGCATGAACAAAATATTGAGGGTATCAACGCAATATCTCCCTATGTTCTGCCCTCTGGGGTTATTGGTATATTTATTACATAAATGATAGCAATATCACTACAATACATGTGTGCATTCAAGCAAATACCCAGCAGTAAAACTATCTTATTCTTCAATAACTTAATACTAGTAGTTTGCTTAGCAACCCAATTACTTCATCTTCTAACTTTTTCCATGTAAGAAAGTTCACACCAAATGCCATTAATCAGGCTAGGCATCGGAAGCATACCATTCGATGAACCAGTTCGAAATTCGAACTTATATTGCATCTAAGCGAAAGAAAATCATGATTTTGCTACTGACGCTGACCCGATGATTATAACTTAAGAGCAGTGCTTTGGCAAACCAAACAGCAGGTTCAATGTTCAAATCATCTAGCAGATATATTTTTTGTACTTATGTTGTCATTTTGGATTTGCAACTTCCACATTTCGAAAGCAGATGGCGCTAAACTGCAGTCTGTGTCAAATTCCATTAAATGCCAGCTTATGAACTAGAGAGTTTGCTGGCGGACAGAATTGGCGGTTCACTGAAATATATGTACTGTAAGTGTGAACCTACCATACATGGAATGTGTGTATGCCGTTATATCGAAAAGTATGGGTGTAACACAAATTGCTATCTAATGCCTCCGATTTAAAGGGGTTTGAGTATGAGCGAACTACAAAATTCGTAGGCTTTTTATTATATCTTTGTAAATATTTATACATATTTTAGATGAATGCCAACTGCCAACATGCGCAGAATAGAGACACTCTTACATCATTATAAATATATTACTTATACGAGTATATTGTATATAGAAAGCCAAACAAACTAACTAACGAAATCGATATGTTTACATGGAAAATGCAATAATTTTAAGTCTCCCATATTGACATGGAAACATTATATATTGTACAATTATATTGGCATACACTGGACAGAAAAACTCTACGCTCATGATGATAAATTTAGTTGGATCAAAATTTTAAAGAACACTAGCTACTCATACCCGTAGGAACGCGTCCACGAATTTTTGTGCGGACACAATTTGTTCTATTTTTAATCAAATCTGTTGTATTATTTTTTGTTGTTGTTTATTTCGACAGCTTACGAGGATAAGATGGTATTTTTTGGAACAAATTTAAGCAATCCCTTGTCACATTTGCCTTGGAGATAAACCGGTTTCGGCGTTGTGCTATCTTCAGCGTCATAGAAAGAAACGTGACAAATTTGACAAGAGATGACGGAAATTATCAAAAAATATCGTTAGTATTCTACTTTGAAATGGTGTCTAATTTCGTTATGGGATAAGCAAGGGAGAACTTATTTTGAAATGAACACAAAATGTCAAGAAATTCTTAAAATGTTTGATATAAATTAATCAACTGCCCATTTCGTTGTTAAATCCTGACAATGAACAGTAGCTATTATATCCATTCGGTCGTCGAAACAAATTAACAAATCGTGAAACTCATAGGTGTATGTTGTGGCTTTTGTTTTCCAGACATCAAAAGATATTGTAAACACAGATATGCAGTGACACATTGGGAACAAATTAAAAAAGATGATAATATCAATAGCATGTTACTATGTATAAACCTCCAATTATCTATACTGATACATTAAAATGAGGTAAAACGACTACTGTATAGTTAGAATCAAAAAAAAGACAGACTTTGTTGCAAAAACCTGAGAACGGATTAGGTCTTTTTTCTTTCTCTGTTGAACATGACGTTAATGGAGTTGAGTTGTGAGGGTGTTGTATATCAACAGGTGGAGTTAGAGGCATGCAGTTTATTTGTAATTAAAAAACAAATTTAACCATTTAGTAGAGTTAAAAAAAAAAAACCAAAAATAGGAATTGCCTGATCACTTTTACTTTCATCAGAAAAAAGGTACGGAATACATCGGGTACGTTGTGAGGTTATACACATCCCAATTTAGTGATCTCAATGAAATTGACAATTTTTGGAACCTGTTTTTTTTTTTTTGTATTTTTTGTTATCTTTTATTTCAGAAGTTTCTAGCTCTTTTTATTACATAAAACTGACTCTAACAGTTAGAAAATCTATAAGAATGCAAACATTATGGATATCAAAATTTGCATAATTTAATGCTTAGCTTAACTCAGATCAATTCTTAGAACTGCGATTCGCAAAACATTGTTGGAAAAAGTCAACCTATGTTGTGGCAAAGCTATAAAAACCATTCAGCACCCTGTATCTCAAAATCTAGAAGTGATGCAAAAAATCAGCGGACTCAAATCCATATAATATGTGATATTATAACAAATGTACATTTTGACTGTTGCATCGTGAAATTAAAAGTTTTTGTCAGATTTTCAAGCGTAAATCGGGAATGTAGCAAAATTTAAAATTGGGCGCTTTTTTATTTAATTTTTAATAAATTTTACATTTTCTGTTCTATTTAGACGATCGGACTCCATCCTTATGCATTGAATTTCTCTTCCAACAATAATTTTTTATTATTTTTTGTTTGCAAAATTTTATTTACTAAGAAGAAGTGAATGAAAATAAACAATTTTCGAAAAAACTCAAAAATGCCCTATTTGTTTTTTTTTTGCATTTAGACGCCTGCAACTAAAAAAAAACTACTACTCCGATTTACACAATGGTTATATCAGCGTAAGGAAGTTGAATTTACCTACTTTTAGGTAATTTTATTTTTTTGATATTCTGGAGTTTTGTGACAATAATTGTACAAGGACCTCGAACACAGGGATTTTGCCTATATCACAAAAATGCTACTTTAGAAAAATAAAAATTGATTTTAAATATAAAATATTTTTAAGTTAGTTATATTGGAAAAGAAAGTTCGTGAAAAAACGTAAAAAGTGAAATATTTCCGGCAAATGCTGGAAGAAGCATTTCGTTTAAAATTTTCACGCCTATCATCTGATCACAGAGGTTCCGATTCCAATCATACGAGTTATCTGCCATTGTGTTTCTAATAAAAATCAACAGTGACTTGCTTCAGAATTCTAAGAGCTGATAGAAGTTACGTTAGCTAAAACCGCTCTAAAAAAAAACTAGCAATCTAACAAGGTCAAATGTCCATAGTAATTATGTAAACAAAATGAATTATATTGAGAATATTCTGTATGTCCATATGTAGTAGTTGCTATTTACATATAAATATTAATAAGGACAGAGACGAACACACCCGATAATGAAATTTCTTAACCTATTTGCCATTTGCTATTGCCTCTTATTAAGCGCACACTTAAAGGTAATTGGGTGCATAATCAATTGAATTATGAAAATGGTAGAAAACAACAAACATATTTACATTTAATAAGGTACTAGGGTAGTAAATTACTTTGAAAACATAGATGTTTGAAGCATCGATGCTTTGATTTATTTATTTATTTATTATATAAGGAAATATAATTATAAATAACTATATTACAAATACAGGCACTAGCTACTACTCCAGACGGCTTATTGCAAAGATTTTAAGCTGCCGGAGTTATGCGAGTGTAGGTTTGTTGATATTTAGGCCAAACGTTGAGTGTGGTTTCTCTAATAAAGAAAGTTACGAAAAATACTTGGTGAGGTGCTAGTTCCCTTGGCTGCATTATCGGCGAAAGTGTTACCAACAATTTCATAATACCCTGGAACCCACATCATTTTGATTTTGGAACTGTATCTGCAAAGGGTGTGTTGTATTTTCATAGGCCAGGGTTCGTTATTTTTGTTGTTTTATGCAGAGCGAGAAGGGAAGTCTTACTATCCGAGCAGATTATGTATTTTCCTTTAGTTTTAACCACGCGATCGACTCCATAAGTAATCACAAGGGCTTCTGCGGTAACAAATAAGGAGCTATACGGGAAGATTTGCCCTCTTTTATGAGTTCCCCTTTCTCATTCACCACCGCAAATGAAGTCTGCAGGAGTAGGCCGATCTAAACATGTCCGGCATGTGGAAATTCTCCGCACGATACCAATCACAAATTCACATGCCCTCTCAAATTCACTCAACTAACCCCCCTCTCCCTGGAGCCTCCCTGTAGATGAGCTTGACGACAACGACCATGGGTGGATCCGCTCTTCACAGGGCGTGACTAGCCGCTACAACAACAACAACAAGTCTGCAGGTAGTCTTTGGATCCATCGGTGTAAATAAAGCTCCACTTCAAAATTTCTATATCCCAAGGGGAAAATATTGCATTTAGCATAAAGATGGACGTGTGTAATAAAGACACTTTCTGAAAAATTCTAGAATGGAAATTATCGAACTCCGCTTAAAATTGGCTAAAGGGAAATGTCTATTTCTCCGGCATATTGTATAACCTTGCATATTCTAAATGACCATCTTAATTTTCCTGTTCTGTTGAAACACTCTTTTTGTCGCTGTTCAATGTGGAGTTGTTGGATACATACAGTTTTGGGATAAAACGCACAGTGTTTTGATACACTTAATTTTTTAACTCAGGAAGTCCAGCTTCAGCAAGCAGATTCTTTACAGGCGTGGTGGGAAATGCTCGTAGACTTTTTCGTACAGGTTTTAAAAATCACATTGATGTTGGTTCGATGTATTGGTTTGGAAACATCAACACATCGATGTTTTCTCATTTTTTGCTGCTGTATTTTTTACTTTATGATGAACCTTTTTCTTTATTGTCCGCTTAATTGAACCCCGGTTAATTGATTCACCCGTTTATTAGAATCACCTGACCAATCAAAAAAATATTGCATACAAAATATAAGTAAATTTCCCCTTATAGTTTTGTTAAAAATATGCGGTATCGACAAATATGTGTATACTTCTTATTTTCTCCAGTTAATTTTACAAGTATAGACATGTACAATAACAAATACTTATAAACTATTTTTGTTCCTTATATTTTCTGCGTTTAAAGTTAAAAATATTACTTTAATATCATACAAAAAATCGATAAATCCGTAAAATGTGCATACTAATTTTCTTTTAATTAATTAGTTTGCCCAATTAGGCGGGAATTCTGGAATTGAACGAACTGTTCAATTAAACGAGTATCGGTTAATTTATTCCCCGGATTAATTGAGCCAAAACTTGAGCAATTTTTAAAGTGCAATTAAGCGGGGAATACTGCATTAGGTATATATGTGGTTCCCTATGAAAAATAATGAAATTCATGAAAGTATTAAAAAAAAAATTTTAACAATTTAATTTCTGATACAATTTCAGGAATTTATTTTTCTAATTTTCATTTCAAAGGTAAATTTTTTCTTATTATATATTGTGCCTTAATGGAGTAAAAAAGTTGTCATATTTCGGGCCACAGCTCATTTTTATAAAAGTCTCAAAGGATATCAATTTCATTGATTTGAAAAGTTTAAGGCCATGCGGCTATGCCGAAATAAGAGTTTGACAATTTGTGTTGTATTCAAGAATTTTCTTTTTACTGGTCTAATAAAATCTATAATTTTAGTTAGGTTTATATAAGTAGTTAGGGTTTTATAGTTTTGATTAAATTTATCCCGCTTGAAAATAAATTACCGACATCTTATAACATTTTGTTTGCTTGAATCACTTTACCTGAAACATATCCGTTTCCGTGTCTTCTTTGTATTCGACAATGACAGCTTGGTTGCGAGACAGTGTGTAAGATATTGAATGTTGATTGGCATCCAGTATAGCTTTCGATGTCTGTGGCGATTGGACGATATAGTGTTTGGAACGTTTCACACCGTTCGGCTCTGTGCGTTTATATAAAACGAATTTTGAACGCCTGCGACCGCGATCACCTTGTGGTAAATAACCATTATAACTGTAAAATGAAACAATAACAGATAAAAGCGCATTAGTTCATGGCAATACCTGTATGCATTCAAGTATGTATGTGTATGTGTGTTTGTGTAAATATATCATAGGCATATAGAAAGTGGTAATATGTGCTTGTTTTACCCGTCTATCTTATTAAGTAATAATGTAAACTGTTTACAAAAATAAAAATAAAAACATACATAAATTTTCTAGGAAATGTTAATGCACTTCAGCTGAAGTTTGCGTAGCGGTTTTAAGGCAAAACCACTTAAGCTTATCACAAATAGGCAAATAGAGAAAATCTGTAGCATGTAATGGACGGTTTTAAAATCTTCACCTTTGATCATGAGTATTTTAGTCACAAGACCGTATGTGAAGTGAGTGGAGGGCATTTGGAAATACAAAGTAGCTTGTGGAAAGTAATATCAACTTCCCATCATCGTACTATAATGTTTGGTCGAATCAGAAATCGGGAGCATTTCGTTGATAACGCTGCTGAAAATGGCATTACCATTAAAAACGGTTAGCTATTTGTTGCTTAAATTTTCAGTTATCTGAGACTATGTACTCAAAATTTTAGAAGACAATCTAATGTTTTTTTTTCAAGTTGCAGCGAGGTTTTCGAGCAGTTGTTGTGAGGAGCTCCAATCCCGTTTATTGTTTACATCAAATTTCTTACCTGCAGAGTGCCACTGCATGGGTACTGTATCTTCTTGAAAAATATATTGCTACCGGAAATCGCTAGGGAACATTATATCTCCCCAAACCTTACTGTGTCTCCCAAACTTTTAGGCGCGTTTTTCCCATTTCACTTTTTACAATTTAATGCATCATGGCTGTTTTACTCAGTAATAATACCTCTTATGTTAAAACTAAGCAGACTATTAAAAAAATGTTAGCAATTTTCAGAACCAGTAAAAAAGTAAAAATATTTGTTTTTAATATTTATTGTTTTGTTTCATTTCCTCAAAATACTCGAATGTCATCTCCTTTGGAATTTTCTCAGTTCAAATAGCAACTAGATTGTAAACTTAAGATTTCTTCTCAATTTTATACAAGAAATGCGGTATCCATCATTCCCGTCGTTTTGGAGGTCAAGATGTGTTGCGTCGTCAAAACCACTATAAGACAAATCAACTTTTTTTGGGGATAAGGCTAAACCAATTTTGTTTTAAGAGATTGAGTCATAGGTACGAAAGTAATTTCTCACTTTTTCAAGTTCGCTTCCGAAATCGAGATATGGGCCTTCGATGTTCGAATTTGGATCTTTGCTAAAATATTATTTTTCTCTTATTTAAATGGTATGTAACTTTTTCTGCAAACTTATATTATTAGGTTTAACAAGTGGTAGTTAAGTATAAGGTTTTTAATTTTTCGAAAATCAAAAATTTCGAACTTAGGTTTCGGAGTTTAATTTCGAAAAACAGAGAAATCACTTTTTCGCTTATAACTAAATCTCTTAAAATAAATGATTGATTTGGTCCAATCAAAAGTTATTTTTTCTTTCTTAAACAAATTCTTAAAAACACACTCTCTTCCATTAGGATCCCGCCTTAAGACTCCTCTCTTTTCCAAAACAATATCACAGTAATAATATGCGAATCTATAATCTATGTAATACCAGCCAACTTTTGCGAAATTGTGATGACTAAGAGTAAAAAGTAAACCACAATTTTGAAAGTTAATGGTAGGCAACAGTCATCAAGCAGTGAGCTCTTATATTTATTGCTCTTGATGAGTGATGAGCAAACTCCCTTGGTACGGCCCCCTTACAACACCTACGGCTATAAATAATAAATATACAAATTATAATAGAACTAAGTACAAGCAAGTTATCCAATCCAAACAAAAAAAAAAAAAAAAATATCACATAATATATCTGTTCACTCCGTTCGCCAAATGGCAACCCTAACTTACCGCTTTCGTCAAAAAGCTCTGCTCAAAAACTTCGGCCTCTCTGAAGTTAAAGGAAGCCGTTGCTTCCTCCTTCTTTTCTTCTTTCTTATAAAAGAGCATAATACGAAATCACAAAATAAATTAAAAATGTTCTTTTATGTAAAAGGACAAAGTAAAAAAAAATCATACCTGTTAAGTCATGAGTACTACTCGTACTAAGTAGCAATTTAAGGACTTTGGCTTTTCAGAGAAGTACTCAATACGTTTCAAGTACATTAGTACATTACATTTGTATCAATTACTACTCGAGTACAAGTACATGTAATTGGAAAATATTTGGAAATACCATCAAGTACTCGAAAATACTCGCTAAAAGTAATTTCAGTTACTTTGAAGTACTTGGAAAAGGATTGCAATTCTTTTAGCGAGTATTTTCGAGTACTTGATGGTATTTCCAAATATTTTCCAATTACATGTACTTTTACTCGAGTCCTAATTTCAATTCAGCTAGAAAACAATTACGTATTCATTATAAGTACTTTAAAAAGTATTTTTATTGAGTACTAATTGTACTTGAAATTTAACAGGTCTGAAAAAAATACATTTTTTTCTTTTCAAAATGTTACTACTCAGTTCTCTCTACTGGTAGTAAAAACATGGGTTAAAACAAGTTAAAAAAAAAGAGAACAGTTGATACCCTGAATCCCTCCTTGAATTGAAACTCGGGGAAATCTACGTTTCTCTAGTAGGGGCAGGTACTTTGCACACAACTCAAGCCAAGCGGTATCGCCCTCATTCAGGTGCGAAAGGGAAGGGGGAAATATTATGGTAAATTATTGAATGCACCTTTTCTGTGTCGTTCCATTTAAAATTTCCACATTTTTGTAATGAACGCCAATGTCTTTGTAAATTTAAAGGCATGAAAACGTCACACTGATCAACATTAAATTAAAAAATATTTTTTTACCCACAGCTACAATTTATAAACAAGCCAACATGGAGCAATATTAATAATAATTCGTTTAAATTATGTGCAACGTCGGCCGAATTGTCTGGATGAGTGGCATCGAACGCATTATCCGCTTTGAGACAAAATGAAAAATATCTACATACGAGTATTTATTGTACATACATTCGTATTTTACACTACACAATTCCCATCAACATTTTCACCGTTCTACGTGATATTCCTATGCGCGCTGCCCTGGTGTTGTTCCCTGGTCTACATATTTCATTTTATGGCACACAAGTTTCGGTGTTAACGAACTTTGATTCGTCAAAAATAGATAAACGATTGCAGATTGTGTGGCGACGCGTCATCGCTTGGCGGCTGATGCTGATGCTGCAGCTGTGGTTGTGGCTGCTGCTGCTCTATTTTGGATTCTCTAACTATGAGCAACTGCTCGTGGCCCCAGAAGTTGTTGCCATAGTGGACGCGGACGTGTTCAAAAAATATATTGACGCTGTTCCGCCATTGCTAGCATTTACTATTGATGCCTTCCATTCCACGGTATAGCAGCACTTTTTTGAATACCTATTCTTGTCCTATTTTGTTTTGAAATTGTGGACATTTTCCTCCAATGAATACCCATTTAGTGTTGAGTACAATACACAATACATTTTTACGCACTTGCATATGAAGTGAAAAATGTGTTGTAGTTTCATATTGCCCGTTTGCATCCCAGCAAACTACGAGATCAGTTAACTTAAAAACAAATGATTGAAACGATTTGAAAAACTTTCGGGAATTAGAACGTTCTCAACAATATTTTCCGATATAAGAAAATACACAGAGCTGAAAAGTGCGCCTATAATTAAGGAGATCGTCGTCTAACAAAGCTTGGTGGTTAATGAATGAAGAAATTTTCACTAAAAAATCTTCTTTGCTTTATTTTGAATTTCTTCTAGAATTTATTGAAAAGGAAACCTCCTTGCTTATTCATTTTTATAGAATTTTGTCCAAAACTAATAATTAAAAATAATTGTAAGAATAAATCTATTTGTTTTTACGTTTATGCTCGTTTTTACTATAATGTTATTGAATTTATTAATAAGAAAAACTTTTTATTTTCAAATGAGCCCTTTTTAACTCAAATTTTGCTTTTAGCACCTTAACATACATTGTGGTTTGTGATTAATCTACTTTATATTTGGGAGATTTACAAGGTGTCATAAGTCATAAAATTTAAAAAATACAAAATTGTTTAGTTTTAATTATTTGTTTCAATGAAATCAAAAATTGAATTGAATTTTTCTATTTTCAAAATTTTTGATTTACTTATTTATTGTTTTTATATCTTATAAGCAAATATGTAAAACCTTTTATAATATATTCATACGGCCTAAAAATTACTATAATTATCTATAATCTACTTAAGGCACTTTAGGTGACAATAATTTGAAATCAATAAGATTATCGGCTTATTAAAATAAAGAGGAGATTCTATTTAAAACCAAGAGTCCCTTCTTAATTTTATTTTTAAGCTTATTATTACAGATTATCTTCTTCATTTTATTTAAAAGCCATATTCAGTCGTAATAAGCAGGGCTTCTTATTGGGAAAAAATCATAGAGAAATCTGCTAAATTTTGTTCTGAGATATAGAGCATTTAAGGTGGTATTTTCGCTCTGTGTACCACACTTTTTCAGAAATCGTGAACTATTTTAAAGAAATCATCAAATCCTTTGCTCGTAATCAACGAACAGGCATACATGGGTTAAGACACATTAGGACATCTTGTGAATTACCTACAAATTTATTTTTAAATGTTATCCAAAAGTGGTAGAAACGCAATAAACGAATAGCCATAGTAAATTGTAAATATTTTTTCACACGATACTTAGGAGTTATGACTTACCAATGGCTAAAAAAAAAAATATTTTATTAGGAATGACTTTTTTCGAATATAAACAAGCACATTTACTGAATACTTAAATGATATTAGCTTGTATTTGTATAATCTTAAACTCTGCTATGACGATCGCAGTCAAGATAAATATCAAACATAACTGGTAGTTGTAAGTTTTGTGCGCCAAAAGAAGCATTTTGTAATTATATACTTCCTTGCCGATTGTAACCGGTATCCGGTGAATCTTAAGCAACAACGGGTAGAGTTGACTCTTTAAGTGCAACTGCTGAGTGTTTTATTAATGATGTTATTAGTTTTAATGACTTCACATTACAACTTTTTTTTTAATGGAGCTATTTAATGATAGCGCGTATATACATATCTCTATGGATATAAAAGAAACAATTGGCACTTTGCAGCGTTTAAATTTTAATAATGTATTTAAGTCTTCACTAACATGAATTGACTTTAAGTTGACTGGCTTCGAACATCTAGAAATAATTTAATTCACCAGAGTGTGGCTCAAATCTCGATCGATGCGTTGAATGCCAAATCAAAGGGTTTTTTCTATAAATTTAATCTAATATATATATGTAAAAATCTTGTGTCACGCACGGTGTTTGTGGTCGAACTCCTCCGAAACGGCTGTACTGATTTTTATGAAATTTTGTATGTATATTTGGCAGGTATGAGAATAGGCCGTAAAGTATAGTTTGCGCTTGGGAGAGGGTTGCCACCTGTTTGAAAAGTTAAATTTAATATATAAACAAGTTAAAAGAAATATTAAAACATGTGTGGCAAGCGATTCGTCTCGGGAAAAATTTTCGTAGCTAACTTTTATGACGGCTGCCACCTGTTTGAAAAGTCGAACTAAATTAAGTTATACACAGGTTATATGAAATATAAAAATGTGGGTATTAAACGGTTAGAATTGGCGAGGAGTAACTGCACTTTGGAGAAGGTTGCCACCTGTTTCAAGAGTAAAATATGGGCGTCAAAATGAGGGTTGCCGCCTGTTTGAGAAGTCGAATTTATTTCAATTATATACAAGTTATATGTAGTATCAAAATATGGATGTCAAACGGTTCGTATCGGTGATGAGAAGGTTCATACCTATATTTTGGAAAGAGATGGCACCTGTTTGAAAACAAAAATTATCAAATTTTACACAAGGATATAAAATATGAATGTAAAACTGTTCCTCTCGGCGAGGGCAAGGTTAATACCTATATTTTTATAAACTCAAAAAAAAGTGTTTGCAAAGATGTCTACTTTGCAAACAGAAATTCCGATAGATGGCTCTGGTGATGAAATATTTCTAAAAACCGTATTTATAGTCGGATTGGATTTAAATTTACAACATGTATTAGCCATATAAAGAAATATTTTAGTTTAAAATTTGACCATTATTTACACACCGATTTTATTCCAATTCATAATACATACGTATGCATGTATGTATTAGTCACATACATATAAATATTTGATTTAAAAAATTAGCCGATAGATGGCGCTGGTTCCGAAATATCTCCAAATCCCCATTAACAGTGCAATTTGATTCAATTTCAGAACATTATTTATTGGGTGTAGCGATGCGCGTTGGGTCATATAGTATTATTATCAATCGCCCATAATATTATGTTTAATAAACTTAAGATGTTCTTAAATGTTTTGGATCCCCACTGTAGTGTGTGAACTGATATTGCAAGATAGTCATGTGACACACCGTCCGATGGAGATTTGTTTGCGCATTAGTTCCACTAGCATGCATTCAATATTGCATGAACATTTGGGCTTTGGACAATTTGAAAATCTCTGAAAAAAATCTTGTGTCAATTGGTGCAAAGTAATGTGCAAGAAATTCAATCGACGCACAATGCGGTAATTCAAACTGATTTTGTGAATTAATCCAAAATATGAGATGGAAATACTAATAAAATATATGGTAACCCGTAAAACTAGATAAAATTACACATCACTATCTATCTTTCATCGTTTTTCCATACTAAGCTTCCAAATACATTTTTCCTAGCTTTATCCCATAAGAGGTAGTTAATTTTGAAATTTTGAGCCAAAACATCTCGGAAAATGCTAGTTACATACATATATAAATTAATCAAAATTATTTAAATTAAAAGTACGTTTGGAATGATTTACAGTTTCAAGGTCGATTAGCCCACTGTGTGACCCATCAAGGATCTATCCATATGAACCTGAAACTAAACCACAATCGACTCAAAACATCGAATTAATGGCTAATCTGCTGTACAGTACTATTTCATATTTAGCAATTTCTTCTTATTCCCACAGACCAAAAATAGATTGCGAGGTCAGCGTTTTCCACCTCTGAATAATCTGTTGATGCTTTCGAATCACATATTTTTTTTGAGGTACCTCAATTGGAATGGAAGAAGTTTCGAAAACGCAGAAGCCAATGAAAACCAGAGTGGTCTAAGGAAATAATTTTTTTTAGAACACATCTGCATGTCTGTATGTTCATTAATAGACATGATATACAACTTTTTTTTAACTTTAACACTTCATTTATTTCATAAAGCTTCCGTTCCTGCGAGACATATTGTGTATTTTTTATTTCTGTATATACCTCTGTACATACATACCTATGTACATACTTATGTATAGTTGTATTCAACTTGATTTTAGCGCAAGATGTAAAACAAAGATACGGACATATTTTAAGAAAGAAAAAAAAAGTAGAAAAACATGTTTCCTTATTTACTTTTCGCCGCTGATGGGTTTTATCATCAGCCAGGCGAGAAGACAAATAATTAATTGCCAGTTTATGTATTACATTGGGTCGTAGTTGTATTTATATTTATGCCATGCAGAGCCGTACATATAAACATTTTCAACACTGCACCGATACGCACAATACGCAAGATATAACAATAAATACTCATACAGATATTTGGGGCTATTCCAATGTGACTGGTGCGTCTTTTGACTCCAGAATTTAACCAACTATGAACTGCAATTATGATATCGGAACTTATACAATAATGAGTCATATTTTTTAATATGAATAATAATAATAATATTAATACTTTGGCGCTTATGAAGCTCCTACAGACTATTAGAAAAAAGCTTTTCTATAGTTTTTGATTTCACTTGCCACGACCAAGATTCGAACACGGGATACACCGGCGTGAAGCGCGCACAAACTACACGCTCGCCAACGGCGCACAGAAGAACTAGTACGGCCAATAATAGTAAAAATTAAATTGGAAAATTCGAACAAATTTTAATGGCAATCGATCAATTTTGATTTAATTTTTTTTATCGTTGCCCAATCACTTAACCTATGGAACAACATATCTCAAGTAGCGCTATAATACATTAAAAGTCTAAGGTTTTAAAAGAAAAAGGCTTTGCACAAAAGATCAACTTTGATCACAGTGTCCTGTGGCCTATAATAATTATAATATAAGTTGTTTTCAAAAGGTTGTAACTTTTTCATTTATGCAGCGATTCTGATGCTTTTTTTCTTATCCAGTCCCTATTTCATTATATTTAAACTATACGTTATTTTTTTTCTCCTGATGTTCATAGTTTGTTCTGTTATTATTTGAAACATAAGCATAAGGCTCAAAAATATAAAAGAGCATTTACAAATTTTGAAAGTGATAAACAAAAAATCGCTATCTAAGGCGTCAAAATCTAGAGGGAAGGGACTTATTCCAGTTACAACTAGCTACAACTTTTCGATTGAAAGTCCTATTTGTGATACAAGTTTTAATATAAAATCTAAATCTTAATACTTTTCGTTCTTTATTTTGGAAAAAAGAGTTGATTATACATCAAAATAAAATAAACATTTAAAATTACATTTTCAAGACACGTGAATATACCAAGTTTTATCAAAATCGGTAGATTTCTTCTGCATTTTATATATGTATGTATGTATGTAGGGAGGTGTCCCGCCCAACTTTTAAAAATTTACAGATATGTTAAAGGTATCTTGAAGGCTCGCACAAATATTACATTTGAATGCAACCGAACTAAATTTGCTATACAAAATCGAAGTTTTTAATTGCCAGTTGCATATGAGGTAAGACTTTCCATCATCCATCATTAACTTATTCTAAGGTAAAATTTGCTTGAAATGGCTCCAAAGACATGGTTGCGTTAAAATGAATAAATGATTTGCCCCTTAATTTGCAAAGGGGTTCTCTATGCAAAATCTCATTGATCTGCGATAACTCTTTATAATTTTGGCTACTCATTTTATGGGGACGTTACACTGTGCCGAGGCGGCCGTTTACATTTTTTAACATAATTAAAAATCAAATATTTTAGATTCGTCTATTCCTTCTTTTAACATTGTGGACTCATTAGCCAAACCACATAATTTTCAAGCTAATTTTTTCTGTGTTCTTAAATATTACTAATATTTTTTATTAGCATAAAAAATTTGATCGAAATAATTTTCGTTGAAGTATTAGGCAACATTTAAGACTAGTGAGACAACTGGAAAATATGTCCAAATTGTTGTTTACTGAAATTAATTTCGTAATGTAGCTATTTAGATATTTTACCATGCAGCATTAAAAACAAAAACAAACAAATTCTCAAATATTACAGATTTTTTATTTTTTTAACTATTAATATATATATATACTTTCAGCAGATTAATTATTATTGCTACTTTCGTTATTAATGAAAAAAATAAAAATTAAGTCCTTTTCCACTTTTGCATGGAATGCCCCATCTGCAAATAGCAAATGAAAGAGTAAAGCACAAAACAACCACAATAAGCAAACAAAAAACGCACAAAAACAATACGAAATAAAAGCTAAAACAATTACGCAATAAGTATCACGCCCCCAATTGTGTGAAAAAGCGATGGAAGCGAAGGTGCCGGCCCAGCGGCGACTGGGGAGCATTTGAGAATTGTGTTTTCGCTGTCGCCACAATAAAATCATTAATGAATTGTTTAATACAACACATTTGGCGCCAGGCGATCATTTGACGCTTAAATTGTTGCTGTGGGGGGAAAAAGAAATTCAATATGAAGCACAGCTGGCCGTGCGCCGAGTTCGTTTTTTTTTTTTTTTTTTTTTTGAATTGGGTATTGTCTGTCTGTCTGTTGTTTGTTTACTAAGAACGCGAATCGTATTCGAATGCGGCAATTTTTTTAGACTCAATTCTACAAGTTCGCCAACACTGCGAATCACGCACACATCCAAACTCACCGAAGGAACTAATTAAATTTGCTTAGACAAATTCAATTAAAATAGCAGTACACCACGAAGACGAAAGACAAAAAACAAAAAAAAAAACAAAACCACAAAACAGAAACAGAAACAAACAGAGAACTTAATTAACCGCACGCAATGAAGACGATCCGATTAATGTTGAATGCAATGCTGCTGCTGCTGCTGTAACGGCAGCGGTCTAATCAAAATTGTTTGGAAAATATGTCATGCATGGCAGCAGTGGAGAGGCAGCGCCAGTGATAATATTGCCAATTTATTAAGCGACAAGTAACATCAATTATGTTCATATGTATAAAAGATTATGTCAAGTATCTGTCGATGGCGGCTACGTCGATCACATTACTAACTACCAACTCGCCTCAAACAGCCCGAAAGTGGTAGATTGCTTTTTTTTTGCTGACCTTCTCTAATAGCATATCCTACGATTTGCCGTGTGCGTCTTGATATTGTACAGAAGGTATTTCTGTTATTAAAAAAAACTTCTCACAAGAATCATCTGCCATTCGGAATCGGCGTAAAACTCTAGGCCCCTTTATTTCTGGTACAAATCAAGACGCAAATCGCAAATTGTAGGAGAAATTCGGCCAGACGTAAAAATAACTAATAAACAAAAACAAAAATTTTTTCTAACCAAAAAAAATAATAAAAAAATAACTTATAATTTTTTTGAATACAACTTATAATCGTTAGCTCGCTGGTGTATTTTGTACATTCGAAAATAGTAGCAAAATGTAGTGGCAAATTTGTGTTTCTTAATTTTAATTTAGTTTCAAACTTTCTAGAAAATTTATAAAAATTTATTTGGAAATAAAAAAAATATCAACTACAATTTTTAGCTACAAAATTACATACCCCAAAATTTTTTTAAAAATCCGGATTAAAAAGTTGTAAATTTTATTGAGAATTTTTTGAAATACATATGTCGAATTTTTATAAATAAAATTTCCAGAAAGTTTGAAAATTCGAATTACGTAGTTTTAACTCTAAAATTAACCACATTTTTTAAAATTATATTTAAAATTAAATAAGGAAAGACAAAATTGTCAATACATTTGGCTACTACCTATGCACGTAGATATGCAGATAGAAAACGGAGAGGTATGTGTGTATAAACAGTTATGTGAAAAATAAAAGTTCCAAGCAGCTAAACCTTAACATTACCGTTGATTTTTGATATTTCTTTTTTAGATGGTGTCACGCATTTTCTTCCATAGAAAGTCGTTTGACAATTTTTTTTTTGTAAGGGAGGAAATGAGTGGCATCGTCTTAGAAAAATATCAAAAATCAATGGAAATGTTCAACTAATTGGAACGTGCTAAAAACCTGCATATTTATTAAAATTATATTTATATAGAATTTGACTTTTATACAAAAAAACAAGAAACATAAATCAAATAATTATTATTTTTCACATAACTGTAAACATACAGAAATATATTTTTGATAAAAAAAAAACTGATTTATTAAAAAAAAACGAACAACACATTTACAAAAACCAAAGCATAGTGCCGCCATTTCAAAGAGGCGTCACTACAATTAGTACACTCGATACATTACATGATTCAACACTTTTTGTTATACATATGTATGTGTGTATGTATGTATCTATGTATGTTCCAACAATTTCACGCCTGGTTCCACGCTTAAATAAACCTTTTATTTAAAAATCTCGAATAATAACATATCAAGGATGTGAACACTACGACTATGAAATGGATAGCCCGATTTAGCAGCAGCGACACCCATCAATCACGACAATAATAACATTCATTGTATCGTGTAAGTATTTTGTAGAAATATGTAAGTGTAAGAGTACTGGTTTATGATTGTAGTGTCGGGCCATTAGAGACTATGAAGTGCGGCTAAAACAAAAGCGACAATAACATCAGTAATATAAAGTAATGTTAAAGGTCAGTAGTGCTGTCACCAGTGATTTATGTCCTGTTGAATAAATATAAATACGCACACATACAAAAAATAACATTTGTATGAAATTTGTTTGGCATAAAACAAGTTAATGTTCGTGTATGTACACCTGGCGGGCAAAAAAGTATAGGCACTACTTTATTTTCAAAAGTCTTCACTATTAATTTTTTATTTAATGTCAATTAATTGTTATGAAAAATACAGAGATGTTTCAGTATAACGAACTACCTTTCTGCAATGCACTGTTGACTTGCTAAGAATTCGATACTACTGCTGCATTCTGTAGATACTGGTATTGGAGACATTTTTGTGACTTTAGACGATTTCGGAATTTAGTAAGCAACAGTCTAAAAAAATTTCACCAAAGACTGTGGTGAAAAGCAGTAGATACAATAAGCTGATCGTATGTTCAGCTAGAGATGCACAATCAATCATAATGAAAATCTGTTTATCGATAGCCCCACAATATACTTTTTCAAATCTTTGTCAACAGCATTATTGCTTTTTAAAAATTAAAATAATATGGTCATCGTAAAATTAACATTGAAATTAACAGTTCAAAATTCATATTACTGCATTTTATGTGATTCAATCAAAATGGCAGAACAAGTAAACAAATAGTTTTTTTTTATTATTATGCGTTATGAAAATTAAGTGTTATTTTTTCAGATTTAAGCAAAATATAGCGTTAGGCAAAAGGGCAAATAAAGTGCTACTTCATTTTCGCGTTTGTACAATAGATTCCTCAATTTCCTTGTTTTGTGTGAGACCTGCTCAGGACCAGCTGACTAGACTAGAGACTTGAGACGGCTTACTGAATACCGAATAGTCTCAAAATCAATCTCACCACCGGAAAGTCTCAATTAGTGACTAGAGACAGCTTACAGAATACCGTCATACGAACGCTTTGAGTTTCAATTGCGATTTAGAAGTTTTACAACAATAACAGCAAATAAATTACAATTATTTTTATTTGCCCTTATTTTATCTGCCATTTGACTCGCCACCATCCCTCCTTTTGTGATTTTTTCCATAATTTTAGTTGAATTCCCCCAAAAAGTAGCACCGCTAAGTGAAATACTAGTACCATCTTTACAATGCATTCGGGAAAAAAATGAAAAAATGGCAGAAGGAAGGATGCTGGCAGATCGAAGTGTAGATACGAAATGTTTCCACTTTTATAAGGAACAAAATTTACTTAGAAATCAAAGCTGTTACTCTTCAAGTATTTATACTTGAAAGGTACAAATACCAACTGGAACCCTTTAACCTTTACATAAGTGCACATAAAAAAAAACCTCAGACGTGTTATTATTTTTAAAATAAATGAACTTAGGCCAACAAATTAATATGGATAAAAGGAATTTTACAAACGTATCAAAAGTATCATGTTTCTATTATTATGGCAATAGGTGTACATATATGCACAATGTACGGGCATGTGTGTTCAAATGAGTGTCAAACTGTTTTTAGAAACTTGCAGTAAGCTTACAACAAAAAAAAAAACAAAAAACTTTTCATTTGATGGGAGTTTTATATTTTTTCTACCTCGGCTTCTGCAGCATACAGTGGTAAAGACTTATATAGATACTGACAAACATACGTACATAATCGTGTTTGTGTCAATCTAATTTTAAATACCTATGAATTTAAATTGAAATAGCATGACAATACTTTTTGCTTGCCGCATTTGCAAGACCAAAAGCAGAATAAACACGTAAGCCGCCATGGAGTTTATGATACTGCAGCGTTCTGTATTCATTAGTGTGATTCTACTATTTATTGTTGCGGTTTTTCCCCCTCATGTTCTCCTACGTTCGAGCTGACCTTTCGTGCGCACGAAAATAGGTGAAAAAGCTAAGTTGCGAAATTCTCACATTTATCAAGTGAAAAAGGCGCGCGCCCGCGCTCAATACAGTCTTTGAATAAGTTATATGCTGGCGTCGACAATGCGTTTTTAGAAAATTGAAAATAGACTAAAATTATGATGGCAGCCGGGCAGAGGCCAAACAAATGCAAAAGTCACACCAATTGCAAATGTATTTTTTCCTGCATATGGATGTGTTAAGCGTTGACCGACAAATTTAGCGCGCTTAGAATACGTGAACTACGCGTGGGAGAGCACTAACGTTGCTGCCTTGCAGGAAATTAAGTTTCCTTGCAAATAACAAATATCTAAGAGTATATATGTAGCTAGTCACATTGAGAATTGCGAGCTACGGAATGGTATGCATTAAATGAAATTATATGAAACAGGTTCTATGTCACAAAAATGTGGGATTTGCTTTTTTTAAAGGTTAAATGAAGGTGAAATTTAGAGTAGAATGTGCATCTTTAACTTTACTGTGTAACGCCATCTGTCGATTTATTTCACTCATAATTTCCTTGTAAAAAAATATTGTTTTTAAAACTTTAAAGCCTCTAAAATTCAAGGATAATAGAATACAAGATTGCGCTGCTTTGCGATGAGTGACATATCTCAAGTGAAAGTAAATTAAGTAAATATATGAAATATCGAAAATGATTTAATAAATATATCTACAAAATACTAAAAACAGTGACTCTTTATCACTCATTTGTAAAAAAAAGAGGTTTATTTACTTTTACTTGAGAACTGTCAAAATCGGCATAACCAAACTACTGGTGTAACTGACGGCACCACCTTATGCATTCACTCCACATTGCCAAACTCTAATATGCGAATTTGAATATGAATGTTAGACAAACAGGCGATTGAATAGTCAACATTATTTTTTAAATGAAATTTAAAAATTAAAAGGGCAAGAAAACATCCTAATTTTTAAGTGTTTAAAAAATCAGCAGAATCAGTATTACCAATCGAATTTCGAAAACGCAATTTTTTTTGTATCGCTGATCAATTTCACACAAAGAAACGCTCGATTTTCGAAAAAAGGTGGGCGATTTCACAAATATCGACTTCTTTAAAAGTTTTAAAATTATGATTTTTTTCGTACTGAAATAATTTTGGAAAAAGGTGCAAAGTCGCAAATAATTTTAGAACAATTTGAACGATTTCCCTAACGGGTCCAAACTACCCAAACAGTCGTAGTGCAAGCAAGTGTTGCACATTATTTTTATTGTGTGCACGACAGTCTTCTGCCCTTGAGCCATTCTAGTGTCAATTAAGTGGCTTAATCTCTCTGTTTAATTGAGTCGAAATACATACCCGAGTATAACTAGTTCACCATATCGCACTCGTGGTTTGTCGTGTCCATCTGCATCAGCTTCGGCTAATATGGGAGATTCTGTGCCGTCGGTGCTGTAATAAAAAGAAAAAGTAAAGTCAGTATTAATCCAATACACTATTTAAGTTCTCATATTTATTATTTTTTAATGGATGTTAGTGGAACGAACTTCGAATTTCCTACAGCTGGTAGACCCCTTAGAAAATTTCGTTGGTGAGCTACGCATCTAGTTTAATAGGCAGAACATATGCAAGACCGCCAGAACAAAAATATAATTAAAAACACAAATTAATGGAAATTCATATAAAATAAAGGTTATAATTTTAATTCAAAAATTTTTATTTAAAAAATCATGATTTAATTGTTATTTTATGATTTTCATTTTTTCGATTAAAAATAATCGTTATTCTTGAATTTTATTTTTTCGATCAAGTTTGAACGTTATTTTGTGATATTTTATTTCGATTAAAAATAAAAATAAGTTCAGATTTGCATACCATATGGCATACGGATTAGATAGATATTTTTGAGTTTTGTTTTATACGAATTCTTGCCAATGATTTTTCATCGAAAATCGAAAAATCGAAATAGTGTATATTTTCGACCCCTGGAAAAATTTTCGTAAGACCAAAATTAAAAAAAAAAAAATGTCAAAAATCAAGCAGAATTTTCAGCAATTTCAAATTTCTACAATATTATGCTGAAATGGGCTTCAAAACTTAAAATTTTGTACAAAGTTTGAAATTTAATGTATATCCATTTTTGTTATATAACGAACTAAAGTTTTATAAAAAATGTAAAAACACGACATGGTGTTAAAAACATTGTAAAATTTTGGAAAAAATCGCCATGTGGTCATTTGTTTGAGTCATAGTACATCAAAGTAGATCGAAATTATAGCAACTAATTTATTTTATAATTTGAAAAATTAACTGATGTATAGGTACCTAGTTTGTGGGGCTTGTATTTAAAGTGTGTTATGATTATACCTGCTGCATATTAAGCTAAATAAATTATAGCGCACACTCTCCGACAGACAGGAGCAGAGAGCCCTCTTCTACAATATCAATAAAGGGTTTGCAGAATTGCCTTAAAAATTTCCAAACATGCCGGAGCACTCATCCAAAGTTCCAGAGGAATGAAATGCAGTGGCATGACACGTACCTCAATCGCCGGAAACTTATATTCAGGGTTTCAGGATGAAGCGACCGACATAAATCGGATAAACTCTGAGATTCGAACACTGCGCTTAGCAACACTCTCCCCGTTACCCTCAGATATTGCCAGTTATCGCCGAGTTTTGTGAAAAAGAGCCGCCCGATCGACTTTCAAAAATTAGACTGTTTCAAGATAACTGTGATTCGCCTGTTTACCGATAATAACAGCGTATCTTTGCATTCCTTGTGTTTAGAGTTTTTTTTTTTAATTCTTATATTCTATTTTTTTTTTTAAATCAAAATAAGAAAAAAATTAAAAAAAAAGGTGTAGTACCGAGTGTTCTCAAATACCTGACACACCATGTACAATAACAACAACTGCACATTTGCTCAATTTAAACAACCGGAATCAAGCTGCTCCTGTACGAGTGCACATCAATAAAGTTTTAATAACATCAACAAGTTTCGTTTGGCATAAGAAAATTATTACAGCATAACCCTCGAAGTGCTGAAGTCTCAATAATGTCAAACAAGTTTAGTTTTTCGTTTTTGTTTTATTATTGTAAACACAACGTTACATAATTACCATCTCCACATTTGCTAATGAAGTAACTGCATCAAAGTAGGCTCGTTTGGAACACAATTTTAGTTCTTATAACTTAAAATGGAAATATGTATGTAGTACAATAATTTTACGAATACAATCACACATACATACATAGGCAATATACAAATACACAAATATGCGCAAATATGAATGCCTACGTAATTGTTTTTGGGCGAATGCAACCGGTGCAAGTGTGTTCAATGAACTTGCGAACTTATGGCAGGCACTTACTTCTAGTTTCCCACTAAAATTTTAATTAACTGTAATTGCGAGAAAGGCAACAAAAACAAATGTAAAAAGCAGGAAGAGTCTAAGTTCGGGTGCAACGGAACTTTAAATACCCGTCGCATGTTTTTATTTCAAATAAACAGTCACAATAAGTACTATATTTTGAAAATTTAAACGACTTTTATTTGTTTAAACATAAACAAAAAGAAATTATTATGCTTTTAACGTGCCCATTAGTCATAATTTTGATTTTTACGTATTTCCCTCTCCAACAGTGTCGCCAGACTATTTTTTCCCATAAAAATTAAAAAATATCTGAAATAAAAACTGTATTCTCGGCCAAAAAACTCTAACATAAGAAACGAAGAGATTTTTTTTTGAGAAAGTTAAAGTTTTTTTTTGTTTAATTTTATTTTTAAACAAAATAACATAAACAGTTTAAATTATACTTAACTAAACAGAAAGATCCTTTACATACTGGAATATTTAAATTAATTTAATGAAATTCAGTTTCAAATATTTTTCGCGAATTGCTTTGATAATTTTTTTTTTACATTTTCTTTGATACCTAAAATTTAGTACAATCTGAAGAACTTTTGTTAAAGAAAGCTTTTGTTCTTAAAATACCAGAGATCCCTGGAATTTCTAATTTATTTCTTAATTTTTGTTTTACTTTAATTGATTTGGGAACGCCATTTGAAACGCTGCAACTTCATCGCCCATTTATTGTAGTTCAAAAAACGAAAAAATTAAAGATACTTTAATTTATTCGTTAAAATCAGAAATTTTAGGGAACCAGTATTTGTATAACTATGAGATAATTTAAGGAAACTGTTAGCTTGTGTAGAAAACTTTACACCTAAATTAAATTGTTGGAACCAAGTTTGTGCGAATTTGCTACATGATTTAATAAAATATCCAATTACCAAATGACGTGGTAGAATTTAGTCAAAAAAAAAAACAAAAACAAAACCCACGTATTTCTTTCCCCAACCCAATTCTGTATGTCTAATTTGTGGAAATTATCTTTTATAGCCAATTCTAGTATAATATAGTGTAAGTTTCAAGTGGCTAGAAATCCTTGTTATTTTTATTTTTTATTTTTTTAGTTGAAAATTAATTTTTGCAAAGTTTGTGCAAAATGTCAGTAATTGATTTGTATGGTTTTTGTTATAAAATGAGTTTTATTTAAAAAAAAAGACAATCAACGAATAGATGCCCTATTAAAATATTTTGACGCAAAAAAAATAAAAAACTCAAAGTCAAAATACTTTTGTGATTAACTGTATGGTATATCCTGCTCGAAATTAAGTCGTGTTGGTCTCGCCCAGGCCTGGCCATAAGATTCAATTTTTTCTCTCGCTCTCTCTGAGGGAAACCCTTATACCAACGGCTTATAGGCCATATAAAATAATCCCTTTTATATAATCCTTATAAGAACGAACAATATGAAGTACAATTGTGTACCTTATTAAAATTACTTATCGATCATATAAGAGCACAATACATATTTACTACAACTGCTTATACTATTTCTGCGCAGCTAAGTATTTGTTGTATTGCATTTCTGTAATTAAAATACAAAAACACTTGACACCAGAAGTCATAAAAATTCATTCATTAGGTAAAAGTGGCAACATTAACGCTTGCAGCAAATACATCGTCGAGTGACTTGTACGTAGTACGAAAACAAATCTACAAATATATAAATATATATACAAATATATATATATACATATGTATGTCTGTGCATAATAGAAACGCAGAATTTTTGTTAGTTTGTGAAGAGTTTTCTTGAGTAACTTTATGAAAACTTACAACTCAAGTTACGCAAGAAGTATAAACAAAACAATTTGCCTTCGAATGAAAAAGCAAACAAAACTAGAAGGCAATGCAAATTATGCAAAATGTATGCTTGTTGTGTTAACAGAAGAAAGAATTGAGTTCATTAAGTTTTGAAAAAAACAATAAATAATTAATTAATAATTAGCTAAAGAGCCACCTCGCATTGATTGAGCCACCCCATTCAATGTAGTTGTCGAAGTGCATTGCTTAACCTTTTTGGGCGGTTGAGTCTATTGGAATGTAATGCAATTGATGTAGGGTGGAATTCCGAAATCTAGTTTCCAAGTACTCTTGCACTTAAGGCCTGGGAAGAATGAAGGGAATGTGGTACGGGGTGAAAAGTGGAGGTGGTCGTTCATTTCCCCTCGACAAATCTTCCAGACTCTTTGATGAATCTGAGAATCTCGATAGATAGAGAATGGACGTTTTCTCACTATATCTGACCGACATATCTGACATATAATCAACCCCACTCGGGCTCGCTACCATTCTGTCCGGGTTTTTTAGGAAGCACTTGGTATGGCCCAATGATTGGCGGCGGCGCAATGGAGTCTTCTATTTTTATCAAAATTAGAAACTTTTTAATTTGAATTTTAAAAAACTTTTCCGTAGGCAATTTTGTAGGTCATTAAATGTTAGCATAATATTTTGCATGTCCGAAGTATCTAAAAAAATCTGGTTGATCTTTTGAAATGTTTTTTTTTTTTTTTTTGGAAATTTTGGTCTTACGCAGAATTGTACGGATATATTTTATATAAATTTCTTTTGATTTCTAATATGTGATTTTGATTAAAATTCTTTGAATTTTTATAACTTTCATACAAAGAACTTTTGATTTATGGGCTTTTTGTTGCATAATGAACTATGTTTTTTAAAGGAAATTAAACCAAAAAAATTTATCACGAAAAACATGCCGAATATTAAAAAAAGAACTCGTGCACTAGTGGTAGAAATTAGTAATAGTGGTAGAAAGTGTGACAATAGTGGTAGAAGTTAGTAAAAATATTCGAAGAAATTAGTAAAAATAGTAGTAGAAATTAGTAAAAAATAGTGGTAGAAATAAGTAAGAATAGTGTTAGAAATCAGTCGTAGAAATTAGTAGTAGGATAAAAAAAATGTTGGAAGAAATTAGTAAAAAAAATTGTGGTAGAAATTAGATTACTACTATAAAGTACTAGCATTAGTAAGAATAATGGTAGAAATAGGTAAAAATAGTGTTAGAAATTAGTAATGCCATTTGTAAAAATAGTGAAAGAATTTAGTATAAATAGTGGTAAAAACTAGTGGAAGTAATTAGTAAACAGTCGTAGAAATTAGTAGTAGGATTAATGAAAATAGGGGGAAAAATTAATTAAAATAGTGGTAGAAAATAGTAGCATTAATAAAAATAATGATAGAAATAAGTAAAAATAGTGGTAGAAATTAGTAAAAAATAGTGGTAGAAATTAGTAGAAATAGTGGTAGTAACTAGTAGTAGCATTAGTAAAAATAGTGATAGAAATTAGTAAAGCCATTCTGACGTGGCTTTCGTTATACGATATTCTGACGCGATTCATGTGGCTAAATGTTTGAATCACTGTAGGTATTTAGTTTATTAATTACAAAATACATGCATAGTACGTACTCGTACATACATTTGTACATATTTTGTTGGCATTGCGCTATCTCATATTAAAAGTGGTTCACTTTCTTTGTCAACAAATACAAAAAACACATTTACTGCCGAGCTCAATGCAGTTGTGTAAATCTCCATAGCGTATGCAAAATTTATATACTCGCCCCCTTTTTATAAAACGCTAAACCAATAAAATGCATATTTGTATATACATACATACTTATAAGATAATACTACATATATAAGAGGAAATATTATACGTATATGTAAATATTGTGTTGTATGTGTACTTATCGATAAACTTTCGTAGTGAAAGGACTATTGTTCGAAAAATCAACAACATTGTAGGCATATAAAAGTGCACGTCTACAAACACAAAAACAACAACAATAAATAAGGCATTACATAGCGGTGAGGTGATGGCCAAGCGTTCAACCACTTATTGCACAATTAAAAACCGACTGCCGCCAACAAAGAAAATTCCTACATATTTACAGATGTAGTACCTACATATGGGATGCGGCCCAAAGAGCACAACAAAAAAATTAAAATAAAATCTGTGTACAAAGAAATTACTTTAAGATTGTAGCAAAAAAAAAACAAAAACAAATTTTAAAAGGCTTATGTACATAAGTAACTGATGGACATTGTTAATTCAATGTTGCTAAAAAAGGAAACTCTATGTCACATCGACCAATGTTGGGAATCGATCATTTTTGATTTGGATGAATTTTGGTCATAAGTTTTCCTTTTTTCATACAATAAAGTTCTACCAAAGGGAAAAGGAGAAAAAAGTAGACTTTCGTTAGTTACATAAAATTTTAAATTACTCAATTTAGCTTAGTTTAAATTGTGATATTTGTGACTATAAAAAAAAAACTTGGAAAAAATTTTGAAAAAAAGTTTGGAAAACAAGTTCTAATAATAAAAATTCATATATTAATTTTTTGGCCTATTTATATGTATCAACAATAATTTTTATGAGCTCAGCCCAATTATTTTTTTTAGGAACATATTGAAAAAAAAAACAACAATGGCAGAAGTTATAGCTATTTCGGTGATCATTAGATCTCTTTCGTGGGGAATCGAACTACCTTCCTTCACGGTGTACTCGTACTCGTATTCCTTAAAGCATACGCCATAAACACGTTGTGCTGTTTTTTTAATAACTTCCTTAAAAAAAAATACAAAGACCTTGAGCTCATAAAAATTATTGTTAATAATACAAATTTCGAAATTTGAAAAAGGGGGAGAGGAAAATCTTATATTTACATGGGGTGTTGTGCATATCATAAGCAAAAAAATTCAATACACTTATGTACATACATATGTTTATTAATTTTCTTTTAATAATTTTTTATAAAAGTTTAGTTGTTGCCATTACATAAACCATAGAAAGAAAAGTTTCAAACTTTTTCGAAAATATATAAAAATTCGATAAATTTAAAATAGTGGTATTAAAAATTTTCAACTTTTTAACCTGGATTTTTTATTTTTTATTTAAAGTATGCAGTATGGTAGCCCCGATTAACTTTTTTCGAAATTGTTTGGATTTTATTTATTTTCTTGCGATCGATAGCAGCGATTCTGTTAATTATTTAAACATTTCAAAAAGTATTTTTTTTGTAATTTTTATTTTTCGTTTGGTTTTATAACAATTTTTATTTCAAAGACCTAATTTTAGTTTTACCTTCTCATTTTCTGCCATAGAGAAACATATGTATATTTGCTAATAATTTAAGTAATAAGATTAAAAAATAACATGAAATTAAAAAAGGACATAAAAATTAAATAAATAGCAAAAGAAAACATTTTATTTTAAATTTAAATACATTTTTTTTAATTGTTCCAGCAACTATGATAATTTAATTTATAAGTATTATTGCTTATTTCTGTGCATATGTACAATATGTACTGCTTATTACCTTATTTTAAGATGTGTTATGTCTTGTTATTGTGACTCTGAAATTTGTTGTACTATAAAAGATTTCATCATCTTATTGTACTAATTTGCCCTAATAAATAATGAAAATAAACGAAACTATGCAACGCTTTTTATTTTGAGGATATGAATTAATCACCGTTAGATCGCTGTGCGGCCAATCAAAAATGCGAATAGAATATATTGGAGACGGGACCGCGTAAATATTGGGTGATTCATTGACATATATCTAGCTGATCTGATGTAAAGTTTGTTTTTAAAGTACCTCTAAATGAATCACCAAATATTTTATTTTATATATGCTTGGGTTAATTATTTTGTTGGAAACTGCATTTTAATAAAATTGTAAAGCTTTTCTCGACGGAACATTTAGAATCCAAAGTACCAATTACCAGTATTTTATTAATTTTGAAGAAACCTTTACTCAATCGGGAGAAAATATCACAGTTTGAAGAAAAAATTGCGTTCAAATCAGTGTAAGTATTCATTGTAAAGACATTTTGCAAGAGAGGAGTCTTTCTTGTACGCCGAGTTTATACATTTTTTCATCAAACGCCAACGAAACTTTTGTGCCAAGGCAATGAAATACCTACTCAATACTTAGCTGAAGTCCACTGCATTTGCATTTATCTCGAGTAAATTTTTTTAGTTTAAAAAAAAAAAAAATATTTATTGTCACAAACTACGGAAACTAGAAGCCTTAGATAGTACATATTGTATAATAAAAGTTTGCACATCCCTAATGGTGGCGGCTTCAGATGTATCCAATCGTCAATTTGTGTGTAATTTAAGCAGCAATTAAGCAGTTTATTGCTATTGCAACAATTTAAATTATATGTATATATATAAAATTTCAGCAAATTGCTTTTTGGCGAAAGTCAAAGGCAATGCGGCAAATTCTAATAAAAAAAAGCGAAAATTATGGCGCCTCAAACGACCAGCCAGGCAGGCGGCAAAAAACAAGCAGGAAAGTATTAAAGCTCATGATCTAGCTAACAGCCAGACAAGTGTTCGAGCAACAACCCTTCAACGAAAGCGCAGGCGGTGCAGTCAATACCCTAATACCCGCCGCAATTCATATTCATACGTCAAACATCCTCCCCGCTAAAACAACCCCCGGTGGCTGCGCCACAACGCAGACAGACAGACAGACAGACGGACAGACAGACAGGCATACATCGATTTCGTGTCGCATTTAAACTTGCTCCCCATTTTAGCTATGTATGCTATTTCGAAACACTTGAAGACCTAGAAGAGTGAGTACATTTAGCGCGTGGTGTTGCACAAATCCATACCAGCTGTGGGAGGTAGGGGGTGGGGGTCTCACACGAGTTGCTGCTAGCTAAGTTTGGTTTAGCTAAGGGGGATTGGCGACGGCCACTTGAAAATTTGCAACGCAGACAACATTTGCCTATTTAGAAAATGAAAAATCTACACACCAACACAAAATTTGCTGCAACAGCTAAGAAAAGTCTACACCAGCAACAACAACAACAAACAGAAATACTGCATCGGTTATTCGCTTGACTTTTGCCGCCTAGGGTGGCTGCTCAGCCTGGTGCTTAGTAGGAAAAATAAAATGAGCGCAGGCAAACGAATGGGGGGGGGCGTAGCATAATGAATGCAGTGGGCGCGCACCTTACCACACCTACACTCGTATACATATGCAGTATATTTGTATAAGCAGAGCGCTACGCTAACGCCGTTGACTTCTCAAGTAGAAGGCAGTGGAGGAAATTGCGAATTGAAAATTGGAAAAAGCAAGGTTAGAAAAGCAACAAACCCGCAAAATGAAATAAAAATTTGAAAAGGAATGTCTGCAATTTAAGTGAAGGCACAACAACAACAAAAAACCAGCAAAAAAATATACAATATGGGATCGTTGGGTGATTTCAAATTTTATACATTTTAATTTCGTTGTTGCTGCGCGTTGAGTCTCTTCTCAACCCAGCCTGCTTTTTCGCGCTAGTTTTAAAAGCAAAAAATTTCGTAAATATCGTAAGTAGATTCATTTCGCTTTAATGAGGTCGCTCGCTGGCTATGAGTGTGACCTCAGCTCAACTCAAGCAAACTGAAGTATGTTGCGCGCGCAAAGTGGATTGACTTGGAAAGAAGCAACACAAAGATGGCAGAAAATTTTAAAATTTTGTTTGCACTAGTAGCAAACTAGATTATATCCGCCTGCCACCCTCCTCCCATCCCATCATCATTGCAATACGACATTTTCGGCACCAGCCACCTTTGCTGGCTCTCTGACATGGCATAGTTATTAGTAGAGTATCATCCATTCGCTGTTGCATCTAATTGTCACACATTTTTGTTGGTGACTTTTTTGTTTTCTTTTGCACTAAATTTTGCTTTTAATTATAATTTTGATTGCGACACTGATTTGCACTGATGAACTGACGACATGACCGACACGCTATGTTACATCGTTGCGCTCAAGTGAGCGAGTGAGCGAGTGATGTATGTAATTGGGCGGTCTGCCGGTGAGCGGTACGCTGGTTGGTGGCTAGCCGGTGTATTGCAGAATCACCGGCAAGAAAATAATGTGACTCATTTATTAAGGATATGATGAGTACCACATCAACTATTCTTGTACTTTGGTATTTAAAGAGTAAATATTTTCTAGCCTTCTGCAATTTTTGTGCAATATAAAATGTGTAAATTCCAAAATTTTGCTTGTCAAAAGGGCATCAGTCATTAAAGTTAACGTCTTCGAAATTCTATAAAAATAGTTTTTTTAGAGACATTTAAATTTTCCATATATAAAAAATAAGAATATCCGGTTATTTACTGAGAACATCTTCCATTGGCTTACACAACATCATCAGGGTCGGCCCAGACAAAGAACGTAGTTTACCAAAAAGGTTCATCCCATCCCACCGCTCCTCTAACGGAAAATCTCGTCCAATTTCATCATACCAGAACTAATTTCACTTTTGCTGATTGATATTAGAATCTGATTAAACCCAACTGGTTTCTGTGTGTGATGAATTGGGCGAGAGTTCTTGCCACAGGAAACGAACCGACATGCAACTTCTTTGTAATCCACGTTCCTTATCCCAGAAGATGCGAGTTAAACTGAAGTCCAGAGTAATGGTCTCCGAAATCAACCCACGCCTTTTTCAAAAATGACCGCAAATGCGATCCGATTTGCGTAATGATCGGATACCATACTTTCTCTAAATCATAGCTGTAGAGGACCCAGAAAGTAGTTTTAATTAATCAACAAGGTCATTAGCCCCTGAGCCCATTTGTATAACTTTCATGAAGATGAAATGGTATAATAACTGGTTGATCTAAAATTTTCTCCGATATTTGTAAATATAAAAAGGCAAAAATATTGACACATACCCAAGTATATCAGCGTGATCAGGGCCACGAGCTGTTTCGATTTAGCAATGTCCGTGTGTTTGTACCTCTGTCTGTTTGAACAGAAACTTGTAAAGCAAAGAGAGATATTTGACTGAAACTTGGTAGGCAGATGTATTTTTATCATTAGTTCCGAGCTGACAAAATCGATCTATATATAGCTGGAATACAACTGATTGTTCAGATATGAGCTTTCGCGTTATAACTCCTACATTCAAGGAGCAAGGAACATGAAATTGAATACTCCTTTCACTTATGAAAATCATCAAGAACGGGTCAATATAATTTACAGCTCCTATAAAACTGATTGTTCAGATATGAGGTTTTACTTTAAAGCTCTAATATTTAGTCAGCTAAACCCTTGAAATTGTGCAACCTATTTATTTCATATAATTCATACAAGGTCTACGGAGAAAGTCATTAAGAATAGGTGTCGATTGGAAACTTTAACATTTATAGCATTCTTTGGAATGTGATTGAGCGAACTTGTGCAACTTGTAAATTTTCTATATTTGTATACTGAAACAATTTATAAATATTAAAAAAACAACCCCTTGATATGATAAAACTGTATGCTTCAAATATCTGTTTAAAAATATTAAACAATTTTTACATCGTAATCATAATGAGATTTGCGAAAAAGGAAAATAAAAATAAAAATAAAAAGTTAGAATGAGAAGGTTGGCAATGAAATGTCATACTTAAGTCTCAATCGGTAAAATTTGCTGAGTTATTAAAGTTTTTCTTAAACCAATCTTCCAACAAAAGTCAAAGACAGCATCCAAAACTTCATTATTATGATTTCTTTGAACAAAATTTTAAATATTTTTATGATCTGAATTATTATTTTTTTTTTTTGGAAAAATATTTTTTTAAAAGCCGACCTCCCAAAAATGGATGTAGTTTCAATTCACTGGAGGTAAGTTAAATTTTTTCTTAGACGACGAATCGCAAATGGAGAGTCAATGTTTTAAAACTGATTTCGTTACATAGTTGAGACGAAAGATAAAGCATAGAGACAGGCCCGTGCGCATGGGACTGTCTTTGGGGGGGTTTAAAACTTTTGGATGCTCAGAGAATATTATGATTTTTGATAACGAATTCTTTTGACATGGTTAATGCAAAATTGAAACTGAAGATTAACATTGATCATATAAAGCATTCGTTATCGAAAAGTCTTGCTTTGTGAATACAATTTATGATATTTGCCAATAAAAATTATAATAGTAACGGAAAACAAATAATGAAAGACTTTCAATAGTGAAAAATTGCATATTTATTAACCATTGAGTCAAAAGAGAAAAAAAAATACCATAGTTATTGGCTTTCAGTCAACAAACGAACTCTTCGAGGTACCGAAAAAAATTCATCCAAAACCCTTTGAACATCAATCTTGACATCCCGATGTATATTCAGGGAAGCTACGAGTAAACCGTTTAGTCGATCTTCAGTCATATTTGGTCGAAGATACGTCTTCAGACGACGTAACGTTGAAAAGGAGCGTTCATTCGTCGCCGTAGTTACGGGCAAAACTGCCATTATTCGAAGAATTTGAACACCCAAACATCTCAGCTTCATAGAGAATTGTTGGCATTAGGTGTATGGGTAAAAATGTAAGAGAACAAGTAAAAACAGCGCTGTCTTCGGCTATGCCGAAGGCTTCATACCTTTCATGAATGGAAGAATAGTAAAAAACGTGTTATTGTATTGCAATTTCGTATTACCTATAGTTAAAAGCGAAAATTTCCTTCAAATCAATAAAAATAATTCTAGTAAAGGCATTGTTATAAATTATTTAATGCTTTTCCTTATGTAATTAAAACGAACTATGTTTTAAGAAGGGAATGGTTTTTGAATATTTTTAATATCGTATCGACGCTTGATATTCAATATTTAAAAAATACAAATAATTAAGTATTAATATGTAAGACCTACATATGTCGGTCTTTGAAAACAGTTATCAGATCCGTAAATAGTTCCCAAACGTTTAACGCTATGATTCATGTGATATTGCGCTGAGCTTATTACTTTTCGCAATAAATATTTGTCCTGAATTTATCTTGCCGATTTACACTGTGAACTCCGATCTTGATGAATACTAATATATAGCTAATAATGGTTGATGTTTGTGCAAAATTTCAAGCCTTTAGCTGTTTAAATGGAAGAGTTATGGTGCAAAATACAATATCTGAACAATCGGTTGTATGGGAGCTATATGTTATATTTCTCCGATCTTCATGATTTTGAATACTGATACGTAGCTAATAATGGCTGATATTTCTGCAAAATTTCAAGCCTTTAGCTGTTTAAATGGAGGAGTTATGGTGCAAAATGCAATATCTGAACAATCGGTTGTATGGGAGCTATATGTTATATTTCTCCGATCTTCATGATTTTCAATACTGATACGTAGCTAATAATGGCTGATATTTCTGCAAAATTTCAAGCCTTTAGCTGCTTAAATGGAGGAGTTATGGCGCAAAATTCAATATCTGAATAATCGGTTGTATTATATGTTATAGTCACCCGATCTAGCCGATTCCGACAAATGTTTAATCATTTGTACAACGACACCTGCTCACCAAATTTCATCAAAATAGCTCTAAAATTGAGGGACTAGTTTGCGTTCAAACAGACGGACAGACGGACAGACGGACAGACGGACAGACGGACAGACAGACGGACATGGCTAAATCGACTCAGCTCATCGTCCTGATCATTTAGGTATACTTTTTGATGGGTCTATCTCTTCTCCTTCTGGCACTTACAAACATCGGACCAAACTTAATATACCATTTCATTCTCATGAAAGGTATAAAAACGACCTAAGCCAATGAAATGAAAGCAGTAATTACATATATTTGGTATGCACTGATCGACCAAAGTTGCTTTAACTACTTATATATATATATGAGTTCATTCCAGAGGTCGGTAAAAATCTGTGTTGGCCAATTCTATTGCTAAAACTACAACATAGAACTTCAAAAAAAGGAATAATTTTTTCATAACGCTTCAGTTTTTAAATAAGTCTTTGCGTATAATTACTAAAAATGCTTATATCTGACGGATGAAATAATTCAAAGAGATGCGTGGGTTTTTTGTCGGCGAGCGTATTTTTATTAAATATTTTGTATTATTTCTGTTTTAGATGCTCCTTCTCTATCTGCATCGCACTTATATAACTTATATTACCAATCCCCATCCCAGAGAGCTCCTCTGGAGTCCTAAAGAAAGCACGAGCCTAGGTACTTGAACTTGAGTCTCGCAAAGGCAGGGCAACTGAGCAGAAAATGAAGAGATTAATCCATCTCATCCTCCTCCATACAGCTGCGGCAGAAAGGGTCACAGACTGTCTTCAGCCTAACCGCATGAATACCCAACGGACAGTGCACAGTCAAAACACCTACAAGGGTCGAGAATTGCCGCTTAGTAAGCGACCTCAGCTCCTTTGAGCGCCCACGATTCACTCTCGGCCAGAGGGTCTTGCAATTCTGCATGTCGCGACAGTTTCCCAGTACGTAGGCAGCGAAAGGAGCCCCCACCCTCTCCCTGCATGGAGAAATGACTTCCAGGGTACCCTGCCGAGCAAGCTCATCAACTATGCAGTTCCCTGCAATGTCACTATGGCCCGATATCCAAATTAATCTGACGTCGAGATACTCTGAGGCGGCTGCGAGAGAAGTCAGGCACTCCCTGACACGTTTCGATCTCACCATTAGCGATCCTAAGGCCTTAATAGCGGCGTGACTATTCGAATAAATGTTAGCCCGTCTAGTGGGCATTACATTGGTTAGGAGCCAATCGGCTGCCTCCTTGATTGCGGCCATCTCTGCCTGAAACACACTAGATGTGTTTACCTTAACAATGCAGGAATTTCGGCAGGGCTGAAGACAGCACTTTCTTAAATTGTCGTGGTAAGTGAATTGGAACGAATGAAGAGTTTAATGAATATGTTATCGATATCACTATTTGTGGCTTCGAAATAACAAAGTTGATCACGAGGAAAAGATGTATGAAAAACTTACTAATTTTTACAACACCGCTAACAAAAAGAATAACATTATTGCGTATTATTGAATTTGCCTAACAAAGGCGAAACGTTCAGAGCGACCTAAATAATTATTGATTAGCAACTACGCTGCATTCGAAAGTGAGAGCAACTTAATTTCAAAATATTGGTATGAACTGAAAACAAGTTAATCCATATACTTTATATTATCCCGCAAAAAGGCATAGTGCAAAAAAAAAACACATGAATTACTGTTTACACCAACGCCAATGAACGAAATCGCAGCTTTACTTTTGCCTTAACATGGGCCGGCTAATTTATTTGATTGCAAAATCATTTTTTTTGCAATTATGCCTCTGCCTACAATTGCAGCTAAAGTCACGCTTGCGCAGTCTGCAATTTTTTTTTTTGTATGTGATGTATCGTCGTCGAACAGTTGTACAAAGGAAAAACATGGGAGAAATATTTATGTACTATGTATGTGTGTAAAAGTACCTATACATTAGGTCAGCTCAAGCCTATATGATGCAATTTTCAAGTGGGTTTTTGAAGTGAAACTTCTTTGCCCTCGTTGGGCTGTAACTCCAAAATCGAATGAAACGAAAAAGCGACAAGAAAAGGCAGCGGATGGCGCGCGTGGGGGGGCAGTCGGACGGAAGGAGTTATGGGAGAGAAACGAAAACGCGACAGAGTCGGAGTAGGAAAAAATGAGAGAGGGGTAGCATGCGTGGAGGGGCGGACAGAGTGTGGCAATGATTGTTCTCTACATCACTCCGAACCAGAGAATTAACGATATAATAAAATTCATACATAGTGCATTATTGGCATATACTCCCTCTGGTGCAGCAGAATTAGGAGAAGATTTGCACACTATGCCAATGATTTTAAGCGGTGATTTTAATGTCAATTTTGCTTGTACAATTTTTAGAAAGTAAATCTTAAAAATGCATAATAATCCCAAAGACTCATCCAGATTAGGCACGACAATAGATGCAATTTTCTCAAGATATTTAAATAATTTACAATCACAAGTTTTCATTTCATATTTTTCATACCACAAACCAATTGCATCTTTTCTTGAACATGAAAGTATGGAAGTGAATGAATAGATGTTTTATAAATGGAGGCGAAAATATCAACTATCTTTTTTCATTAAACAAACACCCTTAAAAATTCTAGATTATTGAATAGTCGCTTCTGTTAACGGGGAAATATTTCTATCTCATAAAACTTGCTGGCTAGGGCGAGTACTATTTTCATTTCAAGTGCCCATCGAGATCCATGGAGTTTCACTTAAAGTTTATAACAAAGAAATGATGACCTCAAAGATAATTTAGAGTGTATCATTGCTGGGGCATTGCTACAAATCGGATTTTTATTTCTTTTTTTTTTTTTTTGTAACAAAAGGTAAGTAGAAATCTTTGTTCAAAACATATTTAGCCTTTACGTGAATGAAAAATTCAATAAAATGAATTGTACAAGGTAAAATTTTCGACCTATTAATTTCGTTGGATTGATCTAATATAAATACGAGCATGTAGTTTGTACATTTGTGGGTGAGTAGCGGCATGCGAAAAATTTGTTTTTAGTGCTCCTTTTGTCTTCGCTTCATTGTCTGGATTGGCGCTTGGCAGCGCGGTGGGTTCGCATGATGTTTACTCTTTCTTCCTGAACTGCAGTTCAATGAAAATTACTTTTTTATTGATACTCTTTTACTATCCAGTTTACATTGATTTTTATGAATTGGAGGCGTGGACAATTTAAGACAGATTTAATTGTTAAGAGGGGATTATTTAGGCAAGCGTACCGAAAAGTTCTGAAAAGTCTCAGGTCCGCCTTTCTGCTGCAGTTTGATTTTCAAAAATATCGGACGCGCTTGTAACTATAAGGGGATATATAAACTTCCTGCCATTTAAATGCGATTTAAATTTTTGCGAAAACATGCAAATTCTATAGAATGGGACACGGGTTGCTTCTTTTTTACCTATATGTCAAAAACTGTGACTTTATTGTTTTCTATCAAAGCAAGGCCACTGTTGTCAGTTCCAGCTAATTTTCGCCTCAACGAATCAGCTATTAGCACAAGTGAATGTGTGTGTGTGTGTGCTCGCGTTCTGTTGTACCTGTGGTTGGTTGTCTGCATTCAAATCAGCTGTTTATGTCAAAATTATTGATTTTCTCTCGCATAGCAGCACACTAACCGAACCTTCACTTATTTCCATTTGCCATTCTTTTTTTGTTTTTGCACTTAGTACATTTGTACTCGTATACCTATGTACAACCGTCTGTGTATGTATTTATTACAACAAAAGATTTGCACATGGCAACACGAAACACGAATAGAATTTGCCGGCAGTAAAGAGCTGTGCGGCTTAGTAGTAGACACAGATCTAAATAAACATACTTACCATGTATGTATGTATGTATGTATGTACGTGCATATGTATAGTTTTTTATTAAGAGATATTAGGTGGGACGGTAAGTACCAAAATGTGTTTGAATTGTAAAGGTATGTACTATTTAGTTAGGTTAGTCTGTTTCGGATAGACGTCACTGGGTAAATGGGAACTCATCAATATGCAGCGACTACGATAATAATTCCATAATATGTATGTATGTAAACATAAGTACATACATATGTATTTAGGTAGGCAAGTACTTTACTAGCTTTGCGTAGCATTTATTGCTCTCCATAACAATGTGGCACACAATCGATTTTCCTTTTATTTGTCGAACGTTTTTCGTAAGCCTTTTGCCCCTTGCGGTCATGTACAAAGCTGTTGTAAGTAAATATACATATATGTATGTACGAACACTGATACATACATACATATATGTACATACATACTTACATGTACTTATGTAGGTATGTATGCAGTTACGAGCGCTAATGTTAGTGGTCGATTTTGTGGTATGTAACTATGCAACCATATGGCATTGAGAGCATGCTAGCGTTTATGGCATGTACTAACATATCAAATCGAATAAAATTATAGCCAAATCTACACCGTAAACCATTTAAACTTTTTACGAAAATCACAAAAAATCAGCAAATTTAAAAAAAAATCCAACTTTTTTAACGTCTACTTGACTCATCTCGTTTAGGATTTGTCTTAATGAGTATAAGCTGGAGGACGTGAGTTCGATCCCTGCAAGAAGTCTGATGAGATGTGGTGATCTCCGAAATAGCTATCACTTCTACCAATGTTGTTTTTTCTATAATTTTACTATCAAAAATGGCATTGAGCTCATAAAAATTATTGTTTGAAATTTTTAAAACTTTTCGGGTATGCATGCCGTTTTGTAAGCAACTCAATTTCAATATAACAAAGTACAAGTTTCAAGTGGCTAAAAATTCTCGTTGATTTTTGGTAATTTTTGTTTTTTTTTTGTTGACCATGGGGCGCATTTTCTTGTATACAAAACAAATTTGAGCATTCGTTATAAGGAAAAAAATGCTTAACATCGTCAGCAAAATAGATTATCAAAAATCAACACGATTTTTTAGTCACTTGAAACTTGCACTTTACAAAACCACCTAACCGGAAAGTTTCTTTAGAATTCTGATTAGAACGTTTGAAAATGTTATGACACTTCATTGGAATTTGTTGAATCTTGTAAAAAGTTTGAAGGTTGTATTGATATTGTTATTTGAAAATGCATGAATTTTTGTGAAGATGAGGTCGATTCTAAAGTTAGTAGTACCAATTTTTTGGCATATCACTTATGTATCTGCTAAAAACAGCAGTAACTAATTTAAGAGTCAACTTTATCTCGCCTTTGACGAAGTGGCATTATTTTTAAGGGCTCAAAGTTTATTAGATTTGAACTGGATCTAACAATTAATATGGATTTTCCGGAAAACTCGACTATATAGCCATGTCATGGTTTTGTGTATATACATAACTTCAATACTTTTATTGCATATCTATGTTTTCAAATACAAGCATTTATATAATTTTCTAATATCACAAATCGAACCAAAAAGACTAGATTTTCAGAATAACTCAATTCTAGCGCCATCAAGAGGATCATTTTTTGTAAAATTATTTCTTGTCTCACCTTCATTATGCCATCGAAATAACTCGCCACTATCTTCAGGGTAAATAATGGTACTTTTCGGGCACTAACATTGCTTTGAGGATCAGACTCTTGATTAAGTCAGTTTTTACACATAAATCGTTTCAATACTTTTTATTAAACATCCCGACACATTAAATAGGGCTGATTTGAAAAAAACAAAATCATTTGAAAGGGGCCCATGGGGCAAACTATAAAAGCATATAAAATTGTCTTCTTCTTCATTCACATTTAGCTCAGAGTTTTTGACGTTTCCATCAGGTCCACCAGCTACAACGAAATACACGTCAGGGTTGTATTTTATATAATCCAGCTACCTGCTACCTGTTTAATGGGCCTCGTTTTACCGCAGTAAATGCTCGTTTTACAGTGGCTACGGTTTCATTTTCTGTAATCTAATATTAACCAATTTATCCCCTGAATCCACGCATACTCTTTCATTTGTTGAATTAAATTAAAAATAACTTTCATTATTTAATCAAAAAAGCCGTAATGATGTTTTAGTTAAAATGAAAAAATAAAAATCATTCGCGGGTCTGAGTTTTACGGCAAATGCACCGAAAATAACCGCTACAAATTTGGATTTTTTCAATAAATAAAAAATTAAAAACTCTTAGTATACGTCGTTCAAAAAAATTACACAAAACATTACTGATCTGACCCTTTTTGCACCCACGATGCAAATCTTATTCTAACTGCATTTCCAAATTTGGTCAACAATCTTTGATATTGAATTTTCTGAAATGTTACCTGAGGAGTTCGGTGTTATTTTTTTTTTTTTTATAAAATTCACTCGATAACTTTTTATAAACCTACAACAAATTTTCATTAAAATTTCAAAACTTTTAATTAACTTTTCGGTTTGTAGTTTTGTAGATCATTCAATTTCAATAAAAAAATGACTAAAGTGGATAAAAGATCTGGTTAATTTTTGAAATTTCCGCCCTACACTCGGTTTCCATAAAACGGATGGCTTTTATATAAATTCCAGTAATTTTTTTTATGTTTTTTTTTTTGTGCTGACGGTCTTGCTCATTTTCTGCCAAGTATTTTGATGTTGATGTAGGTTTTTGAACTTCTGTTTAAACATTTAAAATTTACACCTGTAAAACAACAGCTAGCTTCCTTGCATTTCTTTAGCGTACAGCAGTTCAACTTCCTATTCCAATTTTTTCATTAGTGCCCCACCAATCGCGATTCCCTTCTTTTAATTGTTAGCAGTCTCAACACTGAACTTGGCACACAAGAAGGCTTGAAGTCTTTTTTAAAATTTTTTTTTTACTTTTCAGGCTTCATATGCAATTTATCACAAATATTTACCAACTTTAAAATCTGGAAAAGTTAATAAACGCCAAAAAAAAATTCTCATTTTATACCTAACTTTCATTTCTTCGGCCAGCAAGCACAACACCTGCTTAACGATCATATTAATTTTTGCTGCCTTGCCCATCGTGCCCATCGTACCATTTCAAACACTTGTACGCGATGGTTTTGCGCTTTGTTATATATATGTATATATTTTTTTTCACTTTATTACTCTGCACGCAACTTTTGTAAACTATCAAATTTCACGCTGTGGTGTGCGCCAAATCTGCAGTTGCGCTTCACGAACACACTACAGACGGATATTAGCCCTTGAGCGTTTTTGACGGAAATGTAAAAAGAGAAATGTTTGCGAAAAAGTAAAAAAAAAACGAAGACAAAAAAGTTAGAGGAAATAGAAAAAAACGTGTTGCATTGCAGGTGTCCTTCCATAGAAAGTAGTTTTTCGAAGAAGAAAAAAAAACAAAAAATCAAACATGCTGAAACTTCACATCGATGGTATCATATGACATAATAAACGCGTTCTTTTGATATCCATTGTTACGTATCTATATATGTACATCATACATATACATATGTATGTATTCGTTTATTTAGGACACATTTTTGGCATGTCTAAAATATCTAAAATATCATTACAATGAATATTTTAAAGATATTCAAGTTTCACGACGGACGGACGGACAGGATTTAGCTTAGACCCGCGGCACGCACGTAGGCTATATTTTAATCCGATAGGTGGCGCATGAGTCGATATATTCTGAAAATTTATATTTATAATTCGATTTTGGGAAATACTTTTACGAAAAATGGGCCCACTAGATGGCGCTAGAATCAAAAAAGAAGAAAAGAAGAAAATCCATATTTATGCTCCGATATTGACGATATTCACAAAGTATGCTGAAGGTACGATCAGAAATAACTTCATATTCAGATTTAGATGGCATTGAAAACATATGGGCATATATAGATAGGTATATGGAAAAATAATATTAAAAATATGTATAAGAATCCATTAGATGTTATCTGTAGTCGAGACAAATTTATGGTTCGACTTAGTTCAAATCAAATAATCTTTGTACAGATAAAAACATAGCCCCTTAGTTTTAGTCGAGATAAAGTTGAGTCTACGTGAAACGGTAACTACAAACGCTTTAATCAGAAAGCAACAAAAAACATATAAAAATTCAACGCGGATTTTGGGACCGACTTGCACTTTACGAGAAGAGAAAGATCTGATACAAAATTAAAAATGTTTGTGAATGTTTTTGTTGAGATTTTTTGAATTGTTATAACTATAGCAGACAGTAAGAAACTTCGAATGACATTGGTTTTGTTATAACCAGAATGAACTATTGAGTGATTCACAAGGTGTCATAAATCATAAAGTCAAAAAAATTTTGATTTCAAAGGTTATGTTTTTGGATTGCATTAAAACAAATAATTAAAATCAAGCCATTATGTATTTTTTAAAATCTATGACTTTATGACTTATAACACATTATGACAACTTGGGAATCACCCATATAGTTATGTATGTTTATAAACAAACTATTCAAAATTTAGTTTTAGCAGGCAGTTTGAAATTTTGTTAACATTGCTTCAACAAAAATTATTGCTTTCAACAGGTAGTCGCCTAGACTTTTGAGTTTAGACTCGAAATCGCCAATAAGAGATACAAAAGTTGTTCAAGATCACCGTGCTTCCTACTATACAAAGCAGGACTTGCTACAAAAATATGCACCGTATTCTTTAATTTTAAATAATGCACTCTTTACTGGCACACCCTGTATGTGCACATCTAAAATTATATGAAATAGCTTAAAATAAAACTATGAATTCATAAGTGCTCTGAAGTTTGATTGCCTGAAATCATGCAATACTTTTCTGAAATGCGAGCTACAGCTGGAAACATTTTAGGAATATTAATTTCGAAGGCAGGGGTGGGAACTTCGGGGCCTGAAACAGACAACATTGAAAATACCATCGTCCTGACTGCATTGATATTTTTAAATTCATTGTAGCATAAATTAATAAATGAAGACACAAAATGCACACAGAAATCTTACATATTACATAGGTATGTTCTTTTTGTATAGATACTTTCAGAAGTTAAAAAAAAAATGCGCTCACGTACTCCACCCATTTATTAAAAATCAAAATAACATTACTCAAAATTATTTTATGGCATTCGCGACGACAGATTGAATTCCAAAAGAAGTCCTTAGTTATTTATTTTTGACTTCATTAAAATACCATTATAATAATCAGTTCTTTGCCACCAGCGCGCAGTTTTATGAATTGATTTTCCTACAGAGACTGTTAGACAAACAAAAACTTATTATAAGTATCGATCCAATTGTATTCAGTACCAAATGTGAACTAAAATTGGAATAACGAGAATATGGTCAGACCTATTATTAACTATCAACGCGCATTTAGCCAAGAGGCTTTTGGCCGCAGCGATAATTATGACCATTAAATAAACCAAGGCATTTAGGCGAGGAGCTACATAAGCCTCCTCAAAAAATCAAAAAAAAAAAACAAGAAAGAAGGTATAACTAAACAAATAGCCGCAGCCGCGATTCATAGAAAAATTTTAAAACAACACCTAGTGAAATTTTGAGATTGCGACGACAAAACGAAAACAACGAACACGAAATGCGAAGCACACATTTTCAGCTAAGACAAAACAAAAAATAAGAAGGTAAGCGATGCAAAAAGCAAAAGCCGACTAAGCGCTTGGCTGAGAATAGAAAAGGCAAAAAAACCAAAAAAAAAAAAAAAACAGCGCAAAGGAAATAAAAACCTTCAAGCCAATTTCGATTTCAAGCCAAGCGACTGTGTGAAAATTGCAGAAATACGAGGCGAAATGGCAGAGAAGAATACAAAAAGCACATTTGCAAATATATACTACATACAAAATTAAGTAGATATGTATATCGTATTTTATTAAAACGATGAAGATAACTGAAAGTCAGCAACAATCAAAAAAAAAAAACAAAAACAAAAACACTACATACGGAAAATAATAAAAAATAGATGTAGTCGAGTTTAATGTAGCAGCAAACAAAGCAATGATAAAAAAAAAAACAAATTAACTCACTGTAACGACAGAGTCACAAAATGAAAAACGGTATTATGCACTCCAAATACATAAATACTTGCCATCATATGGTTATAACAAAATGCATTTAATAAAATTAAGTTTTTCAAAAACTAAAATACAAAATTTTCCTTAATAAACGGGGGTAGATAGCCCTGAAAGTTACCCTCAAACTTTTACTATAGAAAATTTTATATATTTACATTTCTTAAGGTTAACGACATTGGCCGTTAAAAATTCCCCCACGTCGTTTTCATTTAAGAGCGTCTCAAAAAATAATTTTTTTAAATTTGTGAGTGCGACAATTTTTTACGATTTTAAATACATACAGCTAAACTTTGAGAGTGTTTATAATATCGTAACTTGGATCATGGACGAAATTCGAAAATATAACAGGAAGCATCGCATCATACTTCGCCCCGAAAATGCCAGCTCTTACACAGCACAAAGAACAGTTGATTATTTGAAAGAGAAAAAGAGTCGAACTAAAGACTCATTGTACATATGTATATAATCCGCTACTGAATTCTTTCTGTTACTATGGTGAGCGTTTTGCAACATCTACAGGAGGCGAATATTTTGTAAATCCATTTTTTCTAAATAAAATATGTATTTTTTATGTTTTCGGAAGAATTTCTATTTAATTTTCTTATTTAAAGTAAAATAATTGAGCACGATGTAGAGGTCGTCAGTGGTACCGCTACTTTGGTTTTGCCGATTTTGACAATTCTCAAGTAAAAGTGTCAAGCGTAAATAAGTGCCAAAAGCCCACTGTTTTTAGTATTTTCTAGATTTTTTTTAATAAATGTTTTTCTAAAGTTCATATTTTTACTTTGAAGCAAAATTATAAAACGTCTCTCGTTAAAAATTGGCAGCTGACAACTTAAACTCATTCTTCTTTTCTCCATACTATTTGTTCACTTTTACTTGAGAAATGTCATAGTAGCGGGACGGCGCAATCCTGTATTCCATCTTTCTTAAATGGGTAGCGTGGAAGGTACAAGCTATAAAGCACTGATATTGATGATTTGGTTAGTAGACTTTGTATGAATAATAACAAAAAAGCACACAAAATTTCACGCTTTTAGCTGTATCGGTTAAGGAACAAATCTAAACAAACCGTTTCATGTGAGTTGTAAGTTATAGTAACCCGCTCTTGATGATTTTTATTACACACTTATAATTCCATCCTGAGGAATAACAGAAGTGTCAAATTTCGTGTTGCTACTTATCCATGGTCGTTATTTTTAAAACTCATCTAAGGGGCGGTCCCGGAAGCGAGCTGTTTTGACGTAATTGAGGCAGAGCAACGCGGGACTCTCGAGTCAATTGAAGCTCCTCGTTTGCGATTGGTGGTAGCTTGAGAGCATTCACAGGACGATAGTATGTGAAGGTGGTGATTGCCTCTCGGTGGATGCTCTCCAGTAGGTGCATGTCTGTACGTTGTCGGTTCCAGTCGTTGACTGGTTCATGTCCGGATCTCGTCTATAAGTTCGAGGATATGCCTTCTGCCGAGCCTGGGAGCGCTTCAGCTATTTGCAAGTGCCTAGTTGATTGCTCGGTTAGGTCACATCCGAAAGTCTTGGGTGTTTAAATCCTCGGTATGGAGGTTCCCTAAGCACGGATGTTAAGTTCCAGCTTGACCTCCTTTGTCCATATTGATAATAGAGTCGCCGAGGATTTGGTAGGAGATAAGAACTTGTTTCGTACAGTAAATAAGTGAGCAAGGTCGGAGAGATAACCCTTTACTTTCGACTACATGTCATCAATGGCATTGCCGGTAGCCATTATCGAACGAGTATCGGTGTACGAGGCGATAGTGACTCCTTCTGGCGGCTGGGAGAGTTTCGGGATATAGAAGTAAACCAACATCGGGGAAGGGACGATTCACTGCTTTTGCTAAACTTGGGTATATCTTCTCCCCTTCTTATACTTACAAACAATGGTCCAAAGTTATATTATAATTTCATCTTCATGAAAGGTATAAAAAGATAGCATCAGTTTGGTGAAAATTTCTAGCAGCACAACGAAATCGCGATTTTAAACCCAAAAGGAAAAAGGAAATTGAAAAAATGTAGGTATGTTCTGTTTTTTTTCAAATGAGTACAAACTAAGCAAAGAAACTTATAATTTCCTGTCTCTGCGCCAAGCTTTACTTTGAACAGCAGTGAGTCAATGCGACACTTTGCCAAATATAATATTAGATAAGAGTATTTACTTATTTATAAAAGTATATACTATCTTTATAATAAAATGACATAAACGAAGTTGAAGAAGCAGCGGCCAAGACGAAGCAGGAAGAAAATAATTTTGCTATAGTCGTAACTAAATTTAAGTTAATAGCGTGCAAAATGTACATATTTACCTTCTATTGTATGTGTGTGTGTATGTGTGTTTGTGCATTTGTGTACTCGCACTTGAGTAACTGTCCCACATTTGGGCCATCACAATAAGAAGCATTGAGCTCTCTCAATAACGCCCACGCGAAATTCGCCACAAAAAAAAAATGCGGCCGCATGAAGCGTTGCAAATAATTCGTAACCAAGTTTCACATCGATAATTCAGTTAGTAAGGAGTTACATATTCCGTAATTTTTTTGTTATTGCTTAACGCTCTGCTAAATAGCAGATATTTATTATTTATTTTTCGATTTTTTTTTGTTGTTTTCGTGGTTATATCACGTACCAGCCGGGCCAAGCCAAGCACCTGTTTTTTTTTTTAAATGCGGTTACATTGTTTTTGCAACCATACCATAGTTATTGCGCGAAAGTATTTATTTATGAATGCGCTAATAGGTCTTTTTTTTAAGCCAGCAGAAGGAAGGCGCTTTCATGCCCACACATACACACATAAATACATAAATATATACATACGCATGTACATACAAAAGTATGTATTACCTAAAAATGGAAACAAAATAAAGACAACTTTAAAAAATGTATGAAAGTTGCCCCAAATGGCACTCCATTTTAGGTTTTTTTTTTATTTTTCCCCACAACTACCCTCCTTCGGATTTCACTTGGACAGGTATTCTATTTACAATTTATATATATTTATTTTCATTTTATTAATTGCAAATGCCAGCGCCACTAAATCACAACGCTACAGATATTTCGGAAGGCCGAAAAAAAAATTCCAAACATACACAAACTATTTGTTTTGCTATTTGATGGTTAAGCTTTCGTTTGTGCGGGTGTTTTTTTTTTTGTGTGCGCGTATCTGGCATCGCTCATGCTCGCCATCAACTTGAGAAAATTAATATATCTTCGCTTAATTGTTTACAAAAACAAAAACAAAACACAATATCAACGCCTTCAACTTATTTTACATTTCCGTTGTGCGATTTGCGATTTGCGCTCAGCAGCGTGAAGCCAGTGCAATGCTAAAAGAGAAGGGATACCGATTTGGGTAGCTATAATTAAAGACCTTGTATCAAGCTTTTTTGCTAGCCAAAATACCTCAGGCCAACTAAATTTCAATACAACTGAGCCTAAAAAATGTGCAAATTTTTACCTAATATCTGGGTAATGGCGATTGTAGTCCCTTACCAGAAAGAGGCAACTTCAGACAATGAAGGAGGTGGGTATAGATGTGTGCTCGTCGAAAGTTCTTCGAGCTAGATACGGATATCGCCCGCACCTACATACACCTGGGACGGATTCTTTTCGGAGCTCAGAAGAAGGAGAGGGAAAAGGCAAATAAATAATTTGCTAAAACGTCCGTCAATTCACGAGCATGCTTAAAGTTACGCGATCAACAAAATATCATAAAAATGCCATTGGCGTTGGACTGAGAGTCTAAAGGGCTCCTAAAAACACTGCTCACTCAATTCTCTCCGAACGCGGTCAAAGCAAAAAAATCAAATTTGTCACTACCATTCTTTCGATACAGATTTTGTTGCTCTATTTACATAGATAGAAGATGGCACTTTAGCTCCATTATTTTTTGTCTAGCAAAACGAAATTCTAGTTATACTCTAGTAGAAAAATCTACAGCTTTTTGGGTCTATAATATCCAATCATACTTAGTTGGCCCAACAGAAACCTCCTCAAATTTTAGCCAATATATAAGCTGAAGCTTGAAGAGAATATAGTTTCCAAACTCGAAAGATGACTAGTAGCTGAAAAGAAAATTAAAAGAAGAAATTGAAGGCGAGAAAATTTCAATAAAGCCAAACAGGCATCAACTCACTCAAGCCGTTTATTACAGATAGCATAGAATAAGTAATTGAATATTCGGAAAGTGCAAAAAAACCACTCCTAACAAATTAATTTAAACGGTGCGCACAAAAAATATCAAAATTAAATAATGTGCACATGCCTAATAAAATATACGGGAGATTTTCCACAATAACGGTATGCCTTAGGAGCATAACCACACCTTGAGTATTCTTTGGCAACCTGCGAATATTTTTGTGTACAAAAATAATTATGTATACCAGAGCTTCACCACCTTCAAGTCATCGATACATATACACACACACACACATACATATATTTAACTTAGATGCATTCCGTGTGCAATGATATGCCTTAATTGGGTTCCCCATAGCCGCAAAGCGCAATTGCTGGAGGGCCTGGTTACGTGCATGCAAATTACACTACTCGACAAAAAAAATCTCCAAGAATAAAATAGGCCTTTCCTAAAGTGAAATTTTCTCCTGATTCCGAATATGACTTTCATTTTCTTGTGGCAGATCTAGTTTCCGAGATATCGGCGAAAATATGAAAATTCCCATTTTTGCAGAACACTACTTCATATAGGTACGGCAAAAATTTGTATTTTTCATTTTTTCGTTTTAAACTGTTGAATTATGCATTATACTAATTCCCATAAAAATGTCTTGCCTTCTCCGCCCTCAAGTATCTTCAGTAGTTTGGCCACTATGCCAAAAAACGTTCAAAAAATGTTGAAAAAAAAACGCAATTTTTTACACAATTTCAGATTTAACCACTTTAAAATCGGAAAAATTCTATTGACGAAAAAAAGTTAGCCCTCCTATGTTGTAGGTAATTTAACTACGAAAATTTTAAGCATACCAGCACAACAATCGGACGTGCCATTGAAACTATAGCCCCGTTAACTTGCAAGCGTCTATCCTACAATTTTAGTATTACTCTGATAAAATTGGCGAGACATTTCATTTGGTCACTCTACCTTAGGGTCTAATAAATTTAAAAAGACATCAAATATTTAATTGTCACTACTGTTTGTTGTAAATTTTGTTTTGCAAATTGTAGTGCAAATTTATACATACTATATCGGTAGATGTGTTTACGAAATGGCTTGTTGCAAAAGAGATTTTAAATGTAAAAATAATCCGGATGATTTTTGCTTTATTTGCGGACATTATATTTTCGGAAACTCAGCTCGGAAAATAACTAATTCTGTCAGAGATGCATACTTTCATTATTTCGGTTTCCGTGTAAAAAATCTCGATAAATCTTGGACACCTAATTTTATTTGCGCCTCCTGTAGATTAACTTTAATGAGATGGGTATCGGGTAAAGGTCATAACATGAAGTTTGGTGTTCCAATGATGTGGACTGAACCCTTTAACCACGACCAGTGCTATTTTTGCGTGATAGACCTTAAAGGTAAAACGAGAAAAAAGAGGAAATTAATAAGTTATCCAAATGTGGCATCAGCTAAAAAACCAAAACTACATGACCATACCTTACCCATACCTAGACCGCCTATAAGTTTTGAAGCCTCAAGCGAAAGTGACTCCGAAGCAGATAATTCAGAAAGTGGACAAGAAGGAGAGATCCCACATCGAGTCTCACAAGCCGAACTTAATGACTTGGTCAGAGATTTGAAATTATCGAAATTTGATAGCGAAGTTCTAGGATCTCGTTTGCAGCAATGGGGCAGCCTGGGCCCTTCGACAAGTACTTCCAAATTTCGAAATAGACACAAGACTTTCTCTTCTTTTTTTACTAAAAGTGAAAATATTTGCTACTGCAATGATGTTCAAGGTTTATTTGAAGCACTAAAATTAGAAAATAAAGTGGCACATTCTGAGAATACTAAAGAAACTTATTTAAGCATATCAAATTTACTTGAGCTCATTCAATATAAACAATTTAATTGGAAAATTTGTGCGGACTTAAAGGTAAGCAGTTTCGGTGGTACAGTTTAAAATAAATAGTATATGAAATACATCCTAGGTTGTAGCTATAGTTCTCGGACTTCAAGGAGGTTTCACTAAATATTGCTGTTTTCTCTGTCTTTGGGACAGCCGTGCTAGAGAAACCCATTATATTCAGGAAAACTGGCCACCAAGAGCTGAGTACGAACCAGGTGCCTTCAATATCGCAAACCCGCCTTTAGTAAACCCCGAACGAGTTATTTTGCCAGCACTTCACATCAAATTAGGATTAATGAAAAATTTTGTAAAGGCTTTAAATAAGGACGCGCCATCCTTCCAGTACCTAACGAAATTTTTCCCTAAAATAACTCAAGCCAAATTAAAAGAAGGTATATTTGTTGGTCCGCAAATTAGAAAGTTGCTGAAAGACGAAAATTTTGCGAATCATTTATCATCAGTAGAAGCAGCGGCTTGGGACAGCTTTAAGCAAGTCGTTAGTGGGTTTCTTGGCAACAACAAAGATCCCAACTATAGAGAGATGGTCAAAGCCTTGTTGAAAAACTACAGTGCTATGAAATGCAACATGTCCCTCAAAATGCATTTTTTGCATTCACATTTGGATAATTTTCCCGCAAACCTAGGTGCTGAAAGTGATGAACAGGGTGAAAGGTTTCACCAAGACCTCATGATTTTTGAAAAGCGTTACCAAGGTTTTTGGAATGAAGAAATGATGGGAGATTATTGCTGGACAATAATACGGGCGACAAACCCAGAAATTATAAACGGGTAGTTAGAAGTACCCACGTTCCTCACTATTGACCACCACGGTAAAATCGCTCAATTTGACTTTTTTAGATGTAGATATGTATGTATTTAATGTTGTTGTCGTTGTTGTTTTTTACTGAATTGCTGATTTATACTCATATTACTCAATTGAATACAGTTTAACGTGCAAACATATGTCTATAATAAAACGTTATAAAAAAATAAAAACCTAGTTTGAATAAAAATTTTCTCTATAAAAAAATTGTAGGATAGACGCTTGCAAGTTAACGGGGCTATAGTTTCAATGGCACGTCCGATTGTTGTGCTGGTATGCTTAAAATTTTCGTAGTTAAATTGCCTACAACATAGGAGGGCTAACTTTTTTTCGTCAATAGAATTTTTCCGATTTTAAAGTGGTTAAATCTGAAATTGTGTAAAAAATTTCGTTTTTTTTTCAACATTTTTTGAACGTTTTTTGGCATAGTGGCCAAACTACTGAAGATACTTGAGGGCGAAGAAGGCAAGAAATTTTTATGGGAATTAATATAATGCATAATTCAACAGTTTAAAACGAAAAAATGAAAAATACAAATTTTTGCCGTACCTATATGAAGTAGTGTTCTGCAAAAATGGGAATTTTCATATTTTCGCCGATATCTCGGAAACTAGATCTGCCACAAGAAAATGGAAGTCATGTTCGGAATCAGGAGAAAATTTCACTTTAGGAAAGGACTATTTTATTCTTGGAGACTAAAGTTGATCAAAATTTGTCGAGTAGTGTTATTAGTTGGACTTTGGAATAGGTAGAAATAACAATGTATGTGTGTATGTGTGTAAGTACAGGGTGGTCGGTGGTCGTTAATAACGGAGATTTTACCGTTCGTTGGCCTTAAAATCGATATGTGGGTAGATTTCTACCCATATTAAGATTTCATATATTTTGTACGAAAAAAGCAGTCAATCGTTTGTATTTTATTTAATATGTAACCAAATTCTACATTTCGTTTACGCAATAAACGCATACTCTAAACTTCTTGTTTACGATCTCCTTGTAAAAACCTTCGCATCGTCCATGTCCTTTTCAATTATCTGGCACTTCCAATTTAGAGCGTTTAGCTGATTGTGGATCAATCGGAGAAAGGTATTAGTATCTTAGTAATGGGGAGGACGAAGGGAAAATTATATCCATAATGAGGGAAAACTCATCATAATTCTGCTTACAAATCGCATAGCAAAAGTAATCAATTTTTTTCGAAAATAGTTTCGTGATAAAGTCATTGAGATACAGCTCTATTGAAACTTTTTTTATCGGGTAAATTTTATTTTAGTATTAAATAATGTGTAGAAGTCTACCCAAAGGCCAATGAACGGCTAAAGAAACAATTTACAGTTACATTAATACTAAGGATTACTAAATCGTGTCTAAATCAATTTTGAAGTGGCTCCCACTTGGCTCTAGAGTTCTCGTCTCTAGGTACAACATTTTTTTGGAAAATATAGTCGACTTTACATAATCGATTTACTGATTCCTTTCGACATTTTAGACAAACCACCCACAAAAAAAATAGTCGACTAGCCAATTCATGTTCGACTTTTCGCCTAGTTGCTTTCTAGACTTTCAGACCACTCGATGGTGAGCGGTTAGTCGACTTTTTGAGTATTCGGATAGTAAATTTTTACCAAGAGGTATGCCCGCAGCTACTCTAGCGAAATTAAATCCAATTCACGGCGTAGTGATTACTTTACCGACGCCCAAATTTCGTAATTCATTGGATTTAGACCTGATGAGTGTTGCGGTGAAAATTTTCTTTGCACTCCTTAAAAAAGCATTTCAGAGCTCAAAGAAGTGTGACAGCCTCCAAGATGTTGCGACAAGAAACTTCTTTATTGATTTGAATCACAAAAATTAGAACCATTACAAGATTGTCACAGCATCCGATGGTGTATTATGAGTTCGTATTTTGATTATCTGCCGGTTTATTGGTGTATGTTTTCTTCTGCGGCGGAACGATCACCTTTGTTGCCAAGTCCATTGGACCATAAACAGTTTGGCGAGGAACTTTGAGCAGCTGAACAATTCCATATTGTCATTTTCCTTGGACATGGAGTTCTAAAATAGCTTTTCTTTTGTTTTCAAAACTATAATTACTCAACGATTTGAATGATTTATTTGCAAAGTTTTCATTTGAATATTACAGCACAAATTACATTTACTGAATTTAAAAAAATCCACATAGCCTTTCATTAGCCATGACACCACAGTCGTCATGCGTGAAAAAAGTGAATATTTGCATTTTGCTTTCGGCTATGATATTGACGCATTTCGCAAACGACCTAGCAGCCATCATCGAATATAAAAAATTACTGAAAAATTGCACTGTTCATGGCGAACGTGTTTTCTTTCTAACTGGGTATATTAAGAATCTATATGGATGTATGTATGTATGTCTGTAGCTGGAGTTTGATGGTTAAGCGCGCTTGGTTGATTCATTGCATTGCATGCAATTTGAACGATCAGCATTCGAGGAAAAACATATGGCTCATTTAAATATGTTTGCATGATGTTCATATGAAGCCGTTGGCAGAAGCAGCTGCCTGGTAGCAGCGAATATAAGAAGGGGTCGATAGCGAAGCTCAATGGATGAATGAATTGAATTAGTTGTTGTTAGTGCTGCGATATTGCGTGCGCTTGTTCTGCGTTTTCATCCAAATGCATACAAATGTATATGTACTTATATGTAATACACTTGTGCTCAAGAAAATAGTAGCGCGACGAATTTTCAAGTTTTTGACATGTAAAACTTTTTTTATTTTACATATTAAAATATACCACATCCTATAGCATAAACTACGTATATAAATCAAACAGAAATTCAACAAATCTCAACAAATTTTCACAAAAATTTAAGATATGAATACGAAATTTTTTAGAATGCACTTTTTCATGTAAAATGTAAAACCAAAAATTAAAAAGTTTGTCGGAGAATCAACAAGCATTTTCAACCACTTTAATTGGCTTCAAACCGAAAAGTTTTCTAAAAACTCGAATTAAAAATTTTGAATATTTGTCGATTTTTTATAAATTTTCTAAACTAACAAAAACTGTCTTTCATTAAAAAATGTCGTAAATATTATAAAAATCACCATAATATATAATCATATAATCAATCACTAGTTTTTTGAACCACCGTATGGACATCTGCGAGCATTAAATCAGTAGCACAATGTATGGACCAGTTTTGACAATGTATTCGTCTTCGTTCAATTTTTAATAATTCTTACTAAAAAAAATACACATAAAATTTCATAAATTTTCTACAAGATTTCAGATCTTTCCATCAGAATTTAAAAAAAAAATATCAAAAATCAACTAGAATTTTGAGTCAGTTCAAATATACTAGAATTGAATGAGCTACGAAAATGCATACTAGAAAATCACAAAATCAAATTCAAAAAAACAGTGTACCTAATTTCAATTTTCTGAAAAATTTGAAACTTTGATTTGCTATATGTTTTTCATTTTAGTATTACCTATATTTTTCGTAAAAATTAAATAAAATATATGCAAAATACATTGTCAAAACTTATCCATAGGTTCCGCTACTATTTTAATACTCGCAGCTGTATGTACATTGTATCCATGTGCTTTTGTGGTTTTCAGCAAAGCAAGATAATTACTCCAGTGTGTATTTAGACGAGGTCGTCGAAGTACGGGCATATTACAAAATATAGTAGCTTACAATATGTATAGTTGCGAATGATGGAATTTAAAAAATTAAATTAAAATAGATATGAATTCAAAAATTACCGGGTCAATGATATAGACACATCTACTTTGGAGACTAAATATGGAAAGCCTTTACGAATTACATAAGACTATGTTTGCACGACCTTCAGGAGTTTGTACTCAATTCCGTGAAATCACTGAATTAAACAATCAATATAGAGATTTCGCTTCAAAGGCCTCTTAACTAAAAATGCAATATTTTTGAAGTCGCAGCGCCAATATGTAATAATTAAGACGAGTAAGTCAGGAATCTCGAACAATACTTTCCTGTGCTTCCTGTATTCATATGTTGAGGATAAATGTGGCAGCTTTTGGTTATACTCGACGAACGAAGAGCACGGAACCCTTTTAAGAGCTCACAAACAAACAAACAACTCTCCAAGGGAATTCACACAGAAAACATTTCAAAACAAGCACAAGTGCACTGCTCTTAGTATAATGATCTCTATTCAAGCTGAAGAATCCACAAGTATCGCCACACAGAAACACTAACGGAAGTCGCTCTTTATAAAGAAGTAAAAGCTGTATCCAATGGAAAATGACAATGGGAAAATGGGCGGACACCCCAATTCCCAATCTTGCAAAATTACTAAATCGCCGGCATGGAGGTGCATTTCCAGCTGACGCAGTTTCTTATAGGCAGCGATGTCTATCAATCAATTTAGAATGACGACTCGCGGCTTTGCCCAGTCTCTAAGGTGGCGGAAGATGGGTGCCACGTAGTATTCAAGTGTCCGTGCTTCAACGCTCTTAGAAAAGAATTAGCGGATCTTAAACAGCGGATAAACAAAAAAACACAAACGGGAATTTTAAAAGGCACTCTATATTAGAGGTATGTATGGGCACCAGGTTCAGAGCCGTGCATTACGACCGAAGGGGTCTTCTCCACAATAATCAAATGTTTCCCTTCCTTTTTCTTCAATGATACTATGAAAACTATGTTAGTTATTATTAGTTTAAAAGTTATTGCACATTGAATCTCGGTATGTCGAGAGCAATTCAGTATGTTACGTAAAACTTTAAACGGGGTTTTCTCGACACACTATTGCATCGCATTCCTCTAAACTATTAATTACATTATTACATTCATTTGTTCACTGCAGATTAACAGAACTGGAGAAATCGTGGTCACGGTATACACGTCTCTTTCACCTTCACTTTGGCATAACTTACATAGTTTTCACGGTAACATCAGTTTCACATTTCGAAAAGTTAATAAATAGTGATATTTAATAAGCAAACTGCCAAAAGTCGCACTACTAAACACCCAATCGGTTCCTCTAGCCAAAAATTGTCAAAGAATGACATCAAAAATCGGTGCTCCCCTTAAGCTGGAGCTAAAGTGCTGGAAAAAAGGTAGAATCTATGCAGAAGTTCCTGTGTAAATTCTCTGCGCTTTGAGAGCTGCTTCGAATCTCCCCAGTTTCAGAATTATTTGAATAAAGTATACAGTATTACAGAAGCCCACAATGGCCATCTCTTTGACCAACGAGGTACGAATTTATGACTGATTAAATAATATGTCTCGCATCTAAACAACAAAAACACAAACTTAACTTGGACCTAAGCAATAGATCGTAGAAGTTGACAAAAATCACCACAACCTTAACTTAAATCAGAAAATTTCATGGTTTCACACTATAAGCGACGTTATGCATTTCGAAACAAAAATGTAAACCGATACTTTTGTATTTCTTAAGGACCAGCAATAATAACAACGCCAAACTGCACGCTGCTACTCTACAATTGTCCAACACTTATTTTGTTTGCTTTTCTCACTACTTCTGTTTATCTGCATCCATTTCCCCCTAATAAATGTCAGTATTACATTACTTAGCGTAGGTTGTTGTTTGGAGCAGACTTCAATTTAATTCCATTAACGGAGCTGATGAGATGTGCTGTGCATTATTATAACGAAAAAAAATTTATATACAAAAAAAAAACAAAAAAACAAAATCCATACTCGTGTTCGTGCTCACAATAATTTTGTGTGCTTTTTCTAATTCCAGATATTCTTAAATTGTGTAAATATTGACTATGTCGCAATTTGTATGTCACTTTATGTCAAGCTTTATAACTCATATTTCACAAGCGAATTGTTTAGTCTCTAATCTGGTCATAAGCTTTGTGTACGCGTTTCCCTGTCTGTATGTAAATTCCAATTCACATACGAAAATATGTATGTAGGTATGTACATACGCAAGAATGATAGAATACAAGATTGCGCCTTCCCGCGGTGAAATGACAGATCTCGCCTTTAGTAAACAAGAATACGGGAGAGAGAAAATTGAACAACTTCCAATATTTCATTGAAAAACGTGTTCTAATTGTTCTAAAGTGTAAAAGTATGAATTTATAGGCAGACATTTAATAAATAAATTCGCAAAATACTAAAAAAAGTGTCTATTTTTCTTAATTTGTGAAAAAAGCTTTGTCTAGTTGAAGTTGAGAATTGTCAAACCCGGCAAAACCAAAGTAGCGGTACTTCTAAAGGCGTCACCTTCAGTATTCAGTACACCGTGGTACATACGTATGTAAATTTAAGAATATACAATTAAAGTATGTTTAGATTATTTAGAAAAAAATTTCGAACAAAACATCGGAAGCCGAGTTGACAGCTTTACGTGAAAATGAAACTGAAAGTCTGTATTTTCTTTTTTAGGAGTAGTAAGTCAATAAACGGCCAGCCGCTAAGCGGTAAGTTGAAATTATTAAATATCCTATACTGCGCCCGTTTCTTTGTAACCTACATAGTTGCAAAAGAAAACTAGATAGGATAAGAAGTAGTATGTAAAGCAAAAACACTAACTCGGAAAAATATGCGAGCTGAGCCTCCTTGGTTAAATAATATCCGACCTGAGATATAGTGTTGGGAAGTAAAAAAAAAACTGCGCTATTGTGAATGAGCCAGAAGAAAATACATGGGCAATTTCAGTTTAAGACCTAATTAATATTTATTTGCATAGTATTTTTAAATATATATGTAACTACGTAAACCTAAAACCAGAATGAGGTCGGCAATTTTTAAGAGAAGAAAATAATTTATATTAATTATTCCTAACGCTTCTGGTCCGTGAAGTAAGTTTACTTTTATAATTTATATTATAATTGTAATATATATTTTTTTAATAAAAATAAACTGTTAAATGATAAATGATAATAAAATAATGGTCTATGAAATTGTGTGTCGTTCGCAAGTAAAGGTCCATATGTTTTTTTAAGAACCCTTAGCGCGGCAGATTGTCAAATTTTTGCCGAAGTCTCAGCTCAAACTATCGGTGGTAGGCAACTCGTATGTAGCATTCGATCAAAATTGGAAAACGGAGCCTGTGTATGCTTAAAATCGCAATATTAAACTTTTGTATTTGTTTTTTTTTGGCTTAGAAAATCAACAAGACATAGATATGTTTGTATAAATTAAGCTGCCGCAGAAAAAACTGCAGTTTTTCCACCAAAATTATAAAATTTATAATTTAATTATAAATTATTTGGGATCCATATTAAGCTTTAAGTGAGTCCAGCTGATTTCAGAATACCTCTAAAAATGGCGCTTTTTACAAAGAAAAACAATGTTTTTTTAATTTTTTTTTTTCAGAAAAATTAATTTGTAAAGAAATCAATCAAGTTTTGATTTCTAAAGTTTTTCTATAATCACTCTACCAAAAAAAAAGGCAGTCTGTTGGTTTGTTTGAATTCAATAATATATGAAACTACGGAATGGATTTGCATGGGACTAGAAAGTAAATACGGACATAGCGTAGGGCATATTTTGTCAAATAAGGAAAACACTATTTTTTGTATAGTTAAGAATTCTTTGCTTTTGATTTTTTGTAAATATGACTTAAAAAAATAAAAGCCACTGAGTGTTTTATATTGAAGACTTTTATAAATAAATAAAAGTAAAAGTCTTAAATGACTGTTGTTCAATCCACTTGTCAAATGGCAACCCTAACGTACCGCTTTCGTCAAAAAGATATTCCAAATATTTCGGTCTCTCCGAAGTTTAAACAAGCCGTTGCCTATTATTTTGCGATCCCCACCGCAAATTGACGCGGTAAGTTGAGGACCCTGATATATTTTAAATAAAATATATTTAAAATCTCTTTGTTTATTACAGTCTGTCTAGTAGAAGCGTGATCGGCAAAATTTGCACATAGAGTGCCGTTATCAAAATAATTTGAATGCACCTTGGTAGCGACATCATTTTTGTAGTACGCATTGGAAAAACTGTCAGTTTCTTGAAACTATTACAAAGTGCACGTTGTTTTAAAAAATTAGTTCCGCGTACGAGAAGAGATTTGAAGCTGTATTTCTTTGTCTACACCCTAGAGGGCCGAAAATGTCACGTTTAGCTGCAGCAAAGTATATGAAGAAGTCGAAGTCATTCGTAACGAAGTGGACGAATCGGTATTTAGAAGTAAAAAATGTCGACGATTTGCCTGGGCGGGGCCCTGAAAAAAAGACTTCACCAAAGCAGGACAAGAAGATCCTTGATTTGTTTGCGACGAAGCCGGGCTTATCGTTGCGTAAAGCTAAAGAAGTTGCAGAGAAAAGTGTTGTTCAAATATCGGTAGAGACGATTCGAAAACGTTTAGGCGCTAACGACGTCAAATACCGCAGCTCTCTTAAAAAACCGTTGCTCTCATCATCACACGTTGAAAACAGACTCGCCTGGGCCTGCGCCAATTCAGAACGGAATTGGAATAATGTAATATTCACGGATGAATCTTCATTTTGGGCAAATAGTAACATAAATCGATCTTGGTGTACCGCTAACAATCGATTGCTCCAACGAACTGTTAAACATCCAGTGAAGGTCCATGTTTGGGGATGTTTCTCAGAAAAAGGATTTGGACGCCTTTTCGTGTTTACCAGCAACTTGAATGCGGTTTTGATGAACAAAATTTATCAAACAGCTTTATTACCATCAGCTGCGAAGATGTTCGGGAGAAGAGGACACTCTTGGATTTTGCAAGAAGACAATGACCCCAAACATCGCAGTCGAATGTGTGCAGAGTGGAAACAGCATAATGGTGTTGAGGTATCAGATTGGCCTTCACAGTCGCCTGATGCCAATCCGATAGAAAATGTGTGGGCAATAGTAAAGCAGAAACTCAGAGGAAAAACGATATGGACAGCAAAACAGTTGTCAAGACAAATTCGGCTGATTTGCAAACGATTGCCTCGGCAACTTGCTCAGAACTTAGTGCAAAGTATGAGCCGGAGGTGTGAGGCCATTATAGCGAATGGCGGTGACTATACATGTTATTAAAAGTATTGCGTACAATAAATATTATAAACGAGTAAAATGTTGTTTATTTGAAACGAATCGGACAAATAGTTTCTAAGTTATGGCGATCACGCTTCTACTAGACAGACTGTATTTTATTTTCCCGCTCTATGAAAAACCGGCACAGCGCTTTACCCGCAGTTCATCAACTCTTATTTTTGATTTATAAAATAAAAATCATAAAAAAACTGTTATATTTGTTTTGTAAAATGAAAATCAAAAGGTCATTGTTATTTTAGATTCGTAAAATAAAAATCAAAAGTAAGTTTTTTTTTTTTTGAATAAAAATTCCAAAAAAATGTGTTTTAAATTTTGATTATTGGTGGAAAAAAATCGATTGACAAATATATTACACTTGGTTGTAGAATTTCTGAATGACAGTTTTCAAGAATAACTATTATTTTCCGTCCCTGAAACAAATCGTTTTTTCTTGAGATATTTATATTCTTGAAAATAAATTCTGTTTATTTGTATTTAAATGCAAATTTATATTTATCAAATATTACCTCGATTCAATCTCTCGAAGAGTCTCAAAATTGATATCACCACAGGAAACTCTCAATTAATGACTAGAGACTGCTCTCAGAATATCGGCATTATTTAAAATGAATTTATGTGCGATTTAAAGTTTTAATGAAAATTCCGAGGATTTTTTTTAAAGAAATCAAACCCAATTTGTAACGCACAGAGTATTAGCTTGGTGCTAATTTCTTTAATAGTTTACTTTTTATTTTTTCAACTACAGCCAGCCAAGTGCTATATTTCCTCCTTACATCCGTTGATCAATGTCTCTTCTAGTAGAAGAATTCTCTTGCTTATAATTTTGACTAATTGCGATTTTAATTCAATTTTAATCAGAAGCACTATCGACTGACGAACAAGCCTAGGCACTGCCAACAACAATTAAATTACTGACTGACTGACTGACTGTAGGCGAAGTGGCAGGAAATAGAATAAAGGAAAAATCTACATAGCGGATGAATAAATAGCCAAATGAGAGGAGGAGAGAATTTATGTAAAAATCATTATCATTCACATTTATTGCTGCAAGACTATTGACCCATTTTCGATGATTACGTGTGTTCCACTTCCGTACAACTTACTGCTACATTCACACGCACATTCCAATGCATACAAATCAATATGACAAGTACGAGAAGTAAGTAAATGGCGCATGGCAACAAACAAACAACAGCCTACCCATTCATACCAAATGTACTGCAACGGTATTGTAATTTTAGAATTTTGCGCCGTCAGTGCAGCAACTGCTGTGGATGCCAACTAAGGGAGAACAAATAATAGGGCAAAGAGAATGAGTTAAACTAATAAATTAATCAATCACTTACAGAAGTCAAACAAATGCAGGTCGACGATGCAAAAACAAACTCGGACGCAGACGCAGACGCAGACGCAAATGTGGCCACAGATCGATAGACACAGTGGACTTGTGAAATAAATAGAATAGAAGAAAAAAAAAATCTTTAAAACCACAAGCATGGTGGGGCGCATGAAATACATATGTACGTCCGTGTCTGGGTTGGGCTGTGCTGCGCTGAGCTATGCCCGGCTGTGTTCAATGTGGCGTAGACGACAAAGCCAATGGCACTGATAACAAACGCTCAGTACTCAGTGTTTGCCACAGGCAATTTGTTTGAGTTTTTTATTACAGCTTTTGTTTTTTTCTTTGACTGCTTGCACAAACCCTCAGTTCCATTACAGATGTGTTTACACACACACACCCATATATGCATGGCATTTGTGTGTATTTGAGTCGTTGGGTGGACGGACCACGGGTTGGTAAACTTAAACAACGAAGCATTTAAAATGCTAGAAAACAGAATTAGAGCAGTGAGTGAATGCACTTTGTAAGGCAATGAAATATGGTCTTAAGCAAATATGGAAATAGACTCAGATACATATATGTGTGTGTTTGTATGTGTGCATCTGTGTACGAATGCGTATCAGACTAAAGGTAAAGTCTGTTTATTATCTATCGGCGACCGCAACAATAACCTCATTTTTATCAAATTCCAAATGGAGTTTGTTCACAAGAATTCCAACTCTTTTTCGGCTTCCGTTTTGTGTTGCAATCTTTAAAATCACACAAGTAAATGTTGTGGCTTATGTTTAAATATTATTATTATTATTATTATATAGATACTGGTATTAATATCAGTACTAAAAATTTTTGAGCATTGGCTGCCAAGGCCATCAGCTCGGAGTAGTGTGTCGCGTATGGATTATTTGTTAGATTGTCATCTGTATGGTTTTAATGAATTTGGATATTTTTTAAATAAATTGTTGCTCAACCAGAATAATTTCTTTTTCCATGCTTCCCAATTCATCTAAACAAAGTGATTATTAGAAAAATTACATTTTTTATAAAATTTAGTTTGTCAAATCTTACGATTCAAGAAATATTTTTTACCACATTCATTCATACTTATTATATAAAATTGATTAAACGAAGAATACTTGGCTCTTACAAGTACTGAACTGATTTTCTTAATATTTTTTATTACATAAAACATTTGCGAACATACAGCAAAAAATGAGTATTGTTTTTCCATCGGAATTATTAAATTCATTATATTCTCAGATATCAACTACAATATTTCGCAATAATATTAAGATTTAGATGAGATGGGCCAATTTTCAAAATTACCGTCCTTTTTGTTAATTTTTTATAATTTTATAGTTTTTGAAATATTTTTCCCAAAAATCACCTTCTGCATAAAAATATTAAAATATGTTTTCAACGGATCGATGTAATAATTAAATTTTTGGATGTCGTCTTTGACCTTTGCTGGATTGGTTTAAGAAAAAGTTAATAACTATGCCAAAAATTGGCCAGTCATACTCGTACCATTTAACAGGTTTTTTTCACCCTTTTTTAAAGACACCCCTTCATCAAGTTTCCCAAATTTCTTCACCGAAAATTTCATTATTGTGATTTCGTTGAAAAAACTTTTAAATATTTTTATGGAGTCCTTTTAAACTCTAACTTTTTTTATTTATAAAAAAAAAAACTCCGTTTAAATCTTAGATTATTATATATTATTAGATATCAATGAATTAACCAGAGTACTAAAATTTCAAAAACTCTCAAAAGTTAACGGTAGTTTTAGACACTTGAGATTGGAGCTTTATTATACCAGAATTACATATTTAAGATTCAAAACTGCATACCGGAAAATTTTATAAAAATTTGTATTAAAAGGTTTAAATTTTTATGAAAATACTTTATTTCGTATTCTGACAAATTTTTTATAATATTTGAGACTTTGATTTAAATGGTTTTTATTACTATATTAACTAAACCTATTTTTAAATAAAACTTTAGTTAAAGTTAACTGTAGAGCGTTGTGAAAAAAAAAATCATAAAAATTTTTATTCCTCACTGTATTCTAAAACTATAAAGAAAATGTCAACATGTAATAAATAGAAATAGAGATTCAGAATAATAATTACTATTTGACCCTTGAGTTTGAAAAAAATCATCGTAATTTGAAATTTTTTGAGTTATCGATAACTTTTATTTATAAAAGTCTTACAATAATTATGAATGGCAACAATTTTTTTAATCAACTATAACTATTATTTTAAGACTTATATTATAAAAGTATTTGCATGATACTTATGACTAAGACAACTTTTTTTACGTCGCGAAAAACAGAACTGTTTCGGGATCAGTTTGCGTCTAACTCGGGACTAGTTCGAAATCATTTCGGATCCAGTTCGGGATCACATTAAAGAATTTCTACGAAATCTTTAATAACTTAAAATATTTAAATCAGTACTCAAAGTCGCTTTAAATATCTGCTAAAAAAAAAGAAACGAAACCAATAATAATTGCAAATAATTATAAACATTCTTGGCATAAAAGGTAACTGGATATTTGTGTGCAATCCCTACCCAGTAAACATTGAGATTTGTTATCGATTAGAGAATGATCGGAGAACCAGCCCTATTCGAAAATCGAAAACGTTAGAGAATGACTCGAAAAACTATTGAAAATCATAGCAACCTCAACAAAAAAAGAGGCATAGTTCTTGACTCGAGAAAATTATAGTTGTCTAATCGAATTCTAACGGGATTCTAATGTGAATTTCAAACTGCTAGTTTGCCTTGCTGAATAAAATTATTTCATTGTAAAATTGTGTATTAGATGTATTTGCTATACAACGATAATGAAATATTTAAATTTAACCAAATTTATGTTGCAATCATTTAAATGTAGTTATCTAACGTCGTCATCCACTCGCGAACGATTCAAGAATTCCACTAGTGTTCTAATGTAGAAATCCAAAGTTATCTAATGTTAGAGATTGTGTTTACTGGGTGCGAGCGGTACGTGTGCTTTGTTACGACTGAACAAAGGTTTGAACACCCAGTTTATTGCTTTTACTATATTTGAATGGCTTTTCCTTTTAGTTTAATTGTTGCTGTCCATAATGAGACATAACTTGACTCAGTATCATTTTACTCAAAAATACCATATTTAATTAGTTATTAAACGTAAATTTCCAGCGGGTCGGTTTGAGCGAATCACGTAATGTTGCAATTGTACGAGTAGTGGGAGCTTCTGGCCAACAATGCAATTCGTATACTAGCTTTGTATCTGTTCAAATGTGAAGCGAGTCTTTCAATTACGGCGACCGGATGTGCGATATGTTTTTTTAAATTACAATTTGTAATGCTATCTGTCAGATATTTCAAGTTAGTAATAAACTATTTATACTTATTATGAGAGAATCCTTATTGTGTTCATTTTATGTATCTAAATAAAATACATGAAAAAATCAACGTGGATCTTGATTACATAGTTACATTTTTTTTGTCTTATCGGACATTTTTTAAATTTCGATTTGAATTCAGGAAACAAGTAAGAAATAGTTATAACAGATTTCGTTATATTAGAACAATTAGAAAAGTAACCCACTAGCAAAAGAGCTCTCCAACTCGGATAAAATTTCCTTTAGTTGCAAAGGCAACCCAGTTAGCATCTTCCAAAGGTCATGCGATTTGTTTAGTGCTATTTATGAACGGAAAACAATTGCGCTGACAAAGTTTTGTTTGCTTTTGCTATATATTTAAATAAATTACATAAATAAAAATGGATGAGGTGTTAACTTGATATTTTCCAAGTATTTTCTTAGGGTTCATTCACAATAGCGTAGTTTTTTTTTTACTTTTCAACAGCACTGCATCTCAGATTGGATATCATTTTACCGAGTGTTTAGTGAGTTTTTAACTTACCTAGTGTTCTTTTACCAGACGGCTCGGTATTATTCAATTTGTTATTTACTTTTGTTCTTTTAACTTTATGTCATACTCGTAACATACTATTGTCAATTTATCTTCTGATAAATTATATGCTGAACTGTAAATAATAATAAATGAAGTTGTGGTTTCTATTATACCGCATAAATTAACGCGATATTAATCGCGAACTGTAGTAAATTTCCAGATTTAATTTTTTGTCAGTACTCTACGGAAATGGTTTCCGGCTGCTTTCTTGCATGCCAGCAAAGTAGCCACTAATTTCGAAACATAACCTTTGACATGACAGCTAATATTCGGTTGTTTTTATTCGAGAAGCTAGTCATTGAAAAACTTGAAAAGCAGCCCTGCAGAAAAACTGCGAAGTATGGAGGTAGAAGTGTAATGCTGTTTGTGGGATGGATGTTTTTTAACTGTACGCATGAATCCATTCGCATTTTGCAGATAAATCAATAGATCAGCTATTGGCGATGGTAAAGTCGGCTCAACAATAATCAGAAGTTCAAAATACGGACAAAAATCAGTTGTAGTATTTTGTTTAAGACATGGAAAGACTGAAGATCGCACAGCGTCGAAACCGGTTTATCTATGCCGTATGCCGTATTTGAGCTGAAGAACAACCCGAAGAAATTTTTTTCCATTTATGATTCAAATATGTATGAATTTTTGTGTATACAAGTTTTCTAAAGTACTTCCTACATAAGTTTTTTTGGAAGTGTTTCTTTGTGTAGCGAAAGCAGAAGGCCATCAGTTTGTGCCACTCCAAAAAATAACCAAAACAAAGAAAGAAAAGGTGAATGTAGGAAAGAAGGATTCTCGACTCCCAGTAAGACTTTTTGAAATGGCTTTTATCCCTTGAAATTGTATACTGGGTTTGATGCGGTTTATAGGCTAGACTAGTTGAATCGTTGGCAATTGTGAATAGCACTCCCTATCGCGTTATCATTACGGTCTATTTGCAAACTGAAATTGGAGCCTGTAATCTCGATGACGTTTGCTTCCAACAAGATGGCGCCACTACTTGCCACACATCGCGTGAAACTTTGCCTTTATTGGTTGAGAACAATTCGGTGTACGGTTAGTTTCACTCCACTAGACTTGTCTGTTTTGGCGATTAGGAATTGAAAAGCAGCAGTACTCGCGTCATTCTACAAATACCACACGAATTGCTCGAACGAGACATCGATCTAAAATAGAAACTTCATAACGGCCGACATTTGAAAGAAAAATATTTAAAAAAAAAAAAGTAAATGTATACAATGGTTTTATGGTGTGGTGGTGATAAAGATTACGCGAATCTATTTTTATATTTTATTGCCATATCTATTAGTTTTGCGGTATTTTTATATATCGTAAAATTGCAATACTCCTTTAGAGCCCATTAAATGTATTTTAAAATATAAAAAAAGCCAAAGTATTTGCAAAAGATTCGTTAATAGTAAGTGCAAATGCTTTTGTCAACACTGTACCTATACAAATTATAATTCAAACAACGCATCCCGAATACACAATGAACTATGTATGAAATTTGTTGATGTCACAGTCATTAGTATTATTTTCCTAATGTAATGTATTTGCATTTTCCCTTAAATTCAACAATTTAGTGCAGTTGGCAGACAAGCTTAGCGCGTGTTTTCTGACGCTGCACGTGAATTTTCATTTAGTACTAATTTGCAGTTTAGTGTTGCGAATAGAGTTGCTAAAATAAAAATAAAAAATTGTATGCAACGAACAACAAAACAAAACCCAAGTACAAAGTTGGTGAGGAAATTTGATAGAAGTAGAGCTCTGAGTAAAAATCATATAAAGATATACATACTTATTAATTCGCTATTATTATTCGATAATTATTACAATATATTACAAAAAAAAACAAACTATATAATTCGAGAAAATTTTTAAAAACATTTAAAAACAAAAAATTAGAAAATTAATTTTAATTATATTTTTTATAAAAAACAAAATTTTTTTTAAAAAACTAAACATATTAAAAAATGTTTAGAAATTTTCCAGTATGCAGTTTTTATCACATTTAATTTTACTATAGTAAAGTTTAAGTTTCAAGTGGGTAAAAATTATTATGAATTTTTTTTTAAATTGAGATTTTATAAATTTTCTACATAGTTTGAAATTTTGACTTACGTGGTTTTTATTATAGAATTGTCTATATTTTTATTAAATAAATAATTAGATTTAAATAGGAAAATTAAAAATTATAAAACTTGTCAATGTATTTTGCTATCAATTTCATGCTCACATATTAGATCGGTGTAGCTCCGTGGAAAAACTTTGTGTTTTCTTTCCATAATATCGAAAATAGCCGAAATTCTTTAGTCAACCAGAAGCAAACCTCAGCTAAAATATAAAATCCTCAAAAAAATCCTGCAAAGTCTGATTACAGATCATTAAATGTTGATCATTTCAAGCCCACAGACATAAATGGAAATAAATCTGGCCACCCTGATGATTGCGAGCGACTCATCACCGAAGATAAAACAAAAAGCAGTGATTCTATTTTTTTTTTTTCAGTGCCAACGCAAATAGTAGTAGGTACTAATTAACAAATTCCACAAAGGAATATAAATTATGCTATGTTATAATTAGTTTAAATATGTAAGTATGTCCATCAAATATATAAGTAGTCAATCAATAGAAGAAACTAACAAATCAAATAGGATAGGACCGCGTGACAAAAACTTTCCGGACTAACGCTAAATAAATAGAAAGCAAATGAAAAAATGTAGTAGCGCAAATTTTAATTTCGTGATATGTGACAATTACTTTAATTGCAAATAGTTACTTCAACACGTAGAGAATATGAAGAAACAAAATATAGGCGAAAGCAAAAACACAAACTATGAATACAAGAATGCCACTAATATTGCTATTCAAAACGCATTCCAAGCATTGACGACAATGACAACAGCGATAGCCATAGGGATGGAGTAACAGCTTTTGAAACCCTCCGGTTTTCGTAAACATTCCACAGTTTCACAAGAAAACTAAAGCATTTTTTAAATAAAGAACGTAACCGCCGTTCATATCGATCTACACGGGTTGGTTTATAAATTCTATTTTATGTATTTTTTTAAGGTTGAAGCAAAGACTTTCCAAAATGAGTGTCTAAATTTCAAAAAGATACCATGTTTAGAAAAAAAAACTTAGTTCAGCATCTTTTCACATCTGCGTTCTTAAATTTATCTATGGATATCATAAAGGTATGCGTCTGTCCGTCCGTTTGTGCGGACTCATCTCAGAAACGACTGAATCGATTTTAATGGAACTTTAACTGAGAGACATTTTGCGAACATTTTATACAAAATTCTTTTATTCTGAAGAAAGTTTCTGTACTAGATTTTTAAATGCTCGAAAAGAGAAAATTTTATAATAGATACAAAATCAAATAATCCAGATTATTTCAGAGACATTTCGATACCACAAATACCAAACTATGGTAAATTTTAAAAATTTGTTGGCTAAAATTAACTAAGGCTACAAGAGTAGATGATTTAAAAATGCATGAGTTTTGTATTGATTGGCATACGATTTCCAACATTTTTGCAATAATAAAATTTTAACCCGTACCGATAGTGGGGTCGATAAGGGGCACTTTTACATTTGTAGTTTTACTAAAAAAAAAAGTTGTCATGCCAGTCGGTGGGGTAATTTTGTAAAATGTTGTTGCGCAAATTTCAATTTTAAGCCTGGAAATCTGATCTTCTACACCTTACAAAGTCAACTAATGCCTTAAATCATGGGCACCCACAAAATTGTAAACAGCCTCTTGTTTCCTATCTTTATTGGCTTTTCCAATCTAAGCGGCAAATAGATTACAATTGAAAATATCAAGATTACCTACAGAAGAAACCCGTTTCTTAAGAAAACACAAAAAATCGCAACTTTATATTTTACAAAATAACTCACAATACTACGTATTATATTACAAAACCCAAAAAAAAAAGAGCGTTTAAGTGCGAATATTATTTTTATGCCTACATTGTTTTTAAATCAAAAAACATTACAAACCCAAGAAGTTATTTTGATTAAATAAAAAATTTAGTAAGCATTGAACTACAGATCTTAACCCTTCGTCGGGCGCAAGTGAAGCACAGCCAGCAAGCACACTGGTTTATCTCGCCTTGTCATTTTATACCGCTTATTTTGTTGACGCTCAGTAGCTGCCTCTTTTGACGTGTTCTTTGACTCTCAGAACGAGAAGTTGTGCGTACTTTTAACTGAGAAGCTCCTAACTCGTCCCTTTTTCTAAAGTAAGAATTTCATTCGAAGTTATGCTAGTTAACAAATTTAATTTACTTACTTTAAACTCATTTATTTACCAGCAATTTATTTTGGGTTAGATATTGAAATGTAGATAGGAAAAATGAATCTAAAGCTTTTATATTCCACACTGGACTTGACTGTCAGTGGAAATCCAGAAAATGGGATATCTTCAGGGATGGTTCCGAAAGTGGACCGTTTACGAGGATGCCTTTCAGTTTGGGATCTTTGCAGGGATGCATTTTCTTAAAATGAGTTTAAGTGACTTTAGCAGTATGTATTATGTATTAAATTAAGATTTTTTTTTCAATTGTATTATTAATTTAAAAGTAGCTACTATTTATCATTCCCAGAACTGAATTATTGTGAAATGCTTGTACTTTTTCTAACTATTTTGCGTTTCGGGTTTGACCTTTTGATTTGTTTACTTTATTTTAAGACTTTTGTAGTGCCCGCTAAATTTGTGTGATATAAATGAAAATTTGTGTATTTATTTCCTTTTCACGTTTCCAAATACTGTGCTAGATTTGCCAGATGTATACAAAATTTAATTTTGTGTTTTTAAAAGTGTTCCGACGGAGGGTTAAAAGTACTAACTCTCACCTTAATTCTCCATGTTTTAGTATATTTTTTGCATTATTTTTAAATAATATCTTATTGTAATAAAATAACTAAACAATGCACGTAATCAATCACAACATTTCACTCACAAGTTTTCAGTTTGAAAACCTGCTTTACAGAAACAGATAATCGGCGAAATTTCCCATTGTTAAATATAAGCATTATAGATTTTACAAACGGGAAATTTTATATTTATCCTGATATTAGATTCACAAAGGAAAATTTTAGACAAAATTTAAAATATTAAAATTGGGGGACCTAATGAAGCACACCAGATTCTGGTTTCCTTTAAAGTAAAAAGTTTCACATCAAACCACGCCTTTTTATTTAATTTGACGTTCAATCCCGACCTAAATTTTACTGCTAACAAGAAACTTCTAACTTTTTAATTGTTTATTAAACTATCAAAGTTACTCTGGCAGTCATGAGAATTATTTTTTCTTAGTCTCGCCAGGAAAGTTAAGGATTTGGAACATAGAATTTATTTTTAAAAAAATATTAGAACCCCAAACTGGTTCAAGCTGTACAATTTCCAACACAGTTTTACCCCATCATCCCTAATTTGCCAGCTCATACCAAAAGTTGCAGCAAAATGCAATAAACTTTGCATTATAGTTCAGTTCTCGTTAACTTAAATTCATATAGTTACGCTTATCAAATCAACTTGCTGACAACGCTGGCATCATCAGCAAAGATTCTTTGCCGCTAAGTGGAGTTTGTGCGCTGTTTTTGTTATCCGTTGCCACACCGCACAGCTCCGCGCATAGAAAACCCTCGAAAAGTCTTGAGTGATTTGGTGAGGATTTGTTGCTCCATTGAGATAATTATGGTAGGTTTATTAAAGCAGCAGCAGCAGCAGCATCATCAGCATCACCAGCATCAGCGGCGATAGAATAAAGTGGAAATCGGTGGCAGTGTGCATTTTCCAAGTAAATGAACTTAATTTGGTGCTCGAACTAATTTGTGCGTCACTGCTACCAAAACCTTTGTTCAAACTGAGCTGTAAAATTAGTCAGCTTTGCAAACTAGCGTGTGGTGGTGGTGAACGATTGAGGCGAACCGAAAGTGGGTCAAATGCCGCGCGCAAGGTAAGGCAAGGCAAGGCACAGTTGAAGTAACAATGGTTCACATACTACATGCAGATATACATATGTATGTGTGGATGTGTGTATGCATGGATGCATGAGTGTGTGTGTGTGTAAGTAGTATTTGTGGAAGTTTGCATGTTTTAAAGTTATTTGCCACTTCAAAAAAAAAAAACCAAAAAAAATATAAGCCGGCAACACCACACAAGTACTCAACTCGCAAGCACAAAGAATAACTTCCATTCACACCAACTTGCAATGAATACACACACATATAGATGTATGTATGTAAATATGTGTTTATGCAATGAATAAGTGTTTATGTATGTGTGTGTGAATTCACAGTAAAAATCATTTAGGTAAACAATTTAATTGGGACAAGTGCTGCTTTTGTCAACCGGCGGGTGACGGCAACTCGGTGATGGCGATGGTGTTGCTGCTAATGGCCGCCGCGTGTGGGTGGCGCGATCGCTTTGGTCAGACTTTCAAGCGACCGTGGGGTTTTAGAGATGAAAAATCTTCGAAAAATAAAAGTAAATGAGTGAATGAATAGAGGGGCATAGTTGCTTAGGAACATGTACAGTATCTAAGATGCACCACTCCTCATACAAAAAAAAAAAATACAAAAAACAAATCGACACTGTTTCTCCATCGGCATTATAAAAATCACTTTTATTTAAGACATCAACGAAAATATTTCACAATAATATTACAATAGGTGAGCTTGACTGATTTGAAATTAACTCCATTTTTAGGAATTTGCAATTAAAAATTATTTTTATAAATATTAAAAAAAAATCACCTCAAATCATAAAACAGTTAAAGCTTAAAAGTTCTGCATACAAATATTAAAAATTTGATCAACGTAATAATGAAATTGTGGATGCTTGCTTTGGCACTTCTTGGAAGATTGGCTTAGGAAAAACTTTAATGAACCGGGCAAAAATTTACCGATTCAGACTTATAATATATCACTGGAAATGTATTTTCTCACACATTATTGCTACTCCACCGTTTAACACAATTTTAAATACTTCCAAGCAAAGTTTCTAAGCTTACACTGTTGAACAACAAATTATTAAATCACTTTTATTAAAAAAAAAAAAAAAAAATAATTTTGTAGACATTTTCAAATCCACACAGCTCATGTAAATTTTAATATTCTTATAACTAGTTTTGCGAAAGACTTAAAATTTAATAAATTAAATAAATCCGGTGGAAATCGCAACTTTTTTTGGTGGGACACCCTAATACTTTTTTTAGGTTGAGCTCAAGTTTTTTAAATAAATTATTTCAGTACAGAAATATATAAAATGTAATACATTGTAATTTTTGAGGCGTAACAAACAAAAACAGGGGATTTGTTAGTTTTTTTTTTTTTAAATACAGTTAGTTCAATAAAATAAACTCGTAAGTTAAGTTTCAAAATTTCTTAAAACAAAAATCACTAAATTTTCTTTTATCATATGAGAAACATCTCTAAAAACTCTTAACAAAATGTTGGAATTTTATGAAAATTTGTTGAATTATCGTAAATTTTATACAGGATTTGAAACTTCGATTTATATAGATTATGTTATAGAATGGTCTATATTTTTAAAATACATTTTAAAAAAAATCATGAAAAAATCTATGAGTGTTGTAAAAAAACAAAATCACTACATACTTATTTTTGTGAGTAACAGTATGCGCATACAATTCGTTTCATAAAAAAAGTCTGCTAATAAAACTCACAAAAGCAGATGCGTTAGTGAATTGTATATTTGAGATCCTTTTCGCATTATTTTCAATACTTTGTCCAGTTCCCGTTGTTGTCAATAATGGCTTGGTATCTTCAGCAACTTTGGGTCAAAATCCGTTTTAGTGCGAAAATTAGCTACCTTGTTCTTGCTATTTCCCCTCCTCTAAGTTTTAGCTTCATTAACTGCCGAAGATTTTCAATTGGATTTGCAGCTGGCCTTTGAAACGGATAGTTGTCTTCTTGTAAATTCCAATTAATATTTTGCGATCCGTACGGAATTTCAATAGACTTCAATAGGCAATTAGCTTACCGAATGCTCTTAATGAGAAGCAGTCGAACACATGGAACTTTGAAGGGTGTTTTACAGTACGTAGCATTAACCTCACCTCATGTTTTGACCAAGCTTTCTCTCTCTCTCTCTCTCTCTAAATTCACTCTAGCCCATTTGAGCCGCTTTTCGCCAAGTAGCGATTTTGAGATGGTACTTCTGTAACGGATGTTTAATTCCAGATGTTTCATGTTAATCAGTACTCTTCAAATCGGTTAACCCACTCCTTCACGAATGACACCTGATGTTTTTGTAAATTTTGCGACTTGTGTGCGGGTCTCATTTTCGAACCTCGTGGTTCTTCTTTTGTTTAATTGGCGCTATAACCGACTGACTAGGCGATTTTGGCCGAATTCAACATAGCCCGCCAGCCAGTTGCTTCTCTGCTTTGCTAACTGACGCCAGCTAGAGACACCAAGTGAAGTCAAGTCCTCCTCCACCTGGTGTGTCCAACGTAGAGGAGGCCTCGTGGTTGCTTTAAAAAAAATACCACAACGCCTTTTTAAAAATCACACTCACTTTTCTTTGTTGATATTTTCGCGACACTTCAACTCACAAAACAATCAGAACGCGAAATGTCTTTTTTTATACTAGAAATAATTTGATGTTAATGTAATGGATTTGATGATAGAATGTCCCCTTCCGCGGACCGTTAGACCTCTCTGTGTCGATTAGACAGTATCCACCCATTCGCTGACGAAATAAAAGTATTTTACACAAGCAATGCTGAGAAAACTTTTCAAGCATCCTGCCGTGTGTCCTCTTCTTCCACTTCTTTTTTAGAATTTTTTCTTTGCTCTCTCCTCCTTCTCTAGCTATTATTACGTCACTATCAGTTGCTCTCAGCGCGGAAGGCGCAATCTTGTTTTCTATCATACTTGGTTATGGTATTCATTGGAAGAAATATGAGCAACACTTTATTTTGAAACGCACTGTATGTGCAGAACAACAACCATAATATACGAGCTCCAACAATCGGCACGAGTTGCAAATTAAATATTTAGAAGACATTGAAGCTGATTTGCATCTACAAGTGCCAATATTCATATGAAAGGCACACAGAGCGATTTTTAGCATTTAAACAACAAAGCTGCATGCAACAATAAGGTAGCTATTAAAATTTTAGTAAGCGCAAATAATTACTATGCATGTATATATACATATGTATGTAGGTATGTATGTGTGTATGTGCGTGTACGTATAACTTTATGACGCGATATTTTTTTTTAACAATTTAGAAAGTAAATGAGTCATTAAGTTCCTTAAATTTGCTAATAGAAATGTAACCAACCAACTCATTTATTTATTTTTATTATTATTATTTTTTTTTGTTGGTTAACTTTTTTACAGTAGACGAACGCCACCTAATACTGCTTGTAATAAAATACGTTTATAATTAAGAGAAAGTATATTCAAATTGCATAGCTAGTTTTTCCAGCATTGTTGACCAGCTGTGTCCCGTGAGTCGGTGTGTAGATTGTGTCGATCACCGACATCCGACAGCAATTTCACGACAATTAGTTAAGTCTGCCTTTTCTTTGTGCAATTTCACATTCATCAATGATTTAGCACGTTTTTTTTTTTAATTAATGCAAAATTATTTGGTTTTATGCCCTGAGGAAAATTGCTTTCTGCTATATTACTGTTGATTCCACCTGTTTGATGAACACCGTCAGCTTCGATTTACTACGCGAATTCTACGTATTATCACGACCGTTTTTTAATTACATTCGATGTTTTTCTCAATTTTAGGTTGATGATCTCCATTAGGTGAACAGAACGTTTGGCATCACTGGCGTACATTTGGCATCACGAACGGACAGAAGTTAAAGGAATCTGTGGTGGATAGTTCTAATCAAAGGTAAAGTGAGTTGCCAAGTTTTTCTTTGATTTATGAGGCTTTTTTGCACACAATTAAAAAAGAACGTAGATTACAAAGTAGTAGCATGGCGTTTCGTTTACTTTCGCAAGAATTTTCATCCAATTTCACCACACCAGAAGCAAATTGAACGTAGGTATGGTGAAGGCGGACGAAATCTTCTGATAGAGGAACGGTGGCAATGATGTAACTTCTTTGTAATCTACGTTTCTTTGGTGAGTAGCAGGACGCCCGACTTTAATATATTAGAAGCTGATACTGGCTTTATTCTCTCAAACCTTTTACTTCGTCGTGGCCTTCGCAAAAATGTCTTTGTAAACTACAGTCTTGGCAATTAGTTTTTAGTTAGCTCGTAAAATTCACTTTTTTTTTACAAGCACAATGTTAGATTTGTTATGGTAACAAATATCGAATGACCAAGGTTTATAGAATACATGTTTTCGACATGGAAGTGTCAAAATTTTATTTTCGGCGTCCAATGAGGTGATTTGAAAGTGAATTCTGATTGGCGGAAATGTGCGAAGAAGTTGACATATGAAATATTCGTACAACTACATATATGCAAATAGGTATTATTGTTATATCTTGTAATAGCAAGATGAAAGGTTATAAATTCTACTCAAACAGGATTAACACAATAATTGTGGTACAATAGCGAAAAATCAAGTTTTTATCGCAAAGTTCATTATATAGTTTTCGAATGTACATTCGTGTACAGAAAAACAGTTTTATCTACAACTAGCTATGGCTTAAAAAAACATCAAAATCAAACAAATATAATTTAGAAACAAAGTAACTCTAAGGATTGCTCCTTATACAAAGGTCATTAAGAAGGGGGGCATGACTGAGGGCGGAACCTACTATTCTTGTCCAATGACTATGGTTTTTTTCTGTCACAGAAATCCATAAATACCCATAAAAGATATTTACAGTAGAGTCAAAATATTCGAATATTTCACAAAAGACTCTTAAGATAATGCCAGTGTAGCATTTTTTCCGTTTTTCAGTTTTCTAGCCATTGAGTTAAAAAAAAACTGGCGTGTTTTGGCCTTAGTGACACTTGACGGGTAAAATTTATGTATAGTTATTATTTTCATTGTAAGTTAAGATATATCATTATATATGGAATATCAGTTCAGAAATGCACGCGGAGGTTTGCCGTTGTCTGCCGAGATACGACCAATATTCCAAGTGTCTTTTATATTACGTAGCACGCCCTAGAATTGAATTAGGGAGATTTGAAATGAAGGTCCAATTTGTTGGACTATGCGGCTATGGCATAGAAGTATTCTACATGAAGATCTTAGAGAATTTTGAGGAAAAATCATGTGTATACTCAATTTCGAGCTTGCCAAAGTGCGAAAATAGAGGATCTTCCTAATACCAAGTCCAAATGATATTCTTGATATTCTGTGAAAACAAGTTGAAAGTAGATGTTTGTTTTCGCCCTGCAAAAACTATCTAACTTTAATACGAACCAATCATGAGAGTCTCGAAAACATCTAAATTTTCATTGTGTAGTCATAAGCAACTCTGTGTTCGATAGTTTTTTGCCAAAAAAATCGATTTTTTGTCGTCACTAATTTAGAAAAACGAATAAGAACAGTAATGTAATATTGAGAAATAATCGGGATGGAGAAAACTGAAATAGTTATAAAAAGCGGGCGAATTTCGGTTTCCGGATTGCCTTAGAGTAAAAAAGGAAATAAATAGAGAAATGTCATCGAAAACTAGATAGTAAAACGGAATGCTGTCTGAACAGGCACATTTAATATTCAGAATATCCCCTAAAAACAACTTGTTTTCATTGCCGTGAGTGCATGGTATAAGTAACGATTTGTTTGATGTTTTTTGAAGAGCGTTTACTTTTTATACTACTGCGATAATCGTGTGATAAACGTGCACTTTCATTTTGAAATCTTCAATGAAATAGTCACTTAATGATCCAGCATCAGCAAATTAAATTGTAATTACGCACAAAAAACCCCCGATTTTTCTGCCACATTTGTTGCTTTCGTTATATAATTTCAATGAACAAAATCACAGTAATTGTGACAACCATCAAGTGTTATGTGTAATTTTCGTACTATTTGCCCCTCAAATGTTTTTAATAATATACACTGTTTGCTTTTTTTACAACATTACTTGTTAGACATGGAACGAATTCGCTATGTATGTAATTTGATCCGCAACAAGCGGCAGCCGGCGAATAGCGATTGATTGACACAAAGATCGCAAGCGCAAACAGATTGATCGAATTGCACATCAATGGTCATTCGATTATCATACGAGTATCAACGCTGCGGCGTCACTCTCAAATACAACAAACCAACAGCGGCTGTTGCCACAACAGCAATACCAGATCCACCAGTTTCGTTTAGCTGTCGAGCTGGAAAATGTGAAATGTACGGCCGAAGCAGGCAAAGAAATTAAAATTTATTAGACGTGTGAACGACTGAAATGGCTCCTTTAACGGTCTGCTCTTTTCTGGGCGCTGTCTGAACTGCAACAAGAAATGATTTATTTGCTTTTTAGAGTTATATTTATTTAGTGATTTGTGTTATCTTTCCTGCTTCGTCGTTGGCCGGTGATCGATACAATTCAACTTTGTGTCAATAATTGTAAACGAAATTGAACTTCAAAGCAACTAAATAGCAGTGATAAAAGTTGACTTGTGTGTCGAACCAACTGGCCATTGGCCCGACACCAGATCCATTAGCCATTGCGTTATATTAACTGTGACGCATGCGCGCCTATTTACCTTTGGAGGCAGCAATTGGAGTGTAGCTGCGGCAATGGCGATAGCATCTAATTTTTACGCATTTATAAATCACGACATTTTTGGAGCACACTTATTGTTGCTCTGCTGCAGCTTTCAGAGGTATTAGAAATGTAAATATGTAAACAACATTATTATTTTTGTAATCCATTCAAATTTAACTCCCAGCACACCTGTTTGTGTCAATAAAATATTTAAACACATAACCGGTGATGTCGCCACCGCTGATAGAAAATTCAACCCACAGTAGCGTCACTCGATCGGCGCTAATCTATTGTCGGTGTACCTTCCACATGGGATAGTTGGGCAAAAAAAATTGGACATAGAAATAAAAAAAGAAATCGAAAGTTTTAAATAAGTGCATATAAAATATATAAAGAAAATGTGACGTTTATTTGTGCTTCCTGATATCGTTTTTTTTTTGTCTTCTGTGTTTTCCTTTACTGCTGCTAATGAGAAAAACATTAAGAGCCGGTTTCTTAAAAACTGATATTATGAATTTACAATTTCATTTTCACTCAATAGCTAATCACCGATTAAGTCGATCATTGTGAATAAATTAGGAAAGGGTTCACAAAAGTTGCATTGTGAATAGCCAAAAGCAGACTACACAGCTGTTCAAGGTGAATACATCTATATCAGGTGGTGTTCATCAAACCACTGATTGGATTCGCTTGGTGAACTGAATGTCAAAATTGTGTATGTATTTGTTGTAAATCTTACTGTCAATGTGCGTGTAATTTGCAAATGCCACCTGAAATGAATTCGCCTTTATTTAATAGTAATATATAGTTTTTGCCGAACAAATGTAAACAAATAAAAGAAAGAGGCGGCTTTCAAACTTTACCAGCGCATAGTAGAGTTTAATGATAACTAATAATTTTTTTTTTCATATTTTCCAAAGAAATTTGCTATTGCTCCATACCATTGTGGGTTTTTTATATAGGTTCCATTTCTATAAAAATGTACGGGTAAATTACAATAAATTAATTTTATATATATTGTCACAGCTGACAGATGTCAGTTTTTCTTCGGTTAGCAGCTAAAAGCTCAAAAAATCAATGCCGCTGAAGGTAGTCCTTGTAACAAGGAGTATGTTGTTTTAATCCTTATACAGATAGCATTTTAGTTCCGCATGATTTTTTGAGTTTAAATTTTTCCATCACACACGAACACATCATGTGTCATCATATCACATGACAACACATCACATCAATTCAGGCATATCACATTAAAATTGTGACAACAGATGTTATTATTTTTATAAGTTACAAGCATGTTCTGCATTTCACTTTCGAATAAATTTGCATTATCTTTATTTCTAAATTTCTTCAATCACACATAAATCTTGTTTTGTGATTATTGTGCTAAAAATAAACAAAATAACACTTACTGTATAGAAGCAACAACTCAATTGAAATTAAATAAGGCAATTGTAAATCAAATTAACAATAACGAAAGCGCATTCAGATATCGTCGTATTTTACTACATCACGCGATATCATATCCCACCACATAATATCACATCAGTTCAATTCACGTCAAGTCACATTAAAGCCGTGACAATAACGGTTATGATTTTTATAATATAAACGATTTGTTTAGTTTTAAAATATTTCACTCATATATGATTTTGAAATTTCTGTTTTTTCAATTAAGAAAACAAAACAAAACGATTTTTTTAGTCTAAATTTCAAATCCATTGCGATAAAATAAAATGAAATTAAGGGAATTGAAATTTATTTACATAATAAGCATTATAAATTGCAGTATGGTAATTTTTTTTCCAAAAAAGGATTATGCATACAAATAAAGTCGGATAACATCGTATTTTAACACATCACGTGATATCAAATCACATGACAACATATCACATGGCCCAAGTCAAATCGAATTAAAAAAATAAATAGTGACAATTTTGTCAGTCATGGAATTATTAGCGGTTAAAATTTCTAAATCCTTAGAACGAAAAAACCATGGTATTTTTCTCAATGTTAAAGAGTTACATCTTTGAAACCTAAGAAAATATTACCGTTCCTTATAAAAAGTTAAACACATCATATCCACACCTTGATCCATCATCATCCCTCTTCTGCCAACAGATTCGACAACATTTGTAATAGTTATGATTTTCTTGTTTGTGTCGCAATTAGGTCGTACTTATAGAAGAAATATTGTGAGAAAACATACATTTAGTAATATTTAATATAGATTTATCATTTTTAATAAAAAATTAATCACAAACCGTCTATATCTAAATCTAATAACACTTTCTTTGTTTCCTTACAAATCAGTCAAATTATCACTCCGGTCTAATCGGCAACAACACCTTGGAGATATGATGTCAAAAACAAAAGCAACAGTACTAAAACCTTACATGAAAAAAATGATACGAAGCAGTCGAGGGAAATGCCGCCGCCGTCAAGTTTATGTCACATCATTAATCATTTTGGACAGAAAGAAAAATTAGGCTAGATTTTAGAATCTACAAACGAGAAGCAAAGTAAAGCAAAAAATTTAAAACAAACAACAGAAGTGAGAAACGGGGCGGGCAGACGCTCTCACTAAGAGACCAATGACCTGCCTACAACTGGTAGTCACACACAAAAGGAGTGAACAACAAGACAACCCACACTTCACACCAGTCACGTTCACTCAGCTGCGTCCTCGAGCTGCTCGACGCGCTTAGAAGCGTGCGTTTTTTGCTTTTCTCATCGTTGCACAATCCTTTCCTCACGCGCGTGCAGCAGCGTGTGTGCCACCGGCGAGCAGAGCAACCACAAAGCCACACGCAAGTAAACCAACTCACAACGGAAACAACTTTGCTGGCTTTTGCCATACACAAAGCTCCTTGAGTGAGAGAGAGGTAAGCGGAAGGCAGAAAAGAAAATTGAAGAGTGCCGAAAGAAAGGACGTGCTGCATTTTAGAAGTGCAAGAAGATTTGCAAAACAAAAAATTTGTGTATGCTACTCTTTGTTGAGGATTGAGTTTCCATTACAGGAAGTTTGCAAAAAATGCAATGCACTACAATAAAAATATTGTTAAAAAAAAAATTACACTTGTGCAGCAATTGCTTGAAATATTTGTAAGAAAAAAATGTGGGTAAGCTGGTATGTGGGAATGCAGACTGCAAAGTTCAAGTCGGCTTGCAGCGAAATAGACTCTGTCATCCAGCAGACCTCTTCCCTATTTCACTTGTTTCTTCTTTTTGGCGCTTTCCATCACCTGCTCTCTAAACATTGTCTGTCAGCTCACAACCATTTTACGAGGAAGCACTTACCATCAACGAAACGCTGCTCCTGGTCGATTATATTGCTCAGACGAAAGAAAAAAAATCAATTCAATATGAGGAATTAGGGTCAAATCGAGCAACACTCGTGTCACCGTCAATATGCGTTCACATATTTGAATTTATACAGTCCACGTCAGAACGATAGCACAACCATATATTCACAAATATTTTCTATGCAGTTTTATATCACGCTGCAGAGAAAAGAAGGTTTGGACAAAAGCACTTCCGTTACTTCGTACTTGCCTCGTATTTTGAACAACTTGCTCTTAAAAAGTTGATTTTTCAGAGTTTTGAGTGATTTTTACAAAAATTTAAACACAGAATGATAAATGTGAAATGCCGAGCTTTGTATTGTAGCGTAAATAAAAGTCCAAGTGCAGTTATCACCTTCCTTTTCTTCTCGCTATTCCTGTGGGATGAACATCTGTGACGTATACGCTGCCGGCGTTGTCGTAATCTAGTTTTCTAACATTCTGGGTTTTGTATAAAAGAAAAAAAGAGTATGCGTTATATAAACGAATTTGTGAACTAGAATCAGGGCAAAAAATTACAAAAATCAACGGTAAATTGTAGTCACTTAAAACTTGCTCTTTATTATGTAAACTAAAATTGAAAAGGCTATAAAATGCATACCCAAAGGTTTTCTAAACATTTTAAAAACTTGTGTAAAGTTTGTTTGTTGAATTTGAAATTTGGATTAAAACGGTGTTTATATATGTATATAAAAATCTCGTGGCCCGTTGATCGAACCGATCCGTGGTAGACATGAGACTAGGTCGTTAAGGATATTTTATGCTTGGGAAAGGGTTGACACCTGTTTGAAATGTCAAATTGTATTCAATTATACACCAGTACATAAAATATTAAATTATGAGTATCAAAAGTCGCAGTTTGAAGTTAATTAAATTATACACAATTTATATGAGTTGCCACCTATTCGAATTTAATTAAATTGTAAAAATTATATGAATTATTAAAATATGGGCGTCCAACTATTCTTATCGGCAAGAGGGGTCATAGCTAACTGTATGGGAGTTGCCACCTGTTTTAAAAGTCGAATTTAGTTAAATTATTCGTAAGTTATAATGAAAATATGGGTGTTCCATTCGCTGGCATAGCATATGGAAGGTTGCCACCTAATTGAAAAGTCGAATTTAATAAAATCACAAGTTATATGAATTATGAAAATATGGGTTTCAAACAGTTCGTTGAGGGGGAGGTTTACAGTTAGCTACATTCGAAAGAATGTTACTAATTTAACTAAATTATACACAAGGATATAAAATCAAACTCTACAGGACAGGGTGCATACCTATATTTTTGAGAGGGGCACCACCAGTTATGTGTGAGAAAAACCGAAATGCATTTTCTGGTTACTTATGCAATGAGCAAATAATAAATAAATATAGGCAAGATCTGCCGGGGTTTTTAGTATTTTTATAAAAGAAAATAAAATTAAAATTATATAAAGAAAAATAAAGTCATATACGAGGGGAATAACTACAGTTCGGCTTAGTTTACCAGAAAAAAACAAACAAACATTGTTTTCGTTTTTATTCTTAATCTTCGTTTTTTTATCTTCTCTACACAATCGCCACTGACTAAATGCATTTATTTTCATTCATTTTCGGATCGTACTTATAGAACCAATAATCTCTTTTATATCAATTGCGGATTCTCGTCAACTTTGGACTTCACCAGAGCATCAGTGACGTTCTTAAGGCTCGTTCTCTACAAAAAAAATGTCCCGTCTTTAATCTTCGGCACCGCTTGAAAATAGTCTGTAGTCGTTCCATATGCAATTTGGCATTTATGGAATAGAATTTGATGTAGTGGCTTTAGTTTACGCCTAAACCCGAAGGAAATCACAAAGCGAATTTCTGTGTACATTGTTGGTCGATTTTCGGCGCATCCATCCTCTCAATTATTTTAAGTTTTCTCGTTTCCATTTGAGTCAATCGTTCCGAAATTTAGAAAGAAGTTTAGTAAAATAATTGCAACGAATTTGGTATTTTTATTTTAATTTTTAAAGATCTAAAAGTCACCCACTAAGCGAACATTTAAGAGTCCCTTCGTATAGTTGTACTATTGTTATGGCGTGCACTGAATGTACGCGCATTGTTGTATTCGGTAACGATAATGCCACACATAAGCAGCTTTTAGAGGATATGTATTTCTGCGATGTGTGTGTGTGTGTGGATGTGTGTGTGTGCAGATAGTAACTCCATTGTGTCGCTGCAACTTCCTAGCACCTGCAGGAATTCAATGGAAACCATCCTGAGAGTATTTAGTGCATGTCAGCGACGTGTTTTTTTTTATTCGAATACAAAGACGAGTATGTTGTGTATGTATGCGTGAACGTAAAGGTGTGTTGCCATTCTTTCTCTGTATATAGTATATCATTGCAGTAGAAATTTAAGATTTCCTATACGTAGACTAGTTTTATATTTTCTTCCAGACGCTGTTTTGTATCAATCTAGAGGAGGTGCTTTCAAATGTCTTCGACTTGGAATATAAGGTACATATGTATTTCTTAATCGCAAAAATGGCATTGCCACAAAATTTAATCCACAATTCGTTTGGCTATTGTGAGACCAGCCTCTTCTCATTTTTTTTTTTAATACTACTTGGTGGAGTGGAAACAAATACCATCTCGAAATTTACTAGTTCCATATGGTAAGCCTGCTCTGACTTGCTGCTGGGTCAGATGTGTTGTGGCACAGTTAGATGTATGATAATGTTGGCGCATAGCAACACGTCAACGATGAAAACGAGGATGATGACGATAGATACATACATATGTATGTACATATGTATATTGAATAGTTGGAATGAAGCGAAAATGTGCTAAATTTCATGGGAACCTTTTGCTAATATTAAAAAAAAATTATTTTATAATTTTTCAATTATTTTACTCCAATTTATTAAAGTTTATTTATTTTAATTTGATTTTATTTTAAACTATTTTACTTAATTAAAGATTCATTTTTTGGTTTTTTTATTACTTTATTTTTATTTATTTTAGATTCATTGTTCTTCTCTTTAAGTCGAGACAAACTATTATTAAAAAGAAAAAAAAAATTCAGTCAATAATTATTTTAGCATGATACACATTTTTTAAGTTATCGGTAAGTAATATTTTGTGGACTGTAATTATAAAAATCTTTTGATAATAGTTATGAGTCGAAAAACTGTTTTATCTCATCGATAACTAACATGTATTTTGAAGCTTATATTAAAGAAGTTCATTTCAGGGCCAGAACAATCGCCGAAATGATCTCAAACTTTCCCACAAGTCACATAAATGTCGCCAAATGGTCCCGAGAAGGCCTGAATTAAGCCGGAAAGGGTTCCGTATTTCAAGACTTAAAAAATTGCTTCTCGCTTTTAATTACTATGACAGCATAAATCTCAAAATAATAATTACCGATGATTTTAAAGCCTTATCCCGCTGATTATGATTCTGGCAATAATTTGAATGGTTTTTTTTAAAACTCAACCATCAAATAATTACTACTTTGGGTATTTGTTGTTAAGTTACTTATTTTCTCATATTTTTTATTTTATTTGATTTTTTAAATTAGTTTTTGTTTTTATTGTTTTGCTTCTTTTTCTTTTGTTTTTCCAACAGAGTGAAAAGTTGATGTGTATTGAAACGATTTTCCGTCATCTCTTATTAAATTTGGGTCGGTCTGCGGTTTAATTTTTCGGATTGCTAATTTTTTTTTATAGACACGTAGTCATAACGAAATTAAAACTATATTATAAATAAACACAATTTTAACTCTGTTATAGTCAACTTAAAGCACTCTTGCTTCCTATAAAACTAGTTTTTAAGTTTAAAATGAGGCGGACGGGATTTTTAAATTTAGAAGCAGATTTTTAATTTATATTTATTCTATTTCTCGCCTACTTTAAAGCACTGAATTTTATTTATAAATCAGCTGTCACATAGCAAACTTATTAAAATACTGATATTCTTCCTATTGCTTACTTAATTTTTTTCATTTTATGTAAGGTTCTCGGTTGTGTATAATTTTAGCAAAAAATTTGGTTTTATTCTAGCTTATTTCATTTTAAAGTAATCAATTTTTTAATTATTTTTGTATTACTCTTTTTGATTTTATTGTATGTTATTTTTCGTATCGAATATTTTTTTATTATTATTATCTTGTGTTTGTTTTTACATCCATATATTTTTATTTTTAAATATTTTACATAAAAAAATGTTTAGGTCTATTAAGAATAAATTACATTATTTGGAAGGTAGTGGAAAAAACAGTCAGAACGGTAGATTTATGGTATTTTTTCGTTTTAGTTTAATATTTAGTAATTTTAAACTATTTTCCTGTATTTTAATTTATTTTACCTATTTTATTTTGTTAACTATTAAAGCTTGTTTTAACCTAAAAATTTTTAATTTTTTATTTAATTTTCTTTATTTTACTTTATGTTATTCCATTGTATATTTTTAAACAAATTTTCTTTTAAATTATTATTTTATTATTGTTTTGCTTTATTTTTTTATCGTTTAATACAAATTTTTTTTAAATATTTTTTTTTCTACTCTTACGAATTTTTTTCTTTTTTTTTATCAGATTTTACTTACATTTTTTGAGACTATTTTATAATAAATTTTGTTTTCATTTTACTTAATATTACCCCACATATTTTTGTTTTTATTTCCCCATGCGACGACGCTGTTTTGACTGTAGCTAGCAGCTCCTATCGTCGCCCTTGTGGAATTTCTCCATCAAATGGCACACAAAAAATGAACAGAATGTTCAGCCGTAGGTATAACAACAAAACTGTAACACCTAACAACCATTACTATGACTGCTATTGCCTTCGAAATCACCTAACCACCGCCATCTTATCCAAGCCACTTTTTCAAATCGCTTTCTTTCTTTTACCATCCTTTTGCCAGTTTTTAACCATTTGCTATTTTTTCATGTACTCCATGTATACCGTAAAGTAAAAAATAACAAAAAGTGAATATCCTCTTTTGAATGGCTTAAGGAAAACAAATTTCGCAAGTGTCGAAACGTGTAGAGAATAAGAATAACAAAGAACGGGTCTGTATCTTCGGCAGTTTCTTTATTTGTTTTTTTTTTATATTTTTTATTTGCCGACAAGTTGATGCGTCGGATGTCACGTTGAATATATCGCCCAGAATTCAGTTAGTTATTTCTTTGTCGCTGTCTCTGAGCTGCAATTTATATTTAGGTATGTATGTATGTATGTATGTATGTATGTGTGTATATATGTATATATGTGAGCGGTGTATGGCCTTTATCAAGATGAATATCAATTTACAGCTGTCGAGCGATTACTTCATCAAAAAAGAAATAGTACGAGAGTCTGTAGCGAGTATATTAAGGTTTCCTCGTCTTATAATGAGAATTATAAAAGGTTGAGTGTGAAGATTTTTGTATCGATTAAGCAGAAAATATAGATAAGGTTTCTAGCATGGCTAAAAACACTAAACACCTCCGTTATCCCAGTTCATTTTTGGACAAAAACAATTCAGCTTTTTGTGTACAAATTTGCACGACTAAGGGCTTTCTAAGAACTGAAAGCAAATACTAATTGAACTCATTTTAATTACATCTCTTTACATCATCAATAAATTTATAATTGAATTATGAAGTTTAAGAAGTCGTCTTAAATTTTGGAATGTACTTTGTCCTAAAAGCAAAATTTATTTAGGTTTTAAAATGAAATTTGAAAATCAATTCTTTCTTTTTTTTTTTTTGCAACTGTCAACTTTCATTCCAAACGTTTGACATACCATTTAGTATGTACATACATACATAAACAATTTCCATTAAAACTGAAAGCAACACATATGTAAAATAGTTACAACATTATAAATACAGGGTCACGCAATAGAGTTCCTTTGGCTTTGCCGAAGAACACCAGCAAATATTCGTATACGTTTTATTGCGTTCGCTGTGAGTAATACAGGGATGTTTTTTTCCAAAAAATGTTGCACAATTTTGGACAGTTTTTTAACACTTATTTTCTATTTATTTTCTTCAATTAGACGCGTCAAACATAGTTTTTTAGACCTCTGCATCCCGAAATTAGTAAGAAAATAACGTATCTTAGGTTTATTGTCATAACCATTTTTTTATCTATCTAATGTTTAAAGTTTACACAATGCTTAATTAGGCATAGTCAGATGATGGTTGAAAATTTCCGGTCAAAGCACAATAGCTGTTATCAAGCAACATAAAAAATAAATGTTTCAAAATAACTCTTATTGATAACTGAAACAATATTTCTCATATTTCTCTAGAAACTATTATGAACGAACGATTTCGTTAAATAACAAAAGTTCAAAATTTTTTCAATTTATAAATGTGGGATCATACTTAATTTTGACCCCTAATTTAAATAAATGTGCTTAGATAATTTCAGGAGATTTATAACAAATACAAGGACACCGATTCCAGAATGCAATTTAATGCAAAAACTCGAAAATTTTCTTTAATAAATAATTTTTCACACGCAATTAGTCAATGCCGACTCAAGGGTGGCACTTTATGTATAAGTTGGTTCGAAAATAGGAGGTTTAACAGGCTTAGCTGGGATGCAATCCTATTTCTAGCTGACCTTGCTATAGCCATCTTGAGAAAACGGTCTTAAGGCCTTAAAGTCGTGAGACCTCAGAATTATAGTTTTTACAAAAAAAAACACATGATTTCATCGATTTTTATTTTTACGATTCCATTTACTGAATATTTCTGGATTTTAAGTTTTCGATCAAGTTTTCTCGATATTTTCTGATTTCTATGTTTCCGATAAAAACAAATATGTAATCGTTATTCTTGGGTTTACATTTCTCCCATCGCTAATTTGTAATTTAAATTTTTCCGATAAAAAATGATCGTTATTCTTTGATTTAAAATTTTCCGATTCTATTTGCTAGATATTTTGTCATTTTTATTTTTTCGATCGGAAATAATCGCTATTCATGGATTTACATAAGTTACTCCGATCATATTTGATCGATATTTTGTGATTTTTTTTTCGATAAAAATTCTTGAATTTAAAATTTGTCGATCATAATAAACGCAAGCAAGTCAGTCACGCAAGCACAGCCAAATTTAAATCGAAGAAAAACGATTATTTCTTGTCGAAAAAATTGTAATTACCAAATAGCGAACAAATTGGATAGAACTAGAACAAATTAAAATACAGTTATAAAATTTGATCAAAAAAATATAAATCACAAAATAGCGAAGAAACAATGATTTAAAACAAAAAATCTTTTAAATAAAAATGAGGTCAGATTTGCATAGTATATGATATTAAGATTAGATCGGTACATTTGAGTTTTGTTTTGAGCGAATGATTCTCAATGATAAAAATAAAATAACGATTATTTTCGGTCCCTAATATTTTGCAAAAAAAAAAAACAAATCATCGAAGTACTCAGAACTTCGGTCGATCGAACCTTAGTGGGTCATCAAGAATGCCAACGACAAATAGCTTAGAACTATATGGCGAAAAACTTCTGAGAAAGCCGTGAACCCTAAGGAAGGACAATGGAGCAAAATTACCCGTATTTGCATAAAGCTAAACAAAAATTGTATATTTGACTTAAGGCTTGCAACGCTAAATTGAAATGTTAATATACTAGTTACCCTGTATCTCTAGTTACTATGTATGTATGTATGTATGTATGTATGTATTCATCTATGGGTACGAGTATTTGTATTTGGCAGCACTTGTCGCTCATTCTGTCGTTGACTCAGATTTAGGTCAGCAGCATCGATTTATTTCTGCACAAAACATAACAATAAAACCATGAAAGGCACAAATCGTATAAATGGCACTAACAACAACACAAACAACTATGGTTAGATAGAAAAACTAACAGCAGCAGGGCAAATAAATTCAATAATGTAAGTACCAAAATGCACGTCACTGAGTGTTGGGAGATAACTTGTACGAATCGAATGCAAAGAAAATAAAAAAGCAAAATAAATTTAATTTTTTAAAGCGCTTTAAATTTACCAGTGAAACTATAAAGCTTGCAGTTATCGTTTTACATATTTTTTTTCAAATTGCGGCTAGCAAAAAAAGGACTTTCCTACTGCATACATTTTTATAAGATCAATGTACTGCTTCTCTTGGGCATCGAGCAGCAGAGATCAATAAAATTACAAATATAAGAAAAAATATAAATGTCAACCATAAAACGCGGGGGTCATACTCGTACAACGAAAGCCAATCACCAAGCAACCCGAAATCAGTGTCATTCAGTTAAGTGTAAATTGCTTGGGATTCAATTGAATACAATCACACTGTCGTCTCGCAAAAGTCAAAACAAATCTACCAATCAATTTTCCAACAAACAAGCGATTCTGTAAAGTGTCAAACAAAACCTAACCGAACATAGTAAATAGAAAATGGACCTGTGTAGGGAATAAAGAATATTCAAGTTTAATGACTGCTGCGTTGATTAGATTAGTTCGACTGCAAGCACTTGTTGTGGCCTTTGTTGTCTATCCTCACTCGAATTCTCAAAAAAAAAAAGTTATTTACTGTTGAAATAACTGCATGCATACCGACATATCTACGTACGTGATTGCCGAGTGATTTTATTGTTCAAAACAAAGGTACAGAAATGTAAACCCTCAGTTGAATGCACGTAGTAGGTAAGTCGGTGCATTGACACACAGAGCCATTTAGTTTCTGGAGATTACGGTTGAAGGACACGAAAGAGCGAGCGAGTGAGAGAGAGAGAGAGAGAGAGAGAGAGAGATAGAGAGAAAGAAAAACAAACGAGCGAACGATTGCAATCATTGTGATATTGATGTAGGAATAAACGAAATTTTCCAGATAAGAAATCTGAAACAATACACCTACAGTGTCGGACAACTTCATAGGGTCGCGACATTTTGACAAGTTATGACTATTTTTTTAATGTTTTTTTTTTTACACATTTTCTAACAGAAACTATGTAGATCCAAATTTCAAACTTTGAAAACTCAACAAAATTTCATACAATATTCAAACTTTTTAATTACAGTTTTTATACAAATTCTAAGTAAGCAGTTTTATAGCCCATTGAATTTTAGTATAATAAAGTGCAAGTGCGAATTAGCAGAAAATTACCGAAGGTTTTTTATAATTTTTTTACTGACGGTGTCAATCATTTTCCATACAAAAAAAATTCTAGAACATATGTACATACTGTATGACAGAGCTATTTCTAGAAATTATGTTTAAAAAGTTTGAAATTTAGATAAAACTTTGCCGATTTTTTCAAAATTTTGCACAATTACGACATTTGGAAATATACATTTATTTTGTGTTGTGGATAAGTTATAATTTTATTTTTAAAGAAACAGAAGATAAATAGTTCAAACGTCACTACCCTATTAATATGTCCGACACTGTATGTGTATTTACTGGCTTGTTTGTGTAAACAATTAAAATGTAATACGATTATTATTCAAATTAAGTTGCCAACAACAGGATTACAAAGCTGATAACGACTGCAGAAAGACGAGATGAGTCTTTTGTTTTTGTTTTTTTAAAGCAAATTTCTTTCCTGATAATATTATTCGTATGATCAGAGGATTCGCTGCTGTAATTCAAGGAAATGTCTTCGATTGTTATCGCTAATAAGAAGAAAAATCAGAATAGCTTCAAAAAAGAATTCAATTCAAAATACATCATCTATTCATAGATATCTAATAATAGAACAAAAAAAAATATTTTGCTCCGTAAAGTTGATAAAATTTTCCCAGTATCAACTTCCCACATATCTTCGTTTCCTGAAAAGACTTATAAAAGAAAATAATGTTCGTTCTTGTTTCCCAAGAATAGCAATAAGATTTCGTTCCTAACTGTTTTAATTATATCACGTTAAAACGATAATTTTAAGTACCATATATTATTCTTCTTCTATTCTTCTTCAGAGTATCTGGAGTACCTCCTTAGCCTACTAAGTTCAAATAGCTTGATTTTTAACTTTACACGTAAGCAATGCATTTATTTATTATTAACGTAGCAATAAAGAACTCAAAATTAAATTTTCAACGATACATATGTATTGTATCACACTTTTGAATAGAGTAGTAAATAAAAAAATCTGCAGAGAATATGCGAAAATCAAATTTGATCGTATGGGGGCACGTCAAGGACGAACATTTTTAATCTCCATGCCATGTTTCTGCCAAACAAAAAAACTTTTGTTTTTATATTGAGGTCACTGCTATTATTTTGAACACAACTATGTATATGATTTAACTTTTAGTTGTTTATTGTATATACAGTGGCTCACAACATAAATGATACAGTGATTTTTTTATATATTTTTCTTTAATTTTTTATAAAAATACAGTTCTGAATACAGAAGGTGGGGCCAATGCCAATTTCGACAGTTCTCTAGCAAAAGTAGACCCAGCTTTTTATTTTTTAAACGTGCGGTAAAGAAACTTTTATTTAGTATTTTATAGATTTACATGCATACATATATTTTTATTAAATCTCTTTTTATAAATCGTGGTTTTACAATCCAGCAAAATTTAAATCTCGTTTATCATGGTAAAATTGAAAGTTACTCATTGCTTTACCCCAAATGCTTTGTTTACTTGGTTTTGAGCAATGCAACTCGCCGCAGTATTTTAGTATTACAATTTTTTTTAACCTAAATTTAACAAAACTTGAACTTTTTTCGAAAAATTTCAATATTTATCTCAAACTTTCCGAGGTGCAATTTTATATTCAATTTTATTGGCTAAAAAAGCAAGTTTCAAATAGTTAAAACATTCAGTTGATTTTTTACAATACCCATTGTACGCTACATGAATGAAAACCTGAAAAAAAAACTTTGATAAAAATTATGTAAATTTATTGAATTTTCGTAAATGCTGTTATGTACATGTTTATTGTTTTTTGTTTTCTTTTCTGTTTTTATTTGAGATTTAGCACGAAATATTTCACATCTGCAATCAACAATACGACTTTATTACATTTGAAAACTCGAAAACTTTTGAAAACAGCAGCAATATACCTGAACTTAGAGAAACAAATAAATAAATTCGCCTTGAGTGCCCCTCTACATTTGCTACTTCACGTACTTTAATGCAAATATATTTTCGTGATTCTTTTATGATTATGTTCCTATCTTTTATTGGCATGTATGTAGATAATTTTTTTGGCGCTGAAAAATTTTGTTTTTGTGCAAAATGCTCAAGATGTTTGTTATTTTTATCTTAAAGACAACTTGGATTTCAATTATTTTATTTATATGTACAACGAGTATTCTGTACGAATATTACCCCCGCTAAGCATTCGAAAAGCAAACAAAGAGTGAATGTTCGCCTTTAGATTTACAACTTGCAGCCATAAGCGAAATATTAACCCATTAGAAACTCGCAGATCCACCACCCGCAAACAATTCGCTATATTATAATATGCCCGCAAATATCTGTGCACGTAATACTAATCTAATTTTTAAGTAAACAAAAACAACGAAAGTGGAGGAGCACGAGATTATAGCGCAAACAACTTAATCAGCAAATCATCTTGAAAATTTGTAAAGATTAAACTGTTTCAGAAAATGAGTGCAAATCATGCCACACAAACGCAAAACAAACCAAAAAAATAGTAATTGGCCTAAAAAAACAGAAACAAAAACAGCAAAACAGTGCAATGGCGGGGTAGCGGTGAGTTGTTCGAGGAGCAAGCAGCAGACAAGAAGCTTGTTGAGACGGTCTGAACGCTGAGGCCACATGCGCCGCTGCTTGGCAAGGTGAAGACGCTCAGCCGTTGCGGCAATCTAACTTTCGTGCTAGACTCAATTATCAATCAACAGGCCACAAATGAGACGCAACGACGAGTGAGTACTTGTGCAGCGAATATGATGAGATTAAATGCGCGACCACATGAATATTCGTTAAAAGTAATGCGCGCCGCCATGCTCGAGATTTGATTAACCGCAGGTCATTGCCGTCCGTCGCTACAATCACTTGGCTGGCTGACTGTTGCTTTTTGTGCGCCGCTGATTTTGTTGCTTTTCGCCGCCAACAGCAGCGCCAAGAGCCCCAACTGCCGGGAGCCTGCATCAGCACCTAGCGAGTGCAGGTCAACGGTCGGACAGAGCAAATAGCATTTGTTCGGTTAGTCGGGGAGTTAATGATGGAGTTAACCACTTCGCAGCAAAGTGTGAATGAAAAAATATAGAAAGTGGGAGGGCAGGCATCTAACAGACTGGTTATAGTTGCTTTTTTCACAAAGATGACAGAAATAGTTCTGTACTAGAAAACAAGACAAACTAAGATAAAAGGATTGACGCAGTGCTGACTTTCAAAGCAAAGGACGTGCGCAAATTGCAGATTTCAAAAGGAGAGATATTTACGTATACAGCTAGATAATTGTGGTACTTTAATAGTTAAAGTACTTCGCGATTTCAAAAGCCTTTTTCAATAATTATCATATAGTAATATGCGAAGGATTTTTCCTATAGTAATTTCCATAGTAATATAACGCGAAGCTTAAGTAGCAAGAGGTTGATCCTTAGGAGGCGACATTAGCTTTCGCTGACGCTGGATGGAAACGTTTTAATTTCATTTCATTTGATGTCTAACATTTTCAGCAGCATAAATTTGTTATTAACTCTAAAATTTCCGTTGCTCCTTTAACAAAAAAAAAAAATCAAATACATATACTTATACATATATACGTGCATACTCATATAAACCCAAATAAAAAATTAAAAATGATGATAACAGATAATATTATCGATAACATCAATAACGATAACAATAGCAATGTGGACAAGGATATCGTTATCGATATGTAAAGATGAAAACTGAAATGAAAGCTATAAGAATAAGAATAACTAATAATGTTATTAATAAAACTAGAAATATCAAAATTTATAACGATATCGATATACACATATGTATGTATGTATGTATATATATGGAAAATGATATCGATAACTTACATATGCCCATACATACATATATACTAACAATAATATTATCAATATTTAAAATGATAATATTGGCAACTTTAGTGGCATAACTTTAATGATAAAATGAAAAAAATAACGAAATTGACCGCGATATCGATATCGATACCGACAACTCATAAAATATTGATAACAACAGTATTTAATGGGGCAATATTGGCAGCGGTAACGTTAATGGTAAAATTAAAAATATCGAAATTGATAGAGATAGGATCGTTATATGTATATGGTGTATGTATACGTAAATGAATACAAAGTATTGAAATAGTATAGTGACGCAATTAAAAAAAAAAAAATTTACTAAAAAATTGCTCACAATAAAACGAAGCAAATATGAACCGTTTTTTGAAAAAAAATCACGTTGCACTAAATTTCAAACTTCCAAAAAAATTTCGCATTCGTTATAAACGGTAATTTTAAGTCCCTTCAGACATGTGCTAATATTGAATTCAAAAAATGTCTGAAAATTCGAATTAAAGAATTTTGTACAAAATTTGACACTTTGAAGCCACAAAAAAGACGCTTACCTCCATTTTGAATATCAAACACATTTCTTCTACGATCTAGAGGTCGATGTAAAAATTTTGAAATGTTGGGCAACTATTCGAGCACCTTCAAAAAATTTGAATACCATAACTCTCTTTCAGGCTTCTAAAGATATTGCTTCTCAGTTCGTTAGAAAGAAAAGGCATGAGAAGAAAGATCTGTTGGAAAAATGATAACACAGCGTTACAACGAATGCAATCCTAGTTAAACGAATATTTATACAAAGAATTTTCATCGGCCAAAGAAGTAGTATTTTCTAAAAGTTTCAGGGATTGGTTGTGGATGCTTTCCATATAGAATATAATAAAAATTTTGTCGACAAAACTTTCACAGTGGTTCCACATTGGCCATTTATGTTATAAGCAAATTTAATAAAAGCATAGCAAATTATTGTTTTATACAATAAGACAAAGGAAAACAGCAACGGCTACATCACGCCGACGAGATGATCATTAAAATCATTATTTCATTGCTTACAAGCGGGCAGTTATTTAGTAATCGAAAAGGTCAGATTTATATACACTATATACATACATTAAACGTACATATGTATGTGTGTATATGTGTGCCTACCTGAATGAAAGAATGAATGAATGAATAACATAAAGCCAGACAGCAAGAAGACAAACTAACCGATCACAGTTGAAGTGCAGAGCCAGGCAGGAGAAGCAACAATCTCAGAAAGAAATATTTGTTTTCATTTCATGCCTTCCAAACTGTGAAAAAATATATGTACGAAAGAACAACAAACAGCAACGAAATTGTTGGTTTGGGTTAACACAAAATAAAAACGAAAAGAAATTAATTTTCGAGAAAAAAATTGACGTCCAATTGCATACGGGGGGAGCTCGTGGGTCTTGTTGCTGGTTGAGCAGGAATGAAATGGAAATACGACGCCAACCGCATAAAGAACTCCGAAAATTTTAAAATAGCAGCTGCAACAAAGACGGGCAATGAAAATCATCAAGTAACGAAAAAATTACAAAACAACAAAAATATGTAAGAAGAAAAACAAAAACTACAATACATATGCAACACAACAACGCCGCATTCAGCTAATTTTATCCCACCTTTTGGAGCAACGTTCTGAATACTCGTTTTAACGCCACTTTGCTCTGCTTCTTCTTGCAGAATAAAAATTTAAATAAAAACAAAGCACACACATGTTATGGATGTACGCATTGGCGATTTAAAAATAAGTTACTCTGCGTACATACTAGTGCAAGATATGTATGTATTATAATAACATTAGGGTGACTCCAATCGGAATTTTAAAATTTAGTCTCTATGTTTTAAACTTGTGCCAAAAGCTTTCACAAAAATATTAAGATTTACATTAGCTGGGCCTTTTTGAAAGTACCTCCAAAAGCAGAATTCTTTTTAAAAGAAAAAAAAATTAGTATAAAAAAAAATTACTTGTCATCATAAAACAGGTTAAGCTTGAAAAAATATTAAGATTTACGTGAGCTAGACCAATTCAAAAACAGAATTATTTACAAATGAAATTTTAAAAAAAATTTTTTTGTAACCACCTTTACAAAAAAGTTTCGGCGGAATCATAATAATGAGATTTTTACCTTTTTTGGACAGCGACATAAATTTTAAAATTTTAGTAATTATCTTTTTAAGTAGTAATATATAGTTTAGTGACTGTATTTCATGAATCTGTTGAAAAAAATTTACAAAAAAATAAAAAGGATTGGCATTTTTCTTGAATTTGTTATTAATTTGTTCGGTTTTTTTATTTGTATTAGTTTTTGTTTCAGTTACTGGTTTGGTTTTAATGCTGCGTGGTAAAATTGGTAAATCACTACATTAGTGAGGTGCAAAATAGCTGGGCCGATTTGAAAGTACCTCCAAAAGCAGAGAAAAAAAAATTAGTATAAAAAAAATTACTTGATATCATAAAACAGGTTAAGCTTGAAAAAATATTAAGATTTACGTGAGCTAGACCAATTCGAAAACAGAATTCTTTACAAATAAAATTGAAAAAAAATTTTTTTTTTAACCACCTTTGCAAAAAAGTTTCGGCGGAATCATAATAATGAGATTTTTACCTTTTTTGGACAGCGACATAAATTTTAAAATTTTAGTAATTATCTTTTTAAGTAGTAATATATAGTTTAGTGACTGTATTTCATGAATCTGTTGAAAAAAATTTACAAAAAAATAAAAAGGCTTGGCATTTTTCTTGAATTTGTTATTAATTTGTTCGGTTTTTTTATTTGTATTAGTTTTTGTTTCAGTTACTGGTTTGGTTTTAATGCTGCGTGGTAAAATTGGTAAATCACTACATTAGTGTGGTGCAAAATAATAACAAAACTGATTTCAGTAAACAATCATTTTCACAGATTTTGTACTTGTACCAAAAAAAAAACAATTTTAAATATTGTTTAATATATCTATTTAGGTTATATCTAGAGAACGAACAAACATCAATTTTAAGCTCCGACTCGAACTTCGGCCAATTGAATTTAAAAAAAAATGTTTTGCTGTTAAAAAAGTTATATATCTTAGTTTAAATCACATTCATTTTAGTTCATCACATAAACTTACTTATATATTTTTGTAAAAATAACAATAAAAAACTTGTACCTTAGAACTCGATCTTTTTAATTTTCGATGCAAAGCCGAGCTGCACTAAATAATTGTCCACTAGATTCACTCGATGGAGTAGCGGGATGTTTTAAAACAGTTTTTTTCAACAGAAAATATGGGCTACAAAAAGTTTTATAATTTTTTTCACAATCCTCCAATTCGTTATGTAATGCATAATTTATTTCAACTAACAAATTGTGTGGTATTTAGTTTTTTTTTAAAGAAATCATATACATTAGTTATTTAGCTATATAACAAAACTCTTAAACGTCATAGTTATTAAAATGCTGGATTTAAAAGCTACACGAGTCATAATGAAATGCCCCTTAGGAAAAACTGAAATAACTTAGCGAAAACTTGACCGAGTAAAAATTATACGCTATCATTGGAAATGTATTTTCTTACCCTTTTTATTTCTTTACAAATAAACCCATTCGCAAATCTTGTAATATACTATTTATTGATATAGTTCAAAGATTTAAAAAAAAAAAGAAAATTAATGTAGACCTTTCAAGTCTTTAGTTCTTTGACAGCACAAGGACTATTTTTACTTATCCAAAAAAAGAAATCAATTTTTAAAGGTATTTTCAAATCGGTGCAGCCCACGTAAATCTCAATATATTTCCGAAGTGTTTTGGTGGATGTCTTAAAATATAATGAATTTTATAATTCCGATGGAAAAATATTACCTCTTACTATTATTTCTTTTTTTTTTTTTGAACGATAATATTAAAATCATAGACATATGAATATTTTTTTTTTGTTTTGTGGAGTGCTGCACCCTAATATAAATACTTAAATATTGGAATTTCGAGTGTTAGATTGAGTTGGATTGGATTGCAGTTGGGGCAGAGCGGCGCATGCGTTAATTTCCGCAAACGCATCGCCATAGAAAATCAGACTTAGTTTAGATTTTGGGAAAATTGTGGTGGTGTTAGTACTGCAATGATGTAGTTGACTTTTTTGTTTGTTTCGTTTTTGTTTGGTTGAGCGTACAATGCAGCATCTGATGTTAGGAATAGATATGAGGGTGAGGGAGGGAAAATCAAGGTAAGCGCTTTGAGTCAAATGGAAAAACGAAGTCCGACTGGACTGTTTTAGGCAAGAATTAAACTTTCCAATTTCGATTGAAGTATTTTATTAATTTTGTAAGTATTTAATATTCGCCTTTTTTTCAAGAACAGAAAAAGGCCCTTTCTACAGCCTTTTTTATTTCGAAACTTTTTATATGTTCTCTAGTTTATAATAATGTAATAAAGTTATAATAATAAATATTTGTCGAGCAAATAATTATCAAATTTTCTCAATTGCATTAGCACGACTAAAATTATGTTTTTGTACTGATTAACTCAAATGCATGTGTGTTCAATATTTGCACAAATAATATGTCAACGGCGCAGTACTTCAAATCGCACATAGACCCCAGCTGTTGACAGAATCGGATAATGGCACGGTTGATGACCAGAATCAGATACGGGAATTATTTTATTGCTACACCTCGCACCCCATCACAAGTCTGATAAGAGATAAATTTAGAAATTTATGCGCAATGACAATTTAATTTTGTTTTGCTTTTGTTTGTGTTTGTATTTATGATGTGAATGTCTGAGCCGAAATGCAATTTGTTTAATCGCATTAAAGCGCTTTTAATTCGATAAATATCATTTTGTCGAAATTATACTTGTTTGTATTATAGCGCGGCAATTTGACAAATTTTGAAATTTTAAACTTCTTTTATTTAATTTTAATTTATTTATATACATAAAATTTTAAAAAAAACAAAAGCTGTACAAAATTTTTTTTTAGATCATTACACAGCTCCGGAAAAAAATTCCTTATTTTGAGCAGACCTTATGATATGTTTATGTTTTCTCTGAATCCAAATCTGATGCCAGTTAGACGCCATCGCGGAAGTTTTATCATAAAATCAAAAAAACGGCAAACAAGTCAAAAAAGTAGTAGGCTTTAAAGTATTTATTTATATCAAACGTAAAATCCAGTAAGTCTATTTAACTTTTTCAACAGAGTCATACATGATTAAATACATATATAAGTGTTGCTCTTATATTAAATTAAAAAGAAAACAAAAGCGCAGAAAATATTTATTTTTGTTAACAAGTTATTACCTAAAGTGAGTCACATTCAAAAATGTTTTTTTTTTTGCTATTAAAAGGGATCCATCTATCTTTATTTATGATAAGAATGAAAAAATTTTAAATTCCGAAAATCCCAGAATTTTTTGTAAGTCATCCCGTGAAATTTGGCACTAAAAAAATTTCGCTTTATTTTAACAGCTAAGCGAATATATGTACATATACAGGGCGGGACGTAGGAAATCCTCTTAAGTACAAACGTCATTTATCAGAAAATCAAAACTTATATAAAGGTCGGTTTTCTTTTAATTATTTAACACTAGAAAAACCCGGCAGACTTTGTCTTGCCTATATTTATAATTTAATTGCCCTTTGCCTATGTGACCAGAAAACTCATTTCGGTGTCTATCACATATGTATAACAGGTGGCAACCCTCTAAAAAAATATAGATATAAACTTTTACCTCGCCGAGACGAACAGATTGATACTCATTCGTTAATATTTTATATCCTAGCACACGATATAATTAAAATTATTTTAAAAAAATGTGGCAACCCTCGCCACAAAAAAACATGCCTATAACCTTCTCCGGGAAAAGATAAATAAGTGTTCGTATTTCACGTAATTCCGTGTTGTGGTTCCGAAGTTATAAACATACGAAGAAAAGCGACTTATTTTTATATATGTACATATAAGAAGAAGAAGATGTAAATGCCAGAAATAAATATCACATTTTTGTTCACATTTTCAACAATAATAGGAATACGATTACTAAATGAATGGATAGACCTCTAAAATACAATAATTATCCTATGTTGCATCGTACGTTTCCGAAAATTCCTTCATGTTAATTTTTTCAAAAAAAATTTTCTACCATAAGGCCATTAATAAAAAGTTTTAAAAATTTGTTTACATTATTTTTGTTATGTGTATGTATGTATCTAGTATTAGCTACTACTTTTGTGAACACAGGTGTACAAAATTAGCATTTAAATAGCACCTGTCTTTACACTCAGATTTATGTACATACATACATATATATGTACATATGTACATACATACACCCTCAGCGTCATTTTTAAAACCATGACGCATTGATAAGTTTTGACGACTTATATTTTCTTCTTTTAATTTTAATTTTAAATAAACTTTATATACATACAAACAAATATAGTACATTCTAAAGCAAGAATCACCTACATATATAAAAAAAATTCCATATTAACGGACGGAAATGCACTTTAAAACAATTTGATATTTATTTCACAGAAGTTATGGAGCGGCAAAACTTTAAAAAATTACTAAATTTCAAAAATGTTGTATCGTTGGAAATGTTTTAAATCACGCAGTATTTGATTTTGATTATCGTAATTATTTCTCCTACAAAATATTTGTTTAAAAGACTTTACTTTTTAACTAAAGTGCTCAGCATAATAACATGATAGGAAGAATGCGAAAGTTTTAACAGTTTTGACTATCTGGGTGTGTAGGCAGTGAAAATATAAGTATTTAGAAATATAATAGTCAATTGAATAAAACTCACCGTTTCACCATTTTGTTGGTCACTCCAGAATTATTTTCCTGTAGAGATCCAATATCGTCGGATTTATTATAATCCAGCTTTGAAAAGATTTTTATGCGCCGGAAATTAATTTTGAATTATTTTTGTTTTTAAAGTACGCAATTTCTCCTATAATTTATGTATTTCTGAAAGCGGCTAACGGACGGGAATGTGCAATGAGCCTATAAGTTAAAATATACAATATGAAAAACTATAAAATGCAATGTTTTGTCCTAAGTAAGAGATACTATAAGGATAAATAAAAAAAAAAATCCACTGCGTTTTGCGTTTTGAAAACAAACTCTTCGTATGGTAAATTATTGTGGAGAGTGCTTGGCTTGTAAGTAGTAAGTTAAAAACAAACGGGGCGGAAAAACTAAAATCTGCATGCCCAATTAACACTTGAAATATACGCGTTTTCATCTTAATATCGCCAAAGTCTTAAGCGCCACGCTTCGTTGAAAAAATAATGAAATATACACCCCTATGCTGAAATCCGTCGTAACTACGAATCGTAACATCGGTATGCTCAAATCCGAATTGCGGAATCGTAATTTCGAAATTCGTAAGCCATTTTCGAAATTCGTAATGTTGGTATGCCTGAATCCGACGTAGCTGTCATTTCATTGCATTTTTCGGAGATTTTGTACGAATAGCAACTGGTGTCGGAACTTAGCAAATTCAAAACAATAATAATAATAAAATAAATAGTGTACACGGAAAACAACGAACAAATATGTAAGTTAAATTGTGCATAGAAAAAAGTGGTGTATTAATAAATATTTTGCAAAATATTCATGACATGAAGAGGGAGTCTCTGCGCGAGAAGAAACGGCACAATAATGAAATGGAGGCCATGAAAAGAAAGGAGCTTGCGTTGCAGGAGAGGCTACTGCTATTGCAAGAAAAAAACCTTCAGCAGTGAGGCCATTGCGAATATATTTATTAAAGTACTGAATTCAACTGTTTATTTAGTTTTAGGAAATGGATTTATGATACATTGTTTTTTTTTAATAAATTTGCATCGTCTCGTAATAATCTCCTCTGCATATTCATGCAACTGTTGCTTATAGCATATTCTTCCTCCTGGGACAAAAGTGCAGCGGCTACAGAATCCATTTTATTTTAATTTAATTAAAAAACTTGCTTACAAATAACTAATAATCGCTGGTCTCAAAATTCACTCTTCACTTTGTTTATTTCTGTCAAAACAGCTGATTAAGAACTTCGAATTTAATAATTTTAGTTGGCAACGCGGCCGTGAGTTACGAACGGATTTCAGCATACCATTTTCGAATTGTTCGGAACGGAGCTACGAATTCGTAGGCTACGAAAATTCGGATTTCAGCATAGGGGTGATATTCAAAGCTATAAGTTTTAAATACCAATCCATTCACCAAACGACACCCAAATAAATATCTGAACAATGGGTGAACCATTTATAGCTTAGAAATTTTTAAAACACGCATCCATACATATGTAAATATGTATAATTTTAAAAACGTGTCTTGTGATTTTATCCCTTATTTTCGGATTCGAGGACTTCAAAAACATCAATTTTCTATCGCTGCTACCACCACCAGCCTTATTACCGCCCTTTCTATTCTTCTCTTCCTATCCACCACCACCACAACACCTTCACGTAGGTAGCTAGCCACATCAATTGCGGGAGATAGCCCCACAGAGCAGACAAAAATCTTCCAGTGGCACTTGTGTTTTTCCTTGTATTTGGCTCGTTCTGTTATAAATAAAACCCCCACTACGAAATTTTCTATGTTGCTTTTATGGGGGTCTTGGCTGCTTTATTTGTTTGCATTGCATTGCGTTCTTTATTCCTCGCTTCTTTGCTATTCTTTCTGCTACTGCTGCACCTGTTTTTTCTTCAACTTTAAATTTAATTAACACTTTCAAACCTGCGCTAATGCACTGCTTTTCATTATTCGAATAAATTATATTCAGCGGATTATTATTAGCGTCGATAATTTAGCGATTTAAAAATGTTTCTTATTATACAAATTTTCCATTTTCACTATCATCGCAACCGGAAAAACGTTATTGAATTGCATCAAAAATTACATTTTTGCACGCAAATATAACATAAATGAAGAAAAACTCACACAAAATTGCAATAAGAATACAAATGCACTTTTTGCTTTTATTTCAGCTTCAACTTTGCTACTTCATACTTTTATTTGCTTTGCTTCTTTTTTGATATTCACTTCATTTCCAGATTTGTTAGCACTGCGTTTTAAACTTTCTTTCGTGCAGTTTTTGATTCGATTTTTCTGCGTCTTGAATTCTTTGGACCACTTCGAATTCGAATTGCAATCCTTTTTTTCTGCTCTTACTGCACGAAGCGTAATACACATCCGTCGTGAATTTTAATTCATAGAAAACGCTTTTTAGAAAAACTGACTTTTTAATTGAATACAAATAAAATTATTTTTTATTCTTTTGAAAAACTCCAGCCAACATTTAGACACGTTAAACTAACTCCGAAGAAAATTAATGACTGAATAGAAACTTCACCACTAAATTTTATTGTTGTTGCTTTGTGTAGCGAAATGTCAAAATAGACATTGTTCACCATACCTTGTCTTTCTTTTGTTGACATTTCGTAGCAATGGTATTTGGCAGTGTTCACAGCGAACGTAGCACAAGGTTGATGACAACAATCGAAATGGCAATTACCGATATTTTCTGTAATATCATTCACAAGAGAGAAGTAAGCGAAGGTTAGCAGCCAAACTCAACATTTTTTATAAGGAGATCAGAAAAAACTTCTAATAAGTACAAGATCATTTTCGCCCATTTTTCAAGCTCAGTTTTCATTGAGTCAGAGAACTTAAAAGGAATGAGAAGCTGTAAATCCCGAGTGGGAACTAATCGGTGTGGTTGGCATTTAGAATGTTTTATATATTGTGTAATATTATTGGTTACTATGGATTTTCCATTGAATCGTTTCAGATTAGAGTATGTTGAATTACATTTAATGCTAGAAATATAAAATGCTGTAAAATGTAGTGTAAAAAGTTGGCGATTAAGTAATGATTTTTATGCGAGAAAACTGTCCTGTTGTTGTTGTGTAACATCATAAGCAGTTCCCCATAAACTTATGGGGAATGATGCTGAAGTGACGGTCCTAGCCCGTATATAAATCCGGGTCGCTCCGGTATCGTAGAACCGACTGTCGAAGATACGAAAACTGTGTGTACTGCGCAATCTTTTTTCACGGTTCCAATCACAGTTGGGTGAAGTATATGTAGATATATTTTTCCAACTTTTTTATTTTTCATATACCTCATTCATTATCAATCTTGCACTTCAAATTTTAAGTTTTGTTAACCTACGCACATTTATAAAAATTAAACAATTGAAAAACATTAAATTCGTAAATACATTCGACGTGTTTTTTTTTTTTGTAGTAAAATCTTAATTTCTTATGTGTTTGTATTTAGTTTCATCTTTATTTGTTTACATATTTATTATAAAAAAATGTTATAGCTCAAACAAATAATATTTATACCTTTGCAGGCCAAAAAAAACTTCAGTCGTATTTACAAAATGTTATAGTTTTGGCGACTTAAAAGTGCTTAATTTACATCGCGATGTCGATCCAGTTTGGATACGTTTCAATCCCGTTAACGATAATCGATGGATAGTTTCCAATGGATTTTCAGCTTCTCATGCTTTTAAGTTCTCTATTTTTATTAAAATCTGGGCTGGGACGTACTCTTTTACCCTAAAAATCAATTAGTATAACGTGGAGCAGGTTCCTCAACCCGATTTCATTTAAGGTAGCAAAACGCACACAAGCTATTTTTTTTAATTAAAATATGACATGAAAGAAGAGAATAGATGAACGGAAGGCATTAGTTTTCTTCTTCATGTCATGGGGAAAGGAAAACTACAAATATATTTGAAGAGGAAGAAATCATCTGCTTTAATAACACTACCATGTATGATTTTGTCCAGAAAATTACCTAAGTAATGCGTGCATAACAAGATTAGATAGATTAAATAAATTTGACTCCAGTAATTTTTCTGTAACATTTTTGGTTTTTTCACAGTTCTCAAGCTCAGCTACATTTTTACACACAAAAATTATCGAAAAACGTTATCAAGCCTTTCTAAACGATTTTCCTTACAAGTTGTGACATTTGATTTATCAATATGATGGAATTATCATACACATTAAATTAGTACCGTAATTTATTTTATTTCTATGTAGTTTTTCTCGGATTCCGATAAATAATCGATATGGCACGGTTGCATAAAGGAAATGTATCGTTTTTATACACGCGAAGAACGGAAATATATGTATACTGAATAAATTTACGTTCTTAGCCACCTTTCGTTCTAAGCTTCAACAGTTAACCGGCAGATGGCGCTCGCACATACTTCCTCCGTTCATCCTCTGCAATTCCATTTGCATGCAAAGTTGATGATTTATTATAATAGCACAAACTTGAAAACATTTCCACAGTCCCAAAATGGTTCTTCGAAATGAAGGTTTTTAGCAATGACGAAGCTCTAAGGTTCGTCGAGTAATGTGTATAAATTAAATTATACACAGATATGTATGTATGTAGATTCTCGATGAAAATTCTGCATGAAAAAGAAAATTTGAAAAAAAGTTCGCTTTCTCATTAGTTTATCAAATTTTGAGAGTTGCTAAGGTGTAGTCGACCGTCATGGACAGTTCGCACGCTGGCTGGAAGGCAATAGCAGATATCCAGCCAATAGAAAAAAAAAATCACCACACGCCCACAGACATTGAAATTCACAGCCAATATGTAAGCCAGATGACAGCCCAAGATTTGTTAATATCCCTAATTTGCATTATCTCATGAATTATCCCCACACAAATGTACATGAGTCCGACGTCAATGCACGAAACCTAGGTGCATTTAGACCAGCTCATATGCAGCTTCGCGAGGCCTTCAACAATCGTATTCTTATGTATTTCCTCAGTTATCGATTGCCCTTCTAATTTCCTTGAGTTCGATCGCTGGATTATTAAAAATTAAATTGGCAAATAATTTTCACAGATTAGTTTTATTAAACGATCAATTTCTGTTCAACTTTACTTTAGAACTCTTACTTAAATTCCACTACGAAACTGAATACACTTCTTAACTCGATAAAGCGTCTTATAAACTTGCGTGAATGATGGACGCTAAATTATAATGATTCTTAATCTAGAGTTGCTTTTTGGGTAAAGGGCATTTGTAGTTGCATTTGCATGAAGTATACATTGGTATCTTAAAATAGTATGAAAAAAAACTGTAGATTGTGCTTAAATTAACTAATTAATTGATTAATAAATTTGACATAAAGAAGTAAAGAAAGTTCCGCCTTCGAAGCTCATGCCTTCCATGAATATACAAAATTTTAATTTATTTTATACTATAAAATAAATAGTTTTGAAGTGAAACCTCATATGAGAGTAATCTGTGATATTGCAGCTATAATACATTACGATGCTTCTGCCTACCTAATTTTAGTCAAAAATCAATGCGCACCCGAGAATTAATTAAAGGCAGCTGCTAATTCAGTCAAACCCCTAGCACACGCTACCCTCTATTGGGTCTACCTGAAGAACTTTCTCTTCTACTACTATTTGTTTCGACAATACTGAAGTACAAAAAGTCCAGGTTTTTTTTTAGTTTTTCGCAGATCTATTTATTGAATATCCGCCTATATGTATATCATATTTTGACCGGATTTGGAATATGTCACTTCGGCGAGGGAAGGCGCATTCTTGTATTATGTCGTTGCAACGCTTTCTTTCGTTGCAGATTGTTTAGCAACAGTAAATCTACTAACAGAAAACCATTAGAATTCACTACCTTATAGTACTTTGCATTTATCTTATCACTCATGATTTGAGTGCGTTGCCCATTTAAACTAAAAAAATAGACTTAGAATATTTAAATAATTGTAAGAAAAAACTGAAGTTCTCTACTATGACGAGCTTAAAAAATGCCATGTGGAAATTAGTTTAATGGCTTTAAACGCGTTTTCGTTTTCTCAAGTGTCTGCATTGTTAATCCCGACGACAAATTTAAAAGGCGGGCAATTCTCCGGTTAAAACTTTGTCGCTTCAGCAAATCCATCTGTTGTGTTTGTAAACATAAAACAGCTGATTTACTTGTTTACATTTTTTTCGTTCGAGGTATTTGATTATATTACCCTCGTCGGAAGTTCTCACCTGCTTATTTTTTGTTTAAAAATATATGCAACATAAAAAAACTTCCTTGATTTAAATAGCTGATTTTGGGTTTTTCTTTTGTCTTCTTCACCAGTGCTGCCACATATTCACTCCCGTTAAATAAATATTTAACCGGTTGTTGAGAAAATGAAATCGAATTTATCTTGTCGACAAATTTAACTCCCAGTTTCATGATTCTCAATTTAGCACGCAATTTAGCATGCAGTCGGGAAAACGGTCTTGAATGACTTTTATTCGTCATTGAAAACTTTGTCAAATATTAAGGTCAAAGCTTAAAGTAAGTTGAAGTAAATTTTAAACTCAAATTTCTATTCAAAGGTTATTTTCTGTTGGAACGATATACAAAAATTCAAAATTAAAATTATCTAATAACACTTTTGAACATGAAACGACGACTGAAAAACACCCCAACAACAAGGTATTAAAATCAAATTTAGTTGCTGTTGCAAAGAATCAACAAAGACGCTTAAATTTTGACCAACAATTTCTATTGAAAAATAGTTGAAAATTCTACTCCAAAATTATTTGTATGATAGCTAATACCTATACTATGCTATTTCATAAGAAAAAGTCAGTTGCAACCCAATATAATAGTGCATAGATAAATATATCACTTATTTAGATAAATTAATTTTTCAAAATCTTTTATACATACATATGTGCACCACCACAATCCATGTGACACGGACTAACCTTAGTAGCAAAAATTTGTATTTATATTAATTATTACTCAATTATAAAAATTATTGTCTGAGTCTTATTTGTTACTCAGAACATAAAAGTTACTTTAGGTTTTTTTTTTTTTGATTGCTCAAAGTATTTTTTTTTTAAATAGAACTGCTGCGATCCCTGGTTATTTGGCATAGTAAACTTTTGATGAAATTTAACTTTTATACGGCAATATTAATTTTTTATTTCAAGGCCAGTATAAGGAAAGTATTTTGGAAAAAAGACAACAACAGTCAGGAGTGGTAGAAATGATAACTATTTCCGAGATCACCACATCTTCTCATGAGATTTCTTTCATGACTCCACCGGCACTCGAACCCACAACCTACGACTTGCTGGGCAAGTGCGTAGCCAATGGACCACAGTCGGCTTGTGAGCTGATATTGCTTTTTACCACTTTTCCTTATGTCCTACAAACACAATTCAAGTACGACACGCAAAGCGAGAAAGATTTGATTTATTTAAAATATAATATTGGTTTTCGCGCAAAATTTTGTTTCTTATTTTTTATAATTATTTCTAGTTAATCCTAAATCGAACCCCCTTTAATTCCAAAATTAAAAGTTTCAACAAATTTTGAAAAAAAAAATATTAAGATTGTGCATCCGAGTGGTGGTGCTTATGCCAAATTTTTTTTATTTTCTTTCAATGCATTTCAATTTGAAAAAATTCCAATCAAAATAAAATATTTCACACAAACAACAAAACAATGAAAACAAAATTAAAGTTATACAAAAAACGAGCTGTTTCGACGGGGCCAGACCAGAGGGAGAGGGGTGTCATATGAATCATTGAATTTCACCTAGTTTCTGCTATATACATTTGAGGCAAATTAATATTGTATTATATATCCATGACGCTAATAATATTGGCTTTGTTATTACTAAATCTTTTGCCATATTTTAGTTCAAGATTTGAGTACGCGACCGCACTTTAGCTTCAGTCAATATAGTTCGGTTGGGTTTCGGTTTGACTTCGGCAAAAGAAACCCGAACTTTGGCCGAGCGTTTGCTAATTTATATTCAAATATATATTGTATAAAAATTTTCTTTTAATATGTTTCCCTTTAGAAAAAAGTCAAATAAATCTTTCGGATTTACATAATAGCGATATGATTTTAAGTAATAATACTAAGAAAAATTATTCATATATGATATTATTTATTTGATAAGAAATTGTGAAATTTTTGAACACTTTTTGAAGTCCATATTTCTGTTGCAAAAAAAAAATGATTGAAAATACCAGCCTGCTCCTCCATCGCGGGTATCTAGTGGGCCATTCTTCAATGTTGCAGGTCGGCTTTACGCCGATAAACACGATAGTCGATTCTTTTTACATTAGAATATAAAATTAAAAAATTTCGAGCATTAAAAACATAAGTTTTTAATTGTTATGTTTACAAAAATATGTACGTATGTTTTTATGATAATGTACCTTTTCTAATTCAATATCAAAAAATATAACTTTTAAAAATTCATTATTTTAGACCTTGAAAATGTTCGGTTTCGGCTTCGGTCGAAATTGACCAATGATAGTTTTTTAGATGTGCCCATAAGATGTTATGAAAATGGCTGCTCCTTGGGTCTCACCTAGATCCTTTGAGATCCATTGCGATATCACAGTGCATTCAAGAGAACCGCAGTTTCTTAACTATAATCTGCAATACGCCGCAGCTACAAAGCTCGCAAATCTCCACTCCTTCTAAGTTCACCGTAGAGTGAATAAGGTGTGATTCCAGATATCTAAAGCTTAGTCTCGCGAAGGCAGGGCAACTGTACAGGAAGTGCTGAGATGATTCCACCTTCTCATCTTCTAAGCTATGTATGTATTGGCTCTGAAATGGTCAGAGCTTATATTGAGGCGCACTGCATGGATTCCCGTTGGTCAGTGCCCTACCCTCATAATTAATGGGTGCTGTGGCTTGGATAATCGTAGAAGTTCTCCTCCGATCTACTTTTGGCCAAAACAACCTTACGACCTTACACGTTCTACTAGCTGTCCAGCTTTTGCCAAGCTGATCGCAGACCCATTCGTTCAGAAGTAGCCGATAGGTGGCCAAAGGAACTCCGGAATGCTCTTTGCTTAAGGAGTCGTTTTCAAGTGTACCCTGCCTAGCCAATTCATCAGCTTCACAATTCCCTGGGATATCACTGTGGCCGAAGCTCGCGAAAGAGAAGCGGCTTTCTATCGTCCTTTTAATGAACCAAGAGCTCTAATTGCCACCTGGCTATCGGACTAAATATTCACCTACAGAGGCCGCTAAGGCCTACTAAGCAGCCACTCGGCGGTTTCCATAATGGATCTCCACTTGAAATACTCTGCAGTAATTTGGTAGCCTAAACTTTTGTCTCAGACAATCAAGCTTCGATACATTCATAAAAGTCACACCAAACAAATTTGAAGGACGCGTCTATACACTAACTAGTAAAAATATTCTTATAAGCATTATGATTTATTACCTATTGCCCTGCTCTTTCGTTTTATGTGACGTTTTGTGAGTCAATACGTTTTAAATTTAAGTATATAATGATTTATCACATTTCCAAACACACGAAGCACCTATCAAAAACAAGATTGAAAAAGATTAAAATATTTAATGAAAATTATAAATGACAATTCTCAAAACTAAAAAAAAAAAACCAAAACAATTAACCAAAGAGAAGGTCATAAAAATGCCAAAAGCCTAATGAAATCGAAAAGAAAAAATGCGGAAAGAGAGCTGGCCCACTACAGCGAAATTTATATATCAAATACCGGCGCAACGTACATCAACAGTACCTTTCTTCATTTAATCAGTCATAGAGCATAGCAAAACAAAGACAAGATATTTTCAATTTCAGTTTCAGTTTCAGTTTCATTTTCGTTTTCATTGATTTAAATAAATGCACACATACATATGTACATATGTACGTACGATTACGAGTATCTTCATATAAAATAAAATTATGAGGAAATATTATTTATTTTTATCTCCCAACGATTGTCTATAATTTAGCGAAACGTTTTGAGCGAAATGGAAATGCCAAGAAACGGACAAGAGATGCTTAACAAAATTTACCGAATCCCCAAAACACTTGCATCTTCTTTATATATACACACACACACACACACGCATACATACATAGATGCACGATGGCATAGCACTACTTGTGGAATCGCCACTGTCGTGGGGAGTACTTCGACTCTTGGCCTCTACTGAGAGCTTTTCGATAGCCACATTCTACCGTTACAGTTTCAGAGTAGGGAAACGTTCGTTCGGAACTGCAAAAATCAGAAAAGTTTTGGGCGACAACGAGAACACACGACGATTTTCTAACGGTGCGGCATGGATCGGTTGTTGGTGCTGAAACGGTAAAAACGGTAAAGCGGGTCTATACCACAACGGTGGGTAGATGTGTAGATATGTACGAGTATGTCTGTGCATTTGTAGTGACTACAGGCGGTGTAATTTCAAAAACAAAAACAAAAAAAAAAACCAAAAAACAAAAAAAAGTTGAAAGAGTGAAATTAAAAAGTGAAAAAGTGAAAATTTATTTAACAGTAAAAAGCGTTTACACAACACTTCTACAGCCCAATTGTACGAAAAGTGATTGAGTGGATTTTGAAGAGGTTATTTTTAAAACCCATTACCTTTTAAAGGACTTGGCAAGGCACGCGAAAAGCAGATATAGTTCAAATCTGGAAAAAATTTATAGTATGCCATGAAAAAGTCGTTGCCACACACAAACCTACATACCTCTGTTCATGGTTTTAAGTATACCTACAAATAGATCGACATACATACATATGTGCGTGCGTGTGGCTGTGCGCTGAAAGTGCACACAGTTTTGAAATTATTCAGCTATTTCTGCTGTTTCTTTGTGTTGTTCTTTTTGTTTTTTTTTGGTTTTTGACTTTTTGTTGTATTAAATGGAGAGAATTTATGGTTTGTTCTAAAAGTGGAAACAAAAAGTGTGTGTTTTTTTTCATACCCACTTACATAGACACGATTTACGAATGCATGTATGTCGTCTTGTAGTTATATCGCGTATGTGGCAAGCAGTTGAAAAACGTTTTGTTTTTGTTGTTTTTATATTGGAAAATCAACCTGCTTTGAAAAATAATTAGGCAATTCGCATTGAAGTAATAAAGATAAATAAGAAAAGTAAGAAAATATTTCATCTAAAACAGCAAACTTTTCCGCAGTGGTCGTCATTTATTTAACTACAAAAATAGTGTATCGAAATTGACTTCAGCGATTAGCCTCGACGACAAAGCGCAATCACTTGGACCTAGGTGGCCGAATACGTAGAGCGGACGCGTGTTTTGAAATTAGCAATAAGTGAACCAAAAAAAAAAGAAAGAAGAGTTCATTGTCCTCGGCATGGGCGTATTGGCCCCCATGGTCCACACTAACAACACGCACACACTTTTGCAATAAATTGATTAGCATCAGCATTAACGCAAGCAGTGGCGTAACGCAAAAACTCAACCAAATCGTTTTGAAACAATACAATTTTCGGAAAACACGAAAAGCACGACTACACCCTGCTTTTCCGGTTGGAATTCATTTCGTTTGCGTGCAATTTGTATATTATTTAACCGTTGCATATCGAATGCATTTCAAAATATTTCGAAATATGCACGATCGATAGTTCTAATTTGGAAATCACATTTTCCACATGCCAGCTCGTATTTGTGAATTTTTCTGAATTATTTTCATGGCCTTTTCCACTTCTGCCTAGCACTTGCTGTGTGTGATTCAATTCGGAAAATTCATAGCTATATTTTCTGCATGTTGTTTCGCATATTTTGATCTGGACGGGACGTGTTTATTTTAGTTTTTTCTTTCTTCGCTACAATTTGTTAAAATTCGAAATAACGGCAACAGCAATTCACTCGCGACGACGCTTAATATAAACACATGTTTGTTTGTATGTACACTTGTACAACACATTTTCCGCAACACTTTTCCAGTTCTCAACGCGCATTCTACACTTTATTACATTTCCCTAAGGTAATACATACATACAAACACTTATATGAATAGGCGTAGAGGTGATTCCCAGTTGGAAATCAAGTACAAAAAACTACAAATTTTACCGCATTTAGTAGAAGTACGATGGAACTAACAAAAATTATTTTTATTGGTGACTCTTAAATCTTTAACACAAAATACCTAACCCTTTGGAATTGTTTTGCGAGATCACTTTCTAAATTTCAAAATGATCGGTTAAAATGGAAACGAGAGAAGTTCCAGCAACAACGCGAACAAAAACTCGCTTTGTGACTTTCTTCTGTTTTTGGCGTAAACCAAAGCTCAACAAATATTCATTCAATCCGAAGTGGATATGAAACGATTGCACTGTCTCTACTGATTAAGTATTTCCAGAGAACTACTACTTCTAAGTTCTCTGGTATTTCCAAGTAGTTTCGAAAATTCCAGACGCGATCGACTTATTCACAAGATCCACAATTGGCACAATAAATGATAGCTGATGACTTGGGCGTTACTGCCATGGCTGTATCGCAATCATTTGGGATATACGTTGAAATCTCTTCGAAGAGTCCCACGATTGCATTTTGTAGAATTTTTCCTAACTAAATTCGAAAATGGGCTGTCTAGCATTTTTTGTAAAGTTGTTACTGGTGACGAATCTTGATTCAATAAATCTAATCAGAAAATCAAACAGATATCAGAAAGCAAACCCACCTGTAAAAGCTTAGCAGTATAAGTCAGTTTACTTCAGCCGATCAAAAATCGTAGCTGCTATTCATCTAGGAAAGGGTCAAACGGTAACTGCAAAATGGTAGACCGAATACTTTTTGGCAAAATTTTTCGATTTTACAACACCGGAAGAGAGACGGCCAGTTCACTCTGATAAAATAACGTGTAACTTTATAGCAACCTTTGGCATGGAAGAAATACGACCAGCACGATATTCCTCGGATCTAATTTCTTGTCATTTCCCGAGAAAGTCTTTAACAGCAGCACGGAGGTAGATGATGCGGCTAATACTGAACTTGATAAGCCCAAAAATCAATATTTTGAAAACTGATTTGAGAAGTGGATCTATAGGCTTAAGAAAAGCATTGAAATCAATGACGATTACGTAGAGAAGATAAAAACATATGGAGCGGTTCAAAAAAACTGATATTGTCTCAAAAGTATTATCAGTGGAGCATGCCTTAAGTTAGTTATAAATTTTAGTTCGAAGTATGGCAAATTTACAATCGGTAGCTTGTAGCTGTAAGATCAGTACATTACTGAAACAGCGCTTTACGATTACGCTTGAACAATGTTGGGAAATAATGCAAACTTATTTCCAAAGTCAATATTGTTGAAACCGAACAGTGCGTTAGTTGAAAATAAGTTTTGTCCGAAATGAAGCACCCACCGCGCTTTTGTGAAAAAATTTCGTGAGACTAGCGTGCTAGACGACACCACTCATGGGCCCGCCTTGTTTTTGTTGTTTTAATATCATAAGATATTCCCCATAAGTGAAAGACCTTGGCTGGTTATAAATTCGAGTCGTTCCAATTATCGTGGGAAGGTCATCATACGTTGCGCATAGACGAGAATTTGGAGTGTCCGACACAGTATTGGAACATCGAGTCGTCATCAATCTCAACACTCCACAATCTGAAGCGAATTTTTCACATTTTTCGCTTGAAGGCACACCCATCCGCTTCGTTATCACTTCTCAGTTTGATACTTAGAACAGCTCGAAATATCATCTTTTCTGAAAAAAATTTCATCTCGGCGTCTAAGCAAACTGACACATCTGGAGGCCATTGAGAAGCCTGTGATAGTTTGCTGCGGATTTAGGAGTGGTGATATCATTGGCTAATTTTTGTTTCAAAACGGGGACGGCGAATGATACAGAAGCGTGGTAAACGACTTTTTGTGCCCAAAAGTTTGTGGGCATGAAGTTGGACGATCTTTGATTTCAGCTTGATGGCGCGCTATACCACATGTCCTATCTTTTGTGCACCAAGTTCGGTAATCATGTTATCAGCCATCTTTGCGATGTTGACTGGCCTCCTCGATGCAGCGACTTGGTTTTTGTGGAGTCCCGTGAGGAATCGAAGTTATGCGAAGAATCCATTAACGATATTGAGATTTTCTAAATAGAAACCACTTAGGGGTGCAGTAGGCGAGTGTGTAGCGTATGCGCGCACAATTCGGCTTGCCCCGGGTTTAAATCCAAACTGGAGCAATTAACATCAAAATCCTATAGAAAAGCTTTTTTGTTCATAGCCTTCTTTTGGCAGGCAATGGCAAAGTTCCGAGTACATTTCTGTGATGAAAAATAATTTGTCGTTCGGAGTCGGCGTCACACTTTAAGTCCCACGCCAATTTCTTATTATTTATAAAGGTTCCGAACCAGACATCATTTTTTTAAGTCATTCTTCAACTTTCATAGCTCCTAAAAACATTTATGGTGTTCGATACCGAGCTATTCTAATGGAATATTTTCTAAAAATTTCATGAAATTTCCATACCATTCTCAAAAGCCGACGAATTGCCTTCAGACAATTTTGTTTTATTTCAAAAATGCCAATTAAGTTTATTTAAAATTTTCCAAAGTATGTACTAAGGCGAATTCATCTAAAGTGGTGTTATAAGTACCACTACAAAATTCTCATGTATTTTGTTTTTGCGTTTGCGTAAGAGTGCCAAAACTTACATACATTTTAATTTTGATTTTACGGCTTTTGAAAGCTCATACGCAAAAGCAAAAACAAAATACGTGTAGGTGAATAGAAAAAAATCAATTCGGGTGCTATATTAACTACACCTTATATGAATTCGGCTTGGTATGTACATTTTGAAGTTCAATTGACTACCTAAAAGACGTTCAACGGTTTCTGAGCGAAATTGTTTTGCTTTCAAAAATTTCCTACAAGGTATTTTTTCCTGCGTACATACATACATACATACAATATATCCGCACGTGAATACATATAGCAAATTTTGTATAATGAACATAAATATTTCGATTTAAGAGTTTCTCTTGAAGTATCGCAGCCATTCTGATTTCTTTCGTTTTGTGGTGTATTGTGTTTACATATTTATTGTTTTCATTTTCTTTTTATTTTTATTATTATAATTTTTTGTTTTTAATCACAGCGCTAGTGTTCGGACAACGCTGCGTTTAGTCATCGTTGTTCCACTTTACAAAGTGTGAAAATAATTTGTAATCCAACATTAATTAAAATCTGTGCGCATATTTATGTCATATAAACGATTTAATGCTTGTTGAACAGGTACTCGTATTCTGCGCAGATTGAAACAATAAAAGTTTTCGGAGGAATTCAAAAGTAATTAACTAAATACACACTGTCGAAATGTGGTAGGCAAAGTTTGAAGCGAATGAAATGAATGGAAGGAAAATTTCTTTAAATATTTACTAAATATGTATATATGTATATATATCTGTACATTCATGATATTATAAAAAAAATCCGCGAATTAAGGTCGGCAAAAAATGTAATAACAAATTAGTTACAGATATACGAAAATTAATATTCCCCCAAATATCAACATAGTTATTCTTGGCAGGTTGTTGATTTAAGCGGATTGTCAATATGGCAATAAACAATTAGCAAATTTGCCATTTTGATTCCACAACACGTGAAACCTAAAGCTTTCCGACTTCTGGAATGAATTTCAGTATGTCATATGAAGATAGGTGGCTCCACTTTGAAATGTTCTGTAGGAATGATTCACAGAGTGTCTTTAGTCTAATCAATGTGAGGGCTATCTTGCTTAAGCCTGCGTCCTCGCAGCTGGTCCTTTCGTCATTACCTCCTACGGACCAAAGCTCTATGTAGGCTGCGTTGAGTTTGTTGGCATTTTATTGGCTCATTCCTAAAAGAGCTCCGATTTTTAGTGGGCCATAATAGGACGCCAAAACGGTCGGGTAATCTTATACGATCCTGTATGGTTCCAGCTCGGTTTAGTATAGTAGTAGATTTTGGCAAATCTGCTTTTAATCTCCCTAAGCGAGGCACCTATGTCCACCGCGTGGGACATGTTCATTGCAGGGCCGCACCTCACCAGTTCATCCGCTGGCTCATTTCCGTAAATGTCCCTATGCCCCGGGATCCATATTAGAGCAATCTCGTATTGCTCAGGAATTGAGACCAGCTCTCTCCTAAACTCATCAACTAGTTGAGATCTGAACGAGGTAGAAGAAAGTGCCGTGCTCTCGCGTTTGCATTCGGCTTTATGTATCTTATTGCATCCTTTATTACAAAGATTTCGGCCTTTACTTAGACCGAGAGGCGAAATAATATTTTTATATTATATTTCTCAATGAAAAATCTCTTCGCCCAACCGCTGCGCCAACGACTGCTAATATTTGAATTTTGCATAGTTTCTTAACAATGTAATCCTTAGTAAGGGCTTACTACCAGACCAGCGCCTATAAAAGGGTATGGGTCGGTATGTGTACATAAATCAAGTGTACAATTTTTGACTTTAAACGCCACCTTTTATCTAAAATGGCATAAGGAGCCACAGATGCTTCCTTCATGCTCTTCGATATTCAGTCTCCAATTAAATTTGCACTCCAGGATAACCCAAAGATATTTTACTTCGTTTGACTGGCCTAGAAACTTTGATTTATTTAAACCTTGGGGGTAATTTTGAATTCATTTGAAGTTCCAGATAGAAATCTGGATGTCAGCTTTTATGATAACATATCACGAACCTTCTATTTTGAGTCAGCAGAATCTAGAATGTTAGCTATAGAAATTAGCATAAACTATAAAGCAAACCACTATAAATTACCTCAAATGCATTTATTGAAATAACTAAATTAACTTGAGTAAAAGTAACTAAAAATAACTAAAAATAACATAAGTAATTTACACAATTTATTTTCTATTTTTCCTCAAGAGGTTATTTTTATCGGAACCGCATTCTAACCACGGCTTAGAAAAATGAACAATGTTCAGAAACCCTGATACACGTAAATGAGAAAACTGAAAACTGAATTACTCATACGACCTGGTGATCTTAAAATTGTTAGCGCAAAAAGAGAGAACATATGTACATTATAAATATTATTTTCGTTACTTTCAGAAGTTCTAAAGTTAGAAATGAAATGACAGCGTAAAAGAAAAAGAAATAGGGGATATGCGTGATAAAGAAAAAGTGAAGAAGATTGTAGGGAAAGAACTGAACAAACTATTATACGCTCACCAGGGCAGGGCGTATGCGCAATTTAGGTTTCAGTTTGTTTATTTCTATCACAGTATCGCAACACGAGTACTAAAATTAAATAAATAGTTTACGCATACGAGATAACTCTAACTTAATTGGTGGTATATTCCTAAGTTTTGTGAATTTCGAGAAGCGGGCTTAAAAAAGCAATCAATATTATTGTAATTGTCTTATTTTTAGAATCATTAAAATTGGCTTAGGTCAATTTCAGAGACTTCACCGAGACTAAAAATGCCAAGTTACATTTAGAGTAGCCGAAATTCGCATTGAATTACCCTACTCTCTTTATGTTAGCACAAAATAATTTTTAAATTCATTTTAATAAAAAAATATATAAAAACACTATTAAGAAGTTTAAGTAATTTATTTATTTATTCATTTCAGTCAATGAATACAAAGTTCCTTACTGACTATCACTAAAAATACTATTTAGCTTTTTAATAACTTATATTAAGGTAGTTAGAGATTATATTTTTTCGAACTACTCCGGAAAGTGAAACCATTTGATTGATTTGATTAATTCTCCTGAGAACGCGCCCAGTAGGTGCATTCATAGAATAATTCGGCTATGCGGTACGTACGTTAAAAAGGTCACCACACCTCGAACTTCTTAGAGGAATATTAAGTGGTATTCTCTGCAAAATTTCGGAGATATCAACAACATTAGAAAGAACATTGAAAATAAAAGAGTATAATAGAAACTTCCTCCTACCCACAAGCAATCCCAGATTTAGAAGTAAGCAACTTGACTTATAGGATGGCATAGGTCCAGTAAAGTTAAGGTATCTTAGTGCAAACTTGATAAAAATATTCTGCAAACGTTCAATTCTATTGATATGCGTAGAATGTATAGGCCGCCAAATAATTGAGGTATATTATACCATTTGGTACAATGAAATTAAGTTGGTCCATTCCGGGAACATGGAGTGAATACCATGCTGACAATGCTTTTGAACAATTTAGCAATCGCTGTCAATTTGGCCATCGATCTATAATTCGAAACATCGTGGTTTAATAAAAAAAAATGTATGGATAAATGCATGTAGTAGACCTATACTTGATAGCAATTTTATTTTGTTATACTACTTTATTTAGCTTCAACAAAAATGTCTTTGGTTTTGAAACAGTGGCGGCCCTTTAATAAAAACTGCTTTCAAAAAACTTTTGAGTCAATATAAATATGCACGCGATATCCTTTACTTACTTAGGTTAGTAATAAATTTATGTTTAATTTTGAAATAACTGGCAACCCTTTAAAAAATTCTTAGCTTAAGTCTTCCTAAACCACTATCAGTCCAAACCGGTATTGTAAGGCTTCATTTATTTTATAAATTTACTTCAGTTCACATTGTCTTTAACAGGTGGAAACCATCTTCGAATATATTTTTTAGATAAAGCTTTCTTCAAAAATGTTGTCGTATAATTTTTAAATAGGTGGCAACACTCGTAAAACATGTTTTCATAATTCGGGTTTCTTAAACCTACTTACTACTTGAATCAGATGCGGTAATATTTAATTGAATTTACTTTTTTAAGCAAGTGGCAACCCTCTCAAAAAGTATTTTCAAAACAAAACTTTCTTAAACCTCCTTAATTTTAGACCCGTATTTCAATATTTCATGAATTTCGTTATATGTTTATTTTTGTTTTAAACAGATGGCAACCCCATCTACGAAAATATTTTTGAAATTAAGCTTTCTTATACATAACTCTTAGTTTGACACTCATATTATAAAATTTAATTTAATTTAATGATGTAACTTAATTACCATTTAGAAAGGTGGCAACCTTATATCTATATATTTATACATACATCTATGCATACATTATTACATGAAATTTAAGGAAAAATTTAAAACTGTTATGTTATTAAAAAACTGTTTATGATTTATTTTCAGAATTCATTCTAAAAACATCAGAAGAAATATTTTCATAAAATTTGAACTTACCTTAAAAAAAAGATAGTGAAATTTTCAAGGAGGTGTTTTTTTTTTAATTTTTGAGATAAAAAAGTTTTTTTTTTTGGGAAATCCATCCTATAAATAAAAACGTTTTTAGATTAAATTATCAAAAAATTTAATATTTTTTCAAAAATTTTGTATAATTACTAGTTTTTGAGTTAAATTCTTTATAAAAGCATTTCTGTCGTATATAAAAAAAAAAGATAAATTGTAAATACGTTAGCAAAGCTATTGAGAACTACAAAATTAAAAAAAAAATATGTGATCCACCATTTCCCTATTCTATGGAACCGCTGTTGAAATATTAGTAGGATTAGTAGACCTTGAAAATGTTCCGTTAGGCTTCGAATCAGCTCCGAAATTCCGTTCGGTTTTGTTCAGGTTTGGCGCTAAAAACCGATGTTGGGTCGGTTTCTACGAAAAATTAATTTGAATATGTTTTTCGCCAAGCTTTTCTTATGTTCGAACTAAAACATCTTATAGAGCCAAATCCAAATTTGGAGTACATGCATTTTCTTAACTCCTTTACTAAGTCAATATCCCCTTGCTTTGCTTTGCAGCCATTCACTTTTCAAGCTGAAGGGAATGGATTTTGAAAATTTTTTTGAATCATCACATAAACGAATCGCTTTAGTAATAAATAAATTCATAAGTATGTATGTATGTGTGTCTATAAATCTACCATTGCATTTGCACCACATGAATGTACGCGTGCAGTGCTGATCTACCCCCTCTCTCGCCCCGCACGGTTTGTTTCGTGCTTGTTGAAATGGCTGTGTATGCCCATTAAGTAAACAAAGCACACATTTCCAAATTCGCTCCGTCGCACATACATACATACATACATACATACATACAATATGTCTATAAAATAACGCGGCAATGTTTATATTGTGAATGAATATTAGAGATATTGCGAAAAATTTACTTGGCATAATTTTGTGCTATTAAAATTGAAGGATGTTGAGTAGAGTATTGAACAGATGTTTACATACGTCCATATATGTAAGTAAAAAACACAAAAAAAAATTATGAAACACGCATAATGCTACACAATGGCAACGCGGGTGGGGTAAAGTTTTGCTTAGCCAACGGTTTGGTCCAATACCGCCCACTAGTTGCCTAACCCATTGAGAACAATAGACAACCACTCCGACTGTGGCTGTGATTATTTTCATAAAATTCTAACTTAAATTTTTGTTTTTTTTTTTGTTTTACTTTCAGTGCATATTTCATTCACATTGACTACATACTCGCCGCTAAAAAGAGCAAATAATGGAAAAGTTGCCGGAGCGTCCGTTATCCGCGCGCTCCCTGCCGCTTACGCCTGGCACTGCAAACATCACACCAACACAACCACAAACGACGTCTTCGAAATCCTCATCGCGCCGGACGTCTGGCACATTCGCATATGAAACGTTGCCATCACCACCACCAGATCCACGTCAGAGCGATAACATTTTTCAATTTCCACCCAAAGCAAAAGAAGATCTGCCAGCTGGTTACCACACGCTCTTCAATTATGTCGAAAGTGAAGAGGAATTTTATAAAACACTATACAAAATTATAGCGAACGATTGTAAGGCGGCGCATGAAGCGAACAAGCAATCGCAACAACAACCAATACAACAACAACAACAACAACATCATCATCATCATCAAGTGCCACAACAGCAACACGAACGTCATGAGACGGAACAGCCCCACTGCGCCTACTGCCATCACATGCAACAGGAATGCATTCAATTCATCGATCCGCTGCAGAGTCGCTTGGGTAGCAGCTTGTCTGCGCTGTTGGCAGCTCACGGCGCTGTCGAGCAATTATCGCGCCTCTACGCATTGTGGGACAAGTACATCGATGAGGCGGCGAAGTGGCGACGGCAGCGGGAATGCCTGAATTACGTGAATCTACTCAACGAAAAGGTGAGATGATCAAGTGTTGAGGGAAAAATAGAAAAAAACTTTTAAATGTGAAAACGTGAAAACGATCAACGAAAAATCGAAAAATCGGGTGAAATTAAATAAACACGCAAAATAAAGAACATAAATAAATAGACTTACTCACTCACGCGCTCATTTTTCTTGCTCTTTCACCCCTTTCTCTGTGCATGAAATGCATGTGTGAATGTAGATGGAAAGCGCAAAAGAGGCACGCAGTAAACGACTACAACAATTAAACCAGCAACAACAGCAACAGCAACAGCATCAGCATCCCCACGAGCCTGAGCAAGATCAGTACTCAGACACTGAGGCGGATGTGGAACAATCGATCGCGCTCATCGAGTCAATATTGGGCGAGTCGGCAACAACGACAGCAGCCGCAATACCGGCAACCACATCGCTCAGTTTCGGCAGTTTCGGAGGTTTTGGTGGCGGCGGCAGCAATCCATCATCGATTAAACGAGGCACTCTCAAACAGTGAGTATCCCTGAGCAGCAAACACCTGTTGAGAGTTGCTCGAGCGATGGTGAGTGCGCGTAAGAGCGATACTCTCCGACGTTACTCAGCGCATGCGTTCTCATTTACATATGTATATCATAGAGTGCAGGTGTTTTATGTAGCAAAGAATTATGTAGCTCATTTCGTTGGTTTTCCATTGCAGGCAACGCGAGCGTAGCAAATCGATGATGATCGATGATGTGACATCTACAACTGCAGCAACATTAGCCAACATTAGAGCGGAACATGAGCGTGAAGCAAAAAGTTCCAACGCTTTGCCGTATATGCTGCGGCGTCAGAGTACCTATAGTGAGGGCAAATCGAAGGTATCGAAATGGACAAAGGTCAAGGCTGCGTTCAAGTGGGAACGGGCTAATGTACCGGCGCTGGCCGAAGGTGTTGGCAGTAGTGGCGTTGTCATTTATAATGCCGTACCCAAGGAGCACCCGTCCAGTATAGTGGGTCTAACGCCGCTAAATAATGAGGTTGCGAGGTGAGTGCAGCTCGAAATAGACTTGTACTTATACTCGTATATTAGGGTGGCTCACCAAAGAAAAAGTTACGGAATTATAAAAACTATTATATCTTTAGACTTCCGCCGAAATGTTTCGAATAAATGTTATGATTTACTTGAGCTGTGCCGATTTTAAATTACGTCCAAAAATGGAGTTTTTTATATACAAAAATAGTTTATTTTTATTATATTTTCAACAAAAAAAAAGCAATCTGTGGTTATACAACAGAAGTTGAAAGCTGCACACAAATAAAAAATTCAACGGAATCTTAACAAAAAGATTTGCTACACAAATTTGGCACGTGAATAAAAAGGCAAGAAAATACCTTATAATTGAAATCGATTAAGTTGTTGTCAAGCAATTTTTATGTTTTTCTTAACTAACCTTTCCAAAAGATGGCCAAAAACAGCATCATAAATATTATTAAATATTATGATTTCGTAGGCGGCTGCCTATATTTCGATTTATATAATACGTACAGAAGACAGTTTAATGCCTGAAATAAATCAAGCTACAAAAAATATATTATTTATTTATTTATTTATTTATTAAGTCTATGGTTTACAAACCTTACAGACTAAGACGTACATAGGTTTTAATTATATTAAAAATAGTACAAACAAAGTTTTTCTTTAAAAGCATTGCGATTTACAAATATATCTAAATTTATTTCTCTACATAACAAATTAAATTCCGCTAGTAGTCTGATAATTGGTTCATTTTGAGCATACCTGGATTTGCAGAGGTTAATAGCAAATAAATCATGATGTCGCAAGTTTCTAGCTGGAACATTGAATTTAATACAATGCAATAAGAACGGGCAATCAATAATCCCATTGAGAACATCTCGCATAAAAACTAAGCCAGAAATCAATCGCCTACTGGCAAGAGTATGCAGACTGATGAGTTTGCAACGCGGAACATAAGACGGAATAGGCATAGTAAACCTAATACTGGATAATGCAAATTTCAAAAACCTTTTCTGTACCCGTTCAAGTCTATTGGAATGCACTACATAGAACGGATTCCAGATTAAAGAAGCATATTCCAATTTGGACCTTACGAATGTACTAAACAGTAATTTTTTAGTATAAGGATCCTTAAATTCCGAACTATTTCGTCTAATGAAAGCTAGAGAGGAATATGCTTTAGGTATGATGTAAAATATATAAATAAATAAATAAATAAATAAATAAAAAAATATATTAGCAATTTCGAAGCGAAAATCAAATGCAATCTCAAAAGTTTCTGGAGTTGCATTAAATCAAGAAAGATGGTTTCGAATATTCCTACATGTGTTTCTTATAAAAAATACCCCAGCCAATTCAATTACGGAGGCAGCTGAGCTATTTGCCGAGTTTTTTCTTCGAATTTTGTTGTGGGAAATGAGCTGCCTGACGCTGAGTATGCGGATTTAATTCAACAAGACCTCGGTACTTTTGGCTCCATGTTTAGTCTAGGCTCTCTTATTCTGTGTGATGAAGACATTTTCGTAGGCGTAAAAAGTTTAAAGAGTTCGACACAAACAGACATAGATGGACTCTCGGTCGTTCTGCTCAAAAATTGCCCCTCATTAGTTGCACCTTTAAAAACTATTTTTAATAAGTCTCTTGCGTCCGGTGTTTTTATTGATGATTGGAAAATAACATCAGTTACTGCAGTTTTGAAAAGTGGGAATAAAGGTGATGTTAGTAATTACAGACCCATCTCAAAGCTGTCCACTGTTTCGTAATTCTTTGAATGCATTATTAAAAACAAGTTATCATTCAATATTAAGCATTTGGTTTGTTTGAATCAGCATGGTTTTGTACCCGGCAGGTATACGATAACAAATCTCGCGATTTTTTCTTATGACTGCTTAACTGCATTTCAAAACGGTTTCCAAGTAGATACTATCTACTTTGACTTTTCCAAAGCATTTGATAGAATATCGCATAAACTTCTGCTTCTTAAACTTTCTCAAATTGGATTTCATTCCGTTTTCCTTAAGTGAATCAGTTCTTACTTGGTGGATAGAAAAAACTTCGTATCTCCAGACGGAACTTGCTCAAAATTGTTTATACCGACATCCGGGGTGCCGCAAGGAAGCATTTTAGGGCCTTTATTTTTTTCTTTTATTTATAAACGACATTGAGTCTTGCTTTCCATCAGCTAAATTTCTATTATATGCTGATGACTTGAAAATTTATTCAATTATAAGAAACCACACCGACTCCCTTGCACTTCAAGCCGAGTTAGATAAGTTGCAGACCTGCTGTGCCAGAAATCTTTTATTTTTGAATATAAAAAAATGTTACAAAGTTACTTTTGCGAAACTGACCACGCCTTTACAAACTTCCTATTATATTTGCAACACGAAATTAGAATCGGTTAATAAGGTTAAAGACCTTGGAGTTTACTTTGACACAAAGTTCACGTTAATTATATTGTTACCAAATCGTATTCAATGCTTGCATTCGTTCGTCGAATAAGTCGGGAATTTTATGACCCCTACACTCTTAAAACTCTTAACTCAGCTTCAGTTTTTATTCGTTCCAAATTGGAATACGCCGCTTTTATTTGAAGGCCATACCATCAAACTTATAAATCGACTTGAATCAGTGCAAAAGGTGTTTATCCCGGTTTGCCCTCCGTTCTATTCGTTTTTCTGAACCGAAGCCATCATATTTTTCTCGCTGTCAATTTATTAATCTAATGACGCTTAGTAACAGATGAGCGTTTTTGTCTTATACTTTCATGATCGATATCGTATCTGGAAAGATAGACTGCCCTCACCTTTTGAGCAAAATTTATTTCAATGTTCGTCCTAGAAATTTGCGCAGCTTTGACTTATTTAATGTTGGCCTCAGCAAAAATAGGTATAGTTTGAATGCGCCAGTAAAAAGAACATTAAATGAACTCAATTTGATTTTAAGTTCTTTAGATTTAGATGTTTTCTTGCCAAGGACCACATTAAGAACTATGGTAATGGCACATCTATGCAATAACCCGGCATAAATGCTACTGCATATATGTATTTAGCTGTTATTTTTTACTTTAACTAATTTTGATTTTAAGCAATTTTAATAGTCTGTATCGAACTTAAGTTCTTAGACCGAATAAATAAATACATAAATAAAATGAATAACCTCTAAAAATATACTTTTTTAAGAAACAAAAAAAACTTTAAAAAAATATTAAAAAAAAAACAAACTGTTTCATCCAAGTCTGCGCTTAAAGAGTCTACATGCAAATAAAAAAAATTTGTTTAACGAAACCATAATAATATTTCAAAAAAAAAATTGGCTTTGAATAAAGAAGGCGAGAAAATATATATCGAAAGATACGCCTTAAATTTAAATCGATCAAGTTTTTATCAAGTATTTAAAAAAAAAAAACACTCTCCAAAAAATTTCGAGAAAAAGTGATAAAAATATGATTATTATGAAAACGTTGAAAAAAATTTTAAATATTTTTAATTTAAATTGGTTAATGATCTAAGGTGATATTTGAGAAAAAATCGTTTTTACCAATTTTTATTTATAAAAAAACGTCATTTTTGAAGTTAATTTCAAGTCGCACCTGGCTACGTAAATTTGAATATTATTCCGAAGTATTTTGGGTGATATTTTACAAAATAATGAGTTTTATAACTCCGATTGATTTTGTATGGGGACTGAAGCACCCTATATGTATATTTTTGTTGTTGTTTGCATTAAAAATAAATCAATTGGATTCTTTCTATACTTAGATACTTGCGAGTGCCGTCGCTGCCTTGCGGAGGTGGAGGCAGTTCGGCTGATAGCATTCTGAGCTCGTCTTCGGGGCATCTACTAAGCGAAACTGGCACACCGGGTACTATCAGTTCGGCGAGTTCAATGGACGATATTGATAGCAGTTGTCGCAGCACACTGAGTAATTTGTTTACTATATGTACATACATAATTGATTTATTTCACTTCTATTATTTATATTGTTGTTCTCTAGGAATATGCAGTGAAGTAAATAAATTTTCATTAACTCAATTAAATTATTATCATTGATGTTGTAATGCAAAATTTATAATATTTACCTGCAGGAAGAGACTCCACAAAGAGCGACAGCCGCATCATCGGTGATAGTGAATCGTTTTTTGTTGAACGTCAAAAAATTGATGATGCCGACACACTGCAAAGGTCGCCGAAGAGCGAAACCAACATGAAGATTCTCACAACTAAAAAATCTTCCTCGATTAAATCCTTGCGTAGAAATAAGAACCACACCGACTTTGAGGCACTGCCAGAGGATGTTGTGGCTGATTTGAAAAGCACACTACCACGTCGCACAAAACCTCCTCCAAGTCCACTAAATCTTAACCTCAAACAGGTATTGATATTGTCGCATCAATATAGAATGCCATTCAATAATCAATAATCTCCAAATACCATTTTAGGACCTTACAGACTCAGATTTCTCTTACTCACCCTACTCACTCAAAAGCCCTAAAGATGGCACACAGTCTTTAAATCGTACGAAGAAAATAAGCTCCCCAGGCAATTCGTCGGTACCAAGCAGTCCCTCTCGGCATTCGGACTTCTTTTGTGAATTCGGTAAGTAAAGCCAGTATCTGCAACAGTTAGAGTAAATACAATTATAAATTTCCTTTCATCCCGATTTTTTTAGAAAGTGAAGATCTATCTAGCGGTGATTTTTCAGAACCCACTACTCCTAGTCACATGACATCGCACAAATCATTTCTTGATGAAAAGAATGAAATCAATCAACGTTATCAGATGTTGCGCGCCAAATTTGATATGGAATTCGAGGCGAAACGGCGGGAATGGGAGAAAATGAAAGCAAATTCCAATGCATGTAGAGGTGAGATATTGTTATCTTCATATATGTTTAAATAATATTAATTCAAACGAAATCGCTTTAATGACATGACATTCATGTTTCCTTTTCGTCGTCTACAGCTCTGTTCAAGGCGAATTTATAGAAGGTGATGGCATAAGAGCAGCTGATTTGACTTTTTTTCGTTCACCTACATGTATTTTGTTTTTGCTTTTGCGTATGAGCTTTCAAAAGCCGTAAAAGCAAAAACAAAATGTATTTAAATTTTGACAACTCTTACGCAGAAACAAAAACAAAATACATAGGAATTTTGTAGTTGTATTTATAACACCACCTTGTATGGATTCGCCTTGGCTCCGTCGAAGGCAACTTAATTTTTGTTTGTTTGACATGTCAGCGATCTCATACAATTTTATTACGTTTTACAATTTCTTGAATCCGGTTTTTTTGATAATCACCGTGTGGTCAAAATATAATATAAATTCTATTCAGACTACACTACCCCATTACTTGAAAATGCCAAAATGAAATTTAGTATAATTGCACGATTTCACAACAGCATATCGTAAGTTCAGAACGGTTTTATGATATTTGAGGGCAGGAATAGTTTATTATCAACTGATAATTGAGACCCTGATACAATAAACAAAAATAGTTTCACAAGTTCTTCTTAGCGGCGCATATTTCTAAATCAAATAAACAGTGTTTGTTTTATGTAATAACCACAATTTATTATTTATGAAGTTGTAATTATTTATTGATAATTTTATTAATATTACTCATATTTACTTTAATAGAAACAAGTTGGAATTATTCTGCTTTTAACTTGCCATGCCTAGACTCCCAGCGTTTCGAGAAAAAAAGATTACTTCTAGCATGGTAACTACAAAAATTGTCCTTTGTTTATTCCGACCACTTTTCCGTGAAATATTTTAACCCAATCTATGATCGAATGAACTTAATTGGATCGAATGTGCAAGATTATGTCAAAAAGCGACACAAGTTTTTTGGAGTACTTTACTTTTATAGTAATTTAAAGCAATCAAAGCTGTTTAAAAACTCTTTTAAATAACTATATTTGGGCGATTCTCCCTGAGCCCGCGTTTTTGTGTCCTTTGAGGATTGAGAGTATATTATGGGCATTTTGAATCAATAAAACACATGCTCAGGTAAAAAATGACTTTATGTAACAAATCCATATGAATTCATTCATCAGAGATTCACTATTGCCATGCTACAGTACATAATACACTACAAATGTCACAACCGTGGCATGTCCACAACCCTAATTTTAAGAATATTATGTACTGTCATGACTCAAATAAAGAATAATGGAAAAAATGGGATATATGTTTATAAAATATATAACTGTACCTGTAATAAAACGAGTTAAAACGATGTTTTTTCTTCCATTTTTCATACGAAAGTCGACTTCAAAAAGTGTCCATCAGTTTTGAGAAGAATAACACATTTCGAATTTGAGTGTTCGTACTGCTTATCTAGCGAACAAATTTGCTGAGCGCATGCGTCAATTTTAATCAGCAGGTGATTTTGTACGTTTTGATTGTATAGAAGCATTGTTTGAATCATTTGTGTTCATTCTATCCACCGACAAATAGTGAAAAACGGTATGTATCAAGCATAACAGGTCACAACCGTGGCAGTTGTTATTCTAAAGCAGTAGCTTATTTTTCGGTGATTGAACTATTTTTTGTTGAAGTTTGCTGGTATAAACTTAAATATTCTCGGAAAATTTTCTAACTTGAAATGGCTCTTTGTAATCAGCAAAAAACTATCAAAATGTCACAACCGTGGCACGGCATAAAATGTCACAACCGTGGCAAGTTTTCGATGCGAAGCAAGATAGATCGATGCGTGGAGCTCGTCCACTTCACGAGTGCATTCCAGAAGTATCAACACGTGAATTAGTAACAAAAAACGCGCGAAAATTAAAAATTTTTTTCTCCGAATTTTTGACTCGCAAAAATGCGGGCTCAGGGAGAATCGCCCATTTATCTTGTGAGTAAAAGTTCCTCAAAAAAATACTAAAATTTCCAAAGTAATAATTGTATAAAGTGCGTCTTGAGCAATTTACGAAAATTATAAACGTCAATAAGTACAGTTTATGTATGTCAAAAATATTCAAAATGAAACAACATACCTTTCTTTTTTGTATCATGGTTGAGACTTTCAGTTCAAAAGGCAATATTGATAGTGCCACCTTAATATGAAAAGTCCCTAACTCATATTTTTGTCACTCTATAGGAGAAGGAAAAAACTGTTTGCAAATTTAACCAGAAAGCAATAAGTTTGCAAGCAAATTTGACGGAGAATTACTAAAATTTTTGTAATTTAACAAAAAAATATGCATATATTATTTTTTGGCCTAATTTTTTAAATCGACAAATATTAATTTTTTAGCTCAAGGCCATTTTTGTTTTTATATACATATGTAGATATTTGGGAGTGGTATCTTAAATGCTGATGTTTGTCCGCTGTGGAAGTATCCCGTATTTCCCATTTATTACTATCTTATAATATAATAACCAAGTGCGATCGCCACTGCTTCTGCCTAAAAAAGTTTTTCTGTTTCTATTCCAGAGACATTTTTGGTTACCTGGTCGAATAGATAGGTCGTTGTAATGCAATTGCTGTGCTTGTCAGAAGGGCGGGTCTTTTCGAGCCTCCCTGATGACTTGCACCAACTTTCAAGGCAAGTTCATTTGCTTTCCAAATATTTTTTTTTTCTACAAGCGAATAAGTAGAGTCACGTTTCATTTGGGTATGTCTACTTCTTGAAAACGTTTGCTCTACTGTAACTTTAATTTTCTGACTAACGGCAAGCAAAGCATTTGATAATGTAACATTTCGGTTTTGGTAAAAGGAGTCACTTGTGCACAGGATTATGCGGTAAACCTGCGATCTTGCAATGTGGTTGCCTTTCCAAACGCATGTTGCAAAAACTGAAACCTTAATATCGTTTTGTTTTTCCTCTCTTATTTTATGTATTTGATCTCTTTAATTTTCGTTGTCTTCCTCAAATATAGCTTTTAGAGATGTTCGATTTTTAAGGAAGTATCGATATCTTTAATCGATATCACTCATTGCGTTCATTGCGCTAAACCATATCGAAAGCGAACAAATAGATATCGAAAAATTGTTAGAGTGGAACTTAAATTCCAAGTATATTGGAATTACATTGAAATTTTTATTTAATAATATGTAAGCTTTATATAAAAAATCTTCTTTTATATTATGTATTGAAAATTCATTTAGTAGTTAAATACTTTTAAATTTTATTTCTTTGATGGTATTCGTTTGCATTTAATGTTTGTTTTAGCAGATGAAAAATAAATTTCAAATTAAATATCGATATTTGGGGCCAAATGACGATATTTTCGATATATCGGCCCGAGAAGTATCGATATCAAAAATCGATTATCGGGCCGTGAAATATCGGTATTTCGAATAAACGATATCATATCGAACATTCCAACTAGTGGTACACCAGCTATGCGTTCATGGAATTTAGTCTTATCTTCGATATTTTGGATAAATACAATTTATTTTAATTTTATAGAGCATCAACACTGCTCAGGTATCGTTGGGTTTTAGGGTTACGTTTGTTATTTAGGATTATTTTAAGTTCTTTGGTGCGTTGAAACGCGTAGGAGGGGAAAAGAAAAATAAAAATTTTCGTTTTTACTCTTCTCGGCCGAAGCAGCTCCAACCCAGCAAAGAAAGCTCTTATCGTTTCTTGTCTTCAGAATGTTTTGTCTGTTGCCACTTTTCCCTTGCCTATCCCTTTTCTCTGTGCTTAGCTTTTACAGTTTGGGAGATTGATGTTTTTTTTTCTTGGGGTTAGGTTCCAGATGAGTCTATAAATTTCATCGGTCTTGAGAAATGCCTTTATTTCAAGCTGCTAATTATAGCACTGATATCATTCCTTCATCTCGTTTGCACTTTCGTTCTTCGACGAAGTATCGTAGACAATGCAAAACAGTCATTAAAATAACCTTTTTCATTTTCTAAATTGCCTTAAAAAAACAAGTTTCCAAAAGCCGCCTCAACAGGCAATGGATTCTCCCACTTTGCTAACCATATCCTTGAAAGCTAGATACCAAAACGCTGCTAAAATAAAACTAACATACATAAATACATATACCCTATCTCTCTTCCACATAACAGCGATTGCCTTAATCACGCCACCCAAACATGAAGAACATCCCAAACATCCGGTCTTCAATAATAATAATCTCTCAGCTAAACTTTTAGAGGAAAATCTCACACCGGACTTTAAGAAGAAACTACGTAAATGGCGCGTAAAAAAACAAATATCAGTTGGCGGTGCACATTCAACGCAGGTCTCACCTACATCGCCAGTGCGTGAGGGTCCTGCGGATTCGAAACCGAAAATTGATTGGAATCTATGGAAAACCGGTCAGTTGAAATTGGAGGGTCAGGGCCTTACACCGTTGCCGGAACAAAAAGATCTACCAGAGGACTTTCAAAAGAAGTTGGGTAAGAGAAAACTGTTATACGATAAAAAAAAATATTTCCATGCGTACATATGTATATATGTACATTAGGGTGCCTAACTTCCCGGACAAAAAAAATCGGTACTACTTTTCCATTGGAATTATAAAATTCTTTACATAGTTAAGACAACGACCAAAATATTTCGTAAATATTTTAGGTACGACTTACGTCAACTGAATTGATTTGAAATGACCTCCAAAAATGTAATTTTTTATAATTAAGAATAGTTTCTTTTATACATATGTTTCTAAAACTTCGCCTCATATTATAAAACAGTTTAGGGTTAAAAGGTATGCATACAAATATTTAAAATATTTTTGTTCAACGGAAGCATAAAGATGAGATTTTTGATCCTGTTTTGGCCTTTTTTATATAGTTTAAGAAAAACTTGAACAAATCAGCCAAAACTTTACCGACTTAGACTTATTGGAAAGGTATTTTCTCAACCCAAATATGCTGCTTCTCCACGAAAATCTAATTATTATCTTATTTGTGCACAGACTTTTTAAAGTTAGACTGTTTTGTCAACCGAGATTTTTTTATTATAAACAAAAAACTCTTTTTACTTATAAAAAATCCATTTTTGGGGTATAAATTTTCGTGGAAGTCTGAAAATATAATCAATTTCATAATTCTGTGAAAAACCCGCAACTTTTTCTGACCAGGCACATATTTAACTCAATATATAAAAAATCTTCCACAGAGCAATGGAATAAATTGAAACAGAGCGGTGGTGCAGGCAATATTCCTAGCGGTCAAGACTCTATAAAACGAGCCAATAAATCAACAGATAGTGTAAAGAAACATGTTGAAGCTAAGCCACACGATAAGGACAAATTGGAGAAGTGAGTGCAATTGAAGTGCATAGTTTTCCCCGCTTTAACATTTCCACTTCTTTAACACAGACTAGCCAAACTGAAAGCGATCGTAACCGATCACCCAGCCAAAGAGATCGAGGTGAAGACTTCAGAAGGTGTTATGAAATTCGAGGGCATATCACGCAAGTTCACACGCAAACTGTACGAATGGGAGAAGGCACGTGGCATAGGACCCGAATCGTCGACATTTGCATTGTTACATCCTGGCTATCGACCAATTGTGGTGGATCGTATAACAAAGGAAAATAACACCAGTAAGAAAACTGATATCCCACCGTACTTCTTCTTCCTATTTACTTTTTATTATATTGTATTTCAACGCAGACGACAACTCACCCACGCTCAGTCGTTCGTTCTCATTGGATAGCATTGCGCAAAACAATGCCACTCTGCCGGTTATTTCGCAGCAAGCATCTAGCTTGTCGTTAAACGACGTAAACGAACTCAAGGAAATCGACAATCACGGCAGCTCGGATGTGATTGATGAGCACGATTATAAGAAATACGAAGAACCAGAAGCGGTAATGGTGGAAGTGGAGGACCACATTGAGGAGACTGCATCGCCGTTGATTACCGCGCATACACTGGTGGAACAACAGACACCAATCTATAAATACGAAGAGGGCGCTTGCAGTGATTATTGGTGAGTGATGAAACTTAAAGCATACAAATTGCATCTACATATGTATGTAAATCCGTTTTCTTCGACGTTTCTTCCACAGCAATACACGACGAGTTCAAAGTTTTGAATCGCACACCAATTTGGCACCTCTTCTCTCTGTGCTGCAGCGTACCGAAGAGATTTTCACGAAACTCAAACGTTCTTCTACCGAGTTATGCCAAAATGCAGAGTTGCGTCAATGTGAGACGATGCTTACCTACATACGCAATATTTATCCCTACTACTCGGATAGTTTAATGAAGCCGAACGTTTTGAATGCCATATCGGATGTACAAAGCGAATTGAGCAGACTTAGCGATCTGGTGAGTTAAAAGGTCGTAAGAATACGTGCATAGTTCGATCATGAACAAAATTTTCAAGAGATCACATATGTATGTGAATCAGATGTTTCCATTAGCCGCCTTCGTACTTTTAACGCTAATCTGTCGGCTCGTTGGTGAGCAGCTCGGGAAAAGTGCTTTTCTGATTTGTGACGTAACAAAGTAAAAAGTTTGATATGAACAAACCTAATATATTTATGGATAGGACGCCCTTGGAGGGTCATGCATATAAATAGAACATTTCATCATTATAACGATCTCTCATATTGAGAAGTTTCTAAATATTTCATTTCACAATAAAAACCGCTAAACCTCAAGAGTAAAAATAGTAGTAGAAATTGGTAAACTAGTAGTAGCATTAATAAAAATAGTAGAAGTAATTATAAGTATCTTTAGTAAAAATAATAGTAAAAACAGTACTGGAAATCAGTAAAAAAAAAGTAGTTATAATTAGTATTAGCATAGATAAAAATAGCAGAATTAAAAAAAATAGTAGAAATTAGTAAAAATAGTAGTAGTAATTAGTAGTAGTATTAGTAAAAATAGTATTAATATTAGTAAAAAATAGTAACCGCAATTAGTACTAGCACAAGTAAAAATAGTAGTGAAAAATAGTAGTATAAATTGGTAAAAATAGTAGTAGAAATTATTTAAAAGGGTAGTAGTAACTAGTAGTAGCATAAGTTAAAATAGTGTAAGTAGTAGGTAGTAGCATTAGTAGAAATAGTAGCAGTAGTACTCATAGTGATAGTATTAGTAATTAGTAGTGGCAGTTAGCAGTTATAGTAGAAGTGGTAGGAGTAGCAGTAATACTAGTAATTTGGCCTTAGAGTGGTAGTAACTAGTAGTAGTAATAGCAGTAGTAATAAGTAGAGGTAGTACATAGTTGTAGTGGTGAATTAGTCCCGAAACACTGAAAGGCATTGAAATATTTTTTTTCTCTACCACGCGTTATGCCGTGACTTCGTGACGCGATTCTGACGCGACTTGCGGGGCGTAATGTAATCACAGCCGCCGAAGAAGTTTTGCTTCACCAACAACCATTTCGATTTGGATATACTACACAGTGCCTAAGTGGTGATAGACTTAAGTAATGCTTGGCCTCAGATAATAAATCATTTGGACACTATGTCCAGTAGACGTATGTATGTATGTATGTGTTATCAGTTATTTTGTTGATATCGATCTGCGAGAGTGGCCTCAAATAAAAACCACATATCTTGTACTTACTCCACCCTTTCAACTACTAAATTATAAACTAAGATTTTTAAAATTCATTGCCATTTCTCTTCTATTTAGTGTGAAAAATGTCCGCTAGACGAAGCCTGCTGTCGGGAAACCATTGAGGAGCGCAACAGCGAATACAACGAAGAGTTGAAAGGATTATGCGAATCTCTGGCACTGCTCAGGCGATGTATTCGTAAGCACACCAACATTCTTTAGATACAAAAAAGTCCCCCATAATATCATTAATTTCATATTTGCTTTTGCAGATGGTGGTTCAACTCCATACCCCCGCGATATCGTACCGGATATTAATATCACTACAGTTGATGTACAGAGTGGTAATGCCGATGCAACGAAAGATCAGATTTCAACTACACTCGAAGCAACGGATGAATGGAGCGCTTCGCATGCAGAAAACGATGCCACCCAATCGCCGAAGATAGCACAACGTACACAATTCGGCAACGGCAATGGTGCGAATGGTGCTGCTGGTAAGAAAAAACTACGCCTACGTAAAACTGGATCCCGACAGAATAGTAAAACCGAAAGCGACAGCAGTGATGCGGACAACAGTGTTTTGGAAACACCCCGACGCATAAAACGTAAAAATTTCCGCCTAAAGCAGCGTTCATTCGACGACGACTATCGCAGGGTCGAGGAAGCATCCGCCGATGATATCGTCTATGTACTTAAAGTGAAACCTGGCCAACCGATTGAACAATGCGAGAGCGTGACTAACATGGAGTGTAGTTTATCCGAAACCAACAACTATCGACCGAAAAGTGGCAGTGATAAATGTCTCGTGGCAGCAACAGGTAAGCCAAGACAGCCACCACTCGATGATAATGAATTGAATGAAAACTTAAATTTTAACCAAAATGAAAATGTGTTTGTAAAAACTAAACGAAAAGTATTTACTGCGATTGCGAAACCTAGCGCCATCGGCGGATTAACAGTTATTGAACAAGAACTGGCGCAATCACCAACTGAAGTTGAAGCGCCCGGCGTAACAGCTTGTGCAGAAACTGACAGTACAACGCAGGAGGCTGTTGAGTTGGTTGACTCAGAGACGCCAACTGAAGTTGGCAGTCTAACGCCAAAATACTCCAATTCGACATGCAAATCTTTAAGTCAAGGCGATTTGCGTGTTAACGTGGACGAATACGAGGACGAGCGCAAGTGTCAGAGTGCCGAAAAGCTGTCGACTCCAACCGCAAAACTGTCAAAGGCTGCACGTCCCCCCCTTGCATCCGACAGTTTTCGCGTTATCAACAAAAGCTGCAGCAGTCTGATGCGGGACTCAACAACACCGGTGAGGTTCGGTACAGCTGTACCAACCACCATTGAACATAGCCCGACAGAGGTTCGTAAGGAGCATCGCTTCAAAAAGAACACCGAAAAGTCGCACTACCACATACCTTTTGCCAAATCTCAAAGTGCTACGATTAAGAAAATCGAAATTAAAATTGCAAAAACACATTCAGGTGCCTCGATCGGTGAAACTTCACCACACATCCTTACACCCGACCGATTCGACAATACAATGCCGCGCATTGCCCGCAAACTCGAACGAAAATCACTAACTCCGACCAGCAAGCAGCCACTGCATTTCGACTTTCCTACACCGCATAGTTCCGAGCCAGCTACCCCATTGGTTGCCGCAATGCCGGAAACGCCACGTACACCACTCTCAGAGCGTGCGTTGCGTTTGCAGAAAGCCAAGGAGGAATTTCTTCAGAGTAATAGCGCTCGGTTGGAACCGCATGTGAAACGACGTGACGACATCGTTCGCAACGAAGCGTGGGAGCAATATCGCCACAGCGACTACAGTCTAAGTTCGGCGGCGGGTGAAGATTCCGATTTACCAAAGAGCCTTAGCGTCGGTACCGTTACAGCAGATTCGTACACCGAAACGCCCACACAATCGGACACAGGTACCGATGTAGATATCAGCCTGTATGATTCATTGCCACGTTCGGTTAGTCGTTCGGGTAAGATATCCAGCAAATTGGGTTTTGCAACACTGGCTTCGAAATTCCGAAGGGGCAAGGGTAGCAAAAAGGGCACAGATGCGCCCAAGGAGCCAGATATGGCAAGACGTGGTAGCAAAGCACTGACGGCATTGTGTCGTCAAACGTTGATGGCAGATGTTATAGCCGTACCTCAACTGGCAACGGAAACTCCAAACGAAAGTGTTCAGAAATCACAATCCACGCCACACGCGGGTAGAAGTTTTGCTGGTGATCAAAGTGCCAGTGTTTACGGCTGGGTGGGCCACCGCCCGCCAGAACCTTTAAATAAATCACAAAGTGAACAATATGTCCGACGTCATAAAGAGAGCATTGTCTAGTCAAAAAGCAATAAATGTGCCATAAAATGTCCATGATTTTTAAGCAACAAATTATTTTATAATCCATATACATATTTAACTTAAATATTTATATTAATTTACTTTTATTTTTGTAATGTAAGCAACGATTATATTGAGATTATTTAGAGATTTTTTTTTGCATTATATTAATCTTAGTACCTGTCGCGACGGGTACAAATGCGAATGTGTAGAAATGTTGTAATATAGAGGTTTTTATATGAATGTATGTACATATTTATGTGTTAAAAACTGTGTTTGTTTTTCTCTAAGGTTTTGAAACTATCGAATCGTAAGTACTCGTACGTCTGGAGTGTTTTCAGTGTAGTCGTTGATCTAATGGGTATATTGAAATACGGGTTTCATCCTGCTATTTTTCCAAGCACCGGATGGTTGAGACCTTCCAGTTTGCTTTTCTGTGTAAACAATGCGGGGATTGTCTTGCCACGATTGACAGTAAGGCCCTGCTTAATGCATCAATCTCAAAAAGGATTATCTATGCCTTCCCACAGACCCCCTGAGGGATTTTATCTGCACAAATATCGTCCGCGTAAACTAGGGTGTGAACGAAATCTCGTTCTTGGCTAAAGGTTAAATTCAATTAGAATAATCAGTGAAATCAAGTATTGCAATATGGGTGTCAAACAAAAGTGGTATAATAAAGCATAATTTTCAAAATGTTTCGAAAGAAGGTTGTCAACTGTGCAAAGCAAAATGACGTTAAATAAAATATCACAATTTGATTGTCAGTTGAAAGTTTAACTTCAAACCTTTGTAAAAAGTAAAATATTAGTATAATAATAAGTTAAATAATGAAACATGAATGTAAAGTGACAGGGGTTTAAAAATTATCTGTTTCGAAAATTGAAATGAAAGAAGATTGCCGCCTATTAAAAACAGAATTACTTAAATGGAATTAGTGAGTGAAATGATATGTTAAGGCGTGGGATTCAAACAAAATAAGCGTAAGAATGAAAATGTGTTTTTAGAGGGTTGCCACCGTATTCATTTAATTCAACTTATAAGCAGTAGTGGTATCAATGGAAAGATTGTATGCTGCTTTTTTATAAGAGGGTTGCCATCTTTTAAAAAATGTTGATTCAATTTAATTGGTTTGTTCTAATTTCGATCCCAAACGGCTGAACCAATTTAAATAAAGTTTGGCGCAAATATACATTGCAAACTGGATTAAAACTTATGGTATTTATTAAAAAGAGTTTTCCACTGCATATAAAGGTTAAATTCAATTATATTAATAAGTATAAGCAAATATTGCAAATTAAAAAGTTTAAGAAAGCTAAATTTCAAAATATTTTTTGGGAGGGTCACCTGTTTAAAAAGTTAAATATAATTGTATTATTAAGACAAATATTCCAATAAGGGCAGGAGGCTTTATTTCGAAACCTACCTTTATTTGCCCTCTATTTAAAAAAAATAATTTAAATTGAATTGACACCTATTTCAATTGCTAATTGAAATATAACAGTACAGGTTTTATACGAAAAAGTATTTGAAGTCGGCTAGCACTTTTTTAAAAATGTTTATTCAGTTTAATTGCTAAAGTAATGGAAATTGTATGAACTATTATGCTGGTGTCAAAAGAAAAGGAATTAAGAAAGTTTATTTCCAAAAATATTTGGGAGAAATTTCAATATAGTAGTGAACCGATAAAGGTGTAGAGTTTGGGCGAAAGAACTTGAGCTACAGATAATCTCGAACAAATTTTAAGAGATTGTCAACTGTTTTAAAAATTAAATACCAATTAAAGTAAATATCGGTTTAAAACTTTTGGTGTCACACAGCAGCAGCCCCATACAAATTTTGGGCAAATTAGGAGTTGGTGGACGTCTTCAATTTATTCGTATGTAATATAAATTTTGTACATACTTTGTTATCTTCCAAACCAAACCTCAAACTCACCTTGAAAACGATTTACGGTAGGCTTTTTTGCTAACTCTGAATTAGGAACGTTAAAAAACTGAAAAACTTAGCTCACACCATTTCTCGGGCTAAATAATTCAAAGCAATTCGCGCTTTTATAAAGGAAATAAATAATGCTACAGCTTTCATCAACTTTTTGATTGCAGATAACTTCGAATTATTTAATTATTACTTAATAAGTAAATTTGATAGAAAAGTCTTTAACGTTACCTGATGGATAGGAATAAATACCACATTTTATAGCAGCTCAAAGAAGTACAATAGCCCAGTTTTTTGTAACCGACTCACGGTGGAGTATTGGGCCCTAAAATATGGCCATAAATCGAAAACCCCATTGTTTAGATATACTAATAAAAAATAGTCCCCCGCCAGGTAATTGAATTCCGCATCGAATTACATTCACAGTACCTGCAAAGCATTTACTGAGTCACAGCAGGGTAAGCCGAAACATAGCATACTTATTATACGGGCGTCAAAGTTCTCGGCAGTGTACTTTTTCGGTTTGTTTCGAAGTGAGTTTTTTATATTTTAAAATTCATTTCGTGAAAAAAATTATGATGGATCTTGAAAATCAAGGTATGTACTATATATAAAATATATTTTTAGCTCTCATTACTTTATTATTTGCCCAGTATTGTATTTCAAAAATCACACTGAATTATGACGAGTTTTTTTTACATAATTCAACTTGATTAGTATTTTTGAAATAGTTGTACTAACTTGTACAATGCCAATATTATATTTTATTAATCTGTAGACTCTCTGCTTTAAATTCAATCAAGAAAAGTTTTCCCAAAAAGTCCACAGGAAGTTAAAAAAAATAAAATGTAAAGTGAGTTTATTTGAATGAAAATATTTTATCTGTTGTTTTAGGGTCTGGAAATAAAATCAGAGGTTTCACGCGAAAGTTTCTGCATGACATTGTCAGGGCAAGCACCCAGAAACATTTTGATCGTAAACTATCGGACTTGGAAGATAAATTGTTGGCTCTGACAAAATGCCCACCTTCAAAAATTAAAGAATTTCGTATAATTATAAACAGCTTCAAAATCGTGTACAAACTTCACTGGCAGGCATGTAAGAGTACAGAAAGTAGATTCTTAGAAAACAACAGAGAATGGCTACAGAAAACAATAGAGCTGCCTTGTGCACTGCAAGCGGCAACTTCAAAGGGTCGACCAAGTAAAGAGTTTGTTGATTGCAGTGAAAGGACAAAACGGCGCAAAACAATGGAGATTAGAAAAAACGTACCGTTTGATCAGCTCACCTATGCCGCGGAAATGAGCAATCGTGCCGTAAGAAATATTGATGCAGCGAAATTAATACATGACATGCAGCAGTCACCAACCAGAGCGATTAAGTTCCGTAAAGCAGTTTATGAGCAAACAATGACCAAGAAACACTCTCCAGAAGAAGCACTGAGGATATTCATTGAGGCCAATTTGTCAAAAGCCCAATACGAAATTATACAAAAAGCGAATAAGGATGTATATCCATGCTATTCTCAATTGCAGCGAGCCAAAAAAGATACGTATCCTACCAAAAGTGTTAGCGAAACCGGAGCTGAAGTGAAACTTCAAGATTTACTCGATAACACTGCTTCCAGACTTTGCCGATATTTAGAAGATCCTATTTACAAATGCAATGAATCTGAGCGAGCCAAATTAACTCTTATATACAAATGGGGTTGCGACGGTTCACAGCAAACGCGTTATAAGCAGAAGTTTGTAAATGATGGCGATAGCGATGGAAATGTATTCATAAGTTCTCTCGTGCCTCTGAGGTTGACATCTGGTACGAAAATTGTTTGGCAGAACCCCACACCATCATCACCGAGATTTTGCCGCCCAATAAGAGTAAGATTTGTTAAAGAAAATAAGGATATCACAAATGAAGAATTTGATTACATTGAACGGCAAGTTACAAAGCTTCAAGCTACTACAGTTGCGGGTCGAGTGAAGATAAGCCATATTTTAGTACCGACAATGATTGACGGCAAAGTTTGTAATGCGGCAACAAATACTACATCAACAATGAGATGTTACATATGTGGCAGAACGCAGAAAACGTTTAACGATCTAAATACCACTAGTACAGAAAATCCCGACACCTTCAAATTCGGCTTGTCCACATTGCATGCTCGGATCAGATTTTTTGAATTTCTGCTTCATTTATCGTATAAATTAAAAGCCAATATCCATAAAGGTCGCCTACACAAAGAAGATCATACCAAAATCCAGGCTGCAAAAGAAATGATCCAGAAGGAATTCGAGCAGAGAATGGGGCTACTTGTTGATATACCTAAAGCTCGATACGGTAACACTAATGACGGAAATACTTCGCGCCGGTTTTTTAGTGATATTGAAGTAGCAGCTGATATCACTGGAATCAACATAAATTTGATACAGAGATTCAAAGTGATTTTGGAGGTGCTTTCGTCAGGTTTTGATGTTGAAACGGATAAATTTGGTGAATATACATTTGATACTGCAAAGTATTATGTGGAACTTTACGATTGGCAGCCGATGTCTCCTACTGTCCACAAAATATTAATGCACTCTACAAGTGTTATTAAACATGCTCTGTTGCCTATTGGTCAACTGTCAGAGGAGGCATCAGAAGCTCGGAATAAACATTTTCGGAAGTACAGGGAAAGCTACTCACGAAAATTTTCAAGAAAGGAGTACTTGGAAGATGTTTTGAATAGGCTACTCCTCACTTCTGACCCCTATTTTAGTAGCATACGACCCAGATTTAGTAAAAAGAAGCCGGCTGTGTCGCAGGAAGCTCTTGATTTCATGGTATCACCAACTGTCGGATTTGAAAGTGGTGATGAAGCCTAATTGGTATTTTTTTATTAATCTATTTGTATGAGCGCATTGTTATAATGTTGTTTATTGTAGTAATAAACCATCCAATAGTGAAAGCAAACAAAAATCTTTTCATTTTCCTTCAGCAAATATTGACAAAATCAAAAAAATAAAAAAATATTGAAAAAAGCCTTTTCTTTAAACCCCCGAAATAGATTGAAGGAGAACGCCCATGGAAAAAGTGTATATGAGGGCTTTCAAGCAAAGAGGGATGGGGGCGAAACCCCCCCGAAACCCCCCAAAATTTCGAGCACATGATTTTTTGATGCTACTAATTTAGCAAAAGTCAAAACATTCAGACTTTTCTTTGAAGAAATACCTAAAATAGTTTTGGCCAGCTTTTTCATACAAATACTCCTCTGTGCGACTACCAAAAGAACGCTCTAACTCGGATAAAATTTTCTTTAGCTGGAAAAGCAACCCTGCTAGCATCTTTCATAAAACATGCGATTTTTTTAGTGCTATTTAAAACAACTATAGAAATTAAAATGGATTAGGTATTACACTGAAATTTCCGACGTTTTCACTTCCCAACACTACATCTCAGATCGGATATCATTTAACGATCTGGCTCAACTCGTAGATATTTCCTAGTTTTTGTTGTTGCTTTGAATGCATTTTGCTATCCTACCTAGTCAAGAATGATAGAATACAAAATATGTTTTTTCACTGTGAACAGGTGGATGCTGTCAAATCGACAAAGAGAGGACTAGCGTTCCGCGGTCGGTTATAAAAAAAGAACAGGCCTTTTATATAATTTATAATAAGGTTTCTTTTTTATCGAAAATGAGTTCAAAAAACTTGAAATAAAAATATATAATTATCATAATTGTATAGTAATATTCGGTATAATATAATCTACATTATTTTGTAAAATGTAATATTACAATCTTTCTACATTTATGTTGAAAAACCCACATGCCGGCATGATATTTTAAAGCATATACTTCTTAAAACAGAGTTCCGGTGGTACAATAGATATGCAGTCTCTATTCCAGTAGGTATATTAAGAACATTTTATAATTCAAATAAAATACCTATACAAAATTTACTTATTTTCTCTTGTTCACCACTGTGTGTCATAAACGGCGTGTAAAAAAAATTTAATCGGTGCGAACCAACACAATTTTGGGCTAAATCGAAATTCAGCAACATTAAATCGCGTTTTAAATTTAAGCCTTTTTGTGAAAAAACTAGACCTAGGAATAATAAAAAACTTAATTGTTGTCATTTGAGTAAATTTTACTGCTATAATAAAGTTTATTTAAAGATGTCACAAAACATTTTTTCTAGCAGAACTCTTCGAGTGCAATGCAATGTTTTTGCATTCAAAGCATATCAAAATAATGTTTTGTAACTTTACAATCTTATCGCTAAAATATTTCTCATTGCTAACACAAACATATGTACATATATACAAACTTAGGTGCATAACTGCATTGAGGTTTTTTTTTGCTCACAATATTCGTAAGGTTACAAACTTTACGGCTATGATTGACATGATTTATGAAAAAAACACTTGTGGGAACATTTCAACGAAATATTCGAACAAAATTGGCTAGTAGCAGGGCGAACATTTAAAATTTTCAGAAAGATTGCATTGAGCATTTCAAAAAATTTCTCTCAACACGAACCAGCTCACAAATTTAACCCGTCAGCGAAATTCTTAAAATACACAAAATATTTGCTGTTTTTTATACCCGAGTGAACTTCGTTCACATAACGGGTGTTCCGAATGAAAAGAGAGCGCTATGTCTATCTGTCCGTTCGTTCGTTCGTCCGTTCGTGAGTGCACCCTAAATATTGAGATATCTTAACGAAACTCGGTACACGTATTGCTGTTGACTCAAGGTAGGTGGGTTCTGAAAATGGTCAAATAATAACCACGCCCACATAACGGTATTTAGCAAAAATCATAAAAATGTGATATTTCAGTAACTAAAAAAGGAATTTATCCAAATCCGACATACCGAATTCGGTTAGGAAGGAATTAAAAATTTTGGGAAATGCGCGTGGCATTGTTCAATTTAGAGCAAACTACTTTATCAAACTCTACCAAATATGGTACGCACTTTACATTTTCATTTTTTCATATAGTTAAAAAATTCATACTCCAACCAGATAGCCGATCATAAAAATTTGGATGAAGTCGATAAAAGACAGTAACATTGGATGTTTAAATGTCGTCACCGCTCATTAAGACTTTTGTACGCAGTGTGGATTGTTTTAGAATATGTAGCGGATATTTGCGATTATATTTCTGTGACATGACTTATAAAATTAAATTATTTTCGCTCATTGTGTTGCTTTGTGCCACGGTAAGGACTTTAAATCAAATCGTCTGCTGTTAGATCTGCATTCAACCCTAAATTTTTACTTACTGCCTTTCAGCAAATCTTCGCCATCAAAGAGATTAGCGGCATATTAGATCGCGCCTGCAAAGACAGTATGCTTACATAATGAGCCTGAAGCCGGAAGTTAGCTCAGACCATTATGATGTGGAATCAAATGATCTACAAGTAGAATTTGAACATTATTTCGGTGACTTGCTGCAACAGTATGTGAATGAGAACAACAAAAACAACATCAATAGCAAATACAATGCTACACTCCCATCAGTTGCTGAACTGATGAATGTTGCCAATGTTGACCAGACCACCGAAGAGCTAGCCGAACGCGCTGATATCGAAAGCTTATTAGAGGATGCACTCAACGAGGCGCAAACACCAATTGACGAAATTTTATATCGCTCTCAGCTGTTAGAGTCGCAACTGATTAAACCGATTGATAAACCACAAATAGTTCTATATGTATTGCGGGCGTTGTCGACGATCTACAAAATAGCAGCAAGAGGCAGGCGTGCCGCCTACTGCACCTATTCCCATATTCCCGAACTGAATGTTTCACTACATCACATCTGCGATGGTGTCGATTGTTACAAATACACGAAGCATTTGCTGTTGCGCATTGAAGAGGAAACAGCGCAAACTATGAGCACCATCCGGAAGAATGTCTTTAGCTTGGCAGGAATTTACAAAAAAATTGCTGGTAAAGAATCGTTGTTAGGAAAATTGGCAACAGTGCTGCTGAACTTTTCAAGAATTTTGCGTAACATCAAAGAAAGTTATATAGCGGGTATAAATGCAATCGACAAGGCGGCGAATGAGCTGCCCGATGCTGCGCTAGCGTCGGTAAATTGTAGCCGCAAGTTTATTGGTGGTATGCCGCAAGTGATTGAGATTGTTTCAAATTTGTCCACTTGCATTATGTTTGTTGATAATACCACCAATGATTATGATTTTTTGAAACCAGAAAATGAACGCGATTTCAAATAGTTTACAAGTTAGTGTGTGCTAAAGTTTGTTGTGCAAAATGAAAATAAAAATAGTACTTTTCTTCGAAAAAAAAAATGTTTTGTGTTTGTAAGGAATAAAAATTAGGAATTTCGGAGACTACTAAGTATCAAATTATCTAGACATTAAACCCACTCTCATCATTTTTATTACTTGTTTTTAAGTTTTTTATTAGGTAAAAAAAATAAGTCTTCATGTGCTTCATAATCGCCCGGGTTCTGAAACTTTTTTGGTCATTGGCAATTGCGCGGTCTGCCAATTTATTTTTAGAAAACCACAACATAATCAAACGACAGCACCATATAGAAATCTCATTAACGCCATTTAGTGTTACAAACCTGAACCTCAATCTGGTATACAGAATGCTAAAAAATTTTGCTGATCGTCCTATAAATCAAGCAGCTCTTTTAATGTTAAAAAAGTCTCCAAAATTTTATTGCAGGACATAAAATTAAACTGAACAATTGTCTTTAATTTGTCGAAAGGAGACAACTCTTTTATAAACCACTTTCAAAATACATAATTTTGTGTAAATATAAACGTGAGATATCCTGACTTTCCTTACGCTATTTTGACCCTTTTTTCGCTATTTGGGCAAGATAAAAACAGAGAACTTATACATATGTGATAATGATTCTCTGATAAAAATGCATATCATAGTGGGAAATCTATTTAACTCGGACCTTACCAATTAAATTATTAAATAATCGAGTTATTCGAGTACGTTGGCTCCAATTCTTTTAAAAGAGCTTTGGCGAAGCGAATCGATCACTTCCACGATATTAGAAACTCAGCATTTCGCTGTTTTACAGGTATCTGCAAAAATGATCTGAAACTTCAAAAATTCATAAGATTTAAAGAAAATGCCAAAAAAGAAATGTAGACAGCCTGGGTTATACCCGAAACAGAATTGCGACGGACAGCGTATAACTCGCCGTCAAAATTATAGCACACTGAATCGCATTGCAGAGAATTGCGACGGGGTCGGATTTCTTGTCGCCGGTTATTTCTCCAATGGTAAAATACTTAGATTTATTTCTATTTTCTCCGCCGGGTCGGATACTCAGAGTTACTTTTCTGGTGAACTAATATAAATTTGCTTATTTGGCAAACGAAAAAAAAATATTACATCGCAAGAAAAAGCAAATACAATGCCACAAATTGTCAGCTAAAAACCGTCCCGTTGCAATTTTCCGACCGGAATAGATCAGCTGTTCACCGCCAGCCGGCCCGTTACCCGCTGTCCGTTGTCTGTTTTGTTTCGGGCATGAAATTAAAAGTAAAACTCTGAGTTACTTATCTCTTTATTTATAAATTAAACTGTGGATTTACAACAAGTGGGCCTAACAATTTGATTTTAAATTGGGTCAGGGGCGTTATGCCAGAGATAGAGATATTTACCAAATACACACATACATAATTCAAGCATTTTGCCTACTGCACGTCTATATATTGATTGCCAAATTAATGCGCCTAAATTTAGACTATGTATTAATCATATAGTTGCTATTTTAAAACACGATCAGCGAATCTTATGCCTGCCCTGTATTTACACCCTGTGTCAAGCATGAATGATATTTCATTCATCTGAATCGGTCTGTACTGATATCGCGCTATCTACAGTATGTGCGGCATAAAAAGTACGCTGTTTTGTGTATTTTTATTTCTCTTGTAAAACACTTAAATCTGAAGATATCAAAAATAGCAGTAAACCAGCAAAGTAGCAATTTGTCAGTTCAAGTAAATTAAACAATTTGGTCAAATTACGAGCAGTTGCCGACAAAATATTTTGTTAGTTCTAGCGGAAATAACTTCATTAAATTTAAGCTACAATTCAATTATTTTTATTACCTTGACTGTTTAGGTTGGATTCTACCAACCACCACCGAAGGGACAAAATGAATTACTGTTTGTTTCATCCAAAATGAATGCTAAACTAGTCGATAAATCCATTGAATGGGCTATAAACTTGCATACCTAAATTGTAATTAAAAATTCAAAATTTCGTTCGTTAAATTTGTCGATTTTTTTTTTAATTTTGTACGAACTTTGGTACTTGGATTTGAATGCGTTTTGTTGCAATAATTAAAATGAAATAAAGAAAAATAATTATTCAAAAGCTTTCAAATGTAGCGGGGTTGTTTTTTTTGCTTTGGGTTGCATATAATTTAAAAATTTAGAAGATTGACATGGTACTTCCCATTTTTCATGAATTTCATGTGTGTCAAATTGGTATAAACTTTGGCTATTTTACCATTAGCGTGTAGCGTGTGCACGCTTCGTTTGGTGTGTCTCGGGCTGAATCCTGGCCGGGGCAAGCAACGTCAACAATAATAGAAAAGTTTTTTCTAGTAGCAGTCACTCCTTGGCACGCAACAAACCCCCGAGTGTATTTTTGCCATGAAAAAACTTCTCATAAAAATCATTTTCCGTTTGGAGTCGGCGTAATACAGTAAGCTCCTCGATATGTGTTACAAAATCAAGACGCACGCCACAAATTGTAGGAGAAGTTCGGTCAAATATCAAGCAATGATGAAAGCGCTAAGTTATCAGTATTATAATTTTGTTCGGGTTTACTACCCGAACCCGAACCTGGAACCTTATCTTAATCTCATATCCGTATCAAAATTTTTTTTCTTGGAAAAGGAAAAACCAACGAGACTGTTCACATGTTCGCTTTGGATCACTGGCTGCCTTCTTGCCTGGCATGTGGAAGATTGTGAATTTAAACCCGGGCAGAGTCTTGAACGAAACCAGATGAGAAGACATGGCGATCTCCGAAATATCAGCTATAAGTTCTACCGCATTGATTGTTGTTGCTTTTTTCCATTACTTTCCAAATAAAAAGAAAATAAAAAACTGGTCTTGAGCTCAAAAGATTCTTTTTTATAGCAATTTATTTGTTATACTTATATTTTGTATGCAGTTTAATGCACCGCCACGCCCAGCAGAGTTGCTAACGTTCCTATAAACACTGTCGAATTACTGGCGTGGTTCCTCGAAGCCACCACAACTCTTATCTTCTTGAATCCCACCATCCCCATTTAGCGCTAAAGTGGCGAATTTTTCCGACAAAATTTGGCACCCTTCGAAGAGCCGTTGCTCAAGTGCGCCAATCTGTCCGACAACACACATTAAATTCCCAAGCCACATAACAAGTCCCAACCACATTAAGAGCTTCTGCTCTATCATTTGCTTACAGTTGCGGCAAATTTTCAAAAGGCCCCTATTAAATGTCGCAATGCTGAAAGCGGACGAAACCCGGCGAACATAGACTGAAGGCGTTGATCAATTTTTTGTTCATAAAGAGAGTTCGACGCACAGTCAGCGCTACACCAGGAAAAATAGAAAAATTGTTTCTTACTTCATGTTGTACTCCGACAAACAGTTCATTCGTAACTGTCTAATTCGCTGCCTATCAAAAATGTAAGAAGTATGGTGTGATTTTTGACTTTGCTAAATTAAATTTCCAATTAATTAATTTTATGAAAATGTTTTGATTACTCGCAAAGAATTTAATTAAGCAAATTGTAATGATTGCCAAAATAATTTTGATGGCGATTGAAAAGATAAAAAATACACTATGTATGTATCTATGAGTTGTTTTGAAGACCGTTATCAGTTAGGCGATATGATCTATAAATGCGAGCGCGATCACGCATATTTATTGCACTTAGAAGTTGCTAGCGGAATGATTAAAATGCAGCACTGTTGGCTAATAATTTCCATTCTAGCCATTTCGGCTATACAGGTGAGCTGCTAACGAAAAAAAACCCTAATCAATTTTATATTACATTCATATGGCTATGTTCGTATCTCTAGTCGGAGTCCACTAAGAATATTCTGGAGCAGCTTTCCACAAACAATGAATCACCTCTTGTCAACTCCAATGTTCCCATCAGCACTGCCATTGAAAATCTGGCCTACAACACCGCCTTTGTAGCTGATGAAATCTCTTTGCAAGTCAGCACAAAACTTGAACGCGCTGGTGATATACTTCACGGTGGCATTGAGATGCTCATCGACAATGCCTTGGAGCAGCTATCCCAACCGATCTATCAAGCGACTAATAAGCTAAATAACGAGAACTGCAAGGCTAACTTTACTCTAACAGATTTACGCTCGAACGTCGATTTGCGGTTAAACTCTTGCACTGAGGAGCTCAATTCATTGTTGCAGAAATACAAATCGGATGCGGAGAGTAGCATTTCAAGCGTTGAGCATTTTGTTAATAAAATCATTAATTTGCCAAAGGCGTGTAGCATGGTAGGTGAATCGTCGGATGACTATGGTCGTGAAACTTTTGTGGAGAGAACGAACTGCTTTTTCGAAGGTATGACAATATTGAACGACCAATTTTCCAATGAATTGAATATAGTTGGTGTACTATTGTCACGTGCCCGTCAGCAGTCACAACAAAGCGAGGCACAGGCGGTAATTTGTATTGAAACATTTATTAAAGAAGTTGTAAATCTTGTTGATGAAAACCTGAAAGATTGTTAAACGCGCTCTGATGTTGTAAAGCATCAAAAAAAAAAACAAAAAGTTGCCAGTAAATTTCAAAAGCTTAATTCATGGAATTTTATTATTTTTGGAAACAAATGGAGAAGCTTGTAGTTTCAGTGTTTAATTTTGAGATAGTGTAGGTAATTGAAGGATGCTTTCAAGATACAATGAGAATTAGATGAGGTCAGTAACCTAACCTCACTTTTTGAGCAATTCTATTGCGGTCACGTATTTAAAGGTATTAACAAGGGATAATTTTAAATCCTACCATTTCTAATATCATTTTTGTTTGAATCATAAGAAAAGGCATAGAGTAAATAACACCCAAGTGAGCATGCCGATCTTGTCAAAATTACAACAAACACGTCACTACTGACATCTCCTTATTTGATTCCACCATAGGTGGTGTCGTATGCAGGAGTCTACACTAAACCTTATCATAACAAAAGTTGGAAATATGCCCCTCGGATTTGAACATTTACCTAGTCAGGATTTCAAAACAAAGTATAAAACCACAGATTCAGAATAAAAAATATTTTGCCCTTGGGTTTGGAAAAAGTTATTATACAAGCCTATTATCAAATAATTATCAATTAGACAAATTTTTTAAGTTATCGTTATTTATTATTTTGAAACTTATACTAAACACGGCTTTTCATAATAATTATGAGAGAGTTAAATTTTTTCACGCCTTTCATAGACTTTTATTTTTAGACTATATTACGAAAGTATTTTCAAGTATTTCATGAACCCGAATTAGTCCCGAAATTTATTTTAAGTACCCTCGAATCATTCCCGAAATGGTCGTTAAAAAGTCATGTCCTTTAGGACATAAACAATTTTTTCTCTTTCATAACTATTTTGAGAAAACTGTTATAAGATCAGTCTCAAAATAAAAGTCTTTAAAGCCTTAAAAATATTTATATTGCTGAGAACTTTTAAGACTTTTATAATACAAGTCTTTGAATAACCGTTAAATGTACATACAGATTACTTGAAAAATGTGTATCTTACTATAATAATTATTGATTAATTTTTACTCTTTTTTAATGACTGATTTCACTGTTAAATTAAAATCAAAGTTAAATTAAAATGAGAATTAAAATTTAATTTGAGGTAAATATCAATTAAAAATTTTGTTGGAACCGGCGTTAAATATTACATTATGGTTCTCAAATGAATAGCTCTATGAAAGCTTTGTTCTAGAAATAGGTTTAGCGAGGGTTGCCAATTGTTTAAAAATTTAATTACATATTAACTGATAAGTTAAATTAAATATTGCAATACTGGTGTGACGTGAAAAAGATTTAGTAAGGTAAATATTTTTGATGAGGGTGGCCAGCTGTTTGAAAAATTAAACGCAGACAAATGAAAACTAATGCCGGTATTCAGTAATTCAGTCTCATCTCAAGTCACTAAATTTGAGACTTTCCCTTAAAGACATTTTTGTGACTTGACACGATTTCTAAATTGGAGGGCCAAATTGGATCAAGGTACTAACCAGTTGATGGTATGTTACAGGTAGAGGTGCATAACGAATGTGTATTAATCGATTACCCACAATAATCTATTCAAATTTGTTGCCAACAGCATTATTACTATTTGAATTTTAAAACAATATGGTCGTTGTAAAATTAATATTGAAATTAGATGTTAAAATTTCTTATTACTGAGTTTTATGTGAACCATTCATTAAAAATGTTGGAATTTAAAGCTATGTACATTCGATCAAGATTGCAAAGCAAGACACATAAGTAGATGTAAACAAATTTGTATTATACATATGTACATATGTATTGAAAATTGAGTGTTATTTATTACAGATGTGAGCAAAACATAGCGAAAGACCAATACTTTCCTCAATTTCTTTGTTCTTTTCTTTCTTTGCTCAGAACCAGCTGACAAATTACTGACTGTTTTATTTTGAGACTAGAGACTTCAGACGACTTACATAATGCCGAACAGTCTCAAAATCAATATCACCACTGGAAAGCCTCAATTGGTATGTATGAATATAAAAAAATATATTGTATCCCTCTTCGTTTCTAGAGTTTTTCGTATGCAGTTTCACTTATGTCACACGTAGGGAGTTAGTGTCTTCTGAGTTCAAAACAAAGCATTCAAAAGAAACTAGGCACTAAATCACTACTATTCACGTTTTATTATTTGAAAATCACCAAATTTAGCGCACAAAACACTCAGTTGGCAACAGTGAATAAAAAAAACTTTATATTTGTCGTTTTCTGAAGAACTGCATACTATTCTTGTTCTAGCAAGAATTTAAAAAAATCTTCTCACTCGGCTTAATTTATTCAGAAGTTATACTATGCACGGGGTTACCGAGGATGCAGAGCATATCAGCCCTATTCGAAATATAACCTCCAGGGAATTCGCTCCCTCCTCCCATTGTTTTAGCATAGAAAAAGGGAGAAAAATTGCCCGGTACTTTCAATTTAAAATTGACTGAATTAAAATCAAAGATTCGACCGGATATGAACTTGAAACAATAAATGACAAAAAATAGTTCACCCAATAAAGTGATACTTCTGTTCAGTTTATTAATTATTTATATTCTAGCTAATATCAGCTGGTTTGTGCGATTGTTACTTGTATTTTTATTCAGTATAGTTTGACAATTCATCATGTTAAGACTCGCACCCCAACAACGTCTCCACAATATTCAGCTATATTTCGAATATCCGATACCACTATTGCCAATATCAACAAGTCTCAGAGTATTTTATTGGGCAATACGCGAGCGAATAGACCCCATCCTGACTACAGTTGGGATAATATTAAAACTGAAACCAATCGATTCGAAGTAGTTTACAGTTTTTTTTACCTCTCGTACAGAACAACTTGGCGAATTTTACGAAAGCATCTTGGTTTAAAAGCTTACCAAATCCATCTCATTCAAGAATTGAAGCCGACAGACTTAAATCTATGCTTTGATTTCAGTCAATGAACTCTGCCACAGTTCAGATACGAAAATTAATAAAATTACCGCATTTGAGAGCTGATGAGCAACCCGAAGAGATTATTGAACTAACGTTAAATCGGCAAAAATGCACGGTTTTGTGTCATGTACGGGCTGGTGAAATAATCGGGTCATATTTCTTTAAAAATAATGCCGTACAGAACATAACTATCAATGATGAGCGCTACGGCAACATGATAAAAACCTTTTTTTTCCTGAAATTAAAGCCGGCAATATATATTTGGTTTTGGCAAGACGGTGCTACGAAATGCAATTCGCGCATCGCAGTGACTTTATTGAGAAATAATTTTGGTGATCAGCTAAAAAATTTCGCCTTTCGGACTTTCTACTGGCTGTATAGATCTTGTGATACCACTCTTCTGGATATCTTTCAGGTTATGTGAAGTCAAACGTCTACGCCAATAAGTCAGCTACGATTTTAAACTTGGTAACCACCATTAATTAATTAAAAATAGGGCATTCGGAATGAACAGTCGAGATAAATTATTATAAAAAGTAAATCTCAGAGATGGTTATTTCAGGTAATAATAAAGATTCCGAAATCCAGATCTGTTTTAAGTGTTTATTTTAAATGAAAAAAATGAATATCTCAGTTCATGCGCCCTCTACTAAGATAAAACCTATTCCAAGTCAAGATCTATCAGGTGCAAACTTTAATAAAAGCACATCGAGTGGTTTCGCGTTATTATCCGATAAACTTCCAATTATGCAAACTTTCACATTAATAATGCGATATAATAAGACTAAAATTTCCATTATCAAAAAGAAGTAAATAAAGTAAATTTTTACATATGTAGCTAAATGCGTTTTTTCGTCCATGTGTTAGACCATATCCTTAAGTGATACCAAAATCAGCCTTAACAAATAATAATATAATTTTTCCTCTCATAATCGCTGCATTTTGTTTTTTTTTTGTCTTCGTCTTCTGCTCGACTAATTCATTTTACCTAAATTCGAGTATTTGTTTGACCATCTGACGCACACGCGCCTGCGCCTTCGTAGTGCACGTGTTCAAAATCGAACGTACACACGTAAAAAAAAATATATCGCTGTAAGCAACGAACCTATCGAAGCAGTCAAATAATTATAAAATATTGTGAGGTAGAAAAGTTGTATTGTATAGGTTTTGGTTTTGGCTCGCGTATGTGTGGAGCATATCGAACCGTATCCTTAACTAACACCTCGACAGTAACCACCATTCTTAATTTGATACAACGACATAGCGCGCTTGATTGTATTTGTATTTGTATTTGTGTTTGTATGTTCGAGTATGTCTCTTCAAAAGTACAACAGAGTACGCCATCGTTGGGGGCAACTAATTCAACTCTTTCATTGCGCGCCATACGTTCATTAATTTTTTGGTTGTTTTTTTTTTTACTTATCTCTTAGTTTTTCATTTGTTTTTTGCTTACATTTTTTTTTTCATCAAGCAAACAGTTAGCCAATTGTAGTTTAGAGCAAAGAAGAATACTTTTTCTTGTTGTTATTTTTAATGCGCCTTTAAGAGGCTTCCCCCAATATTGTTACGGTAGTTTAAAGGAATCGCCTTTTGCTCTGCTGCTCGGAGGTTTTTTTTTAACTATGTAGTTGGAGGTGCTTGTGTAGGTTTTTTTGTTGTTTGCTTTATTCTTCACTTAGCTTTGATCCTTTTTCCTCTTCATTGCTACCAAAAAATTATCGGAAGAAGTCAGCAGCAGCAGCAGCAGCAGCAGCAGAAGCAGTAGGAGCGGCAACACGCCAGCCAATGCTTCCTGCTCGTGTGCACGCATCATCGAAAGAAACGAACGCGAATGGCCCAAAAAGGATATCCAATTTTCGTAAGTCAAAAGTGGCAACAGATGACGGCGCGCGCGCCTTCATTGTGATATACAAACACATGGCATACAAAGATATTAAGGTAAATGTTACCCAGCGAACCACCACGCGAGCATTTAAATAGCGAGAGTATCGCAGAACACTCGCAGACGAGCTTTGCAGAAATTTATAAAAACTATTTTGTCTGTATTCTTCCAGTTTAAAATATACTGCAGCAAAATTCGAATTTTAATGTATTCGCTCTCAAATAGAGAAATGTCAAAAAAGCTACTATATGAACCTAAAATTTGCAAAAACTTTAAATTTTCTGTAACAGCTGATTAACGTCTTCTTTACATTATAAGTGAAATGGAAAACAAAACGGAAATTGTACGTAAAGGGTGATCTTGGAACAAATATTACTTACTTCTTCCTTATCTAAATCCATTGTTTTAGCTGTTTTAAACTCAGTCTGTCGATTTGTTCAAATTTTTTAATTGTTGCTCCCTTAATCAGCTCATTTCCTTGCTTGAAAATTATCCACGGTTCAAATTTTTCCATCAAGAATTTACAGCTTCCCCTTCAAGTGACATGGCATTTTGCCCTGTCGATTTCCACTGCCATGAAAGTTTTTTGCTTTTTAGCTACTTTGGGCAAGTCGCACTCCTTAACGCCTCTGCGAATCGAAAAAACCTTACCTTTGTAATTTTGCATAGATGCTTGGTATTAGGGCACTGACTAGCAGTCCGTTTTTCTTATTCTTTATTTTTAATTTTTAATTTTAAAAAAAGATTTTTTTCGATTATGTTTCTGTTATCTTGTTTAATTGTCGGGTAATTAATATAGCGTCCGAAATTGGCAATGGAATAACATTTTTTATTATATCAGATTGGTATGAGTACGAAGAAAATGTTTTTCTAATTCTAGTTTGAATCAGAAAATATTTCATCCACTCACTAGAAATATCAAAAAAGGCTCATTTGCGATCATTTTGTCCGCTAGGTATCTACATTCAATTTATTTATTTGTATTAGTGTATTTGTTTGTGTGTGTGTGTTATTATGCGATTTGTGATCCTTGCGGCCGTCCGTCCATCCATCCATCCAACTGGCATGGCATATGTTGCACTTTGGCCTACAAAAAACAATTCATCTCCACTTCTTCTCCGCCTGATCAAACCACCATCAGCTATAAAGGCAGCGTTAAAGCGACAGCAGCAGGAGCTACACATCTACATACATATATCCTTAAATACACACATACATATATCCATGCGCTTAAATAAATGTATAACAATTTTAGCTATCTAATCCACACACATTCACTGTCTGTACGATTCCTACCAACCGACCAACCAACCAACGTATGCCCCTCAGGAGTATTGCATACATTGTTGCAGTGAACCGTCAATAGTTGGCCTAAAAGTGTGTCCTCGCTGTGGTTGAAGTGTGAAAGCTATATCGCTAAGAATTCTTCCTGTAGCATCTCAAAATAACTTCTAAAATATCTTTTTTCACTTTTTGTACCTATTTTATGTCTTTCGCCTTAAATAAGTTGCCAAATCAGTAGCTATAGTTATTTTCATCACACAATTTTTGCCATGGTCAATTAAAAGGACATCAATCAAAAGTTTGCACCGCAATATTGCAACGGAACCGCAAAAAGCGTACGGCGTATGGGTTGTGTGCATTTTTCGGCACGTGATACCTCCCGGCGGCTACTATTAAGATTTTACTGTTCCTTTTTTTTCAGCAAAAGAAGTTTTGGCATTTACGTATTCTTTAGTGAATTTATACGTGAAATGAAATGAATTTTAAAGTAAATACTCATTGAAATTCATTCAATTTGGGCGATATGTGCTCGCTTAATTTAACGGCATAAACCTTTGCTTTGCCCTGCATCTAGAGTCGTTGATGTTGCATCAATTAGCCGGCTGTATCTGTGGCGGCAAAGAGTTGTACGTATTATTAAAATTATATTAAGTAATTATTGTAGAAATCTTCGTAGAAACAGCACGAATCCCCGTTTTAAGCTTTATTTCAATTACTGTCTACAATATTTTTTAGCTGGTTGCCTGGGTAGAACATAACTGTAAGAAAAATTATTTTTATCCAAAAATAAATCTTCCGAGAAGAACCATTTTCACAAAGTTAGCATTGAATTTTATGTCTTCGAATGTTTATTCACCTTCTAACTCTTTTCGCTCTATGACTGCCTAGATATTTATTTCCATTTAGAAGTTTCAAAAGAGAGGAGGATGCTCACCAAATTCCATTGTAAAACAAAATTATCGACCCAACATATTGTTCTTATCCCATCTTCTTAGCTGGCACTATAACCGTCTAGGCGATTTTGGCGGATTCCAACACAACACCCCAGTCATTCTTTTGCCTTTCTGACTAGCGCCAGCTAGATACCACAAATAAAGCCTCCATCTATTATTTCCAACGTGCAGGACGCCTTCATCTTTCTCCACCACCCATAGAGGGTACCGCGTTAAATAATTTCATGACTGTATTCGCCGTCGAAAAGATGTAAAGTTTCAAAAATCTTTTGAAGGATCTTTATCTCGAACACTCCAAGAACCATCCCATCTGATATTGGCAGCGTACATTCCTCTGCGTCATACCCGTGCTATCCTATTGGGGATGCTGAATGAGTTATAAAGTTTGGGTTTAGCTCGAAGAGGGAGGACTTTACTACGCAATTGCCTACTCAGTCTAGTGTAGCACTTGTTGGAGAGATTCTCTGTTAGATTTCGCGGCTGACATTATTAACGGTGCTGATGCTGATTCCCTGATAAACAAAGTCCTCTACATTTTCATAATTTTAATTGTCAACAATGATACGAGAGCCAAGATAGGAAGTAAGTACTTCGTTCAACTCCACTAACGAACTAACTGCGCGGTTGTTGAGGCCGATGACTTCAGCGTAAATTTTTTGTCATGTTTATTGTCAAATTGTGCATATAATTTGTGTTTCCGGACGTTTATCACTGCCTTATATAAATTCACCTTCCAAAAATGCATTACCATTGTTCTTACGATAGTATAGACATCAGTTGATCTCTCTGATTTGTAGCGTACAGCCTAATGAAGTTGTTGTTCGATATCTACTCTTGGATTTTTGGGAGCCAGAAATACTATTATTTTGTTTGTTTACATAGAAACCGAGAGATGTGAAAATAAGCCTGGTCGCTGAAATTTTTTTCGAAAAAATCACAATTTTTTTTAGGCATTTCCAGCACCCAATCAGTGAATGTGCAAGCGTACATATTTGTATCGATCCATTTCATGGTAGACTGAATACAGAAGTTCACGCCGTCAGTAGTACCGCTACTTTGGTTTTGTCCCCCTTTGACATTTCTCAAGCACAAGTAGACTAAGCTTTTTACAGATAAGCTAGAAACAGTCACCTGGTTCTTAGTATTATAAAATATAGTTTTAAACTTAAACAAAATTAATTTGAAGTTACTCATTCTTCTTTTCTTCTTATTCATTGCTTACTTGCTTTTGGGATAAGTCACTTTGCCACGGGTTTATTTATGAAAGTATCTTAGTTTTTACTTTTCAAATGATATTTCACTTGTCGCAAAATCCCGTATATTCCTTATTAAGAAACACTATATTTATACTACACATTTCGTTCTCTAGATTAATCGCTAAACTAAGTAAAAAATCAGCACTTTGAAGTACACATTCTCCGTAGTTGGTCATCTAATGTATATTCAATTTCTTTTCAACAGACGATGTGATTGAGACAAAGAATTTCCTCTCGCTGATTTCAGAAAGTCTAGAAGAATATTATTCAAACCCGATAAAAATACTAATCCGATAAAAATCCTCATCCGATTAAAGTAAGAAATATTTTCTTAACGCTATATTATTCCTTTCATGGCATGTCATTGTTGTCTTGTCTTTATTTTTTCCAAACCACTCCCCCAAAAATCTTAAAGCTGTAAAACTTTCTTGGAATTAATTAACTTTTTCTTTTATTAAAATTATTTATTAACATCTTACTGATTACTTGTGTATATAAGCATTTTTTTAACTTTGGATTCCTTGTTAATTTTATGTAAATAAAGCGCCAGTTATGGAACTTTCAAATATTATATATTTAGCATTTACATACATTTGGGGCTTTCTGCTCCAAATCGGACACCAATTGGCTTTTGAATTCCCGATTTGTTTCATAATGTTTTATTCTTGTGTTTGAAAAGACTTTTGAAAAATAAAATTAAAAAAAAAACAAACCCATAATATATCTATAGAAATAAAAGCAATGAATTTAAAAAATTCGAAAAATTTATTCCATTATTTCAATTTCAAGAAAATCGCTCAGTACGTGTTTTTTGGAAATAAACATTTTTTATTAAAAATTGTTGATTTGTATAGAAATATGGATTTACAATTTTTTTTTTTTTTTATACCAAAAGTGTTTGAAAAACAAGTATTTGAGAAAAATAAAGCTCGAAATCGGTACATTTTTCACATAGTTATGGGCATTTAAAAAGAGAACATTGTTTTCCCAAAAACGATATCTCAAAAGTGGCTAAACAAAAAAATTTAAAAAAAAATCAGGGAGGTATCTCTCAATTGGTACTATAACATAAAAAAATGGTGCTCTAATTATTTGGGGCGAAATGCCCCATACTTGTAGAAATGAATTTAAAGGCAAATATGTCAATATACATTTAAAATCAGGTATTTTCAGTATTCTATATAGATATATATGTACTTTGGAATGGTAAAACACCCTCCAAGATATTTTTATGCGTGCCCCTCTGTATACGGTAATCGAACCCCACGCAGTTTTTGCTCCACATCAACACAATTTTTACAGTGGTTTACATTTTTAAATTTTTGGTCCAAAATGTGAATGTGTTTTTATTTAAGTGTTGGATTTAAATAACCTAAATATAAATCCAGTCTTTGTTTTCCGTAAAAAGTAAATTCTTTTACCCAACATAAATGGGACCTTTCGACTAATTTTAATCAAATTTTTATGAAAGATCAATGCCAAAAATTACGGGTTTCAAGGTAAAATCCACTTAAATTGCTCAACGGTTTAATTGTTCAACAAGTAGTTTCCCTTCCCCACTCCCGTACACTTGTATGCGACAAAATCTATGGCTATTGTTTGGAAATGTATGTATGTATATTAATTTACATATGAGCGCTTCCTGTGACGGGGAATCATTCATTTCCTTTCTGTTAAGGGATGTTTCAGTCGTTTCAAGTATGTATGTATATAAACATGTATTTAGTTCATATATACACACATCCATATATATAAATATATATATGTATATGCCGTCGACCATAAATGTCTGCCTACCCATGTCGGACATCTGTGGCGCAACCAAGCTATTTCGGACTTACCTTTATGAGTATGGACTTATCTACAAATATTGGTACATACTTACGTACATACATACATGGTAAGTACGTATCTCTACCTATATGTACATATTTACCTACATATCGAAGGTACGGTAATTTGTCGTGTATCTTTGTACATAAGTAGATAGTCGGTTGCCACGTGCCGCACACACCACAAACGCGATTGCGCAAAGGACTTGAGTGTTTCATCGATGACCAGAAGACACTGGGCATGCTTGGCAGATCAACAAGTTATAAAGAGTGGAAAGCATACATTCTGCTTCATATGTTCATACATATATGTATATGTACTTAGTCATATGTATATATGTTCATATATATTTGTTTAAACGCCATCAATATGTACATATGTATTTAAATGCATTTCTTACATGCGAGCATTTTGTACACATTGTACATAGCGACAAAAAGATACATGAATACTATAAATATACATAAATATAATTCCTAAAATATTAAGTTAGTCCACAATAATGCAAAATTATTCACTACTAGGTATTTAACATACCTACATACCTACCTACCATTTCATAGTGAAAGTTTTGGGGAGCTCGTAAGTCAAAGGTGCATAGCGCCAAAAATTTGGCCTTTTGATTTGAGCAGCCGTGTCAATACGAATATGACGACAGCTGGGCGATCAATCAAAAGCTTGTCAAATAAATGTCACAGTGAATTTTGAACGTCAATCCAGTCGTTTGTTCAATGAATTTTTAATAGTTATTGCTATGCATGCGAATACAATTCAATCGATTAAAACCATTTAGTTTAGTGATGTTAATGTGCAAAATAAAAAAATATGCAGATATCCTTAAGGGATAATCGATTGTGTGCAACTTGAATTGCGGTTTCGGTTGCGGTCAATCGCATGCAAATTTTAATGTCATGCACCCCAAAGTGGAAAAGGGTGGGTATTCACTGGTAGTTAAACAAAATTGGAACACATTGTACGTATTCTTTAACAGGTACTTTTTTTAAATAAAAACTAAAAACAAAATTTTCGAGTTGTCTTTATTATCATACTAAATAGCGGATACACGCGACTTCGTCAGAGCATAGCTTGAAACTTTTGCATATAGTTACTTATAGCAGATTTTTAATTTATCCAGGTCTTTTCATATATATGTATGTATGTAATTTTAATTGTAATAAATAAATAATAATAATAATGATAATATATACATATATATTAGAAAAACTCGGCAAACCTTGTGCTAGCTATATTTATTTATTTATCTGCTAACATGTTGCGACCTTCTCAAAAATATAGGTATGCACTTTGTCCTCGACACTTATACCTTAAAATTTTTTTATCCTTGTGTATAATTAAACTAAATATTACTTTTAAAAATAATATTGACACACCAACACCTCCTGACAGGGAAACCCAAAAACACATGTCCGTGGTGCGGATCAGATTCCACAATAGACCAAGTCTCCAAGACCACAGGACCGAAACCTTCAAGGACTCTAAGCCGACTGCACTTCTTGGCAAACCCTCGACAGAAAATATTAACAAAATATATAACTTTTTGAAACTATGCAGTTCATTAAACCACATTTGATCTCAAAACCAGATTTACACAAAACACAAAAATAATGTAATACACACTTAATGATAGAGTCGTAAGCCCTGGCAGCTAGTACTCATTTTGATATTTAGATATAAGCTTTTTGATATATTTAATAAATAATAATAATAAAAAATGTGGTTTATTTTGAAATATATAAACTTTTTCCCAGCAAAACAAATAGTTTGGCACCAATAATTTACAATTTCCTTTAACTTGTATTGCATTTAATTAAATTCAAATTTTCAAGCTGGTGGCAACCTTCTTTAAAATATAGTAATAGTAATTCTAATATCATCTATATCGTAACATAAGTAGGAATTTCTGAATAACTTGATTCTAGCGCCATAAATACGGATTTTTAGAATAACTCGACTCTGGCGTCATCTAGCGAATACATTTTACATACAAATTCCGTCATGCCCCCTTTTACGTTTCTATCCACCTAACGGATTAAAATATTGTCTGCATCCGTGTCACTGATCTAAGGATCTGCGGCTAAGATGGTTCCTTATAAAGTTCAAATTTTCGCCCAAAGTGTTAAAATGTCAAAAAATACTGAACAAAAAATGTCACGACAAATTGACGAACGCACGCAAATGGTTTGTCATAAAATCTCGTGTAAAAAAATGTGTCTAAAAGAAGTAAGAAACTTACTCAAATAATTATTTTTATGAAAAAGCAACAACAATCGTACATAGTTTATATAAAAGTCTGGCGTTTTTAGCAAATCAATTACATCCTAGTTTGAAAGCTTACTTTGGAAGAGTTATTCTTTGGCCCCGCCTTTGATGATGATAGTTGGCTTTTTCAACTCTAGCATTGCGTAATATTTTCGAAACTAAGCTTTCCTAAACTTCTTTCGTTTTACAATGGTGTTATAATTGAATTTTTATTTAACTTTTTAAACAGGTGGCAACACAATCCTAAATACTATTCAAACTAAATATTGTAATATTTATTAATATTTCTTTAAGACTTCCTAAGGCTACTTCCTTTGAATCCCATGACTCAATAATTTAATATAATTTACTTTTTTAAAATGGTGGCAGCCTTACCAAAAATTTTCTTCGAAATAACGGTTCTTAAACGCCTTTCATTTGACATCCATAGTGCAATATTTGATTTTACTCCCTAATTTTATATCATTTACCATTTTATTAGGTGGCAACTTTCAAAAATAGTTTATTTGTTAATCTAGGTCATGAGCTGTTTAGCGTGAAAGTATAACAAACATACTCAGGGACAAACTTTCAAATTTATTTTGCTCTTCAGATTTGGGTGAGTTCACAGGCTTGAACAGGCAGCGCACACACGAAGTTAAGGATAATGTACAATACTAATCCAAGTTGAAAACCTAACCTCAATAAGCTAACTTTCAGCTAAAGCTAAATCGAGGCATCATCAGGACTATTTTTGAATACAGTATTTGCCTAAGGCACAAGCTTATCAATATTAATTTGTGAAATTAGGCATTAAAACTTCACTTACACGAATTTTCAAATTCCTACCATCACGCTAGATTTTCGCTTACACTCCCATTTATCTATGTATGTGAATATTTACCTCAAAGAACTTCCGACAAAGCATTCTAATTGCGTCAAGCCTGCTATATATGGTGCTCAAATATTATCAGATTGAAAGGCAAACGCCGTCACCGCCTCGCTTACTAATTAATTGATCCGACAAATAAATTTCAAATAAAATTTTCCCACTAAAATTGCAAAGGTACACACTAACATTGGTACCTTTCACACGGCAAAAAAATCCCACAAAAAAATTTAAAAAATAAAATAATGCTTGTAATAATAATAAAATAAAATAACGACTCATAACTGTCAGTGAGAAATCAAAAATCAATCGTTTTCGCCAGCGCAATTCAGCGACCACACCGATAGGTGAGCACTAAGAGCAGTAAGAGCCGTCCTCCTAATGCCTCTTCAGTGTTGCGCCGCTGACAGTGATGCTTGTTTATTAAGTTAGGGGCGTGTACGGGCTGTCAACATTATATGTTGGTGGTCATTTCCCTGACCATTAAGCAACCAACAACAAAAAGAACAACAATAATTTCGCATCCAGCCTCTAGCGTAGGTAAGTAGTGAACAGCGTCCTAATGCAATATTGCTGATGATTTCGATCTTGCTGATCTTGCTGATCTTGCTGTTGCAGTTAATCCTTATTTTGAGTATTTCCTTTGTGTACGAACAATGGCGCATAATGTGCGTTGAGCCACACACACAAAAAAAAATAAAAAAAAATAAAAACTAAAACTGAAACTGAAACAGGTCCTAGAATAATAAACAATTGGGAAAACAATAGAGCTGCTTTTGTTGTGTGATGGAACGCATTATGATGCAAGGACCTTTGCCTATCGTAGATTATTTACTAAAGCGCTGATCGAGCCGCTTTGTGGCTATTTCTTCGTCTAACCGCTTTATATCCTTTTTGACTTTTGTGGTCAGTGCACGCTGATATTGGTAGCGATTTGATTCATTACTTTATTTTGTGTGAGTGCTCGCGCGCATTAAATGCTTTGGGAAATGCTTGAAATTATAGCGCATCCTTTGGAAAATATGTGAACCAAAACTAATTTTATTGCTTAATTTTTTGGTAAAAATGCGAGTATCCTTTTTGGAGTTGGCGCAGCGGCAATACAAAAAGAAAGAATTTTAATAATTTTCGTTAGACTACGGCGGCTAATTGAATTCTATTGCGACAGCGTTGGTTGGCTGATGGCTGTGGGAGAATCCTTGAACGGTATGTGAAAAGAATTTCGTTAATGTTCCTGCTGCTGTGCTGGAAAATTCTTAATATGTTAAGTAACTTTTCACAATGCACTGAAAATCATTATTTATTTTTGCCTTTATTTTCCATTTTTATGGCTAATTTCCATAAGTTCGCGCATGTAATTTGACTGATTGTCTTTAGAGCGATTTAATTCTCTGTTCAAATTTATTTTTTTACGCTACTCGCGCTAATTGTTCTTAATTTCACACTTTCTATTTCAAAATAAAAATAAATGTGAAAGAGTAATTTTTTAAATGTACGATCATTTTTTATGGAGAGCATTAAATCAAGAGGATACTTGCATTCCCAAAGCGTGGGCGGGAAGTCACATAGTCCTATTGAAGTATCTATTTTAATTTTATAACAACGCAGGCAATTAATGCGCATTAAAATGAAATTAGTAAATACAAATTTATTTTTTTAATACAAATTTCATGAAAGCATTTGCTTTTCTGAAATCATTTTGCGTGAACTATTTAAGTATTCAATTATTACGAATTCAATTTTGCAATTAAGGCTGGGTTTCATCAAATTGATTTAGGTGAAAATTATTTTATTTAAATTCGTTTTTAGTCCTGATTTAGGTGACCTATGCCCTTCACTCAAATTAAATTTAAATCAGAACAAAGCAGTGCGAATTCATATACATAAGGTGGTGTTACTATAACAATCCATTTAATTTTTTTATTCGAATCAGCGTAAGGATTGTCAAATTGAAACATTTTGTTTACATTCTCGTGGTTTTCGTTGTGATATGAACTGATTTTTCATACTTGCTCATAGACGTAATCCATGGACTATGACAATCGGTACGCAGAAACCAAAAACAAAATACATGTAAATTTTATTTTTGTTATAATTACATCACCTTATAATGAAAGACCGGAGAGGTCATATGTTTAGCCAGCTGATCAATACAAAGAAACCACCCAGCAAGAACATGCAGATAGAATGCACGCACTCTCATTCATAATATCAGTACTGACTTTCATATTACAAGTCAAATGATTGTCATAGAGTTTGCCAAATGACTCGCTACGCTAACTAGCATGGTTGCTAAATGCGAGAATGAAACAGCCGAGTTATACATATTTAGTATTGCCGACCGTCAGATGAACGAAAATATGGTTGTCATTTATATTTAGTTGCGCAAAAGAGACAATCACCACTTATGTTATTTTACATATGCGAGAAAGAAATAACCACGATATTCATTGAAATTTGTGAAAACTCTGAAGTGCGAAGTTCGGTGTTAATATTTAAAATCGACATATTTTTACAGGGTAAACTAAAAGATACGTATTTCTTTTAGATCTTCAATCGATTCTCGGTAAAGGACCTGCAATTTTCACTCCACGTTTATCATACTACTTTTAGTTTTGCTTTTGGAATGAGTAGTTTTTTTGACACTAAGCGAAATCTAAAACACTTGAAATAGAATAAAGGAAATGTCATTTGTTTCAGGTCTAAAATTTTAACCTGGGCATGCGTCATGTACATACATATATCGATAATCATCTAACGATATCGCTTGATGTTTCACGGTAGGAGGATTCAAAAAAGCTGATTTAATTGCTTATCCATCTTACGGATTAAAATGTCAAATTTAAAATTTTATTTATATTATGATTATTCTCATTGGCTTGCGATATAAATTTTTGAAATAATTTTGCAGTCTAAGCCGCAAAAGCAAAAACCAAATATAGGAACGTTTTTGATTTTGTGCTACTGGTATTACCTTATATGAATTTCACTTGTTTCACAGATTTTGATTTAGAAATTTCGTAACGAAAATTTCTGCTCGAAAAAGCCCCTTTTAAACGGGAATTTGAGAAACTCGTTCTTTTCTATTCTACTCACAATCTATTGCACTCATAATCTTCAGACAAAATGTCAAATTGAATATCAGCTGATTTTTGTTAACATCTGAATGCAGAATTCATGAAACACAAAGATGGAACTACCACAAAAATTTCCGAAAATACTAGTGCTGAAAATTTATTAATTGATATAACTACGTATATACATAAGTCAAATTTACATAAAGCTATTGTTTTCCAATTTTCCCAAGCCACAAAAAGAAGGGAAGCAGCTGAATTCTCGATTCAGGGCCCAAAATATGGTGTTTGCATTCCTCACGCTTTTGGCATTCATGGTACTTTTTTGCCACTTTGCAACAGATTAAGCTGTTTTGTTCTTCAACTACGGGATCTAGCCCGGATCGTGCGAAACAAACATAATAACTGCAATGCATGTGACCTGCCGTCTATTTATCCCATGTAAAGTTGTATATTAAATACATCAAACATCCGACAACAGCGAAACGAGAAAAACATCGATCTCAACCAAATGCGGCCTACATAGAAGGCAGTATGAGCAGGACAACATCTCCACCATAAGCGATACGATAGTAAATGGTATACGTGAATCATCATTTTGACGATATCGTTTTATTCTTTACCACCAAGAAAATGATATCAGCATTGTTCTATGTGCTGACAAAATTTCTTCAGATCTGGCCGTCAAATATATGTACAATCAATTGACTAACACTGTTCTTGCAGGGCAGTTTCTTTCAGTTTTCTACTTTCTTTAACTCACTTAAATCAAAACTTTTTTTTTTAATTGAAACAAATTTGTTTGAATAATAATGCAACCTTAGATTTTGCTTTGCGAGTACTTAACCCTCAATTTCTATCTACAAACCTAGATTGTTTCTGCAATCTTTTTCGTTTAAAAACCACTAAGTGAAGTCCAATTAAAGACCTAATTACTTCCGAATTCAGTTATTCACTGCGCATGCGTGTGGTCACTGTCTCAGTGCGAGTAAAATTCACGCACGACGATTGAAATCCCCAATTAAGTCACAAAGTAGCAGTGCCCAGCGGGAACTGCCTAATACGGAAGGACACCAAATCACAGACGGCACACCCACAAGACAAGAAAACGAATTGCCGACAAAGGTTTGTATGTATCTATGCACATATGTTCGTGTGTACAAAATGCAAAAGCAACAAAGTAAATGAAATAAATAATCGTGAAATTAAATCAACTGTAAATGTTTGGGTAGCGGATATAATTTCAGCAAGAAGGAAGTAAACAGTCAAAACAAAGTTTCGTCAACGCCAAGACTCGTAGGCAAAAATAGGCTTCTTTTGTTTTTCTATCGAATCTTCGCCAATTGATGCTGTAAGTGGTGATTAGACGCCACTATAATTGCAGTAGGTTTACTGCATTTGAGGTACGAAATTAAAAATCTATTGCCACTTTTCTTTGATTTCCAAATTTGTATACCTTATGTTTTTCTTTATATTTTAATCTAGTAATACATAGCAACTAAAGCTAATTTTGTAAAACTCTGTTTTTCTTATAAAAATGAAAAAAATATATGAAATAGAATTCGTAAAAATCTTTACCAGTTCAAATGAATTTAGTAAAAGCCAACCACTAGATTAAGTCAACATTTTAGTTCATAGAAAAAAAAAAATTATAATGGGTCAATCCATATCAGATTTACACTCGATGTCGCAGATCTCATCGATATATTTTTTTTAGCTTTTCATCGAGAATAAATCGACACATCTTTTTTCTTTTGGCCTGAAAAAATTTTTTGCGACTGTGATTTTTCGAAATTTTGAATTTAGCGTAATTTTTGCCATAGCATTTTTCGAAATTTTGAATTTTTTTTTTATTTTATTTGTTTTATTAATTTAGAAAGAGTTACTTAATTGGCTTGAATATTTGCTTTAGTGTCTTCTAACTAAAATATATATAAAGATATGTGCAGTAGATATAAATACATAAAGGGTGATTAAATTTTAAGGGCCGATGTTGATTTTGAATAAAACACAAATTATTTTGGAAATTATTGTAATTTCTTTTTATTGTGATAATATGGTGTGGTTCAATTATGTATGGAACAAAATATCGGCCAAATGTCTGCCGCGACCTCGGTGGCACACCACCATCCGATGGTCCAAATTTTCGATGACGCTGAGGCATAATTGAGGTTCTATGCCGTTAATGTGCCGAATTATCTCATCCTTTAGCTCTTGATTTGTTGCTGGCTTATCGACGTACACCTTTTCTTTCAAATAACCCCAAAAAAAAGTAGTCCAACGGTGTCAAATCACATGATCTTGGTGGCCAATTGACATCGCCACCACGTGAGATAACACGGTCATTGAATTTGTCGCGCAAAAGAGCCCTTGTTTCGTTGGCTGTGTAGCAAGTGGCACCATCCTGTTGGAACCACATATCGTCCACATCCATATGTTCCAATTCGGGCCATAAAAAGTTCGTTATCATCTCACGATAGCGAACACCATTCACAGTAACTGCCTGACCGGTCTCATTTTGAAAAAATACGGACCGATGTTGCCGCCAGCCCATAAACCGCACCAAACAGTCACTCTTTGTGGGTGCATTGGTTTTTCGACAATCACTCTTGGATTATCATTCGCTCAAATGCGGCAATTCTGCTTATTGACGAATCCACTGAGATGAGGTGAGGTGAGGCGATATGCATTTTGATTTGAACGCCCATTTTCATAATAAGCCTGAATAACTTTAACACGTCGCTCGATTGTATATCTTTCCATGTTCAAATTGAGTTAGTCTGAAATTGAGAAATGTCAAATGAAATGCAGAAAAAAACTTGACGTTTAGGTGTGGTTCACATTCAACATCGGCCGTTAAAATTTAACCACCCTTTATATGTTTTTACATGGGGAGGATCTTTGACTCTAAAAAATTAATTTAAAAAGTCAAGTGCACTCATTAAAGCTGGAAAAACAATCAATAAACTATCGATAGTATCGAAAACGGTGAAAAAAACAGTGAAAGTTTTGATGAAACTTCTCTGATTTTCGTAAGATCTTTGACATTCTGGTTACTAGGGAATTTGTTAAACAACGTGCTATGTATATTTTTATAAAAAATAATTTAAATTCAATTTAAAAAAATAAAACAAATAGTTAAAAAAAACACGGGTGACTGCATCATTTTATCAGACTTGTATGGCTTAAGTAACTTTTCCGGTTGTTTAGTGCCAATTTTATGTTCTCTTTTATACGAGTTGTACCTTGGCTACTACCATATCAAAAATAACTGGTAAGATCTCAAGACATAAATACAAAAATTCAATGCATATCATCAATTTATCCTCTTTTACCAATAAAATGCGTAGAAAAATATAATTCCGAATGTACCCGTTTTTTGTTAGAATTCGATAGTTCTATCGACATCGATATTTTTTTTTTAAAGAAAGAAAGCTTCTAATAATAATAATAATAATTTGACGCTTACATCATAGCTCGATGTTCTACCGAACTTCTCCTACAATTTATGGTGTGCGTCTTGATTTTGTAACACAAATTGAGGGACCCACAGTTTTACGCCGACTCTGAACGCCAAATGACTTTTGTGATTTTGATTTTAATTGCACCGGCGAGAATTCGAACACGATTTACAATGAAGCAACGTTAATTCCTTACATCCAATAGTTATGGGAGATTAAGTGTTTTGATTAATATCGATAAAATCTAGGAACGACACTGATTTCTTTTTGATTTATGTTAAATTATCAAATTCCTTTTTGATTTAGTGACAGATTTTACATTGCGTAATTACACACTTTCGGCCTAATTTGCACATAACTTAGAATGAGCTATAAATTAAGATAATGGGTCCGGGCTATTAGGACAAAATTAGTCCGAAATTAAAATTTTATCACTGCTTCTTAAGCGAAAAACGGGATTCACTCTTCCAATTACAATTTTGCTATTACGTTTTTAAATAAAAAACAGTTTTCTTTGTACTCGATACATATGTATTGTGCATGTATGTATGTATCTACACATTAACTCCTTCCACTCTTCAATCGATTTCACCCTTGCGATATTCAATATCCACAACGTCCACGTGTTTTCGTTTAGTCAAAACCACAATCAGAACGGCAAAAAAAAACCGAACACCCTTCTTTTAACACACAAACCGAATTTAAATGATCTGGAAAATCACAAGCAATACGCTGCCGTTTAACCTTCTAAAAGGTGATAAAATTTCGCACAATCAATACTTAATTACCTGATTAATTAGGGCCAACGGATTAAATTCACCTGAAGGGCGCGCGGAGTTGAGGCCAAAGAAAGACAGAAAAAAAGTTCAAACAAAAAAAATCAAAACCATGCAAAGTCGCTTGGAAGCAGGTGAAAATAAAACGGCCAGACAGTCAGAAAAAGCAAACAAACCAAAAAACCACTCAAGTTGAACATAAAAACAATGAAATCCAGGCGAAAGGGTAGCTGGCGCAACGAAGCAAAGGACATTGGAAAAGTCGCATTGAAATTGTGATGTTGACGCCACCAGCGTCGAACTGGGCGATCGTAGGTGATCAAAAATGCTCACAGCTCACAGAGTGTTGCATTGATGCGCTTACGTGTTGTTATTGCTATAGATTTATTGTTTTTGATGTTGTTATTGTGATTTGTGTTATGTTCATAGCAATTCAAATTCACTACTCTGCCGCTTTTGTTGTTGTATTCGATGCTGCTAATGTGTGTGATATAAATACAGTATGTAGAGTTTTCACATTTGACCAATCGGTTGCATATTTTTCACACGAAATCCGCTGAAGCTTTGCAGAAAGAAGTATTGGCTCTGTTGTCTTGGTTGACACAGAGCTGATCGAAGAGAGATATCATCAAAGAGGTGGTCAACCTATAAGAAAGTGGGGAATATTTGAAAAAAAAGACAACCAAAAAAAAAAAAAAACAAAATATTAAAATCAGGAAAAAGGAAAGGATGCAAGCGGACTATTAGCACAACGCGTACTAAAATATGTACAATATTTTTGAAGCCTGGTAAATCTGTGTCTTTGGCGCGCTACATGCGGCATTATGTAATACAAAATAAGTTATGAGTGCACTGCATAAAAGTTTGGTTTTTCTATTTTGAACGGTGAATTATTTAGTCGAATTTTCGCAGGTAAGAATTGCATGTTAAGTTGGAAGACATCACTTAGGAGCAAACAATGCGAACAAAACTCTCGATCTTTCTGTCGTCTGTTCGCTTCTTCCTCTTATTCTTCTTATTTAGTATTTCTCTATTCCCTTTCAATCTCTACCATTTATCTCGCCACTTTCAGTTGCTCTCAGCTCGGGAGTCCCAATTTTGTACACCATCATTCTTCGGTATTACCGTATTACCTATGACAACCATGTATGCATTTCCAAGCAGTTGCGTAGTTTCTCTTTTACATTTGCATTCGTAGTCCATGGGAAAAACATAAAGATGCAGATAAAGATCAAAATATATATGTATATGTATATGAATTTGCCACTTACGTCAGATATGTATGTAGCTTAATGTTTGACCAATCCGATCCTACAATTTTATGATGAGAGATCTAAAGTTTTACGCCGACTCGGAATGGCAGATGAGTTTTTATGAGAAGTTTTTTCATAGCAGAAATACACTCAGAGGTTTGTCACGGCCTGCCGTGGGGCGCTATTTCTCGAAAAGGCCTAGTCCATTATCCGATGAGATCGTACGATTTTTTTAATGTACATTACTGAAGTAAAACTTCTTTAGCGGCATAAGCGTGATTTTTTACATCGCGTAAAGAAATCTATTTCGGCAACTTTTTTCGGACTAAATATTTCGGGGCCATTTCAGGGCCTTTCAGTAGTTCGGGACTGGTGCACCGCTATAACTACTACTACTACTACTACTACTAATTACTACTACTTTTACTACTTCTACTACTATTACTAACTACTACTTCTACTACGAAATACTAGTACTACTCCTTCAACTTCTACTAGTACTACTAATTACTATCCTACTACAACTACAACTTATACGACTGCTAATTACTACTACTTCTATTAACAACTACCACTACTAACTACTACTACTACTGATTATCACTACTATCAGTACGAATGCTACTCCTAGTGCTACTACTACTGCTACTAAAGTTACTACTACCGTTTTTAATAATTTCTACTATTATTTTTATTAATACTAAATCTAATTACCGTTACTATTTATACAAATTCTATTACTAATTACTACTACAATTTTTAATAATTTCTCTTGCTATTTTTTCTAATACTATTTTCAATTATTACTACTATTTTTACTAATACTTCTACTAGCTACTACTAACTACTACTACTATCTCTACTAAATAATTCTCCTTTTTTTAAATGCTCTTACTAACTACTACTACTTTTTTAGAACTTTAAACTCATAGATCTCTAAAAATGAATCATTTAAGGCTAGATAGCTTGCTTCGCTTTACGTTACTGTTTCGCTTTGACATCTAAGATGAATACATAAAATTATACGAAGTGACCCACAGCTGATAGTTCGCCAACCCTCATCTTTTCGCGAGCTTTGCCAATCAACTGATGTTCATACATATTTCTTTTAGTACATACTCACATTCGCTTAGAAACAGACGCCAGACGTCTTCCAAATAACAATGTAAATATAAAAATAAATGCCCAGCATTATAGTTTTTCAACCGTTCACAATAAATAAATGAGTGTTGTCAAAGCGTTTCTTGTGGCATCCCTTTTGCGTCTTTCGCTTTTCGAGCAAAGTTACAAATGTCACGCAAAGCCAAAGCTTTCTATCTGCGATGGGCTTTAGTAGAAAAAAATCAGAGAAACTCAATAAGAGAAGCGAAGAAAAGTTTTCCTTATTTAGATGTCATACATATTTTTTCATATTTTCTCAAGATTCAGGCTTCTTCAAAATAAATAAACATACTATACAGAAAATGTAATATGTGTTCTCCAGAAGTAGTAAATATGTACATATGTATTTAGCGCCAATTCATTCCCATTTCTCTTTGATTTGATATATCTTTTTTTTTAATCCAGCGATTTCTTTAAGTGCATGGTGGAATATAATATTGCTTAGCAAAAGTGATTAGCGCGATGACATCTCTCAGAAATGTACGATGGTAAGTCTGTTGCAGAGAAACTATTTGACCGTGCAATTATTAAACTTAAAAGAGCCGTAGTGTACTTCTAAAGTCGCTATATTCCGACGAAAAAACCGCCCACTTGCCAATCTAGTGCTGCTACCGCGTAGCTCATCGATGGTGTGGTGCCCAATTACAAGCAAATGAGCTGGAAAACATCGTATCAAATGACCGAATGCCAATAATAAAATCACACAGAATCAACAGCTCGACGGCTCGACGACTTAGCGAGACAGAGTACGTCTTGCCATATACGACAGAGTTCAGAGAGCTGACTGAGGCTTTTACACTTTAGCTTCAGATTCAGCTTCAGATTCAGCCTCAGCTGCAGTCAAAGCAAGATCGTCTAACAATAACAACAATAATAATAAACTGTGTTCTCAAAGCGATGGCTTGCGTGTGGCAATTTCAGTTAACAAAATTTTTAAACAATTTCATGCTACCCGCTACAAGTTGCATTTTAAGATGGATCTATATATGTATGTATGTGTATGTGTGTATGTATATGTATGCGTGCGGGTAGTTAATTTGATGCCCTGAAAAAGTTGTCAAAATTAACAAGTTACCATGACAAGAACTCGATACCGATTTCTGCGATGTCTCAAGATCATCGTTGTGCTTCACTTTCTCTCCACGCTACTCAATTTTTTTTTTTTGATTTTTTTTTTTAATTATTCCTTGTTTTGGTTTGGAATGTACGTGAAATTTCGCTGTGCAAGTTTAAAGTGTACTAAAGCGAATTTCTGATGCACTGAAACATCTTCAATTTTATTATAAAAAACGTAGAGCAAACTTTTACCTCACCTAGTTTCTATGTAAGCAAGAATATGAATATAGGGTAGAAGGCAGAGCTAATATTCAAATACAGTTAAAAAACATTTGTAGTTGCTGAAGCTTTATTGTTATATCTGTTTCTATTATTCTTTCATTCTTGGGTTTGGGGCCCTATAACATGTGGCCTATGTGTCCAACTTACATCAACTTCGTTGTTTTTGATGCTATTATTTTGAGATTTGCTTTGTCAAATTACCAAAAAGAAAGGATTAGCAGTCTGGAAAAAGCGCCAGCTTGTATTCATACTTTAGTTTTGCGTGACATTTGTAACTTTGTCCCATAAGCGAAAAACGCAAAAGGAATACAACATTAAACGCTTTGGCAACAATCATTTATTTATTGTGAAAGGTTGAAAAACTATAATACTGAGCATTTAATTTGTTGAATCTCGTCAAAGCGCGCGAAAGGATGAGAGTTGGCGAACTTTCAGCTTCGCTTTGGCGTCAGCGTTGGTTATGTGGGAAACTTCCTATAATTTTATGTATTCATCTTAATTGTCAAAGCGAAATTGTTACGTAAAGCGAAGCCAGCTTTCAATCTAGCATAACCTCGTGAGACAGCTTCAGACTGGGAACAAAACCAATGCTAATATGTATATGGTAATTTCTCTTTCACTCTGGCATTGCAAAAAAAAAAAGTGGCATCAAAATATATGAAAGAGGGACTTCCGGTGCATTACCGATATCTGCAATATAATCAAGTGTTTCCAGAATATATCGGCCACAAACATAATTTTAATAAATTTCTATATTTTTTGTTTAAAAAAAGATATTGATTTTCATTTTGATGATATATATTCTACATACTATATTTTTTTACAAATACCTTGACTGCAGCCATCCCTAGGGAGTCCAAATAAACTTATAAACAAATCCTTGGTTACCAGCAATACCAAAATTCCATCGCAATCAGATAAATGGTGTAATATTCCATAAAAAACAAGCATCTAAATTTTTTGAAGCCAAAAACATAAAAAATTGTATTTTTAAAGTAATTGAATAAAGCAAAAGAGAGAAAAGCAAATTTGGAATGAATAAGTTGAGTAAAAATAGATAAGCAAAGGTTTTTTTTTAAGTTAATTGTTAGCATTTATTTTGTGTGCCAACAAATCAAATCAGCTGTTCGTAAAAAATACATCATGTTACTAGTTTTGCCATCATGATTCAATAATGAAAGGTTTGATACATAAACAGCTTTGGTCCTCACTCTTCACATGACGTCTCCCTTTATGAATCTTATCAAATATTTTTAAATAGTAGTAAATTTCAAAAAAAGAAAAGAATTGGTTTCCCTGTCCCGTTTGTTTTGTTCTGATTCACTGATATTTTTTTTTGGAAATTGTGAAAATTTGAGTAAGTATTTTTTTTTTTAATTTCAATATTTTATAATGAAACCACATATGTTTCCACTTCCACCCCTGAGCAAGCATTCTTTTGCATCGACGCCCGTGAGTGAGCAGCCTCCGCTATTCCCTGTCATTTTAGCACGTGTAAGTATTTGCCATCAAAATTTGATTTTCAAGAAAAATCTCTATAAGAGCATGTGAAAACATTAATGCCGACCGTTGTCTGTATATATGTAGGTTGCTATTAACGCCTGTTCCTGATCTTCGTGAACGCCGACGGGTTTGGAGTATTTTTCTCCCAATCATATCACCTGTCCCATTTGTATGTAAGTTGTTTAAAGTGTAACTAAAATACATAAGTTTGTCTTATCTAAATTCAATATACATAGATAATATAAGAACAAAAAAACCCCTAAACGAAATGTAATCCAGTAATTATATAGTTATTTGTCCGTTCACGGAAGTATGAGTTCGTGCGTAACATTTAATTAGTTTTTTATATAAGGTAATATATAACAGCATAGATAATAGAAACGATAAACTGATTTTCCAGTAGAAACAATTATTTTGTGTCCACTTTTTTTTTAACTATGTTAAATGCAACCTAAAGGCGCGCGCTGTGTCGCAAAGAACAGAAACAGGAACGTTAGATTATGTAGCCGTTTTTTTGCTGTTGCTGTTTTTAGGGGTTGGTCCAACAAAGAACAGAAACAGGAATACAAGGGTTTTGGACGCCAAACGTTGTTACCATTCCAAAAAGGTACTCCTAAGTGCAATAACCCGCTTAGAGGTACGATAGGTAGGTACGATATCCAATATATCTTGAAGTACCGTTTCAACCAGGCCATTATTGAGTATTTCTTTGGTGCAATTCAAGTATAGGTTGCGAAAATATACCTTGTCTTTGAAATCGTATGGAAGACTAAAAATTTAGTTTACGCCATTTTTGACTAATGTCGCGTTTTTCGAAACGGACCAATACGTATGTATGTAAATTAAGCCTATTAAAGAGTTTGGTGAGTTCAGGTGAGTTTTGGTGAATCAATTCACATAGCTCAGTATTTAAAAATTTTGATGAAAATTTATTGAGATTAACTAAGTACAAATAACGAAAAATAATTATCATGAAAAAGCTTGCTAATATTGTAAAAAGTTCACCATTCGACCGATGCTGCTCGCCAATGTAAACAATTTACTATTTACAAAATCGAAAGTTTTATTCATGACGAATTCGTACGAGTATCAGGGGGTGTTTAGGGTAAAAAAAAAACAAAAATTTACACTACAAAATTGTACCCACAATGACAGTGAGAATCGGTGAGAATTACAGCAAGCACGTAGTTTTGACATGCAGTCCATCAAGCGAATTCCAACAGCTGCTTGCTCAACACCATCTTATATGATTTCGTCTTATTTTTACTGTAAGCAAAAACTAATTTTGGCAATCCCTACACAAGACGAATTTAAATGAAAAATGTCACATTAGCCATTGGCACCACCTTCTATCAATTCATCTTGCATTGTACCAAAAGTAATTTTCAAAACACAACAAAATTGTGCTTTATGCCAAGCATATCGACTTATTGCCCCCATAGGCCATTGACCGTTTTATTTTTTTGAAATCCTATCAGGTCACAAGCTATATATGCGCTAATCAACTTCAAAGGAGCTCGGCTTCAACTCTGATGCAATATAGAATACATACAAACATAGTTAGTTACCTAAGCCACCTGCATCGGTGCATGTCCCCATATATATTCATCTACACATTCACACACAGACACATACATGCATACATTCTGTTTATGGTTGGATTTTCGGCACTCAGTTTTGCATAAATATTCTCGCATTATTGTCAACTTTTGACTGTTTGCCGATAGTGGACTCAGGCTTAGTATGAATATCAGCAACAAGATACATAGCAGCAGCAGCAGCAGCAACAACAACAACCATACATCTTTAAACTACTCAAACTAAGATTTGCATGCCACCTACATAGTGCCAAGTGTAGAGTTGTAGTATGTACATCGGCTTTTTGAATATTTTTCACATGTATTTTCTATATGTATGTTAATTTATTTGTGTACGAGGAGTATGCGTGGGTTTGAGCCCTTCTCAAACGAGGATGTTTACGCTCAGACAGATTTAGGCCAATTTGCCTCCGCTGCAGCACTGATTGACTCCCTGCCTACTAACTAACTGAACTCTTCAACATACATATACATACATACACATACACATATGCATATATATATATATATACATAGCCAATGGCTGCTCTGGCTACTTGACTGATTGGTCGATCGCCTCTCGTCTGACTGATCATCCGTTGGTTTTTGGTTAATTGAGTAGCGCGTCGATGCCGTGCGAAATCTTTATAACGGTGCGTTGTAATCGGAGAAGTAGTATTTTACTGTTTACTAAGTACTGCTACACACACGCACATACAGAAATACCCAGTGTGTGTGTAGAAATATGTAAGCCTGCCATTTTCATATGAACGCAGAGGCAAGCCAATTAACATTCATCCTTTACTCATCCAAAGATTAAAAACTCATCCAAAAGTGAACGACAACAACACACAGCTGAGATTTTTGGAATTTAAGAAATTGAAACTTTCGCCAGTTCATAGTTTTAGATTTCGTTCTGATATTTTTGAGAGAACTTTCCCCCAGCGCTGCAGCAAGACAGATACGTCACAAATTTTTCACTATTGATGTGATGAGTTGATTTCGGTAGCTTTATGATTGCCAACTACAGGTACATAAAGGGTGTTTTTTTAGACATGTGGTTTTCAAGAAGAAATAAAACGCATATAATTTAATGTTATATCCAAGAATTTAGCTTTATTAAAAAGATAAGGGCTTGCCATTATGTCTCAAAAATGTTTTCGGGCAAGGGACCGCCGCAGTTCGCTCGATTAAATTCCAGCCGAGAGGCCCAATTTTCGACCACGCCTTGCCTTTTCTTCTAAGGCGGCAATCGTCTCGGGATTATCTCCGTAGACAAGGAACTTCATATAACCCCACAAAAAATAGTCCAGCGGTGTTAAATCGTACGATCTTAGAGGCCACGCCACAGGCCGACGACGCGAGATAATGCGCTCACCAAAAGTTTCCTTCAATAAATTTATTGTTTCGTTGGCTGTATGGCATGTGGCGCCGTCTTTTTGGTCGGCGTTTCGGACGGCCAAAGGTCATACACATCAAAATCCTCCAATTCAGGCGCGAAAAAGTCATTAATCATAACACGTCTAAAAAAACACCCTTTACATAGATATACGTTACTGTTGTTTAATAAGTAAGAACTTACTCGTTTTTTTTTGTTTTTAGTGTAATAGAATATATAGTTTTTTATAGAAAATACCGGCTTGTACTCAATAAAGATTCAATGAATCGAATGACACATCCAGTGGCGTAACAATAGGTTGGCAGGGCTGGCAAAATGCCACGGGCCCCCGACCTAAGAGGGCCCCGGCCCAAGAGGCCGCGAGCGCAAATATAATTCTTTACATTGTACCTGAGTATTTTATTTTATTTGAAAAGTATATTTTTATAAGTTCTGCTTAAAATCCAAAGTGAGACAACTAAAGTCCATAATACAATTTCAAGTTAATCGTTAAGCGTTTCAACCAACCTAAACAAAAAGATGTTGATTCATTTTTAGAGATGTACACGTTACCCGTGACGAGTAATTTTACGTACTTATGACCGTCAAAAAACTGTCAATCAAAATACCGGTAATTACACATCTCTATTCATTTTAGAACGCATCCATTAGTTTCTACATATTCTGTCGCGGTACGTTGACAACGCGGGTGAGTATTGACGATCAGGGAATTCCCCTTTTTGCTTTCATTTTTTTCGTGGCGCTGCTGCTAGGACGGGCTAGCAACACTATGTTAGGGGAATTCCGGATTTGATATTTTTTATGAGGGCTCTACTGAGTGCGTATTCTTTGTGTGATTATTTTTGTTAATTGGTGATTTGTATCTTTGATTTTTCGTATTTTTTGTTCTTTTATTTTTTATGAAAGTTAGATACTAAAATGTCTAGTTCCAGAAAATATTTAAGTGGGAGCGAAAAACGAAAGAGAAAGAGGGAGACTGAAGAAAAAAATAAAAAGCTACCTAAAATTAGTCAGTACTTGAAAAATGATGACTTAAATAATGAAAAGTCGAGGGAACAGTGCTCCAAAAGTGAATAATTCGACCTTACTAAAAGTATACCAGAATTATCAGACGCAGCACCCAACACCAGTGACTATCCAGACCCAGAAAAACCACAACAGGGTACGAGCAAAAATCAAAGAGAATTATATTTTAGCATGAACAATATTGTATCTTCGCCATTTGTTACTGATAAGGGTAATTTTAAAGAGCTAACTGATCAAGTGAAGAGGTTCGTGATTGAAAACGGACATTGTATACCTAAGGGCCCTTTCTTAAAAGATAGCGACAATAGATATTTTCTAGAAAAACATTACTATATTGTATCCAAGTCTGGCATGGAACTTGAACGTACATGGCTATCCTATTCTTTAATACTTCAGAAGGCGTATTGTGCACCGTGTTGGTTATTCGCAAATCGGGCATCTAAGAAAATACAAAATGTTTGGATTGAGGGCTATGACGACTGGAAACATATTGTAGATGCCATACAAAGACACGAGGCATCAAAAATTCATCTGGATTCCTGTCTTACGTATCAACAGTGGCGGCTACATGGAACACTCGATGAAGAGCAAGAGTCTATGATCAAAAAAGAAAAATCTTTTTGGCGCCAAGTACTTTCTAGGCTCCTTGATGTTACTCTGACACTTTCAACGTGTAATTTAGCCTTTCGTGACCACAGAGAAAACGCAGATAGTAGTGATCCAAGCTCCAAAGGAAACTTTTTGAGTATTGTTGAGTTATTAGGAAAATACGACCCGATTTTACGAGAATTGTTAAGTAAACCAAAGGGCCAGATAAAATACTTAAGTCCAAAAATACAAAATGAGTTAATTTCTGTCCTGGTTCTAAAACTAGAAAATGCACTCATAAATGAAATAAATGCTGCACCATTCTACTCTATCATATTCGATACAACTCAAGATATTTCAAAAATTGATCAAATGTGTGAACTTTACCGTTATTGTATGATCGAAAAAGATGATAATGAGATCCCAAAGGCACTTGTCATTAAAGAAACATTTTTAGGATTTCATGAAGTTAAGGATCAAACTGCCTTAGCAATGTCCAAGCAAATTATTAAATCCATAAATGTCAAAAATATTCCTCTAAATAAGTGTCGAGGACAAGGATATGATGGTGCTAACACAATGAAAGGGACTTATGGTGGAGTTCAAAAACTCATAAAAGATGTCGAGCCAAATGCCGTATATGTTCACTGTGCTGCTCATAATTTAAATCTAGTGCTCAATGATGCAGTGAGAGAGGCTATTGATATGCAAAATTTTTTTAAAACAGTTCAACAAATTTATAATTTTTTTGGGCATAGTATCAGAAGATGGAATATTTTATCAAGTTTTATATCTAATAAAGAATTAAAAACATTAAACCCAACTAGATGGGCAGGACGTTATGATGCCGTGTTTGCTTTAAAAGTTCGGTTTGTTGAAGTCCAAAAAGCGCTAACGGAAACAATTCTATTAAGTCGCAAATCAGATGAAAGCATAGCTTCATTTCTCACTTTCTTCATTCTTCACTCAAAAAGAAGATCGAAAACTACAATTTTATAATGTTATTGGCTTTCCATTGCAAGATCCTACTTACTATCGATGCTGCCTCTAAAGCACTTCAGTCTAAAGCCACCGATCTTTCAAATGCCTTAAAACGTTTGAAAATTTGTCTGGAAGAATTGGAAAGGTATCGGCATGAATTTGAAAATTTAAAAATGGAAGCAAATAGTGTAGCAGAAAAATGGTCCATCACCCCTGCATTTTCTAAAACTCGTCAGAGGAAGGTAAAACGCCATTTTGATGAGCTTTGCGAAGATGAGCGTCTCCAAGATCCGGAAAGTTTGTTCAAAGTGAACATATTTTATCGAGTATTGGACATCATTATAAACCAACTGAAATCGCGTTTCCTTCCAATGAATGAAATTGTTTCAAATTTCAGTGTTTTGCAGCCTTCCACTTTAAAAGTTTTAAATGACACTGATCTATTACATAAAGCTCTAGAATTTGTTGAGATACATATATAAAAAAGACATATCTGAATCATTTGCCAGAGAAATTCTCAGTTTTCGATCCACTTTCAGAGACGAAATAGAAAAATCTTCGTGTATTAGAGACCTTGCTGATTTATTAATAATAAAAAATCATTTTATGTCCTGCAGCTTTCCTGAAGTATGCACTGCATTAATGTTATTTCTTACAATTCCTGTGACTACAGCTAGTGCTGAACGATCATTTTCAAAACTTAAATTGATAAAAACGTATTTAAGGAACTGGATGGGACAAGACAGGTTATGTAACTTGGCTATTCTGTCTATTGAAAATTCTATGGCCAGATCTTTAAACTTTGATGATGTTATAGACACTTTTGCGGAACAGAAAGCTCGAAAAAAAGATTTTTCTTAATAAATATCTTATTGAAATTAAATTGTTATTTTTATTTCATTGTAAATGTATGTAGGTTTCCTCACGATATTGTTCCTTCACCGAAAAGCTAGCGAATAGATGATGAATGCATTGAGATATTATGTTCTATGGATGAATGTGAAGTCTCCAATACGCATTGGGCTAGCATGGGGACTACAGACCATTCCTTCTCGCCTAAGAGAGGAGGCCAATGGCCATCAGTGGGACATATACAAGGTGTAATTGAGTCCGCTGAAAACCTCGAAGTTTATTAAAATTAAACTGGGTACAACGTGACGATTTTTACTGATAGGGCCCCGTCAAAAGAATTTGCCACGGGCCCCAGATGGTATAGTTACGCCACTGGACACGTCAAAACGCAGACAAACTAAAGAGTTCTGACAAAAACCCGACAGAAAACAAATAAAGAAAATGCTGTCTTTGGGCCTGCCGAAGCCATCATACATTTTATGGATATAAAATCATTTAATTCAAGGCGACTTTATAGAATGTGGTGTCAAAAACAAAGCTGACTTGATTTTTTTACTATAAAACTTTCGATTTTGTAATTAACAAATTATTTTCACTGGCGAGCAAAACAAAGAGTACGAGCATTGACCTTTTTACAATATTAGAAAGGTTTTTCATAACAAAACCCATATAAATTAATGTTTCAAACTTTATACACAATTTATACATAAAAACTCAAAAAATTTTCGTCAAAATTTTTCAATATTTTAATATAATAAAGTGCCAGCTTCAGGAGAATAGAAACTTTTTATAAAAAACTTAAATATGCATTCTCGAAAAATGTATAAAATCTATTTAAAAAAAAATTAAAATTTTAATGAAAATGTTATGAATTTTCATAAGTTTTATATTAAATTTGAAACTTAGATTTACATTTGTATGTGAAATTAACAAACAAATTATCATGAAAAGAAAAGTACTGAAAAATATATATTAAAATATAAGGATCTACATACATATGGAAATGTAATACTATTATTAAGCCCGTGTAGGAAAATGTCAAGTAATCCCACTCCAATAAATGCTATAAAAATTAATGTATCCAACCAAAACTTCTTAAAGGTAATTTTCCCTGTATACGTTGTGGGGTTGATATGTAAATAGCCCACATAGATTCGCGGCTGTCTAAATAAATATAGGAGATTTAAAGTAATATCTCATACCTGAACAATAAGTTGATGGAAACTATAAGTTATAGTGATCCGATTTTGATGATTTTTATTATACACTTTATGTTCTTAGCTGTTTTGGTGTAGGAGTTATAATGGAAAACTTCATATCTCAACAATCATTTGCATTACAGCTGTATTAGGTTCGATCTTGTGAGTTCGGACAAATTATTAGTATTATTATTATCAGTTCCTCAGTTTTCTTTAACTATTGGCTACGTAAATTGGCATTGTTGCTAACCCAAACCACAAATTCATGGAAAGTCCTCTCAGTTGAAAACGTCGATAGTTTCGTTTTGTCAAACTTTTCGATGAAAATAAATTCCCAAAGGTGACAGAATGTTATCTGTCTCGTGCAAGATAGCCATACCGCTTACACTGTCAAAAAGAAAAAGATAATAACCGAAATAGAAAGGGAGGGAGAAATTTCTTTACTTATCAACAAGAACCCAGATTACAAGGAACTTGCATGGCGATTCGTTTCCTGTGGCAAGAACTCTCGTCTGATTTCACCGCACTAACTTGTTTTAACGATATTCGCATGGTTAACTCATCTTAACGAAAATTTTAACGATGCTGCTATTCTGTAGCAATTTTTTAAGGATTTTCGAATTCGCCGTATCACCAAAAACTAAACGACAACAAATTTGATGTTGTTAACTCAATCGAGAAAAGAAAAATTCGCGATTTCAACTTAAATAAAAGATAAATTTAAAATTCGGTGATTTGTTTTCTTGAAATTAAAAAAAAAGAAACATTAAGTAATGTCGTTTGAATATTTGGCATATGATTTATGACGAGGTGGCGTAGAAGTATGCGCTCCAACCGACTGAGAAACTGGTAGCTCGTGTAATCTTTAAGTCTGTATTCAATTTAAAATTTTACTTTTATATTGGTATGTTCTAGCGGATTTGAGATTCTTTGCAACTGGTTGCTATCAACGACCCGTAAGTGAGCAATGGGGAATATCCATGAGCCAGTCATCCGTAAGCTGGCATTCATCGGCAATCAATGAGGTTTCCTATGACCCAAGTCGTCCCCCTTTGTGGGATGCCAACCACCATATCTACCATTCAATTAAATTAATAAAATGGTAGAATCAAATTTTTATGAAGGATTCATGTATAAAAACAGATATATATGTAGTTTAGTTTTAATATATAGATAAATGATTCTAATTAAAAAATTTAAATACATATATGTATGTAAATCCTAAATACGCGGGAGCACAACGCGAATTTTGAAAACGAAAACCTTAGCATATTTGCTGATTATTCCGGATATTCCTTGGAGTCGAGTTCATTGACTATTAATCTACCAAACCACTCAGAGGAGAGACCGGAATTCTGCTGCAATAGAACACCGCAATATATAAAAAGAATTATAAATGTTTGTAGTTTGAAATAAACTAGTACCTTATTTCACTTTAATGAAATATAATAAAAACGCTCAAATTTATATTTGTTCTTTTCGCGTATTTTGACATTTAGTTTGACAGAGGTGCAACTCTCAATCACTTTGAATAAATACAACGAGATAGATGTTAAGTATCGTTAAGAATAAGTTTGTGAATCGCACAATCGTTAGTGCAAACGACAAATATTGTTATTAAAAATTGCGATTGTCGCACCGTTTAAAGTTAGTTAATCGCACTACTGAAATCAATTGGATCCAATGAGATTCTAATATCAATCAGCAAAAGTCAAATTAGCATGGTGAAATCGGACGAGACTTTCTGTTACAGGAACGGTGGGAGTGATGCAACTTTTTCTTTACGTCTTTTGCTTTTAGCAGTTTAAAATTGTAAATGTATAGAAGAGAAAACGATATCGATTTATTTACATAAAAATTTCGAAACCGGAAGGCTTAACAATATGATCCCTTCTAAACAAGTCCGATTTAAACTTTCTGCGCTTTTCGTCTCGCCCGGCCCGGGCATTCTGAAAAACCTACTACAAATATGAATTTTACATTTTATTACCTGTTGAATTGATATGGCAATTTTAAAAGAACCACAGAGTTAATAGCATAACTCTCCAAGCGTGCATGCACATTAGGGTGGCCCAAAAAAAAAATAATTATTTTGTGGATGCTATTCCCTAAATTAATTCTTTGGGAAGAATGGTAACTTTTAAAGCGCTGGCGTCACGGGTAAACATAGAATAAAAAAAAATTAAAAAATATGTCTCTATTTTTTACACATGTATGTATGTATGTGTATATGTATGTGTATATACCCAGCAAGCAATTTCACTCCTAGACGATTATCCCCATTGTACTAGCTTCTGATAGCGAAAGTGTTAAGTGTCTTCAAAAAGTTTTACGGACAAGCTATCGCTTATCTTAGAAGAGATAACAAATATCAAAATCAGTTAGAACTCTTGCAGGAAAGACGTGAGATTTTCGCTTTGATGATTGAAATCAAAACACAAAATATAATTTCAAAGATAGCCCTAAGACGATGATTTTCAAACGCTCTTCTAAAGGACTCGCTCTGAGTACTGATCTTCCAATTAACAACCAAATGTTCGCTGGGTACTTACATATATTAACCATTTTCCATACGCACACCAATCAATTCCGCCAGCAACATCAGCGAAAAGGCTCGCACCTTTCCCGTTAACATCATCATTTGCAAAGGTGATCGATTTGGCGCTTCGTGATCAATTTACTCACAGCTCACAATTGCTCACAACGACAAGGTTAGCTGTAGCTTAAAAAAAATAAGACAAGTAACAAAATCGCATCCCCCACAGAAAAGAGGAGTCAACAATAGCTTCCAACGAACTTCGAACTGCCGCGTTCTGCGCTTGCGTACCCAATGTTGTGCTAATAATTACGAGGCGCCGCCAATGTTGTTACTTTCCGAATGGTACATCTACCTACCTATGTATCTACACACTGGTGTGTTAAGCGTGGCGATGATCCGTTTTCGGCAATTGCGCGCGCTTGCCAAAAATGATCAACCAGCCAACAAGCAAAACAAACCAAAAAACACTAAATCGAATTCTCACTAAGGATTAAGCGCCCCAAGAACAACAACGTTGAAAGGTGATTGCGACAACTGTATGCCCAGTCGCAATTTAAATGGTTAGGGAGCTGCCAACTGGCTGATCGATGTCGATCACTATGGTAGATAGTGTCGACACTGGCGTGCTGTACTGGCTGACTCTGCTACACTTTGGTTAGGTCATTCACAAATCCAATGAAATGCTTTATTTTAGCTTTATTTATTGATATTGTTATCTGTTTTGTTTTTCTTCTGTTTTGTTTTTTTTTGTGTTCTCATGGGTTATAAAACCAATTTGTCGATATCAGTCAGTCAGGTTAGTCTGATATGGTGCGACAGCAAAGCGTTACTGAACGTGTTACCCAACGCTTCTAGTGGTCCTCTCAACTTCGCACTTGTTCGCACACGGACGCCTCCGTCTACGCGAAATTACCTGCAGCAGGAACTTATGGGAATTTGGGCAGTTATGTATTTGTGGTGTTTGTTGTTGATTTTATTGTATCCTTCGCCACTGCTTCCTTCAGTCTTAAACTTATTTTTTTGATTCATTTTTCATGTTTTCTGGATATCTTTGTTTGTTTTCTGAGCTTTTTTTTTAATAGTAGGCGTTGTCATGTTTGTTTTCGGGGTATAATCATTTTGGGCCCCAAAGGAAATTCACATAATTAGTTTTAATTTTATATGTATTACCGGTTGGATTAAAGACTTGAGCTTTTATGTAGGCGTTCACTAGGAGTTTTGCTGTCTTTTATAGTAATAAGTAGTTTGTGCGAGTTTTAATGACTTAATTTAGTTGGTTATTTAATATGAAGGTGTTTATGTTGACTTAGGATCGTATGGTCGTTGACGATAATGCACACTTGTGGCATTCCGGTCGGAGATCATATACTATTTAATATTCTGCGAGTGGCAGTAACCTATCTGCGCAGTTTGGTTGAATTCAGCAAGCAAAGGGAAGATAGTCAAGCTCAAATGTGCGCATGCGCAGAATTATGTGTATTGGTATCGGTGAGGAGGGCATGGTACTAAATATTCGGTCGCAATCCTGTCAGTCAATTTTCGAGTCCCGAACCCACCCACGCTGACGTTTTTAAAATTTGTCCCTTAGGCCCCGTGGCCCCAGATGCTAGATACTGAATAATACTCACCGGAATTTCAAAACGATAAAAAATTAAAATCATAACAAATGATTTTACTCATTAACACTATAATTTTGCTCAATTTTTAGAACGTAATAGCAGGTGTTTCCAATAAACTGTCCAAGGCAAATTCATTCCAGGTGCTGTTGAGCGTACAACGACAAAAATTTACACTAACAAATTATACAAATACGTAGTTTTGACGTTCAATCCAGCAAGCAAATTCACTCAGCTGCTAGCTCAACACCACCTTATATGAATTCGCTTTAAAACTGTCTATATAAAGCGACCCAAAATTAGTCTAAAAATCCCTTTTTTAATTAAGTACTTTTTTTCGAGTAAACTTGTATTATTCAAGGAATATATTCTAGCAATTCAGACTTTAAGGATGTTGTATAATAAATTTAGTTTATAATAAAATTACTTGCTTCAATTTTAGAATTACAATAACTTTTTTAAGTAAACCTACTTTAGCGGTAGTGGTTTTATACATCGCGTAACGAAAGTCGCGTCAGAATCGCTTTACTAATTTCTACCACTATATTTACTAATTTCAACCAGTATTGCTACTACTAATTTCTACCACTACTTTTACTAATTCTACCACTATTTTTGCTAATGGTGCTACTAATTTCAACCACTATTTTTACTTGTTTCCACCACTATTTTTACTTATTGTACTAATAGTTTCTACTAATATTTTTACTAATGCCACTACTATTTTTACTAATTTCCACGACTATTTTTACTAATTTCAACCAGTATTGCTACTACTAATTTCTACCACTATTTTTACTTGTTTCTACCACTATTTTTATTAATGCTATCGTTAATTTCTACCACTAATTTCTACAAATATGTTTACTAATTTCTACCAATATTTTTACTAATTTCTTCAACTGTTTTTACTCATTTCTACCACTACTTTTACAAAGTGTACTAATAATTTCTACTACTATTTTTACTAATGCCATTACTATTTCTACTAGTTTCTACCACTATTTTTACTAATGGTACTACTAATTTTTACCACTATTTTTACTTATTTCTACCACTGCCTTTATTTATTTCTTCCACTGTTTTTACTAATTTCTATTACTATTTTCATTACTTTCTACCACTATTTTTACAAGTTTCTACAACTTTATACTAATTGTACTAATAATTTCTACCGTTATTTTTACTAATGGTTTTACTGATTACTAGACTATTTTTATAATTTTCTACTACCACATACTTTACTTCTGGCTCGCAAACTTAGGTGCAGCTTAGGAGTTTTTTTTATAATATCGATGTCTTAAAAAAACTCGTTTAAAATAATTCCTCTATTACTCAAATTCATTTTTCATCTTTTTGCTGCAGAAGAAAATAACCACATAATCTAAAGAGATCACTAAGGTATTTCTTAAACGAATGTCCTAGCCCTGAGGTCATAAATCGGATTTATCTAGAGTCACAATAGGCAACATTAGTACAAGCCGTACAAATATTCTTGGTTTGAAAATATGCACATAGAATCTTATTCCAATTGGTATTGGAGCGCCTTATCAATGGATTTCAAAAAAATCTGCGGATAAGATTTTAATAAACAAAACAAAAAAAGGTGGATTTTACAATCGATCATTATTAACTGCATCCTATATTAAGATAAAGTAAAAGATCGGAAATACCACCAGCAAATTGCAATTTAAGCACGCATCTAAAACCAATTGCACTTTTTTAAAAAAGCAAGCACACTACAAACCGCGCTTCAAGAAGAAAAATAAAATATAAATGAGAAACCACAACAAAAAACTGAAATTAGAAGCAATTACGCATGGAAAAATTCACACAACAAAATCACAAAGTAAACGGCAGAAAAGTACCTTATTTTTTTGTTAGAAAATGTTGGCAGGATGTAGAGCGTGCGCACTTTTACTAAAAGAATGCAATTCTATGCTCTTATATAAAAAAAATGATAGGAAAACCATGGAATGCTCAGTGAAAAAGGAATATATTGCGTGATTTAAGGTTTACACAAAATGAATGAAGCAAAAAAAAAATAGGGGGAAAGTCATTATTCCAGATAATTGCATTTAGCCAATTGCCTAAGAATAAGCAAGGAAAACAAAAGTACCAACTATACCTAGGTTTGTTACAAATATTTTAGTACAATTTATAACTGCGTTGCTATCCAAAGAAAAAACATATGTGCCGGAAAAATGTAACTTTTTTACAATACATTATTCTCCGCGGTTTTTATGCTTAATATTTTTCATTCGTTTTTTTTATTAAAATATATCCCATTTTATAACAAAAACCATATAGGCTCACATTTTAGACTTCATAATTCACAAATTTTTAGGTAATCAAACAAAAAACCCAACAAAAAATCTAATCAGATATTAAATGGAATTCAATTGATGACTGCTTTGGGGGAATTATTTTTATTATTATTTTGCAAAGTGAATGTAAATAAAAGTACTTAGAATGTTGAAGTAATCTCCGATTAAAATAATTTGTGAGCAAATATCTTTGCTATGCGTCCTTTTATTTATAGTTCAGGGAAATAATTTCGCTAAAGATTCTTTCCACTTGAAAAGGGTTGAAAACCTTTGGATTAAATCTCTGCTACCAAACGATTTGCCCTTTATTTATCAGTATGTTTTGGTTCTATAACTTAATTCGTGCGGGGGTTTTCCAAAATTTGAACGTTTATTTAAGAAAAATATGTACAATAGTATTTATTTATTTATTTATTTAACAAACGTGAAACAATAATATAATTATTTTTACACGAAAAAAGGAGCACTGGCTGCCAGGGCCTTCGGCTCGCTCATATAGCTATAAAAAAAAACATTTTACAACTTAATTAATGTATTATCATGTCAAGTACAATTAAAAAAGTTGTCAATAATTATGAAATAATTTTCAGAGAATTACAATGAATTTGATAATATGCAAAATAAATTAAATTTAAATTAGTTGTTTTCAGCCTGTTTTTTTCTAAAAAAGAAGATATTTTAGTATCGTTTTCTGCAGAACTAGTAATCAAAAGCGCCGACGGGCGTTGGTGTTCGAAGATAGTTCTCCTGCTTGCTGTAAAATGTGTGCAGTCGTCGAGTAGATGGGATACTGTTAGAGCTACAGAAGGACAATTTTGGCAAAAAGATTGGCTGAACCGGTTTAGAAGATACGAGTGGGTTGCGATTGTGTGGCCAAGACGTAGACGGACAAATGCTTTCACATCGTTGTAACGGCAATTTAATGGATAACTAGGCTTTGTGGATCCCATCCCAAAAGAACTGCGCCGGCTTGGCAGCCAGGAATGAATCAAGCCAATTTTTGATATCCTGCTCTGATGTGAACCGTATTCCAGTGAGGGCGTTCTGCATCGATCGGAACAAATGGTAGTCAGAAGGGGCAAGGTCTGGGCTATAAGGCGGGTGGGGTAAAACTTCCCATCCACTGTTTTCCAAATAGTTCTTAACCGGAATAGCAACGTGGGGCCGAGCGTTGTTATGGTGGAAAATTATTTCCTCGTGTTTGGACGCATATTCGGGGCGTTTTTCGGCTATTGCTCATTTCAAACAGATTAATTGTGTTCGGTAGCGTTCTCCATTGATGGTTTCACCCGGTTTTAGCAGCTCATAATACAGCACACCCTTCTGATCCCACCTAATACAGAGAATTAACTTCGCGCCGGCTTAGCCGTTGATTTGGCTGGTTGGCCGAATTTCACATATGCTTTTTTGCGATTGAGGTTGTCGTAATGGATCCATTTTTCATCACCAGTAACAATGCGATGCAAAACTGACTTCCTTTTGTAGCATTCCAACAGCATTTTGGACAAGCAAAACCGCCATTTCGACATCTCTCGGCTTGAGTTCATGTGGAACCCAATGTCCTTGCTTTTGAATATATCCAGCTGCTTTTAAACGTTTTGAAATGGCTGCTTGTGTGACACCCAAAGATTCTGCGAGCTCTTCTTGCGTTTGGCAACAATCTTCATCGAGTAATGCTTCCATTTCTTCATCTTCAAACTTTTTTGGCTGCCCAGGACGTTCAACGTCTTCCAAGCCAAAATCAGCACTTTTAAATCGTGCAAACCACTTTTGGCACGTTCACTCAGCTAGAACATGTTCACCATAAACTTCAACCAAAATTATTGTTGTTTACGCTTCAAATGAATGACATATACTGAAACAACGTACAATGACAGTAGCTTTCCAACGTATGTTCGGAATATATTGGAACGATGGAATACATGCAAGTTACGCCATCTCTTAGCAAACCGCACGAATTAAGTTATAGACCCAATACTTAAAAAGAAAATAGGTATTTTCTCTTCATGAAAGATTTATTCAGCCATTATTTAAGTAAACTTAAGCAAACACTCGAAAACAACTTAACCATCTTCAACTTTGAAACAAAAAACCAATCCTATACTTCTTCAGGTACTTTCCTCACAAAAAGGTGCAAATTTTATTAGTCATCATACTTCTACCATTAGGACACAGACTTTTTAAAATAGGTGACAACTCTACTCTAAAACATGATTACCATAGAGCTGTTTTAGATACCTTCTGTTTGATTCTCCTACTGTAATAACTATTTGACTAAACAGAACGATTCTCACATTGTCTTCCGAGGCGAAGTACTTGGGCGTCATATTATATGCCAAGCTAAGCGTGGCGAGACTTATTTAGCTTATTATACATGCAAATGGATCTTCAGCAGAAACTGGGGTTTAAAACTAAAGCTTTTCCTGTGGAAAATTGGGCCGAAACTAACCTATTGTGCGGTAGAATGGTGGCCGGCATTGGACAAGCAATACAACTCCGACTCAGAGAGTTGGGCTGCTGGAGCCCTTGACAAGCTCTTAGAAACAAAGGTACAAAATTAATGGAACTTTTAGTTAAATGCAATAGACAGCAGACACTATGATTATTTGTGGCGAGTGACCTAAAGGACGTCTCTAGCTGCACAATGAACATCATCATCATCATTCATTGTAGATTCATTCGCAAATCTAAATGCTTAGAAAATTATGAATCATAACAACAGGAAAAACAGATCTTTTTGGCAACGCTACAATCAACCAAGCAACATTAATGGTTAATTTGTCGTTCGCACGGCAGTCGGTTCTACGATACCGGAACGACCCGGATTTATATCCGGCCAAGGACTGTCACTTCAGCAGCATTCCCCAAAATTTTATGGGGAATGTTTTATGCTGTTATAACAACAACAACAACAACAACAATGGTTAATTTGAAATTTGTATGTAAGTGTCAACTCTTATTAAAATATGTTTTGATGAAAGTGTTTTTGAAATATCTTCATCAAATAGCTTCCATTAATACACCAATATTTTACTCATAGATATAAATGAATTTTATTTCTCAGACAGGTGGCACCTCTTTCAAAAATATCCCAACTTCACAGGAACACTCTGCTGGTTCCGATAAAGCTATCCTGAACATTTCAACAAAATCGTTTCTGTGGTTTCAGAATCTATAAGCTACATACACACATACATATGTACACCGATTTTTATATCCAAGGATCTATGTAAGTATGTATGCAACAATGTATGAAATGCACGCCAATGTTGCTAAGCATCGCAAAACTAAAGACACACATACTCTCCCAATCAATTGTTCAGGCTACACTCGTACATATCTGTGCAAACTTCGACACTAACAAGCAATGACAAATTGATGGTGTTAAAGCTCATTAAACGATTCACCCTAAATGTCAGACGATGCCTTAATCTCTTTGTCATACATAGCCACAAAATACTGGAGCCCCTCCGCCCCTTCCACAAAAAAAAAGGTGCTGTATAGACAACCAATTAAGCTTATAACAAATTTCTTTTCAGCTCAAGGATTATTCAAACCCACAAAAAAGCGCATCCGAAAGTACCGCTCCGCAATGAGATGTTGTTGTGGTGACGTTTTGTCGGCTCAACTCAGATCAATTCAGCTCAGTTCAGTTCAGCTCAGTTCAGTTCAGTTCAGCTCTGCTCATTCTCCACTCATTGACTGCGGCTTTGGCTACGCAACGTTGATCTTGACTTTATATTGCACCTTTTTGCGGATTAAAGTTGTGGTTTTGTTACTGTTGTTGTTGTTGTTGTTATCGTTAGCCCAAAAGCGAATTCAGATCGACTGCATGCAATTGACAAAGACATGCGATTTGACGAAGATTGTGCGGTTTTCGGCTCCTTTAACTCTCAGCCGCCACTATGACTCGCTCGCATTTTTACGCCGATCCAAAGTAGTTCAATACAACTATCGATTCGTTGCATTCAATTGCGTTCAGCTTCTGCGTGTAGCTTCATTCATTTGTCCAGCCATTATTGATGCCCTTAAAGTGCATCCTTTGCTCCACTTGCCGCTCAAACGCTGCGCTGTCTCTCCACCACGTCTCTAGTGCTCTTGGGCTTTGGCAGCTGCACGCAGGTGGCATTTTCACGCGGCCCTACGGAGCCTACTTCAGTGCACATATCTGTGTGTGTGTGTGTGTGTGTATATGCAACATGTCGCAATCTCCGCCAATGGTTTGACCAAAACGGCTGTTTGTTTGCCTCGTTTGCTGATGCTGTGCATTTGGGATATTCGGGTAGCAAAGTCGACAATTTGTATAATTGACAAATTGACTGGTCACTTTGTCTGCAGCCTGAGAAAAATCAGAAGCAAATATTTATATACTTGGATATTTAGTATGTGGTACTCGGATATATGTAAGTAGGTAGCTGAAGGAGCAGTTGAAATCGATCGATTGCACGTGGGAGCCCAGACAAAAGGCACCGCTAACAAGGTGAGAGAAACGGAAGCTTCTTTCTTGTGATAATTTCACAGCTTTTCATGTTTCCAAATGATTATAGGCCTAACTGTGTAAATGTGTATGTTTTTGTTAGGCATAAAAGGATTAAAAATAGTTAAATGAGTTGCGAAAGTTTTTTATGTCACTTTTTAATTAACTCTTAATCATTGATTTTATGATACTTAACTAATATTTTAAACGAAAACAAATATTCACCTGCTTATACTTACACAAGAACAAATATATATATATATATATATATATTTGAATATAAGGCTGATACAGACAGTCAAAACTTATAGTCGATAAAATACTATTAATCCATGATTCAATTATTAAAGGAGGTTTGCTCGATAGCGACTTTAGAGTTTTGACACGCCCTTACCAAAGGTTGTCTTCATGTTACCTAAGCGTAAGAGATATCTGGGCTCATATACCCCCGATCAGGAACTTGTACGCTCGCTATCACCAACCATCATCTTAGACTTCCTAAGAGCGTTGGGGTTAGATGAGGTGCTATAAAGAACGGAGGGCACAATGGATCGAAAGGTCGAAGTGCAAACCTCAACAATAATATCTATCTATATCTACCTAAGCGTAAACGCTCATCAATTTCATCCAATATGCAATTTTAAATTTATATTCAAAAAGAACATTGAAATATCTTTTCTACAAATGTTGCTTTTATTCCTATTTGCACGTAAAATTCGAAGATTTAGTCACACGACATCTTGCTAAGGGAGCCGATTTTGTCATTAGGGCGCGAGAACACTGCTTACTGAGCAAACCTTTAATAATTGAATCATGCTATTGATTTTCATTATCAAATGTTGACATTTTATGATTTTGCTTGGAGTCAGATCGAAGCAAATATGTAAAAAATTGGTGTTCTGGCCAATATTTTTACTGATAGTTAAGAGTAACACTTAGCAACGAAGACAATAATGCTTCCATTCAGAAAATTTCTATTTATGATCAAATTTTAATTGAATAAGAAACGTATTATACTTTTACGAAATATTATCCGATAGATGGCGCCACGAGTGAGTTATTAAGAAAATCGATATCGATTGATGATATTAGAAATGTGTCTTTAGGCGAGATTTCCAGAAAGTCCATATTTATGGTTCGACTTACTTCAAATCGAATAGGCTTTGTAGTCTTACAATGTTTGCTATCTTTATACATATATGTATTACATAACAGGGTGTTTTTTTAGTCGTGTGGTTTTCAATGAGGCATTACTTTTTTACTTTTACTTTACTTTTTTCGGAGTCACTTTTTTTGACAGCTGAGTAAAGCCACGTCAAGTGATCCCCGAAAATTTCACAAAATTTTCGATTCCAGAAACAATTAGCTTATTATGAAGTGAATGTTTGCAGTATTTTTCTCATTGAAAACAAAAATTAAATTGTTATAAATAATTGATTTTGCAATAATTTATTTTAAACAATTGCTATTTTCAATGCTTTCTTCACGCTGTAAAAAAATGAAACTTGTGCGGAATTGTGAGACAAACGTTCACCTTTAATAATCGGTGAGCGAAGAGCGTGAGTGACAAAAAATTGAATATCTCCGGAACGAAGAAAAAGTACCAAATTTTTTTTACAGCGTGAAGAATGCTTTGAAAATAGCAATTGTTTCAAATAAATTATTGCAAAATCAATTATTTTTATTTATAACAATTTAATTTTTGTTTTCAATGAGAAAAATAGTGCAAACACTTTTCAAAAAGCTCTGAAAGTTTCATCTCATTATCTACTGTAGTTTAGGAGATATTAATTTTTTAATTTAACAATTATTCGAATTTTTGCAAAATATTAATGGGACGATGTAAGCATAACATTCACTTCATAATAAACTAATTGTTTCTGGAATTAAAAATTTAGTGAAATTTTCGGAGATCACTTGACGTGGCTTTACTCAGCTGTTACTTGATTTAGACTCAGTTTGGTTTGCCATTTCATAATGAAGAGACTTACTCCGGGACAACGTTTGAAAATTTATTATCAAAATAATGGTTCGGTTTGCGCGAAACATCGCGCACTGCGTCCAATATTCGGTCGATATAATCGCCCAGCAGAGTTGGTAGTTCGAGCAACCATGGATCGGTTTTGCACTACGTTTACTCCAATGCACACCGACTACGCTATTGCTGGTGTGGAGCAGAGTATCGAAGAAGACCCGAATGAGTCCATACGCCATCGGGTGCAGCAATTGGAGCCGTGCCCATCTACTTTATGGAAGATTTTGCGGAAGGATCTTGGTTTGCGGGCTCACAAAATCGAACTCGTGCAAGAATTGAAGCCGAACGACCATCAAGCGCGTCGCACGTTCGCTGAATGGGCTCAAAACGAGTTGGCCACCGATCCCGATTTTCATAAGAAAATTTTGTTCAGCGATAAAGCTCACTTTTGGTTGAAGGGGTATGTTAATAAAAAAAAATAGTCGCATTTGGAGGGTTGATAATCTACAAGCCATTATGGAGACGTCGTTACATCCTCAAAAAGTCACTGTTTGGTGTGCTCTGTGGGCAGAGGTAATCATTCATTGGTCCATAATTCTTCAAAAATCAAGCCGGTCATATTGTTACAGTCAAGTCAGTTAGAGCCATAATTAATGACGAATTGGAGGATATTGATGTGGGCGACCTTTAGCTCTACCAAGACGGCGCCACATGTCGTACAGCCAACGAAACAATCAATTTATTGAAGAAAACTGTTGGTGAGCGCATTATCTCAAGTCGTGGGCCTGTGGCGTATTTTTTGTGGGGTTATGTTAAGTCGCTGGTGTGCGCAGATAATCCCGAGTCAATCGACGCTTTAGAAGAAAATATTCGGCGTGTTATTGCTGGCATACGGCCCCAATTGCTGCAAAAAATGATTGAAATTATGCCCTTCGCTGGAATTTATTCGAGCCGGCCGCGGCGGTTACTCTTAAAATATAATGGCATGAAACCCAACTTTTTTAACTGTAAATAATCATTAAATTTTAGTTTATTGTATTTAAAAAGTTTGACTTCCTCAAATTTATCATACTTAATTTTTATGTTGTAACTGTCGGCCGCCGTAACCGAGTGTGTGGCGGTCGCCCCTCGGCAGGCAATGGCAAACCTCAGAGTGTATTTCTGCCATGAAAAAACTTCTCACAAAAAACATACGCCATTTGGAGTCGCCAAAAAAAAAGCCCAAAAACAAAAACATAAATCTCATTATTATGATTTCGTTGAAAATTTGTAAAAATATTTTTATGCATACCTTTTAAGCTTAAACTGTTTTTTGATCTCAGATTCTTTTTTTTTAATCTTAACTTCATCAAAATTACAATTGCTGCAATCGTAATTTATGTAAGTTCGATCGATCAATGAAGATTTTTTAGGCATTACATACATATGTACATATGTATGCTATGATGAGTATGTATTGATGATTTTAGTGCCTGCTACCCATTCCTTTGATTGGTCAATGATGGTATGAACACCCACATTATCCAATGATTGGACTAAATCTAACGAAAGTATCGAAATGTGGCGTTTTTGAATAGGGTACTTGTGATTTGGTAGTTGAGATACAGTAAAGAGTCGTTTGTATACTTACCTTTTTCGAACCCCATCTGTCGACTATTGAAAACTGCTAAAAATTGGAGAAGTCCTCAAAAAAGAAAATAAGCTTCAAACATTTGATTTGTACATGTGTCATTATTTTATTTTTAACTAAAAATAAGCGCTATTATTTGTCTTCCGGTCTCATTATATACAATATTTGGATTTTGATTATTTGTAACAAATCTAACTAATCTTAAATTAACATTTTCCAACAAATACACACTTACAACTAAGGAAACTTCTATGGTACAACAGAATTTCAACTTAACATGTATTTTCTAACTCAGTCATTTGTATCTCACAACAACAAAAAATACTGCTACGGCCATGTCTCCACTTAACACCACTTACAAATATATTTTTCAACATTTTTAGCTTCAGCGCAACAAATCACCCAACGCCGATATATATGTCTGCGCCATCTGTAGGGTTTCATGCTTGGAAAGTTGACGATCATTACCCAAACAAGGCAGATATTGACGCAGCCTATCGAAGGCCTGATTCAGATTTTGCATGCGACGACGTTCTCGCGCATTTGCCGCCAAACGACGTTTACGTTTAATCACCGGCGAGATTTGTTTGCCACGACGCTTCTTAGCGCCGGGTTGTGCGGTGGCGGCGGATGCGCCTTCCAACTGCATTCCAGCGGATTGATCGACAAGCTCAAAAGAACCATCGGCACCTTCGAAGTCATCGTCAGCACCGAAAAGCAACATATGATCGTCGACATCTTCGTCATCGACGCTGTCACCATCGAACAATGCGGCGGAGTGATCAAAATCAAAGCTCTGGAAATCGGATGGGTAGGCATTATTGGTGACTATGTGTGGATTGGCGCTAATCGCAGCCGCGGCATTGGTGGCAATGGAAACGATGGCATCGCTGGTGATTGGGGGCAATTGTGTGGCTGGCGCTGGAGTTACTTTCGGTGTGCGTCTTGTATACGAACGTTTCGCTTTGGTTGTTGCGCCGCTGCTGCTGCTGGTTCCCTTGGAGGCACTCGTTTTTGCAGCAACTGTAGTTGGTTGCGACGTTGTTAATCCCGTTAGTTGTGTAGTCGGCGCTGGCGGTGATTCCAAATGCAAACCAAATTGTGTCACAGTTGCGTGTAGCGGATGAACACCATTGTGTGCGTTCGTCGCATAGATGGTATTGAGATCCACATACTCTGGACTTTCAGAGCGATGGCTCGCAGGTGAGGAGGTAATCCAGCCATCGGAAGATGCCTGCTCAAAAGTGATGAAGCCATTGGTAGGCAGGAAGTTATTGGTTGGAGTACAATTGAATTGTGGCTGCTGTTGGTGATTTGGATTTGTATTATTATTATTGTTATTAACCAGTGGCGGTGGATGATAGGCGCCCATTGGATTAAAGTAGGTATCGTTGGCATTCGATTTGAATGCTTGCAAATCCTCGGAAGTTTTGTAATAATAACGATATATCTCACTGGACGACATCTTGTTCAAATTGTCGCTTTTTCTTTCGCTTTTTCTCGAATTTAAAAATAAAATGTATATTACAATTTGTTGCAGCGGAGTATTCACGTTCACGTCCTGTGTGCGTATGCCTGCAACGGTCTCCTGATGAAGGTATTTATATCCATTCGCTTGGCTACTATCAACTCACCACAGTCGGTTGGTGGCAGGTAGGCGACAGGTAAAATCTTATTGAGCATTCTCTCTCACAGTGGTTGTGAAGCCGGTCCTAGCTCAGCGATATCTTTGTTGTTTGTGCGTTCGTGTGGTACCTTTGTGGTGCCTTTGGATTGGGCTGCGTTTATATGGCTTCTCCTATGCCAGCTGGTGCTGGTACTAGTCTGCTTGGTATGCATGTGTTGGAATTCGTAGTTTCAGCAACAACAACAACAACATCAAGTACATGCAATGTACATCAACAACAACACTGAATGTGGCAACATAGGGAAAAAAATCAAACGAACAGCCAACAGCACGTGCTCTCAAATACCTTTCCACGGCCAATGAGGCGCTGCACTACGCTCCGGCGCAGTGGTGGAAAAGATTTGTGCGCTTCGCTGATTGGTCTGTGGACCAGAAGTGTGTCGATATTTGTAAAAGAGCATTTCTTCATCTGAATAAGTGTACGATGGAGTTCATACGCATACCCACACATATACATGCATACTATTGTACGTGGATGAATGTACATATGTTAATTTATATTTGCTAAAAAATATTTATTTTATTAATGCTATGTGTTTAGGTACTTTTGTATTAATTAATAAAAATAGCAAAGGTATGTCCATTTTATTTGCCATATGTACAGTTATATTCGTAAAGCTGTTTCTATTGTATTGTTTCCATCGGAATTATAATATTTATTATATTTTAAGACATCAACCAAAATATTTCGAAAGAAAGATTAAGATTTACGTGAGCTGGATCGACTTGAAACCAGCATCAAAAGTCTCAATATTATGAATCCGTTGACATTTTTCTTTTTTTGTTAATTTGTGTACATATATGCAGCTCTTGTGGGTTAAGCTGTTCTATTATATGAGGTTATTTTTTTGTTTGTTTAAATATTAAAAAAAACTATTTTCAAGCCTAACTCCAAGCCTTGAAACATAATATATTTTATAATTCCGATGGAAAATCGCAACTTTTTTTGGAGGGCACCCACATCGATTTTTGGGTTCAAGTCAAGATGGATCTATAGAAGGTGATAGCAGGATAAATAAAGCGAATCCGCTGTGTATTTTGTTTGTGTAATTTTGCGTGTGAAGTGTCGAAATCGGAATTCGCCCAGTATTGCTCATGTATTTTGTTAGTGCAACTTTGCGAGTGAAATATCAAAACCCGAATTCGCCCAGTTTGCTCATGTATTTTGTTTGTGTAAACAAAACGACTCAGCGAGTTTGGAAAGAAGAACAAGCATTCAGCTGATGGGATGCTACCACCTTGTATGAATTCGCCAAGTATAACCGAAGTAACTTACGGCGAATACCCGAAGAGGGAGCAGAGAGCAGAAAAAAAGAATTTAGTGATATAGCTTGTAACGTTTTGAGTTTTTCAATCTGCCAAAAACCTAAAACTCAAAAAATTATTAATATTTCTGAGCGAAAAAATAGCGCTCACGAACTGAGTTTCACTTCCGATAAAAAAAAATAAAACTAAAAAGAAAAAAGATTACTAATCATGAAAAAATCATGTTAAACAAAAAAACTAAACCTCATAAACAATTATTATTTTTAATTAGGAAATAACCATTTATTATCATACTGTTGACTGAGAATTTAAATACTTGAAATATTAATTAAATATCAATATTATTGATAGAACTCATTATGATTACGGTGCCTGCTTTAAAACAAATAATCAAAGATGTCAATAATAATTTAATCTTTTCTACGCTCCTTATTAATAGAGTGTTGCCCTCTCGTCATGAAGCGCTCCAGTCATATGGGCGGCCGTGTTTCCGCATTCCTAGCTCAGCTTCCTCAAAGCCCGGACACACTAACGTAATTGATGGTTCATTCTTAATTTATAAGAAAATTTCGATGGAACTAAGTAATTACGCCTTGTCAATAAATTAAGATTTAGGTATTTCATTAGAAATCAAAAACCAAAATAAATCAGTGTCGGCTCTAAATATATCGAAATACTCGATGAATGTGTTCGCCCACACAGAGCTAAAAAGTTGACCTATAATATATATATAAAGAGATCGTCGTCGAAAAAAGCTTCAGGCTCAAGGAGTGCGAGGGGGGACAAAATCGAAGAAATTTTCACTACAAAATCTTATTAATATTGGTTTAAATTTCTTCTCAAATTTATTGAAAAGAAAAGGGGCTGCAAAAAAAGAAGATAACTTCCTGTTTATTAATTTTAATGGAATTTCGTTTAAAAATATGCAGGTGTAAGAAAAAATCTCCTCGTGTTTGTAAGTAAAAAATCATATAAAGGAAATTAATAAGGAGATCCTCTCATTTTTACTTAAATCTTATTGAATTTATTATAAGTACTTAAAATTATTATAATTATTTTTAATCTACCTAAAAAAAATGTAGGTGCCAATAATTTCAAATTGATAAGATCTACGGTACATTAAAAAAATTAAGAAGAGATTTTAATTGAAACCAAAATTCTCTACTTAATTTTATTGAAAAGATTTTCATCTTAATTCCACGGGTCACCTCCTTAATTATAATGAAAAGTTTTCATCTTACTTTTACAGATTATATTCTTCATTTTAATGAAAAGACATACCCTAGTCGTAATAGGAAGGGCTCTTATTGGAAAAAAAATCATAGAGAAAACCGCTAAATTTTGTTCTGATTTATAGGGCATTTTAGGTGGTCTTTTCGCTCTGTGCATAACAAAACTGGACGATGCTTTTTGAAATATTAGAACTTCAATCAGGTGTTCCTCGATTTTTACTGCCTCTAGAAGCTTTCTTTCATGATCGTAAATTAAAAACAAATCACAACAAAATTTATATACTCATACAGAGGTGGTCAAAAGTATTTACACAACGAACTTTTTTCCGTATTCCACTGAAATAGTTTTTTTCTTGCTGTCGTTGTTGTTGCTGTGCAAAAGCATGATATGTTTTTGTAAACCTTGATCTATGCGCAAGCGACTGAAGTCAATTTGGTGAAGATAACGGTATATAGGACCGACAACAGAGCACGTGAACTGCTGATTAACGGTAGTCAAAAGTATTTATACAATGCGAATTAGCATTTATTCTTTAATTTTGTTTGAGTCAGAGCAGTGGTTAATATCTACATATTTTATTCTTAATAAACTAAACGTGCTTCAAATTTTAAAAATTATAAACAAAATGTCGAAAACAAAGAGACTAACGCTTGAAACTCGATCGGAGATTGTTACCAAGTTTAAAAGTGGCGTTTCAGCTTCGGAGTTAGTAAATTTCTATAAAATTTCAAGAAAAACGGTTTGCAATTTAGTTAAAAAGAAGGAGAAGGATAATTGCTTGGCCAATTTAAAGAGGACTGGGCGGAAACCGGTGATGACTCAAAGAGAATGTCGAAAATTAATAGGAAAAGTCATACAAAATCTCACAATAAGTCCCGTTAGAATTGCAGCAGCAATTGCAGTCAATTTATTGGGAAAAAAATCAGTGACGCTACACTTCAACGGAGATTAAAAAAAATTAATATAAACACTTACGTTGTACGTAAAGCGGTCGACATTTCGGAAATAAACAAAGCAAGACGCCTCTCATTTGCTTTAGAGTGCAGCGTGTTGTGGACAGATGAGGTTGCATTTCAGTTTCAGGGCTCGTTTATTAAACGCTTTATGCATTTACCACGTGAGAAGAAGAAAGATGCAGTTCAGCCGCTAAACAGATTCGGAGTTGGCACGGAGATGTTTTGGGGATGTTTGTCTTACTACAGCTTTGGAGATTTGGTACCAATTGAGGGCACTTTAAATCAGACCGGGTATACCACAAATTTTAAACGACCATGCCTTTGTATCAGGGCAATCGGCTTTTTTCAACTGTCGACTGGATCTTACAACACGACAACGCTCCATGTCATAAAGGATGGTTACCCACAAAACTTTTAAATGTAACAAATCAAGTTGTACTACCATGGCCGCCGCAGAGCCCCGACCTAAATATTATTGAAAATATTTGGGCTTCCCTCAAACGTCAGAGAACAATTGATAAGGACCGAAAGTGTAATAACACAATTGCTGAAATATCCGAAATTTGGTTAAAATTGACAGTTGACTTTGCGTAGAATTTGGTTGAATCAATTCCAAGCAGATTGCAGGCAGTTATTGATGCGAAAGGCGATGTAACCAATTATTAATTTATGTATGTATGTATATTAAAAATTTACACAATCTCTCACATTTGTCTCTTCGCATCAAAGACCTAAGCAACCCTAGCCACAGGGTAGGTTAGTAAATTAGGAATGACAAGTGTGGACGCACTTGGTTAATGCTAAGTAACTTGTATGAAAATACATAAGTAATTTACATTGCAGTGTAACCGGGCTTATAGATCAGATTTAGTATAGAAATTACCTTAAGCGCAGGCCAATCGAATACGCCCAACTATCTACTGAAATAAAACGAATCAGAAATTATACAGACCACCGTCATTGCAAGCACTCGCACTTACATAAATACAATATTTCACTATACTCACGTTTTACAAAGTCATCCTATTTGCTAATTACTAAATTAAATATATATACATTTGTATACATATATACCCACATATATTATATAAGTAATAAAATGAAAATTCTGTTGAATCACGCGTCGGTACAGCCTTCTCACACAATTTAATTAAACGAAACGAACAGCCATAATTTCCGAAACTACAAATCTATAAAATATAAAGAGAAATGCTAAATTCCCTGCTAAAACGTTAAATAAAACGCGTACTTTTAACTAATAGATTTTAGTAGGTGGCGCCTTTATTAGTATCGCTGGCGCAGCAGCCACAGCACATACTTGCATATATGTGTGTGTGTGTGTGTGTACTATGGTACCTTTATAGTCGTATAAGGATTAACGGAGCACACGCGCGGCATCGTTCAAAAGCCTTGCGACTGCCAATTGAACAAGAGACTGGCCTCCGGTCGAGCAATCATATCGGCTAAAGGCAAATTTGCCAAGTTGTAATAAACAAGATGCAGCATTGCGATATTTGAAAATGAGCGTATCGAATTTGGTATAGCCCACTGTTAGTGTAGTCCTTTTGCGTGTTTTTTGTTTTTTTTTTTTTTGTTTTTTGTAGTGTTGCTTGGACAGGTATAGGATAAATTAATGATGCTGTTGTAGTGCGAAGAGCAAATTTTTCGGCAATGTACAAAGCCAACGACGGCACCAACCATGATAGACAATCATAAATAAATATCTGTAAATATTCGTTTATTTCTGTACGAATGATAAAGAAAATTGCAATGAGTGTTGTTTTTTTTTTTTTTTATTTTGTTGCTATTTTAGTGTTTTCATTGATTTTAAGCCTATTTGCAAAGTGCTGACAAATTTCTACTCATCCCTGCTTATTGCTCTTTTGAATGGGCACGCGCTCTTCTGTTGGCACTCTCGCTCACTTCCTTACAACTCTAATCCCATGTTGCGAGTAGTCTTTGTGTTTACGAAAATTTCGCCGTTTATCCTTTTTGTTCTGCATTGGCTTAAATAATTTTGCCGAATTATAGATTTTATGATTTCATTGATTTTGTGGTGAGATAGTTCCAAGCTTATTACAGTTTTCCTGTTTCGGAGGAAGCGTCCTCTTATTTGTGTTTTGAAACTGTGAAATGAGTATTTTGTTCCGTTCCGGTTATTATTTGTTCTTTGTTGTTGCTGTTAACTACCCATAGCCCTTGAAACCCTGTAATTACCTCATTGAGTTTTTGAATTGCAATCGCGATTTTTTAAAAGAGATAAGATGTAAAGGTTTTACATACTTGCTTGTACCTTTTGGGTCAAATGTGAAAATTATGTGTAGCTCCGTTTGATATAAAAGATGCGCTTAAGAACTTTAAGGCACACTTGCAGGGAATCTGTTTAACTATTTAACTCAGAATTTACCGGTTAAATTGATAAATTCTAAATAAATAATTTACCCGGCAATTGTGATGAGTTAAATAGATAAGTTTGGGAGACTCTGTCATAAAAAAATAAAAATAAAAATTGTTTAAACCAAAGAACGAAAACAAACCGAAAATATCAATACCCATTCTCATAACAAGTATGAAAAGTTTGTGCTTTTTTATCATACTGATCCCGAGCACTAACAATACACGAAACGTTTCAACAGCAGGTGGGTAAAAACCACACGAATTGTTTATTCTCTTGCATACCTGCATAATTTCGTTTATTGTAAAAATACACCTCACGAGCAAAACTCTAACGAAACATGAAAGAGAAAATATCGAATCATTCCTCAACCAAATATTCACACACATCCGCAATTTTCTGTTCAAAAATTTCAACATTTTTTTTTATATTTTGATTACTAAAGGAATAGTTTCCTTTTTTGTTGTGAGCACTAACTTTTGTTTTCTTATTTTTCGGTATTCAATAGTTTTGTTTGCGTTAGCTATCACGAGCTCTATCAGAGTAAAGTTACTGCGCACAAAACATTTCCGAGTGATTTGAATCGATTGTGTTTCGTTACCTTGCATGAGCGAAACTAAACGATATGGAAACGTTTGCTATATAGCAAAAAACATTTTTCCGACGATGATCTGGAAATCATAGAATATGTTGGCTCCAATTTTTTCAACAGATCTATAGCAGAGCAAAGCGAACAGTTCAGCGATCGGAGAGATCTGGCGTTTCAAGCATTTGCATCAAGGCGAATTTATATCAGGTGGTGTCGAATGTCCAACAACAAAATTAACCTGTATTTCTGTATAATTTATAGAGCTTGAGGCCAGGTTTGTATTAGGGAATAATATGAGAAAAAAACTACTTTTAAAGTGGTAGAAGTGATAGCTGCTATTTCGGAGATCACCACATCTCCCCATTAGACTTCTTTCTTTCTAGACTTTACCTGGCTTTGAACCATGGCACACGGAGTTGCTAGAACAGCACGCAACCACTCAGCCACGCTAACCCTGTGAAACAAACCTGGCTTTAAGCTCTATAACTTATACAGTCGTTTCATAAATATAAGGCCAAAAATAATAATAATAACCTGTATTTCGTTTTTGCTTCTACCGCTTGGGTTGCCAAAGTGAATATTAATTTTGTTTTTGCTTTTGCGGGTTGGAACCACGGTGTACTGAATACTGAAGGTGACGCCTTTAGAAGTACCGCTACTTTGGTTTTGCCGAATTTGACAGTTCTCGTATTTTCGTTATGAAGGTTTGTTTACAAATAAGCGACATAGAAAATTCAAATTTCAATTTGAATATCGCGCTGAAATATCGTTTTTGCTAATATTTTCTGATAATTTGATTTTTTTGATTAAAAATAAAACAAAAACTATTAACATGAAGTGTCGGGTGTATAATTGTAGCAGTGGTGATGGTAAAAGTGCAAAGTGTAGCTTTTTTGGCTCATTTCATTCATTTGAACTGAGAACTGTCATTTTTTCTCATTCTTCTTTCTGCGTTTATTCTATCATTGTTTACATACTACGGAATATGCCAGTGTCACGGGAAGGCGCAATCTTGTATTCTATCATTCTTGGGTTGGAACGATAAAACCATGGAAGCAAAAACAAAATACATATACATATGTACACTTTAACAGCTCAAGCTGTGAGACGAACTCGCAAAGCTGTTCATTCAACTCCACCTTGTACGAATTCGCCTTGATTTGTTTGTTTTACAAAATCAGCGAAAATTATTTTGCTTTGAAAATTCCAAAATGAGCACAGTTATTGTGTTATTATTGAAATCTAAGCTTTTTTCATAAATTTAATAATAATAATACATCATACATACATATATGTAGCTCAATGTTTGGCTGATTTTCTTCTATTTATTTTATTCTTATGGTGTTCGTATTGTGGTGAAATTGGGGTCCTTCGACTCCGAACGTCATATGATTTTTGTGTGAAGTTTTTGCATCGCAGAAATACACTCGCAGGTTTGCCATTGCCAACCGAAGGGCTTTAGAAAAAGCTATAATTTTTCATGTTGCTTGTCCCGGTCGAGATTCGAATCCTTAACACTCCGCGCACACACGCTACATACTCGGCACATAAGTGATTGAATAATTCTTCTACCGTCGAGAGATCCCAAGTTTATTAGCATGCAGAAAAGAGATCTACAAATTTAGCGGTTGCACTCTTTAAATTCTGGTAGCTTGAATCCAGTTTTTAACGAACTAAAGAAGTTAATAGAGTGTAAGGGTATTCAAAGTCCTCCGCGTAGCGACGTAAAAAAGCTAAATTAGCTTAAACCCACGGAAGGACTTAGCACAAATGATTCACAAAACTCCTAAGTCAACAAAATCGGAAACTGAAATAAGCTGATGATTCTGGATCATATGTGGTAATTTAGAAGTATTTGAACATTTAGAGAAAATAATATAATAATGTTATAATAATTTGTCATTTCCAAGTTTGATGATTGGCCAAACTTGTCCTACAATTTGTGATGTACGTCTTGATGTTTTCACACAAACTGAGGGGCCTTTAGGGATCTCAGTGACAAGTGTTAAGTCGTGAATTTCAGCAAACAACAGTCTGTTAGAAAAATAAAATCTTAGCTAAGTTAAAAAACAGAGTGAAACCCCAAACTTTCAATCTTTCGGAGTAATAGACTATGAAAAGCTTGGTCAAAATCTAATACATGATATTAACTTGATGCCCACAATTAATGTTGAAGAGATTCAACAAAAAACTTTATTAGTAAACATAATTTCTATATATGGGCAAATACCATCACAAACAACCGAAGGAATCAACGAATTTATCGGCAATTACATAATTAGGTTCAAAGTAATCTGTGGAAAAGTTGACAGCACCATATTAATTTTGAGAACAATTTCCATTCAAATTCATGCAGGTGAGACTGTTGGTACAACCCTTTTTAGATAGAACGTAACTACAGAACGCTTTAGGGTTTTCTTCCAATTCAAACTCAAATTATGAGCGTTAAATTTATTCGTAAAATAGAGATATTCTTTTTTAAACTGGTGTTACGATTGTGAGCTTTAAACAATTTGTAACACTTATTTCGTTAGTTTTTGAGTTTTTTGAGATTCTTTAGCCCACTTGCGAGAAAACAGGTTATCTATTTAACTTAAAGTTTGCCGGTTCAATTGATAAATTTGCTTGATTTTAAATTTCAATAAATTCATTAAATTGAAAGAAAATGTCAAGAAAGAAAATTACATGCATACGTAGCACGTGTTACTGAATTTATTTGATACAAGACAAGGTCTGGTTTTTTAAATTACAAATTTAGCTCTGAGTTACTTATCTCTATATTTATACGTATATTTAACTCTGGATTTTGCGCAAGTGAGCCTTAGTGTACTAAGACAATTTGTGAAGAGAAGGCAGAAGGATAAATCAATTATTCGAAAATATCACAAACAACTGAAGCAGAAATTATTCAAAGCCCCAACTTATCTCAGATGTAGCTGCATTAAACTCGTTATAATTAGCTTCGCGAAAATGAAAGTATATTTTTGTTATATATAGTGCTGTATTAAAATGTTTAAAATATTTGAACAGAACATTATTTCGGCTATAAATGCGAGTTCCCACGATAATATTCCTAATTCCCAATTAAAATATTATTTTGAATAGTCGCTTAGCAGTTGAAGCTTCAAATCGCCAGGTTTCCGAACCCTCAAGATTTTCTTAGGCAACAAATCTTAATTGAAACTCAGACTGCGGCAGCATAACAAATAAATATAAGTTTTTTTCCCAGAACATAATTTCATAGCAATAAAGTGATAGGTGGAACCATTTCTGGGGACATTTTTACCGAACGCTTTGTAGTTCACCGCAAAATTGAACTTCGCAAGGCGTTGTAACAACAACCCATAGCTCCCAAATTGTTCACTCCCCCAACTTTCTAATACAAAAAAGGCAAAGCACCCACACCACATATTTGTACAAAATACGAATTGATAATAAATTTTCCCAAAGCAGCAACGTAGCCTGCTGCTGCTCATCAAATCCGCTCATAATTTAAACCAACAAAACCAGCAAAGGCCAACAAGGGTGCATTTTATTGCCGTAGCACGCCCCAAAGGCATTTCGACAAATTTGCGATGCACCATGCCACATTTGTACGATCGATCGATACGAATGCCACACATTGTGACAAATACAAATTTGAGAAAGAAAAAAAATGAATCGAGTATCTGAAGGCGCATCTACCGAAAGGTAAGCAAAGGTTTTGTCAATTAGATAAAAATGTCACACAACAAACACGCCACCGCCATGCCACAGTGCGCTGCAAGTGCATCAAAAGTTACAACAACGCCAACAACAACAGCAATAACGCGCAACCTGCTGGCACATTTATTGCACATTGCACGCACTGACCAACACAAAAACACCACCACTGCCGCAGCGTCGAACGTTGCTGTGTCGCAACAAATTTACTGCAGTCTTGCAACAAGTGCAATTTCCACCAAGTGTATTGGTGCAAAGTGCAAGCCGACTGCCAGGACAAGCACATAGATAGGGGCGATCCTGATGCATCGATCGTATGCACCGTCACACTAAGGGTTTGTCTTCGATCGTGTTTTTTTTGCTGTTTTTTCATTGGGAGCATTCTTTTACATAATTTTTTTACATATGTATGTAAATATTATTGCACATATACCTACATTTGTATGTGTAGGTATGTAGGTGTGTGTATTGATGGTGCCTTGCATGAAATTTACGAGCTCGTACAATTGTCCTCTTAGTCGATTTGGATTTTACACCTGCGTCCTCTTTGTCCCCACGAAATTCGATGAAGTCGGTGATAAAAATGCGTAACAACTAAGATGGTCAGGTCAATAAGATGCGAGCCAAGCCACGGCTATGAACGTTTATAATGAGATGTAGAATTATCCAATACGGAAGTGAAATTCGGTAACAAATAAATATGCAAATAAACAATCGAAAACTTAACGCGTGCGATAGCCCATAAACTTGTGTGAAGATTTTGACAGTGCATAGGGCTTCCAGAAATTTAGCTATGTCCATTTACTATTTTTTCCTTCAAAATTTTCATTGCTATAGAATGATCAGAGCAGTTGATAATCTGGTTCAGAAGCAGGCTTCGATGGCCTGCGAAAACAGCATGTCTTGCTCCAGGCCAGTGTTGACAAAAAGTTAATCTGATTAAGGATTAAAAATTTAAGATTTAAAAGTTAATCGCTTTTATGGGTTAAAATTCATTTATTTATTTATTTAAGTAGAAATTAGTCAACAAAAACAAATTGCCTTACAGAGTAATGCAGATATTTTAACAAAAATAATCTTAATAGATTTTATTATTTTTTTAATTAATTATTAAAATTAAATTAATTATTTAATTTTCATTTAACGCTTACAAAACGATATCGAAAGGGATTTGATATTACGTTTCAGTTCTATTACTTATAGGCATAATTAAATTAAATGTTATGAAAGAGTGATGAGTTGATGAAGCAAAATCTATCTCATAAGATTTAGAAATTACATTGAGTTCTGCGAGGGCTCTAGTGAAGGGTGCATTTGTTATTATGAAGTCAATATAAAAAAAACCAAAATTACTGAGCGATCTAGCTGAGGAGCAATCCACAACTCCGCGAATAATATCATACACGAATGATTAGGAGAAAATAGATCTTCGAGATTCCAGTGATTTTAAATTAATAAGAAGGCATTTTGAGAAGTATGAGAGGACTGAGTCATGAAAACGAAGGGAACTTAGGGCATAGCCAATGAAACCGTTTTGGATTCATGCAATTCGAACAATATGACAAGCATGAAAAGGTATCCAAATTAAAGATGCGTTTTCAAGATTTCAACGAACAGTTTACGTGTGTAGAGACTTGAAAGTTTTGTACTATTGCGTCTGACAAATGCTAGCATAACATAAGATTTAGAAATTGCATAGTTAAACTGATTAATAAAAGTGAACTTAGCATCGGATACCAGAACCAGATCCATAGTTTCACTAACTGAATTCAAACGACAATTAGAGATAATAAAAAGATGTCTGTAACGGGGGAAAACACTTGGCGAAAGTAATATGAAAACATTTTGCTATATTCAAAGACAACCGATTACTAGTAACAGAACTTTTTCAAGATCAGCTTGAAGCGCCAGAGAATCAAATGAAGTTTTTATAATTGAATATATATGTAGATCATCAGCATAAATTAATAAAAAATTAACGTACGAAAAATAACTACTAATATCATCAATAAACAGTACAAATGGCAAAGGACCCAAAATAATACCTTGGTGGACACCAAGCGTAGCGATAAACGAATAAGAGTGTGAGTTGGCAACGACAACCATACACCGTCTGTTCGAAAGATAGGACTTTAACCAAGAGAGAAATACAGAGTGAAAGCCTAGTGACGCCGATTTCTTAACTAGAAAAGCATGCGAAATTCGATCGGAGCCCTTAGAGAAATCTGTATATACAACATAGACCAGAAAACCTTTTGAGAAGCTGAAATAGAGTCTTCTGAGAAGACAGCCAAATTTGAAATGGTAGATCTACCCGGAGTGAAGCCGTGCTGGATAGAACAAATCAAGCTTTCAAACAGCGAAAAACAAATTGTCTTTAATGATACATTCCAGTATTCAAAACTGTGACTACGGCGATTAAGAATTAATTAATTCTAATTTTATTTCAGGAAAATAACATTCATCAGACATTTTGTAATCTTTGGGCTATTTAAAAGGTGTTAACTTTGTCTGACGAAAAACAAAAAAACTAACTTTACCTAGCTATTTTTTTAAAGCATTTTTTACATGTTGAAACATAATTTTCTCCCCGTACATATTTTTTTACATTTAAATCATATTGTTTTCGTTTTGCGATCTCTGCCAGCTTCGCATACCCCACATCGTCTCGTTTTCCTTGGAGGCTCACTTGCGACGCTTGTACTTGGTACCGGTCCTTCGCAATCTTCGTCGTATTAAATCAGCTTTTTTCCCAATTCTATAATAAAATTTCTACTCTTGTGTTAAGAGAACCCCATTCTGGTACGTCTTTTCACAATGTATAAACTTATCGTTTGGTCCATAGTGTCAACTCCTGCTTTGGTTAGTTGTGATCTCAAATTATTTCTGGTTTCTTTTGGGGTCAATTATCAATTTTCTTGTCATTATGTAGCCAACTAAGTAATGCGACAATTTTTCCCCTTTTTTGGCAGTATGAAGCTATCGTTTAATCGTTTTGAAATCCAAATAACGTGGAACATATATCGTGGTTCTAAGGTTTGGACGCAAGTCGGAAAGTCCGGTTTTTCTATAATAAATACTTAATTTTTTCCATTGTATATAATTTGCAAGTGAGCACGAAGAAAAAAATTATCACGGATTTTTCTATTGCGTAAGTTTCTAACTTCGAAGTATATATGTACATGATGTACACGCTGCCAGAAATTGCCCAAAACTTGATCCTGTTTTTAATGAGATGCACTGCCGAAATGGGCACATTCCTCTAAAAAATACTAATTGTTCGTCAACTGTTATACTCCAACCTGGTATGAAACCGTATGGGAGGTACCTCATCAAAACACTCTTGAATTCGTTGCAGTTAATCAACCGATCTTACTTCCCTTCTTGCAGCTGTATCAAATCGAGTACTCTGAGTATGTTTTGAAACCTGTTTTATTTTCATAATATCTATCATTGAACATTTTTCGTTCATCTTTTTCACTTCACAGTTGGGATATTTCTTTGTTTTAAACTTATTTGGAGTAACGACTTCCTTCAGTATTTGTCCATTTGATAATCATCACCGAAAGCGGTATTCTAAAATAAATTAGAAACGCAGAAGAAATGCTATCAACTTCTCGGGATGCATGTCGCGAGGGTCATATTTTATTTTGGAAAATTTTTTTGCTGACTCTGTCGCCTCTGTGCAGAGTTGACAGGATTTTCGAACCGTACTTGTTGATTGTTAGATATGAAAGCTGAATTAGTTTCGCTAATGATGTTCGCTCCATCTTTGTCAATGTACTCAGAGTCGAATCCAACATACGAGCTTGTATATGGGGTTGTTGTTGTTTTAGCGGCTAGTCGCGCCCCGTAAAGAGCGGATTCACCCATGGTCGTTGTCGTCGAACTCATCTAGGGGGAGGCCCAGGAAACGTGCAGTTTCGACAGGGTTGGACCAGAGGGAGAGGGGGGTTAGATGAGTGGGTTTGAGAGGGCATGTGAATAGGTGGTTGGTGTCGTGCGGAGAATCTCCACATGCCGGGCATGTGTTGGGTATGTCGGGGTTGATTCTGGATAGGTAGGAACTGAGCCTGCTACAGTATCCAGATCGTAATTGTGCCAGAGTGACGCGGGACTCACGGGGCAGCAGGGACTCCTCATCTGCTACAGGTGGTGGTTGGGCTCCGATAACTGCACTTGCCTGGCGGGAGTCGATGATGGTAGTGACCCGCCGGTACGCCTCCGGATCCAGCGGTTGCGTGATGAGTGGCTGGATCTCGTCCTTAAGTTCTAAAAGATGTCTTCTGATGTGCCTAGAGGGCAGCTCCACTGCAAGCAGGTGCCTATTTGGGTGCCCCGAACGGTGACACCCAGCCAGGAATTGCTTGCTGAGCATGAGGTTGTGCTTCTTAACGCGGAGCACATTGACCTCTTGGTGGAGATGTTCCTCAGGCGACATCAGAAGACATCCTGTCACCGTGCGGACTGCGGCGTTCTGGCAGGTCTGCAGCTTCATCCACTGTGTCCTGCTGCTTCCCAGCGACCAAACTGGCGCAGCATAATTTATTACCGTATATTGTATATGAGGTCTCCTCGCTTAGTGCTTCAATAATATAAACATAATTGTAAAAAATTTTTAAATTTTTTTGAAAGTTTGAAAAATTCATTTATGTACATGTATGGTTTTTGTTATAGTATGAGCTATAGTTGTTATGCAATAAATAGCTGATGAAAAATTAATATTCCAAAAAAATCAACAGGTTTTGCTCGCCAGTGTACATATGCATTCAATGGTTTTGTATTTTGAATGCTTGTAATCTTTTTTTAAAACACAAAACTTTATGATATTTACTTTTTCATTTTCATTTATTTACATTGGTTTTAGAAAGGTTTTCTGATTTTTTTAAAGTTGAAGATTTTTTTGAGAATGTCCCAAATTTCTTAACACCTATCCAATCTCGGCTATTTTAAAATTAGTCTGGTGAGTCCCATAGGTATAATAAATCCCTTGCGCCACCTAACGGGCACAGTTTTTATGAGATTGTGCTAAATATCAATCAAATCTACTCATAAATGCAGTTTTACAAAATTCCACGACTCTTGCGCCACCTATTGGCTACATTCATGTTTCATAACGCATTGCTAACGATATCTGACCTACGCTAAAAACTTCTAATATCTAGAGAAACGGATAGTTAATGTAAAATCGATTTTAAAAGTTCACTCAAAGAAAAATGATTGAAAATGACTTCATTTCGCCGTTGCATTATTTGCAACATTTTGGATATTTTAGAAGAAAACTTTTTTATCTAATAGCATATTGTATATGGATGGATGTATGTATGTACGTTAATGTATGGCACGCATTCCCGGCTCAATCTGCACTTCAATTCTTAAATTTTGTATACAACCAAAAAACAAAAAAACTACATTTATTTCAGGCGACGCACTGCGTTTGCGTGACTATCTGTTAATATGAAAATGCCACTTGCCAATTTGCAACAACCTTCTGTGCAATACGGCACACTGCAGCTTCAGATCAATCCAATTTGGAGCAAGTATGTAATAATTACGAGAGTTCGGTAAGCTGTGTGAAGGTGTTCAATGAGCGAAGCCGAGGGAGCAGGACTTCAATATTTTTAACTGGATTCAAAAAACAAAAACAACAACAAAAAATGACTGCTGACGAAGCGACACCCAGCGACGGTCAGCCATTAATAAGTCGCTCTGGGCTGTGAAAGTGATGTCCAAAGTGTTTAACCACTGGGCGGGCGGTACTCGGAAATAGTACACACATATGTACATACCTTTTTCTGGTTCACTATGGATGTAATAAAAATTGTGTTAATATTATTTATCTTAAAACCGCTTAACACTTTTGATTTTTTTTTTTAGACAAGTTAAATGGTTTTTGTTTTTGTTTTTCTTTTTTTTTCTTGTTGCTGCCACTGAAAACGAAAGGAGCTGCTTGCGTGCTCCTCGATTTAATATTGGAATATTCGAAAGTATAATACGAATTTAAATTTTATATTCTTTTTTTCATACCAAATATTTTCACTGCACTCAACAATGCCACAATCGACAAGTTTAAATTTCATTAAAGTCAAATTAAAAATGTAACAATGTTGCCCCAATAAGCAAACGTCAAACAATCAGCCAACGAAGGGAACGCCGGCCGCCGGCCAATGGTCAATTGTGCTGCATAGCGACATGGGTGGGCGGACGTCCACTTTAGACTTCTGCATGCGGTGCTCATCGTAGCTGATTCCATTGTTCAATTGAACTATGTTTGTCTGGCTGATGAAGAGTTGAACGTTAAGTGATGAGTTATGAACGGTGACGTTGAATGCGGGATTGCTAGATGCTGGCTGCTCCAGTGTTCTATGCATTTTAAAAATGTCAATATTGACATTATTTGTACATATTGATTTTGCAATTTTATTTCAATTCAATTGCACACAAATAGCGTAAAAGTTTATCCGCGTGGGAGAAAAATAGAAAAATTGCAGGAAAAAACGAAAGAAGCCAGCCAGCAAGCGCGATAGCCAGCCATTGGAAGTTGTTTGCATCAAACAAGAAATTAAAACCAGTGCTGCGAACCGATACAAACGTCGATGCGTTTCGGTTTAGAAATAACATGCGCCGATACTGGCACTGGTTCATGAGTATCACTGAACTCCGGTTGGGCTCAAATTGTTAAATTTTTTGTTGTCTCAATGATGATAATTTTTACTTACTTACTTAATTGGCGTTATAACCGCTTAAGCGATTTTGGCCGAACTTCTCCTACAATTTGTGGTGTGCGTCTTGATTTTGTAACACAATTGAGGGACCTACAGTTTTACGCCGACTCCGAATGGCGAATTTTTTTTTGTGAGTAGTTTTTTCATGTCAGAAATACACTCGGAGGTTTGCCATTGCCTGCCGATGGGCATCCGCTATTAGAAAAAAATGTTCTATAATTTTTGATGTTACTTGCTTCGGCCAGGATTGAACCCGGGGCCCACCGAATGAAGGGCGGGCACGTTACATACTCGGCTATGACGGCCGCCGATGATGACAATTACTATTATTGTTATTATTATTATTATTATTATTATTAGTATTATTATTATTATTATTATTAGTATTATAATTAGTATTATTGGGGATTGTGCACTGCGACCTTGAGATCTACTCTGCCTTTTCATGGATTAAAGAACTTTCTTTAGTCCAGCATCCGAGATAAGCTTTAGTATAGCGTCTAATTCTCTGAAGTTCATACTGCCATCCGATATTAGATATTCACCCAGATACGTTTTGTGTTTGTGCATTGGGGCGAGGCACTGCTCCAGAAAAGGTCTTGTAGCTTCCTTTTCTACTCTGCAGAATCTGAAGTATTCATCCGAGTGAATTTCCAGTTTGGTAAGGTGATATTTCAACCTGCAAAGTCCTGTAAGGATCTCCGTAATAAATCTTTGTTGTTCCTCCTAACTGGTCAAAATAATAGGGTTGCGATAAAAGTGTGATAGCGGGTTTTCATATTGAACCAAACCTTCTTTTGAAGTGGTTTTTAGTTCGGTTTTGGCTTTCAAAATAAAAACTATTCGGTTCAACTCTGATTTGCAGCCCCAATTAAAATTAATTTAGCTGCGTAAAATTTACAAAGACGCGTTGTTGTGTTTAATAGATATTGTACAAAATATCTTTAAAATAATTATCATGTAATTTAAACAAATAGTGTGTAATAGATTTAAGCATCCATGAAATTGCAGTGTTCCAGTACTTTCAATGTAAAATTTATTTTAATTTATATAATCCTATTAGGTTTTTGTAGAGTAAGCGCCACCCAATATAGAGCCAAGATAATCACATAAAACCGGAGCGAACGCAAACAAGATCATCACAAACGCCCATTGAGAAACCAAAAAAACAAAAAAGCCGAGTACCACGCCGCCAAATGTCCAATGTCACTGGAGAGCCTACTGTGTCATTGTTTATGGGCAAAACATTGACGCCTACGGGTACACACACACGCCCGCCTCTGTCTATGTGCTGCTCGGCAGCCTTTGAAATCGGTTTTTTTTTCGCCTGTTCGTTTATGATTTCACCACTCATTTTGCCAACAACATACGCACATAGATACACACATACATACATCCATACATACATATACATAGAAATGAGGAAAATACAGAGACACAACTGCATGATCCTTATCGCCGTTGCGATCGGTGTTGTCAAAGATGTTCCATAGCGACAGGTAATATAGTTGGCGCCTGTTATTGTGAAAACAAGGTTTGATAAAACACACACATATCTGCGTACATGTAATTGGTGTTGTTAACAAGTGTAACGATTTTGCGTAAGGATAACGAGCGATCTATAAAATCCTCTTTTGAGCTTAAAATATTGATTTTAAATCGTTCGGTGGGTTTCTGGAAGGATGGCTGAGTTGAAGAATTATACGCAATTAGTTATGCACAGTTTTTCTAAATAAAGTATTTATATTTCTTATTTTTTGTGCAGTGCAGCGTGTTTTGATTGCACTGGATTGATAAAGCAATGTAGATCAGTTAGAGGATCAATATGAGACAGAATAATCAGCAAAAACTAGATAGATGGTGTCCTCTAAGGGTTTCGATTGATTGAGTGTTGATAATTTTTATTCACGATCGCATCTCACATCGAAGATGTTGATTTGGCGATAGCATTGAGCATTGCATATTATTCTGAATTTACGAAAAAAAAGTTGGCCACTCAAAAACCTGGAAAAGTCAGCAATATTAGAACTTAAAAATAATTAAATTAATTTATACAGTGAATCTGACAACTGACGCAACAATTATTTGTGCAGCAAGTGGATTCAATTTAACAATAACACATTGCAACAAGATTCTACGCATTTTCATAAATAATTTACGATTTATTCCTTGATTTGATTTTTTTTTCGATACAAAAATAAGATAAAAAATAATTGTTTTTCAAGGATTTAAAGTTTTTCGAACACATTTGATCGATATTTAGTCAGTTTTATTTTTTCGGGCACAAACAATCTTTATTCTTATGCCGGTATTCAGCAAGCCGATTCAAGTCTGTAATCTCAAAATAAAGTCACTAATATATCAGTTGGTCCTGAGCAGGTCAAGAAACGAAGAAATTGAGGAAAGCATTGAACAAACGTGAAAATGAACTAGCAGTCGATCTGCCCCTTTATCGTAGACTATATTTTGCTTAAATCTGTAAAAAAAATAAAACTTGATTTTCATAGCGAATAATAAATTAACTATTTCCTTACATTTAGGTTAGGTTACTGTGGTAGTTCCCGCAGTGGGAACTCACTTAGACACATAGTAAAGGAGTCCATTGTGATACCACTTATTTTATGAACGGTAACGTGAATCGGAATAATCATAAAGGATTAACCTTAGGAACGTTGCGTACCCCGAATGAAGTCACGCAAGTTACCAATCCCCACCCCAGAGAGCTCCTTTGAAGTCCTAAAGAAATACGAGCCTAGGCAATTGAACCTCAGTCTCGCAAAGTCAGGGCAACTGAGCAGAAAATGAAGAGATGAATCCACCCCATCCTCCTCCATACAGCTGCGGCAGAAAGGGTCAGAGACTATATTCAGCCTAGCCGCATGAATACCCAACGGACAGTGCCCATTCAAAACACCTACGAGGGTCGAGAGTTGCCGCTTAGTAATCGACCTCAGCTCCTTTGAGCGCCCACGATCCACTCTCGGCCAGAGGGTCTTTGTAATTCTGCATGTCGTGACAGTTTCCCAGCGCTCGCTGAGACGACAGAGAGCCCATCTGTCCAAGAGAAGTCCGTAGGCACCCAAATAAGCCCCCACCCTCTCCCTGCAAGGAGAAATAACTTCCAGGGCACCCTGCCGGGCGAGCTCATCAGCCATGCAGTTCCTTGCAATGTCACTATGGCCCGATACCCAAATTAGTCTGACGTCGAGATACTCTGAGGCGGCTGCGAGAGAAGTCCGGCACTCCCTGACAAGTTTCGATCTAACCATTAGCAATCCTAAGGCCTTAATAGCGGTCTGACTATCCGAATAAATGTTAGCCCGTCTAGTGGGCATTACATTGGTTAGTAGCCAATCGGCTGCCTCCTTGATTGCGGCCATCTCTGCCTGAAACACACTACAATAGTCCGGAAGCCTAAATTTATGGCTGAAGGAGAGCTATCGATTGTTGATAGTTCTAATTTTTACACATTTTAAATAATCGGTTCACATAAAATGCAGCAATAAGAATTTTGAGCGGTTAATTTCAATTTTAATTTTACGATAACCAGTTTGTTTTAGTTTTTAATTTTTATTTGAGGTTTTTCCTTGAAGTTGATTGTGCATCTCTAGCTGAACATTCGATCAGCTGATTGTCTCTACCAAAGTCTTTGGTGAAATTTTTTGAGACTGTTGCTTACTGAATACCGAAATCGTCTCAAGTCACAAAAAATGTCTCTAATTGAAAGTCTCGAATTTAGTAACTTGAGATGAGACTGAATTACAGAATACCGATAATACATTTCTTTGCGCGGCATACAATAAGTCCTGTTTAGAAAAAAACGGGCGGTACCACGCCCTCAAAGAAGAGAAAATATTAATTCGTTGCATCTCCACAACTTTTGAAGATTAATATATATAGGTATACTATGGGTCCTATGTGTATTCTATTCGTTCTATATATAAATCTCTGCATTTGATATAACTGATGCAGATTTATTAAGAAAGCAAAGTACGTAGTACGTTCATTAAGTTGAGGAACAACTATCGGTATATAAAAAATATTACAACCACAGTGCTAGATGGAGAAGGCGGGTCCTAGTTCATCTTGCATTGCTGCTACCTTATTGGATTGAGAATGAACAGCTTTAAACTTGCCAATAAATATGCAATTTATCGATACTCCTGCATATAACTTTGATAAAGGTCCAGGTATAGCAAAGTCCTGACAGCAATCAAACCGATTTGCTGTAAACAAAATTTTTGTACAATATCATCGAAGCGTTCATTCTCTTCACCTTAAACGATATGTCATTTTATTTCAAACGCTCCTTGCACATTCCAGACCATGTTGTTTTCTCAATGTCAATAAATAAAACACGAGTTTGTGGATAAAATCTTTAAAATTCATGTTTTTCATGCGGTTTTTACAGATTTAATCCACAAATGTGGCATGTTCTCGATTGGGGTACTAAAAAATTAAAAAAATAAAATGCATATTCTTTATTGGCGTAGCAACGCAAAAACTTAGACTCTTCCTTTCGGATGGTACGAGATTTCATTTCATTCATACAAAAACTAAAAACCTTTCTGAATGAAAGAAAAAAAAAGATACAGTAGCAAATAGACAATAATGTTTAGTGTAGTTAAGAAACTATATACATACATACAATTTACTGCTTTGTTGTTCTACTCGTAAATCAACCTGCGAATTAAATGTGAATTATTTATATATAGTTTCACAGTTCAACAAATTAACACACTAGCGGCAATATCCATAAAACACGCAAACTATCAGAGAAAAAAGGCTTTTCACGAGTTTTTAATGAAAATTGAATTGTTGCTAAATTGTAAGAGGGACTTGTTAATTGTGTTGCTTACTTTATTGTGGCGATTTATGTTTCTCAAGTGGCACGATCCTTACAATTTCAAAGAAACACTTTCCATTCAGCGAAATTTTTTTACATTGTAAATATTTTTTTCAGAAATCAAAAGAACAATGCACAATGAAAATAAGTTTTAAAAACAAATGTACTCAGACGAAAGGAGGAAACTTGAAAAATGCTACAGCAAAGTGCAGAGTGAAGTACTTGAAGGAGCGATGATGAAAGGAGCGCATGCGCAGAACTATACTCGTACAAGGCAATGTGAATGCGCTTGGGGAGAGGAACGCTGATATCCATTGTATTAGAAAACATTTATGTATGTATGTATGTCTGCGCATAAACGATACAAAAACTGCTGATCAAAAATTTGCAACACTCATTTACTTCCCAGAAGATAATTTACAGAGGCCTTCCCAAGGAAAACCATTCTAAAAGGCCTAATCAAGAAGTGTTGTAAAGAGTTTTTGCCAGCATGCCTTTCTAACACGAATTTTATATTTACGATTCACGTATGAATGATTTTTTATGAATAAAGAAGTAGTTTAAGAAGAATTGCTTCAAAAAGTCTTCTAAAGTACTTCCTACGAAAGTTCGGTGCCGTGACATAATCCCCACGGACATAATCCCCATTACAATTATGGGGATTATAACTTCTTTTTTTTCGGCCATAACCCCCATAATGGAATGGGGATTATGTCCAAAAAAAAAAATCGGTCATAATCCCCAGAAAGTAGCGGACATAATCCCCGTAATAATGGGGATTATGCCCAAAACGATGGCGGACATAAACCCTATTATGGGGATTATGACCATTTCCGATTCGGTCATAGTCCCCACTTTTGTTTTTGAAATATTTGCAAATTTATTGTCTAAAATTGGAATACTTGACATTAGTGGATGGAAAACAGTTATGTGTACCGTTAACAAATTTTGACGTTGATCGAAATCTTCACATTTTAAGAAGAATTTTTTGTCAGTTGTGCCTTTGAAGTGAAGTAGTTAACACAATGTGGGAAGAAGTTAATTTTGAAAACATCGCGGGTGTGCGAAAAAATAGTGTGTTAGTGTACATTCCGTCTGAAAAGCATATTCATTTAAATCGACAAGACTCAATAAAAGAACTGGAATTTCAATAAAAAGTTATGAATGTTATGAAAAAAATTGTAATGTTAGAGTTGATGTAATAGAATCAACTAAAACATGTTTAAGGCGCCTCAAGAATGAAGTACATTCTAACCATGGGGGCCAGGAATCCAGAATGAAAGAATTTAAGCTACGTAACGCCATTAAAGAAGAGGTCGCAAAACCGAATCTCCAAGTGAATAAAGTTCGTACAGTTTTTAACAATGAATGTCAAAAGCGAAAGGATGTTTCAACGTCAGTTGTTTATAAAAAAATGCAGCGCCAATTTCGTCGAATTAAAACAGAGTGTATGCCAAAATCGCCACAAACACCTCATGAATTCATAGAAATATTTGCAAATAATGAGCACATGACTAATTTTGGAATGTGCGAAAGCAATGTGGACCAGAAATTTTACACTTGTACAGTGATCGAAAGTGATGCCATAACCTACACATTATTTTTTTCGCCGCCGATTGGAGAGCTAGTGAAAACGGTTGCAGCAGACGAGAGGCATTACATGATGGATGCTACATTTTCCGTAGTTCCCTCATGTGGTTATAAACAGCTTCTTATTATACATTTTATTTATGACAATCACGTAAGTAATACGAAGCGTATACATCAGTATTTTATCTAAATTAGTAAAAGGTATCATTTTATTTCATTCGTTAGAGTATCCTGAAATAGAAATGTTGAGAGCAAATTGTGAATCTAAAGCGCCGCAGGTGAAAATTTTTTAAACAAATCGCGGCGAGTAATTTTAGTAAATAAAAAGTGGTTCAAAATTTTTCTATTTTTTTCGATTTTGTAAGAAATTGTCTCAGTTTTGCTTAGTAATAAGTAATTTAAATATTCTTTAAAATTGCAGGTATTTCCATTTGCTTTTGTTCTTATGTCAAATAAGAAACAAAAAGCATATCAGCACGTCTTGCAGTTTATTAATTCGAACTTACTCGAAATGAAACCAAAATCTTTTACGACTGATTTTGAAAAGGGAATGAGGAATGCCATCAAAACGATATTTCCAGAATGTCGATTGAAAGGATGTTGGTTTCATTTCTGTCAAGCTTTGAGGAGAAGAGCCTTAATGATGAAAGATTTTGGGAGCCTAATAAAGAGAGATACTCACGCTAAGCGAATCTTCCAAAAACTGATGGCAATTCCGTTACTTGAGCCGAAAGATATTATACAGAGTTTCAATATTATTCAGCATGAAACATATAGCATCCCGAGCTATAGAGATGCCTTCGAACAGTTTTTGACTTATTTCGAGAGGCAGTGGATTGAAAAAGTAAGTATTAAAAGAACATTTTGTAAATAAAGGGAAATACTTTTTCATCATTTTACATAGGAAACTCCACAGCAGTTATCGCTACACAACGAAAATGTTAGAACTACGAGCGCATTGGAAGGATACAACTGCTATCTTTCTTCGTTAATTCCAACTCATGGCAGCTTCTGGGACTTCCTAAAAGTTATAAAGCAGGAAGAATTCCAGAAGCACAATGAATTGTCACTGGCGCTAGATGGAGTTTACGATGTATTTGAAAGACCCAAGAAAAAATGTAAAAATCAAGCGCACATCATAAGGGAACTGACAGTAAAACTTGATAACAAAAATATAAGTTTGCCGATATTTCTTCAGAGCATTACAAACCGAAAAAATAATATACTGCCAAGCGAGGAAACTTTAAACTTAAATGAGAAAGTTGAATCCGGAAGCGAAGAAGAAATTGCTACCCTGGTTGCAGATGGCCTGCTTTGTGAAGTTTGTTACAAAAACAAAAAAAAATACAATATAAGCCATGTAAGCACGGGAAAATTTGCAGATCCTGTTTCGACAAAATAAATAAACAGCATCAGGAAACCGGGACTTTGACTTTATGTCCGTTTTGTAGGCAGATCGTTGGAAGTGTTGAAGAGTTGTTTTATTTAGTTAAGTGTGGCATTTTAATATTGGTACATTGAATTTGTTTAGTTAAGAATTTTGTTTTTGTTAAGAGTTTTGAAATATTTTTTATTTTAGAATTTTGTTTTTTGTTAAGAATTCCGACATATTTCCGTTGTACATAAATTTATTATTCATTTAACCAAAAAAAGTAATTTTTTAAGTTGTTTTGTTTCTGGGGATTATGTCCGAAAATTTTTCAGACATAATCCCCACAGCAAACGGTCATACTCCCCATTCCATTATGGGGGTTATGGCCGAAAAAAAAGAAGTTATAATCCCCATAATTGCAATGGGGATTATGTCCGGGCACCCGAAAGTTCTCTGTGATAGCGAAAGCAGACGGCCTTCAATTTGTCCCACTCCATATAAAAAAAACACGAAAACACAGTAATGGTTATGATTTTTATTTTAAAAAATTGTTATTTCGTCTTTATTTTGTAATAAATATATTGTGATCGATATCTTGATTCTTATATTTAAAACTAAAACAAATAAAAATCAAAAAATTAAATTTCGATGAATTTTGAACGAAAAAATATAAATACAAAGCAAACTGCGCGTGCCAGAAGTAAAACTTCTTTCTGGTAGTAGAAATTAACAAAAGTAGTCGTAGAAATAAGTAGTAGCATTAGTAAAAATAGTGGTACAAATTATTAGTATAATTAGTAAAAATAGTGGTAGAAATTAGTAAAAATATAACTAGAAAGTAGTGAAAATAGTGGAAGAAATTAAAAAAAAAATAGTGGTAGAAATTAGTAGTAGCATTAATAGAATTAGTGGTTGAACAAAGTTAAAATAGTGTTAGTAATTAGTAGCAGTATTAGTAAAAATAGTGGTAGAAATTAGTAGTAGTATTAGTAAAAATAGTGGTAGAAATTAGTAAAATTAGTGGTAGAAATTAGTAGTTGCATTAATAGAACTAGTGGTAGAACAAAGTAAAAATAGTGGTAGTAGTTAGTAGTAGCATTAGTAAAAATAGTGGTCGAAATTAGTAGAAATAGAAGTAGAAAGTAGTGAAAATAGTGGTCGAAATTAGTAGAAATAGAAGTAGAAAGTAGTGAAAATAGTGAAAGAAATTTGTAAAAAAATTAGTGGTAGAAATAAGCAATAGGAGAAATTAGTAAAAATAGTGGCAGAAAGTAGTACAATAGGGGGAGAAATTAGTTAAAAAGGAGTGGTAAAGAAAGTAAAAACAGTCGAAGGAATTAGTGAAAATAGTGGTAGAAAATAGTAGAAATAGTGCTAGTAGTTAGTAGAAGCATTAGTAAAAATAGTGGTAGAAATTGTTATTACCATTAGTAAAAATATTGGTAGTAATTAGAAGTAACATAAAATAGTGGTAGAAAGTGAAAATAGGAGTAGAAATTTGTTTAAAAAGGGGAAAAATTAATAAAAATAGTGGTAGAAATTAGTAGTAGCATTAATAAAGATAGTGGTAGAAATTAGTAAAAGCAATGGTAGAAATTAGTGGTAGCATTAGTAACAATAGTGATTGAAATTATTAAAGATAATGGTAGAAATTAGTAAAGCGATTCAGACGCGACTTTCGTTACGCGATGTAAATATTCACTGCCGCTAAAGAAGTTTTCCTTCAATAACGATTATGCAATGGTATAAAATGTTCTAAATAAAAATAAGGTCAGATTTGCCGAGCGTAGGGCGCTTATTTTCGCCCGCTGCTCTGAACTCTCACAGCTTTTAACTCTCGACATGATCTACTGGGTTATTGCACCCAAACCACTACTATACCTCATGCACTGCACATTCTGCGAGGGGTAAGTTGCGATTCCATTGAATTTAAAGCATTGTGCCCGAAATGAAAAGATTAAACGCTCAATTTCATTTTCAAATAGAATATTTTCTTCTGCGCTGATTCGGCACCTCTCTCTGATTCTCCTCGAATGTCATGAAAAAGTGAATCTTGACCACGTGTGCTCACTTCCTTTCAAACTACCTAGCATATGAATAAATAAATTTTTGGTTTTTTTTTTTATTCAGCGAAACAAAGCGGAAACAATCTCCTTCTGCTTTAATTCATTTACTACGGTCCTCTATCCTTTCGCTATGTATAAAACCTATTTCACAACAAACTCAACCCTTGCTACTGCGCATGCGTCTCACCATTCATTTTTCAATCCGCCATCTAACTGTTTTGTATCCTTTAATTCCCTTTGTTCGCATTTAGGCTGGCGCGTTTTGAGTAATTAGTTTTAAAGGCTATGCGTTTTTTTTTTACATTTCTTCTCAATTTGTTATTTCTGCCGCGCGAATAGCAAAATGTTCTCACACTTTTCCTGCTGTGCAATCGGAAGTGATCCCTCTACATTGCCCGATCACCAGCAGCGATTGCGAGCACCTACATAACGATATGTACAATTCATATAAGTAAAAGTAGAGATGAAAAATCATATTAAAATTGTTCACTTGTTATATTGCATTGTATTCTGTCGTTTTTTTTTGTTTTTTTTTTGTTCTGTAGTTTTACGCCCAGCCTCTGCCCGAAAACACTGAATATGCCTGCGATTGATCAGCTTCCGCGCCACCTGTTGCCGATTGCGTGTGAGTACGATGATTTTAAAATACGTATGTATGTATGTATGTGTATTGAGTATAAAGATTCACGCAGATCCGCCTATGTCCTAACGACATTGCCTACTTCAGTGGCTGTTGCTGTGCCTTCACAGCCACAAGGATCTTCTGATTTTTCTCAAGCGATTGTTGCATCTACTTATTGATCTTTTTTCCTCCTTTCGCTTTCTTCCCAGCAATACGTTTTAGCCAACTCATCATGCATTGTCATTATTACGTCGACTTCTTGGCTCTTGGCTATTGTTCTACAAGCGATCGGTTTCAGGCAAGAAGGATGTGGTTAGTAGTAGAATCTTCCATAGAAATTGTTACAATCAAAAATGATTATTTTTTATTTTCATTTTAAGTACCTATCAAAATAGTAATAATAATTTGTCTGGCAGGTATATGAGATTTACTTCCGATTCCACTAAGGGCGATTCGTTACGGCGAGAAGATTAGTAAAGCGCCATATTGGAATAATATATGTAAATATAATTTATGTCGAATTTAAATTTATATCTACTTATATTAGGATTGTTAGACGTTGATTGCATTTCCAAACCCTCGATCCCATTTGCTAGGTAACTTTAGCAGGAAGGAACTTTTCTTGAAACTGGTATAAATAAGTTCATTTGAAGGAAAATAAAAAAAATATCTTCGACTTAAATAGATCTTACGAACTAGTTAGACGGTGTGGCGAATTTTCTCCCTATTACGCATAAGCAAAAGTTAGTTTTAGCAATAAAATTATCAAAACGTAACGGAAAATTTTAGCCACTTGAAACTTGCACTTTGTTATCCTGGGGGTGAGTTGGCTAAAAAAATTGCGTACCCGGAGAATTTCTAAAATTCTGATTAAAATGTCTAAAATATATTTTTTTTGTAACTTTTTTTTAATTTTATGCAAAGTTAGTTGATACTCGCGCCTTCGTCTGCGTTGCTTAATACGTTTCCATAAACTTACAACAGATTTTTAAATCTAAAGTTATTAGCAGTGTTTTGAATTTTCGATGGAATATCTTTATATAACCTCTACTTAGGTTATGGGGCATTGTTTTAACTGCATAAAGCTTATTTAATTTGAACTAAATTGAACCATAAATATGATTTTTCTGTAAATTTCAACTACAGAGCCATCTAATAGATTTGTATACATATTTTCAATATTTATACATTAGTGCTGCGAATTCCATCTGGACTTTCAACTACCCGAATATTCGGATTATCACTTAAATGAATGAATGAAAAATCCAGATATTCGTATAAGCGAATATTGTAATTGCTTCCAGACAACCGCAAGTCAACAAATATCAATACATTTGAATATTCGAATATCAGAGGATAATGAAATGCAACATAGGGGAAATAAATAAATGGGTAATAGAGATCGCAAAAAGGTTTCACCGCGGTATCACTTCTTGCGAAGATACATACGTATCTTTTCCAGTGTATGTGAATGTAAAATATTGAAGTATCAAAAATTGTAAAAGTCACTATCCCAAACATCATCCTTACCACATTGCCTTATCCCATTATTGTTATTAACAAAAAGTGTTCGTTGATTCGTTATTATTATTGTTCATCATTTCGTTGATTATTTTTGGATATCTAAACGTCAGTCTCGAGGACAGTTTTTGTTGTTTTTTAAGCTATTTTTAACTATTATTGTTGATAATTGTAAGTTAATAGATATCATTAATATCGGACAGATTTTTTGAATAACTTGACTGTAGCATCACCTAGCGGTTCAATATTTCATAAAAGTATTTCAAATTCTACAGCCATTATACGTTTCTGTTTTCATAAAAATCGGATTATAAATAGCGAATATCACGACTCATACTCCACTTTAAAATATGGCCTATGTCCGTATTTCGGGTCCAAGGAATATACTGCTCAAATTTGGTTGAAATATGTTCATTGGTTTTTGGGAAAATTTTCAAAATTAAAACGGCTACATTAATCCCTCTAATATTATAAGTGTGAAAGCCAGCTACGACTGATAAAAAAAAAACTGGTTAAAAAATTTGTAAGTGTGGGGGTGAGATGTCTAAAAGGTCGTAGATGTGTTTGAATTTCTGGCGAAACTGATGTTTCCTTTTCAGGCCAATAATTAGCTTATTACCTGGATTAACATATCGAATATATTTTAAAGAGAGTTGCCACCTGTTAAAGAAGTTATAGTTAATTAAATAAATAAGTTAAATAACATATTGATGTATGACGACTGAACAGATTTGGATAAGATTTGGCACATATGTACATACCATATTTCTAAAATAGTTTGAAAGAATTTTGCCATTGTGTAAAATTAAATTAATAAATTAAATGAAATTTTCCAATTTGAGTGTCCAACTAAAAGTTTTAGGAATGCTTCATTTCAAAAATATTTTGAAGAGGATTGCCGCCTATTTGAAACTTAATCAAAATTATAGCTGGTTTAAGAATGCGTTGGAAAGCGTTACCTCTTAAAAACAGTAAATGAAATTAAATTGTTAAGCTAAATGAAATATTACGGCATGTTCTGAAGGGTGTTATGAATTCGCCTTGGTCTGTTTGAAGAATTGTTTAAATAAATCTTTATAAAACTAATTTAAAAAAAACTAAAATCAAAATTTTAGATGAGGATTTTAAGCTGTTCGTTGTGAAAACTAAAACAAATATTATTGATGCAAAATCCAAGTCAAAGCGCCTTTAAAAGTCAAACATTCCATACAGTTTTGAAAACGAAAATGTGTATGTCTGCTGCGAGTACCTTCGGGCTGGAAAAACTTGTCTGAAATAATGCCACACAATTTAATTTAAAACAATTCTCAACTTAACGTATGTAAGTCAGTTTTTTAAATAAAAAATACACTACTGCAAATTGTATTATTTCAAACTCTCTTCAATTCGGATCATCCACATTTATTTGCATTTTTAAACGCGTCCATTTCAGCCGGCAAATCGGTGAGATACTCCTCTGAGCAAATTTTTCGGCTGAAAAGGAAGTACCAAATTACATTTAATTAGGTTAAAATAAGCGCGAGGTCGTACGTACTTGCACATACCGACCACAATGCACTACTTAATTTACCCTACAACTACAACAAAACAACAACAGCAACAGCAACAGCATAAAATGCATTCAAAAAAACCAATAGTAATAATAGCGAAACCCCAAAAAATAGAGGGTAAATCGAATTAATAGCCTTATTAGGGCCAACAGACGAAGCGGCTAACCGAACTGACGGATGACCGGACGATCCAACAGCATTGCCGCAAGTTGCACGTACCAATGGGGGCAAAAGTTGCTATGCGTCGCGTCGCGTTGCGCCAATTGCTGTAATGCGCGCATTTAACCTTTGCTTTGCGCAAATAAAACAACAATAAAGCAAATTAAGCTACGAACAAAACATACACACACACACAGACACATACGGACACATACAGACAGACAGACAAATTCACAACTTAACCGGAGGGCAATTTTCATATCACTTTGATTGCGGCGAAATGCCGGACGGACGGAAATGTACGCGCATCAGACTAAAGTCGGTGAAAACTTTGAATGAATGGAATAAGCGACGGGCAGACGAGCAGAGGAGCGAACAGACTCAAAATTCAACCAGCTGTATGTTGGATGGATGGATGACACGCTTCGTGTGCTCGGCTGTTTTATTTGCTGAATTACCAAAAAGTAAAATTGTAATAAGAGAAACACGACCACAGCTGAATGGTGCGCGTGCACATCGCACGAATTTGCCATAAGGATCGGCCACGGGTGAATAGGTATGTATCTGTGTATCGGTTCAGCAGGTCTATCAAGCACGAAATTCCCAAAAGCGCCACAATACGTAGTGCCGGCGCACGCAGCATTCAAATTCGCAGCGGTGCACAGTGCATCGAGTCCATACAAAAAATGGGCAAAAATAGTGGGAGAGAGGTAGTGAAATCTGTTAGCTAAAAGAATTACATCACATTAAAACTAAAGTTCACAATCTACTGTATTTTTACAAAATTTTTTATCACAACTACTTTTACATGCCACGCGTCAAGTGAAATAGTGTGTACAATTTACTTGTGATTTGAAAGTTATAGATCTATTTTAGCGCAAGATAAATTATAAACTTTTATTAATTGTAATTTTAACTTTCAAATGATATCAAAAAGTTCAAGTTCCAAGACTTACTATTTTGTATTTTTGTCCACGTTCGGTGCACTGTGCACTGGCGGCAAAGTGCCAAAATAATTTTCGCACACAACGAGCAAGGGGGAAGTGTTGTCTACAGATTGAGGGCAATCAGAGTAGTCAAATGGTGACAGGTACAATCAAAGAGTCGAAAACAAAAAAGAAAGAAAATACTCACAGTACTTACATATGTCTGTCCGTATGTAGAAATCTTAGCCAACAGAATTAGAATGAACGCTTGGGAATAATTCGAGATGGCCAAGAACCGAACGCCCTTATTCGAAAAGTCACAGACAGCCACTTGATCTTTGATATGTGTGTGTGTATGTTTGTGGCTGGCAATGTGCATAAAAATCCCATAAATCCCAGAATGTGTCAACAGGTTGTACACAGCAGCTCGCGAAGAGTGGCAAAAATCAGCACAAGGAATTTATATCCCTTGTGTGCATCTGTATGAGTGTATGTATGTGTAGACTACTACTACTACACATACATACATGAAGTGAAATTAAATCTAAACAGCAAGAAGCGAGCCACTTAATCAAAACTGCCAGGAGTTGCTGCTACACAGCAAGTGTATTTGGATCCTTTTCGGACGGCCACATACAGATATAAAAAACATCAGAGCCACATACATACCTACATATGTATCTTCGTATAAATAGATATTGTCCTCATCACTTGGCTACGAAATTCGCTTCCAGGAAGGCGCATTTTGCTCATCACCTTCTTCACTTTCACTTGCAGGCTCGAACAAGGCTCGCATCTGAGGAAAATTAATACTTAGGTAGCAGTTCAAAAATCAAATGACCGATCAATTTTTAAAAGAAAAAAAAAACAGAAAATACCTAAAAACAACCAAGAAAATGTTAATGCGAATTCAAATCGATTTCCAATATCGTTTTATTGTATGTACCTGTAATACTGTGTGTGTTCGCTCAAATTTACACCATCGTAATTGATATGTTTACTTTACATTCGTCGTACGTCGGTGCACAAATCCTATGAAAACAAAAATCCCTAGAAATTGAAAAAAAAAGTTTTCATTTTATCAAGTTGTTGATTTTTGTTTGCCTTTTTTTATTTAGAATAATTTGTCATCAGCATTTTTCGTTGACAAATGAAACTGTCCCCTAGTGGCAAGTGCTTATTGGCTTGTTTGTTGTTGCCAGTAGTAGCCTCTGAAAACACGCGTAATCCGATAAGGAAATTAAATCCTGGCGATGATGCTGTCATTTAAAAAATTAAATTAAATTTACAAAGACCTCACAGTCGACATTTTTTAAGTGAACAGCATTAGACAGGGTTTTTGAGTTTGATAAATACTTTGCTAGTGTATGTTTTGAACTCAGCGAATATTAAACATATGGTCCGAATGGATTGTATTTTGCCGCTACTGCCAGCGACAACAACATAGAAATGGCAGGCGAACTTTACGTTAGTTTTAGTCGTGCGCAAAATTGGGAGTTCGCCGGTATAGGACCCAAGACGAATTTATAAAAGGTGATGTTAGTACAGCAGCTGATTGCATCTTTTTAATTAACCTGGTACATGAGAATGTCAGCGAATAACGAAAACCACTAACAATTAATGGCTGCCGTCGTTTACCCATTGCCATTACTTTATATATTTATAGATTCGCCTTGGTATAATAAATATCATTTAAACAGAAATTTTCTAGAAAGTTTGTAACAAAATTGTCCAAACTTGTTTTTCGATTTTCTACTTTTTTTATGACACACAACTGTATGCAGATACGTGTTAATTACTTTTTTATTTTTTACACAATAAGATTATGATAGATTACTCGAATTTTTTTATTTTCACTTTCAAACGCTGTTTTATTAAAAGTGTAATAGTTATCTTCTGAAAATGAGTTTTGACTACAAAAGGGGGAAAGGATGTAAAAAGGGAAAAAGTCATAAATTGCCTGCCAAATAAATTAACTGTTACCAAGCCTAAATCCAAAGAAAATGCGCTACGTTCCTAAATATGTTTTTCATTTCGTAGGGTATAACATATTTACATATGTAAGGATATACATCATAAATTTAATAACTTCGCGTGATTAAGCATTTTTAATTCAATAATTAATATCTTTATATTATAGTTAGTTAGTTAGTTATAGTTATATGCCTAGGCTTACTTTTATAAATCATAGCGTGTCACCAAAATATATTAACGTGAGCGAAAAAATATTGATTCCTCAATTCAGTGGCGCACACAGAAAAATATTTTAGAGGGGTTTGACGCTAATTTAATTTAAAAAAAGTTAATTCAAGTTAGTACTACAGTTTAAAGATTTTGGTAGGGGTTGGAACACAAAAACCCCCTTGGATACGTCAATGTCTCAATTTAGTAAGAGATAAATAGACTTTTAGATGATGTTATCATTGCTTGCCGAAAAGCTTCGATAATAAAAGATTTTTTAGAGGGTTATAGAAACAAACTTTTCACAAAAATATTCCGCTAACAGAGGTCATATTTTGAAAAACGGCCGGTAGATACCAAAAGAACTAAGAACTTAGGGACACCATAACGAAAATTCCCTTCACAGCCTGCTTTCGAGAATACTTTATTTTGCTATTTGGCTATTGGGCACGTAGCAATTTAGTGGCGATCATTAAAAGAGGCGTGCCTGACGAAATTTTAGAAGTATTAAATTTTTACTAACATATTCTAACCGAAAGGTAAGTTTTAATGTTATGCTACGTCACTAGTGAAAAAAATAAATAATATTTCGAGTAAGATGGGACGTGCGGATCATTGCAGCATTGAGTAGAGAAGGCTAGTACCAAATATGCTTAAGAAAAGAGAAACTCACAAATTTATTGCTGCAACATTAGGACGTTCACAAAATTTCGTGACAATTGCTTTAAAAACGCCAAAACAATTAGATCGTCGCGAAGCTGCAGAAAAACGTCTATAACACCGCCCATCCTTTTGTATCGTCTAGAAGAGTGCAGAAGAAATTGGTAACATTATATCCACTGTTAGGAGGAAGTTAACCTTTGCCTGGCAGAATAGCTCGCAAAGGTCCTCTAATGAGAAATGCAAATTTAAAAAGGGGGAAGGTCGTTGCCCTTTCCCATACATCATGACATGGAGCAGAAGGTGAACGAAAGTGACGTAACATTCTCTGAAGCGATGAAACAAAAAAAATGTGTTCGGGAATGACGCAAATGGGACGGTGCACAGACCACGAAGTAAAGAGTTTCGCACAAAGTTTACTAAGAAGACGGTTAAATACGACGACGGAAATATAATGATATGGGGATGCTTTTCTTGGTACGGAGTCAGTCCAATTTATCGTATCGAAAACATCATGGACAGATTTGTTTATCGGAGTAAACTAGAGGGAGTCATGCTACCTTATGCTAAAGAGCACAAGCCTCTTGTATGGAAGTCTCAACAAGATAACGACCCCAAACATTCCTCTAAAACGGTGCAGGACTGGTTCCGGGAAAAAATTTCCGAGTTATTGATTGGCCTAGTCAATCCCCTGATCTCAATCCAATTGAGATTCTTTGGAATGAACTCCAGAGAGGTAAGTTTCAAAGTATGAGTGTAGCAACAAAACTCAATTGTAGGATAATATTGAAAAAGCATGCCCAGAGGAATAGATGCAATACGGAAAAATAATGGTGCATGCACAGGATATTATTGTAGTTATATAATTATATTATTTTTAGGTGTCCAGTGAATTACTTGCTACTTCATTTTTATGTAATTTACACCTATTTAATGTCCAGCTGATATATAATGGTTTTTCATTTTTGTTACCTTACAAAATTTTGATAAGTTTTTAAATCCTACAATGAACATATTTTCAATAACAAATGTATAAACTTGAAAACGACTTAGGTACTATTTGTTGAAATAAATGTATAATTTTAATGGAAATCTAACTATTTTCGAAACTAAATATCACACACCTATTTCAATGTCCATATGTATATACATATGTATGTATGTATTGTATAAACGCATCTATGTACATAAATATGCACAAAAAATATGTGTGGTCTACATTCGCATTACTAAAAAAAACGTAGAAATAAAAAATGAGCTCAGATTTTGCTCACAGCAGCTGGCAACAATTAACAAAATTCTATTAAACTACTACTTATAATTTAAAATTTATAAAAAACGTATTTATTTTTTTAAACGCAATTTCATAAAAAATTCATTTAAACAGCCTGAAGTTGCTACACATTGTGCCAAAATGCTTTTATATGGATTCGTGTGCCAAACTTGGAGAAACTGACGGCTGGTGTTCGAACAGCAGCTGCTTTGTTTTGTTTTGCGAAAGAAAGCCAATAAAAATATTTAGTTATGGACACGAAAAAAATCTACACAAATTTAAGATGGGAGAGGGGTACAAATAAGAGAGTAAAAAATTCGGAAGTAAAAACTTTAAACACCTACCGGTCGGTAGTAGTAAATTTCTTTAGATATATATAAATTTCTTTTATTTTGTTGGCTTTAACTAACAAAGGATGTGGCTATTTGCATACACACATACATATACTTATTAAATACATATCGTGTGTGTGTGTGTGTGTTGTAGTTTTTGTCGCATGATCTGCTCTTGATGTTTGGAGTGAATGGCCAAGTTACCAGCAGCAATAGATAAGATGACAAATGCAACCCTGTAGGAAAATTAATAAATTGAATATTAAAACAGTGTCATTATCTTTCGATTATCATGGAATTCTCTTAATGACATTTTGGTTTTTCATATCAATAATAATTTTTGTGCTCAATACCAGTTTTTTATTTGGAAAGTATTGGAAAAAGCCAAAAGCAGTCAACGAGGTATATATGTATATTATAGCTGCTATTTCGGAGATCACTACTTCTCGTCATCAGATTTCTTTCTAGATTCTCTCCGGTCTCGAACTTGCGACCTCATATTTGCCAAGCAAATACGTACATGCGCCTTTGGATCATCGGCTCCAATTTCTTTGTGGCAGGTGTTCATTAAGAAAAGTTTGCAGTTTCGTAACATTAGCATGCAAATCCCAAAGGCTGAATTGACTTTTTCCCCCAAAGAGAATCATATTTATCCTAAAGCAAAAATAAAATAATAAATAATAAATAATAAATAAAATGCATCTGGACTGTCTGGACCTTCCATACGGATGCTGTCCTATATGCATGGCAGTATAGGAGATGTAATGGACGGGCTATAAGAGGTATGCATGAGATGTTTACTACAGCTGGTATGAGACGGAGCGCAGGTTTGGTGTGGGATTTGTGGGCCCATACGGCGACGGAGGAGAAGAACGCTGAGCCCAAATACGAGTTTAATGCCAGGGTAGATGGTAACAGAGAGAGGTTGGTCGGCTCTGCCGCTAATTGGAAAATAGTGAGTAGTGCCGACACCAGACACCAACATCGAAACATCCACAATGCCACTTTGGTCAGAGGACGTCCTTGTCGTTCGCTCTATTCAAGGAGCTAACTTCGACTCGGATCACCACAGCTAAGGTCCGCATGGGCCAAGCTATAACCACCCTCCTCAACGCTTTGAATTCCAACACTGGTGCGTTCGACGAAGAAGAACCTCGACCAAGACGAGGTGAGAACAGCAATCATGCAGTTCAAGAACAACAAGGTCCCTAGAGCCGACGGTATACCGGCTGAGCTCTTCAAAGCCGGCAGCGAATAGTTATTCCATAAGACCTACTGATTGGACCTTACTAATACGGCAAATCCACTACTGACCAGATATTCGCAGTTCGTCAAATTCTAGAAAAGATCCTAAATAAATAAACTGGGACGCTCCAAAGGCGCTGTCTCTACGATATCATGTCTAAATTTGGCGTCCCCGCAAAACTAACACTTCTGTGTATAGTGACGTTAAGCACAGCTTTTAGTTCCGTCCAGATTGGGAGGACCTCTTCGAGCCTTTCGAGAGCAAACGAAGTTTTAGACAGGGCGACTCACTCTCGTGTGCCTTCCTCAATCTGATGCTGGAAAGCATGATACGTGCTGGCAATCTGAATCGACGCATTCAGTGCAGCATTCTCAAGCTTAGACAAGGAATAACGAGAAGTTGGTCTAGCGGTGAGCGAGAATAAAACAAAGTACCTCTTGGTAACATAAAAGGAGTCTTCGCACATTGGGACACTTTTCACTGTTGGCAGTTATAACTTTAAAGTAGTGAAGGACGGTTGGGCGTATGAATGATCATGCCCTGGTGAAAATATCCCCTAATTCTGCATCTATGGGTGAGCAACGATAGCAAGGGCATCGTGCACAGGAGAGACACGATTAGCGAAGTTCCTTGGTCTCGGCCCATGCCGACAAACCATTGAAGTGCTAAATGAGAAGAAGAAGAAGAAGCAAATCAGAAGTTTGCTGAAATTTTCCTACGGTACCTTTATTCCACAGAATTTCTTCTTTCCTTTTGGTTAGTGTCGGCGAAGTGTTAAGTTTTTATACGAAAAAAAAAACTAAATTTTAACTGTTGCGAGCTCAGTGGCGCACGCGTGTGGTCATATGCTCAATGAAGCGTTAAGCAGTACAAAAAAAATCAAATAAAAATACACTTTTGCAAATTTACGCAAAGTTTTTTTCGTTTCTATTTTCAAACGTTCATGGTCACATTAAAAGTTAGAGTTGCTTACCTTTAAGCTAAATAATTTATTGAAAAATTCGAAAACTGCCCAATATGTTTTCCAGGGAGTCAACACAAATCATTTTTCACATTCAAGGTAATAATTATCTCACAGGATTTTCGGTGAGCAGCAAGTAACCCCAAAGGAATAATCATACGGTAACGCCCACGCATTCTATCAAACGCCATCATTTGAAGTGATACCCCATACGATCTCTTACATCTAACGCATATGTATGTAGAATGTCCTTTTCAATAATCAATGATGCGCACTGGTATCTTTGCATATCCTTTAAAAGTAGACCACTTCATAACTCACGTGCATCCATTTTTTATCGTTCACCTCAAAGATTGATTATGGTGCACTATGCTGTGAATTATTGATGTGGGGAGTGGTCCAGCAGGGAAAGAAGCTGGCAACCGCGCAGGATGTCTAGCGGAGAGCAATTAAATAGAATATTCAACAACTCTATAAACACCATTTCGTTCGTTCGTTCGTTATTCTTATATTAATCCTTGCTGTCATTTCGAGTTCAATTTTATTATTTATTTCATGTTTGGATTTCTGTGTTTTATTCAGCTCATCGCTCATTGCGGCAATTTACCCTTTGAGGATGCGCCAGGTAGAAGGTACGAGTAAGTATTTGTGTTTGATAAAAAGGGGTAAAATGTGAACGCAACTGAGGGCGTGAAGTCAGACACGAGTTCTAAACGCATAAATAATGGTAATGACCACGTGTTTCTAGGAATTCGAATATGAATTGAGTCCTCATTTATGTTTCTATTTATTATATGTATGTACATCTACATATGTATGTATGTATGCATGTGTGTTTGTATGAAGAGCGCCCGTATTTGATATTAATTGGACATATACAATTGTTCACATAATGGAGCGTACACTTCGTTTTTTTTTGCTAGAAAACTACAGATACATATATTAAAATATTTTTTTCATGAACTTTGCAAAATAGTAGTTAAACTATCTGACGATCTTTATTTTTTATTATATTTTATAATTTCAATACGTAAAATATCCAAATATTCAAATACATGGCATAGTTATCACCCACACTTTTCATTAATTGCTCTTCAATATTTGCGTTAAAATCGGCATGGCGGCTAAAGGAAAGTAACCTCTATTGAAATGCGAGAGTTGTTTATTAAGCTCAGCTTGAAGGTAAATATTACCGGGAAATTGGAATCATTATTGGAATTCAAACAAGGATTAATTCAAAACTGAATTCCAATTCCCTTTGAAAGTTTGAAGTGTGCCGACTCACACTCGTGCGCAAATCAGTACTAGTAATGACGCTTTGAATTAAAGCGACGTAGGGACCGGATAAAAAAATCATTGGGAAGAAGTAGTTTAAAAATATTGCAAGATATCGATTAATTCGTATGCCAATTGCTATACAAATCTCATATTAATTTTATGTAGAAGATTTTTTTGTTTTAAATCATTACATAATATTTATTTTGTGGTTATTATTTTTTCGATCAAGTTTGATTTCTATTTTTTTGTTTTTTTTACTTTTCGATCAAATTTGATCGATAACTTATGATTTTTATTTTTTCGACCAAAAATAGTCTTTATTTGTAAAAAAAATAATTAAAAATGCTATGTTTCATTTCCAAAAGATCATCTTAATTGGAAAGAAAATGTAAAAGTTATTGCAAATTAAATAAAAGCGGCCAATTCAAACTTTTGCTACATTCACTTGTTCAGTTGAAAATCTGCTAAAAACTTTTAATTTCAAGTGGTAACAACCAAAATGTTCATTTGATGTTATATCACATTTTATATGGTTTGGGGTCCGCTGATTCTCGATAAACGTAGTATACTGTCTACTGAAACTGTTCGCCGTGTGCTACGAGAAAAAAGCTTGGACTTATCGCCCGATATTTCTTCAAATATAAACGTTTGGAATTTGGTAAAGCTCATCTTAACAAGCAGGTAATCTTTTGGGAACATGTATTATTTACAGACGAGATAAAAGTATATCTTTGGGAATCAGACGGAAAGCAAATCGTTTGGAGACACCCGAATTCTCAGGTTCACAACAAACATGTAGGCAAAACTATCAAGCACGGTGATATGGGCCAAAAAACGATATGAGGACATAAGTTAAATCAAAATTGCAAAATATCCATACAAGTAACAAATTTCGTAATTTTACACACGAAAATTGATGAAGCCACGCCACAGCGGATGCGAGCTGTAATAGGCGCAGTAGGTGGACTAACAAAGTACTTATTTCCTAATTATTTTATAAGATTTGGCTTTTTTGTTAGCAGCACACAAATATACATACTCATATTCAAATACTAGCTTTTGCCCGCGATTTTGCTCACACGACATTCGGTTTAAACTTCACCGAAGGTAATATCTTTTAATTCATTTTAATTTTTTCTTTAAAGGCGCCAATAAACGCTCTCGTTTCACATCAATACAGAATTTGAATGAAATTAATATTTATAAACATAAACAACACTCGCATCCGACTAACCGTTCACGACACACCATCGAGTAGTCTGAAATTCATCAAAAATTTCCTTAGGGTGGAAAAAGATTTTGGTCAATAAGTATATGTAAGTAAATAAATATTCAAACACTTATAAAAAACAAATATTTATTGAAAGAAAATAAGTAGTCGAAAGAATGATTAGCCGACTAGTTGTTTATGGGTTAGTCGATTAAGTGAAGTCGATTGCAATTATAGAGGAAGCATTTTCTCCCACCGCAACGAAAGTAACAGAATAAATTAAGCTCCTGATCCCCTAGTAGCGGTTGGCAAGGTCAAGGTCTCGTTCGCCGATTATATCTAAATGCAATTAGCAATTGCGCAGCTAAAAACTAAAAAATTATATGCAACTAAATGGTGTAAAGTGTAAAACGAATGGCGTGTTTTGTTGAACTTGGCCTAAATCACTTTGGCAGTTAAATCGAAAATCAATAAGAAGAGTACCGATAATATCTGTACAATCAGTAGCATGGAAGAAATTCTATGTAGAGCACCGATCTCGATAATTTTCTTATTAAACTTTGTATAACTGTTAATTAAATAGCTCACACAATTTCGCGCTTTTAGCTACACAATAAAAAAAAGGATTTCTAAAGAGGAATTTTGGCTGCATAGGTAAAGAATGTAATCTCAGAAAACCAATTTTAATTCGTATGTGTAATAAAAAACAGAGTTCCTCATTCTAACCTTAATTATACACCAAATTTTTCACACGCTCTAATTATGCGCATATGTGGGTACGCTCGTGTGCAACACCTTCGTTCGGTTGTGTTCAAATAAAATTTCGTGCAAAACTTCACACCTTCCCTTTTTCAGAATGTGACGAGTATACAATATGTATGTACACTGCATAATTAATCAAATGTCCTAATGAGGTACTCAGAATAGAAAATAAGTATGTACCTATCTATTTGCTCATTGCAATTTGGCATTGGCGGTTGTCTTAACCAACTGTGATTGTACGTTAGATAAAGGCTAATGATGCAAAGTCCAATCTGGGCATGACGCAAACATATTTGGGATATTCGCACTTTTTTCGTTACTCTATCAACCTTGGCACTTCGTTACTAGGCGTCTCGTTTAGGCTAGGTTGGATTTACAAAAACCAAATATATACATATAAAACATTCAAGTATTCATATAACGATCTTGGTGTTATTAGAAAAAAGCAAAATCTTATTCTCTTTCGATAGATTTTATATTCGATGGAGGTTACGTTGATCTGTTAGCTGTAATTTTGAAGCAGATGTAGAAATTATAATCCAAAATGAAGCCATGAAGTCATCGAATGGACAGTGATGACATTCTCGGGAGATTCAAATGAGATAGTTTGTATTTACCAATAAAGTTCCATGATGATCCTTTTTATAGCTAAGCATTATCTTAAATATTTATTTTGTTGAATTCAAAAGAGATATGGTCGTAATAATTCGACCTTGTTGTTGAGAAACGTAGAGTATCAGGTAGAACGAGTTTCACCTTACGAAGTCGTTTAATTAAATAGAAGAAATTTATGGATTTCTATCCTGAGGATTTTAAGTATGCATTGAGAAAAAAATTGATGCACCTTGCAGTTTTTACAACAAAACAACAAATTGTATGAGTACAAATCACATTTTCTTTTTTGTCTGTTCAACTTTCCGTCGAGCTAGAAAATTGAGTAATTAAAAGTTATAGTGTAAACAAAGTATTTTATAACAGAGATGCAAACAGGATTTGAACCAATCCGTCGCTTTTTTAGGTTTCGAACCTCAAATTCCAAAAAATGGTTCGGTTCGGTATAAAATGAAAATCGATTAAGACATTTTTCAAGTTTTATGAAACTCAACTTGCCTAAAAATGCAGCTCTTATAGTAAAACTGCTAAACAAACAAAATAAAAATAGTCAAGTCAATAGTCAAAATGGGGTTGAATTCTTAAGCCAAGATCCGAAATTCAAAGTATGCCGTTTTTATCCACTCGACTAGACATATGAATCGTTTTGTATAATATCGCCCTAAAGAGCATTTGAAAAAAATTAGATAATATTTTGTATAATGCATTATAACCTGTTTAAATAATAGTGCCTTTTGAGTTCACAACTTCAAGAATGGATGCCATTTCATTTTCCAAAGTTCCTTCAAATCATATATAATCTTATTTATTAACAAGTCAAAGTTTTAATAAACATACTACATAATTTTATATATTTTTCTGATATTTATTTGACTTAGTATATACAAGTTTAGCTTAAGTTTGAACCAAACCGAACCGCGGTTCATGTGCCAGTGCAAGTTTTTTTTTTAAGTGATTCAAACCACTGAACCGAACCGCATCGATTTTTGGATTAGTATGCAGCCCGGTTTCATAGTTTGGGAAAATAATTTTTTTTTAGTATTGTACAATACAGCTAACACGTTTACAATCAGGGAGTACTTTTTGCCGTGAACGTTCTGATCCCTGAAAGTCGAAGATTATATTAATCTAACCCAAGTTTTTAAAAGTATTCTCAAATTTCTGACCGATCTTGAGACATAACCCGTCGAAGAGCATGTGCTAATAGAAATAGAATTGAAGTTCATGTCGTATTGATTGGAGAAGGGTCTAAAAATGTTTGAAGAATGTTAATGAAGGGTCATTTCTTGACCGGACTAATATCCAAGTTGTTCCCGTATCAGGCCACACCTAGCGCCGGAAGGTCTTGCCTTTCCAAAATTAAGCGTTAGCTTTGCATCAGCCAAACATTAACACTGCAATGGACCATTCATTTCACTTTTCGCAAACCAAAGAATTTTTGTACCGAAACGGAAGTAGAATTTGTCCAATAAATTACGAAACGTACAGAAATGGAAAAGAAAACCAACTCAGCCATCTGAAGTCATGCAACCGAAGATTTCATAAGTTAAAATCAGGGATCGAAAATAAAAGTTATTTTTTACATGTCAACACAAAAGGTTCGTCGGAAAAAATTTGTTTTTTAACATTTGTATATATGTATGTATGTATGTATGTACCAATGTGATCCTTGTTAACCAAGGAATGCTAATCCTATATGATCTAATTTTTTTGAACTTTTTTCAAATTATTTTGTGACTTTAACCGGAAAAAAATAAAAGTTAAAATTTGATTCCGTCAAAAATAAAGGTTTAAATTTTATATTTATTTTCCTTAGTCCGATATAAAAGTAAAATCTGACTATAATTTGTTAAATTTCAAAATTTTGTTTTATTTTTTCGGGCAAAAACATCAGTTTTTTTAATTTTTTTCGTTTATTTTATATAATGCAGTATATTCCAATTTAGAATATATTTGGAAAATAGGGAGAGGACGGGGATACAACGGAAAAATAAAAATAATGAGCAAGAAATAAAAAGAAAAAAATATATATGTAAGTATATATTATAATAAGCAAAACAGACTATGCAAATATACATACATACATACTAATTGCATTCATAAGTATAATCATTTGTTAACTTTTTTTTTGAAAAGCAGTGCATTTTTTAGTTTTCTTAACCTAATAAGAGGAGAGTTCCAAAGGCGTATGGAATTGATAAAAAATCTGACGTTCAGACACAAGGGTTCAATATTTAGTAGCTACTAGAAGTTCAGACCTCGCTGATGGGAGAAAATTAAGTCTTTAGTATAAATATCAAGGCTCAATAGAATTTAAACGAAATGCTGACTAACTTTTTAGATAAAACTGAGGCATGGTCGTATTTTTTTAGGCCGTACACATATCTGGCAATGTTGTTTTACCAACATTTAACTTTTTTTCATAAACAATCACAATTTGCATAAATTTCACATCCAGAAAAAAGTGTAGCTATTAAGAACGCTTTAGCTAATAGTAGTTGTATATTTAATGGAGTGAAATACTGCACTGTCCAGAGTGTACGAAGAATTCCATACACGCCAAGATTTTTAGTTCTGTCTACATTATTTTTTGAGCAAAATGTGAAACTCTAAAAATAGCGGTTAAATTTTTTTTTTTAGCTCAAGAAATAAAAATCAATGTCGAGTGAGGAGTAAGTTACTTTAATCCTTATTCACGTAGCATTTCTTTTTCTGCATAACTTTTTTGCGTTGAAATTTGGACAATAATCGTTATTTGCGGTCCCTGGTATCGTAAAATCGGTGCCTGGTTTTGATTGCAAAGTTTACTTTCCAGAGTACTTTCTATCAAGTCACACAAAGCCGAAGTAACAAAATATTTTATCTTAAACGTTTACAATCATATATAATAGTAATGTAATCTTAACTTTTATTTTTGATCGAAAAAATAATGGTAATTTTTTAACATGTTTTCTTTGACTGATAAAATAAAAGTCAAGTTTTTACTTTTATATTTTACTGATAATGTAAAAATCCAACTTTAACTTTTATTTTTGACTTAAAATAAAAATTATTTATTGACCATTTTAAAATGCATGCAAACTACAATAAAGTATTTGTGTATCAACGGAAATGCTGACTTCTTTTTTATTTCTTCCGGCAATTTCATTTAGCTGCTTTTCGTATCGTTTGCATCGCCCCAATGCAACTCTGAGCACACAGTGTACGTTCACTAAATGCCAGCAAAACAAATTGGAAACAGACGTCAAATAATCCATTTAACTGCACCCGCCGCATGCGTGGATATTTGTGTGGAGTTGGACTCGATTTTCAATTGGTTTTGTGAAGTGAAGTGCTTGTAAAATGCCGACCATTGGTGTGAAACGAGATTTGCTATTCGAGGAGCTGGGTCAGAAGTACAGTTAGTGAGAATTAATATATTGGCTAAATTTACGTACACTGTAATACTGCTAAGATTTGTATTCTACTCTCCCACAGCCGACGATGAATTCCAGCAATTGTGCTTTGCCTTCGGCCTCGAACTGGATGAAGTGGTGAGTAATAGAATCGGTAATTCTCAATAAGGCAGTTAATCAAAGCAATTCTTTTATGCAGACAACCGAAAAGCAAATGTTGACCAAGGAACAAGGTGACGTAGCAGCAGCGGCAAATGCATCGGAAGAGATTATATATAGAATAGACATTCCGGCTAATCGATATGATTTGTTATGTATGGAAGGCTTGGTAACATCGTTGCTAGTTTTCCAGGGCAAGTAGGTATTTGTGTGTAATTCGTAAAATTAATTTTGTTCGATTTAATTTGTATTTACAAATAGAATCAAGCCACCAAAGTTCAGATTGCTAGAGCCACCACAGAGACAAGTGCTTAAGATTTTTCCCGAAACAGCGCAAATTCGTCCATTTGCCGTAGCTGCCGTTTTAAGGAACATCACATTCAATAAAGAGGCTTACGACAGTTTCATCGAACTTCAAGATAAGCTGCATCAAAATCTTTGCCGCAAACGTTCTCTAGTCGCAATTGGTACCCATGATTTAGATACCGTACAAGGCCCATTTACTTACGAGGCACGCACGCCAGAGAATATAGAATTTATACCACTCAACCAAACGAAAAAATTGAATGGCCATGGAATAATGGAGTTTTATTCTACCCATGCGCAATTGAAACAATACTTACCAATTATTCGCGACTCCCCTGTATATCCAATTATCTACGATGCCAATGGCATAGTATTGTCATTGCCGCCCATCATTAACGGTGATCATTCAAAAATCACTTTAAAAACACGCAATGTCTTCATCGAATGCACCGCTACGGATCTAACTAAAGCAAAAATTGTGCTGGACACTTTGGTGTGCATGTTCTCGGCTCACTGCAGTGAGAAATTTACTGCCGAGCCTTGTGATGTTGTACAGCCTGATGGTAAAGTGGTAACATATCCCGAATTAGAAGTACACCAAAAAGTGATATCGGCGCAAAAGGCAAACGCCAACATTGGTATACAGGAAAGTCCGGCAAATATTGCCGACATGCTTACCCGCATGTACCTCGAATCGGAAGTAGCAGATGGAGGCGACAACATACTCGTCCGAATACCACCAACACGTCACGATGTCTTGCATGCGTGCGATATTTACGAGGATGTGGCGATTGCTTATGGCTACAATAATATAAGAAAATCTTTGCCAGCTTTCATGCATATAGCTAAACAATTTCCATTGAATAAACTTACTGAACAGCTGCGTGAACAGGTTGCACAGGCAGGTTTCACCGAAGCCATCACCTTTACGCTTTGCTCCCGAGACGATATTGCCCGTAAACTAAACAAGTCAATTGATAGCATAGCTGCGGTGCATATTGCCAATCCGAAAACGCTGGAGTTTCAGGTAGTGCGCACCACCTTGTTGCCGGGTTTACTAAAAACACTGGTAGCTAATCGTAAAATGCCGCTGCCGCTGAAATTGTTTGAAATTAGCGATGTTGTGGTGGCAGATGATGATACCGAAGTTGGTGCACGCAATGAGCGTCGGCTTTGTGCAATCAACTGCAATAAAACTGCAGGTTTTGAAATCGTACACGGACTTCTTGATCGGGTAATGCAGTTGTTGGAGGTACCATGGAAATCTGGCAATCAGAAGCATGGATATTATCTGCAATCGTCTGATGGTAATATTACTAACTAATTTACTGTACTGAGCTAATTGTTAAATACGATTTTTTTTCTTATATTTAGATCCCTCCTATTTCCCTGGGCGCTGCGCGAACATTGTGCTGAACAATGTAACAATCGGCCGAATTGGTGTTGTTCATCCGACAGTATTGCAAGCTTTTGATCTAACCACACCATGCTCTGTAGTAGAGTTCATGATTGAGCCTTTCGTATGACACCGATACCCAGAAATGATAAAACGTTGGCTAAATAACACATAAAGTGGCTAGTGGCACTCAAGGATTTAAAGAAAAGTTTAATTCAAAGAATATTCGTTGCTGAAAAATATAAAATATAAATTATAATATAAAATAAAGCTTGAAGCTAACTTACTCGAATTGTCTTTCCTTATTTATTTAGGTGAACATTTTGTATATATGTATGTTGGTACATATGGCTTAATCCAGAAAGTGGTCAATCAGAAGTAGGAATAAATTGTTGCTGATATTTAACTTGAGTTGATAAATATCTATTGAAAAGTGCATGTTCCTGTTCAAATTATTTCTCGTTTTTTACTTATTGTACCAGTAGGAAATATTTATAACTTTAGAATAAGAAAGATTGCTATATTTCGTATATCAGAACAAAATGGTTAACTGCACTCGAACTTGCAACAAACATGCTCTAAACTAATTTCAAACCATTCCCATACTATTATGAAGCCAGTCCTGAAGTAGTTTCTAACTGGTCCCGAACTAAATCCAAAATTGTCCTAAAATAGGCTTCAACTGTTCCCGAAGTCAGCTCAAACTAGTCGCGAAATGGTCCCAAGCTTCATATGTGCATATTTGCATTTACATAGAGAATTTGTTCTTGTTGGATTTCGCGTTTTACATTTAACGGGTTGGACCAGAGGAAGGGAGGTGTTATATGGGTAGGGTTTTGGAGGCATCTGCAGTGTAAGTTGCTATCATGGCGCCAATTCTGGATAAGTAGGACTTTAACCTGCTACATTATCCAAAACTTAACTCGGGTCACACGAGGTAACTCGTATTTTTCGTATCCGATATATGGTGACGGCACTCATACGGCGAGGGAGGTAGTTGAACGTATATTGACTCCCGATTTATTTCATTTAAGGTCTTTCTGTAGTTCGTGGTGGCCAGGGGTTTTTGTACGAACTCCTAGACCTGATCATTCACCTCCATGAATTGGCTCCTAATGCGCGAGGCGGCTCAGCTTATAGTAGGTGTCGCCAGCGGTAAAATCCCAGCAGAAACTTCTTATTATTATGTACTCTGACGTGGAGCGTTTCGGCCTCACTATCACTCACATCTCGTGGCAGTCCGAAGTGGAGCTTTCTGACAGGTATAAAGCTTCATCAACTTAGTCCTGCTAGTCCTTGGCGACCACACTAGCGCAGCGTAGTTTAGAACTGGCCGGCCAATCGCCTTGTATGTTGCCCACTTTTCTTTGTCATTTTGCGCAGTCATGCTTCGTCAGATTGGCCTGAGACCTCACAGTCGACCAGTGCTAGTTTACGCCCTCGCCTAAGTTGTAGGTCTTCAAATGCAGGTGGTTTAATTAGAGGGTTGGCAAAGACCGCTAAGTTAAGCTTTTGATTAGGCCACTGCTATTCTGATGAAGGCGTCGTAATTCTTTGCTGCAGAATGTCAAATCGTCTATCTTCACTGTCAATTCGTTTCCTCTACGATTATTTGATAAGCTTGAGTGCTAAAGATTGTGGCAAAACGCTAAAACCCCCACAACACAGAAGATCTGAGTTGTTGTTTAGCTTGGTTTCTTTAACCGCAGCTATCTTTATCCTATTTATCCCATTATTTCTGAGATATTACAATCAAATTCATTGCACTTCAATTGTGGTACTATCGTTTCGGGGGTGAGGGAATGACAAATAGTTGGTGGATGGATGGACGAAGGTGGTTACAGACTCCTAAAAGAGGGTGTAGTAAACGTATCATTTCACTCCACAGTGAGCCAGGAGCTGCTGTCTGGGCGATTAACGGGGATTGGGGCAGGGTGAGGGTTAGGGAGATGCACAGGTCTGCTCTTCAGAGATCCTGGAGGACGTAGAGTACCATTGGTGGGTGTCTTGTAAGGGACCACATTTGGACTCGATGCCAGCTCAGCTAAGGATTTGAAGCAACCCAGCTGCAAAGCAGTGATGACCAACAAGTGGTGGGTTTCGCTTTCTCGTTCAATGAGCGACTGTGACTATTTAGTGGGTCATCGCAATATTGTCAAATTGTCAAATTTATCTTATCTTAAAAATCCTAATTGTGATTCAATGGAGAGGAAGTACAAGAATATACATACAGTTGTGTTCAGGAAAATAGTAGCAAAATGCGTTAACAATTTTGTCTTGCCTTATTTAATCGAATTATTTTTTATAAAAACCATGTTGATTCTATAACAAAAACCATGTAAATAGAAATATCAAACTTTCTAAAAAATTTAAAAAAAAATTGTCACCAAAATATTCAACTTTTCAATCCGGATTTTTTGAATTTTTTTTCTGACGATTTGCTTCTTTTTCCCAAATAAAGCATGCACTAAATCCAAAACAAAAAAAATATCAAAAATCAACCAAATCTTTCCGCTAATTGGAACTTGAGACTTTTGTATAGTAAAATTAAATGAGCTACAAAACTGCACACCCGAAAATTTTCCAGACTTTTAGATTGTCGAACTTTTATAAATTTCTTAGAAAATTTGGAACTTCGTTTTCATAAAAAAAACAATTAAAATTGAATAGGGCAAGACAAAATTGGCAGTACAGTTTGCTACTATTTTCGTGATCACAGTACACCGGTACATATACATACATACATATGTACTACATATGTAATTATATATAAATATTAACTTAAGTCTCTCTGCATGTGAAACAAGTATTATTAGTTTACTTTAATTTAATTTTATTTTTTTCTTCCTTTTGTATGTTCACCAGTATAATAATTTTTATTATCGTTATTATACTGAACGTAATTCCTATTTTCTGCTTTTGTGTGTGTAATATAATTCTTGTTATTTTTGTTTAGCTTAAGTTTTCGCTACAGCGTCTGCTTATCCAGTTTTGGTGTAACTGCTCATTTGTTGCATATTTTAAACTGTTGTTTAAATTTAATATTTCTGTGTCTTTTTTTTACCATTTATTATATACAGGAATTCATTTCCTGTTTATTTTTTATTTTTATTTAGCTTTTTTAACGTACCATTATTAGTACCAATCAGTAGCATTGCTAATATAATCAATAATTATAATTATAATATATGTATATATTTATTTATATAATATTCAGTTGTTATAATAATAATTCATAGTAATCGTTACAAGTATAGCGATAATAATAATAATAATCGTATTCAACGGCAATCATCATCATTAAGTTTCTGTTTTTTTTTGTTATTGTTCTTTTTTTTTTTTTGCTTTGTTTGTGTATATAGTAATAATTTTAATGCTTAGCGCGTAAACAGCAGTTATAGTAATCATTAATTATGTCCATGACATCATCATAGTTATCATTATCATTATCAGCATCAATATCAACATCATTGCGTTAATCCTCAGCATCGTTAAATGCATTTTTTGTTTTAATTTGCTTTGTTTTGCTTTGCTTTGCCATGGTGTGGCGCACGCGCAATTTTAAATTTTAAGTTGAACCTTTTCTGTCTTCTTTCTCCGTTTATTTATTGTATGTGTTGTTTTTTTTTTTTGTTTTGTTTTAATATGCGTACTATTTTTTCCTCAGTGGTTTCGCATTTTGATGGAATTTTAATAATTAAATATTATTTTGCCGCCTTCTTTCTAGTTGCTCTCTCTCGCACTCTTTTATCAGTTGATTTTCTATGCAAGTGTCAAGTTGTATCTGCCCTTTCCTGCCAACAACTAACTATGTATCTATTTAAGCAGCGCGCATACTGACACTTTTTGGGAGCTGATGTGAATTTTTTGCCCCCTCTAATTTCTTATACAGTTGCCTACATGATTTTTTGTGTTATTAAGTGTTGGAGGAAAAGAAGCGCGTACGGAGTTTTGAATATGTCATTTTCTTTTTTGATTTTCTTTTTTAATTTAATGAAAGTGGAAAAGGCATTTGAATTAAAATAAAATCGTTTATCTACGTGTGTGTGTATGCGCATGCAGTGGCGCTAGTTTATAAATTCCAATACTAATTTTACGCATTATATGACCTAAAATGTATGTATACTTTTTTTATGTTTGCCAAATTTTTATTTTCACTCATTTACTACTAGATTTTTTTAAATTTCTTACGCACTCAGTTTTTTATTAAGCAGCAACTTACATTGGTTTGGTACTTGGTACTGGCATAGGATGTACATATGTATGTATGTATGTAGATTTTACATCTGTTATGTATGTTATACATACATACTATGTATATATTTTAAGTGTGAATATGCGCCTAATCTTCTAGAAAATGCCGTTAATGGTACGAAGGTTTAAGCATATTTGCAGAATAACTAGATAGATCAATATATATTATGTATGTATGTATGTATGTGTGTACGTATACATGCTAAAATTTGATGCATGTACATACATAAGTATGTACTATGTACGTTTGTATATTGGTACTTCGAAAAACTAGCAACTAGAGCCACACATCTCTGCAACGCGTCACGGTACATGCATACATAAAACATGAAAGTCGTAAGTACCCAGTAAAAAGTTGTTGGATGAATATCATAATCGAGCAGGGACCATAACTGTTACCCTTTTTTTCAAAAGAGCCAATAAATAATTGTTATTTTTTCACCGAAAGGTGAAAATAATGGCTATTATTTTTTCAATTAATTATCCAAAAGTTAAACTATGCCCTCTATTTTTTTCGATCAAATATAAAAGCTTAAATTTTATTGCTTTTGTATTTGATTGTTACCGTTTAAGTTGAAAACATCTTGTGGATAGGGAATATATTTAGAGAAAATGGAAAACTGCGAGTAAAAGGAAATGCACTTTTTTATTTTGATTTCTTTTTCAGTTCAAATATATTGTATTGTGAGTATGTACATATGCAAACTGATATTTTTTACCGAACAAATAAACGCAAAATTATAACTGTTATTTTTGACCGAAAAAATTTGAATAAAATTTTAACTGTTATGTTTGACCGATAGTCAGATTTTAATTTTTATTCTTTTTTAAGTCAAAATTTAATTTTTAAATTAAACGCTGTTTTTGATTTAAAAAATACCAGTAAAAAAATGAAAGAAAAAAAAACCAAAAACAAATTTAAGCCATACAGTATTAGCATTTCTTGGCTAACAAGCGTCACAGTCTTACATTTATACAAACGTTAAAAACACAAATTCTTTCCGCGTGACTTTTTGAATTGAAATTATTATTTTCGATCCCTTATAATGGTTTTTCCATCCATTTGAAGTGATAAACGAGCAAGCAAAGCGTCCCTTTAGTTTTCCCCAGAATTTGTATTCAGTAATAAATGAAGTAAAAAGAACACTCTCTTTTCCATTCGATTGGGAGCTCAAAAAGGGCATTCATTGTTGCAACAGAATGATGATATCCATTGCTCGCAATTCACTACTTTTTACTGATTTCTGAACGCACGTACACAGTATGCACTTGTGTTGAAATTAAAATGAAATGAACAGCAGTTTAAAATATCATTTATATTCGTTTAAGCAAAATGTTTCACGTGAATAGATAATTTAATATAACGGATTAATTAAAAGGCAAAGAAATAAACAAAAAAATTATTTTTATTTAAAAAGACAACTGAACGAAGAAAAAAATAAATCCGTGTGAATCAACTCAGCTACATACATACAGACTAGATTTATGACTTTTACAATTGTGAAGTCCTGTGATAACAAGTGGCTTATTTCCAACAAAGCTCCAGAAAATCTCCTTTTGTTCTATCATGAAAAGTTTTACTGCACCTAACGGTTTTTACTTTTTTTTTTAACTTAATCTATGCTTAATGTGGATAGTTCAGATACTGTTAAGAAAACCTTATGTGACTTGCAAAATCGGTCAATATCTGTTTAAATGTTTTCATTCATTGATTTATAGTTGAAAAATATGTAAAAGCAAATGATTCAATTATAAAATGTTTTTTGGAAGCAGAAGGAAAATCACTTTTTGTAAAAAGGTGGCGAAGTTCCACAAAATTGTATAATATAGCATAGTAATATTTTAAAACAATTAAAAAAATATATATTTTTTCGAAACGCAGAAGAAATAACAGTTTTGTTTAGGAGCAAGGTAGCTTAGCCAATAAAATTCGAGTGAAAGAGAAGCCTACTAACAAAAACCGTTAATAATTGAACCACCGTAAAAGCAGTTTTAAAAAATTTAAATCGAAATATATGTATGTGTTTTTTTGTCAAAATTGGACGTCTAAGCTTGTCCAAAACGGATACAAAGTGTAAAAGTTGCGACGGTAATTGAATTGACTAATGAAGAATCTAAAAAAATCATAGCTCTAAAGTCATAGCTCTTAGACATGGTAGAAATTCCAAGTCGTTGCGTCGTCAGTGTGGTCACTAAAGAATTCAAATTTATACCATTCTCTTAATACACAAAGCACGTAAAATATTAATCCCAGTCATATTATTATTAATTAGCGTTGTGAGAAATATCAAAACAATTAATCCAACAAATAATTTCTATGCGGTATGTTTTATTTCAATAGCGCATGCGATTAAATTTTATTTTCAATTGATAAAAGCTAATTAAGCTTCTGAGCAGTAACATTTAAGAAAAGCAAAATGCCAACTTGTGTAAGTAATAAAATTATTTATTTCAGAATACGCTGCGCACTCTTCCAAAGTCGCAAGTCCAGTCATTATATAAAGCCGTAATATTTTGTGTATCCAAAAACGCGCTGGATGTATAAACGGATATTGTTACCTAGAGAAAATGCCAACTGAAAATAAAATAACCCCAAAATCCTTCCAAATTACTTGTGAAATATCGAATAGAAAAACTAGAACCAAACCCCAGATGGATGACACAATCAGTTTTTTTTGTTTTTTTTTGTTTTTGTAATTTTCACTTTTTCTGCTTACTTGTTTGTTATTTTCTATATGAATTTCATCATTTCATGCATACAAATATATAGTTCAAATAATAGATAAGTGTTTATAATGTATGTAGATATAGGCAAAAGTAACTAAAGACTAATAAAAAAAAAAAAATCAAAATTTTACAAGTGCAAACCGATTGTAAATTTGCTATAATAGCGCACTCGATACGCTAGCATATTTACGTGCAACTCGAAGAATATATTTTTGTTTATATTTATGTATGTAATGTATATGTGTGGCCAGAGGAGAAGAGTGGTGGCGAAATCGCACAGGCATTTCCCCCCTCATACGCCAATACAATACGAGTAGTAATTAATAAATGTTGAAGCTTCGTTCAAATTGAGCCGTGCGGTGGGCCGCGGCGCGTTGCTTTGTTTTCATCGTTTTGCTCTCCTTGCTTTTGCATGTTGTTGTTAAGTTTCGTTTTTGTTGTTTTTCGTATGCTTCACTTTCTTCTTGCTCGTCAATGAGCATAAGTGAGCGATAAAAGAAAATATTTCATTCAATCGTTTTGTTTTGTTTTTTGTTTTTTTTTTTTGATTTTGATTTTTTTTCCTTTCGGGTTTATATTAAAGTAATTGAATTCTCATTGTTGTTGTTGGTTTGTTTTCATTTTATATAATAATTAATATGTATTTTTCATTTAATGTTCATATTCATTCACTTCTTTTCAGCTTAATCCAAAGATATATACGTATATACGCGTAGGGTAGCTAAGTATGTATGTATATATTGGTATTTCTTTTTTGTTTTTGTTTTTTTTTTGAGTGCGTGTATATATGTGTATGTGTGTATATGTTGTAATAGTAGCAGTTTGTTGTATATGAACTTTCGTCGTTTGTTTTCCTCCTCCCATTCTGTTGTGGCCGCTTTTGCTGCTGGCGACTTACTCCAATAAAATTAAATATTCATTTTAAAACTTTTGATGACAACTTTATGCCTTCTAGCTTCGGCTTTAGCTGCTGCTGCTGCTGCTGTTGATGCTGTTGTTGATGTGGTTGTTGTTGTTTTTGCACATTAAAGCATCAGTTAGCCCAGTTGTGCCACATCTAAAATCGAAGATAGGAAAAAAATTGTTTTATAAGTTTCGGAAGCACTTGAACAAATCCAGCAGTTCACTATTTCCTGACAGTTGTATCAGCTAATATTAATTCAAACCTATCTCCTATCAGCAAATGCCTATATTATGAATTTTAAAATCCTGCGTACATGAAATGAGTTTTATTTTGGGTACACATCCGAATAAGAATTTCTGTGGTTACTAATGCCGGTATGCAGTAATTAAGTCTCATCTCAAGTCACTAAATTTGTGACTATAAATAATACAAATTAGTAACTCTTTTTGTAATTTGAGACGATTTGGGTATTCAGTAAGTCACAAAAATTTTACCAAAAAATGTGTGGTGAAAACAAATGGAGAAGACAGTCAGCTGATAGCATGTTCCAGTTGGGTGATGATAAAAGAATTCAATGAATACTCTAACATTATGTTTTCTAAAACCTGTTTTCAAAATCTTAGTTATTGTTAATAAAACCTACACAATAGCAAATAAGGACATTTTCGAAATTTGTCGAAAATTATTAATTTCCAAAAAATTTGCTTTTGTGTTACGGTGTCTTTTTTTGAAGGCTTGTAATTCAATCCGGATTTTTCAACTATCTGGATATCTAAATATATTATAAACGAAAAATCTGGATATTCGGATAACCGGATATTATCATAGCTTCTGGATATCCAGATTTGCCGATAATGAAATACAACATACTTGAAATAAATATATGGGTAATAGGGAACGCAAAAAGGTTTCGGTATTAATCGCCGGTCAAGTAATAAACCATTTCTTACGAATGTTTTTGTGTATAGGCGAATGCAATAATACGGCATGAAAATATTAAAACACAGAAAATTCTGCAAGTCGCTATCCCAAACATCATTCACGAGTTGCCTTATTCTATTCGTTTACCTTATTCTATTCGTTTACTAACGGATTGTGAGCTAATTGCGCTAGTCGTGAAAACCCATACACCAAAGAATTATTTACAAAAAGCCTTTTTTGATTATTATTATTGTTCATCAATTCGTTGATTTTTTTTGCTTGATATCCGAGTATACGAATATTAATCGTACCTTTGTAAATCCGGATATTCGGAGAATTACACCAACGAATTTTAACTATTCTATTTTTCTATTTTTCTATTTTTTGATAATCAATTAAATATGAGAATGATCTTTTAAAAAGATTTAAGAAATGAAATGAAATTGTTTATTGTTTATGTAAAGAATATGAAAACTACTAAGAACACAAAAAAAAACACATTTAATAATTTTGTTTTGTAAGTCAATTGTTCAAACAAATAAGTAATAGCTAGAAAAGAGATTAATAAATTAATGCCGTATTTCATCAATATATACACACTCGATTGTCGATTGTCCCTCGTCAGAATTTTTATGTAAGCAATCCTAAAAACTAATAAATTTCCATTTTATAATAATTATCAAAAACTTCATATTCAAAGTTTACCAAAATCAAATATAAACCTAATATATGTAAATGCTGCAAATTTTTCTTTTTGTGACCTGTTTTTTTTTTTTTTTTTTTTCTACACAGCTTACAGACTAATAGTCTCAACATCGGCTTTCACTGAAAAAAAAATCTCTATCTAGAAACTGCCTCCTGAATATGCTGGCATAAATCACAATTGTAATCGTTATTTCAATTATAGACCTTAACTCACCTGCTTGTCGTGGTCCCACATTTCCAACTTATCCGACACCACATGTGGCATATCAGCGCTTTGCCCCATATATTGATAGCCATAAGGTGGCATGAGGTTCATGGCTGTATTCTGTTGGAGATTGTGGGGTGGTGCCATTGAGCTGTGATAATCGATAGGCATCTACAAGAAAATACATCATTATCATTCGACCTGGAGCTCGCTCACTCTATACTTACATGAAATTGATCTTGATGATGGTAGTCGGCCGGACCACCTGCTGGTGGTCCACCCATACCGCCCAGTCCACTACCGGTTGCGCCACCACCATAGAAACGATATTGTTGCTTCATCCAATTCGAGTGCTGTTGCGGTTGTTGTTGTGGTGGTGGTTGTGGTGGTTTATCCATCATCCATGGACCGTGCATAAGACCAGCGACAGCTGTGGGCATGCCAGAACCCATGCTGTCGTCCAATCCGGGACCCTGCATACCACCACCACCGCCGCCGCCCAAATTCATGGGATAGTTGTTGCATTTCCATGAAGCGCGTTCGGTACCTATGGGTCGTGGCATTTTACGCATATCTTCCTGTTGTTGTTGCTGTTGCTGTTGTTGTTGTTGTGCGCCCATATGCTGTTGCAACATATTTCCACCAACTGCGACTTGATTGGGCGACATCGCTGCCGGGGAATTGTTACCTGCCCCTCCAAGTCCACCATTTTCCAAATTCAGCACATCCATGTAACCGCCATACCAACGCTGTGCGGCGGCATTTGGAGCTTGCGGTCCATTTTGTGGCTGGGATTGGGTACGCGCACCTGGAGCCAAATTCGATCCCGGTGCCAACGACTTGTTAGCGAAATTCGGATTTGTCGGTGGAGGCGGTGGTGGTTGATGTTGTTGGTGGAAAATGCCACCGCCTAGTAAAGGCTGTTGCTGTTGTGGTGGTTGTCCTATTGGTGGTTGCGACATTGATCCCATGTTACCAGCACCGCCACCACCTGGTCCGCCGAACGACGAATTACGCAAGTTGAGACGCGATAATGGATGATTGCCATTGTTGCCACCGGCACCACCCACGCCGCCGTGCATTTGCAATCCGTAAGGAGGAGCCATTTTTACATGATGTGGCATGCCAGTGTTTCCAGCAACGCCCAGCGGTTCATAGAAACGGTTCAACGGTTGATCTCCAATGGCGCCGGATGGACCATTGTTGTTGTTGTTGTTGTTGTTGTTGTTGCGTCCCGAGTGATTGGGCCCAATCGGACCGAAGTTCATAGTAGGTGCTTGAGTGCTAGCAGCACTGCCATCCAACGCGCCAACATTAGCCGATGGTGGTGTGTGCGAAGCATTCGCTGCTGCACCAGATCTATGTTGCTGGTTTGTATTTGGTGGCGGACGTTGAATTGCTAAGCCACTTGCAGGTATATTCGACGAAGCGGCATTGTTTGAACCCATGCTGGTGTTTGCCGAAGGTGGTTGACCGATCGGTGCAGGTGGCTTGATAACACCTGGAGAAACATGCGTGTCCCCCCCTCCACCAACAACTACATTGCCTTGGCCTTGAGTAGGTAACTGCAATTCTTTGCCAGCACCCATATCAACGCGGTCTCCATTATTTGTAGTTGTAGTTGTGCTATTATCTCCCCCACTTGCCACCACCGAAGCCACAGTATTCATGCCTGGCGATGAGCCAGCTGTTGATGTGCCACCTGACATGCTTGTGGCAAGCATGGTGTGATTCGTTGGAGGCGCTACATTGCCAACACTACCAACTGGTTGTTGATGACTTCCAATCGGGGTAGGCATCATATTGCTACTAGGCGGTGAAGTAGAGTGGCTCGATGAAGCTTTAGAACTTCCACCGACTGGCGAATTCAAAATATTACGATTGTAACCAGGCGCTTTGGATGCATCTGCTTTGGGCAATGGATCACTGACCAGCGCCGAAGGTGAATTGTACATTTGGACATTGTCGCCCCATTGCGATTGGTAATTAAAGAAGAGAGTATATTCGTTGCTAATTTTTGCGGAGCGTTGATTACCGAAACCGCCAGACTGGTTGACATTATCTGTCCCAATTCCGCCCATAGTGCCTGTGGTGTCAGTGCAATTGATAATAAGGTGTTGTTGAATATCTGGTGATTGTGTTGTAGCCGTTAATAAATGTTGCTGCAACTGAGACATTTGTAGTTGGTTTTGAGTTTGCTGAATTTGTGTTGTCTGTTGATGCGACTGTAGGGCCGATGATGTCGTTACTGTTGGAACTGGTGAAGCTGCGGTACGTTTATTAGGCGGCCCTATTGGAGTGACGGCACGTGTACCGGGCGCGGCTGCAAATGTTGCCGCTGTTGTGGTTGTTGCTGTGATTTGGCCTGTTGCCATAGTTGTTGCTGATGTTGAAGTGGTGGTAATAGAACTTGATACGACCGTATTTGTAGAGGAAGTTGCAGCGGCGGCGGCAGCTGCAGCTGCTGCTGCTGCATTTACGGCGGCAACTTCGGCCGGATTGAAAACTCCAATGGGGCCGGACAAGGTATTATTGTTGATATTGTTATTACTGTTGTTACCAACGCCACCACCGCCAAGTTGAGGTACGGTTATGGAACTGCTGGGCACAGGTTTTCCGCGACCATAAGGCGCACTGGCACCAATGCGTCCAGTGCTGCTACTGTCACCAATTTTCTTTGACGGCGAATTGTGCGAGTTATGTGCAGACGTCGTGACACCTGAATTGCCAGTGCCGCTAAGTTTAGCAGCAAATGTCTGGGTATTAACGACTATGTTACTGCTCCTCTCGCCACTTGGTGTGGTGTGCAGCTGCTGTTGTTTGGCTATGATGATACTCTTCTGACCGTGCATTGCGCTGCCATGGCTCGCACCTGTAGATTTGTTACTGCCTGCTACGCTGGGTGAGTCTTGAGATTTTAGTTTCTGCGAGCTGCCAATTGCGGACTGCGACTGGTTACCGCGACTGCCCGATTGCTGTTGCTGTGAGTGGAACGATGATTTAGTAGTTTGTGAGCGTGCGGAACCAGATTTTCCGCTACCACCGCTAGATTGGGATTTGCCACCTTTGCCACCACTAACACCACTACCTTTGGATCCACCGCCAATACCACTTCCAACACCTGCACCGCTATTAGTAGCCGAATGCGTACCTACACCGCTGGCTGTATTGCCAGCATATGTTGCCGATGATGATGACGATGACGACGATGATGTGGATGAAGCTGTAGATGCATCGGATGACTGTACTGTTGTAGCAGTTTTATTATCCCATGTACCGACACTTAGTGCCAACGTAGATGCCTTTATGCTGGTGTTGATGCGTGGTAGCATTTGCAATATATCTACGTCTGGGTCCTTAATTAATGCCAGTATTAGCATATGTGCCTGTTTCGTGGCATCGGTTTGTCCTTTGATGGTTATGCTGCGCTCGGATTGATTTTTACCTTGCTTTTCCACCTCAATGTGGGCGCCAGTTGTGGCGCGTATTGCATTGATGTTGCTACCGGCGCGTCCAATAACACGTGAAATAGCGTTTACCGGTACTTGCACCTTTTTGCATGTCATTTCGGTAACGGGTGCGGGAGCGATTGCAGTTGTTCCTCCAATGCCAACACCTGCAGTACCTGCAGCCGATACTGTGCCGGAAGATCCTGCCGATGCGGACGAAGCACTTGTCGAAGCGCTTGTTGTTGATGAGGACGTGCTGCTTTGTTGTGTGGAACTTTTACGCACCACTTCCTTCCAGCCATCTTCGCCACGCTTTGGCGGAGTGGATTTATGCTGGGTGGCTGGGTGATCGTCGTGCTTGAGATTTTTGTTGTCGTCACTGCCTATAGTAGCGCCACCGGCAATGTTGCGTGTTGCAGAGAATATGAGTGATTTTCGCGTAGATGAACCGGTGTTACCACCGATACCACTCGCGCTACTACCGCCAACAGAAATTGTTGTATGCGCTGCATAATTATTGGAATCATAAAATTTGTCTTTGTCGCCTTTTACTTTTTCTATGCTACCATGACTATGCTGTTGTTGTTGTTGTTGCTGCAGTTGTTCACGTTCGCGTTCACGTTCGCGCTGCATTTGGCGGATGTTAGTGGCATGTGTTTCCTTCGGCGCAAGGTTTTCCTTCTCGCGTTGCTTGTTAATATCGCGTTTCTTGTTCGACTCCTCTTTTCGTATATTGATCGGTTGCGTCTCCGACTTTTTGCTAGCTGTACCAGTTGCACCAGTTAATTTTGTGACGAGTTCTGCGCTCGTCTGTGCTGTGCTCTTTTTTATGGTAACACTATTACTTTTCACTGGTATTTGTTCCTGCTGTTCCCTATCCTGTTGCTTTCGTGTGAAAGTGGACTGCTTACTTGTATTTCTGGTAGATTGGGTTGGAACATCGTCAACCGCGGCAGCCACTGCTGCTGCTGCTGCTGCTGCTGCTGATGCTGCCGCTAGATTGGACTGCTGTGCAACGTTGCGTTCATTGCTGGTATTGCGTTGTTGTAGCTGTTGGGTTGCATTTTTTTGCTTCTTTTTATTTTTGCTTTGCTTTCCGTTCTTATCGGTTTCGCGCTGTTGCACAATGTTATTGACGCTAGCGGCACTGTTACCAACAATAACCGTTTTAATTTCTGCACTCGAACACGAACCTTGATCAATGCCGGAGTCACCTTCCTCACGGTAGTTTTGCGCATTTTGATTATCATCCTCATCTTCTAGCGCATTATCTTCACGGTCACTATCGTCATCTGGATCCGAATCCTTATCGTCACCATCGTTTGATCCAAACATTAGGCTACCACCGTGGGCACCTTCCATTTGTCGGCGTTTCTCTTCTTTCTTTTCCAACTTCTTTTTCTTCTTGCGCTCGCGACGTCGCGCTGCAGCCGCTCGACGACTCTCTTCGCGTGTACGCTCATTATCGAGTTCTTTGAGTAGGATGGAAGCATTTTGATTGGCTTTCACGGCTTGTGCCTCCTTGGCTGCGCGTATAAATTTCATACAATCGAAACATTTCTCAGACAATTCCTTATCACTGATTGTGCTAATGAAGCGACTCATCTCTTGATCGGAGGGGAATTGTGTCACATACTGCACCATCCATTTTACGACTTTGGTATGTCCTTTGCGAAAGGCAGCCATAAGACATGATACACGACGATTATCTTGTGAATCGATGTCTGCATGGTGATTGTATAATATCTCAACGACACTCAAATGACCTCCATGTGCAGCTAGCCAAAGTGGTGAATTGCCCTTTTTATTTTTGACTTCTACGGCCGCACCACGCGACAGCAGTAGTTCAACGAATTTCAAGTGGCCTTTATCAGCGGCAATGGTGAGTGCTGTGTCACGTGATGTTGGTACAGGCGCTGCATTCACGTCGGCACCCTTGTCGAGGAGTACACGGCCCACATCAATATAACCACCGGAGGCTGCCTCCATTAGGGGCGTGAGTCCAGTTTTTGCGCGATGTTCAACATTTGCTTTGCGATCCAACAGCAAACTCACCACTTCGTGTCGACCTTGAAAACACGCCAGGGTTAGTGCAGTATTCCGATTAGTTTCAATTTGCGCATTGATATCGGAGCCTTGGTCGAGTAGCAGCTTTACAGCGGCTGTATGTCCATTCATGGCGGCCAACATAAGTGGTGAAATACCTAATTTACTACCGGTTCGTGAATTTATTTCAGCGCCATGATTCAATAGCAATTTTATTATATTCACATAACCCCCACTGGCTGCCAAACTGAGTGGCGTATAATCGGAAACGTTGCGATGCTCCTTATTGGCGTTGTGTTTTAGCAAAAGCTCTACCACTTCGTAACGACCGCCAGAGCAGGCTAGCGAAAGGGGTGTGTCCTTAGTACGTTCCGATTGCGCCTCCAATTCGGCGCCATGCTTTAATAGGATCTCAACGACTTTTTCATGGCCAGCTGTTGCGGCTAGTATTAACGGTGTAAAGCCTTTTTTATCTCGATGCTCTATATTTGCATTACGATTGAGTAATAATTGAACGAGTTCCTCGTGACCCCCAGCGCAAGCCAATGTCAGAGCGGTATCGTGATTTGAATCTGTCTCTGAGTCGACATCAATGGTCTTGTCGAGTGTCGTAGTGGCAACGGTTTGTTGGTATTGTTGTTGATTCGTAGTGTTGACTAGTAAAAAGAAATTTAAAAATTGGCAAACCGAGATTTTTTAACAAATATTTATTTATAATTAATATGTGTGCATAAAAATTTGATTTAATATCTCTAAATATGTAGTGAAAGCTCCTATTATCGGAGACAGAGGTTACCTGATTTTTGTACGCTTATGACAGAATGAGGTGTAAAAAATTATATGAAAAAAAGACAAAATTTTCCTCTTATTAGATTCATGTCCGCGTATGGAAGATTTTTTTTTTCATTTAAACCACCTGTATGGGTGTACGTGTCCGCTTATTGGAAAGTCAGCATATGGGATTATTTTCTAAGAAAAAAAATGTTCGTTCCCAGTAATAAGGCCGCTTATGAGAGGTGGCCCGCTTATTGGAGCGTCCGTCAGATTGGCTCAAACACCTATGAACGGATTACAATGACATTTTAACAGTGTATTCCATATACCAGTGACACGGACATAGACTACATTTTAATCCGTTAGGTGGCGTTGGGAACGAGTTATTGATGATATTAGACAAGTTTACTACAATAGAAATGGTTTTATTGTCCGATTTAGCTTTAAAAAATTTACTAATGTATAAACTAATTTCCAAAAACTTTTTTATACCATTTTGTAGCTCATTTACAAATTTTAGAAATTTCGGTCCCGACGGTCTTGTACATCTTTTGCCATATAAATTACATGCGTTAAATAAAAAAGTTGCAAACCTAAAATTTAAAAACATTTCAAAAACCAATAAAAACAGCTACACAAAGTTTTTTAAAGATTCTATCGCAAAAAACATTACGAATATTATTAAAAATCAGCATGCGGTCAATGCTTTGAGTAACTGCTTATTTTATATATAAAATTCATTGTTCGCACTAGCTCCAAAACTACTGAATAGACCTTAATCAAATTTTCGGAGGTTAGTCCTGGCATTTCTGGTTCTATATTATAGGTTCTACTATACGCGCTGGAATACAGTTATTTATAAAAGTCGGATTAATGAACCGGCTTCGTTCAAATTCAATATCTGTCCTTTCAAAAAGGTGGAGAAATTATTAAAATACCCCACTAAATCAAATATTTCAATAGGGGTATCAAAGGAATGAGGTTCAAAATATTTTAAAAGAAAGTTGGCTCTTGTTTAAAAATAAATTAAATAAAGGAAGAAGGTTTAGGAATACTTAAGGCGTGGCTTGCCACCTGCTTAATAAAATAAAATAAATTATTAAATTAAAGAAAATAATACGGCATGGGCTTGAGAAAACTTGGAATTTACTCCTGTACTCTTGTTTCAGAAAATACTAATGAAACGGGGGCTGTCGCAGTGCAATTTAAAAGAAAATCGGGCATATTCTAAAATTCACTTTGTCTTAATGGAGTCACCATTTTTGAATATGTTAGAAAAGAATACGTATAGCGCTATTTGTTTTTTTTTTTTTCTTCTTCATCTCAAAGTCTTATTTTTCGCTTAATATTCGAACTTTGATTTATTTACATGGAACTTTTTTTTTTGGTGATAACAAGGAGGGAGATGATTTAGGATGTTTTAAATTGGTTAAATTTACTTATGTATTATAACTTCACCTACCTTGACTCCCTGCTGGTGTTTGACGGAGCGCTGCATAACGATTGCGCTCCTTACGCGACTGCTTGTCGATGGCTTTCTTTGCAATGCCACCAGATATTTTCGAGGAAGTTATCATAGGCGGCGCGGGCAATTGCTGTGCTGCAGCTGCAGCGGCGGCTGCCATTTGTTGTTGTTGCGTTGAAAGTGCACATACTCCAAGTCCAACATCAGACGCTAGAGGTGAGATAGTCGCATGGAATTGTGTAGATCCTCGTGCCGCAACTGTTGCCGCACTACTGTAGGGAGCAGAAACTGGCGGTTGCGTTTGGGTTGCAACTTGAACCTAAAGGGGTTAAAAATTAAAATGAATATTAACTTAAAATGTAATACATTTCGTAGTGAAATGAGTGTGTTATTGGAAAAACTGATATTTGAGGATTTTTAAGACACTTAATAATATTTTGATTTAACGCTTATACCGGAGTAAAGATTTTTGAAGTTGACCACCAATTTTTTCGAAGGTCTACCATTTTTTGAAATTTAGTTTTTCTGGTTCAGAACGATAAAAATAAGTTTGACGGTTTTTCGAAATTCGCAATATTCCGAGAGTTATAGCTTTTAACTTTTTTCGAAATTACTTGTCTATATGAATTTTCTGCTTTCAAATACTTTTCGATTTGTTTGAATGGGAGGTTTTTTTGCCGTCGAGTTAAGTCACTTAAAAATATCATACCACTTCCTCCTCTTGATTATTTTCAGTTAGGATATTGAGATGACTAGGCAAACTAATCGCGGAATAGAGGGAAGTGGAAAAAGCGAGGCCCACTATTTGCTGTCCCCCTTCTACACAACAACTTTTACATATTTTGCTTAATTTTACCTGTTGTTGTTGTTGTTGCTGCTGCTGCTGTTGTTGCTGTTGTAACTGCTGTTGCTGTTGTTGTAACAGCAATTGCTGTTGTTGCAGATGATGTTGCTTCTGTTTGAGAACCTGCTGATGCAGTGCACGTTGCTGCAACAAAAGATTACTTTGCGCCACCTGATCGAGTGTGGCGGCTGACTGCTGTTGCTGTTGTTGTTGTTGTTGTTGTTGTTGTTGTTGCTGCTGCTGTATTAGATTTTCAGCCTGCTGCGAGAATTCATGCATTAGCTGTTGTTTCTGATTATCCGGCAGCTCCTGCAGCTGCAAGTGTTGCAACTGTTGCGCAGCATCATGTACGTCCTGTTGTTGTTGCTGTTGTTGTTGTTGTTGTTGCTGGTGTTGTACCGACGGTGGCAGTTGGAAGAGCAACTGCAGCGACTGCGCCGATTTGTCTCCACTATCCACATTGAAGACATAATTGGCAGCGGCAGCTGCGGCTTGTTGCTGATGTTGTTGCTGCTGCTGCTGCTGCTGCTGCTGTTGTTGTTGTTGTTGGTGTTGGTGTTTCTGTTGCGGCTGTTGATGCTGATTGGCAGCGCAGGCAGCCAATGCTTTGCGCAAACGCTCACTTGATTGTCGGTCCTGCTGCAATTGTTGTATCATATGCAACTGGCGATGCTTCAACTCCTCCTCATCCTCTTGGAGTATAAGTTGTTGGTGTTGTTGCAATTGTTGATGCTGCTGTTGCAGCAGGAAATCACCCTGATGTGGCAGTGGCTGTTGCATTTGTTGATGTTGCGCAGCGGCGGCAACTGCGGCAGCATCATCTGACGGAAGTGGCAAAAACGAAAATGTCTGGTGGTGTTGGTGCTGCGTTGAATTTAAGAAGTAAATGCAAAAATTTGTTTTTATTAAAGAATATCAATGTTGTTAAATGCAGTTTGTGCCGGGGTAGTTTAGAAAGTGGCATGCATACAAATTGAAAAATTTACTCTAAATTTATTTTTTTCTTTTATTTAATTTCCGTTACTTTTCAATTAAACAACAGGTTCATTCTCTAACGAAAGCCATATAAACCCAATTTCAAATAATAATTTAACAAATTTATAATAATAATTTAACAAATTTTCATCCAAAATTTTCGAACTTTACTTATATAATCAAAATGAAAAACAAAAAATAATAAAAATAAAATAAAACATGAAAAGAATCAAAAAAAAAATATTAATCAGTTTAAAAACTTTTAACAAAATTAATGAAAAATTTGGGTATGCAGAATTTAGCCACCTCAAAATCTAAATTCTAAAGTTTTTAAACTGAGTAAATTTTTTTGACTCATTTCAAGTTGGCCGTTAATTTTAAAAAAATTTTTATTTTTTGTCGCATTTGCTTTCATATAACGAATAAGCAAAATTTATTTTTATATGGAAGAAAACCAAAACACATTTTGACAAGAAAAATTCTCAAAAATCAAGGTATAGTATCGATGAAGTTTTATCAATTTTTTTTTTGTTTCAGTTTTAAACCAAGTTTGAAACTTAGGATTATATCGTTTTTGTTAGAGAATAAAATGTATTTTAACAGAAATTTTTTTTTTCGAAAATTTGCCAATATGTTGTGATCATATCGTGTACACTGTATTATGTTGCGGGTAATGTCAAATTCTATGGATTTTAAACTTTTTGAGGGACTTGAGAATCGGTCATGTCTTGGTCGACGGGTATATCGGTTTGTGGGAATTTGGTAATTTGGAAATTTGTAATGATGGATGGGGCGTACCTGAATTTGCTCCCCCATTTGCAGCTCGTGCTGATATTCGAGAAGCATTTGATTAGTTGCCTGACGTTGTTGCTGCTGCTGTTGATCATCAGCCGAGAGCAATGCTTGCTGATGCGTCGCAATCAAGTGATCCTGGCTGGTCCACTTCGGCGTCGGCACCCAGTTGCTGCTAAAGCGGTTCTTGCAAATTGAATTCAGGTCGCCCAGTTCGGCACAGTTATGCAGCTCCTAAATAACAACAATTACAAACAATAAACTATGTAACAACAACAGCAACAACAACAAGCGTTGTAACAAGCAAAAAAAAAATATATAAAAAAATATTTAAGAAAAAATTTTAAAAAATTAAAAAAAAAAAACACTTCCAAATCAAAATGAATAGTTGCATACACTGTATTTATAGAATTTTGTAATTTATTATCATGTTTGTGCCAACTGGTTTGAAATTGACTGATTGCACCGGCATAAACCAAATCATACTCTGGGAAAGTAAGGTTATGTAGCACTCACTACAAGGGTACTTTGAGAAAAAGCAAATATCAACACTTTTTTTCGAACTGGTCACGAAAATTAGGTATGTAGATTTTTCTTTTCTTTTTTTTCGTTTTTAAATTATTTCCAAAATTTCAACCAAACATTTTACAAAATGAAATAGCTTATACTTTTGATAAGTATCGGCTTACCTGCAGTGATGGATCATTTTGGAATATCTGCAATATATCATCCATATCACCAGGCATGTCGCCAGGGAATTGATCGAACGTTTCCAGCGCTGGGTACATGCCAGCAGCGGTAATAACACCAGCTGCAGTTGCACCGTCAACATCTATACAAACAAAGGTAAGGTTGCGTTGCATTTTTGCTTGCATAAGACTTCACGTTTTATATCTCTTCATACTTACCATGACTGACCACTTTGACGGCATTAGCAATATCTGCTGCAGCGGCTGCAGCATTCGCAACATCGGCTGCTGCCGCTGCTGCTGCTGCGGTACATTGCTGTAAGGTGCTGAACGCTGCGCTTCCAGTAGCTGTTTTGAAGTTTGCAATTGGAGGAAAAACATGCACTAAATCGGTTGGAAAGTCTTGACGAAAATCACACAGTGCTTGCGACAGTTCATCAGTTTTGTAGGCGACATTTGAGAGTATCAAATTCTCAAAAGCCTGTGGCTGACGATGTGCACTCTTTGCACGTTTCGCATTGCTCAATGCCATATCGTCATCGTCCTCCTCATCATCATCATCTTCATCGTCGTCCTCGTCATCTTCATCGTCTTCCTCTCCGCCAATTACATGCTTTCTGATTGCATTCGCCTCGTCATCAGTTATTTCGTGATGTACCATTGCGCTCACATCGATATCATCATCACAATTTCCATCCACATCACCATCTAACTCTTCAGCCTCGCCATCATCTTCATCGTCTTCGAGCATCTCTTCTATATCATCTACCTCACCATCCCCTTCACCATCACCATCTCCATCACCATCGCCATCGCCATCGGCATCGGCATCCCCATCACCCTCACAGTCATCTTCACCATCAGGATCCCCTTCATCGTAACCATGGCCCTCTAGCATATCAAGTGTTATTGCGGACTGATCAGCATCAATGTTGACATCATCATCATCTTCCCCTTCGCCATACTCTTCCATTTGCAATGCGTTATCATCGTCAATAGGCACATCCGTGGCCATAGCAACATGTTCGAGTAACATATTCGGTGCGGCAGCTGCTGCAGCTGTGACCAACGTTGCAAGATTTTTCATTTCTGTAACACCCTCACCTTCCGGTTCTACATCCAATTCCACTTCCTCCTCCAGCATGGCAATGCCATCTTCATGATAGAGTTCATGTTGCTGCTGTTTGTCTGGCAGTGGTGGTGGTGGAGTTTCGGTTGGTGATTTAGGTTGATCGTCGAAGAAGCGCGGCATGTCGTACAACTGGTAGCGTTCTTTTAAATACTCCTGTTGCTCAGCAGCACTCATGCCGCAAACGGTTGCGAGCGCGGCTGCAGCTGCTTCATCGCCAACATTGCGAGATTGCATGGCTTGAAAAGCTTGCAATATGGTTGAAGTTACCTCTTGCTGTTGCTGTTGTTGATGTTGTTGATGTTGCTGCTGCTGCTGCTGTTGTTGTTGTTGTTGTTGTTGCTGGTGATCATTATCCCCCATAGTTTGCATGTGTTGTTGCAAAAAAGTTGCAGCTGCATTCGATGGTGATGCCAAGGGCGATGCTGGAGAATTGTTGAGTGCAATCGAATTGTCGCCGCTGCCAACCAGATCTAAGGCGCTTGATAGTTGTTGCTGCTGATGTTGTTGTTGTTGTGCTGCAAACGCCATCTGCGACATGATAACTTGCTTGGTCTGTAGACTCGGCTTGATTTCGTTTGTGAGCAGTAAGGGCTGTTAGTTAATGAATTAAATATGTATGCAAATAAAATGTCTTATTTAATTAAAAATTATAATCAATAATAAAATTTCAAACTTATGGGGCATCATAATACAGTTTCTGTTTATTTTTTGAAGTGAAACTTCTTTAGCGGCGGCACAATTTTGGGAGAAGTTATTTCGAGACCAATTTAGGAGTATTTCCTTATTATTTCTGTAACGTTTCAGGTCCTTTTACAAGACCATTTCGAGACTAGTTTGGAACCATTTCGGGACTACTTCAGCACCACTTTTGCACAAGTCAGGACTATTTCAGGATCTTTTCGGGACTATTTCGGGATGACTTAGGATACAATTGAGGACTAGTTATGGAGTAATTTCGGGACTAGTTTGGAACTGGTTTGGGACTAGTGCGGTACGAAACTAGCACAAACGTAAAGTGATACATACATACATATATATGAAGGTACATACATAAAATGTTTGTTCTGTATGTGATCTTTCTACAATATTTGCAATTTTTTAGTGATACATTTTTTTGTAATTTTTTTTTTAATATGGTTCATTCTCAAATAAAACGTATTTTTATATACACATAGGGCAAATTTCAAACTTTGTAACAAATTTATAAAAATTCATTGACTTTAAATTTAAACATTAAATTTAAACTTTTTAGCAAATACTACATTAACCATTTATCTTTGGTATTTGGCTTTTTACATTTGTTTTTTAAATTTGTATCTTGCAAACTTTTAATTATTTTACGCATGCAGTTTATATGGCAGAAATACCGTCAGCCCAAAGAAATTAAGTCAACGGAAATTTATATAAAATGCATTCGTTATATGGATTTTTATCCCAGTCCATAATTAAAAAACAAAAAACGTGAAATATCAACCTGAATTTTTAGTAAAATGCAACTTTCGTATTGTTATTTAGAAATTAGATGCATTAGATAATTGCATTCCCACTAATTTTATAAAAATTCTGATAAAAAATTTGAAATGTTGATCAAAATATGTAGAAAATTGTAATACATTTTGTACAAAATTTAAAAATTTACTTGTATGCATGCGTCTTCTTATAGAATGAACGATGCTTTTATAAAAAATTGGCAAAAAAAAAAAACAAAAATTGGGTATTGTCTTTTTCGCTTTCCTCTCTCAAACTCTCTATGCAATCGGCAAAGAAGTGTTACTACTGGCTACTTCTTTTTTTTTTTTTATAAATGTGATACATTATATTTGTAATACACATGGTGGCATTATGTTTGCTAAAATTTATAAGTTATTTTTTTCATGTGTGCATTTTTTTAAAATTGGAACATTATTACATTCCTTAAATATCAAGTATCATTAAGTTACATAGGAAGTTTGTTTTTTGTTCGATGCCCACTTACCAATTTATTATAAATGGATACCATTTGATTTTGTTGCAGTACAGGCGATTGTGGGAAAACCGTTTTACGGAAATTTTTGTTGTCCTTTTTCGAAACCGGTTTGGCTTTTGGTCTATCGCTAATGGCTGTGCTCTGCGACACTTCCGATGGTGTTGTGATTTGAGTACTTTTTTGATTCAAATTACTATTATTGCCTTTATTGTTATAGTTGCGATTATTCTGCAGATTATTAACTGCTGACATCGCCTCTAGAGCTGCTGCGGCTACACTGCTGTTATTGTATTGGTGTGTATTTAGCATAGCTTTAGTTGGATCCTGTTGTTGGCGCAATTCTGTCGCTGCATCAGCGACAGCGCTAGCATCTAACAGCTCGATCATCATATTATCCGTTGGCATGTTTAGCATTTGCTGAGATTGGCCACTGCTGGTGGCGTTACCAGTTAGGAAAATCGATGTCATTTCATTATCACCCAAAGTAGTAACACCTGAAATTTTTTATATAAATATTACGATTTATTTAGTACTAGAAATTTCATTCTTTGTAAACTTACCTGACACTGCATTGGCAGCCATGGTCTCAACGCCCTCCACTCCACTCAAATCCATATAACTAACAGGTGATAAAGCACTCGCTGCCCCGCCGTTATTTTCACTGCCAATCTTTAGAAAACGAAAAAATTATTAACGAAAGTTTTAATGTATAATTTTATTATCAACACTTACCGTTTGGAATTCGGGTTTGAAAAAGCAACGTCGCATGAAACAACGATTTTGTTGTTGGCCATCCGTTTCGCCACCAACAGCTACAAGTGAGCCACTGCCATCGTCGCCCAACGGCTGCGAGCGTATTTCGTCTGGCTGTAGTTCTTGTTGTTGCATCTCATCAAGTTGCTGCTGATGATGTTGTTGTTGTTGTTGTTCAAGTGCGATATTGGCCAAATTGGATGTCGGTAAGTTGAGTTCAAAAGGCGCCGGTGGTTGTCGATTCTTTCGCGATGCATTGCTACTCTTCGTTTTCATTGGAGGTTGCACTGTGTGCTGTTGCGACAACTGTGGTTGCATATGAAATTGTTGCTGTTGGTGGTTTTGGATGCCATCACTGCCCACAGGTGGAGCCGGTGGTGCCTTTTGGGGTGGTGTTAAAGCGTTTATGTGCGTCATATCCAATTCGAAATGTTTGCGCTGTGCATTGTTGTTATTGTGAGTAGGCAACGGAGGCTGTTGTTGCTGTTGTGTTTCGGTAAGTGATTGCTGATCACGGCCCAAGGTGAGCCCCTGTTCGAAACCAGTTTGCAAGTGGAAAAGACGCGATTTAGCAATGAGTGCTTCCTGTTGTTGCGCGCTTAACGAATTGATATCAATGGCAGCGAACTCCTCTCCACTCGCATCAGTTGCGGAGGTTAATGGTAAATGTTCTTCGTTGTACGCAGCAGCGGTGGCATTTACCACAACATTGTTGTTGTTGTTGTTCGTAGCGTTGGTGTTTACCATAGCATTTGCACTAAATTGTTGCTGATGGAATTGTTGTTGTTGGTTTGAAGCGCGCATTGCATCAGATACCTGCAAACCGGGTGGTGCACTCAGCTGTTGGAGCTGCTGTTGAAATTGTTTTTGTTGTTGGGGATTTATAAAACGTAATTGGCCAGCCGCCGCCGTATTGTTGATGCCCACTGCTCCAGCAGCAGTTGCAGCATTAGCCGCTGCGGCTGCCGCTGCTGCTGCTGATTGTAGTTCGTTCTGATGGTTTTGTACGAACAGCGGGTACTTAAAAAGTAATTCGACGACACGCGTATGACCACCTTTGGCTGCCTCAATCAGCATAGTGCTATTGTCTTTCAATTTGTGAAAAGGATCGGCGCCACTTTTCAACAATAACTCAACCACCGCCTGATGGCCGCCTGCACATGCTAAGGAAAGTGGTGTGTGGTCATTGCTACTGCTCGGTTTATTAACGTCAGCGCCTTTTTGTATGAGAAATTTTACGGTGCATAAATGACCGGCACGGCATGCCTTCATTAGAGGCGTACGCCCGCCCTCGGATTCATGTTCCAACTCGGCGCCATAGCTAAGTAAAACCTCAGCTGCATCCGTATGACCATTTTCGCATGCATGTGTTAGTGCCGTATCACCAGTTTGTGTAACTGCATGCACGTTGGCCTTATTCTGCAGCAGAAAGCGCACTAAATCCGTATGACCTTCTTGCGCAGCCTCCATAAGCGGTGTAGAGGCGCCCAATTCTAAATTTGCGCCCTCTTTTATAAGAAATTCCGCAACCTCACTAAAGCCACCACAACAGGCGAGTGTAAGGGCGGTCTCCTGAGTTTCCTCAGTAGTTGCATTGATATCAGCACCCTTGCTTAATAATAATGCAACCATCTCCTCGTGACCTTCACGTGCAGCCTCCATAAGTGGCGTATAGCCTTCGTCATTCACTTCTTCGATGTTAGCGCCACGCTCAATTAATAGAGTGGCCAATTCAACGTGACCACCACAAGCAGCTAAAGTAAGGGGCGATTCAAAAGAATCGGTAGGCATATTCACTTGTGCACCAGAGTCCAACAGCAGGCGTGCGACCTCAACATGACCGTCCATAGATGCTTCCATTAAAGCGGTGTGCATTTCATCGGTTTTGTGTTCTTGGTCTGCGCCAGCTTGTAGTAGGAAACGTACCATACTGAGGTGACCCTTATAACAAGCCAGCGTTAAGGCGCTCTCCTTGAATTCGTTAGAATGGGTATTTATTCCGGCACCATGATCCAAAAGTACCTATAAATTTTAATGAGTGGCAATTAGTTTTGCTAAATAAATATAAAATTCATAATATATGTATGTCATAGCATCAAATAAGATCAAAAGAATTCATTGACTGCCAACACTATATACACATCATATTCGCGATTTTTAACGCAATCCCAAATATTTTTGATATGTTGTTGGTTGGCTTTAATAACTTGTCTCACATCTCGGATTGTCATCACTTGCTTTTCCATAGATATTTAAATAATAATAATAATAATAGCGTCACTTTTTGAATTTTCTCTCACCTTGGCCACTTCAACATGACCAGCTGAAGCTGCTTCCATAAGTGGTGTATGCCCGTTTTCGTTTTGCTCCTCTACGTTAGCGCCATGCTTTAGCAGCTCTTTCACCACTTCAACATGACCACCTGCACAAGCGAACATCAACGGCGTATTTCCAGTGGCACAATGGGCGTTCACATCGGCGTTGTGACTCAGTAATAGTTTGACGATTTCCAAATGACCAGCAGATGCAGCTTCCATTAGAGGTGTGCAATCTTTTTGGCCCTTGTCTTCAACTTGTGCCGCCTGCATGGCCAACAACACCTGCGCCAACTCATAGTAACCAGCTGAGCAAGCCATCGACAATAAGGATTCACCGTCATCGGTGGATTCGCTGATGTTGACATTGCTTTTGCTAAGCAAGCGGCGAACCGTCGGAACATCGTTGTCGGTGCAGGCAGCAATTAGGGTTTGAGAGAAAATGCTGCAAAAAAAAAAATAACTTTTTAGCAATTCTTTTTATGCACAGAATTCCACTTTAACTTACGTTTTGTCACGCGGAGTGGTGGCGCCGCGCATTTTCGTCAGAGCCTGTTTAGTCTCATCGATTGCATGGGTTGCGTGACGTAAAACTGGTGGCTTCTCATCTAAAACAAAAACAAAAAAAAAACGAAAATAAAATGCACTTTATCATTACTTTCCCCACTTTGGTGATTGCTTTTTCAACGAACCTTCGAAGATAGATGCGCAGCGGTCATTGTTGGCGTCCAGTAAGAAATTTCCACTTATTTCATTTGGATCCTGAATTTCCTCGTCTTCATCCTCCTCTTCTTCTTCGGAGCCGACTGAGAAATTTCCACTCACTTCATTTGGTGGATCCTCGTCTTCCTCATCTTCATCATCGATCTCCTCCTCATCATCATCTTCATCCTCGTTGTCTTCCTCAGATTCATTATCCTCTTCATGTCCGCAGCTATCAGCATCAGACTCGGGAATGTCGTCCTTAAAAAATTTAAATTAAACAAAAATATTAGAACACTTCAACACAACTTGAATTTGTATCAGTCGAGAAACATTGGAAATCCGGTTTAAATTTCAATATTTCAATATTTGTATACAAATACAGATTATTGCTGTAGGTACTTATGTATGTATGCATTTATGTATGTGTGTGTGTATGTATGTGTGTGTGTATGCAACAATAAATGCAAGCAAAAATCATTCTCATTTAGCGCAAAGGTTAATCGGGGTTGTAATAGACGCGCGCATTCTTGTGTCTTTGGCCACCAACATAGGAATCTTCTAGGAGTTATTCCAGTCAATGTCCACTGTTAATCAAATTTTGATGGCACATTTTGATGTTAGTTGCATTAGGGCCATTCTGATCAATATGCATACAAAGAGTGACAGATAAAAATCTTCCATTCTCGATATACATATGTACATATTTATTTGCTTTAAGTGTTAATCAAATGTTTAGTTTTAACATAACTAATAAAAAAAAAAAACTGATTATTATGCCATAGCAATTAATTTAAGCTTTGTTATTTTTAGGTAAATGGTCAAAGCCAAACCATTTCCTTAACAGAAAAGTTCTCCATTTTTGAAGGCAGTGGATGTTTTATGTTAAAAAGATGCAAAAAACGCGAAACTTACCAGAAGATCTGGCCTTAGACACAAGCATGCCAAAAGGATCTATAAAAGAAAAACGAAAGAAAAAAATAAAATCAAAAGAAACAAACGAATGGAGGTGTGGATAGTGCAATTCTCTTGCAGTTATAGAAATGACGGAATTATCGAATCACATCACTTCAGGTAGCAGATAAAAATTGGTAATGGACGAACAGAATGATGTAGCCAATTGTTATGAAAATGATGATTTTTAATGAATGATTTTTAATGTGCGAGAGAAGCAAAGAGGTGTGAATGTGATAGCTTAACGTACACACACACGCATTTTTCAATTTTAGGATGCCACGATAAAAGAGAATAGAAGAATAGACACCATTAGTTTTCGTTTTTAGGATGTCATGGGTGAAAGGAAAAACGCAAAAACAATAACTTCACCTTATATGAATTCGCCTTGAGTGGAACCCTTAAACTACCTAAATGAAAAACTAAGAGTGTAGACAAAAGAGGCGATTACATGAATAGAGATTGACCGAATTTGGGCTTCCAAATATTCGGTTCGACCGCGATAAAAAAAAACACCGCACTTTTTTCGGAATATGACATAACTATACATTCCTTTTTACATCTTTCTTAATTTTGGAATTTTAGAAAAACACACAACTTGCACCGCCTGTAACACCAACAAAACATTACACCACATCCTAAAAGAATATTAACAGATGGTAATGCAAGGTAGGATATTCAAATATTGAGAAGATCGCAAAATTCATCAAAAAAAATATTTAAAAAATACCTCCTATACCCAAGAATGATAGAAACCCAGATTACGACAACCCCGGCAGCGTGCACGTTACAGCGGTCCCTGTTACAGGAATAGCGAGAAGAAAAGGAAGGACTTGGACATTTTATTTTCACTGCGTAGGACACCTTTCTGGGTAGGCTACCTTAGACCACTCTTTAAAAAAATAAGCCTGGTCAGTCCAACTTCGGCTACGCCATCCACAGTGTTTTCGCGCAGAACACCTTTCTGCGAATTTACAATTGCATATTCAAAAAAGAATTTATTATCATCTAGTAATCATAACATAATTCCCTTCGCTTGCCTAAATATATCTATTCTACGTGCCAAAGTATTTTATTTTAAGAAAAACTATTTAAATTGTGACGAATCTGAAGAATTACGACCATGTTTATCTAGTTGAGTGTTTACGATTATTTGAAAATAGCAACATATTTAATACATATAAAAACAAGTATTGTTAAACTTTTCGTAAAATAAAAATGTACATTAAGTTGTATATGCATAAAATGAATAATGTTAATAAAAATAAAGTGCATTGTCCAATATGAAAATATTGTTAAGTTAATGACAAAATTTTAACAAGAAATAACTTTAAGTGTTAATATTTGTGCGCAAAATGTTATAAATAACGGTCAGTGAGCACCCCAACACCCCTGCAAATTTGATGAAAAAATTACTATTACTTTGGCTAAACCAGGCAATGGTTCCTTATTGGAAAGCCGACCCGACTTTATCTATACTTTGGCAACGCAATTAGTATCAGAAACTCTTCACTTAACAGACTTGGCGCAAGCACTTTAATTGTAACATCTGATGGGATATTTACACTGGAAAAATCTATACAATTTCAATAAGCAACGTGACCAACCCAAATAAACAACAAGGCCGATGATAATAATGTCTGCTGCGACGACGACGACGACGACGACAGTAACGACGGCACCGTCTACAACAAAGCCGACACATATATTATGGACAGGAATGGATTGAAAATGGAATGGAATGAGCTGTACAACGATTATTGGTTTATGCTTCGTGCACTTGTTTGTTGCCCATTTCTCTTTCAATATGTGCTTCCTCACGGTTGTTTTAGTTGTTTTTTCCTTAATCATTTACCATTCGTTTGTCAAATTTGACATTCCATTTTCGTTTACATCTCGTTGTGTGTTTTACACACTTTGCTACTTTGCACCAAGTCCAAAAAACAAAAAAAAAACAAAAACTCGATTGCCCATTCAGTCGTTTTCTTTCGGATATTCGTATATTTGGGGGTTCGTTGGTCGGTCTATGGCGGATGATGGCTGACAGCTTGTTTGTTGGCCATTGTCAGATGGTTTGAGAATTTAAAGAATTGCATGAATCATCGACAATTAAGGCGAAGCTCAATGACACTGTAACTGGTTGGTTCCTTAAATTCATTCATTCATTCAGAACTTCATTTGTTGAATATAAAATTGTTTTATTTACGAACAAAGTTCAGACATTTTCCTTGCTCTCGTACAACGCATTAATGATGTTTTATTAGTAGATACATGCATACATATATCCACTCTAACTACATATGCATGTACATAGCTATGTATGTACATATGTGCATGTGCATGCACATACATATGTACTATATTCGACCATACATACATACTTATACAAGAGAAGATGCATACATTGCAGTTGTTATAAGTTTTCACATTTTCCTGGTGTTTAACCTTCGAACAAAAGAAAAAATCAATTTACAAAGAAATTTCACTTCAACGTCAACCCGCCGACACCTTTAAAACTGGTACAAATGTATGAAAGTCCATCAAACTAACTATTTATTTACTAATTTACATTACTTTTATGGAATTTAATGCTCCAATATCAGTCACATAGAAAATGGTGAGATTTTGAAAATATTTATTTTGATTTAAAAAATTTCGTGGCTTATCAATCGATTACATTATTTCATTTCATTTATTGATAAAAAAAAATTATTAGTACAATAAGATTTAAGATGATCTTTTATAGTACAACAGTTTTAAAGTAAAAGTAAAGTAAGAAAAGATATTAAAACTAAGTTTAACATATAAAATCTTTATTAAATCATTAAATGATGTTCAAAAGAATTCCTACATTGATAGGCTAACGTTGATCTTGAGTGTTGTAATTGTGTGTTGTAATTGTTGTTGTTAGGGCCAGTTTCAGCAACTACTTTTAAATATTACGAATCAGGCAGTGCATACTTATGAATTTTCCTACGTCTTTTAGTTGATGGTAGGTACGCTAAATCTCAAAAAAGTATTTTCTACACACACAGAGTATGTGGTACATATGCACATACCTATGTACATACATATGTACATATGTACATACATAGTAAGTGTGACTCAAAAATGCATCGTAATGGGTACCTGTTTTTAATCATTCAGTAGTGTTTTCTCCAAAATGGCTGCGAGGATATTTGAAATACAGTGGTGATCACAGAATTTCCCTAATTTGCAATCATAAAACAGAATGCTTTGCAACACTGACCGCGTATAACAGTAAAAGTTAATATGGCATAGTACCGCTAAAAATATTGCACAGATGTACTTCATTAAACATTTATGTACGTTTCTGTAATGCTATTCGATCTTTAGAAAAAAAAATAAGTCATTGGAAAATCCGATGGGGAAAAATACCGATACGACTTATTCATAGGATGAGCTGCAGTGATAATTTTTTAACATCTCGGGAAATAATAACTCAATTGAACAAGCGAGTATAAATTTCGGCAATAACAGTACGTCGAGAAACCACTTGTTACAGCAAGAAACTTGCAGAGACGACTAACATTTCCTAAATCTCATAGAGATAAACCCATGTTTTTTTGGAAAACGTTGCTATGGAGTGACGAAAGCGAGTTAAACCGAATCGGATATGTTAGGAAAGTATACGTTAGGAGAACAGTGAATCAAGATTTCAAACCATAAATCACTGTGAAAACAGTAACACATGGATGCGGAAGTATAATTTACAAAATTTATGAGATAATTGATCAATATAAGTCAACAGATAATCTCGAGAATTTCAATCCTAGACTGTGCTAGTTATAAGATCACATCCTATTTTGAATTTCGGTATTTCGTTTTGGAAGAAGTTAATATAATGTTATCAATTGTATGTATATAAATTTAAAGTTTACTTTATTTTATTGATGTTATAAACATATTTATTTCCTGAAACAAAACAATGTGCATTTTTAGTAGTTCTCGACGTAATGTAGTCTTATTATCCTGCTGTATTGCCATGTACATTTTTTGCTTAATATCTACTGTCAGGATTGCCTCATTAATACTACTAATTATATTACATAGTGCTTAGACTATTGCAATGTAACTTATACTACAGGACGTTTTATTCTACTACACATCTTTCATTTGGAACCCTCGGTGTGATATTTATCTGATCGCCACTCTATGTACGAGGGGGAATCGTTCGCTCTTCAATATTTATGGCAAACTGATTACGATTGTCGATCATATACTGCTGAAATTGCGTCATATAGGCTACGAAAATTAAACTTATATTCACATTTTTATAACATGCAAAATCAACTATAAAAAATATTGACGAGCAATCGACGTTTCATAGATATTCTGATTCAAAATTTAATTTGTTTCGGCCTTGTTTTGGAATTTGTTAGAATATTCTTCTATTGAGTTTTTGTTAAATTTAGAAGCCCTAGATGTGAAAGGTGTTGAGAACTGAAAAGGTTTCTTTGCAAACAAAGAAGAGGAACTTCTAAATGATCATTGGGAAACGTGTTTTAATTTTGTTTCTTTGGCCACAACATAACAAAAAAAATGCATAAAATTGAAAATAAAGATTACTGCTGCTCATTTGTAAAAAAGAAAATATTGGGTCTAGTTGAACTTGAGAACTGTCAAAAATTGGCAAACCCAAAGTAGCGATACCACTGACGACGTCACGTTCTGTATTCAGTTCATCGCGTTGCAATTGGTATCCGAAATTGTTCATTTTTTCGACGTGCCACATTTTTCTCTCTAGATTTTAACAACGCGATGTGACATGATTGACATTTTAGTATTGAATCAAATTTAGGTATATTAGCGCCTACAAAATATTCACTCCGGTTCGAATATAAGTCGTAAGATTTGTCTTGAATTATAGAACTACATAGGTATCTCAAAATTGTATATTTGCTTTTCGAAAAGTGATTAATTTTAAACTATTCTTTATCGTTAAAATTATAATTGAACCAAACTAACATGGTTTCATTGTTCGTCGTTCCACTATGGTGGGCAGGTGGAACATCCCTTGGACAAAATCCTTCCAAACAAACCGTGTCAGTGTAATAAGCAATCCTCCAAATAAAACTCTCCTCCCATCACTATGCCAAACAAACCGACCGCCCATCTGACTCAAAGTCTAAAGGCACATTAATGAATAAAAAAAAATTCAAATCAACACCATACACGAGCAATCGCTTCTTTTGTTCGTGCAATCGGAATTTACGCAGCTAAATGAATGGTGGGTAGGGGGAAACTTACTTTGAGCAACGTGTTTTTTGGCTTGCAAGAATAAAAACAAAGGAGAGGAAACGATAGTGCTGCTGTGTAACTACATGTCTATGTATTTACATATGTGTGTGTTTAAGTACATATGTATGTATGCATATCTAAGCATTCTCAATTTATGAATTTGTGCTCCATAGTCTAGAGGTGACGACGCGGGCGATAACGACATATGTAAATACAATCACAACAAAAAACTGCAACAACCATGGGTATTCTGAATTCCGACCTAGCGACGATGACGCCAGCTAAAACAATACAATACATTACGGGAATTTCTCATCGACACACAACACCACGGTAAGAGACGGCAACAAATATCACAATTATTAAAGATGATAATGGAAACGTAGGTAACGATAACAACAACATCGGAACTGCGACAATTACGTAAAATGAAAGTGTCATGTATGGATGTTTTTGTTTGTTACAAGTATCCAGCTGCACAGTATCCAACCCCAACACTATGAGCCAGAAGCTCGAGTCTTTTGCAAAAGCAAAATTTTTACACAATTTTTAATTTGTACGAGGTGAATATTAGATATATGTTTCTATTCACTTTTGTACACAAAATACTGAAATCGTTTTGTATCATATTCAGTTAGAACAATTTTGGGACTTATGGGAGAGAGATGTGTACCCAAGGATACCAATGATGGATTAGGACGTTGAGCTAGCTTGATTTACCCATGCCCGTCTGTCTATCTCACTGTTTAAACGCAAACAAGATCCTCAGTTTTAGACTTATGTAAATTACATTTAGAGAGTAGTGTACATTTTAAGCCATCAAGATACCATCCCTAAACCTCATGGCTACCATATATCTGATTGTTCAGATATGAAGTTTTATTTTGAAACTTCTTCATTCCGACAGTTCAAACCCGAAAAGTTTTGGGAGTTATAAACCTGTTCATTTATAATTCATTTGCAATTTATTAAAAAAAAAGTTCACAATTGCAATACTTTCAAAACCCAGTATCAAATACATTAAAACAATTTTGTTTTTCAGGAAAGGTATGGTTATACATTGACAGCTGATCATTGTTAAGTTAAAGCCTTACCGCTAAAATTAAAATTTTAACTGTTATATGTACATACATATATCGGATCTAACCACAAAAAAAAGTAAGCGAATTTTTTTTTGATACAGACATGCATCTAACTGTTCCAGAAACATTTTTACATCAAAAGGAGAATACTGTTCGAAAAAGTTTAATGAAGTTTTACTTTATTTAATTTCTTATACTGAATCCGCCATTTTGAATTTTTGAAATTTGATTTTAGATAACTCCAAAAACAATAGATTGCGTAATTAAAAGTTGAAAGTTTCTAGTAACCTAAGAATTATTAGTTTTAAACAAAATCTCGAGCGTTTGACACACTGTGCTCGAGGGTCACAGCAAAAATGCAAAATATAAAAGTTGGCTGACCGAAACAGGTGAGGTCGCCGAAAATAATAAACCTGGGCCAGGAAAAACTCTGGTCATTGCAGTACCTAGAACCGATTGGAGTTATCGGTGTTAAAGTTATCGGTTCTTCGGAGTTTTAGTTCATAAGGAAACTCGGTGCTAGCTTTTCAAGTTGACGAGATACATATGTACATATGTATGTATATGGGGGAGCCAAAGATATTTTATTTATCTCTTTATTATACAACAAAAAAAAACACAAAAAACAAAAAACAATATCAATTAGTGCTATTGAGAAAACTAAATAAAATCCCAATGAAAAAACGTGTTCTCAATAATCTTCAATACCAGTGCACATGTTCGCCCTATGTGCAAACACATTTAGGTACATACATATGCACACACATACATATGTACATACATATGTACACTTGCACAAATTTCAATTGCAATATGCAACCGAGCTCAGCCAAAGATGAGTAATACGACGATGATGATGATGTTGAAAGTATACGAAGCAAAAATCGATTCATAGAAGAACATATGGATGTATGGATGTATGTATGTACATATGTATGTATGTATGTGAATATGAATATGTACTATATGCCCCTTAAGGGACAAGATGACGATCTATGTAAAGTTGAGGGTACTTAACATACATACATACATACATACATACATACAAACGTACGTATTAATATAAACTTTATTTTCAAAAGCGACGTTGAACGTTTGGACTCTTGGCTATTCGAATCAACTTTTGTACTACTTCAAAAATTCTCTCAATACACAATATTTAATGAATTTACTTTGATAATAGGAATTTAACTCCAGAATCTATGTATATATGTATGTATGTCCATATGTACATATGTATGTATGTATGTATGAATATTTTTGTAATTTTGACGCTCGCATTGAACAAAATGGTTCACGATTCCATTTTTAAATGTATGTGCAGAGTTCATAATAAAATTTGTATACAAACATACTAGGTAGGTACAGCGATTAATTTTAAATGTATGGTTAAGTTAACACGACAAGGTTGGAATATAAAAATTCACTTACTGATTCTGAAACCGATTCCTCATCGGATTCGGATAGATCTGGTGGTTGGCGGGAAAGCTCCGTATCTGTATCCGAGTTTTCGCTAGGCCTTTTCTGTCGCGTACCCGATGAAGCCAACGATAGATTGGACGATGTAGACGATGAGGCGGAACGAGAATTACCGGTTATGACGGTGGGTATACCCACAGCGGTTGCAGCATCAACGGCTGAGGATTTCAGCTTTTGCTTTATTGCGGCCACTGCTCCAACACGCGAGGACGTTCCGCCGCTGTTATTACTATTATTTCCACTATCTGTGCCACTGTTAGTTTTTGCGGGCGCTGGGGCATTCTGCGAGGAGCTCACTAACAGTGACAAAGGATTTGTTTTTATTTGGTAAATTTTTGCCTTAGCAGAAGCAGTTGAAGCAACGGCGACGGTTGAAGCATTGCCTGTGGATTTCTTATTTGATGTCCCCAATGTTTTACCGTTGCCACTGCCACCAGCTGAGTTGTTAAACGTTGTTGTTAAATTGGCAGGTGCATTCGAAACTATTGCAGGAATAGATGACGAAGTGGAAATGGCGATGTTATTGTTAGACCCTTGACCACCATCAGTACCAACTCCCGTACTTGTAACGGTTGTTGCTGCTGTAGCCGTCGTCGTACCACTAACGCAATCGGCCACTATGGAGCTTACGTTGTTATTGGCACTAGATGCGGCAACTTTGGCGGCTGCGATTTTAGACATTTTAATGGTGTTATTAGTGTTGGTGGTGTTACTGCTGCTATTGCCATTAGTGGCCACAGCGACTGCAGGAACTGCGGAAGCAGAGATATTAATATTGTTGTTTTCTATTAATTTATTTTTAGTAATTTTACTGTTATTATTGTTATTAGCCGTTTTTTTGCAATTTGCCTCAGTGGCAATGGTAGTTGTGCTCTCACTACAGTTGTCCGTGTTAACGGTGTTGGTGTTTATGTTGATGTTAGTATTGGCGATCAAGACTTTATTGCTACCACCACCTTGCTTTGTTGCATTCCTCGACAACTTTTTTACAGCGTAATTGTGGTTACTTGAGATGTTTGTAGTAGTTCCAGATGAAGCAGCAGCCGCTGCTACTGCTGCCAATTTCAAGCTATTATTACTTTTATTGCTGGTGTTGAAGTTAGCTGCTTTCTTTATTGATTGCAGGTTCGTGGACTGCTTTAATTTGGTCGCAGTTGACTTTTGTGCTTTAGTTGCTGATGCCACTGTAACTGCTGCGGATGTTGGTGCTGTTGTTGTTGTTTTATTATAGTTGGACACTGTCGTTGGTGCCGAAGTTGTTGTTGTAGCAGCAGAACACACACTTAGGTTGTTACTTTTTTCATCATTATTCATTTTACTCCGTTTTGTTATTTTTTTCACTACACTATGTGAAGAGTGCGAAGATTTATTTAAATTTCACTTTGTTCTGTTACGATCGATCTTATTCACACTTTCTTTAATTATTTTTCGTCATCAGAGCAGATTGTCTCAGATCACTTACGTTATATTTTTTGAAGATTTTCTGTATTGCATAAAATAAAAGCCAATCAATGTGATGTAAAATATATATATTTACACCTTTAATTTTTAACACTATTTCAAATGTGAAATACGTACGTGTGTTGTGTGATGTAGTAAAGAGTAGAGCAATGAATAGAAAGAAAAGCGGAGTATAGCAACTTTGGGTCGGCTTATTCCACTCGTTGTATTTGCAGCTCTTGTTCTTTAACCTAAACGTGTTTCCAGTGCTACCAGCTGTATAAAACCGTTAGTCATTCCACGATAGCTATCGCCCAATAGAGCACCGTGTGCGGTATAAATTTATCAAAGCTAAAGTTGACCTAGCCTATTTGGTTGTGATATAAATTACCTAGTAAAAATATTTAATTCTTTGCTGAATTTCAAACATCGATAGCCTGTAATTACTTCAAAAATAACATACAGAAAACATATCCGTCAATTGAATTGAAAAATATTTATTTAAAAAAGTGGCAACGCTGCTGTTCTTCGCCATTTCAGCACATTTTAAATTCCTCTTTGTGAATATTTCTACTTACGTTTTACACTTTTCAAATTTTCCGTTTTCCTTCTATCCTCTAAATGGCGAATATTCGTTTTCGCAAAAAAGAAATTCCTCGAAGACAGAAAAATGGCTTACGTCGCCCCTACTTCATAACATGGGCGTTTACGACAAATGATCCTTTTCTACTGATAATGTGCGCACAATTCACGCTTTTAATTGCTGCACTAGCTACAAATTTGATTTGAAAGTTTCCAATTTCACTGTTGGACTGACCATTGTATGGCTTTATGTAAAATTTTTTGGACTTATAGTTTTTTCGGCAGTTAACCAAAGATTTTTTCGTGATTTCGCAATTACAACTACGTGCTAAAAACAGTTAAATCGTAGACTTGCATTCTTATTATTAGTTAATACAATAAAACACCTAATTTCCCGGATTTGAAAAATACGAAATACAAAACATTGCCTGGAATGCATTGTCTCATTATGCATTGTGTCGTTCGTATACAAACGAGTACATATTATTGTTTAAATAAAATATTATCTAACAAAATTGTAGATTTAATATTTTAGATATTTCAATTTACAATTTTTACTTGCACTACTACCGACCAATGATCAATCAGCCGAACGGACGAGGCAGCCAGCCACCTACCGAACGAACAATTCACTTTTCGAGACTTCTTGGAAGCAAAACACAAAGCACAAGTCGAAGGAAAACGGTCACAAAGTGGAAAACGAACAGCTAGCGGAGCCGCACTCACATCGTTTCACTCATGGCTCCATACACACACACACACATACACAAACGCATGCACACGTATTTCACATAAGCCAAGTGTGTTAGCAATGAAAATTTTCCTCTTCATAGGCAAACTTTTCGAACACATTTTTACAACTCAATATTTTATTTACCGCGCAGAAAATATGATCAAGTAACACTTTTGCACTTTAATTACAGTTTTTCAATACTTTTAGGATTTACCGTTGCGGTTTTCTAGCAAATTTTTCCAATTTTCTGCTGCAGCGATATCGTTTTCGGTATCGTTCCGTCACGAACGACAGGCACGAGGAACCACTCGCTCGTTTTCCTCAAAGAAGAACAAGATAAAGGAAACGAGTGAAAATACTGCCATATGTGTCAATTTTTTCTTACACTTGGGAGCGTGGAAAAATTAAAAGCTTGAGGCTACAAAGACGTCCCTACAAGACGTTGATCGTCATTTGTGCAATCATCTTTCGCAGTGCTAAGGAAATCTGCCTCAGTGTACTCCATCAGATTTTTAAATGCCGTTTGACAAATCTGATGACTGGTATCTTGCCCCAACAAGTAAATTTTAACTACCGTTCGACATATACATGCATAGGGAACAGACGCTACACTCAAATTTTGTACAAAAAAAAAAAATAAACAAAGTAAATTTAATTTAAAATTTAACCTAAATAAATTTTCAGTTTTATAGTTTTTAACCTTTCACAACAAACCAGAGAAAGTAAATAATATAATCTACTATAACGTAATTAATTTAATTTCCGTTCTCTGCAATAAATAAACGAGTGTTTTCAGGGTAAAAACTTGTGGCAACCCTACTACGTTTTTCACTCTTCTGTGCCAACAGGAAATTGACAAGTTAGTGACAGTGAGCAGCTGATTTCTTTCACTGTGTTACAGTAAATGTCAATGTTACGTGAATCAAATTGTTGACCAAATTATGGGACTGTGTTAGTAAAAATTCTATGTTATTATTCGAGTTTAATGGTTGTTTGATTTTGATGTTCGTTAAATTTGATGTTTGTTTGATGTGTGTAAGGGCAAACCGTTATATGATCCTCAACTTGATAATATATTATGTGTTTGTTGCGCACTGGTTGTTAGTTGTTGTGTGATTTTTGTTTCTGTATTTTTACCACCACTTTATATGAATTCGCCTTGGCCTGTGCCAATTGATAGAAAAGTTCTCTGGAAAGTAAATGAGCACACATTACCAAGAATTCCCGTTTTTTCTTCTTATTTTGATGCGTTTTTTGTTCCAATATTGCTGAAACGTCTAAAAAATGCATGGATTTCAGTTCCATAAGAATTGAAATCAGCAAAGATAAGTAGTAGATATATACATATAAATAGTATGTATATGCTGTATTTTATTATTGGCTTAACTATATGATATTCGACTGCATCAAATCAACTGTTAAAAATTACCAGCAGTGAAAAGTTACGAATTGGCAGAGCAGAAATGTAAAATTTTTATGCAGAGTAAAAAGTTTTCCCACCATAAAACTTTTCTATAAATTGAGACAGTCCCAAAGATACAAATGTCACGCAGAGCAAGAGCGCTTTATTTGGAATCAACTTAATACAATAAAGTCTAATACACTTGCACATACTTCTCAAATGTTTGTTCTTTTACTCACTGTTCCAACAATTGGAATTTTGGTACCGAAAGTGGTTAATTTTTTTATTGGTGGTTTTCCGTAAAATAGCGCTTTTATAAAAATTTTTAAATTTTTATATTAATTTTACTTCATGAACAATATTCTATAACTTTAAATTAATACATGCAACACTTTAATGACGGCAAGCGACAGACACCCTCTGTCAAATTGTAAATACACACGTTCTTATCATGTTGAAAAGAAAACCGCTGAACCTCTCTTGAAAATGTTGACAACAGATTTCTTATACATTTTATTTAAAAACCGCGTATGGAAGTATAATCGCAATCGTGCGTATTCTTTCCAACGTGTTAGTACGTATTAGTGTGTATTCTTTCTAACATGTATGTATGTCAAAGTGTTTACTACAGCCATTTTTGCTTATATTAGTTTTTATGTGTGCACTAAGACAGTGTTCAAACGAGGAAACTTTTGTCGCGGCAACTCGTTACTTGCAGGTGAGAGAGGGACGGGGAAAGGGGAAGGGCACCGAGTTGATCGTGCTCGGGCGACACGCTTTGTGTTCTTATTCGTCTCAGTCGGCAGCTAAGAAATTTGACATTCCTTTTCATTTATAAATTCTTTCAGTGGGTGCAGTTTTGTTGAGTTTTAAGTGAATACATGCGGGAAGTTGGGAAATGAAATTTTGTTCTTATTTTTTTGCGATTAAATATACACATGTGTATGCATATACTATACATATTAACGTAAATTATGTTAAAACTTCATTTTTCAACACCTTTTACTTATAATCACAAAATTTATCAGAATGCGTAAATGCCGCTTAAGCGAAGCGTACAGAAATTTGCGAAAATTATATAAAATGAAATGCCAGAAAATCGCCTGTACAGAGTTGCTCTGTGTGAACGTGACGAGCAACACCAAAAGGGAAATCGCCGATAATAAGCAACAAAAGTTTCCCCGTTTGAACACTGTCTAACACAACTCATATATTTATGTAAATAAGCAAAAGGCTTATAAAAGCAAACATTCAATCGCAAAAGGATCCATTTATTCCAGTAATTTCAAGAACGTCACAGCGTTTGCAACTGCTAAAATACAAAGCTCGGCACTTCACAATTATTATTCTGTGTTTAACTTTTTGTAAAAATAACTCAAAACTCTAAAAAAAAACAACTTTTTAAGAGCCATCTGTGACGTCAATCCATCAAACTTGCATGCTTTTGTCGTCACCTTTTTTTCTCTGCATGTGCAGTAATTTAATATTCTTCGACATACATATGTATACTCTTCTAGTGCGCACAGTCACCGACGCAAACGTACGCTACGTGTCAGCTGACACGATCAAACTTATGAGAGCGCCATGTAAATGAAAACTCATCAACGTGTTCCTGTGACGGGTACGCGCGACGTGTACGTGTGTATTCTGAGAAATTTAGATTTTTGCCGTGAAGCCGTGTCAGCTGAGTGCTCTCTCACCGCACAGTGTTGCCAAGCAGAACTTTTTAAAATCATTAACAAAATAACCTTATAAAAATTTAAATTTTTATTAAATTAATTTAAAATCGATGTTTAATAATGTTAATTATAGATAAATGAACTATTTGCATTTGTTGGTTTTTGGCTTTGGTTTATTATACAATGAAAAATTGTAATTGACAACGCGGATGTGTGTAAAAGTATGTATGCAAACAAAGGAATGGCAACATTGTGTTGATGCAAGCAAACACAGTTTTATGTACGCAAAGTTTGTTTCCTAACATACGCACGGGCACAAGTTTTGCTCAATTTTGTGTATCTCCCGTCAAACAGACACGGCATACGTACACGTCGGTGACTGTGCGCACTATTCCTATGTTATAAATTGTTTTGTCAAACAATTTACCAACAAAAATACTTCGAACTTGTGGTAAAAGAGAACCTCATTTTCTGTTGACATTTAAATCTCCTTTAGAGATTTTTTTGAATACCTGATCGCTTTCAAGCAAAATCTGTAAGTTCAGACTCGTACGGGATCACAACTATTTTGACAACAGCAATACATTTGCATCAAGGCGAATTCATATGAATTCCTGAATGAAAAGGAAATATGAATTCGCCTTGCTTGCGGGAATGACGGACGTCGCCAAATTAAAACAATTTGTAACGGGCGGTCTTCGCCTGCTCGCTGGCTTTCTGCGTTTTTTTCTCATAAGCGAGAGAGAGTTTTGTTCACTGGACATTTTGAAATGATATTTTTTCATTTGCATCTCAAGTAACAGGGCTCGTACCCTACGCGTTTTGTGGGAGAGGACGCTACGATATACAAACTACAAAAATAACTGTGGAAAAAACGCGAGATCTCGCTAAGCGATCGGTATCCTGGGAAACGCATACTTCCAACTTTTAAGGCCCGTTCACATAGGACTTTTGCTTTGCTTTGCTTCAGAGTTTCGCTTTGACAGATAAGTTCAATACATGATGTTATATGAGTCCTGCTAAATACAAAGCGAGAAAAGTAGAGCAAAGCAAAGCGAAGCAAAATTATGGGCAACTCTCAACTTTTGTACGCTTTCGCAATCAGCTGTTATCATTTCCATTTTATTTTTATTTTGGCGTGCGTATACACACTACAGACACTCGCGAATTTCACACATTAGTAGCATAACTACTATTACTTCCATCATATCAGTAAAATTCATTTTTTTATTCTATCTTTAAACAAAACAGCAGAAACTGTCAAAGCGTTCTATGTAGCTGACCTTCTACGCCTCACGCTTTGTTGTTAAAGTTCGAACTGTCAAGCAAAGCGAGGAAAGTTCTATGTAAACGGCCCATTAGAGGGACTTCTCGCTGCTTCATCAAGCGAGAAATTCAAGCAGGTGAAGACTCCCCGGAATTTGACCGGCAAAGATGAGCAGAAGTAGTAATTTGCAATCGGAATTTTGTCAATGTAAAAACAATCGGTTATTGTAAATAAACAAATAGATTTATTTTTTCTTTTTACACCAAAAAATACCACTTTGACTATGATACTTTAATTTAAATTTTAAAGTGCCAGCACCGAAAGTATGTATGTATATATGTACTACCTTAACAAATCAGCCGTTCGCTATGCCCCTGCTTTTTTCAAAGTGTTTAAGAAGCTGGCTTTAAGACGACATTTGCAGACACTCGTTATAGTTGCTTGTTATAAGAAGGTTCGTGGTCTTCCCGATATTTTATAGAAGAGGACAGTTCATCATACAATGTTGTCAAAATGCAAGATGCTACGGACTTAGAAACTGTTGTCAAACTAAACAAATAACACAAGAGCTCGCTTACACATGGAAAAATCATATTTCCTACTTTTTATGTGCTTCACGTGCGACACCTCTCTTGCTTTTTCAAGAAAGCGAGAATTTCACGCAAGTGAAGACCGCCAGAAGCAGCAGTTGATAAGGTTGTGCTCGAGAAAATTTACTTAAAAGATTTGCTAACTTCCACAGTATTCTGAACGAAGAAGGTGACGCCAACTTTGATAATTCTCAATTGCAACTAGTTCTTTGGAGCAACAAAGAACATAAACTGAAAATCAAAATTCATTCATAGTCTCTTTTATTTTCGTTCCTTCCTCAGGTTATTTTTCACAATATTAATGGAATATTACTCAACAACACTTATAGAAGCACACAATGGCCACAAATATTAGTTTGTTAAATATTTGACATTTCTCCTGCCAACATCAACAGAAACAAGTCCAAAGTACTTCATTCTGCTTCTGTGTCTGATCAATTTTTGCCGCTTCTGTCGGTGTCAAAAATTTAATAAATTCTGTTCCCGTTCTCTGCCACAGCGCTCTTTACTTTACACAAACATGTAATTTGATCAAACAATTTTCGAATGTAAGGTTGCTATAAGATGCTTTGCCAACCCTGGGACGAAATTAGGCGAAAAGGAAAGTGTCAAAGACCATTGGTTTTAATAGGGATATAAATAAATTAGCGGCTAACAAAAATTCATCGCCTCTGGAAATTATCTTTGGCTGAAATGGGTAAACGATGTTTTTGTTTAATAAGTCAAAATAAATAATATTTTTGCTTTAGACGACCGTTTGCAGCAAATTTTTCATCTGCGGCCTTTGCAGGAGGAAACAATAGCCTACCGCAATAACATGAAACTTTACCGAACACTAATGAAGCAAACACGCAAAGCTGAACTCCAAAATATTGTAAGTTAATGTTTTTCCTATAGGGAAAAAGAGTGATTTATTATTATTTTTTATAACGCGTCTACAGCTAAATGTAGAGATGAATATTGCGCACACAGACCTGAGAATGCCCGATCCCAAATTAATACCTCCACTGTCCACCAACAGTACGGATATCACACCGAAAGTAAGTAGCAATTGTTGCGTATAATCCCCAATTTATTCCAATACGTTTACAGATAGATTTTCTCATGAATGAAGTGGAAATGACTTCGATTGGAATGAAACTGCTTTAGCTTCCTCTCTAATTTCCATCAGATTTTTGTCTAATTTTCTTAAGGCATTTGTAAACCATGTGTAAACATTCGAATGATGGACGCAGAGTCTGAAAATATTGCATACATACATAGTTAAAACAAATTTAATACATACTTTTACATAGTAAAAACACAAATAACCATGGAAAATATGTTGAACTCTTATGTTCTTGCTCAAGAAAAAATAAAATTGGTATTCTATTTACTAAGTCAAAAACTATTTCGTAGATATTGTTGAATATGCATCTTTTTCGGTTAGAACAAATAAATTCAGTTGCATTCATATGTATGTTTATATCGTCGGTTACTTGGGTTTCATGAATGGTTAACTTACATTAAAAAGTGGGATTATCGGTTTTTCATGAAACAAATTTCCTTTTGTACGAATGATAAGTAAATAGTGCACGTCCAGCTGTAAGCAACAGCGTTTGATAACAAATTGCTTCAAAATGAAATTGATTAAAAGCTATTTATTTTTCTTACATCATCGATCACTTCGTTAATGACAACATCGTGGATGCTGTTGGCGGGAACAAATAAATTTGAAGTACGTGACAAAAATCGCACTGTGTGGCATTGAAGAGCAAAATCCAAGCAGAACAAGGCTTTTTCTAAAGACAAATGAAATAATAATTTCCAACTTCGAATAACATTACTATACAACTACCGGCTTTGATCAAGGAAAACAAATTGACGGTACGCAGAAGGAACCAGAAGAGGAAACTGCAGTCGCACAATATATGTCCTTTGAATAATAGCCAACTTTTCGATGTTAAAGTGCTATATACTATATATATAGATATAAGCGTACATATGTGCTTAATTTTTTGCCATCGCTGAATTTTATAACGCAAATTAGTAAGTTCTACCTCCACAGAATCTTTACCATATTCGCGCAGTGTTAGCTGAAGATCAGGTATTTTATCGCCAGCATACTTTTGGCCCAGACTATGATAACTGTATACTTGACTAGTAGACTCTGAAGCTGATGACATTGGAGAAATAGATTTCTTTTTCATTTAAGCCTGGAAAAATGTGGTTAGTGAAGCAGCGGCAGATATAATTTTTTCGGCTACTTCGCCCACTTACTAAAGTGCTGTCAAAAAAGTTGACGTTTATCTTATACTCATTCGTTTAAAGACGACGAAATCGGTCAGTGTCGGTGGTTTAGATATCCATGTTCAATAAAAGTTTTCGCAGTTGCATAATCAAAATACTCAATGCGTTGATGTACGTATGAAATATCTACCACTAATTTAAAGTATTGAAAGTAAATTGTATAGAATTTATAGTTTTTGAGCAAATTTCGTAAGTATAACGCGATATACGTACTTCTTTTCAAGTTTTGTCGAATGTGTTGTTTTTCAATTTTGCCATTGTCCAACGTTTGTTGTGCTTTCTCGTACCTTGTCATTATATACGGCATCTCACACGAAGTTTCGTAAATATTGACGAAACAGAAAAACAACAATCTTGTCTCCTAAGACCCAGACACCTGGCGGCATTTTACTATATATTTTAGTCGATGCCAAATTACCAATGTGTTTACGCTCGGGCATTGGATAACTAAAGTACTTTATGTTTACCTACATATAGTACATATATGCCGTAATTGAATTTGGAAACAGAAATATATTCCAAGATAAAGGTTGTTTGTCAATAAAGATTTCAACTTGCGCGCCATCTCGTGGCAACAAGTACATTTGTTGTGTAGGCAGAAAAGTTCGGTCATTCTGTTCTTTAAAATAATAAAATATACATTCATGTGTGAATTTTCTAAAACGCATTTCGCTAAATTGTAAAAAAATGCGTTGCTTATATTTCACATAATCGTGTAAAAATTGAATTTTTGCTTCTTTTGCCTAATTATTGCGGGAATGCAACACTGGGTACTGCGCCGCCATTTTCGAATGACGAATGGTGGAACACACACTCATTCGCCAGATCGGAACAATCGGAATCGAAGGAAGTAAAATTTTTAGCGACCGATGAAGGCGACGACGACGACGGCTCGAATGTAAAGCTGCGAATTTTGTGTGATTTTGTAAATTGTGGGGGCTGGAAAAATAAAGAAATAGTCACCAACGATTTTAACTAATTGTAAACGCGTGTGAATCGAAGAGAAATATGCGAAAACGCAAATTAAAGTGATGAACGGACGAATGCAAAAATATTTGTAGTCAGGCGAGCATTAATTACGAATGGAAAAATATACATATATATATAAACTGAATTGAATCAGAAAGGAATGAAAAAGTGAAATAGTGTGGCCAGCGCGAAAAACGTGAAGCTATAGATATTGCATATATAGCAAAGAGGAACATAAAAAAGGTATCGCGTTGGAGATTTTAGAATTCGGCCGACTTCATTTCATTATTGCTGCAAGTACGCAAATAAAATTAAGTTAAATACATATTTTATAAGTGCAGTGCTGGTGATTTACAACGAGTCTGTATAGTGGAGCTGTATATCTAAACATATACATATGTATATACGTATATGCTTGGTTATGAGGTAGGGTGTAGGGGTTAGTGTAATTGTGTTAAGATGAAAATGCGTTGAGGTGTAAAGTGTTTGGTATTTGGAATTATATGCAGAAGTAGTGCCGCCCGCTACTTCGGCATTAAGTGCCGCGGAACACCCCACCACATTGCGCCCGTCTCTATCCAATATACACACATATGTAGATATATGTAAGTTTTTGTTTTGAGGTGCTTTCGCCCCACTCGTGTGTGTACAACACGGTAGCGCGTCATAACTGCAAACGCGACGCACGTCTACATTCCGAAATTACGCCGACCGTTGCCCCTTTGCCCAGCATAAGTCATATCTGTTCGACGCACTCGGTTCATTAATAAATTATGTTCTTGAAAGGCGATTGCATAAATTTTTACGATTTTTGTTTTGATTGGTTTTTATTTTAACAACTTTGTGGAGCTTTAAGTTTATATGACTATGTACATATGACATATGTATATGTTGACCAAATTCTCGGGTGTTTTCTCGTGGTTCTTTATTATGGTCATCGTTTTCACCTTTTTCACCTAAAAGTGTGTTTTGTTGATACAGATATTCGTGTTTGTGTGATGAGCTATGGTGAATTACTGCTGCCGCTTGCTTACTCGTATGGTGAATTGATGCATATAGCGTGTGTGTATCTATTATTTTGTTAATTACTCTAGCTGGGTATTTGTCTCGCATTTATGTTTGCTTTATTAAATTGGAGTTCACTTTGGGGATATGTTGTTATTTTCAATGTTCATAACAACGTATAGGAAATAGATGTGCGAGTGTGTATCACAATTGAAAAAAATAAAAACAACCAAAACGCTCGGCTTTGACCAACAAATTTACAACAACATTCGAATAATCATGTTTCAAAATATGTACTATACTATATGAAAAGCAAGTGGATGAATATTAAAATTTTATTAAGAATTGCGCAACTAGTTGGCACATTATCAATAGTTTCAATAGCAAAACCAAAGTAATTATTAGCCATTAAAGTCCGTCAAATATAAACTGAAACCATTAGTCGTTTTAGCTCCTTAGTTCTACGTCATTCAAAATAATACAAATTCGTCATACAATTAGCAAACCAGTTCAGTAGTATCCACCATTTGGTAGTTGACCCGCTGCCCCACGACTTCATAATGTTTTTTGTTGTTAATACTCATATCGCAGATCAGCCATGCCAAGTTTGCCCACTACAGTAGTAGTGCACATATTTCGCACAAGCTTCGATCGAACACAGAAGCGGCCATCAAAACGCTTATGATTTTTCACCTTTATTTCTTTTGCATCCACCCATTCTATCATCCAGTTAGTCAACATGAGCGTTGTCGTGTTTTAGCTTCCTCTCTGTGCAACGAATTCCTACGATTCGGACCATAACGATGCGACCGAAGATGACGGGACGTGCCGTGTATTTTCTTATTTTGCTGGTTTCGGGTTCATGAAATGTGCGTTTTACGATTTTGTGTATCTCTTTTAGTTCGCCTTGTTGTGAATCTGGCTACTGCTTGGTTGTGATTTGTTGTTATAGTCAATCCTCTATAACTTGTAAGTCACAAATCGAATATTATCATTGCACCATGTCTCATACAATGTGCTCGTATGGCTCTAATGTTGTGTCACATTTTTTGGATATGCTCGCTGTTTTATAAAAAAACAAATATGTATGTATTTACTTGCATTAAGTATAAATATGAAGATTGGAAGCGTTGTATAAGATCGAAATTGAAATGAATGCAGAAAATGTCTGTGGGTGGAGACATCTATCAGCTATTGCAGAAATTTTTGGATCCTCTGATATGTATGTATATGTACATATGTATGTACATACACACATATATATGTATCTAGCAAAGTTTTTGCTGTTGGTGTTGTTGTGTTTGTTGTGTGGCATTTAATGCTTTTCATATTTATTTATTATGCACTGAACTGTGGTGTATGATTACAAAATGTACTTCGCTCTAAATTCTATAAAGACTCGCTAAAAGAAACACCCAAAATTAATAATCGCTATTGACATTTTAGAAAAAATAATGGAATTTCTCCGGTTAACGAGTCAAAGCGTTGAGAAGAAGGGTGAACATGTTTTTATTTTGGTTACGGCAGATTCTCACATTAGGTTGGCATATAAATTTGAAATGTTAAACCTGATTTAACTAGGCTTGGGTAAAAAATATCCATATGTATATCAAAATTCCGATATTTTAAAAATAAGTAATTGATTTAATCCAAAAAATTGATGTTCTATATTTATTTCCGAGTATAACATTTCTATCTTATTCGATATACATATGTACATATGTATTTTAATTTCTTTTATTTAAGACTGACTGTCATTAGGTTGGTAGAGAATTTATTATTTAACTGAGATTAATTGAGATAGAGAATGGACTAGTTTTCCAATTATTTTTTGTTTAACTTAAAAAATGAAATCACCACTTACATACATACTCTACTTAAAATATAGATGTGTTTGGTGTACAATTTTTGAGTGCACTGTGTGTAATTAAAAATTTTAGTCACATTTCAGAATTTTCTTTTGCAAGATTATGCGCTACTTAAAGAAAATGGCTACGAAACTAAGATATATACACACGTCGATATATTTTAATCTGAAATATTCGATTTCCGATTTTTATTTCAGTGTATCAAATTCAATTTTTTTTTATTTCTCTGTAAACTTCATTTTTAAGACGCTTACTTATTTGATTCTAATTTACATTCATAGCTATTCGGTTTCAGCAATGCCATACTCGTAGTCTCCGAAAATCTAGCTACGATGGATTCAGCGAAAGGGTTGAAAACTATACAAAGCAGCCTCATATGTATAGTATATGTTTTACAATAAAATGAACTATGCAATCTAGCTCTCCTCACACAATTGCAATCTTGGCATAAACATAGACCTACAAAGTTTTTAATTTTTTATATCAGCTAAATCCCGTCCGATATTTTGACAAAAGAGATAGTCATTGATCAGATATAGTATTTCAGAATTTTTCGTAGACACGACTCTTGTGAGGACTAACTTTTCTATAACACTGTTATTTCGAGCGAAACTCTTGGAAGGCTTTCGAAGCTCAACAAATCTTAAATTCAATTTAATTCTATATAACTTATTAAAAAGAAAGATAATGACTTAAATATTTACATACGGAAGACAGAAAATTGAATAACTTCCACAAGTGTAAAAATATGGATTTATAGGCAGAGATTTGAAAAATAAATATAAAAAAAAACAATAAAACCATTTGTATAGTTCCAAGTGAGAATTGTTTAACTCGGAAAAGCCAAAGTAGCGGTCCCTCTGAAAGCGTCATCTCCTGCATTCAGTACACCGTGTACACTTTAATAAATGAAATGTAAAAGATGTTATTTCGAAACAAAATTTTTTCGAAATTTTTAAAATTAATTTCGACTTCAGCGGAACCTACATATATGGTATTTTTTGAATCGAAATGATTTATCTCAAAGTGGCAAATAAATGTTCTGAATATTATCCAAATAGATTCATAAATACGATTTTAACGAATATTTCACTAGCGCGCAAGCCATCTGATTTATTTGTATCAAACTCTTTCGTTTCTACGTAGTTAATATGCCTGCCGAATTTGGTCCAACTCGCTTCGGTTTAGCCGTTCTGGGTTTATGAATATGTCGACTCCACACCTAGAGAAAAAAAAAATATACCCCACAACCGATCTAGAATGATGAGAATCGGTGAGAATTAACACAAACACTTAGATTTGACATTCAGTCCAGCAAGCGAATTCACTCAGCGTTCCCACGACAGTCGGTTCTACGATACCGGAACGACCCGGATTTATTTCCGGCCAAGGACGGACTGTCTCCAGCAGCATTCCACAAAATTTTATGGGGAATGATTTATGCTGTTACAACAACAACAACAACTCAGCTGCTTATTCAACACCACCTTATATGAATTCGCCATGATGGGAAAGGAGAACAATTGTCCGCGAGTTTCTATTTAAAATAAGCTTGACAAACTCACACTCATAATTAGAGGATTCAAAAACTGTGGTAGCGTATCGTAAAGTAATAAAACCAGAAAATGATTGAACATTAAACAAACAAAAGAAAAATAGTAAAAACTGGCAAAACTATCGCCCTACTTTTATTTTGACAATTGCTGTATGTACATACATACATACATTCGTGCTAAATTATTTCGGAGTGTAAAACAAAATAATGTAAAATATTTAAGGCTGCGTGCCATCCCTATAAAGTTTTGGAGAATGCTGCTGAAGTGACAGTCCTTGGCCGGATACAAATCCAGGTCGTTCCAGTATCGTAGAACCGACTGTCGTGGGAACGAACGGAATATATGTATAGTTGAATAATGAATATGGAAACCGAAAACCGAAAACCGTCACTCAATTTGGTCGACTCAAATGCTCCAAATCGTTATTGAAAAAAATCCGCCTTGGCCCATGCACCGATCATTGCTGCCACAAGTTTAAAATCGAACTTACCAAAAGATTAAACAAAATTTTGCAAAGGGTTTATTATTAAATAAAACCGTATACATTTTTATGTATGTATATCCGAGCGCTGGTGTCGAGGGTATTTTAACTTTGTTCACCTAATGGTTGTTTGTAATAGCAAAAAGAAACCGAGATAGATATGTAGACATGCTACACACATTTTAAGTTCATAAGCAATATATGTACATATATAGTATCTCCAAAATTTTTGTCATGCAAAAATTTCTCACAAAAATCATTTATCGTTCGGAGTCGACGTAAAATTGTGGCGCGACAATAAAGTGCACACAAACAATTTGACGAAACGTTCGGCCGAAAGTTGACAACATCCGTTCCCACAGTTTCTCCGACCAGGGTTTTACAAATGATCGCTGGATATTAGGACAAGTATTGGAAAGAAAGGAAGTCTTGCATAAGAGATAGAAAAGGGCCCTGAAATATTTAAGATGGAGGCGATTCTTCATGCAAATTCCTGAATAACTTGTTGGCTTTCGAACCACCCTAATGTAAATTCATATGCATGTGGAAAGCCCTACCGTGGCACACCTTACTCGCTAACACATGCTGATTGTGAATACCTACATATCTACCTATGTACGTGTGTATGTATGTATGTGTATAACATCTAAAGAAAAACTTGAGAAAGTGAAATTTTAGGGATTTCCTCCAAATTTTCAAAAGGATTATGCATTTAACTACTCTAAGCTTCAAAAGTTTCATCTCATACTTACTAATGCATGTATTGTTTGTACATATTATGTATATGTATATACATACATACATATATAGTATATATTTATGTGCATATGAATATTAATAATCTTATTCCTTATCACAAAGTGATTTCCATTGGCTTTTAAGTGGGTATGTTTGTATGCATCTAATCAGTGTGCCTTATTAGACAGAGACCGCAAGTTATTTTCCAAGTTGGCTTTGCCAGCAGCTTTTACTCACATGAATGGAGTTGAAATTACATACATACATAAATACATATGCACATATATGTATTTGTGTTTAAGATTACACAGTTTCAGATACGAATACATACAAATGAACGTACATTGTTACATACATACATGCGATACGGGAACTTGTGCGGATAGCCGGCATTGTTTCCAAACAGGTTTCTCTTTAAGGTTTTACGTACGAGTATCATGTTTTTGTAACATAAATATTTCTTGTTTTATGGAAAGACTTAAGCTTAGATTGGAATTCTTCTTTTGCGAGCACGGTGTTTTGAGAGATCGAAAAGATCGAAAGTAATCACTTAACTTTACATTTTGAACCCGCAAATCCATTCATTTGCAGTAACTATTCCAGTAGATAAGTTAGGATTCTATCTATCATCAGCCATGTCGATAGTCGCAAGGTCTGCTATGAAAGTTGTATTACTGATGTTCACTATACACACATATACATAAGTATGTATGTATGTATGTATGTATGTATGTATGTAGATATGTGTTGTTAGCAAAAAATTGTTTGTTTTTGTTTTGTAGGTATAAATATTTTCCTCGTGTAATCGCAGACGAACTCTCTTTGAGATATGCACACCACATTTTTTTGTCGTATGCTAAATTTTAAATACAATTAGGGTATTCACAAGACGTTGTTGGTGTTGTAACAACATAAGACATTCTCCACAAACATAAAGTGTCAGTCCTTGGTCGGATCTAAATCCGGATGTCCGATGTTGTGAGCAGTGTTGAGGTTTTGATCCATAGAGCTGAACAATTTTTCGAGGAATTCTGAAAATATATATACATATGTATATGTTTATTTTTTCCGCTTAGTAAAACTTTTGATATGCAATATAAGAATTATGTTTTGTTTAAGTTTACCTTCATCCTAAAAGCGTTTAAACTTCTCCTAAATATGAAAATATATGCTAAATAGCCCGAATTTATTAATAACATGGGTAGCAGCACATTTGTAAAATGGATTTTTTATTGTTTTTTACATAATTTAATTTATAAGCGATTTGAACCTACCTTTCTGATGAGCTTCAAGCTCTGATCCCGTTGACCATGTAACATGAAGTATATTATAGTATAGTGGCATTATTCTAACTAAATTATATAAAAGTGGGACGCTTCACACAATTTTTGACACCACTAACAAAGACTCTTATTCTTCTTTTTTCTGATAGCCTTCTACTATATCGAACGAGTAATCAGTCGATCCGATTTATCCTTCTTCTAAGTATAAAATAATTAAAAAATTGTTTTAGTAGTGAAAAAAGTTTATTCGAAGCCGAAATAGAAAATTGGCGGCCGCCGTAGCCGAGTGTGTAGCGTGTGCGCGCTTCATTCGGTGGGTCCCAGGTTCGAATCCAGCCCGGGGCAAGTAACATCCAAAAATTATAGAAACTTTTTTTTCTAATAGCGGTCGCCCCTCGGCAGGCAACGGCAAACCTCCGAGTGAATTTCTGCCATGGAAAAAATTTCACACAAAAACATTCGCCGTTCGGATTCGGCGTAAAACTGTAGGCCCCTCAATGGGTTGGGTACAATATGATTTTGGTTCAAAATTCTGTATTTAAAATTCTGTATTCAATATTCTGTATTCAAAAATCTGTAATTCAAAATTCTGTATTGTTAAAATTCTGTATTGCGGAACACTGTAATTTAAAATTCTGTAAATTAAAATTATGTATTGGCAGTATTTTGTTTTGCAAAACTCTGTATTGAAAAACCGGAAGAGCATATGGATAAATAAAAAAGTGCGCACTTTTTTTATTTATCCATATGCTCTTCCGGTTTTTCAATACAGAGTTTTGCAAAACAAAATACTGCCAATACATGACTTGTCTTGACCCATATGGTTTCCTATATTATCAAAACAGATTTACATAAAGCAAATGTACATATGTTTGTATGTATTTATAGCTTCAGAAATTTCAAAATGGTCACAAAATTAGTCAAACGAAGAAGGCTGTAAAAGCAAACAACAGAATTAAAAGAATAACAAAAAAGAGGCTTATATTAGGGCATGTTTCTTTTCTAAAGCGAATTCCTAAAAATTTAATAATATAATAATTGTTTCGCCATTATAATGTAATAACTTTTGTTTTGAATGAATTTTTGAATTTTTCTTTAATTGACGTACATATGTACATATGTATACCATTGATTCTATAAAATCGGAATTCCATTATTCATAAAATAAATGTGCTATTCAGGTAAGCGTGCTTATGTTGTTGTTGTTGTTGTTGTAGCGGCTAGTCGCGCCCCGTAAAGAGCGGATTCACCCATGGTCGTTGTCGTCAAACTCATCTAGGGGGAGGCCCAGGAAACGTGCAGTTTCGACAGGGTTGGACCAGAGGGAGAGGGGGGTTAGATGAGTGGGTTTGAGAGGGCATGTGAATAGGTGGTTGGTGTCGTGCGGAGAATCTCCACATGCCGGACATGTGTTGGGTGCTTATCAGGTTATCTGCTTATTTGGTTATATTTTTACAGCATTTTGATCGAAAATAATTTTGATTCCAGAATTTTAATATACAGAATTTCAGTTCTCCATCATTTTGATCATACAGAATTTTAAATACAGAATTTTGAACCAAAAGAATTTAGGCTGTACAGAATTTTTTTTTTGATTTTTACAGAATTTTCATCCAAAAGAATTTTGAAAAGCAGAATTTAGTACCTCTCCCCCCCTCAATTTGTGTTACAACATCAAAACGCACACCACACATTGTAGGAGAAGTTCGGCCAAAATCGCTTAAGCGGTTATAGCGCCATCTAAGTAAGTAAGTAAAATAGAAAATTCAGAGTGACTGAACAATCTTATCAGCATGCGGAATGTGTGGTTTCATCTAGCAACTAATGGAGGTGTTTAACTGGGAAGGGTGGTAGGAGAAACAGGCTCCAAACAAGTTCAAAATATTTGGCAACGTTTTCCGAGGTACATACATACATTCCACTTCTAACAATGCCTTATTTTATTTCGAAGTTTTTCAACTTTAAGGTAGCCACGAAAACGGAAAAGGTATTAAGAAGGCGGCCGAGGTGATTCACCACCGAATAGTCAGAAAATTTAATGATCTTGCGATGGTGGCGTACAAGTTCTTGATCGGGGATGTATGAGCCCAAGACATTGACATGAGTACCTGTTATCTGGTGCCAGTGTCCTTCCCTTAATGTATCTTCCTCTATCCTGAGCACCTCCCTTATGGTATGTCGACTTATCGTCAGGAAGTACTCAGATCCTGTGGGTGTTTTTTCTGCGGCATCTCCTCATTGGCACATACATATGTACATACATACATGTGTATTCTTGGACCAAAGACACCGGCCCCTATACCCTCCGGAGTCTTTGATGCGTCCATGTACCAGCGCAGGGTGCTAGTTCTTTATAACAAAAACTACAAATAAAGTTCCGATAAATTTCCAACTTTGAATATACATACGTATTTATAAAAAAATTTATTTTCAAAAAATTTTATTTTGATTTTATTCACATCAGGTTCGATTTACTTTTACATTAGGTCTGTGTACTCATTCCTGATTTATATTTACATGTAGGCAAAGGGAAATGTACATAGGTAAAAAAGGACATAGGTAATGTGCTAGAGGAAGATGCAAAATGAAATCTTTATATCATGTTGTTCCAAAGAAACTGAGTCAAAATTCGCTCTATGGCCTGATGTAGATTCCTTTTAGCAATGATGCTTAGATAGATGATCGCTCAAATGATTGTGAGGAATTCTTGTAGGGAACTTAATAGTATTCGCATTGAAAAGATACTACGATACTTAAAATTAAATAAAATTATATATTTAATCTATTTTTCAATTTTCGGTGATACAATTTTCTTTAATCTCGCGGCAGCACTGCTCATGACACCTAACCTACCTGATATGTCGTTACGCTTACGTTTTTTTTGCGACTAGCGCTTAATATAATTAAAAAAATTTAAAGTAAGTCACACTTTTTTTCGAAAGGTTTTTTTGTGATATTGTTTTTTTTTTTTCTAATTCACAACGATAAAAAAAATCAAAAATTATGCCTTAATCCCCTTAAAACTTGCACTTTGTTACGCTAAAATTGAATGGGCTATAAAACTACATGTCGAAACCTTTCTGTGGAAACGAAACGTCATGCAACTTCTTTGTAATCTACGTTCTTTGGTAAAAACTTGTGACTATATGATTATGTGACTGTGCTATCGTTATGACTTTCGCTGTATGCATTAACGAAAATACCCATAGAGAACATGCTTATAATTGCAACTGCAAACAGAAGCTGTCATAAAATTTAAAATACGATTAGCATTGGCAAATCATAGCCTTGCAGGTGTTATATAATTATAATTAGGCGCGTATCCGATAAAGGCTTTGTGAATGTCTGCATACTATAAAGATAACTATGTACATATGTAGGTGCCTTATACAGAACTTATTCAGAGTAGCTGCCTTATACAGAACTTTATAATGTTGCAGTGCATAACTTTACGATACGTTACGACATCTTGTTAATCTCCTAAATATATTTTTGAAGTACACTGTACTATTCCCACAAACCCCATTATTAAAAATATTTAAATTTATATGACGGTTATTCGAGCTAATCAGGGGAAACGTTCGGATTGTTTATTTCATACTATAAAGCTCGAATGGTGTTTTACTTTTAACTCAATTACTCTACTAACGATATTGATGTTTGACCTTTTGATGTTTCGAAGAAATACTTCAATTCATTCTGAAAACATTCGTTTCAGAAAGATTTCTAAGAACATCTTTTCTATTTTGCCAACATTCTTCTACCTCTAACTAAATTCAGATAAAAGAAAATCGAACTTTCAACTTCCTCATTGGGCAATTAGAATAATCTATAGGCGAAACAATTCTGCTCTTGCAATTTATGGTGGAAAAGCGATTCTCGGTACATACTCTCCATACATACTTTGACCTTCTAGAAGACTTGTTTAAATTTGATATTTGATATTGTCTGCAATGTCGAGTAACTGTCGAACGCAACATGTGGTTGGGCCTATTCATATTCTTGTTGAATACTTCATTTCATGGCCTTTTCTCTTTGCCTACCCAGCAGTCCCTATCCCCCGCCCCCAGTCACGATATTGTGAAACTTACTATCTAAGTTTGTTGTATGCACATTGCATTAGGGTGGGGGATGTATATTTGTTTGAACAAAACCACTGGAATTTCAAAGTCTCTAGCAATACAAGTTCGTGCTCGTTCCAACGTCTGTCGCCGATGTATTTTGTGGTAACGAAAATGCTTACAAGAGACTTGTAAAAACTATTTGCTTTCGGCTGATGGCGGCGACTGCTCGTCGACTGTTGATTGGAGTTCGCCGATATTTATCTACATACATATGTATATATGTATTACACTCATACGTACATACATAATATGTACGATTGTATGAATGGATGCATGCTGATGGCGAGCATTACTCATGCCATTTTCGCATCAGTTGCGAATTTTTATTTGTTTGTAAACAGAAATTTCGTTTTTGTCTGTATAGTGTATTGTTTTTGTTTTTTTTTTAATTCCACTACATTCCTATGTAGTTGTGTACATATGTACATACTTACCTGCGGTGGCTCAAGCAACTGACCACATGGTGATGTGTTTTTTTTACAATGTGGGTCTGTGACAATTGATAGAAAGGTACTGTGGAGTGTAAATTTTTGACAATTATGAGGTGAATAAAATTTGCCAAGACAGAAGGGCTAGTGAAACATTTGGCATCAAGCATTAACAAGGAGAATAAGGTACTGCCTCTTTTTTTGTTCTAATTTTACTAAAACGTCTAATAGATGCATGGATTTCAGTTTCAGAGGAATGCAAATTAGCAAAGGCAAATATGTTCTATATACATAATTGCTGCATTTTATTACTGGCTTAACTAGCTGGCCTTCGTCTGTTTGATGCAACTGCAATTGTCAAAAATATAGTAAAAAGTTTTCTCACCATATAACTTTTCTATCAATTGTCACATACTCTATTTAAAATGTTTTTCACGTTTACGGTTAGTTAGTTTTTTAGTGCGCGTTTTGGTTTTCATTAGGCAAAATTTTGTACGACAAAATATGACACGGAATGCCAACATGTTCGCATTTTATAAATTTGCATTCTAGTAAATGTTTTATCCAATGAGAAGCAAGCATTAGTTTAACTGCTAAATTCTCACTGAAAAACTGGCCATAAGTATTTTTTGTTAATTGTTTATAAAACTTGAGTTTGTAACATAATAAAAACCTTATGAATTAAAATTTCAAACTTTGTACACAATTAATATAAATTTTAATATGTTTATCAAGATATTATATTTGTTTATTTGTTTTTGGGGAAGATTTGTAGCTCTTTTAAATTACAAGTCTTAAGTGGCTAAAGTACTGGTTGATTTTTGAAAATTTGTGTGTGGTACGCACTTTATAATGAACGGATTTCAACATACATACGACATACAAACTTCTGCATGCGTTAAATGAAAAAAGTTTCCAAGATCAAAATTTCGAAAAATTATCAAAAAACAACGGGAATTTTCAACCACTTCAAAATTTCAATTTGAAAAATTTCATGAAATTGGTTAATTTTTTTATAAGTTTTGTACAAACTTTGGTATTTGGATTTTTATGAATTTCGTTATAGAATTAAAAATATTTTTGGAAGAGCTCAACGGAAAAGATGTATCATGAAAAGAATTGCGAATATCATAACAATATCAGCATGTGGTCAATTGTTTGAGTAACTGTATGTTTTCACCACTAATCTGGTTACACGTTTTTCCACTATACATACATATTTACTTTAAACAATTGGTCTAAGCATTTTGTTGTTGTTCTTCTTTATTTAATTTTTATCTAAGCGTTTTCCATTGACAGAAGCAAAATAATAAAAAAAAAAACTACCAAAATAAAGGTACTGAAAAAGCGACCAATGACGAAATGAACAAAAATAAACATACATACATACATATGTACATATACGTATATGTATGCTTGTATGTATGTACATATGTGTGTGCATATTTACAATTGTGAAGAAAGTAAGCGTCTAATGGCATTGTTTATTTGCTTTCACAATTTCATTCATTCAATATATAGTATAGTGAAATAAAATAAAAATACTCTGCCTTCGTATTGTTGGCTTAGCAAAGCAAGCAATTGTGCAGCATGTAGTGCCCGTGCCGTCACGTTATGAGAGTTTTGACCTTTTCACGACGGAAACGTTACCAATAACAATGCATTGCTATTGCGAGTGTTAACTTGTTACAATAATTTTGGATAAAAGCAAGATGCGGTTTTAATGAGGGATGCAGAAAACAAAAATCAAATGAGAACAACATGAAAGAAAGAAGTCTCCTTTGACATATTACGTAATTACCTTTAGTGTGAAATGCTCTGGTTTTTTTTTTTTGACAGGTTTTTGTCATTGCGTAAATGCTGCACGAATGGATAGTAAAATATTAAATAACTGTAAATAAATTATTAAAAGTAATATTAACGCATTTCGGCTTCGGTCATGATCGGCCACCAAAGCTCGATTCGGTTAGGCTTTGGTCGAACATTTGTCAATTGTTATTAATTTAAAAATGGTGTAAAATTTTATTTTAAATATGTTTCCCTTGCCGATAGGCTATTAATTAAATTACAATGTAAATTTTCTAAATTTCGATCATTAAGAATTAAGTTTTTGATTGCACACCACTGTCAGAAACGCAGCAAGAAAAAAAAACAAACCAAAACTACAAAGAATCAACTGAAATCAATATGGAACTTTATGTCGTTTTTTGTCACGATGCAGAGAAAAGAAGGTGACGACAAAAGCACTTCCGTTACTTCGTACTTTCCTTGTTTGAAGGATTGACGTCACAACTAGCTCTTAAAAAGTTAATTTTTCAGAGTGTTGAGTGATTTTTTCAAAGAGTAAAACACAGAATATTAAATGTGAAGTGCCGAGCTTTGTATTGTAGCGTAAATAAAAGTCCAAGTGCAGTTATCACCTTCCTTTTCGTCTCGCTATTCCTTCCTATACAATGTGGATATTGCAAAAAATGTAAATGATTTAAGTGGAAGAACACAAGTTTACGCTACATGTTGGTTAACTTTTACAAAAAATATAACTTATACTACAACACAAATTTGAATCAAATCGGACTGTAAATACGATTTTTAGAAATATCACGACGTCAGCGTCGTCTATCGGATTTTTTCCCCTGTACACAATAGACACCATTGCAAAGACTTCCTATGAATTTGAACCCTCGAGGAACTACTTGACGAGCATCAAGTTGTGCTCCCTAACCGGGAATATGCAGAACTTATTTCCCCAACGATCGCACGGTAGGATTATTATTTTTCAATATAATTCTTCATAATTTGAGGAAACTACGGCTTCTGTGACAGAACCCATATGCTTCTCACCTTTGATACTATTGCATTTTACATACAGATGTCGCTTTCAAACACAGTCATAAAACAGATTCGTATTGTGATTCGAAGTGGTTACTTTTATGGCCCGAAATTGTATCCAACTGAGGGCGTTCCGGAGCTAAAAAATTTAAGTCCAAAAGTTGAGGGCAAAAGGTTTGACTGAACCTACCTCAAAAAAAACGAAGATCAAGCCCTGGCAAATTCATTGGAGCAAACTGATATTTTCAGATCAATCATCTTTCGATGTTTGCAATTACTCGAAGAGAGCTTGGGATGGTATCTGTTAAACACCCTGCCAAGGTCTATATTTACGGATGATTTCCTGTAAAGGGATTTGGTATTTTGACTGTTTTTACACAAAATCTCGACGCAAAGTTTATAATTAAACTGTATGAAACTTTATAGGCGGAATACAAAAGATTGTATCCCTTAAGAGGACAATGACTCAAAATACCGGAGTTGTCTCGGAAAGCAGGGAAAGGCACACAACAGGTTGATTTGCCTTCACTAAGTTCAGATGCAAATCCAATTGAAAATGTGTGGGCTCTAATGAAAGTGGAGATTGGAGTGATCTACCTCCAGATTATGCTAGAAAATTGAGCGAAAATTGTTCAAGATGATGTCAAGCTCATAAACGCAGCAATGTAACGAAAATAAAGTGTATAAAGTGTGTAACAATCGGGCCCTCGTTATCGGGAAAACCTGAATTTATAAAATTTCTGGGGAATGTTTTCTGCAGTTATTCAAAAAATAAAATATATAAAGTAAATGTAATTTTTGCAAATAAAAATTAAAATAAAAAAACACCGTTTTTTTTTAAATTTATTTTACAGATGATTTCGCAGCGCGAACGCTACTTCCAAATGTATGTCCACACTCCAGAAAATTGTTGAAAAACAATGACGTCGAAAAGTTTTATGAAGTTTGAATTATAAATTCAAAGATCCATAAAATAGTATTCCGTAAGCATGAAATCTAAAATTAATAACAGAATATTTATCATATTAAACAAACTCGGTATATTCGTGCAGTTTTTCAGTCGTTAACTGAGGGAATAAATCGCATTGTGCGTTAATTAATTGTCTATTGTCTGCCAATTCACACCATCGGTTAGTAGCGAAAGAGAATAACTACTATCAAAAGCTTTCAAAGTGTACGTACTGCGCCAAGAGAATAACTTACCAACAAGCAGTCTAATAGTATTGTTAACTCTAGATTTTTATGTTGCAGACTGAAAAGTACGGAATAGCTGCTGACCGTACACTGGAATTTGCGGGTAATAATATCTTCAAAAGAAAGCTTAGAGTAAAACTAAAAAGATTAAGAGTTGTCAATTTGGAGGAAAATATGACCACAGATACCCGCCGACGAGTTAAATTGTACGCTCTGAATGCGGAGCGGCAATGGGATGATCGTGGTACTGGCCATGTATCTTCCAATTATGTAGACAGGCTTAAAGGTAAGTTGAGGTCGCGTTCAATATGAAATTGTTTGGGGGAATATATGTAGATATGTAGATATGGATATATTGTATTTTTTCTTCGTTTTTTTTTTTAATACTAGGTATTTCATTGTTGGTGCGTGCCGAATCGGATGGTTCTTTACTTTTGGAAAGTAAAATTCAACCCGACACCGCCTACCAAAAACAACAGGATACACTGATCGTTTGGTCGGAAGGCGATAATTTCGATTTGGCACTAAGCTTTCAGGAGAAAGCTGGTTGCGATGAAATATGGGAGAAAATTTGTCAGGTAAGATTCATATACAGCTTAATAATTTTCGATATAAAAGTACCTATGTACATACCGTAAATCATACAAATCATAGTTAAAAACTTCGTACAAAATTTAAAACAATTCAACAGATTTCAAAAAATTGCCATCAAATTTTCCAACTTTTAGAAATTTTTGGGTATGCAGTATTGTAGCCCATTCAATTTCAGTATAATAAAGTGCAATTTACTAGTAGACGTTGATTTTTAAACGATGTTTTCTGATGATGTTGCGCATTAAAAAAAATGAGGGACAAAAAATTTTCAAAAATCAACCCAAAATTTTAACCAGTTGTACCTTGCACTTTATTATATTGATATTGGCATTGAATTGGCCACTTCTGCATTTCCCAAAAGATTCTAAAAATGCTGATTAAAAAGTTTGAAAATTCGAAGTCAAGTTTTTCAAATTTGTTGCATGTTTTTGTTTGTGAATTTCGTTTAAAAATTTATTTTTAGTCTAAACTTTGATTTATATGGTTTATGGTATAAAACGGAATGTAGTTTTATAAAAAGAAAACCTATTAATTTTATTATTCTTAATTTTAAGTGAAAAACTGTAAAGTCGCGCTTCTATTACTCGAAACACTATTATCCAATCAAAATGTTCGATTTCGAGTTATAGAATATATATATATGTAAAAGTTACAATAAATTAAAATGGTCAGAAATTGGTGAATGGAAACCTTATTTCCTTTGCAGTTTTCAGTAAAAAAGATTTTAATTCGTTCAAAGTCCTATAGTGATCGTCAGTGGTAGTGTCATTCGTTTGCAAATATAAATTCAAACATCTGAAGCAACAATCTCTAACATCATCTATTGAAAGCTAGTGAATGATTTCATTCACTGTGACCTCATCAACACTTTCCATAGCTCTCAAATTTGAAAGGGAGTTAGTATATTGTTCAATGATGTCGTCGTCTGTGGGAAAATCTGCCACAGTTTTGGAAGTTTTTTCATTATTAGTCATATATTTTTATCTTCATCAAATTCATTGGGAACACTAACAAAATCCTGCTTTTTTAAAGCAGTTGCCGATTGTTTGTCTACTAAGGTCAATATCCAAAGCTTCTGAGATATTTTTGATGCAATCAATAAAATGTAACATCCTGTTTTTTTGTTTTCCTTTATACGCCTAGAGAGGTTTATTAGCGACCCTGCTACGATAGTAACACATTAAATTTTGAATTACGCCTTGATCGAGTGGTTGCAATTTGGATGTCATATTCGGTGCGATCCGCGTTAGAAATATTGAACTCTTTGTATTACATTTCTCGCAGTTAGGAATGTCATTACACAGAATGCCTAAGATAAAACAAAGAAAGTATCCATTTTGAATACCGAGTTTATCAATTACGCCTTATACTTTGGTACATTTGCTTTCATTTATCAAACCATCCTGTGCGTGCCTTGAAATTCGAATCGCCAAATCGTTTTGCAAACTTCATTGGTTTGCTTTTTAATATTGTCCCGGTTTTTGACATGTTTTTATTTCTAGCTGCTGTAAACCTGTAAACCATTCCAATACAGTTTTGTCCTTGTCGTGTCCAGGAGTATCACCAGATTCGAACGAAATTATTATTGATTCTTTATTTTTTTTTTTAATTTTGGTTATTGGATGCTACTGAAGTGACAGTCCTTGGCCGGATATAAATCCGGTTCGTTCCGGTATCGTAGAACCGACTGTCGTGGGAACGTTTTTGTTTTTTTAATTTTGCAACTATGTTCGCTGGAATGCCATATTTTTCAGCTATGATATGATATGCCTAACACTGTATTTATGTGCATAGGTAGATTAGCATCGAAATCAATATATTCATTACAATCATTTTAGGTTCAAGGGAAGGATCCATCTGTTGAGATAACACAAGACATCGTTGAAGAGTCTGAAGATGAGCGCTTCGAAGACATGTCAGATACGGCACCACCCATTGAACTGCCACCATGTGAACTGGCACGGTTGGAGGAGATATCCGAGACCATACAGAATTGTTTAACTACACCTTTGCGAAAGGAAAAACTTTCCATGGCTTTAGAATCAGAGAACTATATAAAGAAACTGTTAAATCTATTCCATGTGTGTGAAGATCTCGACAACACCGAGGGTTTACATCATCTCTTCGAAATTTTTAAAAACATATTTCTATTAAACAAAAATGCTTTGTTCGAAATTATGTTCGCCGAAGATACTATATTTGATGTGGTTGGCTGCCTAGAATATGATCCGAGTTCCACTCAACCAAAGAAGCATCGTCAGTATTTAAAACAATGGGCCAAGTTCCGCGAAGCAGTGCCGATTAAAAATCAAGATCTGCTCGCCAAAATTCATCAAACGTTCCGTGTACAATACATTCAAGACATTATATTGCCTACACCATCGGTGTTTGTCGAAGACAACATGTTGAATACGCTGTCCAGTTTTATATTCTTTAATAAAGTGGAAATTGTCACATTAATACAAGAGGATGAGCGCTTCCTGGTCGATATGTTTACGCTTTTAACAGACCCTAGTACCAGCGATGCCAAGCGTCGTGACATTGTGCTATTCTTGAAGGAATTTTGCAATTATGCACAAAATCTACAGCCACAAGGGAAAGATTCTTTCTACAAGACACTTACCTGTTTGGGAATATTGCAAGCACTCGAAATTACATTGGTAATGAACGATCAGAAAACCAAGGCAGCCTCAATCGATATTCTCACAGCGATTGTGGAGTTCTCACCTTTAGTGGTGCGCAATTATACCCTGCAGCAGGTCAGCCGCACAGAGGGGGTAAGTATGGTATGCCTGAAAATCTACTATAAATTTTTATAATAAGACCTAACTCAGAAAGATCTAATACGTATTTCGTTTGTGTCATTTGTGTCATCGCATGTAGGAGCGTATGCTGTTGAACATTGCCATTGAACAAATGTTGAGTGATTCAGAGCCAGAACTTGGTGTTGCAGTGCAATTAATGGGCATTATAAAAATTTTATTAGAACCGGAAAGCATGCTTACTGAAAAGGCAGACTTTTTGAATTTCTTCTACAAGCATAGCATACAAACACTGATAGGTGAGTGGCAGGCTCACACACGGCCTATGATTGAAAGTAGTTAAAATCCACGTTTTTTATTTATAAACTAATTATCTTCTTTTTTTTTTGTTATTGTCTAGCTCCACTACTTGTTAACACAATCGGCGATCGTCCAGATAGTGAAGACTACCAGACCGCACAATTGCTTGGGATTGTCTTGGATATTTTATCATTTTGTGTGGAACATCATACTTATCATATTAAAAATTTTATCATACAAAAGGATCTCCTAAAGAGAATACTTGTGCTAATGAAAAGCACACATACGTTCCTCGTACTTGGCGCGCTTAGGCTTTTAAGGAAAATTATTGCACTTAAAGACGAGTTTTATAATAGGTAAGTAAAAAAAAACTAGCATAAATTCGGATATTTTATTTAATATCTGAAGTCAAAAGTCGTACGCTTACAACTAGAACTGATGAGAAAACTTCATCAGAAGGGTGCAACGCTTTATCCTTTTTATTGAGAAATGCGTCACAGTTAACGCAAATTATTACTTGGAAGAGATTTTAAAGCAGCTATGCTACCAAACGCCATGCCATAGCACAAATCGATCTTAGGTATTTTATTTCGTGAGATGAATGGTCGTCCCTTTCTCCGGATCTGAATTCATTAGATTATTGCATATGAGGCTACATGTTGGACAAAATGAACAAGATGGAACAATTCAATTGACGATAACCGAAGATATGGTATAAAATACAGAACAAGGGTGGTGATTCGATATTATTGATCGATAATAAGATAAAATTAGTGACAGAATAATAATAACATATTTTCTTTTCAAAACCCCATGGTGTCTTTTCTTCTCCAAGAAAACCCGTTGTTCGTCGCCACGCTGTACTTATGTTCGTTTTGCTCATTCAGTTAAGCACACCGATAGTGCCAGATATGTCATAAATTACAAAGTCATAACTTTTAAAATTTCAAAAGTTATGATGTTGGATTGCATAGAAAAAAATTATTTAAATTGAGAAATTTTTTATTTCTGAAATGACTTATAACATATTAGAACACCCTGTGAATCACCAGAATGTAAATATTTTAAAAAACAACCATGTGGCCAGTTGTTTGAGTCGCTGTACATACATACTTATGTAAATCTTATATAGTATATGAAAATCTCGTGTCATGGCGCTTGTGATTGAAGTCCTCCGAAACGACTCGATCGATTTTTATGATTTGGTAGATGTGAGAATAGGTCCTAAAGAATATATTAAGCTGGTGAGAGGGTCGCCACCTTGGAAAAGTCAAATCAAATTAAAATTTGCACAAGATATATGAAATATTTAAATATAAATATGTGTGCCAAGTGGTTCGTCTCGGAAAGAAGGTTTCTAGCAAACATTTATGAGATTTGCCATCTGTTTTCAGAGACGAATTGAATTAAATTATGCACAAGTTATATAAAATATAAAATTATGGGTGCTAAACTGTTCGATTCGCTGAGAAGAAGACTTATAGCATATAGAGGGCTGCCATTTGCTTGAAAAGTTGAATTTAATAAAATTATGTTGTATGAAATAGTAAAATATTTGTGTCAAACGGTTTGTTTTGCTCAGGTTAGAAAACGTTTATAGCTAGCTACATATATTTTAAAGAAGGTTGCCACCTGCTTGAAACGACGCGTTTCACTCAAGTTTTATGAAATAGTGAAATACGGGTGTTGTTGTTGTTGTAGCGGCTGGTATCAAACCATTTGCTTCGCTAGGAGAAAGTTTGAAAGTATATTTTGAAGAGGTTTCCACCTTTTTTAAAAGTCAAATTTAATTAAATTATCCACAAAGATACAAAATATTGAAATATAGATACCAAGTTTTTCGTCTCGGCGAGGACAAGGTGTATACCTACATTTTTGAAAGTATTGCCACCTGTTATTTGTGACAGTAAACGAAATGTGGTTTTGGTTATACAAGGGCAATTAATAAATAAACATAGGCAGGACATTGTCTGACGGGGTTTTCTAGTAATTTATATTTCCCTTTTATTTTAATAATTAAAACAAATTCTTTAAATTATTTTCTTCCTTAAAAAAATGATGATTTTCATCGCATAATTTCAAACTAGAAAGTCTTGTTTTTGCAAAAACGGGGGCAGAGTAAATACTTTGTTTTGTAAGTTATTAATTATCGAAATCACACATTAGTTTTTGGTTATATTTTGTCCTAACACAAGCAGTGGGATAAATTACATTTAGGTGATTCACAAGGTGTTATAATGTGTCATGAATCATAAAGTCATACAATTTTAGAGTTCTAAAGTTATGTTTTTGGATTGCATTGAAAAAACTAATAAAAACGAAGCTGTTTTATATTTTGTTTAATCTTATGACTTTATGGCTTATGTCACATTAGGACACCTTGTGAATCACCCAAATATGTAAAATTAGTGACTAGAGGCTACAGTGATATGGACAATACCGCTATACGACTTTATTCGGGAGATTGAGTGGCTTGTAATTCAATTAAAGTATTTGCAATATTTCATATTCACTTCCGCTATTTGTGTCGCGGTACAACGTTTGAGTTTTATACGAGATGAAGTGTTAAGGATAATAGAGAATCACTTGAAACGCGGAGGTTCGCTTACAGCAGAATAATTTTGTGAATAGTTTCAATATGGACATTCGTATTATCATTTCTGATTAGACAATAGAGAATTGTACCACTCTTTAATATAACATTTTATTGAGCTAGTTGGAATTTATTTTCTTTTGTTTTTTTTTTTTGTTTTTCAACATTCAAATAAATAATATATTTCTGATATTTTCTTCTAAAAACAGGCATATAGTTAAAGGTAACTTATTCGCACCAGTTGTTGATGCGTTCATTAGAAATAATGGCAGATATAATTTACTCGAATCGGCTATATTGGAACTGTTTGAGTTTGTGAAACTTGAAGATATCAAAACACTTTGCGTCTACTTTGTTGAGAATTTCAGCAAAATATTTGATGAAATCGAATATGTGCAAACATTTAAATATCTCAAAAATCGCTACGATCAGTATCAAGATCGAATAAAGGATCGTGACAAGATGTCGCTGGATACGTAAGTGGTCATATTTAACATATAAATTAATCTGAATACAAAAAGAAATGTTAACGTTAATTTTTTTTTTTATAAATAAAAATAAAACTTACAGTGGTATACCAATCATACGTAGCCGCTTCCGTCGGGATCCCCGACAAATGGATGACGAAGAGGAGATGTGGTTCAATGAAGAGGAAGATTTCGCCGACGAATACGATACCTACAACAGTGTTATGAAATGTAAGCTCTCTGCATAGCAACAAATTTTCGCTTGCGGCTTACCGTATTTTTTTTATATTTCGCTGTTGCAGCCGTCTCCGAAAAGAATGGCCCTTCCCAATCTCCGTCGCAGCAGCAATCATCGATGCAACAAAAATCGCCACCCCAAGGCGCACAACATGGCGGCGGTCTGCTCGGCAGCAGCGGCAGCAGTAGTAACGTGAATAGTTTGAACTCCACAACGACCAGTTCAACGACTTTAACACCGGCTGTGGGTGTTAGTGGTGTCGGTGGCATCTCCTCAATCAGCGGTGTGAGTCTCAGCGATGTGGTTTCGAATGCGTCCAATAGTAGTAGTAACATTGACCATTCACAATCTGCCGCTGTTGTTACACAAGCGCATTTGGGTGCAGCCGCTGTGGCCGCCAATATTGCGCTCCATCATCAACAGCAAACCGTACTGCACAATTTCCAGCAACAGCAACAACAACTGAATTTGAATAGTACATTGGTGGCAGCAGCAGCAGCCGCAGCGGCTGGTGTAGCCAGTACATCAGCGGCTAGTGCCGCACATTTAGAAGCGCAAAATCAACACCAGCATCAACATCAACATCTAGACCATTCACACGAAGATCCCGATATCGTTGAACTGCGACAGCATTTGGTTTCTATTGTACCACAACATCAGGAATTGGCTTTGGCCGCTGCCGCATCATCATCATCATCAACAACTGCCGTTACAGTGTCTCCATCGTCTGCGATTACATCCCTGCAGTCGCATTCTTTGTCATCAGCCACAATAGCAGCGCCATCCACATCGACCGCGCTGTCAGAGTCGGCAGCTGCCGCTGCAGTAGCAGCATCACAGCTACTAACATCGATTGCATCGAGCGATGCTGTCGCTGCGGTGGCAGCCGCCGCAGCAGCAGCCGTGGCGGCTACAGTCACTGGTGTGACGCCCAATATCGTCGGTGGTGGTGGCGGTGGTGCAGTAGTAGCTGCGGCGAATTTGGCAGCAGTCGCCAATGCTGCGGACACATTGGCGCTAAATGTTGGGAAGCACAACGACATTGGCGATAATATGGGGAGCGGCAACGCCAATTGCAAAGATGGAGCTATTCCGACCGTCATTACTGGGGAGAATATTTTGAAGAAGGTAAGCTATGTTACTTGCTAATCTGATTTATATGAGACTTAATCGAGCTATGGGAATGTTAGGTAAAAAATAAAATTAATTTTTTTTTTTAAATGTAGGGTCTTGTTGACTATGAAAGTGACTCCGGTGATGAGGATGATTACGAAGAAGAGGAAGAAGAGGAGTCGTTGCCGCATCAGAAGAAGCCACGTTTGGCATAGCAAAATTATGCTACGAATGCGGCAGCCGCAGCAGCCGCGGCAGCAGCAGCAGCAGCAGCGGCCGCCGCAGCTGCAGAATCAATTATTAAAACATTCGCAACAATGTCTTCAACACATTACAGCAACAGCAACAGCAACATCAACAACAACAACTGCAACAATTTGTAAAAGCAATAGCCATAGGAAACTTGCAGTAACCATAGCCAGTGCCGTGTAAGGAATTAAAGAATTACACGTCAGCAGTTGCAGCAACAACAAAAAACAACAACAACAACAACAAATACAATAGGTGTAACAGAAATACAATAATCATAGAGCAAATAATTAACGATAACAACAACAAAAGCAGTCGATAATTTCTTGTAACAAAAACAAAAGCAACAAAAACAAAAGCAACAACAAAACCAGCATGCGACAGCAGAATGCAAACGTAAGAAATTGAAGGGAACTTTTGGGTGTTGATTGTTAATACTGACACTGCAGATGGATAAACGACAGACAAAATTATAATTAAATAAACGTACATGCATAATTATACATAGATACATAAATACATACATACATACTACATACAAGTATATAACGCGTAATCAACTAGAGAATAAATAAAATGAAATTAAATTCGCAAACTAATTAAATAAATTTTGTCGAATTATAAATACATACATACATACATAAATAAAGTATGAGTGGATGTAACGAGTTGAGAAAATGTTGAAATTCATACAAATCTAAAAACAAAAACAAACAAAAAAATCAAATATAACAAATTGCAAGAAAGCAAACGCAGCATGAAAAGATGAACGATAGATACTCCATACATTTACTTTATAAATTGAAAAAAAAATGTAATAGTAAATGCAATTGTCGTCATCGTCGTTGTCGTCGCAATATTAAATTTAATTTAAATGAGGCAACAAGAAAAAAAAACTTAAATAAATACCAAAAACCTACACACAAATTCTACTGTACTAAAACGAAACAAAAACTCCACGGTGGGATTTTAAAATCGCTGCTTTAAAAACATCACAATATGCCAATAACGGGTGCAATTTCAGCTGTCGTGTACTTCCAAATATATGTATGTACATATATTTTGTTTACAAAAATTTCACCTATAAAAATTGCCATTTACACTTGGTTGCAAACTTAGCTAAGTTGGTACAACTGATCTGCATGCAAACAATTTTCACTAAAATGCGATATCTCAAAACAGATTCTATCGCGCATTGGCTGCCAGAGTAGCAGAGATCAAAAAGAAAAAACAACCGCTTGCAAATGTGTTTACTAATTCCGGTTCGTGCCAAAATCAGTGTGTTTCTGTCCTTGCTGGCTCTTCCGCGCGAACACTTCTAATGTGTCACCATTTTTACTATGGGATCATATGAGGTTAGAAAACCTTTAAGCCGCCTTTCTAAATATTTGATTTTTTTTTTTAAATAAGTCACTCTTGCAGAAAGCGTGCGATATTTAACGCGTGCCGAGAACTTATTATTTTCATTACGTACAGTGCCGAACAATGAAATCGAGACACGACATTTTTACAAGCTTTGATTAATTGTCTTTTGCTTGTTTCATGTTTATTAATTTTATATAAAATTATAGCTCATTATATAACCCACATTTCAAACTTTGTAGAAAGAATGAGAAAATTCAACAAAATTTTATAAAATTTTCAAACTTTTTAATTCGAATTTTTATACAACTTCAAAGTATGCAGTTTTATTGCCCAATCAATTTTAGTCTAGTAAGGAGCAAATTCCAATTAGTTGAACATTTCCATTAATTTTTGATAATTTTTTTTTACTTTTATAAAACATTAATTAACATTAAACAAACAAAATAAAAATAGTCAAAATTTCTAAAAATGTCGTCTCGATTTTACTGTCCGGCACTGTATAAGATGGAAGCTAAGCAAGGCGAAAAGGAAATAAGTTATGTATGTCGAGCCCCCCTAACCTTTTTAAAAAAGGTAAGCGACATTTTTTTTCGAATATTTTGTTTTTGATGCAGATTTGTTTCCAGATGCTCTAGGAGCAATTTAGCATTAAAAAAGAAAAATGTTGAAAACATTTTCGATTAACTTTCTTTTGCGGTTAGGGTTCGATGTGTCCCAAAGGTGCTCAGTTAATTTTGAGTACACGCATTTTGCTTACGCAATGTTTTCGATTGCTCTAAAATACGCAAATACAAAAACCTCAATCAGTGCACAAATGAAATACAATTTGTATTATAAGCAAGCATTTTTGGAAATGAGATATTTGGCTTTTTAATAACAAATTATTGTAAGAAATGTTTTTTTTTTTTGGAATAATGCCAAGGTTTGGTACTTTTATATACATACATACATACACACGAACACACTGCAATGATCACATATTCACAATGGACCGAGTTTTAACTAGAAACATTGGATTGAAATAATAAAAAACAAAAAAAAATCAATCAGCCCTATCGCTGACTCCATCGTTGCTCGGAGAATTTACGAAAATGACAGTCTGAATATCTACGAACGAATAAATTCAAAGTACGTTCGTACTACGATAGATACTGTGTTAGCATTTTCGTAGATTTAACGAAAATTCGGACTAGGATGGATTATAGTGATAGCTCCTAATGCATTCAAGTCACATTAAAATTATGCTTATCTAATAGTAAAAATTCTAAAATTTATAGAGTAGTGAAATATCACTTTGTAGAATTCGGAGAATTTCGTAATCAATTAATTTTGGCAGTATGTTAGAAATATTTATACACAAATACATACAGACATACGCATGCGAGAATTATAACAATCAGTATGAAATGTCTGCTCTTTAATACACAAAAATCATATAAAGTTCACTACCTACACTGACCCAAGTGATTGAGTGATTTTCTATTTGTTTTTGTTACTTTGAATTTTTTTTTTTGAAATTTGCGTTTGAAACTAAAATTATCTTATTCTTACGATATAATTACAAAAAAAAAAAAAAAACTTGCTTCATTGTGAATTTGCTAGGCGTTTGCAACTGTGGAAAATGAGTGCCTTATTTATAAAAAGTAAAACTGTTCAGAATGCCGTTTTCATATAGCATGTCAAATATGTTTTATTTCTTATGAATAGGGCTTTGGCAATAAATGAATTATTTTTCAGTTTATTAATAACAAAAACAAATGTACCAAATATTTGCTTTTTTTTTTTTTTAATATTTTTTTTTCTATTGCAAAAATCAAAATTACAACTTAGGTAATGCATTGCAACTCATTACGCTATGCGCCCGCTGTCTAAACCTGTTTTGATTATTTCAATACAATTTAAATTGGTAGTATTTCACAGTTTTCCAATGGTGTTCACTTTAGCGAGAAAATGAAAAATTTGCCCCTTAAATAAGCAAATTCAAATTTGAAAATAAAGGAGAATAATAATAATAAAGAAATTGTATGTATGTTTTAATTAGTTTTGTTGTAATATAAACAGACTTAATTCATTTACTAGTATATAGCATACTATTGAAATGCATATTTTTAGGTCCAAACATACATACATACATACATACACACCTACCTACTACATGCATACGCATTATGTATTATATATGTATGTACGAGTTAAGTAATTTGAAGAAATGATAGTATGTATGTAAAATATACCATTATTCTAAATTAAAATCATACAATACAATACACACACACACACACATACACATACACAAAGATAATAATGCAAAGACGGCTTCATATGCATACAACGCATACATACATACATAGATACTTTTGTAAGTAAGATGATTGTTAAGAGATTATGCAGACAGGAAAAGTCGAGTTTTAGTTACATAAAAATAGGTTTGTACTTTGAGGGCGCGAATAAACAATTTAAAACTGTTTATTACATTATTATATATACATACATACAAACATACATACATACATATATTAGATAATTCTTAAGTTTGCCAGTTAATAATTTTAATTACGAATGTATACTGTTTTTTTTGTTTGTCTGTCGTGTTCGCCCTCTTCATTATTTTTGTTTGTACTTTACGGCAATAAAGTAGCCATGTTTCTCAGCGGCAGTTCTGTTTCAGATACCACATGCGCATCAAATGCTCTGATTTTATATTAAAATAAATTCTTTGTTGCTAGTATTAACAAACAAAAAAGTTTGGAATTTTTGGTTTCTACAATGTGAAACTTTCGCTAGATTTCAACTGATTCGAATCAAAACTGGTTGCACTTTAAATGTGAATTAAACAAAATATATAACTATTAGTTAATGTTAATTAATTGTTTAACTTAAATCGAAAAAAAACGACTCGTTTTTTTTTTCTTAACGGTTTCTGTTTCTGTACCATTTTTTTTAATACTAGTTTTTGTTTTCATAGAGAATTTCGATGCGCAATTTGTTATAAACAATAAAATAAAATTAATTTATATTTTTTTTTAAATTAAATTTTGAGGTACATCTAATTCTGAATCGGTGACCGATTAAATTGTTCAAATCGGTTGAATCTAGCCGTGACATTATACATTTTGGGAACCAAAATTGCGAAAATTTTTGCTGGTACTTGCAAAAAAAAAAAATTGTTTAAATAAAAATCCTTCGGCACATCATTCCCGTAGTAAAACTCTACAGAGATGGTCCTTTTTTTAATAGAAACTGCCAAGGAATTTGTTCCTTTATTCCATTGCTTTAAACTGGGAAAGGGAGAAAGTTTCCTGTAGGTTTCTAATTAGAATAGGGTTGAGTGTGTTTGCAACAAAACAAAAAAGAAAAAATTGAACTCAGTATTTCACCCATTCACTTCCTATTTCCTTCGAATGCATGCCTGTATTTACATAGATTACATAAAAGAGGCCCTTATTTGTTTGCCGCAAAACTATTATCCTGCCACTAGTTTACTTGCAACTAAAGCGCCCACTCTCGTTTTCACGCCCAACACTTTTTTTTTTTTTTTTTAACAATCAGTCTGCGTTGAATATTCACTCACAACACTTAAAATCGCACATAAACACCGCCACGTACACACAAAGAGTATAAAATTTTTGCTTTGTAATTTAATGAAAAGAAGTAGTAGGTTTTGTATTAAAACCTAAAACAATTAAACAACAAATAATTAACAAAGTTATAAACAAAAACGTAATAAATAAATCAAATACGTTGAACGGCAACTCGGTATGTGAAGTTGGATTGTTGCAGTGCATCAGAAACATAGACGAAAGTTATGTTAGTTATTCTTAATCATTAAACAAAAACAAAAAATAAAAAAAAAAACAAAATAACAATATGGATGAATGGATGAAAATATAGTTTTTATTACTTACTAAATAATTAAACTACTATTATAATTATGAAGAGTATCATTATCGCTATTATGATTAATTATGCAGTTAAATTTATTTAATTATGTGTGTTTTACCTTAACATATGTATATTTGTATGCAACTTAAAAGTCTCGCCGTATCCTCTCCCACTATCCCTCTCTCAAAATAATAACCACCTTCATCTCTCCTGTTTCCCAAAATTGTTCAAAGTAAACTGAAACAAATTATCATTTTTCCTTTTTTCTTTCTGAATTTCTCATTTCTAAACTATCATAATTGTCTATTTTTCTTAATGTAAAATTAATTACTTTTATACATACGAGTACATATTATTATCCAACTTCTTTAAGTTGTGGAGAAAAAAAAAATGCATTGTACTTTTGTTTCGTTCTTATACGCCGCGTTCGCTTGTTGTATTTTTGTATAATTTCTTGTATCGCAAATGCTTCACAGCCAAGTTTAAAAACGAAACAAATAAAACGAAATCAGCAAAATCAAGTATAATTAAATTAACAGATCAAATGCAAGATAAAAAACTTTGTATTTTAAAGTTTTATTTACGTCTCCATATATAAATATATATATATATATAAATAAATTTATAAAGTGGAAAGAAGAAAAAGTAATAAATTAAATAATAGTTTTTAATAGTTTTTAAACAAAAAAAAAATGTGTTTTATATTTCAAATATATATAGCTAATATGTAGTTATGGCGTCCCAAGATCGAATGAGATTGTTTGCTGTTGTAAAATACCATAGAATCTCAATGGAAGTTGGAAGCTCGATATTATGGTTGTTTTCCGTAGAATTTTTCACTTCAGCAACAGCTCCAGGATTTTGGCGGATTTTGTTGTGAGTTCACACTCGGAAAACGTTAAGGCTTCATTTCGCTTCCTTATAACGCCCACTTGAGAGTCCAACTGCTATATTTTCCTAGTGACTTTATGTCTTGCAGTTGATACCCGCGACTTCATCGGTGTTTAAAACTAAAAATACAGCTTCGATTGTGATACCAATGATATTATCGGACTCAATAACCGCGTTGCTAATTTTGTCTTCTAAATGAATACAAAGGAAGCGAATGTGTCTGGTGGCGAAGGATCCCAAGAAGAAGTATATTCTCTTATAAAATAAAAGTCGGGTTTTCACATCACTGTTGAAAAGGTTGCGGACCTTGTCAGCCTTGAAATCCAACGTATAATCAATCTCTTTGTCTATAAATTCTACTTTGGCAGAATAAGCGAACGAGCAGTAAAATCCTCTCGCGACTAATGAAAACGGTGGAAAAATAAGCTTTATAACTGCATAGATGTATACCAGTAAATTAAGAACAAGGAAATATGTTGGCTAATCAATGTATTGGGGGTTCAATTTCAGTTTTCCATAAGTGCGATAAATGCAATTTTTGTAGACTCAAAGAAAAATCCTCTTAAATTCAACTGATTTTCATCTGAAAATACAGCGCAAAGGAATTATTCTGAAATATGGATCCTATCTGGAGGTAGATCTACTTTTTTCACCTGGGTTGCTGTTCTGTAGCAATCATCAAAATTGGCACCTTGAGAATCTTATTAAAATTTGGAGATGAGTTTTCAGATATGCATGCCAGTCCTCAGCTCAGTAAATTCCTTAACGTTGTCTCTCAATCGAGTTATACAAACAAAAAATCAGGACCTTGCAGAGGCCATCAAATTAGCAGATGCTGCAAAAAAGGAATTGATCAAAAGAAGAGAATATGCTGCAGAGAGTTTCAGAGAAATCTTTGAAAATGTGAGAAAAATTAGCGAATAACATGACTTTGAGTTGCGTGTTGAATTATTCAAATCATACTCAGCGATTCTGCACGATAATTCCAGTGAAATATGAAATCAACAATTCCATTGAAGCGCTTGCAACGCAGAGGCTTTTCCAAATGTTCATCAAATTCTTCGAATAATGACAGATTTGCTCATAACTACGGTGACGAACGAACGCTCCTTCTCAACGTTACGTTGTCTGAAGATCAATCTTCGATCAACTATGACTGAAGATCGGCTGAACGGTTTAGCTTCCCTGAATATCAATCGGGATGCCAAGATTGATGTTCAAGAGGTTTTGGATGATTTGTTGACTGATAGCCAATAATTATGGTGGTATTTTTTGCTATTTTTCTTTTGACTCAAAAGTTAATAAATATGCAATTTTTCACTATTAAAAGCCTTTCATTATTTGCTTCCCGTTAATATTTTATTTTTTATTGGCAAATGCCACGGTGTACTGAATACTGAAGGTGACGCCTTTAGAAGTACCGCTACTTTGGTTTTGCCGGGTTTGACAATTCTCAACTTCAACTAGACAAAGCTTTTTTCACAAATTAAGAAAAAGAGACACTTTTTTTAGTATTTTGCGAATTTATTTATTAAATGTCTGCCTATAAATTCATACTTTTACACTTTAGAACAATTAGAACACGTTTTCAATGAAATATTGGAAGTTGTTCAATTTTCTCTCTCCCGTATTCTTGTTTACTAAAGGCGAGATCTGTCATTTCACCGCGGGAAGGCACAATCTTGTATTCTATCATTCTTGGGCAAATGCTATAAATTCCATTCACAAAGCAATACTTGTCGATAACGAATGCTTTTTACAATTAACGTTTATCTTTAGTGTCAATTTTGCATACACTATGTCAAAAGAGTTCGTTATCAAAAATCATAATATTCTCTGAGCATCCAAAAGTTCAAAACCGCGATGGTCAACAAAGTGCAGAGCTACAACGAAGTCCTGAAATCGCAAGCCGGCAGCACTTGGGTCAGATACAAAGAAACGATGTAGGACACACGGGACGAAATTCCAGACCACACAAATCGGAGCACTCCGAACAGTGACATGATTCCTTCTGATGTCGCCTACTTATCGTTTACATCGCGAGACATCGGTGCTTTCAGTGAAAAAGAATCTGATCTGCAGTCAATTCCTCGTGGGAAGCCAACCTAGGGGGTCAGCCGAGATCCAAACATACATCATTAACGTATTGGAGTTGCCTCCGAACAGACAAGTCAAACGACATTCGTCGAGAGATGATCATACCCTTCGCCAACACTCGCTTTGTGAATGCTGTAATTGGGGTCAAACCAGCACCAACTGCTGAGGAACCAGCCCCGATATTCTCAACGTATGTCCGGCATGTGAAAATTCATCGCACGATACCAAACAACTATCCACATGCCCTTTCAAAACGACTCATCCAACATCTCTTCCCTTTGGTTCGACCTCGTCGAAATTTGGACCTCCTCTAGATGAGTTTAATAATAATGACCATAGCTAAGCCTGGCAGCGTTTGAGTAACTGCTACAACAAAACCCAACAATTAATATTTTGCAAAAGTGGGGAATCTTGTCTATCTTGAATCCAGCGTTAACATTGATAATAATATCACTCGCGAAATCCCGTAAAGGGTCTCTCTTGCCAACAAGTGCTACACTTTGGGCTTAGTAGGTAGTAAATCCCTCTCGACGAATATGGCTAAGTCATGTTTTACATATGAAAGCAAAATGTTCCAGTCCTGAAAGTATTCAAGGCGGTATCCGCTGGTGGTGGCAGAGGAAGAGGAAGGTCTCTACTATGTGGTAAAGACCAGGTGGGGAAGGAGTTTGTTGCACTTAAGAAGAAGAAGAGGGTTGTAGGATTATCTTGTTTTAAAAAGCCATGCCCTCAGATACATATGTATATATGTACTTTCCTACGACCTTTGTAAATCTATGTACATATATAAATGTTGGCCGTTTTATTTGTACCAACTTGGCTCAAAGCCGACGAGCTTATTGCAACCGAGTTTGGACAGTATATTCTTTATAACCGTAGCTCGGACATAGCCTATATTTGAATCCGTTAGACATGACAACAGTCGAGATATTCAGAAAATCCGCGTTCAGCCTTATTCTGCATTTCGACACGAATCGACATTTTCTCAGTTTAGCAATTTTGGTATTCTGCGTAGAAGCTGACAATTTTATGTATATACGGTTAGATTTAAATTTTCGTACATGGAAATATAATATAATTTTCCGAAAAATGTAAAGTTAAAGTAAAGTGTGTGGGAACATAATAGCAATGTCGAATATGGCTGATTTATAATGAGATTCTGACGAAAATAGAAACGTATATTGAGGGTGTGACGTGAAATATTTTTACAAAAAATAGATTCTTTAGACCCTTGGCTCGGACATAGCCTATATTTTAATCCGTTAGGTGGCGCACTAATTGAGATACTCACAAAATTTATATTTATGATTCGATTTTAATGAATGACTTCTCCTTGACTGTGACTACGGGACAGTGCTTTGCAATTCATCAAAACTCGAGGGTATCAAATAGTATGTATATATATGTACAAACATATTTAGTTTCCCTATGCAAATCTACTACTTACCCAGCAAGCATTTTCTTAGGCGGAAGAATCTGCTACTACTCCCCATTGTGAAAATTACAATTGCAGGTAAAGGGAAGGCCACGGTTTTTTTCAGAGCGTATAAGAGTCGTGAACTGTAAGAACTTGTCCACTTCTCAACGATTATCCCAGAAGTTCTATACACAAATAATATTTTGAGTCTTCCGCGACTTTTCTAAGAGATACGAGTATAAATAAACAAAGATTTTCTAAAACTTCCAGAACTGTGGTTCCTTCGTTTAAAAAAATAAAAAAAAATAAAAATTAATTTTGTGATTCTCGTAACGCTCGGCTACTCGGATTCATTGCTTTGAAAAAACCTTTTCAAATTATTTTTCAAATGTTGCCTGGGTAAATACTTGTATATGTATGTATGTATTTATGTAAATGGCAAATTTCTTAATACTACTCTTAAATAAGTACATACCAAAAATATTAATTTTTCGCGCGGAAACGTTTAATTCACACACACACTTACGAAAATTATGGCATTCTGCCCATTTTAATACGTACCAAGGCATTGTTTGGACAATTTATACAATATAAGGATTCCAAGTGTTGGTTGTCCCTGACAACACATTGCGAAAAAAAACATATGGCCACAACAAACGTAAGTTCCTTCAATATGACTCTCAACGGTGGTTCAGTGAGAAATCACAGTCGTTCAACTTAAGTTGTCGTCCAAATCAAGTGGCGAAATTTACGAAAAAAAAAAAAAAATATTTACAAAATTTTCAGCATGGCCTCTGAAGATTCTTGGGTGTTGGATTCGTTGGTATGTTTTCTGCATGGACCGGTTTGGAATGCGCCACTACAGACATTTATCGAAGAAAAATCACTAGGTAGGCTGTGGCCAATCATCAATGGTTGAGTTTTTGTTTAAACACATTTTATTTTGCATATATGTAATTCATAATTTTTGTCGCAGTTTTTGATCCGAATATACAAATTGAGGAGAGCAGTCCGGACATTATAGCGATATATAATGAATATAAAAATCTGGTTGACTACATGCTGGGTAGTTTTATGGAAGAAATGCAAATTACACCGGAACAGTTTGAGACGGCTTGCATGGAGGGACGCAATCCGGACAACCATTTACATTTTCATCAGGGACTTTTCCAGCAGGTAAATACGTAACTGTAATCTGTTAAATACATTTTTCAATATATTTTTTTTTTTAACTCTTCTCGCATGGTAGATATGGGCGGCCAATGATATTAAAATGTTTATACGCATGATGACCCAACGGAATGTAGAGTTACAGCTGCAGGCATTGGATCTGATAGAGAAAAATCAATTAGCATTGCTGCAGGAGAGCGAACTGGGTGACAATGCTAGTCCCACAGAAAGTAGTAGTTCACATTAGTAGGTTACTTTTTTTTTTTTAAATAATTGTGTTCGTTTTGATGTGTCGTAAGTCTTTATGAAGGTGAATTTTCGATTTATCCGTTTTTACAATTTGCAGTGAAAAATATGGCGAAGTCGAAGATTTCATAGCAAAGTCCGTTGAAAAGGAACTCGAAAGTCCCGACGCGGCTGTCACGCCAGAGCCGGAGGAGAGTGTCGATGCAAGCGTGAACGATAAGTTTGAGCGATTAAACTTGTTTTTCGATAACCAAAGGGTGAATTTAAGAAAGAAATCATTTTTTTTTTGCTGTTGAAATTTTAACTCTTTACCACCTTTACATTTCACAGGTCAATCCCGAAGATGTTGTATCGCGACAGGAGTATCTTCGTCAGCAGCGTGATAAAATTGTTGAAATCAAAAAGAAGACACGCGCCAAACAGCTGCTCGAAACGGTGTCGCGCAAAAGTGCTACAGAGCCAGCGGCCAGCGGTCGTCCATCCTCCGCACAGGTGGCGCAGAAATTACTGGAAAACGGTGTGAAAACAGCCGAGCTGCTAGATAGGGCGGACGATGGCGTTGGTGAAATGGCAGATGAGTCTAACAATTCGGCGTTGCAATTGCGTAAGACTTTGGCTAAACGTTTGCGGGCCGAGGTGGTGGAACGTCAATAGAAAGCATACTCGAAGAAAGCTGTATTGAGAATATATGTACATAACTGGTACATTTTTCACATTTTAGTGCAATAAAAATAATGTTTTCGAAATTTAAGAAAACGTTATTTATTGATACGCTTAAATCAGGGACCGAACAAGGCGGGTGGTGTTACAAGTACAACTACAAAACTCACATGATTTTTTTTTTCGGTTTTACGGCTTTTGAAAGCTCATACGAAAAAGCAAAAACAAAATACATGTAGGTGAATAAAAACAAATCAAATCAACTGATCTTATGCCATCACCTTCTATAAATTCGCCTTGTTAAAATTATAGCTATTACATTTGTTTGTAACGGCTAAGACAAGGAGAATTCGTATAAAGGGAAGTTACTAAAGCGGCCGATTTGATTTTTTTTATTCACCTAGTACATGTATTTTGGTTCTACTTTTGCGTATGAGCCTTCAAAAGCCGTAAAAGCAAAAACAAAATGTATTTAAATTTTAACAACTCTTACACAAAAGCAAAAACAAAATACACGGGAATTTTGTAGTCGTACTTATAACACCACCTTATATGGATTCGCCTCTGGCTAAGATAAAAGTATTATGTTGCTACGCATAAATTGAATTCCAAATTATTACTGTAAAAAGGTGAATAACTAAAACTTAGAATAAAGTAATCAAATGGTTATCTAGAAAATATATTCATAGACGATGGAAAACTCCAATTAAAGGGGCACTGTTTACTTTGATATTTTTTCAATTAAAACATTGTATTGTGAATATGTAAACTGCTATTTTTACAGAACTTTTTTTTTTCGAACTTTTATGTTTTATCGAAAAAAATAAAAGTAAAACTTTGACTTTAACTTTTATTTTTAACCTGATTTCCGAGTGATTTTTGAATTGAAATTTCAAAAATCACTATTTTTTATCCCTGGTTAAAATACAATATTACAGTTATGTAGCACTTTCACAAAAAAATGTAAACTTGCGTCGGTAATAAGCTAATAGGTCCAACAGTTGAAATCATATTATGGGATTTGAAAGTGTTAAAATTTGATTGTTGTAGTAGGTTGAGAAAATTTTAACAAATCTCTGTTGCCAAACGAATGACCATGAGTTAGTTTCGTCCTGTTCAAAAAAGTTTTTTTCTATTTCGTTAATTCGTTCGTTCTACACAACGGAGTATTAAAAAAATACAGTAATTATAAAAGGTAATACTTTTGTGAATACTTGGTGGCGCTCGCGGCGCGTTATTCAGAAAATCTGTAATGGTCCGATTTTGATGCAACTAGAAACTTGTAATCGGGGCCGCCGAGAGGAACTCCGGGCCCAGGGGTAAAAAGGTGGGGCCCCCTTTCTACATAAAAGCTTCGAGTACTTTATCAATCTCATCAACTATCTTTACTACTTCAATGTTTTTAAATAATAAGTCAAATACGACGCTTTTTGCTCTCATCAGTTCTTCACATCTGTATTGAATTTGCTTTATAGTTGATGTTGGGTGGAACAAATTTTTTTTTATACGATTTCGAAAATCAATAGATTGTATTAATCAGTTCATAAATATAGACTTTTGGTCAGAAATAAAGGGTGCTTAAATTTTAAGGGCCGATGTTGATTTTGAATAAAACACAAATTATTTTGGAAATTATTGTAATTTCTTTTTATTATGATAATATGGTGTGGTTCAATTATGTATGGAACAAAATATCGGCCAAATGTCCGCCGCGATCTCGTCGGCACACCTCCATCCGATGGTCCAAATTTTCGACGACGCTGAGGCATAATTGAAGTTCTATGCCGTTAATGTGGCGAATTATCTCATCCTTTAGCTCTTGAATTGTTGCTGGCTTATCGACGTACACCTTTTCTTTCAAATAACCCCAAAGAAAGTAGTCCAACGGTGTCAAATCACATGATCTTGGTGGCCAATTGACATCACCACCACGTGAGATAACACGGCCATTGAATTTGTCGCGCAAAAGAGTCATTTTTACGTTGGCTGTGTGGCAAGTGGCACCATCCTGTTGAAACCACATATCGTCCACATCCATATGTTCCAATTCGGGCCATAAAAAGTTCGTTATCATCTCACGATAGCGAACACCATTCACAGTAACTGCCTGGCCGGCCTCATTTTGGAAAAAACAGTCACTCTTTGTGGGTGCATTGGTTTTTCGACAATCACTCTTGGATCATCATTCGCACAAATGCGGCAATTCTGCTTATTGACGAATCCACTGAGGTGAAAATGTGCCTCATCACTGAAGATGATTTTCTTCGAACATTTTCATAATAAGCCTGAATAACTTTAACACGTTGCTCAATTGTGTATCTTTCCATGTTCAAATTGAGTTAGTCTGAAATTGAGAAATGTCAAATGAAATGCAGAAAAAAACTTGACGTTTAGGTGTGGTTCACATTCAACATCGGCCCTTAAAATTTAACCACCCTTTATTATTTCAGATTATATCGGAATATACGAATATAGGGATAGCAGTACTTGATAGTTAATAAGAAGACAGAAACAGAAGGGCTTTTGCAAGATGAGCCTTCTAGAGCTTTTTGAAGCAGCAATTTAAAAATGGCTTCTTCATTAAAAAAAATTGAGACCAGCACGCACTCTTTTAAGCACTTCTTGGTTAGGGCTTCTAAAATGGCCTTTCTTAGGAAGATCTCTCTAAATTACCATTTGGGTGGTATTGCGTACGTACTATTTAAAACATAATTTAAAAAATTATGGACATCTTGGAAAAATACTATTTTACATATAACGGTCAAATTTGACAGTGAGATCGTATAACAAAAAGAAAAACGTGAGATTCCAAAATTTCTACAAAATGCTCGTGGCACCCGCACAGTGCAAAACAAACCAGATTTTTAAAAATTATGAATATGCAACTAAAACTGGCTTTGCAAGGCTTACGAAATTTTCTTGCCTTTTCGAAAATTGTAATATGTTATAAAACCAAGTAACACGTGTATTCAAAAACATAGTTTGAAACAAGGTGAATTTCGTGACTAGTTGGGATGCATTTTTGGGCAAAGTTGAGGATTAGTTCAATACTGCTTTGGATAAATTTTGGCACAACTTCGAGATCAATCCGGTAACTAGTTCGGGACAGGTTTCATAAAAGTATGGGACTAGTTTGAAACTAGTACGTAACTGGTTTAGTACTCCTTCGGGAATAGTTTGGAACTGGTATGGGACAAGCGCGGTCTTAAACTATTTCTGAATTAGCAGAAACGAAAATTGGTAGAGATCGTGCTCACATTCCCCTCAGTATCTCTTTACGTAGTCGGCAAAAAAATTTTATTTCTGGCTCGCACACCTACTAGGTGCACGCAGGTATTTCTAACTAAATTAAAACACACAGCTAACAAATTTTATTTTGAATGCTTTGGCTTTTATTAGTGTTTGAGATTGTAGAATTTTTGTGGTTTCTTTTTTTTTCATTTGGATACTTGGCTTAGCCTAAAATTCTATTTCTCTTTTAATAAAATATGGGGGTTGAGCATATTAAATACGTCTATCTCGTTCAAAATTTTCCAGGTCTTGATAGCTTAAATGAAGTATTGTGATTTTTATAAGATTTAAATATGAGTTTTCAATAAAGATTTTGATAATCTACTTTTGTGTGTGTATGTATGTATGTTAACGCATATTGCGTAGAATGACTAGTGTAACCGACTACATAGTAACCAATAAGAAATAAATTTGGCCTTACAAATCATACTAATAAAAATGTAGATAAGAAATGCGAAAAAGTGTATATTTTCTTTTTTCTAAAACGTACATCATATATGCACTATGTATGTATGTATGTATGTACTATTTGTATGTTAATATTGCGTATAAAGTTCTCACAAATAAAATTCCAAAATTAAATCAACCCAACTGCTATTAAAACAGCGATTTCCGCTGAGGGTCCCTTGTGTCAACAGCGGCTGGATTGATTTGAAACAAAAAAAAAAAGAAGCAAAAATTGAAAATTTCAAGCGACTATCAAAATTAACATCTTCTATCCTCCACTAAGCAGGTATACGATCACGCAAGTACGACATAATGGCGTCCGTGCCCTTGGTAATAATTTGATGGCGGGGCTGACGGAAGGGATTGCCAAGCAGCTCCAGTGTACTGATGATAATTGTAAGCAAAGTATAATAAAAATAAGAGAATTATTATTTGTATTAAAGTGTGGCGAGGTTGGTGGGTAGGATAACTTACACAATGTGTTGGAGATTACCAAGTACGGGTGGCACTTGCTCAATATTGTTGTTGCGCAAATCCAAAATGGTAAGTCGCTTCAAAGCGCCCAATCCATCAGGTGTGGCATCAATATGTTTGATCTGATTGTCGCTGGCCAACAGAATTTCTAGATTTTGTGTTTGATAAAGACAGCTCGGTATGTGATCAAAGCTGTAGTGAAGAGGTGAGGTGAGGATTTACAACTTTAAATTAATTTTATATTTTTCGATTTTTTGTTTTTACTTTCACAGCAGAGCGGAAAACTTATTACTACCTATCTCATAGGCTAAGCGGTGAAATATTGGAAGACCTGCAGCGGGCCAAGGAAAGTTTACGTACAATGATTTTTTGTACAATATTTAAAAATTTTGCTATGCCAATTTATTCTCATAGAACTATAGGGCATTCATCAATAAAACAATATGGATTGATATTTCAAATTGTATACTAAATTTAGAAAAATTCAACAAAGTTTCATTAAAATCAAGAACTGAAAAAGTGGTTATTGTTAAATTTTCAATGAAAAAATCAAAAGCTTCCAAATAACGGCGAATAGTTTTGAGTATATGTATATACATATATGCATATTTTTTCATGCCCTGCGTGATATCTGTAAATATTTGATTCAATATTTTTTTTTTAGATTTTTATTAATCGCTCCGAAAAAATTATTATTTTTTTATTTTTTTCCACCGATATTTTTACGCTCGGAAATTATGATTGTTTTGTGAACTTTAATTTTTTAATTAAATTTTTTTTTTAGAATTTTATTTTGAACAAACAAAATTATGAGATTTTTATTTTGTTTATATTTTTTATCGAAAGCAAAACTCAGTTCTTGGGCGTTATTTTATCTTTCAAAAAAAAAAAAAAAAAAATTATTTCTTTTTAAATTTATTTTATTGAAAAATTGTTGTTTTCTCATATTATTCCTAATACAAACCTGACCACAAGCTCTATAAATTATACAAAAACCATTTTTTTTTTGTGGCAGATCAAAAAACTCAACGCCACACCGCTTTTCTAGTAACTGTTTGGTGGTAAATATGTTATCAGTCCTCGTCCACAATCGAGTTATCACACTTGAGATCATAGATATTTTTATTGTGACTTACCGATTGTTGCAAATATTCAACTCGCGCAAAGTGTTCAGCACACCCATCTCCTTCGGCAGTTCGGAGATTTGATTGCATGACAAATTGAGTAAACTTAAGCGTGTAAATTGGGACAAATATATTGGCACTCTGGTTAGTTGATTGTTGGCGACCACCAACTCACTGGCACTGCCCTTGAGTAGCTGAAGTCTAAGATCAAAAAAAAAGGGGGTTAAAATATATACACATGTGTAAATTATTACAATAACCAAATTAAATACAAAAAAACTTTACAGCGAGTCGAATAATTAGCCATAGCAATAATGTTCGTGCATGCATGCAGAAAATTGGCAACACCTTCAGCACAAGAAAAGTTATAAAAAATCTGCGATAGTTTTATTTTTATTATATTGAAATATAGTACGCTATAATACCAAGGCGAATTTATAAACATTTGCACGGTGGAATGTCAGGTTACTGTCTATACACCAGTTAAAGCCCCATAAAGATACATTCAGTAGTTTACGAGATTAGTGAGTTCAAACAGGCAAACATACAGAAAAAATCTATATACGGTCCAAAGGTGTTTGATTACATCCCTGTATTTTTTAAAGATATGTTCAATGTACAGACACATATGTACATTAATTTTTTTTTTGGAAAATGTTGAAATTAAGCCCGCTATGAGTGTGATGATAAACCATGATTCAATTATGAAAAAAGGTTCGACACCTACACCACCAATTTAATGGCGACGGGAATTGGAACGTTCTCTGAGACTTGCTAGATTTTAACGGGACCTGAATTTCACCACTTAATTCCTAACTCTTCTACTTTTTAACTTTTTTTCTCAAATCAGGATCTAACTCTTCCTCTTTTCTTCATCCTTCTTCCTTTAATAATTCAGTTATTACAATAAACATTGCATTTAATTGACTGTTTTTTTAACTTTTCTTGCCTAATGATATTCTGAAGAAGAAAATGCATTCGCTGTGATTTTTTCTTTTCTTTCGTCATTACCTTTGACTGTACAAAAGCAATAACAACATAGATGGTTTTTTTTTTACTTATGTGCGCTTGACACCACCTTGTATTAATTCGCTATAACACTGAATATCTGAAAAACTTCAAGAAGTTGTGATAAAAAAAAAATAAAATTTTTGATGAAAAATTTTTGTATAAAAAACAGGTAGTAAAAAAACTAAAATCATAGGTATTTAAATTATAAAAAATAATAAGTTAGAAAGCTCTTATCTAAGATTTGATATCATGTAAAATGTTAGCTTATTTCACCACACAAAACGAAAAGAGAATATATATATATATCTATATATGTATATATATACTAGCTGGCAACGTTTGCGCGAGGCTTCGCCACGCACTTTCTATTTATGTATATGTATAAGAAATTACTTACTATTAGTTACTTTGGTTCTGAAATAGTTTGATTTTGCATTTACCTTAATTCCTAAATATACAAACTCATAAAAATAACAATTTTATGTTGCATACAATTGCAATTAAAACTTTTTAATGGACAAACATCAAAAAATTTCTTTGTATACAATATTATGCGTACCTCCCTCTGCAAGGACAAAAAGGTTTCTTTTCGATGTAACACGTGATAGGGCTACGTACAGTACGTATCCACCGAGCAATATTCTCTCGTTTGTGCGTGGAATTTTACCAATACCAATTCGTTAATTTTTTCGACTTGTTCATTAGTAGGTGTTAATATTGCTCGTTTCTTTAACCAGGATACAGGTTTATAAGCAAGTTGGTCTATTGTGGGATATATTTTGTCAATCAGTTGTTGATGGTCGGTGGCTGAAACGCATATATCATTATTGAAGGAGATTTTCCCACAAACTGTTGGAAGCTCACCGTTACCAACTTTCAGTAACATGTCAGCAAACATCCTGTTATCTTCTGAGGCTTTAAGCACTCTCATTTTAATCTTGAGTGCTAATTTTATTACATGGGACCAAAGGTATGATCGTTTTAATGACGCATTCACCTCATCAGCCCTGGTTCCTCTAGATATAACTGGCAATATTTGACGGAAATCTCCTGAAAATAATACCGTACAACCACCCATAGGTGGGTTCATACTTCTTAAATCGCGCATGGTCCTATCTAGGGTTTCAACTGACGCTTTATGTGACATTGTGGCTTCATCCCAAACTATCAGTGAGCACATCTGGATAAGCTTAGAAGAATTACTTTGCTTAGAAATGCTGCATACGCTGGCACAATCGTCAGAAATATTTAGAGGAAGTTTAAATGTAGTATGCGCCGTTCTTCCACCTTCTAAAAGGGTAGCTGCGATCCCAGAAGACGCTACCGCAAGGGCAACGTTACCGCCAGATCTTACTTTAGTGAGAAGTAAATTTATTAAAAATGTTTTCCCGTGCCGCCAGGAGCATCAAGGAAAAATATCTTTCCGTCCTTGTATTGTATACAAAGAAATTTTTCGATGTTTGTCCAATAAAAAGTTTTAATTGCAATTGTATGCAACATAAAATTGTTATTTTTATGAGTTTGTACATGTATTTAGGAATTAAGGTAAATGCAAAATCAAACTATTTCAGAACCAAAGTAACTAATAGTAAGTAATTTCTTATACGCAACCGTTGCCAGCTAGTAAACACATATACAAAACTAATTTTTGTATGGAAGAAAATGCGCAACACCGTAAGCAAAACACTAAAAAACTTTTAAAAATTCAGCTTTAGTTTCTAGTTTCTTGTATGATGACAAAGCATCTGAAAAACAAACATATCTAACAGTGTGGATCAAAGTTATCATTTCGCCTTGCATCGGTTTATCAACGAAGTCAACAGCACAGCTCTCTGCGCATAGCCGAACGAAGTAGTAACGAAGAGCAGTTGATTTACTACTCACACAACTACACATCTTCCCGCTACGACACTGATTTTACATTCGGTTGTAGCAAAGCTGTACTTAGTGTAAAATTTTTTAAAACTTTACACTTAAATATTTCAGAAATGAATAGGCTAATTTTTAATTTAAGTAGCTATCATTGTAGTGCTAACTGCAAGCATTAATTTAAAAAAGTTGCATCCCAATCCGTTCAGTAGTGCCCGAGATTAGCTCTTTCCAAAATTTTAGACTTTGTTTTATAATATGTATAGATATATGTACATATACTACATTCCCATTATAGTCGGTTCCACGTACCGGAATAACCCGGGTTTTACCCGGCCAAGGACTGTTGTTTCGGCGATCTAACCTTGTTTAGATCGGCCTACCCCCATAAGAGTATACCATAGAACTTCCGCTATATAGCCTTCCGGCTATGAACATTTTACATAAAAACTACATATATGAAAACTCGAATTTTTGTTTAGCATACTTTTCTCTGTTTTTATATGTTTTCATATTTTACATCACAGCGCATTACTGGTATAATAACTTTGGCCACGAAAATAAAACAAAAATTAAAAAAAACAATTGAAAAAAACTGAAAAAATGCGGTTAACGAAATTACCATATTTTATTTTATAAAGAAAAATTATAAATATAAATTTGTCTCTCGTTTCGGAGCGGAAGTTGGAAATTCATGCGGGAAAATGTTTACTTGTAACAACTTGCCAGTAAGAAAATCAGCTGATCGCAAACATTTATGACCATAATAAGCATGAAAAATGTGATGTCTTGAATTACTTTAATAAAACAAAAGACAGAAAACAATTTGGGAAGGCAGCAGGGTGTGTAAAATATATGAACAAAGGTTAATTTCTAGTTTTTTTTTTATTAGTTTTGGTTTGTGCGCCAACAAAAGAAATCAGCTGTACAACTTACAAGAAGTTACAAGTTTTGCATTCATTCATTCCCTTTTTTGGATCGTTTTTTCATTGAGAGCGGTTTCTGTTAAGTTCTTGAAAATTGTGTTGCTGGATAGGAAGGTAATTCCATTGCCACTTTTTGAGCGCCATATTGCTACTTTGCAAGTTTTTTGGGTATATGCAATGCTATTCGTTTTCTGTTTCTGTTTCTGCCAGCCATTTTTGAAACGACTTAGTAAATATTTTTTTGTATAAATAAATAAAAAAGAAAAAAACGTACCGGCAAGAAAATATTATGTGTTCAAAAGCACACATAACAATAATTTTTAGTGTATGCGTATCGCTGCGAAAAGTTTCCGCAAAGCTTTATATATTACACCTAGCCCACTTTATATCATTACACTATGGATATATCAACACCAAAATGTGAACAAACTAATTGTAACATGTTTTACAACTATGAAATTTGAGAGATGACTCGCGTGATAATAGGAGTAAATATTCGGGTTTTCATCAGGAATGATAGAATACAAGATTACGCTTTCCCGCGGCAAAGTAATAGATCTCGCCTTTAGTTAATAAGAAAGGAGAGAGAAACTTTAATAAAATGCAATATTTCAGTGGAAACGACGTGCTTTTATTGTTCTAAAGAGCGAGAATAAGAATTTATAGGCAGATATTTAATAAATAAAGCTGCAAAATACTAAAAAAAAGTGGCTCTTTTCCTATTTGTGAAAAAAACTAGTAGCGGTACCTCTGAAATCGTCACCTTGCGCATACAGTAAGTACACCATTTATTTTCATAAAAAACGAAAATCAAAAATTATGGCACTTACATATGTCTTTTTTGTGACCATTATAGATTATTTTTTTTATTATATCAAAGATATAAAAGATATGCCTGAAGATTTCGTCAATGATAAACAACTACCTAGCAAAATGAGTGCTATGTTTCCTATAAGTCTACTTAATTTATGGATTTTACTCACCTCTCTGTGTCTTTGATTAAATAATTATACATATATTAATTGCAATACTTACCCATCAGGCAATTTTTCCAAACGATTCTTGGAGAGATCGATGCAGCTGACATTTTCTTCGCCAGCCGTTTGGAACACTTCATCTGGCACTGTAGATAGGTACTGCATTGTCACATTTAATGTGTGTGTGTTTCTCATCTTATATCTGAAATATCAAGCATGATTCGATTATTACCCAACCAAATGGGAATTTTGTTAAAGAACATTTGGCGAATAAACACTGTAGCCGCCACGACCATACGGATCTTGATATATTATTTGCGGCTGATATATCGGATAGTGCGGTTCATAGGTGGATGTTAAGGTGCTGTCGTAGCAGTTATTATAACCATGATATGGATTTACAAATTTGGATATATCCATTTTCGTACATTGATAGCTATTGTAATTGAATGCAAATTGTTGCATCGAATGCATCATTTGGGTTTGTTCTTGCGTTCCGCTCGGTTGAGCCAAATTCATATTTACATAATTGGCGGTATTATGTCTATATGGAGAGGATGGGAGGAGGAAGGGGTTGGACACATTCAATCACATTCGCACACAAAATAAATATTCACAAACACAATGCACACAACACAACACTACATAACGAGTATAACTAAGCCACTCAAACTCACTTATCGGGAAATATTGCATCTTCATCACAACCGCCAGCCGGACGACGTGGACTATTCAAACCATCCGCACCCATTGTGCCAGAATTGGTAGCTGCGAAAGATGTTGCCGAGGTTGCCGTTGATAGGGAAACTGTGTCACCTTGATTTAGACGTTGTTGTTTTTCGGCAGCAGCACGCGCCCGTTCACGTAGCGTACGTAGTATACGCGTCGTACCGCACTGTAAAATGTCGCGTCGAATTGATTTGATCGGATTGCCGTCGATTTGCAAACTAACTAGATGGGCCAATGAGGCTAGCGACAATGGCAGATTGCTTATTGAATTATTGGTAAAATCGAGCCGAATAAGATTTTTCAGAAGTGAAATTTCGTCTGGGATTTTCGTAATTTTGTTATCGCGCAAATCGAGAATTTTCAAATGTGGCAAGTTTGAGCAAAAACTCTCTGGTAATTTCTATGAAAAGAAAAATAAGAGTAAAAAAAATCGAAAATTATTTGTAAAGTTCAAAAGGTAGAAAAGTGGGGGCTTCTTACTGTACAAAATATCGAACTAACGTATGCAAAAAAAAAAAGAAGAAGATAATTCATACACAATGCTTTGCGCCTGTTTGCAGTGATAGAGATGGGTTGGGTACAATATGATTTTGGTTCAAAATTCTGTATTCAATATTCTGTATTCAAAAATCTGTAATTCAAAATTCTGTATTGTTAAAATTCTGTATTGCGGAACACTGTAATTTTAAATTCTGTAAATCAAAATTATGTATTGGCAGTATTTTGTTTTGCAAAACTCTGTGTTGAAAAACCGGAAGAGCATATGGATAAATAAAAAAAGTGCGTACTGCCAATACATGACTTGTCTTGACCCATATGGTTTCCTATATTATCAAAACAGATTTACATAAAGCAAATGTACATATGTTTGTATGTATTTATAGCTTCAGAAATTTCAAAATGGTCACAAAATTAGTCAAACGAAGAAGGCTGTAAAAGCAAACAACAGAATTAAAAGAATAACAAAAAAAAGGCTTATATTAAGGCATGTTTCTTTTCTAAAGCGAATTGCTAAAAATTTAAAATTATAATAATTGTTTCGCCATTATAATGTAATAACTTTTGTTTTGAATGAATTTTTGAATTTTTCTTTAATTGACGTATGTATATATACCATTGATTCTATAAAATCGGAATTCCATTATTCATAAAATAAATGTGCTATTCAGGTAAGCGTGCTTATCAGGTTATCTGCTTATTTGGTTATATTTTTACAGCATTTTGATCGAAAATAATTTTGATTCCAGAATTTTAATATACAGAATTTCAGTTCTCCATCATTTTGATCATACAGAATTTTAAATACAGAATATTGAACCAAAAGAATTTAGGCTGGACAGAATTTTTTTTTTGATTTTTACAGAATTTTCATCCAAAAGAATTTTGAAAAGCAGAATTTAGTACCTCTCCCGATAGAGATACCTACTTTAAGAAGTTCGAACATTTTCTGGCCGCCCTCACGACACCTGAACAATATGAATTTATATCTGACTAGGGACGGTCACTTCAGTAATATCCCCCACAATTTTATGGATTCAAATATAAAAATCTGTAGTTGGAACAACAATTTTCTAACAATTATAAATTCAAGCGCAACGGATCGAGTAATTGGAAGATTCACGAGGTTTCGTAACGTGTCGTAATGCCATACAATTTTAAAATTTCATAAGGGCGATTCACAAAGTGTCATAATGTGTCATAAATCATAAAATCATACAATTTTAGATTAAACAAATAATTAAAACTAAGCAATTTTGTATTTTTAAAATTTTATGACTTTATGACTTATGACACATTATGACACTTTGTGAATAACCCAAAAGTTATTTTATTTTATAACAGCAAAGATAAGTTCTGAGCTACTGGAAAATTTTATGATTTTATGACTACGATGCAAGAATGATAAATTTCCGGTAGTCCTCTCATTTTCTTTTAGACAACATCCTGCAATTCGCCGACGAAATAAAAGCATTTTACCCAAAAAATGCTAAAAAAAAACTTTTCAATCATTCTGCCGTTTTTCCGTTTCTTCTGCCCTTCTTCCTCTTCTTTTTTAGAATTTTTTTCCTTACTCTCTCCTTCTCTAGCTATTATTACGTCACTATCAATTGTTCTCAGAGTGGAAGGCGCAATCTTGACTACGATACGATACGTTACGACATTTTGGGAATCTCCTAAATCCATTATCCATTCGTTAGTTCGATATCGGCAATGAGATGTTCGTCAAAAGATTTAGTGTCATTACTTCATTTGGTAGCAGTCTCATTATTCGGACCCTGAAGGTGCAACTCGTTTCTCAACACCAAAAAAAAAATATTTTAATATTAATACAATAGGTTTAAATTAGTTTTGGTGTGATAATATTGCCCGAGTTTTATTATAGAAGTAGTATGTATCTTCTTAATATTCCATTAAACTCGATTTCAGCTGCATTGCCGGAAAAGGGTATTGGGAGAGTAACATTTTTTATATTATTCACAGAGTTTTTCATGATATAGCATTTTTGTTAACTATTTATTAAAATATGGCTCATTCTATATCTAAATCCATATATAAAACCATATAAGTTCAGATTTAAAACTTTGTACTAAATTAAGCAAATTAAAAAAAAAATGCAATCAAAATTTTAAACCTCTCAATTCGAATTTCAAAGTTTAAAAAAGGGGGTATGCAATGTTATAGCCCTTTCAACTATAGTGTATTAAATGCAAGGATTCAAGAGGCTAAGAATTCGCGCTGATTTTTGGGAATTATTTTTGCCGACGGTGTTGCGTATTTTTCATATAAAAAAATTTTGAATGTGGTTATTATATTTTGATAAATAGCTAAAGAAGCATTTTTAGTATGAAAACCATGGAGAATGGCATACAAAAAACTTCCTATGATAATATTTTTTCCGGCAGTTTTATTTAAAAAAATTATTCCAAAACTTCCTTACCGCAACCAAATTATTGGCAACATATAACTCCTGCAAATTTTGGCAGCCCTCAAAGTGCGGCAGTTGCGTTATGTCATTATGCTGTAGATACAAACACAATAATTTGCGTAGACTACCCATATCCTCGGGCAACGAAATCAAGTCATTATGATTCAGGTCCAATTTTTGTAGCGCTGTAGTTGTGATACAAAATTTTAAGCTTAATAATCACAATTAGTTCAAACATACTGTACAATATGATCTCAGCTAACACCGTCCAAAAATTTTGATTCTTTAATTAGCTGACCAGCGCAATTTTCAAATTAGTTTCGAATCGAAAAAGAGGGTAGAAAACTACATTATAATTTGATTAGAGAACCACATCCCACATTATTTTTTCAGGACTCTCAAGAATTGTAGAATACAAGATTTCTCCTTACGCGAACCGTTAGACAGCATCCACCGATTCGTTGACGAAATAAAAGTATTTCCCTTTTAGTTTACACCAACAATGCTAACACTATTTTAAATCGTTCTGTCGTTTGTTCGCTTCTTCTTTAGAATGGATTCTTTGCTCTCTCATTCTCTGCTTTTATTACGTCACTCTCAGTTGCTCTCAGCGCGGAAAGCACAATCTTGTTTTCTATCATCCTTGGAGAATGCTAGAATGCTATGAGCTTTGAATGTTTCGCTGTTTTCGATCGTTTGATATTTGAGAAGGTTTCTAGTTCTCTAATCATCCTTTAATCGATAACTAAGTATACTAAATGTTTGCTGAGATATATCAAAATGTAAATATGTAGTGTGTAACTAGCGAATATTGAATTTTATTTAGTTAATTAATCAACTTACAACGCATATTCACCAGATCTGAAGGCAGTTCTTTTATGTGGTTATAAGATAGTAAAAGCTCAGATACGCGCACCAGGAAGCCAATACCATTGGGTAGCGCCGTAAGTGAATTATGTGAAGCATCCTTTTAGTAAAAAAAAAAGTTTAAACCATAAACCGAAAGCCAAAGCGTTTTGAATTAGTTAGAATAAATGATAGGATATATTATAGTTTACTTCATACATACTACACACTATTTATATTTCGAATTCGTTACGAAATGTCTATAATCTTTTCCGAGTCATGGAAGTGTTTGCATGATTTCGTAAAGAACGATTATTTTAGATTTACGAATTCGTTAAGTCCGACCAATACACCTTAGACTTACTGCAGAAATGTTTGATTTTCGACCAATTCGAAGATACCGAACTCTACTCAATCGCGAAATATAACGTAATTGGATTTGTTTTGTTTTTTAATTTTTTTTTAATGCAGAAACACGTCTACATCATTTCCAATTTTAAAAGAGAATCGATCGAAAATAAGAATAGACAATTGGAATTCAGAAAGCGACCATCGAAAATAATATTAGTCAGTTGTAATGAGGATTAGTCATTTCAAAATGAGAAAGCGTAAAATAAAATGTAAAATAATCATTTGAAAATAAGATATATGTAGTATGGGGTAAAGGTAAAGTCTATATGAAAGGATTACGTTGCACACCAACAGGTAAATGTGGCAAAAATATAGGTGAGCAGTGACTTCAGTTTTTAGAAATGTTCGTCGATTATATACGGAAAGATACCTGCGCAAGAGATACACATGTATAAAAATTTAGTTTATTGTAATTTATTTATTATTTGAAAGATATGTAATAAAAACAAGCATCTCATTTGCGTTTGATGCTGTAGATACTTCAGGAACTTTGAACTTTTGAAAAAAGGGCTCGATATAGAAAATTACAAAGTTCTTTTGATTTATCACATTTTATGTTTCCCAAGCATTTAAAGCCTATGATATAAAAATTAAATACGAATCTTTTAGGTGACGACGTAAATTGAATATTAAAATTGAAAATTAAGACTATCTTCGCAGAGTTTGAAGAATATTCAAGCCTGTTCTGCATTTCGATTGTGATCAAATTTTTCTTGATTTCAATTCCGACAATTTTTTTATTCGTTTCGAGCCTTAGTAAATGTTTGAAAAACATAAAAATACATTAGTATTGTTAAATTAATGGGGGAATATATATTTATTTGAATCGGGGTTTTGTACAGAATTTGCGGCTGGTGGCAACCTCCACGATAGTACCATTGAGACGATTCGAAAACTATTCTAAATCTATTCGAACTCACTCGGAATCAAAAACACCAAAACAGAAACGGGTCGAAATTGCATCGTTTCAAACCGAATCGAAATGCAGACCAGGACGTTGGGGTCACGAAACCGATCCGACCTAATTTCATATTCTAAATTTTGAGTATTAAGGGAACATGTCTATTGATTGATCGAAAATATGGACACTTAATGAAGATCGGTATATCTGAAAGTATCCGCTAGTCCAGTGTTAAATTAAAGCATGTTAATTTTATAAAAAACAAAAACGATGACAAAAAGTGTAGTAGTGTATAATAATTTTGATTATTTTGTAATATTGAAATAAAAATTATAATAATCAATTAAATGAGTTATTAGTGCAGAATTTTAAAAGTAGAACTACTTAATATTTGTAATGAAGTTTGCTTGTGTTATTTTAAACTAACAAATAACTTAAATTATTTTAAGGAAAATTTACTCAGTGTTATAGGGTTAAATAATAGCTTGGATTAAAGATCCCGAAGTTACACTAAAAATATTTCGGAGTTACGCGATTTCGATTATCGAAAAAATGTTCCTCCTTAACATCTACGTAAATACATACATATGTAGAATGCTTAAACGTTTTATAAATAAATGTTAAGTTTTATCAGGGGTAATCTTACATAACCTTAAAATTAGTTTAAAATATATTATTCTCCTAAATTGCTTAAAAAAGTGATTATTAAATACAATTTTTTCACATTTTCTACTTACCAAATACTCCAGCATGTGTAAATCACTGAGACTGGGATGGAATTCCTCAAATTCATTATACGATATGTTCAAGTAACGTAGTTCAGGTAAAGAATAAAAATCAATGGGTAATTCTCTTAACTTATTGCGACTCAAATTGACACGCACTAGTTTTTCCAATCTGCATATTTCTCTAGGAAGGCTGGTTAGTAAGTTATCGTGAAGCTGTACAAAAATAAAGCATAAGTTATATAAAATGTTACACTGAAATTTGAATGCAATGAGAAGTTACAAAATTTAAAGAATTTTCGATACTTTTTTAATAGTAAAATTACATACATATGTATGTATGTATGTATTTATTTTTAAATTTCTTGCCATACAACTCTACTCATTTAATAAATTTAAAGTAGAAAAAATGGGTTCCCGTGCTTTTACAACTCACATGCTCAGGAATTTAAACCAAGGCCCGTAGTTATTATAAGTAAAATACAAAAAAATTAACATTTGACAATAATTTTGCGATTTTTAAATATTTTAGTCAACTATTACAAATTAATTATTGAGTTTAATTTTTGGTAATTTTTTAATATTATTTTATGATTGGTAGTTACAATTAAATATATGTTGAATTTTATATTTTTGATCATAAACAAAAATTAATGTAATTTGAGCTTCATTTTTTTGCTTAAGCTTTTAAGGAAAACAAAATTTTCTTATAAAAATACGCCCGAGTAATGGAAAAGAAACTTTTTTCTATCAAAATTTCATAAATTTCATCAGTTTGCAGCTCTCAATGAACAAATTTCTACATTTACTTCTTAAGGAGAATGTGCAGCAACGGCAATCTATAATCAAGTAATATTCGATTATCTACTGTAATTAAAATACTTAATGTTCGCTGACGATGTTAAAGCCTATATGCCGGTACGTAATTTAAATGACTACCTTAATCTACAATCGGATCTTGTGGTGTTTCAGCAATGGTGCACTGTTAACAATCTGTTCCTTAACACAAACAATGCAATGTGGTTTCATACACCAAAACTGCTAGTCTCACTATGTTTGACTATTCCATTAATAATATTATTTTAAATCGCATTGATGAAGTGAAGGATCTTGGAGTAATTTTTGACACGAAACTAACTCCAAATAAGCACATTGATTATATTCTTTCTAAAGCACTTTCTATGCTGGGTTTCATTAGAAGAAACTCAATTGAATTCAAGGACCCTTGCACATTAAAGTCTCTCTATAACTCTTTAGTTAGAAGCCACCTTGATTATTGTTGTCTTGTATGGAGTCCCTATTACTTATCTCACATTAGTAGAATTGAAAGGGTTCAAAAAACTTTTACCAGAATGGCTCTATTTAAATTAAATTGGCCTAGCGATTTGCCGTCCTATGATGGAAGGCGGAAACTTCTCGGCTTACAATTTCTAGAAGATCGGAGAACTTACTTCGCGCTAATGTTTGTTTACAACTTAATAAATAGTATGTAAGAGAATTAATTGTGATGAATTATATGGTTTTTTGAATTTCTATACTTCATCACATGAATTAAGGCATAATCGTTTGCTTGTTGAAACCTCTCTTAGAACTAATTATGGCTATAATGAACCAATTGCCAGATTTTGATAGCAAAATTCTTAGTTTTAATGAATCTTTGTTTTTTTTTTTTAAATAGTGAAAAATAATCATATTGATGAGGTCAAAATAAAAAACATTTACCACCAAACACTTAGTACAAAAGCGATGTAGCGTTTTGAGTATTTCGAAAATAAAACTCAAAAATTATAATTTATTTCTGAGCAATTAGTTTTTCTTTCAAAAAATAAAACCGAAAAAATTATGAATTTTTTTGATGAAAGCAAAACTGAAATAATTTAAAACTAATCAATAAATTATAAAATACTAATAATTTTTTTGTAATAAAAAAATAACAGTTTACAAAATAATCATAATTTTAGAGCAAAAAAAAAAAACATGCGAAAAATGAATTTTTTTATCTAAAAAATAAAGCTTGATGAGAGATTATTTTTTCTCAGCAATTAGTAAAAGTGGAAAGGTAATTATTAATTTTTATATTTATAGATGACAAAAATTTTTCAAAATCTTAACAATTTAATAATTGGCATGAAACAATATGCACATAATTATACTCGAAACTGTTGTCCGATAATTGGAACCATTTTTTTTCATTGAAAATTTAAAAATAATGATAATCGGTCCTTAGTAGAAAGAGTTGAAATGTGGAATTGTTGGAAGCTCTTATTGTTGTAAAATCATAAACTATTTCTCGAGAATTTTTGGGGAAACTTTCTGAAGAGGCAGTCCTTGGACGGGTATAAATCCGATATCGTAGACCCAAATCAGATATCGTAGATCCAAGTTTGAAGTTAAATAATTACAACTTTGTCAATTGTTCTTAGCTCAAGCGTTTCCAAATAAAAAATTATAATATAAAAATTCAACAATAACCTATCTGAACTGAAAATTATTCAGTTGGTAGCACTCATGGGCTTTTTAATATTTTAAAAACAACGTCTGCTATACAGACAGACGGTCGGACAGATATATACTACGTCTAAACTCAAATACTTTTGTATAATCAAAAAAAAAAAAAATTTTTTTTTAATCAAATAATTACATTTTTCTTCATAAAATCCATACTTACTGTCAATGTGGTCAATGTATCAAGATTTTCTATTTTTGGCGACAAATGCGTTAAAGCATTTGAACTCAAATCTAAATTCGTCAAAGCCATTTGATTCCACCAAGCATCCTCCTCCTTAACGGTTAGTTGCTCCAGTGAGGTTGGCAATTCTTTGTCAATCTCGTTTATTTGGTAAATTTGATCAGGCACTAAAAATAATACATTTTTATTCTTCATTTTTTTTTTTTTATAACTCTCGCGAAACAAAAAAATAAACACGAAAAACTGAAATCTCTAAATAAGCAGTTCATTTTGCAAATTTACACTCTATTGGCAGTGGTTCCGCGATTTTCGGTTCGATTTCATCTTCGGTCTCTTGCTCGCTGGTCGAGGAGGCCATACGATATTCCCGTATATGATAGTATAAACGCCTATGCGCCGGGCCACACATACAAAACGATGTGAGTTTTTTGCGTGGATGCTTTAAGGACGCAATTTTGAAGGAGTCTTTTGCAAAATGAAATATAAAAAAATTGTCAATGTGCAACCACGAACTTAGAAAGACAATTTTTAACTGTGTCAATGCATTGCAAACTTTGTATTAATGTTAATTTTTCACAAAGAAATGCATAGTCATATTTGCATAGAATTCAATGCGACGTTTGTGATGGTTAGCTGAGCATGAAATTTGGTTTCTCCATAATTGGGCTACTTCTACTACGACGCAGTCTAAGGTGATGTAATATGATACTTGACAGCTTTAAGATACGAGCCGAAAATTAACAAAAAAAAATGTATACTGCTGATTTAGTTGCATTAACCTATTCACTGTATGTTATGAATTAAAAAATGAAAATTAAATAATATATAAATATTGTATGTAGTACCAAATGAATTGGTCTTGTAAATTCACTGTCAAGTTCAATAAAATAAATCATTTACGAGCACAATCACCTCACCATATACAAATTGCACTTGGTTACCCGATTTGGTAAGCTATTCATGGTCAGACAGTTTGTTTAACGGTTGACACATATAACTTCTAAGCAGTCAATTGCATGCCATTCGTGCAACTAGGCAGGAAGTTTGTCGATGTTGTAAATGTTTGTTTATAGAACCGGTAGAATACATTGTGCATTTTATGTATGGTCATTGCTTGAGCTGCAGCTGATAGCTCTTTGTACGGCATTAAACTACTGAAGCTGTTTAGCATATTGAGTTGAAACCCCAGAGTTTAAGTTTAGCAGTTAAAAGATAGGTATCCAAATTTTAAGCATATGTGGATATTGACTTACTTTTGCAGTTAACTAATTGTTTTCAAAATAAAACAAAAATAAAGGCTAGCTAACTCCTACTGTGAAATTGGTACTAACGTTTTTGAAGTGAAGCTTCTTAAAGGACTTTTTACTTTGGAGTTTCGCAACAAACGTTTAACGACACGATGGAGTATGTTTATTACATAACTTTTTACTGCTAGGCGGATTTATATAAAGTTTTACAAACCAAATAGTTTATAACTCAAATTAACATATCTGCTTAAAATTTTAAACTTAGCTAAATTCATAAGTTAAATCCAGAGTCATAACTACTATAAAATATAATAATAAAAGCAAATCATGCTATAAATGATACAACAATTTTGAAGTCATCGATAACTGTTGTTATCGGGACTTATATTACAAGTCTTTCTATAGTAATTATGAGTGAGACATATTTTAATTAGCCCGAAATAGGCCTGAACTACCCCCGAAACAGTTCAGTATCTCAAAACTTAAAGAACTGTTTTCACTCAATATAATTACGGAAAGATTTTTATAATTAAGTCTCAAGATAAAAGTCTTGTGAAGAATTATTTTAAAAAAATTTCACATTCATAATTTTTACGAATAATATACATAAGTCTCAAAACAATAATTATCGACGACTTAAACAGTTTTTCACACTAATAATTATTGTCATGACCTATAATTTTATGGCTTACATTTTTTTAACCTGCTATAATAGCTAGGAATATAATTTTACAATTGTTACGAAAACTTTGATAACTTGTTTTAAAACTTAACTATCAAATAAAAAAAATTTTTTGAATTTTTTTAAATTTTGTAAAAAGTTTGAACTTTCAATTTATATGTTTTTTTGTTAGAGAATGAAATAATTCTTATTTATTTATTAAATTTTTATATATTAAACAACTAACAAAATGACTTACTGTGAAAATCATTGTAACAATTGAAAAAAAGACACCCTATGGTTAGTCTTTTGAGCCACCGTTAGTACATACATACATACACACGAGAAAACTAAATGGGATACAAATCTGCTTCCTATAGTTTCACATATCAAAAACTTTTTACCAAATGACTAAATTTTTGCAAATCGAGGATTTCACAAATTCGACCTACGCACACATCAATAATAATAGGGAAGTTACGATGGAAAAAAAGCCCTAACAGTTAAAAGAAGATAGATGCATATACATACATACATAAACACATAAATCTATAGATATTATATAAAATTGATGATATGGAATATAATTTAAATAATACAATTAATTAATAAAACATTTGCATAATACAACAAAACATTTGCGAAAAATAATAGAGTAGCATACTTATTTTTTTAACTTCTTCAAAAATATGTATATACATTACTTCACATACAAAAAAAAATCGATAAATCGGACGAAAATTATTTATTTATTTTTCACAATAATATTAAAGTTTAGGTGAGCCTGACCGACTTGATATTACCTCCAATTTTAGGGGTATTTCTAAATATAGTTTTTTAAATATGTTTTCAAAGAGATCAAAAAACAGTTCAAGATTAAAAGTTCTGCATAAAATTAATTAAAAATTTGTTTAACGGAATCATAATAATGAAATTTTGGAAAATTGGTTTAAGAAAAACTTCACAATTCAATTTATTTATTTGAAAATAAAGCCATTTCATTATGTGTTTGTTGAACAAATTTTTAAAAAATTTGAGCAGATCTTTTAAGGATGTACTCAAGGATGTGATCTGAAGTGATTTTTTTAAATATTAAAAAAAATACTCTTATATTTCTTCATCGTTGGAGAAATTTTCAAATGAATCCACACAATACATTTTTTAATTTTTAATTTTGGCTAATTTGCTTATAGACATTCCACATAATTTTTTAAAAATTGCACTCGAAGTTTTTTTACAATAAGTTATTTCACTACTAAAATACAATAAAATTGAATACGTTTTACTTCTTGAGGCGTAACAAAATATACCAGTAGTTTGCTAGTATTTGTATCAAGCCAATATTTAACTTTTTCCAATAAGAATATAAAGCAGGCTTAGAATTTGTCCATTACTTTGTTTTTTGTTTCTGGTATCCAATGAGTGAGCTTAAGTCCAACTTTACCTAACTAATACTTCTAGGGTTTACTTTATTTTCTTTTCCTAAAAAATATGTTGATGATGGAAGATTTTGTATAAATACATGTGCCAAGATCTTCCACTATATCTTGCAAAAGTCTCTTAATGTTTAGTGGTCCGTCTTCAATGAATAATTCAAGTATATTTTTAAAGAGCTAATTAAAAGGAAAATAATATTTAGCACTTACTTACTTTAACTGGTCTTTTTAATATTTCGGTGTTACACAAAGTTCTATATTTCTCACCAAACAGCGAAAACTTTCTACCAATGATGAAAGTTATTTTAATGTAAGTAGATATGTATGTGATGTACCTAAGTACGCACGTTGATTACTTGTGAGAAATATAGACTTACACTTTCTTAAGTAATAATCTTTTTAAATTTCTACAAATTCACTGCACTCCGTTTATGACTTTCGTAGTTGCACGCAAGAAACTATATAGCAGTAAATTATGTATAGCAACTAACAAGTGACCTTTGTCAGAATATAGCTATGAAGAAGTAGTATGTATGTATGTGCACATCTGTATATACATAACACAACCGGCATGGAGAACTTGACTTGTGTTTTCTACGCAGGCAAACATCGTGACGCATACAAAAGGTTTTTTGAGGATGAGATATTGATTTTCAAGCATGGATATAATTGTCGTAAACAAAAAATGGTTAGGTTTTAATTTACTGGGTTTGGGAACTAACCTGTAGTTAAGCCTTTGCCGCTCAGCTGCAATGCGCCTGTCTTCCGTGCATGTTTGACTAGTTGTGGTGGCAATGCATTTTCATCTTCTTTTTTATCCCTTTTATGAAAAAGTGGATTCAATTGACCCAGCCTTGAACGTACGCGACGAGTTCGAACTGAAGAATTATTACTGGAGTGCGTCGAATTTGTAGTGGATGTGGTAGCGTCGACACCATCAGCATCGCCGCCATTGCGTCGGTCGCTGTTCATTGAGTTGAAATATGGCGAGGAACTGTAAGAACTGCTTGCAGGTGCTGTATCAAGATTTTGATTAAATGAACGCCAAGATGTAGTGGGCAATTGCAAGAAATCGTTAAAGTTGGAATTATTTTCGCAGCGTAGATTGTTTGTGTTGTTGTCTACGTTGTGGCAAAAATTAAATAGTGGATCATTGGCATTGCTATTGCAGCTGTTATTGGCTCCAGAGAAGCTGTTTCGATTATGCGGATAGTTGCCGATATTTAAATAGTTCCCTTGGCTGAGGCAGCGATAATAGGATGGATAATTGTGGCAGCCGCTGTGAAGCGATGTTAATATTTGGTTTTGTATATAAAAACTAACAAAATTAAACAACACAAACTACTTCAAACTTTAATAACAATAACAAAGTATCAATTTCAATGAACTATCTTCCAGTGTATCGGAATTGCGCAGCTTGAACGCGTTGAATGCCCCCTGGAGCGACCTTTCAGCTAAACAGTTAAATTATGACTGCTTCGGTTTGTTATTATTTATTTGTTTTCGTATTAGCTTTTGTATTGATTGTTATGGTTTGCTTTTGCTTTTATGTTTGTTTTATTGGTGTATGTAATTGTTTTATTTGCTATTTATCGTGCACGTCTAATTGAGGTTTTTTGTTTTTATATTGGCTTACGCGACGTTAAATGCCAAATGTGCACAGCTGACTCTGCAGCTGATGTTTACGAAGGAGTGTAAGGCAAGTGCTGTGATTAAAAGCCACTGCGCGAGACATCTAGCGAGTAATTAGATTTACATGGCTAACATTTGTGGAAATGTAGAGTTAACAGAATCTGCTAAATTAAATTGTTTACGTGCACCATACATGGACAAATTGTTTGATTCATTCTGGATGATTTCACTCTCTGTGCTTTACTTTGGATGATCATCACAAGTGTTAAGGTCTAAATCATGGTGTAAAGATAATAATGTGATGTCTTAATTGCACTTTTTCGGCAGTTTTATTGAGGTCATGTATTTAAAGGTAATAAAAAGGGGTTCATTTATTAACTTTGTTTGGTACTTACATGTAGTACTAGCCTAATAAATAAATGTGTGAGTTTGAGCGATATATTAATAAAAAGATTGTATGCTTTAAATAATCTTATTAAAAAATAAAATACGAACTCTTGGAGAGTGTAGAGTTTTTGGTTTAATCATAAGAAAAGGAGGAAAGATGGCAACACTCTGAAATAAGCATGCCGATATCGTCAAAATTACCACAAACACGTCGCTATTGACATCACCTTATTATCATTGCACCATGGTTTGAATCATCAAAAACTGATTGATTGAATGACGGATAAATTTTCATTCACTTAATTCATTTTTAATATCGAATACAACAGACTAATAATTTTGAATAACGAATAAATATCTATTCATCAGACATTCAACCAATCAAAACATTTGACGATATGTACTATGTACAAACATATGTGTATAGTATCGATTGCGAACCGCAACAAATGGCAAGATAAAACTTTTCTGATGGTTTTGACGATGTATTGATTTGCATAGCAGAAAAGGAAAAGTTTATTTCCATAGTAAAAAAGATATATCACCGCAGAATTTTTCTACCATTTGTCACAGGGTAGTATTTCAGTGGAAGTTGAACTATGGTGAATTTTTTAAAATTACTTTAACTCTTCACGAGTGGGTGTTTAAATTTACAGGCCTAATCTGGTAAAGTTAGTTTATAGTATTTCGAAAACCAATTGTAGAGACAGTTTGAGTATACTTATTGTCTACTGGAACAAAAATCTTACAAAAAAACCTACCCTTTGAACTTTTATGGTGAAAAGATTTAATGACAAAAAACAACAACCATATGTATAAAAACTGATGAAAGACAATAAGCAAATTAAAAGCCTGTTCCTTTTAGGTAAAATGGCTGGCGCGTGACTGTCATTCCCCCTTTTTTCAACTAGCTAAGGTCGTTTTACACATTTTACTTAAAATTTGCGTTGATGAAATTATGTTGCAAAATTTAATACCTCAGGTTCCCTGGTTTTAGAAGTTTCTTAATGTTATTTATAAATATATTAATTCCGCTATTGTATAACTTTGAATTTACAAATTTATTATATATAATGTAAACGCTTAAAAATAATAATAGATAAAAACAATACAAAGCTAATACCTCCTAATTCACATACTTTTCAGTTTGTCTTCCGAAAGACATAAAAGAGCTTTCAAGATAGTCTTACAACAGATTTTTGTCTTGTGGGAAGTTGAAACACAGCTGCTAGAATTGCCTTGTTAGCTTAACTATTAAATTCGCCCTGAAAAACTGGGCTTCAAAGGCTTGAGAATGCTGAACGCAACAATGCCGAAAATTTAGGGGTTTCGTAACAAATCGATGATTTGTTTAAGAATAATGAAATTCCCCGTAGTCTCCATAGACTATTTCTACTGATAAGTCATTACAAATGTATTATATATTTTTATGAATTTGATTCGAATAAACTAAATAAAGTCAAATCGAAATATGAACAAATTTTAGCTGTTTTTATTAAACTAAATAAATTTGACGTCAAATTTGACCTAATGAAAACCAAGCATAAGTATTACTTTATTTTTTTTTTCTGTTGATCTACTATTAATAACATAGCTATGCATTTAAATATTTTAATTACCGTCATATTTAATTTTAGATTTTTTTGTTTGCTAACGAGCAATCAATGCTACTCTCGCGTTCAACTTGCACGTGCACGTGCTGCACTATTATTATTTATTATTATCTTCATACACATCCACACACTTACACAATACAATATAGAATACATACATACATATTTCATGTGACAGGTGCTGCACGTGTGGCATTGTTGTCGGCAGCGCTTTGATCGGTTAACCAACAATGTTAACTCATCAAGTTTGTTTTCAATATCAATAAATGAAATATTTATTTATTTATTTATAATGTAGCATCCAAGCGTACATACTGAATTTGTATAAACGAATGTGCACATGTATTAGTGTGGTACGAAAGGATCACTGATTGTCGTTTGCTGTCAAACTAGATGGATAAAAATATCAAGCTAGAAGAAACAACCCAAGCCGAAAGAATTTTAAGGTAAATCTCCGAAAGCGACGAATACAAGAATAGGCCTTTTTAAATGAGTTGTGAGAAATAGTGAAGATTTTTCTAATATTTACTAAACTATTGCTCATTTTGGAGCAAAAGACGATATCTCCCAAAGCGAATAATGAAAGAGTGTTCCTTTTTACATGACTTTTGAGCAACCGGTACTTCAACCTAAAGTAAATTTTGTAATTATGGAATATCCTACATATATTATAAATGAGAAAGTTTGCGAGTGTGAATGTGTGTTACCTTATCAGGCTTAATCATTTTAAAGAGAGTTGCCACCTGTTAAAAAGTTATAGCCAATCAAATCACAAACTATGTACATATGTATGTATGTGTATGCCGACTGGACAGATTTGGATAAGATTTGACACATATGTTCATATACCTATTCCGTTTAATTTCTTACCATAGCTTCAATTTATTGAAGGAAGTTGCCACCTATTCAAAAGGCTAAATACAATTAAAACAATGAGTAAAAACAACTATTGCAAACTGTGTTTTACACAGGAAAAAGGATTTATAAATTCTGCCACATATTTCAAAATTAATTAAAATTGTAATAAGGATGGAGATTTAATCAAGCTTTATTCGAAAAATATATTTCGAGAGGGTTCCACTTGTTTAAAAAATTTAAATGCAACCAAATTTATAAGATAAATGGAGCATACTATACTGGTGTGAACAAATAGGCTTTTAGAAAAACGCAGAATAGAATGTCGTTGTTAGAAAGCCAGTGGGATATAACAACTACAACGTCTGTTGTCATCATTATAGAGCTGAAAACCGCTTTTGCCGCATAGTTTTAGGCGCAGTAAGCCTGACAACTGTCAGAGGTTGCCAAATGTTTGAAAATTTGATACAAGTTTTTTATAACATAACTAAAATCAGCATATCATGCGTTTATTTATGTTTACTCAGGAGTTTTTTTGAAAGCAGTTGATAAAAGAGTTGCTTCTTTTCCAAAATTAAAGAAGAATGGAATCTAATTTTTGAAACATCCTCAACATAACCACCTGTATAAGCGCATTAGGATGATCAGCGAATACCTGAAGCATTCTGTATATCTGATTGAGATTCAGCTTTTCAGCACTAGACGGTGATAATGAGACTTTTAAATGTCACCATCGTTTGATTACACTGCGGAACAAAATTTTGCGGTCGGAGATTTTTAAGTCGATTTAGGGTAATTTGGAGGCGCTGATTACGAAAATAATATCAGTTTTGTCGAATTGGCTCTAGTTTTGCAGATAAAGACATTTAAATATTTCACGAAGAAACCTAATTAAAAATACCAATATTTTTATTGCGCGCCTGTATAAAAATAATAAAAAAATAAAAAAAAAATATATTATTTTCATTAATTCATTTTAAAAAAATTACAAAAAATTTTTCTGTAGGACCTCCTTTGATATCGTTGCTCAGGACAATCCCGTATTAAGTTCCAGCAGTAGTCTGCCATCATGCGGTCGTCCCATCGAACTTGGTATCTTTCTTCCATTATTTTTATGCCCTGGTGGAACCGTTCACCTTGTTCCTCACTGTAATCGCCTAGGTTGTCCGGGAATTTGTCCAAATGACTATCAGCAACTAGTTTTGTATAGTCTGGTGATTTATGATTTCCCAAAAATTTGCTGTTCCTACCTCCATATTTTCTCTCACCCCTTTCTAATCCAATGTTCATTTCTTGCACGACTGTCCCATCAACATAGGAAACAGGGGTATTTAGTATACCCACTTTGTTGGCCCAATAAAAAATTCACCATCTTCAAGTCCACGCATACTGACCACTTATGTTGTGCATACAAAATCTTTGCTAAAACAATTTTTACATTTTCGTATTCTTCTTTTAGTTTGGTACTATGACCGATTGGAACCGAAGCAAATTTATTTCCATTGTGTGGCAACACACATTGCAGACTTCTTTTAGAGCTATCTATAAAAAACCTCCAATGCTCGGGATTATATTCGGGAATGGCCATAGCACTCAAGAGTCCATTAATATTGTTACAATATACAAGATTGTCATCTTTGGTGAAGTAAGGCAGGAGGTGTTGCCCTCTGTTCCTAAAGGCTGTAATAGCAACACCAGGTTGTAGAGAAGGAGGTTGTATTAACTCACCCGACTTTACTGGCTGCCCTTTGTCTCTTGCAAGGGAAATAAAATATTTAAACCAACGAATGAATAATTTATATAACAAAACTTATTGAGGAATAATTAAATTAATACAACTGGAACTGGGTCATATAATTTTTATTCATTAATTTCTTAAGTTTCGTTTATCTCAAGAACTAGAGCCAATCCAAAAAAAAGTAAAAACACAGTTCGTAAGCCTGCTACTAATGTTAATAAAAACTATTAACAAAATCTTGACCGCAGGTTTTTTTTCTAATTTTTGTTAGGAAGTGTTATGTTGTGTATTTCTAACAATAGCACTAAAACCGAATGGCAGACTGCGCAGTTAGAAATGACAAAAAAGTTTCAGCAACCAACCGCAAACGGCAATTATGAAGCAGGGCCCTATTTTTGGTTTTACATATAAACAATTAAAAGTAAAAATTAATTAAAACTTATTACCTTACCTATAGTTATCATAAAAGCAAACGTTTCTTACGCTAAACAAACAAAATATCTGGATTGAAGACAAACAGCTATCAAAAGAAATAAAAATGGGATAGAACGGTCGTTTAAAAAATATTCACTACTCTTACTATTATTTTTATATTTACAATTCAGGTTATTTTTTTCAGTGCAGAAATAAAAGTTTTTAATTGAAATATTTTTTTTTTTACATAAAATGAAAGTTTTTTTTCGCTTCCTTCATAATAAAGGGGACCATTTTGATACGCCATGGTACACAAAATACATTGGTAATAACTTCAATTTGTTTATACCCCAGTAACAGCACGTTCTAAACATTCGGTGGTACAACATTCAGTTAACGACTTGCGATAAAATATTTTACTGAATTGCAAATATTTTATATTCAGAGAAAAGATAAAAATGCAAATGGTAAATTATTGCACATTCCATAAAGAGTAGCTTTTTCTCTGATGAAGTAAATTTTTCTAGTATTTTATTTTTTTCAAATCAAAAATTTTCTGCTGTTTTTTTTATTTAAAAAAAAACAACATAAGTAGTATAAATAAAATAAAAGCTGCACTCTAATGCTCATATGTATGTTACTCAATTCATTACTAGTATTATATTGACAAATAGTTGGATGGGATTAGTTGCATTGATCTATCGCAAATTGCCATCAATTCAAATCAATTGCATCGCTTTGCTCCACATACCAAATGCCTTTGCAACGTTCAAGTCAGTGACCCAGTCTGATGTAAAATTGTGAGCGTGTAAATTTTTATATGTACATATGTATATACATATTTAGCGTTCAATTCGATAACTTCGATAATGAACTTAAATCAAAAGATTGCGCGAACGCTGTGGTCATGTGAAATTCACTTTTTGTGTGCACTAGGGCGTATGAGTAATTTTGGATGCATATTGTGACTGAAAGCTAAATTAAAATCCGATTTTTTTATGACAATTCAAAAATAATTCTTAAAAGTATACTGTAAAGAAAAAAATCAAAGTTTTATTTTTTTATATTTCAATGATCAAAAAATGGACATATTCAAATATTTTTCTGAAATACATTTGTGGGTATCTGAAATACAACCGAACTTTCCTGAAATACGCTTGTACTTTTCTGAAATACAATTTTCTGAATAAAATAAGGCCTTTTGGGAAATACATTTGAGTTTTTCAGAAATACAATATTTATTTCATAGAGCTTCGATTTCTTCGCCTAGTCTAGGATTATACAAATAGGCGGCGCCCTTCAAAAGCTGTGTGTTATAGGGGAAAACGGTAGTTATAATTGGATTCACGATGTCATTTTATGCAGATAAGACTCATTTGGAAATTGTACACAAAAAAAGTATTGAGGACAGTAAATAGTACCGATTGAAGGATCTTCTCGAATGAACTATATGTGCACTTTATTGCCCCACTGTTTCTTGGCCTATTTTCGGTCCAACTGTATACCTCAAATGAATAGTCTCACGAAATTTAGATAATTTTTTATTTAAAAATGTTTCTGTGCTTTTGTTTATTCAGAAATTTTTGACATATCATTTGAACGGGTTGAAACAAGTTGAATTTATATCAGGTGGCGCGAATTCCCAACAAAAAAAATTCAGATGTATTTTGTTTTTGCCTCTACGACTTGAGCTGTCAAAGTTTATATGTATGTATTTTGTTTTTGCTTTCATATAATTTGACATTTCCAGCCGTGAGATGAAATCGCTCAGCTGTTTATTCAACTCCACCTTTTATGAATTCACCTTGGCTTGAAGTTTTTATTATGTAAATAATGTTGTTGCTTTTGATTACAATTTAAATAATGCTTCGCACTTACCTCATTTTCTTCTCGTTGCCAATTTTCGAGCAGTGATTGCTTAATCATCCGCGATATTTTTTTCTTATTTGATGGAAGTTTGTATTGTTGTACTCCTTAGTGGTTGTTGACTTAATTTGTGGTTTGGCCATAGCGTCACAAATAAATACAAGTACACGCGTATAAACCAAGTAGAGGGTGAAAAATAAGTATATTGCTAATTAGAATATGCCGCGATTTCTGTGTTACATATTCATAGTGTCGAATTGCAACCACAGCAATGTTAGCACTTTTGCTATGGAACGCTTGAAGACTTACTAAGAATTTTAGAATGATGCCAAGGTCAGTTTGGTCAGACTGTCTGTTAGACGTCAGACTGGCTGACTGCTAAGTGAAGGTATAGAATTTCGTTGCTTTGCATTTTTCACGTTTCATGGGTTGCTGTGTTGTTGTTACACACTTTGAAAAATCTTGGTGTACATTAAAAAAAAAAAACTTATCTAGTATTGACTTTTTCGTTTTTTGAGGAGTCTTGATTTTATAATTTGCCATAGTATTGAAATTTGAAGAGCATTTTTGTGAAAAATGGAAGGTAAACATATTTTTTATACCTTACACCGTACATATACCTATACGTGTATGTACAGCCATGGACACATAAATAGCACAAAAGCTTAACTTAAGGAATAAATAAACGTTTTATATTTCAAGACCAAGTGTGCTATTTATGTGTCCATAGCTGTATGTATGTATGTATGTATGCATATATTTATGTGTGCATTTAGAGGATTAGTAAACAATTACAAGCTAAATGTCACCAGGGGTCTTCCCAGTCAAAATTTTTATACAAAGAACGTAAAAGTCCACAGAAAAAAAAACGAATATGCCCTCTTGAATTCCAGTATTATTCTCTTTTCTTTATTAACATTAATACTACTGGTTACTGAGCTGTTGTCTAAATTTTATATGAAACTATTTTTTGTTTTGTTTTACATATGTAGAATTCGGCATTAATTGCACAGATTTTGTATGAGAAAGCCCGTAGTACAAGTTTAAGGCGAATAATTTTCTAGAACATTTAACCTTCTATCGACTTTTCAAACTTGTTTGTTGAGGAGTTTCTTGAAGTAAATGCCGAAATGCTTTTTAGGTGAGAGCTAATGACTTAGATATTCCTTGTGAAATTTTTCTCTATACATACATATATTATAACCGTTCATTTCGCTTAGACATATTAACCATTTTTTCCGCTTTTGCGAAAAAAATTTAGGCCGGGACATGAAAACTTGAGTAGACCATTCGAGCTAACTTTCAGAAATTCATCTAGTGTTAATTAATTAATTAAAGTAGAGTTTTACAATTACAACCTTGACTTTTGTAACCTATCATAGAAGAGAGCGTGCATAAAAATAGAAAATGCATTTCAACTGCATACATTTGCATAATTCGAATTTACAAGTTATTTTCTAGTACTTAGTAGTGAAATACACACCAACTTTTTGACGTTTGACACTTCTCTTATAGTAATGAAAGATAGAAAATATTTTTTTTTTTTTTGTGGAGCTATAACTTACTTCCGTTAATTCGTTTGTCACTTTTCTTAGAAGTTAATAAGTTTTTGACAAAAAAGGAAGTTCTACGCCGAAACTAATGATACTCGATTCAAATGTATTTAACTGGAGGCAATGGCTGTCAAACTTCTAAAAAATGATCTTCTGAAATGAAACTCATACATGTGAATACGTATCCTATACCCTGAATTCCAAATTTTCCGAAATCTTAATCAATTTTTAAGATAATTCCTAATACTATAATAACAACTGACACTAATTAGAAAATAATTTTCTGTCCGAATTAGCAAAAAAAAAAATACCCCAATATTTTTAGCGAAAAATTTGGTTTTTTTCTCTTACGAGCATTATTTGTTCTGCTTTCACTGAGTAGAAGAATTCAAGTCGTCCAAAAGATGGAATTAACTCGTGAAAATTTATGTGCGATGATTTATTATGATTTTCGAGGTGGTTTATCGAGACAGGGGTACATTGATCAGCCTACTTCGACTTTTGGCGTTGAAGCATTACACTAAGCCACGGTGAAACGCTGGTACAACGAGTTCCAATGTGACTGTCGAACCTTGCAGGATGAGTTCCGTGAAGACCGTCCAAAACGGTTGATATGCCAGAAACAATCGATGCTGTGCATCAATTGAGAACGCTAGATCGTCATGTCATATATCGCAAGAAAGAGGCATCCTTGGGCATTAGTGGGATTAACATACATTCAATACTACTTGAACATTTGGACATAAAGAATATTTGGTGTTCCAAAACGAGCTTGATCCAACAACTGTTGTTCGCGGAAGAACACCTCAAAGCCTGTCGCATGTTTTTTCGGAAAATCTGGTCAGAAACTTAAAATATTAAATTCTGAGTGGCACACAATCATTTCTTTGCCAGAACTTTTCGGAGAATCAGGAAAACCAAGACAATGCGAGCTCTCACATATCGGGTCACACTAGAGAGTTTTTTTGGGTCTTCCATTACAGCCCTTATTTAACACCCAATGATTTCTTTTTGTTCTCGCACATGAAAAATAAAAACGCTTTCAACATCTGAGACAGCTGTTGAAGCCTTTAAACAACTCGTTTTGGAGGTATCCACTTCTGACATCAAAAAATTATAAAACTCCCCTTTTCTAATAGCGGGTGGCCCTCGGCAGGCAATGGCAAACCTCCGAGTGCATTTCTGCCAAGAAAAAAACTTCTCACAAAAATCATTTGCCGTTCGGAGTCGGCGTAAAACTATATGTTCCTCAATTTGTGAGGCAACATCAAAAAGCAAAAGTATTATAAGAATTTATCGATTAAAAAAATGTGAATCCGATTAGAGTATTTTCACTTAGTTTATTTTACGTACTTATATTGTAGATGAAGTTTATGTTCATTTGATGGTCTCAATTGTGTGAAAAATGTATATAAAATATTGGAAGAGTTATCGATTACTTCCTCGCCGTATTCGCGTGCACCAGAACTAAGTTCGAGCAAAGAGTTGCTCCTTGAGTTTGGAACGTCTGGAAAAATTTGAAAATTTGGCTACTTTCAGACGCTCTAGTTTTTCTATCTTTGATCGTACTGTCGATAATTATACTCATTTAACTTTTGAGGCAAATGCGGTGTATGCGGCAAAGTCTGAAACAAGGTCCACACTAGCTTTATGTAGATCTACACCTACTGCTCGAAGCATCAATTAGGATCTCTTTGCACTCGGGGTAAAAACACTCAATTACGTTAAGAATTATTGTATTGTGAAGCATGGAAGGGAGTCTGGCACAATCGAAAATGCTGGTTGTAAAAGAATTATACTATAATTTGTTAAGACCAGTCCGCAATGTTTGATCTATACATACTTACACTTTTATAAATTTTATTTTGCGAATTGAATACTATTGTTTTTCAGTTGGTATAGTTTTATGAATACCTAAGCTGCGGTCCTAATGTTAATATGCTGATACAGACGTAAAATATTCAATACTTAACACACATGCGCGATACACATACATAGTATCTATGTACATAGAGATCTGCATGCAGAGAAACCCTTAAAAAATTCTTTCTTAATTTAGTTTCCAATAAACCAATACAAATGCGCTGGATTCTTGAGGCATACAGATACAGTTTGCACAATCTGTACGCTTCCGATACTAATTTCATTTATAATTACCCGCTACAAAGAATTTCTATATTAAAATGTTTACTTAGCGATTACAACTTTTGCTTTTGTTCAAACAAATTGCAGCTGTCATAAACGACCTTGTCTGAGCGACACTCGGACACCAGACAAATTTGGTTTTTTCCTCATATTCTCATAAAAAAGGACGGTCAATGTTCTTCCGGCTTTGATTGACGTAAATTGTAGCTTACAATTGTTGAAAAATTCGAAATTAATTCGGGCATTCACCAACGCAGCGCACCACCACCACCATTCATAAATTTTATACGATTAAAATCAACGCCGCGTCGGTGGTTGCAGGGCATGTTGCGGTTACGGCAGCTGTTTAGGTTTTTGTTCTGGTTTTGTGCCGTTGAGTGTCATATTCTCATATTCACTACTTAAGATATAATATGCACATACAATATATATATACAAACATACATAGTATGAACATATGAGTTCAGGAATTAAGTTTGCCGCTGACCGGCTTCTATGCTACTTTGTCTTGTCTGTTATTTATGACCGACCATTTGATGCGGAAAGTATTTACATTTCTATTAGTTGTCGTTTTTATTTCGAACGTAACGTTTCGTCTAGGATCAGACGTGTGGCAGACTCTACTTGCTTTCCACAATTTATTGTTCATAATTACCTGTGAATTTTTCGTGGCGTGGCAGCAGTTCACCGAGTATTAATTATCCTTGAGTTTGCAGTTGAAAAAAAAAACTAATTTTATAAGTCGCACTACGTTATGGCTGAAGGCGTTATAAAGACTTTTATAAGAGATTTATTTGCGGTTTGTTTAAATTTTTGCTTCACTTGGAATTTTTATTTCAGTTCACGCAATTTTGTGGTTGTTCTGTATTTGTAAATTTTGTTAGAGAAATTTTGCATTGAATTTAGAAATCGTGCAACTGAAAATTTTTGTTCCGAACGAGTTTGTTTCAAAAAATTTTGTGATCAAAATGACGCTTTCGGAAATGCGAAAAAATGTAATTGAAGTTTCTGTGGATTGTATTTAAAGAAAGGAAACTTCAAAGTGAATAATTTAAAAAAAAAATTCTTATAGAATTGGGAATTGTACAGGGGTGAATATAAAGGAGAGTTTATCTAATATAAAATGTTTGGTTGAAGATTTTTTCGGTATTAAAATGCACATTGGTTTCGGTTTTCAGAAACTTTCTTGGCAAACCTAGTAAAATTGTAAATGTTATTTTTGACCGAAAAAAGTCAGTTTTTAAATTTATTTTTTGACCGCAAAAATAGTAGCCAGATTATAACTTTTATATTTGGCTGAAAAAATAAAGGTGAAATATTAAATAAAACCGATATTTTTGACCAAAAAAATTAGTCATATTGAAAAGTTTTTTTTTTTTAAATAAAAGGAAAATTTGAACTTTTATTTTTTACCGAAAAAATAAAAGCCATATTTTAGCTTTTATTTTTGACTAAAGAAATTAAAGTGAAATTTTGACAGAAAAAAAGTGACTTTGGATTTCAAGTGAGATTTTTGACTAAAAATATATCGGTGAAAAAATAGCCTAAATTATGGCACGATTTTTGAAAAACGAAATAATTTTTTTTGGTAATTTTTAGATTTTTTAAGAAAAATATCCACTTTTGGCGAGCAACATAGGAAGTAAGTAACGAAAAAATATTTAAAAAAAACTTGTATGGTTCCTTCCTTCAGGTAGAAAAGTATTTGCGATGGAAAATTTTAAAATTTATTACCATAGTTTACATTGCATAATTTTCAATAAATTTGTCGTTGCGTATTACATACAATGTGGTGTTAATAGAACAGCTGGTTTAATTAGTTTTATTCATCTCAGCATATGACATGCCAAACTGATTGCGGATTCGTTGTTAATTAAAAAAAAATTTTCACTGCCTTTGACAATCGATACGCAAACACAAAAACGAAATACATGTACCAAAATATTAAAAACCAAATTTTAAGAATATTTTCCGTGCAAACTGGACAAGATCATAGTTTTTTTTAACTACATGTGGTGTGTGTTTTCATGTTAACAGCCAACTGACCAAGGCGAATTCATATCAGGTGATGTTATACATACAAAAACAAAGATTTACACTAACAAATTATATGCACAATGACAGTATGGTTTTCAACAAACAAATCATTTTGACTTAACGTTCACCAAGCGGATTCAATCAGCTGCTTCATTAACTTCACCTTATATGAATTTGCAACTTACTGATCATTTAAATAATATTCACAAATTATATTGTTGACAAAATTATCATTCAATTGAAACAAATTTCGGGCAATTGTGAGTCAATCCAAAGTCCTCCAGAATAACAATGCATTCAATTATGTAGATGCTGTGCTTATTATGAGGCAAATAAAAGGCAAACTGAAATATTCACATTTGCCAAAACAGTTTTACGATGTAGAGACCAAAGGTGGCGTCGCCTGTGGTACCGCTACTTTGGTTTTGCCGATTTTGACAATTCCGAAATAAAGGTAAACAAACATTATTTTCTACAAATGAGCTGCAAAAAGTCACCGCTTTTAGTAATAAGTAGTTTCTGTAAATCACATTTTTACACCTTAGGTAAAAGTTGGAACTCACTCATTCTTATTTTCACCATATCCGTTGCTTACTTTTACTTGAGATATGTCATCGCCACACTCTTGTATTCTATCAATCTTGAAACAGTTTAGTGCAAGGCGAATTCTGATTTGATTGTTTTTTCCATCTTATGGCGTCAAATTTAAAATTGTATTTATATTCTGATTGTTCTTGTTGGATTGCAACATAAATTTGTCATAAAACCAATCTGTACACTTAGTGGGTTCAAAACTCTAAACTCACTTTTTGCCTGATATTTATGAGATTTTTAATATATTTTTAGTTCATTTGTTTATTCACTCAACAAGTTTTTTCAACTGAAAAAGATAGACATTTTGCTGTTACTTACAAGCAAGAGCAAATTGAAAAAGGGAGGATTTGCAAGTAGCTACTCCAAAGCAATCTTAAAAAAGTATAAGGAATTTTGGCTGTATTTTCTTGACCAGGCTGAAAATTTTCGTTGCTCATGAGCATCATGTCAAAACTGGGTTTCAAGCTAATCGGCAGCACAGTGTTAGTTCTGCAAAGCAGAGGAGCGACTGACGCACTTTGTTGGAATCGGCCAAATTCGCCCAGGCGGTATAGCGCCAATTAAGATGAAGAAGTGTAATATAAAAAAAAATAGTGTACACCAAAATTTACATTTCATATATAAAAACATCGTGTCACGGTGTTTATGGTCGCTCTTCTCCGAAACGGTTAGACCGATTTTTATCAAATCGTATAAGTGTATTTGGAAGGTATAAGAATAGGTCTTAAAGTGTATTGTATTCTCAGGAGAGGATTGCCACCTGTTTGAAAAATCAAATTAAATGGAAGCTATATGAAATACTAAAATATGGGTGTTAAGCGGTTCGTTTCGTTAGGAGAAAGTTCATAGGTACGTATCTATATTTTGAAGAAGGTTGTTACTTTTTTTTAAAAGTCAAATTCAAGTAGACAAAACTAAATGTATATAAATTGGTAATTTGAAAAAAATCGGTCGCCGACTTTGTTCGTTCCGGTTAAAAGAAAACCACATACAAAATTAGAAAAAAACCTGTGGATGGCGGATTGGAAAATTTTGTTAGAGCACCTTGACATAACAAAAAGTTACTCATACGCCCCGTATTCGAGGATCCTCATCGTGGAAGACCTTTGTTTATTTTTTTTAGCTCAATTGTTTTTTAATTTTTATTTTATGTAGAATTCAGCTTTGATCACACACAGATGTTTTATGAGAAGACCTCTAGTAAAATTTTCCGGCAAATAATTTTCTAGAACATTTAGTTCTCTAACGATTTTCAAAATTTCCAGTTCTTGAGTGGTTTCTTGAAGTCAGGGCCAAACCAAAAATCCAGATATCCAGAGTTTACATTTAAGTCTCCGTATATTCGAACATCTGGTTTATTCGGATAGTTGAAAAATCCGGAGGAAACTCTCAGGTCTAATATGTATATTTATATTATATGCATATAAAAATGTAGCCGTTTTCTTTGTTACAACTTGGCTCAAAAGTCGATGAACGGATTTCAACCAAATTTGGGCAGTATATTCGTTAGACTCGTGGCACGGCCATGGGCTATATTTCCGTTAATTGGAGCATGAGTCGAGATAATCAGAAAATCCGTAATTATAGTCGAATATTGATGATATTAGAAAGGTATGGTGCCGGTGCAATAAAAAAATCCTTTTGCGAGAAAGAGATGCGCTAGACGCGAGTTTTAATCTTATTTTAATGAAATTAGAAACGGATAATGGGGGTGCGACGAGAAATACTTTTACGAAAAATGGATCCGTTAGATGGCGCTAAAATAGAAAATCTATACTTTTGGTTAGATATTGATGATACCAGAAAAGTATGCAGCACATGCGATTTGAAAGGCTTTTATAATCCGATTGTGATGACATTAAAAACGTAAATAAGTACGTGAACTATAATTGCAAAAAAATATGAATACAAATTTATTAGATGACTCCGCAGTCGAGAGTTCCAAAAAATCTATATTTATAGTTCCATTTAGTTCAAATCTATTAAGCTTTGTGCATTTAAAAACAAGGCCCCAAAGTCACAGTCGAGATAAAGTTGACCCTTAAGTTATTTGAATTTGTTATTAATATTAATTTGAAAAAATGGCTACTAACTTTAAAGTCTACTTCATCTTTACTGCGACTACGGGACATTGTTTATAAATACATCGAAGTTAATTTTTTAGTTTTAAAAAATATTCCGTAAGTATATGGAAACATTGTAAGCAATGCAGACGAAGTCGCGGGTATCAACTATTGGGTGTATAAATAAATTCGTTATTGCGAAGCCATTAATGGGATATACAATACATACATACATATGTACATGGTATATACATATATTGTACTATTTACTATAAGTATATACATACATTTGTATATATGCAGAGAGATAACTAACGTTTCTCTTGTGAATGCCAAGTTCGTGTACTGTCAACTGTCAAGAGCAAGGACGATCAATACACTCCCAGCAGTGGTGGAAATATAGCAACAAAACTAACTGCCACACACATTCATGCAAATATATATGTACATGTTTATCACCACAGCATTGTACATATATATTGGAGGTATGCTTGTTTGTGTTAGAGCAGGCGATAGAGCGTATCCTTGCCGGCCGCTAGAATGTTTTTGCCCTTGAAAGTAAACTTGCGGCTGTGCTGCGCTCAAATTCTGGCGACACGAGCAGAAACGAGCTTTTTGTTCACCACTAAGCCACGTGCACTTGAAAAATACATTTACACACATTTTGTTTTCGCATACATACTAACATATTTATTGACATTGGCTAATACAAGTTGTAGGCAGCTTAGCAGCACATATTTTGGTTACAGTTAATGCAGATTTGTTGCCGCGAAAGCCTAAGGATTTCACTTACAATGTAGTATAAAAAGCTTCGGCTTAAATCGAATCGGTTCGAATTCTTATAGCCAAATATCCAAGAGCAAATAATACGGATTTACTTTTGTTTTACTTACATACCTAAGTACATATGTACATATGTATATAATACAAGTCATATCGATTAGCACGTCTAAACAAAACTGAGTGGCATTGCCTCAACTGCCACCGGCTTGAACAGTTGTGCTTTGTTTTTCTTATTTCAATTGCTCATTCTAAATTAGTGTCTAATCTTACTTGAAGTGAAATTAATAAATGTATTTGTTTGGAATTATTTGCATTGTGAAATATATTTATCTCCGCTTGCAGGCGTGGTTTCTGCCAAAGGTGACAAAAAGTGTAACTATAATAAATATATGAATATCATTTAGCATAGCATTTTTGTAAGAAACAAATGGCGTGAAACCGTTTAATGAGTGCAAAAGGACTTGCTAAATATTTGGTTAAAAGAGTTGTGAGTTTGAGTAAAGTTCTTAAACACTGCAACCTACTGCAAACAACTCAAGCTACAGTCTGCTCTAATATGAAGAAAGGCACAGCTTCCGCTTACATAAAGCCTTTTTAATAAGGTGGTGGCGGTAAGCAGCTTATTTATTTCGCCGTGTCACAACAAATGTCTAAATTATGTGTTTGTTGTGCATTTGTTGTAACACTAAATAACATTGTGCGTATAATTTTTTGTTTTTTTTTTTTGTTTCTGTACCTTTAACACCAACTTATATGGATTCACCTTGAACAAATTTTTATTTTTTTCATCCAAATGGGCAAGGCCCATTGAATAGGAAGTAGTAGCAGGAGAGATAAATTGATTTTCTTCATTTTAAAAATTTATTTACATATTTAAGTTTTTATTTATTAGTGCGATTTGATTTGAGTTTTTATTGACAGTTCAGCGTCTTAGCTCAGTAGAACTAGGTCTCATTGTTTGAGTAATCCGGCATCATTTTCGTGCGAGTATTGCGCTACTCCGATTTACTATCTTTACTTCATTTGAATGAAAACAGCGAACATTTTGACACATTTCGATTTGGCGCATCATATTTATAAACTGTGAACATGTTGACATTTCTTGTCAAATTATGTCGTAAAAAATTTGTAATTATGAAAGCTAAGCATATGGGATATGCAAAAGTGTTAAGTTTTTTAGCATTTCGCGCATTTTCGGATAGATTGAGTTCGAAAAATAAGATCTGTAAAAAAATCTGGAGATCTCAGGTGGGAAAAAGTCATGAGATTTTGACTCAAAGAAAAGAAAAGTAGCAAAAAATTATGTATGCCTTTAAAAACCAATATCACTTAAATAAATAATTTAAGGCGAAATAATAATATATTTCGGCTGAAGCAGCTCCAACCCAGCAAGCAATTTTATAAATAATTTGGCCCATATAAGAACTAATAGTATAAATATTTTCTTATAAAAAATAGCCAGAAATATATCTTCCATATAAACTTTTGACTTTCAAGTGCCCCTTCTTCTTTAACCGGTTTTTTGTAACGGTAAACATACATATTTTTATTAAATATAGTGTTGAATGAAACTAAGCAAAAAAAGACTATTCAACGAAAGTCAGGTTTGGAAAATTTTACTTTTTTATCAAGCCTGTTCTGCAAACTATTGAATAGTACTCTATTTGGAATGGATAAGACTATACCGCTATATTGATTTTACAATATTATATTTTACATACAATGAAATAAATTTTTTTCGAAGTAAAAGGAAAAAATAATAGAGAAACCTCTCATAACGATCCAAAATCATTTCAAAAGGCTTTTACTTTTATGCTCATCATTTGGAGAGATCTCACTTCAAGTTTAATTGGGAAATCAAACACAAAATACATAGTTTCTGCTCAGTGTGGCATGCAGTAAAGTAAAAAAAAAGTCTTACTTATAAGTTCGGATTATGATTAACTAAAAATGCCATACAAATTAATTTAAATAAAAAAGGGTGGGAAAATTACAGATATAGTTTAGTTATTACACAAGTCTATAAAAAATGTCTCTAAGGTATTTTCTTTTGGCTCTCGTTGGTACATTACTGCGACTTGAAAGAACTTGTAGAAATTCGTAAGGCTCTATTTTCCATTACATACTATATCCGGTCGCTTAACCTTGTTTTACTTTTTTTTTTTAACTTGCAGAAACAATTATTATCCGTTTTCTCTTTAATTATCAAATGCAACCTTACCAGGCAGCCGAAAAGTACAAGCGTCAATAATTATCCAACAATAATTGAATAATGAATATTGTCTTATGTTTGTTTTTTATGTGTCCTTTTTCGCCCTCAAAACACTCGAGTGTCTTTCTTCGTATGTAGCGCCAATATCATTATACGAGTACATTTCAAGTTGCCGAATGAATTGAATAGAAGCCAAGAATGATAGAAAATAAGATTACGATAACGCCGGCAGCGTACACGTCAGAGCGTTTGCTGCTACAGGAATAGCGGGACGAAAACGAAGGTGATAACTGCACTTGGGCGTTTTATGGTGCCCACAGTCACCGACGCAAACGTACGTTACGTGTCAGCTGACACGATCAAACTTATGAGAGCGCCATGTAAATGAAAACTCATCAACGTGTACGTGTGACGGTTACGCGCGACGTGTACGTGTGTAATCTGAGAAATTTAGATTTTTGCCGTGAAGCCGTGTCAGCTGAGTGCTCTCTCTCCGCACAGTGTTGCCAAGCAGAACTTTTTAAAATCATTAACAAAATAACCTTATAAAAATTTAAATTTTTATTAAATTAATTTAAAATCGATCTTTAATAATGTTAATTATATATAAATGAACTATTTGCATTTGTTGGTTTTCGGCTTTGGTTTATTATACAATGAAAAATTGTAATTGACAACGCGGATGTGTGTAAAAGTATGTATGCAAACAAATGAATGGCAACATTGTGTTGATGCAAGCAAACACAGTTTTATGTACGCAAAGTTTGTTTACAAAACATACGCACGGGCACAAGTTTTGCTCAATTTTGTGTATCTCCCGTCAAACAGACACGGCACACGTACACGTCGGTGACTGTGGGCACCATTATTTGCGCTGCAACTGCTAAAATTCAAAGCTCGGCACTTCATATTTAATATTCTGCGTTTAACTTTTTGTAAAAATCACTCAAAACTCTGAAAAATCAACTTTTTGAAAGGCATCTGTGACGTCAATCCGTCAAACGAGGCAAGTACGAAGAAACGGAAGTGCTTTTGTCGTCACCTTCTTTTCTCTGGACCGTGAATAGAAGCGTACAATAACTAACACGAAGAGAAAAATATATATAATATATATTTCTCTTAAGAAATTAAATTTTAACCAGCAGCTGTTTAGCACGGTTTAAAAAAGCACGAGGGTATATATGTATGTTAATATAAAGGGTGTTTTTTTTAGATGTGTGATTTTCAATGATACTTTTTTACTCAGTTTAGTTTGCCATTTCATATGAAAAGACTTACATCGGAGCAACGATTCCAAATCGTGCAAATTTATTACCAAAATAATGTTTCAATATTCGGTTGATTCAGATGAAGGTCACTTTTGGTTGAATGGGTATGTTAATAAACAAAATTGTCGCATTTGGAGTGTGGATAATCCACAAGCCGTTACATCCTCAAAAGGTCACTGTTTGGTGTGCTCTATGGGCAGAGGGAATCTTTGGTCCATATTTCTTCAAAAATCAAGCCGGCCACAATGTTTCAGTCAATGAGGAATCCTATAGAGTCATGATTTACCACTTTTTCGTGCCGAATTGGAGATAGTTGATGTGGACGACCTTTGGTTTCAACAAGACAGCGCTACATGCCATACAGCAAAGGAAACAATAAATTTTTTGAAGGAAACTTTTGGTGAGCGCATTATCTCGCGTCGTGGACCTGTGGCGTGGCCTCCAAGATCGTTCGATTTAACACCGCTGTACTATTTTTTGTGGGGTTAGGTGAAGTCCTTGTCTACGCAGCTAATTCCGAGACAATTGACGCCTTGGAAGCAAATATTCTGCGCGTTATTGCTGACCTACGACCCCCAATTGCTGCAAAAATCGGCGAAAATTGGGCCTCTTGGCTGGAATTTGTTCGAGCCAACCGCGGCGGTCACTTGCCCGAAATCATTTTGAAAACATAATGGCAAACCCTTATCTTTATAATAAAGCTAAATTCTTGACCATAGCATTAAATTATATGCGTTTGATGTTTGATGGAACGACCTTTCATGCGTTTACAAATATTTTTTTTTTTAATATTTTTGGTTTCCTATTAGGCACGAAATTTTGTGGTATTAGCAGAAAATATAAAAATTTACAGCTTAGGCTATTGGTAGATATAGAAAAATACAATGAGACTGGAAAAACCTCCGAAGTAAAATATTCCACTTTGATCGGTTTGTACTACCACCTGAAAATATAAATGCTTGTGAATTTTTTATTCGGCAGGTGGCGCTATAGTCTAAGTTATGGAATATTTAATCTGCATATTGTCCAAAGAATAATATCACTTCAGCGCATAGTTTTTGATTCCTAATTTTTGCTCCGAAAGGGATCTGTTTATGTTTTCTTCCCATCTTTGTTTTTGCTACCTTTGACCGGGCATGATAATATTGTTATCTCCCTCCATAGATAAAATACAATCCCAAAGCAAATGATCCCGAATCGGTGCGCATTGATGGCGGCGGACGTTGTTATCCCAATTGTGCCTCAGATGTATGGTTGCGTTCGTGTGAACAGGAAATTGTGGAACCTATCGAAGGTCATGTCAGTGGTCACATTCCCCTATGGTTGAATGGAAGTTTATTGCGTAATGGTCCTGGAAATTGGAAAGTTGGTGAAATGATGTTCCAACACTTATTCGATTGTTCCGCTTTGGTGCATCGATTTGCTATAAAAAATGGACGTGTAACATATCAGAATCGTTTCGTCGAGACTGAAACTTTGAAGAAGAATCGGGCAGCGCAGCGTATAGTTGTAACTGAATTTGGTACGGCATCGGTGCCGGATCCCTGTCATTCGATATTCGATAGGTGAGTTAAAACAGTATATTTATATAAATACATAACGTATCCTAACCGCAAAAAAAAAAACGTAAGCTCCTAGAGCATAAAGATGCATTTCTGCATAAAAAAATTAAAAAAAAAATGTCTTTTACAAAGAGCTCAATTAGTCATTATATTTTTTATTAACTCATTAAAAACCTAATCTGCTTCGCCTAAAGTAGAGGATATGTCTCGCACTAACATTCCTCAGCAGTCCTAGATATTTCATATCTAACATTTATACCTATACTGCAACTATTTGATTAAATTTTAAATTATATTCTTGGTAATATAAAGGATGTTTCGCTACCTTAATTGCTAAATTGTTGTAGAAAAGTTGTGTTGTAATTTTAGAAGAAAGAATAAAAAAATGTTTTTTGTAAATGTCGAATATAATACTTTAAAAAAATGATTACAAATATTTAACGAATGGACTCAGGTGTATCGCCAAAACGGTGATTCATTTTTTCTAAGAACTATGCAGTTGCCAAGATATGTAGATTGACAATAATTACTAAACTAAAGCTGATAACTGTAAGTATTTTCATATTTACCGACACTTTCATTACAAATGATATTGAGCTTCGGCAAATATGTTGCATGGATCACAAAGGATTAATTTGTTTGTTTAAACTTTTTTCCTCAATTCAATTCCTTCATAGACACTGTGCCCTTTCACACGTCCGGCCAAGAATGATAGAATACAAGATTGCGCCTTCCCGCGGTGAAATGACAGATCTCGCCTTTAGTAAACAAGAATACGGGAGAGAGAAAATTGAACAACTTCCAATATTTCATTGAAAAACGTGTTCTAATTGTTCTAAAGTGTAAAAGTATGAATTTATAGGCAGACATTTAATAAATAAATTCGCAAAATACTAAAAAAAAGTGTCTCTTTTTCTTAATTTGTGAAAAAAGCTTTGTCTAGTTGAAGTTGAGAATTGTCAAACCCGGCAAAACCAAAGTAGCGGTACTTCTAAAGGCGTCACCTTCAGTATTCAGTACACCGTGACGTCCGGCTGCTAGTTTTTTTAATTCTTTCAAACTTGTCATTTCAGTTTAGTTTATTCCCCTAGTTTCTGGACGAGCAATTTGTGCTTTAATTTATCACTCTCTACGTCTAAGGACTAGTTGGATTTTTTCGATCCCGATTCTTTCCAAGCTTCTCAAAGCTTGAAGTATTTTCTTAAATTTTTTATATTTAAAAGTCTCTATATTTTAATCGGTTATCGGTTTGTATGAATGTTTCATAAGCAGAAACGAAAAAAAAACATTAAATAACATTCACGATGAATGAAATATTCCACAACTAAGTATAATATTCCAATCGATTTCTTATTTCACCGAGAATCAAATTTTAAAATAATTTTTAACAGTTATTCTTAATTTCGTTTATTAAATGATGTAAAATAAAAATAACTTTTTGATTTTTATTTAAAAAACAACAGTTATTTTTGAAGGCCGAAGGCTTTTGTTTATAAAAGTCATCATTACAAATCAGTCAGTGATTTTTATTTTGTAAGTCATACTTAAAAAATTTCTTTTAATTTGCTTTAAAAAATAAGTTGTTAGCGAACCGAAGGAGTATTTGTTATTTATATTATTTTCTGCGATAAAATTGAAATGATTTTCATAAGCATGACTTAAAACAAAAAAGTCCGTGACTGATTTATATTGATGACTTTAAAAAATGAATAACAAATGAATCAAAATCAACTGTTATTTATGATTTTTAAAATGAAGATATAAAAGAAGTGTTGTTTTGGATTTATAAAATAAAAATACAAAAAGAACTGCTATTAAATAAGTAATTAAATAAAAGTTACAAAATAATCGTTAAAGAGCAATTTTTATTATAAAAATTGTAACTGCCACGGTCCCTGTTGATTAGCTTTATTACCTCTATCTTAAGCGGTGTACGGAAGGCCTGTAATTTTAACGGTAACAAGTTTTGCACTTCGATTTTATATTGTATTTCATTTTATTTTACATAAATTTTACAATTTTCTTTAAGATAAAATATTACCTCTTTCTTAGAGTCTCAGCGATATTTCGACCCGACAGCGGTACCGACAACTCTATGATATCCATCTATCCCTTCGGAGATGAGTACTACACATTTGCAGAAACACCAATGGTGCACAGGTAAAAAAAAAATATAGAATTAAGAATGATTTGCCATATTCTGCATTCGCAGGATAAATATCCCAAACTGTTTTCAACTCACTCATTCCCTTTTTTTAGTATGCAGATTATTTAACAAATTTTCTCCTTTCCTGCAGAATCAATCCACGCACACTGGCCACTGAGGGACGCATTTGCGTGACCGATTATGCGGGTGTCGTAAATCACACCTCACATCCACACGTATTGCCCAACGGTACGGTGTATAATCTCGGCATGGCCGCTACCAAATCGGGACCAGCGTATAATATAATTTGTTTCCCGCATGGTGAGCAAATGTTTGAGGATGCCCACATTGTGGGTGCGATTTCATGTCGTTGGAAGCTGCATCCCGGCTACATGCACACTTTCGGTAGGTGACTCAATCACATATTAAATACATACAAGGGTACATTAGGGTGGCCGTTAAAAAATCAAATTAACAGGTACAAAAAGTGGATGAAGGGGATTACCATTTTTTTCGAGGGTCGAACTTTTTATTTAAATTGACCATTTCTGGTTCACAATGATAACAAAAAATATAATTTTGACGATTTTTTTCTATTCGAAATATTTCGGAAGTTATAGCTATGTATATATCATTGCATTGCGTAAATTTTTCTGCAAATGATTTTTAATATAATGTACTGCAATATTAGACAAAAAAGCGGTCTTAAAGCGATTGAAAAGCCAATAATATTTTAAAAATTATTAATAACTTCTCTAAAAAATAATTTTATGGCAAAATAAGAAATAAGAGAATGCCAAGAAAACATCATAATTTTTAATTGTTTAAAAAATGAGCAGTATCGGTATTACCAATCAATCGAAAATAAATAAAATCCAAGCAATGTCGCAAAAAGTTAATAGCTAGAACTTTCGAAATATTTCGAACTTCGAAAAATTTAAGTTTTTTTTGTTGTGAGCCAGAAAAAATCTATTTCATCAAAAAATTCGTGACGTTTGAAAAAATGGTGGCCGACTTTACAAATTTTGACCCCACATATAAATTTTGGACGCGATTGGAGACTGACGATAAACGCGTGTCGCACAGGAGTTAAAGTTCCGATTATTTTAATTTTTCGACCATTCTTAGAGGAATCTGAACCATGCCCCCGTGCGACACACCTTAACCGTATTCAATCGGGACTTAAATTTATATGTGATATCTTCGACTACGGTACAATCGGATGTACAATTTTTCTTCCTACATTTAAGACCCGCCCTAAGATATACATATGCATACATTCGAAATAAACAAACATTTTTCCGTATAATTTATAGAGCTTGTGGCCAGGTTTGTATTAGGAATAATATGAGAAAACAACAAAACAACAACAACAAAAGCCAGGTAAAGTCTAGAAAGAAAGAAGTCTGATGAGGAGATGTGGGGATCTCCGAAATAGCAGCTATCACTTCTACCACTTTGAAAAGTTGTTGTTTTCTCATATTATTTCTAATACAAACCTAGCCACAAGCTCTATAAATTATACAGACGATTCATCAAAAATAAGGCTAAAAAAAAACATTTTTCCCCCAATCACTTCACAGGCATAACGGAGCATTATTTTGTTATCGTTGAGCAGCCTCTATCCGTTTCATTGACGGAGTTCGTCAGAGCCAGCGTATCCAATCAACAGCTCGCTTCGTGTCTCAAATGGTTCGAGGATAAACCCACACTATTCCATTTAATGGATCGTCAAACTGGCAAAGTTCGCTATACTTTTCAATCGGAGGCTTTCTTCTATCTGCATATCATCAATCAGTATGAAGAAGATAATCATGTGGTGATCGACATTTGTTGCTACAAAGATCCCGAAATGATCAATTGCATGTACTTAGAGTCTATTATGAATATGCAATCGAATCCAAATTATGCGTCACATTTCCGTGGACGTCCATTACGGTTTGTGCTGCCCTTGGGTGCTGAAAATGCAGATGTGGCGTTGGCTAAAGATCGACCCACCAATCAAAGGCCTGTTGTAAAATCTTTCTCGCTTTCGGGAATTAGTACGCGACTGCAACCACCAAAGATGAAGCATTCTGAGTCGAATTATGAGGATATAACAAATATGGCGATTAAAAAACTGGAGGAGGAGGAGGTGCTGCAGTACAGCATTGGTGTTGATCAAAGAGAGGAGGCGAAGGCGAGAATCGATGGTGAAACAATGGTGAATTTGGTTACATTGGAGTATAGCAAAGCAGAGGCATTTCAGTTGAGCAATCGTAGCGTAGTGGTGCGGCCAGAGTTGCTTTGCGATTGGGGCTGTGAGACGCCTCGTTTCAACTACGACAAATATTTGGGTGAGTGGGGGGCTGTATGGCTTTCTCTATTTGGTTTTTTTTTGTATGTACGAGTATGACTGCGTTTTTGTTTAAATTTATAGGCAAAAAATATCGTTATTTTTATGCGATAAGTTCGGATGTAGACGCGGAAAATCCGGGAACTGTAAGTTTTTTGTCTACTCAATTCCATACTGAAAACTTTTAAATTAAGTAATTATTTCAAATACCTCACCACAGCTCGTCAAAGTCGATGTAGAAACGAAAACTATACAAAAGTGGTGCGAACCGAATTGCTATCCTAGCGAGCCCGTATTTGTATCAGCACCGGACGCCAACGATGAAGATGATGGTGTGGTCTTGGCTTCCATGGTCTGGGGTGGCTTGAATGATAACTCTGTGGGACTGCTGGTGCTATGCGCCAAAACTTGGACTGAACTGGGACGTTGTGAATTTCATACGAATGGCCCCGTGCCGAAATGCCTACATGGCTGGTTCGCGTCCGGTGTCGTGTAACCAATGCCATTGATAAAAGGAATTTTCATTAGAGAAGGACTACGCTATTTATGCTAGGCAGTCTTTTAAGTAAAACTGCTATTTTTCTTATTATTAAATTACATAATATATTTTAATTATAGAAATAATACTGCTTTGATAAACATTACTCATTCTATAAATGTTCATTTAGAATTTCAAATTAATCACATTGTAAATAAATTCCTCCCATTTCTTCTGGAAAACTCGATTAATTTTGCGCCGCTCTTCAGATGTTAAGATAGCGTACCTAAAATATAATAAAAATAAACGTAGGGGTTTCTTCACTTCACTTAACTTGCAGTACACACTTTATTGAATTCAAAGCGAGCTGTTTGAGAAACCGCAAATCTGCTTCAGCCGGCGCCAGCGCCATGAAAGTGTAGTAGAAGTCATAACTCAATCCTTTCGAATTCCACATGCCTGGATAATCGGCCGTTATGACAATCGGAAAGTTTTCGGCTATTAGAAATGTGGCTGGGTGATTACGCAAATCCCACACAAGACCCATCACTTGATTTGAAATCGGACTAACTTCAATGGCAATGTTACGTTTTTTAACAGTCGACCAAATATTTGGATGTTTTGGCAGTGCATATCCATGACCGATGCGTTTCGTGTTAAGCAGCAGTGCGTCCATGAGATTCCAATCTGTTTTGCCAAACCAATCTGAGGGCGGAAGTGGGTGAGAAGAAAACTAATATCAGTTTAGAAGATATTTAAATGTGGGAGGTCTAAAATAGGTAACAAAACATCCTCTACATCTTATACTCAAGTCGCATATGTTTATAAGGAGAAGTAGTTACAAAATTCGGGTATGCCTTCATTAGGAACAATTTATACAAGTAATTTAATATTTTGCGCAATGCACTTTAATTTTTTTTACAATTTGTTTTTTGGACCAACTGAAGGTTTCCCATAATCTCCACTCTTTAACAGCAAAAATTCTTCAGATAAAAGCTGGTAACTTCTGGCGAAGAGAGAACCTCATTTCCTCTCCGCAATGGAAGTACTGCAGTGATCCGATCGCTTATAAGATTTACTAATCACTGGCTCTGAGCAGTCACCGCGACTTCAACTCAATTTTCCATTGTAGACCCGTCCGAGGGGCTAAGTTAAGTAAAATCTTGTAAAAATGAAAATTTCAGACGTTGTACGGGATCTGAACTATTATATCTAGTAATTCATAGTGACAGAAAGATTAAGATTCTCAGCTATTTTTTTGTTCCTGGTTTGCATATGGAACTAACTGTGTACTCGTACAAAAATTAAATTCGTTTCGGAATTATGAAATTACATACTTAGTAGTTCGTCTTTAAAATATTATTTTGAACGCTTAATGGAGATGGTACAACGCAAGTTTGCCTCCAAGCAAATCCGACAAGGAAAGCTGAAAATTCATTAAATAAAACATCGCATTCTAATCTGTTGAAAGCTAAAATGATTAAACTCTAAACCAGCGAAATAGTTATTCGTAGAGTAGAGAACTTTCTCAAACCAAGTGAAGTCAAGTGCTCTCTTATAGAAAGGAAATAGACAGACGATCATGACCAAAGCTATGGTGTTTTTTTATAAGTTGCCTTAAACATTTACGTTTAACTAAAATAATATTTTCCTGAAAAATTATTGCAGTGACATATGTAAATACAGTGCTGGGAAAAAGTATTGGCACTGTAACTTTTTCACATTATTCTCAATGTTTTTGATGCCAAAACTTTTTCATTGCGTTTTTTAATCAAAATATAGAATGAGCCATATATATATATTAACCCAAACCATATATGTTAAAATCAGCAAATTAAACAGAAATGCCATACAAAGTTTAAACTTTGAAATTAGAATTTAAAAAAAAAAGTCAGGCATACAGTTTTATAACTCATTTAATTCTAGTATATAAGCTGCCAGTTTCAAGAGACTAAAAATTCGCGAAGTTTTTCCCACACAAAGAAAAAAAATGTACTTTTTATGTGGAGAAAAATTCCCAACACTGTCAGCAAAAAAAAAATTGTCAGTCAGAAATCGACGCGAATTTTTAGTCACTTGAAACATGCACTTTTTTATATTAGAATTAATTTTATTGCCCATAAAATTTCATATCTAAAATTTGTCTAAAAAATCTGATAAATAAATTTAAAATTTTGTTCAATTTCTTTTCTAATTGACTGATTTTTTACAAATTTTGTACAAATTTACATATTTGACAAAAAATAAATAAAATTTATTTTGCGGGGAAACTATGGAGAAAATATTTTCAAAAAAAGTTAATATACCAATGCTTTTTTCCGACATTGTTTATAGGACTCTCAATATATATATTGTAATAAAATGTCAATATTTTATCTGTTCTGCCGTGCGATCATCACGCTTAAACTACGTAATTAAAAGTTGTGAAATTTTGTATACTTATTCTACATGGTCCGGTGCGTGTCATAGGCATGTTTTTACGATGGAATTCGAAGATTTTTTTTCGCCTCCATAGCCCCTCACTACTCTCATGCGTTATATTATTTGATTAGTTTTTCGAATTGATAATTTTTTCACGAATGTCTAATTTGGTTCTAATTGGCAAATGCAATGTCCGCTCCTCACTATATACTTTGACAGCCAAGATGCTATTAAATCTCTAAATTCTCACGAAACAACGGCCAGTGTTGCTATAGAATCCAAAAGTTCTCTCAATCTGGTCGCGTCTAATGTTCCATGATAGTTGCATGACTTTCTGGGCATAGTGGCATTCCCAGTGGCAACTGTACTGCAAACGTGTTGTTAGGGATAGTAAATATCTGTTGTAAATTCTGCCATCGACGCCGACATGCGTCCAACTTCCTGCGAACACAGTTTGAAGACAAAACTCATCGACGAGGTCTGAATTCAGCGAGCATTCCCGATTTTCTACACTATGTAAAGCGCCGTGTAGTTCACCTTTTGAGGCTCCTTTCAGCCTTAACACAACGGGCGTTGTTAGCATACGCGTGCATCCGTAATCTCGCATGGCTGCAGTCGTTCTAACCTAACCTGTGCGAAATATGAAAATATCGCTACTACACTGTTCGATTCGCTGAGAAGAAGGCTTATATATATTTTAAGGAAAGTTGTCATCTGGCTGAAAATCTGGTTGAATTTAATAGAATTATACACAAGCTATATGAAATAGTAATAGTTCGTTTCGCTATGAGAAAGTTTTTAGGTAAATTTTGTAGAAAGTTACCACCTTTTAAAAAGTAAAATTTAATTAAGGATAAAACATATTAAAATTTGAGTGCCAAACTGATTGCCTCGACGAGGACAACGTGCATACCTACATTTTCAAAAGGGTCTATTTATAAATGTATGTAGGCAGGACAACGCCTGCCAGGGTCTGCTAGTAGACTATAAAAACCACTGTCGTTAAACATGAAAAAATTTACCCCTATATGAATACGTACGTAAGTGTAGACTGACTTATATAAAAGAAAATCGATTTTGAGCTCCAGTTTTGAGATTTGGATATATTGACAGTTAATTAAATATTCATTTGGTATCTATTTATTCAAATTTATTAGTTTTGTGAACCGCATGAAAATGAAATGGACGACTTAGGTGATTTTAAGAAGACATAATTCCAGATACCTTAGCTGTAGTAAAAAAAGCAAAAAATGCCAATTGGCCTGCATCATTTTAGCAAACAAAATATGCACTTAGTAAATAATCAACTCGATAGCTGAATACCCCTACCGATTTAGATATATACTCACTTGTCTCGCCCGCGTGAAAGAAAAAATTGGCTGTTGATGGCATATCTGTCAATTCATTAACGAATTTGTGCAGCGGATCGCCAGCATCTTCCTGACCAATCAAATCGAAACCAATAACAAAGTTTGGCTTGGCGTCACTATAAAAGAAAAACAATAGCTATACATTTATACATTCTAAGATAAAATTAATTACATATATGGATAATAGTTGTAATGCTTTGGCTCTTAAAGTACTGAATCGATTTTAATAGCTATTCTTTTTTAAATGATACATTTCCAAAAAACAATATTTATTTTTAAATTGATACTGTTTCTCCATCGGAATTATAAAATTCATTCTATTTTAAGACATCTACCGAAATATTTCGCAGTAATAGACCTGTTTCATTGTAATCGATTGACAAAAGAAAACTAAGTAGGATAACAAATTGCAATTGTAAAATTTGCAGTTGAGCCAACTTGGTAAAATTATATATGATATGAGATGCAGTGTTATAAAGTAAAAAAAAAATGCGCTATTGTGAATGAACCCTAAGAAAAATTTTGAAAATTTCCATTAAACCGTTTTTATTTGTATTTATTAGATTTTTAAATATTTGATCAACCAAATAATTGCTAGCTCAAATATGTTGCGTTCTTAAATAGCACTAAGCAAATCGCATATTTCATCAAAGATGCTAACAGGGTTGCTTTTTTCAACGAAAAGGAAATTTTATCTCGGTTGTAACGCTGATTTAATTGTTGGTTACAAAGAAACGGGCCTAAAATTGAGATTTAAGAGGATCGATTTGAAATAACCTCCATTTTTGGGTTTCTTTTTAATAAATAAATAAAGTTTTTTGCAAATATTCTTACAAAATCAGATAAGCTTTGATTATAAAATAGTTTAAGCATAAAAGTTCTGCTCAACGGAATCATAATAATGGAATTTTGGATGCTGTATTTGGCCTTTTTTGAAAGATTGGTTAACAAAATTTGAAAAACTTAGCCGAAACTTGACCGATGTAGACTTGTTGTCATCATGGAAAAGATATTTTCACACCCTTTTTATTTTACTTACTCATGCACGCCCTACTCTTTTTCGCAAATATCATTATTATGATTCCGTTGCACAAATTCCAAGTGGGATGTTATAGAAAAACTTAATTTTTGGAGTCATTTTCAAATTGATCCAGTTAACATAAATCGTAATATTTTCGAAATATTTTGTCGGAGTTTTAAATCATAATAAATTTTATAGTTCCGTTAGAAAAACCTCCACTTGTTTTGGTTAGTCACCCTAGTCTACATATCTATATTTTTTGTTAAGTTGAACTACAGTTTCACTTGTATACATGGTTTCGGAACATAATTTTTTGAAGCATTACAAAGTACTTGTAAGCATTTGCTAGTATTTTCTAAAACTTAAACTAATTTCGTTAAGTAGCATTGACATTTACTCACTGCAGTTGTTTAAAAGTTATTAAGTGTTGTGCCATTTCATCCACCGATGCTTGATTTGGCTTTGTATAGATGACCTTGAGACCCACAAAGTCGGGGTGGCGCGCTTTAAAACCCTCCGCAATGGCTTCCATTTCGTTGGCGACTTCGAGCGCATTGAATGTGCGATTGTTATCGCCGTAAAGCTGATATTTTTTATAAACATTTATTAAAAACGACATTCAAAATACATAAATGCTAATATCTACAACACACCGGCGTCAGTGGTGTTCTCAGCTCCGCATAGAATATGTTATCCTCACACAATTCTTCAAGCAATCGTTTGTGATAATTGCAAAAAGTCGGCTGATAATTATAAAAGTTCTCCACACTCTTAAAAATGCTATGGAAACGTTGCCAAATCTTCCGCTTATCGGTTATCATAGCTTCAAAGAATTAGAAAAAAATATGAATATTTAGAAACAAAACAAAACAAAAAAGTGTTTTTTTTTTTTTGGTTTTTATAACTCATCCTACATTCCGGATGCACAGTGTACATGTTAATATGTTTTTCCAATTGCCGTTCGTACAATCGCCGATCCTCAGCGTTGATGCGTTCCAAGCAAACATTTTGCACTTCACTGTGACATTTGCTCTGCTCATAGGTGAAAATCAGCAATCCATTCACATCCCGGCAAGTGTACAGATTATACAGGGTGGTTAAATTTGTAATAATCCAACGCGAACTGACCATACCGATGTTGTGGCCATGCAGCAGGGCTCCCTTCGGCAATTTTTGTATAATGCGAAACACCTCGCTTTGGCGCAGATATTGTTTACCCTGGAAAAAATGCATGGCGGGTGGGAATTTCTCTGGCGTTTTTACGCCTTCAGCTATCTGTCAAGATGTTATGGTGTAAGAGATTAAAATTGCAAGAAGCGCTCATATATTTTGGCATCTCACCTCTGCGCGCTTGGCATTCATTAATATGCTGTTCGCTTTGTCCTCCGCCGATGTTAGCCAAATATTGCCTCCAACTGCAGCTGAGCGTTCGGCATCTATGATTTTGTTACGCAGCGTGTCATAAGCTTGAAGCATAAAATGGAAAGGAACGTTCAATAAACTGCATTCATTGGAAATTCTGCGTTGAAATATTGATGTGAAAGAGTGTTGAAAGTCGCGACTGATTTTTTTGGTGATCGGAACAAAAATGAAAATTGTTCACTTGTAGTCCTCAAATTATTTATTTTGGTATATTTGGTATAGTCAGAAAAATGTTAGCTAAGGCCGGAATAAAAGAATGGATTCCGAGAACATAACCACACATACTGTGAAATAATTATTTGAGTTTCCTTGATCACCACGTTGATATATTTTTGTTTCAAACTTATAGAACCTCATTGTGTTCTTTTTATATGGGCAGTCTCATTATTTTTTTGCTAGTAAGAATATGTACATATGTCTTAAAGTCGTATCGAAAAAAAAATATGCAACCTCATAGAGGTAGTGAAAAAATTGAAAAGCAATTGGAAATTTTTTGACCACAACCAGAATGAAGAAAAATACAGAAATTAGACTATATTATAAAAGTGAAAGTACAATAATATGGCCCCACTGGCAGAAAGTTAAGAAAAGCTATATTACTTGTAAGTAATATTATTATTTTGTAAATAATTCGTAATATGAAGTAATTGGTTATGAAATCGTAAAAGAACTGAAATTAGTCAAGATAAATATTTTCTGCATATTTGCAGTATTTTTCTTTTATGAACTTTGCTTTCATCTTCTATGCAACAAAATTTTGCTCAGTAAAAAGTCACTGATTAGAATAGTAGGAAAATTTTCTCACCATAGTAAGAGATATTACACCTAGAACTTTGATATCATATGGCGCAGGCCCTTACATGCCATTAATGTAGATTTCTAATTTGCGCCAAATCTGAATTTAAATACTGGGTTCCTGAAAATAGTGAACGTAGCGCCATCTAGGCGTCCATATTTTCGAAGAGTTTTCTTATCATATAACTTACTAACATTTTCAATTAACATCGGGCAGTTACCTACCTAGCCTATTAAACTGCGTATATTCGATTTAAATTCAGGAAATCATTGCATGTAAAAAATACTTTATAAAAAAAGTGGTACTTAGGGTCGGTAAAGAGGAAAATTAGTTGAATTTTTCTGTAAAGGATCGTTCTCGAGATATGGGCAAAACGCGTGTTTTCTAGGTATTTTTTCTGTTATTGCCAAGTGGAGAAGCGCGAATGAAATTAACCTGGTATGGATACTTTTAAAAATGTACATTTATCCTTTTTTTTGTTTATGTCAATCGACTTGTTACTTTTTGAAATTTTCAAGCTTCTTCGAAAAAGGTTCACTTTTATTAATTTTTTCTACCGAATAGCCGATCAGATGTCCAAATCCAGCTTTTATTTTTAATGAAACGAAAATAAATAACTTGGTACTGCAAATATAAAGTACCTAAATATTTATCTTAAGAATAATTTAATACCGGCAAAATATTTGTTTTATAAACTTGTCAAAAATATTTCAGAAATCTTTAGGCAGATAAAAAAATTGACTGAACGTTGGATTTTTAGCATAAAATACCTAAATTGAATATATAAAAGCTCATTAGATCAGTTTCTCTCTAATAAAGACCAATCCTTGACATCCTCTTGACAGCTCATCGGCGACTTCATGGCCTCCGATAGCCCTTTGGCCGAGCACCCAGCATAATAATACGGAGTTATTTTGCTGCATGGATGCATTCATCTTATTGGAGGGTTAATTTATTGAGCTTGAGGCCTGGTTTTTATTAGGGAATAATATGAGAAAACAAAGAATAAAAATAAAAACCAGGCCTAAAGCTCAATAAATTACAGCCGAAAATTAGATACATTTCCAACAGATACTTCCTTAGCTTATTTTTGAATAGTTTTTCGTCGAGTTTTCAGCCACTAAACAGTAACAGCAAAAACTACTCTATTAAGTAGAAAGTCAGATTTAATTAACATCTCTTCGTTGCACCTTGAGATTTTGTGATGCAATGATTTTTTGAGTATTCCGATAAGAATTTGTGAATATTTTTTATAGTAGTTATACCTAGACTGATCCGATTGTATCGAAAGTCCTCTTAGATTTCAAAAAAGAAGTACAATTGTAAATATTTTTATCTCCGTTTCTGTTTAACACTTCATTTGAGGTTTTCGAATTCCCTGAATTTGTTTGGATTTTAAGCTGCTAGAGTTTGATATGATGGAGTTTGAGTCTGGTCTGGAGATTGATATGGCGTTATTTTCACAGCCTTATTTGACTGATCTATTCTAAAATGTGCTGAAAACGAAAATATAAGCGCTTGGTTTAAGTCGTGGGCAACAGCAAACTAAAGTGAAATGGTTGACCAAAAGTCTCAGTTTTTAAGGTGGTTGAACAAAACAAAAACAGCAAAAGCGGTTTACCGTTGTTTTATGCAGAACTTTTTCTTAAATTTGAAGGATTTTTTTTGTTTATTTGTGTAAAGAACAAAATGAATAAAAACAGTAAAAAGATGAGATTTTAAATTAAAAAAAATTCATTTTAAAACAAATTAAGCTGCATTTTTTAAATTCCTGCTACTAACGTAAATATGAACAGTCTCGTAAAAATTAAGGGGCGTGTTTTTAATTTGTCACTGTATAATAATTAATTTCTATAGAAAAATATCGATTTTAGTGTTCTCAGAACCATAGCTCAAAACATACACGCATTAGTAGCGCAGCTTTGTATAAGTGAAAGGGTTTTCAGAAATGGTACAGTAGCTTAAGTAGTCTCCTTTATGTATCTAAAAGTATAGATTTTAAAGCAGTTGTAAAATTCGACACATTTGGATAAACAACGTTTTTCGTTTTTGCATCTGGAGCATGAATGAACAAAGAACTTGGAATGCCAATTCTTGAACAGGCCACGTATGCCTGCCCTTGCACTTTATTGAGGGACATAGGAAATTATAAACACACTGGAAATTGTAAACGCTTGAATTCAAAAAATTGGAATACGCGGTAGAGGACAATTTCACTTTTCGCTTTGCCAGTCAATATTGTGGCTTCAATTAATATTGACATCAAAGTTTTTACTGTCAGTCTTGTGTCATTACACAATTTAGGCGGATTTAAATCTCGTAGTAATATAATTAAAGAACCGATCTTCAAATTAAAACAATGCGCCGGCATACCACTGTGTCATCTTGAGCCATTGCGCTATAAACAGATTTGTATGACGTACATAACTGCACCTGGCAATTTTTCTTGAACTTGAACATTTTTCGGTGCCAGGTTGCGCGTCCTCTCAACCAATCGTGATTCCTGATTCGTGATTTTGAACAATAACTACGTACCCAATTTCAAACACATCAAACCAGAAATAACATTTTTTTTTTTTCAAATAGATCGGTCCCTGGTCCATTTCCAATCAAGTCAATCAAAATTAAACTTATTTTTATATATAAGATTTAGAAAAAACAAAGATAATATTAAATAGATTAGTTTACGAACTAAGTAGGCCAACAAATATGATTTTCGCCAGCGCCATCTCAATCTCAGATCTCATTTGAGTCAAATCGGTCCATAAAAAAGATGTTTAACTATATGCCTAACTAAATCGGTCCATCAGATTGTTCGCAATATCTCGACTTTAGCGTCACCTACCGGGTTTATTTTTTGCAGAAACGTTTTTTACTGCCCAGTCAAGCAAGATGTTAAAATGAATGAAATCTATCCATTAATATGATTTTTAGAAATTTTTCTTTTATTACAAACACACTCGGGTCACAGTTAACGTAACATCAAGTTATTACCCAATTCGGGTCAGCCTTTCTCACGTGATGCGATGACCAACGCACCAAATTTTAAGCAAACACGATTTTTTCGAACAGATCTTCCTGGTTCACTTCCCGAAAAAAGAAGTATTCTGAAACCATCTACATGTATGCCCTAATTATAAAGTGACAATCAAAATGTAACTACTTTTTATATATAAGATAAGATAAGAGAGATACATATGTATGGTTTTTTGTTGATATTTGCAAACAGATATTTGCATATTTTTATTTTCACAGTTATATCTTTTGTCTATATTTTAAACCAGCTTATAAATGAATATAGAAAGATAAATTTAATCTTGTTCGCTACATAAATATATCCCTCTCTCTGCATCAAAATCCATGACAATAGTTTTGGTAAAACAACCATTCATTTTTAAATTAAATTATTTACAGTAGCTCCAAGCGAAACTCGTACAAGTCAAAAAAAAATTATTAAATTCCCAAAAATCATAAATAAAATAAGCGCTTCCAAAAAAACTTTTGCATATTTTATTAGTATATTACTACGTAACAAAAACAAAATAATCAAAACTAAATGTTTAATTCAAATACACTTTAAGTGAGGTAAAAAAGTAAAATAGCATGTAATTCAATGCCAAAGTGAAACTCGTACATTATATAAAAGTAAAAGTAATGCTAATATTAATATTTTGTATGCATTCCTTTGTTTTTGATAACCATTTGTAATCTATTTGGCATACTTTTAACAAGCCTTTCACAAAAACTGGGTTCAATTTTTTGCCATTCATCCTGGAGGATCCTCTTCAGCTCGTCCTTTGAACTTATTGTACGCTGGTGCACTTTCGTATCGAGATAGCTCCACAAGTTCTCAATGGGGTTTAAATCTGGACTCTGGGCTGGTGTATCGATGACATGCGGACAATTATAAAGCAACCACGACCGCACATTATAAGCCTTATGCTTTGGGTCATTGTCCTGGTAAAAATGCAAATCCTCGACAAGGCCCAGTTTTTCTTTACAAAGTGGCAATTTTTCTTTTAAAATGTTCAGATACATAGCGTGATTCATAATACCCTCAATGAAATGCAATTCTCCAGGTCCCTGTGCAGAAAATGATCCCCACACCATTACCGATCCGCCACCGTGCTTTACTGTGGGCTTCATATTTTTGGCAAGAAGCGCCTCATTTGACCTTCTCCATACATAGGGTCTACCGTCCGAACCGAAAAGATTAAACTTGCTTTCATCTGTGAATAGCACGTTTTTCCAAAACGAGAAATCTTTTGATTGATGTTCCTTTGCAAATCGTAGTCTTGCTTTTTGATTACGTTCGTTGATAAGAGGCTTTCGCCTTGCTCTTCTGCCGTTATAATCAGCCTTATTCAGTATATTTCTTATGGTTTGTGGGCAACACTTTTTCCCCAAATCATTTTCTGCGATTGTTACGAGTTTCGGTGCACTTATAAATGGATCTTTTTTGACTTGGCGTAGAATATACTGTTCATCACTAGCAGAGAAAATTTTGTTATTTGCAACTTTCGATCTATTTTTCACAGTTTTATCTCTCTTGTACCGTTTAATGATATACTGAACGGTCGATCGGCTTCGATCTACAATTTCAGATATTTCCCGAAGCGATTTTTGGTTTTCGTAATGACGAATTACTAGTTCCCGCACTTCAACACTGGTTTGTCCCCTTTGTCTGCCCATTTCACTTTTTTTATTATCCTTTTTCGATAAATGACGCGATATTCAAAATTTTCCAATGAAATTTGTTACTTGGGACTTCCCCGACTAACACTTTAAAAATTACTTGAAGTTAGATGTGCTTGGAAATAGTGTTGCCTGTTAAATTAAAAATGTACGAGTTTGGCTTTTGCATTGGAAATGAAGACTTATTAGATAACGTATTTTTATTTTTATAAATAAAAGATTATTCAAAAATTTGTTTTTGTCATTTAAAGAATTACCCAATACGTTAATGAAATAAAACATATCAATTTTTATTGCAATAGTAATAACCCGTATTTTAAGTAAAACCAAATATTTTAGGGGGTGTACGAGTTTCGCTTGGAGCTACTGTATATAGTTTTAACGCGTCGCTTGGGTAAGAAAGTATCCTTTCATAAGGCTATCCAAGTTTTACTGCCAAATCAAATACTCCAGTATTCCATTTTTCTATCACAATTATTTATTTTCACTATTATTTTATATGCAAGTGAAATGGTACTCCATTTTTTTATTATTTATTTTTAAATTTGTCTTACATATTTCAGCACATTCGACGGCAAAAAGTACGGAAACGCCAATTGCAAGCCACAACAAAGATATTCTGCGCATTTTATACAATTTTTGTTTAAATTCTTAAATCTAAAAGTTTACGGTCGTTCGATTTTGAAACAAGCGATTAAGATTTTTATTTTGCAGTTTTATCCTTAAAATTTCTTTTAAACCAACTGCAGGAGCAGCGTGCAATCAATATGCCTATTGCTACTTTTCTAACCGTTCCGAACCGTTTCACAAATGCAACTGAAGCATATAATTCAAATCGCCTATAATATTTCCCCAACAGCGCAAATATTTACGTTAATCCGGCTTTTATTCCACCCTCTCCGGCACTGCTAGTGATAATCCGAGATTGGCAGCTCAAGAGTAAAAGTAGGTATCATCCACCTCGCCATTCACCCACTCACACCCACACACATACACACACACACACACACATCGCCATCATGTTGCTTGTTATAGTTGTTGTTGTTATTATTGTTGTTGTTGTCGCTTAAATTGTTGCCTATAAAAGTATGCAAATGTCAGCATAGCGATTTTTAGTTTCAGTTCAGTGCCAGCAACAGTAAATAATAAAGCAACACTGCAAATACTTAGATAATATCATCAGCTGAGCTGTGGTGTACTGAAAGTTATGCGGATCAGGTTGGTTTAAGTGTAAGTATAATGCCATACTCGCATATCCAGCATTAGCATCGCCCATTGACCGTCACCCAGTAAAGGAGGCAATGAATGAATGAAATTTTGCTGAATGACTCTGCTAATGATGAATGAATACTACAAGTACATATTCACACTTACGCTTGTATGCATGTGTATAGTGCGTGAGTGTGTGTGTATATTGTGTACATTGGGGCATGTAAGGGGGCGTGGAGGGTTTGGGTTTCAAACCGATATACCGATTTTTGACGATCAACGTTCCATTTTCTAATGCCCATAGGTTTGGGAAAAATTGACAGATTAAAAAAATTAAACCCGTGTTTCTATAAAATTTAAAAAAATACACTTCTTTGTGGTAGTAGAAATTAATAAAAGTAATCGTAGGAATTAGTAGTAGTATTAGTGAAAATAGTGGTAGAAATTATTAGCACAATTATTTGTAGAAATTAATAAAAATTGTGGTATAAATTAGTAGAACTGGTAGAAATTAGTGAGAATAGTGGTAGCATTAGTTAAAATAGTGGTAGGAATGAGTAAAAATAGTAGAAATTATTAGTAGGTACAATTAGTACAAATAGTGGTCGTAATTAGTAGAAGCATTAATAAAAATAGTGGTCGAAATTTGTAAAAAAGTAAAAGAAATTATTAAAAATAGTGGCAAAAAATTTGTCGAAATTAGTAGCCACAATAATAAAAATAAGTGAAAAGAAATACTGGTAGAAATTAGGAAAATAGTGGAAGTAATTAGTAAAAATGGTGGTAGAAATTTATAGTAGTATTTATAAAAATAGTGGTAGAAATTAGTAGAAATAGTGGTAGTAATTAGTAGTAGCATGAGTAAAAATAGTGGTAGAAAGAAGTGAAAATAGTGGTAGAAATTTGTAAAAAAAGGTAAAAGAAACTATTAAAAATAGTGGCAAAATTAGTCGAAATTAGTAGCCACAATAATAAAAATAAGTGATAGAAAAAATACTGGTCGAAATTAGTAAAATAGTGCTCGAAATAAGTAAAAATGGTGGTAGAAATTAGTAGTAGTATTTATAAAAATAGTGGTCGGAATTAGTAAATTGATTCTGACGCGACTTTCGTCACGCGATGTAAAAAATCACTGCCGTTAAGAAGTTTTATTTCAAAAATTGTTGTACAAAAAACAATTGCCTACTAATCGATTTTCTTGCAAATATTTACTAAAAAACTATCATTCATTTCGAAACTTATGAGCTTAGTCCGATGATGGGACAATTTGATCTATTTTTCCGAATATCTAAAATTCTACGTTTGTGATATTTCAATAATTTCAAAAACGTTATTTGAATAATTTTCATCGTCAGTGGCTTGTACTATTCTTTTAGGGATATAAAAAATCTTAAAACGGTTAGCCTATCTTGGGATTAATTTACTTTTTTTAAGACTAATCTAGCGCAAAACCCCCTCAAATATTTTTCTGTGTTCGCCACTGATTGTGTATGTGAATTTCTATGGGCACTACACGATACTGCGTGGGAGTAGAGGTTGCCCTACACCGAAAAATAAGAAGAACCTAAGAAAAATGTTCCTTATTTTGATGTTGTTTTTTCTTCAAATTATGATATTATCTCCCGATTGAGTATAGGTTTTTTCAAAATGAATAAAAACCAACTCCAAAAGTGGTAAATATTTGTTAAGCGCCATCTCTTTCCCCTTTTTCTTTTTTTTTTTGTTATCTGCTTATCTTTAATCCAGATCAGAGACCGCAACGGTTATAATTTTTATAAACAAATTGAATCGGTTACAATTTATTCGATCAAATTTAATCGATATTTTGAGATTTTAATTTTTTTTTATCAAGCGTGATCACCATTTTTTCATTTTAACCTTTCCAGTCAAATTTGTATAATTTTTACAAAAAATTGAATCGGTTTACTTGGGTTACAATTTATTCGATAAAATTTAATCGATATTTTGAGATTTTAATTTTTTTCATCAAGCGTGATCGCCATTTTTATATTTTTATCTTTCCCGTCAGATTTGTTCGATATTTTGTAGTCTTTGTTCTTATGTTATTCTTGGATTTATTTTATACGAAAAAAACAATCAAAATAACGATTACTTTCGGTCCCTGATCCAGATAACTTTTTTTTTGAGTGTATATGTCATCAGAGTGATGGCACGTTCTTTTTGCTTTTATTCGGCGATCAGTTGGTAGCAATTTTGTAATTGTGAAGTCAAGTTCAGCTGAGCAATTTGTATGCAACTGCTTTCAACTATTTTTATTGCTTGTCTGTTGTTGTTGTTTTTGCATACCTTTTTCATACATTCATGAGTATCTAGGTGTAATGAGGGGTTTGTTATTTTTAGTTTTTGGGTTAATATTTGTAAACAAAAACCATGTGTGACGCAGGTAAGCAAATGAAAGTGTCAATTAACGCTCAATACACTGTGAAAATTCACCTACGTAACAAGTGAAAAAGTAGGTATTCAAGTTCAACTTTTTTTTGTGGGTACCTAAGGTATTATAACTTTGTTTACCTTTGTAACATCATAACGCAACCGAGATGGATATAGACACATAAATACATGTATATATATACATTGCCCTGGACCCAAGCCACTTTGGAAATCGGACATTAACCACGGCCACATAACGTTGTTTTGTGAAAATCCGCCCGCCTACTTTATATGAAAAACTTATGTCTCCGAAACTACTTGACCAAACCCCACCAAATTTGTTACAGATATTGCATTTGAAGTCGGTAAGCAAATATGTTTAAAAACTTTTTTATCGGACAAAAAAAAATCATATAATGGTTATTTTCAAAAATCAAAAAAAAAACGCGATAATAAGTCAGTATTAATGGCTCAAATTTAATATGAAGGATGGTGCTACATTAGCAAATACACCAAATCTACAAAATTTGGAACGCCTAAAGAGGACTCAAATTAATTTGAAATAAAAACATGCCCCTGAACACTTTAAAATTCCAGGTTTAATTCCAATAGAGACCACCGAAACGCGGAATACGAATAAACGAGATATTACTTACTATACATGCAAAGTCTGAACTGAACTTTGTGGAACGAAAAAAAATTTATTCTTGGCGAAAATCTTTAGAAGCTATTCTATTTAAACACAATAATATGTATGCGCTGGTGCTCTACAGAAATTCAGCTTTCTCTATAGGAGATATGAAAGCAGAGCTCCGCGATATTCTTAGTAATAACATTTTTAATCAAAATGTCAGGATTTTTGGAGATTTTAAACTTTGCCTAAAATCTACTGAGAAAAGAATGGAAGAGTTTCTTAAGGAAAACAGTTTTAGATCGCTGTTAGGTCAAGAATGTTCTACTACATCTGTGGGGCCGCAAATTGACTGGGCGTTCTCAAATTCGGATGGTAATATTGTTAATGCCATTACTTATGAAATGGTTCACAATTACCACGATAGTATTTGCATTTCTGTCTTTGACTAAATTCCCCTATTTTAATTTTAAGAATAGCATTAGTAAATTTTATATATGTATACTTATACGTTAGAAGAAAAATATAAGTACTTATATTTTACAAGTATCAAGTATAGTATGAAAATTGTTTAATACAATAAAGAATAAATATTTAAGAAAATATTTGAAATATAATACTTTAATATAGCGAATGGAATAGCATATAACTGTACGTAAACATATACATTAAAAGCATACCCATTTATTTTAGTTTTAATTTAAATAATAAAAGTCACTTACTTTTTCAAAATAAAGATTATTACTTTCACTTGGCTTTATTGCATACAACAAGCACGGTTTATTTGAAATAAAAACTTGCGCTGGGTATTTAAAATTCATTTGCATCCGAACTTAGACTCTTCCTTACATGTTTAATTTTGATTTTATCGATCAAATTTGAACGAAATTTTTTTTCGATCCAAATTAATCGTTATTCTTGAATTTAAGTTTTTTAGACCATAATAAACGCAAAAAAATAAAATCACAGACTATCGATCAAACATGATCGAAAATATTTAAATCCAAGAATAACAACTGGGACACATTTAAAACCAATAGTTTTTTAAATAAAAATAAGGTTAGATTTGCATAGCATATGCCATAAGAATTTGATCGATTTATTTGAGTTTTGTTTCGAACAAATTCTTTATAATGATTTTTTTATGCGAAAAAGTCGAAGTAATAATTAATTTCGGTCTCTGATTATGTCTATTAAATATAGTTTATTTTAACTTTCGGTTTCGGTTTTGAATAATTACATAATTTAGAAATGATTACAGCGTAACCTTAACTCACAATCAATTTTCATCAAGTACAAAATGCTTAGACGTAATTTCTTTTTTGTTAAAATTAAAAGCCAATAGATTAATAATTGTGACAATAGTTAGAAGTAAAAAGTCCCGAAACATATACATACATATATATATATATACATATATAGGTATATGAATAAATATAGCAGAAAAAAAGCTCGCATATTACCCCCAAGTTGAGCAAATGAATTTGCTATTAATTTTGAATAGAAGTCAACAAACCGTGAACGAGCGCCGAATAAGAATTGATGTTCGCGGGTGCGTCTGTGTGTGAGTAATAATTTTTTATTACAGAAATACTTAACATGTACTACATGCAAAAAAAGACAACGGTAATGCGAAAAATAGTTAAAAGAAATTTGTACTTAAAATTCTATCAGTTTGACAAATTGACGGTTGCGAGTTGTGTGAAATTTTTGATGAAGAACACTTACCTGCTAATAATAATTACACACTCAAGCACACGTGTTTATTGATGTACGTATGTACATATGTAAAAAATATAGAAGCAAGATCATTCGAGGTGTTTTTTGGCGAGTTTATAAAAGCTGGCGAACTGGGATGTAAATGGCAAGGGCAAAAAGACGACCGCACTATTATTTTGCTATTAATGCTCTCGTACGCCTTGAGACATTCTGCGCTGGCCATTCAGAGCAACAGTTTGGTTTCGGTTAATTGTCGTGAGGTGTTGGTGTTTATATCGGCACATACATACATTTTGACGTTCTTTGAGTTTATGGCTTGCCATATTTCCTATTACGATTGAACCTCTTAGCGTACGACGTCACAAGCTTTCAAAAATTACACCCTAAGAGGTGCCAACTGCCTTCTACTGAACTGAAAACCGTTCGTGTATTTCTTTATATTAGTTGGTTGTGCTTTACTGAAAGAACCCTGAAGGAATTTATAAGAATATTCATTCAAAATCTATCCCTTCACAAAATGGCTTGGAATCGCGTTGTTATAGATAGCCTAATAAATTGGAACATTCTGAATATTGTTGTTAATCGTAGCGACCTGATTAAAGAGCTGATTTGCAATTATGCTTGAAATAAAAAAAAAATGAACTTCGGAATTCGCTCCAAAATATAAGAAACAATTTTATAAAGTTCTGAGTTAAAATTATAAAATTAGAAATGATTGTCGTACTTAAATTGTGTTTGGACATTGGAAGATGGAAAGCAACTACAGCTCACTGGGCTGAAGCCTGAAGATTAAGTCCGTGCAAAGTCTAGAAAGAAATCTGACGAGGCGATGTGGCGATCTCCAAAATAGCAACTATATAATATCTACAGCTTTGAGTGTTGCTGTCTTTTTCCAATAAAAACTGGTCTTGAGCTCAAAAATTATTGTTGATAAAGAGCCGATGGTGTTCTTACTAGTGCTCCTTTCTATGGTAAAGAAGTGAATTTTCACTCCTTTTCCTTATAATAATAATAATAATAATATTGTTGATAATTGCTACGTTTTACGATTTTCCGTTTTATCACCAATTTTACTTGAATCCATATGGGATAGGATAATAGAGTTAAGTAAACGGCAAAACTCTGTAAGAAGTTTCAGATTTTAGAACAAACTCAACATATAAAACTTTGTTAATAACGGGGTGGGTCGCTTACTTTGCCTGAAAGCTTAAATCATTGAAGAAAGAAACATTTATTTATTATTATCGTGTTACGCTGATCTCAAGAACTGGCAAAACTAATACATAAAATGAAAAAGCACAAGAAAAAATCTCTTGATCTAAATTTTCTAAGAACTTAAGCTTCCTGCTGCGAGTTTAAAAAATATTTTCAGAAAGTGGGCACAACCAAATCCATGTACATATATTATTTCTTATCCGGCAGTTACTCGAACTAGTTTTCATTAAAGCTGCCTTTTAATTTAGCAATACACTCTCACTTCTCAAACTTGAACGTCATCTTGATATTTATTTTTCCTTTCAAGTCGTGTGGCAACTTGATAGTCAAGTCAAACAGCTGATTAAAATTTAAGTTTTTTGTTTCTTTGTACAAAGAATCTGCCGCAACCATTGTTAAGGTTTAATTTGATAAAAATCGAGTTCCAAGCTTTTAAGTAAAAACAAAAGCATACATATATATATATACATTTTTCCAAAAATATAATAGTAATGGGTATTTACAATCCTCGTTATTATTAAAGGTTTCACTCAATATTTTATTACAACCAATATTTTCTCAAAACTTTCAGAGCCGAGAATCACAACCTATTTACTTGATGACAGTTGTCAGGTTTACTGCGCCTAAAACTGGCAAACAGTTTCCAGCTCTCTAGTAATGCCAACAGTCGTTGTAGTTGTTATGCTCTACTAAGAACATGGCATCGACGTATATTATGCGACATAGTTTTAGGCGCAATAAACTTGATAACTGTCAGTTTGGTACGTTGTGTCAGTTCATCAGCATAGGGCTGTAAAATTGATTATTAAATTGAATTGAATTTTGAGAAGCAGTATGTGTCAATCACTTGAAAGCTATTTCTTGATAGTGTAACTGCAGGGTTAAAGAAAAAGTGACAGCTATCAGATGGTATAGTTCTTTTGATACAAGAAATTTAAATTTAAAAATTTCAATTAAAATTCTCTAAAGTATCGAGCTTATTGCAAAACCTCCTAATTGATACGTCAATGCTATCTCTATCAATGAACAACTGTAGCCTCTATTGAATTTCGTTGCTGCCCTAAACGAACAGCAGTTTCGAAAAGTGAAAAAGAGAGGGGTTAAGTAATTAATTTATGAGCAAATAATGTTGAAATTTAGTAATTTCGTCTTGTAAAATCTGTCAATAAATTAAGACAAAATGAGATATTTTATCATAAACTAAGAATCCATTTAAGAACAAATCGGTGTCGGCTCTAAATTGTCTCGATAATAATCGTCGAAAAATGTGTTCTCCCTTAATCAAACTGGAAGATGCATTTTGAAATATTAGCAAGATATCACAATTAAATTGAAATATAATAAAAATGTACACAATCTCTCACATTTGTTTCTTCGATCAAAGAACTAAGCAACCCTGTGGCTACAGAACTGACAATATAAACTAGGAATAAGACGTATGCATGCCTTTGGTTTATGCGAAATGATTTGGATGAAAGTAAGTAATGTTTTAATGTGCACAGGGCTTTATACTTTCTATGTCGACGATTATTGGAACGCATTTCCCTCATAACGTGCCAAATTTGGTTTGGGGACAAATCGCCTGCGGCGCTGTACCATCTTCAAAGGAATTTTTCGGTACTCTATTATTTATTTAAATTAAATTATTCAGTTACTTAATACGAAAATCGCGTCAGTTCAAAGCATTTCCTGCAAGGTATATTTACCGCTATATGAAATATGTATGTATGTATTGTCTGTAATAGCACACATACTTACCAGATTTGTCATTATTGTTTCTTACGAACGTTTAAACAAGCCAAACACAATTTTGAGGAACTACTCGCATTAGCTGTGAATTTTCTTAGGCAGCTTTGTAGTTACTTTGTGTATGTATGTGTGGCTCTAATACATAGAGCACACGTTTCAATTTTTGGCAAAGTTGTGTTAGTGAATGTGAGCCTAAAAGCCAATCAACATTCCTCTTTCAATATTGAATTGGATAGTTTTTGCTATCAGACGTTAAAAAACATCGGTTGCTGTCGGTTGTACTTTGTATACGTTGGGTTTTTGTAAAACATTAGCGAATATTTTGGAAAATTTAATATAGATATTGTTGTTATTTTCAACTAAACACAGAGTGGCTGTACTAAGATTTATTAAACAGCAATTCATTTGATTCGAATGTGAGTGATTCAGATGTACACATATCGCAAAAAGGCGTTAAGCATTTGCTTACTATAAACGGAGTGGAAATTTTAAATTCTTACCGCGCAAATATTTTTAACAACTCCTAATATTTGGATGAATGTTGCCTACCTTTTAATAGACAGTAGCTCTATTATAAATCAATTACCGTCTAGGATATCACGTCATTTTGTCAAAATGCGATTTAATTGTTTAAAAAAAAAATAGCTTAGCAATTATTTGTCCAGCATGTGTGGGTCGTGCACCTAATTCACTAGGACTAAATTATACACACAAACACCTCAATGCAATGATTTTGAATTAAACTTTGTTGTATTAGCTGTTGACAAGCGAAGGCGATAAAATCCTTACCATTGTTATTTCCAATGGGAATACTTACATTATGGCACAAAAAATGCTGCTTATGTTGATATTTGATTACTTGTGCAAATAATAAATTATTAATAATGGTGGTATCCGATCAATATACATGCATATGTTTATCACAAATGTGTTTTTTTGTACATATAAACTGACGTTTACAGAATAGTGTTACTAAGGTGAAAAACTTGTTGGAACTACCAAAATGTTTGAAGATTGAGATTCAAGTGCACTAGTGCGAGAGGTGAAACCTTACGAGGGCCATATAAAAAGTCTTCGCGCGATTTTCGGGTAAACTTTCGAAAAAATGTAATGTATTAAAAATAAATTTTTATGAAGTACATATTGTACATACTCCTACTTAGCTCCATCGGCGTAGAACTTCTGTGGTTTATTGGTGAAAAGCTAGACCAAACGACTTTCGGCGCCTCTTTGGTCGGCAAATTTTTTTTTACCATCAAGAGAGTTTCGCAGGGACCGCTGCAAACGGTAGATAGACGGTGAACGGTCCCAGCTACGCGGTGAATGAAAAAAAAAACTTTCCAAACTAAGTTCTGGGTCATCGAAAATGTGTGTGGCCTGGCCACGCTGATGTGACACTCAAACATCGAGTTTCTTTGAGTAGCCTGTTCCTTTTAGATAATTCCGAACTGTCATGTGGTTGATGTGTAGTACCATTTGCATTATTTCATCGACTTCTTCATTGTCTGGCCTATCTGCTATTACCAAAATTGCAAAGTAATAATTTAAAAAAAAAACAACATTTAAGAATTATTTTTTATTTGGATTTTACCATTTGTGGTACAAAATATGTTTGAGGATTTTGTTTGAAAAGTTTGCTATGCAGGTAAAAGCGCTGGAAGTCTGTGGTTTGAACCTGAATATACTTTAGAATTTATCATTTGTGGTTAGTGGCCAAAAAATTGCATTGAATTTGAAAAAATGAAAAAAATTAGCAAACATTTTTTAGTCTGGGCGAAAAATCTTCTTTGATCAATGATTATTGATCTTTGCAAAACTGAAATTAGAAATTTCCAAATGCTCGAAAACATGAAAACTCAGTCTTTTAGCAATAAATGAAAAATTGTAGGATGTAAGAAGTTTTTGAAACACCGTTTTGTGATGTACTCGATCATACCAACGACCTGCACTATGTCACAAAAGTGTATTAATTTTTTTTTGTAGCACAGGGTAATTTGTTTTAAGTTTACTGGGAACAATCATTTCACATATCTACACTCGGCCATACAAAATTTCGTATATGGCGTGTCAAAAACAAGCCCAAATCAATTTTTTTCATAACTATCTTATTTATTACTTGGTTTAAAAATGCGATATATGCTTTAAAATATAATTTTGAATATTATATTGTTACGTTTCCAAAAAAAGAAATACCTCGCTTATTAAAGTGTTTAATTTTATGAAGAGTAAAGATATTAGATATTAAGTTATTTGAACTTAGTAGCCTTAGGGTGCATTCCAGAGTAAAAGGATCTTAGAAGGATATTTACTTATAGTATGTGGTTTGATGTGTCTAATTGGCTCACTTGATTACCATTTCAACATTAAGGTTTCAAATCCGGTGTAGTTTCGCAACACTCATAAAAAATTTTCTAGATTGTAAAAAAACTTCTATTAAAGAAAAATAAAATGGGAATGCAATTTATGTACCTACGTTTTTATTCGTTTTGAAAAAAACCTTGACTCAATCGGAAGAAAACATCGCAATTTAAAGAAAAAAATACGATACCAAAATAAGGAAACAGTTTTAAGGTTCTTTAGTTTTTTCAATGTAAAAATTATTGTGAGAAAAGATCAAAGACAGAAAGTACGCGAGATAACTGACATCAAAGGCACACACAAAAAAATATTTTGGTGATGATTTTATAATTAATTCCAAGAACTTATTAAATAAAGGTTTATCATTTTCAGACAACATGATGCCAATTAGGATAAAAATTTGATATAAAAGGCAAATTTTCTGTTTCACACTGCTTCCCTCTCCCTTTAGAATCCTTGGAATGGAATGCTGCCCTTCATTTTCGAAAGTTAAAATGAAGGAATACCTCATCTCCAATGACACAGTGTGCTAAAGAAATCTGATAAAGGAGTATCTTTTCATCACACAGAGGAAATCATCTTTCATGTCTTTCTGTAATTTCCCGATGAGCTATACATTGGAATTTTTTAACCATAGCTCAGGTCTTGATGCTAATGCAATTATTTGATTTTTAGGACAACCTTCTTATGGTTCCAAATTTATTTGAGTCTTGGATAAATTATTGTATAGTTTTGTGTTCGTTTCGAAATGGTTTCAGATAAAAACTGTGTGGTATTTTTATTAAAATCATGCTTTTGTATCTCATCACTTTTTAAAAGCTTTTAAAAATAGTATTATGAATTAATTCTATAAATCATTTAAGCCTAAGAAACTCAGTGTATTTTCACCAAAAGAGAATAAAGGGATTTTAAAGTCAGCGATGTTATCTTTGCGAGCAAATGCATTAAAACATAAATTGCTTGGGACTTTAATATCTTGGTTTAAATGTTCATGATGGGTGTAGGTCCTTTTGCAGTCTTATAAAACGGCCAAAGTATTTTCGGGAAGTATGCTTAGCACGAAATTATTTTATTAATTTTCTGTTTTAATTTAACTGAACTAAGTGCAGTTACATTTGGTTTTTTGCAGCCTTTGTGTATACCTAATAATTGGACAATGACGGCATTCTTTCTATTGGCCACAGTAAGTGTCCTACAATTCCTCAGCTATGCCGATTCGGGTTTCATATGTGAGTTTAGTAACGAAAAATGTAGACTCTATATATGTACTCTATACGATGGATTATGATATAAAATATTTTTTTAATTTCACAGCCTATGAAGATGCTCGCAATGCTGTCATACAAGCTGAGGATCTGCTCATCACCGGTGGACGCGTACATCTTAATGCCAAGGAGGATAAAGCAAATAATATATTTATGCGCTATAAATTAGATGAATTGGCTGCAGGATTCTATGATTCCGATGCAAATGCAGCTGAACTACATTTCTTTAAAGGCAAAAAGCTCGTCGAACAAAGTAAGGTATTCAAATTTCTTAAGCGAATGCCTAAGGGTGCAATCTTGCATTTACACAACACGGCCAGTGTTTCTTCCGATTGGGTAGTCCGCAATATATCCTATATGCCGGGTTTGCTGCGCTGCACAAACAAGGAGGGTACCAGTATATTGAGCTTCCGCCGTGTGCCTAGTGATCACGGCTGTGCAACTCAATATGTGCGTGTTTCTGATGAACGCGCGCGATCAGTCAGCTCATCCGTGTACGATCGGAGCTTTGAGAAGCTGATCAACTTGTACACCCCAGTGCCGGAATGTGAGTAAGAGTGTGTGTTTGAGTTTCAGAAATGGACTACATATAAGTATATGTTTATAAATATTTTTTAAACACTTAACAGATGATTATCCGACGATAAAACATGTTTGGCGCAAATTTCAGAATATGTTTGCAACATTAAATGATGCTTTGCGTTATTTGCCAGCTTTTCGTGCTTATAGTTGGCGAATGTTGGAGGAGATGTACGAGGACAATGTGATGTATGCGGAAGTGCGTATGGATTTTAAAGAGGTATGAGCATATTTTTTTTATAAAATTCAAATCGATATATATATATACATACCAGATATACATATGCTACTAATATTATAAAAGCGAAAGTTTAAGTGGGAGTGTGTTTGTTACCTTTTCATATCCAAGCCGCTAGACAGATTTGTATAAAATTTAGCAGAAAAACAGCGTATACGCTGTATAAAGATATAAAGTATATTTTAAAGAAATTTGCCATCTGTGGGAAAAAGTTATAATCAAAACAAATTTTATTATAAGTTTGGTATTTAAAGAAAGAGATTAAAAAAAAGCTTAGTTTCTAAAATGTTTTGAAAGAATGTTGCCAGCTGTTTAAAGGAAAATTAAATTAAACTACAAAAAACTTTACATTACGAGTGTAAAACTAAAAAATGTAGAGAAAGGATAATTTAAAAAATCTTTTTGAAAGGGTTGCCACCTATTTAAGAATTAAAATTAAAATTATATTGTAATAAAATACTGAAATATAGGTCTAAAACGAAGCAGTTTTAAGAAAGGTTTATTTTGAAAATACTTTGAAGAGGGATGCCACTGGTTTAAAAAACTAAATTAATTTAAATTACTAGTTAAACGAAATACAATGACATGTGATTCAAGGGAAATACTACTATAATAGTGTCAAATGAAGATGTTTAGGGAAACTTTTTTCGTGAAATATATTTAGAGAGGGTTGCCACCTGTATTAAAAAATATAGATTTAACTAAATTTATTAGATAAATGAAGCTTACTATAACGTTTTGAACTAATAGACTTTTAGGGAAATTTATGCCGGTATTCTGTAAACAGTGTCTAGTCACTGATTGAGAGTTTGCTGTGGTGAAATCAGTTTTGAGACTATTCGGTATTCCGTATGCCGTCTCAAGTCTCTAGTCTCAAAATAAAATCACTAATTTGTCCGCTGGTTCTAAATACCGTTATCCTTTGATTACGTTGCGTATTTCTAACAATAAATTGGGTTGCACTAAACCCGAAATGCAGACTGCGCAGGTGCCATGGAAACTTATAGTCCAGCACGTCGGAATATTTTTGATATGCTCTTAAAGTTTAAAGGGATTATAGTAGGGTCTTTATATCACAAGTACAAAAATTTGACAAGTTAGAACTTTGATGCATAATCGAATTTTGTTTTTTATAAAAAGTTAAACATTTCATATCTGCACTTTGATCCGTCACCATTCTTCCTTTCCCCATTTTAATCATCATCATTTTAATAGAATATCCACAAAAAGAACCAAGGCAAAGTAAAATATTTTCAACAACATCCTTCGTAAATAATATGAAAAAAATCGTCGCAGGAGAAATGATGGCGAGCTAACGTGTAGATATGAAATATTTAGCATTTTATAAAGAACCAAATATATTACCCTCTTAACCTTTAAGGGAAAATCAAAAATACTTGAATGTGGTGGACTATAAGTTTTTTCAGCACACATCATATGAACGGTGCCACCTTGGTTATTTTTTTAAGTATATTTGGTAGGCATGAGGTAGGTTTGAAGAGTCGAATTTAAAGAACAAGTTCTATGAAATATTAAAATATGGGTATCAAACTATTCGTCTCGGCGATAAGAGGGTTCATAACTATATTTTGGAGGGGGTTGCCACCTATTTGAAAAGTCGAATGTAATTAAATTACACTCAAGATATGTGTGAGAGAGACCGAAATGCGATATGCAAATGTATAAATAAACTATAGATAGATTCATATAAAAAAGACCTGAGTATCTGTTGCTATGTGATTCGAAGACTTGAAAACTTCTGAATCGATTAAGCTCAAATTTATAGTATGTTATACAGATACATACATACATATGTATATACTAAACATAATATGCATATACTTCAAAATACTTGCTTTATTTACTTCCAGTTGTACGACTACAGTGGTCGACTTTTTCCACCAGATCGTGCAGCTGATGAAATGCTAAAAATTTTGGAAGACTTCCGGCGCAAACATCCTAGGTTTTTGGGTATCAAAGCGATTTTCTCAACGCATCGCGATGTCGAACGCCCAAGAGTTCTTGAAAAGTTCGAAAATTTTAAAAAATTACAGTAAGTTTACGAAATTTCGGTTAAAATTTAAAATAGAAAATAATAATACACACCTGCATATTAAACATTAAATACTTCAGCGCTGATCACCCAGATTTCATTATCGGTTTCGATTTGGTTGGTCAGGAGGATCGTGGTAAGCCATTGTATAATTTCCTTACAGAGCTCGCGAATTTACCGAAGAGCGCCAAATATTTTTTCCATGCAGGCGAAACAAGTGAGCATAATTGAGTTATTTGTTGTTTTGCTTTTATTGTTTCAACTTAAACTTTTTAGAATTCAAATTAACAAAATTTCTTCTTATAAGATTGGTATGGCGCTTCTACGGACTTCAATCTATTGGACGCGCTGCTGCTCAACACTACCCGCGTCGGGCACGGCTATGCTTTGTTGAAACATCCAGTGCTATGGAGCGCCGTCAAGAAACGCGATGTGGCGATCGAAGTCAGTCCCATTTCGAATCAGGTGTTGCACCTGCTTGCGGATCTGCGCAATCATCCGGGCAGTTTCTTTATGTCTCAAAATCTGCCAATGGTTATTTGCAATGACGATCCGGGCTTTTGGGGAGCCAAGGGACTGAGTTATGACTTCTATTATGCCATTATGAGTTTGGCACCGAATCATGTGGGTTTGAAAACCCTCAAAAGTCTTGTCTGGAATTCAATTCGCTATTCGATAATGACAAAGGGTGAACGGCGAAATGCTTATGAGAGTTTGGAACGTGACTGGGGTCAGTTTATCAGTGATGTGATAAAAGGGAATGTGTTTTGACGCAAATATTTATACATACATATGAAGATCAAAAATGATTTAAGTTTAGTTATTATGTATTTGAATTTTTTTATATATTTAGTATAGAAATAAAAGAAAATACATATTTTTACTGAAATCAAAAACAAAATTCGTTTCATTTCGCTGGGTTGTTTATTATTTGGCCATACATACATACAGTGGTACGGAGTTCAACTCTCAGTTGTTTTTATTGCAGTCATTTTGTTTATTTTTGTTTTATGTTTTAAAACGTTGTATGAATATTTTCGAGAGTCACATTAAATAATCCTTTGCAAGTTTTTGTGGTTTTCGAACTTGATTTTGGTCGGTTTCAAGATAAAGGCAATAAAGCCGGGGAACTTCAAACGAAATTTATAGAATACGACTCATTCATATGGGCTCCTGGATATCCAGGCATTGATGACAACTCCAAGGCCGACGAGCTGGCGAGGAATGGTACGGGTAGGTATAGCAATGGGCACTTTTAAAGTACGTGCCATACAAGCGGCAAACGAACACTGGAGAAACCTTCCCTTGTGTGAAACTGCTAGGCTAACATGCCCCTCATATAATAAAAGCCACTCATCCGTACTGCAGAGGTTAAATTGGAACGAGGTTTCTATTCTTACAAGAATCCTTACAGGCCACTGTCTAATTGGCGTGCATGCTTTGAGATTGGGAGTGAGCGCGCCGGACTACTGCGGCAGCTGTGAATGCGAAGCGGAAGCGAAGAGTGTGAGCATCTTATCTGCCACTGTCCACCTCTTAGCAGAAGACGACTGCATGCGCTCGGAAAACCATTTATGGAAAATTGAAGTATCGGAAATCAAAGTAAGAGCAGTCTCAAAGTTCATTATGCGAAACGAAATATTTTGACCCCGGTTGAGCGACACAACATCATAGGGGATTCCAAGCTAACCTAACTCCTTTTAAATCCAAGTTTCAAATTTTGAGGAGGAGGAAAAATTCAATAAACTTTACTGACAATTTTTAACCAGTTTTTATATCCCATTAAATTTTAATATAATATTCAAGCGAGCAAGCGCTATATGTAAGAATTTACGGAATAATGCCAGCAAAATAAATCCAAAATCAGCGCTGAAACTTGCATTTATTATATTAAAAGTGAATTTTTTCAAAAATACTAGCTAAAATTTTGAAATCTTGTCTACAGTTTGCTGATTGTGGTCCGCATTTAAAGTTTGAATTTATATGATTTTTTATGTAGAATAAACTGTTAGGCTATTCACGCCAAAGTTGTCTGGATATAGAGTGTTGAATTTTTTGGTTTAGAATAACAAATGGAACTGGAAAGAGGAGTTTTTACTTTTTTGTGCTTCAAGTTATATATTTATTAATATTTGTTTTTATAAAAGTAAAAAACCTAAGACCACATAACCAAATTCATCGTTAAAGTTGAATTATTTTTAAATTCAGAAGAAAAATTACTGTAGTTTTGTTGATTGATAAAGTTGGATTTAAGCGGAAAAGATTCAAAATGCTTCTGAACGCAAAACATCTAAACTTTAAAATAAATGCAATAATAGGAGACTTTTTTACAAATTAAAAACTTGCAACTGTTTTACTTACATTAAAGAATAAACTTGAACATATTTATTTTAAAAGTCGCGAAAAAATCATTCATATTTATTCCATTTTTCAACAAAATAATAAGAATAATTGCTACATAATTTTTTGTTGATGTGATACAAAAGCTGTTGGTGGGCTAGTTTTTCTTAATATAACAATCTAAATTGCGATATGATCCACCAGGTTTTGGAGGTCAACTTCCGCTGATACTTAGGTAATTTTGGGATTACTTCCCTCTTGGATTGATTAATTGGATGGTATTCAAAGAGAAGATTGGTATCTAGGAGAAAAGAATACAGAAGGTGGCACAGATTGTGGCACCGCTAACTCTCTCTTTAAAGTTTTGACAGAATTTCTATGTCACTACAGAATTTGTTGTTTCTAATATGTATATCAACGTGTCTCCCCCCAGTTCTCTCCACTGGTAAATCTGGTCTGACATCACAGCTTGTTGGTCTCCTGAATTTCACATCATTGGCATTATGTTGTAATAATATGGATTTCCTAGGAAATGGTGGTGTGGGAATGCTATTTTTGATTCTTAGGAGTCGCATTGGATTCGCCAACGCAACCGCTTCTGTTTTGTTAAATTTAATATTTTCTTTGTCTTTTTTGTTTCATAGATAATGCTTCTGAAAGATCACTCATGGCAACAAATTCAGTAGCATTTTCGTAGCAGCTTCATTTTCCTTGTGAAGGTCGAATTCTCGTCCTTTGGTTGTGTTGGTCTTAATTCTTTCATAGCTGCAACGAAGTTCCTTTTAGTCTCCAAAGCTTTAGTTTGGAATTTTCTAAAAGACTATTCACTGCTAACTAAAGCAACACAAAATACTTTTTATTCTTTAAAGTGCAAAAACGACTCTGCTATTTACGCAAATCGCTTACCATCAAATGCTACCTACTTGTTACATAGTTTGAAAACAAAATAAAATGAGCAAAACATGGAATTGAATTTCGCTACAGGTACATTCTGCAGTTCGTAATCCAAAAATATAGATTCATTAATTATCACAAAAAAAAAGCTACCAAGCCCATACTATAAAAACAAAACGAGCAGGTGATGATTTAAGGTACCACCTTCTTTGTCTGTCATCGGATGATACGATGTTTGCGTCAAAAAGACAAGAACTAGAAAGTAAAAAATTGGAATCTTTTTAAAACAAAAAAGGCTATTAGCATAAAACATGAAGCCGATGAAGACCAGTTTTTAGTTTTACTTGTTAACGGATTAAATGGCACCGAAATCGAATACTTTGCCGCAAATCTGGCAGCAACAATGTATGTAAAATCAAAATATTCAATACTCGAAGTTTATTTTTGTCAAAAAAAAAAAAACACGAAAAACGGTACTTACATATATTTACAACAATATTTTTACAAAAACTCAACTCGTCAGAATTTACATATATTATACAAGTATATACTGGTATTTACTGTTACAAAAGTTATTATTCAAAAGTGAGCTTTTTAATTACATGCCGGTTTGGCTAAGGGACACAAACGAAATCCTGATGAAAAAAAGTACATATTTCAATTTGCAATATATGTGTATTCGAGAATGAATTTTGGAAATTAATCTATGTAAATACAAATGTAAATGTAAATGGGTTCTGCCGCTGTGCCGGGCACCGCACGACATCAAATGCAAAAATCAAGAACAGAACCAACCGCTCATATTTGGCCTAACTTTGTAATTTATATTTCACGTTCAATGTGATGATGGTGTGACATATTGCAAATATATACATACGTACATACATCGATACATATATTGGTATGTATTGGTGTGTTGCAAAATAATTTAAAATGAGACGAAACAATGAGGCCATTGGTGCTTCCTTTCAGTTTGAAAACGACCATAGTCGAATACAGATCTAAATTTAATATAAAATTGATACTATTTTATAGTAACGCGACTACAAATAATTAAATAATTAATGTAAGTAGTGCAATGCGCTGGATAATATGGCGTTTATTTTGTAACGAAATTTAAAATAACAAATAACTACCTATTTACTTGTGTGATTAGATTTCGTTGTAAAAACACTTCTACTAAAACAACAACAAATGCGTAGGTCTAATACATTTTATTTAAATTGCTTGAAAAATTGTGTAATTTGTATAAAACATATTTTAAAACAATAAACAATTGGTGTATTTCGTGTCTGGAATTAAAAATTATTATTTTGTAAGCAGCGTTGTTGTAATGGTGTAATGGAAATTAAAAGTGAGTTAATTAAAACAGTTGGAAAATCAAAGTGTGCCACATATGGATGTATAGTGACCGTATTTAAAAATTGCTGAATGTACTCTTGAAAGCTGTGTGGAATATTCATAAATTTGAAAACAATAAAAAAAAAAAAATCGTGTAAAAGGTGTGATATTATGTAAAACCAGCTATTGTTGCAGTTACCAGTCAGTTCGGTTATTCAAATCGAGTATTAGATAAATTACTCAAAGTTTGATGTCGAGTTCCATTCATTTAATCAGAGTATTTAGTCAAGTGGCCTCTTTCGAAATTTTTTTTGAAATAATGTCAATGTCAAATTGAAAGTTTAACTCGAAATATACAGTATACATATTTATAAGTACTGTTAGCTGGAAGGATAATTGTCCTGCGTTATTTTTATACCTTCAAATATTCAAAGATACAAGGATATTGTAGTTTTTCAAATTCTTGTGACAATATTTCACGTGAATGGCGCAACATAATCGAATATTTTCATTTAGACTAAGAGCTGCTTAAATTTTGTGCAAACAAATTAAAAATTAAATAAAAAAAATGTTTAGTATGAGAACATATGTAAATTCAAAACTTTGATTTTCGAGATGTGACGTTATTCATGCAAAGGATATTTTACAATTTTTGATTCGTACGAGAATTTGAGCTCTTTGTCATGTTTTCTTTTTTACTTCAATGCATGGTGAGCATTTCTAAAATTGCCGCGTGAAGTGAAAAATTCCGAGCGAAAGTGAAATGTTGAATATCCCCGTAGTTACAGCTCAGACCTAAACTCAATACCGTTATTTTGCGATTTTTATTTTTTCGATAACATTTGATCGTAATTTTGTGATATTTTCGATCAGTATTTTGTGATGTGTATTTTTCCGATCACATTTGATCGTTATTTTTAATTTTTATTTTTTCAAATAAATTTGATCGATATTTTGTGATTTTTATTTTTTCGTTAAAAAATAATCGTTATTCTGGATTAAAATTTTTCGATCATAATAAACGTAAAAAAAAATGATGGGCAATGACGATCATAGCAACAATACCAATAATACGATTTAAGAATAATGATTATTTTTGATCGAAAAAATAAAAATCAATCAATTAAAACAAAATATCTTCTAAATAAAAATATGGTCAGACATTCATAGCATAAGGTATAAGGATTAGATCGATATATTCAAGTTTTATTTTGAACGAATTCTTCGCAATGATTTTTTTTTTATCAGTAAAAATCAAAATAACGATTATTTTCGGTCCCTGCAATTGTGGGCTTGCGCAATCGAGCAAAGTTCATAAAAATGGTTGGCTCTATTAAAATATGATGAAATAATTATTTTAGAATTACAGAAATAAGTGAATAAATAAACAATTATATTAAATTAAAATTACCCCATTCACTTTTTTTGGTTTTTTTAATAATCCATACATTAAAATAAAACCCCAAAAAAAGTGAATGGGGTAATTTTAATTTAATACAATTGTTTATTTATTTTTTATTTTTACACAAAGTAGCGTATTGAAATCGACATATGTAGTTTGTATTTGTACTAATAACACAACTTTACAAAATTAAAAAAAAATTATTGGCGACATTTTTATATAAATTGAGTTATCAAACATTATCAAAATTTGTGAAGTTTTTATAAATTTTGTATAAAGTTTGAAAGATTAGTTTTAGTTCGGATTCAGTTTTTACTATATAGCAGTTCCTTTAAATAAAAAAATGCAATAAAAGATAATATTTTCTAAGATAATTTGCACCTGAACTATTCCTTCTATTTTATATTTTCTATTTTGTTTCTTGCATTTTATTATAAATATTTTTTCCCAATTTATATTTATGTCTAAAAATACACTTTTCTTATTTAATTTTAATTTAATTATTTTTTATAAAAGAATATAGATAATGCTATAACAAAAACTAGAAGTTTCAATATAAGGAGAATGAGATTTTTTTCATGCGTTGTTTGTTCAAAAAAAAAAAGACAAAATCAAAATTCAATGTGAATTTTTAGCCACTTGAAACTTACACTTTATAACAGCAAAAGTGAATGGGTTACAAAACTGCATACTCCGAAAATTCGGTTGAAGAAGTTGTTGAATTTTTATAAATTTTGTAGAAAGTTTAAAACTTCGATTTACATAGGTTTTTTATTTTATATATATATTTTTATTATTTATCTATATTCTAAAGTAAAATAACTAAAATGAAATAAGAAAAGACAAAATTGTCAAGCCTTGTCAATAAATTTTGTTAGGTATTATTTTTGTGAGCACAGGTGTATGTATGAAACTAATAAAAGCTTTGCTCGTATTTCTCAATTGAAATCGTTAATTTTTTTGTGGATTAAAATTTGTCACACTCAAAGGTAGAATAATACATATGTATGTATATACATACATATTTAGTAAAAAAGTGTGCTTTTTTTATTTGACACCTAGGAAGTTCATTACATTTTTATGCTGAATAAATTTTTAAATTGATTACTAAATGCCGAATTCGCATGTGAATTAATTGTGCAGAATTTCTTCATACATATATTTTCCATTAATTTGAAATAACAAAATTAAATTGTATTGTACCCGAGTCATTAATATGTATTAGCATTATATTTGTACGCAAACTTTTGCTAAAAACTGTACAACAATTGCCTCCAAATATTTAATATGCAAATAAATAAAGAAATACAGAGTACATTAATTTACTAAATTGTATGTATAAACAACAAATAAAGCAAAATAAACGACTGTACGTTTTTAGATTTGTTATAAAGTGAAATGTGACGTTGTGGTTTTGTGCGATATGATGTCGATTTGATGTGATGTGATAAGATTTAATGTTACTTGTGATCATGTGATGTGATAAGCTGTGGTTTAAATAATGCATGTACTTACTTATACATATAAATATGTCTACATGCCGCACGCTCATTAAATAAGGAGAAGTAATTTTTTTTATGCGAAAATGCAATTAAGATTTTAACAATTCAAATAATTGGGGTATATGAAAAACTTTTGGAAATACATACCTACAGATCTAGTATATACATAGTATGTAATACTAGCTTTTACTCGTGTCTCCGCTCGCCCGCATTCAGTTTAATATTATAAATTCGAATGTAGCAGAAAAATATGTAGATTATTTCACTAAATGTAAAAAAAACAACGAATTCATGTTTGTTTTGTTTTTAATTTTATATTTTTATAAAAATAAGTAATCTATATCAGCTTTATAATTGTGTATTTCCAGAGCCCTTGTTAATCGATTAGATAAAGTTGTTTCCTTTCGACTTTTTTGACTTATCGCCAATACCGGTTCGTTTTCGATTTTTTGACAAGTTGTTTTCTTTCAACAAATATATGTTTTTATAAGTTTTAATACTATGTATATACATATATAATATGTGTACATACTCGCTTTTCGCTATAAAAAGTTTTTAGTGGATTGATTGCGAGTAATTCCCAATTTAAATAACTTCAGTGAAGTCTATGTTTAGACTAGTTGATGGTGAACGGTTAGCCAAATGTGAAGAAATAATCGAATACTTGCTATTTGACTATTAACCATCAAAAAAGTGGATATTCGACTAGTCACCTACAATAATAAAATATGATAGTCGCCTTTTAACAAGACTCTACCAATTGCGACTCGTTGCTGGTATTTTTTTTACAATTGGTCAGCAATTCGGATTTAGTGGGGCCCAATTTATTGTTCGAAATGCACAACGCGCCATTTAAAAATTTCATTAACGCTATTTGAAACTCAATCTGATAGACGGAATGCTAGGATTTTGCTGATCATCCTTATTCGCTTAGTATCCAGGACGTTTGTTCTTTACATTCTTCGAGTTGCCACCCAACATTCGGTGATAGGGTTTCACGGTTGCTACTTTAAAAAAACCATTTGCTCAAAACAGTAGTTTCTAACATAATAGTAAGCTTTCTTAAATGTTTATGGTAGCATTTTATTTAACTTGGCAATAGAATTCAATTAACCTTTTAATTAAGTGACAACTCCCTTTAAAAATTGTTTGGTGGAAAAATCTTCGTTCCACAAGGATTTTGTTATATCTCAGTTAATTTAATACTAAATTGAGTTAATATTTTTAACTAGGTGGTAAGGGTCTGTGGAAACATTTTAATTGTTAAGCCTTCTTGTCCCATGTCGTAACCTTTGATTAAACTTAATATTTAAATTTAGTTTAACTTAATATTTGAGTTTAGTTTAGGCGACAATGTTTTCCAAAGATATTTTTGAAATAAAGCTGTCTTAAACCTTTAGTACTAAGCCCATGTTGTAAAATGTAATTCAACTTATTAATTTTATTTAACTGCATAATTGATTTAATTTAATTTTAATAGGTGGTTACCCTTTTTTTTTAAACATTTTGCAAATTAAGCTTTATTAATCCTCTTCTGTTTTACGCTCGTATTGCAATATTTCATTTAAATTATAGATTAAATTAAATTTAACTAAACACATATTTGTCAAAGCTTATCGAAATTTGTACATTCGTCATATTACAATATGTAATTTAACTTATTTATTTGTTTGAATTTAATTTTTTAATCAGGTAGCAATTTTTTTTTACGTTTTGATTATTGCACCGAAATAGATAAAGAAATTAACAATAATGATTGGCACGACCCCTATGTGCACATATTACGTAGCGCGATTTTTGATAATTTTAGAACCCCGACGCAAATTAAGAAATTAATGAAAAAAAATTATATGACCCAGTTCCGTGGACTCCAGTATGCGTGGACTGGAAGATGGTGAATTTTTTATTGGGCCAACAAAGTGGGTATACTAAATACCCCTGTTTTATATGTTTATGGGACAGTTGTGCAAGAAATGAACATTGGATTAGAAAGGACTGGCCAGTGAGAGAAAATATGGAGGTAGGAACAGCAAATGTGGTTGACCAACTGATAAGCCGAGAAAAAATCATTCTTTCACCACTTCACAGCAAGCTTGGGCTAGTGAAATAGTTCATCAAAGCCCTTGGTAAGACAGGTGACTGTTTCGAATATGTGTGCAAAAAATTTCTAGTCCTTAGTATGGAAAAATTAAAAGCAGAAGTCTTCGATGGTCCTCAAATTCGTACCCTTCTAAAAGACACTCAATGCTTAAACCATATGTCACAAATTGAATCTGAAGCCTGGCTAAGTTTTGTTAATGTAGTCAAACATTTTTTGGGAAATCATAAATCACCAGACTATACAAAATTAGTTGCTGATATGCTTCTCAATTTTCGCAAAGTAGGAGCTAAAATGAGCATTAAATTACATTATTTACATAGTCATTTGAACAAATTCCCGGACAACCTAGGCGATTACAGTGAGAAACAAGGTGAACGGTTCCACCAGGACATAAAAATAATGGAAGAAAGATACCCAGGTCGATGGGACGACCACATGATGGCAGACTACTGCTGGAACTTAATACGGGATTGTCCTGAGCAACGACATTATAGGAGGTCCTACAGAAAAAGTTTTTTGTAATTTTTTTTAAATTAATTAATGAAAAGAATATATATTTTTTATTTTTATATTTTTTTTATACAGTCGCGCAATAAAAATATAATTTAAATCCATATTGGTATTTTTAGTTAGATTTTTTCGTGAAATATTTAAAAGTCTTTATCTGAACAACTAGAGCCAATTCGACAAAACTGATATTATTTTCGTAATCAGCGCCGCCAAATTTTGTTCCGCAGTGTAATGGAATCAATTAAAAATGGGAGTAATCAATAGATAATATTTTTTTTTTAAATTGAAAAAACGAATTGGAAGTACAAGATAAAAATTTGATTATTCTGGACAACTTTTGATGAGTTTCATTTTTTTCATTTGTGTGTCCTATTAGAAATTGTTTGTTTTTTAAAATTCACTAAGGCTCACTTGTGAGAAAGCAGGTTATCTCCTTAACTCAGAGTTCATTTAATTTGCTTGCACAGCAGAATGCAGAATGTTAAGCATCAACTCAAAGCTAAAAACATAAATGTTTAACCTAGCAATTTGTCAAAAAAATTTTTTGAAATAAACGAAAAAATTTGAAACGAATCGCTTTTTTCGACAATAATGAGGATGCCATCAAATATGTTGGCTCTAACTCCTTTAACAGAGCTTTGGCAAAGCGAAGCGATCATTTCAGCGAGCCAAGCATTTCGTCGTTGTACTAGAACCTGCAAAATTAGTTTGATTTCAAATTTCAATAAATTCATCAAATTCAAAGAAAATGCCAAAAAAAAGAAATGTACGTAGCACGGGTTACTGGATTTATTTGATGCAAGACCTTGATTCAATTATTAAAGGTTTGATACATAATGACAGCTAATTTCTAGCTCCCCCGTACAAAAGGTTGCATTTGCGAAGGAAGTAGAAAAGGGGAAGAATATAATCCCTTTTTGTGAAAATTTTTTTAACAAGTACGCAAAATATGTAACTAGTTGTAGAATTTAAGTTGCATAAAATCCAAATATGTTTCGTAGTCTACGAAATATTTAATGCATTCTTCCGATTCAAAACTCTTTCGTTATGCATACATTGATTTTTATTAACAAATATCATTATTATAAGTAAATAAAAGTGAGCTTTCTACATTTAGTGACAAATATATGAAATGGTTGGTACAATCAAATTTTTGTAGTTCACAATGAAAAAAGCATGTGATATAGTTCTCTGTTCTTTTAAAAACCAAGCAACATAAATTCCTTTGAACTCCAATATTACATATTGTGAGGTGAGCCGTATTAATTCATTCACCAAAAATCACACAACGATTACGTTTGATTTACGTTTTGGTCGACTCCGAAAAATCACGACGTAAGTCAAAACGGCGTAAATCGAGCTTTTGATGGTTTCAAACAAAGTAAAGTACTTTTTTTATTATATTACGTACAGAAAAATGTATGATACAAAAAGTACATAACCATAAATACTTATGTATGTAATCACAGGATTAAGTTTCAACAATTCACATACAAACGGGGTAGGTGATAGAATTGGCCAGAAAACCTCTCCAAAACATCGACAGAGAAGCTCGGTAACACCAGTTATTAGCACCCTACTAAGAAACAACTAATATTTACACTAATACTTCACTTGGGCAGAAATGCTTATCATCATAATCTAATGCCATACACACTCTAAGGCCCTAATTCAAGAATTTTTTTCAATACTAATTTAAATTTTCGAAATTCGGAATGCCCATTCACTTTGGCTAGGAAGCCATGGCACAGGGGTGGAGGGGAAAAAGAGTAGGGATACGATCACAACGAGCAATGGGCTTTGGAAATAAAACCTATAAAAAAGATAGGGAACAGCAAAGGTCTTGCTAACTCACGCTCGCACACGGGTGGAGATAAAAATGAACTAGGACACGGAGCTTAACGAGCTAAGATACAGGGAAACGATTACTCAGTATACCAACTACGATTTAGATGCACAAATTACCTAATGAATTTCAAATAAAACCACATATTTGCATTATATAAATTATTTACATTTTTATATAACACTTAATAAAATTGTCACAGTTTTCAGGAAAAAAAATCAGCGAATTGGAATTTTACTATTATATAAAAATATTTGATAAGATTCATACATAAATTTTCGAAGAAGTAACACTGTTTTAGCTAAGGGAGACGTCATGTGAAGAGTGAGGAGCAAAGCTGTTTATGTATCAAACCTTTCATTATTGAATCATGATGCAAGACAATGTCTGGGCTATGAAATTACAAATTTAACTCTGAGTTACGTATTTACTTTATTATAAATTTAACTTTGGATTTCTCGCAAGTGGGCCTAAGTGGTATATATAATTAAATAATAAATCGGTGCATACACTGCTATTGGAAAACATGATATCGAGTAATCAAAATTAAAAAAAAACTACATTTAAAAAAAAAACTATTCGATTATTTAATTTATGTGATGGAATATTTAATGTATTCCTTAATTGGGAATTGTATTCGAATGGAATTTAAAACGAAAAAGCCATGTGTTGGTGCAGAGACCATTTCTATTTTGATAATTTGATTTTGTAAATATTTTGCCACTTTTTTTGCAAACATACTCGTACATTAGTAGGTACATAGAAATATTTTTTTCCTCTTAATTGAAATGCTCTTAACCTTGTATTACATTTTTTTTTTGCACGAAAACCAATGTGAACTTACAATATTCTTGAATTTACAATTTCTAATACTCGTAATAATAAATTTATCTGCAAATTATTGACCGCAAAAGCTTGTCTTGGCTGCTTTCTCGCTGAAAATGTGTCTAGTAGCTATGCATCAGATGAGCAAGCGAAATATTTACATACTTGTAATAAGTGCAAAGGTATGTATGCATGTATGTGTGTGTGTATGTAAATGAACAATTAATATGACTGCTACGAGAAATGGTAACGCATTTACATATATGTATATAATATTACAAATTACAAATTAACCAGTTTCTATGAGTGAAGCGAGTGTGAACTTAAATCAACCTTTTGGAAGAGTTTGCCGTTGGTCAAGGTCAGAACTCTCCTATGGCCATTGGCACTTACTGGTAACACGCGAATCTACTACCATTTAGTGTAAATGCATTTGACGGTTGAAATTTTGGGATCAAGCATTGGCAGGTGCATGGTACGTTTTTACAAAATTCTAAAAGGTCATACATATGTTTTGCTTAGAATAAATCTGACGGGTGTGAGTATAACGCCCACTAATATTTCCAAAATAATAACAATAAAAACGGTAAATGTATAAATTTTAGCACAGTTTTAGGATGCAACGCGGATTTTTACGTAAAATGGTTACTCAAATTTATTATTTAAATAAGTTGTATGTATAACCATTCGTAAAACCTACTTTTTATGGAGGGCATCCTTGTATCCTTTTATATCACTTCCGAAGGTTTCATGGGTATGAATTTGACTTAAAGGCATTACCAATAATTACTTTATACGTAAAAATATTATTATTATTATTATTTATTAGAGTGATATGAAATATTAAACTAACTTAAGTAAAAATATGTTTACAATTCTTTCTTTTGTAACTATCTTAGCCTTATTTTTGCATACTTTCATACTTTCATACGTTCATTTTGTTTTCTTTTTTTTTTTTATACATATACAAATGATGTTTTATTTTTATTTTTTTGTTTTTTTTTTACGTAAAAATAGTATAATAAGAAATGCCTAGATTGAACAAGTAGATATAAAAAATTAATAACAATAGTTTTCTTAATTTTTTATAAAAGTATAGCTCAGTCTATAACATATACCATATTAATATAAATTCACAAAATTTCATCAAATTTCAAAAAATGAAAAATTTTTTAATCAGAATTTTTACAAAACTAAAATTTGCGTTAATTTTTGTTAATTAGTTTTGACATTTAGTTCAGCAAGCGAATTCACTCAGCTGCTTTCTCAACACTACTTTATATGAATTCGCCTTGTGAAGAATTTTCAGATTTAAATAATAACAGTTTACTTATGTACATACATTCCTCTTCTGAGTCAGAATCGTCAAACATTTTGATAAACACTTTTTTTTTTAATACAAAAAAACGAACCTCTTTGCGATTCTTTCACGCCAGAATCTACTTATTTCTACCACTATTTTTATTAATGCTGCTATTAATTTCAACCACTATTTTTACTAATTTCTACCACTATTTTTACTTTTATTTATTTCTACTACTACAAAGAAGTTTTATTTCTGCTTGCACTTCAATTTTATGATTCCGTTAAACAAAATTTTCGAAATATTTTAATGCTAAGCTCTTAAGTTTAAAGAGTGTTCGTTTGGCAGATAACTTGTACCAAATCGCGCTTGTTATGCAGAAAATTTGCAAAACATGCAAGAAGAGAGCGCAATTTTAATATTTCTTTTGGAGGAGGAGTAGCCGATTTGTGCTGGGAGAATGTTTCGCAATTTGAGTGAAAAATATAAATAAATAATTATTATACCATGATACAAGTTTTTCGGTAACTACATATATTTTGAGAAATTAATTATGAAGTATTCTCATAATAATTATGAGTGAGAAGGATTTTTTTTAAGTCTTAAAAAGCGTTTTATCTTGAGACATGTAAGTAAAAGTCGTTTGATAATAGTTACTATGAAATACAAGTCAAAAATAATAGTTATCGATGACTTTAAAAAATTTCTAACATGCTATAATAATTATCAAAAGACTTATAATATATACTTATGAAAATTTTGCTGACTTTTTTAAAACTCACCCATGAAATATTATTAATCTAGGGGGCATAAAATAATTCACTTTTACACATTAAAGGAATATTTGTTACAGAAAACCAAGTAAAGACAGAAACTTACCGAGTTTTTCGCGAACAGGAATTAGTAAGCATTCGCAAAAAAGTCCCCAAAGTAGCATTGGAATTTATGTTTTTGAATCATTTTACTTATGCAGTTGGTTTTTTTTTCTTTTACGCTTCTTCGTTAATAAATCGCTTCTTCTTTTGTTAATAAATCAATGCCTCTGTAAATTTGTAATTTGAAATAACGAACTGTTTTGTTGGCCCAACTGCAACCATATGCCACAAACAGGTGATTTGCTTGCTTGTTAATTTGTGTTGGGGAAATTGTACCGTTGTTACAAGCTGGTATAAGTTATCTGCCAAACGAACACTCTTATTACTATTACGAATTTAGCAAGTTGCGTTGGAATAATTCTGATTTTATTTATATAAAAATTTGTGTTCCCACAGCTTCTTCATTTTACTAACGTCGAGTTCACACAATACATATGATTTTAAACTCGCGTATCGCTGCCGTTATGTTTGGCCTGCCGCTGCTGTTACAAATTCTTAGCCAATGCGGTAATAAAATCTCATATATGATTTATATCATAATTTCCAATATGCATCGTTACCAAAGGTCTTAAATGACATTTTTTTATGCCTGGTTTCCATTAGGCCAGTTTTCGTAACAAACTGTGCCATTCAAATGACAAGTAACAAAATTATGACATTTTTCAATTTGACGCCAATGCAATCCTATAAAATGTCAACATGTTGCCATTTTGTGTCATACTTCGTCATAAAAAACTTGTCCTAATGAATACATACGTGGCATTCGGTTCTTCTCAAATATGTCACATATTGCGTACAATAAAGTTTGGAACACTATCTTCAGATAGACGAAGCTTATTTGGCTAAATAAAAAAAAACCTAAATCCATTTGCTATGATTTTAGGAAAAAGCTTCTGCATAATTTAAATTCTTTGAAAATTTAAAATATTACATAGGACTTTTGGTAATGATCACGACGATGTGTACAGATGTGTGTATAAGTATGTTTTGAATATAAAACCTTTTCAAAATTTCAGCTGCCCGAGTCGCTTTGCCGCAACAAGAGATTATGGCGCCACAGTCTGAGGTTAGTGGCATTTTATATGAGAAACCAATGACAGCAGATCACTTGTACGATGAACCAAATATATTAAGTGCGTAGAAATTCCTTCATACTTAATTAGATCAATAATCACAAGAGTATTAAAAAGTAATATACTGATCCTCATTAATTACGTATGTATGTACCTAATTTGTCCTCTTCAAGAATATGTGCAACAACGTGACAAGCTGATCGAGGCGGAACAACTTCTACTCACTGGCGGCCATTTACAACTCAATGATAAAGAATTAGTCGTGCATAAAATTTTCATGCGTCACAAACTTATGGAGCTCACTTACGGTATGGAGCATCCACATGAACACGCGCCGGCGTTGCACTTTTTCAAAGCCAAACCATTGATCGAACAGAGTAGTGTGTTCAAATTCATACAGGCTATGCCGAAGGGTGCTATCTTGCATGTTCATCGTACACCGGCTGTGTCCGTCGATTGGCTGGTCGGAAATCTCACTTACACACCTGGCCTCTTCAAATGCTACACGATGCGAGGGGGTATTGTGCTGAGTTTTCGCCAGGATGCCAAGAAGCATGGTTGCCGTTCGGATTATTTTAGCGTACAGCAGGAGCGCGAGCGTACACTCTCAATTAGCCGATATGATAAATTTTTAGAGACGAAACTTAGCTTGAACTCGCGTTTGCCGGAGCGTAAGTGATGTGGGACGATGCGGAAGGCTTTTCAGTGAATATTTTTAGTTTACAAGTTTAGTGTTAACTTAGTGTTTTCCTTTACAGTTGAATTCAATGAACCGAACAGGGTATGGCGGCGTTTTGAGGACATTTTCGACACTATAAGCGATACTGTTGGGTACGAGCCAGTTTTTCGAATGTTTCACTGGCAACTGATGGAGGAGATGTACGAGGACAATATAATGTATGCCGAGCTGCGCATGAAATTTAAGTCGGTAAGGTAAAGCAGGACTTAAAGAAGTAAATTGTATTGCGGAAAATTGGAGCTTGACTTTTTTTTTTTGAAATATAGATACATATGTACTAGATCGAGTCGGTGGCAATAAGAACAAAGAGGTTGGCAATTACCCCCAATAGTTTGAAAGCATACCTTAAGAGGATTTTAGGGTTATTCCCACGATAGTCATTTCTACGTAGCGGAATGACTTGGGTTTTATCCGGCCTGGGACTGTTGTTTCAGCAGTCTTTTCCTCTTTGTCATCAACAGGGATCAGGAGAATATTTCAGCTGTGTTTGTCAATGTAGAATCCATCCGAACTCTACTTCGGTTAGATGCAACTCCCGCATCGGATGGAGCCGTCTTCGAATATGCTCAGGCACTAAGATGCATAGGGAATAGACCACACGTTACGTGACCCCTTGCGGCTAGCGCACCACAGTGCCCACCACCCATACGGCTGTTGTTTAGACTCAAAGTCAGCGCAATACGCCGGCACCCACCAAGGGACCTCCATGGTCTCCAGGAGGTCTCCTGAGCCACTAAGACACTCCAGCCCTCTGTTATGAATCAGCACAGGATAAGGATAGCTGTGGTATGAGAAACCAAGCTTAACAACAACTTAGATCTTCTGAGTTGCGGGGATCTCACCATTTTAGAATATAATGTCAGGGTATAGTGGTCCGGTCAGGCGCTGTTGAGTTCGAAATATTTAATATATATACATATGTATGTATATACCTCATGTTGCTTGTTGGCCGGCAGGATATCACCCTGATATCGATGCGCTACTCAAGGGTGAAACCCGAATGAGTTTAGGTGACTTTAATGCGCCCAACGATCTTTGGTATTCAAGCCGGGTTCCTTGACTTGAGTTCACCAATTTCACGGAGCTCACCGAAAGCAACTTCTCCGCTCTTCCCATTCCTATGAACATGAAAGTTGGCGAAGGTCAACTTCATGTAGTTATCACAGCTGCTGCAGCTACATACTTCCATAACCCGATGGACCCATTGCTAAAATCCGGTAAAATTTTCCGAAGCACCTATTTTAGTAAACGAGCGTGATGACCTACGCCAGCTTTGATTCCAGGGATCCTCGTCTGAAGGATCTCAATTTGGAGATTTGGGAACTGATAAACCAACATAAACGAACGAAATGGAAGAGCAAATTAAAACCTGTCAATTCCATGAGGTCGACAGCAAGGTCCTTGTCCAGCCGACGACATTTGAAAGTCGAGCAGGATTAACATTCGGCGATCGCATTTTGTCGGGCCCGAAGAGGTGCCTGAGCTATTTTAGTTTATATTGCACCCTTACCTGGACAAGGCCAAACGAGGTGTTACCGGACGGCAGCGCAAAACGCCAAATACCACCTTTTTTCACCTCCGACGAAGTTAAGGTAATCATCAGGAATGCGAAAGCTTGTGGCCATTTGACTTGCCGGTCTATGCATGCTGATGCTAAAATACTGGGGCGGGGCACCATTCTAATTTTCCAAAAAATTTGGAAAAGCGAGGCGTGGTACAACTACTGAATCCAAACAACGAGCTAAATAAGCAGTTTCTCTTAGGTTCTTACCGCAGGGTACACCCATGCCAACACCTACCATAAGCTAAGCCGCCTAGCAGGCATATCAGAAGCCAATTTATGAAGTTGATTGGCCAGGTCCCGACGAACTTTAGACAGACCTTAAACGATATTCATCGGGAGGCAATTAACACGGAAATCAATTGCCACCCTTTGGAGGCGAAGAGTTCGGGTTGCTCCGGTATCGTAGACCTAACTATCGTGGAACCCAACAACAGAGTAATCAGTTTACTTACTCTTTAATTTTTGCAGCAGCTTTGCGCAGCAGTACTGTCGGACGCTTTTTTACGAACGCGTTGCTTTTGGCATGCATGCAATGGAATTATAACACTGCATTTACGAACAAGTCCATAACGCTTTGCGAATTTATTGTATTTCTATCAACTTTTAATTTGTTTTATTTCAGTTAATTTTCAAATTGCATATCTACATATGTTTTACTCTCTTCGTTCAGAAGTTTAATGATCCCCAAAACTGGAGCGCATTGCAAAGTTTAAATAGTTTCACTAATTCCAATTGGTTTTTTTTCGTAACTTTTAATTACCAATTTCAATAAATCACGAGTACTAAAATTACAATTAACTTCATTTTTAGCTATATGGCATTAACGGTACTACAGTTGCCACCGAATATGAGGCGGCCGACCTATTATTGGAAGTCATAGAAGCATTTAAGCGCTCACATCCCGGCTTCCTAGGTCTCAAAATAATCTATGTAGCACATCGTGGTTCGGATGAAACTAAAATACTTAGAGCTTTTCAAACTTTTAAGGATTTCAAGTGAGTAGAATTTAAAAAAAAAGTGTAAATTATTTCTAAACAATGGACATTTTTTTGCTTGCCACCCACACAGTAAACGGTATCCCAACTTCGTTATTGGTTTCGATCTGATTGGGCAGGAGGATCAAGGCAAATCATTGCAGTCATTTGTGTCAATTTTACAAGATATGCCGAAAAGCGCAAAGTATTTCTTTCATGCGGGCGAAACAAGTCAGTTTTAAATAACTACGTATACATAGTTAAAGTGTATAAAAATGTATGTATGCTTGTATGTGCGTTTCTTTTTTCCTTACAGATTGGTTGGGCACATCGGTCGATTTGAATTTGGTGGACGCCATTCTATTGAACACCACACGCATTGGACATGGCTACTCGCTCATGAAGCATCCAATCTTGAGCAAGATCATTAAAGAGCGTGACATTGCCCTCGAAATTAGTCCGCTTTCGAATCAGGTGTTGAATTTAGTATGGGACTTGCGAAACCATCCAGCTGGCTACTTTATGGCCGAGAATATACCATTAGTGATATCAAATGATGATCCAGGTTTTTGGAATGCGAAAGGATTGAGTTATGACATGTATTATGCGATTATGAGCTTTGCACCGAGCAATGCTGGTTTGAAAACGTTAAAGAGCCTTGTGTGGAATTCTATTAAATATTCGGCGATGAATGATGAGGAGAAGGAAGTTGCATATGCGCAATTGCAAAGCGATTGGGATGTGTTTTTGGAACGGGTCATTCGAGGGGATATTGTGTAATTTATATTATATATAAATATATATATTTTCTAGACGATTAGCAATAATTAATAAATCTGCGATGTACAATTTTTACATAAAATGTATAGTAAGTGTAATTATTTTTTTCACATTTAAAGGTAAATTTTACAAATTTTATTTATGTACTTCAAACACTCTTAGTCAGTGTACATGTGTTCCGCTATGAAATTTTGGCAACTTTCAGTTATTTGATATACTAAAATTAAGAAGGTAATATTTATCGTTAAAATAGACATGCATTTTTCGTTAGCTTATTTGTTTAGATAATCGCACACTTACATAAGAATTTTTGTTGAATTTTGTCTGTTTATTTTGAACTAAATGTATGTATAGAAAAAGAAATGAGTGGAGACAGTGGCACATTTCCAAACAAATTATAGTTGAAAAACGGAGCATAGAGATTTTAAATGGGACAGCATAAACGTAAAAATACGAGTTTATTTTTAAATTGGTATAAGAACCAAGAAGAAAATATAGGGTGGACTGCTTAAGAGAAGCCATTCAAGCAGGCCAACCAAAGACGTGCTGATTTTTTCCCAGAATAAAAAGGTATTTTTAAAGTACGTCCTACAAAAACACTTCTGAAAGAAAGTAAAGTAAAATGGAATATTATTCGATGTAAAATTTTGCTTTCAATAAATAATCTATATATGATATCGAAAATAAATTTTCATAGCTATTTGTACGACTTGGCTTCACCATACCTCGATTATAGTATACAATATTTGGCAACAACACAATTTTCTGTTTTTAAAACAAACATTTATTTAATATGTATGTACATACATATGTATTTATATCACTTGAATCAGCTGACTTTGTGTTTTACACAATGTGGATTTTTTAAACATATAAGTATAATTTCAATAGTAACAAGTAAGCCCGTTAAATGTAGTATATTTTTCCTTCTTAAACTTTACCCGCCACAGCTTGTTCGAAAAACGCCGCACAAGCTTTAACACACTGTTGATAGGCTTTTTCGAAACCAGCCTCACCTCGTTGCTGCAATAAGTTAAGATATACTAATATAGCACATGGCTCAACTAATTACCCAAATATTCCACTCACATAGTAGGGATCCTCGATAATGCGATCACTTTTATCCAGTCCGTAGTCCCCTAGCATTAGCAGTTTCGCTTTGGCATCCGATGGTGCCCGGGAACGCAAATCACTCATATTCTCCCCATCCATACCAAAAATGTAGTCGAACTCGAGAAAATCTTGATTCTTAATTTGTCGTGCCCGTTGGCTGTAAGGTAAATTATGTTTGTCCATTGTATTTAGCGCTCGTTTATCAGGTGGATTGCCACAATGCCAATGACCTATTGCCGCCGAGTCTACTTTCCACTCATCCGATGCACCGGCTTTCTCGATTGTATCAATCATAACCGCCTCGGCTATGGGTGACCGGCAAATATTGCCTAGTATATATGAAGGTTTTGTTTATGCACATAGAGAAAATATCTTAGTTTTTACATACCTAAACAAACCATTAGAATTTTTTTGACCATTTTTCCAGTTATATTTCCGTGCAATTATAAAATTTTGTATGAAATCAAAAGCGCAGTTATATTGTGATCTAAATCGTGCAATCTGTTAACTTTACCGTTTTAATTGTCCTCTTTGACATTCGGTGAGAAACATATGATTTTGACGTAAGCAACGCGTAACTTAACGTTAACGTAGCAACAACAGTAGCAGCAACGTTTTAACCTATTGAGGTCTGAGTTTTATTGTACTTAGAAAATCTGTTAATGAAATGTTGGACAAATTAAAATGAAAAAATTTAAAAATTAAAATTAAAAAACATTTCTCATTAATTGAATTTTAATCACCGACGCGTTAAATCAATAGGAGTAGGTAACAAATCCTCCGGGAGCTTCTATGCAGAATAAACCAACGACGAAACGCGTAAGAATCTGAATTATCAACATTTCATCTGGTAAGGTTATTTCATAATCATTATTATTGTTATTATTTTAAATATTATTTGTTTTTAAACTTCAAGATTACGTTGAAGATTATAATGAAAATGTTTAAATCTTATTAAAAATGGATGCATCTCTTTTATTAGAATCTATTTATCTGGTTAACCCAAAATTAAAACTACCTCTTATTATAAAAATCCTATAACTTCCAAGTAATTTTTTAGTGCATTAAATTTTCAACATTATATGCTATTATATAAATAAACTAAATCACACATTGCTGTAAGACGACTGGACAGATTTAGATAAGAATTGGAATATCCGTATTTCATCACATTTTTCTAAAGAGAATTGCCATCTGCTTAATAGTCTAAATTTAATTAAAGCAATAAGTGCAATCAGACATTGCAATATGGGTATCAAGCGAAAGGTTTTAAATAAAGCTTAATTTCCAATATGTTTTGCAAGAAGGTTGCCACTTGTAAAAATGTAAATTAAATTATTAAAATTAAATTAAAGTTTACAATATGAAAGTCAAACAAAAAATTTTAAGAAATCTTACTTAATAAATTAAACATACAATAAGTTAATTCAACTATCGAAATATGGGTCCAAGGCGAAGGATGTTTAAGGAAGTTTTGTTTTGAAAATATCTTAGGTTTCCACCTGCTTTAAATATTACGGCAAGAAGACTCAATCATAAAATGAGTTAAAGAGTGATCCCATCTTCTTAAAAATATTAATTTAATTTAATGAAACTGAAATTCTACTATATTGGTGTCAAACGAAAAAGGTTTAAGGAAGCTTTATTCAAAAAAAAAAAATTTGAAGAGGGCTACCAGCTGTTAGAAAAATATTAATTCAACTCAATTTATAAGATAATTGAAGCATTACAACACTGGTTTAAACTGATAAATTTATTACTAAATTAAGTGAAATCAGGGTATCTCGCGCAAAGAAGTAAGATAGATTTTTTTTAGATAATAAAAAAAAAAATAAAAACAAAAAATAAGGATGAATTAAAAGTTATTACCTTTGGTGAAATTATTTATTTGAGTTTCTGTGCGAGTGATGCCGCGGGTAAAAACTAGTGTTGCCGATGAAAATGTTGAGTGGGGATCAAAATTTGAAAAAGAAAACAAAACTTTGCATACAAAAAAACAAAAAGAGTTAGTTATCATATTCAATATCTACATACATGTATCAACTACGAGTAAATTTGTCATAAGTGCATAAAAGTGGCTGGTTGGCAAAAATTAATTTTCGTGGCAAAGAAGCGAAAGCTGTGGCTAAAATGGCAACACTGGTAAAATCCAGTAATTTAAGGAAGTATTCGTAGAACAAGAAACAGTAGAGTACCTTCTAATGAGGAAACGTTAGGCCCCCTGGGGGCGTTTGAGTATAATTACCTGTAGGATTTTTGCAAACATAGTCTCAACAATATTCCAAAATTTATCAGCTGCCTTAGGTTGGTTTGAAACGAAATAATCAGAGGTTCTATTATTGGAACTATTAAAAAATAGCAATTTTATCCAATAACTTCTTATTAGTTTCGTTTCTATTTTTTAGGCTTACTTTTATTGAACTGGGCAGTTATTTTATTGTAAAAATGTATCCTCAAAGAATATAAAAACGAAGATTTACTAATTTTTTTTAAACAAGTTAACCAAGGAATTAAATTTTGTATGCATATACACCGATTTCAAGTGAATTAACTTAATATTGCTGTTGTATCTTACTGTGAACAATATTATTTTACTTTCAATACTTTTGTTTTCAGATTGAATTCGCAATTCAGGCTGAACTTTTTTGTGATTCGATTATTGCAACAACTTAAAACAACGCTACTGCAACCTTGGTTTTCGGTTTCGAATTTACCATTGCTTTGTCGACTGGTACATAGATATAGGCGCAATGCTGAGGCTGACTAGTCTATTAACTAATATTTCGTAGATGTTTAGGCTGGAAATTGATAATTCGTAGGAAGTCGCAATGTGAAAAATGGAAAAAATTTAAAAATTAACTAAATCTTTTCTAAGAACACTTCGCACATTTTGACATCAGAGAGCAATAGAAGACTTCAGAGTAATCAAGTCTTTGTAGGTTATAATGTGTTAAGAAACATGCCAGAATATTGAATTGTATTTCAAAGACCTAGTTTATTAAAATAACATTTGTTTACCTCATCTAAGGCGAATTCATATAAGGTGGAGTTGAATGAACCGCTGAGCCACGGCGAATTCATACAAGGTGCCATGAGCTGAATGCTTGTTCTTCTTTCCAAACTCGCTGAGTCGTTTTGTTAACACAAACAAAATACATTTCACTCGCAAAGTTACACCAACAAAATACACAGCGGAATCGCTTAATTATCTTGCTATAACCTTCTATAGATCCAACTTGAGCGATTTCGTCTCACGGTTGGAAACGTCAAATTACACGGTTTTTATACCTTTGAGAGCTTTCGTGATTTCAGCATAAACAAAATAGATTTAAATTTTGACAGCTCAACCCGTAGAAGCAAAAAAAAAAAATTAATTATCAAGATATGAGGGCCAATCGATGCAGGCACATTCAAGCTGACTCTTTGTGGCACACTTTATGATTTTTGAAGTACATTTAAAGGCCCGTTCACATAGGACTTTTGCTTTGCTTTGCTTCAGAGTTTCGCTTTGACAGATAAGTTCAATACATGATGTTATATGAGTCCTGCTAAATACAAGGCGAGAAAAGTAGAGCAAAGCAAAGCGAAGCAAAATTATGGGCAACTCTCAACTTTTGTACGCTTTGGCAATCAGCTGTTATCATTTCCATTTTATTTTTATTTTGCCGTGCGTATACACACTACAGACCCTCGCGAATTTCAAACATTAGTAGCATAACTACTACTAATTCCATCATATCAGTAAAATTCGTTTTTTTATTCTATCTTTAAACAAAACACTCTGAACAAACACAAATCACAACTCATAACAAACTACTAACGCAGAAACTTTCAAAGCGTTCTATGTAGCAGACCTTCTACGCCTCACGCTTTGTTGTTAAAGTTCGAACTGTCAAGCAAAGCGAGGAAAGTTCTATGTAAACGGCCCATAACGCTTTCCATAGTAAATATTCTGCGGTACAACAGAATATTCTGAAATATATGTATGTATTTAAATCTTTCTGAAATTAAAGTTACTATTTTAAAGTACAATTAGCGATTTCACTATAATTGACTCATGTGAAATATCTTTTACAATTTCTGAAGTATTATTAAAAAGGCATAGTTGATTTATTAAAAAAATCGGTAGTAAGCTAGTTTAAGACTATAGTATACGTTATGTAAGTTTGACTCCAAGCCAGCTTACAGTTCGTCGGTACATTCGTACACGAACCACTATCGATATTGCCCCTAATATCAGCGCATTCGTTGGGCTATCAAAATATCCTGTAAATTGAAAAACATACATACTTACATATAAATATTCATTCACATACATACATTCATATCCATATACCCACAGAGAAGTGAGCATCAGAGGAAAATGTCACAAGTACCAATTTGGAAGTGGTTGCTAGAAAAAACATCGTTTGAGTGGTTAATAAAATTGGCCATTTCATGCAATCGATGTGTCACATTGCTGTCAATTGAAATGTCAGACGCAGACGAGTGCTCTCGTAGTATGCTCAATATTGAACGGTTTCATATTGGATTTTGCAAATATAAAAGGATAAATATATAGAGATATACACACATTCATATATACAATATGCTATATTCAGTTTCAAAACTGATTGACTTTCGGCCTATTTATCCGGGGGCTATATTGTGTTTGTACATAATGATTAACTTTGTTATTCACCACCCAATTTGCCAAACGACTTCGAATCTTATTCGACTGCAACTCGTTCGCGTGAACTGACCACAAAGAACGTAGATTACAAAGAAGTTGCATCACTCCCACCGTTCCTCTAATATAAAGACTCGTCCAATTTCACCATACCAGAACTAATTTGGCACGGTTAGCATGGCTGAGTGGTTGCGTGCTCGCCTAGCAACTCCGTGTATCATGGTTTAAAGCCTGGTAAAGTCGAGAAAGGAAGAAGTCTGATGAGAAGATGTGGTGATCCCCGAAATAGCAGCTATCGCTTCTACCACTAATAAAAACCTGGCCTCAAGCTCAAAGAATTACAGTCAATTTGACTTTTGCTGATTAATATTCGAATCTGATTAAATAGAATTGGTTTCTGGTGTGGTAAAATCGGATGAGAGTTTTTGCCACAGGAAACGAAAAGCGGTGCAACTTCTTTACAATCAACGATCATTGCTGTCCAAAGCTGACGGCTGGCAGGTGAAAAACTCAGCGAATGTAAAGCACCGTCCGCTGGCAGACTCCAGAATCGACTCGTCGGCGAACCTCAAAAACTACTTGTGGACTAAAAATGTTATGCATCACCACAAATTTAATGCAAACAAAAATTTTATTTTAATTTTAAATTTTTATTATTTATTTAATTCCCGTAAAATGCATTCCATTCATTTTTTATACATATGTTTAAAAAATTTTAAATGATTTTAAAAATAAAAATAATCAGGCCTGTTCTGCATTTCGATTTAGTTTGAAAAGTTAGACGATGCAATTTCGACTCGTTTAAGTTTTGGTGCCCCTAATTCCATTTACTAAGGCTCTAACGAAAATTAATCATAACTAACAGATTAGAGCAATAAAGATAATATGAATTTTTAAATAAAAAAAGGTTTGGCGGACAAACAACATATGAGTACATTTGGGTTTAGTTTACCAATTACTTTTCATTCCGGCTAGTCAGAGGCAAGACTTTTCAAATCGACAATTTTTTGTCAGAATCGAAATCAAGAGCACCAATCCTTTTCGATTCCGAAAAATTTGAAAGGAATCGAAGTGTAGAACAGAGAATACAGAAAGCCCTATTATTTAAAAACAGATAGAGGCACATATCGCTCATTTGCTGCAACGTCGTCATAATTCAAAAAATCCAAATTTTGAGTTAACATCACTAATATATCGGAAATAATATGTTTGATCAACTGACAAAGTGTTATATCCGAGGTCTTAACATTTTACGCAGCATCGCGATAGAAGCCCTTTTGCTCTCACTACATATCCTATTGCGTCTTATTTGTAACAACGTATTATCTCAGTTGTGCGTCGGCTTTTGTGTGATGAACATCGTTAAGTTCTCAAGAAAAGTGCCATATTTCGTTTTGTGACAATATTAATAAAAGGTAAGATCACTTTTCTACATCAATTCAAAAACTAAAAATGCGTCTTCTGTAATATCACTATTTTTGAGTTATGACGACGTTGCAGCAAATGAGCGATATGTAAATATTTTTATAAAACCAAAACTTAACTTTTTATAATAAAAAACACAAAGTAGGCTTAGAATTTGTCCATTATTTGGGTTTTTTTCTTTATGTCATTTCAATGAGTGAGTTTTAGTCCAATATTTAATTAATACTTCTAGTTATTACTTGTTTTCATTTCTTGAAAATATGTGGATGATGAGTTATGGCCTTTCGTTTTATGAGGAATCTGTAATCTCTTCAAATTCTTTTGGTAGATAAATTGACAATTGTGTTTTCCTTCAGTATTTACTTGAAAATTTTCGCATTCGACTTGTTAATCAGTGAAATTGAAAAGCCTCCAGCCATACCAGCCCAAAACTTTCAATAATTTCTGCATGCAAATCACACATTACGAGTATGTTGAAGAAACAACTTCACACACCTCACTATCAACATCCTGTGGACGTTTAAAGGCACCGTTTTTTTTTTTGTTTACACTAATTTTTACTTAAGCATTTTGCGAATTTACGAGTTTAAAATCCAAAAGTTTACAATTCTTTACCCTCAAGCCAACGGCTAGCGCAATAGTTTTGCATTCCAATACCAAACGCACGGCATCCATCCGTCATCCTCCATCCGCCACCCGCCACCCGCCATCCGCCACCCGCCATCCGCCACCAGCCGACGGTTCAACACCGATTGTTGTTGTTGAGTATGTAAACATTGTAACCAGCTATTTGTCGTTACCATCGACGATGGTCCCGATTGTTGCTGGCATTGTTGTTGGCGGCATGGTTGGCGTTGGTTGGTGTGGTTCGTGGTGTTTTTGTTGGCGTTGGTTTTGGCTTTGGCTTTGTCGTCAAAAGTTGGACGTTTTGCAATTTTAATGAAGACTGACAATGAATGTTAAATGTCTGTAGTAAAGAAATAAAATCAAATAAATAAAGAAATATGCAAATAAAAAAGTGTATGCATACACTTTGGCACTTAACTATTGTTTTAGTACAACAACATTTCTGACACCTCTACGTACGACGCGCATATATGTATGTATACCGAGTGTATGTATGAATGTGTGTTTGTATGCACATAGTATATATGTATGTATATACATTTGAATACTTAAGCGAAAGAGTTAAACTGAGCATAAAAATAAAAGGAAAATTTTGAAATAGAATAAAAAAGCAAATACTTTTGCACTCGTTGCTTGAGGCATTTATGGATTTTCAAACATACATACTCGTAAATAAAAGACATGTTAATGTGTAGGTAAATAGTTGCTGGGCGATACTTAACATTTGCCATATAAATAAATAAAAAATGCAGTTGGCAAAGTTACATATGTACATATGTACATAAATAAATGAATATACAGATATGTATGTATATAAATACATAGAGCTCGAGGATAAAGTTTAAATCGGAGTAAATTTTAACATTAAAAAATATCATGTAATAAATATTTATATATTTATTTATTAATTGTATTTGCATTGCATACATATGTATGTAACCAGAAAATGTATATCCGTTTCAACAATTCTTTATAACATGTGGCAACCCTCTCAAAATAAATATATCTATGTATGTATGCACCTTGTCCGGACAGCTTGACACTCTATTTTAATATTTTATATGCTTGTGTGTAATTTAATTAAGTTTGATTTCTAAGAAATGTGGCAACCCTCTTCAAACCTATAAACTTTCTCATAGCGAAGCGAATGGTTTGACATCCGTATAGTACTATTTTACATAATTTGCGTAAAATTTAATTAAATTCTATTTTTTAAATAGGTGGCAACTCTCTCAAAAATATAGCAAGCTAAAAACTTTCTCTGCGGAGCGAACGGTTTGACATTCATATAGTTAGTACTATTTCATATACATACATACATAACTCGTGTATGATTTAAATAAATTCTACTTTTCAAACAGGTGGCAACACCGTAAAAGTTCTTTCGGAGACGGATTGCTTCACACCCATATTTGAATATTTCATATAAATTTTGTATAATTTGATTAAATTTGACTTTTCAAACAGGCAGCCCGCGCTAAAGCATAAAATATACTTTACGGCCCTATTCTCACACCAACCAAATATATATACATACAAACACCACAAACACACAAATGTTATGTTTACATTTGAAGACGAGTACAAACATTTAGATTGCGCATATGTTAATTATTTGGAATATATATGTATGTATGTATGTATACTATTCCTGAAGCGCAGTTTTTGCGATTTTAAAACAAATACATACATACATATGTAGGTCTTTTTTTGGCTTCAGCCATTACCGGTACCTCGTCATTCTTTCAAGATATTTTCTATATATTCCTTTATGATATCTATTCTCCGAAAAGCCTGAATAATTTTAGAGATGAATGAATGGAAATCGATAACCCTGCTAAATTTTCGTTTAAGGTTGGTTGGTTTGCGTGGATTGCTACCCTGGTGACATGCAAGGTTATTATTATGATGCCACAACTCGTGCAACCAACAACCATTTAGAGAGAGGCGGTTGCATTTTGAAATATTCTGCGGGAATGGTTTACAGAGTGTCTTCAGCCTCATACTGTCGAGGGTTGGGCACTCAAACAGAAAGTGCTCGATTGCATCCCTTGAGTTCGGATCCTCATTGTAGAACCGCAACTCGCCGGTTCTTTCCGATGTCTCATTTCTGTAAATTTCCCTATGCCCCTATGTTTGTAATAAAATAATAAAATGATTATAAAGAAATTTTTTATGAATAAAGATAGCCAGAATTAAGTTTTACATCTTCAAATGCTTTATATTTTTGAATTCAGTTGCGATCCAATATAACTATATATAATCTTATCAAACTCTATACAGCCGTCATATAGTCATATTATATGAGATTTAACTCATTTATTTAATTGATTATGGTTTTTTTCAACAGATGGCGACTCTCTTTAAACTATAGCTCATATAATAATCCAGCCTATAAGCTATTTATGTATCAAATTTTACGCCCACCCGTCCGGCCGTTTGGGCGTGAAAGGGTAACAAGCAAGGCGAATTTATAGAAGGTGATGGCATAAGAGCAGCTGATTTGATTTTTTTTCTATTCACCTACATGTATTTTGTTGTTGCTTTTGCGTATGACCTTTCAAAAGCCGTAAAAGCAAAAACAAAATGTATTTAAATTTTGACAACTCTCACGCAGAAACAAAAACAAAATACATAGGAATTTTGTAGTTGTATTTATAACACCACCTTGTATGGATACGCCTTGGTAACAAGCATACTCGCACACTCACTCACAAGAAAACTTTCACATTTGTAATAATACTTTCGAATTTTTTCATTGCTCCAGACCACGGGATACTTCTGGGCGCCACTGCATCTGTATACCAATAAGGAATATCATATAAAATCGAGTTAAGATAAAAAAATGTTAAATAAGAAAAAGGAGGGTTTAGCACAACGTGTTTATGATACACAGAGCGAAAATTTCACCTAAAAAGCTCTATAAATCAGAACAAAATTAGCGGATTCCTCTATGAATTTTTCCAATTAGAAGATCTTCTTATTACGTTTAGGTATGTATTTTCATCAAGAAGAATCAAGAAGATAATCTGTAAAACTAAGATGGTAACTTTTCAATGTAATTAACGGGTTACCCGTATAATTAATATGAAAAACTTTTCAATAAAATTTAGTAGGTAACCTGTAAAACTAAGATGAAAACCTCTACAGTGAAATTAAGAAGGGATTCTTGGGTTTAAATAGAATCTACTCTTAATTTTAGTATGCCGCTGATCTTATCAAATTATTGTCACCTAGAGTTTTTTAAGTTGATTATTGAAAATTATAAAAATTTTAAGTAAAGGGGTTTTCAATAGGGACGCTACAAAAGTAGACCGATAGTGACAGCAAACGACGTCATATTTTTTCCCGCTCTTTTGACATTTCTCTTCAGTAAGGTTTGCCATTTCATCATGGAAAGATATACGACCCATTATTAAAATTTACTACCGGAATTCGGAGTCAATGGCCTCAACTTTAAGAGAGCTACGTCCAATTTATGGTCGTCGTCATTTCTGGCTGAATGGCTTCGTCAATAAGCAATTGATGAACTTCGTACGAATATCGAACGTGAAATTGCAGCAGTAACGGCCGATTTATGCTTGAAAAAAGAAATCGAGTTCCATACATAATGGGATCGAATCTACTTTCACAGGAATGAAGAATTTAATTCATATCCCAAACCGTTTTTGTTTTATTTAAAATAACTTTTGTGCATTCCTATTGCAAGACCCGATACTTACATAAGTATACATATATTATTATAAGATTTTACATACTTACAACTAGTATTGCCAAATTATGCGTAGTATGGCACGCAAGTTTAGACATATCAAGATAATGGCCCGTAGTCATAGTCAAATTAAAGTCGGATCTAAATACGTTAAAGCATACTTTAGCTTAAAGTATACTTTATCTTAGTCATAGTCGAGTTAAACCCGGATTTTTCGGTTAAAGTCGAATTTAAAGTTAGAGTGCCGAAAAGCTGTTACTAAACCATTTAGTAAACTGTCAAAATAATTATAAATCTGCATCTTCGGGGCTAAAAGTTGTGTTCTTTTGGTGAAACTTAAATTAAAGGAAAAAATGAGCCGTTTTGATAATATTGAACGGGATTTTAGCAGCATTAGTGATGCTACTTTGATTAGACGTTCAAAAATGTATAAAACCAGAATCAACACTTTTGAATTAGACGACAGTGATTTCTATTCTCGGTATCGGTTCGACAAAGCCACGGTGGAGTTCATTATTCGAGCTTTAAATATGGTAAATCCGAGAAATAATAGAGGTCTTCCGGTACCAGTGAGCACACAAGTCTTATGTACTCTTAGATTCCTAGGAAGAAATGTCCATCAAAGTGATGTTGGTATGTTAATAAAGTGTAATTTAATTTTCTTATTGAAATTCCATGCATATTCTTGTATTATAGCTGATCTGCACGGTTTATCCCAGAATTCTGTAGGAAGGATAGTAAAAGAAATATCCAAAAGAATTGCAATGTTACTGCCACACTTTGTTCGATTCCCAAACAGAAATGAGCTGAACGAAGTAAAGAACAAATTTTACCGATTAGCTCGGTTTCCGACCGTGATCGGAGCAATCGACTGCACCCATGTGCGAATTAAATGTCCTTCAAAGAATCTGGGCCCAACTATAGCAGGTAACTTTCTGAATAGGAAAGGATACTTAGGAAAGGTAAATAAAGCAGCGACATTCTTGAAACGAGAGCATACAGAACTGCATTTATTAATAAATATTTCTGACTTTCGCGTTTCCTTGCCTATCGAAAACCACTTTTAATTATTCAATCGCTAATAAATATTTAAAAACTACTTACACTTGTTTTGCCCTCCATCGTGTTTAATTTTTCATTTGCAAATAATAAACAAATACCAGCTGATATAGTATGCCTCTTGGAGATGGTCTTTTTTAATCGATAAACAGTAATATCGCATAAGAAGTACAATATTCCACATAAATTCTGGCTTTTATCTTTATATAAAAGCATACAAAGTCTTTTCAAACTTATTTTAACTATTAATAGCAATAAAATCACCATTTTATTGTGAAATTATCAAGTTAAAAAAATATCCTTCGATAAAATATATCCATTAGTTCATTTCCGACATTTTTCCCTCCAAAATGTAAAATAAATTTGAATTTTTCATTTTGAAAATACAAAAATCCAAAGAACAATATTCATAATATCAAACTACAAACAATGTAAAGTAAATTATTCACAAAGTACATATGGATGTTAAGCCGTTAAAAGCAATTTTCGAATTAAAAAGGGTTCTTTTAAAAATAAAAAGTTTTCGTTAGTAATAAATTCAATAAGATTCTATTCAAATTTAGATAGCCTCTTTATTAATTCTATTTATATGATTTTTAATATAAAAACCAGGTGATTTGTTTTTACAATTGAATATTTTTGAACAAAATTCCATACAAAGAAAGATGTTCTTTTCTTTTTTTTCAGCCGTTTTCCTTTTCCATAAATTTTAGAAGAAATGGAAAATAAAATTAAGAAGATTTTCTAGCAAAAATTTCTTTAATCTTGTCCCCTTCCGCTCTCCTTAGCCTACAGGTTTTTTTTTTAATTATATGGAGCTTTTTAGCTCTGTGTATAATATAGGTTTTTAATTAACTAACTTCAAAATTGTTCAGATAAAATTCTGGGCTTTTAAAATTATCTTTAATTCACATTTTTATCAACCAGAAGGCTCGTAACTATCAATGGAATTTTGAAATAACGCAAAAACGAATTAGGCTGCTATTCAACTTAAAGAAATAAAACCAAAGAGCTTTCTTAGAATTTCATAAATCAATTTACTTCGTCTCTGAGTACAATTCTCAATATTAATGCAACAAAAACAAGTTTAGTGTGTTTGTTTTTGTTATGTTTAAACTATCCTTTTTAATCCATCTCAAATATCACAAAGCATTGCAGACAAACCACCCCTAGGCAACGCCAACGCCAACGCCACAATGGGAATGCAATTTATTTTAACTGTCTTCTCCTTATACAGCCAATTCATAATCAATATTTATGACTTAAATATATGGACATGAGTATGTACATATGTATGTATGTATGTATGTGTGTGTGTGTGTGTTCGGCTACGAGCAGCTAACAAGAATTGGCCGGCTAGACACAAAAGCCCAAACACAAAATCAGCCAACACACAATTAAGCAAAAACACTTCCGGTGGCGCTTGGATTTTGGTTTTCGTTTTGGTTTTGTTAAGAGTGAAAGGGTAAAAACGGAAGAAGCAACAATGAAGATAAACAAAAATCAAAAATGCCAGCAAACTGTTCATGCAAGTGCAGTTGTATTTGTGCGTGGCGTGTGATTGTGTTTTTTGTGTTATTTGGGCGGCACATGCGCAAATGCTAGCCGGCAATGAGAAAGGTGAAAAAGCAAAAAGAGGCAGGTAGTCGAAATGTTTGCATTAGAAGTGGGAGTCACTGAATTAATTTTGTATTCAGCCTCTCTTTTGTGTTGGCATTTGCCTTTGGCCAAGCGGAGTTTTCATTTTGAGCGTTTATTCTCTCGACATAGAGGGCGGTTAGCAGCTGCTGTTATTTTAATGTAGCGTAATGCCATAACGTAAAAGCGGGCTAGAAACAGGTATGTTACAGTTTTTAAAGTTGAAGAAAACAAATTTATGATTTATAATAAATTCCTATTCTTGCAAGGAATCTAACAGGCAAATGCAAAAAAAAACAAAGCACCTTTTAATCAAAAAAATTCTGTTAAAACTTTATTTTATAATTGATTAAAAACAAAAAATAAACACGTTGAAATAATAAAATTTTAATCAAAAGAAAAAGATTCTAAGATGTATGAAAATCCATTCAGTAGTTTCAGAGATTAGTAAGTCTAAACAAACAGACAAAAATTCAACAAATGTTCCGAATGTATTCTTAGTAAGTACATTCTCTGCATTATGCTAGGAAATTTTTTAAAAGAAATGTTCATTGTACGGGCACAAATTTTCCACAGTTTTATAATATAGATAAATTTTGGGTTGAGTATAAAAAAAAGTAGAGGTAAGCTGAAAAAATATACACATCCTATATACACATTGAGAACTGCTGCGAAAGAAAGACGGCCAACAAGTCTTAAAGAAATTAATCGAAATTACCTCCAACTATTATTTGAATGCAAACAAATCAAATAGGCTATTAAAAATGCGGGCGGAGTCCAGCGAAAAATAGATAGAAAATCTGGTAAGCTTTGACTTGATCCTAATATAGATTTGCTAACAGAAAGTTGCCCAAATATTATGAATACCATCCCCAGACCAAAGATAAATCTTGTGCGCCACTCAACTTGATTTCACTCTGCGCAACCCTGATTTCCGAAGCAATTTGTTTGTGAAAGCAACTGTCAAACTCCAGGGGAAACCAAACAAACCAAGGTTAATTCTTATGGGGTGAACACTCGTTCTATCTTCGCCTTGCGCGGTGAAAATGTCAAAATTGTTTGGTTTGTTTACATTTTCACTTTCTATTTGCGTTATAATTTTAAACTTTTCGATTTCTTGCTTTTTTTTTTGACTGTCCACCGGTTTTTTGTCACTCAAAAACAAAAACGAAAACAAAAATACATGAACGTCTTATATTTGTAATAACGGTACCACAGCAAAAGTTAGTGATGTGTATTAAATTTGATTTGATATGATTAAGTTTGGACATATTATAAGTTAAGTTAAGCTAAGTTATGGAAGTTAATGCCGGAATACTGTAACTCAGCCTCATCTCAAGTCACTAAATTTGAGACTTTCCATTAGATACATTTTTTGTGACTTGAGACAATTTCGGTATTCAGTAAGCTACAGTCCTATAAAATTTTACCAAAGACTGTGGTGAAAATCAGTAGAGACAATCAGCTGATGGTATTTTCAGCTAGAGATGCACAATCAACCTCAATGAAAATGCCTTCATCGATAGCAGACAATACCTCTTTTCAGTTCTTTGTCTACGGCATTGTTCCTCTTTAAAAATTAAAACAATATGGTTATTGTAAAATTACTATTGAAATTTCCCATTCAAAATTATTATTACTGCATTTTATGCGAATCGATTATTTAAAATTTGTTTAAAAATTAGAAATATCAACAATCGACAAATGCCGCTTCTCATCCATATATGACATTCGATCAAAATGGCAAGCAAATGTAAACAAATAGTTTTTTTTTTATAATGGTTATTGAAAATTAAATGTTATTGTTTACAGATTGAAGTAAAATATAGCGAATGACTAAGGGGAAAATCGAGTGCTACTTAATTTTCGCGTGTGTTCCATATTTTCTTCAATTTCTTTGCTTTGTGACCTCCTAAGGATCCGCTGACAAATTAGTGACTTTATTTTGAGACTAAAGACTTGAGACGGTTTACTGAATACTGAATAGTCTCAAAATCAATCTCATCACCGAAAAGTCTCAATTAGTAACTAGAGATTGCTTACTTAATACCGACATAAGTTCAAAAAAATTGAGTACTCTCTACATTAAAGCAACTGCGAATTAACTAAATTCGAGCTGACGTCAATATCGCATGTCTTGAAAACCACCTGTCCCTCAAAAAGTTCAAACAGTTCGTATTATCGAGTGTCGACTGTAATTTAGTTAGGGAAAGAGAAAAATAATACAAAACCAGAAGCCTAACTTTGGTCTGGAACTTAATTAAACTTTACCGATTACTTTGAATTGTAGTTTTGTTTTTCTTTGATGAAAAATAATTTTTATTTTATGTCTATATGTAGGTATGTACCAATTAAATCTTTCAAAATTGAATGGAAGATCGAATCAAAACAAAACTGGCTGCAGCACTTGTGGCTCATGCAACTGCCACAACCACAACAACAACAACAACCACAACAGGCACAACATCAGCCACAACCACAACCACTTGCTGTCTGCCGGAGAGCCAAATTGGTTTGTATGCATCATATCGTATATGGAGAGTGAGAGTGTGTGCACTCTAGTGTACGTGTACGTGTGTGTGTGTGTGTAGGCGCGCATTGCACTTGCATTTGTGTGTGTGTGTTGGCTGGTGAACGTCTGTGAATTGATGTGACTTTGTATGTATGTATTGGTATGTTTGTTTGGCTGTGTGTGCGTGTGTGTGTGAAAATGTAAGCGTGTTTAAATTTTATCTGACGGATTGAATTATTTCGTGAGCAGTGAGTATGGCTGGCTGGCTGGCAGCGAGTTTCGACCACCGTTTGCCAAGCAACTGAAAACAAGTTTTAAAGTAGTTTTCTTTGGGACAGCGTCGTTGCTGGATGTGTTTTCGAAATGAGCGGTCGATTAGCGAATGTTTTCTTCTTATAATCTAGAGGTAAATAGGCAGCGTAGCAAACGGAATGCTTTTACAGAAAGTAGTGAATATTAAATTATTGAAAATACAGTGAAAAATATTGAGTGAGTCACAGACTGCATGTTTCTGAAAAAGAGGCACTAAAAAAAAACACGTAGTGCGTTTATGTTTTAAATAAAAACCGTTATCAATGCTTTTATAAAGCTTTCAAATAATAGCAAAACGAGCGTCACAAGGAAGACATGAAAACAAGTTTATTTACATAAATAGTATAGGTGCATAAATTACAAAAAAAAATTATAGTATTCCAAAAAAAAACAGTTTCCAACAAAACTAGGCTTTATATTAAAATTGAAAATCAAACATTAAGCTTTTGCTGCCCCCTTCTGCTGCCCTGCTGGCCACTAAGCCTAGTTTTATTTGGAGAAGTCAACCGCCCGCCCGGCCGCCGCTCAAATCTGCATCTCTAGCGAGTGTTGGAGTTGCGCGACTTTGAGCCCAGTGCCACATCTCGTTTGGTAGTTTCAACACCATTATGTATGTGTGTGTGTGTGTGTCGATGTAACGAAGTTTGCGTACAGCCTTGCAAGCCACAAGCCCATGTAAAACGTGTCTAGTGCCAAGTAGTGAATGTTTGGATTGCCATAGCGCTAAAAAAAATCGAAGTGAAGCAAATAGTATCGACACAAATTTGAAAATTAAAAAAAAAATAATTGCATCAAAAGGTGTTCAATTCGTTACGATGCAAATTAAAGGCAGCCTTTATACAAATTAAGAAAAAGTGAAAAGCAATCAAATCTCAGCCATCAAGTGAAATTACAAAAAAAAAAAGAAGAAAATAATACGTGTGGAAAAAATTGCAAATTATCACATTCGAATATGAAAGTGTTAAGTCAAGAAAATTAAAGTTAATGACTGGTTTACAGATTAATAGAAAGTGTTTAACTTCAATGAAAAATACACGCCAGTTTCCACACCAATCAATCGAAGTGCAACCGCTGACGGCATTAACCGCCGTTGGATTCAAACGAGGCGACTTGCTTCGAAAGTCAAACTCCTTTTGATAGAAAAGGAAACCAGGAAAACAGGCACTTTATTAAAAAGAAAAAGCAAAACAAAAATTAAGAGCAATACAAAAAACCATAGCAACCATAGTTGCCTTTTAAAACTACAAGTCACTGCGGAAATCAGCGCTTCCGCGGTGTCTGCGTGTCACGGTCGCCGCAATAGGATTACAAATTTAAAATTCATTTAAATTTTTCGTGTAAAATACTTTTCGATATCCAACTGTTAGCCACGCCGAGAACGCCGCATATTATCAACAGCACTTGCGTCTCTACAACAAATCAAACGAAACAGGTAAACGCGCAGAACAAAAAAAAAATATCTCTTTATTATTTTCGTATTTTGTTTTTGGGTAGAAAACAAACAAAAACAGCAGCAAAATAAATATTCCCGGTATGCTAGGCAACCTGTACGCGCTAGTCTAGCTAGTGTACGCTAGGAATAACCTAAGCGCAGCGAGCGGTACAAGTAGAGGAAGTGCAGTGCAAACAAGAAATTTAGGACATTTTGGGCGCTTCTCATTTCACTTGTTCGTTTTACGTGTAAATTGTGAGTCTCTTGTCTGTCTTAATCGTCTGCTAATTTTCTATTTTTGATGCAAGCCACTTGCCTTTGTTTTGCTCAAATTTTTGTTGTTTTTTGCCACTTGGTTTCAAGGTCCGTGTGCCGGCCAGTTTATGACCTGCTACCTTCTGCTGTACATTCGATTGTAGGGGTTGTTTGGGCTTTCTAACCGTCCGAGTGTGAAGTGTAACCTTAACCTTTGTGTACACGTGAATAGTGTGAGAACTGGCGATAGTTATTTTGAAAATTGCATTCTATTGTTTGTAGATATGTCTAGTGGAGTATCCTTGCAGTGGAATTTTTAGATAAACATCAATGAACTCAATATGTCTTTATAAAAAATGCGTGTGATTCTATTTCCTCAATGATAAATTTTGATTACCTATAATTAATAATTTTTGATTATAATTATAAGCCAACCAAATGTACAGAAATTTTATTCGAGTATTTCGAGTCTAAAGCATATGGATATCGACATATGTGGCTCCACATAAAAAATAAAAACTTCCAGCTAAGGCTGTGGTTTCCTTGGTATCAAATTTTACTCGCGCGGATTTGCAAGTTTGTGACATTAATTGGCATGTAAAATTTCTGTCAATATAAAATTGTGATATGCATGCGAACCGAAGGGAAACTGTGAAATTGTATTGCATTTTTGTATAGTGTCATGTGTGTAGCCGGGTAGAGCAGCCTAGCTAAAAGGCACAATATGGTAGAAAGACTTTCTGTACTATTCTGCATGAGCAGCCATAGAAAACTCGTTAACGAAAACCGCGAGATGATTCAGAAGAAAATAATAGAAAAGTTTGCTGAAAAATTATGAAATCAAAAATGCACTGCTTACCTTAATCTCCTGCATCAGATCCAGGCTACGCCATTGTAAAGTATTGCTTTGAATTTCAATCAAAATGGATTTAGAAAAAGGTATTATTGAAGTAGAAACCTGACCAATACAACAAGGTAGGCGCAACAAAGAAATTTAACTCGAAAAATATGTAATCTCAATTTGTGTAGCCTATTCTGATAAGGGTGAATCAAGAAGATGGAGAAAAGGATTTCCTTTAAATAGTCATAGTAAGATATAAGTATCTACTTATAGTGATGGCGAGAAAAATTGAATAAAAGATTGTTTCGGTTAAAACCAAGGCGAATTTATAGAAGGTGATGGCATAAGAGCAGCCGATTTGATTTTTTTTTACTCAGTTACATGCATTTTATTTTAGCTTTTGCGTATGAGCTTTCAAAAGCCGTAAAAGCAAAAACAAAATATATTTAAATTTTGACAACTCTTACGCATAATCAAAAACAAAATTCATAGGAATTTTGTAGTTGTATTTATAACACCACCTTGTATGGATTCGCCTTGGTTAAAACATTTAGTAAGTTATAAAAATTTGATTGTTTCAGGTTCTGTGTCTTAAATTTTGTAAACCAATTTAAACTAATATATTTCTAATAATCTACACTTATTTTCCAAATTATTTTCAAGCATGTAAGTCGACGGGTATTCTTATTAACATTTTATAAGTGAAGGTAAAGCGCTGTGCCGGTTTTTCGTAGAGCGGGTAAAATAAAAAAAAATAAACAATTGGATTAGGTTGCCATTTGGTGAACGGACTGAATATTTCGCACACCTTTCGAAAAACGCAAGTTACAAATAATTTAAAAGTTACATAGTTTGTTAATTATAATTCAGTTTTTTTTGTTTTTTTTTTTGTTTTTAAATTTAAAATCATTAAATACAATTTGGATTTTAGAAACATAGAGTCCCATCTACGGGATCACGCCTGAAATAACCCATCGAAGTAGAGTATTCTGTGCGACCAACTGTCCAGCGATGGAGGGCATCAGGCCAGGCTGAATTAGCTTGGCGTACAGATCCGGCTCGAAGAACCAAAAATGATGAGCTAAGGGTAAAGCGTTGTGATGTTCAAAAAGTGACAATGGAATGACCCCTATTACATCATGGTGTTTTCGTTGATATTTCTATATAAATGAAAATGGCAAGGGGCTAATTAAATAATGGAATTGAATAAATTTCAGTACTGATTGCCATGTTATTTGTTAACTAATAATGATTTTATAAAAATTTAAATTGAAAAATGTTGAAATATGTCTCAAACTTCGGTAAATACACTGGAAAAACAAGTACATACAACGACTGGAATAAGTGGAACGTGAGTTTTCAAGTAGTTTTTTGCGAAAACTGTATTTTCGCATTACAGCATTTTACTAGTTACGGCAGTTTTCTATTGTATGCGCAATACTGAGGGAATTGCTTTTAATGCTTTTAATTGATAATTTTCATTAACAAAGAAGGTTTTGCGCCATTAAAATGGAATATATTTAGTATACTTTGCTATGAACTAAGTATACAAATTGATGAAAACTAATTAATATTACAAGACGTTCGAAGACTCGAACATTTCGTTAACTCGAACAGAGCTGGCTTTCATTAGGTCGAGTTTACACGACTGCACTGTAAATCTATGTGCTTGTATTTTCCAGGTATTGTGTAACTACTGAACCTATTCTAAAAACTTTTTTACTTATAAAAAGCTGTGATAATGCTGACACCCGTGACTCTTGATTTAAAAAAAAAAAATATCTGGGAATGTAAGTGAAAAAGTGATTCTAAGCACAGATGGCAACTGTCATACTACGATATGAGTATCAAATAGAAAGTATTGCAAAAAACTTCATTACAAAACTACACTTGGGGTTGCCACCCTTATCACCTAATTCAATATGAGTAATTTCAAATCAGTATTTTAAGATAAATATTCAAATATTAGGTACTTGAAATAAATTTAGTCAAATTGCTGGGGTTTTTTAGTTTTTCATCGATTCGGAAATACCCGAACTTCCCGAAAATTCGATATTTTATGAGTAATCTAGCGCATTCCCTCTTGTTCTAACTCAACCAAATTTGGTTTATTTGTATGATACCTCTAGACCCAATTTTAAATTTTATTAAAATTGAACGAAGCCCTGGGCCGTCGGGTTGATGGTCACTTAGGCAAAGCTCATAGTGCAGCGGTGAGCAAATACTTTATTTTCACCGTTATGCTCGATGCTCTGCCTCTCAACTATGGACATACTTACTTAAAGATGGATGAATTCTCCGTGTTGGTGTTGCTCCTTGCTGTTGTTAATGGAATGGAGTTGCTTAAGCTACATTCGCATTAAATATAAAATTTTCAATCAGGAATCTAAACAAATCTACTCGTTTGTTCTATGTTTTACTATGTTCTGAGTCACTCGTTGCTCCTTCGATGCTTTGCTTGTTGGTTTACTCGCCGCTCCACTATGGTAATAATAAATATTATTTGCTTTAGTCCGTTCGTTTATAGTACTAACAGCCATTCAGCTGAATAATTGAAACTGATTCTTATGTGTGTATGAAAAACGTGCACCGGGTATACATACACATACTACATACTCGTACCCGTGGCGCAGACAGAAAAATATTTTCGTGAGGGCTTTACGCTAATTTAATTTAAAGAAAAGGAAATTTAGTTCTAGATAGTACTATAGTTTTACGATTTTGTTTGGGGTTTGAACGCCAAAACACCCCGCTGGGTGCGCCAATGCTAAATTACATACATACATATGTATGTATGGTTGTAAAATTCGTTTTCACCTGAAGTTCGAGGCTTCTTTACTTGTTTAATTAAAATTTATGATTAAAGCTGTCAGGCTATAGGGCTTGTTGTAGGGTTGGACGAGTACCAACCCACACGCCGCACTTCTTAATTGTTATTATTATTTTTTTTTGCATATTCATCATACGAGTGAGCTCTATATGTAGAATACATATCTACATATACATATATATAAATATAGTGTACATAGGTAGGTGCAGTGGCAACTGCGTTGCGGCATTCAATGAACAACCAAGTTAATCTGCCATCGAGTTTATTGTTTTTCTGTTTTTTTCTTTTTGGCTAATATGCTTGAATGCCGCCAAGCTGTAGGGAAAGGTCAGTTAAAGCTAACTAAATACGAGATTATTTGCTGCTGCCAACAACAACAAGAACAATGCCAAAGAGCATTGAGTGAACTGTAATGCCACATGCGATCAACAATGTACAGTAGAATACCTGCAGACTTTTTTTTTACAATAAAACATTTGAAAATTTGAAAAGTTAGTTTAGTGAGACAGCGTCCTGCTGTTTTCATTGCTTGCTGCACTTGTCGAGTATTTATTTGATTTCGAATATATTTTCAACATTTTTTTATTTGCTTTCTGAACTTTTAAATTCCCTATGCTATGTGAAGTTTTGTGCCCTTAGCTTCAAGTTTTGTGGCTTTTGTGTTGAATGCAATGTTTTGCTTTGTTGATTGAGGATAGGAGCTAAAGATGCCAAGGGGTAACTCTCTTGTATTTCCTGGTATTTGCATTTGAGCGAATGTTCAATATACATATGCATTATACATATAAGTAAATAAACGAGTACAGGGTGACCCTAAATAATTGGCCCAATGAGTAAGATTTTATTTTCGAAGCTAAGTTTAAATTTCAGAAAAATTATCCAATCGCAGTTTGCGAGCGTTAGTTTCGTTTGAATAATTTGTTTGTCTATGTGCTGTTTCTATGCCAGTCTTCTATTTAGCGTCACACCGAAATACTCTGCGGCATCTTTTTTGAGGTATAAGATTGATAAAGACGAAGCTACAGTGGAACAGTGGCCCAGCTAGAGGAACCTTCGAAAATACGTCGATACTGTGAGCTGGCCAGAGATCACCTTCAGGTCGCGCAAGTCGATGACACAGGCAACGGACAGCCCGTCTAGGAGAGCTGAGTCGAGATCGAGTCAAAATTCTCTGAACGGGTGGGCGTCTATCTGTTTAAAAATCCGGACTGGTCTGTTTCAGGATTCGATGCAAGTGAGTCATTGAGGGGTTGTCGGATTTTCAAATGTACAGAGGATTCTTGGCAAGTGCGTAGCCGAGCTCGGAAACGACTGGGAGGGTTTAAGATCAAGCAAGTTCCGGCTGAGGTACCTAGGAAACCCATGGTTCGAATTTGGCTCACGAAGACGGTCATGGACAGCGTAAAAATCGTACGTCGTCTGTAGCAGCAGACTCCACAGATTCATGTGATTGGCTGAAAAGACTCCAAGGGTGGCGCAGAGCTCCTCGTTCCTTCTGATGCTAGATAGAATGGTATTCTGTTCTAAATGTATTCTGTCTAACTAAAAATTTTCTTACCAGTAGAACTTTCAACGATATGATAACTGTTTATAGATAGAGATAGTTATTAATTTATGTCAGTATAAGACCACCTAACCAAACTTTACCAAAGGCTTGGAAAACATTTAGAAGTAGGTCGTTACAATACTTTATTTCTAATGCGGTGGACAATTCTAAGCGCCGGTTGATGGCTAGGAATTGCAAATGTGAATACACTAATCATATTTGGAACTGATATTTTTTAACCACCACCATTTAAATACCATTTGAGCGCGGGATTTCCCATGTATTTTTGCAACACTTTTGTCTAATGATCCCCTTAAGGGATTCTAAAGTTTGGGAATCTTCAGAGAACTTCACAGAAAGAAGTCAGGTGATATTGTTGACCAGTGAATATCGCCAAAATGCGATGTCAAACTGCGTTCTAATTATGTTCACTTTACAAATGCCATAAATTAACTGACATTCGAATCTATCAGCAAAGTTTTTATTTCATTTTCCACTGGGGTCATTTATTTAAGGTTCTCTAGTATTTACAAACATACAGGAATGTTTGCTTATTAACATAGATATGCTTACAATATTTTGTTTTCTTCATCTGTATTTACACTGCTCTTGTGTGATGCCGCAATGGGGTACCACCACCTTTTGGTTTGGTTTGCGGCCCAAGAGCACTCCGTTTCTAAACTTGGCTGCTGCTCAAACGACAAACTTGCCGCTTCGAACTGCCAACTTCTACTTTGAAATCAAACTTAACTTCGACTTTAGTTTTACATTGCTTTGCCGTTTAAAATCCGTTCGGCTTCCCCCTCAACTCACGCCCAGCAGGCGGCCTCGGCCTCAACGTTCTGTCAGTTTTATTTAACTTCGCTTGCCAATTGGCTGCTAAAGTGGTTTTACTTTTATTTAATTTAGTTGCAAGAACAAGTTTTTCCTTGTAAAGTCCTCAGCACTCCTGGAGGAGCGCTCAGCTCACCCACTGCGAGCAAACATACAACAACAACAACTTTTCGAAAAAGTGTGCGTGCGGTATTTGGGTTTTAGCAGATCCGTACCTTCGCCACGTTTATCGGTTGTTTTCTAAGGCTTCAAGTGTGGCAGAGAGCTCGCTTCGCAGTCAACCGCAAATACATACACACACACACACACACACAGACGCATCCAAACAAACGTAACTACACACTACCTGCCTGCCTGCCTGCCAGCCATCCAGCTTGCTTTCTCTGCCCTTACGTCGTCTGATAGCCGCGTGTCGTCTTCAGTTCTATTTTTAAATATTGCAACTCAAAGATGCGTTCATTCTTCTGCGCCACTCTTGAGTTCTGGAGTTTCGTTGTGGCGCGGCTAGCTGAATCATCCGTTTAAGTAGGAATAGAAGAAAGAGAAGAAGGAACCGCCGCACCTACCAGCTGTCAGTGTGTGTGTGTGTGTTTACTACTGCCATCTTCGTCGGCGTTCAAGAGCCGGTTTTCGATGTTTTTAATCCACGCTCAACGTGGACTTGGACGGCACATGCAGTCGGACACGGAATCAGAGTCGAAGTCAAAGTCGGCGTAGCAGTAGGCATCACAAGAAGCGTCGACGTTTCGAAATCAGCTTCAAGCGTGCTGACGTCTTGGACCGGATTATGTGACTTGATATTCTTCGCTTGCCTTTTTTCTTTGTTTTTTTTTTTTGTTTTTATTCTTGAAGTAGGTGTCTATTTGACCGACCAGCGCTGGTCACGAAGCCAGCACTTTGCCATATATTTTATTGCTAATGTATACAACAACAATGCCAGTAGTTTTGTTATTGCATCGTTTCAGTTTCTCTGCGTACGATTTTCTTTCGTTTTCAATGGATCGCCACCGCTTGCTATCGATGAGTATTCTGCTGTCGCAATTGAGGCTGCTGTTGACTGTGAGCTTGGGTAATCAGTGCTGTCGCCGTGAGTCCAATTGGAGTTTTTCACTCCGATTTAGACTTCATAAATTTTTCAATAAATCATTACACTTTTCTTTTAAATAAATTTGAAAAATGCAGCAAATATATTTTGTGTTCGTTTTATTTGCTTTTTACAAAAGAGAAGAAATTTGTCGCGAGTGAGGTCTTTGATAATGTCTTAATTTCTTAAAGAGATACTTCAGGTGAAATCTGGCTGTCTGACCCTGACTTAAAATGCCTTCTTCAATTGCATTCACCGTATAATACATAATATATCCGAGGAGACCTTTAAAAACCGGCTTATTTTCTGATTCCCTTGTTTTTTGATCGAAAGTGAAACTTTTTGTTTAATTTTGTTTTTTTGACGTACCGAAAAACTCTAAGCGTTATATATAGTTTATTCTTTAATAAAAATTATATAAGCCCAAATATCCAAATTTGTACAAAATTTACAAAATGGAGCAAAAAATTAGTGCTCTTGATGGAAAAAGTTAAACTAAAAAAATATGATTATTTTTTATCAAAAAAAAAAGTAACGCTCATAAATTAACATTTTTGTTAATGAAAAAATAAGAATTTACAAAAAAATTTTATATATCAGAGCTAAAAAATAATAACGCTCAAAAACGAGTTTTATTTTGAAGCCAAAAAATAAGACTCGATATATGATTATTTTTTCTGAACGATTTATAAAAATTTTAAAATAATGATTAAATATAATTGTTACAGATATCGCTCATAATATTTTAAATCGTAAGAGATTCATACGAAGCACTTATACTCAAAACTCGTCTTCGATATTTGGAAGCTTTTAATTTTTTTCCATGGAAAATTTAAGAGTAATCATTATTTTTCGTCCTTGCTTAAATTTATATATGTATAATGAAATCTCCCTTAGACGAACATCTCTCATAAGCGGAACGAACAATTTTTGTTTTTGTGGCTATTTATGATAAAAAAAAATCTCCCATAAAATGTTCCCTTTTTTATCTCTCATAAGCGGATAAAAAGTAGGTAACCATTGGTGTCCGCTTATGGGAGCTTTCATTGTATAAGTAGGTAAGAATCCAAAATCAAACCAATATTTAGTAATTTGTTCAACTTTGACATCACTCCGTAATTTTACTACACTTTTTCCAATGTCACTCCGAAATACTGCAATTTTTCTAAATTTTCACTCCGGTAAAAATATCGTTTTGAACAACACTGGCTATGGCAGAACTGACTCTTGGCCAACTTCACTGCACCGCTTTGCTGTCTTTTGTAGCATCTTTGTCGTCGTCGTTGTTGTTGGTGCTTGGCCAGTTGGCCAAGTCAACTGGTTAGACGGCCTGCTGCTTGGTCATTACTAGTCCATTGCTGAGTTGCTTCTTTCCTATTCACATTAATACTCGTACGTACATATTTATGTATGTATGTATGTATGTATGTATGTATGTATGTATGTATGTGTGTATGTGTGTATGCATCTGTGTGTATATTCGTATATGTAGCTGACTTACTTTGCCACTTTTCTAGTTGAAGTCACGCCTGTTCTCGTTACTAGTTTCTGGTCATTGCTATTATTGCTTTTGTTCTTCGTGTTTTTGTTGTACTACTCATAGCTGATGCCGCACTTTTTTTTCGTTAGCTCTCGGGGTGCATGGCCTTATTTACCCAGATTTGAAATTGGAATTTTGATTTCTTTACTTCAGCTTCTACATAGATAGTTGTAACACATTTCAATCGGCCAATTTATTGTATTAATTAAATTTGAAAATAAGAAAAATTAAGAATTGTACAAAGCAAATGATGAGACTGGCAAAAAATGTATTGAATTTGTGCTACTGATATGATTTCGACTATCGCCAAGCGGCGACTAAAAAAACGAAGTATCAATAAAATTTGCAAATTATAAAATTACAAAATTTTTTTTATTTTATTTTCTTTCATTTAATTCTCGCTACTTTTCAATTAAATTATAGTTAATTCTCTAACAAAAACCATATCAACCCAAGTTTCACATTTTAAGCAAAATTTATAATAATTTAACAAATTTTCAACCAAACTACAAACTTACAAAAAAAAATTTTTTCAAAAATTTAAGTTAAGTTAACGAGTTTTAAATTTTAAGCAAAATTTATAATAATTTAAGTAGTTTTCATCAAAATTACAAACTAAAAAAAAGTTTTCGAAAATTTTCGAGTAGGTATGCAGTTCTGTAGCTCATTAAACTAATTTTAGTACATACATTAAATTGCAAATTTCTGGTGCCTAGAAAATACTGTTATTTTTTGAGAACTTTTTTAGCCGAAGAATGTGGGGTTTGTTCCAAATATATGTAAATGAATTTTGTTTAATCGTCATATGGAAACAAATACGATAAAAACAATCTCAAAAATTAACACTAATTTCTAGTTACTAGAAACTTGCACTTTAATATATAATTACTAAAATTTAATGTGCTAAAAAAATGCACCTTTTCGAAAAGTTCGTAGTTCGGATGAAAATTATTATACATTTTGAGTCTATATGGTTTTTGTTAGCGAATGAACTGTATTTCAATTGAAAAATAGTGGAAATTTAATAAAAGAAAAATTAATTAGAAAAAAATTTGTCCATATGTATTGCTTTTATAATTTGCACAACGGCGCATATTTGTTGTGTGTTTTAAATTTGTTTGTGCACGTTTCTCATTTCAGCCTCCGGTGCTCACATTTACCTAATTACGCAATTCAACACAAAATCAACAAGTACCGTCTGTACAACAATAAAACAAAAAAAAAAACAACTGCACACACTTGATAATAGAAATACTAATTTACTCGTAATACAATATAGTTTCTAGTCGATTTTATTTGTTCATGTTTTTTTTTTCATCTCTATTTCATTTAACTGGTATTGTTTTCGCATTTCCATTTATATCGCGCGTTATTTGCATTTGTTTTTTGCGGTTGTTGTGTCCATTTGTTAGACGGGCTATATTTTTATGTTCGTTTCACAGTGCTATTGGCATTGAAAATACGTTCTCCGATTCGCCATAATTATTTTTCACTAAAGCCATTTATTCATTAAAATTCAGGTACCTACGAATATCATCTCCTCATTTAATTTTTATCATTATTATTTTTTAGTATTTATGTAAAATATAAGTTTGTTTAGTATTTTTAATGGCGCGGCCACAGCTTGACATTAATAAAATAATTTAGCTTGAAGATCGCCAGCGTATATTTTGGAATACTCTCTTCTTTCTTCGAATAATACGTCTCACTTCATTTCTCATCTCACGGCGGCAAAGTGTAGATACATGCAGTATACATATGTATGTAGATATAAAAACTTGCAGGGTTTAAATATTTAGTATTAAAATCATCTCAACTCAACATCAGAACCCTGCAAATTTAAGTTCGCTAAGATTTAGGCGAAAAATTCGCTTGCATTGCTTACAAAATGCTTTAGGTTGCTAATATACCTGGCTCATCATAGTTCAATAAATTTTTTATGTGAAAAATCAACTTTTTATGCCAAACACTTTACGAATCTGAGATCCTCTTAAATTCGATGACGTTGTGATTTTTGTCAGCACATCATGGCAAAGTATGTACTCGTACACATACATACATACGTATTATGCATGTACAATAGGGTGCCGCACTTCCCATACAAAAAAAAAACTGACATTCAACAACATATTTCGAAAAAATATTAAGGTTCACATGGTTGGGATCGCTTTGGAAATTTTTTCTAAAATTGAGTTTTTTAGACACAAAATTTTGGTTTGAAAATAAAAAAATCACCTGAGATGTTAAATTAATCTATACATAAATGGTCTGCATAAAATTCTTAATTGATAAATTTATGGCTAGGTCATTCTAATAAACAGATTCCCTGAGGATGACGCGAGAATACGTCGGAAAGCGGAGGAGATGAAATAAACTTTGTTTTATGTGTTGAGGTGATTTCTATTGTAAAACTATCGTGGTATAATATTTTTCCGGAATATTTTCGCGGTAATCTTAAAACATAATCAAACTTGTATTGAGTTGTACTTTCGCCCGAAATGTTAAGTTTTTACTTTTCCCTCAATGTAAATTTCACCCGTACATTTTCGCTTTCGAACAAAAAGTAAGCAACAGTAATTTCGGGTGAAAAAGTAACAATTTCTACTAAATTGATTTATCTGAAATTTGAGAGGAAGATATATCCAATATACAAGTTATTTTTTTATTTAGATAATTTCAATACAAACCAACTGAATTTACTTTTATTATAGGAGTAAAAGATAAATAAGAACAAGGGTGATATCCTTTCAAGAAGGATGCGGGAAAACCGAAAATTGCCAGGTGATCTGTAAGGGAGTATACATAGAATATGACAGAGTTTAGGAAACAGCTGACATTGGAGCTAAATTGCATGAGACCAACTTCAAAAGTCATTACCAGCGCCATTTTGATAGCCATCCTCCGCAAAAAAAAAAAAACTTCGAGGAAACGCAAAGTTTAATGAATATAAATTTTCTGTTTAGGGTTTATACATGCTTCTTTGTTTAGTCTATAATATTGCATCACAAGTAGACAATTTAAAAAAAAAGTGCACAAATAAATTGTTCGACACTTACAAAACTTCTGAGAGCTCCAAGTTTTTCCCAATTTTACTCTTTATAAACAAAACTCTAAGCTGTAACTTCCATGTTCGAATATTACCAGCTTTTTCGAAGTGGAATTGATTTCGGACGAAATTCATAAAAAGCACATCACTTCAGGCGGATGAAACAATCACGGGTGTATTTTCTCGCGCGGAACTCAGAATAAAGCTGACTAAATTTTATATTACCGGTGAAAAAACCGCAACTTTTTTTTTACTGAGACACCTTAATGTATGTACCTAAATACATACACACATGCACGTACATACAGTATTTATGAAGTAATGCCGTTTAAGGCTTAATAAATATTGACGCTTAATAAAAGCCAAAAAGCTGAGTCATAGGAAAAATATGCAAAATATTCAGCATCGACCAAGCAAATAATGAATGAAAAAACAAAAAAAAAAAACGAAATATGCGAGCAACAGCAAATCAGGTACGCGCCCAAAACATGCAAGCATAAAAATGGTATGCCATGAAATTAAAAAAAAAAACAAAAACTAAAACAAAAAATATAACTGGGCGAGTTCAAGTAAACCAAGCGAATTGATTTGAATTCAAATGAAATGCGGCTGAACCTGCAAACGAGTTCTACTGGAGCTTTTGAATTTCGTTGGTATTTCAATTGAGTCACAAGCGCAAATTACAACATAACAACAACGCCGTTCTACGAGAATACTTAATAGACCGTATTGGCGTAATAAAAGCAAAAACAATTTGTGTTTACAATAAAAGCGAGGCTAATGTGACGATCGCGAAAAATGTGCTTATTGGCCAAACACGAGAGCGAAATATCAACAAAATGTAAAGTGCTAACGGTTTTAGCTAATAAGGCAAATCATTTTTTTTTTATAAATTTATGAATTGAGAGACATGCATAGTTACAGATCATACAATAACTGTAAATAGTGGCAGGTAATATGAAAAGATTGAAATTCATGAAAAAGTTAAAAATAAAAGGATGAGGTCTAAGTAACAGCGAAGCAGCTATTTAACTACAAAAAAAAGAAGCCTTTAAAGCACAAAAAGCAAATCAAAGCTTACGCGTAAACAGCAACAAAGGTGTATGACAAGCCGCAAAAAAAAAAATTAAATAAAATTCTGTAATTCTCGCTAAATGGAGAAATGAAAAACCCCAAAGCTAATCAAGTTTATAAAAATTGAAAAAGGTGCAAAAAGTTAACCAAACCACAAAACCAAAAAGAAAAAAACACACACACATAAAAGAAAATGTAATAACAACAACAGCAACCACACTGAAAGCTGGTGTAGTCCAAAGGAATTTCAGTTAACGCGGCGACCATACCGCAACAGATTGGCGCTGTGTGTTGCTTGTTTGCCACCAAGCTGAGCACATAGCTAAATACATGGGGGGCACTACATACATACATATGCACTTAGTAACAGTTAGGTAGGAGTGTGGCCGATGTTCAGGGTCTGATTTCGGACCCAACCAACGCACAGTGGGCGAAATTGCCAATCTATCGGAATTTAATTAATATAACTCTAATTGCTTCTAATCCGATCTGCGCCTTTTTTGCAGGACTGGTTTTCTACATATCTTTTTATACTGTAGCCAAGTTTCAGATAAATCGTCTGTTGCAGTAATTACCTAGTTATAAAACCAATCTTTTTTGGTTATCGCTATGGTAGATATTCTTAGAAAGATTTGTTTAAATACCCTGTTTTATATTTGCCGAATTTCGGAAAAATCGCATCGATATGTATTAAATTCCCATTATACATATACTTAACTACGATTTTTCAATATCTCGATATTTTCCTGCGATTTTTAATTAAATTGTTTCATTTCTTATTCGTACTTGTTTTCCTCAACTTTAAATGTAATTATAGTGATTAATAATATAAAAATTAATAAAAATAAATCATTCCGAATCTGAGTTATCATTCGACGAACACACATACATACATACATATCATACATTTTTAACACGGAATGGATTCATTACACCATAATAAAAGAAGTCCGCTTCTGGGCACTGATATCGTACCTACGAAATGGAATAAAAAACAAGGTCGTAAAAAGTGGCAGATGATTTTAAGTAAATAAGATTTTGACCGGACACTATGTGACATCACAAGATCTCCTTTACGAAAGTCTACACTATATGACATTCAACGGAGAACATAGGGAAGATTACAACAGCATATAAAATACAAACCACAAATTATGGAAAATGCATATTAGGTGGTGTTGAGCGTACAGCAACAAAAAAGTACACTAACAACATATACGCACAATGACAGTGAGAATCGGTGAGGATTGAAAAAAAAAACATATAATTTTGGCATTCAGTCCAGCAAGCGAAAGTACTCAGCTGCTTGCTCAACGCCGCCTTATATGAATTCGCCTTGCCACAAACCGTTTTTGTTTTATTAAACATATATGTACATAACTTACTTATCGACTTGAACTAATTTCATTTTATTTGACAAATGTTTACAAAGCTCGTAGGTACTGCACAAAGTGAAATGGCGGTAAAATTTATTGCAGCACCTGTTAGACATATGCTATGTTCGAAAGTTCACAGCTGTTCGAATATGTAAGGTAAAAGGAAACAAAAATTATCAATAAACTCAATGGAGTCTTGATAATCGAAAGTACGAGAGAAAATTGGAGTTCCATTGATTGAAAATTTTAATTAGCTAGCAGCTAGCTCGATCATTTCACCCACTGTACACCGGCTGCTTGACTTCATAAGGCAACAAGAAGCATACTCTTATGCTTGTCGTTGTTTTGCATTTGCTTTTGCTTTGTATGCAGTACGGCGGCTTTTACATGGGTTGTAGTTTAATCGCGGATATGCGTTTGGCCAAGAATGCCAACCACAATTACATTTTGAAACAACTTATTAATCGCTGCTATGCATTTCACATTTCAAGCGAGTGACGGGAACTTGTAAATACAGATGCAGGGAGAAAAAGCAATGAGTGAGGCTCTATATTGGCTGAATTCTTAGTCACATTTCTAAATTTTCTTGAACTGAATCTACAGGGCGTTCAAAATAGATTTTTTTATATTAATTTTTCCGTGTATCTGAGCGATAGTTCATAGTGAATATTTATTTTTTTTTATTTTACCTATGTTTCCATTGTTTCCATTGTGTTTTTTTTTTAGAAATAGAGGACAGCGTTTGTCTTTTAGATCTTCAAGTGCCCTTTAAAGCAGCTTTAGAATTTTTCAAGGATAAATTGTTCATGTTGTAAATTTTAAACACGTTCTTATGAAGCAATGCGACTTATAAAAATCTGCTTAACTTAGTTGACATTCCATCTAAGTTCAGTTTTTTGATTAATAAAAAAATTTTTTGCGAGCCACAATTGACAAAGAACTGTTTGGAGAAATATTGTATACAAATTAAATTTGCTTGGTGTTAGTGAAAATAGTAGCCAGAGTTCTTACTCTTTTCAAATACATAATGGGCGCAAAATGCAAAGTAAAATGCTTGTATTCATTGAAAATAATTACTTATTCGTTTACACACTTTTCCCTCCAAAAAGGAACAAAAAGTACACCATTTTTTCAAAATTATCTTTTTCTAAAAGTGTGCTTTTTTAAATTTTTTCCCAACGAAAGCACACGATATACTCTGCATGTTGGAAAAATTGGCTGTTTTTGTTTAGAAGATATGGATTTTTTTTAAATCGTATAATTCGTCCGACCGAAAGTTGGTACACATACTACACTCAAAGTAGGTTGGTATTCACAAATGGGCGAAATCGCATAATTACAACGACCACATAACAGCGTTGGGTTGGGTTGTGTTTTTTATTATTTGGAAAATATGTCAGGTAAATACATATGTATATAGGTATATCCCCGAATCTACCTGACCAAATGTACCAAATGTAGGGGAAAAACCACGCCCGCCTCTCATACAACGGTAAAAGGTGATTAAAACTCCGTTTAAAATATTTCAGTTCAATTAATCGCTGTAAGAACACTGAACGGAATAAGAAAAATATTTAGGTTTCCAGAGTACATATTGCAACAAACTCAGTAAAACGACTGCACTTTATACAAAGAATTAATCGTATCGCATGAATCGATCGATTTTTAGTTATATGTAAGGAGTGTTTAGCCAAACCGAATACCATACTTCGTTGTATGTAATCGGAAGCAATGTGGTAAACACAAAATTTCCAATATGACTTCTCAGTATAGAATCTCCATCATGTCTCAAGTGATGGCTTCGTTTGTTTCGAAAATTGGTGATTAACTACTTACAACCTTTTGTACTCAAATGATAAACTGATTCCGACAGTCTCCGTAAGATTACCTGCAATAGAGCAATGGAAAGATCCTCTTGGGAGGGTCGATGAATCCTTTTTAAACTGATGTCTCCAATATAAAAATTGGCGCTCGAGCTGATAGGCACCTGGATGACGTTTTCAGATTCATTTCTGCCTTAGAAAATGACAACGGTTTTCCAATCGAAGGTAGGTATTTGTCAAATCAGAGTCTGCAGTCACAGCCAAGCTGCACTAAAGGCCTTGAAGATCTCCCGTACCCTTTCAAAAATTGTCCAAGAAAATAAATTCTGGCTGAAATCTGTTGTAAAATGGAATAAGCTTGAACTTCCTGACGAATTGACTAACAGCGGGTCTTTGAAATGCTCCATTGAGTCGCAACCAACTATAGGACCAACCATAGCAGGTACGGTCAGGTGAATCACGGAGGCCATGAATAAGAAGCATGAGAATCGTTGGTGCACTATCGACACTCGCAAATAACCAAGTGCTTCCTGCAAACCACGGACAGGGTTGTCGTCAAATTTCTTTTTAGACAGAGTAGAAAGGAGTTACGAGCCCTGGTTGCGTTGATTACAGTAAAGTACACAATTCATGGGGAAGCAAATCGTTACCATAGGCGACATCATTGATGATCCGATGTGCACATCTCGTCTGGAAGGTGAGAATAGCACATATCATTTCTTCTGCATATTTGGGTAAAATTTTTTGAGAATGGAAAACGTTCTTTCTCTATCCCTCGCTCCCAAGCTGCTCGGATTCCTCAAAGGATCTGGAGGATAAATGAAGTGAAAACATCGCCGCCTTTTACACTATTATTTTGCACTATCTTTTTCTTTTTCTTTATCCTTCCTAGGCCTTAATGCCTTAAGTACAATGAGCAACTACTACAGAGTGCTTGGAAACCCGATTTCGGATTTTCGACATACCTCAATTTCATTCCATGTACAAAATCTTTTATGCATGCCTCTTAAAATCAGACTGGTCGCTATTCTATTTCATTGTAACCGTAATTGTACAGCTTCCACTGAAATGCATTGGCATATTTATAAATATTGCAAAGCGCTTCAAATAATTACCTGTCGATCACTAAAAGCGGCTTGCACTCAAAACCTAGATTTTATTATCCATATGCATAGATGTAAATATGTGTGAATTAATATTTGTCAGTAAATTTTAATTCTCAGCTGCCATACAGTTTATTCAATTCAAGAATCACTACCATAACTTTTCTTGAATTCAACAATCAGTTCTTTACTCAAATCAAGTTTTGCACATTTTTGACTTTTATTGTGAAAAAGTTGGATTTTCATGCCACCTAGTGAAACCAAAAAACTAGGTTGATTTTCCACAACTTTTCTCAGTCCATTAATGCTGCTGTTGATTGCCAGCAAAAGTGTTGAAAATCCACTCATCAACAGCATACTTAGCTAAGATTTTAATCTAAAAGCTATAAAGTTTTTGGTGAGCGGCTATCAAAAAGCTGAAACTGATAAAAGCAACTACGCAGTAGCAAAACTTGAGAACAACTATTGGAAATAAAAGAGGCTAGGAGCGAGCGGGATATTTGTTAAAACAGTCACATTTTTGTTGCGTGTAAATTGACGCGAGCGTAATTTACTTTTTCAATTAACGTGAAGCGTGTTTTGGCTATGCGCTAAATGCTACAGAGGAGTAGACGGCAGGTTGGTAATCCAGTTTGTGCTGCTTAGGAGTCGTAAATACTAGCTGAGGATTTCACGTAAAAAAATTAATGAAAAAAATGTTTGCACTTCACTATGAAGCAATCAGTGGAGGAGCTCAAATTGGTAAGCAGCAAGGTGACAATAGCGGCCGGCAATCTTTTTAGCGGCGCTGATGGAATTGCTGCTGCTACTGCGACTACTCGAATGCTCGACGGCTCGATTGCTCGACTGGCAGCTGGCAATTGGCAATTTCAGTGGCACAACAATTTGACGGCGGCGATTGGCGCAATTTTGTACGTTGCAGCATAATTGCAGAAAATTAGCACTGACAGACTGTGCCAGGCACATTGACGTGCAGGCAAACACAAAAAAAAAAACAGAGAAAAAATGTTTGTGCTCCTTGCAGGTTTATGAAGCTAACGCTGAGCTGGGGAGGGATCATAAACTACATATTTACATACTAGAGGCAGGAAGACGAAATTGCTGCGGCGAAATAGACACCACTGGCAGCAGTTGATGCCGCAACTTAATTACGCTGTTGGCAAATGAGCTAACAAAGCGGACTCCAGCAGTAGGCAAAAAAAAAAAAATAAAAAGAAAAGCGAAATGAAAAATGAAAATGCAGCTGTAATTGTTGGGGGGGAATGCCAGTCCGATTGACGGTGGTGTTGTTATATTAGCCCAGTAATGAATCGAAGGAGGAAGCATGGGGCATGATGGGCGAGATGGGACGGAAGTGAAAAGGAAATAGGCGGTTGGTTATCCTGGCTGGCGGCGATGCAGCGCTAGCTTTTCCTGCTTTGCTTCCGTGCAATGTGTGCACGTACCAAAAACGAAAACAAAAGCCCTGCAGGAAAAACCAGAATGACTACAGACAATTTGAATTAATCAATTTATACTTGCAGCTCAATTAATATTTACCTTGTGTTATGAGCTTTGTTCCCAATTCTCCAGAAGTTGGTTGGTTTTGTCAGAATTCTCCCAGAAAGCGATCGCGTATACGGTTCTCCGGTAAATTAGAGAAACGTTTTATCAGAAGCAATGTGGCCAGATGACCAAAAAAAGTGAAACTAAATTTATCTATGTACATAAAAAAAGGTTAGAAAATGTTCGAAGCTATAACAAAAGAAGCTACATAAATAAAAGTCAGCAGGTTATGTAGAAATTTCAAATTGTAAATTTTGTTCAGTTTAGGTTAATTTTCTAAATAAAATAAGCAATAACAAAACTATTTTATTGTGTTATGAAAGGCATCTTCATCTGAAGAACAAGAAGAGCTTGGATCAGCGTATAAAGTTTGTGAATTTACCACACAGACGAGATCGTTGGGAATTTCAAAATTACAGCAATATTTGGATAAACGTTTTAATGAAAATCTATAAATATAATGCAAATACTACAAATACAAATTCGACAAGTTCAAAATAAGGGCTGTCGTTTAATAAATTCTTGAATTCTCGTACTACCACCCAAAATTCTAATAAAGAGGGGAATAATTATACTTCACTCCCTTTTTAATTTGAAAAAATCAGAGATCGAAAATAATAGTCATTTTTGAAATTGGAATTCAAAAATTCAGTCGGAAATAATTTGTACATATGTATATGGCAATGTAATGCTGGAAATTTTACTCCTATATTAAAAATTTTTTTTTTCTAATTTTTCAAAAAAGTTTTGAATTTTTTTTCAATCAAAAATAATAGTTAAGGTTAAAATTAAAATTTTTCTTGTTTTTTTTTTTGTAAAAATATCAGTTTCCATATTCGCAATACAATATGTTTTAATTTTGAAAATACGCATAGCCTATTAATTGCAGTTTTCCATCTAGTAGATAATAAAAAATAAAAGTCAAATTTTAACTTTTATTTTTGACTGATAACATATCGGTTAATAACAATTATTTTTCGACTCTTTTGAAAAAAGCATAACAGTTACGATCACTGCAAAAAATATATCTAGCTTTGCAATTTTGCATGAATTTTCAAAAAAAAAAATGTCTCTTTTGTAGATAGTGCTTATTAACCAGTATGCCTTGCCGAAATTGTATTATAAAATCGAGTGAAATTTTCAAAGTTAACTTTTTCTGTTTCGTCAGTAATAACTTTCAATATTAATTCCGCGAAATTGTGTGAAAAATGAATGTATCAATTATTTACCTATAAAACGTCGATAAATTTTTGATAAATTTTTTTCCATAATTAGAGCGTTGCGCATTGCGTTTTTCGCCTACCAAGAATGACCGAATTCAAGATTACGTCGTATTGCGGCATATCCCAAAAAAAGTAATCAAGGAATATGGTGAAACGAAAAACGTGTAACTACCAACTTTTCAGTTAGAGGCGTGCTGTAATTTTATATATTATTTTTGGAAATTTAATAAAAAAAACCTACAAAATATTAAAAAAAAAGTTACTCTTTGCCGCTCATTTGTAAAAGAATGTACCTACTTGTACTTGAGTTCTGTCAAAAATGGCAAAACCCAAATAGCGGTACCATTGATAGCGTTATCTTCTGTATTCATTCTACCGCGTCCGTCTACCAACGTTAACACTGAATTGGCAGGGTACGAGTATACGTAAAAAACAGCGCCAATGCTATGCCAACTGAGAAATACAAAAACAATTTATCAATGACAATAGGTTTGTTCGAAAAACTGCAAAAAGTAGGCAACGTTGTTTTTTTGAAAGCAGCTCTTAGTTTTCTGTTTATTCGAGCTCTTTTTCTGACATCCTGCTTTTCGGAGGAGCAGGCTAGAATACGTAATATTTATGTACATCCTTTCTATTCTGTAACTGACACCAGAATTCTTGGGGTATCGGAAATCTTCGGTATGCATGCGCAGATCGAGGGTGTGCCTCATATTTGGCCTAGGCTAATTGAGTTAATTGTCTTAAGCGGAGGTTCGAAGCTTATGGAAAAATCGATCGACACATTAAGCTACAAAAATTTGCTAACTCTGGTTCTCTTGCTGGAAAAGTGGTACACAAATTTAGCTGCAGAACTGAAAAAAAACATCGGCATTCGTTGGGTATTATTTATTTGTTCCAAATTAATTTTTGTTTTTTTTAGCACTGGTAGGATCTTAATTTTTTTTGGCTGTTCACTTGACAGCTTGCAATTTCTGCGGCTAGTTTTTGTCCGTTTTCATTACATACCAGACAAACATACACACAAATCTTTACCATGACAGCTTGGGAAAAAGCGAAGCCATATTTCACTCCTGTATGTGAGGCGCCAACTCCCAGCTCCATTCGGCACGGCAAATATTTCTTTCTTCCACAAGAATTGCGTTTGGCTGCAGCGAGTGCGATAGCCAACGCATTCAATAGCTTCGAGCGGCACATCTGTCGTCGACACGTGTGCGGCCACTGGCGACAAGTGAAATTTCTTACAACTGCAAGTGGCACTGCAGCTATGGAGCTACCATCGATTATCGCTGACAGCTGCAGCTCTGGTGTTTTTTTCTGTTCCTATTTGACGTCTAGCTTGTCTCTTCCCTTCTCTTCTCTTGCAGAGCGCTTTGTTGATGCATCTGGCGATAATTTCGTTTTGAGGTTTTGAATTTTCTTTTTCGATCGCTTTGTGGCCAGTAATGGGCCATATGCAATTTTGTATAACAAAGGAGGTCTGATTAATGTGAGAAAGCCTTTGGAGAAATTGCAAAAATTATTGTGAAGCTAACAAAATTTAATCTTCATACATAATTCTAAATTACATGTGTGGTAAATATTTAATTTTATGCGCAGGATAAGGATATTAATCATGTCATCCCTAGGCTTTTTTTTTGTACCATAAACACCGAGTTTTCGGTTTTTAATATAATTAGTTAATAATAGAAGTAATAAGTTTGTTTTAAGATAAGTCTAGAATATTGTAGTAAACTCTTATTAGACACATTTACGTTGATCCAAGCTTCAGAATGTCCCCTTTTCTGCGCAACAAAACAGAAGAAGTAAGCAACATTTCTAATTCGATAATGGGTCCGATTCTTTGTAACCCAGTTGCAAAAGAGCACTAGGTAGGATAACAAAATGTATGCAAAGCAACAACACTAACTCGGAAAAATATCCGAGTTCCGCCAACTCGGTCAAATAATATCCGACCTGAGAGGTAGTGTTGGGAAGTGAAAAAACTGCGCTATTGTGGATTAGTCCTAAGAAAATACAAGGGATATTTAGATTTAAGACCTGATTCGTTTTTATTTGCATAGTAGTTATAAATATGTAACTACATAATCCAAAAAATTCCCAGCACAACTATTTTCCGTTCTTAAATAGCACTAAACATACTGCAATATTCATGAAGGAGGCTAACAGGGTTGCTTTTGCAACTAAAGGAAATGTTATCCGAGTTGGAGCTTTCTTTTGCAACTCGGGTGCAAAGAAACGGGCCTAATGTAAGCAACACTAAATGTGTGAATCTACTTTCGCTTCTTTAACCTATTATGGGAATGCAACGTGATCTCCAGGCCATTATCGTAGCACTAACAAATTCCTTTAGATTCAACATTCATTTCGATATATGCAGTTCATTCCTTCAAGAAACTTTTAAAGAATTTTTGAAACAAATTTGTCTATGATTCTCCGCAAAGTTTTATAAATATTATAAAATAGTGTGATAATTTTATATAAAGTAAGCGATTTTTTTAAAATTCTATATACATATATTGCTGCATCAAAAAAAAAAAACGTCGCTTACATTTGTTTTTCGGCTGGAATTCGGTATGCTTATAGTTTTTATAAAAGAAAAAATCATTGAGCTTATTGAATTTGTAAAATTATTTCTTTATATGAATTCCCCGGTATTACATAAACGAACGAACGAATGTCATTTTTAAATGCATTAGTATCTGTAAAAAGCGAAAATTTGAAAAAAAATATTTTAGAATCCGGTTATAATGACTACTGTTCACTGTTGGAACGCTTACTTCTTCCTCACCTCGTGATAAATCATATTATTATTTAATATTCCTTTTTTAATTGCAAGAAAATAAATCACCGAATTTTAAGTTTATCTTTTATTTAAAATTGAAATCCCGAATTTTTCCTTTTTCGATTGAGTTAGCAACATCAAATTTGCTGTTCTTTAGTTTTTGATAATCGATAAGCTAATGACAACGCGATAACGAAAATCGTTAAAAAAATGGCTGCTGATTAGCAAACATCGTTAAAATTTTCGTTAAGCTGAGTTAACTATGCGAATATCGTTAAAATAATAAAATGTAACAACATGTTGGGCGAAATTTTGAATTTTCTGCGTTGTTTAAAGCGGTTGGTCGTTTGGAGCGGAATCGTATTAAACGGATGTAATTTCATAGTAATTTGTAAGATGATGCCCACTGTATTTGTGTTCGCCATTTTGACATTTCTCATTTTCAGCTGTACCAGTATTATTGCCATAGAAAAATTACTCTCAAAAATCCTCTCTGATAGGCGCAATATTTAATTCCGCCCAATAATGATAGAAAACAAGATTGCGCCCTCCGCGTTGAGAGCAACTGAAAGAAGAAGCGTGCAAACGACAGAACGATTGAAAGTTTGTTTAGTATTGTTTCTGTAAAACTACTTTTATTTCGTCAGCGGACGGGTGGATACTGTCAAATCGACAAAGAGAGGACTAGAGGTCCGCGAAAAGCGCAATCTTATATGTATCATATCATTGCTGAATGCAGGCTACATTAAAAGTTTAAAATAGCAGCTCTGAAACAACAGCTGATGCCGGTATTCTAGGGTAAAATTCAAAGCTAATCTGCATTGCCACTATGCAGCAGATGGACTAATGCTCTGTCGAAACTCGAGATCTTCCATAATGTTAACTCCAATTGATTGAGGTATTATTGGTTAGTTTTTCGAAGTGTTTCAACTAAACTTAAATCTTCTAATGAGTCACCCTGCTTCATTGTACCTAAATTAACCTACTTACATACGGCCATTACATTGCATAATCATAACTTTTCGCATTCCACATGCAATACAAATTACCTAAATAAGCTCTGTATGACATTCCATCAATGCCATTTGGCCTTCTGCTAATTGTGTGGCACTATGTGAGCGCCAATGCTGTGCATTGCCATTAATCAACTTATCCCCACATTCATTAGAGGCAAACCAAATATTTGTACGTACGTTTGTGTGCAAATATACATATATAGATATGTAGATATAAATATATTCCAAATGCACTCAAATAAGTGCGTGTAATTTCAATTAGTGCCTTCTACTTCCAAATCGACGGTAAAACCGGCATATTCACTTAATTACCCGTTTATTGCTTACATTCTGGATATTCTCAATAAAATTTTCGAGTTTGAAATTCTATTTGATTGAGTAAAAAATTTATACACTAAATAGCGCCGTTCGAAATTGCAACACAGCTAATACATGGCACGACCATAATTGTTGCATGCATATAAATTTCAAGCATTTACCTCCATATTTTCCAATTTTATTTTTTTTTTTTAATTACCCACATTGCATTTTTTCCCTTCAATCCACGCTTATGTTCATATGGAAATACTTCAAATGCATTGTGCAATTTAAATTGCAGTTTTCTAGTGAAAAAATTAAAAACGAAAAAAATGAAATTTATTGTTTGCGAAAATTTTCAAAACCTGTAAAGTCCTCGACTTCGTTTAAAAAAAAGAAAGAAAAAAATCAAATAAACTAAGTGGCATGTAAAGCATGTTACAATCGCATTTGAAAAAAAAAAACAACAGACTTGCTGAAATCGGTGAAACAACGGCGATCATAATTTCCACATTACTCGTTACTTATTTTTGCATAAATTTGTGCCATTTCGTTTTTGTTTTTACTTTGCTTGGCAGTCACATGTGCAATATTCAAATGTCGCTATTTGCCAACACACATACATACATACATATGTTCGAATTTTTGTGTGCACATTAAGGTGGTTCATGCTTCACACAAAAACTAAAAAAACAAATGCACGCGCCTAAATTTAAAATTTTATTCAATACAAATTGGTTTGAAAGCCTTCCGCCATTCGTGAGCTGGAAATTGCGTTTAAACCCAAAAAATTTAATTTTTAAAAAAATCTGCTGGCTTGCTTAGAATGATAGGGGTTTTTAAGGTAATTTTTTGTAAACCTTTGAAAATATATTTCAAAGAAGGGTATATCAATAAAAACAGCTACAATGGTGGCGTTGAAAAAATAATTGTATTCAAAGGAAAATGATTCTAAAACAGTGTTCACACGAGTCATTTAGCTGAGGCAATTAAGATTTAAATTGCGTCCTAGAATTCGGCGTACACACACATCCATTTTGGCTTTTAGTGCTTTGATTTTGTTTGTTGACTAAAATGGAGACAGAATTACCAATAAAACAGTTTTTTTTTAGTTTATAATAAATATATTGAAATTCCAAAGTCAATACAAACGAAATTAGATTAAAGAAATAAAGTAGGATAACTTACAAATTCTATAAAAATTAAAGGGACACCAGCCATTTATCCTTTCAGCTATAAAACTGAATGCTGTGGTCAGCTGCCATCTCTCGGTAGTCGGGCGCGTTCATTCACAGTTCACGGGCCTTCTCTCTATTCACTCGTCCCATAAGTTGAGAACAGCGACTTCACGCTATCCCAGCCTCCCCCTTTTGAGGTTTGATTTTAAATGATTTTTTAAATTATCTCACCTTCAATTTTGTCAGTTAGCGTTATTTTTGTTTTTCCTCACTTACATTCTGTTTTCCCATTGAACAGAATTTACAGGGTTGCATATTAAATCTGACACAAGTTAATATTAGCATCTTTGTATGGTAAATTGGCTTACAATTAAGGCTTAAATTGATGTAACGCTCCCCTAAAATGATGAAAAAATGAATCTTTTTTATTTCCTTTAATCGATAGGTTGATTATCCAACAATATCTGTACAAAATTCCAGATCGAAATTCCAAGTATTTTAGAAGGTATATTCGGTTAAGTGACCCGTGCACCACGGCGAGTCAATGGAACTTTAAGCCGCGTTTTCGCTAATCCATTTTTTTCTAAATTGCGAGCAGGATTGAGCTTATTTTTTGATTTTTTTTACATAAACTGAAAAAATTTTTCTGTGAAAATGATAGTTTTTTTTAGCACTTGCATAAATTTATATATATACATACATATATTTTTCGTGCTTCGTGGTTTTAAAAGGGTTCATATAGAAGTATAAATCATACAGTTTAACGAACATATCAATATTTGTGTTTCAGATGAGCGTGTCGAGCGTTTTCATGCGCGCAGTTCGGAGGCGCTCGCGGGAAGACCTTTTGGTACACCTTGGATAACTTCGCAATTTTTCCGTATTTCCAACGAATATTAAAAATTTCTTTATATGTTTTTAAAAATATACTACAGAAAAATATCCCATGATGTTTTTATAATTCTTAAAAGTTAAAATCCACAATTTTTTTGGGCTCTAGAGCAGCGGACCCCCTTAAGTGCCAATTAGGTGCCATTTGTAAGAAAAATTGATTTTTATCCATTTATAATTTTGATAAAACTGTAGTTATTAGTTAGTAATTTGAGTTGCCGTACGGAGTTTCTATTATACTGCGCAATTTTGAGAAATTGATATAAAAGTAAAAAATATTTAGGAACAGATGAGGTCTTAAGTACCAAAAACTTAAATTATCAAGGTCATATTGAAGTTGCATCAAATCATTCGAGTTGTTAACAGAAATTGCGTAAAAATGATGAACTAATGCCATTATAATACATGACAAACAAAACAGTTGTTCTGATAGATCGTCATCCACTGTGATAACAGATCGTCTCCGATTCAAGTAAGACTTAAGCCATTGTAGAAAAGTTGAATGAAAACCAATGCAAGCGAGTTCTGTCAATCACAATCGTCAACTTGGTGTCCGGCAGAAAGTGCAGAGTTGCAGTAATCAACTAAAATTGTCATATTAGGAACTGAAGAACGACCATAATCGAAAATACCACCAACGATAACGACCTATTAATAGTATTAAATTATTTTATACCAAATCAGCATCGCTTTTCCCAGAAGACATCCATGACTCTTTTGGTGAAGGAGTTGAGGTTCAGATCGGTTGAGAGAATCAGCGAGCTGAAACCAAATGTAAAATTGAAGATGATAAATCATTGCGGGAAAGGTCGTCTTCACAAAAAAAAATAAAATAAAATTTATTTGAAAAAATCGCTAAATAAATCAGCAGCGTTTTGAGAGCAATGCACAGCTTTTTCATTTAGGAAGGCTATGGATGGTCAACCTTTTTTATTTTAATAATTTCCATAAAAGCCTTAGGATCTTACGTAATATTATTTTCGAAACTAAAAGTATAATATCTTTAAGTATTGGCGGTATTTGTCGTAAAAACCTGTTTATTGGTAGATTTAAATTATTTGACAAAATATATTCCATAGATTCTTAAGCTTCTTCAAACGATTAGTTTACCGCGGTAGGGGGGTCTTTCATTGATCGGGATAATTCCTATACAAGTTCATACTATACTACTGAGCTGATGAAAGCCTCTAGATTTGTGGACATTTTAAAAATATACCCAAATTTTATTACTGCCTCACAGAAAGCACCTTAATGTATGTACATACAATATATATACATATGTAATAAATAGATATGTCTAAGTATGTATGTATATCAATTTTTTTTGCCGTTTTACTGCCAAAATGCAACTTCCAGATTACCTGCATGCGGGCTCACATTTCTCAAAACTTAGCAATCGCTTTAGGTATCTTTAGAGTAGCCAGAAACTGGTTTACTGAATATAATTTTTTTACAATATTACTAAATGTTCTTTTCTGAAATATCGATCTTTTGAAATTAATTCGTAATTCATTAATGTACAAATAATTCCAAAAAATAATGAACATTTGAATAATTAGATACTTTTTCGATATGCTGGGGGAATTAATAATAATAACGAACTTTCACTCGCAGATTTCACCGCCTTTTTTTGTGCAATAGATATTAAACTTGTTATATTTATTTGTATTTAGTTTAGTTTATTGACTTTTTGCTTCTACCACAGCTAATGGCTGACCAGGGGTTTTGTGGATGGACTTTGCGATCGATTCGGAAACTACAGGTGCATATTTGTAGGTAGGATTGAGATCCTTAGTATGAAAACGCTGTGATACCAAAAATTTTCCGATACAAGCAATTATATTGGGTTAACATTTGTGGTATTGATAAGCCTTGTGCTCCCAATTAGGCATACATGGTTGCAGTTCTCTACTTCCAGTTCTGTATTTCCAGAGATATGTTCAGTTTGTATTACCTCTCATACAAACTGAATTTTTCAGGCCTTCTTTCAACAGTATTTTTCAGCTGGAAAACGGCACTTCTTTACTGTTGGAATTTGGATTTAGTTACAAAATCTGAATATTTTCATTCGTTTTGTATAGAGATGGCGCCAAAAAAGAGCTATCTAAATACGCACTAACGAGAAGGGGATTTTTTGCATGAGAAAAGAAGAACAGGTAGCGAGCATATCCACAAAATTTTTTTTTTTAATTCAGGCAGAATTTCGATAGGAAGTACGATCTCAAGCGCAGTGGAAATTTAAAATTTTCTTTTATATTTTTATTTCACAATGTAATTTAGCATTAATTAATTAATTAATTAATTTAATTATTAATTCATTTATTTAACTGACTTTTGGCGGAGAGATTTCGTATATTTATACTCTTATTATTTATACAAAATGTATTTCTAGAAACAACTGAAAAATTCGCTGTGAAATGTTCGAAATCTTAACTATACGTTAAGCAAAAAAAAACATTTTTCGTACTGAATATTGCACTGAACTAGTACGCCCTTACCTCAAATACTGTTTGGAATTTTTGGAAAAATTTATGAAAAAAAAAATCTTTTATTATGAATATTTTTTATTACAACTCTACTCTAACTAAAGTGAAATTGTAAATGTGATGCCATCTTTGGGGTCGTGATAGTTCACAGCCTTACTTTGCCTAAATCAAAGATTTTCTCTGAAATCTTTCGATCCTATGACGACCCAATTTCGCAGAGTTTTATGAAGTTTTTGTTGGACAATTCCACAGATATTGGCACCACACACATTGCGTTTCGTTACGTTGTGGTTTTAGTTAAAATGTTTTTCCAAAGTTTTTTATCAGTTGTACTTCTGGTCACCGCAATACACACTAATGCCTAGCACAAAAAAGTTTATGGCAGTTTTGCAAGTGTTGCAAGCATTGCTGTTGTTTTTTTTTACCTCAGAAGCACACCTGACTTTACGAGTACTATTCTGCTGTTGATATCTCCAATCAGTCGACGAGAAGAATATTCGCTTATATTTCCATAGCTAGATGTAAATTTTTATATATGTAGAGTAGCATGCATGCCTGTTTTTTGTGCGCATCTTTGTGCACACATGTATTTTACAGATGCAAAATACTTAGCCTCCACTCATGGGTATCAGCTTTCGATAAATGCAAGTAGTACGTACAAACTGCCAGCAAAGTAAAAAATGCGCAAAAAAATCAAGCCAGAGAGAGAGAAGGAGAGAACAAACAATGCTGGATATCTCGAAATCTGATAAATGGAGAACACAAAGCAAATCTTTAGTGGAAATTCGCAGTAGAAACAGGAAAAACTCGCTGCAAAATCGAGATGAAACAAAATATACAAACAAGCGTATCGCATATAGCAAAGTGATGGAAAAGTGAAGAAAAAAAAATGCTGGTAAGATGAAAGTACAAAAGCTTTTAGGGATATGCAGCGTATATGGGAAGTGCAGGCAGCAATGGAGGAGGAAGAGTTTCAGTCAGTCTGCAGTAAGTTGAAAATCAAAGAAAGAATTTTTTGGAGGCAAACCCTAGCAACCGGAGATTGCACACATACATGTGCACATACGGACACAGTGTCTACGGAAAAAGAGCTGGATCCAACTGTAGTCCGTTTTTTGCAAAGCTTATCCCCACTATGCTGTCGCACGGTTGCTGGCAAATGACGCGAAAAATTGCAAGTTGTTGCAATGGTGGAGAAAATCACAGCCGGATTTCCGTAAATAAATGTCGCAAAGTGCACAAAAATATAGCATAACAAAAAATATGTGACAAATAACAGCAAACAAATATAACATTTACGATTTATTTTTATGTTGTTACTTTTTCGCTGATTTCGCTTGAAGTAAATATTGCCACATGGACATTTTACTTATTTTATGTAAAATATAGAAAACATATTTATAGTTGACGGAAATATTAGCAACCGAGAGCCGTAGTCTATGGAACCAATCGACCATAAATCATAGCGACAACAAGTGTAACGATTGCATTTCAGCGCTACGAGCAGTTGATTTATGAACGACTAGCGATTAAAAATAAACTGGACAAAAAAAGTTAGTAAAAAAAATATATAAAAAAAATATGCAACATTCAAATAAATAATACCAGCTGTGCACAGTTTTCTATAGAAAATGAAAATTTGGAATTGGCAGGCAGGATATAAAACATGGTAAAAATGATTCAATACCAAATTAGTAAATATGTTAAAATATTCTACAGCATTTATACCTGCACACAAGTTCTTTTGTATACTCCTACGTGATTCGAAATTTTTGTGTGGACAGAAAATAGAAAGTAGTAAATAGAGGAGACAGCAATAATACATATTTAACTAGCTGATGATGATCTGTTTATTTTTTCGTTTACTTTCTGTTTACTTGTATACTTTTGTTTATTTACCAACGCTGTTGATTGAAACGCAAATATAGCGTTGAAAAATGTGACTAAAAAATGGTTACAGTTAGCTATGTGGCTGTATTTTGTTTTTAACACTAAATATACCAAGCAGGGGTCAAAAGGGCCCTTCAAAAATTAACCTCAAAATCGCCATTCAGTTTTGAAAATTTCGCTCATCTGGATTATTTTCATAAATTTTTACAGAAACGTATCTCAAACTCGTATTACGAGCTGTGTAATCCCGTCGAAATTTTCGGCACGCATCGATTCGCTATTCGCGGTCATCACGCAGCCCTCCACTTTAATCCACGGCATGTAAAAGTAGTCGAGCCGACCAGTCGTGTTTCTATTCGCTCTCCGATTTTAATTAAATACAAATCGCATAGTTATTTAATTTGCTAATTATTGGCATGGTGAATATCTATATAATCTGAGACAGTGACTCTTCTTTTTTTTGATTTTGTATTAAATTGTGCAGTACAACAGCTATCAAACAATGACACCCTTTTAGATCATTTGTGCGTCTGCATTAGCAGTTTCCGTAATATATTTATATTTGTATCATATATTCCTCCGAATAGTTCTGACAGTGTATATAGTGAACATGCAGAAAATATTGTAAGTCTTTGCGAAAAAAATCATGATTGCAACTTTTGCGTACTTGGTGATTTCAATCTTAGCAATCTGGTTTGGTCTGACATACAATATAATGGTGTCTTAACACCGACTAACGTAAATAGATCTCATGAAATTTACTTTTTAGATAGCCTTCTTGGTCTTAATCTTATCCAAATTAATACTTTATGTAATAAGTTGAATAAAATCTTGGATCTTGCATTCGTTGATTATAATATAATATTTAATTTATTTGAATGCCCATTTCCAATAAGTAAAATAGATAAACATCTTGTGCCTTTTATCATAATGTTGGAGTTTTATAGTGTTGTTGCAAATTCTAATGAAAATGCCATTTCTTTTAACTTTCGTAATGCTAACTATGATAGGTTAAATGCTGCCTTAACGGAAATAAATTGGGACTCCGTTCTTAATACTAGTGATGTAGCTGAATGTTTTGACAAATTTTTGAACATAACTCACGATGTTTTTTCGAGAACCCTTTCAATTCTGGCACCTCCTATTCATAAATTGCCATGGTATAACAAAAATCTAAAAATGTTAAAAAATCAAAGAAACAAGTTTTATAAATTGTATAAAGCGGAACGCAGTAATTTAAATTTTAAAGAAAAATACATTTTTTATATGAATCAGTTCAATGTTCTTGATAAGTTTTTATACAATCAATACATATGTAGATTTGAAACCGAACTTAAAGACAATCCAAAAGCTTTTTGGAAATACGTTCGTTCCAAAAAGGGTTTTACTAATATTCCAACTTGCATGAGCTTGAATGGGCTGTCTTCGCAAACTTTATCTCAGTCTGTAAATTTGTTTGCAGAATTTTTTAAGTCAAATTTTGTAGCTAACGATGACCTTGTTTGTACGCCCGTCTGTAATGCCTCTACCCATTCACTGGATTTCGGGTATTTGTCAGTCTCTGAATTAGATGTTCAGAATGGTATAACGGCTATAAAAACTTCTTTGAAATCTGATTACGACGCTCTTACTTTCTGAAGCAATGTAAATTTTCGATCAGTAAGCCTCTATGTTTGATCATCAATCTATCGCTTTCTACTGGTGTGTTCATTGATCGATGGAAGTTCGCCTCGATTACTCCAATTTTTAAATCAGGTAGTAGGAATGATATAAGCAATTATATACCAATATCTAAACTAACAGTATGCTCAAAGCTTTTTGAACAAGTGGTTAAAGAAAAAATTACCTTTGCTACCAAATCTATTTTAGAGCCGCGCCAGCATGGATTTGTCAGAGGGCGTTCTACTGTCAGTAATTTAGCTGTTTTCTCGCAGTACTGTATCACAGCATTCAAAAGTGGTTCTCAAATAGATACCATCTATACAGACTTCTCGAAAGCATTTGATCGAGTATCCCACGCAATTTTATTGCATAAACTCGAATGTATTGGTTTCCACTCTGTTTTCTTGGCCTGGCTAAAATCTTATCTCTCAAACCGATTGTTATTTGTTGAAATAGAAAATTGTAAGTCGTTTTCTTTTGTGGCGACCTCGGGTGTTCCACAAGGTAGCATTCTTGGTTCAATTCTATTTATTCTTTTCATTAATGACATTGGTTCTTGCTTTAAAAACTCAAATTTTCTACTTTATGCTGATGATTTGAAGTTTTTTCGTATTATTACTTGCGAGAATGATTCTCATCTCCTGCAGCATGACCTAAACAATCTGTACGAGTGGAGTCGCAGTAATAAACTTTCATTGAATACTAGCAAATGTTTCCATATGTCATTTTCTAAATCTCCGGAGTTTCGGAAATCGTGCTATATTATTACAAATCACCAACTTATTTCAGTTAATGATTTTGTTGACCTTGGAGTTGTGTTCGATAACCGTTTTACTTTCCGAAATCACATATGTTATGTCCTTCCAAAGGTTTAAAGAAATCTAGCTTTTTTACGCCGCTACTCTAAGGATTTTAAAGATCCGTATACTAGGAGACTTCTTTACAATACCTTAGTTCGCTCGAAACTCGAGTATGCTGCTGTTATTTGGAATCCGATTTATGATTGCCATGCTGCTAGGATTGAAAGGGTTCAGCGTAAGTTCATTCGCTTTGCACTCCAATCGATCAAATTTGAAGAGCCGTTGCCCTCATACAATGCCCGATGTTTGTTAATAAGCTTAACATCACTTTAGAGCAGAAGAACAATTCAGTCTTTAATGTTTGTTTATGATGTAATTAATTGTTTCATTGACTGTTCCGAACTTCTAGGGATGGTTAGTTTTAATATACCTAGTAAAGCTCTTCGTTTTCAAAAATTGTTCTATCTCCAAGTTGTCAAAGTTAATTATTTTTCTCATGGACCAATTTTTAGAGCGCTTTTAGAGTTTAACAAAATCTCAAAAAAAGTAAATATTGATTTTTCGTCACCAAGATCTGTCTTTAAATCAGTCATAGACGATCTGTATGGGTAGTTTTTTATTTTTTATTTTTCGCATACATTTGGTTTTTAGTTTTAAGTTAATTTTGTATATTTAGTTTTAATTTGATTGTACCGCTAGTCTGTAAGACATATCATGTCATAGACCGAATAAATTGAAATTGAAATTGAAATTGAAATCCTATCGTCCCGTTTAAACATACTTCCTGTTCCAAATATTGCTAGTCTGGGTCCTTTCCAGTTACATTCAAAATTTGGTTGCAACCTCTTCCATTGCGGATTGTAACGCAACATAAAATCTCCTTCCAGATAGCCATCTGAATCCATTGTCTTTTCTAACTTGCTTTCTTTATACATATCTCACTTTATTTGAGTGCGTTGTCTAACAAGTGCGTGTATTTCCCTCATTTCCTCTTCTTCAAGGATACTGGTGGTTTCCTTTGGACTTCCTCTTACGTCGGCATTTATTTCATATCAATTAGTAACCGAAGATCATTTCCCAGAATTACTACATATAGCAGTAGATTGACCCTTTGTCTCATACACTGCCGATCGATAAGCCATTAGGAACAAAGAAAGAATGTGGGCAAACCAATCTTTTTGATACTTGTCCACCACCACCAAATGAAAATTCGTTCGACCACAGCCGAATATCGAATGCAACTCATATTTATAAGTAAGACAGATGATCGCTTTAATTTGCATTAACCCGCGAATTATTCCCGTACTAATGTGCATTAGTTCTCGGTAGGTGCACAAAATTTTAGTTCATTTATACCAGCACATAGCCTCTTGAAAACCGACAATAATTGCTTGTATGATTGTTTCGCATTCAACACAACAACGCTTCTTCGTGTGAGTGAGTTCGGTTTTGCCTGACATAGAACGTCTGGTGTGGTAAAATATAAATGTGCATTTGTGCTTACTAATCCAAATTAACTCTATTCGTCTGTAGCGGCTAATAATATGAAAAGTAAGCATGCAGTTATTTTTTTTAACATTTTTTTGTATAAAATATGATTTATTCTATAACATACTTATGTAAATCACTTTGATTCTTATGACTTATTTCAAATTTTATACAAAATTTGCGAAAATTCAGTAAATTTCCAAGCTTAATAATAATTTTCAAAAACTTTTTTGGTATGCAGTTTTTTAGCCCATTAAATTCTAGTGCAATCAAGTGCAAATTTGAAGCCGCTAGTCAATTCCATTGAATTTTTATAATTTTTCTTTAGCTTTACCTTTTTTTTCATACATAAGTAAGAAGTACGTTTGCCAAAAATTATCAAATAACGAATGGTTTCTTTGGCAACTTCTAACTTACCCTTTATAACTTTTAAAAGTTCTGAACAAAATGCTTTTTGCCGTTGTAAATTTTGCTTGAATTTTTAAACATATAATAATTAAACGAAGAATAGCCAAAACTGGTAAAAATTTCGTACCTTAATTTTTTTTTAAAACTACTGTAATTATTATGCAAATGTTAGTTATTGTTTGGGTATAGTTTTACTATTATAAATTAAAAATTAACTTCAAAACATCAACATTTCATGAAGGGACATTTACCAGCTGTAAAGCGAAGGTACGTTTGATGTTGTTTTCTGTGGGGATTTCGTGCAAAAATCCTTTCATAATGAGGGATAACTGCCCGAAAGCACGGTGGCATAAAAATCACAATTTCTTGCACGAAATTAGATGTCAAATGAGCTGGAATTGCTTACAAATAATGCTGTGTTAAAAATAACCAAATTAAAAGGAAATAACAAACATTACTTTTTAAATTTCACAATCTATACAAAGGAAAGTCTGGACTTTTTTTTGGACAAACCCAAATTATTTTGACAGAGTTACTCCATGGTGAAAATAATACAGAAGGTGGCGCAGATTGGGGTACCGCTAATCCCCTCTTGAAAACCTTGACAGAATCAACTGTTTTCTCTCAATCGCGTTCTTTTCAACGTTTATAAAAAAATTGTTTGTGTATATTCTTTCCAATGTGCATCACAACATCTTTTCTCTCAGTTCTCCCTGTCAGTGTAAAACAAATATTACGTCACAGCCAAGTTATTCTCAAAAATTTAACATTAAAATTTTACAAAAATAACGGTTGGAATCTGAGTTATTATGTCAAACATTAGTGAGATAAAGTGAAAAGAGCAGCAGGAAGTTTAATTGTAGCGCACAATTGGAAAATATAAGAAAATAAAAATACAATAACAACAACACTTGTCACTGACACATTTACAATTGTGAGCACACGCACACATACACATACTCTGGCACATCTGCACTTGAATAACGGATGAGAGCACAAAGCGGAAGATCACTACATTGTTCTAAGTATCGGTATCCCAGTAAACGATAGTTACAAAATTTCAACAAAGTTCATAAAAAGTAGAGTATCTAATGAAATTAGATTAACTTACGGTTTGAATTAAAAATAAAATACATATATATTATCCATTAAAAATTTAGCATTATGTATGTATAGTATATCCTACATTGAATTTTTCATACAACAAAAACCCAGAACCGTGACGGTTATAATTTGGTAAAAAGCATTATTGAATCGTTCTAATTAGATTTCATTCCTTCGATCAAAGTTAATTGATATTTTGTGAAACCTATTTTGATCGATATTTTGTGATTTTTATTTTTTCCCTAAAAAATAATCGTTATTCTTGGATTTATATTTTTCTGATCACATATAATCGTTATTTTGTGGTTTTTATTTATTTGATAAAAAATAATCGTTGTTCTTCAGCGATGGCAATAATAGCAATACTACCAATAAGAGAATTTATGTTTTATGAATCGCAGAATAACGACTACTTTCGATCGAAAAAATAAAAGACAACAAAATATCGATTATGTAATGATTTAAAAAAAATGTTTTAAATAAAAGTAAGGCCAAATTTGCATGGCATATGACATAAGGATTAAATCGATATATTCGAGTTTTGTTTGTAATAAATTCTTCCCAATGATTTTTACCTAGAAAGAGGCATTCCACGCTTTAGATCTATGCAAATTTTATATTTCCTCGAAAACCTGTATCCCTTTTTAAGAGTATTTGCGAATCGGTGCAAAGTACGCTACGTAAATTTGTTTCAGAATTCGGCTTGTTTCAAAATTGTATCAACTTTTGTTTTTTTTAATTAGTTATACCACCGACTGGATATAAGTAGATACTTTGCTCCATTATTGATGCCATTGAAATAGCTTGAGTATAGGTCAACTGTGCCCGTTTGAATTACAAAGGAAGTTGGCTCTCGAACGAATTTGGAAAAAAAACGATCCGATAATTTGCGTATAACATTCGGACCAGTTTATGTACAAATGGCGGTATCAATCACTTACCTAGATTTACATTGCTTTAATTTTTTAAACTACATTTGAACTAATCTTCAGATAGTTACCTTCATTTACAGGATTAAAATTTTCTAACTTAACAAATAGTGTTTGCAGGGTTTTAGAGAATGGCACCATTTACAGGCATCGCGCACACACATTTGCTACAAACAACGTACGTTCTACAAAAGAGCATTAAGTCAAAATATCTAATTCGTCAACAAATAAAAACGTAAAGCGAAACCTAGAGTTAGTCGCATCAACAGAAAGGAGATAGTTATTTTCGGCTAGGAATTACACTTTTTCAACTTATTCTAGAAGCTAAAAATTTATGGGAACTGAGAACATTTTCAGTATGTATAACATATGAAAATTGATAAATCTCAAGTTATTTCACTTTTCAACAACGCCTGTGATATGTGAGTAGATATAATGGTGCGCTTGCATTAACATTTGAAGTGCAAGTGTTGTCAAGTTTGTCAAGCTTTTATGCAGTTTTTAGATACAACTATGAACTTGATGGTGGAAAAAGTTGCTAACACGATGGCTGCGTGTCTTTGTGAATAGCGAAGAATATAACACATGAATTGTAATACGATATGGAGAAGAGTTAACAGATGCTTGTAAAAAAAAAACTGAGCAAGGCCGGAACTACAGTAGTTTGAGATGAAAATACATAGCGCGTAGCTATTAAAATACTTAACATAATATTCTAATTTGCTATGTGCATGTCTATGTGATTCTGCGCTGACAATGAGCGAAAGAATGTTTTTTGTACTTACATACATAAAAAAGGATATAAGTAGTAAATATAAATGATTTAAAAAATTACAAAATGAAATTAAAATTGTGCTGGGTTAAGAAAATTCCTGAGGATAAAGCTGATTCTACTATTAATTCTATCATATTATTATATTGTATTAGAAGTATCACTAGGCAGAATGCCGAAATTGAGGGCATTCCATAGTTTATTTTTTTTTAAGGAAATTACTAATTAGATTAACGCCGAAACGCAGGTATCGGAAATAACAATTATGAATTTTCGAAATTTTCAATTCAAGAAGTCAATCTAAAATATGTTCAGCTATAAATATTTAAAGTTTTTAGTTTTTTTTTGAAAAAACCGAAAACTAATTTTTTTTCTGTTATTGTCTGAACAATATTAAGGCCAAATTTTACTTGTTCAATCTGGATTATCAGTTGAAATTCGCCATATATTGTCGATAAAAAATAAAAGCTAAATTTTGTCTTTTATTTTTATTTCGTAATAAACTGTAACGGCTATAATTTTTATAAAAAAATCATAATTTAATCGTTATAATTAGATTAAAATTCCTTCTATACCTACATCGATATTTTAAGATTTTTGGATAATAGCAACCACACTGAGATCCAACAGACATATGTATATACATATGTATATATACTAATCATAAAACATCGATTGGAAAATTCTAGATCATATAGCGTTTATTCGAAGAAAAAATTACAATATATCGATTATACAATGATTTAAAACAAAAAAATCATCTAAATGAAAATAAGGTCAGATTTGTACAGTATATGGCATAAAAAATAACGATAATTTTCGGTCCCTTACACTGAATTTTTTTATTGATAAAAAAATTTAAACTCTAAAAATAACTTGCCTTTTTAAGTCAACGCATTAGTATTAAGAGTAACTATTGGTCCTGAGCAACTAAAAAATCATAAACTGATTCTTCATTCCAATCAATTAAAATTATGTTGAACCCTTGGTGATCAGTCTAAATTTTTAATTAGTATTATTTAGTAAGAAAATAAATATCTTAGTTAAGTTTGAAAGAAGTTGAAAACTCTGCCATTTTGCTATGAGGGACATTCGATGGAAAAAAGGAAACCAAGACAAATTTTAAAACTCCGCTAATCAAAGGAGGAATTTTCCTGAATTTCTTATTAATTTGTTGTTTCTATTATTTACACTGTCTTTATTTTATAGTTGCTGGATTTGTTTGAACGATGTGTGGTAAATTTTATAAATATCTACACTAGTAAGGTTCAAACCAATTTCTGGCTGGCTGTAGTGCCGCCAGGCTTAACGCAATTCAGCCGTGGAAGGAGTTAAAGTACGGGCATGTAAAGGTCTTGCACAGCTTTTCCGCATGCACTAAGGAAGATAGATTACACTACTCCCCCACTCTACATGGACTATAAATTCTCCATAAGAATCCCAGAGAGGCATGAATGGAAAGATGCCATAGGCCTAGACCCAGAGCCGACGGCTATCTTTTATCTTTACAGATGGTTCCAAACTCAACGAAGGAGTGGATAGGGATTCACTCCAAAGAATTAGCACCGGACCTCAGCCTTCGCTTACCGGGCCACTGTTCCGTTTTTTAGGCAAAGATAAATACCACTATGGAGGCTGCTCGGTGTTTGACAGTGTCCGCTCCTACAGACAGACCTGTCACTATATACTCCGACAGTCAAGCGGCTATAAAATCTCTTAATTTTCACAAAGAAACGTCCAAAGTTGCCATACTATGCAGAAATTCCCTCAATTTGCTCGCGTCTAAGCGTTCCGTGGCTGTGATATGGGTTTCTGGGTACAGTGATATTCCCGGTAATTGCGCGGCAGGAAAGGGACGGAATTACTTATGATAAATGCTGCTCTGGAAGCGGGCATGCCTCTTACCTATTGCAAACACAGTTTAAAGACAAAACTCATCAAGGAGGTGAATATTAGGTGAACCATTGAACCCACCTATCGGATTACCAGACAAGTTTGGCCAAAGGTTGACGTAAAGCGATCCAAAGCGCTGATTCGCCTTGACCGACCTTTTCTCAGACTAATGGTTGGCGTAATAATCGTGCACTGCCTTATTGGCACACACGGGAAGAGATTGGGTTGCATACCTAACGATTTCTGGCAAAGTTGAGGGGGCGACGAAGTGGAAGTGGAGAGCATCGAACACTATCTCTGCCACTGTCCGGACCTGGCAACACTCGAAACCAATTCCTAAATGGGTACTTTCTAAACTGTTTGACCGACCTGAGCTCGGCAAGCATTCCCGATCTTCTGTGCTACATAAAGTGCACTTGGTGGTTCACCTTTTAAGGGAAGGAAGAAGAAAATGTAGGAAGAACGAAAGCGGTATTAGAACGAGCTTTGTCATCCTACGTGCGCATCCATGGACTTGCATGGTTGCAGCCACTTTAACCTAACCTAACCTAAGGTTCAAAATAATAACTGATACCAGTAAATAACAATTTTCATAGAATTTGCATAGCATTTGCATTTGTCCCACTAGTCGCAATATTAAATTGTTGTTTAATATTTCTTAAAGGTAAAAATTTCACTGATACATTTAAGGAAAACGAAAACTTATAGTATATATTTTGCTTTTTATCACTGAAAAATTTAACAAAAGATTAGTATATACGGTTTCTGTTAAGCAAATATCATTTTGGCGATTTCAAAGTTTCACAAAAACTGTTAGAAGTGGAGGGTTATCTGGGATTGACATGCCTACTATTTATGCTCAGAAAACAGCAGCAGAGTGGACAAACAGTAGCGATCAGCTTAATGGCCCGGCTACTATGACGTTAGCTTACTTCCCACGCTTCGGAAAGAAAACGTTTAATAAATGCAAAAAGTAGGATAATTTTCAAATACTTCATATTAGCATAATATGTAGATATGATGCTTACCTACTGATATACTTATGTAAATCGTGCTCGTATTTTGCTTTTTTTTGTATAGCTTCGCAAATTTGTGAATGTAATTTTTCAAGCTTTTGAAAGTTTTAGTAATTATCTGTTTTAAGTTTATTTCTTGAGTTTTTAGATCAGATTAACATAGATACATATTAAATTATGTATGCAAATAGCTGTAAATGAAACCGCTGCTTTGCAAATGCGCCGTGGGTTGATGAGCAGACACACAGCAAAGCATACGATAAAAATTCAAATTTAAATTGAGCATTAAGTTTTAGCTATTGATTTAATTGACTTTTGCATCTCCATTAATATGGTAGTCAATTAAGTTTTGACGTGCTGACAGAAATACGGCCAAAAAAAAAGCATATATAGGTAGTTAACAGATGGTGTTATATTTGTACATGCAAATCTCTTTAGTTTTACATTCATATAATGGGCGCCTCATTTGGAGTTACATATTTTTAAATAAATATGTAGTTTAAGGTTTTGACTTGTTTTTATTTATATCAACTGAAATTTTATGGCCGGTTTTTAGAAAGTATTGAAAAAAAAACATAACGACAATTAAAGTGGTAGAAGTTATAGTTGCTTTTTCGGCCTTATTTTTGGAAGAAATATCACTTTATATTTCCTTTAGTCCATAAACGCACCAAAGCTTTGTTTTGCTTGGAGGTAATGGCGCCTCATGAGCTTCTTCGGGCTGTTTTTTAGCCCAATTAGCGAAGTTTGCTTATTGACGTAGCCATTGAGGTAGAAATGACTTTCATCGCCGAATAAATAAAATGTTGGGCAAAAATATTCTTCAAGTTTTTCAAGAGCTCAACTAAGTCTGGGCTAAGTCTTTCCACGATGAACTGTCAAGGAACCTTGAACAAAATTACCATTCCAATTTTATAGGCACCATAAAAAATTATCTCTTAATGCATCACCCGCTCCATTTAACTTTTTACAAAATATTTTCTTAAATTTAAAAAAATATATTTAAAACCGTGGTACTAATATTGTTAAGCGATGCCAAGGCAATAGAACAATCATTTATATCCTTATCTACACCAAATTACAAATTAAATTACAAAGAATTACGGAATTACTCGTAAACTGAACTCGACATTTTGCCCCACAGATTCCCTATGAGATTTAGATTTGGCGATCTGGCTCACCAATCTAGCGCTTGAACATTAGGAATTCAAACCCGATGCTATTTCACAATAAAGTAATTTTAAAGAATCTTCTGCTATTCGTCGCAAAGAGATCATACGTGTGATCACTTCTCATATCGCTGCAGACATTTTCGACATTACTATTGGAGAAATCACGACCCAGCAGGACTATTGAGGTTTCATTTATATATTTCCATTTCATAAGATAATACATGAAACAAATGGAGTCAGGGAAATGAATAGCGGGAGTAATTCCTATCAAAGGGATGAGCTCCGCAAAATGTATTGGAATGACGAATAATAAATAAATAAATGGCTTTATTTGCCATTCCTAAATTTATTTTATGGAAAAGAATTGCTAGTCGTTAGTGATTATATAACAAAGATTTTTTTATTTTAATTTTAATTGGGAAATAGTCATGCCAGATATTCCAAATAAAAAAAAGTGTTGACTCAAAACCCCGTATTATACTGCGAATGCATTAACAAATTTTAAACAGAAAAAAAAATTCACTAACTTTGCCATATTTAAAGAAAAATAAAAGGAAACTATTCATGTTAATAAAGTATTTATATACAGACATGCATATGTATAAATTATAATAGTACTGATTTTAAACAAAAATAGTTTGTTATTACCATATTTTAAGTTTAAGGGGGTTTTTGGAAAAATGGTGCTGCCAGATATCTAAGAAATAAATTAATTAAATTAATTTAAATAAAGCGCAATAATGCCATTTTAATTAACTGAGAATGCATGAATGCATTAACAACTTTAAAAAGGGGTTAAGATTTGGATAGGGTTGCCACTTTTCGGAAAAATTATAAAAACTGTATATAAATAAAATAAATACTTTTACATCATAACAGTACGGATATTGAACGAATTGTAATTTTTTCGTGAATAGTTATTAACGAATTATTATAATCTAACGTTTGGGTAAAAGTTTCTCCTAGCGAATCTCTTTCTCTCTCTAAAAAAGTGCTGCCTTCCGATGCTTTCATACCTTTAATAAATATGGGAACACTAGAAAAACCCCGCAGATGCCCTTGCATATGTAATCACAAAAAGTATTTCGGTTTCTGCCTCATATAAGAGAAGGTAACCCTCTAAAAAATATAGGCATGCACCTTTTCCTCGGCAAGAATAACAGTTTGACACTCATATTTTAATATTTTATATACTTGTGTACATACATATGTATAATTTAATTTAATTTGACTTTTGCAAAGGTGGCAGCCCTCTTCAAAATGTAACTCTAAAGTTTTTCTTAGCGAAAAAATGGGTTGATATCCATATTTTGCTATTTCCTATAACTTGTGTATGATTTAACTAAACCCGAATTTGCAATCAGGTGGCAACCTTCTTCAAAATATAGCTAGCTATTAACCTCTTCCTCAGAATAACGAACAGTTTGACATTCATATTTCAGTATCTCATATAACTTGTGTGTTATTTAATTTAATTCGATTTTTAAAACAGGTGGCAACCCTTTCGAAAGCAAAAGATAGATTTTATGACATATTCTCATACATACCAAATATAAATACCCATAGAGTTCGACCACAAACACCGTGAAATGTTTTTGTGTACATATACGATTTTATTTTAATTTATTTCTGCATTTTTAGCGCAAAAATATTTAATTTTAAAATATGCACCATTTTTTTCATGCAGTATGTATAAAATGAAATACAATAAAACAGACAGACGAGCAGACATAGCGACTCAGCTTGTCGTCCCTTCCCGTTCGCTTAAATTGTGTTTGGATATATCTCATCTTCTTCTTCTACTCATAAAATGCGGACCGATTTCATACCGAATATCATTTCATCGTCATAAAGGGTATAGAAAATGAATTCCTTTCTTAAATTCCATTATACAAATCCATTGTAGAAGAGCTGCAACAAAATCACCTACAAAACTTTCCCAGCTGTCTTCTCGCTTTTCATTTGTCTCGCAGTGTTTTTACGAGTATTTAGCTAGCTGTGCGTGCCTCGAACGCAGGCAGTCACCCCGACGACGACTATTGTTGCCGAAGCACCTGTGTTGTGGATTATTTTGTGAGGTGTATACGAAAGTAATTTGAATCCCACTAGCAAAACTAAAGCAACAACAACAACAACAATAACAAAATATAATAAAACCTGACACGCACAGAGTTTCTTTCTTCTCGTTTGCATCCTGGCGCTTCCTGTGCGATGGCCGCTGTTGTTTTTGCTGTTGCCATTCGTGCCTGCGTTGAGTTGGTTGGATCGAGTTCTTTGGAGTATTGTTCTGCTTCAAAGCGTGCCAAATGCAATGCAGCAACAACAACAACCACAACAGCCTAGTAATAATAGTTATGAAGCAATAAGAATAGAAACCAGCCACAACAGCAGCAACAGCAGCAGCGATGGCAAAACTGGCATTTGTAGTTGCAGTTGGACGATTTTTGACTGCCGGTTTCTGGTTGCAGTTCGTTGGTTCACTGGCTGTTGGCGAGCTAAACATAGTGATAAAACCATCTAAAGCGAAAACAGTAACCCGGACAACAAAAATGGCAGCAGTATTTCTAATATAAAATTATAGTGGTTTTGCAGTTAAGGCGGCGCTGCAGCTGCTCCCGTGCAAAATTCTCTTTACTTCCGCTGCAACAGCACTCTTTCCGTGTATGTTTAGAAGACAAAAAAAAAAAAATCGCAGGTGGAGTACGCTTGCAACACTATACCCCCTCAACATAAACATGCAAACTCACATGGCATGCAAAAATAATGACAGAAAAATCTGAATATGGCTGGAGCTGGTTGAACGAGTACGTGAAAATAAAAAAAGCGATTTCTAAAATGCCAATGCGTTTTTTTCCACACTGCGGCAAAAATATTACATTCGCAGAGCACACTTGCATAATGTGGCACTAAAGCTGAGCTGCGATGGAGGGTTGGAATGGGTAAATGAGCGAAGGCATTAAAGTTCTACGTTCATAAGTGCTGGCGCTGCAGCAGAAAAGTGCACTCATGTGCATTGAAAGTGAAAGAATGAATTAGAAGAAAAACTGCCGGTTCGTGACGTTGGAGGGGAGTGGGGTGCTGGCTGGTGTGTGATGCGCAGAAATCGCGTGTAGCGCTCTTTAAAGATTAAAAAGGCGCGCTCGTAAACGTTTCATTACATATTTCGCAATTCTCGGCCTATGCGACTAAATAAGTGCGACAGTGTGTCCATTTTGTCATTCAAAAATCACTTCCGCACTTTTTCGGCAAAGAAATGGATTCATTGTAAAAAAACTTTACGTTATGCAAAGTTGAAAATGCAGGATTTGTATGTGTAATAGTATGTGTCGGTAAATCCTATAATCATGTCGAATCAGAACGATTTTAGAAAATTTACGTATTTACATAATTGAGTTTTGGTTAGGTTTTGGTATCAACCACTAATATATTCTATTGGCTTGTTTTTGCTTCCGCACACCGGTAGTAGTGAAGGGGGTAGTAGTGCATTAAATTTTAAGCTCCACTCATTGCACTGTGTTACAAAATCGAGATTTATGTCTCCGGATTTTTTGAAACCAAAAGTAAATGCAAATTTTCACCTCCCATAATAAACATAATAAAACTCGGAAAAGGTTCCTAGCCCATAGATCTTTGCATTTAAAATTGGTGGTTTTTAAGGTATCCTGGACGCAGAAGAAATTCGATAAAACAAGTTTTTAGTGCTGTAATTTTTCGTTATGGTAACTTACTACTGCGTACGATCCTAATCTAAAATACTGTGGTTGGAGGCGAGAATTTCATTTTATTTGCTAGATGTGCTATCGTACAATTTTTATTATTTTCGAATAATTTTTCAACGAATACATATTTTACTATTTTTAAGGCAGAGTTTTGATGTCTTTTTTATTGTAAAACTGGAGTATCATATGATCTCCATTTATGGGAATTAAAGAGTGTGCGCTTTCATTCAAGGGCTTGAGCCTCCAGAACACTTACCATATCTCTTTTGATTAAACTATGCAGCAATTGCAGTGTTATTATCCGGCGGCTATATGATTCTAATTCGGGGTAAAAGTACTAGCCTGCTTTTATGTAGTTAAAGTTTTAAATTTTTTATAATGATAATAAAATTTATGATAAAATGTGTCAAATAAACTTTTCACATTTTTATTCTAATTATAATTAGATATTAAATTATTTACCTGAAAATATACTGTGCAAAAAATTAGAACAGTTTACGGGACATATTTTTGTAGAACGTCTAAATCTATTAGCACCTTCTAAAAAAAACATTTTTGGCTTTCATTTCAGAAGAACTCGAAGAAAAGAGTTGAAAAGATCGCTCGATTGATTTAGAAAATTATTTTAGAAAAATCCTTTGTACAATTAGCGTAGCTTTTCAAAAGAAAACAAATTATAGAGTAACAATCATATTAACTCAAAAATAGTGCTACCTAGACTAAAAGTATTTTTTACCAAATTGATATAAAATATTTTAACTAACAACTTTGTTTAAAAAAAATATAAAAGGCTGTTTTATAACTCAAGATTATAATAATGTGTTAGTAAAAGTAACAATGCAGGGCTAAAATCAATCAAAACATTAAATAAATTATTAATCGATACCCTAAATGCAACCCTACATGAAGTGGCAAAAGTCGCAGTTGAAAGGTAAGCGTCGTCAGAGCGCGCTCTACATCACTTCAGACGATTAAGGGCCATTTTCTCGACTATCCGTTAATGTGAGAATCTGAAACTGGAAGTCGACATGATAAATTTAATTTCACTTTCTCAACAACCGGTTAAATATTTATTTAACGGTAGATATATCTTGGCAGCGCCGGAGAAGACGACAAAAGAAAATGATAAAATCAGCTATTTAAAAATAAATAAATCCAGGAAAATTTCTTGTGTTGCATATGTTTAAAATAAAAAAATGCATGAGCATGTCCATATACAACAAAATATAGGTAAAAAGTGAATTATAGGGAATTATAACCAAATACCTCAAACGAAAAAATGTAAACAAGTTAATCAGTTGTTTTATGTTTAGAAGCAAAAGAGATTGATTTGTTGAGGCGAGAAAATTTTAACCGGATAATTGACTGCCTGTTAAATTTGTCGGTAGCAGGCACTTGAGGAAACGAAGACGCGCCTTTAAAGAGGAGATAAATTTTAGCACGCAATCGAGAAAACGACCCTACAACCCATTACAAAAAATTGGTAAAACAAATAAAAATAAATTATGGTTCTGAAATTTGGAGATCCTTTATAAATCTAGATCCCAGGGTGATCTTAAGAAAACAACTATCAAAACAAGGATAATGAATGAATTTGGTGAAAAAATATTTTATTTTATGTAGGATTTTCCACCTTTTGAAGGAACCTTAACGCAATCGGGAGAAAATATCGGGATTTAGAGGCAAAACTAAAGTGTGTGTGTGTATATTTGCTTTGCAATTCGATACACCAATTTGATAAATTTTTCTTAGATTTTAATGTTTTTCAAAACAAAATTCCACCAAAATTCATTGGGATAGTATAATGGCACAAAAGAGAAACTTTCGATAAGGACTCGGAGGTGTGCGTTGTCAAACTAAATTATCAAACCAAAATATATAGCACAAAAAAATGTTATGTAAAATATGTGTATAACGGTATTGTGTTATATCTTTGTCACTTCAATTGCATATGGCATATGGCTACACTCAAGTTGTTGGAGAGCACGCGACCGAAAAAACAATCGTAAAGAAAACAGCTGCCACTATTACTGCCGTTGTAATTCAAAACACTAATTTTCATGCCAAAGACAAACCCTAAATTGAAAAACAAAAATTCATAATGCGGCATATGCAACGAGTATGTTAATAAAACCTATGTATCTTCGTCCCATTGGAATGCCGGTAAGCGAAAAATGCTAAGGAAGTGCTGGTGCGTAGGCGACGCATTGAAAGTTACCACAGCGCATGCGTGCGCGCACTCTCCCAAAATCGACTGTTACTTTTCAGTTGCCAGCATGTGCCAAGTGAGAAGATCAACAAGCCTCAAATAAATATAAGCACCTACCGATCGTCATATGTATATACTACATACATACATATAGTATACATAATTTAAAATGAAATGAATGCCTGGGCTGTTTAGTGTAAATTGCACCGCCGCTCCCAAAATTAACGTGACAGGGAAATTAAGAATTATGTGTTTTTTTGACAGACAGATGAGTAGCATTGTATTTCTGTTTTTCATTCACTAGCGGGGAGTACTTGAAAGTGTGTCGTTGTATTGTTGTTGCTGCTGATGTTATTCCTGCACTCAAGCAAAGATACATACATATGTAGTTACTGTACTTGTACTCATCCATTCACATACCTCAATTTCTGTATATTTCTACATATCTACTCATCTACTGTACCTAAATAAATTCGCTTTGTTGAAAAGGGATGCTTATCCACCACAACTTCCGCTTGGTGCCCACACCCGCAAGTTTTAGATTCGCCAAACAGTCACGAGCTGTGTAAATTCGTAATATGGTAAATGTGTGTGCCCTCCGTTTTATATTAATGGGCTTGCCGCCGCATCATTGTCTGGCATTGGACGGACCAGCCGTAGCAAGGTCACAAAGGGTAGGAAATTAATTTCCAAAGAGTAATCGGGAACACCAACCAAACAACCAACCAACCGCCAACTAGTTAAATCGATCTGTATTTGAAGGTAGCATTGTTTTGGATATTCATTTTTATTTTGGCTTGCTTTGAATTTGCGGTTGAAAATTCATTCAGGCATAACGCGTAAAAATAAAAGTGAAAAGCAAAACTGAAATTTTGCACTTGTTCGTTTCTCGCTTTGTTGTATGTATTGGTGGGTACTCAAAAAATAATTTTTGAAGTGAAAATAACAGCACTTGTCATGCAACTGCTGACAATTAGGACATGAGAGACAGCAAGTACTTTTATCATTCGGTTGTGTGCGGCAATGTGAAAGCAACTCTTTGTTCTAGGAATTCTATGACAGTTGAGAAGTTGCCTGCTATTGGCATTCATTTTTGTTGCATCCACAAATGGTTTTCTAGCTGCTGCGTGTTTTGGAATTTTAGCTTGGTATGCCATGTGCTTTGGTAAAAATTTAAGTTTATTTGACTACCGTAAGGTAATAAAAATTAAAGATACGTAAACATTTACTTAGATTTTTTCTGAAGAAATTTTTCACAATACCATCAACGAAAACGAAAAAATACTTACACAGTTCTGTGTTTGTCGCTGAAATAAATTTTAGATTTCGCTCATGATTCCATTATTAAAGGTTTGGTAAATAATAGGAGCGTTCACTTGGACAAAAACAATAAGAATTAAATAGTAACATTGGTTGGTTGGTTCGTTGTAGCGTTGTGATTCCTAATTTGCAACCATCTGGATTTGTGGATGAATCTACAGATATTTTCATTGTGCAACTCGAAATATTTCTCACGTCGTTCGTCAGTCACACTACGAGCGAGATCCGGATACTCACAGAAGTAATCAATAACTGTTTCTCTACTGTCCTCGAGAGTGCAGCCCCAACTCGAGTGTTGTATGAAATGCCCGTCTTGGCCGCATGCTCACCAATCGGCCAGCGCTCCGTTATCGTAGCTGTCAATTTGAATATATCTTTCCTTGACCTATTTAGTAGGTCCATCGTTCTTGATATGTCATACGTTGGCCAGATTTCCTTCGCAATTTAGCAAGTGGTCAACCTGTTCCATCTCGTTTTTGCCATTCGTGGGAACAGCCAATGCAGCTGTTTCTTGATTACCCCTAGCGGACACCTTATTGCTTCGGCCGTCGATACATCAAGACAAGCTGCGGCTCAGGCCAATTCGTTTGCCCTTCCCGGTACCGTATTTGATCCTATGGCCGCGAACCCAAACGAGAGAGATTTCCCTCGAGCCGGTCGCCAAGCTAAATGTCCGCTTACAGTCCCTAACTAGCATAGAGTTTGCCATTGGTGAACCAAACGCTAGAAGTGCTGCTTGACCATCTGAGAATAGTGTGCTTTTTGTTCTCTATCGCATTTTCTTGTCAGCACCCTGCGGGCTTTCTTAATGCCTAGTATTTATGCTTGGAAGATGCTGGCAAAGTCAGGTGACTGGAACGAGAGAGAGACGTCTAGTTCTCTGAGAACACCCCTGCCCTACTCCGCAGTCCATGTTGGATCCGTCGGTGTAGATGGCCGGAAGGAAGGAAGGAAACTTCAGCTTAAAGTTTTGCTTGAAAGCAAGCGATAGAAGTACATATTCAGTTTTTTCCTATATTACTAAGATCTTGCCAAGAGCTCCACTATGTTCGTATTGGTGTGACCTCCAGCATCCCGACTCTCTCAGTCTGATTGCAGAGTTCGTCGCAATTTCGCGAATGTGGTGCTCTATGGGCAGTTGATTCAGAATCACATTGAGCGCATCCGTGGAGTACAACCTAATGGCTCCTGTAACGCCTACACAAGCTGCGCATTGGATGCTACCTAACTTCTTGATGTTATATTGGTCGCCCAGTGCCGGCCGACTTTACTATTACACCATAGATTAGTATTGGTCTTATCACGGCCGTGTACATCCACAGGACAAGCTTTGGTCTTAATCTCCAATTTCTACTGGCTATATCAGTCTTCTCCATGCGCTTCTCGATGTTTGCCTTCCAGCTTAACTTGGCATCTAGTATGACGCCCAAGTATTTCGCCTCACAGGAGAATGTGAGAATCGTTCTGTTTAGAGAAGGGAGTCTGAAATGCTAGTAATATATTTCAGAGAATAAGGCATCTTACTCTCTCAAGAACAGAAACATACTGCGCGGTTAGTAAAGATTTGCAAGCAAGCAAGCCTACAGAGTTGCATTTGAATTCATTATTATTAATTTTCATAAATAATACGTTTGGTTTTGGCTTTTCTGTTTTGCTTCTTGATTAATAACTAAATGCTTCTTTCGTTACTAGATCACTCATATTTTAGCTTTCGCAAATTTATAATTTGAAATGTCCAATAGTTTTGTTGACTGAAATGCCACCATGGCCATATGGCACAGACAGCTGGTTTTCCTGCTTGCACGCATTTGCCACTTCCTCTCCAAATGAAATGTTAAAATTGCGCTCTCTGCGAGAGGCAGTGCAACACTCAAGCATTGAGCTACCTTGAAGTAGACGACCTGTCGAAGTTCATCATTCCAATCAACGTGACAATAAATCAATCAAAAAAGTTTTATTTTTATTTGTCTACCTTTGAAATATTAAGTTTATTTTGAAAAGTGAAAAGTTTCGATTTTCCCTAAACCCGTTATACATACATAGCTTTCCAGATGCCTACAGTGCTTCGGTTCTAGAGCAATAACCTCTTACGGCTACTCAAGACAAAAACGAAAGGTAAAATACAACTAATGAAAAGAAGAAAAACTTTATAACAGCATAAAATTCAACAAAAGTGCAAATTAAAAGTGCTAACAGCAAAAACAACAACAACAACAACAACAACAATATTAAGAACGAAGCAATACTACGACCGGAAACTACGTGAAACAATAGTAAAAAACAACAACAGCAAGGGCTATAGTTTTTCGTAAATTTTTGCTTTTATTTTGACTTTTGCTTGCGCAAGATTAAAATGCAGCGTTCTTTCGCTTAATTTTTGTTGTTGTTGTTTTAAATGCTAAACTTCTAGTACACAAAGCGAAAGCAAAATACAAGTATAGCGTTTCTGCAATTGCAGCAAGAACAGTTGCAACAAAAACAAAAAAAAAATGGAAGTCGCAAAAAACATTTTCACTCGCAAGAATAATAAAAGTATTTTTTTTTTATTATTATTATTTGTTAGCGCATAAAATATTAATGAGTGTGTGCGTGCGTGCAATGCTTTCAAAAGTATAAAAACGTAAATTTTTTATTTAAGCCAAAAGCAAAGTAGAATCGTAAAGATACAAAATGTGAAAATTAAAAGTTAGCGTAAAAGAAAAATGAAGCTGAGAAAAAGTGCCATGGCTAAAAGAGAAGAAAAAAGGAGAAAGAATATAAATTTTGTAAAACGCCGCAACTTGCGTTAAGGCAAATAAAAGAAGTTTGTTTTCGGCGAAAGTTATATACTTATAAGTTGTAAGGCAGTTATGAGCTTTAAGGTTTGAGTTGATGAAAGGAAATTGTGAATGTTAAAAATGGTAAAACTTCATTAAATCAAAAAAAGCAAAAAAAAAAAAAACAAAACACTGACTTCTTAAATGTCTGCATAAATTATAATAAATATATTGAGTGAACATGTGAGGAGAAAAAATTAGTAATGTGGCAGTGAGGTAAGGCAGAATGCAATAGAAGACTATGAAAATTGCTTTCGAGATATATGTATATCGCTAATTTTCTAGAATTGAGCCTTAATTAAAGTTAAGTATGAATGTAGAATTTACGGCGACTACTTCTTTTATGTTGTTTAAATATTCTATAAAAGTTTTATGACATCACTTGTGATGCAATGGTAATATAATTTAATGTAATTTCTACGTGCTTTTCCACGATTAAATTTCTTCTATAGCATTTTCATTTTAAATCAAACCTTTTTCAAACTAAACGAAACTATTTTCAAAATAAAAAAAACTATTTTCAAATTAAACGAAACTATTTTCAAAATAAATAAAACTATTTTCAGAATAACCGAATTTTTTTTTCAAAATAAATGAAACTGTATTCTAATAAAATTAAACCATTTCCAAATTAAATTATACCATTGTTATATATTTAATGAACCATTTGGTTATGACGTATTTTGGAACGAATTTTCGCCATCCCTTGTCAAATTTGGTTTTAAGACAAACCGGTTTCGGCGGTGTGCCATCTGTCGGAAGCAGCAACAGCAAAAGATCAGAATATCATTTGGTTATGCTTTTTCTTTGATCCATTTGTAACTCTAAGTTAAAATCCTATGCCCGATCATTACTAAGTGATTTCTATAACTAATGAGCATAACATAGTCAGCGTAATTGAAGAAAGTATCGCACAAATTAATCAATATGATTGTTCGAATTACGTTATGGACATGCTCATCCAAATCCCGAAAGCGGCGAGTGGACAAGCCCTTCATTAATTTCATATTTTATAACATATTGTTTGTTTAATTAAATGAATATACTTATAAATTGTTTAATTTAGTTTGGAAATGGTTTAATTTAAGTTGAATAAAGTTTCATTTCTTTGGAATAAAGTTTCATTTATTTTCAAAAGAGTTTTACTTATTTTGCAAATAGTTTCGCTTAATTTGAAAAAGGGTCCGTTTAGTTTGAAAATAGTTTCATTTAGTTTTAAAAAGGTTTAATTTAAAATGAAAATGCTATATATGCTATAGAGTCAGAGGTTCCCATGACTCTTCGATCCTTCAATTAGAACTTAATAAGTTTTATTATTGGTGTGTTAGGAATCGGCTATTTTTTGTTATCAAAAAGTGTCATAAAATAACTTATTCCAAGATGATGAAACCTCTAGATACTTCCTTTTTCATAGCGAATATTTGTTTTGCCGATGTCAAAGAAATTGAGTTAAATTTCATAATCTCAAATTCACGTCACTCTTCTCATTTTTCCGATCCTTACACTTACAAAATATTGTACTCTGCGCCCTATTCACTTTTCTGATCTGAATCCATCTTGCGATTCACGTTGTCAATTAATAAGCTTATTACCATTATTATATAGGAGAACTCTCTTGTCAGTCTCGTTTTCTTTGATCTTGTTTAAGGCGAGGTTTATTGCCTTGTTCTCCTTCAGCCAATAGAATTTAATGTTCCGTGCAGCAATTTTCGTAATTATGAAGTTTTTCGTGTTCGTGTCTGAGCTTACCTTTTTCTCAAATTTTTTAGATTTAGATTTACCTTATACTAAATCGGTGCTTATATTTAAATTAAAATATTATTTTTTGAGTTTTAATTAATTAAAGTGTATATTAATTAGATATAAATAAACAAATAATTCGAATAGAGTTTTTCTCTAAGCTTGCAACTAAGGAGACATTTTTTTTATTCGATCCTGAAAAATTTCCTGCAAATGCTTGACTTGCTCTATGAGTGTACGTCTTAAGGTTCACAAAGGTAAATCCAAATTTTTTAAACAAAATTCATTTTATTTTTCAACGAATTTGGAATAATGCTCCGCAGAAAGTCCTCCAAAATACGCTTTAATTTTGTCACCAACGTCGCCATTCGCTGAAAAACTGAAGCCATCTCTTCAGTTGCAGAATTAGCCAATATATAGTAACTATGGGTCATATCTGGAGAATAAGGTGGATAGGGAAGCAATACGTAGCTCGACTCGTTTAATTTTGCAATAGTTCTGATGCGCGTGTGAGGCGATGCCCTTCGATACGGACTCAACTAACTCGCGCATTTTCACTTTACGTTGATTCCGATTGTTACGATGGGTTTTTTATGTTTTCTGGTGCAACTGCTTCAGTTGAAAGTCCGAATTGCGCTGAGGTCACAGTGCAGAGGTACAGTGCTCATCGAAATTCACGAAACCGGTGTTCAACGTTTCCGATCGCCAGAGCAGAGTCCGAGTAAAACTCTAATAGCTATAAACACCCACCTCGATATCAACGTAGTAATTGCCAAAAAAAAAAATGATATACAAGATCATAAAGTATTATTGAAATGTAGAGAAACTGCAATCTGAGTTTTCTTCTCCCCTGTGATTGTTTTTTTTTTTTACAGATCTTTTAAACTTAAACTAAGTATATTAATAATAGTGGATGCTGGTACCGATCCAACTCCTCACCCCCATGTAGTTGAGAAACTGTTAATCCGTGTCATTTTCTTATTAAGAACTAAGCCGTAATACAGAATTCGCCTTTCACCTTTTCCGCTCATGCATAAAACTGGCATTTCTTAATGTTAGCAATTATTTTTCTTATAGTGCACCTACATACAGAAGCTATATATGTATGTATGTACATATGTATGTGTGCGCGCAAAACATTAATTTCACGCACATTTAGCGGATCGAAAATATAGTGCGCATGAAATGATGAAACGAACCAATAACAGAGAAAACTGAATGGAAATCAATAAATCGATCATTTCAAGCTAAATCAAAATTAAGAAAACTTCAAATTACTTTTTGCTTCCGCTCACTTGCAGAGTTAGAAAATAAGGCCACCTAAGAAAAGTTAATACAACTCTTAAAAGGAAGCAAAGCGATGAACTAATCTGAAAACCAAACTGCTTGGATATTGTCCAAGTGAATGTGTCTTAACGTTGGGTTGCATTAAGTAAAATTGTAAAATTGTTGAGGCCGAAATATGCCACGAAATGCCCCCATGTCGAAATTTTATAATTTTATATTGGCGTCAAATCGAAAAGTGTCAAAATCTTTGCTGTTTTCATTCAACTGACAATATTTGACATCATATTGGATCTAATTAAAACCGAGTATTATGCAATACGTCGTTGTTTTTTTCTATGAAGACGAATCTTTAATATTTGGACTATTCTTATATTTTCTCTGTAAGAATTAGCCAGTAACTTAACTTCTGCAAATATAAAATCTGACGCTTTCAAAGAAAAAATTATACAAAAAACAAAGTTCCAGCCTTTCAAAGTGGGAAATGTTGACGAATTTTACGGAAACCCCAAGCAGATGCGGGTATAAAATCCATAGGTAATCGGCCTAAAATAGTTGGAGTCAATGCATCTTAGGTGGCAAGCGGTAATCGAAAAAAAAATGATTTTGCTACCAAATATTGACTGACTTTACCAAAAAAACAAAAAAAAAATAAATATACACAAGCTTCATTAACTAATTCCATTTATATTAGGCTTCCAAATGGAAAGAACTCTGTATTTCATAGAAATATTCTTTGAGCCAGGTACCCATATCTTAGTATGGTAAATTTCCATAATTCTAATCACAGATGAAGAAATCAGTTGGCTTGATCACGTTGTTAATTAGTCTTGCTTCACAACTAAAAAAGAGTTCGCAGTATACCGCCAATCTATGGTATTTTTGAAAGCCAATTTCGAAAAAAAGTTATTACTACCCTAAGTACCACAATCGAGTACTTGAAGTCAATGCACAGCGGGGACAAAAATCATCTCCTCGAGTAGAAAGCAAATGATGTATCATACCTACTTTACGCTCCGAGTCTAAAAACCGAAAATATGAAGAAAAATTTAAAAAGGCGACCTCTAGGACGGCCAGGCATTTTTTTTCGAAAAATGCTTTTGAATTGTTTATATGATCTTACGATGGTTCTTTCATAAAAAAGTGTTTTTTTTTAAATTGAGCAATTGAACCTTTGGATTATATAAAAAATACAAACAAACAATAGGGAAATAGCATAAAACAACAGCAGGGGCACGCCGTAAACTTTCACTCCGTTTCCCTTTCTAATTTTAAATGCGGCCTGTCCTGTGTTATCAATTTTTCTGAGTTCCCATATTGGGTCGAAAAAGTGCTAAAATAACTAAACCAAGAAGCATAACGAACTGTCAAAATTTTTCATGTGTTCATGCCCATACAATTTTTATGGAGCTCCTCCCACAGTAACGGGTCGCTAGCACCAAGAAAATTCAATTCAAAGTTTTGATAGAGCATTAAGTCCTGAACTTAGGTGCTGAAGACACAAGTGAGAAAGAAAGAGGACAAAAATGATAAATAGGAAAAGGCAAATAAAATAAAACAACAAACAATGAACTTCGAGAGAATGGGAAAACGCCAAAAATTTGACGCGTTTGTTCGGTTATAGCGGTTGTGCTTTTTGGGACGACTGCAAAGGTGTTACCAATTTTCAAACTGGCAAACTGAATGAATCTTTATTATAGATTTATGTGTACCCGATTATTTTAAAGTCATGCTTTTGCCGGTGTTCTGTAAGCAGTCCCTAGTCACTAATTGACACTTTTCGGTGGTGAGATTGATTTTGAGTCTGTTCGGTATTCAGTAAGCCGTCTCAAGTCTCCAGTCTCAAAATAAAGTCACTAATTTGTCTAGCTGAACATGACATCAGCTGATTGCCTCTACTACTTTTCACCACAGTCTTTGGTGAAATTTTTTGTGATTGTTGTTTACTGAATACCGAAATTGTCGCCAGTCACAAAAAATGTCTCTAATTTAAAGTCTCAAATTTAGTGGCTTGAGATGAGGCTGAGTTACAGAATATCAGCATTTGAATCAGTACAATATCGATACTTTCTTTTTGATATCGTGCTCCTTTTTTTTGTGGAAACTCAAGCAGTGTGCGTAACTAATTGAAATGAAAAGCCTTCCAATATATACCCTGCTTCGAACTAATTTATAATCAGCTCATTTAATGCGCTGGTTTTAAATTTTTGAAGCGAATTGTATGTTGAGTTGCGTGAAAATTGATTTTCTAATAAACAGTACTTTGCATGAAGCTGAGAGAAAAATCACTCACTGAGATATTTCACTTCCTTAGATATGATAGATATGTACATATATATGTATGTATACGATTAAAAATATATACATATATGTATGTATATATGACGAGCTGAATTTATGAACATTAATATAAATAAATGTTGCTCAGCAATTTCGCGTCACATTAATGGAATTGATGAGCGATGGTAATAATTTCCCTTCAAGTTTCAACGGCGCTACTTGAAGAATTAAGTGAGAAGTGAGTAGAAGGGAAGTCACATATGTATATGCATACATATGTATTGAAATCTTGATGAGAAATAATATAGGAGTTTTTACTTCTTGGCTAGTAAACTCTTGGCTTATTTTTTTTTGTTGCTGCCTGCTGAAATCATTCTGTAAACAATAAACAGATAGGCTTTCCTTAGTGCGGCCAGACCACTTGAGGCCATGCAATTTTATAAACAAAAGAGATAATTTCGCTTAACGGTACGCAGTATAAACTATTATGAGAAAATCAATTTTATACCACAGTTAAGAGGAAATTAATAATTTTATACAACGGATCTCATTTTAGAGCATTTGAAATTTCCGGTGTGGATGAGTAAGAAAATCGAATGGTTGAGTAGTTTAAAATATAAAAGTAGTTTTAAAATTTTTGCGAATAGCTCTGTAGAACTTAGAATCGCCACTTAATTGATATGTGATGGAATTGGGTAGTTCACGAACTACTTTGTTCATTGAACTAGTTAACAATTAACGACCTAGTTCGAAATTTAAAATGAACTAGGACTCTAAATTTCCGCTCGCATACTCTCGATTATTTCGATACTCGAGGAATCGAGCTTTCGATACAATCTCGGGTGCAGTTGTCGGGAAAATTGTTTAGTACGAATTGAGACGAGTACTGTACAAAGAATACAAGATGCGTCCTATAATGCAGACATATAGGTACTCGTAGTACAATAGAATTGAGTATCGAGAAGTTCGCGAGAAATTGATAATATTGGGATATCTATGTCGAACTCTGAAACTGATTAGTTTGGCTGCTTGGCTCACTGAATGCATTTGAAGGTTCAGATAAGTAGTGCAAAATTATTGCAATCATTCCAGTTATCTTTTTGAATTGAATATTGAGAGGCTTTCGAGCTTCACGAGGAATTGCACATATGAACGGACTTGAGCTAATATTTTGCATTAAATTAAGCAATTTACGTTGTAATGTGAACGTAGTTTAAGATGGACCGAAACATATAACGAAAGTTTTCTTGTTTTTTTTTTGTTTTTTCAAATTCCTATGTATTTACATAATTTTCTATAACGCTATGACCGCTTATCAGAAAAAATTCTTTCCATAATTTTTGATGTCATTTGCCCCGGCCAGGATTTGATCCCGATGCCCACCAAATGAAGCGCGCACACGCTACACACTCGGCCTCGGCGGCCGCCTTAAAGCATACTACTCGTAAAGAAAAAAGCTCGTTTGGGTTGGTGCGGGGAAATATTTAAAAAAGCGACAAGTGAAGAATGATGCAGAAATGCATACAAGATTGAAATTAAATAACAATCGGGTATTTCAACACGAGCCATATCCAAATACACGCGCACGAAGCCCTTCGAAGCAAATAGTCACATTTTTTTGGAATAACTCGACATGTCGCCACGCTTTCATCCATCCTACGAATCAAAGGCGTTTTTGAGTATTGAACACAACGAATTGTTGGGTCAATCTAAACACTTAAGTGACAGGCATCGTAGTCGTAAATGATTCGGAACCTACCAACGCAATTGAATCATGTGCGATAGGCAGACTGTATTTTGATTAACGTCTTTTATTTTTTTGCACTTCGTTGTCTTACATTTATTTTTTATGAGGAATCAATCGACAATTTTTTGTTTAAATAGCGCTTTAAAATAAGACAAAACTCTTACATATATTATTTGCTTTGCGAGCGACCGATTTTTTCTCTGAAGGGTATCAAGTACACCGCTACGCCTCTTTTACAGCTAATCACCACACATCATTCTGCCTTTGCTACAATTTGCTACACTCTATTGGCTGGCGTTTCTAATGAATTGTGGCGTTTTGTTTAAATGAAAAGCTTTGTGCTGCTCAACTAAACGACCGCGCATTGCCTCAAGAAATCACCAAACGTGGCGTCGCATAAGGAGCACTGTAGTGCTGACGATTGCGAACCGCCACGCATGCGTAACATTGTTGGGGCTGTCAGTACGAATGGCCGCATGTCTTTCAACTCATTTCAATTCAATTACTTGGTGAGTGAGTTCAGTTAAGTTGAGCTGTCATGCTTTGCTGCTACTTTTATTTTTAGCTCGTTTTTTTTTATAGTCTTGTGCTGTGATTCTTAGTACAATTTCTTGACCCTTAAGCTACAGTGCTTGCCGTATTGAACGCGCATATGTACGTTTGTAAATATTTACGTACATATATGCTTGTGCATATGTATGTGTGTAAGTGCGTAAATATGTAAACACGGTATACGTCTCTATTACACGCGTAGATAGCTATGATTTTACTTGCTATTTCCCAGTTTTGTTGTTGCTTTTGCTTTTTGAACCTACAATTTCAGTCATTATGCGGACTTCTCATTCGTAACTCTGCAGTCTTGTGTTGGTTTTATTGCTGAGCTCACTCCCTTTCCCCACTAGTTTACTTGTGTGATTTGGCAGATATTCTAGTGACGATTTTACGGTAAATGCTGCTATCCATGACGACGTTGTGGTCTTAAAAGTTGTTATTAAATTTAATGACTGCACGTTTAGTTATAAAAAGAATTAGGTATGTAACAAAAAAAAAAAAAACAAAAACACAAACATCTGTTTCTTCTGATTAACTTGTCTTACTCTTTTCCATTTTCGTCTATTTGTTGACTCTAACGTTGGGCTGTCAAAGTTTAAGTCCCAAACCGTTGCGACACTTTAAAGTTTAAACTGTGTAGACTTTATTTCTGTTTGGTTTTACGATCTGGTTGTGCAACACTGAATGCATTAGAAATAAAATTGGAGTTAATTTTTTGGCCGCATTGCTAAATTAAAACTGGAAAATTGAGTATTCAATGAGAACCGTCATTTTTCAGTCCCTCCTCATCTTTTACAATACACAATTTGTTTGATATTATTTCGATTAAGCATTACACCTTTTTCTATTCAGATTAAGCTACTGATGTTGATTAAAACTCTTAATGTTTCGTGGTATAAAGCAGTACAATTCAATTGGTCAATTTGTTTTCGGAACAGCTTCGATGACGAAATCTGTTGATTCACTTTCCATTTTGCAAGTTTTGGTATGAAGTACTACGTGTTTGGACTAAATAAACTGTGTTCACATTCCAGTGCAAAGTACTTAATTTCATGCAAATAACTTCACATAAATCAAACGCCTTCAAACAAGACATTCGTAATTTCCTTTGACATTAGGCACAGGGTCGTTTAGTTGTTTGAACAAAAGGTAAAAATGTGAGAGATTGTGTACATTTTTATTTCATTTCAATTTTATTTTAATATCCTTGTTTTATTTTACAATCGCGAAAGAACGCTTTTAGAGGCATTACAAATCAAAGAACAGTTGGGTGAAATGGTAATATTTCGTACCAAATGGTTATGGGAGAAAAACGTTTTTCGATTATTATCGATAATATTTCTTTGCTCTTGATTTGGTTCTTCATTTAAGATGAATTACCTCATTGCATCTTAATTTACTGACAGATTTTACAAGGCAAAATTGCTTAGTTTCAACATAATTTGCTCATAAATGAAGAATGAGCCATAGCTAGCTTTTACGAGGCTTGCCACCTGTTTTAAAAGTGAAATTTAATTATGATAGACAAAAGTGTATGACATATTAAAGTATTGGTGTTAAACGATTCGTCTCGGCGAGGATAAACTTCTTACTCATATTTTGGCGAGGGTTGCCACCTGATGGAAAAAGCGAATTTAATTAAATTGAACACAAGTTATGTGAAATATTAAAATATCGATGTCGAACGGTTCGCTTTGCTGAGGAGAAGACAGCTAGTTATATTTTGGAGAGGGTTGCCACCTGATCGAAACGTAAAAGTTTATTAAACTATGCAAAAGTATATAAAATATTAAAATATGTGTATCAAACCGTTCCTTTCGCTGACGAAAAATTAAAGATAGCTATATTTTGAAGAGGGTTGCCACCATTTTGAAATGCCGAATTTAATTAAATAATACATAAGTTAGATGAAATATTAAATATTAATATTAAAATATCGCTGCCAAACAATTCGCTGCGCTGAGGAAAAGTTTTATAGCTAGCTATATTTTGAAGATGGTTGCCACATGCATGAAGTGTTGATTTTAATTAAATTATATACAAGTTATTTGAAATATGACTGCCAAAGCGTTCGTTTCGCTAGGAAAATAATTTAAAGGCACCTATTTGGAAAGTCAAATTTAATTAAATTTTACACAAGTTATATGTGAGGAAAACCAAAATGCGATTTCCGGTTACATATGCAAGGGGAATTAATAAACAAAAAAAAAGCCAGGACAATTCTGCCGGATTTTCTTATATCTTCAATGCATATAAAAAGACCGTGTGTGTCTGTTGATATGCAGTTTACTGACTCGACAACTACTGAACCGACTTAGTTAAAATATATAAGATGTGTTTACAAATAAAAATTCCCAGAGGTGGCGCTGGTGTCAAGGTATTGCTAAAATCTGTGTTTACATCCCGATTTGATTCAAACTCAAAACATATATAAACCACATAAATGTAAATCTTTTAGGTGAAAATTGGACCGATAGGTGGCGCTGGTGCCGGGATATTTACAGTCAAATTTATTTCAAATTCAAAGCACATAAATATCGATATTTTATTTAAAAACTAACCGAAAGGTGGCGTTGGATTCGAAATATCTCTTAAACCTATATTCGCAGTTCAATTTGATTTAATTTCAGAACTTGTATTTGTAGGTTGTAGCAAAGCGCGCCGGGTCAGCCGGGTAATAAGCTACAAAAAAGCCCAAAGGCTCAATTTCGGAAATTATTAAATGAGCCTTTTTTTTAATCTAATAAATATAATTCATAGTTCATAAATAAATGCCAGCAGAAAATGAAGTGCTTTAGATATGTGAAATTTAAGTACAACCTTTTGTGAGATTCATTTTCTTGTGCAATCATAGTGCTGCACTATATTTAATATTATTGGATTGAAAGATTGCTAAGAGTTACATTCAAAAGCGAAATTATGCTTTAACTTATAATGGTTAAAATTATCTAATTATTTTTAGAGAAAAGAAACAAAATGTGAAACGTTTTTAACAAAAAGAAATGCTAGCCCCCTTTGAGGCTAAGTGTTACCAAGTAATGGGCGAAACTTATAATAATACCATTGCTAATGATTTCTATGCTTTCCTTAGATATTAAATGTAAACGATTTAAACCTGCAAATAATAGGGCAAAAAGTAATTTCTTATTTCAGCAACTACTTGCATAAATCATATTTACCAAACCGGAGGTGTTTCACTTTTACGAGAGTGCATAACATATCGGTAGTTTGGTTTTTATTTTCGCAATTAAGTAATTAGTTTAAAGTTTCTGCAAATTAACATATTAAGTTGTGGTTACTAAATGACCGACAGCGGTTAGTGAAAGTGTTGTGTTTTGTTTTTTTTTAATGTTCCAAGGTCCAAAACGGGTTGATTTTTAAAAAATCTTTAAGATTTGTAAATTCAAATGTTGCAATAACGGTGTCTCAAAGCTAGCCAGCAGTAAAAGATAATTTGTGGCAGTAATAAAAATCAACAGCAATAGCAAATATTTCCATTATATGTATTGCATTTTGTCAGTAGCGCTGGGTGACGGCTCAAAGCCGGATATTTGTTATTTCCTGTGCACATCCGCGCCAAATGCAAAAAATTGCACTCTGTGCGTGTAGATGTACGTTCGTCAAGTTATTAAGCACCTGTGGCTTGCACAATGACCACAATTGCCCCTCCACACTTCATATTCGCCATCCACTGCACTACAAAGACAGATAATTACGTAAACGTTGAGTAATTGGAACTCAACTAAAATTAGTCATTGTTTGTCAGTTGAATTAACCACAAAATAAATATGATAAACAAATAGGATTAACTGTGTCTTATCCGCAAGTGTTGGCGAACCAAAAATTATTTGTTATCTCGTTTTCGACTTCCCAGCGATGCGCCAAACCAACGTACACTGCATTTGCAAATTGTCGCTTGATCCAATAACACATTTCCACTACAGTTAAGTTCCAACTGCAATTCTCAAATCAACTTGTCTATGTCTGTCTTGCCACGTCTATTTGCAGATTTAACTTGAGCTTCCTTCGCTTCTACTCTCGTTCCTTAAACGACTCCCCCCCTTCTCCCTTCATGACTTCATGCTACCAGCCAAATTGTGGCATTACAAGCAATGCGAAATAGAACCGCAAACTGACTGATTACAAACGAAATTTGCCGAATGATTTAATTAAGTGAAAACAAAGTAGAATAGTCGGAAGAGAAGCAACGCCCGCCGCTGGTGGGGCAAGGTAGGTGCATCTACGTATGTAGCTAAATAGTGGCATGCCAAGTGACCGTGTGAACTATGTTGACTGGTGACTGGTGAATGGTGACTGGTGACTGCTGCCACTGTCGCTGCTGCTGCTGCTGCGCTGAGTTCGTCAGTCAACATTTTTCACATGGTCAAAAGTAGTATAAGTAGTCAAAGATTTAAGTGGGTCGCAATCACAATGCTTATGTGTTGTTATTGTTGCTTTTGTGCGGTGGCGGACCGCATTGAATTCCCTTTCATTGTCACAGCGTGAAGTGGGTGAAGCGTAGAGAGCGTCACTTTCGTGGGATGGGGGGGGAGTGTTCGGCAGATGCGACTGCTATTCGTGCACGTAGTTGTTTTTCGTTTGATGACTAAGTGAATAAATGAAAATACATAGTACCGACGTAAATATATACATAGACACTTAGCTTGAGGCAAAATTGCTAATTAATTGTCCAATTTTGCATTAAATTGTTAAGTTTTGCAAAATTGTTCAATCTTTACAATTCTTCGAAAATTCGTGTTTATATTGAATTGAAAAATGAAGTTAATTAGCTGATTAACTTTCAATGGGACAAAAGATGGGACAGAACCAGCGCAAACTGTCTTGGAGTCAGGATTTGTCATGGTTGACTAGCTCAGGCCCAATGAGATTAAAATGTTGAACGCCTGCGAAGGAAAAAGTTGGGTTTTAAGGGAATTTAGCTACTCATCACCCGGTTTCATAAAGAGACTTGTGTCTAAGTCAGTCGTATTAGATACTACGCCAAAATCTAACCTAATGTTTAGACTGTACTCTTCACGGTAAAACTCAAAGAGGGCCACTAGCTACACGGTTGTCGGGTTGGAATTCCCGTTAAATGGTGTAGAGACAAAGAAGACCCCGATTCCTTTTGGTACTTTGTGTATGAATGCTTTAAATTTCCGGAGCGCAGTCGTAAGCCAGGTCTCATTGGGCGCCATCTTGGGAAGATCTGCCCGAACCTTTAAATACCAAATGACACTTTAGGCGAAGTGACCTCTTCTCGTGCCGTTTCCTAAGTAGGCAAAACTACCAATGAAACCTGCTCTTATTCCACTCTTTTTAACTGCCGCTTAGGCGATTTCGGCCGATACAAAAATGGTCAGCCTTTACCTTCTTAACTGCGCTAGCTAAATACCTCAAGTGAATCCAAAACTTTCTCCCCCTGGTTTTTCCAACACAGAGGAGGTCGTCATCTTCCTCTGTTATCACAAGCTGAATCTTAACTCGCCGAACTATTTCTAAGTGGTCGTAAAGCTCATACAGCTCATCGTTATATGGTATACCGTATTTGCCATCGCGAAAAGTAAAGGTCCAAAAGTCTTTCGGGAAATCTTGCTGTCGAACACTCCAAGGGCTATTTCATTCAATGTTGATAGTGTCAATGCTTGAGAGACTTAGCGTGACGTTTAGGTTCATCGAGAGAGGATTTAGTGCTCGATTACCTGCCCAGCCTAAGGTGGCACTTGTTGCTCCTTGATTTGCATATATCTCAATCATCTTAAGCTTCCTGCATCTACGCGTAATGGTTTCCAAAGAATCATCATCGCGAAGAGTTCAAAAAACTTCGAATGCATTTTCGGCCGCAGTCTTTAGTTTACAGTTCTCAAATTTTTATTGTTTGGTAAGTCGCTAAGGTAAACCGAAATCTAAAACTACCGAACGGTAATTTTTTGTGCGCAGAGCTTATAAGCTTGGTGTGTGGAGTTCTGTTCTTCTCTTAGGAGCATTTAGAAAATTCTGAGTATAAAATAAGTGATATTTGTTTTGGTTTCACTTTCAAATCGAATATTAGTATTTTCCATCGCTGTAACATGGCAGAAACTTCGTTGAGCTAACTTCTTATAGCCGCTTAAACTCCCCCTAGTGGTCATTATCTCTGCGCTTGTTTGCATTTGTCGAAATTTTTTCACACAAATTAATTTGCAGTTCGTACGTCGTGGCCGTGCTCTCCTGCGGCAGCTCATTGAGCCAGCCAAGCGTAACAGAAATGTGGGACCGTTCGCACAAAGACGACACATAATGACAGTGGTGGCGGTGGTCATTTGTGGGGCGCTGCGTATAGCCGCTGTGGTCACTCTGACCCAGTGTAGCAGCTTGTGGTGGATATTGAATTAGACGAGGCTGGACGATGACCATATGAGTGAGAGTGTGAGTGTGTGTGCGCATTTACATATTTCAGAGGAAGCAATTCACATTAACATATTTGTTGATGCTTCCCGGGTTAACACGCATGCGCTGCGCTCGCTTCACATTGAATTTATTGGTAAAGTGGCGGTTTGCGGCAGCAAGATGATTATTTTTTAAAATGCGGCAACAATTTAAATGTTTATTTAATTTATATAAGTAGGCATATTAGATGAAGTTAATTAGTGAAGTTTACTGTGAAAAGGCTATTGTGGGCAGTAAGATTGGTGATTATGTACAGCCATGGGCACATAAATGGCATACCTATGAACACCTGGAAGCACATAATAAAAAAATGGTTCTCATGTTTCATGCATCAAGTGTGGACTTTTCTCAAGAATAAAGGACATAAAGATAACGCAAAAATCCCATAGAAATGGTGGAGTTGAAAAAATAAAGATTTAAATTAGCAGCAACAACGCAAGGAATTTAGTTTTATATAGCAGTGTTGAAATAATTAAGAAATCTGTATACCGAACATTGATCCATTGACCATTGAAGTCCACCATCGTACCCTTCACCAAAATAAGAATGGCTTATTTGACCAAAGCTACATTGGTGAGGATTGAAATTGAGTTCTCAAAAGGGGTGATATATCAAGGAGCAACTATGGATAAAAGTCTCAACTGAAACTCACACCTTACAGTGATTGCCAATTAGACCACACGGGCGTTCTATGCCTAAAGAAAGCTTCTCGGCAAAACACGAAGGATATCAACTAGATCGTCTCATTGCGTAGCCATAACGGAAGATCTAAGAGTCATCACAGACGGTCCACCCTCTCAATATCTATTGAAAAGGAGGCTTATTTGGTAACTCTGCTTTGCCCTACATATGTAAATGAAATGGCGAGTGGTGATTTTCGGAGTCATAGAAGATTCTTAAAACGTTGCTAGTGAGCCACAATCAAATGACTGGAGATATGGGGTAGCATGATAATGCTACGTTAATAAGGAAAGAAGCAGTCAGGCTGCTTTAAAGGCTTTGGATATTTATCAAATTACATCTAGGCTTGTAGATAACTGCAAAGTTTTTCGGAACTAGTTGGTCACCCCCAAAAAAGGAATGTTGTGGTGGGCTCCAGCACATGATGGGTTAGAAGGCAACGAATGGGATTACGGCCTAGCAAAACGACATCTCCACCGTCCAGAGCGTTTCTGTGGAACACCCAAGCGTTACGACTAGGGATAAAATAAGAGATGCGAGAAGTCTCAGTTCTCAACCCACGGAGGTAGTACAAGGGGAAAAAGCCATTCTTAAAGCATTTCCCTTTCGGAAGACCCCTGAACGATTTCTAAATGCCACCCGGCAGAGTCTAAGAACTCTCAATAGGTTCTCGGGTAATTGCAAATTAAGATACCATCTTTATCAGATGAGACTAGCTGAAGAAACTAATGGAGCGCCAAAGTATATCTCTAGTAATTGCCCACATGATGCAAGTCATAGACTCAAACACGATTATCATATCCATCCAAAATCTGGAGTATGTCACACTCCAAAGTAATAAGGTTTTTAAATAGCCTATGACTCGAGTGATTTGCCATACAATTTTGGTATTCAACACCCCGCAAAGAGATTATATGTCTGTGAGCCTAAGGTTCTGAGTGATTTTATTTGAAGGCTTTTAATAATAATAAATAATAATGATGTTTATATCGATTAACTATGGACGTGATTATCTTTAAAAAAAATTATATTTGAAAGTTTTAGTGTGGCACACAAAATGTGCCATTTATATGTCCAAGTCTGCCATTTACGTGCCCATCGCTGTACATGCGGATCATCGCTTATTAAAAATGCAAAATACCAGCATTTACTAACCGTTTGGGAAAACTTTTACAAAGGCATTCCCGCCGAGTGCATTTTATTTATGCTATTTTTTCCTGACTTGTTTGCCATTAAAAACAACTTGCTTGCTACTTTATTTACTTGATGGAAAGTGTGGATTTGAACTTTGTGCTGTGGACACCAGCTGCTATTCAATATGTTGCGTTTATGATTTTCGACATTTCACTGCTAACTTTCTTCTTTTATTTTAATTACAAATTTATATATGCGTGTTAATCACCTGCCGTGGCGGCGTTACGTCGCCGAGTTCGTTGCGTTTGTAACCAGTTGAGTTGCTAAACCTGCAAGCTAACATAGCTTTGATTGCCACCCTGGCACATCCGCTCGCTTGCTTGCTTGCTGCCCGCTTCGGGTTTGCGGCCACTGTGAGGCGGGTTTCTTTCGACACACAAACGCATAGCTAAATAAACTGCGCCCAATAAGTCCCTTAGACAAAGTCGAAGCATGAAAACTAAAAATATGAGTTCGACGGTTAAAAAATGTAAAATCCATGTAAAGCGGTAGTCGGCGCAATGAAAGTCATTGAGACTAGTTAAATAATGCGGCGTCAAGGCGAAGCGTCATTAATTAGTAGAACGTGGGAAAATATTTTAAAATAATATTTAATATTTTTGAAGCAGCAAATCAAAGCAGTAGAGTTTGTGTCATTAATTGAAGATGGTCGAAAGTCATGGAAAAACAAATTTATATAAATCTTTTAGGGAGAAATACAAATATGAAATACCTGACTGCCGGAACTGGAACACTTCGATCTTGAATAATACAGACTAAAATATCGTAAGGTAACCTTAAAACTAGTGATGGAAGAGCGCTTGAGGCTTTGAGCTATATGGATTAGACAACTGCTATTTTAGCATAGAATACTTCCCCGCATTTCGCTTCATTCGAACTTCAAGGAGGTCTTAGTTACTCAGATCGTTCACTGTCTAAAAAAATGGCGTAAAGCCCTATGAAACTAAATATGACCAGGCGACTTTCACCTGCAATCGAGACAGCTGCTTAACCGTAAAACTGTATAACTGTTTTTCAAACAATCCCGAATGAGCACCTAAATGATCCCGAACTTTTTCGGAAATAGTCCCGAAATTATATCGAAATAATTCCGTATTTAAAACTCTACCTTTTTTCACCCATAACTATTACGGAACAACTTTTATAATATAAGTCTCAAAATAATTGTTATTGATATCTTACGAAAATTGTCTCACTCATAATTATTATCAAAAGACTTTCAGTCTAAAAATAATAGTTTTCGATGCCTTAAACAATTTGGTACATGATATAACAATTGCTGATTGACTTTTATACTTTCCTTTAATAATAGTTATGTTTCTGTTTTCAAAAGTTATTTTGACTATCTCCAAATCGGATTCTACATATAAGAAGAAAAAGGGAAAATCCATACATTTCGTGGATACTGCGTGCTCCGAGTGATTGCTTTCAACTCTTCGAAAAAATAAAACTTGGTTCTTGACGGTATTGGAAATAAAATAGATCGGACTGAAATTGATGCACATCTAAAAAATTAAAAATCTAAAAGATTTAAAGCCATCATCTCTATTAAGGATAAAACTACAGCAGCTTGCAGTAATGCATTAACAAAATTATTTGGGTTGAAGAAAATCAGCTTTTAAAGCAAAAAAAAAAATGGCGCTTAAGAATTATTACTACTGTGGAGAAAAACAGATTTTATTTGATGTAGGTTTTTAAAAAAGTTTCGATTTTTCGACTCTCGACATCGAAATAAAGAAAATATTTCTTCTATCCTTTTTTTTAGTGTGTTGTTTTAGCAAGAGCTCTTGATATCAAATTGGAAATCAGCTCGTTTCCGCGGAATTTTTTTACTTGATCTCCATTTTCTGCTACACTACATATTTAATTCACGCTCCCAATCTGGGCATATCTCTCTTTTTTTAGCATTGAATTGAACTTTATGTGTGCAAAAAAAAACCTTTTGAATCCTCTTCTCAAAATAGGCGATACTTTCTTTGTGGACGGTTTATCGTAGCGCAAATTTTCTATCGCAGCATTCTGTAAAAACAATTAAAAAATGGAATGGAATAGTCAGAATTACGCTCCGAGGAATCCGCTAAATTTTTGTTAACTTCTCCACCAACTTTTCTTCACACTCAAATGTGACATAAGTTTTCAAATAAAAGTAGAATTAACGACCAGCAATACCACTGCGTTCATTGCAGAAAATGTTAATTCAATTCCCGCACATTTTCATGTCTGGCATTATTTCCGTAAATAGCGCTGCCATTGTTCGGTACTTCTCTGGGTTTTTTTTGCTTGCATTGTTTTTGTTTTTTTCATTTTGTTGCTTTGTTACTATGTGCTGCGCCAAATTGCTCGTGGGCGTTGTTTACATTTCAGTCTCGTTTTTCGTCTGCGCTTATTTTTTCGACTCATTTTCATTTTCAATGTTGCGCTGCAAGCGATTTGCGTTTTCTGCTGCTGCCGTTGCTGTTGTGTTTCGTAGGCCGCCGCCAGCAACAGTTGCTAACTAGCCTCCACATTTGTATTTGTATTTGTATTTGTTTTTGTTTTTTGTTGTGTTGTCTTCAATTTCAATTTCATTGGTTTATGCAAATTTTCTGCATTTTTTGCGGCTGATTACCACTTGGTGGCGCCGACTGTTTATATGTAAGTATGTGTGTTGTATATGTGTACGTGTGAGTGTTTGTGTGTTTGTAATTGTAGAGGATTTTTAATTGTGGTCCATTTTCGTGCACCAGCTGGCATTTTGTTCTGTTCAATTTGCAAACATTCAACCAGAAAAATGATACAATTACTACAAATCGCTTTTTTCACTTTCGAATATTGCCGTTCTGCGTGTGCTGGTGCTGCTGGCTATTTTGTTATTATTTCGGTAGGCGGAACACAGCGAATTGCAAAATGCGTTTCAGCACTTTCAAAATATAAATATGTAGCTATGTATGTAAGTATGTCTGTATGAGTTTGATATTGCGTTATATGTAATTCTTTTTTTTATCAGTACGATTGGTATTGCGCGCTGGTGCGGGCTTGTTTGGTTACAATACTCAGTTTTTGAATATCATTTTCATGCAAAACAAAAAAAAAAATATTTACGGCCTAATTTCAGCGCAATTCCTTTGAAAAACTTGTTGAAACTGATATAATTTAGCCATTCTGTTCTTAGAAATTATTGTTGGGAAATTTTTGAGAGATTTTTGATAATAGGTCTGTTTCTGTGTAACTGACATCACAATTTTGATCGGCTACAAAAAGAGGGGCCTATTGGAACTGTTTACACGCCCTTCTCAATTCTAATCGTGAATCCGTTGAGATTTGTTTCGATTCGTCGATTCATCATTGCTGAAATTTCGCAGTTTCGGGCTCATTATCGAGTTGCCTGTACGCACACGGCCGAAATGGCATATTGCCTGGGGAGTTTGCGAGGTTTTTAAATGTTAGTGGACAAGTGAAGTCCTTTAATCGAATATAATTTTGGCATAAAATGTAGATCAATTTTGGTCACAGAGACTAAATCCTCTAAAAATAAACTACTATAATGTTATCTAAAACTGTTCGCCAATCGTCTAGAAAAAAAAAAAAAATATCCCTTACCGTGCTTGTTTAGTTCTACGTCGCTCTTCTAGGCGGGTTTGTGTTGGTGAACGCAGAGAATGTAATTTGATCACGGTGGACTAAACACAAGAGTGATAAAAAAAAGCTTGCGCATTCTGTCACATTGCCCACAGTTTCACAGACGAAATACATTTACTTTTGTTTTATGCTGATTTTTTTTCCAAAACCAAAGTAACTTCTTTGCACCGATTACGGTGCGATTTTTACAGTATCAGTTGATTTTTCCACGTCACTATTGATGTTACTGTTTGCAAAAAACAATAGTGTATATTCTGTTCAATGTATTATCATCATGTTTCCCCTTATGTCCTCCGTCTGACCATTCATCCGTTTCTCCGAGTTGAACTTGGGTATGTATTAAAGATTTTTAGAAACGATCTGGCAAAGCAGATGTAATGATCGAAATGGGGAGACAATAACAGTATGTCCTCTGTGACTTAGCTCAAAGTGCAGTGGTGGGGTTTGCGGGGGATGTACTCGACTTCGATTCTTACTGAGACTGTCAAATATTTCCGCAGTCAGATTGCCAATGGTCTTTAGCGTCAAATTCATCTTAGGCCCAAGAACGAGCTGTTTCGACCAAAGAGAGAGGATTACTATGTGCGACTATGGCTTGAAGGGATATGCAGGCTACGAAGTCATCTGCACAGGCTCGGAATTTGGTCCAATGAGTACTTTCGCTTTTGCGACTCGGCTCCGGAGACCCGATGCATCTGTTTTTTGAGAGTGACGCTATCTCGGCAAAGGTCCCTGGGTACACATAGCATAGCGAAGGAACTTGTATGGTCGTTGCCGCCAATTATCATATTAGAATTCTTAAAGGAGCTCGGATTAGACGTGGTACTTTAAGAGCAGAGGGCACAATGGATCAATGGATCTCAAAGGTCGAAGTGCAAAATATTGTCTATTATCTATCTATCTATTATTAATATTATCTGTCTATCTACATATTTCGGGAATATCGGGGTTGGTTGTGAATAGGTGGGAGTTGAGTCTATTGAAGTATCCACATCGTAGGGAGGCCAGTGTAACATGGAACTTGCTGGGACTCCTCGGTTGCAATGGGTAGTGTTTTGACTCCTATGTCGATATTCACAGACAGAGACGGCGAATGCTGTATGTTGGCTGTCTGTACGCTGTCAGGTACGGCGGTTACGTCGTGCACGTTGGGATCTCGTCCGTGAGTTCATAAGGATGGAGGCTGGGAGGTTGAAAAAAATTATTCCTTGTATACATCCTGATTCAACCGGTACGCCAGAATATATTAGAACGCATACCATTCCTTGAGGTAATTTTATAGCACCCTACCTGTTACTTAGGAGGATTCCTTTTCGAAAACGTGGCAACACATCCGTCGCCCATGTGCTCTGGCATTTTGCATGCAAATGCCCATATTTGTCAAGGTCTGCATTTGACACGGAGGCAAAATATATTTTCAGTAGCGGTTTCAACAAATTAAAAAGAAAAAAATTGCAAATTTTTCAGCTCATCTTTTTAATTGCAAATAATTCAAGGATCAATAAATCCCACTGAAAAGTTTTAATTGGTTCGCATAAGAGCAAGAATTGAATATCTGTTCACACTGACTGAAACTGTGCAACCACGTAGTATCATCATTTAATTAAGTTCCGACACAATTTCCATTGCTTTTGGCTTTTCGGCTATTCGAGAATTGCGGCAAAAGCCTTCTTTCATCGACTGCCCACTGTGCTGATGTTTTTCATCCCACACTTTTACCAATTCTTGTTTTCATTCAATGTTCTTCTTTCCAAAAAACAAAAAAAAAAAGGAACACCAGAAAGCAAATGAAAATGCATTTCTTCTGCGATTGCTTCAAACGCGCACAACCCTTCACAAGCTTCTCAAAGATGTTTTCAAGACATAAAACTTTTTAGAAAAGTTCTTCGTGTGACAGCTGCAATTGCATTCTAGCAACTACATACATACATACATACATACATATGTTGCATGTCGCATGTTGCAAGTTGCAAAAAGTTACAGTTAGCCTCATTGCAGCAGCATAATGTTTGGCCTATTTCTGTTTGAGCGCCGACGCCTCAAGTTATGCAGGCCAGCTAAGTTTCCGCAATGCGCTGTTGGTGTATGAGTGTGTGTGTGTGTGTGTGTGTGTATGGATTGACACTCACTTTCTACTTTCCACTTTCGGGTGGGATACGTGTTGTTGGTGTTGGGTCGCGTTGTTAGCACGGCGTGGCACATTTCCTTATGTCATTTATGGCAGCAACTTTTGCACATCTGCCACTGCTGTTGCAACGCCGATTGTTTGGCCTGGCTCAGTGAACTCACCGGTTGCAATGGATTTTCCACGATTTTATATTTCATATTTTCTTGCTTTTTTACCGGCAGTGTCTTCGCTTCCTCTTCTTCTTCTTCTTCTTCTTATCTTCCTGCACAATTTTCTGTTGCATCTTGTGCCCCACTTAGCTAACGTCAACTTCATTGTCTGCCTTCCTGCCACATCAGGCGGCGTGGCGTCTTCAGCGACATTTACGCTTGTTCAAAAGTACATACATCCATAGATATCTTCATGTGTGTGTGTGTGTGCGCGCTAGTTTTTTCCAAACGCGTGTTGAACGTGTGACACTGATTGTCATTGTTGCGTCACGTGTTTGCCGCGCATGCAACACTTTATTCTGTTTTCCCTCTCGCTTACCGCTGCTACATTGTCGACAACTTCGGTTCTGCGTCACGGAAATTCTCACTGCAGTTGAATGGCGCTTGATGACCGAGGCTGCCGGCTATTGAATGAAATGGAGCGTACACCATACGCTTCAACTTGTTTTTGTTTCTTTTTTTTGCTTTTTTGGCGGCGGAAGGGAGGCAGTGAGCGTTATTGTGTCGTTTTCCATTGTTGCTGGTGCTACTGCTGCTGCTGCTTCATTTTCGATTTCATTCGAACGGAAGTGAATGTCACTTTTAATTATTTCCTCCGCTCAGCCCTCCTGGTTTCAAGTTGATTTTTGACTGCTTCATAGTTACATGCGCGCGGGATTACATGAACTTGCAAGTTTGCTTGTTTGCTTGTTTGTTGCGTGCCGGGGAGGGTGGGAAGTTTGCCGTTCATGCCTTTCGTCGTGCCTAGCATTTTAACAAATTAATTTATTGCATAAAATTTGTGCTGTGGCTGCAGTAAATTAAATTCTAATTTTCTTTTATTTTTTGCAGTTTTTCACATGACGAGCTGAGGTGTAGCAGAAGCTTTGTACCGATATTTAAGGTAAGCTTAACTCCTTAGTTAGTAAAGAAACACTGGCATAAAGTTGGTTGGTTAGTTTGGCTTAGTAATTGATACTTTGTTCAAGTACTGAGTACTTTTTGTACTCGATGCTTTTAACCAACTACTCTGGTAGGTATCGGGTCCGCGAATACAAATAAAAATTACTTGTGAAGCTCGGATCCAAAATAAGAAATCAATAAAAAATTGGTCCTCAAAAATAATATTCTAATTCCGACTAAAAATATAAATGATTTCTGTGACTGCAGTCTTGTTGACTAACTTCATCAACTTAGTTTGCATAAATATTTTGAAAGTTCACCCAGTGTTCTGGAGCTATACGCCAAATTGCAAGTACTTACTGGCTAAGACAACTCCAGTTTTATTTATTTACTAGTAGCTACGCTTAAAAAGAAAAAAAATGTATGCATAAAAAAATAATTCTAAACCATTTTAACGTAAAATAGTTTTTTTTTAGTCACCAGTTAAAGCCCCATGAAGATCCATTCAGTATTTTCGGAGATTAGTGAGAGCTAACAGACAGCGAAAAATTATAAAAATGATCCAAATTCAACACCTTCGGTCATTCTTCTAAAGAAATTTTCAATGTGCAGACATGGACTTTCCTTAGTTTTTTTATGGTATAGGAAAAATAGATTTACATATACAAAAGTTCGCTTGTTTGGTGACTCTTAAACCTTTGAAAAAAAAACAAAAATACCAACTCTTTTGCAATTTATTTTACAATACCTCATTCTGAATTTCAAAACGATCGATTTTGCAAAATTTTTCCTAAATAAATTCGAAAATGTGCGGCCTAGCGATTAGTAGTAGTAAAAACTGCAAATGTAAGCAACACAAATCGGCAACAAAAGTAATGATGTCAGTTTAGTACACCCGATCAAAAATCGTAGCTGCTATTCCCCAGGAAAACGACTAAAAGGTAACTGACTGACTGAAAATTTGTTGGAAAATTGGAAGAAAGAGGATTTGCGGCGCTACTTTTTACATAGTGCTAAAATGCCGAGTAACTTTATTGCGATATTTTTTTCCGGATCTAGCACCCACCTTCTTATTTCTGATTTACTTTCGAAAATTAAAGAAATTTAAGGGAAACTTTTACCAGCAACCCGGAGATAATTCTCGGCAACTAAGCGGAATTTTGTTAGTCTCTACGTTTTTCATTAAGTCAACAATTTTCTTAATATTTATGATGCTTAGTATTTGAATGTAGATTAAAAAAAAATAATCTATAGACAGAAAAGAAAAAGAAGTCAAAGAGTTATCTAATTCACGAAGTTCACGGTCCCAAAACAAGAGTTCTCGATTAATTACTTATCACTAATAGTTTGAAACGCTCACATTGAAAAAGCAAAAGAACCCAAGAGAAATGTTCCTTACTTTGATGCACTAATTTTTTCCACAAATTGTGAGTGAAGGTTTCCTCAAAATTAATAAAAACCTACATAAAATAAAAATGAAATTTGTTCTCCTCAAAAGTAATAAACATATTTCCATTCCCATTTTCAACTTCAATCATTCCCATACGAGTATTTCTTATTTTTGATAGCAGTTTTTCTTTAATCTAGATAATTTTTTTTTAGTGCAGTTTTAACCATTGAAAATTGAAATTAGTGTCTAAATGAATAAAAGTTGTAAGGGCAATTTAATTGTATTAAACTTTGAAAAATTTGAGCGGTTACTTAATTAATTTTTTTATCCTAAATTGTAGGTACTTATTGCTATCCGCAAAATAAATTGAAATCCTAGTTGGGTAATGCTTTATTTTCATTTTTGTTTTTGCTATTGTTTCTTTTTGACAGTTCGATTGCTTAAATGATGATTTTGAAACGAATTTCCGCCAAAATTTGTTTTGAAGATAAACCGCTCGCCTTATTGTGCCATTTATAGAAATTCACATGTGCCCGATGAACTTGATAGGCTACGGTCGAACCTTTAAACAAATATCCCTTTTTTCTGCGCCGCTTCGGAGTTTCAAATCTATTTTTTGTAACAGAAATTGACGCTGACGACTGGTAGTGCCTGTCGTTGACTGAGAGATCGACTTTTCGACAAACATTTTTAAACAACCACACGCATTCACGACGCAAAAGTCATTATTTTTTATTCTATTCACATCGAAACACTTAGACACCTGCGTGCTCCTCTTTATTTTAATTCGTCTCAAACGTATCTGCATTGCGAGTATTTGTTTGATGCGGCATTCACTCGATCTTTACATTGCACTTCTTTTCTATTGCTATTGCTATTGCTATTGCTATTTCAATTTCAATTCCCAACCAATCAAAGTACATCGGAGTTTATCAAAGCCAACCTCACAGCAACCATGCGGCATCTTTCACATCGAATGCCATAGCTATAACAACAACAACCAATCGGAATTACAAACATTAACATTGCAATTTCACTTTTCTCCATCATTCAATCCCGCTGTTTTCCAACTTTCTTAAAGCTGTTAGATGAAGCGCAACGAAACCCAACAACAAGAACATTAATAAAACAGCTGCACTGCTGCTAAGTGATTGATTTTCGTCGTCAACAAGCACTGTGTTGCTATTGCTTTTTGTTGCCCAACGCTCTTCACCATTTACCGCATTGCACCATTGAGACAGATTTGCATCGCACATTTAACCTCAAAGTTCGCTCGGTGTACGAGTACAACTAACTGACTGACTGATTCTCATAGAATGACAGATGCACTGACTGCCGAGTTGACTGCCTGTTGACGGCGCTACGTAAATGATGGCTTTAGTCGGACTCATTGGAATGGCGGCTTACGGCGATGATTGGTGACTGGTGGCATGTGGCATGCGGCATTAGCAACCTGCAACGTGCCTCGAGGTTAATGCTTTGACACTAAAAGCATAACACACACACACACATACTCTACTCCCAGTGGGTATAACTCTCAGTGTGCATGTAAAGAAATCAAATGTACAGCAGCAGTGCACCTTACCAGGGCGAGGGCAGCGGGTTTGCGGACAGCGCAGCGGACAGGTCATCAATCAGTTTCATTTAGCCGCGCATCGAGCTGCTGGTGGTGATGGTGGTGGTGGTTCAGTCCAGGGACAGTTAAAGTGTTGGTTAGTTTGTTGGTCAATTAGTCGGTTAGCCGGGGACTTAATGCGCTCGGGAAATTGGCTTGTTAGGTCGTCGCACGGGAAATTGGAGATTTGTTGTGGTGAAGTGGTGACGCGTTTAGCTGCCGGTTTTCACGCCCGCCACCAACAAATAACATGACAATAACAGCACCCACACCCACACACACACACACACACACACACACACACACACACACAAATCTATGCTACTGCAATTGAACCAACAAAATATATGCAATTACTTGGTATGCAGTCGGAAGTAGGTGAAGACGGTATTAGCTGATTTTGTGCTGCAAGCTGAAACAGTTAAGTTCATTGTGTGACTATAAAAAAAATATAAAAAAAATAATACAGAAACAACAATTGTAGCAAAGAAACCGACACCTCGTACTCGTAGGTGCTGTGTTGGTCGAGTCGAGAAATTGGTCAAGAGGCCAACGGGTAATTGGTATTAAGTTTAAGTCTATTTAAGCCATCACAGGTAGCAAAGCAAAGTAAATGATAACAAGTAAAAAAAATAAAAGCTTACAAAAAATACCACAAAGCGCGCAACTACTCGAGAAGTTAGGAAGGGTAACTCAATATTCAATACACCTTTAATCGAAATAATTTATTTTTACATCCGTTTTGAAGTGTTGAAATATTTAATATCAAATTTGTAAGTTAATCTCTGTTATGAAAATATGATAAATAAACACAGAAATTTGACTTTTACAAAGTGCTTTTTGTATTTCTTGTTATTTTTTCCGATATAGTGCAAAGCTGATGGGCATACATACTACAACACCTTTTTCAGTTTTAGTTCAGAAAGTGGTAATTCAAATTCAGAAAGTTACAATTCAAGTTAAGAATTTCTTTTTAAAATTCAAAATTTTCGTTACAAATTCAGAAAATTACAATTCAAATTCAGAATTTCTATTTCTAATTCAGAATGTTGTAATTCCAATTCAGAAACTCAATTTTAAATTCAAAAAGCCACAATTCAAATTCAGAAAGTTACAATTTAAGTTCAGAATTTTCATTTTAGATTCAGATTTTTCACTTCAAATTCAGAATTTTCATATCAAATTCAGAAAATTACAATTCAAATTCAGAAAATTACAATTCAAATTCAGAAAGTTACCATTAAAATTCAGAATTCCCATTTCAAATTCAGAAATTTTCATTTCAAATTCAGAAATTTATAATTTAAGCTCAGAAAATTTCAAAATTGAGTAGTTCTGAAAACTGTTTATACCTTGCACTCAATGTAAATTAGTCTTCAGCTCTATCTATTTACATACATATGTATGTATGTAATTAATTTTTATTATAATCAAAAGTAACAATTCAAAAATTTTACATACAGAACGGCCGCACTTCGGCTTTGTCCATATTCGGCTACAAAAGTTCAGTTTGATTTCGGTTCGGCTTTGACCAAAGAAAATAATTTTTGTCGAACATTTGTCAATTTTTATTAATTTAAAAATTGTATAAAGTCTTAGTTTTAAAATATTTCTAATTGGAAAAAAGTCAAATAAGCCTTTCGGAATTTCATGATAGTCGTAGCAATAGATTTGTAATAATAATACTGACAGAAATTATTCATTATGGTATAACAAACTGCACATTTTTCTCAATAAAATGCGAAAGAAATTGTGAAATTTTGAATATTTTTATTTTAAGTTATTTTCTGTTGGATATATGTAATTGCTTTAAAATATCTGCCGTCAATAGTTCAACCAAAATTTTACCGATTTAGACTAATAATAAATATATCATTTCTCACCCTTTTTATTTCTTTGCAAACAATGCACGATCCAATTTTTTTCACAAATATGATTATTATGATTTCGTAATTCAAACATTATTTTTAAGCACAATCCTCCTTTTAATTTTACATTGCTTTATCAAATGCGTATAAAGCAAAGTGAAATGAATATATGACATTTTCGCTTATTAGTTTTGTCATTACATTAACCAATATGCTAATAATAGCAACTTTAGATTTATTTTTATTTTAAAAACCAAACAAAATTTATCGTGAAACGAAGACAGAAAAAATTAATTTCCAAACTAAACATTTTTGTTGGTAAGACTCAACTAAGGATACTGATAAAATTCCTGACACTTGTCACTGCCGATAATAATTAGGTAGGTATATTTTGTGTGGCGATGGATGTGGCAAAGAAAAGGGAATGGATGAATGCGTTTGATATCCAACCACCTCACAAAACAAAATTACTTCTTGTTGGCTTGCATTTTATTTTTATTGTACAAATTAAACCGAGGGTGTGCCTCTTTAAAAGAAATCACCGACACGTTCTTACCATTGAAAAAATAACCTTGTATCGAAAGGAACTTAATCTAAACCATTTCGGACCACTTTCAGTTATTATTTTAAAGAAATATGTAATCAATGTACACACTTGATTTTCTACAGTTTTATTATGGAACACAAGAAGAGAGTAGAATAAAAACATAATTAAGAAATATTTATGTGATGCATATTGGAAGTTTGAACAATAATAATAATCAACAAACACTTTTCGTAATTAATTTTTCGAAGTGTTCTTTTTCACGACTTTCAATAAGCGCACATACCAAATAACGTAGATTACAAAAAATCATCCCTTCCACCTTTCCTCTAACAGAAGATCTCGTCCCATTTCGCCGTGCCATAACTAATTTGACTTGTGCTGATGCTGATTGATATCAAAAATCTCAATAGATACAATTGGGTTCTAGTGTGGTGAAATTGGACGACGTCGTGAAAGATGTTTGGAATAGGGATATGGTATAATAATAAAAAGTCGAAATGAAACCGTACACTAATAAAAAAGAGGGTTAATGCAAACAAATCTATGAAATGTTTACATTTTGATTTTCAAATAAGCGTACGACAGATATTGATTTCACTTTGTTTTATACACTTTGGATTTATCAATTAAAGTGGGGTTGCTTTTTAATATCTGTGGCGTTTTGCCATAACATCTTAAGTCTTAAAATTGAGTTGTGAGATATTGGCTATTTTCTCTCTATTGTGTTGAAATTTAATGAGTTATTTTTAATCAAGGAAAAAGTAAAACTATTCCTTAAGACATTATAGGCAGATTTTAAAAAAATATTTAGTAAGAAGTATGTTTTATTCGTTGGTTTGTACATAAGATATTTAAAAAAACGGAAAGCTAAGAAAAATCAAATGTTTTAATGTATGTAATATTTTCAAAAATAAAGATAAGAAAAATACAAAAGGCGATAACTTTCTTTAAAATTGGAATTTTTTAAATCGGATTGGACACAAATGTGGATTATGAGTAGGATAACTAGAATATGACCTCAACTCGATTTTGACTTAAGTCGACTTAAGATGTTTTGGTAAATTGCCACAGATATTAAAGAAAACAAAATATTTTTATTTATAAGAAAAAACATTTTTAAAGGAATTTTCAAATCGATCCAGTTCACGGAAATCTTTATATTTTTCGATATATTTTTTGGCGGAGGTTTTAAAACATGATAAAAAAATAAATAAATAAATAAATGGAAAAGCCGCAACCTATTTGGTGAGGCACCGGAATATAATTATGTTTTTTTTTTAAGTTGAATCCAATAACAACAAATTAAGTGTGGTGCTTGCTAGTTATGAGATAAAATGACAAAATTTCAAGCATTAAAAATATATTTCCTTTGTTGGCATTCGTACAAAAATATATATGTATGTGTATTTATGTGATAAACTGAAATGGATGTGATTTAAAATAATGCACTTATGTAACTTTTTTCATAATAGTAAAAACTGCTAGAATTTTTCAAAATTCATTGATTATTCATTATATTAGACCCAGAAAATGTTCGGTTAGGCTTTGGTCGAAATTCGGTTCTGCTCGGCCTTAAAATTCGGTATTCGGCCGTTCTCTACACATATTGGAATGTTTTAGAAAATTTTACAAGGAATTTCGGAAAATCCAAGTTAAAAAATACTCATTATCCTATTTTTTTTTTATAAGAAAGCAAACTGAATAATTTTTATGTAAAATGCATGAAATATATTTTTATATCGTATATTTGATAAATTTTTATATTTTCCTCAATAGAGTAAATCGATAAGTAATGTAATAAGTGTTGTAGTAAATATTTGATTCATACGATAAGGTTTTCGGAAATTTCATTTAGAGATTGCTTCTCCCTTATATTTTACATATTTGATTTTTTTATCTCTGCCTTAGTTTAGGGTTTATATTGAGCCACTTTCTTTCCTTATTACGCCATTAGCCATATGTAGTATTTCGAGGTCTGCGAACATTGTTTGCACCTGCGAGCGGTAAAATGATGCCGGTGATATTATTTTAAGTCAGTGAGTAGTTTCTTTATTTTTAATTTATTTGTTTTTATCGGAGGAGAAATATCTTTCATTTCATTAATCAATTATATTTTGAAGCATGGTGAAAAAGGATATGTTCCAAATTGGACCCCAAATACGAGTCCAGCCTTAGTTATTATAAATCGAGTACTGAATTAGTTCACAAACATGAATTTTCGATACTTCACTAGCGTTTTATGATCGTTTATGAAATCATGGGCCATTCCAAACGAAATGTAGAAAACCTGATGCTAAACAGGAAATCTGATTGAACGAACAACTGGGATTTCAAATACGTGTGTTAATAATTTTGGTTTAATAAGTAAGGCCATAGAAGTTAAGACTTTTCTGAGAATTCATTTTTAGGGGACAGATTCCAAAGAAAAGGTAGGGCTTTGCCCGAAAATCGTAACATTAAGAATATTCCTTTGGCGAGATTATCTCTTTCATTCTCCAATTCACATTCTTGGGAGAATCAGCGAAACTTTCGATGAAAACATTGTCTTGAACTAAAAAGGATTCCACTAGCCTACAGTTTTTTAAGCATTCTTTGTGTATCTGTAATGCAGTTAAATTCTATTATAATCTACGATGATTGGCAACAGTGCAGTGTAAATTTTAAGAAAATACATTTTTCGATAAATATTTTTTCCTCAATGGACAGCAAAAATAAGCACATATGTACATTGTATGTATGTTCAAGAAAATATAATTCATGTTTGCATGTTTAATAAACTGTATGTACATATGTATATGTATGTATGTCGATAATGTATTCTTAAGACAAAGATTTAACAAAAAACGCTAAACGCTCACTACAATATCTGGTTGATAAAACAAGTTTTTGAAATTGTGGAACCCTTTGCAACATAATTTCAAACATATGATAGATATGTACATATGTATAACTTAGATTTGTATGTACCTACCTACCTACATACCACACATCACATACCGTAAACTGGTTTGAAGACAAAATTAGCGCTTTTCGAGTTGACTGGAATTCAACAACAATTTGATGTTGCCAGTTTGCAACAGCAAGTTAAGGTATGTACATAGATGTGATTTCTCTGTTGGTATTGCAACATACGCCACTACATATCGATAAGCGTGTTTATGTCATAACCTAAATATTTTTGCAAAACAAAAACATGAAGCATATCCTCTGAATAAGGAATTCGCTGACACACATTCCAGCTCATTGTATTTTCGAAAGTTTGATTCGTGGTAAAAAAATTAATTGTACCGCTTTTGTGGGAAACGGTCTGTCTCGCGTTTCTTAGTAGAAAATGACGCTGTTTCGAAATATTTCCGTTGATAACAATTATTAGCTTCGCTAAGCTAGAGAGGTCTATTTCTGAATTGAGCAATGTAAATATATCCTAGGTTGTTCTTCGATAAGCCCGTGCATTTTATAAACGCTTTAGGTTATAAAATCCTAAGAGCACTTTGGGGTGCTCCTGGCCTGATATACTTCTCTAGTATAGTTCTCTGTGTCCTTTCTCTTCTTCATTGGCCATTACAGTACCACAGAAGGGCTTTGAACCAATAAAAGCTTGTTTTTCGCGATTTTGCGAGCGATCAATACGAGTATGAGCCGAAATCCAGAAAACAAAAACTTGTCAAGGCACTTCATCAGAAGTTTGAAGTTATCTGGTGAGATGTGAGGTTCCGGCAGTTTCCGTATTCCAGATTATCATAGTCTGGGTTATCTTATATGTTTCAGATATACCCTCCCACTCCTTTTTGTTATTGAGTCCCATTTTTGGAAAGCTGAACTCGGGTATTGTAAGCTTCATTTATCTTACCATTTTAGTTGAATTAAAATCTCTTAAAATTACATATATTTCTCGCATAAAGTTCCCTTAAACCATTTTTCTTTGAAACCAATATAGAAGAATTTGAGTAATCGTATCAGTTAAATTGAATGAACGCACTTTAAAAGGTGGCAACCTTCTTCAAAAGTGTTTTCGTAGAAACGCTTTGGTTTCACACTAATATTGTTATACTTCAGTTAGCTTAGAATTTGAATTAAATTAATATTTTTCAAGAGGTGGCAACACCCTTTAAAAACATTTTGATGTTAATGTTGTCTCAATACTACTTCTTTTGAAACCTATGCCGTAATATTTTCATTAACTGAATGATTTATTTTAATTTACTTTTTTAAGCAGGTGGCAACTCTCTCCAAAGTATTTTCAAAATAAAGCTTTTTTAAGCCATATTTGTATGATACCAATATTTTAATATTTCATGATATAATTTTAATTAGTTTTTAATATGTGCAACCCTTTCCCATTTGTATTTAATGGACTATGCATTTTTTAACAGGTGGCAACTATCTTTAAAATAAAACCTATCTGTTAATACAGGTTATAGGCTAATTGCGTGCCCTAGTTTTTTGAAACACACACTTTTATATTTATAATAGTAGGATATAAGTTGAAAATGTTCGCCGTGTACATATCAACATACTTTCCAGGAAAATCCGAGCCAATAATTTGCCGCCGGAACACAATTAACTCGCAGTGGTTTCCGTGTTTCCTGTGAAATGAGATATTTGGATTTGATGCACTTTTGCAGAACGTGTGCTATATGTTCATATGTGGGCAGTTGTATTTATGTGGAATGTGCAACAAACTCTTTGGCAACATGTCTGCTTGGTAAAATCAATTGAGTGAAAATAAGTTGGCATTGCTATTTGTTTTTTAAAAAAATCTCAGTTACATTGCTGTCGTTGTCATTCATTGCGTTGATTATTTATTGTTATCATTAAATTGGCCACATGAAAATACACACACACACACACACACACATGCGCTTCACATAAGTTCCACAACAACCAATTGAAAGCCTTAACATTTATGCGCATTTTATGCTGATTTCTCCAGCTGATGAAATTGCCAACTCCCCATGGCATGCGCGCATTGCCCCATGCCATTTACCGCTGTCATCCCTTCAGTTGATGGCCATCAAATTGTAATAAATCAACGCAGTTCAACTGCCGCTCGAGTCGACTGACGATCCTCTCGAATGCGCTCGAATGTCACTCAAGTGTCAATTTACATGCGATTGCAGTTTGCGTCCCGACTGGCCTTGCCCGCTCGATTTACGAGTCGAATGCTGCTGCTGCTGCTGCTTGAAGGGAATGCGCTAAGCAGAGTGGTAAGCTGTTGGAAGTAGGTACACTTATTCCTGTTGTGCTTATATTAAGTATTGTATTATAGTTGTTGCTTTCCCTATGTGACTTACTAAGTACTGTATCTTTAAACATCCACATTGAAATTATGTTATGGGCAATGCAAATGAACAGAAGGATAATAATAAATGCCACAGATGTAGATATGTCACAAAAGGCATAAGTGCAAGATATACTCACATATGTACATAAATATTATATATAAGTATTGCGCGCGATAGGTTAAATGTGTCTATTGTATTGTATACCGGTGTAAAATTTCCACCTCAAGGGAAGCTCTTATTTTAATTGCTGTTTATTAAATCATGAATTGAAAACATATTCGTAATTGATTAAAGATAAATATTTGTGTGCGGTTCGGCTGGCGTATGGGTTGTATGAAAAAGTTTATATTCAATTTCTTTTATATTTTCATAATAAAAACTTCGACCACAGGGATGCCACTTAGTAATTTCTGATTATAGCTATCATATATGGTGTACAGTTGTAAACAAATAATTGTTACAGATATATGTCCCATAATTTGTAAGAGTAGAGTAGTCTAAAGCGCAATACGACCAAATTCAAAACAGGTTGTAATAAAAAATAAAAATAAATATTTAAAAAATTTCAACATTTATTTGCTGTTTAGCTGTCTTTTAGACTATTTTTTGGTATCTGAACACGAAAATGAGTTTCATTTATTTTTCCAAAGAAACGTTTTCGTGATATAGGCAAGCACACTGTTTGTTTTCGAGGTCCTTTTGCAGTTATTGCTAAAAATCTGGCAAACAAATCTAGCCTTATAAGAATATAGTTTTAAAGGTACATTCAGCTTCTTTACGCTGATATATCAAAGTGTGTAAAAACAAATATCAGTTTTCGAGTTACAGGCGTTTAAATGCAAACAATAAGGAAAAATTGTTAATTTTTATTCATTCTTTTTAGTAGATAAACTTTGTACAAAAAATAATGAAAAATATTTTACTGAATCGACAAATATAGATTTTGGAGCTCGAGGCCATTATGAGGAAATTATTTTGGAAAAAAGACAACAATAGTTAGGAGTGGTAGAAATTATAGCTATTTCGGAGATCACCACATCTCCTCATCAGATCTCTTTCATGACTTCACCGGCATTTGAACCCACAACGTACGACTTGCTGAGCACTGTTAGCCTGCTGTGGCTTTTTACCACTTTTCCTTATACCCTACTAGCACAATTCAAGTACGACAAGCTGCCGCTATTACAGTGAATGTGTGGTTATTGTTGTTGGTTAACACAAAATCTATTTTATTCATTATTGTTAGAATTTTTTTGGTTATGTTGGGGGGGAGTGATCATCAATTATAATATATGTATAAAATTATATTGAAATTATAAAAATGTGGAGCGTAAGTGCGCCGAAATTAGATGGAAAATGTAAAGATTATTGAAAATTAAATAAATGAGGCCAATTTAAATTTTTGCTACATTCACTTTTCAGTTCTGTCAAAAACTTCACGCCTAACTGCTAAAAGTTAAATTTAGCGTAATATCACGTTTTATATGAAACTAGCATCCAAATTTTTCCATTACCTCTAGATTTTGAGATATAGAGTGCTGAACGTTTTTCATTAGCTCGCACCAACATAGGTTGACTTTTTCTATGTTTTCCAATACTGTTTCTCGAATGGCAATTCAAACCCTGATTTGAGTTAAACAAACAAATTTTGATATCCAAAACGTTTACATGCTTATGGATTTTCTAATTGTTAGAGTAACTATAACCACAAAAACTAGAAAACTGTAACAAAAAGTAATATTCCGATGTGCAAAAGAGATATATTAGGCTAAAGAAGTTGAAATTACCTTTAAACCATTAATTCTGGACATTTTTTTTAGCAATAACTGCAGATGAAACTCGAAAAAAGGGATTTGGCTATATCTCGAAAACCCTTTGGAAAAATAAATGAAACTCATTTTCGTGTTCAGCGACCCAAAATTATTCTAAAACAAAATTTTTTTTTAACAAGGTACCACACATTTATCAAGTATTTTAAAACTTGTGTTATACACGGCGAATTCATATAATACCAGGTGGTATCGTCATAAATGAACGGATGGAAAGTAAAAAAAAAAATAAAGAAAGCGGTAATTTTCTAATTCGAACGTTTTGACATTTGCACCGCACTAGACGATGATAGAACAACTATTCACCACCTTGTGAATTCACCTTGGTTTGTTTTTGTTTTCACTGCAGTTTGATGAGAGTTTCTTCACAAACAGTTTGGGAAAATGAATTAAATACGGAGTAATTTCTGACCTTCTAGGTCACATTTCTGATTTCTTTCTGATTACGATAATTGCACTAATTACAAGATTAAGCTTTGGTCTGGACTTGATATAAGGTGATGCTAATCTAGCAACTGATATGATTCGCTGGCTGTACTGAATGTCAAAAATTATGTTTTTGTTGTGGTTCCTATTGACATTATGATTATAATTTGTTAATGTACGTTTTTGTTTTTGTGCGAAATAGTACTTTTTAAGTTATTGGCATTAAAATTCATATAGTGGCACTTTCAAGCCTTTTCGAAAATTGTCATTACGAAAATGCTAAGACCAAAAGCACCGAAATCGGACAGAAAATGTAAGCGGCATGACTAATTAAAAAAAACATTAGGAAAAAAATTAGTAAAGCAATGCTTCAATTATTGGATAATTATGAAAAGGTGTTGTCATACTATCTACAAAAATTGCAAATAAAATTTACTATATTATTAAATTCAAAGCAACATAAACAATTTAATTCATTGCCAAATACGACCTACGAATAACTGGCAAATTTATAAAGTAAAAAATTAATAAACAAACAGCAAAGAAGACGGTAAAATAGTTATTGGCTTTAACTGTTTCTTGTTTCATGGCGATCCATGGCGCCATTGTTATCGAAATTCTCTTCATTTTAATTTGACGTCAATGAAATAATATTTCGTGACATATTTCGTCGGCAATAATTTGACTTAAAAGTCGTTGAACTGCCAAATCGAAAGAGGAATATATGGCAAAAATAAAAGAGATAATAATGTAATTGCCGATTAAAATGGGAACAGAATAAAAAAAATTTACTGCCAAGATGTCTGTATAAATTAGGCAGGGGCAAAATTTTGTTTTCAATCAAATTTGGATATACCCGAAAAATTTCCTAGGGGCATCTAGAATACCCAAATTAAAGTTTCACCTAATTCACCATTAAGAAATTTTAAAAATAGTAAAGCAAATTATGGTAATTTTAGCTAAAAACGGCAATTAAAAAAAAATAAATATTTCACATACGTAGTTTCGTAAATGACAGTTCGACAGTTTTAAACCGAAAGTATTTTAATCTGCTTTAATATTGTGACGAAAATGAATGGCGTGGTGTGGACTTACGTTTTTTTTTGTTGCGTGTTAATTTTGGAATGGGATTTTTCGGCTCACACGCACATTTGAGCTCGACGAGCCCCTGCCAAAGGCTCAGACTGAGATCACCTCTGGTGTGGCGTAGTCGAAACCTCATCTATATACAAATATATCTACGAAAGTTGCTTTAATGAAAATAAAAAATAGTAGGTAATTATAGACGTGAATTGAAGAACACTTAGCTTCCGGCGTTTAGAAGAAATCAATCAATTATTATAATTAAAGGCGTTTGCTTTAAGCCAAGGTAAGTTAGTTAAAATTAAAAAGAAAAAGATTTTTAAAATAAACAAGAAATGGGAGAAGTTCTGTTGCAGATATTCACAAATTTGTGTAGTAAGGTGTGACGTGATTATTTTGATAAATGGGGATTTTAGTTATGACTTGATATAATGTATTTTGATGTAGTGTTATGAAATGTTTAAAATATTAAAATTAAAGTGAAATTTATCTACAAGAAATGCAGAAATTCAAATGAGTTCGAATAAACATCAATGCGCAGCAATTAAAAAATATTGAAGCTTTTTAAATTTGCTTGCATTTCGAAAAGCGCGAGGAGTTGCAAATAATAATTAGAAACAAAATTTTAGTTTTCAAAAAAAAATTGCTTAAAAAATATACACACAAATCCGGACTGCAATCAAGGCAATCACGAAGCAATAAACAGAAGAAAAATACTTTTCGTGAAAGAAAAAAGGAACAAAATCCATTAGTGAATAAAATTAGCGAATAAAACAAAAATAAAAGAAAACCAATCAAAACGATAGTTTTTTTGAATTTGTATTTGCTTTCAAATAGCATCAATTAATCACAAACGCTCGCCAACAGTGCAGGTGCAATAGTACGCCCCAACTTAACTGACCGATCGACCACTTGTCTCACAACGCACAATTGAAAAACAAATCTAAGCAAACCAACCACACAAACAGCATACAGCAAAAATTGAATATCTCGAAAATCTTAATAGCGAAAGCAGCAGCAATAGGTCGACGACAATGAAAATCATTATAGCACAGCACTCCTCTCAAAATCAGTTCGCCGCCACAAAATAATAATAAAAAATCACTTTTATCAAATGTTTCCAATTGTTTTTGCTTTCGCTACGCCTGAGTGCAGAATTGAACGGCATGAATGAAGCATCGAATCGGGGGGTCGGTGGTTGGTGGGGTGTCTGTCCAAGTGCGCTCCAGATCGTCGGGTGGTGCCTTTTAATGGCATTGGCAGTGCTGTTGTCTTTTTGTGTGTCGGTCACTTAAAATGCAACCGTGGTGGGGAGCAAAGAAAATTAACAAACAAAAAAAAAAAAATCAAAAACAATACTCTCCTTCATTTACTACTTTGTTTTTGTTTTTTGTATTTCTATTGTAATGTATACTTTATGGTTTGCTCATAAAACACGTTTTGGTAATCGACCGCAATCGATGATTGTTTTTGTTTTTTTGTTACAAGTATCGCACAAAAGTGCAGTGGCTATAACTTTGTGAAAGGTGTGGCAAAGCTGCAACAACAACACGTGTGGAGTGATTGTGGAAATTGTGTGGAAATTTTCAATGGCATTAAAATTGCAGCTTTACTATCTAACACTTGCTGAATTAAATTTTTAAAGAGAAATTGACTGAAATTGTAATTCTTTTGAGTTCGCTGAGACGGGGTAGAATTCAATTAATGACAATTTTTCAATTTTCACTAGTGCTATTCAGTCGTATATACATAGTGCATATATAAACGTTGCGGCAGTTATATAAATAGTTATTGCAAACAAAAATCTCAATTATTATTTAGATTTCTCTTGGAAAAACATTCGTGGTCTCATTTTTAAAACCTTAAAAGCAATATGAAAACATTTTTGGAGCTAGCTACAGTTGTTTAGATATGCTCCTCACCCGCTGAAGATCCGAATTTAATTTTCCATCTGCCTCAGCTTGATGTAGTTCCTCGAGAGCTAGCTGTTATTGCATCCTTACGACTCAGAGAGGCAGGCTTTTGGAATCATTGTACGTTATTCGAAAATTTTAGAGACGCAGCTGCCATTACCGATACCTGCTAGTACAGACCACTGAATACCATCAGATAACTTCACCGAAAACTGTAAGCCGTACCAGCTCGACAGGACTGGAACGCCAAGCCCCACCTATACGGAACGCAATAGACATGTGCACTGATAGCTCCAAACTTGACGCAAAGGGCGAGGGAAGATTTTTCTTTTTAGAGCAGGAATTAGAGTCATATTTCTGGCTTTCTGACCACTGTAGTGTATACCAGAATGAGGTGCTGGTGTTATCCAGAAGGTCACTCGGCACCTGGTCAAAAGATAAAAAAAAAACATAGGTATCTTCTGTAACAGTCAAGCGGCTTTAGATAATACAAAAACTCTTATGGAATGTCTCAAATATTTAAAACAGATGGCCCAATATTAAAGAATACAACTCGTATGGGTGCCTGGACACCAAGGAATTGAGGGCAACTACAAGGCTGTCGAATTGGCAAGAAATGGTACGACTGCCCCAGTCTTTCCGGGGAAGGATCGAGTAGGTGTACCAATGGCTACTTTGAAACTTCGTGCTAGGAACAGCACCAGCATCAATTAATGAACGTTGGGGAGACCTCTCCTTCTGGGAAACCGTGAGACTCACATGGCCCTCTTGAGATAAAAAGCGCACGTACGTACTTCTAGGGTTAAATCGGAACGAGGCATCCACTCTCACACGAAGCCTTATAGGCCACTGTCTAATTGGCAGACATGCTTTGAGATTAAATAGGAGTGAGTGTGCTGGACTACTGTTGCAGCTTCAAATGCGAAGAAGAAAAAGACAAATGCGAGTTGTTATCGGCCACTGCCAGCACTCAGCAGAAGACGACCAAATATACTCAGATAGCCATCTCTACAGAACTTTGGAGAGATATACAACATAAGCAGTGTCAAAGTTTAGTACGCTAACGAAATGGTTTGATCCCGTGTGAGCGTTGCAACAGTGCAAAGGAATATCGATTGGTTGCGGCAACACATTGGGCCTACTCTTGGCCTAAGTGTGGGAAATGTGACTCCCTCCAGCTATTCCAAATTAACCTAACCTAATCTATAGTTGTTCATCAATTTCTATTTTATTCTCCAATTTTAATGGAAACAAATATACTTGATTTGGTTAGACTTATATGATGATAGTATCCCTAAGTAGTCTAGGCCCCAGTTGTAATAGCATCTACATTTAAGTTTTCATAGTTTTGAATATTTTTTTTTTTAAATTCTAGAAGGCTTTTGCGTATAAAGATAAACGGAGTTATTGTACGCATACCTTTTGTACAAAGAGTCGGCATCAATACGGCAAGTTGAAATTCTCTAAATTTTTTAATTTCATCTTTACAACGCAGAGAAAAAAATCAACAATTAAGCAATCAACTTATTTTAATTTTTGCAAATATAAAAATAAAAGTTAAATGATTTGAAATAAAAAAGTATTACGAATATTTGTATTTTATTTCCACTTTGCCGATTAGCAATTTGTTTCAAATTCAAAACACGTTTTAGCCATATAAAGCTATAAATCTCGCGTCACGGTGTTTGTGGCCACACTCTTCCGAAACGACTCATTCGATTTTTATAAAATTTGACAAAAAATATACGTTTATTGAGGGTTGTACCTGTTTTAAAAGTCATATTTAATTTAATTATAAACAAGTTATATGAAATATTAAAATATGGGTATCAAACTGTTCGCATCAGCAAGAAGGTTCATAGCTAATTTGATGAAGGTTGCCATCTGTTTTAAAAGTCATATTTAATTTAATTATAAACAAGTTATATGAAATATGAAAATATGGTTGCCAAACTGTACGAATCGCTGAGGAGAAGGCTTATATCATATATGAGGAGAGGGTTGCCACCTGTTTAAAAAGTCAAGTTTAATTAAATTATACATGCAAGGATATTAAATATGAATGCCAAACTGCCCGTCTCGGCGCGAACAAGGTGCATACATGCATTTTCGAAAGGGGTTGCCACCTGTTATATATTACATATACAAGGGGCAATTAATAAATATTTTTTTTTGGAGAATTAAAGATTGATGCTGCGTTGGAATAAGTGCAAAAGTCAAAAAAGTTTCTCGAAAAAAAAATGTTTTTGTTGGTTTGATAGTTTACACCACTTTTTATCGCAATATTACTCTGGATATAAAACTCAAAATGTCATTTGCCTCTGGTGGGCATTTTTTTTCAGCGTAGCAATTTGAAAACAAATATAATTCAACCTTTTTTCTTTTTCTTACAGATCGCGTAGCCCTGCTTTATTACATTTTAATGTAAGTATTAAAATTTCTAATTCGCGTTGAACTAACTATTCTGGAGCTTCATGAGTTTACCTGTGTTGTAGAATTTTGAGAAATAATTAAAGATTACAAAGAAATCAAAATTTTCCGAATCGTAATATGAACTTTTATTCATATGTACTATGTATGTATGTATGGATGTGTGTATATATATGTATATATATAGACACGATATGCATCATTAACTTCGCTGATGGTAAATGTAAATAAATAAAACATTTAAGTTTTGTTTAGCAACCTGAATCGAGAAAGAAATTTCACCCAAAATACATAAAAGCTTAAAAGAAATGCCAACAAAATCAAAATACGCGTTCCATGAACCAATTTGTTATTTGCGGTAAAGTCATGTACCCACATGGACGGACGTACTATGTAAATCCATATGCTTACCTACCGGCTCACGCCCTCTGATTTTCGTGAGTTGTTATCCGAAGCGTCCAAACAAATTTATGGTAATTACTATTAAGTGGAAATATTTCAATGCCCAAACCAATGTAAACAGAAATGCCATCAGGAAAACCAAAAAAAAAATTATGCCCAAATTCGTATGGGTGGCGCGTATGGCACGCTTGTTCATTACATACACACACACACACACATCCATACAATGCATCTACACACATGCACTCTTGCACTCGTACGCTTTCATATAACACGTAAAAAAAAAATGAGGTCCCCATATATAGCTGGCTTTTCTCACGAATAATGAATGAATAACGAATGTGTTGCATGCCACTCTCGGTGAATACGAAATTTAGCTTTGACTGACAATCCGCTTGACGGCGGACAGCACAACAAATCGGCGCTGTTTGTTACGGTTGCCCTCGTTGGCATTTTGTTGTTGATAGTAAAAGTTATTGACAAAGTTGTCGTTCATATTTTCTTTATTTATGTACGTAGTACGTCCGTATATTTCGTTTTGTTGGAACTTTCATTTTAAGCAGACAAGCTTCATTTCAACATTTATTTTCTTAACGCCCAGATAGCGACTTTTATGCTGTGAATGTGCACATATGTACACTAGGCGACGATTGAAAGTAACAAGTGACTTTTTTTCATCAATAATCTCAATGTTTTCATGCCACATTTTTTCATTAATACTTTATAGTATATAAAATTGATTATATATAATTATTTGTAACGATTTGGCTTTCCGATTACTGATCCGATTTTAATTATTATTATTTTTTAAATGAAACATTTGCGAATAGCAATAGAGGCATACTTATTTGGTTTTTACTTTTTAAAGAATTTGCATATTAGGGTGTATTACTTCTCATACCAAAAAAAAGTTGGTATTGTTTTTCGGTCGGAATTATAAAAAGCGCTCTATTTCAATACATCAACCGAAATATTTCTCTACATTAGTAAGATTTAGATGAATTTACATATCTTAAGTTTTGGGATTTGGTTTTTTATAAATAAAATTTTTTTTAGAAATATTCTTTCAAAAATATCATTTTAAAATGTCTTCATGAAACTATCTAAAATTTTGTTAAACTTTTTTCCGAAAATTTCGTTATTATGTACCCGTATTACATTTGCTGAATTATTTTAAACCAGCCTAAAGGAGCTAATATATCTCAGTTAATTTTGTTTGAACAAATATTTTAGAAAACTATTTCTATTAATAAAAAACCGAATTTTTTTGAGGCATTTTTAAATCCGCCCAGCTCACATAAATCTTAAAATTTTTCCGAAATATTTATACTTTTATACTTTCTACCACTTTGTCTGTTTTTGCATTTTTCTAATACTTTCCGAATAAAAAGTTGGCCTTGAGCTCCAGAATCATATTTGATATAATTAAAATCACTAAAAAAAAAAAAATAAATAATTTTAGTTAATATTTGATAAAAACAGTTCGTTATGTAACATAATTCATACAAATCAAAAGTTTCAAACCTTTTACAAAATTCACAAAAATACAGCAAACTGAAAAAAATAATCGCATTAGAAAAGTGTTACTCAGAATTTTTAGTTTTACAGCTCATTAAATTTTAGTAAATAATAATAAAGCGCAAGTTTTAAATGGCTGAAAATTGCAGTTGGTTTTTGAAGTTTTTTTTAGAAATAATAATTTTATTTTTTAATTAGGCAAGAGAAAAAATTAATATATGTTGTTAATATTTTATAAAAACAGTTTATTATATAACATAAATCTTATAAATTAAAAATTCAAACTTTTTACAATATGCATAAAGATTCAACAAATTAATAAAGATTAATCGAATGAAAACAAAATTTGAATCAGAATTTAAAGAATATTTTTCGGTATGCACTTTTGTAGCTTATGCAATTTTACTAAACAATAATAAAGTGGTTGTGTTAAGCGGCTGAAAATTTACGTTGACCTTTGAAACTTTTTTTCTAAAGGAGCTGATTAAAAATTTTTAAAGTTTGGTCACATTTTTCTCTTATTTTGTCGAATTTATGTGAATTTTGCACAAAGTTTGAAACTTTGATTTATACGATTTATTTTATTTAATGAACTGTGTTTTTATAAAAATTGAATGGGAAACCTGTTACAAAAAAAAAAAACATTGTGAATATTGTAAAAAAGTTACTTTTTAATTGCAATTTGTCGCCTACTGTTTACGTACATACTATTTACATATTTACATGTATTAGTTTCCAAATGTGCATCTGCAAATGCAATATTATTGTTTAGTTGCTTGGTGTGTCTGTAAATAAAAGAGGAGAAATCGATTTTCATTTTATATGTATAGAACATAGTGTAGATGAAATACTGGGGAAATAAGTATTTAAAATTCAAAACAACAAGCGTAAAAGATTAAAAGCCATGAAGTTGTAAAAGTATGGGCTGCAAGCTAGGGCATATTACTCATAGGCTTACATTCATACAGATGTGCCATATATTGTACAAAATATACGCGCCCTTGTTATCTGTTTTTGAAAAGTACACCCAAAGGTCAATAGAGTGGTTTTCAGTTCAATAAAGATACATATAAAGCTCATAGTTGGTGATGCTAAATAAAATTCCCAGAGCCGATTTTCGAGTACTAGTTTTTTCCCCAAAATCTGGTGGTGTATAAAAAATGTTTATGCTCGTTTGATTGCTTCCGTGCTGATCGTGACCGAAGAAAGTTAACACTTGATTCATTATTTGAGTATCTACATATGTAAATTGATGTGCTTTGGTAGCCTTATGTGTCACGCGAAATTCATAAAGCTACATTGACCCAGAATACAAATAAATTTTGCACGGATTATTATATTATTATAATAAAACTGTAGAAAAGTCGTGTCTGGGTAAAATTTATTTAAAAAAATGGCCGAAGGTGATTCAGGGAATGTATTAGAATACATTGAACCATTTGTAGAAATTTGGTCTGCCTGCTTGGTTGTTTGAACTAACTAATCTCCGAAGCTATTGAATTGATTTTAATGGAGCTTTAACTGGTGACTAGAGAGCAACCTTGGGCGTCACTTAGGGTATCGTTTATCAAAATATTAAATGAGGGGGGAAAAAATTATTTATTAGAAATATCTTAGAATAATTTTCGTTTGAATAAAATTTTATTTTCTCCTTGGTATCAACGTATGTCGGTGTTTATTTTTTGTTGTAGTTTTTTTTTTTTTTAAAGCGTAGCACCGGCCGCTTTGTATACTGACTTAATTGGCGCTATAACCGCTTAAGCGATTTTGGCCGAACTTCTCCTACAATTTGTGGTGTGCTTCTTGATGTTGTAACACAAATTGAGGGACCTACATTTTTACGCCGAATCCGAATGGCGAATGTTTTTTTTTTTTTTTTGTGAGAAGCAAAAATACACTCGGAGGTTCGCCACTGCCTACCGAGGGGGGGTCGCTTTGTATAGCTACGTATAAAAAAGTTGTTTATGTGAAAAATTAACGTATCCGCCCTCTTCAAGGTTTGTCGAAACAATTGCGATCTGTTGAAATATTTTCATACAATTGCATATAAAAGTAATTTCCATTCTGAATTTAATTGAAATATTGACCGAGCCGAATGCATATCTAGATACATATTTACCAAAATTGCGCACTTTGTTATTGAGAGTAAGAAATTTAGAAATTTGTGAAGGAAAAGTTATCATAGTAATAAAAGTTGCCAATACAAAAAACCAGACGATAGGGAGGAAACATTTTTGAAGTGTATTTTTAGTAATGAATTGTATCGGATTTGTGTTGGTAGGCTGTGGAAAGTCAATATCGCTTTTCAAAAGTCTTAGGCATACTATTCATCAGGGATAACGGTTATAATATTTATAAAAAAATCATGATTTAATAGTTACAATTGGATTAAAATTTCCTCGATAAAATTTAATCGATATTTTGTAATTCTTAATTATTTGATCAACAATAATCGTGATTCATATATTTAGATCTGATTATATTCGACCGATATTCAGTGACTTTCGATCAAAATATAACTCGATCAAAAATAACCCTTATTATTGGACTTCAAATTTTTCGGTCAAAATAAATGCAAAATGACGATAATTTTTTATCGAAAAAATCACAAAATATCTATGAAATTTGATAGAAAAAATAAAAATTAAAATATAACTATAAAACTTGAGGAAAAATAAAAGTCACGAACTACCGATTATGCAATGATTTAAAAGAAAATTTTCTAAATAAAAATAAGGTCAGATGACAGAAGTATTAGATCGATATATTCGAGATTTTTTTGAACGAATTCTTCTCAATGAGAAAAAATTAAAATAACGATAATTTTCAGTCCCGGCTATTTACACTACATTGCGGGCTTATCGGTATTGTAATGAATAATGGAGTTCGGAGTTGCGCGACAAGAGAGATATATGTATACATATGTACATATGTATAGTTTGTCCACGGATCTTTTCATCATCTTCAGTGCTTCATTTTAAATTAAAAACTTTAATATCTAATATTGCGAATGCGGAAAGAATTGGAGCGTTTTTTTTTTGCAACTCGGTTACATTAAAACGGGCCCACTATTAAAACTAAAATATGGGCGATATGGGCCATTTGCTTAACCGAACACCACAAACCAAATTCGGCAACCACCTCATTAGAGATGTGGAAAGCGCAAAATGCCGAACAATTATTTCATAATTCTCTGTTGCCGGTGTTATTCTAGTGGCATCACTAGAAAATATTATAAAAAATTTAAATTTTAATATCGTTTTCATGAAACTCGTATCATCTTTGTCTGTTTTATGACCATTTTTCTCTTCACATCCTGCAATAATATCATTGAGATTGTTTTTACTTTTTGAAACTAATTCGGCGAACAGCGCTTAAACTATCATTTATTTAAAAAAAAAGTGGGAAGGCTATATTCGTTAAAGACCCGTCGAGCTATCCGTATAGCTTAATTGTAAACGCAAATACTACTAAATTCGAAACTAGCTTTTCTTTTAATACTTAACTAACATTGATTACCTGCCTTTTAATTAACTTATCCAATCTATCATCGCGCTAGCTAATGCGGCACAGCACTTGCCATTCTGAGCTTTGACCCACGGAATGCGTGTTTCTTTATCCGACTTCTAACAACTGAAACAAATTGGACAAGTGCATTGATTTAGTTATTTATTTACACTCGTACATATCTACATATCTACATATGTACATATAATAATATAATGTTCTGTTTGTGTGCCACTTGCCACTTGCCACTCGCCACTCGCCATTGCTATTGTTTAGTATTATATTAAGTGGCATTATTGATGTTTCTGCTGTTTGTTATTCCGGTTGTTGTTGTGTTTATCGGTATGCTTTTAAAAGCATGCGCAAATGCTGACAAATGAAGTTGAAAAATATTTACCCAGAGTTTTATTTTTATTATTCTGACAGTTGAACTTTTATTGTCCATGCGTAAATGTTCGGTCGGTTGCGTGTGGCGCCAAAACAATGGCGAGAAAAAAAATTAATCTGGCGTATACGTATCGACATATGTATGTGTTTTTTTTCCATATTTAAAAAAAAAAAAAAACAGTTGTTATCTATCGTACCACAAACGTCTGCCCTTGGTATGCATTCAGTTTAGCTTTGATTGCTGATTGATTTTTGGTTTGGTTTTATTTTGGCTCAATTCAATTTACGATGCATCACTCGCCACGATAGTTACATAAATAAATATTTGAGTTTTCTTTAAAAAAATACCACAATCGGTTGTTATAATCACTACTCACGTTTGTAGGATCACTGCAAAAAATGTGACGAATCCGGCAAAGAAAGATGCGACTAATTCCATTTTGCATCGCTTTGTATGAACTGAACTGTTCCCTTTTGATCCGGCATGCTCTATAAAAATATTAATAATTATGCATTCATTCGATTCAGTTCTAAAATTAAAATAGATGTAATTTCGACTCATTTTGCTGGTGGTGTTCTTGATTTCGATTGAGTTCGAATATGCAGATTTAGAAAAATTTTCGAATTGTTTTCATACCCAGTCGGTAATCGATTTTAACAGTTGTTGTCAATTATTTATGTTTTTTGAACAATTTCAAAATGCTATTTGGGTGTGCTAAGGCATCCAAATCAACAAACATCATTAGCTGAACATATTACTAAGCTGGATTCCAAGAAAGTTTGCCCTGTAAAGAAATTTATATTATAAAACCGTCTTTTTTTCCTTGGTTTTGGTAGTTTGTTTACAAATAGATAGAAGCAACTGGTCTCAACAGCAATTCAAATCAAATATGTATTTTTATAATGTTTTCCAAATATTTACTAAGGTTTGAATGAATATAAACGAATAATATGTATGTATATGTCGTGAATATAAAAATTTAAGTTCGAATATTATTTGTGATGCATGGCAATATGAAACTTTTCGATGAATACTGCGCATGCGCTGAATCGGAATCAAGAACAGTTCGGTTTCATTTCGATCGTTTTCTTTGTATTTATCTTGGTATTTTTTAAATAGAAAGTTTCTCATACAGATTTGCGAAACTAATTGAATACAGATTAGAGCAATAAAGACTTATAAGTCTTTCCAATAATATGAAATTTTAAATATAAGTGGTTTGGCCGTGTATATTTGGGGACCATTTGCCAATTACTTTTCATTCCGACTAGTCAAAGGAAAAACTTTTCAAACCGAAAAAATTTTGTCCGAATCGAAATCAAAAGACCAATCGGAGTCCATTTCGATTTTGAAAAATTTGACCGAAATCGAACAATGCCTGAATAGAAATAAACGAAACCTACTTCCGCTCTACCGACACGAAGGGCGCAGTCCGCATGACGCACGGTTCGTGGTTTTTTTGTTTTGTGCCGAGTCATCGAAAGGCAAAAGTTTATTAGGCGTTCAGCTACAGCAAAAAATTTCATCAGTTGAATATAATTTATAAAATTCAAGAATATTATACCGTCGTTAAACATTTATTGAAAAGTAAGACCGAAGGAGGCAGCCGATTGGCTACTTACCAATGTAATGCCCTCTAGACGGGCCAACATTTATTCGGATAGCAAGGCCGCTATCAAGGCCTTAGGATCGCTAATGGTGAGATCAAAACTGGTCAGGGAATGCCTGACTTCCCTCGCAGCCGCCTCGGAATATCTCGACGTTAGACTAATTTGGGTACCGGGCCATAGCGACATCGCAGGGAACTGCATGGCTGATGAGCTTGCTCGGCAAGGTACCCTGGAAGTCATCTCTCCTTGCAGGGAGGGGGTGGGGGCTCCTTTGACTGCCTACGGGCTTCTCCTGGACAGATGGGCTTTATGTCGTCTCAGCGAGCGCTGGGAAATTGCCACGACATGCAGAATTGCAAGGTCCCTCTGGCCGAGAGTGGACCGTGGGCGCTCAAGGGAGTTGATGTCGCTTACTAAGCGACAACTCTCGACCCTGGTTGGTGTTTTGACTGGGCATTGTCCGTTGGGTATTCACGCGGTTAGGCTGAAAATAGTCTCTGACCCTTTCTGCCGCAGCTGTATGGAGGAGGATGAGGTGGATTCATCTTGTCATTTTCTGCTCAGCTGCCCTGCATTTGCGAGACTGAGGTTCAAGTACCTGGGCTCGTACTTCTTTAGCTCTCCAGAAGACCTTTTTGGAGTGGAGATTGGTAATTTGCGTGACTTCATTCGGGGCACGCAACGTTTCTCAGGTTGATCTTTCCTGACTTTCCGATTCACGTTACCGTTCATAAATTTAGGTGGTATCACAACGGACTCTTACTATGTCTAAGTGAGTTCCCTTTGGGGAACTACCACAGTAACCTAACCTAACCTAAGACCGAAATTTCAAAGGTGCGGGAAAGACAAATGAAATCTTAACACAAACAACGGAAAGCTTCATTTAATCGAAATTGGTCTTACACTCTTTGACAAAAAGAGGTTTAAAGTGTCTGAAGATTCGAGAACGAACATTAAGTTTAACTTCGGCAATAAGAAATGTACCTACTTGAAATCTAACCTGTGAGTTTATCCATGAAAATTATACCCAGTATTTGACGGCCTGAAAGAGTAAGAAGATTTATTAGTTTCAAACGGTTGATACTTATAATGGAGTCTAAGCTGAGAGTCCCATCTAAATAACAAAATAAATAAATAAATAAATTGTGACCATCGCTTTATAAAGGCAATAAATTAAGTTTGGAATTCATTGTTATTCAACTGATCCAGGGTATACTCAGTAGTTTATTGTGTAACAAGCTGGCTGAATAGTTAATCGTGAGAAGATAATATATTTATATTTTTTTATTGTAAGATTATTTAAGTGGCATATAATTGACGACACTGACTAACTAACTAAGTTGACTAAGGCAGATATAGCCTATAATAAAAATATTTCTTCAAATCTAGCGTATGATTGAAAAAGTTTTACGTCATCGGCATACATTAACATGAGGAACTTCTGAAGACACATCAATGACTTTAGAAAATCACTTTTATATAATAAGTATATCCCTATTTGAGGTGAAAACCGAAGCACATCGAGTTTATGAATGACTAAGGGGTGACTTACTTTGTCAAATGCTTTACTGAAGTCAGTGTACTCATTTAACAAATGCTGGAACATTTCCTCTAAACACATTTAAAACATGGTTTGCCTTTACAAACCCCGTGTTAAGAGTTTGAAATTCTAGAAGTGATCGATTATTTCTAGTGATTAGTAACTATTGCATTAGATAATTATGTAATTGTGAAAAGCTTTGCGATTCTTGCTAGTTTTCAATTGAATATTTACTCTCGTACTTACGGAGAGGGATTATAAAATACTATTTCCAAGCTGACGGAAAAATGCCTTGTTTCAGTGACAGATAGAATTGGATGGGATTAAATAAAGTCCATACCTAAACCATCTAAAGCTTTTAACTCAAATAACATAGGGAGAATTAATGGAATATGAATTGACTTATTGGGATAAAATTTATATGGCTATTTTGGAAAGGGTACATTTAATTTAGTGGAATTAGTGAACTTAAAAAAATTTATGAGACTAATAGCATCCTTTTGTACCCGAACGATTATGAGTGGCCTATTTTTATACCCAGACTAGGAATTGTTATACCATTTTGACGCCAAAATTAAACACAAAAATTTCATGTTTATTACTTCAAGTAAATACCTGAAAAATCATTGCATATTAGATAACTTTAATTAGAGTCGTACCCGCTAGGGATGAGTAGAGACTAATTCATCCTTAATAATACCCATTTGAGACTTCTGTTGACTAATTGACGCCAATTTGTACCCGCATGAGACAAATCCGGGAATAATCCTTACACAAATTGATTGCCCAATTTTTTGCAGGGATATTTAGGCATCCATGTGGGTGTGTGTGTGTGTGTGTGTGTGGTGCAGCGGAAACTTTCACTGATACTAGCCGCAAGCAAATTTACATTTGTTATGTCAGCCGCAAAAACCAGCCTACCACCAGCTAGCTCCACTACACCCTCGCCCATCATCTCACTTACCACAATATGTTGCAGTCAAATGCAGCAACAACAGCAACAGCCTAAAATGGAAAATCTTTTCCTCTACTGCCAATTTGTAGTGGAATTTTTGGTTTTTCAATTGATTGATTTTGACGGCCAAATGTTTTGTGTGTGTACTTATTGTATGCGTGGCGGCAGGCAATATATGTAGATTTTGTGTGGTTTACAAGCGCATGCTGGCATTTTAGTTAAATGTTTGTATATTTTCATATATGTGTATGCATGTATGTATGTGTGTGTGCGTGTGTGTACCTTTATACGAGCATATTTGAGCAACAACATGGACTATAGGATATTATTTGGATGTATGTAGATATATTTGCTTGTAGACCAACAAATATCAGAATTTGTGAGTTGTATCTGTCTGATTGCGCATAAATGATTGATGAAATGCGAGCAGCAAATGTATGTACATACATATGTACATATGTAGATATATTTTCATTCAATGTGTGTACCGTGTGTGTTTGGCTTAAACAATTTGAAACATACATACATACATAAACGTGGTTTGCGGTAATTTTGCCTTGGTACGAAACTGAATAAAGGCCTTATCGTAGAGAAATAAATTTTATTTGATGTACAGAAGAAAGAAATGCCTCTACAATAATTCATGCAAATTAGCGCAAATAAATACATACATACATACATACATATGTCCACACCCACAAAAACAAATTTCGCCTTATGTAAAGTTTATTCATATGACCATAAGGTTAATACAATGAATCTGTAGCCAATTATTTTACCCCTAAATGCACTATGTGAAAGTCATCAGTTCATAACCAATTATCTCTCCCTCTCTCTCTTATAGTAAACATTTCGTATAAGGCTAATGGACCCTAAAATATGGCTTATATAAAACATTATTATAATTCACTACGTGAAGTGTAATCACCTTATTATACGGTTTGACCTTATTAAAAGGCTTTTAATAAAAATAAAATCAGGCTTTATATTAACCCTTATTATAAGGTGTTACAGGCAATATTATAAGGTTTATTGGCCACATAAAATAAGATTTGCATACGGCTTTATAATAATATACACAGACACTTATAATAGTAATTAGGTCATAAGCTATTCTCTCTCTCTCTCTCGCTCTCTCTCTGAGAGTAAACCTTACCTATAAGGCTAACGGAACATATAAAGTAAGGCGTATACAAGAAATAACTATAATTGACTACATGAAAAATAATCACCTTATTATAAAGCGTATACCTTTATATGAGGGTTATGGTTAAAATAAACTAAGGCTTATTAAGTCATTATTATAAGGGATTATATGGAATATTTTATTCTTATTATAAAGTTTATTGGCCACATAAAATAAGATTTGCATATGGCTTTATAATAACGTTCCATACTTATTTTATATTATTATCTTATAATAGTATACTATAATTGACGCAGTTTAATCTTATAATAAGGCATATGTCATATAAAATCTTTCGCTAGCGAATAACTGCTATTTATTTCTGACAGCGCCATGTTCGCGTCGGCTAGCCTTGGTCATAAGACTCAATTTTCTCACTCTCTCTATCTAAGAATAATTCTTTTAAAATAAGGCTTATATAATTCAAAGTTATGAGGAACAAAAGGGAGTATATTCACCTTATAAAATGTTTATCGATCGTAAAAAATAAATTCTACAAGCACCGTAGCGCTTTATAAAAACATATTTTCCAATAAATTATTCAAAAAAATTTTGCGAAACTTAAAAGGATTTAAAAAAATAGAACTTGCTTTCTCCAAATACTATTTATTATTTCAGTTTTAAACGTTACTCTCTGACATTGCTATTTTTAATATATTATTTTTAACAAAATAAACCCACCGTGCGCTGCTACGTTTTAATTTACGTTTCAGTCGAAAATTTTGAACTAAAAAACAACTACAAAAATAAACTCCTGCATACGTTGAAGCCGTCGAAAAAAAGTAAATTTTTTTCAAATATCTTTATAATATCTTTATAAGATATACGATATATTTTGCCTGAGATTACTGTCTTCATAAAAATTAAAGCCCCATGAAAATTCTTTCAGTTGTTTCAGAGATTAGTGAGTTTAAACAGTAAATAGACAAACAAACATACCAAAAAATGTTCCAAATGCATTCGATTGCATTTCCTGCATTATTTTAAAGAAATTTTCAATGTACAGACACGGCTTTTCTACAGTTTTGTTATAAGTAGTATAGATAAACAAATGAATATCGGTTCAGTGTGTCTTGGCATTTAGTGTGCCTTATTGAGTACTGGGTACCAATTCCCGACTAATTTGCATACAAATTCGATTCTGTTTTGAAATGAAATCAAAATTATATGCCAAGAAGTTTTCATTTGTCCAATACAATGGGTTATAATCTCCTTGTTTGGCAGAAAATGGCCTTAGTGCAATGTACAAATTTGTCGAAGCTAATAGTTTTTAAATTTTTACACGAAGTTCATTTTTTTTTGAAAAATAATGGTTTAAATTGAAGAAACAAGGTGATACATTGAAAAGGCACACATTTTTAGCGAATACTGATTTTTTTTCACTTCGCCACTACATAGGACCTGTGCCAAACGGTAGCAAAGTTCTATGTTGAGATATTTTTTTACTATGTTGAGGACATTTCCCTTTTTTGCTGTGCCAATCGATATCTTTTTACTGCAGGAAAATTTTGACAGAAGAAGAAGAAAACAAAGTTCATAAAATAAAGATTTTCACTTCTTTTATATTTAAAGGCAATACATTAAATAGACTTTTCAACTTTAATTTTTCAACGAATAGCTAGCCAAAACTTCCAGATAAGTTGCTTGGTAGGATGTTTACAACCGTAACCAATGACTTGATGACGCAGTTAATTTTAAATTTTAATTTCTAAATAATTCTTTCTTGTCAAATTTCTCACTAGCCTATCAGCCCGGTAAAATATATTCACCTCATAACTGTCAAAAATTTCGATTCCAATGTATTTGGCTACCGTTAGGCACAACACAAATCAAACTCAAGGATGGTAGTTTTTTGGCTTTTTTGTAAACGAGTTTTGATATAACAACTTTTGCCGCTTTTTCCTCTCAAGCACAAAATGCATGCAATTTGTTAGTAGTCAGTTATTCAAAAGAATAGTTTCGGAAGACGCCTTCAAAGAGACTGAGTTAGAATAATTAAAATCAATTAAAAAGTATTGGACGAAATTTCAACCAGCAAAACATTTGATAGATGTATATTTTCTTAAAAATCGAATACGTGACAATCAAATATATTGTCAAATGCATAGAGTAGATATAAAAAGAAATTAAATGAAATTAAATGAATAAAATTAAATTTATAAAATTTTTTTCTAGTGACATTCCAGTAGGAAAATTAGGGAAACCTTTTTGTATATACTAAATAAAATATTCCAATAGCCGATGGATTAATGAAATAATTTCTGGAACAACATAATTGGTTCTTTGCACTTTTTTGAAATTTTTTGTTAAGCATTTAATCCTTCTTTTCACAAGGGTTATATTCAGACAAAATCTACATGGCATAATAATAAAATTCTACAGAAAATAAAATTATGCCCCCCGATCTCCGAGTTCTTAAAATATATATGTATATGTATGTACATATTTATGCATTAGATAAAGAAATCAGGTTAACATTGGAATACAAGTGGGCTTCATTGAAAATATCTAAAGTACCCCGTTTTTTAGATAGCGTTAATGGGTTAAACAGCGTTATTTAGTTTTGCAAAAAATTCAAATTTTTTTTTTACTACTTTTGTTTTAAACTTTTCAAGCGTGTGTAGCCTCAGTTGTTTGTTGTAGCTTATCTTTAGCGATATATGATAAATAATTAGTAAAATAAATAAAACTGTAATTCTCGCTAACGAATTATGGAATGTAATTAAAATTAAACTAAAGTGTCATTTAAATATTTTAATGAATTTTTAAATCTGAAATGTTAATTAGCGACAGTGGCAGTCTACACACAGCCAGTGTGGCAAATAGTAACAACTACAAAAGCAACAGTAATAGCGAAAAAAAAATAACATACATTCAATAAAACTGCCAACTACGAATGACAAACGCAACAACAACAACAATCGGATATCGTTAATTGTGTGTCAGGTTTACTGATGATATGCAAATGTGCAACAAATGTGGCAAAACACACACACACACACATACACATGCACGTTTGAAATTTGTTATTAACCAACCAACAAAACACATGAAAAACAATCGAAATAATTGGAGCACGAAAAGTGCAAAACACGTGACAAGTGGTAGTTTGTTATTATTATTATTATTATGTGTGTGTGTGTGTGTGTGTAGAAACTACAAAGCTCAAAATTTCCGATTTAAAATTAATTTAGAGATAAGTGTGTGTATGTATGTAGCGGGTTTCCAACACAAATAGCACATAAATTTATGTGGAACTTTGTAAATTGCGAGACTTGCGAATATGGCAAAATATTGTAATATCCGCTTGCTAGTTTTGGTTGAGGCGCAATTTTCCGAGCTCACTAATATTTAAATACCTGTTATCGTGTATAGGTAGGCAATGTTAATGTTTGTTTTATAAAACTAATGAATTAAAATTTTCCAACGATATCCGAAGCAGGTCTGCAAACCGCGTTTGAACCATATCAGTTTTTGAATCTAATCGCCCCTTTTTTAGACCTCGAACTAAAGGGATGCGACGAGACTAATTTCAAAATGGCCAGGTTGGGCGGATTCGGGAAGGTCATCTAAAATGTGGGGCCGCGACGAGACAAAAGGCCTATCCCAATGCTCTCCATAAAATCGCCAACTTCCAAAAATTCAGGAAATCTTCGTAAACAATTTTGTATAAAATTACCACTGGTTTTTTTTTTGTTATTTCGAGACCTTAACGCACAGCAAAGCAAAACAGAATAACCAGAGGATGACATATCTTCAAGCATTACAAAATAAGAATATTCGAGAATTTCTAGAAGAATTTGACCAAACATATTTATGCTTCTTTGAAAACGTTTAAAGCAAATACTTAACTCTCCTCATTCGTCGGACATGAGTGAGCGAATGTTTTCTTTGCACAAGTAAAATTAAAAAAAAAAGTGTTCAGAATTAGAAATACGAATCTATTTAAAATATATCAAAAGTTAAATACAAAGTCTTTGTTAAAAAAATATATTATTTTTAACTAATTCGAAATTCTTGTGAGTTTTATTCAGTGATAGATATCGGAATCCACGCGGAACAAATTTGGACAACGTCGGGATGGGTGGGATTGGAACCGAATGTTGAGTTCCGCGTACATCGCTACTTCAAACCAAACCACGAAACGATCCCGTTTTAATTCGTAGTGTGGAAAAACCGAATCGAAAATCAGTCCAGTTTTGGATTCAGTTTGGCCCATATATACATATACTTCAAACTCCGTTATGTTTGTTCAATACACATAATTTTTGAAAAGTTGCTGCCACTTATTTTAAAGGTGAAATTCGTTTAAAGGAGTTTATAAAGCTTCATTTCCAAAATGTTTTGAAAAAAGATTGTTATGTTTTTAAAAATCAGTTTGGTTAAATTAAATGATATTTTTTTCAATATGCGTGTCAAACTTAAACTATTTGGGAAAGCTAAACTTTAGAAATATTTCTGGAGAGGGTTGTCAACTATTTAAAAATATATTAAACTAAATTACTGAGTTAAAAGAAATATAACGACGTGGGGTCAAAGGAAGTAGGCTTTAGAAAACTTAATTACGAAAATGAGACTTCTAAATACCACCATCGTTTGTTTACGTCGTACATTTCAAACAATAAATTAGGTTGCATTAAATCCGAATGGCAGACTGCGCAATTGCTAAAACATGACAAACAGTTTTTGGAATAAGTTTTTGGAATAAGGTTGCTATAAGCGCCCACAAATTCGATGTTTAAATACGAGTATAAAATAATAAATATAAATTTTTATTTTATAAAAATTTGCTAAAAACATGAACGACCTTTGCATGGCATATTGAATACACTTTTCAAACTACGAAAGCTCTTTGGTCAATAAATGATCAACGAACGAAGTTTATCTCAATCTAAGCAGAACAATAAGATAACATCTGTGGTAACTAGGCCTCGTTTATTAATTGTAAATGCTGCGAATTGAGGAACTCTCCAGTCCGAATGCTGTCGAATTTGTCGAGTGGAAGAGAAATCGCCTCTAACACTGCGTGGTGTGATAAAAATCTCATCTATTTTTTCTTGAAACCGATATTACCTAGAAAGTGGTTTGTTGATGGACAGTGCGCGATGAACCAAATGGATTCCCACTAGACGCTGCTTTTTTACATAAACTAACCTTATTGTCGTACAGCACTTTATATTTTTTTACATTTCAAAACCCACATCATAGTCAGTAAAACGCAGATTTTTGAGCTTAGCTTCATATTTGAGGTTATTTATTTATTTCGTGTTAATTATAATGGATTTAATGCTGCCACCGCCCAAGTATATTTAAGAAGCCATTTGTAATCACCGTGTGCTATTCGATTACCAATAATTGCTGGTTAAAAATGTATAAAGGCACATGAAGTTCAGAATTAAAGTCTCGAGCGGTTTGGGTTGCTGTAATGCGAGTATTTTAAATGTGCGATATACGCACTTACTCATTCAGTCATTTATTAATTTATGTGTGTATGTATGTGCTATGTACACATGTATAGAATGCGAAACAATTAACAAATCTGTGCTGATAAATGCCATTCAATAAATTGCACATTTCCACTTAATATTCGTAATTGATTTCTGCATTGTTCGAGTCTTGTGTGTTTAGAGTACAAGCTCACACATACACATACATGACCACACACACACACACTGTTAGGAGCAATTTGAAATTCATTGCATATTTGCAGGCTGTTAGGGTCGTTCATCTATTTATAAGTACAATATTTGATTCGATCTTTATTATGCTGGTATTACAAGTGTAATTTCATGTAGTCGTATTAGTATTTGTGCAAACTTGAGATTACATTTGTATTTACATCAAATCAGGCATCTAACGAAGCACACATATACATGCACACACACGCACATTGGATTTTAAAGTAATTGAATATACAAGATTTTATTTATAGCTACTGATGAACACTGAGGAGCAAAATGGTGTCGATGGGTGATTTTTTTAGAACATTAGCAAGGTTTTGTAATTGTAAATTTTTCTCGTAAATTTTATATAAGAACATAGTTCATACATAAGGAGAACCGTGTAAATTATTGTTTCAATTATTGTTTATACACAATTTATAAAAACTCGAGAAATCTTCATTCAAATTTTAATTTTTTTTAAAAGAATGTTTAAACATTTTTCGGGTACACAGCTTATAGCGTATTCAATTTTAGTATAAGTTTGATGAGCGCAAGTTTGAATTGGCCAGAAACTACCGTTGCTTTTTTATGTTTTTTTTTTTTTAAATTTTGCCTTTGGGAGTTTTTTTTCATATACCGTCTATACAAGCGCATATTTTATGTGATAGAAAATACAAAAATCTTTTGGCGCATAAAATTATTACAAACAAACAAACGCAAATTTTTATAGAAAGCATGCATTTTATGAAAAAAAGTTCGCAAGACCAAAAATGGAAAAAATTATAAAAAATCAGTAGTAGTTTTTAGCCACTTCAAACTTGTACTAAAATTAAATAAACTATAAAAATGTATGCTTGAAAAATTTCTAAAAATTCTTGTAAAAATTGTAAAATTTGTGTAAAGGTTTGTCGAGTTTTTTTAAATTTTGTATTAAGTTTGAAACATTAATTTTTATGATGGTTGCTATACTCAGAATGAACTATATTTGTTTAAAAAATTAACAAAAAAAATGCATGATGGAAAACCTTGCCTTGCTTTGTACGATATACAAAGGTCAATTTCGGCTTGGCTCGCCACTGTTTATTTAATTCATTTGCGACAACTGATATGCCCTTTTCATGCATAAATGACGTGCAGAACAATTTCTTGATTACATTTGTAAGTTTCTCTATGTATCCACAATGTAAATACATACATACATTTGGTGAGAATATTTATATCTAGAGCAGGCGCACACTTCCCGATTACCAAGAAAAGCTTAAATCCTTCAGGGAATTGCAAAGTTTGCGGGTTTCAGTAATTATTGTAGCTGTACAATATTTCATTTAAAATGAAAAGTGAAATGTATTGTTTGGCTAAGTTGGTATGATTATTGTAATTAAATTTCATTTGCCATAAAATGTAGGAAACAAAATAAACTCTAGTGCAGTTGTATTAGGACGTGCACATCAGGGTGGGCCATAAAACATTTTTTAACTTGTTCTTTGACCAAAAAATACACGTAATTTTTAGTTTATTTTCCGTCTTCGACTCCTCATCAAGTATTTTTAATTTATCATTAAATTGATTAAGAACATTCCTAGGATTGTTATTAATTCTATCACCTTATTGATTAATACCTTCAAGTTATCATATTTTTTAAATTCAATTTTAATAACCCTCCATAAAGAATTTAAAATATTACTAGGAGTATCAGGTCATTCAGGGTCAACTTTTGTCTTTGTTTCACTATTTTCATTAATCTTTTTTAATAATTTCAGAGGGTTATTTCCATATATTTTTTTTTCTCATCAATAAATTCCCATGGGTATTGTTTCACGTTGGGCTTCTTTGAAAATTATATTCTATATATAAAATTAATTGTTTTTGTTCCATATGTGTATTCATTTTGAAGAAATCTTTATTCAATCGGGAGAAAATATACAAATTTCAAGAAAAAATTATAGCATCAAAATAATTACAATGTTTCTTAGATTTTTTTCAGTGTGTGTTTTAAGATCTGCGTGAGTTGAATCGATTTGAAAATTCCTCTTAAAATGATCTTAATGAAGAGATTTGTGAAAAATAAATCTCAAAATGATCTTAATGAATGTAATTTGTTACTTAGTTAAAAATGATATATTATTAGACTAAATCGGTCAAAATGTGGCTCAGTTATTAAAGATATTTGTAAATCAATCTTCTAAAGTGTCAAAAATTTCATTATTATGATTCCATTGAAAAATTGTTTACACATATTTTTATTCAGAACTGTTTTCTGAACTGTGAGGGTTTTTGTATTTTCAAAATCTTGTTTTATTCATAAAAAAACATCAAAATTGAGCTAAGTTTTAATTTCTCCAGCTTCTCAAAATCTTAATGTTATAGCCAAATGTTTTGGGTGATGACTAAAAATATGTTGAATTCTATAATACCGATGGAAAAATAGTACCAATTTTTTTTTGGATCGGGAGTGATGCACCTTAATGTAAATATTCTTCAGAAGAAAATAAACGTCTGCCTCTTTATATTCTCTTTTTCGGAAATGTTTCATTTAAAAAATATTATGATTAAAATCGCTTCAGTTCCTTGAGTGCTCAATCGTTACAAAAATTGCCTATATAATCGATTTTATATGACCATTTTATATCCACGTAAATAACGCATCACAAAGATATTAAAACTGTTATCGTTTTGCTATGCATACTTTCAGGCTGAATGCAATGGAGTTATCAGTTTGAGCGCTATGTGGAGAGAAGTGGCACGCTTGGCTTTTATATATTAGATTATAGATTAACCACTAATACCCACCCAGCTTACATGCTCTACCGCAAGTGAATTATACAAATCTCCCCGAACACCACTTTAAAATTCTTTAACACATTTACTCCTAAAGTTAGTTGTTCGCAGTCATTACCATCTAAGCACTGCTAATACACATTCCAAATAAAAAAAATTAAAATAACATTTCTTATTGCATTGTATTTTAAACGTTCCTAATGTCACAACATGACACCCACATTTTCACGCAATAAAAAAAAAGCAATCACTCTTTCGCTTAATACCCGTAATGTTTGTGGCCTTAGATGTGAAAATGAATTGCTTACGACAATTTTGCGCTACGAACAAAGCATTTTGTAAGTTTTTCCCACCAAACAATTTACAGTGAAAATGCATTTGTTCCCAAAAAACAAAATGTAGTTCATCTGCTGTAAAACTGCCAGCGTAGCAACAATTTGTGCCATTAGAGCTGTGCAATAAATGACATAGCGCGGCGCAAACACTTAACATTTCCACACCACCCAACTAAATATTTACAACTGCACATTATGAGTGGGTTACTTCCCCCTTTTTTGTTTTTTGCTAGCGCTCTGTTCGTACGTGTTGGCATCTTCATTTTAACAATTTTCAGATTTTCACATTTGACATCAAAATGCTGCCACAAGTTTCCTGGCGCACGAGTTGCAACAAACAGCTGCCATGCTATGATTATAAGATTTCCCAATGCTGTCACGGGGCTTTAAGGTCTGTTGTGTTGCAAATGCAATTGTTGTTGTTGCTTTTATCGCATTACGGTAATTTTTCGAAATCTCTTTTTTTGCACCAGCCATTTATCTTCATTCGATTTGGTTAGTTGCTGTCAGCCATCAGTCGCGTTGCCACTTCCGCTGCCAACTGCGCTGCCAACGTCATCAAGTGATCATGTCAAATGAGGCAGTGATGTGATGTTTATGCGATTGATTTGACGTGGCTTGCTGCGGTTTATGTTGCATACATATGTTGTTGATTCGCGATTCGCTGCAGCTGTGTGTCATTTTCCATATGCTCTTTGATTTTCTTGGACTTGCTTTTCTGGCGCTTGGTAACGATTTCGCATTTGTTTGCGGTTTCGCTTTTTTCTTTTCCATCTTCGAAAAATGATGCGCGTGTGTGTGTGCGTGCAAGCGATATGTGATATTTGTGGCAGCTGTGCTGCTGTTCGATTTGTTGCTGCATGACATGACAACAGCAATCAGTCGGAAATCAGCTGGTGGGACGGACAGTGGGAGATATCATTAAGCACATTAAGCGCATTATGGAAAGTGGGTCAAAAGGTGAGCTTATACTTACCAATTGTCGCCGGCTCTCTCTCTCTATTTAGATCGCCTTTCAGCTATTCAGCTTTTACTTTGGCGATTATTTTATTCCATTGTTTTCGTTAGTTTTTATTGCCCGGCGTTATTGTTGTTACATTGTAAATTTAAAAGAACTGTCTTGCCGATTTTTCACCGTCACATTTATTTAACTTTCATTTAAATATTTACTTTACATTTTGCAAGCTTTCGTACTGGTTTCAAAATCGACAGACTGCATAAGATCTACCATAGGTTGGGTTAAATAGAATGGAGCAGCGCGGATATATATCTATTTATTATTCTTTTTTTTATCAATGATATCTGTTCTTGTTTCTCCTCTGCTAAATTTCTTCTTTGTACAGGTAATCAAAAACTTTATGCTGAAATAAAAAATTTGATTAACTCAACCGTCCTACTGTCTGAGCTAAATAAGTTAGTTTCCTCGTACCTTATGAATCGTCTTTTTTTAAATATTAAGAAAATGTCTGAAAGTCCCATTTTGTAAGCTTCAAAAACCTCTTCACACGTCTAATCAAAACATTGTTTTTTCTGTCTCCAGGTTAAATTTTTTCATGAATTTGAATTAAGCCATATTATTTGTTATGATCGCTGTTTTTAAACTCAACTCTTCGCATTTTGCTGACCCATATACCCTATGCGTTTCTCCAGTCAAAATTAGATTGCGCTGCCTTTATTTAAAGGCTTCAGCATGCAGCCCATATAAATCGTGATGAGAGGGTAAAGCAAGTTCTTGTCGGTTGATTAGCCTTCTTTCATTAAGAGGAACCTTTCTGATACTACTATAATAATATATTTGATCTCATGAACGGCAAAATTGATTACCCTGCTTACTATAAAGATTGGATTTTAATATTTCTTGCAGAAATTTTTGTCGTCTTAACGTTTCTCTTATTGGCTTTTGCAAGAATAGTACATAGTGCCAATGCTCCAATCACGAAAACGTCATCTGAGTATATTTATTTCTTTTCTTATTTTGGGCATTGACCTCTGGTACTTAACATCTTGAAACTGGAAAACTATATTAAAGAAAAAAAAAATCCAAAAATAGATAAAATGAAAAACATTGCAAATATTGTGAAAAAGTTACTCCACGTAGGTCTGAGTTGCTCGAGATTTTGACCAAAATAAAACCTCCCGCGATACGAGAAACTTTCAATTTTAAGTTAAGCCAACTATAGCTATTAGGATCGCTTCAAAATGGCGGACACAAAATAGTTATAAGAAGTTAAAAGATTTTAATAAAACTTGGTATCAAAAGCTTTTAGAGGTGGCTGATTGCGAATAAGTTTCAAAACAAAGAAAAAAACTAAACAATCCAATTATTGTAATTTTTCTAATTACATATATGCAAAATTGTATAAATAAATGCTACAATTAAAATGTGCCGCAGCTAAACGATTTGAAGTAAAAAAGTAGTGCCAATAATAGTATTTTGTTTTTACTTTCGCGAATAGCTTTAAAAGTGGGCAACTATCAATGACCAACAAAAAGGGAAAGTGCTGCCTTCGATCAAGCCATGAATATTAAAAAAAAATTACTGCATTGTTTTGCATAGAAATATTAAATTTGAAACAAAATTTTTTTTTTATGGATATTGAAATGATTTTCCGTCATACATTGTCTAGTTTGGTATTGGAGGCAAACCGGTTTCGAGTGTAACTTTTCGTTCTGTTCACTGGACTAAAACCGGTTTGTCCTCAAATCAAATTTTGACAAAGGATGATGGAAACTCGATCCAACGTGCATACATAAACTTTTCAAATTGTCGGAAAAGCGGCAGAGTAAAAATATTTTTTTCCATATATTCTTATACATTCATAAAATTAAAGAAGCTTAAGCTAAACCCTGAGGTAATATCTGAATATCTGAACAATCAGTACTATGGTAGTTATAACTTATATCTCAACGATCTTAGTAGACTTTGTACGACTCATAAGTAAATAGCTGCCAAATTTCTGGGTTTTAAGTGATGATAATATTTAAAGATATTATATTAAAAAAAGATGCATGTTGAAGAACCAAAGAAGGCTTGAAAATTTGAAACTATTTATTATAGTAAAGAAGTTACAGCACTGCTCGTCCTCGAACAGGTGATAGCGGTAAATTAACTGACGGGAGTACCAGTCACTATTGACCCAGTGTCGAGCATTGTATTAAAAAAGCTCTATTCAAATATAGAATAACTTAAATAATACATATAATAATAATTATAAAATTAAATTCAATGATATAAAATATTGTTCGAAAACCCAAAAACTCAAAATACTATTTCGCAAACGTTAACAGATTTGTGGCTACTCGTATAGGCGCGCTGGCAACGGTAAAAATGATTGAGTCGATGTTTGCCGAACACTTCATAATTTAATGCACAAAAATTATTTTTAAAATTTTTTCTCAGTTAAATTCATATATTTTTCAGAAAAAAAAGAGCGCAAAAATCTGAAATGATTTCTCAGAAACTATTACACCCGTCGAAAAGTAATGCATACACTGAAGAATTTGATCACCTTTCATATCTCCTATACCTCATTTTAAGGTTGCCTTACTAGGAAGTCATTTGTGATAAGTGTAACCTCCTTTTTTTTTAGTTGAGTAACTCGATTTTCGGCATCAGCGATCAACTAACGTAGGAATTGGATAGCCACATTCAGTGCGCATTTTTGCCCTAAACTATACTAACTTAGTTTAATAATAATGAACATGCAACCATGCCTCCTTTTTAAATCCAATTTTTGTACCCACTTTTGAATTTGCGACTTTATATGGCTACTTTTATTAACTCAAAATATGTGTATGCGAAACTTCTAGTGCCAAGCGTAGCTATTGCATATCATTCTGAATTATTGTAGTAATCGTAGCAACCTCATCTTCAAGATGATTTCATTTACTAACAATACACTTGTAACGGATTTTCCATAATTTTTCTATTATTTACCACATTGCACTTGAACTTGATCTTGAAAATTTGTATCCATTACCAGCACGGGTAATCAAAATTAGACAGTTACAGCCAACAATAAAAACACCTACATGCAGTCTGCACAATTAAAGCGATTGAACAAACTACTACTACTACTACTACTACTGTAACTACGTTATTTAATTACTTATCCACATGCTTCATAATTCTATGACTTTTTTGTTTCTTTTTCCTAATATTAAACAAAAAAATTGTTTATAGTTTTTTAGCGAATGCTTTGTAGGCTTTTTTTTCACATATCAATTACTCTCTTACGGGCGGCCTACACTGCTACATTTGTATTGTAGCTGTAACTACAAGTGCACTATGTTCATTTGCCTTTGTTGGAGTGCCGTGCGGCACTGATGCATGGAAATACATAATATTTGTTGTTACTTTTTGTTTTTTTTTTGGTATTTTATTTTTAAGCGAGTAATAGTCACTTGCCTTTTGGTGCACTTGAAAATTAAGCTAATTATGTAATTTAAGTTGGCGTGACGGCTGGAACTGAAAAGGTAGCAGATAATATAAAATGAATATTAAATAATTCATTACTTGAAATGAGGTATACATATTTGTTTAAATAATTGTACATATTAATGTTTGAATTGAAATCGAGTGAACACTTGAACTGAATTTAATTTCATCGTAGAATTTCTAGGCAACTGTGACGCTACACTCGAACGAAAATAAAAAATAATTTAGACCCAATTTCAGATGAGTTATTTAAATACGGATCGCTGATTAACTTCGAAATTTCCTTTTTTGATTACATATTTCAACTGTAGATGAGTGTCCAATATTGCCTTTTTAAATATGGACAAATACAACTCTGCTCCCTCCTAAGCAACAGCTGATTACTCGAATCAAAATGTAAACATATTGCTGTCATCTTGGTTTTCAAAATTGTTTAGTCACAAATACACTCGCTGATTTGCCATTGTCCGCGGAGCTGCGGTCACCATAAAAAAAAGTGGGAGCGTGAAGCCCCTATTTATCATAACTGCGCATTTAATTGTTCAGACAGCTGGCAACCCTATTCAAAAGTATTTTTAAAGTCATGCATTCCTAAACCTCTTTCACTTCAAACCAATATTGTATCTACCATTTCACTTACTCTATACTTTCATTTCCATTTAATACTTTAAAAAGGTGACTAGCCTCAAAAAAACATTTTTCAAATAAATATTTCCTAACTCTGCTTCATTTGACTTATATTCTAAAATTAATGATATTTTATTAATATTATTACGAGTCGCTTGCATTTAAATTTTCAAATAGTTGCCACACCTCTTCAAAATTGTTTGCGAAGTTAGCCTCTCTTACACCTCTCAATTAATATTTTTAAGCAGATGGCAACACCATTCAAGAACATTTTCGAAAAACCCTCTTTGGTAATACATCACTATTGTAATATATAATTGTATTAATTAAGTTATATTTATCTTTTTAAGCAGCTGGCAACCCTCTTCAATTAAAAATATATTTTGGAATTTCGTTAATCTTTCATAGTCGCTTTCATTTGACACCCATATTTGCAGTATTTAACTTAACTTAAACATTTAGTTGGATTTAACATTTTAGATAGGTGGCAACTCCATTTAACTACAGTCTAATGTATGAAGCTACACTGGGCAAGTGGTGATTAAAAATACATACTATTCAAGTTTAGTATAAAAAATGTAGGGTTGTACAATAGTATCCAAAATTACTGTTGATTTTTGGCAATAGTTTTTTTTTGTGGTCTTTTTTCACTGAGGTCTCATTTGGTGTCATATTAAATTCCTGCGATAAAGGTTTAATTCAACTATCACCAACGTACCATAAGAAGTCTCACTTAAACAAAAAATAACACATTTATTGCAATAAATTTTCGTTACGCATCTGCTACCAGAAGCCAACGTAATGCACATCTCAAAGAAGTTATGGAGCATGAACCACAACTCTCCGCCAATCTTACTTAAGATTGTTGTATTTTAATTTTTTCTAAAGATACTGAAATAGTTTGGAATATGTTTACGATTTTTTGCCAAACATTTTTAGAATGCATTTGCAGGCCAAGATCCAAGGGTAATTTAATTTGTAGTTTCGATTGTCTATTAAGAAGCAAACTTTGTGTCGAAAACACTTTTGATTTATATTAAATTTAATTCGACGACATTGAATCCAGTTTTCAAGACAAAATTTTGCAAATATGTAAAGATGTAAGTGCAAATGTCATTTGAATAATTTCCCAACATCATTTCCTGCTACTGTTTCCATGCACACAAATTTGCATTCAGCAAATCACAGCAAATTGAGTAGTGCGAAATGTATAAAAGTTTGCAATTTAATTTACGAAAATTTCAACAGCTGGCAGAGTAGGCAAAAATACAAAATACAAAAGTGCATACTTAGAGAAATATTTACAAACTTGGAAATATACAGTGAAAGCGAATATATGAAGACACTGTAACAAAGTAAAAGCCTTAAGTGCAATGTATAAACTTAATGAACTGCCAGAGGCCAACAGGAGGCAGGACAACGAAACTTACACATCCACACATACATACTTCTGTAGTATATGTAGTTTGTGTATCGCAGGCCGGCGGAGTTGAAGTGGAAAAGTTTGGATAACCAACCAGCTGCTATGACTGTCACATTTAGGATATCCAAATGGTAGAGGGCAAACGGTTGTGTTCATTAAAATTTCAAAATCAAATCTGCTATTCTGCCAAAAAGCGTACAATAAAAACAAAAGCAACAAATTGTATGGAAGCTTTCAAATTGAGCGGCACATTGTGGAAGGTAAATAAATTTAAACTGCTGATATTGCAGTTAAATTGTTGTTGGATATGCCAATCTAGACTTGCTATAGACGGAGACATTGCAATGCAACAGATTCGCATCAGCAGCAAATAAATATGTATGTAGAATGTGTTGATGCGCCTGGATTTTGATTGTGCACAGTGTTGCCAGAACATTTTGAAAGAAAAAATTGTCAGCCTAGCAAGCTAGGCGATAGAAATGAAACTCTATGGATCTCGATGGGCACTTAAAATGAAAATACTCACCCTAGCCAGCAAGTTTTATGAGATAGACAGAAGCCACAATTCATTATTCTGGAATTTTTAAGGATGTTAGTTTTATGAAAAAAGATATTTGATGTTTTTGCCTCCATTTATAAAAAATCTATTCATTCACATCCATACTTTCATGTTCAAGAAAAGATACAATTGGTTTGTGGTATGAAAAATATAAAATGAAAACTCGTGATTGTAAATTATTTAAATATCTTGAGAAAATTGCATCTATTCTCGTGCCTGATGTGGTTGTTGAGCCTTTGGGATTATTATGCATTTTTCAATTAAATTTACTTTCTAAGAATTGTACAAATGGTTGAGCTTCTTCCAAAGGCAAAATTTACATTAAATCACCGCTTAAAATCATTGGCATAGTGTGCAAATCTTCTCCTAATTCTGCTGCACCAGGGGGAGTATATGCCAATAATGCTCTGTGTATGAATTTTATTATATCGTTAATTCTCTGGTTCGGAGTGTTGTAGAGAACAATCATTGCCACACTCTGTCCGCTTTGCCACCCCTCTCTCGTTGTTTCCTACTCCGAATCTGTCGCGTTTTCGTTTCTCTCCCATATCTGCTTCCGTCCGAGTGCCCCACCTCGCGCGCCATCCCCTCCCTTTTCCTGTCGCTTTTTCGTTTCATTCGATATTGGAATTACAACCCAACGAGCGCAAAGAAGTTTAACTTCAAAAGTTAAATAGGCCGGAAAAGCAGCAAGCTTTTTTGCTGATGAGGTAAAGATTCCGACGGCGACTTTAAATGTAAGCTAGAAGCCTACGAGGAGCGCAAATAAAAGGCGCGGGTCAGGCTGTGATTTATAATCAAATGAACTTTTCTTTGAGGACTTCAACTACTTCTTTTCACATTAACTTAATTCTAGTTACCATAATGCTTACTTACTTACTTTAGCTTAAGAGGGAAACTTGTACTACAGTGCAGTTCGAATAAACTCCAATTTATTGCGGCTATACTATTTTGCACGAATACAGGCAAAATAAAAATATTTAAAAATACAACATCAAAATTTGTTTAAGGCTAGACATATAAATCAACAATACAAACAATTTATTCGTATTACGCTTTCACAACAAATTTTATATGGTTTTCGGATATTTAAATTGGGTTTATAAGCTTTACCAATAATTTATTTTTAAGGGACGAGGTAGTTTGTTCAAAGGTAAAATTAATTCATATATTTCTATGTCACACATTATGACTTCAACCTCAGCTAAATTGGAGTACATAATTAGAAGTGTGCCGAGAAAGAAATATAATACAAGATTGCGTCCTGTCGATCTGACAGCAATCAGCCATTCTCTGTCGAAATAAAATCAACTTACTTTCATTTTACACAAACAATACTAAGGAAACTTTGAGTTCTTCTGTCGTCTGTCGTCTGCCCGCTTCTTCTGCGCTTCTTCCTCTTCCTTTTTTAGAATTTTTTCTTTGCTGTCTCATTCTGTAGCTATTACTGCGTCACCATCAGTTGCTCTCCGTACGAAAGGCGCAATCTTGTTTTCTATCATTCTTGAAAGTGTGCATCATTTGAACGGGATGTTTTTCGATTGCGATGTCATGATAACACTTTTCTTCCATCTTCAAGTCACACCTAATACTTCAAATTGCATTTACCATTTTAACCCAAATTCTATATCTTTGTTTCTTCTTTTACAATGTTCATAGCGCTAAAAATGCGTTCGACTGCTGCATTGCTGAGGGGTAAAATTTAAAAATTTCAACAAAAAAAAACTATAAAGAGTAGCAAACAGGTTTCCACCAAGCGCTTTTTGATGTTCATGAATTTCGGCACAAAATTCTATATTGGATTATAGATTTTTCCAATGATACAAGCGCAGTTTTTTCCATTGCATCCCAATGACTATTATTTCATTAGTATCGAATATAAATTTTTAAGAAACGGTAAAAAAAGGCTAGAGGATAAACTAAAATTTTTCGGCTAAAAAAATAATAAAAAAGCTAGATCCAGTCGGGGAAAAGCTAAAATGGCAATACTGATTGTGAATTGGGCAAGCGAAGGGAATGAAGAAAAAATGTTGCATAGTTTTAGGCTAAGTAACTAAGCGAAGAACGCCAGCGTTTACCGTATGCGATAGTAACCATACCTTGTTTATATTTATATTTCTCGAATGTTGGTTGAGTTCTACGCCATCATACGCATACAAATACAAATACAGTCGTCGTACATGTTCGTCTGTTGCATAGAGACATCAAAAGTTTATGCTGTTACAGTTGCCGTTATGTAGCTTGATGCCTTTGCGCACTTACCAAACGAAAATTATGGTGGCAAATTGGTATTCGAACAGGCACTAACTATCCGGTTATGTATATATATATATACATACATACATATGTACGCCTACATAAATAAATATTCAACAGCGTAGACAGACTTTGACTGCTCGATGCCTTACGTGGATCACGTGCTGCCAACAACTTTGTGGGTTGAATGTCCTTTGGTGCAAGTTAACATTAGCACGCTCACACAAACAGACATATATACATACATACACAAGCCTACACGTATACGCGTTCGCCATTTACCTCTATTGCCTTTGGCCATGCTCCCGTTATATGATTGTGCCTTTGTGAAAATATATGTAGTATTTATAAACCCTGCAGTAAAAAGTCAAGATAGACTATAAATATTCTAGTCCTTGAGCTGGTATTTACAGGCGGTTCTCATATCAGTTTGAAAATGATTGCAGCTCTGTGACATCTGCCTTTCCAAAATGGTAGTTGCAAAGCCGAAATGAAAATGCAAGGGAAGTAAAAGAAAACACGAAGCAAATTGAATATTTTGCGAACTAAATTCACAATAAATAATCAGATGAATACAAATGTGAATTATATCTTGATATATAAAAATCACATGCCAACATCTTCGTTTACGCTAATCAATGAAACAGCTGATCTGATTTCAGCAAATAGAAATAGAAATGCTGAGTGGGCACAATTACGATCTGGATACTGTAGCAGTCTCAACTGCTACCTATCCAGAATCAACCCCGACATACCCAACACATGTCCGGCATGTGGAGATTCTCCGCAGGACACCAATCACCTATTCGCATGCCCCCTCAAACCCACTCATCTAACCCCCCTCTCCCTCTGGTCCAACCCTGTCGAAACTGCACGTTTCCTGGGCCTCCCCCCAGATGAGTTCGACGATAACGACCATGCGTGTATCCGCTCTTTATGGGGCGCGACTAGCCGCTACAACAACAACAACAACAAGAAATTCTGCGTTGAAGAGCTAAAGCAAATCCTTCGAATTATGTTAAGCAGGTCTTTTAGGCCTCCAAAAAAGGATTCCTATAAAAATCCCATTCTGTTTCACCACCGTTTGTTCCGCTCCTGGTAAGTTGCAGCTGGGTCGGACGGCGTTGTATTCCAATCCAATTCGTTCAGTATTAGTACCCGGTGCCTTATGAAAAAGGGGTGAGGCTGCAAAGGCCCACACGATACAGTTTAATGATGGTATAAGACATTTCGGGGTTGAAAGAGGGCTACAGGCTCTTCTAGTCAAGTTCATCCAGTGTGGGGATATCCATCCTCTGATAAGACTCAAAGGCACCAGAACATCTACAATCTCTGAGATAGCTAGGATGGAGTAGTTCTGAGTGAATTCACCAGTGCTCCCTGCTCCACAACATCAGGCTCGATGTCACCATTCTGAAGCTGAGAGCCAGGTTCGCTGTCTGACTATCTGAAACATAACGATAGCTATACCCAGATCGTTCTGACGCCAGAAGAGTTCTACAAGCCTCCAAAATCAAAAACACTCATAGAATGCGGAATATACAGAGATACCTCGATTTGTGGGTCAATTATATGAATTCCTATCTACTCCACTGAACTTTTTTCCCATCCATGAAAACAGGGGTAAGTAACATCGCTCTGCAAATAAGATATCCTTATACTTCCTTCTGAGGGGGAACTAGGTCCTGAAACTTCTGGATAGCAAAATTTCTAGACATATAAGTCTTATGGTGAACGATTTGTTTTGAACTTCCGGATAGCTGACGGACTGCAGTATTAGCGCATGGCTAAACGAACCCCCGATAGGTGGCGCCCTACATTTATGCGATTTATTTACCAACGAAATTTGTTTTTGAAATTTTCGTTCGCAGTATCTTTCCACCGCAATTGTAATGATTTTTTGCAGTAGACTACTTTAGTTTCAATTTATTATTGTAATGCGAACTTTTTTATAAATCTATTCTCTCTGCCATTCCGACAAGAGCGGTATGAAATATCAGGCGATCTGTGACAGAGCAACGTCTGCTCGTCCGGCAAAAAGCATCATGAAGAAATCTGTTTAGATGCCTTACTTAACTGGTGGCAAGCGGGTCCAGAACTAATAACTTTCACTGCATGGTATGCACGCTTGGTGCAAATGTTTGCATGCCTTGGCATTAATGTGCGCATATCCTGTTTCCAGGAAGCTGTTAATGCGATGTAAACCTCAGCTAACACATTGAATTGAATGCGAGTGAGTGTTGCAAAGAGCAACGAGCACTGCCAGCGGAGGCAAAACAAACATTGTGCATTTGCAATGAGCAAAATTATCTACATACATACACACACATACATACAGACACATATACATATGCAGTCGTACACTTTGCAAAAAAAAATATTTCTTAGTATACAAATTCACTCTCTATGTTTGGCTTTTATCTGTACACAAATATGTTCGTATGTATGTATGTGTGTACGTATGTATGTATGAGTGTATGCATACACGCATCTCGTTATCGGTGTGGCCTTTGCCCTATAACGTCATATTAGATGCGTAATTAGATGGAATTGAAGCTTCCGTTTGCATTCGCTCCGATGCTGACTCGCATCAGGCATCGCAAGGAAAATTGATTAGGAAGAATGTGCTTGTAGCATTTCGCAAATGGACCTTATTCAAATCGTTTCACGTATACTTACATACATATGTACATATGAACATTTTGTATTGAGTGCATTTTATGCGATTTCCGGAGTCGGAATTGGCTTTTAATGAGCATCTTACTGATTGCATTAAAACAAAAGAGTACTAGACCTTAAATCTAGAATTATATGAATATTACACAACTAAGTAAACAGAATCGTTTGTGTGTTTTTTTACCAACAACATACTTATTATTATAATAGAAGGAAGCTTCCGATGCTTCGAATACTACACCAACTTTTGGGTACGAAGGAGGTCAGTGCCGGAGGGGTCACAAAATTTCTTTCCGCTGTTAAAAAAGAAGAACGAGTAAAGTGTTGCAGTTAGTTTGTATCCCTTTGTGAAAACCGATAGAAAAAAGTTTATGGCTCAATTATTACTGGCGATGAAACTACAGTTCTTTATCTTGATCTTCTGACAAAAAGAGAATAAGCATATCGTCGTAGGAGATCATCTCGACTACAAACAAAAAATAACTTAAATCGTAAAATTATTTGGCTGAAAATACAAAACTTAATCTTTTTCGAATATTTTTTTCCCAAAGACAGTCATACACATAAACATGACACAAGAAAGAAGGTTTGGTTATTTCAATTTTTTAATTAAAAAGCGGATTATTGACATTTCCCTAGATGTACGCGTTTGGTAAAGCGGATATTTGTTGGAGAGGTTAATTTTTAATCATATATGGGCATTATTTATGTTTAAAAAATTGAAAATTGTCTATAATACGAAAACTTATCCATGAAAACGCTTTATTTTAAAAATTAATTGAAATATTTTTTATATTACATATTTTATAAATATCTAAAGGGATAGTCTAGGATGTTCAAAGAGGGAAGTTTAAGAATGTTTTGCTGGCTTTTCTGAATTTTTTATATTTTAAGAATAGTGTCAATATTTGATTAGTTACAAGTTTATTTAGTCTAAAATTAACTAATTTTTTCCAATGAAATGTTATTTTTTCAAAAAAAATATTAAAATAACAAATAAAGATTATTAAAGATAATAATAATAAAACCTAACATGACCGGAAAAAGAGTCCTATCCAAAAAGAACAGAATTTTCTCATCTACAGTAACCAAATATTTTATAAGTTTTTCCAAAAAACTTAAAAACTCAGACTTTGGTTTATATATATAGTACCCCTTCCGAAAGTAAATTAACGACATACCGTTTTTACTACTCCAAGCAGTTATTCTGCAAACAAAATACCGTTTAGTTCTTAAAAACATTTGTACCATTTTAACACTGCACGTCGGCTTATTCGTGCGGGTAAAATGAGCGAGGATATATACTTTGGGTAAGCCACAGCCAGCTCATTTTTTATTTGTTTCCTTTATTTTTTATCTTCAAACAAAAAAACCAAAAAAGATTTTTTTTCGACTACGGATAGTAGCACGAAATTCCATAATCTGTTTAATTGTCAAGTAGTTAATATGGCGTCCAAAAAGTGGTAATGGAATTTTCTTTATTGTATCATGTACATAAATATATTTTCACTAATTCCCAAACATACAAATTCAGTTTAGATTAAGGAGTTTATTTGAGTGCTGAGTGAGTGCTAGATTTTTCCAAAATTTTTTGATACCGTTGTGCCGCAATTTTGTCGTACATGGATTAGCTGATATGTAGTTTGTCGTATATTTGTCAAAATATTTTCTGGTGCCCTGTGCTAGCTACTCACCACTCGAGCAAACGTCGGTACTAAAATTTAAGGGCTTTATTGTTCCTAAGATTTGCGGGATTATATTATGTAACCTCGGGATCCCGAGACTATCCCAATTTAAAACTGATTGTGTAACAACGTAACAAGTGGAACAATGTAATAGGCTGAGTAGCCAATTATGGTATTTTAAAGCAAAGCACTGAGAAAGAAGTATTATTTTTAGTAATTCAGATATGTATTCAGGCAACAAATAAATTTTACAAACGTAATATCTAGTACGTTGAAATTACCACCATTAAACTAACTAAATGGGGAACTGGCTCAGGCTTTTCAAATTGCAGATTTCGTGCTTAAGTTAACAGGGTGATCCATATGAAATGAAAAGATTAAAATACTGCAATAGCGTGATCCATATTAAATGATCAAATTAAGTCCGCACCAGGATTAAATATAAATATTTTAAGGAGTTCGCCTTGTACCAGCTGGTGTTTATTTACATATTTGTAGACGGAGCTCTAAAGCGTATGCAACGGAATACATACACTGATCCGAACTGGTTTTTAAGCGTGTTAAACGGTGGAACTGATTAAATTTCCAATTAGTACAATAAGCATGCGATTGAAATTACTTACGAACTGATTATGGCAGTAAAATGCCATTTACCTGGCTGATGCCTAAGAGAAAAATTGTTATTGTACTTGCAGTAGTAGTAGTAATAGTTGTGAGTAGTATTTAGTATTAGCATCAGTAAAAATAGTAGTAGAAATCACTAAAAATCGCAGTAGTCAGTAAAAATAGTAGCAGAAATAAGGAAAAGTTACTAGTAGCAGAAATTATTGAAAATAGTAGCAGAAATGAGTAAAAATAGTAGTAGTAATTAGTAGTGGCATTAGTAAAAATATTATCAGGAAGCAGTAAAAATAGTAGTAGTTATTAGTAGGATCATTAGTAAAAATAGTAGTAGAAGTTAGTAAAAATGGAAGTAGTAGTTAGTTATAGCATTAGTAAAAATAGTAGTAGAAATAAGTAAAAATAGTAGTAGTTATTAGTAGTAGCATTAGTAAAAATAGCGGTAGAAATTAGTAAAAATAGTAGTAGTTATTAGTAGTAGCATCAGTAAAAGTAGCAGTAGATGTTAGTAAAAATGCAAGTAGTAGTTAGTGGTAGCATTAGTAAAAATAGTAGTAGAAACTAGAAAAATAGTGGTGAATATTATCAGTAGCATTAGTAAAAATAGTAGTAGAAGTTAGTAAAAATGGAAGTTGTGGTTAGTTGTAGAATTAGAAAAAATAGTAGCAGAAATAAGTGAAAATAGTAGTAGCATTACTTAACATATGTAGTACCAGGAAGTAGTAAAAATGGAAGTAGTTATTAGTAGCAGCATTAGTAAAAATAGTAGCAGTAATAAGAACTAGCATTATACACGATATCGAAAATCGATGTAAAATAACCCTCATGCCGCTTTAGAAGTTTTGCTTCAAAAACTAAAGTGTTGAGTGTGTTATCTTCGAAGTATGACCTTATTTTATTGCTTAAGCAGTGTTTCAAATACAGTTTTTTCCCAAAATAACCAAGGATTTTTGTGATAAATTTTACTAGTTGCATCTGATTAATTGATTAATGAAAAATAATTGAAAAATGCCAGGATCTCGATTTTACATCCCTAGTCTGTGTAATGCTCATCCGCCAAAGAATTAACTTTGATTTTTTCCAAATATCATTACGACAAGTTTAATAAATTTTCTGAAATAAATTAGCAATCGAATTTGTACCTAAGCAAATGCATGGATAGGTTGACACAATTTCTTTAAAAACCCGCTGAACAATTTGATTCGATTTTTTAATAGTTTCTTTACGAGTCTTCGCTTTAACTCTGTTCAAAGAAGCCTCAAGACCCGCAGAATTGAATACGAATTGCTAATAGTTCGATTATACTAGTTCATTGATCTTCGACTTTCTGCAAAGAGATCTGTTTTAGAAACGATATAAACTTTTTGCCTTTAGAAATGTGCCATACTTTTTTTCAGAAACTTTGAACATTGAATTATTTTCCTCACAGAGTTTTGCAAAATTATTCCATTAAGTTGTTAAACATTGGATACTTAGCAAAATAAATTCTAATTGGCTAATTGAAAATTTTCATCGCACATTTGACAATTGCAGCTAAAAGTAGAAAGCTCGTTCGCAAATTGTTAAAGTATATTAGAAAAAACAAAACAAAACTAAACTTGCTACCACAAATTCCATTTACAATCAATATTCAACAACAATTGGACTGCAGGAATTCTAAAAATTTTAACAAATGATGCCTTTGAGTGGAACCAGTGGTGTAAATCAAGTAATCGAGATTTGTCTGAAGGCAGCGATGTACCAGTGTCTGTGTGTGTGAAGGAGTTTTGGAGCTGGTAAGGCCGAGCACACATAGCCACACACACACACACAATTCATGCACACTTGACGACATGGTACGAATGGAGCTCCGGGAGAAAATGTACAGAATAGTTTGTGAAAATGTAGTGCCTTTGTATGTACTGCGTACGCTCCAATGCAAGCAGGTAAGAGATCGCCACATACACACATACTACCAAACAAAAATACATTCGGGTATATCCATCCAGCCTTATTGTCCATTGATGTGAATTCCTTCAGACGAAATTGTTAACAGATCGTTCGTTGTAATTGCCAGTGAACAATGACCGCAAAATTTTGCCAACTAAAGCTGTTACGTGCAACAACAACAACAACAACAGCAAAGGTAAAATCACTACAAAGTCATAAAAAAATTAAGCAATCACCAAAAAAACTTACTACGTAGCAACAAGGCACCAGTACTGCGACAAATTTGTTGCTTTCATCATTCCCTGCTAGCTGGCGGTCGGCTGGGTGGCTGAGTGGCTGAGTAGAGGTGCTTCCAATAGGTTATCGCACAATGTCTGTATGTCTTACGGCTATAACATTAACTGTTGGCTGCTATGGTGGCTGGTTGTTGGCTGTGTTGTTGGTAATTTCTTGTTTCCACGCTCGTAGCTCTGGGCCGTTGGCGTGCAGCATTTCCTTTGCTTGTACTTCGCTTTCCGAAATTATGTCTCATATTTACCAAGTCATGATTTATCGTATAAGCTGTGGAATGCCACAAACAGTACCGGTGGCACCTCACTACGTGCACACACACACACACACGTTTACCTACACACACACACACACTCACACGCACATGCATACAACGGAAACGCACATAAAATCAACAGCAATGTATGCGAGAAAATCAGCAGCGTGGAAGGCTGTAAACAACCTCTTGCTTCGCAGGTAACATACTTTTGGGCGTAAACTATGCTGACACATCAACAACATACAGGTAAGTAGTCATATGTAACGGGTGTTTTTTTTTAGAGGTGGTATTGGAATTTTTTTGTCGAATTTTAAATTTTGTTTTTGAACACAATTTCTGGTATATTACCACCACGACTGCGTCTTATGAAGGTCATCCCAATTTTCCACCACTTTTTTCAGCATAGCCGGCTTTATACACGCGCCGATTTTCGGCCATTCGTTGCTGGTTTATTTGATTGAAGTCTCAGGTGATGGCATTAATTTTGATTAGTTCTGACTAAGACTAAAGAAAATTTGTCTTTATTATTTTGTTTTTAATTATGCTTCATAAATTATTATATTTAGTTGATTGGTTTCAGCCGTTGGACTGTATTGTTTCGACATTTTTTCTTAGCCATTCAGCCATTGTAAGCGACAATATTTTTTTTTACTCGTTTTTGTTTGCGCATTGCCATTAAAAATGATCCCTAGTAGCATGAAATCCTGAATGTATCGATTTCTATCTGTTTTCGGCTTTAGACCTTTGGTGCAAAGTGATTAGTTGATGGAAATTAGTTTTTTGTGCGGGTGATCTTGGCATATTTGGAATTAAGAAGTATAATAAAAGTTTGCAATAACAAAAAAAAAAACACGTAAAATAACTTTTGAAAATTGAAAAGATATTCTACTAATATTATAGATGTAAAATTTTTGTGTGTGTGGGATTGAGTGTGTGATTATGTTTGTTACATTTTAGGCCATAAGCCTCAAATTAGATTATTATAAAATTAAGCACACCAGTAGCCTATAACCTGGGTTAACATATAAGTTATATTTTATAGGGAACAGCTACCTGGCAAAACAAAAATACCGTCAATTAAATAAATAAGTTGAATCACATTTTGCGATGTGACGACTGGATAGATCTCGATAAGATTGCCATTTACGTATAGTCCATTACAAGGGTTATCATAAATAACTTTTTTTAAGTAGTTGCCACCTGTTTAAAAGGGTACATTTAATTAGAACTATAAGTGAAATCAAATATTCCAATATGGGTAACAAACGAAAGATGCTTAATGTGTAAAGCTTAATTTCCCAAATGTTTTGAAAGAAAGTGGCCGCCTGTTCAAACGCGAATTAAGTTAAATTAAAAACAAATGAAATTTTATAATATCAGCGCCAAACTAAAATTTATAATAAAAAATATTAAAAAATCTATTAAAACTATAAGTTAAATCACATGTTGAAATGTGGATCTAAAATGGTGAATTGGAAAATTTGTAAGGTAACTGAAATTCTAAATCCTATGCTGTTATCAAACGGGGAAGATTTAAGGAAGCTCATTTTGAGAAATATAGTTGGAGAGGGTTGCCATTTGTGATAAATGAAAGGCTAGTGAATAATGGGAAGGAATAGAAGAGTGGTACGTAAAAAAACACGCGTGCACATATGTAAATGTGCCTGCTGGAAATAAAACTTTTTCGCCGATTCCATAAAAGATAGGGGAATGTGAAAAAACGACACTCATTTTACTTATGTAAGATCAGGACCGCGCTAATCGCAACCAAGTTCCAAACTACGCGCGAACGAGTAATAAACCAGAACAAGTCCAGCCCAATAACGAACTAGTTTCAAACTAGTCCTAGACTCAATCAAAATCAGTCCCGAACTAGTTTGAAACTGGTCTCGAAATTATCGAAGCATAATAATTTTCCAGAATATATCGAAGACACATGTCAAACACATGTATTAACTTTGACATTCTAAACCTCTAAAATGAACACCCTTTATAATCAATAACTAACTAACACTTGCTCTTGCCGATGTATGTGCATTTCTCCGCTTCTTTACACATATTGTCAATGACAATTAGTGACAAATCGCCTGAAGGAGTCTAGCTAGGCGAATGCATTACTTTGTGAGTGTGTGAGGATATGGGGGAAGACGTATGTATTTCGCACATCACTGGCAATTATGCGAACCATTGATTTAGCAATAATTATTACCTTCTGCATATCAGCCGCTATTTGCAATGAAAATAACAGCAGCAATACAAAATGCCAGCACCTGAGCTTCGGGGATGATATATGACTGGGTGTTGTAGGTACATACATGAAAACATCGATACATACATATGTATGTATATAAACCTGCATCCATATACATCGGTATATATGTAGGCATTTCAATTGTTCTCTATGCAAGCATTTGCCAAACTGTTGTTATCATGACCATTGGCACTAAACATGCTGCTCAAGTCTGTATTGTATTGCTTTGCATTTTTTTGACTTATGCTAAGGGAAATCGGTAAGGATATAGTGGTACAGTTTTTCGCCCTAAGATATCTTTCTACCCATGCACAAGTGACAGATATTCTTCTGTCCGCAGCTCTATACGGAAAGCTAAAGGCAAGCTGTAATGCTGTGACATAAAATTTATTTCACCACTCTAATATTGTGGACGGATGCCCTGCAAATTTATTGCGAACTGATCACGTCACTCCAATTATTGCGCAGGCAAGCCGCTTCGCCATACAAATTCCGGCGAGCAGTTACTAGGACGAGGAAGTAGTTTTGTGGCGTTGCACTAACCTAACAGCACATTACACTGACGGCTCTAATTTGGACGATAGTGCTGGAATGATCGCTCGCTCATATACAGCATTCGATCGGCTGATCGCACAGCGACTTTCAGGCTGGGCGTACTATAAAAAGGGAAGCTTTGCTTTGGCTACTAACTCGGCACTTAACCTGTAAGCAATAACTAAATATTTTCTCCGACAGTTAAGTTGCTATCGCTCGCTTGCTGCTGAATTTCGTCAAATACTCTGATCGAGCGGAGAAAAATTCTCAACGATGAGATTAAATATCCCTTATTACACGGGAATACGTCTGCTTTCTTGAGAGCTTTGGTTGAAGCTCACTATCCTCGAGCTGTCAAACATAAGATGGGCCAAAGAACCCACCTGTGAGATAGAGCAACAGCTCTTGCCTAGATTAGACAAAGAAATATTTGATAACGCTTCTTACTCCGTGTGACAGGTACCATAACTGGGCATTGCTTGATGGGCACTTATGCCACTAGGATGGGATTTCCCGCAAACGCCTATTGCCGCAGATATTTTGATGAGGAGGAGGTGGAAAGCATTGAACACTACCTTTGCTATTGCCCTGCGTTAGCGAGTGTGAGATGCCTAGACCAAGAATTCTTCCGCAGCCTGCCGGCTCTAGGATCAGCAAACGCAAATGATCTTCTACGTTACGAGGGAGAGGGTGCATATAATACTGAGCTGGGATTACATTGGGTGCAAATGGTCCTAAGGGTGATACGAGGGCAGTCGCATTAACCTAACCTATACTTCATATAACATGTTACTTTAAAGCAGTGAATTATATTTTTATAATAGTGATTCTGGATAGGTAAAATTTTTGAATCTTCCGGGCTCGCTCTGAATTTGGTGAGCGGTGCATATTATCTATCGCAATGTTTGTAGCTTTGTAGCAATCATTCTGACATCAACTGAGAGCGTTCCGGAAAGTATCTTCTCAATTTTGAGAATTTTTGAAGTGCAATTTTGTTAACTTCAAAAACCAAAAAAGGGTCTTGAAGTCTTGTGCGAATAAATACAAGCGTCAATACTCAATTATTAGGAGGTTTTAAAACATTCTATGAACTTTGTTTGCCATTATCTATATCTAACGGGACGTCAAGAATGTTGTATACAACTTTTGGTTTTGTGAACTTGAATACAATAGTTAAAAGCTGGTCAGTAGTTAATATTTCCCCAGAAGTTCTTTGTATTTTAATTTGGCAACACAATTTATTTGCGCCAGAAGCGAAAAAAATAAGTTTTATTATTTAAAAAAAGTTTTCACTGTTAAGCATAGCGCTGATTCTTCGTCAATTTTGTTTAAGACATAACACGAAATGACATATTTTTTGATTTATCGCGAAAACTAATAAATAATGAACTCGAAAAACTCGTATCGGGGACTTTTCTAAAACTTAAAACAGTAGCACAAGATCCATTTGAAATTTAATTTAATTCAATTTATATGCATAGCTTAAATTTTTAGTGATTTGAGATTCTGCTACAGTTACCGCTACTATTATTTTCGTATTGTATTTAGAATAATATACCTAGTCACCAATACAAACAGCGTTCACGAAATATAGGGAATTCATGTACGCTGCATACATTTGCAATAAAAACTTACTTACCGCTTTTATTCAATTATTTATTCAGGGCCGTTCACCTTTCAAAATACACTTTGGAAATACTGCCAGCGCTGCCAACTGACAAATTTAGTGAAAAGCTTTTGGCCGTTCACGAAATGACAAACTTTCTACGAAAAAGTTTCTAAAGCTCAATAAACTAAGTTGACAATTTTTTCAGTATAATATATTGATTTCAAAAAGCAAATATATATATATAAGTAATGTTACGAATGTACATATATAGTTACTCAAATTAAATCCACTTTAACATATTTTTTGGCCAATTGAATCTACCTTAATTGATTGTGAAAGCAATGAAATGATGTATCAGCTTTTTCGGATTGCATAAAACCTAAATAAGAATGTATTTAATTAAAAGGATTAAATTTGTCTTTGTCTGTCAATTATATTAAGCAGACAATAAGATGTAATGGTAAATTTACTACAATTTTAGCCAAAAAACACTCCAACTAAAATTTTCCACCTATAGGTTTTCGAACCGTATACTCATTAAAACGAGGTATGTATCCATTTTAAACCGCCAAATAATAACCAAATACGCTCAATAAAGAGTCCAAAAACAGTCAAATAAACTTTCAAGAAAATTTCAAAAAACTTTGAAATATTTTTCCAAAAAACTGTAAAACTTCACTGAAAAAGTCTAGAAATAGTCAAAATGCACCGGGCTTCAACCCTTTTTGGAGTTATTTCATATATTTCATAGAGCTTGTGCTTGCAGAGAGAAAAAATGGCTCATTCAGGGCCTCAAAAAGAATTGATTTATGAAGAAAAAACGCTGATAAATGAAATTTCATATATCATAAAAAACTCTGCTTTAATATCTCTTCGATTAGCTGGGAAGAAAGCTTTTGAACAACTGTGATCAGTGTAGTCGTTGGAAAATTTTCAAAAACCCGAAAAAGGGGAGATTGAATAAAAAAATCAAAGAATGAATTTTGGTTTCGATAGAGAGATTGACAGATTTATATCCAATTAAGGATTCCATTGTAAAAAAAACCTTGCCATATCATAAAAAATTTGGAACTCAAGAAATGTTTAACTAAAGCCAATTTATTTAGTTTAAATATTTGCATATAATTTATTAAAATGTTTCAGCACGGATAAAATTTTCTATACAAATGGCCCACACGCGACGATGATATACTACATACAATAAAATAATAAATTTTTATATTACACAGTACGACAAAATCAAATTTCTTTGGTACGCATGTTAACAGAATATGAAAATAGGCTTAAAATAAAGAAATACGTGTCTCGGCGTTTTGCTGTAGCACGTCAGAATTTTGAGAAAATTCTGATGAAAAAAATAAAAATAAAATAAATAAAAAATGAAATATTAATAAAATAAAAGTATTACATTAGAAGTGAACCTCCACGGTCCTTTGAAGCTTAAAAATCGATTTTCTAAAAATTCTGACGTGCTACAGCTAAACGCCGAGACACGTACATATTTCTTTATTTTAAGCCTATTTTCATATTCTGTTAACATTTCTCATGTGTACCAACCACTGTCGTACTGTGTTATAAATAAATACTACTACTTGCCACTTTCCTTCATAAATTGGTTATTTGGTTTTAACATATCCTTAAATAATTTCTGAAAAAGGAAAAAAATCAAAATATATAAATAGACGTGCAAAAGGGATTGAAAAGGGTCAAATTGCGCCTTTAGACGCACAACGGCAACACTGCCTGTGATATCTGACTGAGAGAATGAGAAGAGCCTGCAAGCAAGTTTATGCTTTTTTTTTTTTTTAATGCTTTCTTATGTTTTCAACAGCCATATTTTTGTGCCACATGTGGTTTGTGCGTCTCTTGTAGTATTTAGTAAAAATTTTTTAAAAATATATATTGACTAAATTTTGCATATTTGCATGAGAGCATTTGGAATTACGAATGTATGAATTCAATAGCACTTCAAAATACGTACATACATATTTTCTGATGTTCAACTGCAACCATTTTAAATTTATATGTAGTAAAATATTTGTGTAAATCCGATCAGCCGAAAACTCTGTTTGCTGCCACTGAAACTAAACGATTTTCCATGTTGGTATGTTATGTACTATGTCTAGCTATGTATGTGTGCCTGAAAGGACATCGAACATTTTTCGAAATATTGTACAAATGTATGTAAATCGAGTAGATAAGCACTTAAACACTCATGTGTGACCACAACAACACCGCATGGCATAAACAAAATACGATTAGTAACTGCTACAAGCGGATCGAACGGTCGAACATGCATTTTGAATAAATACTTTATGTAATTTAATAATAATTTTGGCAAATGGAAGAACGAAGCATTCAAGTAGAATTGAGGATTTTGTTATTTATGATTTAGTACCAGGCCACAATTGCAAATATTTGCTCACACACTCAAAGCGTGCATGCATTTGCTGGCAGATAAGTGCCCATGATTATAGTTTAATTGTAGAGTAATCAACATAAATCCTAAAACAATTATCAATTTGTTTAAGACAAGACTGATTTATATAGCCAAATATGTAGAAGGACTAAGTTTAACAATTATTTAAGTTACATATATGAGTACAGTGGTTTACAGCTTCAATTGACAATATAAAATATATTTTGGTGATTTTTTTGTAAAAATATATCGGGTGTTTTTTTTAGGGCTATAGAACTTCGAATTGAAATAAAACACAAGAAAATCGTTTTAAGGTCCATCAATTTGGCTTTATTGGAAGGATAATTTTATGCCATTAATGTTTAAATATGATTTCGGGCATGTGGCCGCCGCGGCTGGCTCGAATAAAGCCAATTCTACAGGTCCAATTTTCAACCACTTTTTCGAGCATATGGGGCCGTATGTCGGCAATAACGCCACGAATGTTGGCTACCAATTCCCCTAACGTTTCTGGTTTGTTGGCGTAGACGAGCGACTTCACATATCCCCAAAGAAAATAATCCAATGGTGTCAAATCACACGATCTTGGTGGCCAATTTACAGGTCCATTCCGCGAAATTATGCGCTCATCGAATGTTTCCTTCAATAAATCGATTGTGACGTGCGCTGTGTGGCATGTAGCGCCGTCTTGTTGGAACCACAACTCATCCACATTCATGCCATCCAATTCGGGAACAAAATAGTCGGTTATCATGGCTCTATACCGGTCTCCATTAACGGAAGAAGTATGGCCCAATGACTCCACCAGCCCATAGAGCACACCAAACAGTCAGTTTTTGTGGATGTAATGGCGTTTCAAGGGTCTCATGTGGATTCTCTTCACTCCGAATGCGGCAATTTTGCTTGTTGACGTAGCCATTCAACCAAAAATGAGCCTCATCACTGAACAAAATTTTGCGATGAAAATCAGCATCGAGATCAATCTCATTTTCGGCCCATACACCAAAATCACGACGCATTGCATGGTCTCGCGGCTTTAATTCTTGCACAAGCTGGATCTTGTAAGGTCGCAAGCCAAGATCTTTGCGCAAAATCTTCCATAAAGTTGATGGACAAAGCTCCAATTGCTGTGCACGGTGGCGAATCGATTCATTCGGGTCCTCTTCAACACTTTGCTCTACAGCGGCAATTGTTTCTTCGGTGCGCACTGTTCGACGTCTCTGCGGATGCGTATTATCACATAGAGTAAACGTAGTGCGAAAACGATCAATGGTTAACCGAATTAATTGCTCTGATGGACGATTATGTCGACCATAAAATTGACGGAGCTCGCGGTAAACTTCGCGAACTGAACCATTATTTTCGAAATAAATTTGCACGATTTGCAAGCGTTGTTCTTTTGTCAACCTGTTCATGATGAAATGGCAAACCAAACTGAACATAAATGACATTAGAGTTGCCAGATTTGACCACAAAATGCCAGTTTTATCTCTATTCGAAAAACAAACCTGTAAAAAAACACCCGATAGTTCATTTTGATATCTGAAAATCACAAAAATCAAAAATTTTTTTTTTTTTGTAAAAATTGTACAATAATTTAACAAACTTGCAAAAAAAGTTAGAATTTTTGAGTATGCTGCTTTGTAAACCATTCAATTTTAGTATAATAATGACGGTCTTCCGTACATTTTTTCTTTCATTTCGTGCATGCGTTGAATGGAAAAAAATGTGCAACACCACTTGGCACTTGTTCTTTATTATCCTAAAATTTAATTATATATAAGACTGCGTGCTCGAAAAGTTTCGACATTATTTTCAAGTTTGATAAATTAGCCCAAACACTGGTGGCTGTAGTGATATGAGACGATTAATCGAAAATCGTTTATTATTTTATTTCGGTTAACGATTTAAACAAACCATTTATTTTCTTTCGACTGCTCAAACGATCAACCGAATAATAATCATAAAAATCGGAGACGCTCTAACCACCCAATAATATAAGAAACCACCAAAGTAGCTATTTACCCGGTTCATAGAAGGGAATTTACATTGTGCAATTTTTCAGGCATCCTTTGGTTGAATCGCATGAAATTGCGCAAAATTACGGCGGGTGCGGATTTCTTGCCTCCCGTTATTTCTACAGCGGTAAAATATTTAGATTTATTTTTATTTTCTCAACCGGGTTGGAGACTCAGGGTTGATTTTCTGATGAACCGTTGCCAATTTGCTTGTTTCATAAAAAAAAAAACAAACTAGCATTAATATATTAAATTTGCAATGGAAAAAGCAAATACAATTGTAATTTTATTGACACTACACAATGTAAACTGAAAACCGTCCCGTCGCAATTGTGTTTACTCGCCCGAATTTTTCGACAGGAATAGATCAGCTGTTCACCGCCAACCGACCCGTTACCTGCTGTTCGGAACAAAAATATCCGTAAACTTATTTATAAGTACATTATTGTTCTATTTTTTTGCGACCGCCGTAGCCGAGTGTGCAGCGTGTGCGTGCTTCATTCGGCGGGTTTGCCATGAAAAAAACTTCCCACAAAAAAAAAAAAAAATCGTCGTTCGGAGTCGGCTTAAAACCGTAGGTCTCTCAATTTATGTTACCCCATCAAGACGTACACCACAAGTTGTAGGAGAAGTTCGGCCAAAATCGATTGAGCGGTTACAGGGCCAATTAAATAAGTAAGTAATTGCAAATAATTTTTCACCAAATGTCAAATTTCGCACTTCGAAGCCCCGTGCTCTCTATTTTGGAGACTTATCCCGTAAAACGGAGAAAATATTGTTTTCTTATCTGGCATAAATTGAAATTCGCACGATTTCATATCGAATTCGTAATTGCAAATTGCACGAATTGGTTAAAGCTGGCATGAAACTCATTCGATTTTGACTATGTTCGAAGTTAAGTTCGAAACCGCTGTTTAAGTTTGAATAAAAGATTCCGTTATAATAATGAGCGTTTGTACTATTTCTGCTTATCCAATTACTTAAAATAACTGGAAAAGTCTTGAAACATTTTTGCGACGCATTATGAGAGATCCCTCTAACCCTTTGGATCTTCCGGAAGCACTGTAGGTGCATATATACAGCGGTCTTGCCAGAAATAAAGACGCTTTTCAAAATATTATTAGAGACATAAAGCATTTGGTAAAAAAATCAACTGCTACCATTGAGCTGAAGTTAGCAGCTACGTTGAAGTCGCTGCAAATGTTTGAAAACTATTTTGCCATGCACTTTGCAGAAAGTTTTTCAAATTATAAACGGGTGCTATCCTTTGCATAAAGTATGCTGACTTCATAATTTAGATTATGTCACGGAATAATTTTCTGATCAATTTATGAGACACAATTCTAAATAATTTAATGGGAACAATTCAAATTTTGTAAATATTTCTATAAAATATAATACCATAACTTCAAAAACTAAATACATAGCATGCTTTAATAACTAAAATATTTCTTTGAAGTCACATATGAAGTAAAGATTTTAATATTTTTTAAAAGAATTCATTCATCACTTCCCACTTTTCTTCCTCGGCCTATAGAATTCGAGTTTCTGTTTAGCTTTTGTACTCAGTTGCTAATGAATTTTGTTTAACAATGGGGTCACATAAATTATTCATCGATTTTATCAGCGCCCCATTGCTTTCCTTCAAAATATTTGTGGTTGCTTGAAAACCGACCATCACTAGGTGGCTGAATGTTTTGGATGTACACTGAAATTTACTACAGGTATAAAAGTAATAAATTATATTGGAATAACATTTACTACTGCTAATTGCGTTTCTATCTCGATTATTGTTATAACAAATTTAATTGTTTTTGAAATGCTTAATAAACTCCGCTTATGACCTGGTAATTAATTTATCAATTTCACTCGTGGCTTCCTTTCTTATACTCATAGCCAACATTTTATTCGCAATTATTTATTAATATTATTTCAAATCCAAAAACTACATTCATAACTTGTTGTGCTTTTAGGCGCAATGCCCTATTTTACACATACAATGCCTAAGCACGCGATTCATTATTGTCAATTAAAATTAACTTTTCTCCACTCGCAATTCCCCACTTCTCAATTACAATTTAAGTTCATTTGCTTTGCACTCAACTTCTTTGTGGATGTTTATTTTTGGTCATTCGCTTCTAAGCCAACTGCTTGGCTTTTATTGTCCTAACTTTTTTACACACTTTCATCGCCTGACCGATTCACTGCCAGCTTAGCCAGCCAATTTTGAATTTCGCTTTTGTATGTAAATTACTTGGCAGAATCATAAATTGTCGTTAAATGGCGCCGACGGGCGGTGGTCCGTAATCGGCAGTTGGTGGAGAATTGGCAGCAAAAGCAGAACGAGCGAAATTCGTGTCGTTTGTCGTTGGTGCTGGCGTTGTTCATTGACTGACTGGCTGCCAAGCGCACAACAGGTAATCAACAATAACAATATAACAATATGGCGAGGGCCGAATGCCTACCTGAAAATGGCTATTTTATGTGCGTAACAAAATGGAAAAATAAATATTGTTCGTTGTTTCATTTTGATGCTTTGGTACCATAACAAAGAAAAAACGGCGTCAAAAAAGTAATTTACCAGAACCTCCACAATTGCCAGCGCGACGCCGTCATTGGCAGCGAACGTGCCATTAGCAGGTTTTTAGTTTAGGTATTTGATATTTGAAAGTACAAGCAAATTTGACAGCGGCCTATGATCTGTCTAGAGTATTAAAAATTTAACCCTTTTTCTTTGTTACAACTTGGCTCAAAAACTGATGATAAACTCAGATCCATGGCATGGACATAGGCATAGTTTAATCCTTCAGATGGCGCATGAGTCGACATAATCAGAAAATCCGTATATATGTTCCGTTGATGATGATTTTAGAAAGGTAAAATACTAAAAAAGTAAATACGATATGTGGCGCTAGAGGCGAGTTATTCAGAAAATCTGATCCGATTTTGATCAAATTAAAATCATATAATGGAAGCGGACGAGTAATATTTTTTCATGAAAAATGGATCCGCTAGGTGGCACTAGAGTCGAGCTAACCAGAAAAGCTGAATTTAAAGTCCGATATTGCTGATATTAGAAAGGTCTTGTGCTGGTGTAAAAAAAAAAATAATACTGTTATGAAAATGGATCCACAAGTTGGAGCTAGAGGTGAGTTTTCAGTAAGTCTATATTTATGATTTGATTTTGATAAAATTACAAACGTACATATAATAAACGTACGACGAGAAATATTTTTTATGAAAAATAGATGCACTAGGTGGCCCCAGAGGTGAGTTATCCAACAAATCTCAGTTTTTGATCCGATTTTAATGAAATTATGTAGATGTCATTATTATGTTTGACAAATTGATGGTATTAGAAAATAACGATTAGAAATTTTTATATAATCCAACTAAGATGACACTAAAAACATATTTAAATATGTGTACTGTATACTAGATTTGAAAACAAAAACAAAATGTGTATAAAATCCATCAGATGGCTCTGTAGTCAAATTTTTTGGAAACTTCATATTGGTAGTTCGAGTTAGTTCAAATCTAATGAGGTTTGCGCAGTTTAAAACAATGCCTCTTAGTCACAGTCGGGACAAAGTTGACCATTACGTTAGTATCTGCTATATTTGGCAAATTGCTTCTAACTTTGGAGTCGAGTTTGTCTTTACTGTGACTTCGGTACATATTTTTTAATTCATCAAAGCTGCATTTTAGCTTAAAAAAATAGTATAGTGCAAATGTATATGGAAACGTCGACAAAGTCATGTGTATCAACTAGCTTTTCCATCGATCTATAGACGTGTTAAATTATTTAGCAGTCGTAGCATTTCCCTCCCTCAATTTCCATTAAGAAAGACGATTGTTTGGGAGCTCTGTGTTTAGCCTATACACGTACCATAAATAATGGCGATTTTCGGAGTCACATGGAAATACTTATTTTTTTTTTTGTCGATCTCGTTATGAAATGGTAGGAAGTAGAGGTTTACGCAATCATATTCTGTACCACCGAACGTTTTCGCAGAATACCCTGGGCGCATACTTAACGAAATTGAGGCTTGTGGGTGACGATGAAACTCTTCCGAACCAATTGCCCCCTTGCAATAAAGTAAAGGTGGGGATGAGGGGTTTCAAGTCAAGGAAAGGCCTCACAGTCAGTCTCGCAAAACTGAAGTTCAAAACAGATATCACTGCAAGCTAACTTACCATATTTGTCAGATGGGGTTAACTGAAGAAACCGACTGCAGGTTTAGTGGATTGGCTTTCGAAACGCCGATAGGATGGCAGTGAGAGACTCGCACACTTTGGATAGCGATTATCATCTCCATCCAAAGTCTGGAATATGTCACACTCCAAGCTTAGGATTATGAGAGGTCATATTTTCAAAAGTTAACACAAAAGATATCTTTAGGTCGCAGCGCGACTCATGTAAGACAGCAAGGATCTTCCGAAAATCTTTTTAAGATTTTTTTCGTTATTTCGTTTTCATTTTCGACTGTGATTTTTCTATAAAATATTTATTTGAAAACATTTTGGGAATGCAATTTTGTGGTCAATTCAATTTCAATAAAAGAAACTTGAAAATTAAAAATTTGTGTTGATTATTGAAAATTTTTGGGAATTTTCCGCCATATAACTAATAACGAATGCTCAAAACTATTTTGTATGGAAGAAAATTCGCAAAATCATCAGTAAAAAAAAATATTAAAAAAAAAAACAGCGCAAACTTTTAGTCACTTGAAACTTACACTAAAACTTTAGTGTGCTATAAAACTTCATTCCCAAATTTTTTTTAAAACTATGGTTTCAAATTTTAAAATATTTGGCGTGTACATTTCATAACTTATATCATAATTTAAATCTAAGCTGTAAACGTACAATTAAAAAATGTTTTAAGCTTTACAACTCACAAAGGGCCAGCTGCTTTTCAGGAGCTGGGCGATGAAAAACACAGCTGTTTATTTTAATGCTGAGGGACGACCGCCCGTATCATAAAAAATATCGGTAGCTGATGTATGTAGACAAAAATGAAAAATCAATTAAAAAATTGTACAGCTAAAATTATTTGCTTAAAATAGGTTTTCTTTTCTATTGTGATAAAACTAAACTTAAATGACTTTAGTCAAAATGTTTGTAAGTTTTGTTTGTTTTCCTTAAGCAGCTTATTTCCTTCACTCAAAGTGAGTTCGTCATGCTCTTTTTATGCAGCTACCAATTCCATTGTATTTTTAACCATAAAATATTTGTTGCTTGGACATGCAACATGCGTATTCGTATGTATATGTGTGTGTGTGTGTGTGTGTCTATATGGACATTTATGTATATGCAAAAGACAAGTTCACTTGCAATATCAATTTAGCAGAAACACACCTTATAGAAAAGTCGATTAACAGAGGAATACGTGCCTCAAACGGTGGAGTATTGCCCGACCACGTCTTGTTAAAAAACTTTGTTTGAAATTTGTTTTCGAACTCAAACTGTTTATATACAACTTGACGAGGTGGAATAGCAAAAATATCTCCTTGGCAAAACCTAAACCTAGAAATATTGAACAGATATTTAAATTTGTTTTTGGCAATACAAATGATTTGGAAGATGTCAACCAAAATGAAACTCAGCAATTTATACTGAACTTATTCGCTTGGCGCATAGCAAACTAAATGACGTGAGCCTATCTATGTTTATTTGGTTGATAACACTGGCCAACAAAATTGCACTTTTGGACTGATGAATGACTTTTGAATGAGGATGTTTGCTAATTTGAATAATTTCTAAATATACAATGGTTAGTTTTTGAGCAACATGCCTTTTTTTACGAGTTATAGCGAGCGATTTCACCAGGATATTCGTACGAGGGAGAAACGCTGTCAATGACTGGCTATTGTTTGAGCATTAAGAACCAGGGATGGAAAATAACAGTTATTTCTGAAAACTGTCATTGAAAAATTCATTATGAAAGAAATGCTCTACAATCAAGTGTAATGTTTATACTAATAAATTTCTGATTTCACCGATAATCAAATTTTAAAATATTTATTTTTTGCTATTTGTATGCACAATTTAAAAAGGGTAACAGTTATCTTTAATTTTCATTTTATAAATCCAGTTATTTATGATTTTTGTTTTAGATATAAAAAGTAGCTGTTATTGAAGACTTTTATTTATAAAAGACCTCAATATAAAAGTCATCAATATAAATTTTTCAATGCTTTTATTTTTTAAATGATACTTATAATAAGAGTCATTTTAATTTTTTTGAGAAGCTAAGGTGTTAAGGAACCACTAAATTATATATTATTGATATTAATTGTCTTTATTGACTTATGACTTAAAAAATTAAAGTCAGTTACTGATTTTGTAAATAAAACTCTTCAATATCTGTTATTTATAAAAATTATTATAAAAATCAAAACTAACTCTTAATTTGGGTTCATTTATAAAATAAAAAAAATAAAAATTGTTATTTATAATTTTTAAAATAAAAATAAGGAATAACTGTTATTTAATACAATATATTTTACTATAAGTACTTTGTGTTTTATTCTATTATACTTATTCTAAACTAGACTTGCTACAGAAATTTCAATAATAAATTTAAAATCGTCATTAAAGTTAGACTACTAGCATCATTGTTGTTGTGTGCAACATTTATTTTAAATCATTGTAGAATCGTTTTTTTTTTGTTTTTAATCAGTTCGCGTGCCACCAAAGTTTCTTGACCAAAACTAATCGCTTTTCTTATATTCTAAATTTTACAAACATTTTCAGAGTCGAGTTCTTCTATCGTATAGATTTTATACTTGGTCTGTAGTCAAACAAAAGCAATAAATTGCTCGTACTCGTATTAACAACTTAACAAGTTGTGTATATGCTAATTTCTTTAATTCTTTATGTAATTCTTCAATTGTATTTAAATAAAAATGGGAATTAAAACTAATTAGCATTTTGTTGTTTTTGTTTTTTTTTAAAACTATTTACTGCCACATTTATAATGATCGAAAAATTGTAGTTTTTAATGGAACTTAGGCAAGAAGGGTACGAAACAAGATTGCACTTAGAAGGATAGAGCAAGGAGAAATTCTAAAAAAGAACAGGAAGAGCGCAGAAGAAGCGAACACTACTATTGAACATCTAGCAAAAATGTTTGTGTCATTTACTTTTATTTCGCCACCGAATCTGTGGATGCTGTTAAATCGACAAATAAAGGGCTGGCGGATTACGCATCTTGTCTGCTATCGGTATTGGAAATGACGATTAAATAAAACAGAACTTTTCCGAAAAATTTTTCGAAACCAAATCGAATATTTTTCATGTATTCCTATGGTGTTTATTTTGGCGTAGAATACGTCTTACCTTACGGTATGGGCACCAATGTCAGGTTTTTATTGTTGTAATCTCTATTTCTTTAATTATAAGGAAACGGCTCGATAAATTTTTTTTTTTTTTTTTGTAGTCAAATGAAGATGTTAGCTTTCGTTTGACATATGTACATTTCATGTTGGTTGATATCTTCCTAATATTTAAATTTCTCAAATGAAAATTGTATAAACACATGCACACAAATATGTGTGTGGTGTTTGGTTGAGTGTTTGCTGTTGGGCGATTTAAATGTACTCGTGCAGCCCTTTCTTTGTATTGCATAATTTTAGGCGGGCAAGTTAAAGTAGAGTAAAAGAAGAGAAAATGCTGCCAAGCACTGCAAAAAAAATAATAAAATTGATTCGCGTATGTTATTTATCATTTATCTTTACTATTGATAACAGCCATTGACTTCGTTTTTGCGAGAAATTTAATTGATAATTTAAAAACATTTTTATCCTATTTTTCCTATCATAAGCTTATGTATATCATCCAAAGTAACTATCAAATAAAGAAATTCATTTGCTTGTATTATTTATCATTTATTGTTACATATGTTTTCTGTCTTATCGGATGGCGTATTCTACGTTAAACTTAATGGCCGTGTCTCTGACACAGCCTGCTTCTTTTTTTTTAGTTGTTTTAGAAGTGTTTCCTCTGATTCTTTGAAATGAAAAAAGATTTCTTGAAATTAAAAAAATCGCATGCAGAAATAAAAAGAAAGGAGTTGTGTACTGATTTCTTTTGTTATAACTATTTTCACATTTTTGTTCATCAGTTGTACGAGGACGAAGAGTTCTTATAAATACATAGCATTCAGCATTGAAATGGAAATATTTCACTTTCGTTCTACGAGTCCACTCTCTACAGGGTTCGAACATTTTACGCACATCCAGCACGTGACTTGTTTGGCCAATTTTGACTTTGTGTAGCTTCGCAATGAGCGTGCGAACGGTCGAAATGAGTTGACGTGTGAGCGCATGTGTATGTGTGTGCGCCTGTGTGTGTGTGTGCGTGTGTGTTATTGCTTTGTACTCTGCTTTGTAATTGTTTGCATTTATTTTTACGTGTTTGTTGGTTGGTCTGTTGTGTTTTGTTTTACATTTGTACGTGTTTATAATAATAGAATGAGTGATTTTTTTTTGCCTTTTCTTCGGTCGCTTTAGTTTGCGGCGTGAAAAATAGCTAAATATCTGCATGTGCGTGCGGTTAAATATACTATATATGTACATATACCTATCTATCTAAGTTCTGTGTTTTCATAGCTTCACGCATTTAAGGAGTATGTCATGTCATTTCTGCATTTCTGCAAAACTATGCTAAGTGTAGATGCAAACAGCGTCGTATGAAGGCAAGAGAATGCATAAAAAGGATAAGGGGAAATGTGATGGGGCTTCAGTTGTTCCATTTCTTACCAAAGCGAAATATAAATAATTTGAGTCGATAATTTTTTTCGTCGCTTAAATAAAATTTGAATAAGGTTTGAATTATCTTTGCGGGCTTCAGCAATAAATTGGTTCCGCAATTGAACATTATGGAAACATTAATTGTACTCTCCGAAGTTTCGTTAAAATAAGGCCTCTTACGAAAAAAGTTAAAGTATTTTTACACTGCCGCCTTCGTGAGCAGAAAATAATATATACTAATGATATATACATTGAGTTTTTTTATAAAAGATATTTGTAATAAAAACTTATTTGTGGGAGTGTATCAAAAACTATTGCTGATAGAAATAAAGTGTCGAATACATATGTATTTATACATATGTATATAATTGAGAAAGGTTAAAGTACAATACCAATATTACTCTTTCAAACATTGCCCAGAAACTTCACAAAATTTTGATTTGTGCTTAAATTTTACTCAGCAATTCATTGCAGTTATCATGGAAATTTAGAAAATTTAATCTAATTAATTGATGCTTAACTCTAATTTTATGCTTACGGCCTGTGCCAGTTGATAAAAAAGTACTCAAGAGAATAACTTTCTGACAACTATTAGGTGAGTAAAAATTTCCGAGCCGGCAGGGCTAGTGAAAAATTTGACATCTAGTAAATATCACCAATAAAAAGACGGCATTGGCGTGGTTTTTTTTAGTTTTAATATTGCTAAAACATCTAACGAAGCCATGAATTTGAGTTCCAGTGGAATTAAAGTCAGTAAAAACCAATGTTTTCTATTTTGTTAATGCATTTAATTACCGACTTAACTCGCTGGTCTTCGTCTGCGTCAGAGGAGCTGGCAAAATTCCTAGAACTTTTCTATCAATTGGCACAGGTCCTCATATTTAGCAAGGGATTATATACATACATAGATACCGCGGTGGATATATTTTAAGCATCAAATACAACATAATACTAATGGACTATTACATTTGTTAATTAATTTTTGAATAATAGTTTATAAAATCATAGTTCAATAAACCATATAAATCAAAGTTTAAAACTTTCTATAAAATTTACGAAAATTTAAAGTATTTTCAGAAACTTTTCAGCTAAGCAGTTTTATAGCCCATTCAATTTTAGTATAATCAAATGGAAATTTTATTGGGTTCGAAATTCGCTTTTTCGATTTTTAATAACAATATTTGCTGATGCTTTTGCGTAATTTCTGCCATATAACACTCGAACAAAATTTATTTGTGTATATGTATGTATGTATAAGTTTTAACTTGTTACAAAACATTTCGATTTAATATTTATGCTGTTCGTGAGCCGAATTATGTTGACAAGATTTTTAAACATAAAGTTTTTCACGTTTAAAAAATGCATTTAGAAAACAATTGCCAATAGTAAAAGTTAAACAAACAATTTACAACATGTCGGATCGATTAGAATTTTTGATTGAAGTGCAATATGTTTTCTTTTCTGCCGAAAACCGAACCATGAAAACTGAATTGGAAAAAAAAAATTAAAAAAAAAAATGCTACAGAAACTGTGTTCTTTGTACGTAGATATTGTAGATTTTAGATTCAAGTTATTCTCCGATAAATGTTCAGCATGCGAATAATACAATATTTGGGTCACTACTTATATTTGGATTTTGGATTAAAGTCTTAAGGCTAGTAGTAACTTCACAGCAGCGAAATTTCGTTAGCAACATTCATTTGGATTGCCGTGAAATATTGCTAGCAACCAAAATTATCGAAGCGCCTAAAAGATGCCGCACAAAACTAAATGGGAACATATAATACTAAAACAATTCCATAATTGAAGTGACAAACTGTCACATTCCACGCAACTTTAAATGGCAAATTCATTTTAAAAGTTACGAACAAATGTTGCTGGCATCATGCTGCCGAGATGTTATCAGCCTTTTCACAGCGCAAACAGATTATAACTATTTACATATGCCGTGGAAATGTTGTGAAATTGCACGCTTATGTATTTTACGCCAAATCATTTTATATGGATTTTGACAGCTCATTTTTTGTGGAGCGGGAGTACTAGCAGAGTACTATGCTTTAAAGCAAACCTACATTGCCTGGGCAAACAGTAAAAGTTTTTTTTTAATGAGAGTACTAGGCACCTTAATGTTAGTGTGTTCATTTGGCATAAGAATATTTTAAATTTCTCGTACCTTTCACATTAGATACATAAAAACTAAAGTAATTCTTTTCTTCCTTCTCTTTACAGATTCGCCAATTTATTAACAAACTTTGGCTGCGACTCCTCTTTACTGAAACTGAATGCGAAGTGCAGGCAGGCAGAAGGGAGCAGCAATGTTGATTTGATCTTCTGCAGGACGCTTTCGAACTGATTCGTGGTAAGTGTATGCAAAAGTTAAATTTACATAAATAAATATTTGTTGCGCATTTCTTCTGCATATAGTGCCAAGGAATTTAAATCTTATAAATGTAATACCAATTACTTTCACTGCAAATGAAGTCATCTTCAAGGGTACTCGTTGTATGCCAGCCAAAGTTTTTTAATTCCAAAGACGTTGAACTCAATTTCCATTATGGTATAATTTTTCAACTTTTTCGCACTTTGGTTTCATTGGCTCATTCATTTTGATTAACAATTATGACTCTATATCGCTAGGCTGGTTGCCAGCGTTGTGCCTGCTACTCCTAAAGTTCTATGTCTGTGTGTATGTAAGTAAATATGTATGTATATATGCGTAGATATGTAAATATACATAATGTCTAGGTAAATAAATGAAGTGGCAATCCTGAGTACAAAGCAGCTATATACTCGTACAAACTTACATACGTACACCAGTTTCTACGTTGTTTATAGCCTTACATTTCTCCTTTTATTTTATTTTTTTGACTTCGCGTATTGGCCAGGAAATTTCATATACCAGCTCAATGACATTTTAATCAATTCAATTACCCATCTACCTACTCGGCACTCAGCTCGCTCGCTTTGTTCATTTAAACTGCCACCCTGCTAGGTCAGCTTTTCTTTAACAGAAGTTCGATACGCTGCGTACTTTGCCTATGAGAAATGTGGAAATAAGTCGAAACACTTTGATTGTATCATGCAAATATATAGTATACTTTTAGTACATATACATACTGACTCAAACAACTGACCACGTGGTGATTTTTTTCTTACAATATTTACATTGTTTTTAACGCTAAGCCATTTCTGTGAGAGTTTTTTATAAAATTTTAGTTCGTTCTATAACAAAAATCATTTAAATTAAAACTTCAAACTTTGTACAAAATGTATAAAAACTAAACAGATATTCATAAAACTTTGATACTTTTTAATCAAAATTTTTAGAAAACTTTTGTGTATGTAGTTTTGTTGATCGTTTGATTGCTGTGTAATATTATTTTTAGGTTTAGATAGGTTAAAATTCCGGTTGGTTTTTGAAACTTCATGAAAAGTTTTGGTTTTGGAAACTTTTTTCCGTTTAACGGCTCTGGTTTATATTTCAGAATATCTTCGGCAAGGCCATCAGTACAAAGAAATAATAACAATTAACGAAAATGTATATAAAATCCATCCGTTATATGGAAAGATGTTTGTAAGGCCAAAAATAAAACAATATTGTAAAACTCTATTTGAATTTTAACCCACTTAAAATTTGCCCATTGCAAAATACGCCAAAAGCAATTGAGGTATAAAATAGCATACCCAAAGTTTTTTAGGAAATCTTATTCAAAAGTTTGAAAAGTGTAAAAGTTTGATAAATTTTTACAAATTTTGAAATTTCAATTTATGTTCTTTTTGCTACAGAACGAACTTATGTTTTATAAATAATTAATGAAACAACTTAGCGGTAAAAACGAGTGACCGTTATTGTTATAATTTTTATAAAAAAAAAAATCATCTTGTAATCGTTATTTTATGATTTTTATTTTTTCGATTATATTTGATCGGCATTTTGTGATGTTTATTTTTTAAACCAAAAATGATCGTTATTTTGTAATACTTATTTTTTCGATCAAGTTGTATCGATATTTTTCGATTATTATTTTTTAATGAATCGTTACTCTTGGATACCAAATTTTTAGATCACAATAAATGCAAAATATGTATGTATGTTTGATAATCGAAAAAATAAAACTCTCAAAATAGTGGTCAAATATGGTCTGAAAATTTTAATTCCAAGAAATCGCAAAATATTGATAAAATTTGATCGAAAAAATTAAAATTAAAAAATTACCATTTAGCTTGATCGGAAAAATTAAAAATCGCAATTTAACGATTATGCAATGATTTCAAGTAAAGGATTAGATCGCTATATTCGAGTTCTGTTTTAATTATTAGGAAGAACCGAACGATTTGTTTATTCAAAATATAACGATAATTTTCGAATATTTCAAGTGAAAACATTATAAATATTGTAAAAAAAACAACCTTGCCGTCAGCTGTTTGAACCACCGTATTTCTATGTATGTATGTAGATGTGTGCAGCACAAACTTAAGTAAAATATCATTTTCTTTTCGCTGTCATGCCGTATAAACAACAACAAAAACAATAAAAAAGTTAATGAAACCCTATGGCAGGCGCGCGCGACGGTGGCAGTGTCCAGATAATCAGCAAAGTTTTTTGGTTTTAATTTCACATTTCACGTTCCGGACTTGGTCCGCCTTCACTCCCCTGTACCATTCATTCATCAGAGTAAGGATTTATTTTTTGCTTATCTTCTTTCTTTCCATTCTATTCATTTCGCTTTCGGCGTGCGGCAATGAAGGTGATCCCAAAATAAATTAGGTTTTCAATGTTCTCGCAGTGTCGGTTGCCTTGTTTGGCGTTGATTTTACTGTTGTTTATCTACTCTTATTAGGATTGTTGTTTTTGTCATTTCCATGGTGTTTATTGCATTTATTTCCCCCCTTATTTTACTCTTTGCTTGCATTGTTCTTTTGGCCAATATTTGTTTGCGAGCTTTGTTTACTTTGGCTAACAAAATCAGCCAAATGCCGGTGTTTCTTGGTTGCGCAACGCTCATCGCAACCATTCCATTTCTGTGTTTTTTGCAGCTTGCAAATGATTAGAACTTACATATGTATATATTTCTTGAAATCTGCTCTTGATTGGGTGTTGTTGTTGCTGTTTGCTAGGTTTTACTGTCGTGTATTGGTCTGCTCAATTCACTACTTCTTCATTATATACTTAGACTCAACAATGTTGAACTGTTGTTGCTTTCGGTGCGAAATGAAAATTTTACCTTTGCTTTTTTTCGTTTTTACTGTTTTGCTTTTAATTTGCAACCAATGTGTCTTGCACAAATTGCGCTCATTATAAAGTGACTCAAGCGCGAAATGAATATAAATATCTAAATATATGAAAATATCTACGAAGGGCTGAGTGTTCGAGTGTTTAGCCCTACGTGCGTGCTTTTGAGCAAATGGCCAATGGACTTGCACTGAGCGCAAGTTCTTTTCGAAAGCTTTTCCACTTTGTGTTAACCGTTGCATAAAAGTTGGCCTCTCCTGCATATAATTTTATATTGTAATCGTACTTTTGAAAAGCTCGAAATATTTTAAAGTTGGTGGCGTGGATTTTTTTAATTATTAATTACATCATAATATTTGGATTAGTAGCGATTCGTTTGAATGAAATAATTAATAAACGACACAATAAAACGATTTCAATAATTAAATCGTTAAAGCAAAAAGTTTTCCTTTTTTTAATTCCCTCTTTAAATTTCAGTTGGTGTAATGGTAACAAAAATTGTAACTTAAAAAATGTTATACATGAAGACTCACCTCAAATAACGTTGTAAGCGTCAATTTTTTATAGCTCTTTTTTTTTAGCAAAATCCCGTTTAAGAGAGTATTTGAAACTGAAATATGCCAAATTTGTTTTTATTATTTCCGTGCAAGTTCTTTTGTAAACCGTTTAAAAGTTCTAAAAAGATCAGGGAAATTGGATTAGAGTTGCACCAAATAAAGCCAAAATTCTGTCTTAACTTTCGTGGGTAAAAATCAACCGAATTGTCGGGGGGTTCGGATATAGTAATACCCTATTCACACGGTAATGAAAACAAGTTGTTTTCAAGAGATGATTTCAATAGCAAATTAAATTATGTCCACCGTCCAGACATTATTCCTTTATATTAACTGGATTTCGATGACATTTCGCAATTTATTTACCTTTTTGAATCTAAGGCAAATGCCGGAAATGCGCTCCGGAGCATCAAAATAAAATCATCGCTCTGTGCATACCAAGCAGTGCCACTTGTTATAAACATTTCAGTTTCTCTACACCCGGGTTTTTTCTTACTATTGTTCTTATTCCTTTTTTCTAAACTAGTAATGCAAAGTTATCGAACACAGAGTTGCTTATGGAAACATAAAGAAAATTTAGATGTTTTCGAGATTATCACGATTGGTTCGTAATAAAGTTTGCAGGGTAAAAACATGTACTTTTAATTTCCTTCACAGAATCACACGAATGACCAATTTTTCCTAATAAAAATGGCCTTAAGCTTATAAAAATTATTATTTGATACAAAGAAATAGGTCGAATAATTAATATGTATATTAAAGTTCTAAAAGTATACCCACAAAATTTGTGCATGCGGGTTTGAGCTGAGGATCATCAAAGCTTTTGATGAAACCTCCAACTTACCAATTGAGTTGAAGTTAATAAAATTGTTCGGACCTTCATCAAAGCGATATATTTATGTAGATACCTTAGGATGCATCATTTCTGATACAAAAAAAAAAAAACTCGATACTTGGTCTTCATTGGAATTATAAAATTCATTATATTTTATGATATCGACGAAAATATTTCGGAAAAATATTAAAATTTACTTTGGAAGTATCTCGAATAATGAAGATTTTTATAAATGAGAGCAGGTTTTAAAAGAGTTTTTTCAAAAAAAATCCCATGGATGATATAACAGTTTTCGTTTAAAAGGACTACATAAAATTACCGTTATATGAGATGTGGGCACGTTTTTCGTCCGATTTGCATAATTCTCGAGCTTTTGAGTTGAAATGCAAATTGAGTGTCGAATTTGGTAGAGTTTGATAAAATAATTTTCGGTGTCACGCCCATTTTCCACAATTTTTTTATACGACGTCTTTCTGTTTCCAACCCAATCCTGTGAGTGAAATTCAAGCGAATTCCCATTTGTAGTTATTGAAATATAAATTTTTTTGAATTTTTACAAATTACCGTTATATAAGTTTTATATTAGAAATGGGCGTGGCTGCAAGTCTTTTTCTATAATTTTCGATATTATGTTTACTGACTTGAAACGGAAAGCGAGTACCAATTTGGGAGAGTTTGATAAAGTACTTTTGGAGAGATATTCAACATTTGGCTGATAGTGGGCGGTGCCACGCCCATTTCTCAAAAAAAAAAAATTTTTAATCAAATTTGAGAAAACTGTATTTTGGACATAGTTACTAAAATATCATTATGTCTTGTTTTCACGAGATACCGTTAATTGGGCGTGGTTATTATGCAACTATTTTCATTATTGTGGGGAATTTGTGTTTGTCACTGAGATATCTTAATATTTACTCGAGTTATTAAATGCGCGGACGATCCCATTTCTTACTTCGAAGAACATTTTGGCACTCGGGCTGTTTTGATGATTTTTTGCAGCAGAAAGTAAAAACTTTGGTTTCCGTTTTGTTTACAAAAATCAATATCCTCTTTAAGAAGTGCTGTTCAAACATTTCAAGCTCGCCTTTACACTATTACTGCATTCATATTTAATTGGTCAAACTTATGGTTGTCAGAATTTGCACATTCTACTCCATATGCAAGGCAGGATCTCAAACATCAATTTTTGTATGCGAACTTCCTAAGTGCTACGCCTCGGCGTATAATTGTCGTTAGAAAAGCCGCCAACTTGTGTACTTGAAAAAAATTCGTGTTTTACTAGAGCTTAGAGGACTGCATACCCAAAGTTGTCCAATCCAAAAAACAAAAGTTGATCACTGAATTTAATTAGGCATCTCACAAGCACGTTGACCAATTCGTTCAACTGTAGAGCCAATCATAAAAATAAACAAAACTTTAATCAATACAGGAAAAGCATTCATTAGACAAAATATGGGTTGGGGTAAAAAAGCACAAATAATCATGCCACCCACAAATAAAAAGCTTTGCGCTCATCACATAGCTAACCTTTGAGCTTTCACTCAAGTCGAGCGCATGCGGCTCACCTATCATCTGTACACATTGCTCTGTATGTCCTGCGCTATCAACGCACCAATGTGCCACAACACATAGAATATGCAATGGAATTCAGTATACGCCAAACATTCAAAACCAACAGTAACGAAAGAAGCTTAAGAGTTCGGCGCGCGCGCTTACATTCATCATCTTCCACGCTGGCCATCACAGAGCATACAGCCATGTGGAAAGGAATAATAAAAGCAAAATGTGACATGTGAATAAAAAATCAGCTTTGTGTGTATGTGGATATAAAATATGTATGTATGTATATATGAAAATGAGGCAAAGGAAAAATTGATATACATAAGTGAATATAGGCACAACTACATAAATACATACATACAAAAATAAATAAGTCCACAAAGAAGTGAATGATGCAAAAAGCAGGCAAATTCAAAATTGTTATACCTGTGGAAATTTTGTATAAAAATTAAAAAGTAATGCAAATGTGATACAGTGAATGTGATGCAAAAAAGCAACGATAAAATTCATTACAAATTATGGCAATGTGTTAGTTGGTCTGTATGTATGTGTGTGTGTGTGTGTTGTATTGTGCCAACAATGGGGCTGTCAGCTGGGTGGACTTTTTTTATACTCTATGTTCATAGCTATCTATGTAGGTGTAGATGTGTTGGACACACACACACACACAGACAGAGAGTGATAATAAAATTTTTGACGGTGCATATCGCAGGACAGACGCTTAAAAAGGACAATGTGGAATAGAGCAGAAGACTGTGGTAGTTGAGCGAAAGTAAGCAAAGGCGCTCACACACATACAAACATACAATTCTATTGTGCATATACATATGTATATGTATGTACAAAGGTGTATGAGAAAAGACATGTGCGTTAAAAGTGTTTAGATTAATACATACATATTTATGCGCTTACGTACTTATTTGTGTGCGTGCAGGAGTAAATTTTATGGCATTTACTTACCAACGAGTGGTGATATAATAATACAAATACATAACTTTTCGAAGTAAATAAATATTTCTAAATACTATGCAGGCGTGCACTTACATATGTAGGTCTGGTGCTCAATCTGCTGATATACATACATACATACAGTCATGTGAATATATATGGATACGATATTTTAACACTTTATGGCTATTCGAATTTATTTAAAAAAGTTTAGCTCATTATATAATAAATACCATGTAAATCTACATTACAAAATTTGTAGTATAATTCAAAAAACAATTTACAAGAACAATAAACTTGGTACTTGGAATATTGAAAAAATGTTAGGTTTTCAATTTTATAGTTTATTAAATTCAAATAGATAGAAATTGTCGTTCATTTTTGATAGTTTTTTTATCGCTTATAGCGTGCCGCATTTTCTCCCATACAAAAAAATTGCCTAACATGCTTTGTATGGCAGAGAATGAATGACATCGTTAGCAAAAAAAAAAGTTCAAAAATCAACAAAATTTTTTAGGTATCTAAAATTTACACTTTGTTAAAGGAGAACTTAATAAGCAATAAAACTGCAAACTTATAATTTTTTCTGAAAATTCTTAATACAATTTTTTTGTGAATTTTATATTTTTTCTCTATTATAAAAAATGGCAAACAAACAAAAAAAAACCAAAATAAGAATTACCCAATTTGGTCAACACGTCGTGCCCCTATTTATCGTTCGTTGGCTTTTGGGTAGAAAATATAAACTCAATCGACCTGAAAGTCAACGACTTTGCAATGGAAGTATTTTTGAATATAACCGACTACTTTTGAGTGCTATATAATAAACAAGGCGAGTTGTAAGAAAGAATTACATGTTTTTCCACCTTTTGGGAACTCTGCCCACACGCGTAGTTGTTGTTGTTGTAATAGCATAAAACATTCCCGATAAAATTTTGGGGAATGCTGCTAAAGTAACAGTCCTTGGCCGGAAATAAATCCGGGTGATTCCGGTATCGTAGAACCGAGTGTCGTGGGAACGCCCATATGCATGGTCGGAGTATCCGCTGCCCAATGGCAGTATTTTCGAATATTATCGACATTTACGAGTATGCCCTCAATGCCCACATAATTTATAACGAATTCCATGCAACGTCGCATGAGAAGCAAAAAACACAAAATGGAAGAATTTTTTGCTTCGTTCTCCTCATTATAACATCAATATCTTTCTCCGATCGATCCACAACCTGTTAAAGATTCTAAAGTGGAAGTGGAAAATATTGCAAAAGGGCGTGAACGATGCTATGGTTGCTAAACGAAAATATAAATTGGTTTCGTTATAAGGAAAATACAAACAATTCACTGCTTTTAAATTTTTCTTACAAAATATATGAAATCTTAATATGGGTAGAAATTTATCCACATGGTCGGAAAACACATATCGATTTTTAGTTCAACGAACCGTTAAAACCTAAGTAAATTATTTTTAATTGAAAATTAATACACTAAGTTTACAAACTTACGCGTTAGACCTTAAAATATAGCTTAGTGATTTTACTCTTACTTTTTAATATCTGCTTTCAATACTTCTTACATATTTCCTCTTACTCCGTTTATGTGACAGCTCATCGTCATTCTTTTGTTTTCCCAGCGATGTGCCGTTTTGTTTTTGTGTTTTAAACTTTTCAACTTTCGCTGCTTGCTTTTCAGCATTGAGTAATGAATAAAATGCGCCCACTAAGGTAATGAATTTGTAATGCCGTTTTAATAAAATGTCAGTTAGCGAAAAATATTTGCATGCATTCTTTATAAAGAAAGTCCTGTTCTGAATGTATTCAGTTAAAATTCACGCTCCAAGCTTATTCAGGAATGCTAAAAATATACAGATTGCTATTATTTATACTTCATATTGGATTGAGTGTACGTGTATTTTGTGCGGAGTAGAAATTTAAATATAGTACCTATGAATAATTATGAATTTAAAAAGATAGACATCAATGCGTTCTATTGGATTGCAACTGGTACAAAATCCAATATTTATACCAATCAGAGAGCTTATTCTACACATACATATAACTTGGAACAAAACTCAGAATATGTTTGCACTTACTTGAAATGATATAACAGCTACAACAACAACGACATATAAAAGTGTATATTTATAAAATCTAAGTATATCAAAATAATGAGATTATTGAAAAAGCAAATGTCGGAGACGAATCGGTTAATTTGCAAAGTAATAAAAAGAACGATACAATTTTCCAACGAGACTACATTGGATAAGTTTTAGCAGAGTTATTCAGGTTTTTTTTAAACCTATCTTCCAAAAAGCTTAGAGACTGATACTGAGATATCGGTATTGAGGTTTGTACTTCGATTTTGTGATCACTTGTAGAGGGAGACTGCATAAATAACTTCATTAACATGATTCCATTGCACAAATATTCAAATATTTTTATGCAGTTTTGAAAAAAAAAATTTTTAAATATGTGGTCTTTTTTGAGGTCGAGACCAGTTTTTTATTTTTATTTTTTATTTTTTTAGGGAATATTATAAAACACATCAAGTTTGGAAAGTGGTGAAAGTGATAGCTGCTATTTCGAAAATCCCCAAATCTCCTCTCATCAGACTTCTTTCTTTTTAGACTTTTCGTTTTGTATGGGAACAAAACAACAAAAAAAAAAAGTATGTCACTCTATACTGTTTCGCAAATATTTCATGGAAAAAGGAAAAAATCTTCAAATCGTTTCAGTAATTTGATAGATAAATCATTACAAACCTACATTAGTATAATTAATTTTATATAATATTGTATATAATATAATAGTATTGATTTTGTAATATATCACAAATTTTTTTAGTACGAAAAAATTTCAAGAACATTCAATTTCATGCATTTTGAATAAGTGATTATTCAACTTCTGCATTCCATACCCTATCACTTCCACTTAATCAAATCTGAAAAGTTGTATTCAACGTAGTCTTACTCCTTTTCACGCGACTGTTAACTTTTCATTACCATTATACATTTCATTAATTTTCGCTCAACCGCTTATTAGCCCCATCCCAGTGTGTATCAGTTGATCTATATTATTATGCGTACATTTTGCCAAAATTTAGCTTTGTCATATTCCTTATTAAACTAATTCCTGTCGAACTAAAATTATCATGTGCAGGACGATGGGAGTTTTCTAAGAATGCGCGCTAACGTTGGCTGTCTATTGTTGATAATCTGATAAAGTTGCGGGAGCGTCAAGTTTTCCAAGCAAGTTGATGTGCTGTTGTATACAACGACAAGTACATGTACGCGCGTACAAGCAAATAAATAAATACATACATACATATATACATATATATGTACGTACATGCACTCATACATGTGTAAATTAAGATTATGATTTTATGACTTCATTTACATAATTAGTGACGCCCTTGTTTTGGCAGAGCAACAGTAGGATATGCTAATATAATTCAAAAACAAGAATAGTTAAGACTAACGGCTGACGTTAGGTTTAATTAACAAATAAAATGTGAATTAGTTTTCTAATAAAATATGAAGAATATATATGAAGGATTTGTGGAATGAATTTGCAGCTGTGTTTCCGACAATGAAGGCGAACAAGGATATTCATTCACACCGATCCATTTCATTGCGTTCATGTATTAGTCAACTCTTAGAAAAAATCGTTTCGAGGAGACTCAGCTGCGTTTTTACCTATTTTAAAACGACTCCATTACCTCGGTAACCTTATTACTAAAACTCTACGAACCAAAAATCAGCTCTCAATTCTGACTGTTGATTTTGAAAAAGCCTTTGATAGCGTTGTTTTTCATATTGTGTTAAAAACAACGGCAAGAAATAAAATCCAAGCAAATATATACAGCCACATCAAATCCTCTTTAACAAACCAAATGATAGACAGTAGTGAAATATAGAATATTCATTAAAATATCATCTTTTCAATGGCTTACCTCAAGAGTCCACCTATTTTTAATTGCGTTTGATGAGCTTAGCAAAAAATACGTTAAACACAAAAGCATCGGACACTACCTCTACAAAAGGTATCTAACGTGGAACAGCAAGGGTCTAACTGAAATGAAAAGCCACTTCGTGAAAGCTTTGGCAAGAATAAATAATGCTTGAAACACAATATCGGTGAACGGCGAATTTTCGCTCAGCAGATCGACGACGTCAGCAACGTTCGCCCAAAAATTTCACTCAGTAAAACACATGAGCTGATAATAACTTTAACTAATCTAAAATTAATAAAAATAACAACTTTCACCAAAAACTAAAATAACATTTTTCAATTTCATTTTGAAACCCTGAATATATTAAACATATGGCCACATGTGGCATTGTACTTTCCCGCTGTCACTATTAATGATTATAGAAATAAATCTGTCTACTCAAAAAGTCGTCGGGCATTCCTCGTTGTTTGCTTTGGTTGTGTGCCTTTCGTCGGTATTGTGTATTAAGCATAATTGGTTTTCGGCATAAAAATATCCGTGGAAAAGTGTAGACATCTTCATGAATGCCGAAAACGCTAGTGTAATGACGTAACAATATAAAATAATAATATAAAAATTTAATATGTAAATTTTTTTTAAATATTAGGAGCAGTTTTTGATTATAAACTTTTATTTAAGACGTATTGTAGTAGAATAGTCTAACTACCAGGCTAAATGTAATCTTCCAACAAAACCCTTGTCCACATTAACATCTTTCTAAACATTACCCTACTTGCTTTCCAAAATTGATTACGGCCTACCTATATACGGAGAATGGCAAACATTTTCCTTGAAAGCAATAAGAATGAACGCCGTGTAGTGGTTAGATGCAGTCTGTGAGCTTTTATTACAAGATTAAAGTACGAAAGACGTATCCAATTACCAACAATTTTCTCCGATAGTTATTCTGTTTTTCAGAAAGAAATCAAGCTACTAAACATGTGTATAATCTATTCATCTCTCACATGTACACAAGTATATGGAATATAGTCGCTGAATCGTCATTATCACCTACCTCCACTTCGACTAAATGTCCTTGCATGATCTCTGCTTGAAAGCTTCTTTCTAAGAAATCTCACATCACTACGAAAACAATCAACCAACGCAATAACTAATAGAACATTTTTCTATGGAAATTTCATAGATGTAGACCACTTTAAAAAGCAAAAGTGAGAGCTACTTTATACTGATGGATCGAAATTAGCGAACGAGGAGGGGTTCGAAGTAGTCAACTATAACTGAATATTACTGATTCATGATATTTTACCCTCCGTTGCAACCATCTTTGGTTTCCCTCAACCTAGCCAAAACAATAAAGAACAATGCCAACAGAACCAATCGCTGTTATGCAGGAGCATATAAGGGAACTTGGTAATATAGTTTGGTAACATAGTCAAATAAATTTGGATACTTGGACATGGCGTAATAGTTGGGAAACAGCTTGCAGAAAGTACATCAAAAAATAGCTCTAAGACCCCCACTCATTCCTTTTTATGTCCTTCTCAAGCAAATCAGTAGTAAAAATAGACAGCAAACACCGACACCGACAGCTGACAAATGGGAAAACACCAACAATATTTATAAAATTCTTTCTACTTCTACAACAAATGCTTCGTCCGCCTCAGATTAGGGCCATAGCAGGCTCTCACACTTACACTTAATCAAAAACGAACCTCCGCCAATATGGAAATTTTGGCAGTAAGGTTACTCTTTCCATCTGCCACATTCTAATTGACTGCACCCTTCTTAGATCTCCTAGAATATCCGTTTTCCGAAAACTTTATCGTTTTAGTGTTCTTCGTAAACCATCAAAACAAAAACATTGTACTCATTTTCGAGGTTTGTAAAAAAATACACATCGAAAAGCTTCTTTAAGGAACAAGCATTATAAATCTGATTTAAGCCGGTAGCTAGTGCTTTATTGATTATAATTTTTATCAATTGTAATTAATTTTAATAAACAAATAAACAATTTTACTTTTATTAAAAATGTTCAAATTTCGGAAATTTGGAGTTGCTACTGATCTTAGGAAAAAAAAATAATATGCCTTCAACGGGATACACAAATATGCCGCATATGTTGACTTGACATAAGCTTAGCATGTGCTACACGGCGTATAAGCAACTATATGTCGTAAAAATATAATCTTGCGCCCATAAATGCGCGAATTGCGCTCAGCATAGCACAAATGCTTACTGTAAAGCCCAATTTAGTGACTTTATATAAAGCCAACCGCTTTCACATTCTTTAATCATTGAATCTACAGTTCAAAGTCTGCTAATTAATCAAATCAAACACCCACATTTGTCTGCAGTCACATCCTCTATTAAGCTCCGAATGAATTACTTAATTAGGCTGTACATGTGCTTTGAGCTATTTTGCTGCTTAGCAAGCAATTTACTAGCATTTGCAGTAATTATTCCCGCTTTTTACGCTATTTCCGTTATTTCTCCATTTTCGACTTTTGCACAAATACAACGTGGCGAGAGATAAGCATTCCCGGTAACTGCAGTAAGTACAATCGATCGGTTTTCGTAAATAATTGCATTGTGCTACTTTCAATCGAGCGCCACACCCCAATGAAAACAAGCGCAAAAAAAAAACGCTAATGCGAAGTCAGGCGAATAGGAGGGTAGGCGGTGGACAGGAGTGCAGAGGGGTGGTAGGTGGAAAGTGGTAGTGGTAGAGGAAGGGGTAGTACTGCTAAGTAACGTTTTTCAAACGATTCACACCTTAAAAACAAATTTACAACTTTCGAGTATGTATTGGGAGTTATTTTTACTATACGCTAGGTTGCGTGAGTGTGCGTATGTGTGTGTTCATGCATGTATATTTTGTTCATTTTTGATGGCAGAAAGGAATACCGTAAGGTATTTTGGCATGGCTTCTAACTCTTGCAATTATTTACTGGGCTGTAAAGGGCGGCTTGTGTTTTACTTGTACCAAATGTGTTCTTACATTGCCATACTCTGTATTGCCTTAAAGTGACTTTCATAAGTTTGCAACATTGCGGTATTAGAATTTTAAATAAGCACCAAGTTAGGAGTATTGAAAATTGTTGCAAAATTTGTTTGCTTGTTAGTTGGTAACCAAAGTCTGGCAAGCTTTTCATTTATCATGTTAGTTGCATAAAAGAAATATAAATGAAATAAGTTTTACACCGGCGGGCAAATTTCATTGTACAACTCAAGTTTATAAATTTTTCAAGTTTCTGCTAGGTTCATTTTATTGAAATTTACTATGAATGTTTAATAGATAAAATAGGGTACGAAAATTATCATTATTAAAATTTTTTTGAATCAGAAAATCATTGGGAAGATTTCTTTCTAAACGAAATTATTCAATCTAATTCTTAAGCTTTGCAATTCTATATAAATCTGACTTTATATTTTCCAAATATCATTTCATCGTTGTTTTTTGATTTTAATTTTTTCGATCAAGTTTGATCGATATATTGTAGTTTTTATTTTTTCGATAAAAAATAATCCTTATTTTTAGATTTAAATTTTCTTGATCATACCTAAACTAATTTTTAATGAAAAATTAATGCCGTGACTTTCCTGAGATGAAAGCTTAATTAATGATGAAATTTCATTAACGATGGACGGTTATACTTTCTTTTAAATATTTTTTCATGGAATGTGTGTGATTAGTTTTTGCTTTAATATTTTTAGATTTATTTAAATAGTGCGTGTTACTGTTAGTAGGGTGCTGATCCACACTCAGCAGATACAACGGCTTTAGTTCGGGCAGGCATTAACTCAACAAAACTTTTTAAGTCTTCGACAGATATTTTGCACTCCCTCTTACTATTCAGCTTTTATTTCGAAGGCCCGAAAGCGATTTTTGCACCTGAAACGAAAATAAAAATTATTCTGTTGTTATTAGCGTACCAATTTCAAATTAAACATACTATTTCCTCTTCGCATATAGCATACAATAAATTATGACACAGTTTTATTTAATTTTTATAGAAAAAAATAAAACTATAAAATTATGTATGGAAATATAATAATATTATTCGTTTGAACTAAAAAGTATGCCCCCATGGCCATTCATTTGTTATCACCCTCGCAATATCTGTAGAAAAATTCATCAATAACACTGCGGAACAAAATTTTGCGGTCGGAGATTTTTAAGTCGATTTAGGGTAATTTGGGGGCGCTGATTACGAAAATAATATAAGTTTTGTCGAATTGGCTCTAGTTGTTCAGATAAAGACTTTTAAATATTTCACGAAAAAACCTAATTAAAAATACCAATATGGATTTAAATTATATTTTTATTGCGCGCCTGTATAAAAATAATACAAAAGTAAAAAATAAAAATCGTCGAGTCCAATGGTCCTGTAAACACTGGGTTGTTAGCCCAGGTGCCAAACATTGCACAAAAAACCGTTTGGAATCATTTAAATAAGGCTGTATTCAAAAATAATCTCGAGAAATTATGTTCCATCTGTACCATGCCGGGCCACACATAGCGATAGTGACTAGCTAGAAGCTTCGGGAATAATTTTGCTGGAGAAAAAATCGCCTCAAGAGAAGCAGGTGAAAATCGTTTTTTGCCAATATGGCCGAAGGTTTTTATGAGAGTGGAGTTATGAAATTGCCATCAAAATAACAACAAGTTATCGAACAGAATGTTGCATATTTTACCTAAATCGGATCATTTCAACTATGCTAAGTAACAGCAAAACCGCCGATTTTTGATACCTAAAAAGCACTTATATTTAATTAGAAAATAAGAAAAAAATTTAAAAAGTTCATTTATAACAATTTTCGAAGTTAAACACTAGTTCGCCTTGTGTAGCTGAGTTCCTCCTATAAATTCGCATAACACAAGCCTTTTAAGCCTTGCAGTCTCATATTTTGGCGGAAGATATCTTGTGTTTTATGCACCACACCCACAAACACTCACATCTAGTTATGTGCGCCAAAAAAAAAGAAACAAATTCAAAAAAACAAATTCACATTCGGCATGCAATTGCCGGTAAAGTGGCTTCATTGCCGCATAATTTGTGATGAAATTCCACGCCAAGCCATAGCGATGTTCACACACACACACACACATGCATGTGCAAAGTAATACCGGCAGTGCAACATAAAAGCCTCAAAGCACTACTGCAGTGTAATTATATTTGCGATGTTATTTCATATCCTCCACCACAACAAGCACCACACAAAAAAACAACAACAAAATAAGTTAACGTTAAGTACATTAATACGTAAGTACTCGGCTGCGTGTATTTCCACTTACGTATGAGAAGCTTCATAGTATACACGTAGATAGCACTTACGTCTAGTCTAAAAAAGCACAGAATGAGATCAGTATGTTTGCATTGCAGTTGCGGTAATAAATTGCGTTGTTGTTGCGAAACTTTCAACTGTCACAGCTCCAGCTGATGTTTGCTGCTTCTTCTTTTATTTTTTGTTGTACAAAAATAGTAGATATGTATGTGTTTGTGTTGTCGTGTACGCGATCTGCATTAAAAATGTCACTCAATAAATGTGACATTCACGCGCATTTGTTATAATGAAGACAGGGCATAAATATTGTAGATGACGCAAATTTAGTAAATGTAGTTAGTGACGAAAGTGAAGAGGTAGTGGGAACAGAATATGAGTAGCAGAGAGAAATAAATGTAGAGCAGCGGTAGAATCTGAGTAAACGCTGACGCTTATCAGTGGCGCACAGCGATCCATGGCAAAGCGCACAGCAGAAATTTCGCAACAGTTCGCAAAAATTTTACTGCTTTTTGTTGAATTTTTTTCTATCTCGCTAGCGCAAAGTTGAAAGACGTTGGTTGTCACGCGCTGACAGCTGTTTGCTGCACCAAATATAACCTGCCTGTAGTAAGCGTGGCTTAGCGTAAGCGCGTTGCTTGCGCTGGTCACTCATGGAAATTTATTACAGAAGTTTTTGACTGTAATTGAGCAAGTTTGGGGCATTGCAACAGCAAGTGGCATGCCACTTTGAGTGGTCGCCAGACATTAGAATATATTCGTGTGTAAATAAGTAGATACTATAGTTTTTGGGAAAGTGCAAGCTTAATCTAATTTGTATTTGGAAAAAAGAAGAAGAATATTTGCATATTTTAATTTGTTTTCTATGCTAGAAATTTGGGTTGTTTTTTTTTTTGCTCCCACTGATGGCGAAATCAACGAGTATTTTTTGTGAGTTTGCCTTGCATCACTCATACGCCAAGTAGTTCAATTCACAATATGTATTTTCTGTATGTACATACATATGTATGTACATATGTATGCACATTAGGGTGTATCACGAAAGAACGTTTAGTATGTATCAGTTTTATTTGAACACTTATGCCGAGCAAAAATTCTTTTTGTAGGCACTCCCTAAAAACAGCTAAATCGCGTTTTTATACCCGAGCGCAATGGTGGTGCCCAGGGTATTATAATTTGTTCCCCTAACGGTTGTTTGTACCAGCATATAAGCCCCGAGATAGATATAGACACACATATACAAAAATTCTTAGAATTAATTGCAAATTTGATGAAGCCATGCCTGTCTGTCCGTCCATCCGTCCGTGAGCTACAGAGATATCATAACGAAACTTCGTATACAAATTTCCCTGGGCCCAAGGTACCTTGGATTTGCAAATGGGAGAAATCAGATAATAATCACGCCCATATAACAGTGTTTTGTGAAATGGGTGTGGCACCACCCGCTTAAGAGGAAGTATGTATACCTAAGAAACCATGTTACCAAATTTGGTGCACACATTGCATTTGACGTAAGTAAGCAAAGTTCCAAAAATTGTACAAATCGGACCAAAACTTCGTCCACTTTTCATATAACGGTAATTTTCAAAAATCAAAAAAAAAACGCGATACTTAAATAACTATTTAAGATAATTTGCATAAATTTAATACGAAGAATAAGGTTGCACAGGCAAATACATGGAATAAAAAAGGGGTAATAGGCGTGGCACCACCTACTTTCGAACAACTAGGTATATCTCAAAAAACTATGCCATCAAACTCCAACAACTTTGGGGCATATACGAGTATTGCATTTCAGGTCAATAAGCTAAATTTCGAAAATTGTAAAAATCGCCCACCTCTCATATAACGGTAAAAAACAAAAATTAAAAAATCCGATACTTATTGACTACACAAAGTAATTTGCTCAAATTTGGTGTACAAGATTGGTTTCTTGAGAATAAAATACATGGAATCATAAATTAACAAATTTTTATATCTCCGAAACTTCTTTGTCAAATTCTACCACATTACGCACACTTTTTATTTATATTGAGAAAACGCAATTTCGAAAATTATAGAAGTCAGACTAAAGCCACGCTTATCTCTCACATAACTGCAGTTTACAACAAATCAAAATTTTCAATATTTTACTAAATCATGTTGCGAAATTTTTCAAATATGGTATAAAAAACTAAATTGGAGAAAGGAATAACTAAAGAATCAACATTTTAGAAAATGAGTGTTGTACGTTAAAGTCCCACTAACTTCCTTCTTCGGTTGCACGCGAACTTAGACTCTTCCTTACTTGTTTACTATAACTTTTTTATTTGATGTCAGATTTTCAAAACCTTCATGTCGCCGAAAAGATTCCGCTTAGAACTCTATTTAGCCCTTAGAAGATGTTGGATTTAAAGCCCGTTTTGATTTGTACCTTCACTCATTATGGAAATTTTATTCCTAGTTTTTAATTTTTAATATATAACAATCTAAAGCTTCCCAAACAATTGTGGGTACTTTGCTAAAAACTTATTAAGCTTCATTCACAAATAAAAAAATTATAAGTTTTAAAATTCGGCAACTGCCAACTTTTGCGCTTTAATAAAAAAACTATTACAAGTCTTTGCGTGACTCGAGTTCGCTCTATCGCTCTTGATTGTCATGTTTAGCGTAAATATCCCCAAGATGTTGCCCAAGTGTATCTGAATCGGCAAGTGAAGAGTTATTTACAACATAGACATACAATATTTTGAGTATGGCATAAAATATCAGTTAAGTTTATGAAATTTTTCATTAGTTAACAATAATGTACATATATATGTTTTGAAATCTAGTCCAGCATATTATTTCCACGTAGGAATCACTACTGAAGTTTGTAACGTTATTACAGCGAACCGCATTGGTCTAAAAAATGTCCTTGAACTTTAAAATATTCTCGATGAGGCGGTACAATTGAATTTTTTCCCCTTATCTATTCCGCATTTAAATGCAAAGATCCGGTAAAGCTGATTTCATTTCCTTCTTTATATCCTGTTTTTTTTTAAATAATATTTTTCGACAAGTACGTGTATATTTTTACGTATTGTAAGTCTGCAAGCAACTGGAATCTTCACGTGACCCCAAATTTTGATAAATATTTCAATGAACTTCTATGTATATATAATTAATTTGTTGTGGCTTGTTGCCGGTTAGACTGCGGATCAAAAAACCCATTTTTACAGCTGCGATCGATTCTGCAGTATTTTCCATTTTTGATTTAAGTTAAGTACAGAAATTCGTTCAACTATTCGAAATATTTTCCTAGTTGAGTTAGAACCAGCCCAGTGTACGAACATTTTTCAATGGTGGATCTATTTCCATACAAACTATGTTAGTTTAAGTCACGAAATGTTAAATAAAAGAAACACTAAAATGGTAAGCCCCACATAGATATTAAAAATTATACATATTTTTTGTTTGTAAATAAAGCCTAGCAATTTTTTTTAAGCACAGTGTTCATAATTTTGGGAGAACTTTTTATTTATAGTATAAAAATAAATACCCGGGATAGTAATTTTCAAATTTTTAAAGTACAAATCAAAACGGCTTTTAAGGTCAACATTGTTGAAGGCTTTGAGCGTGTCCTTTCCTTTAAATAATAAAAAAATCGTACATCAAGTAAGAAAGTTTTGGCAAAAAACACGACTTTGGCGACAAAAAGAAATATTGCACCCAACAATTTGTTCATAACATAAGTGCTCAAACAAAACTGATGGACACTAAATTTTGTTATCTTCATAGAGGCGTAGTGAAGCTGAAAATTTAATTTGACCAGCTATAGACTAGAGTGTAAATAATTGTATTATTATATTATGTTCATTTTTCTTTAAAGCATCTACATACTTATATACAAACAATTTTATATTTTACGCTGCTATCCTCAAACACTCCCGTACACTCAGTCTCTATGAAATTTATTTGCGTATTAAAAAGGACAAAACTAAAATGAAAAAAAAAAAATAAAATTTGTTTCACTAGCAATACAAAAAGCGCTGATATCGCTTCTGCAAATCGTATCTGTCGCCGCCGCCGTCGTCAGCAGTAGATGTCAAAATTTACTATGCTAGCTGAAACGTCAGCAGAATTTATTAAACATTTTTTTCCCCCCGACACTCATCATCAGTACCCACATGCACATCCGCACGTCAGCTGGAATTTCACATGCGTTTATTTACGACGACACCTAAGACATTCGAAAGCAGGAAGGAGGCAAGCAACCTTGACGACAGACGACAGTTGACTACGAGCATGGAATTAGTGGTAGTGACAAAACGCCAACCCGACAGATATTTGCTCGGATTTGCCAGCTGTACATAATCCAATATTTAAATTGCAAAGTGCGCATAAGGAGGTGTTGCTGTAAATGTGAAAGTGTTTTTTAAGTTTGGTTGTGCAAAGCATATCATTTCATGTACTTAAATTTCTGCTTGCTCACAAAATTAGTATTTCTATTTTAACCTAGACTAAATCCTACTCTTCGGTATGGATTTTAGTTCTTCACAAAAACGCTAACTGAATGTGAAGTTGTAAAATGATTTCTTGGAAAAATGTGGTATTGTGAAGAAAAATATTGCCGATAGTTGCATTTTGAAGATTGTTATTTAATTTTCTGTAAATTATGCCAAATATTGGCTTATTTTGGAAAAGATTTTGCGACTTAAAAATACTCGACCATTTTGGGGAGATATTTCTGTATACATGTTGAATAGAAATTTGCCAAAAATCATACTTTATTTTAATTATGAAAATGATAAAAACCTAAACCAATGATTTAATAAAAATTTCAAGTCTTGTTCTTTCGTTTGGTTGATATATTTCTAAGTATGTTTATTTCATTACAATATATGATATAATTGAATTTTCATACAAAACCATTTACAACCCTTAAGGGTATACGCCACCTTGTGAACCCGAAATCGATGCCCAAATGATTTTTTTTTTTTTTTGGCAGAGAGAGTATGCACCGTGAGGAATTGTTTTGACAAGGTTTTAATGTGCATACATTGAGGTTGCTTAGAAAAATTTGTAAAGGACTTTACATCGCAAATTATAGTTGAGATGCTTGGTACAGGGTGTAGCTGACAGAAATCTCCGGCCGACTGCAAAAATCGAGTGTATTTGTTTTCAATAGAAATGCACTGGTTATGAGGTAGCGTAGCAATTTGCTACTACGAGTATATGGATTTGATACGAAATTTATGTTAATTATAAGAAGGAAAATGCCTTTTTTACGCCATCTTTTCTTCTGATAAATTGTTATAAAAAAAAACTTTGCATTGAAAAAATCCTAAGATAGATTTAGTATATATTGCAAACATTTAAGTGTAAAAATCTTCGGAATCGGTTGAAATTTGTAGGAGATATTTCCTGTACCGTTTTTAAAACCGAGTTCCGAGAAAAACGCATTATATGTTTCAATCCATGCTTATGAGCGGTTGAAGTAATTTTACTGGTTGCAACAAACCCCAACTTTAACCATCAAAATTATGTGTCGGTTCATATTTTCCGTAATCTCGGGATTATAAAGAAGCCTTTTAGCTTATAAAAACAAAAGAAGAATTTTTTTAAATCTCAAGGTGGCGAATTTTGCAAAACATATACATACATACATTTAGTAGAAAAGCAAGAGTAGTAGGGCTATTCATTGTCGCTGTAAAGGACATATTTATGTATATAGAAAGTGTCAGAAGAAGACCAAAAGAAATGCCCCATATATGTGTTAGATAAATTGCATTTTATTTTATTGTGACTATTCAGTGATAGATGGCGCTGTTAATTTGAAGCGTTCCGCAATATCACGTCTGCCATATTAAGTTTGGCATCTGTGAAAGGCGCTGGACTGATCCGTTTCTTCAGTTTTTTTTTTTAACTTTATTTAAGCAGCTATTAAATATTCTTTTGGTATAATGGGGGAATCGGGTTTTACTCCTTTCAAGCTTAGCTTTTGGCCATCTCTATTATTTGACCAGATTTTTCTCATTATAATTCAGTAAATGTAGATTCATAGCTGCGCCTCTGAGATTTTAAGTGGCTGAAGTACAATTTCTCAGAATTGATTTTTTAACCGCTAAAATGAAACTACAATAAATAGCATGCTAAACAAAAAAATTCGAATTTTATATAATGCTATATTTAGACAGTTAAAACAGTAAAATCTAGTGTGCAGTTAACTTATCAATCATACAAGGTCTACTGAGAAAATCATCAAGTAAAGGACTTGGTTGGAGGCTTCAATATTTATAGTATTCCTTGGAATGCGACTGAGCCAAATTCAAATGTGTTCAATTGCTAAGAAAAAAACCTGTACCTAATTCATTAGTTGTTGGTGAGTTTATCTGAAGACAGTCCAAAGGCCGGTAATAAATGAAACCTCCTACAATAACGACGGTGTATTTTTTGGTTAATTTTTTTTTAATAACTTTCAACGGACTATCTAATGAATTTAAATCGAACGTTAAATTTAGATAAAACGTGGTTAGAGCACACACAAAAAGATTTTGGCATTGATATATTTGAAAGATTATAAAAATAAATACCATTTTAATATTAAATATTTTAACGCTAACAATGCAGCAGTTTAAATTGATTTTTTTCATACTCATGAAAGGTTTGAAGGTTTCGGAAGGCAATTTCTTTGGTTCTTTTAAACTCAAAAATGGTATCGCTCAGAATTACAGAAGCTCATACCATTTAAATTGTTAGTACGAATAGAAAAGTGAAAAGTTTTGAAAATGAACCATTTCAGAGCTAATATATATAAATACATCCGTAACTTATTTATCAGACTTCGTTCCGTGTTGAATTTTGTTTATCGAATATAATTTTGAAAACTATTGAAACTAGACAATAATTTTTATGAGCTGAAGTCAATTTTTAATAGGAAAAATTATAGAAAAAACAACAGTGGTAGTAGAAGTTATAGCTATTTCGGAGATCACTACATCTCCTCATCAGACTGCGATCCCATAAGCTCCACGGTAAACTAGTACTCCTTAAGGCAACGCCTTAACCACTTGTACTAAGTAAGCTGTATGCAATGTTGTTGTTTTTTCAGCTCATAAAAGTTATTGTTTGATATACAAAAAATAGGCCGAAAAATTAATATAATTATAGATGTTGACAAAAAACACACCTACAATCCATATTAGTATAAATTTAGTTTAGGGAACAATAGCAGGAAATGAATATGTATTATTTTAAATTTTGTTGGTAGGCAATTTATTGCTAATATTTTATTAAATATAAGTTTCTGTAAGACTATTTTCTTAAACTATGTAAAATCTAGTATACCAATTGATTTCTGTTCCTTCCAAACATCAGAATAACTAAAATTTGCCATCATTTTGCGCTAAAAGGAAGCATGCGTCTCGTATATATTTGCATACTAATTTTTTTCTACTTTTTTATCATCATCTCGTTTTCTGAGGCAACACGTTTTGCTGCTTCATGCAGTTGCGTAAAATTTGTATGTTTATTTCTCCTATGTGTGTACATTGTAAACGCCGCTTGCTTTTCATTGCAAATTTTGTGCGTAATAATTCTGTATAAGATCCCTCAATACTCAACTTCATACATATGTCTCTAGAAATCTTTATGTTCAAAATAAGCAAGCTTAGCAAGAGTGAGAGAGAAATTATAGAATATAAATATTTTATGTACATAAGAACCCTTAGGCATCAGCTATTAGCATATTCATATGTCTATGTTAATTTCGAAAACTCATTTTGTAAGTCACGCTAAATTCACGCAACTCACGCGTGTGTATGAGGAACTGCGACATTCTCGCCCATCATTTTACAATTTCACATAAATATATTATTCATACAAACCGCGAAATTCACTTAACCTGCGTTAAGAAATCATGCAAAATTTAATATGGAAATTGCTTTCGTTCGCATTCAGCGAAAGGAAGTGCCGCTGCTGCTGCTGCAAATGCCGTTAGTGCTGTTGCATAGCAATTTACCAATGTAAATACGCAAGAGCACATCCATATGCACACACATAGTATGTATGTTTGTATGTATGTAGATATAAATCTATATCTATGTATTGTAGTTATTCCCCAAGCTCATCACACTGCTGTGCAATGGAGAACTACGTAGGTACGTACGTATGCCATTTTCTAGTGCTTGTGTAAATATTGCGCCAAGACGAATTGCAAACTAGAAACTCAATATACATATAACCAACCACAGCTCAAATACACAAGCAAATGCAATACTTCAATAATTCGCATTCACATTCTGTTACGCTTTTCGCTTCTTCTGGTTATTTCCAGCTTTTCTGCATTTGCGATCTTTGGACGCCTGTGCTGTGCGCTTGCCAGGAACGCGTTGTCTAACAAAAACCACTTTCGTTTATGTCAACACTGGCAGCGTGCTGTGTCAAGTGGTGCTGCTTAGGGGAGTAAATTCCAAATAGTAACATTTTTATATATAAGGAGGTAACTGCTGTATGTTCAAATATATATATATATATATATATATATATATTTATATTAGATTTATGTCTTTGCAAGTAACAAACAATGTAAGTAGAACAGTTCCTGATTTTACGCAAACGAAAGTAAAATTGTAAAGCAATAGCGGTAAGATCCATGGTTAATATCTAAGTGTGTATGTGTATGTGTAAAGGGTATGCGGGTCGATTGTAGTTGGTTGAAATAACGAAGAGCCAGCTATTGTTATTTCTTAATAAAATTCTCATTTTTCTCTTGTGCAATCTGTTGCAATTGGCTTAAATAAATATGGCGTTCTGAACACTTAAAATATATACTACCAAAAAATGTTAAAATACTTAATGTAGACGACATACAACAGGACTTGCGTTGTATTTAGCATTTGCTAAGGACGAAATTTTTAAAAGGAGTTGGAATATAGGAATTGTCACCGAAATATTTACTTTAAACTATAGGAAGGACCTTAAATCAAAGATTTGTGGTATTGGCTCGAAGTTCTTTGCCTGTTTTTCTTCTGCTTGCAATTCCTCTTCTCAGAAAATTTATTTCTTTCTATTTTTATGAGGAAAATCTTTTAACATTTCGCTAAAAGTTGTATCTACTGAGAATCCATGGAACTCCTCTTATTTACCTTTTTCTGTCATCTGTTCTACCTGATTTAACAAGAAATATATTAAGAATTTATAGAAAAGAACTGTAAAAACAGCTGACGAGGTGCCGAAAATAATGTTTACAAATTCCAGTCAGCGTTGGAAATCGCTTAGAATCAACTTTTTTTAAGATACAGTAATACTTCTTTGCATGGTCCCGAAATTGAACCTAATTAGCCTCGAACTAGATCCAGAGCAGTCTTCACTAGTTTTGAAGTAGTACTCAACTATACCCGAAACCATCCCAAACTAGCCCCGAACTGGTCCCGAAATAGTTCCGAAATGGTCTCAGACTACTCTCGTACTAGTCGCGACTTAGTCACGATCTAGTCATAAACTTGTCCCACAAATGTCCTGAAGTACGCCAGAACTTAATATGTGTGTGTGTGCTATCTAACAAAAGCGTTGTTTTAATTCAAAAACTACTTATTATTATAGTTCTTCATAATTATATTCCCAGATTCTTCCTGTTTAGTTATTGAAGAATATCATGGATGGGGTTCAGGTAACTAATAAGCTGAATTGTTGGCATACCAAGGCATACAAGGATATAGTTAGTATAATTGTACTCTTAGATAACTCATATTAAAATAACTAAACTTAAGCTCACACAATAATTACCTCAAGCGGTTACCATTTGGCTTTTAATCAAGTAATTTTTTAGTTTCAAATTTATTACATATTAAAACACAGCTGACATAACATACCCATACCACGGAAAATTGTGCCATCAAGACAATGTAAGTGAAATTGAATTACAATAGCATCATCTATCTACCTTGGCGTATACGTAACGTCGGGTAAGTGTTGGCCTGCGGTTAGCACTCACACGCATCGTTTAACATTAATTCATTGGAACATTAGAGTTGTTCAAGCCAAAATTGAAACATTTAAATTTTATTCGATTTTCGATTACCTGGCATTTCATTTTAAAAATTTAGATTATAAAATTCGAGCATAATTTGTTCGGGTTGATTTCACCCGCTATCAGGTATTATCGATACCAGTGTTGTTTTCTATAGGGATTTAATAACCGAAAGTGAAAAAAGCGATTTCATCATCGGGAATCATATCACACTCTATCAGTGATATGGCCTCTTAACTTGTCATAATGGCCGCAATGGATTTTAGCTATAATCAGGTTGACGAAAGCTGAAAGTTCTGCTCAATAGTTCTGCAAATATTCCGCCACCAACTATCCCGCCAAGCTTGGACCCATCCGCTTCCGCTTTTTCTAATCCAGCGCAATCTTCACTCTTCACTTCCGGGAATCTGGTCCACTTATATCGTATCGGTCGAATTGGGTGAAAACGCGTAGGCGGGTTCGTAGGCAGATCACTGAGTTCGGCCGTAATTAAACTGTGGCCGATATAATGATGTGTCCATTTTTCTAAGAAGAAATTAAGTAGTGAACTGAGCACCTTAGCGCCTGCCGTTTGCTCTACTTTCTTAATATTTCCTTTCTTGGCGAGAAATATGATTGGCGTTGTCGCTTTACGGATCCTATCGATAACGTTGAGCGCTCATCTTGGTTTCCTATGCAGGATCAAGCTTAGATGTTTTCTAATTGCATTCTCTTTATCGTTACTCCATTTTTAGTTAAATTTTCCATTGGAGAGCAGCGGTGTTTTATTTGGAATATAACCATTTCCCATTTGTTGGGGTTAGCGTCCAAATCTCGACAGTTCTAGTGAAATAGAAGAGAGCTGCCTTGGACAGCCATTTGTTTTTCGTATGTAGAATGTCATGGGGGAAGTAGACATAAATATAGACCTATATGATAAATGAAAGTATAAGCAATCAACTATTTCAATAATACCACCTTATATGTATTTGCCTGGAGTACATATATATATACAGATATTTGTACACGCAAAAATCACATAAATTATAAATTGAGTGTGCTAATTACAAAATGCAACTGGCTCTAATCGTGAATTTACGCCTGATTACGCACGTAATTTATTCGGAATGTTGACTTTATAAATGAGAAATTCGAATGCTTTTGCGTAGATTAAGTAGCTAAATTTATGAATAAAATCCGAAGAGAGTGGAATGACGGGAACTGCAAATTGTAGAGAAGTAAGTGAAATGCTGAAATTATTATAACTACCTTCTAATGGGGAAATTTAAATTGAATTATTGCTTTGTGTTTAAAGTAGGTCAGCTTACAAAATTCAACAATAAATTTAATCAGTTTTGCATTAGAACTTTGAGGGTTTTCACGGCACCTAAATTGAAAAAGTATAAGAGTAAAGTACAACGAAAAATTTCTATCCAATAATCAAATTGCATTGTACGAAGGTTTGCTTTTTTTACGCAAGCTCAGATCGTGACTGAAATTATTTAACACAAGTGTAAAAAATGTCATTTTTAACCACTGCCAACGTGTCAGTTAGAGATAAAACCTAAATCTACGTGCTTGTGTTGTCAAAGTTTGACTAGAATTTTAATTGATGAACCACTGTGAAAGTAAATAGTGGAGTTTATTATATATCGACTAAGAGTATAAAATGAAAGCGCAAATAAGATAAATGCAGAATTTTATTATTAACTAATAACAATATGAATTTGGCAGTTGTATCATTAAACTTGATATTTGGCCGAACTTCTCCTACAGTTTTTCGTGGTGTGCGACTTGCTGTTGTACCACAAATTGAGTGACCTCCAGTTTAACGCCGATTTCGAATGGCAGCTGACTTTTATGAACCTTTGTTTCTAGGCGGAAATACACTGGGAAATGTTTTTCCATAATTTTTTATGTTACATGCTTCGGCCAAGATTTAAACCTGAATGGGGAGCGCAAATGCGTCAAACTATTCTACGGCGGCCGCTGTATTTATACTTATTTACTCTCTTACTTTTTCAATCTGGTCCAGTGAAACTTTTTTTTAAGTTCGTGTGTAAGTGTGAAATTTAATTTATTTTAATATTTTCGCAAAGAAGATTCCTTGCAAAAGTGAAATTTATTATGCTGGCAGGGTCTAATTTGACATACTTTGTAGGCGGTCATGTAAAGTGCGTGTTTATTCGTACTCATTAATTTCAAATATTAAATTTGCTACATAAATGATATAGGTATATGAGAATATGCTTAGCGCTGCTGGGGACTGGATGTAAGATAAGTTATTTATGTAACGTCGAAAGGAATACACACACAGGTGACCAAATTATTTACAGTTATCGTTAAAGTTCTTGATATTCATGCCGATAACATCGATATATTTATCTTTACCCTGCAAAAACCATCTGCAAAAAAAGCGGGAAGAGAAGTGAATATATTACTTCCCTTTCCCATACAAAACTATACTGGAAACTGACCACTAGTTTAACACAATTTGCCCCATTATTTAATCGATAGTTATAGGTTAGGCTTCTTGCTAGGTAGCGATATGATTATCGGCATAGTTGTCGTTATCGAGGTCATTATCGTTACTGCTTTTGATATCGTTAGCGCTATCGGTATTGTTATCGAAGTTACTAACGTTATTGTCTCCCTTATCGATGTCAATCGAAATTGCTACCGCTGATGATATCTATCTATTTCGTTTCGTTATATTATAACTAAAACAAATTTTAGGTCGATACATCAACTCGCACAGCATATGCTTACCTAAATAATGATAAAGGTTTCCTCTACGTGATTATATTCTTTAACTTGAAAACTACCGTTATGACTACATATTTTTTGACTGTTGTGTGAAGTGGGCCACCATTTTTTCGAAGGTTTTTTGTGGAGTTAATTTTTTCTTCCTCATAATGACAAAAAAAAATATAAGTTTTAAGAGGTTTCATGGTTTAAAATATTTCGGAAGTTTTCGAAATTGTTTGGATTAAATTTATTTTCTCGCAACTGGTAATACCGATGTTGTTAATTTTTAAACATAAATTTTTTTTATATTTTCTTGCCATTTGCAAACAAAATTCATCAAAAACAACTTTTGGTTCATTTTTTCTGCAATTGATTTCTAACATAATAAATTACAATAATAAGCGAAATCCGATTTCCAAAAATGTTAATAACTTTTCCAAAACAAAAAAAAAATGCTTTTAAAATGGCAAGAAAACATCATAATTTTTAAGTGCTTGAAGCAATGAGCAAACAGTGTGGGTTTCGAAGTTCTTCAGGCTTTACATGCGATTGATGTATTAGAGATTGGCAACTTCATACGATAGAGGATAAGGATAAGGAAGTAAATTTAAAACATATGAAGTTTTCTTCGCCGAATGGGAGAGGGAAAGCACATCACGCGACGGGATCCAACAATTTTTTATTCAAGTAAATAATGCATTAGGAATATATGAAGACTGTTTTAATATTTGTATGCATACTTTAAGGCTGAAGGCAATGAATTTAACAGTTAGAGCGATGTGTGGAGAGTTGTAGGACATGTGGCTCTTATATTACGTATTAGATTGCACTAGTTTTCGTTCGTCATGGCTTTTGCATTAAATTGCTTTTAGCTCTGTCAGCTATTGTTCTGCCCTGCATTGCTCTACACTTTCAGTGCATTTAGCGACCAATTCTAAAAGTGTACAAAAAAGTGTAGGGAAGAATTTTCAGCCAATTCTTATCGTTTAAAGCAATGCCAATATGATGAGATTAAATTTTCATATTTCAAACATTTTCAATTAGTTTACAATACAATAGCCTACAAATACTTCAATGGTGTTTCATTGTTTGATATTTTTTGTGTTAGCAAAACATCACATTTTTTTATCCAATAAACTCCCTGCACTTGAATTTTGTTATAAAATCAATTGGAAAATCAATACCGTTTTTTAAGTGCACCATTTTCCTCACTCTTTTTCTACACTTTCCACTCCCGCCCCTTCTCAATAACTGTCCGCTCAAATATCGGTGAGGCCACTATTGGCCAACGTACCCAACTGCATCCTCGGCACAAACTGAAATTGCTGGACTTTTTTTCAGCTTCACTGCGGTGTTGGAATTTATAAAATTTTCAATTTTGTAAATATTTCTGCTGCTTCAATAGCTTTGGAAATTTTCTGATTTTCTCTGCACCCCTACATTCTATTTTTTCTATTACTAGCCTTGCAAATTTTCCAAGGTGCAGTATTTTTTTTTTTTGGCTCAAAACAAATTGCATAGAAAAATGCAACATCAACAACAATCTGTTCTCAATATGCAAAGCAACAGTAGCAGATTCCTTCACGCACACACTCAAAGATACTCGAAGTCGCATGTGCATTTTTGTATTTGTGGACGCATCTTAAATGTTGCAATTGCTGGACCACTTCAATTTTTAATGTTTCTAATTTGATTAAATTGTGCACCTGACATTTGCATAGCCCTGGTCTTGATTGCTTACTTTGCATGAATTCGATGGACAAATGCACCGTTGAATTTTAGTTGCAGACAAATTTGGAGAGGCAAATCGAATATGCAACAAAGGCAAACGACAATTAAAATGATATGTGAATGTAGCAATTGTTGCTATAGTTTTCGTTTCTCTGCACTGCAAATGAAGCAGGGAAAACAACAAGCTCAGCATTGACTGTGTTAAGCCAAACATACGCATCCACTTTAAATCTCTACACATATACGAGGAAATGGATGAAAATAGTTGAAAATCTCTACATGTGCACAGTTGCTTCCAAATTCACACACACACTTGCCCACTTACACATTTACAGCTAGCCACTCACATGCTTGTTTATTTTTCCTTGTTGCCAAACACTTCATTTCCATAAAATGGATACTCAAGACTTTTCTAAATTGCTAGTGCCCTAGTGACGTTGCAGTTGCACAATACAAAAGTGGCAGCAACAATAGCAAAACATCAAGATAACAATACTTGTACAATAGCAGGGATGTGTAGGCGAGCAACAGAGTTTTCTTTTCATTTTCTTTCCTTTATGTAGTACAAAAATTCTTGGTATCCATGGGAATTACTTAATGTTAAAGGAAAGCTAGGCAAGCGAAAAGTGCATGGGGTGGGGTAAGATAGAAACACAAAAGCGCAATGCCATCGACGTTGAGTACTCCGCACACTTTTTTTGCCACATCGATATGTCGATACAGTCGTGCAAATGTATGTATGCGTGTGTGTGTGTGTGTGTGCGTGTGTATGTGCGGAAGAAAAATACAACTTCATAAAAGAGCTACTTGTACAAGTATTTTGGAAAACATAGTCAAAATATTGAATATTAATATTTAGCTGGTGATTGAAGCAATTTGTAAATAGTAATACGAGTATACAGATCAAATTTGCATGTAGGTGATTTAAAAAGAGCTAGTATTTTGGTTTGGAATGACCTCTTAAACACTAAAGTTTAAATATACATAAATATTTATTGTCTGCTGATATTTGCTAAATAACTCGCCTCTGGCGACACCTAGTGCATAAGTTATTATTAAACATATTTTTTATTGCATCAGCGCCATACCTTCTATATCGGACTGTGATTCCATGTTTTCTGACTATCTCGTCCCACACGCCGCTAAAAAATAGTCAAAGTCTTCAATTATTATTCAATTGACATTTGAGGAAAAGAAAAATATTTAAGTTCGGAAATATTTACTTTATTAAAGACATTTTTTTTTTTTTATAAAATCTTATCTTCTAATGTATATTTTTTGACTTCATTTGCCTTGCTTACTTATTTTCCATTTTCTCTAATCACAGTAAAGATGAAGTCGACTCTAAAGTTAGTAGTAGTTTTTTGTCATAATTTTCAATGGGATATCCTCCAAAAATTGCTGTAACTAACTTAAGAGTTAACTTTATCTATGATATGATTAAGGGGCATTGTTTTTAGCTGTACAAAATTTAGTAAATATATTTGAACTCAGTCGAACGATAAATGTGGATTTTCTGGAAATCTCGACTACAGACCATCTAATGTTGTTTTTTTTTCAATATAAATAGGACTAGCATTTCCAATCGCACCTTTTCAAATATCATCTATGTAGATCGGACACATAAATGAAGATTTTTTGAATAACTCGATTCTAGCATCATATAGCGGATCTATTTTACGTATATTTACTTCTTACCGCACATTTATTATACATTTCTAATTTCATCAAAATTGGAGTGAATTTTGTTTTCATAGAAATATTTTATATCACACAAGCAGCATACTTTTCAAATATAATGAAAATCGAGTTATAAATACATACATATTTCCGGAATATCTCGACTCATGCACCCCTTAACCTTTTAAAATATAGCCGTCATATAATGTCCAAAATTGCTCGAAAGCCGTTCATCGGTATTTGAGCTATGAAAAATTGTTTGATAAAATTGTTATTTTTTTTTTTATTTAATAGTTTTTGATAGAATTTTTGGCTCTAGAAATTTATTTCTACTTTGCTGCTTGCCAATACGCAGTGTCACACAAAAAGTGCTGGATTCTAAGAATTTTAAAGTACGAATGGAGTAGGTTTGTGTATTGCCTGATTTTAATTTGGTCAAACACTGACCGATGTTAAAGTAAAAGTACTGTTAAAATTAATGTATGTATATCTACATATGATTGGTTTGAGCTTTGCTCATTTTCGCTCTTAGTTCGTTTGCATAAATCATACAATATAGTTATTAGCATAGCAGAAAATCATAATATATTTAATGCTTCCCTGAACATAATGCAAAGTTCAATAAGGTCTGTTATTTTTGTGGAAAAAGTATGCTGTGGTCCAGAAAATATCGCTCCGATATCTTATTGTTTTTTATCAACACATTGATGTTTTTTTTTAGTTAGTTCCGATCGGTCTTCATTTGCTTAATTTCTGCTTTTGGTTTTCGCAAGCGAGATAAAGTTTTGTTCACATTTGAAACCATACTTTTTCCATTTGGAACATATTTTACTACCAACTTCCTAATAGGTTAGTTCTAATAGAGAAGTAACATTCATTGACCAAGATGTATGTAATCACTAGAGCAATAGAAGGGTGCCGTCTGATTTGCTAAAATAAATGGCAATTAATTATGAACATAGAGATAAGGTTTTAAATGGCCAACAGCGCCATTCAGGATACATTACTTACTCAGTAGTTAAGTAAAACTCTATGCAAGTCACTGTGTGGTAACTAGAAAAACTGCACACATACTATCTACATTTTTCACCAGCTGAAAGCTTAGTTACATTCTTACTTTTGCTATTTCATATCTCTGTACACGCGTTTGGTTTATTAGTGGCTTAGTTGTTGGCAAAAAGGGTCGACGCAGCGCAAAACTTTAACTCAATGCCTGAGAAAATCGTTAGTTGCTTATCGATGTTAGAATTCTTGCTGCTAGCCTTTTTTTTTATTGCGAGTAAAAGTATTGTTGCTATTTTAGTTTTTGTTTCTCTTTCTACATTTTCTGTTTATGTTTGACTTAGTTGCGTAAGTGCCTGTTTGTTGTTCCTGCTTGAGTTGATGAAGATTTTGTTTTCACTTTCCGCTTGATTGCCGGAAGTGGCGGAATGCGCGAGCAAAGGACAAAGCGCAAACAAAGACTTAATGCAACTACACGCAAACATTCTAATACACACACTATAGTGGTCTTATGACACCTTTTAAAAGATAAAAGCAACTGTATGCTATGTTCGTGCATAGCATTCGACCAAGTCCCAATTAGCCACGGCGCGAGGACAATTTCAAATCGAGTTCGATTAGATGTCGGGGTTTGGTGAAATCGGATCGAAGTCGAATCGATATCATCTTTCTATACAAAATACAATGGCGTTTCGACTTCGATTTTTTTAAACGAATCGAGTTGGATTCTATGTCGGTAGGGTGAACTCGAATCCAACCAAAAATGGGTTAGTTTGTCCTAGCCTATTTCTTTGTGCTAATCGCCTGCTCCTTTTAAGTACAGGCACACTAAGTTTGTTCTTACCATGAAGGAGTGAAAGCTAGCTCAAGTGTATATAGAGTGTGTTTCACCAAACAGATTCGCCTGTAAAATTTTGAAGAAAAAGTCTGTGCAACTCTATTTTTGTTACATATTCAAATAACTAGTGCGCGCTGTATTTAGTATGCCGTGAAATCCCCATTTTAGTCGGTAATAGCTTGAGATTGTTTTGAAAAACTTTCGATTAGTATTTTAGCATAATCTGGATATAGATCCCACGAAATATTTTTTAGCGTCCTAATAAGTATTTTCGTTGAAGATATTTTTTCTCCTGAATCTTCGCTTTCATTAGAGCTCAGACATTTTCAACTGAGTTTGCAACCGGACATTGTTAAGGAGAATAAAGCTATTGTATGCTCTTTTCTATTTTCCAAGACATCCATAAGTTTAGTCGCAGATTTGACCAAATATTTCTCAGACATAAACCTTGCATCGAGTCCGTCAAAGTGCAAAATTCTTTTTCAGAATAATACGCAGACCTTGGTAGGGTGTTTAACAGGCCGGTGAATAAATTAGTGTCTTTCCCAACCCAGTAAACCAGTCTTCTAGTAGGTTCTATACAACGAAAGATGAGTCATCTGTAAATATCTAACAGCAGTCAAATTTCTCCCGCACTCATGCTAATCGTTTTTGAGTATGCGCTTCAGACAAATGACGCTTTTGAAACTGTGCTCCAATTTCTGTTGTCAGATTCTTTCAATCCGCATTGGATTGTACAAATGGAAACTTAGGCTAACTCTAAGATTTTTTTTTTAATTTTTAAATAAATTTGTTATGGCTCGAACTTCATTTTTGCGGTAGTTTTAGTTGAATCTTTGCCAGGCTTTTTATCGATATCGCCTTCAAGCTTGTATGGATGGCTCCATTTCTTAATACAGTTACTTAACGTTTTAGGCACTTAGCGGGGTCAGTTTTAGATATTTCTCTATTTTGATCTACGAGGAGCACAGATGCAAAACGCTTCTTGTAAATAGCACTCATTGCATTTAAAAGTAACCATTTCGAAACGCAACACAAAAATATTGTATTTACCGCACTGTGTAATTGGAATTTAAGCGAAGCGAAAAATCGAATTGTATTCGAAGTCCTTTGGCTAACTGGGGTCGAATATTACACTACAAAGCCGGTGGTTTTGTGTGCTTGTTGTTATTGCCGGTAGTCAACATCTATTTAAATATGTATGTGCTGGTATGTGTCTGTACACGTGTGTGTATGTATAGGTTTGTTTGTCTTCCGTCATCAACACCCCAACTGTCGCCAACCATCATCATCACTACTATTGTCGGCAATAGCGGCGGCAAAACAACAACGACAACAACATGTTTGTGTATAACAACAATGTCTGCCACAGCTGCCACACGTCATGAATATGAAGAACCATCATCAGCAGCTAGGCGGTTGTGGCTACATCGCCCTACTCACCCGCCTCCCTGACAGTGTTTTTGTTGTTACTACTGCCGCTGCTGCGACAGCCATTGCTGCAAATGAATTTAGAGGTGTGCGCCACTTTCCGTTGCACTTCCATATGTGCTGCGATTGTATCAGTGGAAATCACCCTAGTTTGTTGTTGTTGTTGCTGTTTACTATGCTTTAGTGGCTGTTGTCAACTTCCTAGAGTGGAATTTTTCCATCGCTATTTTTTGTTGATTTTTCTTGTTTGCTGTTGGTTACTTTTCTGCTTCTTCGCTAACCTATCTATATAATTTTTTGTTTTTTTGTTTTTTACGTTGTTTGCGAAATTTGCTTATACAGTACAATCTGGGTGGAGTGAACCGATTAATGCAAGCCCAGCTCATAAAAAATAAAGTATTAGGAGTGAAAAAAATATTTATAACGCTAAAAATACTGATAATGTAGTTTTATTTGCATTATCAGTTAAATGTTTGGAATTGAGGTAGGCCGAAACCTTTTCTGTCTAAGAAAGAATTTGGCCACAACCCTGTTTGGCCTTAATGCTTTTCTATTGTCGGTAGTGCACTATGACATCCTTGAGGTATCTGACCGCCCTGCTACGATTGGACCAATAATTTACTGCGGTCTAACGACCGGCAATGACCCATTTTGTCAGCCAATTCATCAGCTTGAACTCCGCTGTGCCGGCACCCACATGAGTGCAAGCTTATTCCATGTTTCAACAGAGTTTAGCCTCAACTTAGTTTATTGGGCAATTTTTGAAAGGTGCGAGCAGTCTCCGAGGCTTGAGTTTCGCTGCAGACTCTGATTTGTCATCTATGCCACCATACGCCAACTATCCAATAGCTTCATTTGGCATACCGTTGTCATTGTGCCTAATGCTGAAAATCATCTCAAATCGTCGTCCATGTGACAACCAACTCCAGTTAAATTTTTTGTCTTGGAGTCGTCAGTGTAAAAGTTTTCACTGAGCCTCTCAAGAGATTACATAGATCACTACATTGTTCTCTTATCGGATAGTTTACCGTACAGAATCCGGTGATTTTTTTACGTGAGTACCTGCCGACGACGGCCTTACCCCACGGCCACCCTAACCACCTTGGTAGGGTTCGAGGCCTATCTAACACCTCTGCCGTACTATGGGTCCGGCACCCGGTTGCAATGCAACTCCACATTGAACTTGACACAAAGTCAAGCTCTACCCGCATTTGGGTATTAAACCACAGCCACCACGATACTCCCTCAGGGGCTATACCCAACGAACAAGCCAGAGCATGCTCTGGGGGCTCCTGTTCCCCGTGGTACCAGATTTAAGTCTCCAGTTGGACCTCGTGGCCGAAACCACTACCAGTTGAGCTTCCATACAGCTCCGGACTAGTGACCTGGGGCTGAACCCCATACACCTCATTTCACTCTTTACTATCATCAAAATTCACGACCATAATCACCCAGACACACACACATGCAACACAATCCAACTTACGCCAAAAGTCTAATGTCCGAGCACATCGGGCACACACATAAAACATGCAACCAATCCTCACATTCCGCCCCACATACACAACTTGAAACCTCATGCAAATGCCTCTTAGGCAAAAATGCATTGAGAGGCCCATGTCCCATGAGAAGGATACCCAGAGTCAAGCCAAAGCCAAAATCCGGATTCCCCTCAACAAACAAAACATCCCGCATGTACTTCTTAGTGACCCGACCATTGGAACTATTGTCCCAACGATCTTGCCACACATCAATCAACCGCTCATTTAAGAGAGCTCATTTCAGAAAGGACTTTCCCTCCATGATCCTCCATCCTTTGATGTGATCCTCCATACGCCAATTTGAATTTTTGCTTAAACAACACTCACTCGTTTGAAAGAAATTCATATTAAGATATGTCTCTGTATAGACACAGAATTGTTTACTCTATAGAGTTGTCAATATAAAAGTTTTATTATTCACTCCAATGGGTTGTTCGTATCATCGGGGGTTCACTATAGCCACACTACACTGTACATGTATTTACTGCAACATCGTTCCGGGGGCAGTCTACTTGCTTACATTTGCCACTTCCTTGTTACTGCCGCGCTTTAGACTTTTCCTTTCCTTTATGTTTAGTTAACTCAGTCACTAACTCCCTTGATGCTTTGTTGTTATTCTGCGCCAAACATCCTGCTGCATCAACTGCTCTCATCAACAATTTTCTGTCACCGTTAGTCGTGTTTGTCGTTTTTTTTTTTATTATTTTGTTGTCTGTAGTTTTTAGTGTAATCGCTGTTGCTACGCTTTTTATTGCCACTTCTGTTCAATGCAAAAAGTGCGAAAAACGGAAACACTTTGTTCGTCGCATACACGATTTGTGACCGTTCGGCGCTCTCCACTCCCCACTCTGGGACTTGTCTTCTTCAGCATTGCACATTTTGTACACACAAAAACCTGGAATAGTCAACCAGCCCTTATTTCTGATTCAAGTTTGTGTACCCACATTCACACTAAATGCATGTATGAATCTCACGTAGAAGATTTCGAACTAAGTGCAATTTGGAGCGACATTTTATGCGTCGACAGCTGCAATGCTTTTGCTTTATTTTGCTTTCTTGTCTTGCATGGAGCAATCAATAATGTTGCAACGACATTACTCGCAAACGCAGACGTTTATTTTGTCAGTATGTCTTCCTAATTTCGTTCAGATCCATCTTTTTCTCATTTATTTGCCCTCTCTCTTACGTAATGCAACCCGTAAATGATACGGAATTTGACACTTTCTTGGACAACGTAATTTATGACTTACGGCTGCTGTTGTATCCTGATTGCAACATGTGAGCACTTTTCATGCAAGCGACATAAATCTGTATTTTTCACATGCAAGAATTTTCTTTAGTTTTTGCCACTCGCTGGTGCGCTTTCTGCAAGGACAATCATTATATGAGTGGCACGAAGGGAAAGTTTGACTCAATGTGGCAACAGCTGTTCGCTAAATTTAGCTCCTACTTTCTTTCGTAAATCAATTTCCAAGGACGCAAGGGAGCGAGGAAATGTATCGTAAGGGTGGCAATTTCTAGACATCGTCTGCTTAGCAGTTTTACAAATTTTTGCGTGGGTTATATAAATATCTTTAACGGGAAATGTAAAGATGCTCTCAGTCGGCCAGTTCAATATTTGAGTTAAAGTTGTTCATCTTTCTTAGTAGGCGTTGATCACCACAATAGCCTAAAAGACATTATAAATAATTTTGAACAGACTTTTCAAAAACAATAAAGTTTCATATTTAATATTTCCCTGATAGCAAAATTTAATTGAGCGAGTATTTCGTATTTTTACCAAAACGATTTGCTGAAAAGAACTTATTTCAATTCCGATTATTTTTCCCCCAACTCCAGCACAAATCGGTTAATCAAAACTTGGACCTATACCTTGTGCGCCTTTTTAAACTTTTAAAGGCAATCCAAAAAAATTGTCGCCATTTATTTTAATTTTAATTGGATTTGGTGTGTTATGATAAGGCCACGCTGCAAGAAAACGCTGATAGAATTACCAATACAATCTTTTTCATAATATCAGCACTAATTGTCAGTATATTTTTCAAATAACGCGCCTCGGTACGCTAACTATGCATTCATTTAAAGTTGTGGAAAACGGGCAATCACCCATTAGCTTATTGATATCACATATGCGAGAAAGTCATGATAATCAGTGGAATATTTCAAAAGCCGAGCAAGTGTGAAAATTCTGGAACGAAGTTTAATTAATACGACATATTTTCACAGGAAATACTAAAATCTAGGTAAACGGGTTGGAAACCAAAATATAGCACAACTGTTTTGGAAATAAATTATCATTTTCCTTCAGACGGTTTTCAATTACAAAGGGCTTTTGAGTTTGATAAAAATGTACGGAAGGCCATCCAAGCACCAGCATCGCATCAAATCAAAAAAATATATTCAAAAGTAAACCAAACATTAGTTTTAAGAAAAGTTGCTGAAGCCTGATTAAGCAGACTTTTATAATCATGGAAATAAACAAACTGAAAAGGAAGTATTATTTACATAGATAGGTCAAACTCAAAAATTGTCAGCAGTGATGGCTTTATAAGCAGCATTGACCCAGTAAGAAGAACGAGAGTGAGTAGTAGAGCAACAGCGCTATGTTTCACTATTCGGTAATATTGATGTGTTGGAGTGAAATGCAAAATCACACGTACACATTTGCTGACATAGTGTGTGGAAACAGTTTTTTTGTAAAATTACCCTATAAAAGTTAAAACAACTTAACAAACAAAAATTCTATAAGTCTTAGTTTTTGAAAATTTTACGTCAGGGGCCAAACATGCGCTGGGTCGAATGTGATCGGAAAATTTTAAATACAAGAATAACAATATACAAAATATATACAAAAATCTTCCAAATAAAAATAAGGAAAGATGACAACGTATGCCGAAGAGATTAGATGGATGTAGTTAACTAAATCTTTCCAATGCCAATATTTTCGGTTCCTGAGAAATACAACCTAAATATTGGAACTTTTTATCAACAAATGGTTAGTATATTACACATACGCAGTGGTATGACTTTATCTGTATCTGCAATTTTATACTCAAACTGTTTCTTTTGTTTCTTTTGTCTCTTGTTTTCGCCTCAGCGGTTTTTGATAATATTTTCATTTTCCATACCCTGTGATGCGCCTGCGGCAACTTTATTAGACATACTCGTACTACTTTCTCGCTTAGTATATCACTACATATGCAGATTGTTTCCACACGGAGCACACATACATATATACTCATGCATTTGACTGTGTGCGAAATCTAGTGGCCTTTATTATCTGTTATGCTTTTTGCTATGCCATCGTTTGTTTGTTGAAGTTGTGTTTTGCTAACCAAAACCCTTTGTTAGCTATTCTCGCCTTTATCTGTGCTTTGAATGTGTTTTGTTGCCCTTTGACTATTGTCATCAATATATTCTTCAAGAATACAATCGTAGTAATTTGGAGGAAAAAGTGAAATTATTCTTGGCCGCATAATAGAACCAGACAAAAGGACTCGCCAAAAAATAACAATATGTGTGCAAAAGGACCCTGCAGAGAAAGCGATTGGTTCATTTTTACTTCTATATGCAAATATTTTATATCCTTGGTAGGCATTCTAAATTTATATAGCAGTATTCGTTTTGGTTAGTGAATTGACACACTAAACGTAATTTAGCAGTCTTTAGACTTGAAAGATTTTTATAGGGGTAGTTTTGAAATTTCATTGGCGAAAGATGATTTTGCCTTGATTTCAACAAGGGCTACTTGGCTTTATTAGAATACATACAACGCAAGTAATATGCAATTTGAGTTTATATTCCTACTTGGTAAATATTTGCTCATGTTATATTTGAATAGACTTTGACGACAGACATCTGCTAAAATTTGTTTAAGTCACAGTAATGTCGGATTTCTAATGGGCATTGCAATGGCAAACATGTTAATAAACTACATAAATAATGCGTTTGCTTTCTATGACGAATAGTTGTCATAAATATTATTACCACATGACATTTTCTTTAATTGGCAACAATTTTTACGGATTAGCTTTTTTTTTTGATTTTATACTCGGGCACACTAGTAGCCGGGTGTGTTATAACTTTGTTCAAAGAACGGTTGTTTGTAGGATCATAAGGGAACCGATATATGTATATAGACATAAAAAGAGAAATCGATTAAGTAATGTCTTGCGGTATAGCCGTTTGTCCATCCATACGTGCATCGGACAACTCGAGGAAATATTGAGATATCTCACTGGACGAATTCGGACAATGTCAACGACCATATAATGGTATTTTTTAGTAGCTTTGTCAAAAAAGTTTTTCAAAATGCATACGTCCGCTTTTTAGATAAACCATGCTGATATCGTGCCCCCTTTGAGACACACGGAAAAGTTAGCACAATAAGATTGAAAAAAAAAACAGCACACATACAGGAGCTTTTGTAGATCTCACCACACAACCATCGCAAAGTTTGTGCCTTCATTCAAGTAGTAGGACTCTTACGGATACGCCTTAAGGTACATGTTGTTGTCCTGCCTTCCAAAGGAAACTAATTTCCTTCGCATTTTGCTTTCTGCTTATTATTATTATTACTATTATTATTATTAAAACTACCACAAGTAATTTTTGTGGACGAAATGCCGATTATTTTCACTTTCCATTTTTTAAAGCAAAAAATTAATGTTTAGTTTGCTTGATATTTTTTAACACAAATTAACTCGCAATTTTTGCTTTTTCTTTTTAAGGCAGTGAAAAAACAATAATAAAATGCAACACTCTCAGAATACGCTGTGCTCAAAACATCACATACCAATTTTGATTTTATTTTTTCCTATAAAAAATAGGAAGCTTAGATTCGTGTCTCTAGCCGAATATATTAAAAGTCAAAACTTTTCTTAAATTGTCTGCTTTGACTCGGTACAGATTTTGTATTTTTATTCTTGTTTTTTCTATGCGTTCAAAGTTTTGTATATTTCCTTTAATGCTACTTTGATGGATACAAAAGACCTTCTGGCTGTCGCTTTGCCCCCGTTTTACACTAGTATTTATCTTTATAAATTTAAATAGCTTATGTTCCGCCCAAAATTTTCTAAAGTAATTAGAAACTTTTTCTAACAGAAATTCCTCCTCAATGCTAGGTACTCTGCCCAATTAACGTTGTGCTTTTTTTTTCTCCAAAATACAGTATAATGCCGATGACAGAGATATTTTCACTTATCTTGAATATTGATGCAGAGATACATAAATGCTGACAAAATGCAACATCTTTTTAAATAAGAAAGAAATAGTAAAGAAAGGACATAAAGCGTATCCTATATTCTATCACAACCAATGAAATATGTATAAAAGAGATATGCATAAAGTGTTTAAAAAAATCAGACTTTTATTTCATTTGTTTGCACAAAACTGTAAATTTTTTCACTTATACTTTATGCAAGTATTTGCATTACTCATTCTTCTTCGCAAAAATTCTAGGTGTGAATTAATCCAGTTTATCAGCCTCTGGTTCAATTGAGTTGTTGCACTATTAGCGTTAAGTAATGTTGAAATGGAAAACCACAAATGCAAATACTAACTAAATACTAAAAATTAATTTCAAAAATTTTTATAAGTTCTATTAACTTGTCCGTTTTGTCAACAATTTATAAAAGTACTACAGTGTGAAAGAACTGTTTCTCAACAGTTAAAAAAGATTTAACTGCACTTTGAATGTTTAGATTAAAACTTTAAAGTTGTTTTTTTTTGCTACTTTGTTGCTCGGAAAATTGATTAAGACTTAGTGTGCCAAACTGTCAAAGAGATTTAAGCAAATTGCATTATTTTTTAACTTTAAATAAATAGATTGTTAATAAAATTAGTTTGATAATAGTCTGATTATTAACAACCAGAACTGCAATTGAATTAAAGAGGTTTATCACGCTTTTCAGCGCTACAGCAAAAACTGCGGCCAACGATTGATTGCCCAACCATGGATAAAAAGTTCTGAATGTGCTTTAAATGTTCCTACCAATATATTACATAGCCGATAGAGATTTGAAAAAGTAAAACCTTTACATAAAATTTTGTTAATAAAATTTATTAAAAATTCACATTTCATTTGGCACAGAGAGGCCCTTAACTTCAAAATGTCTGCTATTGAAGTAAATCTGTACAGATAGAGGAAAATTCAAGGGAAATAACACAAAAATTTGACGGTGAGTAGCGACAAATTTAAAAGTCCAACATTAAAAACTTTAAGCTCCACAGCACTTTTATTTGTGCTTTTGCGAAATTTCTGCCATTTACGCCGCTACTTCACCACCGCCATGGCCATTGCAGCCAATGCAGCCATTGCTTTTGTTCCATCTTCAGCCATTGTGTGCATTTCCGTTGTGCCTTAAGTGCCGCTAACTAAAGCAAAATACAAATACATGCACACAAAATAAAAACGCTAAAATGCGCAGCACACTATTCAACTGGGTTAAGTTGTGAAAAACATATCTAAAGCAAATAAAAATAATAAAATGATTCTCATATCATTTTTATAGCACGTGATGCAGTGTGCTGTGGAGCGGAATTGAGATCAGGTGATGGAGGTTAGAGGACTTGATGCACTTCGAAAAATGGCTGTTGGATTGTGTGTGTAAAATATCTATGTTTGTGGGTTTGTGCAAAAACGTGAATAAAAGTGCCAGCGAAGTGGTTGAGTGACGTGAGTAGATTTTTGAATTAAAATATTAGTAAAATATAAATTATTATAATTGCAAAACAACCAAATGACGGTTTCAGAATTTGAGAATGAAGCAGAGAAATTCCTAAAATGTATTTCCAACTAAAATTCGTACACAAAGCGCAGAATGTTGCTAATACGCACTGTCGTCTGCCTGTAGCTGCATCTGCATGTCAAAACGCTGTCCTTTGTTTAAATTTTCGTGATAGCTAGTCAAACCTCAAAACTAATAAATTAAATTTCGACCAGTTTACTTTAAGGCACGAATGGTTCGTCTGTTTTCTAAGCATGCAAATAAAACTGCTACTAACGAATCAGATCATATCAATTAATGAGCTATTTAGCTTTTATATCGGCTTCATATTATTCAATGAATCATCATACTTAGCTTTCTGCTAATTTGAAGAGGAGGGCGTGTAAGTTTGCATTTTTGCCCGCCTAATAGTGAAGACTGAAAAGAAAAATAGTCTAAGTTATATCTGTATGCCTATCTGGCCGTGGGCCATGACGACAATTTGAGTAAACATTAATATATCTATTTAAAACGCATAATAAAGTATCTAACTGTCATAGAAATGTCGTCGAAATTTGTTGTATTCAGATGAGTTCAAAACTTTGGGAAAATCGGTGTGACGCTGCGTTCGTATTTGGTGAGCAAAAGATGCTTAGCTTTTTAAAATCTAAGTATTTTCCAGTACTCATATAAACAGCCATTGGTTACGAACCCAGCCAATAATATTTATTTAAAATCCGCATCTTCCGACTCATGGCAGTGTAGGTGACCATCGTTAAATTAGCATATCAGGAGAATTAAAATCTCCGATATTCTACACATAGTCCAAGCATAGGACTATATTTGTACGCATCTGATATGCTATGATTTCGCCATACAAAAATGTCAGTTAGGTTTTTTTTGTTGACATTTTCATGCTTTATTTTTGATTTTCCACCCAATCGTGTATGGTTGTCTTTTTTAGTTTCTTTCTCAGTCAGTCCAAATAAAACCAAAAAAGCAAATACATGGATTCTATGAATTTTAAGTCTCAAATCGCAGTGTGGATGGCAATAGTTAGTTTTGTAAATTAGCTTCGATAGTTGCTAGGAAATTGCCTGGACGTTGCAGATTGCCATTTAAAGCCCATACCAAATTTACATATATAAAACTGATCAACGTTTTTGTAATTTAAAGGCTTTGCTTAATTTTAACAACATTTAGCTTTTACATGTGAACACTGAATCCATCGTAGTTCGAATTTTCGTGTAATCTACGAAAACACTATCACAAAATTCATCGTGGTACGAACGTTGCATATACTTTGAATGTATTCGGGCTCACCGATGGCATTTTCAAAAAAAAAAAAAATCTTCGAAAATTCAGTGATAGGACTGACTATATGATACATTTTTTTAAGGGAGTTACCACCTGTTTAAAAATAAAATTTCAATTTCATCAGGAAGGCAAATCAAATATTTCAGTCGGAAAAGGTTTGAGAAATCTCAATTGGAAAAACATTTAGAATAGGGCAGCCTCCCGTTTGAAAAATTAAGCTCAAATAAATTGAAAATATTACCCTTAGAATTTGGATGCAACTGAAAGGATTTAAAAAACCAACAAATTTTTAAAAAATTTATAATAAGGTTTCATTGCCATTCGCTTAAAAAGTTAAATATAAATTATATTATACAATACTGGCGTGAAATTTAAGACGTTGACACGAATATATTTTCGAAGGGTTGCCACCCATATAAAAGGCGTTAGTCTAAATAAACTAAAATGTTAACTGAAATGCTGCTACAATGATCTCAAACGAAAAAGATTTAAGAAGGGTTAATTTCGAAAATATTTTTGAAAAGGGTTACCACCTGTTGTTAAAACAAATGCAATAAATATGAATGAAGCATTACAATGTGAGTGTCAAATGAAGAAGGGTTAGGTTAGATTTATTTGAAAATTTTGTTTTTTACTTAGTAAGTAAAAGATTTAGGAACGCTCAGTTTCTTTAAAAAAAAATGCAAAATAAATTATAACCCTTTTCTTTTCTGGAATTGTTCCTATGAAATTTCACTTTATTTCATGTATTTATTAAATAATTACACTTTTTTTGTAGATTCAAGTATTTTCACTCATTAAATTAAATTTGACACCTACAACTACAATCGCCATGTGCGAGGGGAACTCCAACTGCTGCAAAATTTATATTAATTCTAACAAATTTCATTTTAATTTCAATTTCTTAATAAGAACTTTTTGAGGTTTTGTCGCATTGGGAATTTTAAAAACCGTCAATATACGGTGAAATATCTCATTGCTATTCAGTACCCAATTAATAATCAAAAGGTTGATTGCATTGATAAAATAATCGAAACATAATATCACGACGTTTATTTAATTTTTTTTTTAACCAACTGCAAGTTTTTCGTATACTAATATTTTATACAATCAATTACAAACTATATTTGTTTTCCAATTATCGTATAAGATAAGAGTAGATGAGTAGATTTTGTATATTCAGTAGACACGAAATGTTGCTGTTGCATGAAATAATCGTGGTCCAAAATGAAGTCATTTTAATATCTGATGAAGTTTTCTATTTGCTTCACCATCTTGCACTTTGGATCACCGGCGCTCGAACTAACGGAATAGTGACACGAAAGAATTCCAGGTTTTTCCAACCACGCTCTTCACCGTGTCGATGACCTGGAAAAGTTTGTTTTTTTGTTAGCATTAGATAGTTAAATAGTGCGTTAATGTTTTCACATCAATATTAATTACACTGTGCAAAAATCTTTGGAGTGTTTGCCAAGTGGTTCTCTTGCACGGTGTTTACATACGAAATCAAAAACTCGGTACTTCTACCCTGCAAGGCAGCTGAATATCATGTAAGTGCTGATGCTATCATTATGACCAATTACAAAAGGGCTTAGCAAAGTACTCATTTCTGTTGAGTCCATGGACAAAAAATGAGTACTTCGTCTATGGGTGAAAAAATTAGTTTTGCCGGTGTTTGTGTTATTGTTTTTTCTATTTTCTACTAACGGCAATTTCATAATTACTCTACATAACAAGACAACTGTTAAAACAGCTCATCATTACTAAATTACAAAAAAAATAAAATATGTAGGAAAGTGTAAGTGTGTTCGAATTTTTGCCTAAACTGCTCAGCAAAGTCTTGTACTGTATTGATATACTCGAATATTTATGTTATGTACATACATGCATAAATTTATACTAACCTTAGTCACCACACTCTTAGGTTTTTCTGCTGGTGCTTCTGGGGCTGCTGGGGCTACTGGCGCTGCTGGTGCTTCTGGGGCTGCTGGGGCTACTGGCGCTGCTGGTGCTTCTGGCCCAGCTGGGGCTACTGGCGCTGCTGGAGCTTCCGGGGCTGCTGGTGCTTCTGGGGCTGCTGGGGCTGCTGGGGCTACTGGCGCTGCTGGACCTTCTGGGGCTGCTGGTGCTTCTGGGGCTACTGGCGCTGCTGGAGCTTCTGGGGCTGCTGGTGCTTCTGGGGCTACTGGCGCTGCTGGTGCTTCTGGCGCTGCTGGGGCTACTGGCGCTGCTGGAGCTTCTGGGGCTGCTGGTGCTTCTGGGGCTGCTGGGGCTACTGGGGCTGCTGGTGCTTCTGGGGCTGCTGGGGCTACTGGCGCTGCTGGTGCTTCTGGCGCTGCTGGGGCTACTGGCGCTGCTGGAGCTTCTGGGGCTGCTGGTGCTTCTGGGCCTGCTGGGACTACTGGCGCTGCTGGGGCTTCTGGGGCTGCTGGTGCTTCTGGACCTGCTGGGGCTACTGGCGCTGCTGGAGCTTCTGGGGCTGCTGGTGCTGCTGGAGCTTCTGGGGCTACTGGTGCTTCTGGGGCTGCTGGGGCTACTGGCGCTGCTGGTGCTTCTGGGGCTGCTGGGGCTACTGGCGCTACTGGTGCTTCTGGGGCTACTGGCGCTGCTGGCGCTGCTGGGGCTACTGGCGCTGCTGGAGCTTCTGGGGCTGCTGGGGCTACTGGCGCTGCTGGAGCTTCTGGGGCTGCTGGGGCTACTGGCGCTGCTGGAGCTTCTGGGGCTGCTGGTGCTTCTGGGGCTGCTGGGGCTACTGGCGCTGCTGGTGCTTCTGGCGCTGCTGGGGCTACTGGCGCTGCTGGAGCTTCTGGGGCTGCTGGTGCTTCTGGGGCTGCTGGTGCTTCTGGGGCTGCCGATTCTGCTGCTGCTTCTGGGGCTTCTGGCCCTGCTGGAGCTTCTGAGGCTGCTGGTGCTTCTGGGGCTGCTGATTCTGTTGCTGCTTCTGGGGCTTCTGACGCTGCTGAGGCTGCTGATTCTGTTGCTGCTTCTGGGGCTTCTGACGCTGCTGAGGCTGCTGATTCTGCTGGTGCTTCTGGCGCTGGTGATTCGGGCTGTGAGAAGTAAAAAGGAAAGACAATTAATTATTGTTAGTAAATTGCATAATTGTAACCACATATTTACAAGTTTCGATCATGTATTTATTTGTCTGCTTTGTATTTCAATTATAATACTCTAGAAATATAATTCATTCTACAACCTATCACAAAAACCGTTTCAATCCGAAAAAAGGTAGTCAAATAATTAAATTAAACATAAATGATTAAAAATTGTCAATATTTGGAGGCATAAAAATTATTAATTGCGCTATAGAGTAAAATTTTGACCGAAGAAATATGGTTTTAAGGTCGCTAGATCGACTAATGTTGAATTTAACCGAAAATAGCAAATAGGGTTTTTGAAAAACTTATGAATATTAATGTTAATGTAGGATATTATAAATAGCTAAGCCGTGCGCACGTTGCATGCAAATTTCGTCTGAGGAGATTCGCAGTAATAATTTTCAGAAATATTTCATTTGAACTTTCTTTTTTAATATTTAAAACTTAGCTTGCCTGAGCCGGTACCTCCACGCGCTGTGCGGCTCACAGCTCAGGCTATGAAAAACATAAAGGAAGTTCAATAAATAATTTTGATCAAATTTCTGCTGTTAGGTAAAATTGCGAATATTGAGAGCGATTAAAGTCGAAATTTTTTGTACACGAATAAAATCTTTAAAAGGATGAAATTCAATTCTCATTGACTTAGCTCTATAGCAAAAATTTTATATAAAATATGTACTTCCATTTTTTAATAACTTTAAACCATTGGTGCTCTTAAAAGTTAAATTTCACTTTAAACTTGGGCAAGTATTTTGATATATATGTATCTATCTGAACGTACCTGTGTCGGTTGTTGTGTGGATTCATCGGCTGGAACCTCAGGCTGTTTAAAATGAAAAGAGGCATAATTTTGATCAAATTTATTCAGTAACGTAAAATTGCGCATATAGTTAAAGCACTTGAAATGCAACTCTGTTTAACTGAGTTATAGAATTCATTAATTTTAGATCAACATATATATTCTAATTTTATCAAAGCAGTAAGGCGATGACTAGCAAATTATGAATGGAATAAAATATTGTAACTATGATGGCATTTGAACGCGGAAACACGTTCAGACCAAAATTTCCCAACCCCAAAAATGAAAAGAATTTGAATTATGCAAGCAATTACTTACAGTGGGTGAACTTGGCGCTGGTACGATATAATCGTTTATGTTGTCGTAAAATACTTGCAATAGAGCATTTTGTTTGCCGCACAATCCATTGAAATCATCCATATCAATGGCCCAGGTCATGACTCCGGCATAGCCCTTTTCTTTGATAAAGTCCAATTTAATTTGCACCGATCTCTCATCTTCATAACCCACCCATTGGGTGTCTAAGTAAGCGTAGGGCACTAAACCTTCACTATCCCATTGTGAAGTCCAACCAGCGGATACATTTTGCAATGCAGCGCAAATTTCATAATAAGCTAGGAAACCTCTTTCACGAGTGTAAGTACCTGGCTCACCACCGCCGACCGCCTGATTGATGGCAGCACCCAAACCATTATCGCTTGGATCATTGAGTGTGAAAGTGCGTCCGTAGAATGGAATACCAACAACTAATTTATTTGCGGGACAACCCATTTGCTCCCACAGTGCAACTGCATCGTTCTGTATTGAAAAAGACAAAACAGAAAAAATATTGAAATCACGATTTGGCCATAGCGTTATTGTCTTAGGCATCACATACCACATTCAGATTCTCGAATGCGCCCTGGTCATGGCTACGTCTATAGAGTGGACTGTGCACATCTGCAAATCCATCCCAAACACCGTGCAAATCATAGGTCATTGTGTGTACGGCATCCAGTATGCTATGATAGTGTATTTTTTTTTTTTTTTTAGATATTGAGAAAATTGGGTTTCTAACATTCACTACTCACGCGCACAACTCGGGTACATGATAGCCCGCATCGAGTTTCGATTGTGTAACAGGTACTGCCAAAGTAATTTCCCAACCTAAACCTTCAGCATCGAATGCTTGTCTCAATTCTTGTACAAACAACAAAAAGTTATCCTTATCCGCCGCAACACCATCACGATCCGTAGCTCCAGGGTATTCCCAATCCAAATCGAAACCATCGAAGCCATAATTGTTCATAAATTGCACAACGCTGCTTATGAAGCTCAGTCGTCGATCGGCCGTAGCTACCATTTGCGAATATTTCAAACCACCCTCACCCCAACCGCCGACAGCTATTTGCAGTTTGAGATTTGGCTGTTTCTCACGTAGTTGAGTGAATTTAAGGAAACCACCTTGTGTCACATCCAAATCGGGTTCGAGTACGGATACACTCCAGTTTGAATCATTAAGACCAATGAATGAGTAGATTATATGCGTACATAGATTACTTGGTATATTGTCAATGGTATAACTTCCAATACCGGGACGATACACAGCCCAGTTGGTGAAGTAGCAAACAATACGACCCGGTTGTTCGTCGGCTGTACTGCTCGAGATGACAGCTACTAGCGTGAGTGCCAATAATCTTAAAGAAATAGCTGCGGGAAAGAAAATATGTAGATACTTAGTACAAATGTACAGTAAAAAAACGAATTATTATATGTTCGGTTCAGATCCAGTTTCACGAAATTAATTTCTAGAAAACAAAAAACTACACTGGTTTAGATTTGTTACTTTATTCTTGATCCTTGCAATTTATTTTTACAGTTCACTTATCAAAATATTTCACAGTTATTAATATTTTATCCAAAAATTGAAATTTTCACATTCCTCTTACCCATCTTGTGTGCTCAGTTCTTGCACTTAGAATGATAGTTGATATGCGCTGGGGTGCTGCTTTTATTTAGATTTTGTCGTACTCATAGCCAGCGCGTTGAGCAAACATGCCTGCTAAATTCCATATAGTAGTTGTGAGAAACACTTGATAAACAAATAAAACGGCTTAACCTAAGCTAACCCATTTGTGTCTATGAGACAGATTAGTTTGTTTTTTTCCCCCCCCCAAATTCTTTTATTTACAATCTGTCTCTACTCAGGACAATAAGCAAATGTTCTAAATATAAATAACTTAATACTTTTGGGCCCCAGTGGGCGTAAAAGTAATACTTAATTGTATACTTAGCTTAAGCTATAGATAACACAGAAACTTAGTGAGTTTAAATTGATCTTTTTGTGTAATAACTAGAAAACGACCGAAATCTGATGCGAGGATATTGTGATCTCCGAAATAAATGATATATTGTAATTTCTACCGCTTTGACTGTGGTTGCCTTCTTCGAATAAATTCCAAATAAAAAACCATTCCTTGATCTCAAAAACTATTGTTGATTTACACAATTTTTGGTAATGAAATTTACTCTCAACATGCAGAATATGCCCGTAGTTCGCATAGTACAATAATTCTGTTAAAAAATTTAACCATTCAATAATTAAATAAAATACGCTTGATCTTTCCCTTTTTAATTAAATTTTATATACCAGAACAGTGAGCATTTTTACCTTGCCAAATTTTAAGGTGTATCCTTTTTCAAACAGTAGAGAAAAGTCTGGGACAAATAAGTTATAATTTAAGTACAGATCACTTTCTCTGCACATCGTGTGGAAAGTCATAATTAAATCCAATTTCAAACACAGAGTCTGGTAAGATAAATTACTTATTGTTGTTATTTACAAAACAAAATTTCAAAAGTATGTGAGGAATTAAATACATATGTACCTCTTTAAGAATATTAAAATATGCTGAAGATGAGTGTACTTCAATGAAATTATTTTCAATTTTAGAACAAAATTTTAAAAATTTTAACATTCAAAAAAATAGATTTATTTCTTATCCCATTATCGGACTAGGCTTAAAAGTGTTGGAATGCACGTAGTCCTCTATAACTAATTTCCAGGAAAATCGGCCAGTACGTGGTTTTCCAACAACTTGTATCAATTGCTTTTAAATATTATAGAAGTATGGTTAAATTTTTTTCCATTTTGTATTTTATGAGAGTTCCGAAAAAATAAATTTTTGGCAAAGTTGTGCATTTAAAAACAAAGGAACAGTTTTTTCAAAAGTCGATATCTCAAAAACGGCTGAACCAAAAAGATTAAATAAATGTCAGCTATGGTTCGGTCTGGCGAGCAATTCCACAATACCGATAGAAGCTGAAGAGAGACATTTTTGAATTCGCAAAATAAGTTATCGAAAAAGTGGGAGATATTTAAAAAAAGTATTGTGCTATGTAGAGCCAAACCACGTCAACGGAGTCCACAAAATGAATATTTGATTAGTTCGGGGATATGGTGGACATATTTTTCTATTTCTAATTGATTTGCATATATATTCATAACGATGCAAAATTTATTTTTAGTTCCACTCCAAATTGGGTCTGGCTTATTATGAAAACTATAGCGGACGCTTTCGATTAGAGTGAACCTAAAATATATTTTTAGTAAATTTAATTTGTGAAGAAATGGTGGTGCTAAGCTAAAAACATATTGTAGTTATCTTTTTTATATCCAAATACTGAAAAACAAGTTGTTTTGATCAGTATAAGTTGACGTCTGTTGTCAAATATAACTTCAATTAATAATTGAATAGCTTAAGCAGAAGGGAGTGTTTTACTTGTTAAAAATAGAGCCCAGCTTTGTCAATATGTATGTATATATAATAATAAGAAAACGTGCACTGTTTTACAAAATAATCTTCGAAACATGAAAAATAACTTCATTTTCTACCATTGTAAAGTGTAAGCAAACTTAAATTCTATCGGTAACCTCCCCCAAGGTCTGCTTGTTTTTTTTTATTCTAGAATAAAACATTGCTGTTTTTTTTTGCTATTGGCTGGTGAACGACAGAACAGCAATTTTTAGTGGCGAACCGAAGCCGATCCGAATATTTTGAAGGTCTAAAATAATGAACCTTAAGCTGTTCCATTTGACACCGGTATAATGGAATTTCATTTCCCAAAAGGGGTTCGCATTAACGCTTTCGTTTCGTATCAATATGTACTTTTATATTTAAGTAAGCTTCGAAGGTTGATTAAGTTCATACTTTTAAACAGTTGGCAACACTCTTTAAACACGTTATCCTGATTAAATTTTTCCTAGCCTATTTCCATTTGACTTACATGGCGTTTTATTTTCTTTAATCTAACTTATTTTTTAAGCAGGTGGCAATCCTATCTAAAAAATATTTGCAAAGGAAAGCTTTTTAAATCTAATAAATTTGGGACTCAAACTTCCATATTTAATTTAGTTTTTAATAATTTTAACTACCTTTTTTTAAACATGTGGCAACCCTCTTAAACAATATTTTTATAGGTAGGTATTCTTAAAATTTTAGACTAATATTTTTAAGCTTAATTTAATTTATTATTTAACTTAACTTTCGTTTAAACAGGTAGCAACATTCTTCAAAACATATTTTAAATTAATCTATATTAAAAGTCTTTCGTTTGATACTCATATTTCAGTAGTTGATTACACCATTGTTTTTTATGAGCTTAACCTTTAAAATAGGTGGCAACGCCCATTAAACATTTATTTGTATGTAAACCCATATAACGGGCTATATTATGGGCGAAATTTTGTCCAAATCGTTCAGTCGTCTTAAAGCAACATGAGATCATAATTTTTTTTATCATCTAAATATAATTTTTTAACAGTGGGCAAATATCTTTAAAATATGTTAGTCGAAATTATAACCTATCTATGTGCCAAATTTTACACAAATTCATCCAGCATTATGGGCGTGAAAAGGTAACACATAGTCACACACATTTATAATATGTATTGGATATAAAGGTTTTGGCAAAGTAAATATATCGATATTTCTTCCTTTCCTCTATGTGATCTGATTTAGTTAAGAATGCTTTTCCAAACGTACCAGTTGGAATTTATGTGAAATCAATAGAACTCTTCAATCTTTTACACAGCTTAAGATGTACACCACAAATTAAGTAAATTGATGTCAAAACTCTCAGTGTTTATGCCAATTCAAAAGTTCGTTTCATATCTCCATATTTGCACATTAGAATTAGCTTGGATAGTTTAGGATCAAATGTCATGTAGTCTAGTGTATTTTGTGAAAATATCTTTTTGCAGATAGTTGCTGTGCTATTTAATAATATTAAATATTTTTTTTAAATTACGCAATCATCACTTATGGGAGCTAGATAAATACACACTGTACGGCACATAATTAGCTCCACTTGATTACCGCTACTTCTGTTAACGATCTTTCGCGTATCTTACGATTTTCCAAAGCGGACTCATTGTTCCTTACGAGCATAGGAAATGTAATCAAATGAAGCATTTAGAAAGCGAAAAATTTAAAATTCTGTAACATGAATTTCATAAGGTTGGCGCTACAGAAAAATACGTATATTATATAATTCCAACTCATTTGCATAAACATTTTTGCTGTAATCCATTGAAACGAGCGAAAGAATTCAAAAACTGCAAATGCGTTACTCAAATGGCGCGCAGTGTAGGCTAAATTTAAAACAAATATATTAAATTGTGTGCTTGCAAATAAATTTCGGATTAGGACCTGCTGAACAAACAAAATGTCAGGGCATGAAATTGCGCAACATATTCATGAAGTTAGGCCTGTTTTACACAATTTATGTGCATTTGTTTCTAAAGCTCTTACTATAAATATTTCTCAAAAATTGTTCCGTATTTTTTTTTTATATTGCTGCATAGCTACGACTCTTCAAACAATTTAAATGAAGAGCATTTTCGTTAGGTCATATTTGGAATTTGATTCTAGATATGATTTTATTAAAAATCTAGGTTAATTTGGCGCTAAGGAAATCTAAGGAAATACCTAAATCTTCTCTCAGAAACTTAGAGAATACAATCTTTCATATTTAAGTTTATGGATAGATTTCTGGACCTTTGCCGTCTTTGCGACGGCATATACCCCAAACGATGGAACGATGAGCTGATGATGATCTTTACCGGAGGAGGAAGGAAGGCATCCTGCCCATTGGAAAGACCAGGTGGTCGTGATTGACTTGGTTTCACTTGGTGCCTCTAGTTGGCGTCAGTTAGCAGAGCAAAGCGTGCTATGTTGGAATCAGCCAAAATCGCCTAGCCGGCTATGCCGCCAATTAAGAAGAAGAATCATAGTCAATCTAGCAAACACAATATATGATGTTAGAGAAATATTGATTTTTACATTATAGCTGCGATGAAGCTGTTAAACACTACAATGGAATTCGTTTTGAGTGTGATTAGGCTTTTCAAATAAGAAATAATAAAGGGCGGGTATTACCGAAAAACATAAACGGGGCCTATGCAAACTAGATAACTTATAAATGGGAAAATAGCTACAAGTACGTAGGACAAACAGAATAAAATTTAAAAAACGAAACACGTAAGATATTTTTATATGGCCCATTATATAAAACTGGCGACAAATCGGATTGTAATAACATTTTGGCCTTTGGCAGAATATTCAAATATCTTTGCAAACAATTTTCTCATGTTAAGATTATGCAACAAAATTATGTTCAGGTTATGCAAATATAATTCATATACTTCAGTCTAATATAAACCAAGAGAATTTATCCATTATCAATTGCTGAAAACATTAAACTGGATTTTTTGAACTCTAAGGGACATCGACAAGATGCCACTAAAACAGCAACATTAAATTCAAATTTGACAACTGCTAATAAATAAACATCAGCTATATATTTATTAAAAAATATGGAAATATATAAACGAAAAACTTTCCACTGTAAAGAATTTACGAAGAGTTAAACACCACATCTAATGTAATATTCGAGTCTACATAATTATTAGATTGAAATGAGTGCCATAACACTGATTAGCAAGAAATAACTAAAGCACAGGACCAACACATACGAGCAAAAACAAGTAAAGGAAAAGTCACAAACTTTTCCATACCCGGTATGAACTTAAATACCCAGATCACAAGACGTCATCATGAAAAAGACTAAATACTTAGACGCACCGAAGGAACTACCTGCACACACTATACAAATTTGACCAAAAATGCATTAAGAATTTACGAAAGTAAATACTAGAGTACAATTGAGGTAACTAGAATGATAGAATTTACGATTGTGATTTTGTGTGGAGCGCTAATCCTCTATTTGTCAATGGGACAGCATCCACCTGTCTGCTGACGAAATACAAGCTTTGATCATATATTTTTTCTGTAAGATTCTGTAAAAATGTCAAGTAGGAAAATTACTCTATAGAGTGAGAGTAAAAAGAGACCTACAACCAAAAAGTACGGAAACGCAAAACAATATTTTTCCTGTAAAAACGTCAAACAGTTTTCGTTCAAATTAAAAATAGATGCAATTTCGTCCAAATGCTGCAAAATTATTAAAATTTACTTCAATATTTTTCGCTATAAACTTGAAAATATAAAATTTTTGTTTACTTTCGTGCAACAGCTGGTCGTTTGTAACTTCATTCTCCATACAAGTCTCTAAAAATCGCTCTCTTATACAGGATATTGATGTAGGGGAACATTTTTCCTGTAACTTCCTGTAACAGCTGGCAAATACTTGTAAATTCATGAAGTACAGGAACAGAACTACAATTACTTTATTTTATAATTCCTTCTCTTTCCGTTACTCTCAACTCGGAGGGCGCAACTTACCTATATTCTAACATTTTTGGTCAGGTAGCTACGAGTAATGCTATTGACGACATCAGGGTATGAACGAATTGCGCGACGCCAGAGCCGATTTGTCTAAACACTAAATATCGCAATTGACTAATTGTTCCAATATATAAAATTTAGAAAAATTGCAACTCTTTCCAGTACTTTGTTGTTGCCTGATGACGCTAAAATGTCAATGAAAATGCGCACTTAACCAATTAAATCACTCCAGATTAAAGTCTATTGCAGTGAAATGTAAAATGTAAATAAAACGGATATTAAAAAAATGTATTTAGCTTTAGTCGGACGTCTGAAAAAACCCCTAAAATTAGTTAGAAGTAACAGTACTACTATTCGATTATAAAAAATGCCTCTACTCGAGAATTCTTCGATAGTAAGGACTATGTCTCTCAAATGCAAACAGTAGTGGTTAAAATATTTCCCCGAATATCACATAGTTTTTTTTGTGTAGCGCTTCTTCTTAATCTACAATTTGTAGTGTACAATCAGATCTATAGTTCCACTTATTTTGAAGGACAAATCATTTTGTGAGTTGTTTTTCCATAGCAGAAATATAATCGCGTGCGTTGTATACTGTTATTGTATCCCTTTTAGAAATAAATCTCGTTCAAGCTTTTTCGATGTCACATGACCCGACCGAATTGACCATTGACTTGTTAGAGGATAATGAAAAATTTTCTAATTATTTTCTTATTATTAACAAACCTCAATATCTGTATACTTATACATACAGTTAAATTAAAATTACGTAAAGTTTGTATTTAGAATAATTCTAGGTATGCCCTTAACAGCCCGGTAAATTTTGGGTTAATAAAGTGCACGTTCCATATGGCTAGAAATTTCCGTTGATGTTTGATACTTATTTCGCACACGTTGTCACAAATTCTCCGCCATAGGAACCAAAAAAAAACATGTCGAACGTGATTTGTGCTTCTTATAAAAATTCTAATTAAAAAGCTTGAAAATTTAATGAAATCTTGTTGAAATCTACTATTTTTTCTACAATATTTGAAATGTGGACTTAAGCGGTCTTTTATTATACAACAACGAACTGGAATTTTATTAAAAAATATAACAATATGCATACCAGCAAACACACAAAGACATTTGTTTGCAATACGGTGCTAATTTAGTACTTCATTAACAATACAAAACCAAATAATTTTCGCTTTAGAGAAATCAGTTGCTAAGCGATAGCAAAAATTTTTGCCCAAAGCAAATCAAAATAAAATAAGATAAGAATAATATCTCGAGCAAAGCAAAAAAATGATCAATTAATTATGAAAGAGCACATCATAATTTTTATTCAATAATGTCGTTTTTCTACGCTTTCTATGTTCCTTGCCAAAGTTCTTTTTGAAATGCGTATGTGGGCGTTCAGATAAAACTTACTGTCGTTAACTGTCGTGAGTGACATGGCAAGGTCGGCACGTGGTGCTGCACATACATACAAAACAAAAAAAAAATAAAAAAACAAAAAAAAAAACAAAACACACATAACCAAGTGAACCTACGACTATCACTTTGCAGATTTTCCCCGCATTGCAACTGACAAGTTGATGTTATCATTCAAGTAGTCTGTACCGAACTTTTCTGGAGAAGTATTCCCCCACCCACGTTTCAATTTACATACATGACATGCATACATACATAAATTAATGGACATGTGGATGTGTGTGCGTGCGGTGTGCTTTCCGTTTCCTGCCGGATTTAATGCCACTGTCAGCCTTCAAGAGGAAATGAGTTTCGTAGGCTGTCGCTCGCATTTTACTTAATATTTGATTTTTTTTTTGTTAAATTGTATTTTTTTGCATTCATTTTTCTATGGGTTTTCCTTGATTTTCTTTCTCTTTCATACACTCTTTTCATGCCATACTTTCTCAAGGATTTCCATTCACTTTCGCATTAAGGAAAACTTCACACACACAGACACTAATCCAACAGATTTCACTTTCAGCTCTATAATTTCCTTGCGCCACCTTGAATTTGGGAATCACAAATAAGAGAAAATGAAGTGAAATCAAAATGATTCAACTAAGTTTGGACACGTTTGCTTTAATTTAACTTTCGATATGGCTTTTTATTTGCCGCTAGAAAGGATGTTTTTTATTAGCTTTATGCGCTCTCAAGTAAAAAACTTCTTTGAAACTATATGCCCATTTATTTTTAATATAATCATTTCACACATCGTTGGTCAAACATTTACAGTACGTAAGATAAAATTCTTCCGACATCGGGATATAAAAATCAACATCTACGAGCCATTAAGGTTACAATTTTTATGTATAAAAACTGGAATAATCTAAAAAAAAAGCATTACAACTAACTGGATATGGTAAAAAGTCCTCCACTTTAGGAATTAGATGGATTGTAGGTACACTTATCATTTGCCTGAAATCGAAATAGAATGCAGAAAATAACAACAAATTAACAAAAAGTATCACTCCAGCGCCTTTATCTTGATCTGCGTCGGGTATTGGAAATACTGCCGGTAAACTCAAACATATATGTATATGTATAATAGATAATATCAGCAGATAAATATTCAATATCACTGGGTTTGTTGCTTAAATTTTCTTGCAAATCTCCCAGACTAATTTATGAATTCCGAAAACATCTGACCCGAATATACTCCATCTCAGCCTAGCAAAAGCAGGACATGTACAAGAAATATTCTGTGCTACCCTCATCCTCCAGGCAAGATGTGCACATCGCGTCAACGATGATGTCCATGGTGACCATTTGCTGTCCCCATGTATTGTGTTCTGTAATCTACCTACCCAAGGCTCATAACTTCTGCCTCCTCTGTGTCCTTTTAGGAAGCGCTTGCTTGTTTTGTAGGTGTCGGCAATGCACGAACGGTTGTCATGCGTTTTATGAATGACATCCCTAATGCACCTAACCGTCCGCTGATATTGGCTGCGGTCCAATGGGGTTTGCCAATGACCCGCAGAGTTCCTCAGCCAGTTCGTTATCTTAAACACCGCAGTATCCACATGAGTCCAAGCTTATTCCATTTGCCAACAGAGTTCAGCCTCAACTTAGTTTCTTGGATAATTTTTAAAGAGGTGCGAGCAGCCTCCAAGGCCTTTAGTACAACTTGGCTGTCACTACCGACTCTGATTTCATATAACAAATAAAGAGCAAATAACTTAAAGTTTTGATTAAAAAGCAAAAGCTAAATAATTTGGATGCTTTTTGAACATTTTTGTATACAAAAACGCCAGTTTTTCATCAATGTTTAGCCATAAAATATTCGATTACTATTCAACTTCAATACAGGAATATTTTCTTTACTTTGAAAATTAAGTTACACATGGAAAATCTAAGTTCTCAAATAAGATAATTTTAAAGTCTCAAAATTGTTCTCGAAATAAACCAATATTCTTGGCAGATCAAGAAAAGAACAACTGCAAAATTATATCTATCGGTAAATGTAAAGTGGTTTCTACAAAGTGCCGCATTTGTGGAAAAAATAACCCTTTTTCGATCAAATTTGATTCTTATTTTGGGATTTTTTTGGATAAAAAATAATCGTTATTTTGAATTTCATATTTTTCGTTCTTAATTAATTTTTTTAGCGTTAAAAATTCGTAAAAGATATCACAAAATGTCGCTAACATTTGAATCCAAAAAAATCGACTATTTTTTGTCGAAAAATAAAAATCACAAAATAACGATTATGTCATGATTTAAAACAAAAAAAATTCTTAATAAAAATAAGCTCAGATTTGCATAGCATAGGGCATAGAATATGGAATGATGTATGCAAACCAGTCATAACATAAATCTAGTGAAATAGATTATTCAATTTAGTCAAGAGTTACATTCCTCTAAAGTGCTCGCCAAACGCACAATCAATGTATTATCCTTTATTCGCTAAAAAAAATCCTAAGCTAATGTGGTTAAACTATAATCCGCAATTATGTATCTTCGCTATAAATGCAGGCATCCATACATATAAGAATCTGTGACTGCGTGAGTGTAGAGTTTGCTGTTTATTGAAATTAAATTCCACTATAATCGATACGCTTTTCGTATTGCAGTAATTAAAATGCTCAGCGAGTATTGGTTGTGTATTACGTTTGTATCTCAACGAGACTAAATACAACAAGATAAACGCCGAAAAGTATACGATGTAAATTTTATTGGCACCATTGCAAATGTACTTGGTAAAATATTGTAAAAATAGGCAACTGCGAATTCAACTGAACGCATACATTTATGTATTTGTGCGAATTTGTGTAAGCCTTTTAGCCTCAGCGAGGTATTTGCGAACACGCCCACTTACAGCCATAACGAATGTTAAGCTTATATGCAAATGTGGAAATGCGAATACAAAGCGCGGATAATATCGGTAAAAAGGGGGCCCATGTACATCTCCTCATACACATACGGTGAATCAAATAACTGATCAAATGGTGATGATTGGAAATTTTATCAGGCAGGGGCGGATCCAGACAAGATTTTAGGGGGGGTTTGGGAAATAATTTTATACCTCAAATAATAAGCATATACGACATAACAAAATAACTTTTTAGCACACAAACGTTTAAAATATGATTATAAAACTCGACAGATAATGTACGTTCCACATTAGTTGAAAAATTAAGTCCCAAATACACGCGATCCTTACATCGAAAGGGATCAAAATCCAATGCATACTGTAAAATCTTTGTCCTTTGGGAAATATCCCCCTTTTCCGCCTGCTGGATCCGCCCCTGTTTCAGAAAATTTTATTGGTATCGAAAGGCAGAAACGGTCTGAAATATTAATAGTTTTTGTAAATTTTTAGAAAAAACTTTAGTTTTCTTTATTCAAATTAAAATTTTAAACTTTGCAGAAAATTTATAAAAATTAAATATATTTTCATAAAATTTCCAAACTTTTCAATTGGAGTGTTTAGAAAACTTTTGGATGCGCTCAAGGCTGCGAATCAAATTTATCATAATAATAAGCAATTCTCAAGTGGCTAAAACTCTTGCTGATTTTGGAAAATTTTTTCTAACTTTTGGTAAAGTTTCCAAAATCAAAATTTAAAATTTTTAAAAATCAACCAGAATTTTAAGCCACTTCAGACTTGCACATTACTATGCTAAAATCAAATGATCCACAAAACTGCACGCCTAAAAGTATTCTAAAAACTCTAATTAAAAGGTTTATAGATTGATGAAAGTTTTTGGAATTTTTTTTAAATTTTACACAAACTTTAAAATTTAGGTTTATTGAAAAAAATCACCGTATCGCGATGTATGGTGTTAAAAAATGTTGAAATGTGCTCCTCAAGTTTGAACACTTAAAACATATATGTTAAAAGTACATATGTATAATAAAAGTAAATATTCTTTTGGATTAATTATAATTATATGTAAAACTTGTCATGGAGTTAATTTTTATAATATTGTGTCTTGAATGCAGGGTGTTGTTTTCGAAGAAGCTTGCATAAAATCCCAATTTGGCATGATAGGTTAATGGCCTATAACCGATTTGCATCTTTGGTTAATACCTTTACACCTATGTATATTTCATTCATACAAATCGAAGATCTAATAAAGAAAAAATTAAGTTTAGCTATTTTACAGAGTGTCGGAAATTTGTTTTTCCATTTTTAAAATCCTTACAAGATAAGTGTCCACCTCGACCGGCACTTTTTCAACTTTTTTTTATGATACGGTCTAATGCACTTAGTTACCTATTTACATACAAACTTGCATGTGAAAATATGTGACGACATCTAAGTATGTATGTATGTATGCAAGTGTACATGCAGGAGTATTAATGTCTGTAAAATCGGATTACAATTTCAATGCGATCGCCGTCGAATGCAACGCTACCATTTCACCATTCCACCAATCGACCACTCGAGTTTTCCCATTTTTCATTTATTTATACTCTCTTTTTATAAGCTACACCAACAATATGCAGATGCAAGTGTAGTAGGGATTTTGGTTACCATTTTGTTTTTGTTGTTGTTGTTGTCATTGCATAAATCTTTCCATTACAAACCTCATTACGCTGCCACTCAGCTTAGAGAGACAGTGAAAGTAAAATGAAATAGATATCACACAACGCATACGACTGTCGCATAGAAACGCAGGAAAAGTTGAGCGACGTTGTGTAGGCGAGTGTGCTAAGAATTATAGCTGTTCTGTTTGTATGTATGTAGTTACTTTGCTGTGGCATAAAACTAAAATATTTTCCAATAGAATTTAGAACAGCTGTGGCACGCAGCACTACATAATGTACGAATATTTGCATGTAACCTGTCGGCCTCCTGTCTGATAGCCGTTTTAGTATTTCGAAGTTGAACTATTTTCCATGGTTGCTGTTGTTGTTGTTGTTGTTCCCATTCTGTCGACAAGGAAATAAGCAGGGAAATGAAAGTTGCTGCACAGAAGTAACCAGGCGAATCACTTACACACACACACACATAGCAATTACATACCATTACTAACACTAATACCACATACCCAGTAGCAAAAGGTAATACGAGTAGGTGGTAAATGAGTTGGATAAGGAGCTCACTGTTGAATTCCTCGTTGAATTTTATTACACCTTTGAAATATGAACTCAGCAAATGTGCACAAGAGCTTCACAGCATCCTAGCCGAAAAAAAGGAAAACTAATTTTTAAAATGAACTCCAATCCTTGCCGCCAACATCTACAACCGGTTATTACTTGTAGCGGTCAGTTAAAAGTTTCAAAAAAAGCAGTCCTTCCCGATACTCCGCTACGTACTCTAAGTGGTGAATGGGCTTCAAGTGATTATACAAATTGTATATCTTTTGCCACTAATTTTTCCAATATATTTACTCCAAATCAAGGTAACAACTACCTTTCAGAAAACTGCGGAAACTATTGCCAATGATATTCAGAAAAATACAGTACCCGCTCATGATAGGATAACAGCAGAAATGATAAAAGAACTTCCGTCCGTTGCAACCAAAAAATTACTTTATATTTTCAACAGCATATTACGATTGCACTAGATAAGTTCTGGCTAGAAGGAGGTTAAGAGGCTCCCTACCCGATAGGATCTGTACATCACATGAACTTTAGCGGATGACACAATAATATTTTTACCAAACAATTTCGCATTTTCGCATAAATGCAAACAGGTGGGAAAATTCCGTGTTCTTTTCTTAAAATGCTGCACCCAAACAAGGCAAAAAAATGCTCATTTCCTGCCCTGCGTAGCTTTATCAGGGGAGATGGTTGAATCATTGAAGGGTAACATTTTTAGGTATAAAGGAAATCACCATTAGTGTTCTCTCGAACTTAATTACATCCACTAATACTTATAAATTGTAAAAGTGGCTAGAAATTTCAAAAATTACAGTCAATGAGTCTGAGAGAATGCAAGTAACGTTTGCACTAAAAAAAGACAGGAAAAGTATTACAACGGTTTTAAACAATGACAGAATTATTCCACAGTAATATTTCAATACTTATCTGGTGGTTACGTCGAACAAAAAACTTACCTGGAAAAATTACAGAAAAACATTATATGTAACAATTCGAAAGTAGCCCTTAAATCCATAGAAATACTTTTTAATATTGTGATACAATCACCAACCCCAACTTTGGGGTTCAGCGTCTAAATCGAGCATAGATATTCAAAATCTACAACCTTGAGAGCAAGATGCGGAGTCCCCTCCATAATTCACAGCGACTTTATGATTAACATGATAATAGATGAGAAAGGGGTAATGCAAAAAAATTAGTCGTTAAAGCTATTTAACCAGTCGAATAAACTGAATAAGAAATTTATAAACAGAACTATCCGGGGCGTTTCAAGAGAGAGGATTAGGATTAAAAAGATTAAATTGTGATTAAAGTGTTTGGGGCGGTAAGCCGATCTAAACAGGGTGAGATCGCCGAAACAACAGTGTTTGGCCGGGTGATACCCGGATGATGCCGGTACGTAGATCCGACTGTAATAAAAATGAGCGTTTGACATACAATAAGGTTTCACTCTATTTTGGTATATCGAACTGCATTATTCGTTTTTTAAGTTTTCTGCGTGCCAAAAGCTGTGAAAAATTAACAGAAAATTGAATTTTTTGTAGAAATTTTAGCCAACAAGTTTTGATGACTCATTTCTGGTTCTTGATATTTTCAGAAAAGTTAAATTCTACTTGGTTGCAAATAAAAAAAAAAAAACTTTTGAATGAAGTCGTGTAAAAAACTTAAAAAAAAATAAAATGATACATTTCGATTCCCCATATCCGAAGTATAGTGAAACCGTCTACTGCGGATATGTCTTTGGAAAATTTTGAAAACAAAATGAAGAGTTAAGAGTAAATTAAAGATCAGAAAATAGATATGTGTATAAGATTATTCCCACATTTAAGCGTCTTAAAAGTAACCGTTTCAATATTTATTGTATCACTTTATTTAAAATTTAATAAATGAAATTAACGAAAATTACAAAAACGAAAAATGTAACACAGCCAATGAAAGTTGTAGAAAAGTCGCACCAGGAAATTGAAAATTTCTTTACAGGAATAACCGAAGGTGATGCAGAGAGTATAATAGAATATAGTTCGACTATTTTTTTGTAGAGTTTTTGTCTATCTGTTTGCCTGTTTCAACTCGCTAATCCCAGAAACTACTGGCTGTTTTTGCGTGGGACTTTAAAGTAACATCGCCGATATCAAATTTTTATAGAAATGGTTTAAATGATTTTTTTTTACAAAAATTGTATATTTTCAATTATCAACATGTGTTTATATTTTGCTTTTATTTTTTGTATCGAAATTAATGCAGGCAGAAAGAGACCGCCAAAAATGGGGTTGACAAAAAATAAAAATTTAAAGCTTAGCTACATACGTGGGGCACAGCTAGTTTTGAATAAAATTTTAAGCAATTTCATTTATTTAATAGAAGGTACAGAATTCTCTAATTAATATTTGATTTAAAATGCTTCCAGATAATTTTTATTTAGATATGTATGTTCACTTAAATCTCTTTGCATTCTTTGTGGGTGATAGAAAAGGTAGAGAATCGAACTTAGCTAAAAGGTTTGAAGATTTACCAATAAAGTGGTAAAATCCGCACTGATTATATTCAGGAAAGGAACAAAAACGAAAAATAAATAGTTCACATTGAAAAAATTATTTCTCACCTTTTTTTGCCACACAACCTATAACCAACTCGCTGTTTTCCTTCAGTAGAGGATTTGCTTGCTACAATAACTTTCTGTAAAAATTAGAACAGAGTAGCTCGCAGACCCTGGGAATTCAATCGGTCAGTTGTCACAATTTCCACCTCACGCAATTTCGATTTCCACTTTTCTTGAAAATAGCAGGAACAATAAAGATAGCGTTTTTAAAACGAATTTTCCTCGTTTTTTGCAACATATTTCTAACTCATTTACTGTTTTCAATATGTAGTGATTTCTTTTGCTACTGGGCATGTATGCATTTCACACACACACACACACACATGCGCTTGCGTGCGAGTGTTGGTGTGCACTACGCGTATTCATTTCCCATTTTGTTCAGTGTGTGGCGAACATGCGTCACAAATGTACTTGCCACATGTGCCTTTTCCCACGAAACGATGATTGGCAAATAAAAAAATAAAAACAGCACACCGAAAATAAAAGCAAAATGGCAGAAGCTGCATGTCACACAAAATACAGTGGGTTTTTATATGGATGTATGTATGTATATATACAAATGTATATATGTATGTGTGTATTTGCTGCTTCAACTTGGACCACATTCAAATAGAAAAGTAAGGCACGCATGGAAATTTAAAAAATATTGTCACGACATGCTTTGTCGAGGATACTCCGTTGAGTGCCACTTTTTTTTTTGCACCCATACCCTCGCGCGCACAGCTCCTGTACTCTATGTATGCACTTATAGTATGTCCGTCCATGTACTACAGCAAGTGCATTGAAATTATATGTGGATAGCAGTGTGTTATATTTGTATGTGCTTGCGTCAATGCTGCTTGAAAAATGTGTGCAAAAAATTTATATTTTTCTATGCAAAGGATTGATTGCAGTTTTTTGGTGAAATTTGAATTTATGTTTTTGTCTGTGCCAACGGCGTATCTCTGTTGTTACTCGTAGTAAAGGTAGTGTCTTCCTGTCATTTTTTATAACCAGAGAAGGTGTTCCATCAACAAATTGTAGAATTAAGAAGCTTCACGACAAATCTTGCTTTTTCTACTATTTAAAAAGTACAAATATTTACCGAAAATTATTTAGGTATTTCTACAACATCTATAATTTTTTTATTAAAGAAAATCATATATCTTATGTTCGCAATCAATGAATTGCAAGGAATGACGAATACTCACTTCTCAACATAGCTATAGGCGAATTCATAAAATGATATATTACTAAAGCAGCTAATATCTTCTTCTTCTTCAATTATATTTGTATCTTTATCTTTACCCGTGACATCCTAAAAATGAAAACTAATGGCTTCCATTCTTGTACTCTCTTTTATCGTAACATCCTAAAATTCAAAATATAAGAATTTTTATTGATATTATATGAATTCGTCTTGGTAAAATAGCTGAGAGCCAAGGCGAATTCATATAAGGTGGTATTGAGCAATCAGCTGAGTGAAATCGCTTGGTGGACTGAATGTCAAAACTACATTTGTGTTTGTTGTAATTCTCACAGATTCTCAATGTCTTTGTGCGTACATTTTTGTTGTTGTATGGTCAACACCACCTGGTATGAAGTCGCTTTTCTGCGAGCCAGTCTGAATATTTTTGAAGCTTGGTAACAACCAAGGCGGATTCATATAAGGAGATAACATCCCTAGAGCTGAATGCTTATTCTACTTTCTTCAACTCGCTGGATTTTTTTGTTTACAAAAACAACATATATGAGGAATATGTCAGATTTTGGCATTCCACTTGCAAAATTACACAAACAAAATACATAAGGGATTCTCCTTGGTCATCTTGCTATCACCTTTTATGGATCCACATTGGGTGTCATTATAAAACAATCAAAAAATCACACATACAATTTCATTTTTTGGCGAAAAAAAACAAACAAATTATAAAATTTTCAATTGTTTATTTTTTACTTTAATTTTGTTTGGCGTTTTCTTCACTCTTTTACCTTATATTATTTGTGTCATGGATATAGAAATAGTTCTTACATTCTCCTCATCCCTCAAAAAATTTCTTTGCGCAATACTTCTTCTTCTTCTTCTTCTTAATTGACGCTATAACCGGCTAGGCGATTTTGGCCGATTTCAACAAGGATGCTTCTCTGCTTTGCTAACTGGCGCCAGCTAGGGACACCAAGTTAAGCCAACGTAGAGGAGGCCTTCCTCTTCTTCTACTTTCCTGTTAAATAATTTGCTTTGCTCTTTTAATAATTGGTAAACATTTTTATATTTAACAACATAAATTTCAATTGGCACATTTCAAAGTTCAATCTTATTTTCAATTATACGTTTACATTAGAAAATACCCGGATAGCGCATTAAGACAACAGCAAAAAGAGAAATCAAATTAGACATGTCGGCAATTGAAAGTTGTATGCCCATGTGAAGGGCAGATTTGCTAATCGTATGAGCACATAGCTCTTTGATTCGTCAATGTTTGCTCCAACAATATTATCCAATCAGCTGGCTAATACAAAATTTTCCAATTTGATGCTACTCTCAGAAGTTTCTTCAAACTTCAGTGTTGGAATTACATTTGAATCATCAAAGATTATGAAATATTTTTTTATCAATTTTTGAAGCACCCTAATGCATCGCTTATGGTTTCTAATGCAAATACATTGAAGTCCGTATTTATATTTTAATTCACAAAAATATTGTTTTGTTCTTGCCTTGGTTTAAGAAATCTTTAACATGCAAATTGTTTACCATGCATCTGTTTATTTCTGCAACTGTTTTCCTCTAGAAGTATGCAAATTTACTTCTACCCAATTTACCACAGAACGAGGATAAGTTCGAGTCAAGCTCGACTCGATGGCGGTATGGTGAACTTATGGGGGTGAGCTCGAAACGAACCGAAAATGTTTACTAGAGATATTTTAATTATGCGGAGGATAAAATATCAATGAAGAATGGTTTTGCAAAAGCAATCAACATAAATGCAAATATATGTAACTTTTGTAGTTGGGAAAGATAAATTGAAAAAGTATAGGGGAAAATGATAGAAAAAAAAGTGAAGATGTAACCTTACAAATATTTCAGACTCTTTGATAGATTTGAGAGACTTGTCGAGGGGTAGAGTATGAACGTTTTTCACTCTCAATATATCTGACCCAAATATGCTCTTTCCTAGGTCATGTGCCGTGTTCATAACGTTTCTGATGCGCCTAACCGGCCCTGCCATGCTTGACTCCATAACTGTTTGCGGTCCAACGAGTAGCCAATTCTTCTGCCAGTTCGTTACCTTGAATTATAGAAGAACTCTGGGCCACCATACCGCAAGAGAATATATGATGTTTGGGCTCATTCTAGCAGGGTGTATACCCAAAGTTCTACGGCGGCTCGTCTTAGTAATCAAGTCTTACTAAAAGTTCTCCGACACTGTCCACAAACTTTTAATGCGCGATTTACCTGCAGTTCAATTTGAGATTTCCAAATCAGCTTCCTATCTACTGTTGTACCTAGATATTTCATTTCCTCGAAAAGTTTTAAGTTTACGCTTCTAACATCGTCCGCGTAGGTTTGAATGTGACGACCACAAAAGAAGTGAGAGGACTTCGGAGGACTATGCTTTTTTTTTCTATACAAAGGTAAATTTTGTTCCAGCGTTGTATGGAAGATTTGACTCAGCGCCGTAAGCACACAAAAAAGTCTGTTACTTGAAATTTTAATCTTTTGGCTATAAAACTGCAAACTCGAACATTTTCTAAAAAATTCGAATTAAAAAGTTATATTTTTTTATATCATTTCTTTAAATTTGTTGAAGTATTATAAATTTTAAACTCTTAAGTTCAAAATGAATTCCGTTATAAAATTAACTCTATTTTAATAAAAAATAGTTTAGTTATAATATACAAGGATATAAAATGAATACATTTTGCTTTTATTTGTATGAGCACAAGTACACATCAAATAAAATGGGACAAAAGGAGATAACAAGTCCTGTGCCATATGTTGGTGAATAATTGCATTATTTTATTTCGATATGAAATGATAGATCGCGCTGGTTAAATGTTAACTCAGTGAAAGCGCTCACTATAGGAAATATTTATTAGTTAAGAAATGGTGTTATCATTTTTGAAGCATATTTTCAGGCTGTGCAATGGAAATAAGAGTTTAATCAATGTGGGATGATGAGCAAGACGCTTGAATTTAATCTATTGAAACATTTTATATCGAAATTCCTGTGGGTCCGTTTCCCCATGTTTAAGGACACAAACCATCATTCGAGAGTATATGAAACTCTGTTTTGTTCCACCATTTATTCTGTACTCTTCATAATCGCTTTCTGTAGAGGTCTTTTTCGTAAAATGAACTATATATTGACTATATCGCACTTGGTTAGGTCATAATTTTATTGTCATATCCATAAATGCGTCAAGAGGTTGTTCTACTCTAAGTAAGCTTAATGGTGTTTGGTTTAATAAATGAAAAGAAACTAATTTGGTACAAGATATTTAATGTTTTTTATAATTAATAGTGCTGCTTAAAAGCTAAAGTTTTTATTATACAACTAGTTGATACCGCGAATTCATCTAACAACGCATGAACGAAATGATATTTTATGAGAAAGAATATAAGCAAGAAAAATTATCGAGAAACTTGCACTTTATTGTACTAAAATTGAATGATCTACAAAGTTACATACTCGAAAAATTTATCGAACGTCTAAGAGGAAAATTCAAAATCTAAAAAAATGTATAAAATTATCGTACAATTTTAACAAAAGAAAAAAAATTAATTTTTATGCTTTATCATATTGAAATAAACTATGTTTTTATATAAAATTAACGAAAAAAATGTAGCACAAAAAATATTGCCGATATTGGAAGCCACTATATGCAGATATCAAAAAGCTCAAACACTCTTTAGGAAATTTTGCAAATAAGCCCACGTATGAATGTACATATGTATATGTACATATGTAGGCATATCGTTTGGAAGCCTTTTTGAAAAAAACCTTACCGTTGACGTTTTGTTGCTCGCACGATTGACTGCATTCAATTTGTTGCGATTTATGTGATTTAACGTTCCGAAAAATGAAGCATGAGTTGTATGTAAATATTTAATTTCGGTGAAATTTATAATCAAAAAGCACAGCATTTAAAATTTTTTTAAAAATATTTTATTGATATTGGCTTCCTTTTTTGTTTTTTTTTTTTTGCTGCGCTGTTTGCCTCTGCCGTGCATTTCGCTTCGCATGGCCAATTGTGGTGGTTCTCTGCAAAACATACTCACTCATATACAATATAAAAACGTATACAGATTTTCACTCATATTTTTCGCTATTTATTTATTATATATTGCTTTTCTTTTTCACCAACGTCCAATACGAATTTTCTGGCGCGTGGCCAAATTTCTTGTATGCAATTCTTGCTGTTCTCTTTCTCATTCATTTTCGCTGTCTTTTTGTGTGTCAAAGTTTTTGTTGGTAAATGTTACAGTAATGCCCGCTATCACATTTTTTTCAATATTTTACATACATTTTATACTTTTCATCTGCATCTTATTTTTTGGTTTGGTAATATTTCATATGTCGGTAGTTTAATTTTTTTGTTGTTGTTGTATTTTTCGGTTGGTTTTCTGTGGGACAACAATCCCTGTTCGAGTGATGATGCGCTACTATTTTGTGTATATTTATGTATGTATGTGGGAATTTGTTTATGAAATGTGTTTTGTTTATACTGCCATGACAAGTCGACGACTGCAGAAAATGGAAACATAAAAATATTTTCGGTGGTAATTTTTCACAATTTTGATATGATTTCTGTGCTGCAATCAGTGGGGGCCACACTATTGCCATTTACCAAACCAGTTTGCCAAGGACTTCGAATCGAATTCAAGTTCACAGTTCACCGGCGGACTCGTCGACGAATCGAGAAAATTACTCCTAGGAGGACCGCACAAACATTGGCTGGAATCAAAATTTCTGTAATAAAATATAATAAGAAATCAATGGGAATTTTTAGCAACTTAAAATCTACACTTTGTTTTTAAAATAGAATTAGCTATAAAGCTGCATACTTGAAAAACTTGTGATAAAAAATTTAAATTTAACTACTTTTTTCTAGTTTATTAAATTTTCGTAAAATTTTTATAAAGTATAAAATTTGCCTTTTTCTGGTTTATGTTTTTGAATAAACTATATTTTCATAAAAAATTAATGGATTAAATGGGTGAAAATAATATTTATTTTGAAATCCTTGAGAAAAATTCATTCAAAACAAAATTCGAATATAGAGATATACATACATAATACTTATGCCTTATTTTTTGTTAAGAAGGCGTTTTGTTTTATATCATGCATAATCGGTGTTTTGGGACTTTAAATTTTTTCATCAAATTTGCTCGATATTTTTTAGTTTTTATGTTTTCGAAAAAAATAATTGGCGTTTCTTGGATTCAAATTTTACCGATCATATTTCATCGAAGTTTTGTGTATTTGCGTTTATTAGGATCGAAAAATGTTAAATCCAAAAATGTTACCGATTATTTTTTAGCGATCACGTTTAATAGAATTTAGAGTTTTAAATATGAAAATATCACAGATTATTTTTTGATCGTAAAATAAAAATCACAAAATATCGATCACAAGTTTAAATTCCAGAATAACGATTTTTTTTTATCGAAAAAATAACAAGTAAAAAAACGAGCAAACTTTATCGAAAATCACAAAATAAGATCAAAGTTATAAAAAAATCACTGTGCAGTTAAAATTGACATTGTCAAAGGCCAACGGATTCTTACACTCCTTTCACTCCAATAATCGCAATTATTTGCACTTTAAGAAAAAATGATGCTATATCCAATTTCCAATATTATAATTTTTTTTATTTAATAATAAACAATAGTTTAGCTTATTTTACATCTTGTGTTTGTAAGTGTATTCTTCTTCCTCCTTTAAACCTCTGTACCAGAAAATATACACTTGAAACAACTGAGCCGAAATAGCTTAAAAAAATATGTCGAACTTATGATTTGGTTATAGAAAAAATACATTTTCGTGGTACATACCGCAATATTCTTCTTCTTCTGTTTAACTTAATGGACATTAGATGTTTTAAAAATCAAATGCATGTGAAATTGCATCGAATTATCTTTCCATATTCCTCTAAGCAGCTACTGACCTAAACGGGATGAGTTCACCAGGGCAACGCCGAATTGAACGCAACTCGATTCGATGAGAAAAATTAAAGTTGGAACGACGTTGCGTTTTGTATGAAAACAAAACGACTTGGTTATATTTGATGCTACTCGGACGAGTTTACCAGCCCGGTATCGTATCGAACTCGATTCGAAGTCGTAACCGCTATGCGGCAAATTGGGTAGCTGTGGAAAATTGGATGTCTGTCCGCTTGCGAGAGAGGATTGATGGCAAAACAAATAAAACTCCAAAGCGCCGCAATTATGATTATATTTGGAAATTAAAAGCGTAAAATAAATGTAATTAAAATTTTTTAGTATGTACTTTTCTGTGCTTATATAAGGTATAAATTATTATTTTCTAGGTTTTCTCCTTTTTTGAATGCTGCTTTCCTTTCGATAATCTCTTCATATGCAATTAGTTCTGAGTGCTGTGTCCATCAACGTAATTGCTCTTTCTACAATTCAGCTGCTTTCACAGACCACACACACACAGGCACAGGCACATATACACTGAAATACATTCACACAATTATGATTTAATCATTACCACAATATTTTCGCAGGCAATTTGCTCTACAATGCAAAGCGTCGCCAAGGCTTCATTTTTCGATTGCAACAAAAATCCTTGCCCCAATTGTTTCAGCTTTCAGCAACATTGTGAAAACCAGCAGCAGCAGCAGCAGCAGCAGTAGCAGTAGCAATATAAAAGAAAAGAACAATAACGTTACAATACAATCAACATTACAACAACAATGCTGGTTTAACCAACAACTGCATTACGTACCAGCGTCGCCATAGCAATCAGCTTTATTTTCAATCGTCATCATCATCATCATCATCATTATTATCAGCTTCAACGTAGTCATCATTCTGGTCAGCATTGTCTGTTGGCTGTTTCGGCATTTGTGCTCTCATCATGGCCGATTTAAATTTATGCCTGTGGCAGCTTAAATGTCATCAGCAATATCAACAATGTAATGTTTTTTGTTGCTACCAGATATTTTCATATTATTATTGTTGTTGGCGTTATGTGTTCATTTCAATGCTGTTGTCATTATCTTCTCCTGTATTTCTAAATGGACCATTGTCCTTTCATTTACCTCTAAGTTGCTGCTGGTAGATTGTGCAATGTTTGTATTTGTTGTTAATATTTTTTTTTTTAAATAAATATGGAAAGAAAAATTTGCATCTCAAGTGTACATGTAATATTCTAGTATTCAACAGCACAGTTTTCGATTTTCTTACAGATCTAAATAATTCTCAATTTTCTTTTATGCTTTGCCTAAGAGTTGAGTCTAAAGTTTTTATTAAAATATACATATTTTAAAAAAATTATCTTTTTATCCAATGTGAGCATTTATTTACTATTTTCAGCTTTTTAGACCTTTGCTGACCAAAATTTTTCGGCGAACGTTGCTGTTGTTGCACAGTTGTCTAATTCCCTCTAGTAGCGTAATTTGATTTTTTTCCTGAGAATTAAATAATTAAAGAATACAAAGACTCTCCTTTGTCAATCTTGGCTTATTTGGAATAAGAAATCGCTCTATTTTTCGATTAACTTTTGTTCACATTAAGCCCAATTTCGGAATTAGGCATCACACATTTGATTTCAGTTTATCAAACTTAGTTAGATAATTAGATTGTAAACCAGAAACAAGATATATTATTCTACCAAGTCTTCAGTTTTTAACAGTCGACTACCGAAACTCTAAAATTTCCCCTCTAAAAATTTTGAGAGTCATGTTGAAAATTCAAAATAGATGTTAGGTTGCCGCAGTTAGTGGCGGAATTTTTTGTAGATTCTGTTAGTGTATAGATTAAAAAACAATAAGTACAGTAAGTGCTCTGTATTTTAAAAATATGTTGTCTGCGAAAGAAAAACGCAATGTTTAAAAACGGTTAAAACATTATGAGATCGAAAAAATATGCGCGTCCATTTTGTTGATTTTTTTATACATCTTGAATTTGCTTACTTAAAAAAAGAAACTAATGTATATTTTTTAACTTTAGTTAAGCTTTACAAAACTGTACACCCAATTTCTTTTTTGCTTACTACGGCTCTCGGGATAACATTTTGATTGTATTTAGCTAAATCTTTTCACACAGAGCTATTTTTACTCTTCAGTAGGCAAAGCCTTGCATATTAAAATATATTTTAAAAAAAATTTTATTTAATCAAACTAACATAGCTTTACAAATTAGACCACTGTGCGTTGTCACTCTACGGGGCGAAAATTCGCTGGCTTTGTGTTTTTTTGTCAAGCATTAACAGACAATATATAGCATTTGTAGAAAACAATCATCCGCTTTTATTTTACAGCTGACTATCATTGCCGTTTTCTTTATTCAAAATTACCAAGAAAATTTCTTAAGAACCGCATATTCTCCAACGAACTTGAGCTATAAGTGATCGCATTCGGGATAGATATTTATCTTGCAGATACTAGAAGTTTTGCAGTCTAGCATGTGTGGAAAAATTTTATAAGTTTTTAATCAAATATAATTTAATGAAGTTTTGCAATAAATTGAATAACGTGTGATCAATCGCCAGCGTTGTCAATCATAACTTACCAAGTGTTCCTTATTGGCTTTCGTTATAGCTTAAGATTTTTTTACTGCTCCAACAATTTCGAATATAATGGAATTTGAAGTGCGCGGTTGTTAATTTACGACGGTAATACTATTTTCCCACTATTTTTCATTTCGCAGATGAACAATTTTGCATTTTTTGTTGAATCTTACAGCAATCATGCTGAAAAAAGCTGAACGAAAGCAATGAAATGTAGAAAATATACTACACGAAACGAGAGAATGGAATTTCTGCTGCCTCAAAACCGTTCCAAGTCCCACATACTATACTACTGCACCGCATGGCTGGAAGCCAAAAGCGGGCAGAGGACCCGGTTTCAGCAAACGTCGGCAAGAAAATTTGTTTCCAGTCAAGAAGGAGTTTTACTTCGAGACTGGTTTGGGACAACTTTGGGACCAGATCGAAAGTTGGTAAAAATGTAGATGCTCATCAGCATTATTGCGAGTTCCAAAGCCAAAAAATTTGTATTGTCTTTTTCACATTCCTCTCCCTATCTCTTTGTGGAATCGCGCAATTAGATCCAAGCGTGATATTTTTAAATGAATTTGAGTTTTTAGTTAGTTAGTGAAATTATTTCGTCAATATCGATTTATATCCTTAATAAAATTATTCACGTATTTGAAGTTTTTTTTCATTTAAAGCTTTTATAAAGAATTATTTGATGGGTAATGTATTGAGTATTAAATTACCCTTGCTTGGACTATTTTAAATTTTTTCATAATAAATTCTTTACCACATATTGTTATGTGTTTTGTGTCAGAAAATTTTCTAGCCAATATTTCACTGACAACATTTATCAAATTTTAAAAGCTTTGGACCCATGTCATCATTGGTATGAAAAGAACCAGGTATTCCATTTTATTGGAACTTATTCTACTATTATACTTTTATATATGTATGTATGTGGTATTAAAATCAAACTGTACTACTAGGCGTATGAGCGACTACAAATTCAACGTACGAGCGCAATGTGCACTTATTGACAGAATTGTTGTGCAAATATAGTAAAATAAAATATTTGCGCTCATTAGGTGAGCTATTGATGCAATCAAAACAAGCAAATAACAGCCAAAAGAGGCAAGTCGAATTTATTTCACCGGAATTGCGAATAGCAACGAAGTAAAACGTTTCGCTTGAAACAAGCAGCACTTCAACTACATACCATGGTAAGTGTGCAGAAAACTCTAGACATTTTATGAAAAGTGCATTGCTGTCGATTCTGTCATTGACAGTCCTCGTCATGACAATACAACGGCAAAGACAAAGCCACTCGTAAACGAAATATTGTGCAACAAAGTGTTGGACGAGGTTTTCAACGAGCGCGCGTGCAACATAAACAAATCGTCATCAGGCTTTGCTTGTCTGTTAGCGCTTTTTGGACATCTCGTTTTGGGTCTTTTCCCACCTCCTTTTTATACCTTTCATGAGAATGAAATGGTATATTAAGTTTGGTCCGATGTTTGTAAGTGCCAGAAGGAGAAGAGATAGACCCATCAAAAAGTATACCTAAATGATCAGGACGATGAGCTGAGTCGATTTAGCCATGTCCGTCTGTCTGTCCGTCTGTCCGTCTGTCCGTCTGTCCGTCTGTTTGAACGCAAACTAGTCCCTCAATTTTAGAGCTATTTTGATGAAATTTGGTGAGCAGGTGTCGTTGTACAAATGATTAAACATTTGTCGGAATCGGCCAGATCGGGTGACTATAACATATAATACAACCGATTATTCAGATATTGAATTCTGCGCCATAACTCCTCCATTTAAGCAGCTAAAGGCTTGAAATTTTGCAGAAATATCAGCCATTATTAGCTACGTATCAGTATTGAAAATCATGAAGATCGGAGAAATATAACATATAGCTCCCATACAACCGATTGTTCAGATATTGCATTTTGCACCATAACTCCTCCATTTAAACAGCTAAAGGCTTGAAATTTTGCACAAACATCAACCATTATTAGCTATATATTAGTATTCATCAAGATCGGAGTTCACAGTGTAAATCGGCAAGATAAATTCAGGACAAATATTTATTGCGAAAAGTAATAAGCTCAGCGCAATATCACATGAATCATAGCGTTAAACGTTTGGGAACTATTTACGGATCTGATAACTGTTTTCAAAGACCGACATATGTAGGTCTTACATATTAATACTTAATTATTTGTATTTTTTAAATGTTGAATATCAAGCGTCGATACGATATTAAAAATATTCAAAAACCATTCCCTTCTTAAAACATAGTTCTTTTTAATTACATAAGGAAAAGCATTAAATAATTTATAACAATGCCTTTACTAGAATTATTTTTATTGATTTGAAGGAAATTTTCGCTTTTAACTATAGGTAATACGAAATTGTAATACAATAACACGTTTTTTACTATTCTTCCATTCATGAAAGGTATGAAGCCTTCGGCATAGCCGAAGACAGCGCTGTTTTTACTTGTTATATTTGTATTAGTAAATTGCTTGCGCCTATTCATGAGCCTCCCTGTCTGCTGTTGCGTCTGCTGTGGCCCCTTGCAACGGCTTGCTTTTAAATTGCAAACCATTCTAAATGGCACTGCAGCTGCAAACGAATTGCCAACTGGCAACCGCGCAACCAGGGCATGCCATAGAAAATGTCTCACTTGCACACCACCTCTCTCAGCAGCAGGGTAATGAAATTGTAAGAAAGCAGCGTGCATAGCAACAAAGTGAACGCGACACAACTGACGACAGGTTAAGCTTTACAAAAGCTTCCATTGCCCGCCACGATAGATTAGCAACAAACAATTTAATATACGAATAATGATTGCGAAGAATTCATTGAAACTTTTAAACGTACCAATAAAAATTATACTTTTGATAAGTCTAACCTGAAGGCAGTTACAAAATATTATATAAATTAAAATTTCTTTATTCACACACTCACATGCAGGAATGCATTCATTGCGCAAAAACATTGCACGTTTTAATGTCCAGTGCAAACCTTTCCCTATTGTTAGTTGTCATTGCAAATTAATATGCCAATTATGTCATCTAATTTTAATGGACCTCACTTTACAAATTAGCTTAAAATACAACACAATAACTTTTTTTTATTGTCCAAAACATTCATTCCAATAATAATTAAATATTGATTGTCATTTAGTAATTTACAAAAAAAAATTAACCATAAATATTTACAAATTCTATTAGCTGTATTTATGAGTATGATTTGTATACAATTTTGCCGTTCTAATTAGAAATGCAATTTATTGGCCTAATTGAGAAATTTAATTATTTTTAAACTGTGTTTGTATAACAATAAAAATCACATTTTATATACTTGTGACCTTTAGGATTATAAACGTCGTTTTGACAATAACCATGAGCCAAGAGAACGACTTTTCATAAGAATTATGAGTGAGAAAATTTTTTAATCAAAAAGCTTTTCCATAATAATTATCAGTGAGATCAATTTTTTTACATCTTTCAAAACCTTTTTTCCCAAACTAGTACCGAAATTATTTCGAAGTAGTCCCGAATCAGTCCCGAACTAATTTAATGTCTCTGGCAAATAGCTACAATTTAGGACATATTTCGAATTTCGAAAAACCGTCTAAGTTTTCATTTTTTATTATTGAGAACCAGAAAGAATCAATGTCACAAAATACGCTAATAGCTTTAACTTCCGACATATTCATAGCGGAATTTCGAAAAATCTTTAAACTTACATTTTTTTATCGTTGTGATCCAAAAAATAATAAATATCCCAAAAAGTTCAAATAACTACAACATATTTCAAATTTCGAAAAATCCTCAAACTTATATATTTTTTTCAATATTTATTCAAGTTTTCAAATTTATTCCGACATATTTCGAGCTTCGAAAAAGCATTAAACATCAATTTCAAAGAAAAAGCTCAGTCTTCGAAAAAGTTTTGGTCCATAAATTTCGACTCATTTCGACATACATATATCGAGTTTCGAAAAACCAACAAACATCAATTTCACAAAAAAAGTTTCATTATAAATATTTGACGTTTGTTGAAGTGTCACTGCTCTCAAAACAATATTTTTATTTGAAAAGAACATTTGCAATGACAACTGTAAGTTTCTGCTCTAGTGCATTTTTTCTGCAAAATTAAAGAAGCGTAGAACTTGAAAAATTGCCATCAATTTCAATGTTTTTCAGAGTTCATTTGCCTTTGCTTGCGACCTACATAAATTTTTCCGCTATACTGATGTGCTGCGCTTTGAGTGCAGAAGCGAGCAATTTCCTTGCACCATCGAAAATATATTTTATTCTTGTGAGAATCTTCTGCAAAGTGAGGTGCAAAAAATAAAATTTGATTTTGTGCAGAAGAAAAAAAAATTATTCAAACTATTTACACTGCCGGGCAACGGCGGCGTATACGCAACCTTGATTCTAAGTACGAGAACAACAACACATTAACTGTGGTGAACGCCGATTTAAGCTGCAGTGCAATTTCCTTCTTCTATCTTTCTTTTTTTTTAATTTTTGGCTATTTAAATTTGATTTTCAGGGATTTATGAGTTTAATAATCCAAAAAAAAAACAAGCGTGATATAATACAAGATTACGCCTTCCCGCGGCAAACTGACAGATCCCAAATTTAGTAAGCAAAAAATACGGCAGAGAGAAGAATGAAAAACTTTGAATATTTTAGTGAGAAACGTGTTTGGATTTCGCTAAAGTGTAACAAATAAATTTTAAAAATACTAAAAAAACGGAATGATTATTTACCGTTCATTTCATTACTGAAAAAATCTTAGTCTCTTTTTGTACTTGAGTTAAGAACTGTCAAAGTCGACAGCAGAAGCGGTACCGCCAACGACGCCATCATCAGCCATCAGTCCACCATGTAAAAGAAAAAAATATTTATTTTGTTTGAGAAAATATTTTTTGTTTACTTCGACAAATTTGTTTTTGTTGTTTAAGTGAATGAAGCTTTATTTTGTAATTTCAATAAAAACATCAGTGCAAATAAACAATGTTGTTTCAAAAATATTTTAACCTTAACTAAAAATGAAATATTACAAATAAAATAAAAGTGAGAATGAAAAATAAAAGTTTACAAACGCACAGCGTGCAGAAATTAGGTCAATTTAGCAAACAACAGAGTGAATTAACAAACAAAAACTATGAGGCTCTCTTGGGTGATGACGTCAGCACAGTGTGTGTGTATGTATGTATGTATGTATCTGTGTATGTATTTAGCTGTGCGCATTCCTTTGCATGCAGGAGTTACTTGTGTGGCTTGGGGAGGAAGGAGAGGCGTAAAGAATTTCTTATTAAAATTTTTGTAACGGCTATGTGTAGGGAGGGCGAGGACGAGCATCATACGCATGCAAAAAAAAATATGCATTTAAATCAGCAATGCTTTAGATATTTAAATAATACGCATGCACAAGTATTATGTAATTTCTAATAATGGTAAAATCATATATCTTTATTTATTTAAATAGTGTGACAATGAATTTATTTTCATACCAAGTGCAGCTTAAAATCTGAAATCTAACTAAACAAATTCGACTGGATAGCAACAACTAAGCATATCATAAAACATATTCACACTACGCCGTTTGTGTGTAATGGAAAAAAAAACTCATACTGTGAACTGAACTGAAATAAAATCGCTAAATGCTTTAAAATGTAGTGCTACGTAAAACCTGCAAAAAATAAAAAATAAATAAAATTATTAAAAACCGCATTACGCTTTAAAAAATATTGCTGCCATATAAAATATGCGCTGCCGAGGCAAAAATAATGCTGCAAAAATGATAATTAAATGAATAAAAATTTATTAAAATATCAAACGCACAATAATCTCATTACCTTCGTGTGTGGGCGCCCGCATAAAATCCACACAAAATGTTCGGTTGCATCTATCAATTATGGGACTGGTGAGTAATTTTCATGTATTGAAAATTTATAATTACATAAATTCATGGTATCCATATGAATATAAAATAAAAACTGTAATACAATTATGCGAAATAAGCGTAGAGAGCAGAGCCAAACCGTTGAAATTACACTAAATTGCACAAATTACTTGCATATCGAGTCGCAAGTAATACGATACGTGCGCATTAGAGTGCGTCAAGCCCCATGTAAAAAAAATAGTACTGATTTATCATCGGAATTATAAAATTCACTATATTTTACGACTAAAATATTTCGGAAAAATATAAAGATTCAAGTGTGCGGGACTGATTTGAAAATCCTCCAAAATTTTTTTTTTTTTTTATTATAAATACAAATAGTTATTTTGAAAAATAACCACCTGAGATCATTGAAATCGAGTTGAAGTAGAAAAGGTAAAACATCAAAATACATTTACATATTAATTTTTTAGCTTATTCTTTTCTTATATCAACAATAATTTTTGAGCTCAATGTCAGTTTTTTTTTTTTAATTTTAGTTGTGTATTATATCTAGCATTTGTATTTAAAAAATCAGGTAGGTATTTTTGTGTTGGAATGTAGGGAAGAAAGTAAAAAATCAACAGCAGTTCACATGTCCGCTTTGATTCAGTGGCTCCGAACATGCTAGGCAAGTCGGAGGTGGCGAATTCAAACCCGAGCAGAGTCTATAAGACAATCTGATGAGAAGATGTGACGATTTCCGAATAGCCTTTTTTCCAAAAAAAACTGCCACTCAAAGATTATTGTTGAAGAAATATTTAAAAAAAAAAACTAGTATCATTTAGAAAAAAATTCCATTTTTGTAGAAATTTTGAAATCCGTCCAGCTCACGCAAATCTTAAAATTTTCTCAAAATACATATATTTTGCGGAAGTTTTAGAACATAATTAATTTTATTATTCCTGTGGAAAATCTGCAATTTTTTTGATGAGAAAAAATTAAAATTTTTCCAAAATATTTGGCAAAGAATTTTGAGTTATCTATAATTTATAGTGACGCATCAGTATCACATACGAAGATGCAAATACATCACTTTTAGATGAGAACAATTACATCGAAAATACCTCTTTCTCAAATTTATCTTGCAAATTCATTTATTTGTTAATTTTTGGATGACAAATAAATTAAAATAAATTTTGATGGGAAAGCCCACATGATTTGTTTACAAAGCGTATGCGCTGCCCTAATTTACGTGCATGTTGCTATATTTTTTAGGTATTTAAATAAATTAGGCGGTTAAATTGAATATGTAATTTAGAAAAGGTCACATTCCGCATATTTTAACATATACATACATTATTTCGTATCAATATATTCCAAGTAGCGTTCCTCTACCTATTATGTTCGAAAAAGAAACATCTCTGGTGTTCTTCTACTGCCGATATTTACCAAAAAAGGGTCGGAAAATGTCATAGCAAAAAAAAACTTTGCTTAAATTTAAATATCCTATCAGAATATTTGAAATTGAAAATTCAATTTATTTTCGTGATAATGGTTTTTTTTAGCTATAGGTGGCCAGTTATGTGCCTAAACATGGAACAAGTAAAAAAACAACAAAATAGAATTAAAACTTTAACCGTTTGTTGCCCTTCGTGTAGAATTAAACTCAAAATTTAATATTAAAGGAAATTATACCAAATAAAAATATTTTCAACAGATCCGAAACTCAATCACTTTGTCACGCATTTATTTTTGAACAAAATCGATTACGTTATAAACAAGTTGTTTTTGTAAGAGAAATTAAGTGTTTTCCCTTATGGGTAGAGTTCTACTAACTTCAAAGTCATCTTCGCCTCCTCATTACTTTCTAAACTAAGAGAACAATATATTTTTCCGGTTGATCTATAACCAGCTAACCGTTCTACAGGGGAAATTTCAGATAAACAAACAATACGTGAGCGATACGAAGGATCATAAGGAAGGAAAAAAACAAATCTTATAGTATGTTATTTTTATAAAACTAACATGGAAAGGTAATCATATACGTACAGTGTTCGTCAGTAGCATAAACGGAATGTAAAATTTGGTTTTGTAATAAATAAAGTAAAAGCGATTTACTGCTTTTAAACTCTTTATGAAATCTGACCATCAAGTTGGAAACCACATGTCAATTTTGAGATCCACGATCGGTTAAAAAGTAATTGAAATTTCCAAGTAGAATCTAGAAACATCAGATTATTGCTTGGAGCTTCTGGGAATAAATCACAGCATAAAGACAAAAAAAAAAACATTCTAATGCACTATACTACAAAATTGTAAACTTCTTTGGCTCCTGACATCATTTCTAGTGATCTTAATTTAAACTAGACTCAATGTGAATTTAAAATAAAAATTTAAAATTTATAATTTTTTTTCGATAAAAATAAGGAGTACGAATATTTCGACTATTAAGATTTTGGTTTTAAGTCACTTAATATGATCGAAATATTAAAATAATATATACACAATACAATGCAGGTTTGTTTAAATAACCTTTAAAAATTATAATTTTTCTACATGCTTGAACATCTAGGTGAACCTCTCATTTACCTTATTTTACAAAGAGATCAGACGGTATGGCATGGAGAGCGACTATCATTTTGCCCATTTCTGTCAGATCTATGTGTTTTATTTAGTAACTCTGAATAATTTTGTTTGCACCATTTTGAGAAGTCACACCCATGAATAGGAATGAGCAATAAAGATGTTACTTTTACTGCTTTACATATTTTCCAAAAGTTCCAGTTACTATTTCGATTACTTTAACGTATAAAACATTAAAAATGTATTGGCTGTTAGTTCAGACTACTAAATTTTACACAACTTGACAGTCAAGATCGGAATACTGCAATCAGTAGTACATCTACTAATACAACTGCTAATTACTAGCACTGCTACTACTCCTACAACTTTTACTACTACTACTAACTACCGCTACTACTAATTACTACTACTACTACTAATTTCTACTACTATTTTTACTAATACTCCTACTAATTACTGCTATTATTTTTACTAATGGTACTACTAAATACTACTAACTACTATTACTACTAATCACTAGTATTACTTACTACTAACTACTACTGCCACTACTACTCTCATGTTTAACTCTCTTTATCTCTTTAAGAAATGGACACAGAAGTTTTAGTTCTGGCTTGTCACAACTAATTATTAGACCGTATTTTAAAGCAATACCGTAAAAATATTTATGCATGGTGTATGTATTTAAAAATTAGCGAACTTATCGGCTAGCAAGCCGTGCGGTTGCGAAGCCGAGCTAATTTAATTCTTTAGCTCCATTTGCTTATAACTATGCTGCATTTGTACATACAGGTACGGAGGGGCGTTTGAGTTTTCTATCAATTAAAGTCAATTAAACTGCTTCAACCTCAGCACCTCTGTGTTGTTGGAAAAGTAAATGAAAATTGGAATGGACAAAATGAAACTAATAGACAGAAAGAAGACGCAATGGAATAGGGATTCAAAGTACGTCACACCCTCTCGGGGCTTACGTCAAAATCTGGCGCGTTAACCGCTTTGAATTTAACCAGATATTACATTTACGTAATAGTTGAATTAGATTTGATTAAGGACATTGTAAATGCATACAGTTGCTTGCGCAATGCAATATTTTTCTATTATTATTTCTAATTTTGTTTTCCATTTTTGCTCTTTCCAGGTTGGACGCCCCACCGCTCTTCAACGGGGCCACCATGGACGAGAAAAAGCTACAGCAGTTGCAGCAAGCGAATGCCCAGAAAAAATTGCCACTCGCATATCAAACGAACCTCGTCGACTATCATGCCGCCACACATTCGCCCATCTTTCATCAACAGCAAGCCGCTGCAATGAGCGCCTATCATGGCGGTGTGGGTAGCGGTAGTGCCGCCACCAGTGGGTATCAGCAAAGCCCCACGGCCACCTCTTCGAGTGGTGGTGGTCCCCTTACGCCAATCGACATGCAACCACAGCCAAATAAAATGCTACTCAAGCATTTGGCTGGCAGTGGTGGGAACACCTCGAGCAGCTCACACAGCTCGCCATATCATCAGTCGTCGTCGTACAATAGCGGTGGCGAGCAGCTGTATCAGTCTCCGACAGAGCGCACCTATTTAACCGCCGCCGGTCGTCTGCAAGCAACCTCATCGCATAATCCTGCCACGGCGCTACAGCAACAGTACCAACAATTACAGCAGGCCAAGTTGCAGGCACAGATGCAAACCCAGAACGAGGCTGTGCAACAGCAGCAACGCACATTCGCGATGCGTCAGGCATTAAATCCGCCACTACCGCAAGGTCATTTCCATATGAGTCAGTCGTCCAGTATAATGTCTTCGATGGCCATACAACAGCAACAGCAACAGCAACATCAACAGCAGCAACAACAGAGCGCAGCTGCGACACATGGGCGTGCGCCACCTTCTTCATTGAATTTGAATAGCGCATTTCAGCCAGCGGGCGGTTCATTGAAGTTGAATCAGAAACAACAGCAGCAACATTATCATCTTCAGGATCAGCAAATCTACGCACAGCAACATCAACAACAACAACAACAACAACAACAACAACAACAACAACAGCATCAACTGCAGATGCAGCTACAGCATCAACAACAGTTGCAACAGCAGCATGTACTCCAACAGCAACAGCAACAGCAGCGTCTGAAGACCGAGCAGCAGACTCCAGGTAGTGAGCAGAGCCCGGTCTACATACAACAAAATCATCCCGGTCATGTTGTGAATCAGGCTTGCCAAACACAAATATCGGCAGTGAAAGGTGGCACTGTGGTGCAAAAGACCACGCCCAGTTCGGAGGACTCATCGAGCAAGAGTCCATCACATGCGCCTCTGGACCGCAAGAAAAGTATCGGCTCTATGCAGGCGTTGAAGTCGCCCATCACCAAACGGCCACCCTCCTCGCCCGTAACACTCTCCGGTTGGCTGTACAAGCAGGGCTCTGACGGGCTGAAAGTTTGGCGAAAACGGTGGTTTGTATTGGCCGAATATTGTCTTTACTACTACAAGGGACCCGAAGAGGAGAAACTGCTCGGTTCAATACTTTTACCATCGTACAAAGTGTCTGCCTGCCTGCCGGAGGACAAAATCTATCGGAAGTATGCTTTTAAGTGTGAGCATCAAAATATGCGCACCTACTGGCTGGCTGCCGAGACAGGCGAGTCGATGGTACAGTGGGTACGTGCGCTCACCGCTGCCACAACAATGCAGGCACCCAACAGCGGCGAGTCGGATCAGCCGAGTGGCTCTTCTTCGCTCAACCACAGTGGCGAAAACTCCGACTCTGGCATCCACACACTGCAGTCGCAGCAGAGTAAGATGAGCCAAGGTCAAGTGACGCCGGCGTCCGAGAACGCTAATGCGAATTCCGCTTCGAGTAGTAACAGTGGCGGCGGCGGAAGCGGTGGTGGTGGTGGTGGCGCACAGCCTCTGTATGCGAACGCGCCACCAAAACCACGACGTATCAACGATGGAGGTTACTCTTCGCCAAGCCCCGAACATTCGATTGACAACGAACGCAAAGCGCACCACCAACAACAGCAAGCCGGTCGCCATAGTGGTCTCATGTCACCGACGCTGCAACAAATGCAACAACAACAGCACTACCAGCAGCAACAAACGACGCGCGGCACACAGCAACCGCAACAGCATCATGCTATCTACGATACACGCACGGGTAATGTTTCGTCCGCATTGCGGCTACAACAGGCACAACAGCAATACTCCGTAGACCAATTGGAGGCACAATTGCAGCAGCAAATGGGCTTGTCGCCGGAAGATTACTCTAAATCACCACCACCACCGGCCGTACACTCCAATTATATGGAGATGGAGGAGCAAATGTTGCGCCTGCAGCAACAACAACGAACTGGTGAGGAGATTTATGGTGAACGCGAGCTTTATATGCAAAAACTGATGCAACAGCGCTACCCGCCACATTTGGCGCTCTATCCGAATGCAGAGCGACGTACACCAGACGCGTATGGACGTTCAAAAAATCGCATCTTCTCTGATTATGAAGACATTTACAACTTAACGCAGGCCGGAATGCCCACCTCTGCACAGGAGGCGCTATTGCAGGAAGCAGCCAGCTACCGGAGGCCTTTGAGTCCTCCCAGCTACGATGGAAGCAAACATTTACCTGCGATGCCAATGCGATATACGCCAAATCACATGGAGGTAAGTTCAGGGGTAAATTGTGAAGGAGAGAGGATAAATCGTGATTAATATACTGACTACCAGCAACTACACATGCAATATGTTATATAATATATAACAGCTAACATCTATTAATGCTGTGCCATTTCATATTGAGTTTTTTTGTAGTCTGAAAACGGAGGCGTTTTAAACGAACCCTTAAAATATTTAGAATTGCTAAAATTTGAAAGAGGAAACTAATAAAATGGCTATTAAAACCAACTTCCTTTAAATCATAAAAGTTATATATGTCTTATCCTGGCCGATTTTAAAAAAATATAAATTTTGAGAATTATTTGCGGACTTTACATTTCCAAAGTGCATTCTAGCGAAGAAGATCGGCAGAATTTAAACTTTGAGAAAATGCTCAATGCGGAAAGCAATGAAATTGCATATGAAATTAAATCACCTTCCTAACTCCTCCTTTTCCCAAACACTAAAGAACAATGAACAACGAAAAGCCCAACTCACATAGTTATTTTAAGTCAGTTTCAAACCTGGATTCCACGTGTCAACAAGTATCAAATTCCAGCACTCAATCCTACTCTAGAACTCCACAACTTATTTTCTCAAGTTTCTTGCTTTGATTCCACTTCACATCCCACATTCATTCTCAAACTCAAATTCTACCTTCGTAATTAACTCAAACACTCCACTAGCGATGCTCACTGACACTACTCCATTCAAGTAACTTTAATCTCAATCTACTCTCTCTTTAAACTCAATTCTCAATCTTCAACGACCTACAAAACCACTGAGCGCCAAAGAAAAGAAAAAATCTATGAAAGTTTCGGTTGATGAACAATATTGAACTCTTTTCATCCATATTCTTTGTTTTAGGCTTAACATCACGCTTAAAATTTTACAGTGGAAGCTAAACTGTATTCTACAAAAACTTTACTGAAATAGAAATTCTTATCAATGAACACTCACTTAATTTCTTAGCATTCCAGAAGACTTTAATATCAAGTATTCTACGTTAAGTTCAGCACGATATACTTTAGATAATGCAGATGATAACAAAAGAATTCCCATTACTTCGTACCTGCATTGTTTGACAGATAGACGTCATTTAAAGAACTTAAATACACCTTTTGTTCACAAATTTTGTATAGCAACGATATTTTTTCCGAGTTTGGTGTGATTTTTTATATTAAATTGGTCATTCCTAATTAATTAGTTTAATTTTTTTTTAATCTGCAATGAAATAAAAGCAATGTAGCCATTTTTCTACCGCTTTTAATAACACTGCAAATTCGTGACGAAGGCGCCGGACCGATCCTTTTTTAATATTCATTTATCGAACGTTTAAGATAATTTGAAAATAAATTCAGAAAATTAAATTTTTTGATACAATAATGTAGATGATATTTTCGAACTTATCACCAAACTACAGAAGCCGCAGAACTGGAAATGAACAAAAGAAAAGATTTGCGGCTCAAATGAGGAAACGTAAAACCACTCTAGCAGGATTTGTGCAAACATAACCTCAACATCATTCTAAAATTTATAAACTGCGCTAGTTGCTTTTAAACAGAATAATGTGTTATCCAAGTGGCACTCAGTTTCTAATTGGGCGTTGAACTTTGGTATTTCTATTTTATAAAATTGCTCATGTATTTGGTAAAAATTAAATAATTAAATTGGATCGCGCTCTTCGATTCCTCATTCATTGCTGGAAATTTTAAAGTAATCAGTTTTATTGAACTATTCACGGTATTTTTGATACAATTATATAAAGGAGACATATGTATATGTATTTATATTGACAAATTCTATTAAATTGTATGCTCTTTCAATTTTGCGTACACAGATATTACTATCGCATCGATATTACCTGCAGCGACATCGATATCGATACGGAAAGAATTATCGTTTGAAAAATTTCATGGGATCATTGACACCTTTGATAGTAGGCTGCTTTACCGACAACGTAAAACTGTTGTGTCGACCAAATTTGACAAATGAAATTGTTTGCTTGAGTTTTTAGTTTAATTTATGAAAGAAGAAAAAATGGATGCAATCACTCTTTTTTTCAAGTGATAATGAGGGTGAAATTTGTGTAAACAGTCGACGAGAGCGCAGAAAGGATTTAAGTAAATAGGCTGGTGCTCTTTAGGATATCCGGATGCAACTCCATCACGTTCGCAAGCACTTCAAATTGATTTTGTTTGCGTATTTTTGTCTCCTGGCTCTGAAATATACGAGTAAAAATATAGTTCATAGCGTTCACACCAATTGTTTAATTTCTTTAATTTTCCGTAACGAACTCACCAACGGATAGATATCCACAAATATTCTCGATTTTACGGCCTCATTAATTCTGTAAAGAACGCAATCTATGAGCCACGACAAGTATTTTATCGAGTCGGCAAGGGAGTTCAACCTTATCGAAAAATTTATTGTCGATACGAGTTTAATGGTTTCATCGCAATATTTGGCAATTGATATCGACAATTTTTTTGAACGACTCGAGTTCAATGATTAGAGGCATTATTATGATACTCGTACATTTACTTTACACATTACGAACAATAAAATTAGGCGCGTCCTACGTTTTGTCTTGTATTTCGATTTTACTTTACGGCGTATTTACAAATTAGATTTTTGAACGAGAAAAGTCGATCGATAGGGAGTATTTCGTATTTCGTTAGGTTTTTTGATAGATGACAGTATTTCGTTCATTTTTCTTACACAGCACTTTGTGATTTGACAGACGAACGATTTTTATAACATAAACAAAATGGAACTACAAGTTTTATGCATGAGATGGAATTGTTTGTTAAACAAAAACTGTTTCACACAATTTTGAATTTCGTTTATTTGAATTTCGGTAGCGAAATCGTAGTATTAAATATAAGGGCATTAACGGGCAATGTTAATATTGTAATAGAGCGCACTCCCCATCCCACCATAGTCGAAGTTTTTACACACCGAAGGTTTGAAACAAATTAAGCAATGACAAAGTATTAACGTAAAATTTTGCTGCAAAAATAATCAACTCAATGAATAGCCACCTATTGTGGAAAATTAAAGGTTTCACCATACTCTATGGCATCGCAAAATGTTGTCCTTTAACCTCCGAAAGAGATTTAATTTCAACTTTATTCCACACAAAGAAGCTGCACAAATGCGACACAGAGTGACCATTTCCATCAGGTCGAGAGTAATCCCAGCAGATTCAACTCGTTTGTGCTGAAAGTTATAACGAAGCATTCGCTCGGTGAGTGGTGCAACAAAAGAGCACAAAGAAAGGATATAAGTGCCTAGGTATTTACATACAAAATTACGTACATATATCTCTGCCTCCATACAAGTTAACCGTTCGTCGGCCTTTGGAAAATTTACTATTCAAATGCGATATACTCAATAAAAATACTTAGTTTCAATCGAGTTAGGACTCAATGGCTTTATCGTCAAACAATTTTTTAACAAAATCGGTAACTTTTCAGCGCTATGTAAAAAACAAGGCGATTTATAAGAAGAATTAAGAGTTGTTTCCAGCATATGGGTAGAATTCTACAAAACCCAAAATCATTCTCGTTTTCCTCATTACTTTCAAAACTAAGAGTACAGTGTGCGGCAATTATATAAACGAAATGTAAAATTTAGTTTGGTATTAAATAAAATACGATTCACTGTTTTCAATTTTTTTTTGCTACAAAATTTATGAAATCTCAATATGCGTAAAAATCTACCCAAACGGTCGTAGAACACATCGATTTTAAGGTCAACGAACGGTTAAGGAATGGACGAGTTTATTTTAGCGTAATCAGAACCGCAAACACACACACTCATAACTTTTCAAATGGTCTGCCCTGTGCACCGATGGCAGTTATTGCGGCAAAGTTAAGATGGGAACATTTTCGTTGTGCTCACTCTGCACACACACACACACACATACACATACAAACATTCCTTGGTACCTTCATTCAGTTGTATGTGCCCGTTGAAGAGGTAAGCGTGGAGCCAAGGGGGAGAACGTGAGTAACTTGGCTATTTAGACAGCTTACTATGGCTAAGGGTGTACCCTAATCACGCGTCCTATTTGATATTTACGGGTCAGAAAAAGCATAGCCTCCAAAGATAGGCTACACTAGTCAAGCATACCACCAGCAAGCAGATTGAAGTGCGCAATATTTCCAAGGGATGAAGGATGGGTGCAACAACTTTTCATCAACCAGCCTGTCGCGGCTAGCCAACGACTTCAAAAGGCATTTGGCGTCCACATTAAATATGAATAAAGTGAATGTTGGGCAATGGCGGGCAATTCAAAGTTGGAATCAAAACCGCCACATCAGTCAAAATGCACACATATGTATATCGTTGTGCTACTTTAGTTATTCTGTTTTTTTTCTTATTTTTACTTTTTCGCAATACATAACCGCTGCAGCACGAAAAGTGGTCCAACCCATTTCCTGCAGGCATTTCCAACATATTGTAGAATGACGCTTGCTGTGGCGTGCAGGAGTATTGCATGCTAGCAACAAGAAGTTGTTTTTGTGATCCATAGAAGCACCCGCTTACCTACTTACTTACATTTGGCTAAGTGTTTTTTGTTTTCCTCAACATTTTGTCGTTGCTTTTAGTTGTATGGCTGAAAGTCGAGTATTGCTTGCAACCAAAACGTTGCATCTTGCAATCGTGCCACATTTGTGGTACTTTCTTGTTCGAGTAAATACCGAGAACACATCAGCTATACAGACATTTGCAAGTACCCACCTAACATTAGTTATTGGAGCGAAAGTGTCGCTTAGACTTTCTGGAAGCCAGAGAGATAATCTCGTATAGCTGAGATCTATTGATTGAAATTGAAAAGTTTTAGTTGTAGTATGAATCCTTTCCATTTTTATAGGGTAAGTAGCAACTTTACATGATCAAATTGTTTGGAAAAATTATCAGAAGATTTAATATTCACACTTTTTTATAGGGTTAAGAGTTTAATGTAAAATTTATCCGACTATTGCTGGTCAAAAAAACAGGCCTAATAGTAATAATATAATTTGGCACTTACATCATATACATAGCTGTGTTGTCTTGTCGTCAAATTGAGTTACCCATAGTTTTAAGCGGTCTCAGAACGGTAGATTAATTTGGTAAGAATTTTTATCATGGCAGAAATTCATTCGGAGATCCAGAAACGAAGCCAAAGAGTGGAATGTGGCTTTCGACACTCTATGGAATAACTAAAATGTGCCATCGTTTTCAAGAAATAATTTATGAAAAATTTGTTTTGATTATCATTTCGTACATCCACGGGTATATCCAAGGCCTATTGAACAGGTTTGGTTTTTTGATTCCTTTCATTCGAAATGGGACCAGGATCTGTAGAGCTACAATGGGACATATAATTGCCTCCTTCTTCATTCACATTTCACACAGCATTTTTGACGTTGCATAGGTCACCAGCAACAAGAAAATACACGCCAGGCTTTCATTTTATCTAATGCAGCTAACTGCTTAACGATTATGAAAAGCATCGGCTAATAAAAACATCACAAATATGTTTTTGTTCAAAAATAAAAATAAAATTCCTGATATAAGACTGTAAAGCATGACGTATAAGTCTGGTAAAGTCGAATTGTCATGTGTTCGTTTCGGCACGATTTGGGACAACCGCAACCGAGTCAGCAGCGGAAGCGTGCTATCATTTGAGGGCGCCGGGTTCAAATCTCGACCGTATTACAAAAAATTATAGAAATCATAGGCTTTATTCTAATAGCGGGCGCTTTCGACAGGCGACACAGAAATTCCAAGTATTTTTCTGTTATAAAAACGATTCTCACAAAAATCCTTTGTCATACGAAGGCGGCATAAAATTATAACACGACGCCCGCCACAAGTCGTCGGAGAAGGTTGATCAAGCATATTGACCTATCTAATATATAAAAGCAGGCGTCTTGCTGCTCCCCACATATCGCTCAAACTGTTAATTGCTTTACAAAAAATATAACAGTTTTGATATCTCTGTAAGGCTTTACATACAAAATGCATATAAAATGATTGTATTCCGTTAAGAGATGGGCTTTCGCAGTCATAATATTATTATTATGATTATGATTGGACGTCTAATGTGAGGGGGATCCTACTGATGATTTTCTGCAATGGAATTCGCATTGCGAATAAACAGAGCTGTCATACGGTTTTTTCATCGTATTATTTTACGCCTCAGTAGGCTAGTAGCGAAATTTACCGGAACATTTTTATACATTCTTTTAATGTTCTCCCCTCATGCTACCACCAATAACCCTTTTTTAAAGACTTCAAAAAAGCATTAAAATACCACTTATAACTTATAAGCGAGTTAATGGCTGAAGTTTTGTTTAGTATAAAGTTCGTTCTAACCAATTGCAGTTGAGAAGACTGCATAGGTATTAAGACTAGAGAATAATTTGTATCTTAAAAAAATACCACTATAATATTTAATATACTTCAAATTTCGTGTTTTGCGGCAATTTTCATTTTAATATTTTTTTCCAGTTAAAAACAAAAATAATCAGATAATAATCAAAATAATAAAGTTTTGATTTTAATATTTAGTTGGCACTAGTCGAATGCAAAAACTTTGAAGATTTTACTATGCGGGTCTGGGATTCTCCTCCAAAATAGGAATATGAAAATGTGGCATATTGAAATGAGTTAACTTTTTGGAATTTTGTTATTTCTACAATTCTGACAACTATTGCTTATTGTGCACACGTGCACATGTATTGTATTTGCATTGCGAAAGTTCACTTAGACATGCACCTGGGCGCACGTCAGTTGTCAGTATGATTTAAGTTCATAAAATTGTGGCAAGCACTACAACTTTCGTTTCATTAGTGCATTTTTACATGGCTCCCCTACTGTAACCTCGTTTTATTCGTAATTTTTGTTGCTGTTTCTGTGGCTGTTTATGTTTTTGTGTATCTTTAGGAAAAATGGCTTACCGCTAATGCCTCATCAAAGAGCGTAGCAAGGAGTTTTCCATAAGCTTGCAAGTTTTTTTTTTAGTTTCAACTATGGTGTACTAAGTACAGCTATGTACATATGTATGTAAGTGCATTTTTGAGACACACTCATTTATAATATACATATGTCCTATGCCATATATTTACATAGGTATAGCTCAGTTCATGGTAATTACTTTTTAAAGAAAATTGCTCCTATTACTCGTACTCGTAGATTAAATGTGCCTTGTATTTATTCGCTGAAATTTGTTTGCTGGCTGCTGAAATTAAAAGTTAAATAACGTCAATTATTTTCAGTTTAAAAAATGTGGTTTTAAGGTAAAAGTAAGTTTTGATGTTACTTTCTTGTTTGAAGGGATTTTATTGTCTTAGCAAATATTTTATGAATATTCGCAACAGTTATGGGTCGCTAACCAGTTTGGCAGAGGCAGACTGAGTGTTTTCTTCAAATACATAAAACGAATTCAAATTAGAAGAGTTCGACGAATATTCAAAAGTCCTCGATTTCCCGATATTGCTCGAGATGAAATGTCTCACTCTCGCGTGGGCCGCTTTCTGTGTATCGAGCATCTCGTTAGAACACAAGTTCTAACAAAGCCATTCTCGTTCGAATTTCTCCAGTATGTGTAGAAAGTAGAAAGCAATAGAATCTTTGAACGTTTATCAATTTCTTTTGAACTATTTGTCAGTTTATATATAAAAATCTCATGCCTCGGTGTTTGTGAATAGGTTGCGATGAATATCTTATGTTTGGGAGAGGGTCGCTATCTGCTTGAAAAGTCGAATCTATATTAATTACACCCAGGTTAAATAAAATACTCAAATGCGGGTGTCAAACTGCTCATCTCGGCAAGGAAAAAGTGCATACTTAGTATTTTTTGGAGAGGGATGCCACCTGTATGCAAAGCCAAGTTTTTTTAAACTATACAAAAATGTATAAAATATTAGAATATGATTATCAAACAGTTCGTCTTGCTGAGGAGAAGGTTTATAGCTAGCAATATTTTAAAGAAAGTTGCCACCTGTTCGAAAATCGAGTTTAATTAAATTATATAAAATTTATATGAAATAGGAAAATCTGGATGTCAATTTGTTTCGTTGGGAGAAAAGTTATAGGTATATTTTGAAGAGGGTTGCCACATTTTTTAAAAGTCAACTTTAAAATTTTTCAGAGCGCAATTATTAGTAGTTTGTAGTTCAATAAAAATATAATTTTCGAAAATTTCGGTTAACCCATCATCATCTTTAAAACCCCAGAGAAATTATCTGTTATTATTGTATAGAAAAATCTGTTTTCCATAAAATCATCAGGCAGTGCATGTGAATCCACTGTTCGACTAAGAGCTACTATAACTTCGAAGCTTATAGTAATCTAAATTTGAAGTTTGACAATCAGTGATTCTACATAAGTAAATCTAAGTAACCTAGAACTATTGAAAACATTTTATATAGTAATCTAGGATATACTGAATTCAAATAAAAATAATAACAAGAGCCTGCTTCAAATGCATAGTTCGCTGTTCTGGAAAAGTGTTTCCTTCAATTTGTGGTGTACGGGTTAATTTTGTACTTTACACTTTTTAGTTTTACACTTTTTTACCGACTTTGAAAGTCTAAGGATTTATATAGTGTCATGGCATAAATTCATTTAAAAAATTTAAATTAATTAGTTTTTTATCTAATACCTAAAATCAATACGCCTATAGACGAAGATATCACATAGACAATGTTATCCCGATCAAATCTCCATAAGGTAATACGGACTTTGAATCTTGTACCTTTACCGTCTCCAATCGGGACGAAACAATTTATTTGATATTCTCGACTGCAGTAGTTTCGGTTTTAGGTATTTCATGAAAAGTACAAATCTGTTTTAATTTTTTTAGTCTCCATAGAGGAATCTGAACTTTGTCTTCTGTGCGACACGCCTTAACTATAGTCGTATTGATGTAGGCGTTGAGGTTTAGGAAATCTGATGCAACAAATTTTTTCCTACATTTAAAGAGCTCATAAAGATTAGTTTAGAGCTCATAAAATTATTCGGTTAGCAAGTTATTCGATTCTTAATCGTTGGCATTTTTATTAGTCCGGTAATTGTATGCGAATAGCCACCCGCTTTCGACTACTGAAAAAGCTGCTTTGGTTCGAGTATTATATAGAGTATTATAGCAAATTGAATTTCAGTAACCGAACTTTCATTAAAATTTCTTTGAGAAATGCAAAAAACAAAGATATAAATATACTTCATGTGTATAATAAAAGGATGTGAAATTGGGATTTTTTCGATAAATCCGAGGACGAGAAGGCAGTGACGTGTTCTTAACGTGGTGAAGTTTTGTGCTAAAAAAAAACTCAAACGGTTAATCGAATATTCGACAGCTTTCAAATGATCTAATATTGCTAACCGATTGACTTCAGCCACATTCGAATAAATCGGTTAATCGATTAACCGAATAGCACGATGTCTAATATGTACGTATGCAAATATCTATGTGTTTGTTTTCCATTGAGGCGAACTCTATGTAGTTCAACGTTTTCAGTCCCGTTAAGTCGGCTTTGCGCGTGTTGCTTTGCTAGTCGATTTGCCGTATGTATTCAATCAAATTCGAACCACGCAACTGGGAATTATACCGGCTGTAGTCAATAAAACTGCACTAAGCCAAAGCGGACTTGCTTTCAACTTTTTTCAACGTAGTTGACAGCGGATTATTTGATTTTTCACGTCCAGAAAATGCGCTGCCATCAAGTAAATTCATTAAATATTCTGTTTTTCGTTTTTAAAGCAATTTTATTTATGGATATCAATATGAAAGCAAAATAAGAATAATTTGTAGCATGCGACGTCATGCCGTCCCATTTAAATGCTTTGGCTAGCAGATTTTATACTCGCTGTACGTTTTTCAGTGAATTTCAAATATCAACTTATTCAGGGGCGGCTTACGATTCTTTGTAGTTACTAGCCTTGCGTGCATTAGTGTAGAAATTTTATATGTAGGTCAGTAGAGGAAGTGAACATCTCGAATTATAGAGTTGCGTGTCCGATACTATTGTTGTTTTTTTTTTACTGCTGGTGCAGTGATTGGCGCCTCCGAATAATATAACAGTAGTAGATTGTGTAAAACAAAAACAAGAAAATTAAGGAAATTGTAGTATGTCGATTTTGTAACAAGAATTAACTAAATAGCCTCGTATTGCAAGAAATTATGCGATTACAAATTTTCGAACATTCGTATTTGGTCACAATTTCGCTTTTCAAGTTGTATGAGGCCGAAATAAAGTAGAGTAGTAGTTGTTATTTATTGCCAATTAAAATGTATTGCATTGAAATGTAAAATGTAAACAAAGCTTGCCAATTGAGCGGCTTCTTGAAATAAATCATTGAACTACTCTCTCGATACCACCTATTTGATTTGTCTGGCTTTCAGCACAATATAATCTCTGATACAATACACCAGGTAGTTATATTGTCACTTTTCGGGCGTCATATTAACTACCTGACAATTAAACAGATTATGTCATTTCATGCTACAATCTACAATTGAAAAATATCTGAGCAAGCATCATGTAACTTTAAAACGATGGCCGCTGAAACGGCACTACAAAAACGATCTCGTCTAAAAACCGGTTCATGTATGTAAGCTACTATCGTATCGCCTATCATGTCGACTATCGTCATTTGATCAACGGTTTGAAATCTGTGTATGTGAGGGAAAAAATTGTATTTTTAAATATAGAAAATTCCCCAAACATACTTAATTTTACAAAATATTTATTTAATATTATTTAATATTATAATTCTTTTATTATTTTTAATTTTAAGATTGGCTAGAATAAATTTATTTATATTTTATTTATTTTTTTAAAGTATATTAATTCCGACTTTATTTTTAATTTTATGATGGGGGTATCAGCTTGAACGATTACAAGCTGGGGTTTATTTACTATTTTATACTTTATCAGTTTCTTTACCTATATTAGTAGGAATTTTTTATTTATACAGTAATATAATAACTTTAAATTATTTTTTAATAAATAATTATTTATTTAATTATGAAATATTATATTTGTCTTTAATTTTAGCTTTTTTAGTTAAGATACCTACATATATTTTTAGTTCATCTGTGATTGCCTAAAGCTCATGTTGAAACCCCTGTTTCCGGCTCTATAATTTTAGCTGGAATTATATTAAAATTGGGAGGGTATGGTTTATTGCGAGTATTTTCTTATTTACAAATTGTTGGAGTTAAATTTAATTACCTTTGAATTACTATTAGTTTAGTGGGAGGGGTTTCAATTAGTCTAGTATGATTACGTCAAACTGATTTGAAGGCTTTAATTGCTTATTCCTCTGTAGCTCATATAGGTATTGTTCTAGGAGGACTAATAACCTCAACTTATTGAGGGGTTTGTGGATCTTACAGTTTAATAATTGCTCATGGATTATGTTCTTCTGGGTTATTTGGTTTAGCTAATATTACTTATGAACGGTTAGGGAGTCATAGCTTATTAATTAATAAAGGCCTATTAAATTTTATGCCTTCAATATCTTTATGAAGATTTTATTAGGTGAAATTTCTTTATTAAATAGAATTGTTATTTGGTCTTGGTTAACTATAATTTCTTTATCTTTATTATCGTTTTTTAGTGCTGCCTATACTTTATATTTATATGCTTATAGACAACATGGTACAATTTTTTCTGGGGCTTATTCATTTAGAGGAGGTAAAATTCGTGAATATTTTTTATTATTTCTAAAATATTGATATTGATTTGTGGTGTCAATGATATGATTTAATCATTTTAGATCGTGGAAATATATATATCAATTTGTACTTAGACTTAATTTTTTATTAAATTACTTATGTTTTTTTTTTTGGAATGATAGGTTATTAAATTAAATTCAACTAGAATTGTTATAACTTTTTATTCGATTGAATAAGTTTATTATTTATATCTTTTGTTTTACTGATTTCTTCTTTAGTAATTTATTACAGAATGGAGTATATAAGAGGAGATGTAAATATTAATCGTTTTATTATATTAGTTATTATATTTGTTTTGTCAATAATATTATTAATTATTAGTCCTAATTTAATTAGAATTTTATTAGGTTGAGACGGATTGGGATTGGTTTCTTATTGTTTAGTCATTTATTTTTAAAATGTAAAATCTTATAATGCGGGTATGTTAACTGCATTATCTAACCGAATTGGTGATGTTGCTTTAGCTTTATTAGCCATTGCTTGGATATTAAATTATGGCAATGTTTCCTTCTTCTTAGTAACAAGGAGCCAATTAAATATATCCAGTGATATTATCATTCAAAATCCCTTTATCAAAACTTAAGTATCTAAGAAATGTCGCCTATTTTTTGTTTATATGTATATGTTTTTAATTTTGTCAAATTTTGTGACATTTATTGGTTATTTTTATGAACTATTGTACAGTACTTTTTTTATATTGTGCTAAACCCATAAGCTTAGCTCTGAAACTTGCGAAATATTAAAAAATTTATACAAATTTTTCATTTCAATAAAAACTTCAATAGTTACTAAAACTGCTAACAAAATTTAGGTATCCTTATAAAAAAGATATTTCACTATTATTAAATTATTTATACTGAATTTACTATCGTACCGAAATGGGCGTTGCATCGATATTACTTGGCTATTCAAACTGTTTGTTACGTGAAGCCATTTTATAATCGCATATACGATACCGAACAAGCAATCGCGTATTTTTCTGCTTCTATTAGGCAAGACTATCATCAACGCGATATCGTTAGACGATTATCGATATACAGAATACATGCCCTGGTTTTATGATTGTTTTTGTTTTGTCATGTGCGTTGAAATAAAAATATAAGTTATGGAAAGTTAAGAAGACTGCAACCATTACCTTAAACAAGAATGATAGTATACGAGTACAAGATTGCCTTCAATTGGTTGATGTGAAATTCGGGAGAGTAACGTGGTTGTGACGTTAAAACAGATTTACCGATGGAGAGAACTGAGAGGAAATCTGTTGTTACGTAGCTGGTTCTGCTAAAATTTGCAAGAGAGAGTTAGCAGTACCACAATCTGGGCCACCTTTTCTGTATTCTTTCACCATCCAGCTTAACCAAGATTCTAGTTTAAACAATATTGATTATTAGCGCTAAGTAAATTATTAGTATCACAATGATGAGTTGCCTTGTTATGCAGATGAAATAAGAAATTAGGGGGAACAAAAATTAGTACTTTGCTGAGCACTTTTGTAATTAGTCACAATGATAATATGAGCACTTATATGATATTGAGCTGTCTTGCAGGGACGTATTTAATTATTAGTTTTAACGTTTTACCAACCTACTTACGTGTAGCATACATACATGCATATATATTTATATTGCGAATCAGAAAGAGAAATCAAAACATGTTGCTATGCAGAAAATTTAGCGTATTTTTGTATATTTTTTTTTGGTATTATCGTTTACGAGCATTTCTCAATTGGCCGTTACGATAATTCTTAGTAAAACATAATGTTCGTAAAACGTACGTTTTCTTGCTGGCTGGGAAATACTGACATATATACATACATACATACTTATATAAATAAAATAATGTAAACAAAATTGAAAAAGCAAATTTATAATAACGCTTTTTTTTCCGTTGCCATTTTTTTTGCAGTCTGCAGCCGCTCAACAACAGCTCACCGCTAGCAGCAGCAATTTACGCGCACGTCCTATTGCCGCCATTGTGCGTCCACATTCGGCCGACTTTTTGGAATACGAAGCACGTGCCGAATCTGCTGCAGCTGATGCCATCATAACCGCTGGCAACCAGGCAGCCACAATCAAACCGGATGCGTTGCGCGCACCACGCCCCAAATCATCGCTGGACATCAATCGTACCCCAGATAGCTTCTACTATTCGGAAGCGAGCTACGCGGAGAAGATGCGTAAAAGTGCACTCTATTTGCAACATCCGCAAGGTGCTGTTGGCGCAACCAACGCACAACCACAGCAAGCCGGTGGCTATCGCACCGCAAATGATTTCCTCAGTCCCGTGTCCGGCGGTATGCACACAATCGGTTATGAGAATCCCTACGAACGCGCCTACAAGCGCGGCGAGCAGCTGCACGATGGGCAAGGCGCCGCCAGCATGCCACGAATGAGTCGCAGTAATACAACGACCGCTATGAATACGAGCGGATTGGCGCATCTGCGATCACAATCGATGCATCCGCAGTCACAGGCATTGCTCTCGCCACAATTGCAGCAGAAGCGGCAGCAGCAGCAGCAACAGCAACAACCACCACCGCCGCAAAAGCCAGTCTATACGCCAACCATGTCGACGCAGCAGATCATCCAGCAAAGCGAGCAATTCTTACGCTCGGCAAGTGCACGCCTGCCCAAGCGCAGCGGCGGTTTCGATGATGACTACAACAGCGCGGCGGCCACTTCGCCGCCACAACAACAACAGCAGCAGCAGCAGCAGCAAATGCAATCACAATCACAATCGCAATCACAGTCACAGTCACAGTCACAACCACAACAACAACAACATCAACATCAACCGTCACCACAAGATGGCGAGCGCAAGCGTGAAGAGTCAATGAAACGCCTGCTGGAGTGGAAGCAGCGCATGTTGCAGTCGCCGTTGACGCGCAAGGGCATGCAACAAGGTGGCAGCAATATGTCCGCCATGTCGAAACTCGGTAGCAATCCGAATATACTGCTTGCCTCGACGACGGTGGCGAGCGGCGCGCACTATGCCGCCTCAAATGCCAATGGCGGCAACAAGAGCGGCAGTGCGGGTGGTGGTGGTGTTGCGGCTGGAGCTATTGGTGTTGGTGGTGGTAATGGTGGCCCCACTGCGACTGCGGGTGGCGGCAGCCTCGTTGGCGGCGTGGGCGGTATACAACGCAGTCGCTCGGAGGTGCACGCGAATCTTGCACCAGCTGGCTACAATAGCTACTCCTCAGATGATGAAGGTATGTAGAGATTTCTAAAGCATCAATTGTTGCTTCGCTTATTTCTAACTCACGCTACCTTTTGTTGTGTAACAATGAACACACAACTGTATGTTGAAAGATAGCAATCGTATGGCCTTCACACAGAGTGCTCAGAGGAAATTTGGAAAAGGCAAATATTGGGAGGAAGTAATTTCGGTTTCTTGGTCTTTGATTGCGGTACCTCACAAAAATTTTGGCAATGCACCCAAACTGGAAGGCTAATGATAAGATAAGATGCAAACGAAGGGATGTTTGCCGCTGGTTTAGTAGATCATGGGATCTCACCAGCAAGCAGAGAAGGAGAGCTTCTTATTCCCTAATGAGATCTTGCAACTAGATCCATAATGAACCACCAACCTTCGATTGGAGAGTAGTAAAGGAATATAAATTTCAAAGTTTATTTACCAAAATCACAAATAATGCATTCGTCGTCGTTTCGGGCTCGCAATTACTTACATATATTAACCATCGTGGTTAGGCGGCTGCATACCAATGCTGCTTAGCAACGCCTACAGCTCTGACCCGCACATTAAGAAGAAGCATTAATTATACATGAGGTTTACACATAAACCGAATATGTCCTTTGTCGTCGTCTCATGAGCCGGTGGTGATGTTGAAAAACATTGCCGTCCCCTTCGCGAACTGAGGTAGACTCCTCGACCTTTTGTCGGCAGACGACTGCAGTTCATGCGCCGCGCTTCGCCCAGTTTCTGGAATGTGCAGTGCTGGACCCTCGCACATTATATGTTCCACCGTTTCGTCCTAAAGCATCCATTTCCTGCGCCTTTTATTCCTTACAATGTCCAACGGCACGTCAGTAGCCCCACTAAAGTCCTCTCTTTTCAGATGAGAGTAGTAAAAAGCTCGTATGATTTGCATATGATTTTTGCCCTGTGTTTGCTTCCACGCCCTGTCTGCTTGCTGATCTGCACTTTCTCAATAACTGAGTCATGTAGATAGAAAACCTGTTTGGCGCAATCATCTGCCCTTTCATTCCCTTTTAATTCCCAAGGTATCCCAATACTCTACTACGGTCTTGGAGCAGGTGCGTTGCGAGAGCAACACATTGACTATTAATGTGGATATTAACATGCCCGCTAACTTGTTGAATATCTGAGATAAGCTCACTCGCTTTCTTCACGGCAGGGAGTTTTGCTTCTAAACTATGTACTGCAGTGATCCGACAGCTTGTAGGACTTGCAGATCTCTGGCTCTGGGCGGTAAGCCACAACTTCAACGTTCTTTTACATTTTAGACAAGTCCGTGCGCCACCCATCAACCTTTATTGTAGCACCAAGTGACCTCAAGCACGGAATCTCGTAGTCAGTTCATCCAGTCAGAGAGACAACGCTATCTGACTCTGACCGTACGTTCTGAACGCAAGTTTCTACGTCTCATATTCCAATTCCTGAGAAGTCACTTTTTTCTGCAGAATTTTTGCTAATCCAGAAATAGGCATTCAAATTTCAGCTCTTCAAATGTACGCACTTGTTGAATGAAGGAAACAGTGAGACAATGTGGGAAAAAATAACACATAAAATAAGAACAAAAAGTTGCCCACATAAGAACGGTGAAAAAGCTATTACTTTTAAATTCACATGCAAGACGACTTAATATATTTATATTAAATTCCCCTTGAGCATCTGGGCCTCTCTACCCGAACGTAACGGTATGCATTTCTAGATATGGGTAATTGATAATGAAATTATTATATTTGTCTCATTTATTGTCTGCACTGCGTGAAGGCCATAAAGAAACTCTGGCTAAAGCCATTGAAAAGAAAAACACATATTTTGAAAAAATCGTGAATTTATTTATATTTTTAATTACGTCTCTCTAACCAAACAAACTCTCGCCTACTATTCGCCTCTTTATTCCCTGCTTCACTTTATTCTTCTGCTTTCTACCTTTATTTTTTAAATTAAATTTCATTTGCTTGCATTCCCTCCTCTCTTCATCTCTCTAACTAGAAGTTGCTCGTACTATTTGTATTAATATTTGTGTTTTTTTTTTGTTTTGCTTCTTTGCAGAGTAGTTACTAATATCTTGTAAAAGTATTTGCTCTACAGAAAGCTTTCGTTATTTGTTTATCTTAGTTGTTGCATTTACTTCGTATGTATGTGTGTAATGTGTTTGTTTTTAATTTTCTTCTCAGTATATTTGCGTTGCTTGCAATAAAAATCTAAATATGTTTGTGGGTTTCACTGATTTACATAAGGACTAAACTATAAATAGGAACTTGTGTGTATTTATAAATCCTTTACCAAGTATTACATAATTCCAACGTATCTAGATTATTTATTATATGAATGTAATAAACACCATGTACTAAGTGTCATAGCGCAGCTGTCACTTGAATCACCATAGAATGTCACATTGCGGCATTGCTTTACTTTGCGTACATCTGCGCTGCCTCCAACTTACTGCTTAAATACTTAAATAGTAACGGTTTGACTTTCAAAACATTTTGCTGTGCAATTCCTCATTTTTTCAACTCATAACTTTGTTGGTTTTTGCCATGGCAGTACCACATCATCCTCATTTCTGCTATTTGCTTATTTTAATAATATTTGTTTTTGTTTTTTTCTGCACATCGCATGAAATGTGATTTTTACCACATTACATTTTTATGTCGATTACCGTTACACAGAAGTGACTCTCGCTACCTCTAACTGGGGAAGTTTTGATGCTGGTATTGTTGTTGGTGTTGTTGTGCTCAGTCAGACTAACCTTCTTGTGCTCATTTTATTGCTATTGGCGCTTCTTAATCCTTTGATGCGGCTCCATGTGCTTTTTATGAGGTTTTTAGGTCGCGCGAACGGTAAATAACTGACAGCTGGTTGGGAAATATAAGTTGTATATTTAATGAAGGTTAGTCTTTTACGCAGTAAACTTCTTTATGACCGCTGCTACGTTATGTTGGTTGCTATGCAGCGACGGTGTGCGGGGAAATTTCGAGGAGCACAAGTCTTCTGAAGTCTTGAATAGAATTTAAACAAAAATTTTGTGAAAAGGTTGAAGGCAGCCAAAACCGTTCGTAACCTGATTTGGTTTAAAATTTGCTTAAAAATTAAAGTAAATTTAAATGGCTGATACAGACGTTGTTTATCAATAATTCAAGAAAGATATCTCAGTTATTAGACTGCTTATAGTTGGATTTAATTTCAGTTTATTTTCTTCAATCTCTGCACCTGTGCCACATTATGGAAGCAGAGCTTCTCTCAATATACTATTTACTGTTCATTTCAGAGCAGAGTGTAGAACCCTTTTTCCAGTTTGTCATCGTGCGACGAAAGCGCTAGACTGAGCATTAAGGCTATGCTACATAAAGAGTCTGCGTCTGCTTCGCTTTGCGTGCCAGTTTTGTTTTGACAACTAAGTTGAATTTGTGCAGTTACACGAAGTTTTCCACATAAGCAACGCTGACGCCAAGGCAGCGATGAAAGTTCACCTACTGTCATTGTTTCGCGCGTGTTGAGCGTGAGTTGACTTTCATATTTCATTTATTCCTTACATTCACTTAGCAACAGAAGCTACACTTCAATTTGCTACAAAAAAAAAAGTCAACTTAGAATTTATCCCATGACAAAAATATAGTAAGGTACAACCAAAGTCGAATAAGGTTATATAATGTGGGGTTTAACTGAGTTTAACATAATCAAAAATTACACTACCCAATGTACTACAACCACGTTAATTTAGCACTTACTGTATCACGGAGAAATAAATGGGGTGCATACTGCCATCATCTTATTAATTTCGTCTTGGTGCAACCATTTGCTCAATTCGCCCGCAATTGGGTTTTTTTTGACATTCGCTTGCATTTTAAGAATACTCTCCCGAAATGAAGTAACTGTAAAAAACAGCAGAGTAAACAAATGAAAATTTCATTAAAAAACGCGAATACTAAAAACGTCTTGCGAATTTCAGTCATTTCTTGTCAAATTTAGTTTGAATACAAATAATTTTCGGCATTGTACCATTTTCAATGTCATGTTTCGTTCGGAGAACGCCGAAAGGTGGCGCAACAACCGATTTATATATATATCTTACATTTACTTATATAAACAAAAATAACTGCTATTCTTCAAAAAGTTTGGTTCGATTTCAAAAAACTACACTAATGCATGGCATTGCAATGTGACGGGCCTGTATTTTTTGTAAATTATTCGACAATGGCGCCTCCTACCTGCCCAAAACTTTTTGACTTTATTCCTTTTACACCAATCCTTTCTATGTTGTGAATATGAGTCATCTTGATTCATAAATATAGTATTTCTCATTAACTGGACTACGGCGAGAACTATCGGAATTTTACTATGCCTAAAACAATGTGGATCCCGTTCATAGCCTAAATTATGAAAAAAGTAATAGATCAAAAAAATATATACATATTTATATTAGTACAGATTAATTACCCTATATACTATACCTACAAAAAGAATGTACAAAATATGCTATTTCATTAAAACTAATCGCACTAAAAATATCTTTGGTACTCGTAATTCAAATTTAGATTTTCACCAGCTCTCTCCGGCTGATGTTTAATTTTATACTTTCTTTGGAAATATATTGTTTGTGAATTTATAAGTTGATTGGCTAGTTTCGAGTATATCTATCTATCATTTATGTTTAGTTTGTGATTCTTAAGACGAATGCTAAGTTTAAGCTGAATCCCTTGCCTGCGGTCATTGGATTAAATTTTATCAACCGCAGAGTAAAGAGAGCAAATATTAAAAAAAGTATGCCAGCCATTTTCAAGCAAATTGCTTAATTCAACACAATCAGTTCTAAGTAAAAGAGTTCGCAGATATTCATTAACAGAAATTAGCATTGTTTAAGTAAAAAATCACCTCTCCTGCTCTTGAATTTATTTCACTTAACCTTGCCATGCCAAACAGCATGTACTGGTAGTGACGCTACTCATACATTTACCACCACGCATTGATTTATTTAGACGTTTGACATATTCATTGATTTTGCGTAAAATGTCAGCCACCAACGGTCAACAAATAAACAAGGATAAACCTATAAATAAAGTTTGAAAAATGTGTAATATATATGTAGCTATTATAGGAAACACCACGGCGTATAAGTAACGTGGGTAATGAGTGATTGAGGTTGCTTCAAAAGCAGATAGAGATAGAAGCTATGGAGGCAGGATAAAGCTACAAATGGTGTATTTAGTTAATGTGTTTTAGCTACATATGTATTTTGTTATAAAAAACTGACTACTAATGAGTAGATATTTATGAACGTTTCCTTTCTAAAAGGCTCTCTGTTTGATTTCTCACTTTTTGAGGTTGCTAATATTCTCTCTTCCAAGTCTGCTCCAAAATGCTTTACAAGTAAATAGGTAATTAATGTACACATATCCATATCTCTTGTTTGAGCCACAATGCAAAAAGTAGAAACTTCGAAACCAGGTAAAAGTTGCCAAAAAGTGGGAAACAACTAGAGCTACTTTTTTGCCGCACTTCAAGAAAGTTATTTTGCAAAATAATGCATATATTAGAATTTTGTTTCGACTGGCACATCCAAAAATGAATTAATCTTCATTTTACATCCAGCCATAATACAAAATTTGGCAAACAAAAATAATTTGACAAAAACCTCAAAAAGTTGCATTGCAAGTTTTAAATGTCGGTTTGGGCGCACAGTACATATGTAGATACATATATATGTACATACAAGTTGTATATAAGTTCATTTACATAACTAAGCTCGACATTGTACCATTCGAAACGGATACGGAAGTTAAATAAATTCTACTAATATATCCTACTTTTCGAGTTGTTGATTTGCCAAATTTTGTACAATTTCCGCTTGTTGGACGTTGCCTTTGGCTTTCCTTGTCATATCGGCAGTGGGTGGGTGTGTGATTGCAGTGAGTGGCATTACCAAAATAAGCAGTAAAAAGTTTTGCTTCCACTTTCAAAATGTAGCTAATTTTTGAAGAATCTCTACAGCTGTGTAGATATTTTTTAGTTTGTGAATTGTAAAACTAAAGTATTTCGGTCGATAGCATTACATGGGTGGTTTTATTCCATGCGAACATATTGTAGTGGGGAATGATAATATTTGGTAAAGTTTAAAGTAATATTTATGGACTAAATCATGCAATATTTTTAACACAGCTCATGTCTTCATTCAAAATTCCCCTTCCTTACAAAAAGTGGTTTTCATCTTACCTAAGCAAAAACACTCATGAACTTTAACCAAGATTTAGTTTTTAGCTTTTATTCAAAGAGAACATAGAAATTTGTGTTCTATTTTTTATTCCAATTTTCGCTTAAATTTGAAGATTTGGCGACAGGACGTCTTGCTGAGGGAGCCAGCGTCGTCAAGACGGAGCGGGGAAATTTTTCACAGAGCAAACTTAATTATTCAATCATATTCAACACAACTTTAGCGAGGAACGCAAAGTATCCAAATTTGTCTTATTCAGTCACATTTTTGTTTTGAAGTTGATATCAGTCAAGCCGCCATTTGGGTCCGTTTTATAGCATTTTCCATAACTTTGTGCGATAAGTGCATTATTTTTTAACGGATGTTCTCATTTAAGGCTTACAGAGCCGGTAGTGTCTTCAACTAAATCCGTGGGCTCAAAAAATAAATCAGAATTTTGGTTGCAAATTTTGCGAATAGCGTAGAATATACTAACAGCTCTATTCTTACAAAATCATGACAATTAGTGATCCTGAAACTATGCTGAGAAAAATAATAATTTGAAAAAAATATACAAGAGAGTTTAATTTTTTCTTTGCACTTTTAAATCTCTTAAAATTAAATCTTTGTGTCATAATTGTTTGAATGCACAATAAATATTATTAAAAAGATGAGACGATTTTTGTGGTGCGGTAAGAATAATGTAGCAAATGTACAAATTTTACTTTGTCTCGAATTTTGTTTTTTTGTTGATAGGATTTTAGATATTTAATTACTTAGTTCACAAATCCCGTTCTGATTTTTAGATCATACTTATAGGCATAGGGCATTACCTGAATTGTAATTACCTTATTATAACGCTTATAAGCATATTAAAATCAGAATTACATAAGTCGTTATATTAATGCAATATATGATATACTGTATCTTCATAAGGCTTATCAACAACATAATATAAGGTTTATATAAGGCGTTATAATAAGATGCTTTATGAAATAGGGCAATCAAAAGTCCTTGTAATAATAAGAGTAGTTCAGTCCGCATCTGATGCCTTATTTTCGTACATCGTGTTCGCGACGCTGCACCAAGGGCAATTGGTATCGCCGAGACCTCGTCATAAGACTCAATTTCCTTTTTCTCTCGTAGAGTAATGGTGCCTATGGCTTATAAGAAAAACAAAATGGAGTATAACTTACATATATATCACATTCCTTCGAAACGGCTGATCCGATGTATATGAAATTTTTATGTATATTTGGTAGCTATGAGAATAGGTCGTCAAGTATATCTTATGCCTGGGAGAAGTTTGCCAGTTGTTTGAAAAGCGGAGTTTTATTAAAATATACAAAAGTTGTTCCTATATCTTTTTATTTATAAAAAGGCAATGGATGTCCGTTCGTATGTAGTTTATAGACTGAACAACTACTGAACCAATTGAGCTCAAATTTATAGGATATGTTGGCAAAGATATCTAAAGTGCAAGTAAAAAATTCGATAGATGGCACTGGTGTTCAAATATTTCTAAAACCCGTATTTGCAATCCGATTTGTAGGAACTAGATAAAAAAAAACTATTTAAGTTGCAAATTTTACAGATAGGTGGCGTTCTAAGCGGTATATATCTAAAACCATTATTTTCATTCCGTGTTAATTAATCGGCTACATTAATGCTGATAACCCGACAAAATTCATCAACCTGACAGTTCACAGGTTTATTTCACTCAAAATTATGCGGCAAAAACGGGTTTCGGCCCTCTAATGATGTCAACAGTCTTTGCAGTTGTTATGTTCTACTGAGTCGTCACATCGACGTTATTTTTTATTCTGCGGCATAGTTTTAGGCGTAGCAAACCTGATAACTGCCAAATTGATATATTTTGTCAGGCCATCAGCATAGGGCAGGGAAAATTCTTAACATGTCAAATATTTAATTTCAAAAATTAACTGATAGGCACTGATACAGTTCAATTTGATTAAATTTTAGGTCAGCTAGTTACTTCATAAAATAGTTCTCGATCATCTGCAATAAAAGCTGCAAACAGCGCAGCTAGCACATTCCATATTTCTTACAGCCATGTTTTACCATTTTTTTTTTTTTGGAGGTCTCTATCTACAAACACAATAAATTTTACCAAAGCGTCAGCTGTTGCAACACCAAACATTCGACTAACATAAACACTTAACAATGTAAGGACATATGGACATGAACAAGAGTATGGATTTTAACAACGGCAATGACATGCATGTATATTTTATTTACACACAAATATCTATATATATATGTACTATATACATATGTATATAATATACATATATGTATGTATATTTATGTATATGTATAGTTTATAGATACCGGCGCCAGTCAGCTAGCGTAGGTTACCCTCTCGGCAAAGTAGCTGTATTGGGGCATAAATTATTATCATGCCAATGTGCATACATACAGTACATTTATACAAATATCGTTATATTTTGTACTGATTGCATGCTTTGCCGCTGGCTGCCGCTTGGAGCTTGGCGGCGAGTTGCGCTCTCTGACCAAGCAGGATATCATCCATTTACCATATTGCACTACATGCATTCGGTGCGATTTTTTATTACCATTTGTAGATTTGTTGTTATTTTATTTTAATTTTTTATAGCATGTTTATTTTGTTTTTTGTATTTTTTTTTTTTAAATTTAATTTATATGCTTGTGGTAATACCGGCCGTAGCTTCTGGGTGATTTTGTGTATGCATTTAACTACTAGTAGAAATTTTAAACAGTATTTTTTATTTTAGTAGAGCAAGTACGTTTGCATATAAATTTAGGTTGCATGCACATATCCACACACACACACACTCATATACGCACATGCATTTAAAGCACACACGCGGCGGTTAGTTGGCCAGGCCTGTTCGTTTTTCGTTACACTCTTGGGTATTTCGCCGCTGGCTACCTTTAGTTAGCTTTTATTGTTTTTTTCAGGTTTTCTTGCTAGTGTGGTTGGTGTGGTACCTTTTTTTTTATTTATTTAATATATAAATTGACACATAACATGCAGTACTACTGTATTGGTCTGCCTTATGGCTATTCCACTTTCGTATTTAAACATTTCCAGCTGGGCTTTGGGGATTTCAAAAACTTTACTTAATTATCAATAGCTGTGTAACTTCGCTTCCTTACGTAAATAATTGCAATTTTTAAAAGTATTCGTCCTTCGCCCATAATTCCATTTATACTACTTTCGTTGATTTGTCTTTAGTTCTTTTTATTTTATTTTCTCTACTTTTTATTGTTTTTCGCATTAATTTTCTGTGGTATTTTTATTTTTGTTTTTCCTTAAAATTGGGTTAATTGGTGCACTCAGATATGCTGACTTTACTCTCTATTGGCTTATAAACGTTTCACTTTCAACTAAACCAACAATCAAATTAAATTTATTCACCAAATGAAATTAAAAAAAAAAACTAAAAGTTAGTCGCACTAAATTCATCATTTGCAAAATATTTTCAGTACCCATTGTTGAACTTTGTTTAATTAAGAATTCGTTTTTGTTTCTTTTTTCCATATTTTTTGTTCGTTTGCATTTTCTGTTTTGCGTGTATAAATGTTTTGTTCAATTTTTGGTTTGAAAAATGTAATTTTTTGTACAAAAAAAAAAACAAACAAACACCAAAACCACGTTAAAATTATATAAACTGTACAATAACTCGAAATCGAAGCATATCGAAAACCCCTGTCAGATGGAGACAACACAAACGGCATGCCGGCAGGAAGGTCCATCACCACCACCACAACCACAACCACTACTATTAGTACTACTACAAATGCCAGCACTACTTCTAGTGCCATTAGCCAAACAGCAACAACAACAAACGCTACTGCAATTGTTGCACAAACAAAGTCAACAATACCTTTTGCTGAAACAAAAACATGCACTACTCCACTCACAGCCAAACAAACGAACTCACTAATGCGTCCAACCAAAGCTGACAAAGCGGCAGACGGCCAATTGACACCACAACTATGTGACATGACAGACGCACAAGAAACAACAGCGTCGTCGCGTATTGTTGGCCTACCGACCGAAAGCAATAACAGCAATATTGCCGCAACACTGAAACCTATTCTCAAGTCCAATGACATTAGCAGCAATACCACCAAGGCGTATGAACAACAGGCAATTTTGTCACCCATACAACGCGCCAAATTGCAGCTGAATATGGCGGCACTTAAGGAGAATACAACAACGGTGCAGCAGCGCAAGGCAGATATGTTCGACGAGGTGCCCATATTGCCAAAGAAGCCGGCGCCGAAATCACCGCAAATTACCACATACACACCGGTATATACAACAAAGACGCTCACAACGTCGCCGTCGAAGACATATGAAAATGTGCAAATAATTGATAATAGAATAGTCGAAGCGTCGACTGTTTTGACGGCGGAGACAGAGTTGGAAGAAGGTGGTAGCATGTTGGCCGATGATCGACAGGAAGCCGCAAGCATTACAGATAATTACGCTGATAATGATAGGGTTGACGTGCCGGGTCATACAAAGCGGCTACTTGACGGCAATGAAGCGACCGAGTCGTCACCATCGGCACTGAAGGCAATAAATGAGAAGGAGACACCAATGTTGGCGCAACTACAAGTTTATCAAAGGATACAAGAGGCTAAACTGAGTGCAGAGAGAGCAAAACCGAATGAGATTTGTGAGCCAATTGATACGCAAGAAATTGAGAACTCTAAGGAAGGAATAGACGCTAAGCCACCCTGCAATTTGGTTGGTATTGCTAGCAACCCTAAGCAAGATGCTGACGAAGACGATGATGATGATACGCCTGGTGAGGAGTACACCGACGACGATCTCGATGAGGCTTTGGCAGAGGATGCTGGCGCTGAAGATGAGGTTGCTGCAAAAGAAATTACTGAAACTCATAGTCAAAGTGATTTAATAGCAAACAACAAATCCCACACCCGCTCTTCACACCAACCACTCAATGAGGCAGTTGTTAAGCCACCGTGCATGGATGAGCCGCTCACGCCTGTTGTACCCACGCTAGTCTTTGACGAAAGCCATTATCTGCCCATGACACCGAAGAGGAGCGATTTGTTGCAGAGCGGTAATTTGACACTCATAAGTATGAATGACTCTAACACCGAGGAGGAGAACCCTTATGTAGAAATGTGCAATAAACTTGCCGACGAAGATTCCAAATCCAATTATGAGGATATGTGCATAAATCCCCATGTGGGACCAGCTTTGACCAGCGTTGTGAGAGCAAAGCGTTTGCAAGAAACAGCCGAACCAGTATATATGGAGCTGAATAGTGCCAATAGCATTGCTGAAGCCACAAGAAGCACAACAGATGCCCAAGCCTGTGCCATCGTAATGCCGTTACATCCACCTCCACCACCATTGCCCGCAGATGAATTGCACAGTTCGTCGGGTAAGTCTTCATTAAAGAAGAACAAAAAGAGCACCGATACGCTGAAGAAAAAAGCGAAAAAGTGCGTTGTTGAGCGTGCACAGTGCAAACGCAAGGATTTGCCAGACATACTAAAACCATCACAAGGTACAATGGCGCATGTTTCTGATAGCTCCGATGCGGACGATGAGTCTACGAAACACACTGATCTCAAAAAGATGCGCTCGCGCACGCGTTTCAGTCTATCGGACACTTTCCGTCCTGCTTCGTACTACCTGGGTGCCTCCACACCGCTGGCTGATTGCGCAGAGAGCTCCGATAGCGAAATTGTGTCACCACCGCCCATTCCAGCATCACCACCGCCCATGGAAGATTTGAAAACCGAGGAAATATTCTCTTCGGAGCACTACGATACGGTGAAGAGGCGCGACAGCAGTAGTGGCAGCGCAGTGAAAATCAATATTTCGTACGACCAAATACCGAAGCTGCATGCGAGCAACACATCGTTAAATAGACAAAAGGCTGAAACCACCTTGAAGTGTAGCCGCTTATCACTGCCCGATCAATTTTCGAAGCATCGCAGCTCAGGTCATTTCAAACAACCGCACGCCAGCGCTCTACTAAAGCATCACGAACGCACACTATCCGATTCGAATTACAGCTTTCAAACCGACAACAGCTCAAACACCTCCTCTGACTTTGATTTTTATAACAAACTAAAGCAGAACTCGCCTTCGTATATTGCAACGCCAGCGCGTTATCAGTCCAATACTTCCTTACCGCAAAAGTTCGTACTAAATGCTACACCACCGACTGGTGACAGCAGCGAAACCGATTCGGCAGTTGAATTTAGACACCGCCAAGGTTCGGACTCCGAGTTGGAGCGACAACGTTCACGTCGTCCGCTGTCTGAAGAGTCCATCAGCGAGATTGAGTCTTTACGCGAAAAATTCGAAGAGACGCTATCTTATGATTTGGATACCTATTTGAGTCATCTACAGTCGAATGATTTGTACCTCTATCAAAACACCGTGCTGGATACGCCATTGCCGATGGGCTCAACGGATTTGCTAACCAAACTTATAAAACCACCAGAGACATTCCGGAATAAGGACGGTGAACACTTTTATGGAAATATACGCTTTGTGTCCTCCACTGACTCATTGCAGCGTCTGAGTGGCGAGAGTCGTGAAAATATGGTAGCTGGCGCAGGTTGCCTTACACCAACCTCTGGCGAAAATAATCACTTGAAATTCTACACACCCATGCACAGCCGAAATAATAGCAACATCTCCGACAAATCAGTGCCTTACTACTATTCGGATTTAAATAGCAGTCGTGAAATGCTGGCTACGCCCACAACGCCATTGAACAATCAACGTGATGTACATGCGCATGGTTCCAATATTGCACACATACACAATCCCATCGAGGGGCGTACAATCTCACATATCAATGTCGGTTTGCTGGCCGACAAAGATCAGGCAATCGATAGTAAAAATTTGTACAAAATGAAGACGAATGTCGAAAAATTAAGCTATCGCTGTGGAAAAATTTTGAATGCTGGTGAAAACACAGCCAGTGCCATCACGGCGACTACGTCAACGGCGGCTATGTACGACTATCAACGGCGACTTGCGCATACCACCAAATTGAGCAACTTCCAACAGACTAATCCACTTCATATGCATACTGAACTAACGCCATCCATTGTCATAACGCCAGCCATTAATCACACGCCCACAGCGCAATCACAACCTCATTCCCCATATCCTACATACACAAGCGGTGTTGGTGTTTGGGCAGATGGAAGTGCCACCACAAAAATCACAAATATGCAACAACAACAGCTTGGTCGTAGTAATAACGTCGATGTGGTGGGTTGTACAAGCCATGCTGTTGTGGGTGGAGGAAGTAGCGAAATAGCCGTGACACCATCCATTAATACTAACCTCATAGCGGCAAAAGTCGACGAACACTCGAACTCAAATAACACAACAAAACTCTCAGTTCTAGGTGCACCCATAACCGGAGAACTGCTATGGGAAGAGGACACACTGTGGCGTGAAAGCTTGAGACGCGTCTCCCGACGTCATGCTCGCTCACTCGACGATCTCGATCGAATTGCGGCCAACCCGACAGCATCGATGAGGCGCGAACTCCACGGCACAGAACGTTCAATGAGCAAAACGAAAATTACGCGTGATGTTACCTATGTAAATGACAATGTATCACATCAAATGCGCCCCACCTATAAACTGCGCATGAGCGAACCGATAAGGCGCATGCCTACGAGGCTAAATGAAATGCAACCACATGCTACCGCAGAGGATGGTCTTAATGAAAATGATGTTTATGTGCAGCTACTAGAGGATCGCATGCCAACCGATGATCACAACTCTGATGTGTATGAGGTGCTGCGAGCGGACAGCGGTTCCAATTTATCGCATAAATCGGCAGAGATCGATCGCGAAACGATACGCCAATGGGACTCGATGTCCAGCGGCTTAATGAAACACTCGGGCAGTAATAGCAATTCGGAAAATGACAACCCGTGTGGCAGTGAAAGTCTAACTAGCGTGGGTAGCACAGTGCGTGCCATTATGGAGCAGCTGAATGTGAGTGGCGATGACAATGCCAATGTTGCGCATACGCCCAGTGCGACTGACATCGAGTAAAGCGCTGATTTGTCAGACACAAATTCCAAACAAAATGATACAAATTTTCGAAACAATAGCGTAGTTTGTCTAATACATAGAAGCATTCAATGCCGGATGTGCAAATATTTTAGCGAAGAAAAAAAAAATATTTTAAGCGATTTGTTTTGTGTGTGAGCAACAGTTGCAGGTCACTCGGCGGCTGCTATGCACCAGAAATATAACCGATGTACGAATAAATATCCAAAAATGTTGCTAGTGGCGTGTCGGCTTGGCTATTGTTTACATTTTCCGCCAGCTAATTGCATTTACGTGAGTGCAAAACAAAAGCCATAGCTGGAGACCACAGCGCCACACACACACACACCCAAACATATACATACATACCTACATACAATACACAATTGGATGATTGTATCAACTTCAACGCGTAACTTTAACTACACAACGAATTATATTGAATTAAGCGAAAAGTGCGACGCAAACAAATTTGATAATAAACCGACGAGCAGTGATCTACAACAAAGACATACAAACTACTACGGCGGCTAGAAAGATAAACAAGCGCACACACACACACACTCACCCACATGCCATGCGCAAATATCGGAGTGTACTATAAATTTATTGAATTTAAATTTGCACAAAATTTTACAATCAAATCCAAACTCCTCATACCCGTTCAAAATTCACTTAGGGCACACAGAACTAAACAGTTACAAAACGGCTGAGCTGGACAGACTGGCGCGACAGAATGATACTCGTAGTAGAATCAGCGGCACTTTGCACTCAAAGCTTCACCTTGGTTGTCTGCAATTTGCAATGATTGTTATAACTTTGTTGGCTGTTATTGTTGTTGCTGTATGAATAGTATTATTTTGTAATGGTAATAAATGAATAAAACTTAAACAAAACAAAAACAAAAAACAAAAAAGAATGAAAATAAAAATAAAATGGTAAGCAACTATATTTTTCTACAATACTACAAATATTCTCTTTTCATCCTCTACTATTTTCTTATGTAAAATGAGATCTAAAACAAAGCACTTTCGCTTCGTCCTCTTCCTTCAGTTTCTTCTTCAATAAATATTTTTCATCATTTTAATCTTGCTTTGCCAATAAAAACAAAATAAAACACTAACCAGCTGTTGTTATTGCTACAACTACAAAAATAACACACATTCTTTTGCTGCATACTTATCTAAAATTAATATAAATCAGTTGTTGTATAAAGTAAAATGTACAAATTGTAAATTATGTGTTTGTAAAAATCATTTGACTTTGCTTCTGCTAAAAATTCATACCAGCATTAATTTGACCATAGTGCAAAATTTATATGAGATATAAGTAAACGTAATAAGAAGTAGAATGGCGAACATTAAGAAAAGATTACCACAGTTGTTCTCTGTACAGAAAGTTAATATTGATCTGCAAAAAAAAAAACAATTTTGTTTCCTCCTCATTCTTTTCATGCATGATAACATTATTGTTAGAGTTGTAAATGTGAAAATTATCATAGAAAAAAATACAGCACTTAGATTTTTAAAACATTTTTCATTTAATTAAAACACTTTATTATAAGAGTAACAACAAATACAAAGTAAAGTTATAAAGAACATAGTGTGTTTAAGTTTTACAGTATGAAAATTTTTATAGTCACAAGTCATAAATGTTTCACTATGTGTGATATATTCAAATGAAACCTTTCACCATGCTCATCTGATATAGCATCAAGATATTCAGGAAAAAAAATATATAGTCACAGTCTAAAAAATTAATTTTGACTACATATATTGCTACCTAGATCTTTAAAAGCATAAATAAGTTCATCAACGATGTTGCAGTAGTTGTTAGTTTTTGTATTGCCGCCCAAGTTCCTTTTTGCTCTATTTAACTTTGAACTAAAAGCTACATCCATCATAACAAATCGTATTGCTTCCCTGATTCAGGGAAATTTAGTTTTAACATACTGAACGCCTGCACCATCTTTGTTCATAGTTTTTACAAAAAGGTGCATGAGTCCCAGCTTTATGTGAAGTGTTGACAGAAAAAAAATATTGTCTCTTAGCACTAAAGATTATTGAGTTAAATTTTTAATTTTAGGTATTAAACTTGTTTTTACTAAGCAATATTTATCTTTGGCACGACTGTATGTACATCCATTCACATAAAAATAGCTAAATTTGGTTTAATCTCCTTGTAATACACAAAGTGTATAGCTAGACTTTTAGATCAGCAAATACAAATATTCCATAGGTATTGAGAAAAGTTTAGAGTAATACATCTAAATTTGTATAATTTTCTTTAGTTTTTGTTGCATGGGCACTGATGGGTATTTATTATCATTGTGGAGTAAAATGCCTTTTAAATTGGACTGCAACAGGAAAAATAAATCGTAAAATCTTCTTCGCTTGTGCAAAAAAATTATAATCTCCAATTATTATCCAAGAAATTGATGTTGACTAAAATCATTCAAATCGGATTGCTTATGAAAATGAGGTTATTTTGATGCACTTGAAAATGCCGATGAAGTGGACGAACATGAGAAAGGAACATGAGTTAGGAATGTAGACCAGCAGTATTTTCACGATCCATCTTCTCCTTATTTTTTGGAGGTACCTTTTTTATGAGAAAATGATCTTTTTGAAGATGCGATGTTCGAATATACAATATTGTTTTTATTTTATTTTTTTCGAGAATCCTCATTTTGATGTCATGCAAAAGTTTCCGAGGTTCACTCCAAATCATTGGCATAGATTTGTGTCTTCCCTCAACTCCAACTTTCAATGTTCTTGAGCAACTGGTGCAACTGGTACAGGATAATTTTGCCAGTCAATTCTTATCCGCTTCATCGATAGAGAATGCAAAATAAAGCTGATAAGGCTTTTGGACCAGATCTGCAATTATATTTTGTTGTATTTTCAGAGTAAATTCACCAAAAATGTTGTAAAATAGTCCACAGAATTCTTACAAGTTCGGGGCATTCTATTAAATAAAATTTATTTAAGAACTTTATTGGCTCTCCTCTAAGAAAATACAAAACTAATTTTTAATTTTATGAAACTAATTTTATTTTTCATAAAAACAATATAATTCGAAATATGATTACTTTTAAAATGTTTAGACACACCGCTCAAAAATTTTGAAATCGTAACAGATTTATCCAGAGCGTGAAAATATATATCGATATACACAAGGCGAATTCATATAAGGCGAAACTGTCAAAGCAGCTGATGCCTGCTTCTTCCAAAATATTTGTAATTTTCTTTTATATATATATGATATTAAAAAAAAAACGAAAACTAATGGTGTCCCTTCTTCTATTCTCTTTTATCGTGACATCCTAAATTTGAAGAATGCGTGTGAGTGCCTTATGAATTCGCCTTGCCATCATTTTATATGAATTCGTTTTGGATATACATAAAATCAAAACTATTCTTCGATATTTGGAAGCTTTTGAACTTTTTTATTGAAAATTTTCAAATAATCATTATTTTCGGTTCGTGGTTTGAAATAATAGGCACACTTATGATATGAAGCTGAATAATGCTTATCATGTTCCCACAAAAATATTCTCAGCGATTACCAAAATTTACCACGTGTTCTGTTTGGCCATCTGATTTTTGATTGAAATAATCATTTCATCCTCCGAAGTAAGACATTTCACCAATACTCTTCCTCATGCAGTTAGAGCATTTTTTTCTGTTCACACTCGCAAGAGTTTTGGCAAAAATATTTACCTTGGTTGACGGAAATTTCTTAAAAATCTAAACTTAAAGATTAAGAAACAAATTTAGATTTAAATAGATTTATTTTATTGGACTGCAGACAATTTGATAGATGCTAGTTTATTAAGCCCCATTTTATATATTATATTATATGTACGTTGCTAACTTAGAACATGAAATGGTTTGAAGTGTAAACAAGTTTCAATCTAACTTACTTATAAAAAGGAATACACGACATCAGCTGATTGCCCATTATTGTGCTTGTTGTGATTTTACCAGCAGCATATTTTATAGTGAAATTAGCTCCGTTTATAAAGTCGTCAAGTGTAATCATCTCCGTAATATGAATTGCAAAAAAAACTGTGGGAATTCATAATTTGTTATTAAACCATTTTTTTCATCCAACTACGATTTTTTATTTCAATTTACGAGCTGATGGCCTTGACAGCCAATGCTCAAATGATATCGGGTGCGGATCCTGGCCGGGGCAAGTAAACATAAAAAATTATAGAAGAGTTGTAGGAGAAGTGCGGCCACACATCAAGCTATGGCATAAGCTCCAAATTATTATTATTATTGTTATTATTATTAAGATTACGTGTGGTCGAAGAAATTTTACTTTGTGTATTATCTTTATATTAAGTTATATGCATCGTAGTTCTATTCTTCAAATGCTAATATCTGTCATGTAGGTATCTTGCTAAAAATTATTAAAAATTTTGAATGAAAATTATACTCTAATCTTCTATTAAATAGCTATAGGTCCAGGTTTTAAAGTAATGACAGCTTTTTTTAAAATATTTTTAAAGTAATAGGATTTGAGAATACTTAATAAATACATCTCTGCTTTATAACACATAAAATAATTTGCTTCTTTAGTTTTTAAGCCTATACGTTGTTCCCAATTTTTGAAAAGCCCGAGTAATATTTATGTACATAAATATATGCGTGCAAAATTTTATTCAAATGCACAACAATATTGGGCAAAAAAACGTCAATAATAATTTTTAAAATGTTGAAAACTTTTAGAAAAAAAATTTTGAAAAAAAAGTTAAAAATTAAAATTGCAAGAAAACCTCGTCGTTGCTAAATGTTTGAAAAAATGAGCAGAGTCGGTATTACTATCCGCGAACAACTAAATGAAATCCAAACATTTTCGAAAAGGCCCCAATTATTTCGAATTTCATAAAATTGAAAAACTCATATATTTATTTTTATCGTTGTGAACCAGAAATAATCAATTTAAAAAAACCTCCAAAAAAATGGCGGCACACTTCACAAATTTTTGGTGCAAATTACGAAGAAACCTAAATGTGATAGATTAAAAATTTATTTTGGAAATAGAACTAAAAAAAAATTGTATGGAAATCAATTTATGTGTATTCATAGTATGTAATTTTGTCCTTTATATGCTGATAATTTTTTAAAGTATTTCAATGCAATCCACTACTACTTACCTTGCGCTTTAAAATTGTGTTAATATTTACAGTTTCTATAATTAACCCATACTTTTGTAAAACCTCTTTAAAATATGAATTATTGCCCTTTCACTTATTAACCCATTCATTGATCGACCTACTCAACTCTAGTCAAACGCTTCAGCTAATAATGATTTCATTCCCTACGCATATATCACATATGTAATTACTATATTACTAATACCAGTAACAAATGTGAACTATTTTAGTAATTTTGTGCGTGTATTTTAGCTGCATCAGCTCGCTGCATTGTTAAAAAAAAAGCTTCAAAAAATTAAAACAAAAAAACTAACCTAAAGAATACTGAATGCTGCTTCTCTGCGCTACTCATAGCTTTCGAGCAGGGTTTTCCTCTATCTGCAATATTTCTACTTTGCTCTAACTCTTCCACGCTCCACGCTACCCTACTCCTACTCTATTTCTACCTATACTCTCCACTTCTGCTATCTTTTCTACCTAAAAGAGGATTGAGAATTAAAACTCTGGCACTTGCAATTTGTCATAGTGTGTTTTTTTTCTCTCTCTCCCTTTGCTTTTATCTTCCACACACCTACACACACACACACACACACACACACACTGACTTGCATACACAAATCCATTACATACGTTACTGACAATGCCAATACTTCATATCGTTCCATGCCGCTACCAGCAGCGTCAATTTCCGTGCGAAATGTACGCAATTTACCCAAAGGCAATCTCACCGTCAAACCAGATCCTTCGGATGCACAAAATCCTTTGCAACAACAACAACAACAACGCTTAGTATCGGGCAATTACGATCAAACGCTGGCTAAACTAACGAATTCCTATTATGGCACAGCGCACGATACCAAATATGCGAAGACAACAACACTCACAGATCGAAATGGCGGGCATGGCGGGCATCATGGCATTGGAGGTGGTGGACTATATGGCAGTAGCGGACTAATTTCGGGTGGCAATAACATCTTGGTCTCCTCTACACCACAACACCCCAGCGTAAATGGTGCCGACTATTATGGCGGTGTAGTAGATGCAGCAAATGGCAGCTTATGGCAAGGCCAACAGCAACAAGAACAAGTTTTGTATCCCTTGAGACGCGTGGGAAGTCGAGCTGAAATAGATATGTTGGAACGTGAGACAAGCACACAGATGAGGGTAAGTGTATGGGGTGTACGAGTAGTATAATATTGAAGGGGGCGGGTATTATTAGGGTAGATGAGGAAACATACTATACATATATTGAAGTGTGTTCGAATGTTTAAGAATGCGCGCCAAGTACCAAGAAATATATTGAATTGCATTGATGGATGCGCCGGGAATGAGTTTTCTGGCTGTAGCCAAAGTTTGGCGCAAACGAAAAAAATGGTGTAAAAATTCAAAAGGCATTCAATAATAAATGGAAAGTATTGTTAAGAAATAATGTGAGTGTATTTAGTAAGCGACATTGAAAGAAATTCAATTTAAACTAAACACAAGTTATTTATCGATTTGCTGTTCGCGCAATGCCATTTATCTTTTATTTCATTAATTTTGTTTTGTCTTTTGTGTTACAATATTAAGTTTTGCTATTTTTTCTGTTAGTTTTTACTAATTTGCAGAGTTGTTTTTTTTATTTTTATTTTTATTTATTTTTATTTCAAATACTCAACAATTTTACAATTCCAAAAATGCTCGTTTTGCCGCTTGCCTGCGTGCTTGTGTGCTTCTTCTGCTTCACACCCCCACACACTTCTCGTCCGCTTAGAATCTGGATGTATCCGCTGGTGATTTACTGAGTCGTACACATGAGGAGCTGGTTCTACTGCTGATACAGTTGAGACGTCAAAGCAGCAATACGGCGCGCGCCATTGAGCAATGTTGCAGCGATATTCATGAAGTGCAGGTTGACAAATATTTTCTTTCATAAATATATAAATACATACATACAAATATACACAAAGAACCGAGGGTGTTGGCAACTTGAATTTACTAGTTTCAATTAGTATTAATTTTATTTCGCATATGTAAAAAATCTCTCATTTGTAAATTGTTTTCTAAAATATTTCGTTAAACTCTGCCTTCACAATTAGAATCATTTACGCACTGCTGAGGGTTTAACACGCGCCGAAAGCATCCAGCGTTTGGATTACCTAAAGCAACATCTGCTCGATTTGGAGCGGCAGTATGAGAAAAGCAAACCGCTGGTTAACCTGGTGGACAACATGGTGAAACTGGGCTCACTTTATCGCACCAACGACATAAACGGCCGTCAGCCTCAACGAAACGAAGCCGCAACACTCGATCGCCTCGAATTCAATCAACGCATACAAGAGCGACGCCTGCTGCAGGAGGAGCAGAAGCAATGGGATCGACTTAGTCCAAATCATAGCGAGTTACAGGTGAGGCGAATCATTTCTTTCTTACAAAATTAATTGCTCTCAGTGGCATGACAACAGCAACTTTAAATTAACCCTAGAACACTTAACCATTTTTTTTATACCTCGCTACTAAGCCTCGCCTATAAGCAAATTTTTTTTTCACGGGAAACATTTCATTCTTTTTTAAATATTTGGTTCTATTAAGAAACAAAATTAACGTAAATAATAGGAAACAAAAGGTAGTTAATGTACATACATATATTAAACATATATAAAAGTCGAGAAAATTGACGTGGAAATGAATGATGGTTATATCTTTTTTACATATATATTGTATCATTTTTTAAATTATAAATAAATATTCAATTCAAATCAAACAACTCAAGTGAACATAATATTTAATAGGTATTTATACAAACTTTCATAAAATATAGAAAATTTGTATATGCCCTTAATATCTTGTTTTATATATTTGTATGAGAATGGACTATAAAAAAATATCATTAGTACTAAACCTAAAGCAAAAAAATATAAATATGTGAAATATAACATAATATTAATAAATGAATAGATATTTTAAAAGCACATGCTCATATTATTAAAACATAAAATTATAATACTTTTTTTACATGAATAAAATAAATTAATATTAAATTCACTCAGAGATATTGACTTGTTCAAATATGACTTTGAAAGAAGAAAAATAATTAATAATTGACTCAGTTTTGATTATTTTGTTTTTGAACTTACGATAGGATGTAAAATTTTATAATTTTGTTAAGGGCACACACCAGCCACCATAAAAATTTATAACGCAATGATTTAGCCAGTTATTATTTGCGGTACCATGTCAGCTGTTCGTCGAGGAAGTCATTTGGCTTTGTCACCAGCCGAAACACAAAAAAAAATCCCTCGCTCTCAGTTAAAATTGTAAGAGTTTCGTATCGTGTCATCAGTGACGTAGCAGCTTACTGAGCTGATATTTGAAAGCGATCTATGTATATCGCATAAATAAAATTCATCCAAGGCGAGGTTTATTGTTTTAGGACAATGAACGTATATTACCAAGAAGTTGCATCAGTGAAATTATCCTGTGATAAGAAATGTTAGCTTATTTCACCACACCACAAACTGGTTGGATCCAACCAGAATCTAATACCAATCAGTGAACGTCAAATTAGTTCTAGTATGCTGAAATAAGTTAAAATATTCTGTTGACATATCCGGTGGGTTCTAGGGTTAAATATCAAACACAACTATAGAACATACACACTCACACACATTCATATATATTTATCTTCAAAATTCATCTTTCACATTCTCCTCCCACCAGTCTAAAGTTCATCAACTATACCAACTCGATCAGCTGCTTCAAGAGGAATCTGGTACACTGCAGAATTTGCAACGCGACAAAGAGGAATTGGAGCGCGCTTTAGGTGGATTGCGTGCCCGCATACAGGACACTTCTGGACCGCCGATGGCACTAGAAGCAGCCAAAAAACAACAACATATGCTCGAGCGAGAATTGTCGCGCGTCCATCAACTGTTGGCAGAGAACTCAAAGGTAGTCGAGGTGCCTAGTATAGAAGTTTTGTCGTCTGTTATTTTTGTTTTGTGCGATATTAATAATACATAGCTTGCAATGCGACTATTTCAACTCTTTCTTATCAGCTCCGGCAAGGGAGAGCGCAAGGCAAACAAGGCGCTATTTTATAAAACAACAAAAAAACCTTGTGACTAATCCAATGCAAGACCTAAAATCAGGCAAATCATATGCATAAAATTTAAGTACTAACACGCTTGAATGCTTCAAATGGATAGATTTGCTATTAAGGCAGATTTAACTCGCATACATTTATTCGTCTACACACATAGTATATCTTGCATGTATCATTTAGCTATAAAGTTCTGTCTTTGGTATACATATAATTATACTGATAATTTAAGCTTACATAAACCGGACTAAATTTATTGGTATGCGAAACGGCTTAAAGCTAATATGAACTTGGTGTATCCATTTCCCCCCATTTTTTTGTTTTTTTGTAATTTTCTATAAAAAGCTTCTGCTGCTTCGGAAATTACAAATGCATAGAAGAAACTCGGGTACTAATTACGTTTTTTTTATTAAAAGCAGAATAATTCAACAAATGGGCACTGAATAAACAAATCAGCCCAAGAAAAAATTTTCTAATTTTGATGTAATTTTTTCTTCGAATTGTGGTGGTGAATAAATATTTCTTAAGCTCCACTTCATTCTAATTTTTCTGTCTTGAGATAGTTGTTTTTCTTCAATTCTGATATTTTTTTTACCAAAATGTTTAAGCCATGCCTAACTGCCCGTCCGTCCAAGCGTCGGGTTACGTAATTTCTAAGATATCTAAACAAAATTTCGTGCACGCCTTACCTTTAGTAGGATGATATTGAAAATGCGAGAAATAGTATAATAACCCCGCCCACATGATGGTATTTTGAACAAGAAGTAATTTGCTCAAATTTGATATACACGACTGGGTTGGAACAGGGAATACATGGAATAAATTTAAGGAAAGTTCATGGCACCGCCAACTTAGGATTTCATGATAGAAATCACGAAAACAACACGCCCTATTTTAATATAACAGTAATTTACAAAAAGTCAAAATACCCCTTCTTGCACTAAATCATTTAGCAAATTCGGTCAAACTTGCTGTAAAGAATTAAAAAAAAAATAGCCGACACTGTTTTTCACATCGGAATTATAAAATGTTGCAAATTTTAACACTTCCACCAACATATTTGGAACAAATATAAAGATTTACGCAAGCTGGTTCGATTTAAAAAAAATGCCTCCAAAAAAAGCGTTTTTGGAATAAAAATAATTTTTAAAAATATGTATAAAAAACCAAGCCTTAGCACAGTTTATGTTTAATATATCAACATAACTATAAAACACGTTGATTTTGAACTTCCTTTGAAAAACTAGATTAAGAAAAAATTTGTAAACTCATCCAAAATATTACCGATTCAGACTTATAAGTTATTCTCTCACCCTTTTTATGTCTTTTCATTGACGCCCCATTTTTGGTTTTCAAAAATCTAATTTTTATAATTCCGATGAAATTTTTCAAGAATATTTTATGCATACCTTTTTAGTTTAAATTGTCTTATCGTCTGAGGAGTTTTTTTTAAACTATTTAAAAAGAAAAGTTCCTGATTGGTATAAATTTAATACGTTAACTTTGTAGTCCTTGTTTTCGAGCGTAAATTTCCAGTTATCTGGCTTTTTGATATGGCTTCGCCTCGCTCTCTCGGTCAGCATGAGACGCATCTAGCTGTCGGTAAAAGTTGCGCTGACCATTGTGCATCAAATTTAAAAATTCCAGAATGGTCTGGAAAAAGGTCCGAAATAGTCGTAAATGGACTTGAAATAAATAGTCCTGGAACGTTTCCGCAAGAATTAGTCCCCAAATGGTCCTCTTTTTTATTCATCCATCTTTTTCAAATTTTTAATCAGATATGCATATTATTTTTTTTTTTGTTAATATTTTGATATATTGGTCTTCAAAGTTCACTATTTTTTATCGGCTAGAATTATCATGCCCTTAAAATTTGTAATTAATTTTTGCTTTCTTTCAAAACGTACACTTGCAAAACCAGTGGTAACTCCTACATATAAACCAAAAACAAAAATGCAGACGGCTTAACATCTATTACGCCAATGTGCTAACAAATCATACAAACTTTTCGTGCTTTAATCGTCATAACAGCATGTCGAGCAATTATTCGTAATATAAATAAACATAAAGCCAACTAACCGAAACAAATTCCTCTTTTTCATAATTTCCCTTCACCACAGAAATTGGAACAAACTGTAGCAGGTAATGCGCGTCTGGAACAAGAGCTAATTATATTGCGCCAAAAATTGCAAGCTTCACGTGGCGCACGTGGCTCACAAGGAGCTCTGACAAACGGTGCCATCGACAGCTTTGCCAGCAATACAACAGCCATGCTGGAATCGGAATTGAAACGCGTACAAACACTCGTAGGAGATATGCAACGACAACGTCAAGAGCTAAGCTCTGCCGTGCGACAATTGACGGAGAATTCCAATCGGCTTTACCAGGAGATCGGCAATAAGGAGAATATCGCCAGCGGCCTGCCAGGCACACCACAGAAAAAGCGCACAAACTCCACTTCGTGGCTTGAAACCGATCTGGATTCGATGATGAGCATCAGCCATATGTTGGATGACGATGCTACAATCAATTTGTCAACACCATTGTATGTGGATACCAAGTTGAACGATTACAGCAGTGGCGATGAAATGCAACGCTTGATGGTCGGCAATGGAGACGTTGTGGGCACGTATCGTTACAATGATGCCAGTGACAATTTGGAGACCAGTGGTGGGGATAGTGATGGCTTTCTCGATTCAAATCCTTTTGCCAATCTTACAAATCAAGAGAAGCAGGAGATCAAGACGGTGCGTATCGTGAAGCGCGAATCGGAGCGGCGACACCGTGATCGCACCGAACGCAATGGCCTTAGCAGCTCAACGCAGAATCTCGATCAGGTGCTGGAGGAAGAGCAACAGCTGATGAGTGGCAATGGTGCTATTGTTGTTGGTCATAACTATCAGCACATGAACGGCACGGCGAATGATTATCAAAGCAATGGGCGTTCGAAATCATTGCCGCGCAGCTACAACGAACCGCCAACGACTGGCAAGGTGCGACACCATCATCACCAGAGCAGCAAGCATGGCAGCAAGCAAAATGGACATCACAGCTCCGGCAATAGGCAAGATGATTATTATGGCAGTAGCTATGACAAGAACAGCAACTACGCCAGCTACCAGCTCAGCAATGGTGGTCTTATCGGCAGTGGCAGCAAGAGCGGCAGCGGAAGCACTGAACGACGCGAACATCTCAACCCGCTAGCCAATGCCTATTTCGCCAAACAGCTGCAACAACAGCAGCAACATCATCCTCACGGTCATCCACGTGACTCAGCACAGCACGCGCTACGCCATAAAACCGACTCGATGCAGAGTTTAAATAAGAGCATCACCGATTTGGGTCCTGACCCGGTGTTCCAAAGCGAGGCAGCGCGACAAATCATCAACGAGCTATCGGCTGGCTCAGCTTCAGAAGACAATGCGGAGAAGATTGTGGAAAAAGTGCCATCGCAGCATAAACATCGACGTGCGGTGCCACGCGAGAAGCGACGTCACTACACCGCGCCAAATAACGTCAATGTGAAGGCGATGGAGAACGTGCAAGCGGAGAATGATATGAATCGCAATGTAAGTGAATGCAAAGAGAGCGTGAAACTAAGCGTGTTCTCATTATTATTTTATAATAACTATTTTTCAGAATACCAACTGGCGTGCTCGTGATGATTTAGATATGGATTTGGCATTACGTCCGCGCATGAATGCGCCGGATGTGGTGCGCTCTGCCTTGGGACATGGCGAAAAAATCTCTGAGAACACAATTGACAACTTGTTGTTGGCACCTAATAAAATCGTTATACCAGAGCGTTACATTCCGGAGAAGGTAATTTGTTTGCGGAGTTATTAAAATGATTGATGTCACAAAGGGGCTGGCATTGTTGTCAAAAATAGTTTAGTACTCTGTTCCCGTTTCATGGAAAACGAGTTGTCAAAGTTCATTTAGTATTTCCATGGCAAAGTTTTACACCGTTCACGCTGTTAAAAGGCTCACAGCATCTTGGCAATATAATGCCAGCCACATTATTGAAATTCATTACCATTTAAAATTGCGTGAAAAGTTACAGTTCGCCATTTCATTTAAGGAGTTGTTTTTGTATTATTTGTTTGCATTTGATTTAATGTGGCATATTTTAGCCGCTTTAATAACTTTGATTGCTAGCAACATTGTGACAATCCAAATGCATATTGCTAACGAAATTTCACGTCTGCGAAGTTAGTACTAGCCTTAAGTCTGAATAAAAACAAGTAAAAACAGCGCTGTCTTCGGCTATGCCGAAGGCTTCATACCTTTCATGAATGGAAGAATAGTAAAAAACGTGTTATTGTATTACAATTTCGTATTACCTATAGTTAAAAGCGAAAATTTCCTTCAAATCAATAAAAATAATTCTAGTAAAGGCATTGTTATAAATTATTTAATGCTTTTCCTTATCTAATTAAAAAGAACTATGTTTTAAGAAGGGAATGGTTTTTGAATATTTTTAATATCGTATCGACGCTTGATATTCAACATTTAAAAAATACAAATAATTAAGTATTAATATGTAAGACCTACATACATATGTCGGTCTTTGAAAACAGTTATCAGATCCGTAAATAGTTCCCAAACGTTTAACGCTATGATTCATGTGATATTGCGCTGAGCTTATTACTTTTCGTAATAAATATTTGTCCTGAATTTATCTTGCCGATTTACACTGTGAACTCCGATCTTGATGAATACTAATATATAGCTAATAATGGTTGATGTTTGTGCAAAATTTCAAGCCTTTAGCTGTTTAAATGGAGGAGTTATGGTGCAAAATGCAATATCTGAACAATCGGTTGTATGGGAGCTATATGTTATATTTCTCCGATTTTCATGATTTTCAATACTGATACGTAGCTAATAATGGCTGATATTTCTGCAAAATTTCAAGCCTTTAGCTGCTTAAATGGAGGAGTTATGGCGCAAAATTCAATATCTGAATAATCGGTTGTATTATATGTTGTAGTCACCCGATCTGGCCGATTCCGACAAATGTTTAATCATTTGTACAACGACACCTGCTCACCAAATTTCATCAAAATAGCTCTAAAATTGAGGGACTAGTTTGCGTTCAAACAGACGGACAGACGGACAGACGGACAGACGGACAGACAGACGGACATGGCTAAATCGACTCAGCTCATCGTCCTGATCATTTAGGTATACTTTTTGATGGGTCTATCTCTTCTCCTTCTGGCACTTACAAACATCGGACCAAACTTAATATACCATTTCATTCTCATGAAAGGTATAAAAATTATGTATATAAGAGCATCGGGCTCCCATATAGCAAAAAACTGGTTCCTATTATTGCTGGGTGCAATAAAGTGTCAGTAATTTTGAGCAGAACTATTAATAGATATTAAAAGATTCCAAAACATTTAAATTTATACAATTTACTCAATTAAAAACAACACGACACTCGAAAATCTTTATTTTTTAAAAACACTCGATTGCTATCTATTTACCATTTGAAGTCCAATGAAAATCCATTCAATAGTTTAGAAGACTAGCGAGTTCAAACAGGCAAAAAGGAAGACAAACATTCTGAAAAGGTTCAAATGTATTTTACGAGCATCACCTTCTGCCATTTTTTTTTAAAGAAATTTTCAATAAACAAACGAATTTTCTACATGCCTATTAAAATATTTTGCAGTATTCAGCTTAGAAAAATCAAAATTTATTACGGCAACTACATTTTTTTTATCACAAAGGTAATACATTTGTTTTTCAATTGCAGACACCCGAGCTATCGCCGGAGGAGAAGAAGCGACGCCAAGAAAAGGTGGAATCCATTAAGAAAATGTTAGCCGAGGCGCCAATTAGCACAGCAAACGTAAGTGCCGACATTTAAAAAAAAAAATTATAAATGCGATATATGTATAATCTGTTTTGCTTTAGGATGCCACTGTCAGCCTACCACCGAGCAAAATCAACGCCGAAAAGAAGCAACGCGAGCATTTACTACAACTCAATCAAATATTGGCGCAACAAGTCATGCAAATGAGCAAAATCGTGGCTGGTAAGTGAGAGGAGTTCAACTCAATATTAAGTAAAATTGCAAGAAATTCTAAGCTCATCTGCCTTTTAACTATAAGTAAATATTTAAATAAGTACAGAAATTTTCGTTCGAATTTGTGTTATTCTTCTCTGTGTAATTGTTGACATTTTGTTGGTATTAATATTTGCGTTACAAGTAACTTTGAGTTGCATTTACAAAAATTCTAACATAAATTTCAAGTATTTTCAAATAACATGCGTTCTTTTGCTTGTTTCTTTCCTACTAACCGATTCGCAATTGTCCAATAACTTCATTTATTCTTTATGTTTTATTGTTAATGTTTTTTTTTGTAAGTGTGCGCATCTTTTTGTTGTTAACATTAAAATTAGTATGTTCGCCTTTCTATATAATTTCGTTCCTCACGTTGCAATCATATATGGGTTTCTTGTAAATTATAACTAATTCGAAATTTTTACAAAAATTACATCAAAACAAATCTGACTCATTCTATAGTACAATATTTATGTAAAAACGCTATGTGCTCTCGTTCTAACTTTGAAATCTGTATATTTTTTCTTTTTCGAATTCTAATTTTCTAGATGATAATTGAATATTCATTTACATGCATATATGTACATATGTATGTATGTATGTAATAAGCGTTTCGTCAATAAATACCGAAAACAAAAAGAAAATTCTTATGAAAAAACTCACAAACTCATGCAATTCATCATCATCTCATCATTTCATGTCATCTCGATGGCCTTTGTAGCGCATCCATCACCTCACTTTAGTAGTAACTACATAAAATATATAAGTACAATATATATCCACGTACATCTTTGGCAATCAAGCATCATATCAACCTGTAGTTTTGCCTCAGCCACCAATGAAAATACCTACATAAAATGTAAACTTGATACTCTATCTTTAAACACTCACTTTGACTCATTTTTTTATGATAATCACCTCACTTTATACTCGTAAGCACATTCACCACTTTTCGCTAAAACAAAACAAACCATATTCACCATATTCATGTTCATAGCAAAGAACGTAGATTACAAAGAAGTTGCATGGCGTTTTGTTGCACGTGGCTAGAAATATTCTCTTATTTCACCATACCAGAAACCATTTGGATCTAATCAGATTCTAAAAGGCCCGTTTCTTTGTAACTGACTGGCAAATGATCAGTAAGTAGAATAACGAATTGCACATAAAACAAAAACACTAACTCGGAAAAATATGGAGCCAACTTGCTAAAATGATACGCGTGTTGGGAAGTGAAAACACTGCGCTATTGTGAATGAGCCGGAATAAAATACATTGAAAATTCCAGCTAAACACCTAATCCTTTTTATTTGCATAGAATTTTTAAAAATATAACTACATCACCCAAAAATTTGCCAGCAAAACTATTTTCCGTTTTTAAATAGCACCAAACAAATCGCATGTTTCATAAAAGTTACGAGCAGGGTTGCTTTTGCAACTAAATGAAGTTTTACTCGAGTTGGAGCCTTTTTTTTGCTAGTCGGCTACAAAGAGACGGACCTAAAAATATAAATCAGCAACGATGGGCGTGATCCAACTCCTTTGTTTTCTACGTTCTTTGTCCATAGATACCATTTCACTTTTTGCTATTACATAATTTATATTTGTAAAAATGTATGTATGTATATTTGTCACTATTATTAATAAAGTTAAACCATTTCACTTTCATAAAAATCAAATAGTAATCATTATCATCGTAATCGCAAAACCAGCACATCTGTCACTCTGCACTAAATCATTCGACCTACCGAAATTTTTTGCGTATATATAAATATATAAATGTTTCTTTTAAGTAAATTTCTTTTTCATTCAAATTTTTTATGTGGCTATTCGCTGAAAACGTCCATTTTTCAATGTGCATATCTATGTATTAATGTGGTTTTAAGATGTTGATCTGTTTTTGAAGTTTTTCCATTGATTGTGCTCAGTGTAACTTTTTCAATTTTTGTCTTATGTTCTTTCAATACTATGTAGCTGGGTTTTAAAAAAGTTATCCAAATGTTCTTAAGAATCACGAAAGTCGGTTAGCAATTATTAAATGTAATATGATATAAATTTTTGAAATCATCGATAACTGTTAATTTAATACTGAAATTATAAACATCTTTTGATAACAGTATGAGTGAGCTAAATTTTTTAAATCTTCGATAACTACTATCTAAAGCTCTAGACTACAACTTCGTATACTTCACTTGCATTCAACTTTATTTAAATCAAATAAATTCAACACCTGTTTTGTAAAAATATTTTTATATCGAGTTTACAAGTTAACTTAAGTTAAATTTAAGCATTTTTATAGCATCAGAAGAAGCCCAAACCGATTTGGGGTTTAGTTCAGAAAAGATTTTCAAGTAGAGTTAATTAAAGTTTAACAAGCAATAAAATAAAGTAAATCAAAAAGCAAAATTATCAACCCTTTGTGTTCGAGTCGACCCTAATTAACTAACTAAATTAATTACATGCCCGGACACATTATTTTAATTTACATATGTCTCATTCTTGTAAAATCTGCAATGAATAAAAAGAGGTATTTTTGTCATAAATCAAAAACCAAATAGTTATTTTAAATATTACAACTTCACTCAATTGTTGCTTGATTTCTAGAAGCTAGAGCTCTTGCTTAAAATCGACAATCCGACTATTCCACTAGTCGACTATTTGATTAGCAATTTTTTGATGGTTAATAATCAAATAGCAACTATTTCACTAACCTTTCGCTTTCGACTAACCGCACACCATCGAGTAGTCTGAAAATCGACTAACAGAAATTATTAAACTATTAAAAACTTCATTATACTGCGCACGCTCGAAAACGTGAACTAATTAAAACCAAGGCAATTTACATTTGCGAAATGTTCACGTTTTTGAATACCCAAAAATAATAAGTTAATATATGTAAGTTTACTCATTTAAATTCACGAAAAAGCTGTTATTTAAAAAAATCAGTCAACTTTTTTTTGTAATTTCTGTTTTTCTAATAATTGAAATACAGCTTTCTCCCTAAGGCGTGATCGACACCTTCATGACTAGCCTACTGTAGCGCTTTATTGAAAATTTCAACTGCTTCAATTGGTTTGATTTTCTCCGGTGTCTCTGTGACGCAGTCTTCGTCTGATTCGTCCTCGACAGCGTTGTCTTTCCAATTGCCAAGATTTTGAGTTTATGAGTTTCAGTGGTTTGAGCAACACAAACACTTGATTCGCTGCTTCTCCGACTTTACACCTGGGGCTCTTTTTTCCAAACTTGAGACATACGTTTTTTCTGGCAGAAGTTCCCAGAATAAACCGGGATCATCAGCATTATATAGCTGGTCTCTGCACAAGTCCAATTCGGTCATTTTAGCTCTAAGTTTTCTTTAAAAGGGTCAACTAGCTGAGACTGTGAAGAAAATTTTTCGCCCGATATTTGAAGAAGTCGAATGCCGTATCTTTTGAAATTTTGAAGCCATCCGTCGCTAGTGTAAAAATCAGCTTCATTTTCCTTTAATTTTGAATGCAGATTTTTGGCTTTTTCTTTCAGAGTTAAATCACTTACTGGCCAGTTCTTATTTCGCCAAAAAATTTGGAATTAGCAACATTATATTTCTTCGCTAAGAACGTCACACTCGACCCTTTTTGTAAATGACCGAGAATTTCAGCTTTTTCGTTTAACGGCAAGCACTCATGTTTCTTAGAACTAATTTTCATGCAAAAAAATGGCCGTAATTTACTATTAGGGGAAACCCTAAATTCAGAATTCTTTAATGTCGATGCAAAATACTTTCAAACATTGAAACGTTTTTTGTTCATGTTTCAGAGCTTTCTTGCCTTGTTCACGCTTTAAAATAGTCAATGCACAAAAAAAGCGTATTCACGTTTCTGGGTGTTCACCATATAGTCGATTAGCAAGAGCTCTATTAGAATCTTTCTTTCGTGATCGTACATTTAAAAAGCGATATTATCACACAAAAAAAATGTAAATGTATCAAAAATGATCAAAGAACTTAGGCACTTATTTTATGCGAAGTAATTTGATTGAAAATATGTAATTTACGTTCTAACGTGAATATGATTTTAGCGGGTAAAAATTAATCATAAAAATTAATCATAAAATTGTGTATGAAGTAGTAATCAGCGAGAGCAATCATTGGGGCTTTTGTCTAATTAAACAAACAAAAAATATCTTCTTAGTCAGATCCAAATGTACTAAATATAATCGTAAATTTTGAAATGATGACAAATTCGCGTTATTCCCCTGTGTATTTTTTTCTACTACTTTTGGAGTAGGTACATCAATTCTTGTCAAACATATTACACATTTTTTATGAAATTTTATATGAGTTGATCCTTTAGTTTATCTTACTATTAGCGTATAATAATTCATTCACAACATTTATTTCATGTCAACCGATTAATTTCGAGGGAACTATATAAGAACATTGGAACTTTTGAACTCTTTCTGTCACTCTATACCTTTTCTTAGTTCTTTTTACGAAATGCAGAAATGCGAAACACTAACTCGGAATAATATGCGGGTTGAGACAACTCGGTAAACTGATATCCGATCAGAGTTGTAGTGTTGGGAAGTGGAAAAACTGTGCTATTGTGAATTAGTCCTAAGAATATACATGGGAAATTTCAGTTTAAGATCTAATTCGTTTTTATATGCATAGTATTTGCAAATATATAACTGATAATTCTAAAAATTGCCGGAACAACTACTTTCCGTTCCTAAATAGATAACTAAACAAATCGCATGTTCTATGAAAGATGCTAACAGGGTTGCTTTTTCAACAAAAGGAAATTTTATCCGAGCTGGAGAGTTCTTTTGCTACAAGGGTACAATAATACGGGCCCATTATAAGAAAATTGTGTAATTACTATTCGGTGAAGTGTGTAACATAGTAGGGTGTTCTATGGTGGTTTTTTTGCTTATCATTCTTGTATTTTCATCTTTTAACGTAGCGTTGAAAAATACAACGCTGAACGCTCCAATTTAGATATAAAAGTAAAGCGTAATTGACTTTTAACTTTTATTTTTTAACTATTTATTTTCATACATTACGCTTTTTTATTTATTTATTTATTTATTTACTTTTTAATTTATAATACTTTCGTTGCATGTTTTGTTTATTTTTTCCATTTTGTTTTGTTTTTATTTTTAGGTAACCCAAATAGCCAAACTAATTTGAAGTAAAGAGCCGTGTAAATGCGTTGTTTTAACGTTTACGTTTGCGCATTTCTCCGATTATGTGTGTGTGTTTGAATTTGATAAGGAAATTGCCATAAAACGTCGTTTTTGTTTTTTGAAAGTTGTAATCTGCATTTACATTAATGAAGCTGCATTTATATAACGCCAATTCGTGCCTCAACTTTATTTGTTTGTGTTTAAATTTTTTATGCATACTATACTATTTTTTTTTTAATTTGTTGTTTACACAACATACCATACAAAACATACGCGCTGCATATCTACTACTATTGTACATACACATTTACTACATACATACATAGAGATTTGGCAAACAACAGGCAAACAATCATAATGAATAATTATCAAATCTATAAATATATCTACATATACTACATGTATATAAACAGACATACATATATACATATATATATACTATATCTATATCTATACCTATGTATACATAAAAATATATACGCATTCACTCGTACCAAAAAAAAAAAAAAAATACAACATAAAAATCACAAAACAAAAACAATGCGTAAGTGCTGGCAGCTAGCAAATATAATAGAATGACACAAAATGCCGCTGGGAGATAAATGCATGAATATCTCGCAGATTTCTTTGCTCCAAATACTAAACAAAACCAACCCAAACAAAAACAACAAAAAATATAATTTACAATGTCGAATGCAAGCAAGTATAAACATATTTAAACAACAACAACAACAACAACAAATATGTATAACGAACAAATAACTACCAACTATTACAACTACAACAATTGTACAACATTTACCACCACTACAACAACAACAAGAACAACAGTGACATCAATATGCACTAAAAGGTTTGTATAGAAAACTCATTTACTACTTTGCTATCTACCAATAAGTAAATATGTACCTACTTTACTACTACTATTGTTACGTATGACTACTACCACTTTTTCTATGATTGTATTTAATTGTTATAAATTTGTTGTTATAAAATATAAATGTAAATCAATTTTTTTTTTTTTTGTTTGTTTGAGTTTCTGTTATTGGCTAATAAACGTTAATTGCTCGATTATAATTAAAATATTATGCATTCGTTATAACTGTCGTTTGCAATAGGATATTTAAAAAAAAAATAGGTATACTAATTTTACAGCTCTTTCCACTCCGTTTAGGGTCATCGGAATCCCTACGAAAAAGTTGATTATAAGTAACATTATAATTAATTCGTATATTTTTTTCTCGTTTTTATCATTTGTGTTTGGAAGTTTCAAAATTAATGCAAACTCACTTATCTAGCACCCCGAGAGCACCTCGTTTCTAGCAAAGTTAAAAATTTGCCTGAAATGCATCACTACAAATTTTGCAAGTAAATAATTCTTTGCTCAGCACCCTATTTGTAGTATTTAATACCAGCATGTGCTGCACATATTGTCAATTAATAAATATCATAGCAAGTCTGAATTATTGTAGTCATTTCTTTGCGTGAAAATTAGTTATACTTACTCGGACACAGCAATGATCGCAGTTTAGTTATTAGCACGAAAGTTCTTCGAAGACATTTGTGGACCAAACCGGACGATAACAACAACAATTGCACATCAAAATGATTCCAATTCAGGATATAGTAGAACAACTTCAAACAACTTTCGCATTTGCAGGCCAAAATTTGTGTGTCCCATTCACGTTCGTAATTACTTACCTTAGTGCCTCCTGCTTCGGACATTTTTATCTAAATTTCACGAGTACTATTTTTACAGAACTCTTTCTTTTATTCTTTTTTATAAAGACATATTTCATTCTAGAACAAATACTTTCGAACTTTGTTCAAATGGGGCACAAAATTCAATACTTTTTACATTGAACATTTAAATGTTTTAATTAATAAGCAATTTTATAGCCCATTCAATTTTAGTGTAATAAAGAGCAAGTTTCATGTGGCTATAAATTACAATTGATTTTTGAAAAAACTTTAGTGACATAGTTCCACGATTTATTACCGAACAAGCTTTATGTCGACGAACTTGTTGAGGAGCGTCAGGAAAAATAACAGCGTACCCAAATAAAAAAAAAAAACTCTAATTCAAAATTTTAAAATCTAGTGCAAAACTGGAGCTTTCCCCCCATTTGAATTTAGCCCGTATTTATTCAGGAATCAACTATATTTTAATATAAAAAAAAATAATTTAAATTAAATAAAGAAAAATAAATAGTCAAAACATATGAATGCACAATACGTTAAGTCGAGGAAATGGAAATTGATTGTTATCAACTAATATGCTGCTAACAAGTGCCCACAGAATACGAAAACGGTGTATAGTTGTCGAAGCCTTTTATTACCAGTGTAGAATAGGCCTGTTAGCTAAGATGCGAAAAAATTCACTCAGATTGAATTAATGACTTGTTTAAAGTACGAAAACCCTTAACTCAACTTTCTCATTTTTGGTACGTTAGACTTGTGCTGTTGGTTAGCCATCTGAAGGCTTTAATGAATTTTCGTACGCCATATGAATGGAGGGTGCTTCTCTCTGAGATATTTTGCAAGAATTGTTTGCCGAGTGTCTTTAGTCTCATGCTTGGGAAGGCTAGGCATTCACACAGAAAGTAGTTTAATGCTTCCTTTGAGCCCGCGTGCTCTCAGATGCCACAGAACCTGTTAAATGACGGGCGAAATATCACATATTAAATCTCTTCAATGGGTTTTGCGTCTGTTATCATAAACAGTTAGCGCGAGACTCTCTATGCGCTGTGTAAAATATAAGCAACCCTGTGTTTGGCATGCCATTCTTTTATTTACAATTCAATGCAACGTAAGTATAACTGAAGCTTAAGCAGATTGCGAAGGTATTTCCTGTGATCATTACTAATGGTCTCATGGTTTTAGGTGGATCATAGCACACCCAGAACTTCCGATTAACCCTATATCATCCAATACGTCTACACCGCTGGTTAGCTTTCGAATGGTAAAAATGAGCAATTGTGCTCTGGGCATACCCATTGCAGAGCCGCATATTGCTAGTTCGTCCGCTGTCCTATACCGCGGGACCCACAGTAGAGTAATATCCCATTGATCAGAAATCAAGGCTAGATCCCTGCTATTCTCATCCAATAATTAAGATTTTATTAAGGTAAAAGAATGTGACTGAGAAAATTATTTTTCTTAAGCATAAAAAAATTCCAGGTCTAATGATGTTGTAATTTTTTTTAATAACTTCAACAAAATGGTAGGTTCTTAATATGTTTTTTCTTTTAATTTCTAGACTAATTTCATGCAATTGAGAATAAGTATGAAATTCTCTCAAAACGGGGTATACGGCCCGATAGCATGGGAACACAAGAAACACTATTTATTGTCCAAAATAAAGAAAAAAACAGTGCTCTTTAATGCTACAATTTTTAATATAGTACATACATATGTGACCTGGGCAATTAGTTAAATCAGGTTTTAGTGGATGTTACCTGAGGGTTTTTTGTATCGCTGATTACGAATCTGACATTAAAATTAGGAATTAAACGGATTCACTGAAATAGTTTGCAAGTTCATGAAATTTACTTGGAACTCGTTATTGGGGGTTTCGTGGTCGTTGATAACAAATCTGGCATTCGATTTTCAAAATCGCTAAGTCACATAGAAGTTCAACAAATATTTACTAACTCGCTCAACCAAAATGCATAGTAAGTTGAATAATTGATATCTCCGCAGCGGACAGCATAATTTTTGATAATTCCCTAACAGCTAAAACTAACTATACAAAATATTTAGAGGGAAACAGGAGTATTTTTTTTTACTTTTTTTCTTTGCACGGCAACTGCTATTAATAATTCAGATTGAAACCCGATAGGCATAAATCCGCTATTTTTAGAAAATACTAAGGAAAACTCTGTACGAAATGTAAGGAAATACAAACTGATACATACATCTAAAAAGGTGTTTCGAATATGTAAGTATCGAGAGCGAACTTGTTTTATTTTTAAAAGAGTACGGACGGTAATTTCTAAATATTAACTCAACTATCTTTGCCAAACATACTCTAGATATGTGCTTATTCAAATTCATCTTCCTTTTCCAACAGAGAAAGCAATGGCCAAGGTGAGCAACGGCACAGACGACACATCACCAACTGGCAATGACGAGCGGAGCTCCGAATCACCTAGCGAACCACTGCCGATTTATCAACAACGTGACAACTACTTTAGTTAAACAATAGCAGTTAATATCAAAAACTAAAAATCACAACCCAAACTTTATAAAAACAACTAAACTGAGCCAGAAAATTTGTTTTTTAAAAATTAAAAAAATGAATGCACCGTACAGATTATCAAATGCAGCACTTAATTGCAACCACCTGCATTCAAGTATCGCAAAAGGAGCTCAACAATAAATTACACTCAAATACTAAACAATTGCATTTATCTTAAAAGAACAAGAAAACTTTCGCGAGAGAAAAAAAATCAGAGTGTTTGGTAAAATACCAAAAATGGAAAAAGTTCAATGAAATACTACATATTAGTAAATACGAGTAAAGATAAGCCATTTATTTAGTAATGGAACAAAAAAGTATCCAAAAAACAACAACATTACATGTGTACAACAAACACGCTCGTATATTACATAAAACAAAAAATATGCAGATTCGCTGTCGTTGGTGAAAGAAAAAAAAAACAAACAGAAATTTTAAGACTCTTTAAATGTAAAACAGCCTAACTAAAAATTATGTGCAACTATTAAAACCAACTAATTATTTTTGCTTAACTGCGAAATTTAAATGACTGAATTGTAAAACAAATTAAAAAGACTATGCGAAATATTAACTAAATATATCCAATTAATATCTAACAAAAAAAAAAAAAACAGAAAAACAGAATACTAAATCAATAAAAGGCAAGCGCAGCCAATAAAAAATCAGCACTCAATATTCACGCAAGTGCATGCAAACATTCACACACACACACACAATGCACAAAAAATAGCCGAATGAGTGGCGGAAATGCGCGCCTGCGCAGTACAGGATAGTGAAGAGTAAGGCACACATTCACAGCTACTTACATAAAACTGTTTTTCGGTCACTTTGTGTCGCTTTCAAAGCAAAAAATTGTTGAAATTTCGCAATTAAAATAAGAACTAACTAAAAATGAATTAGGCAACATATCAAAATTAAAAGACAACCTATGGATTAGAAGAATTTATGGTATGCAAATGTGAAGTATGCGTAATGTAGTAGAAAAATTATCACACACATACATATACATACTACGTAGATGTAAAAAAAAAACAAAACAAAAAAAAACAGGTGAACGGTTATTTTTGTTCTGGGAGACTACAAGTCAAACTATTTGATGAAAACTTGTTGAACTTGATGTTGAAATTGTTGAAAGAATTTAGGCATATAAAATTAATAAAATTTTGATCTATAAACTATATAATATACATACATACACACCATACATACATATATATTACTATACAAATACAATGGATATATAAATATAGTATTATAAATCTAAATAAGTATACAAAAACAAAAATCATAAGAACAAAAAATCAAATTTAGTTTTAAAAATGCTGAAATTAATTATTATATGTAACTGTGTGCAATTAAGAGCAAGCAAATGCATTTATGTACTTCAATATCCATTGTGTCATCAATTTGAGGGGGGCCTGCGAATAGGCAATAAACATAAGTGGTGGGCCTTAATTTGAATGTCGTGGGCTTCAACAACAACAAACTATCGCATTTCTTATTGCAGGGCTACTTACATAAATAAATATTTGAAGTTGAACCGAAAAACAATAATTTTGAAGACTTACAGTTTTCTCTTTTATATTAGCAAAAAGTCAGCCAATATTAATATCGTATACAGATATAGAAGCGAAGGAATCGGCCATTTAGGCTGACATTAACAGTAACTATTTTAAAGACAATTACAAAAGCACTTTGCGAATGTTAGTTGCATTCAAAATAATTTCACAAATATCTACGTAGAAGAAATGCAACAATTCTTTGTCTAACAACGAAGTAAAACTTTGGCGCTACAAATGCTTTCTTCTGACTTTATATATTATAATTTGTTGAAGTTTGCTTAACTTGTACATAGCAGTAATCAATTTTAATGCAATTCAAAATTTAAAAAAAATATATATACATTTATAAATATATCTCAAATATGCACGAAAGTATCGGATATTTAGCTATTCTCTCTGTACCTATTCAATGAAACTATTGAAAACCAAAAACTAAATGAAGCCTATACACACACACACACACACACACACACACACACACATGCATACATACAAAAATAGTTATTAAAAAAATAAAGTATAATAGATTGATCCCTTTTAATTAAGAAGCAAAGTCATATTAGTAAAAAACAGGCCTAGTAACAGAAGGAGCGCGATAAAAATTCATAAATCTTAAATTTGAATGAGAAAATCTATATGAAAAACGCAAGCTAGTATAAAAACTGAATGATAAAAACTAAAATCAATTATTGCATGAAGCAAACAAATTTATATAAAATTTAGCAAGCGTACATTTGAATTAACAAGATCCAAAAATTATAGGTCAATTAACGAAAATAGAAATTTGAGTAAAATTATATTGAGGCGCAGTCAAAACAAGAAATTTAATTAAAGTCTGATAATTTTATTCACTAACACTAGCAAAATAAATTGGCGAAAATGGATTTTACTTTTTAACTTAGTTTCCTTTTACATTAGTGCAAAATTAAAGGAAAATCATTTATTTGCATGCAGAGTAAATTATGGATTTTATTTTGAAGTTTTCCTTCAAGAAAATATAATATACTAGGTGCCCCGATGCATTTCGCTACCACCTATGTAGGATGTGCAGGCAATTCGTAGCCTAATTCATGTAAATTTAGAGTCGTTAACGCGAAACTTTTTTCTTTTAGTATTTCTACTAAATAGGCAACAAGTTGGATTAATCGTCAAAAATTAGCTGGGAATCGAAATGAATAATTCTCTAAAAACCACGATGGCGATGAAAATTTTATTAATAAGAAATATACACCGCAACCCACAAAATAATTTCTCCAATCCCTCATCAATGCTCTACCACATGGAGCTTGTAATTGTGGATGTTCAATAATTATAAAAATACTAATGAGATTTAAATTGGAAAACGTGTGCGCCGCCATTCCATATGAAGAATGTGGAAAGTAATATTCATCAAAAAATGTCAAACCAGAGTGTGACGCACATAGTGAAATCATTCAACTCTAGCGCCACCTAACGGTTAAATTTTTTGAGTATTTATTTCACTTTATACACACATATTATATATTCCGAATTTCACCCATAAAACCGGCATTTTTTTTAATATCACGACCTCCGCGCCAGCTAGCGTGTTAATTTATGTTTCAAGCTCTACGCTATGCTGAAAATGTTAAGTCCCCAGCTTTTAGAGAAATCAGCTTAAAAGCGAAGAAAAACGTCGCGCAGACTGTAGAGTGTCGAATTGGATTATTTTGTTCAAAATATGGCACTTTATATTACGACAACTTATTTTAGATAAGTTCTTTTATTATACGCGCTTTTAAGTAAATATTTGCATTGGTTTTCGAAAATTGTGTTATATGTTCAATAACTGTAGGATACAAAAATATGGCGATAATACCAAAAACATTTTCTGGTTATATGCAGTTTTCTCGTTCAAATATTCCACATTTTTTCAATCTCTAGCTATGTGGTTTTGTGCGAATTCCCCAGATGTTTTTCGCCCCAGCAATTTGTCAGTCAGCCCTTGTGAGGTCTTGAATAAAAGCATGACGGTTTATTAATCACTATAGATATTTGCAATAACTATAATTTTCTAGTGGGAAAGTGAAAAAAAAATTGCTAAGAGTAGAAATGGAACGAGTAGCAAAATAAATCGAGACTACTGCTACAGAATTCATGATTTCTTTATTTGATTAATTAAAAAAAAAAATCGTAGTTATGGAACATGCTAGAATTCAAAAATTGCTTTGCTTTACCAAGGTATAATCTGCTTTCAAGAATATATACATACATTTGGTTTTTTTTAAATTGGCACATATTGGCAAATTTTAATTATTTCTTTAGCACTATTTAATTTTAATTCTTTTTTAATAAAAAAAATAGTTAATTCTACCACAAACACAGGTTAAATCTGAATTACAAAAACTATTTTCAAATGGCAAAAAAAAAAAATTTAACAAACTATGCATAATTTTAAAAATTCTTAATTAGAATTTTTAGAAAAAATTTGTGATTTTTTACAATTTTTTTAACCGACGGTCTTGCAAAGTTTTTTCCATATAAAAAATCCGTATAAAAAACTATAACACATGAACGAACGAACTTGCGGAAGGGTGTCAGCAAAAGAAAATATCAAAAATTAAGCGTAATTTGTAGTTAATTCAAACTTGCACTTCATTTCGGTATCCCCAAATATTTTCAAAAAATTCTACTTCAAATTTTTGAATCTTGTATAAAGTTTGTTGAATTTTTTCGCCATTGGAACAAAGTTTGCTACATTAATTTAACCGGTGTTTGTTGTAGAATGAACTATATTTTTATCAAAAACACAAAACTAGTTAAAATTAAATTTAAAAAAATAAATTAATAAAAACTTGTGTATATGTGGTGATGCTATAGTTATGGCACGCACTATATGCCTCTTCGTAAACTTGGTAACATGTGAAATTAGAAAGGAAAAGGAAACTCTTAATTGATCACTTGTTTCAGGCGTTTTTGTTTTGTGTTTAATAAATAGACAAAATATCGAAAAAGTAAATCAAACCATTATATGAATTCCTTACGCTGTTTTGCAATGTTTCTGTTAAATTGCACACCATAGCAATCGCATATTTTAACTTTGCAAGTAGTTCGATGTTAGACAAATCTCATAGCAGAATTGCTGACTGCACTGATGCGTGTTATGAGGAAATATTTTTTATTTTATTTTTTTAATAAATAAATGCAACTAATCAATAAATAACCAACTACATTAAGGAAACCCAAAATTTTTCAAATTTAAAACAAGCGAATATTAAATGGTTGTTGGACATTCATATAAGTTTTATTGAAACGCAAAGTGTACAAAATATAAAATGAAATTTATAAAACTAAGTTTCGTTAAAAATGTTTAAAAAGATAAACTGTGTAGTTCTGTTCGCTTTCGTTGACATTTGTTTTAGAACAATGAATGTTAAATAAGCACACACACATACATACATATGTATATTTAACTCAACTCAAATGAACATAGCGCCTTTGAATAAAACATACAAACATACATGCTAATAATTAACCCACACCAACGAACATATATTTGTATATGTATTTACTCAAGCGATAAATAATTTAAATAGAGGTGCTATAAGTAAATAATTTATATTCAATAAATTATATTATTATCATTTAGCATAAAACTGTTTATGTTCAAATATTATTTACGAATAGATTAAGGTATAATTATTACGAATTGCACCCAAATTGATAAAACAATATGGGGGAAAATAAATATATTCTTTTTTGCTATTTTAAGCTTTTTAAAGTTGTATGGCTAAGTTTATAATTAAAAGAAATATATATAGATATATATATATAATTAAAATTTTACTTCAATTTATAGAAATTTAATTAGCAAGCATGCATATACAAACACACAAACACACGCATATATAAGCCCCGCAATTATTGTATATATGATTTTAATACATAAATGTTAAAGCAAACAAACATATGTACCGTATTTGTTGAAAGTTAAATTTGAAGAGATTGAAAAGCAAAAAAATATTGCATGCAAAGTGTTAGTCCATTATGCATTTAATGGGAAATACAAAAAAAAAAAAAACACAAAATTTAAAAAAAAATACTACCGGAGGAAGAGGAAATGAGCTGTATCATATAATGTCATAATTTTAATGTCAAATGATATCATATATAATATAAATATTATATGCTATACGTAAACACACACACACACACACACACGTGTATGCAATTAACTACATACATAAATATTACATAACTACACGCATAAATATGTATATTCAGTTATAGATAAATACGGCCCACAGACATATGTATGTAAGTAAACTTATGTAAACGGAATATTAAATACATACATACTACATAAATACACACATACATATTTAAAAACAACTTAAAAAAAACTGTACTGTATATGAAGACATCATCAGAATGATTATTGTAAATTGAAATTAAAAATGTTATCAATAAAAATGATAGTTGGAATTTAAATGAAATAATATTTTTATTTCCCACACACACACACACAATATATGTAGCAATGTTATGGTTGCCAAAAATCACTTTCAAAGAGGTAACTTGTTATGAGTTACATTCGTCCTTCAACTGTGTTCGAAAGAGCTGATCGAACGAGTTTGCATTTGGTATTATAACACACATACGATGAAGAATAACGCTATTGTGAATTTCACTTATTTAGATCATCCACAATAGTATATTTCTATGAGCTTTCATTGAAATTAAGTACAAATTGCAAACAAATTGAATAAATAAAAATGAAATACAAATATGACTACGACGGAGTTATGGTTCGACAACTCTTCAGCGGAGGAAGATGAAAGTTTACTAGAATCGGCAAGAAGTATTAAACGATTCAAACGCCTTAGAAATTAATTTAATTGCGTAAGTGTACTATTTCAAAGAGGGCTTTATATGTATTGATAAAAGTTATGAAAATTGTTTACAGATTTAAATAAAAGAAACTTTAGACTATTTAAGGAGACGTTTGTCGATTTGTTGCCGACTATAGAAGAGTCGCTGCAGCATTAGACTCGAGCCAAATCAATTCCAAAGATTTTAAAATTAGCAACAGTGCTACGACTTTGGGCTCAGGAATACCAAAACTTAAATATATTTCTTAATTAATAATATACTAATTTAGTTAACCTTAATCCATTTTGCTGTCATTCTAACAGGTGGTCGCACACCTTTTAGCTCCAACGAGAATTCTTACCACTTTTTTGCTGCTTTAACCTTTCTGCAAAAACCCCTTTTGCAAATGGAGGATATTATTCTATCAATTAAACCAGACTTGCCAGCTTTGTAGTTTTTTCGTAGTTACGGATTTAGACCTGCATAAAATTAACAAAAATAGTTTAGTAATAGTGTTTGGTCGTCAAAAAGCAAAAAACAATTGCAAAATATTTGCATTTTCTGCAATTTTCAAACACTACGATACAGCGTCGAAAGCAAAATTTTGTTCGATTGCAAATTCGATGCGCAACGAAAATATCGACAGGGTAACATGGCTCATAATAAGAATTTGACATCCGATTTTCGACGTTCGATAACCAGCGAAGATCGAAGACCGAATGCAACTCATAATTGGGGCCTAAATATAATGTTGTTCCATCTGTGAAACCAGCCTTTGCAATTCTTTTTTTAGTACTCACGAAATAACAAAACTTGTTCAAAAGTAATGTTTGATCTCCAAAAGGCAATGAACAATCACAAATTCCCTACATTACAGCGCTGAAAGCAAAATTGTGTTCGACAGAGTTGCACAACACATAAAATGGAGTTTATATTCGATTTTCGCTGTTCGATAATCAACGAAGATCGAAAGATGAATGTAAGTCATAATAAGGGCATATGCCTTCACCAATTTCGTTTACTTTCTGGACTGCACTCACATTACGTTGAAATTTGAGTGGGCGAGAATTAGTGAATAACCATATTAATTTTGCAGGGATATCAAATTCAGGCATCATGATTTAAAGTCGACAGAGCTTTGGTATGTGTCTCTTCACACCGGTCTTTTCCAATATTTGGCGTAGATGTTAATTTCGTCTTAATCATTTTGGGACCTTCATCTGATCCGGCGACGTTTTCGCTGTCATCATTTAGCAAGTGCAGGAATGCTCCCTCCACAATTTGTGTGTCCTTTGGGCATCAGTCACCAGTCCGCCGTTCTTGTTCTTACAGGAATTTACCATAGTGTTAAAACCCTCCGTAAATCGCTGTACCGTTTGGTGAAATGTTCGGGCGCTTTTCCTGTCGGCTAGCATCTCAAGCTCTCCATACTCACGTGTTTCGGTATCTCCCTTCTTTCTGCGATTAAAACGTCTACCTGCTTTTCTCAACTCTCTGCAGCAGTCCTATACTGCTCACATTGCGTTTGTTCTTTCATATTTTAAGCTTTCGTCCAGGGCCGCGCTGAGCCTTTCTAACCTGCTTCTCATGCGAGTTGGAAGATAAAAATAAGATTCAGTGATTAAAACGAAGAAAATTGGTATAATTAAGTGGGATTATTTCGTACAATCTTACTTTGGTTTTACTTAACGGTGTCGTAAAAACACTGCCGGATGTAGCCCTCTGTATTCACCTAACCTACGCCTAAATGCAGGCAACGCTTGCATGCTGGGCCATTTAATTTTTGTCCAATTTCCCGCATTTAATACAAAAATTTTAAAATTATATCAAAGTGCGTTTTTTGTTTCTAAGAAAATCAATCATTGCGCTTGAAAAATGGGGGAATGAGCAAGGAAGAAGTTCGGCCAAGCCTCGAGCTTTATGATGTAAGCGCCAAATTATTATTATTATTACTTTATGTAACCGCTACAAAAATTTCATTAATTTTAGAAAAGTGGCAACTCTGTCACTATGAACTGTTTTCAAATAACATACGCAAAATGATTTTCCTAACGTTATTTATAAAATTCACATTTTCAAACAGTTGGCAAATACTTAAAAATTTTCGAAACTAAGTCTATTAGTTCAAACCAGTACTGTAAGCTTAATTTGCTATCTTATAAGTTTAGTTATTTAAAAAAAAAAATTAACAGGTGGCAACCTTCTCTTCATACATTTTTTGAATAAAGTGGCTATCTTAGCCGAGCGTGTAGCATGTGCGCGCTTCATTCGGTGTGTCCCGGGTTCGTATCCTGGCCGATGCAAGTAACATGAAAATTTATAAAAAAGTTTTTTTTGGCAGGCAATGACAAACTTCCTGCAAAAAACTTCTGACAAACATCGTTTACTGTTCGGAGTCAGCGTAAAACTGTAGCCCCCTCAATTTGTGATACATCAAGAACTTCGACCAAAATATCAAGCGCCAAATTATTGTAATTATTAAGTGTTTCTAAAATTCTATTAGCTCAAACCAATTATTATCCAATAAATTCAGTTAAGTTAAATTTTTTTAACAGGTGGCAACCTCTCTAAATATATTTTTCGACTAAAGCCTATTTAAACTTTTTTCCTTTGACATCAGTATATAATAATTTTAATAACCTTACCTATTACATTGAATGCACATTCTTTATAAGGTGGCAACACTCTTTAAAAATGTTTACGAAGAAACGCTTTCGTTCCATACCAATACCTACTTTTATATTTCAGTAAGTTTAGAAGTTGAATTAAATAAATATTTTTAAACAGATGATAACACCATTTAAAAATATTTTCATGATTATGTTTTCTTAAGCCTACTTCCTTTGAATCCCACACCGTAGGTAATATTATTTGCTTTAACTTATAATTTAGTTTAATTTTTCTTTTCAAGCATTTGGTGACTTTTCCCAAAGTGTTTTTAAAATCACACTTTCTTGAACCTTAAATAGGTGGCATTCTTCTCCAGAATATTTTTGAAATTAAGGTTCCTTAAAACTCTTGATTTCACTCTCTTATTGTAAAATTTCATCAAATATATTAATTTAACTTAATTTACCTTTAAGTAGATGGCAACCTTCTGTAAATTATTTGGGAAATGAAGCTTCATTAACTCTCTTTCGTTTGATATCCTTTTTGTAATATTTGGTTTCACTAATTGTCTGCTTTGAATTTTTCTAACAGGTGGCAACTACCATAAAAAAATTGATACTTCGGTAACCTATATGACGAACTACATATATATGTGCTAAATTTTATACAAATCTGCCTAGTTATCAAATATTTATTAAATTGACTATAACTTTTTTAATAGCTGCAACTCTCTTTAAAATATACTCTATATTTTAATCCAGGTTATAAGCTAGTTGCATATTTGTCAAATTTTATAAAAATCCATCTAGTTATTTGGGCCTGAAAAGGTAACAACCTAATCACACACAAACTTTCACATTTAGGATATAAGTAGGATAATACCATCTTGCGGCAAAAAACAAAAAAAAAATAATTATAATAATTGCATACAAGCCTTATCGCGACTTCCCTACAGCTAAAATAGTCAGACATTTTTTGACGAAATCTATGTAGGAGTATCTTCGAACTTAGAAATATTAAATCTTCGAACTCATATCGAAAACACTAACTCATACACTGACGCACGCGATCATTGACTTAACTGTTCGCTTAGCTTTTAAATATTTGGCAACTAGACATATACAATGCTAGCGATTTTACTTCGATGCGAATCTCTAGTTAAGCGAGTAACTAGCCAATGTCAGTGATGTAACGGAACATTCTCCTTCACGTTAATTTACACTCAACATAATTTTTTAGCAGCATTTTGCCTGCTACTCCACTAATCGCTTATTGAATGCAGATATCAGTAAATGAACTAGATAACTATAGAATATCAAAAATATTATTTCCGGCATGTATTGCGCATTTTGTTGCGTTACTTTCTTTCAATTTAAAAATTTTACGCGACATTTCTAACAAATAAAGGGATATGAGAATTCAGCGTAAATGCCAGCACCAGCACCACTTTCCACGTAACTGCTTTTATTATGCAAATCGGAGTAATTTTCATCTGCACACAAGCACACATAACACATACAGGCGATATAAAAATTTATACACATACTTACTATATTTAAATATTTTGATTATGTGTGGGAGTATAGTATAAACACGAGCGTTCAATTCAAGATCAATGTTACTCACTGCAAATGCGTTCCTAAAGCCGCGAAATGCCCGTAACGGTGGACAGCAAAATAAACGACAGTGTTGCGAACGTGCGTTCCTTCAACAACAACAACAACAATAACAACAACAACAACAACAACTGCTAAGCCACTAAAATTGTCTGGTATGAAATGTTGCCAAGTATTTTATCTACCGCTTGAGGTGCATTCGGCATACAAAGCAAAGCAAAAGTGATTCATGTGACAGACGGACAATAAGACAAAGAGACAAGTGGACGGACAAGTTAGCTGTGATACGAACAGACAGAAGCGACTTACATAGAAACAACCTACGGCTGTGCGTTTTTTGTGAAATGCATTTTGTGATATTCGCCGGTGAGCCACCCGCATTAAGTAGACATTTTTGAGAATGCAAGCGAAGGAATCAAAAGGAAAAATGCAAGAAATGCGTGTTTGTATACAGTGACATAATAAAAAACTCGGACAACCAAGTGATATGATTTCAAAACTAAAAATATTTATATGTGTATGTAAAAATGCAAAATGCCTCTGTGTTTCACATATATTTTCTCCTTTCAAGTGCATTTTTCAAAAATACGAAAAACATTAAAGAAAATGCAAATATATAAATGGCAACCCTCTCAAAAATATAGCTAGCTTTAAACGTTCTCCTCGGCATGTAATTTATATGAAGAAATTTGGTTTTCAAACAGGTGGCAACCCTCATTTGACACCCGTATTTTAATATCTCTTATAACTTACACATACTTTGATTTAATTCGACTTTTCAAACAGGTGGCAAGTCTCATAAAAGTTAGCTATGAATCTTCTTTTCGAAACGAGCTTGAGCTCGAGCTTGACACCCATATTTTAACATTTCATATGAGTTGTGTATAATTTAATTAAATATGACTTTCAAACAGGTGGCAACCCTCTCAAAAATATAGGTATAAATTCGGATTTCTTTTTATTTTCCACTTATTTTGCTTCTTTCAAACGCTTTATCGATTTTAGTAAAAGCTGTAACTTTTACAATTTTTATAAATATTTTTTTGGATCAAGTATGAACGATATTTTGTGATTTTTTTATTTTTTTCTATCAAAAATAATCGTTATTTTAGGATTTTTCATTTTCCGATCTTGTTTTATCGAAATTTTTAGATATTTATATTTTTTGATCAATATTCTTGGATTTAAAATTTGTCCATCATAATAAACGCAAAAAATTTGTCTGTTTTTGCAATGACAATAAGCAACAAAAATTATAATAATATTTATGTTTTAAGATCGAAAAAAAATTCCCTATATATCGATTAAATGTGATCGGAAAATTTTAAATCGAAATTTTGATAGAAAAAATAAAAATCACAAACTAACGATTATGCCATGATTTTAAACAAAAAATCTGCTGAATTAAAATAAGGTCAGATTTTCATATATTTGAGTGTAGTTTTGAACGAACTGCTCTCAATAGTTTTTTGGTCGAAAAAATCAAAATAACGATTATTTGCGGTCCATAGTTTTTACCCTTTGCATGATGAGAATTAGAATTAATTTTCTTACTCAAAAAAAAAAAAAACTACTTAACTTTTATGTTAAAATATTACGTTCACTTCTTTAAATTCCCAAACGCCAAAAAACTGCAATATTGCTAGATGTCTACCGATTTCCCTTTTAACTCTAATTTCGTACATGTTACACGTTCAGTTTTTCATATCAAGTAGATAACAGATTTATGAAATATCATTGAAAAGCCAATTGAAAAATAAGAAATACAAAAATATTTAACTTTCATTGCTTCGGAAAATTTTGAACTTCAAATCGCATCTCAAGCATGTTCGAGTTCTTTATTAAACCACTGTACGGATATTTATCGCGGAATAGTAAGCGTAGAATTGCAAAACAAAAGAAGGGAAATAATTTACTACCAAAAAAAACAAAATGTTGTTTGCAAAAATTAAGTTGTCAATTTTTATATGACAAACGCCACCTGCTGAGGCGTTTCGGTCACGCGCAGCGCACAAAGGAAGTCATTGAAAGCGACGCTACTTTTGAGTAACAGAAATTAGGTGAGCTTAGCTTTCTTCTTTGTGACACGAAATACAGGCGTTAATTGGATTATTTATATAATCACTCCTAATATGGAAGTCTAGTGCGAGCTTTCAAAATATAAGGCTACAGATAATTTGCTTTCGATAGCAGGTCCATCCAAATATGTCAGGGAGAAATAAAAATAAAATTAAGAGCGCATTAAGCTGGTGATTTGGTTGAATTTATGACAATAGTTTTAAACTGAATTGGTTGAAATAATTGAGGTCATCAATTCTGTGGTAAACAATTAAAGATTAAAAAAAACTTATAACTATTATGGTATTAAAAGTTTCACTTTCTTTGGCAGATTTTTATACTCGCTTTGAGGCAATAATGCGCCGAAAGAATGCAACAATATGCATACAAGATTTATTTTCTCAAAAAAATCGACATTAACAGCAAAATACTTTTTCAAGCAACATAGATAATCAAAAATATTTCTTGTAATTTTTCTTGTGGGCTCAAATTTGAAATGAATCAAAAATACATAAAAAGTGTTATTTGTAATTTCTATGCGTTCTTTATTTTAACTCAATCAGTCTGAATAACGTCACGAGTCACTACTAAAATAATCAGCACAATTTAGAGCCGTAATTACAGAAGCTTAGTTTTTATTTGGTTGCTCATTTAGATGCAGCAGTTTGTTGCCCTAATGAAATTAGTGTTGTTTTTTTTTTAATTTTTTTTATTTTTTTATTTGATAAGAATTTTTGTATCAGCAGAGTAAATAAGCAAAACAAGCGAAGGTAGTGATTATGGCGCTGAGTGGAAAAAAACAAAATCATGAATAAACTGGTAATCAGCAACCGTCAAAAATGTAAAACTCCAAACACGAATTGCTATATGGTAGCTTAGATATTAAATTTTGATTTCCAGTTTATACAAAGTGCCTCAGTAAACTTAAAAAAAATCCCCATATGGCTTGTGAGTACGCATACAGTTACGCAAATATTATTTCGTATAACTGCTAAGCGTTTTAAGCTGGAAACTGCTTAATTTGTTTTTATAGAAAATATTCACACCATATATCTCTCACACAGATCTTGTAGATCAGTTGATTTTCAGTGGTGTTGGAGTAAAGACGTTTCTCATTTAACCTCTTAGAGCTGGTGTGAAAAGTCGCTTAACAATAAAAATAATTTCGAATTTTTAATTCACGACTAAACATCTCGATCACACGATGGCTTGGCGCTTGTGCTGCGTAAGTAATAATTTTTAAACGAAAGATTTAAGCAACGAACTTGTATTTAATGCATTATTTTTTTATTTTTTATTCTACACAAGCTGCTGTTGACTGCCGTGACGATGAGACAAACACACGCAACGCCGCTACTTGCAAACCCGTATGTTTGTTTTTTTTTTGTTTGTTTTGTTCGCTTATCTTCGCAATTTCAGGTTTTTTTCTTTTGGTTTTTGTTTGCAGCACCTTTTCTGATATTGACCTTCTCGCTGAAGATGCCCAACCCAATGCTGTTTACGTAGTAGCGCCGGCACGCACAAAACGTTCACCACAATTTTTTGGTAACAATTGCCTTTACCGTGGTGGCAGTGCATTTAACGGTGGTTGTGGTGGCCGGAATATTTTTGGAATAAATAACACACCCGCTAATTATAATTCTCAAAATTCACCGCAACACACTGCTTACAATAACGCTTTAAAGTATAATAATTATGCTAGCTATCCACAACAACAACAACAGCAGCAGCAGCAGCTACAACAGCAACATCTAGTGGCAGTGGGTAATCATGAACACGAGTATCATCGCAATGAACCGCCGAAAGTTGTCATAGTGTCGCATCAACATCAATCGCCCGCAGGCACTGCTTTCCACTATGCGCATCAAAATAATGTTCCGCAATTTCCTCCACCTCCACCCCCAACAGCTGCAGCTGTTGTTGTGAATCAAGAATATAAACACGACAGTTCACCACCGACATTTGCTTACAATCAGCAACCATTTGATTCATATGGCCCACACAAATCTGCCCCCTATCAACATTCTCATCACTCACACACCGAATACGAACAAGAACCGTCGCCACCACAACCCCCAGCACCGCCAGATTACTATGATTCTGATTCCTATGATTATTCATCAGGTTACCACAATTATCCACCACCCGGTTTTCATGACCACAATCCGTTTGGCTTCCATTCAGGTCCACCTTTCGGAGGTGAGGCGCGTAACTTTTTTTTTTATTATATCAATTTTCTTAAACCAATTGTAGAATAGTCTATAGGTACTTACATAAGTATACAATTCACATAATATATTATTGCATTCCAGTTCCCCCTGGCTTCAACAGAGGACCGCCGCATTTTGGTAACCATTATTTTTTTCTTTATATTCTCTACAAATATTATGAATATTAATATTTGACTTTGATTTCAGGACCACCTGATCGTTGGGCACCAGGATTTGGCGGTGGGAGAGGTTGTAAAAGTTGTTATAATATAAAAATAAATTCGATCTATAAATCGTTGATTTTTTAGGACCACCAGGATTTAATCGGGGACCATGGCCAGCAGGGCCAATCCCTTCAGAATCCGAGCCAGCGCATGTCGAGCCAACACCTTCCCCCTCGACGCCCGCAAATTCGCCGTTAGCTTCGCAGGAAACATCTGTCCCGATATCCAACACTACACCCGAAACGGTAATGGAGGATACGGAATCAACTTCAGCGTCAACCACCTCCACAACAGCGGAGCCAACGTTCGACATTGATGTTAGATTTGGAAATTAATTAGTATCGCTGCCGTAAATTCTGGTAAATCGTTTAAAGAAAATGCCATTTAGTAATCGTGTGCCTGGTTTTCATTAGGTCAAATTTTTACGATATAATATCACACGAAATGCAAAGTCGTAAAATGTTCAATTCTGTTCAAGTAATGTTTTTGAATTGCACGGGAAAGAAATTATGAAAATGAATCAATTGTGACATATTGTGATTCCCCTAAATATGTTAAAATTTGACTATTTTTCATTACCTTTTTCCATTAAAATGGCACGATTTTGTCGTAGAAATTGTCATAATGGAAATCAGGCATTCGAATGTATAATAAAATACTTTAATATTAGAATCTGTGGGAGTTTTGATAACGAATTTAGTACAGTGTAGCACACAGTACTTCCATTGTTTTCGGTAATGAATTTTGGAAAGCAAAAAAAAAATTAAAATTATATCTTTAAACGTTTTAAAAACAGCTTGATAAAATCACTTAATTTTTAAGCGTGTGTTGTTATTTATCGGTTCTTACTAAAGTTCCATTATTTATAAAGAAAAAACGTATTAATAGAAATATAAATAAAGCGTCATACCTACATTACAATATAATTTTTTTTTTGGCTCAAAACTTGGTAAAATCTACAAAGAAAGAAGTCTGATGAGGAATTGTAGTGATCTCCGAAATAGCAGCTATCACTTCTACCACTTTGGAAAAAAATCGTTGTTTTCTTATATTATTCCGTAATAAAACCTGGCCTCGAGCTCAATATGGCACTGCTGTGAATTATGTCAAAAACGTACCGATTCTTGGTAAATAAAACACAAACTATTCATGAGCTATGCAACTTCGTTTTACCCACTTTAGGAGATGCACTCCCTTCCGAAACACTTATTAAAGGATGTTTTTTTTGACGTGTGGTTTTCTGTGAGGCAATACTTGTTCCAGAGTTGGTCTGTTTGACAGCTGTTAGTTGATATATATTTAGTTTGGTTTGCCATTTCATAATGGACAGACTTATTCCGGGACAATGTTTGAAAATCGTGCAAATTCATTACCAAAATAATGATTCGATTTGCGCTGCGTCCAAATTCAGTCGACATAATCGCTCAACAGAGTCGGTAGTTCGAGCAATCATGGATCGGTTTAGCACCACGCTTACTCTAGTCGATAATACGCATCCTCAGAGACGCCATACCCAAGATGCCATTGCTGCTGTGGAGCAGAGCATCGAAGAAGGCAAGAATGAGTCCATCTGCCATCGCGTGCAATAATTGGAACTATGCACATCCAATTTAGGGAAGATTTTGCGGAAGGATCTGGGTTTTCGGGCTTACAAAATCCAGCTCGTGCAAGAATTTAAGCTGAACAACGTTCGGGGAATGGGCCAAAAACGAGATGGCCAACCGATCCCGATTTTCTCAAGAAAATTTTGTTCGGGAATGAAGCTGGTTTGGCTTTGGTTGAATGGGTACGTTAATAAACAAAATTGCCGCATTTGGAGTGTTGATAATCCACAAGCCATTGTTGAGACGCAGTTGCATCCTCAAAAAGTCTATGTTTGGTGTGCTCTGGTGGCCAGAGGGAATCATTGTTCCATATTTTTCCAAAAATCAAGCCGGCCACAGTGTTAGAGTCAATGGGGAACGCTATAGAGCCATGATTGCTGACTTTTTCGTACCTGAATTGGAGGATGTTGATGTGAACGACCTTTGGTTCCGATAAGGCGGCGCTACGTGCCATACAGCCAACGAAACAATAAATTTATTGAAGAAAACTTTTGGTGAGCGCAGAAACTCGCATCGTGGGCCTGTGGCCTGGTCCCAAGATCGTGCAATTTAATACCGCTGGACTATTTTTTGTGCGGTTATGTGAAGTCGCTTGTCTACTAAGCCCGAGACAATTGACCTATTTGAGAAGAGAAGAAAAGAGAATATTCGGCGCGTTATTGCTAACACACGAACCCAATTGCTGCAAAAAGCGGTCGAAATTTTGTGGTGGTCGCTTGCCCGAAATCATTTTTAGAACAACAATGGCAAACTCTTATATTTATAATAAAGCTAAATTCTTGGTCATAACATTAAACAGTATGCGTTTATTTCTTCTTGAAAATCACATGCCTAAAAATAGTAAAATTCAAAAAATTTTCAAAATTTCTGAATAAAAAGTGCGAAAATGTTTAGAAATCTTTAAAATTGTTATAAATGTTGTATATAATTAACGCTAATTTTATAAAAAAAATTTATAAAATACGCCAGTTTACCAAAAAAAAGTAATTAATTAAAAATTATATTGGGTCAATGAACAGGAAAATGAGTTTCATTCATTTTTCCAAAGAAGCGTTTTTGAGATATAGGCAAAAGTCCTGGTTTTGGAGTCCTTTCGCCGTTATTGCTAAAATAAACAATGAAATAAACATAACCTTTTATGGGTATCGTTTTAAAGGTACATGCCACCACCTTACGCTGGCATATCTTTTATAAATCAGCATAGTACTTATTGAGTTACTGGCGTCCAAATGCAAAAAATAAGAACATTTTCGAGCTTTTTCAAAAATTGTTCATTTTTATTGACTCTCTTTAGTGAATAAACTATGTAAAAAAAATAATTAAAAATACCCGGTTGAAAGAGAATTTCATTGCAACAATGGGAATCAAAAAAGAAGTTGTAGCTAAAAATAACTTGAAAATGTATACAAATTTTTCGACTTTTCATCTGGTTTTTCGCAAAAAACTGATTCTAATGGTTAGAAAATCGATAAGAATGTAAAGGACGACGAAAACAGGGTTTTGGCCCATATCTCGAAAATGCTTCTTTGGGAAATTAAATTCAATTCATTTTCGCGTTCAGCAATACAAAATTAGTGTAAAAGACACTTTTTCGATGAGATCCCACTCACTCATAAACAATTTTTAAACTAATGTTATTCAACGTAAGTGAGAAGGAGTATTATAATGAATTTTGGTACTAAAGATATGACGAACACTTTCCGTATTTTTTCAAACAACAATGCAAGCTCTGTTCCTTCTGAACGCATCTTCTGGTTAAGGAAGGTTTTCCTGGAAAAATAGTAGTTAACTAATGTTCAATAGTAGAGATAAAACCCTGGCTTAAACTTAGCTTAATACAGTGAATATTGAAATATGAATCTTTCGTTCCTTATGTAAATGGCGGATAAACGTTTTTTGTACAACAAACGCAAACTTTCATACTGACTCAACTACTACGCACTTTAATTTGAACAACAAAAGTATGAAGTGGAACACCTGTCCATCAAAATACTAAGAGCAATGAACTTTTATTTAGTACAGTGGAGCCGTGGTTCCATATTTTACTCCGTTTCTGACCATTTGGCCATTCACGAACCTCGCATTGTAATCTAAGCTGGGTTTGTTATTCAATCCTGAGACTTATTCATTTATTGTTTTCGAAAAACAGCAAGCACTTTTTAATTGTTGTAGCGTAAAACCGCAAAAAGAACGTAAACAAAAGAAATCACAACACAGCACTTAGTCACAGTAAGGAAGCGAAGAGGAAAATGAAAGCATCAATGGTCACTCCCACAGGACAGACTGCTATGCATTCGTGTGGCATTTAAATTCTGATACAAGTAATATATTAGTTTACCTGTTTTAAGAACAAAAGATAAAGAAAACATTATAAAAAGCAAAAGAATTCAATGAACGATATATGAACGCACGCGTCAGAAAATATGCAAGACAACTCAGTTAGCGAAAAAAAAAAACTGTCACAACAAAAGCTGCAGCGCCACATTCACCAAGTGAGCGGAAAGAAAGTAACTCGTTCTGATGGTGAAGCAGCGCGCTTCTTAGAATTGGTGACGAAACGTGACTCGAATTAAAGCTCCCAGTAGAATTTGAAAGTGGAACTCTCTGTAATTTTAAATAAGCTATGTTCATTTTAATTCATTTCTTGTTATAATAATTTATGATAAATTAAAGTAGAACGTCCTGTCTGCAAAATTTCAAATATAAACCACATTTCAATAATAACTCTTTGTCAGATCAAGAAGTTTCTTTGAAATGAAGAGCTTATTTTCAAAAGTGTTTTATTTTCTTCTGCACAATTTAAGATCTTTTTTTTAGATCTTCCTTGATTCCGCGCCCATATACATACACCTTTAGTTATATAACTACGGTAAGCAAGGAATGATGGCGTGCTTGGCTTGCGTTGTTTTGATTGCTTATCGTGCGCGGGTGAAAACTCAATGGAAAGCGGTAGAAGAAGTTAAACAACAACACATCCAATATACATATACTACGTACCAGCTACTTATGTATGTATGTATGTGTGTGTACGCGCGCCTCAATTGGACTACAAAACCGAATAAAAACGTAATGCCAGTACGCACCGACTGCCATTCGACGCAATAGATTCGCGCACATAAGATGGGTAAGAGCGCTGAAAAGTGTTAAGCTATTGGTTGGTGGGGTTGGTGAAATTGGAGGCTTGCTTTGGATTTTTGCTAAAGAAAAATCATTTTATTTATTTTTTTTAAATGTGAAATTGTGTATTACTGTATTGGTGATTGGTGGATATGTAGCTGTAAAAATGTGTTATATCAAAGTGTTCTGAATTAATAAAGAAACCGAAATAAAGTGGCAAGTCAAGTATTCAAAATTCAACAAAACAAGTAATTCTTCTTGCTAAACAACTAATTTTAGGAAATTTATGAAATGAAAACGAAATATGTTATATTAAATGCGCCTTAAATTCCAGATCGTATCAAATGCGGCGATACTTAACAAAAATTTGCGAAATTAAAATATGGTTTCCGTTAATAAAGTAATAATAGTAATGATTTGGTGCTTATTTCTTATAGCTTGATATTTGGCCCAACTTCACTTAAAACTTGTGGTGTGCATCTTGATGTTGTAACACAAATTGTTAGCCGTTAGATGAAATTAGAAAACTTCGAAAATCATACTTAAATAATGACTTTACATTCTTTTGCCCCGAAATTAAAATAACACAAATAAAAAAGTGATGTGTTGTTTTAACAGCATAAAACATTCCCCATACAATTTTGGGGAATGCTTCTGAAGTGACAGCCCTTCGCCGGATGAAAGTCAGGGTCGTTCCGGTATCGTAGAACCGACTGTCGCATTTCGCATCCAAAAAAGTGCTGTTTTCGACCCTACCGAAGGCTTCAAACCTTTCATTAATGTGAAAAAAAAAATCGAAATGACTTCATTGTTCGCATAAAAATATTCAATTTTAAAATACTACTTAATTTTAGCCAAACAATTTTATTTAAAAAAAAAATATTAAAAATATAAGGAAATTTATGGAAATGTACGGGAGACCGGGGGTTGTGAGACGGGTATTGTTTTTCGACAAAAATATAATAGAAAAGCCATTTTTCTGCCCGTATTTTAGTACGACCTTCAAGTTTTGCCTGCCTGCTCAAAAGTTGTTTTTTATGGATTTTCGCAGTGTTCGGGGGGTTGGGAGACACAAATTTATAAGAATGAAAATGGCTTAATTTGATCAAAATTGTTTATTTTAATCTTTAATAAGGCATATTTTGTGGTCTACAATTTATTCCAATTGAAAAGATTTCGAGGTGGTAATAGAAAGACAAATAAAAAGCAGTTAAATTCAAAAAATCAAATATTCGATCAATCAGATTCACAATGAATGCAGGTGTAATAGCCGCCTACCGAATTGGCACAATTCAAGTGAACAGGCCTGTCGCAACTATTTCAGTAAATCGAGTTGTTCTGGTTCAATTTTTTTGGCATAAGAGCTTTGCAAATGATGCAAAAGTCGCGTTCATCTTCAGAGTCGGACATATTTTGAATGGCCATTAATGCCGAAGATTTTTAAGGGCGCCCGCGCTTCGAAGGTAATGCCTTTTCTGCCTTGTTCTTCTTGTTCTCTTTATTCTGTAAATCTTTTGCTTCTTTTTTATAGCAGCCACAAAAATATTGACATCAATTGCAGGTTTGGCAGTCTGACTATACTTACGATGCACCATGATGACTAAAGAAAGAAATAACGATAATCAAAAACACCGAATCTATCAAAAATATTAAAATTATCATTAAACGTTTTGGTTGTGTATAGAAACGCTATATGAGACTATAAAATACAATTTTATGTTCCTAGATGACGGTAATCGAATGTCTCATAACCCCCCAATAGCTATATTTTAAATATGGCTACTGCTTTGCGTCCGGCATTGAATGTTTATGCAAAATTTGTTCCATGTGTCAAAATGCTACTCACCAAGGAATGTTCTGGATGTATGCACTCTTGCAAATAGCTCGTAAAACAAAGTGAAAAGACAGCAAACACGAACGGTCTACAAAACTTTCGATCACAAAATTGGAGTCGCGATTTGGGAAGACACAAGGAATCGGCATGAGCGGAACATTTGTGATGTGGATATGAAGATTGGAAACAAGCAAGAAGTTTCACAGTCAGCTGGTAGATGACGCGCTTTTTAGATCAAGGCTGTAAGCGCGTCTCACGTCTAACAAAAATTCATCAATAACTAATCAATCACAGTTTATTAGTTTGTAGTAGGAAATGTTCATGCAATGAATGTAGTCCCAGTTGGCTCAATCGCAATACAAGGAATGCTATAAATGTTAAAGTTTTCGACCAAAACCTACACTTGGTGATTTTTTCAGAAAATCTTCTATAATTTATAAGTAAATAGCCCACAGGGCTTAAACTGACTAAATATAGGAGCTTTAAAGTTATATTCAAAAATGCTTTTTCCAATGTCATTAATGTTACTTCGGGAGTTCCCCAAGGCAGCCATCTAGGCCCGATTCTGTTTTTGTTATTCATAAATGATATTACTACTGCAATAAGATATTCGAATAAACTAATGTATGCCGATGATGTAAAACTTTTTAAATCATACGCCTCGATTGAAGAAAGAAATTTATTACAAATAGATTTTAACAGCTTTGTTGATTGGTGCAACATAAATTATATGCCACTTAACCTTAAAAAATGTAAATTTATGAGTTTTTCACGAAGAACTATTCAGCCAGCTTCTTATACAATAAATAACTATGCTCTGGATCAAGTGTTTGACTTTGTTGACTTGGGAGTTACAATGGATTCCAAACTTAATTTTAATAGTCATGTTAATGCTATAGCTAATAAGGCTAGAGGGATATTTGCCTTTATAAAACGATGGTCAAAAGAATTCAAGGACCCATATGTAACAAAGGCTCTTTTTACAACTTTAATAAGACCTATGCTAGAATACGTTTCGATAGTTTGGAGCCCACGTTATCAATTTCACATTGATCGGCTGGAATCAATTCAAAAACAGTTCTTACTTTTTGCCCTAAGAGACTTTAGATGGGATTCTCGGCTTAATCTTCCTCATTATACTGATCGTTTGAAGCTAATAAATCTTCCTGCTCTTTCCAGCCGTAGAGAAATGCTAGGCATAATATTCGTTACTAAACTACTCACAGGGTCTATCGCAAGCACATTTCTTATTGTCGAAGTTAAACTTAATGTTCCTTCTCGGATTTCAAGACACTTTAAACCTCTTTATTTAAAACAGTGTAAAACCAATTATTAATTAAATGAACCTTTCCGATGTTTATGTCAAGATTTCAACTGTCTTTCCAGCACTTTTGATATTTCGGACTCACTTTTCACCATAAAAGGAGCTGTACTGTCCTTTCTCAATAAATAATTAACGACGGTATAATATATATTTGATTCAGCTGATGAAGTTTAACAAACTTTTTCCTTTTAACAACACGGAACAAAAAAAAAAAGATCCGTACGTCATGCGGACTGTGCCCCTCGTGTCAGTTGGGCGGGAAAGAGGGTAACCGTTGGGCTTATTATTATTGTTATTATAGTGGCCAGATCCTGCTAATTATCAGTGGACACTTTCTTTTCAAAATTTTATGTTCAGCAAAAACTTCTTTCAGGAAAATCAGTTGGTCGGAAGTTATAGCTATAGTGATTCGAACTTGATGGTTTTCATTAAACACTTTGCATTCAGAATAAGTGGTAGGAGTGCCAAATGTCATGTTTCCAACTACTTTGGTATAGGAGTTATAATACAAAACCTCATATCTGAATAATCAGTTGTATGGGAGCCGAAAGCCCCGGAAGCTAGATTTCAGTTATTTCTTTGTAAAGTCATAGTTGTATTATTTTATTAATATGAATTAAACAAATACAAAATTTAAAAAAAATTATCTGAAAGGATTAACCAGTTTATGCAGACAACAACCTTATGTGCCCAAAAAGTAGTAATCTGTATGATTTTTCATAAAGGTAGTCAACTAATCGAACCTTCCTAAAATATATATCACATTTTATAACGGACTGGATTGTTTTTAATCAGAAGGCATTCCTTGAGGGAATTCAAAAACCGCTAACTTAATACATTTTGTATATTGAAAGTAAAAAAAAATTTAAAAAAAAATCTTCGATTTCTAATCAGCCTTACTCAGAGTTCCAATTACCGTAATATTTTCATGCGCTCGCAGATAATAAGTTTATTATGAATTTTGCCCGAAATGAATTACACTTGAAAATAGCTGATATAATTCGAACATAGAAATTACAACTCTGAATTTTGTTTACAAATTGCAAAATTTATAAAAAATGAGATTTGAACATTTACATAGTTCCCTATTGTTTAAATCAAAACCAAAAAAATTGTTAAATTAACATCAACTCAATTGTAATGCGACTTTTGTGTCAGGTTATCCATTTGCAGATCAAGAGTAACTAGGAGTCCTTGAAGTTGATTGTTGTTGATTTATACGACTTGATACACTACTCAAAGAAGCGTTTACATATGTATTGGACGTGGTAACCAATGCATTACGAAACTCAAAACAGAAATTTCGTCTTCCGCCAATCGTTAAACTTAGCGCTTCTTTGCGTTTTTTTTTTGCAGCCGGTGGCTATCAAAAGGGTGTGGGTAAAGACTCCGAAGTTGAAATTGGGCAATTTAGCTCCAATGTTAGCTGCTTCTAAAAATCCGCGACATTCTCTATGTTTTCTCTCACAAATCACATAGTAATGGCTATGTTTTCCTGCATCCTACTTAAGAGAATGTAATTCTGATTTTTAAATAAAGCTATGAAATATCAATTAAATTTACGTGAAAAAATTCAGTAAAAATATCTACTCTTTTCGCCCGAAATTAGAGTTGCCAAGAAGCGAAAAATTTTCGGCGGAAAATTGAGGAAAAAGTGAAACATTTCGGGCGAAAGTGAAACTCACAATAAGACTGAAGGATAAACTTAAAAATGATAAACATAGCACAAAATTGAATATTAGGCCCGTTTCTTTGTAACCGACTGGCAGATCAGCAGTAAGTAGAATAACGAATTGCATTTAAAGCAAAAGCACAAAGCCAACTCGGCTGCGCTATTATTAATGAGCTCTAAAGAAATACATGGAAAATTTCATTTTAACACTTACTCCGTTTTTATTCGCATAGTTTTTGTTTTTAAATATATATGTAAATACATTAACTTAAAATTTGCTAGCACAAGTTTTTTCCGTTCATAAATAGCACTGAACAAAGCGAGCAGGGTTGCTTTTGCAATTAAAGGAAATTTTATCCGAGTTGGAGCATTCTTTTGCAACTCGGGTGCAAAGAATCCGGCCTATTAAATAGGCTGCAAAAAAAAAGAATAATTTCGCTCTGCGATATCTGCAAACTTTAAGTACCTACATACTTCTTCCGCTGATGAAATTAACAATTACCATGTCATATTTGGATGTTTTATATGGATAAAATATATCCTTTTACATTTGGCTAGACTTTTCCCACTCTAAAAAAAGAGCTCATTATTAATTTAAAAGTTTTAGTTAAATTCCGGATGCCTTGAGGTATTTTGAAAATGTTCATTTATTTTGTTAAATTTCAGCTTTTTCTTCTTGTTTCCGATAACTCCAGGATTATCCTGTATAGCAAAGAATTTTCTATACTCAACTCCGACGCTCGTTCGAAAATCTTTAATGACTTTTTGTAAGAGAATTATTTTGCTGAAATCACATAAAACTCACTAACATTTCAAATCGCACTTAAAGCTGGCCTTTGTGGAATTTAAATTAGGAAACAGCCGCCAGTGAACGAACTCGCCTCGCGCCAATTTAGAGGAATAATTGTTTATAAAAAATTCAACAATGGAACCACCCTGTCGCAATTGGAAAATCATTTGTTTTCTTCCGCTTTTGTAGTTACATTTTGTAATGGTAGTTAAAGCAATTGTTGTTGCTGTGAGTGCTTCTGATGTGAATTATGATGCCGTGTAGCCTTAGTGTCACCAAAAATGAACGCGTGCAAACGGACACTTTACCGATCGCACGTACACATATTTACCTAACATAACATAACATACATGCATACATATTATATACATACGTACATATGTATGTGCCGCCATGTCAAAAATACATTTTTGCATACCAATGTACTGTATCGAGCCAATGAGGTCCGATTGACTATAAAACATTGGACGAAGACGTCAACAAACTACTGACACGCCGCATTGCATATTCATTGAGTAACACCAAGCAGCCGAACCAAATTTGCATAAGTGTGTGTACTATGTACAATATACATATATGTACATACATAGGTGTGTGCGTGATGGGCGTCTGTTGGCGGCTGATAACCAAATGATTTATTTAAAAATTCAGCCAACGTATTTGGCGTCGTACAATAAAAGCAACGCAATAAATATGTTTTTGGTTTACGTATGTAGATTTTTATTTACGCATGTGTATGTGTGTGTGCAATGCCTTTAGGAAACCCGAAGATTTCGCCATGCACGCGAAAATATTCCAAACAATGCAGAAGGTCTACAATGATAGCTAATAGTAGTGAAATGCATGACATGAATAATTAAAAGGGAAGTGGAAGTAACTACTAGCAAAGAAAGTTTTTCTCACGCATTCGTTTAGAAAACGGAAGGAAGCGATATATATGAAGCAGGGATGTTACGAATGTCATATATTTCATATACGAATGTGAATGTAAACATTCACAACATTACATTAACTATAATAAAATTAAATCATCGTTCCTAGCTATGCCAAGCGTGAAAAGAAAATGATTATAATAGATGAGATACATATATTATGTATATTTTAGAAAAAGCTGAAGCACGCTAACACTCAAATATTTACTAGCCGGATTAATCAATTTATCGTATTTTAGTTTAGTTTTCCAAACGGGGTGTGTTGCACCGAAAGGGGAATAGTTTCCTATAAGAAATTTCTTTAATTAAAATTTAACCTCATATCTGCTAATAATTCTACATCTGAGGCTTCGATTTCGCTCGATGAATCTAAAATTTCTGCTAGGTTGCTTCTAAGACTTTTATATTAACTTATTCATGACAGTTATATTCAAACTTATCTAACAGGAAGCCCCGCAAATGAGCTGTTTCGACATGGTCGGACCATAATGATGGGGCGTTGGATGAGTAGGTTTGCAGGGGTATGTTAATAAGTGATTGGTATCGTGCAGAGATTCCCCAGTGAGAGGTTCGAGTCTGGATAAGTAGACTGCCTAACGCAGTATATGTATAGACCTTAATTGAGCCTGAATAACGCGTGACTCTCGAAGCAGCTGAAGCTCTTCGTCCGCAATTGGTGCTGACTTGGCTCGGAGAATGCTATTTATGGCCCGAATTTATTTATTTATTTATTTCTTTCAGTCAATGAATACAAAGTTTCTTACTGACTATGCCCAATAAATACTATTTAGCCTTTTAATAACTTAAATAAAAGTAACGTCAGATTATGTTCACTAGAAAGTGAAATATCAATATTAACCATTTGATTGATGTGATTAGTTTCACTGGGGGCTCGTGGACAACGAGGGGGCAACGAGGAACTGCTTTCTGAGCATATTGTTATGTCCCCTCACTGGAAGCATACAGGCCCCTGGTGTAGGTGTGATATTACAAGACATCCCGTCACAGCCCGGATTGCGGCGTTCTGGCCCCAAGTGATGCCGGCGAGCGACTTGGAGACCTTGTTTCGGCTCTGTACTTTATTGACGATTGCGGTGGTGTGCACTGAGAAGGAGAGCAGGCGGCTATCGAAGGTGAACCACAAAAAGCTCAAGTGGTTCACCGTTGGGATGGGAGTTCCAGCTTGACCTCATTTGACCACGTTGTAAATAGAGTCGCCGATGATTTGGTAGAGGATAAGGGCATGTTATGTACAGTGAAGAAGTGAGAAGATCGGAGAGATAAATGTTTACCTTCTAGCGCATGCCATCAATTGCATTGAAGGTAGCCATTATCGATCAGCCATAAAAGTTAAACTACATCCGGGAAATAATGCTATCTTGCGGAACGCCTTTTTTAACACTGCTCAGAGTTTGAGTTTGCCTGTCGGAAGCGCACCGACAACTGTTGTTTGTGGCTCACTAACGTAACTGTTATACTACTCAATATTTTAATGCCACACATTTTAAACATTAGTTATATCCTCAATTGCATTCGTAAAACATTTGAATCATTTGATCCGAATGCGAATATTTAAAATGATGCGAATCACTCGCATAAGCGAATGTGAGTGTAAATATTCGTAACACCCCTAATATATGCATTTCAATAAATTTAAAGAAAGCGAAGCGATAATTAATTATTCCACATTATTTCGAATTTGAGACCGTCCGCATTTTTCTGCAGGGATGCTTGAACAGCTGTCGGTAAAGGCGGCGATACTCGAACGCAACGTAATAGCAGTGCGGACATTCCTTCATTGCAAATGGTTTGAGCTGAATTTATTTCCATACATTTTTTCTTTCGCTCGCATTTCGTTTGTATGCAAAGCAGTTGGTAATTTTCTTTAATTTTGGCAACGTCAAAGTCAACGCGTCACGGTAATGAAATAATAAATTCAACCGAGATCCCTACATATTGTATTTATTGTATTTCAGACAGTTGCATGCAAACAACAACTATCTGTCTATATATATTTGTATATTTTGCTATTTGCATTGCAACTATTAGGCGAAATGTGCGATTACAATAATTATGCGTTAATTGCGGTAGCGCCTGTGCTGATTTTTCACTGCTACATAAATAGTGGATTTATTTATTTTATTTATCTAATGTAACTAACTGATTGTGAAATGTGTAGAAAAAAAGAGGGCTTTTGCAAATCTTAATTAAGCAATACAGCTGTGGCGTTAAAGCTGCTAATTTTTATTATATATTTACATTCATACAAATGTGCGTTCTTTTGCTGAGTTTTTAAGACTGCAATGTGTTTAATCAAAAATAATATATCTAATGAATTCCTTGCGGTGGCATCTTTCCACCATTTCTTTATTATCGCTAGACTCCTAATATTCGAAAGGTATCGGGTCTTGCAATAGGAACGCTACAAAAGTTTTTTTTTTAAATAAAACAAAAACGGTTTGGGATATGAATTAAATCCGTTATTTCTGTGAAAGTACATTCGATGCCATTTGTATAGAACTCGATTTATTTTGCCTGGGTACCACGGGCACGCTTGCAGAAGTCCAGATGCTGAACCCAATTTTCGACGGTTTTCAAGCATAAATCGGCCGATACTGCTGCAATTTCACGTTCGATATTCGTACGAATTTCATCAATCGTCGCTGGCTTGTTGGCATAGACCATAGACTTGACGTAGCCCCTCAGGGCATTCGTTGTGTGGCTTGTGGCGCCGTCCTGTTGGAACCACATATTGTCCAAGTCCATATCATCCAAGTCCATATCATCCAATTCGGGCCAAAAATATTCGGTTATCATTGAGCGGTAGCGATTTCCATTCACAGTAACGTGCCGGTCTTGATCATCACGAAACCAGAACGGCCCAATGACGCCGCCGGCCCATAAACCGCACCAAACCGTAATTTTTACCGGATGCAATGTTGAAATGACGACGACCATAAATTGGACGTAGCGCTCTTAAAGTTGAGGCCATTGACTCCGAATTTCGGTAATAAATTTTAATAATTTCGACTATTTGTTGGATCGTATATCTTTCCATGATGAAATGGCAAACCTTACTGAAGAGAAATGTCAAAAGAGCATCCCTATTGCAAAACCCTTTACTAGGGTGGAGCTAGGTTAGGTTAAGTTTACGTGGCTATTCCTAGGAGGTCACATACCTCAGAACATTAAAAGAAAACTGAAGGGCAACTTCCTATTTATAATCTGAAAGGTACCGCTTGCTTGTCAGTAATCTACGAAGCTGCCTAAGCTCCACTCTACCGCGCAAAGAACATTGAATAAAATCTGATCTCCCAGATAATTGAGTCTTACTGCCATATTATTGACACTCCGAAAATGTCGGAATAAGGCAGAATTACAATTTTTATGGGCTATGGCAGAATAAGTTGGAATAAAATTATTATTAAAATAATAAAAAAATGATAATAAATAAAGCAGTTATTCTTTTTTTTTCTCTCAAAATTCTTTACTGGCGTTTGAAATTTTATAGTTATACTCATATACTTATATTTAAGGGTGGTTCTTAAATAATCAAATGAACTGTATTTTTCAGTCTCACAGAGGAAATGTAAATAGCAAAAGGAGAGGAGAAAATCGGTAGCAGAATATAGAAATAATGTACATTTTGGTCCCGATTGGAAACGGTTAAGGCGTGTAGCACAGGGGTCAAAGTTCAGATTACCCTATGAAGACTCAAACATTTTAAATTTATATGTAATATTTTTCATATATATAGTATTGATATTTTGTATTAAAAAAAAATTAGTTAAATTTCCGTACATCTGCGTAGAGGAATCTGAAACTTGCTCCCTGTCCGACACGCCTTAACCGCCTCCAATTTATATGCGATATATTCGAACCATTTCCTACAAAAGAAAAATGCATCACACAATTCCAATACGCAATTCAAAAAAAAATTTAGGCGATAGGAAATATTCAGATACTATTCGTACGCTCATCGCTTCGGCATGCATCGATTCTACCCCATACCAGTATTAATTAATAAAATTTACTGAAACAACACTGCAGAAACAAATGTGATTTGACACTTCGAATATCAAGTTGTCTGTTCGGACAAACCATTGGAATAAATATTTATTCGTCGCCTGTAAACGTATTCGTCGCTATTCCACAGTGAATAATTGGCAATTAACTCCCCTCCCCCTACCAGTTGCCGCAGTAAGGGTCAGTGTGGTGCACCGCATGGATTCCCATTGAACAGTGTCCTTCGAGCCCACCCGTAAAACTGATGAGGGATTCGGCTTAGCTTCCGCAATATCCTCCAATCTAATAATAATAATAATTTGCCGCTTACACCATAGTTTGATGTTTGCCCGAACTTCTCCTACAATTTGTGGAGTGCGTCTTGATGTTGAAACAGAAATTGAGGGATCTACAGTTTTATGCCGACTCCGAACCGCAAATGTTGTTTTTGTGAGAAGTTTTTTCATGGCTGAAATAGACTCGGAGGTTTGCCATTGCCTTCTAAGGGGCAACCGCCATGAGAAAAATGCTTTTCTATAATTTTTGATCGTAGGATTCGAACCGGGACCGTCCGAGGGAAGCGGGCACACGCTACACACTCAGCTACGGCGGTTGGGTTAGAATTTTTATGAAAGAATTGCCACCTGTTATTAAATGCAATGATGCTAAATGAACTACTATAATATGGGTATCATTCGAAATAGTTTTTTATAGAAGTTATTTCTAAACCACATTAATTAGGGTTGCCACCTATTTAAAAGTTCAAATTAAACTTAAATTGAGGGAGTTAGATAATTCAACCATGCATCAATATGTCAGACAAAAGCGTTCTCAGAAATTTGCAGAATTCAATGGGGTTGCCACCTTATTGAAAATTTTAATTTAACTAAATTATAGACAAGTTATAGGAAATACTAAAATATTAGTGCTAAAGACTATTAAGAAATCTTAAGTTTGAAAATTTCAATTATTTTTTAAATGTTTTAACAGTGTTGCCACTTTTTTTTTAAGTTAAATTAAATTCAAATTATGGTAATTAGGTAAATGAAAAGATATAACAATAGTTGCCAGGCGAAAGAGCTTTAACGTAACTTTGTTTCGAAATTTTTTTATAAGAAGGTTGCCACCTGATTATAAAAAGGTATATTAAATCAGCGGCGGCCGCCGTAGCCGAGTGTATAGTTTGTGCGCGCCTCATTCGGTGGGTACTGGGTTCAAATTCTAACCGTTAAAAAAGTATAGTTTAAGTTTATTTTAATAGCAGTCGCTCCTCGGGAGCCAATGGCAAACATCCGAGAGTATTTCTGCCATGAAAAACTTCTCACAAAAATCAATTACCGTTCGGAGTCGGCATAAAACAGTAAACCCCTCAATTTCTGTTGCAATATCAAGACGCACACCACAAATTAAGCTCTAAATTATTACTATATTATCAAATTAATCAAATCAATAAGTTAAACGAAATATTACTGTAAGCGCGTTAAATGAAAGGGTTCAAGAAATGAATAAGTTAAATAAAATACGGCTGCATGTATATCAAATGCATCTATAGATATAGGTTCGGGGTCTTGGTAAAAATGAGATGTGAGCAACTTAAGTTTTAAAACCTTCGAATTTATTTCGGTTCCGTTATTTGTAATATACTGATAAAGTAAGTAATTCAGTTAACAACTTCAGGGGGAATTAAAGGGAAAATCGCCTTAAAAATGTCGCAACAGCCGAGAGGAATCTTCCGTTTATTTACTTAACCCATTTTTCTCATTGACAGCACAATCCATTACCACCTCTCCAATAACTAATATAAATGTTCAGTACTTTCGCTATCCGGCTCAAATTGTATTTGTTTTCTCTACCCATATTTCTCTTCAACAGGCATACCCTTGAAACCATTGCTGCTCGCTTTGACGCTGGCAGCGGTCGTCTCTTTTACGACAGCCAATGAACAGCAGGCGCGTATTGTTTGTTACTTCTCTAACTGGGCTGTTTACCGCCTAGGGCTGGGACGCTATGGTCTCGAAGATGTGCCAGCAGAACTGTGTACGCATCTAATCTACTCATTCATCGGCTTGAATGACACGAATTGGAATGTGATGGTAATCGATCCCGAAGGGGATGTGAAACAGGAAGGTTTCCGAAAATTCACGCAACTGCGACAGAAGTATCCTAAACTTAAACTACAAATAGCTGTAGGTGGTTGGGCTGAGGGTGGTTCGAAATACTCACAAATGGTGGCAGTATACGAACGACGAATGAGCTTCATACGCAGTATTGTACAATTTATGAAGGAATACGATTTCGATGGATTCGACTTGGATTGGGAGTATCCGGGAGCAACGGATCGTGGTGGCACTTTTGGTGACAAAGACAAATTTTTATATTTCGTACAAGAGTTGCGACGTGCTTTCGATCGTGTGGGGCGTGGTTGGGAAATAACAATGGCTGTGCCGGTGGCGAAGTTTAGACTTCAGGAGGGCTATCATGTGCCCGAGTTGTGCGAGTGAGTAGAACGTGTTAAGAAATTATTCACCACTATTTAAAAATCAATTTTTCAAATCTACTGCAGGCTTCTGGATGCTATACACGCAATGACTTATGATCTGCGCGGCAATTGGGTCGGAACTGCGGACGTACACAGTCCACTTTATAAGCGTAAACATGATCAGTGGGCCTATGAGAAACTCAATGTGGTACGTATTGGTCAAGCAACGCCCTAATTAAGACGCTACTTTTATAATTTTCTTTTCTACAACAAACAGAATGATGGCCTGGCACTATGGGAGGAAATGGGTTGCCCTGCTAATAAATTAGTTGTTGGTGTACCATTCTACGGACGTACCTATACACTCAGTAAATCAAACAATAACTACAATATGGGTACTTACATCGACAAGGAGGCAGGCGGCGGTAGCCCAGGTCCATACACTAATGAGACAGGCTTTCTCGCCTATTATGAAATCTGTACTGAGGTACAGGATGCGGCAAAGGGATGGACGGTGCAATGGGATGATCAAGGACTCGTGCCTTACACTTACAGAGACACACAATGGGTTGGATATGAGAACGATAAATCAATACAAATTAAAATGGATTTTATCAAACAAAAGGGCTATGCGGGCGCCATGACCTGGGCCATTGATATGGATGATTTTCATGGGCTTTGTGGAGAGAAGAATGCGCTATTGCATATTCTGAATGACAATATGCAGGATTACAAGGTGCCGGAGCCGACGCGCGAGACGACGCCGCGGGTAAGTGTGCCAAGTTTAGCGAGTGTATTGCTATTTTTTTTTATTTTTTTTTATTTTTTCATATTTCCGAACGTTGCCAAGAATAAATGCCAACACTTTTACAACATTTTCGTCTCTTATTAATTTGAAAAGCATCAGTAATTTATTAAAGTTCTTGTTTATTCCTTGCAGCCCGAGTGGTCAAAACCCCCAGCAACGCCAACAAATCCCGCAGAGGCCAGTTTGGTGTCCCAAGATGTCACTACGGAGAGGCCGCAAACAAATCCAACAACAACTACGACCAAGGTGAGTATTTATTATATACTATTTACATATGCACCACATGTTTGTATGTATGAATAGATAGCGATGATTAATATGTATGTATGTATGAATATGTAGAGTAGAATATGCAGCAGTAAAATAATTAAGATTAATGCGAAAAAATATAGACAATTTTCGTATTGTGGCTAATTCTCAAATTGTTTGCTGAGTTGTTTGCTAATCTTGGGAATTCGCACATCGTGTGTGTGTGTGTATGTGATTTTTTATGCATGTAGTAGTGTGAGCATATCATTGTTTCACTGGGCCATGCTAAGCCAAATACAATTCCCTATTTATAGTCGGCCTGCTTGTGTTGGCTGAATTAGCTTCCGCAAAAATAGAAAATTTAGGCACGCAATTATAGAGTGCGCTAAAAACGACAGCAGCGCTGAAAGAACAATGAGTGGACAAAAAATAAATTGTATAATAACAAGTAAAGAGATGTGCAAGTTCGTGTGAAACCGAACCTTCAATACCCGGCACATTTTTCTTTTTTTTAACACAAAATGGTCAATGTAAATTATCCTGTTGAACGGAAAGTGGGATTTGTGTGTACCGCGTTTTATACTTTATATAGCAAAATTATAACCCTACCGAATATTAACAACCTTTGACTATTTATTTTACTTTATTTAACATTAATTATTACTTGGAAAAAATATATGCAGTTTATTCTATAACAAATACCGCTTCAATCTAAGTTTTGAACTTTGTGCGACATTTAAAAGAATTCAACAAATTTTACTCAAAACTTCAAAATATTTATTCAGAATTTTAAAAAAACGGAACAAGTAAGGAATGGGGTCCATTGGGCTGGAACAAATAGAAATGGGCGTGGCATACAATTTTTTGGTGCACATTTATAGTATGGGTGTTAGAGAGGGGTGTATGAATTAGCCCCCACTGAATTAACCCCCACCGGTCAAAATGACTTAAGCCCCACCAATTTTACAACAAAATTAAAAATGGCGGAAAGTGGGGCTAAAGTCATTTTCGTGGGGATTAATTCATTTTTTTTAGTGGGGATTCTGTCATGTAAGAACCCCCACGTTTGGTGGGGCTTAATTCATTTCGATTGGTGGGGATAAAATCATTTTCGTGGGGTTTAATGAATTTTTTTTCGTGGGGATTCCGTCATTTTTGGTGGGGAAAGATTCACTGAGAAATTGGTGGGGCTTAAGTCATTTTGCCCGGTGGGGGGTTAATTCAGTGGGGGCGAGTTCATACACCCGTTAGAGAGTAGTTATCGTTGAATTTGTGGAATTTTTAAAAATTCTTATATTTCGAATAATATTGAATATAGAGCATAAAAAATAGCTTCCTTTTGTTATATGATTTGTTACAAAACATTATTCGACTCAAGATGTTTTAGGGTAAGTTGGCCCCCCGCACCCCCCGCGGACTATAATTATTGAGTTTTAAAAAAGTGACACATTTTTCGATAACTATGATTGTGAGACTTGTATTATAAAAGTCTTTGCATAACAATTATGAGTAAGGCAAATTTTTTTAAGTCGTGAAAGACAGGACTATTTTGGGCCGACTTCGCGTTTAGTTCGGGGCCAGTTCAGTACTGGTTCGAAATCATTTCGAGACCAATTCGGTATCCCTCTGAACTAGTTCAGGACTCCACGAATTCTTGTTTTTTTTACGTAAAAGCGAAATTGGGCATAATTAAAAATTTGAAATATTGGAAAGAACTTGAAATGAAAAAATGATGAATATACAGCCACAGTTCGTGACTAGTTCTGAACTGATACCAAGCTGGTCACGAACTATTACCGGAAAAGTTATGAAATTGAAACAAACAATACACTTCAATTACTTGATGAAATTATTTATTTATTTTTCTGTTCTGAACGAAGTGAAATTTCCTCCATATTTTACAAGACTTGCCTGTTTCCGCCAGAGATAGTTTGTAATATTTAATAACTTCATTGTCAGTTGTTCAACTCTTCTCTAGTAAAGAGCGTTGAAAATGATCTGGCAAATACTTAGTAAGAAGCTAGGTATTATTTTAACTAAAATTTTTTAAATTAAATTAAGACTATTCTAATTCAAAACAATTCAAAAACCTCCAATATTGCAGAAACCCTCCAAAGGATCCAAAAAGCCCACACCGAGACCAAAACCCAGGCCAACCACAATCAAAGCGCCAAAACCAACAGAATCCCCAACAACAACCGAAGCTCCTACAACAGCCGAAGTGTCGACAACATTAAGCCAAGCATCTGCAGAATTGGAGGTATTAAAACCTAAACCAGAGGTCGTGGAACCAACAAACGTACAACACGCCAATCCCGATATTGATTGTGTAAATCGGGACTTTATTCCGCATGCAGATTGTCAAAAGGTAAGAAGCCAAAACAAATAGTTTCTTAGCTCTGGTGGAGATTGTGAAGTTTTAAATTTCGAATTATAATTTCTATGAGACACTGCACTCAGTAGCATGTGTTTGTAATATTGCATTTCAAGAATGATCGAACACAAGATTGCGCCTTACGCGGATCGCTAATCCTCTCTTTATCGATTTGACAGCATGCAACCCCATTCGCTGACGAAATTAAAGTATTTTTCTTTTTCTTTGCTAAAACAATGCTAGCAAATCGTTTTGTCGCTTGCCCGCTACTTCTGCGCTTCCTCCTCTTCTTTTTTAGAAAATTTTCTTTGTTCTTGCATTCTCCTGTATTTATTACGTCACTTTCAGTTACTCTTAGCGCAAAAGGCAGACTTTTGTTTTCTTGATTTCATTCTTGATTGCATTTCGAATTTCAACATAGAATAATAACGAAATTAAATTTATATTTTGAACTTTTTTAGTACTATCGCTGCGTGCATGGCGAAGCTGTGGAGTTCCAGTGCAAAGAAGGCACAGCTTTCCATACGGTTTTGAATGTCTGCGACTGGATTGAGAATAGCGATCGTTATTACTGTACCAAAACGAAGAAAAAGGCATTGACCAATGAGACGAAGTAATTTTGAATTTTATGAAAATAAAAGATAATACCAATAGTATTTATATATATATATATATATATAGAGTTAGTTAAAGCGAATTTGTTTATTTTTTTCTACAAGTTGAGCGAAAATAAAATTATATATAATTTTCCATAACAACTATCGTCATTGCTAGAAATTTGTGCATGGGTCACTAGATGTAAAGTGTAAAACTTAAATATTATTTTTTTTTATCTTCAATATTTTTTCTAATTAATCTTGCTGAAAAAACCTTGGATTTTCGTTTATATTTTTAGTTTTTCATAAACTTTTGAACTGATCGCTTTTCAGCTATTTATTTTTGTTACTCATTCTGTGTGAGTCAATGCAAAAGACAAACTGCTACTATTTCTCCACAACCTACAAGTTTGCGCTGAATTTTCATTCATGCGTTTCCCCGAGCAGCAGCGCCTCGGCAGCAGCAATGCCTCGACGTCTAGGCAGTGCAATTTGTTAGCTAAATTTATGCTTATTAATTGTGCTTGCTCTGACTTGACAACGTTGAAGGATTTTACTTACAATTTCCTACGCATATACCTACATACATACAGATGGCTACGCAGTTCTCTAAATGGGAAAGAATGGAAAATACATTTACAGATAAACGCAAACCGATTAAGAAGATTAAAATCACTTGTAAAAAGTCGTGGCTGATCAGTAAATATTTATTTTGTATATTTAAAATCTTTTTTTTCCAACGAAGCTACTATACGGGTACAATACTTGGTTGGCTTTCATTTGAGCGACCAGAGTAGGATATTTTATAAAACTTTTATTTATTTCCACAGCATGGCAACAGCACAAATCGAAAGCCGACGAACGCAAAACATTTTGAGTTGCAAAAATGAACATTTCTCTCTATGCACAATGCTTCAAACTTATACAAATAGAAAACTTATAACAAACCACAGAGTTGCAGTATAAGTGTATTTGACGCACTTGCCGCATGAAATTAAATTAAATGTGGCATATAATATATGCACTATTTGACACTGCGTGGATACATGCAGACATTAGCATTTACCGACAAACTTTCCTACATAATTCAAATATTTGCATACATTTTTATCAATCTTCTTGTTCAATTCTGTGTCTTCTTAGCCCAAAGAAAGTATTATTATTTTTCTCTTTCTCTCTACACTGCGTTTCTCTTTCGCTAAAGAATGTTTCGATATTCTGCTACTAATTTTTGCGTATTCTTCTTTTGGATTTGATCTCCTTCACAGCCAGTTGCACGTCAAATCAATGACACTAGATGAGTAGTTGAAAATTGAGCACTTTCGAATTGACTCGAGAAAAGTTTCTAAATTTAATAATTGAGCAGAAATCGTTAGTTGAAGACACTCTGCAAATATTATCTTTTGGATGAGCAAATCCTTTGCGACGGCAATATTTTGCTCAATGTATACATTTGGTATATTAAACATAAAACAAAATGATAGATAATTTAAATCACATCATTTGTTAGGCACGTACATCCGGCTTTAGCTGCCTGCATCAATTCTGGATTCATAAATCAGAAATCATAAATCATAAATCATAAGTCATAAATCATAAATCATAAATCATAAATCATAAATCATAAATCATATATCATATATGTATCATAAATCATAAATCATAAATCATAAATCATAAATCATAAATCATATATCATATATCATATATCATATATCATATATCATAAATCATATATCATAAATCATTAATTATAAATCATAAATCATAAATCATAAATCATAAATCATAAATCATAAATCATAAATTATAAATCCTAACCCTAATTCATCCACAAATCCTAAGAATAACTCTTCAATCATAAATCATACATCATTCATCAATACTAAAAAAACATAATTCATAAGTCATAGATTATAAATTATTAATCAGAAATAAAATTCATAAATCATTAATTATAAATCGTAAAATATAAATCACAAACCCTAATCATAAATCTGAAATAAACCTGAATTATAAATCGTAGATCGCAAATCGCAAATCGTAAATAAGAAATCATAAATCGTTAATCAGAAATCATAAATCTTAAGACATAAATCATGAATCAAAAATCATAAATCACTAAACAATAATTATAAAGCATTAATTAAAAATCACAAATTATAAAGCGCACATCTAAAAATCATAAGTCTTAAACCATAAATCATAAATAAATCACATATTATAAGTATACATTTTAAATCATAATTCATAAGATATTAATCATAAACCATACATCATAAATCATATATATTTAATTAAAAATTATAAACAGTTAATCATAAAATTATAAGTCATAAATTTTAAATCATAAATCATAAATTAATAATTATAAATCATTAATCATAAATCGTAAATAATGGGTCATTTATCCTATATCATAAATCATAAAGTATAAATAAATCATAAAACATAAATCATAAAGCATGAATTTTAAATCAAAAATTATTAATTATAAATCATTAATCATAAATCGCCAATTATAAATAAATCTTAAGTCATTTATCATGTATCATAAATAATAAGTCTTAAATCATAAATCATAAATCTTAAATTATAAGTCATAAATTTATAAATCATAAATTATCATAATCATAAATCATTAATTGCAAAGCAAAAATCATAAATCTTAAATTGTGAATCAAAAACTAAAAATCAAAAGTTATAACTCATTCATCACAAATCATAAATTAGAAATCATAAGTCCTAATTCAGGAATTCGTCCTACTGACTTCCAAAATGTAAGCGGTTTTATTTGACCATTGTAGAGTGCTTCTTATTTCTACATTTGCTCACAAATTCTCACAAATTCACTCACCTAAGTAAATGTACAACGACATCTTCAGTGGACTTTTAACACTCGAGTGCATTTCATCGCCAAATGAATTGCAATGCCAGTACTTAGGCACCAGGCAAATGTGAAATGAGTTTTTACTCAAAATTTCACTAGAATTTTGTCAGTGAAATATTATTTGGACTTTCGATATGAAAATATCAAAAATTTTCGCGGTCACAAGGTAAAAGTGTGAGATCTCTTTGCTATGTTACGAATTGGTTTTGGACCGGGAGAGATCGACCGACTCGTATACTCGTACTCGTATAAAAATTGAAATTTTTCTGATATAATATTTTTTTGTAACAAATTTCATACTTATTATTTTAAGTATTTTTTGGTGCATATTTTCAACTTGACAATACGCGAAGCAAAAAAAAAAAGAATATACATATATATTATTTTATTAAAAATTTTTGCAGAAAAATAACATTTATTAGCTGACATTCGTTGAAAGGGACACTGAGGATTACCCAAGCAACGGATGTCCTGCTACACGATAAAAAAAAAATTTAAGAAAAATATAATAACCAAATAACTAAGTGCTATTCGGGCGCAGAAATATTTTTTACGAAACGAATTTTTTTTAACGAAAACGTGCGAACGACGTGAAACGGCAGCGAATTAATAATTTTGAATTTGTGCTTTGTGCGCTGAATTTTATCCAGTTGTTTATTTTCGAATTTAAATCAGTCATTGCTGTATTGTAGTTTGGTTAATAAAATTTTGTTTGGCATTTTTTTTTGCAGTGCATTTCACGACGAAATATAAATTAAAGTTTTATATTAATGCAGAATACGAAGGCGGAATACATAATATTTTCAACCTAACATATTTTAATAGTGAAAAATCTAAATTTATGAAGTGGCTCAAGCACTAACGAAAATCACAACACCTGGACAGGAGTATTGAACAACAAGGAGTTTTCGGTTTATCATGGGGCGGTTTACATTTTTTGTCCTACTTGGACTAATCCTGTCGGCCGTCTCATTTAATGGTAGGTTATATTTTACAACTCGAATGTGATTAAAGTTTATTTTTACAATCATAAAGGACATAGAAGTGAGGACTTTATTGAAAAGATGCTTATGCACAAAGAATATTTCGTAGATTTATAAAAAATCTATAATGTATTTGTTCGCTTCAAAAGTGTCATGAAAATTATACCAAAAATCGCACGAGTCCAACCAACAGAAAAAATTATATAATAATTTTATGTAGGCAAAGGCCAGCACAAAAGATTTTGTCGCTGTCGCTGAAATTGTACGCCTTTAACTCGCGTCACCCTAGCTAAATGCTGCAACAACAACAACAACAATAACGATGTTGGCTGCCAACCACCGAAACCCGGCACCCGCGTCCATCAACGCCACCATCATCAACACTTGCGAATATACAGCGAACAAGAAGACACTTCTATACAGCAACAACACCAATCATAATAATATATCAGGAACAACAACAAGAACAAAAGCAACACATAGTGAAAGTAGTCGTAGCGATTTATTATGCAATTTTTTTTTTGTTGTTTTTTTTTGGTTCTTATTGCTGGCGCTGCTAACGTTTTGAAAATTGCTTGAAAATATAATATTTTAAAAATATTTTCGATGCTCGGGCTTTCGTGTCGCGAATTTTGCGTTCGCATTCAACTCTGCTGTTCGTCTTTCATTGGCTGTTTGGCTCATCGGACTGAGAGTGTCTATGCGCGCTGTTCGACCGCTTCGAGTGTAACTGATGGATACACTAAAGATAAGACAAATATTGAAACGAATTGAGTTATTTACATTCGCACTGATTCTTTTCGCAATGATCTTCATCGAAAAGCCTATAGTGAACGATGCCATCGTAAGACGATTTTCAAAAACTCAAAAATTAAATGCAATAATAAATATTATAAATAGGCAAAGATGAAGAGAAAAGAGAAACCTTAAATGAAAACGTGAAAATAACGGTGAAAGCGACATTGGGCGACAACAACTATAAGTATAATATGCGGTGGCAGAGGTATAGCCCCCTGCCGTTTCTGTCACTTTTACTATACAGGGGCGAGTGTTGAACGCTACCAATAAGCTCCACGTTCCGCGCCGCATTCGTTATTTGTAATCATTTAATTTTAGCAATGGAACAACAACAAAATGAGCATAGAAACGAAATGATGTACGTAAATATTTAGGAGTATGTGTGTGTATATTTTTGTTCGTATACTTAATATGAGCGTCTAACAGAAAAACAAAAAAGAATTTAGTTTTTGAAAAAAGTTTCATTAAAAAAATCATTTTAGGGATATCTGATACATACTTAATATACACATATATATTATGCGCGCCAAACACGAAGTTTAGAAAATTAATTCTCGAAATATAATTTTGTTCTTGTTTTCTTGGCTTTTGTAAATATAAAAGGAATGAAGATATTGGAAAACGATAAGGTAAAATGTAGATAAGGGACCTAATTTATTCTCCACAAACCTTTCGGAGTATTTGAATCATCTGGCAAGCTTGTCGATGGATAGAGAATGAACGTTTTCTATTCTCAATATTTCTAACCAAAATATGTTCCATATCAGCCTAGCAAAAACAGGACAGATTTAGAAGAAATTCTCTGTACAATCCTGATCCTCCCAATAGAATTGATCTCCCCATGTAGTGCTACATGTAATCAACCCAACCAGAGCTCTTAACTTCTTTTTGTCTAAAAGTGAATTTTGCCACCACCCCGCCCGGTTTTTTCATGAAGCACTTAGTGACCTCCCTAATGCTACTCGTCGTCCGTATCATGCATGTTTCTATGTATAACTGGCTGCCCCTCTTGGGTGCATTTCAAAGACCCGCTGGTAGCTAATTTGTCTGCCAGTTAGTTACCTTGAATACCGCAATGAACCGCCACCCACATGAAATCAAGTTATTCCGTTTTCAAAGAGAGTTCACCCTCACCTTAGTTTCATGGAAAATTTTTTTCCAAGGTCTTCAGTGCAGCTTGGCTGCCACGCCACCTTTCGCCATTATCCAGTACGCTATCATAATTATGGCAAATACATATGTATATCCGATTGGAAAACCGTTATGATTGCATCTAAAGCAGAATAATATCTGAAATCGCCATACATGTGCTAACTATCTCTAGTTCCATTTACTGCCTTAGTGCCGTCTGTGTAAAAACTGTGTACGGAGTTCTCATCGCCGGGCTACAATATAAAATAATTTAGTCGCCACATAGCTTTTATTTCCTCCTCTTTGATCGTCCGCGTAAGCTTAAAATCTAACTCAAAATCTTTTTCTTGCATCAATCTGAAATTTCATCATTTCATCTTTAAAAATGAACATATCCTTTTCATCAAGCTTATCTTCTTTAACCAGAAAACTAAAACAAAGCTGATTGTGGTTGGCTCTGTTTAATTCACAAACAATTTTAAATCTGTATCTGAATTTTGAGTTGTGACGTCTGTTTTTAGTATGAGATATGTCTTTCGAATTATAAATCAGTCGCTCAATAGCCGAATAGTAAAACAATAAAGACGCGTAGTCAGAGAAACCTGTTATCTATAACTGATTGAGCGAAGTTTAAAAATTTTGTTTTAAAAAATGCGAGTTCAAACTCTGTGCACTTAACATACTTTTGGCAGCGAAATAAGGGTGGAATGTGGTGTCGAAAGTTTATCTTCAATTTAGCCTTACGACGTTTCTCATTCTCCTCATGCAAGTACAGCCTTGCTCTGATTTGTCAATTGTTTTTAGCTGGATGGTTTTAACCAGCTTTAATACTGTATTTATTATTAAAAGTGTAAACTTTTACTATTGAAGCAATCAGAATGTTATATGATGACTCTTTAGAAATCTTCTATTTTTCGGAAAAAATTGCACATTCGCTAAACTTCTGAAAAGCTGAAATAAAAAATATATAAAAATATTCAATTCTCTGAAATGTAATTTTCTGATTTTCATTCATTGAGTGAAAAAACTAGGTTGGCTTGGATCTAGCCTTACCCAATTTCCGTTTATAAACGTCGTGTACCTGCTTCTACTTTAACACCTCGGAATGACAGTCCACCTGCCGCTTAATTAATGAATATAAATTCAAACAACAAAATTGTGATCTGTTGATCTTCTATAAAGATATTACCGCAAAGAAAACTTACTTACTTGCTTACTAAATTGGCACTATAACCGCTTAAGCGATTTTGGTCGAACTTCGCCTACAATTTGTGGTATGCATCTTGATGTTGTAACACAAATAGATGGGCCTACAGTTTTACCTCGACTCCGAACGGCCAAGTTTTGTTTTTTTTTGTGAGAAGTTGTTTTTCATGGCACTCGGAGGTTTGCCATTGCCTACCGAGGGGCGACCGCTATTAGAAAAAACTCTTCTATAATATTTGATGATAAATTGTTCCCTCTTCGAAACATATTTTTAAATTCAGAGATTTGAAGATTTGAAGATGTCCACAATAACATAAACATCTATTTTGCGAAAGCTTACTATTATAATTAGGTATTAGACAACATAAATGTATGATACGATTACAAAACAACTAAAGTGACCGATTTGCTTATAAACACTTTTTCATTAGGACATGTTAAATAAATACAATAAGACGATACCATGGCGTATGAGTAATTTTTTTTTATTGTAACCATATCTATTAGAATTGGGATATTTAGTTCAGTGTTCTAGTTCAGGTCACTCGCAAAAACTTCGTTTAGAACCATTTTCAGGAGGTTTTGAAAATTTTTGGGTATTCTCTTTGCGACCCATTTTACTTTATAAAAGTGTACAAAGGTGAACGTTTCAGGTCGCCAACTCCAATATCGACCTATGTATGGGCTTGAACACCGTTAGCGTATAATCCAATGGCTGTAATGTACGAAAGTTTGTTAGGTTTTCAAAATGGCTGATAATCAGAATTTTTTCTTTTGCTTAATGTGAATAAATTATTGAGGAACATTTTCAATTTATTTCCAAATATGTTGTTGAAGTCGTCGTCTGTAGGCGGCGAATACTGTCTGTAATTGGGAATAGCCACAACAACTTCATATTTTACGAACCGCCATTGGTATCCAAGAACTTTCTTCAAATCGTAAAATCATTTAAATGACTGAATAATGATTAATACAACTTTTTTTGCTATTCCAAATTATATGAATAAAAGTGTATTCTTCATTAAGAAATATGTACTTTGTCAATACAATTTAACTTTTTATTTGAATAATAATTCAATCAAACCCGCCCATCTCTGCTTCTAGAGCACAATAGATTTTAGATCATACTAATATTTATCTAAAAAAAACATATATATATAAATCTGAAAAGGTGTTTTCTTATCTCAGCAGCTGTCTTAATTTGCTTTAGTAACGCTTTTGGTGTTATCATTCGAGAATGCTTTTTTTTGGAAAATGCTGCTGTTAACGTCATTTAATCAGCAGTAACGCTACAGAGTTATTTTTGTTTTGTCTTCATTTTGTTTTGATTGAATCCATGAAATTGGGGAGTATTTTATGCCATGCGCTCTACTGATCTGAATGCGAGTTCTAAATGTTTGAAATATAGGGGAATCCGAATAATTCGTAATCGCAAGGAATCAGAATATTTTACGCAGGGGCCGTAAATATATATATATTACTTATTTTGGTATCGAAAAATTTTATATCCAAATCGTAAAAATGAAAATAAATTATGATCGGGAGACTTTAAATCAGGTTTGTTTTTTATAAAAATTCTAAAAAAAAGTTTAGTATAAATTTATAGCAATTAATCATGTAAAGGCTAAATTAAGAACAAGAGGAATTGCATCATCTTTTTACAGATTTCAATCTCCTATTTGTTTGTATTGCAGGCGAATTTACTCCAAAATGTCTACGAATAGCTAGATATAAAATAATGTGGTAAGATATGGTAGATAAATATTTTAAATTTCTTTCCCGAAATTTGTCAAAAACATACAATTCTCCAATAAATGTATTTCTTTAGCTTTCCAATGTATTATGTCATAATTTTTCAAAATTAAGAACAATGTTAACAAATAAAAGAATATAATCAAAGTAAGCATAGCTCAAATTACTCGAAAAAACTCGATATAGTCGAGCTCACGCTCTAAAATTTTTCATGCATTGGCATCGAAAAGATGTACTTGGAGGCCGATCGAAAATGTGCGAATAAAATAGAGAGCTCTGTGGTCAACAACTAATTGCGATTTATAAGAGGTTGAACATATCGAGTCACGGTTTATTTTTGTTGTAGCAGTGCTCCTAGAGCATTTTGATGAATTTCTTCAGCAAAGAAAATTTTGAAAAAAATCTTGCTTAAGTTGTTCTTGCGGTTAGGTCTCGATCTCTTGTATTTTCAAGAAGCCAACGAATTCTTATGAATTATTTAGATATTGAGAATTAACGGCGGTTGAATTATCGTGGTTCCACTATATTTCCGTAGCAACTATTTTTAAAGAAGTATATACATATAGCTATGTACAAACATTTAATATTCATATTCAAATGTATATTGAAAAGTTACGCAGACAGTTTTTTTCAAATTTGTCCACACTACTCGTGCTCACATCTTGAAAACAATGAAAGAAACCCCAATTTCTAGGCACATCGGCGGTAGAGGAGCTTAACGTGGAGCGTGTGATCAAAAGTATGTGCATATCGATGTGTAACGCCCACACATGGCATATGAAGACCTTGACCAGATATTGGGTAAAACTCACAAATATAAATATGGCGTATGTATGTATGTACATACATATGTACTATATATTAGAGTGATTCAAAAGAGTAAAATTTGAAATGTTTTGCAAGGCATAATTTTCAATTATTTCAAGGTTTAAAAGTGCGTATAAGTATTTTTCATATTTCTATTAAATAAAATTCAGTGATAGAAACCTTTTGCCAAAGTTTCCAAAGCGTGTTTCGTTCAGGGTAACGATTTGCAGCATATATATATGTATATATATAAATACGCTCCGTTGCAAATTATAATGTCACCACATATTGAAAAAATTTTCTCTAAATTATTTTTCATTCATTTAATTTCCGTTACTTTTTATTTACATAATAAAAATTTCACAAAATTTCATCAAAATTTTAGACATACAAATTTCCAAAAAAATTATGTACTGGAAAACTGCATACTCGAAGAAACCTAAAAAAATTTTTAAAAGTGTGAAATTTCATTGAAACTCACGTTAGTTTTAAAAAAGTTTGAAACTAGGAATTATATGGCTTTTGTTAGAGGAGGAAATGTATTTTAATTGAAAAATAACGGAATTTAAATAAAACAAAACTAAATGATAGACAATTTATTAATATGCGAAGATCTTATAATTTTTTATTTTAATACAATAATTAAATTTTAATTTTTTAATGAATGTCCAAGTTTTTGGTATAATTACCAAAATTTTCACAGGAAGGATTTTTTTTATTAAAATCCAAGTTTTCGAGATAATTACCAAATATTTCAGAATAAGGTTATTTTTGTGTTATAATAAGTAAAAAATCTGTAAGGACTATATTTTTCTATTATTTACACAGGATTTAAGTCATATGTATTGTGTTGTGTTTTGAGTAGGTAACTACGAAGCATATTTGCAGATTTTTTAATGCAAGTGTATCAAGATCGCACTTCCTTTCGAGTGGTAAACAATATTTGAAACAAGGCGAATTCATGTAAGGTGGTGGTACAATTTACAATAGGAAAAATTCTATGTATTTTTTTCTTTTTGCCTTTGCGTAAGAGTTGCCAACAGTTACATACATTTTGTTTTCGCTTTTACGTCTTTAGAAAGCTCAAAATAAAATACACTCAAGGTGAATAAAAAAAATTAATCAGCTACTATAGTAGCACCACCTTCAACCTTGAATTGAATCCTGCAATAAATTCATATGCGAATTGTAAAGTAAAATAAAATCTCTAAAATTTTAAGTGCAGCAATGATGTTAATTTTTATATAGAAATATGTACGTGTTTTGCCGTTTAATAACTTATGAGAGGTTGTTCCATGAATAAATATTCAAAAAAAGGTCATGTATTTAAAAACAAAATACGTACGACTTTTTCATTGAAACTTTAAAACTCATTATTTTTAGGACATCAGTCAAGATATTTAGGAACACCGCAGTTTAAATAAAAAAAGAAGCTTTTGAAAATATTAAAAAAAAAAAAATCAACTGAGATAATAAACCAGTCCAATACCATGTCCAAACCAAAAGTTAATCATCTCAAATCGCAGTTAATCCCGTTAACTATTGCAGTTCACACCGCGGTTTAAGGTTTACACAATTCATTTAAGGTGGTAGCGTCATTGTAAATAAAGAACCATTTGGATTTTCTTTTTGTGCTTTCGAGTGGAGAAACTAAGAAAGACCATCATAAACAAATGGGTGGAAAATAAAATAAAAAAATGAATTTTTTTTTAAATGTAAACAAAACAAACCATTTTGACATTTTCCCCACGCAAAGCGAAAATAGAACCATAGAACGTCGATTACAAAGAAGTTGCATCACTACGACCGTGCCTCTAACAGGATGTCTCGTTCGATTTCACCATACCAGAACTAATTTGACTTTTGCTGATTGATATTAGAATCTTATTAGATCCAAATGGTTTCTGGTGTGGTGTAATCGGAAGAGAGTTCTTGCCACATGAAACAAAATGCCATACAACTTTTTTGCAATCTACGTTCTTCCGTAGAACAAGCATTCAGCTTGAAGGACGCTGCACTTTTATATGAAATCGCCTTGTTTCACTGAAATTTGACAAATAGCAAAAATCAGGGTTGCACAGAAGTTTAAATGTGTGGATAAAATCCTAATCCTCTCGGTGATGAGACTTTCAAATCACATTTTTGTATGGCAAAATCTTGCCAAATCAAGTGGGTTGACAAAATCATTGCGATAATTGCGATTATAACTAGATTAAGTTAGTTGGTTAGAACATGGTATAAATTTAAAAGTTCTGTGTAAACATATTTAAAAATTTACTCTATCGAATCATGCTATTGGGATTTGCGGGAAAAAAATTTGGAACGCGAATGGGTTCAATCGCTAAGACATAAAACAGGGTAACATATAATTAATGATAACTTGTTTTTCTTAAATCAATATCATTATATACTTAAACAATTTTTTTTTAATATTTTTAGTTTAAACTGTTCAATAATCTAATCCGATTATTTTTCTTAAAAGATTCAAACAACTATTTTTATTTATAAAAACTCCATTTTTGGAGGTATTTTCATTTCACGTATATCTTAATATTTTCCCCAAATATTTTAGCGAAACACAAAAGGGTTTTATAATTCCTGTGAAAAAAATTCAACATTTTTGGCGAGACACCCTAATGTGCATATGGGCATACGTTCATAACTCATTTTCTCACTAAAACCATTGGAAGCTGTTAACTAGTGAGCTCTTAACCTGATAATAATCGATTAATTCATTTGATAATTTACTTGGAACACTCTAAGAAAATGTTTTCATCTTTCGATGACCGTGAAAGAGGCGCTCTTGTGCTGGATGTGAGTGGGCGAATGTGAATAACAAAATAAAATGAGTGGATTTGGCAGCAGAGAGCTAAAAGAAAATTGACAGAATTGAAAAAAGGATGACAGCAAACCAAAAAAAAAAAAAAAACATAACATCCCATCTGTTTGGAAAAGTGAAAGAATCATACAAAGCACCTGAGTAGCTATCTATGTACATTTCGCTATGTGCGTAGCGGACCTGTGCAAGTGTGCGAACATAGCGAAAAGTAGCTGGGCACTAAACCAGCGCAAACTCAAAATCCAATGCTAAAATGAAGGAAAGACGCAAAGAACAAATCTTTTGTTATGAACCATTGCACAAACAAACATACTATATATATTAGGCAAAAGTATTGCTGGGTTTCTATGAGTTTGTAGACTTTTTAAAAATACTTTCTTTTTTTTATATTAATCGGTAATTGTATAAATTAATGTCAAGTTTGCATAACAAAAAGGCAGCGTAGCGACGAGGAACGAACAGCGACCGCCGAACTGCAAAATTGTGAAGGAAAAAATTTCATATGAATATTTCTGTATTTTAGTATATATATTTAGTATATAGTTTATGTATGTGCGTAGGTTCTCACTTTCGAGTACAATGTGCCAAAAAAAGTGTATGCAACAACACCACTAGCAATAAATTTTTGAAAAACGCATTTGTTAATGTAAATTAATTAATTAATTAATTGAATTGAATGCGGCGGCAAATGCACAAATATTTGAGATATTCTTATTTTCATTTGCAACTAAACATTTCTTTTTATTTATTTATTTTTTTTTAACTTCTAGGTGCGCTAGTCAGCGGCGACGACTCCAATGTTGCGCCGAGCGAAGATCAGTGCCGTCCCTATATTGAAAAGGCGATAAACGAACTGAAAACAGGTGAACCAAGCGATGGTAGAGGTAAGTGAGGTTATATGTGTATATACATATGTTATATATGTACGTATATGTGTACACTCGTCGGCACATACATATGTAATTAAATTAGTTGACAATAGTTTACCCTTTAGATGTTGTAGAAACTGTTCCCTACGTTGCCCCGCAATTCAAATATTTCAAATATGTAAAGGTGGCAATGCCGGCCGAATTTTTTGCAATATTATAACAAAAACCATGTTTACAATTTTATAGATAATTTATAAAATGTTTTCATTTTATGTTTTTTAATCAATATGTTTGGACAATTTTGCGTTATGCAGATTTATAGCCAACTTAATTTTAGACTAATAAAGTGCATCGCCGATTTGTTATAATTTTTTGAAAGCAAGCCTGTGCAAGTCTGCCGACATATAAAATTATTACAAACATGGCGATTTCATACCTGGTAGTGTTAAGAAAAAAAATTACAATAACAACGCAACTATGTGCACGATGAGATTACTACAAAAACATTGTTTTGACATTAAATTCACCCAGTTAATCCAAACAGCTGATTATTTAACAATACCTTATGCGAATTCGCCTTGGTGGCGTCACAAATGAGTTCAAGGCGATTTAGCCGAATACCTGTTCCTCTTCCCCAATTCGCTGGGATTTTTCGTTTACACAAATAAAATACGTGACCAATACAGGGCGAATTCAGATTTTGACATTTCACTCGCAAAATTACACAAACCAAATACACAACGGATTCGCCTTGGTTATCTTGTTATCACCTTCTATGGATCCACCTTAAATAAGTTGCTATATTAAATTTCTTTATTCGAATCAGCGTATAGATTGTCGAATTAAAATATTGTTTACATTGTCGTTTTCGTTATTATGGAAACAGATTTTTCATAGATGTAGTCAAGGCGAATCCATACAAGGTGGTGTTATAAATACAACTACAAAATTCCTATGTATTTTGTTTTTGTTTCTGCGTAAGAGTTGTCACAATTTAATTTCATTTTGTTGTTGCTTTTACGGCTTTAGAAAGCTCATATGCAAAAGCAAAAACAAAATACATGTAGGTGAATAAAAAAAATATCAAATCAGCTGCTTTTATGCCATCACCTTCTATAAATTCGCCTTGGATGTAGTCAAGAGAAATTCATATAAAGTGAAGTTGATCAAGCTGCTGATTGAATTCGCTTGGCGAACGTTATGTCATAATGATGTGTTTGTTGTAAATCATACTGTCATTATGCGTATAATTTGTTAGTGTAAGTTCTTGTTTTTGTACGTATAACAACACCTGACAAGAATTCGCCTTGGATGTCGTCAATTGACTTTAGCAATCAGAAACCGAAAACCAAAAACAAAATACATGGAAATTTTTGGAAAAACATGCATTTCAAAATATTGCAAAAAATCAATTCTAGACACTTCACTTATAAATCTTCCCAATAATATGAACTTTAAAATATAAAATGTTTCGCGGCCCAGCAATACATACATACATTTGGGTTTAATTTGCTAATTACTTTTCATTCCAACTAGTCAAAGGCAAAACTTTTCAAATTGAAAAAAATGTTGTTAGAAGCGGAATCAAGAACACCAATCCATTTCGCTTCCGATCAAATTTTTCGGAAGAGGCATGAACATCTAGCTTACTGTATGCAAATAATGCCGTTAATTCAGCGTTTCATATCAGTAGTGGTTTAGTTCTGCTATATATCTACGAGGTAGGATCCGTTGGCAAAAGTCGATGAGATATTGCAATGGATTATGACCGGTGAGGTAACACAGAGGCAGCTGTAGACCGAAACTGCTCAATAGATTTACATCGCCTCTATTATGTGGCAGCCGAAAAGTTTTGCCAGCTTACTGTAGCGCCACATATCTACGTACGTATTATTGCACTTTGAATACCGTTTGTGGGTATGGGGTATTTGGATGAACCGCTGGTAATCATGCTAAGTGCCGGCTTCATTACTTAAGAGATCGTACTGCTAAATTTTCCCTTAACGACAATTGCCAGTTCGTCAGCGTCGCCGATTACACTTCCGTAGCTTATACCATGTCCAGACCAAAGCTTAATCTCTCATTTATCGTAATTATCTGGCCAATCCACTTGATTTGGCAAGATTTCGCCGAATTCATGTAAGGAGATAGCATCCAATGAACCGAATGCTCGTTCTTCAATCCCAATTCGCAGGGTATGAACAATTCTGGGCGAATTCAGATTCAATTTTAGCGATGGGGATTAGCTTCAATTTGAGGTGATTATTTACTGGTTTGCACATAGCATAAATTGTGAGTTCAGCCGAATCATTTGAAAACCTCGAAGTTCTCCTAGCGTGAAGAGCCAGAGTGTAAGCTCCCAGGGAATTTTTCCCCCTTTCCCATGTTGGAGAAGGAAACGAATTCCCCGGTAGTTTCTATTCAGAATAGGTCTCTTAATAATGAAGAAAATTCGACTAATCGATGTATATTAAGTATTAAGCTGATTGAAATGGCCTATTGCCAAATTTAGGAATAAAACCACGGATTTCTTGCATTTATATATTATATTTGATCAACAAGACTATTTAAATATAGTACAATATTATATGAGTGACCTAAGTTGGTGTCCATGAGTGTAGATTTGTACCTGTGACTGCTTAAACTTTTTACTTAGTAATCATGAATGGACGCAAACCTCTTAAATAATGGACTAGCCATTACCTTATATACATACATACATATATCTACATATGTACATACACATACATACAAACATATGAACAAACATTTTGTCAAACTCTTGTCCGCTGATAGCCAAATGAACCCCATGCATTCATTTCGAATTTGACCTCCATGCAAGATTTTATACTCGTATTCAAATAAATTTCGCTTTTTCCATTCTAAAAATTTTGTATGCATCTATTATTGTAATCGTTCTCCTCTCCTTTTTGGCATTTAACCAAAAGTACACTTAATCACCCCAAGTAATACGTTTAAAAATACATAAAAATAAGTATTCAGTGTTTCACAAATTACCGTAATTTTCGTTTTTCATACTAAAGTTTAAATATTTTTATGTTTTGCTTCTTTGCTTAGACATTGAATGTATGAGCAACCAAGTTGACTTTAGTTTTTCCAAATGTCATCTGTCGACCATGAAATTTATCAATCATACGGCTATTCATATATTAGCTAAATATTTGGGATAACTGAGTAAAATTTCGGAGAGAAAAGGCGGATGAACAAACCTACAGGGTGGTCCATAGAGGCGTTTTTTTAGTATCATATGTTATTTTGAAAGTTAATATCATGTATCCGCGTTCCCTTTATTCTTGAACAACGTTAGGAAATAATGCAAATGAAATGAAGAATATATTTTCTGCCGAAGCGCATTTTCATTTTAGTCGCTATGTTAAAAAGCATAACTGGCCCATTTTGCTTCGGAAATAAATTCTGCTGGAAACGTGATTTCTGTCAACTTTTAGCACTACAGATCAATTCAATCGCAATCAAATAAATTTTGACAATATTGGCATGCTTATTTCCGAGGGTTGCCACTGTACTTCTATTCCTATGTTTAAATCAAAACAAAAGGTACTAGAAATGGTAGGTTGGGTGAGAGTGTACTTAAGAAAAGTGGCAATATTATTAACATGAATATAAAACAAATTTACCTTTGAAGATCCTTAAAATTCGAGTAAAAAAATAGTCAAAAAAATTACATGTCAAAAGTTCATATTTTAGTTTTCAATAAGATTTTTTTAAAGTTTGCAAACCTTTGATTAATGAATCGCTCAAAGAAATACATTTTTTATTAGGTTAGTACGAAAAAAAAAAATTACCAAAAAACTCCATAAATGTATCCAGCAATTGAACTGCAGAAAAACGTGAGGTTAAGTTACTGATAGCACCTAATTATCATAGCGCCATGGGCTTGCACGATCTTTTGATTCAGCAGCATGACGCGCAAAGTCACACATCCCATGTCACAATCGATATTTTTGCGCCAAGTTCGATAATCGCGCCATCAGCCGTCTCAGCGATATCAATTCGCTACCTCGGAGCTGCGATTTGATGCCGTTAGACTTTATTGTAAGATGCCGTGAAAGGCCGTTTTTTACGAACCATCTTTTGACAATTCAAGCCTTTGAGGCGAATATCGAGCAAGCCATTTGGGAGATAGAGAACCATCACCAAAGTCTTGAAAATCAGGGAATGAATTACTACGAAGACAGTCTCATGAATGAAATCGTGTGCTATAAATAAAGGCAATTTTTGATTTTCCGAATAAACCCATAATACACCGGCAAAAATAGTATTTGTTAGTTTTTTTAGTTTAAAAAAATACACCATTTGTATGGACCACCCTGTACCTAACCTCTATATGTGTATATATTATTATATTCAAGGTTTGTATATTCAAACAAGTGTGCTAAGTTCTGACAATGCCTGCATTCGGTCGGCTTATTATGCCAACATTTTTTAAGTCTGTTACACCAAGGTTGTATTCAGAAAAACGTTGAAATTAAAAAAAAATAGTAAGTTGTGTGGAAAAAATATTTAACTTGAAAATAAACTTTCGCAATTAAACTCAAACAGAAAGAGAATATTAAGAGAATCTTTTGCGCGATTTGTAAATGCGATGTTCAGCTGGACGGACGTGGATTTAAAAATTGGAAAAAAAATTCACCGTTTTCACTTGAAAAGAAAATTTATACACAAACAAAAATTTGAATGAATATCTTAAGATAAAATGCAAAGATGTGCAAACAATTTTTTCCGGTACAGGATACACTTTAGAATCAAAAGTTCGAACAAACATTTGATAACCAGACAGTTTCAAAAATTGTAGCAAAAAACAGAATGTTGGGTTGTTACTTAAAAAATTCCGTTAATTTATTATTTCTTGTGGCCAGTTTGAATGTTTACTTGCATTGGAGAGTTAACTTTCTTTTCCTACGCGTAATCTTCAAAATTGTTTATACAAGAACTGATAAAAAATCTTATTGTTTGACTAATATTATTCTTTTCCACCCAACGTGCATTTATGAGTTAAGGTAATGTATACAAATTTTGACATAATAAGGCTGCCGTCATTACTTACCCCACAGTTTTGAATACATAGTAGTAATGTTTTCGTATTATCCAGTAAAAAACTATCCAGTAACTTGCCAGTAACGAAATTTCTGAGCGTAACGAAAATTTGCTCTCAATGAGAGAAACATGAAAGAAAATACAAAAGCAGCAAGAAGTTGAAAGTTTTTGTTACAGCTGATTTTTGTTTAGGGCGAAATTTAAAAAATTCATACTTTGAATAAATAGAAATAGCTCCACAATTCATAATTAACGCCTCACAATTGCTAATTGGCTAAAGATTCAGGACTATCATTGGAAACACACAGATTCTGGGTGAATTGCTGATATACATACATATGTTCACAATAAACTTCATAAACTTAGTGCACATTACTCACTTTTCCTATTTCACACCTTTTTTAATGAAAATAGTTTGCAATTTTAGTTGTTTTCTACTTGTGATCAACTGAATACTTTCAATCAGCTGTTTATCTTATTGGCAAATTCTTGCTAGTAGAAATTTATCCAGATAAAATCCAGTAAAACTTACAAGTTCAGCTGTCATTTTCGCTCTCTCAATTTCCCCTACTTTGCTAGTTTCTTTCTTGGCGTACGAAAACTATGTATATACAGTAAAAATACAGTAAAATTCTTACTGGTTCTTGCTGGTTTTTACTGGATAGTGAATACGAAAACAGAACTATTGATTAAATTAAAAATCGTTTACAAAAGTTTCTAGCAAAGCGAATTCATATAAAGTGAACTTGATCAAACAGCTGATTGAATTCGCTTGATTAACGTAATGTCAAAATAGCGTGTTTGTTGCCTAGGTTGCTTGGTTAATTCGCCTTAGTTTACAGATTTACCCCCTAAAATACGTGGAGTTTTGCTTAGCCTCACATTTTACAGATCTTTAAAAATATTTTGAGATTATTCCACTGAAGGCAAAGAGCTAACTGACTAACAAATAATGTACCTTTGGTGCCTCGCCAAACAAAGTTGTAGTTTTCCCACCGGATTTAAAATATGTATTACGCTTTAAGACTTCCGCCAAAATATTTTGGAAAAATATTGAGATTTACATATGTTAGCTGGACCAATTTAAGAACACAGATCCTCATTATTATGCAGTCCAATTGAACTTGCAAGAAGTATGTAGTATTTTTCGGAATCATTTTTATTGCTCTATAAGCCCGAACGAAGTAAATGATTTCATTCTGGCCAGTCTATGTATTATTCATTATATTCCGATTTGAATCAACCCGATTTACAAAATTTCATAGTACATCAGTACAGTGGAGACAAAAAAAAACGGTTTTCGCAGTTTCGCAGTTTCGCCTTCCCCAAGATGGGCAAAACGAAGTATCTCTCTGCAGGGCCGAAATTATCCCATTGCATTCTTAATAGAAGGTACTGGAAAAAAGTATTGGCACAGTAAGTTTTTTTATAGTATTCAGAATATATCAAATATTTACAAATACTCAGCAAATTTAAAAAAATGTTCCTCAAAATTTCAAAGTTTTGGAGAACATTCATTTTAAAGTAATAAAGTCAAAATTTTAAGTGGCTGCAAATACCTGTGGATTTTTCACGAGGTTCTTAATAAGAATATAAACTGTAGCATCCTGACTGAATCCCTCTAGAAAAAGTTACTACTTCAGAGAGAATACTAATATTACTCAAAAATGGGAGGGTGGAAATAAAATCCAAAATACACGCTGAGTAAGAAATTGAACGTATTTAATATGATGACATTCAGCTCAAACTATAAACAGTCATTTTCTCTTTTTTTTTTAACATTCAACAAAGTTAGGAGGTCATCAGGCAATAATAAGTATGTAGCAGTTTCTTACAAATAGTATTCTTTATAATAAGTACTTCCAATTTAATTTTCTATATCGCCAGAGGCAGGTGATATCCCTAGTGACGACGCGATTACTGTCACAACGAACAATGACGACAATGGGACTGATTCGGACGAAATGCAATCCGACCAACCGGCTGGCAATGAAAAAGAGACTGTCGAGATAACCGACGCCGATTCTGTTGAACAAGAAGAGAATCCTATCGATGTCGATGGAGATGGCATACCAAATGAGGATGACACCGATATCGATGGTGATAATAAACCAAATGAACAAGATGATGATATGGACGGAGATGGTCTTTTGAATGAAGAGGATGATGATATCGACGGTGATGTTATACCGAACAGTCGAGATCCCGATATGGATGGTGATGGTGTGTTGAATGTTGACGATCGAGACATCGATGGTGATGGCGTACCAAATGTGGTTGATCATGATCTTGACGGTGATGGTGTGCCGAATGTTGTCGATAAGGATATTGATGGCGATGGCGTGAGCAATGCCAACGATAATGATCTAGATGGTGATGGCATACCCAATGAAGAAGATGATGACATTGATGGTGATGGCATACCGAATGATCAGGATGAAGATATCGATGGTGACGGCATACCCAACGATCAAGATGATGACATCGATGGCGATGGTATACCCAATAGCCAAGATGAGGATATAGACGGCGATGGCATACCGAATGATCAAGATAATGATATCGATGGTGATGGTGTACCAAATGATCTGGATGATGATATCGATGGTGATGGCATTCCTAATGAAAAGGATGATGATATGGATGGCGATGGTGTACCGAATGATGAAGATGATGACCTTGATGGCGATGGTGTACCCAATGCCGAGGATGACGATCTGGATGGTGACGGCATACCCAATAAGGATGACGATGACATTGATGGCGATGGTGTATCAAATGAAGATGATACGGATATTGATGGCGATGGGGTACCAAATGAAAGTGATGAAGATATTGATGGTGATGGCATTAAAAATGAACAAGACGATGACATTGATGGTGACGGCGTGGCCAATGAGAAGGACAACGACATTGATGGCGATGGTGAACCCAACGAGGCAGATAAAGATATTGACGGTGATGGCGTGCTCAACAAAGATGACGTTGATATCGACGGTGATGGAATCCCCAATGAGAGAGACCATGATGTTGATGGAGATGGCATGCCCAACGACGAGGAACCCAAGAGTTTGGATATTGATGGTGATGGTATTCCCAATGATGATGACAGCGACATTGATGGTGACCTTAAGCCAAACGATGTAGACGAGGACATGGATGGCGATGGCATACCCAACGTACATGACCGCGATGTCGACGGTGATGGTGTTCCAAATATGCATGATGAAGACAGCATTGAGGCAGAAGAAGCGGCGAAACGGCAAAAGCGGGATGTTGGCGCCGAACCTGCCTCCGTCGAAGCTGGCGAGGAACAAGCCAGCCAAGAAAGGGTTGGCGACATTGATGGTGATGGTATACCAGATCATAAGGATGATGATAAAGACGGCGATGGCATACCGGATCATAAGGATGATGACATCGATGGCGATGGCATACCAAATGCACGCGACACGGACAGAGATGGTGACGGTATACCAAACGAGCATGATGACGATGATACGGAAGAGGACACTAAGCCAGAAGACGAGTTGTTGTGGGTAAGTAATGGGTGATTTTCGCGACAAATGCATGATAAAGTTTTTTAGTAAAATGAATAAAGAAGCAAATCGCCAAAATATTTTTTCTTAATTTCGCATTCGCTTTTAGGAGGGCGAGATACCCGCACAACTCCGCAGTCGCGAACACATTACCGAGCTATTGCAGCTGAACGACGAATTCAATGCACGTGAGAAGGCCGTAGACAATGTGGCCGAGATAATTTTACGCGACATTAAACGCATCTACGAAACCGCGATTAAACCGCTAGAGACCCTCTACAAATACCGTGACTTGAGTAATCGGCACTTTGGTGATCCAGAAATTTTCTCAAAGCCATTGGTATTGTTTATGGGCCCATGGTCGGGTGGCAAATCGACCATCATCAACTATCTGACTGGCAATGAATACAAGCCCAACTCTTTGCGATCAGGTACGTTCTTGAAAAGCATTTCCAAAAAAAAAAAAATTCCAAACATAAACTGCAAAATATTTTTATGCATTCAACTTCTATTTGCAGGCGCCGAACCATCACCAGCCTACTTCAATATTCTGACATGGGGTAATGAGACCGAGGTGTTGGATGGCACACAGCTTGCGGCTGATTACACCTTCTCTGGTTTGCAGAAATTTGGCCAAGGCTTGGAAGATCGCCTACGAGGACTGAAAATGCCAAATAAATTGTTAGAGAAAGTAAGTAAGAATGTGTTGACATACAGTGGGGGAGCAGATGTAAATGAACTAAGCAGTGTGGGTAAAAATAAATGCGATGGTGACGTCAATGTCAACGAAAAAATGTACATATTAATAATTTTCGTTGTGACGTCCTCCAAATGATATTAAATGCCAATTTATAAGCAATAAAGGCGCAAGCGAAGCCATACTCGTTTTAGAACTAAAAATATTTATAAAAAGAGGAAATTGTGAGTGGAATTCGTATGCGTTGTAATAGCGACAGTTGGGCGGAGGCTGCTTGTTTTTGTTTATTAAATATGTGTACATATTTTTAGAATCATTTTTGCAATGCAAAATACTAGCTAAATTTAATTTAATGTGAGAGATGCATTTGCATGTATTTAACTACATATGTATGGGTGCGTTGCACAAGAAGTGCATGTACATAGATATGTATTCGTATTATTTTCGGCCCTCAGTTACAAGTTTGCGATCGCTCAACGAAGCGACTCGTTCAAAAAACTCAATTTTCAGAACTATCAGTAGGATAAGATAAATGAGTAATTCGCTTATCAATTGAGCATAATATCCATAACCACTCACAGCGAATTTCGCTTTATCACTCATCAAATTTAAGTTAATACTCAACGTAGCAGACGTTGATCTATTAACTCACTCTAAGTTCATATGTAAAATTTTAGTTAGGACGATGCGCTCAAGGGACGTAATAAAAATGAGCTTGTAAGTTTGTATGGATTTTGCTCACAGCGATTGCAGCATATTACATACATTGAGAAAGTAAACAAATGAAATTAATTCATGCTGCATCTATTTTCGCCAACGCAACGTCGCTCAAAGACACTTTCAACAATTTGGCATAAATGAATGCAAAAGTGCATTAACTTGACGCGGCCTGCTAGTGATGCGATTTCGAAATATCCGAGAAATTGGGAAATGTTTATATTAACAAAAAATTCATGCAAACCCAAAAGGAATTTTATAAGTGTGTCGCAGTAAAATTGTATTCCCTAGGTTGTTGTTGTTATTATAGCGACAATTTCCTAGGTCTCAGTGTTTGCTTGTGAAAATTGTGTACTGCATCATATATCGAATTCGCATAGGTATTGTGGCTAATAAGCCTCTGAAAATCAAGATAAGCCATGACAAACGACATTGTAGATGACGCCGAACCCAGTTTTGTTTCCAAACCAAATTTGACAAGGAAGAAATCCTTGCGAAGAACTTTTGCATTAAATTTTACTTCAATTTTTGTATGTACTTTAAGAAGACGTTTGTTTGATCGATGACGCTCAGTGCACCGATCAAAAATAAAAGTAGTTGGGATTCGTTCACAAAGTATTCCCAACTACAACTGGAGTATTCGCGGTCACAAAGACGTAAAGGTCAAAAAATGTTTCATAGATAGAGTAGTTTTGGTTCGTCGAGAGAGGTTTTAATACTCAGGCCGAAGGTAACAAGCCAAAACGCGAATTCCCTTAAGAAGGCAGTTCGTTTTGCCCTTGTTAATCTCCAGACCCGATCATTTCGGGCGGCTAACGAAATGTTAGTGCCGGCATCAGCGCCTTTGGGTTCGGGATCTTCATCTTCTCCGGCGAGGCTTTCGCTATCAGCGCTCCTTTTGGTAAAATTTTCCTAGCATTTCAAGCTCTTTACACTCACGTATTTTGGGCTCCTTCCTCCTTCTGCGAATAAAACGTGTATCTTCCTTTCTCAGCCGACGGTAGGAATCCCATACCAAGAGTGATAGAAAACCAGATTACGACAACGCCGGCAGCGTACACGTCACAGATGTTCATACCACAGGAATATCGAGAAAAAAGGGAAGGTCATAACTACACTTGGGCTTTTATTTTCGCTGCAAATGCTACAATACAAAGCTCGACAACTTCACATTTAATCTTCTGTGTTTAATTTTTTTGTAAAAATCACTCAATACTCAGAAAAATCAACTTTTTAAGAGCCATTTGTGGCGTCAGTCCTTCAAACGAGGCAAGTACGAAGTAACGGAAAATCGTGATCCCATACAGCTCGCGTTGCATCTTGGTTATTACAAGATAATGATCGGAGTTGAAGTTCGATCCTCGGGGTGTGCGTACGTCTAATGCACTGGAAACAAGCCTTCCGTCTATCGCAAAATGGTCGATTTGGTTTTGCCTTTTTTGATCTGGATACAGTCAGGTAGCCACGTAAATCTTTCAGTGCATTCTAGACGCTTGTAGAGGTGATCTTTAATCGCATCGCCCTTTTCTTTAGCAGGGCTTATCCACAAATTAGCGAGATGTTTACAAAACTCCCTGTGATGTGAATCATGGCGAGGCGCTCATCCACCGGAGTAAACGACAATACTTGGCGGCGATGTCGCCCCATGGAACTTGCGCTCATTTACATGACAGCTTTAGTAAACGTCGCATGGTCCAATGGTTTTCTTACCTTGTCCCATCCATTTCATTTCTTGGATAGCGGTGATGGGAGCCCAACTCTCGTAAGGACATCAAACAGCCGCACAGCGGTTTAAACAGCCCAATAATTTAAACGGAAAATTAGTTTTTATTTTCTGTCAATCCACATATGTTTATCGACTTATACATAAATATATGGGGAATTTCATATCTTCGACCTCCCTAAACATTTTTTGTGCTGCCGTTTGCGAGATATCGATTTAAAACAGTTTAAACGCCCATATGTTTGCGAAAAATGGGCAGATCATATTTGTGGCATTTTTTTTTTAATTCTTGTTTTTCAAAACCTTTTTGGAATATTAAATAAGCATAATTTTAAACCCGTATTCCTATACAATTCAAACTATTTTATTTTATGACGATTTCCAAGAAACACGTACTGATCGATTTTCTTGAAAATTGTATCTGAAAGATCACCACGCATTTCGCAACTTTTGAGGCCCGTACGATAATGGGATAACAAACTTACTTTTTAAACTTTTGATTTTTAGCTTTTCAGCTTTTTCTATAGTATTTAGCAAACCCTCGAAATTTACTAATGGCTGTCCACTGATCATTAAAACTAGCGTACTTTGAAAAATGCTTCTTGAGAAAGAAAATATTCGTTTTATGAGGTTTATTTTCAGCGTGCTTTCTCCCCCTCTATTACAAAAAGTCCTTAATAGAAAAGTATAAGTCCCTTTACGCGCTCAAAGCGTATGCTCAAAATTGGAAAGTTGTTACCTAATTTTTTATTGTAGGTTTGAGAGTGTACTAATACAATTATAAAAATTCTACCTTTCTAGGTCAACATCGTTGAGATCCCTGGCATTTTAGAGGTACGTAAACAGGTATCTCGCCTCTTTCCCTTCAACGACGCCTGTCAGTGGTTTATCGATCGTGCCGATATCATTTTCCTCGTCTACGATCCGGCCAAACTTGACGTTGGCCCTGAGACTGAGGCTATACTGGATCAATTGAAGGGACGTGAGTATCAAACGCGCATAGTTTTGAACAAAGCCGACATCGTGAAACCGGAAGAGCTTTTGCGAGTACAGAGCGCACTCATTTGGAACATCTCTCCACTGATGTCCTCCGCACAGCCACCGCTTGTGTATACAACGTCATTGTGGTCGCATCCCTATCAGGAAGGTGCTCCGGCACGTTTGCTGCTCGCACAGGAACGTGCATTCCTGCGTGACTTGCGCACCGCTGTCGAGAAGAGGATTGAACATAAAATAGCTAGTGCGCGTCGATTTGCTGTAAGTATCAGAGAGGATACAAAAATTACAAAATTTTTTGCTTATTGCTAAAATTCCGTGTCAAAAAAAAAACCGGTGCCATAACAAAAAAACGGAATCAAGTTATCGTTAAAATACTTACTAATCACTACTAATCACTGTTTTTTTACAGGTGCGCGTCCGCAATCATGCCAAAATGGTGGATTGCTATCTCAACACCTACTACAACCACAAGACCCTCTTCGGCAATAAGAAACGCATCGCTGATGAAATTATCAACCATCCTCAGAACTACCACATCTATGAGGGTCTATCGACGTTGACAAACATTTCGCGCTACGATCTGCCAGATCCCGAAGTCTATCGTGACTTCTTCCGCCTTAACCCGCTGTTCGAATTCAAGAAGCTCTCTGAGACTTGCACGTACTTCCGTGGTTGCCCCATCACTAAATTGGATGTGGCGATCGCTTACGATCTGCCTGAATTGGCTGGCAAATATAAGAAGATGTCCGAAACTGCGCTGGCCAATATCGAAGGGAAGGAGAATACCGCACAAATTCAAGATGGCAAGGGGCATGGCAAAAGCATCAAAAGTTGAGTTTTTTAAAACTTTTAGCTGCATGAAATTTGTCCAAAAATATTGCGCTGGGAATAGGAAATGAAAATCTAGAAGCACTGGACAAAGACAGCACAAATCAAACAGCTACATAAATACAAACATAGTACATATGTGCTCGCGCAAACGATAGAGGTTTTTGGAACGGATCATTGTTCAAATAAAACAAATTGAAATAAAATAAATTGGAATTAAAAATTGCCGAAATTTCACAAAATAGCCGACTAAGAGAGAGAGACATTAATTAAATATAAATTTAACAGTGAGAGAGAGAGTGAGCGATCTACATAACAGCGAAACAATCAAATTTGCTGAAACTAAACAACTTGACGAGGCAAACCAAATGAAAAAGAAAACTGTCAATCGAAATTCCTTAAATGCAAAAATATCTACATATAATGAAACAAGCACTGAACACAGCTTTACACCAAAACATTTTTAAGGAAATAATAGAGAGAGAGAGAGAGAGAGAGGGAGAGACAAGTTCTTTCTAAAATTTGTAACGAGTGGGAGGGACAGAGACAAAAGCGATAATAAAACAAAGTTTTAGAACCCGTAATGCATTTTAGCATGGGGTTTAAAAATGCATATAAATAAAATACATAAGTTTAGAGGGAGATGACTACAATAATCGTACCAGTAACAAAATTCGACCGCTAACACTAACATTGAATTTTCTAACCAATAAGCTTTACCCAAAATTCGAGCCAACAAATAACCGAAAATGGAAATTTAACGAAACATTTATTTTCCGCAAGCAAGAAGAAATTATGACCTTTGCACAACCATTGAAGGCATTTATTTTTTTAAATTAATTGTAAAATTGTTCTGTTATATTTGTGCACAACTTCGATTTCGTAATTGTCCAAACAGTATGTTATATATCCCATGTACTTAATATGTTTTTCGTTTTCTTCAGCACCAAAAAAAAAAAAGTTTTACTATAAGTTTGCGTGTTAAAAAATAATAAATCACTTATAAATAAAACAAAAAAACTTAAATATAACTTTAACTACTATCACTGCACTGCACCAAAGGCATTGTGAATTTAGACCCTGTCATAGTTAATAAGATTTCTTTTTTTATTTGAATGAGAAAAAAATTTAGAAATTTGTAAAAAAAAAATAACAATATAAAAAGTAAAACAAACAGTGAAGACATTGCAATATTTTTGTAAAAAAATAAACAAACAAATTATCGTAAATCAACTTGTAAGCACTACGTCGATAATTTAATGTAAAAGTAATTTAGCAAATTTTTAAAAGCTGAAAAATCTGTGAGCTTACATTTAAATGTAATGTTGAACATGATGATAAATTCAGAATTGTAACAACAAATAAAAAAAACAACTTAGAAAACACCGAAACTAATGTTTTATTGATTCGGACAATGATTGGTTTTATAAGAGATATGCGAGGTGGCATAGAGGTCGAGATATCCTTCAATATCGTGTTTATGGTTCAATTCATACCGTCATTCCAATATGAAGAACCCTAACTTATATTTGATTTGTTCCATATTCGTTCTTGTACACAAAAAACTTGCAAATTGGACGGGCGACTCCAAGTCCTGTGGTTGACCCTTACCAAGCAGCCTGGGTCGTAGTCCGGTAAATGATGGACAAACGCAGAATATGTGCCCTGCGACTGCACCCTGTTAAGGAGTTGTTGTTATGGCAGCGGCTAATAAATATCCTGCAAAGATCAGTTTACCCATGGTCGTTGTCGTCAAACTCATATAGAGGGAAGCCCAAGAAACGAGCTGCTTCTACAAGGTCCGACAGAGAGAGAGAGAGTTGATTGGTATCGTGCGGAGAATCTCCACATGCCGGATATTTATTGAAGAAGTCGAGATTTATTCTGGATAAGTAGAAGTTGAGTCTACTACAATAACCAGATCTTAATTGGGCTAGAGTAGCACGGGACTCACGAGAGATCTGTAGTTATTCGCCTGCTAGGGGTTATGGTTGAACTCCAATGACAACATTCACGGGACGAGAGTTGGTGAAGGTGGTAATTGTCTCTCGGTGAATGATATTCAAGGCCTGCCTATTGTCTTCTATGTTGCCAACAAGGTACCTAATGTTGTGGGCGCTAAGAAGCAGGCTATCACAGGTATTCCGTAACATCTTTGGGAGATAGATTAAGACATCAAGATAGGTCAAGTTTCTGTCAGTGAAGAAATGAGCAATGTCGGAGAAATAACAGTTTAATTTCGTCCATAGCCCATCAATTACATTGCCGGCGGTCATTATCGAACAATCATCCGTGTATGATGCCATGGTGACTCCCACTGAAGGTTGAAGGATCCTGGATATGCAGTGGTTAAACAGAAGATGGGAGAGAACACCACCTTGTGGAACCCCTTGTTTAACCCTCTCTTAAATGTTGAGCGTCTGAAATGTACTGATGATTATAATTGGCGGTCTACCATTACAGCCTCTGTGGGAAAGGGGAGGTCTCCACGTCGGCTAGTACCGAGGAATGACTTACCGTGCCAAAAGCCTTTGTTAGGTCCAACGCTATTACCATGGTTTTATATCAGACCGGCTACGGTTTAAGCCGTGGTTACCTGCGATCTTGCTGTTGATGCCGTGTTGATGATTAGCCAAATCCAGGTGGTTTGTAAAATTCGGGAGTAATTGGGCCTCTCGTGTCGCTAGTGAAATCAGGGAGATCGATCGATAGGAGTCCCCCTTGTTGACCAGCTCCTTTCCTTGGTCTCAGCAACGGACGCTAGTCTCTTTCATATTTCAGAAATAATGAAGGTGGCTCTGGACAGATTAAGAATCCCTGTTAGAAAATCTACTCCCGGGGTGCCCAAATGTTTTAGCATTAACATGCTTAGCCAATCACGACCAATGGCCTTGAAGGATTTTGCATTCCCGATGACAATTTACGTAAACTCCTGGTCCCATCTACCGACGAATGCAGAATGAACAGTCGATTAAAGTAGTTTCCTAATGAAATTACAAGACACGAGGCCTTCTTGCTAAGTGAATGCGCAAAGATTGTGGCATTTCTGTCATGAGACCCGCACACACTTTTCCTTCTCATTTTTGTTAAAGAAGAAATAGCATTTGCGGCTACTCGAAGTTCCACTCACGTCCAATTTCCAAAATTAGTTGCAGAAACAAGTTTGTTGAGAACTTTTTTAAAGTGCCACATTTTCACTTCAGAAGTGGGACGCAACGTTATGCAACAACATGCGCCGATGCTTTCAAAGGAGATCATGCTCTATGAGGTCAAACAAATTTTGTAATTATTTTCAGATGCCGTAAAGGTTATCAGTTTCTTGTAAAAAGAAGAGAACATGACTTAATAGCTATAATTTGATTACATTTTTTTTTATTATATTTTTTCGATCATATTTATGTACATACATATGTATGTATGTATATGTTTTCTGATTTATATTTTTATTGTCGTTTTTTGATTATGTAATAACACTACCCTACAAATTTTGATCAACTTTAGTCTCCAAGAATAAAATAGTCCTTTCCTAAAGTGAAATTTTCTCCTGATTCCGAATATGACTTCCATTTTCTTGTGGCAGATCTAGTTTCCGAGATATCGGCGAAAATATGAAAATTCCCATTTTTGCAGAACACTACTTCATATAGGTACGGCAAAAATTTGTATTTTTCATTTTTTCGTTTTAAACTGTTGAATTATGCATTATACTAATTCCCATAAAAATGTCTTGCCTTCACCTCCCTCAAGTATCTTCAGTGGTTTGGCCACTATGCCAAAAAACGTTCAAAAAATGTTGAAAAAAAAACGAAATTTTTTACACAATTTCAGATTTAACCACTTTAAAATCGGAAAAATTCTATTGACGAAAAAAAGTTAGCCCTCCTATGTTGTAGGTAATTTAACTACGAAAATTTTAAGCATACCAGTACAACAATCGGACGTGCCATTGAAACTATAGCCCCGTTAACTTGCAAGCGTCTATCCTACAATTTTAGTATTACTCTGATAAAATTGGCGAGACATTTCATTTGGTCACTCTACCTTAGGGTCTAATAAATTTAAAAAGACATCAAGTATTTAATTGTCACTACTGTTTGTTGTAAATTTTGTTTTGCAAATTGTAGTGCAAATTTATACATACTATATCGGTAGATGTGTTTACGAAATGGCTTGTTGCAAAAGAGATTTTAAATGTAAAAATAATCCGGATGATTTTTGCTTTATTTGCGGACATTATATTTTCGGAAACTCAGCTCGGAAAATAACTAATTCTGTCAGAGATGCATACTTTCATTATTTCGGTTTCCGTGTAAAAAATCTCGATAAATCTTGGACACCTAATTTTATTTGCGCCTCCTGTAGATTAACTTTAATGAGATGGGTATCGGGTAAAGGTCATAACATGAAGTTTGGTGTTCCAATGATGTGGACTGAACCCTTTAACCACGATCAGTGCTATTTTTGCGTGATAGACCTTAAAGGTAAAACGAGAAAAAAGAGGAAATTAATAAGTTATCCAAATGTGGCATCAGCTAAAAAACCAAAACTACATGACCATACCTTACCCATACCTAGACCGCCTATAAATTTTGAAGCCTCAAGCGAAAGTGACTCCGAAGCAGATAATTCAGAAAGTGGACAAGAAGGAGAGATCCCACATCGAGTCTCACAAGCCGAACTTAATGACTTGGTCAGAGATTTGAACTTATCGAAATTTGATAGCGAAGTTCTAGGATCTCGTTTGCAGCAATGGGGCAGCCTGGGCCCTTCGACAAGTACTTCCAAATTTCGAAATAGACACAAGACTTTCTCTTCTTTTTTTACTAAAAGTGAAAATATTTGCTACTGCAATGATGTTCAAGGTTTATTTGAAGCACTAAAATTAGAAAATAAAGTGGATGATTGGCGCTTGTTTATAGACAGTTCAAAGCATAGTTTAAAAGCAGCATTACTCCATAAAGGAAATTCGTTACCGTCAATACCAGTGGCACATTCTGAGAATACTAAAGAAACTTATTTAAGCATATCAAATTTACTTGAGCTCATTCAATATAAACAATTTAATTGGAAAATTTGTGCGGACTTAAAGGTAAGCAGTTTCGGTGGTACAGTTTAAAATAAATAGTATATGAAATACATCCTAGGTTGTAGCTATAGTTCTCGGACTTCAAGGAGGTTTCACTAAATATTGCTGTTTTCTCTGTCTTTGGGACAGCCGTGCTAGAGAAACCCATTATATTCAGGAAAACTGGCCACCAAGAGCTGAGTACGAACCAGGTGCCTTCAATATCGCAAACCCGCCTGTAGTAAATCCCGAACGAGTTATTTTGCCAGCACTTCACATCAAATTAGGATTAATGAAAAATTTTGTAAAGGCTTTAAATAAGGACGCGCCATCCTTCCAGTACCTAACGAAATTTTTCCTTAAAATAACTCAAGCCAAATTAAAAGAAGGTATATCTGTTGGTCCGCAAATTAGAAAGTTGCTGAAAGACGAAAATTTTGCGAATCATTTATCATCAGTAGAAGCAGCGGCTTGGGACAGCTTTAAGCAAGTCGTTAGTGGGTTTCTTGGCAACAACAAAGATCCCAACTATAGAGAGATGGTCAAAGCCTTGTTGAAAAACTACAGTGCTATGAAATGCAACATGTCCCTCAAAATGCATTTTTTGCATTCACATTTGGATAATTTTCCCGCAAACCTAGGTGCTGAAAGTGATGAACAGGGTGAAAGGTTTCACCAAGACCTCATGATTTTTGAAAAGCGTTACCAAGGTTTTTGGAATGAAGAAATGATGGGAGATTATTGCTGGACAATAATACGGGAGACAAACCCAGAAAATTATAAACGGGTAGTTAGAAGTACCCACGTCCCTCACTATTGACCACCACGGTAAAATCGCTCAATTTGACTTTTTTAGATGTAGATATGTATGTATTTAATGTTGTTGTCGTTGTTGTTTTTTACTGAATTGCTGATTTATACTCATATTACTCAATTGAATACAGTTTAACGTGCAAACATATGTCTATAATAAAACGTTATAAAAAAATAAAAACCTAGTTTGAATAAAAATTTTCTCTTTAAAAAAATTGTAGGATAGACGCTTGCAAGTTAACGGGGCTATAGTTTCAATGGCACGTCCGATTGTTGTGCTGGTATGCTTAAAATTTTCGTAGTTAAATTACCTACAATATAGGAGGGCTAACTTTTTTTCGTCAATAGAATTTTTCCGATTTTAAAGTGGTTAAATCTGAAATTGTGTAAAAAATTTCGTTTTTTTTTCAACATTTTTTGAACGTTTTTTGGCATAGTGGCCAAACCACTGAAGATACTTGAGGGAGGTGAAGGCAAGACATTTTTATGGGAATTAGTATAATGCATAATTCAACAGTTTAAAACGAAAAAATGAAAAATACAAATTTTTGCCGTACCTATATGAAGTAGTGTTCTGCAAAAATGGGAATTTTCATATTTTCGCCGATATCTCGGAAACTAGATCTGCCACAAGAAAATGAAAGTCATATTCGGAATCAGGAGAAAATTTCACTTTAGGAAAGGCCTATTTTATTCTTGGAGATTTTTTTTGTCGAGTAGTGTAATTTAAAACAAATCCCCATCTAAATAAAATTATTATGTGCCGAAAGGATAGATCGATATACATATGTAGTTGAATTTAACCCAATGACTTGCTCAAATCGATTCCTGAGGTAGTTATTCAAGGAAATGTAAAAAAAAATTCAGAGTTCAAACTTTTCTATTTGAACCAAAGACATTTTGTTCACAACAAAAATGCATTTTCCGCATTTTTTAGAAGAACTAAGAGTGAAAATCCATTTTAGCAATGTAGAGAAAGTTCGAATATTACAATCACTTCCATTTTTGGTTCACTCAAAGAAAAACATATGAAATGTGTCTATCCGTTCGATTTTTTTAAACGACCCGATTATTTTCCACTAGTCGGCAACTTTAGCGACAATACCAGTGTTCGGACATTACAGCGATTGTAGATCTTCTGGATTATTGGGAAAAAACAAAAGCTGTAGCCTTCAGCGAAATAACCCGAATGTGCTGCAACTTTTCCCAGATTTTGCAAAATACATAGTAGAAAAAACCGCAAATCTGTTTGACGGTCAGTCAGTGATTAGCTCACAGCAACGTTAGTTACATAAATGTCAAAGTTAAAAAACTTTTTGAGCAATTAAACAAATTTATTGAAAAAATACTAAAGTTAATAAAACAAATACATATCTAGTAATAAGTATGAGTGTAAGGTTCGCTCCCTTATCAGTTTTTGTAGTTTCAAGTCGTATTTGCCTTTAAAGCGGACCATTTTTCATTAAACTGCTCTGATGTTAATAGACTTTTTTTAATATTCTCACAGTCCTCTGGTTTTGGCAGAACAATGGCTACATATCCTTCACCCTCGGCGGCAGTCTCCAAACGCTTTGGTTCCTCAACCCATGCCGTATTTACTTCGATTAATTTGCTTTGCACACAACTGGGTATCTTGTAGGTTTTGTCCTGCTCTGTAGTCAACATGGCTAATGTAGAGTCGTGCTGTAGCACCATACCACCTTTTTTACCTTTTCCTTTCACAGTATTTTTGCTACGATCTGTATTGCCAATATCAAATGTGAATGATTTGATGCCTGCTTTTAATGCTGGATGTTCGGGAGCCAAGCAAACCAAGCATACACGATTTGAGTGAAAGAGTACTTGATAGGGCGCTGGATCTGTGCCTTCCTTGATGTAATAGTAACGTGTGAAAAAACGGTCGACAACACTTGGATAATCCTCAACCCAATCATCGGTTATGGGTGGCACTTCAATACCGCCAATAATTTGTGGTATATGATTGTAATAGTAGGGTGCTAATGGATCTGTTTCGTTTGTCATCATTCTATTAGTAAAGTATTAAATGTATTAAAAACAGAGATGTTTATGAAGAAAGTAAACGTTCTTTTAATCGCTCTTGTCGTTCAGCCGCTTTGATGCGATTCGCTGCAGCCCGTGCTTGGCGTTCACGTTTTAGACACCTCACTAGCTGAGAATCAATCTCGTTGCAGACACCCAAAAACTTACTGAATTTGTTCTGAAACAATCAGATGAGCATTACATAAGCATTTGTAAGAACTAATTAGAATACAGGCCTATTTGTTTACCTCTATGTGGCAATTATTGAGTTGCTCGATTAGTTGGTTGCATTCGGACGTATGCAGATGAGGCGATAGATCCGTATGCATGCTTTCTGGAATGGTATCAAAAACAAAACAAATTTACACTTTTTGTCTCCTTCCTACCTGAAATGTCAATGCTTTGATTAGAGCTGCCAAGTCACAATGACAGCAAACTCAGCGATACATACATATGTATCTGCATGCATTTCCAATAATTATTTTAAAGTAGATGTTATCATAAATCTGTAGTGTATACAAAAAAATAGCTTTTAATATCATTTAATTAGAATTACTTATGTAAACATAAAGAGTATTCGATTGTGTACATAGTAAAAATTTCATCTTCGTTATTTAGACAGCGTTCAGACAGGGAAACTTTTGTCGCGGCAACGAAAGGGGAAGGGCACCGAGTTGCTCGTACTTGTGTTTGTGTTCTTATTCCGCTCAGTCGGCAGCTAAGAAATTTGACATTCATTTTCATTTATAAATTCTTTCAGTGGTTGCAGTTTTGTTGAGTTTTAAGTGAATGCATACGGTAAGTTGGGAAATGAAATTTTGTTCTTATTTTTTGCGATTAAATATACACATGTTTATGCATATACTATACATATTAACGTAAATTATGCTAAAACTTAATTTTTCAACTCACCTTTTACTTATAATCACAAAATTTATCAGAATGTGTAAATGCCGCTTAAGCGAAGCGTACAGAAATTTGCGAAAATTATACAAAATGAAATACCAGAAAGTTGCCTGAACAGAGTTGCTCTGTGTGAACGCGACGAGCAACACCAAAAAAAAAAACGCCGATAATAAGCAACAAAAGTGTCCCCGTCTGAACCTAGTTTTACATGGCGTCCTGTTGGCTGTGTTCATGGCAACTGGAGAAAAAACAACACGTGGATGCTAATCAGCTGTTTTTAAGTTTTTACGAACCACACTAACCCAAACAAAGTGCTATTTGTGGACGTTGTTTTATTAATTTAAATCAGAAAGCCAAATTATGTCCGGAAACAAAAAGAAACATTTAAATACAATGGAAGAACATGGTGTGGACGATTCGGAGAGCTCAAGTGACGACGATGATGGGCCACATCCTGATGCCTACACCGGCAATGAGGTTTGCAATTATACCTAACTGCGTTGTACAATTTTATATATTTTGAGTATTTTTAGGAAGTGGAGATCGATTTTGAAGGACGTGCACCTACCGATCCCGATTGCCATGGTATATCGCAGCTTTTGCAACGCATTTTCCTAAAAGCGCCGGTCAATACAATGGAAATGGCTGATCTGATAATAGGTAAAGTTGTGAAACTATTTTTGAAACGGCTATAAATATTAACTAGATACATACATACATACGTATGTATGTATGTATGTCTTTTGCAGGTCAAAATTACATTGGAAGCGTAATTTGTCAGTGCGAGCAGGATGGGGCAGAGAGTGAAGTGGACGATGATATGGTTGAAGATGGTACAATATTTGGTATTACCACAGTCGTCAACATGACCGCAAAAAAGAACATCGGATGTATAGAACAAATACGTAAATACATAGTGCAACGTGCTCAGAAGCATGCAACAGACTCTGTGTTGACACATTTTCGCGATGCGCTTGACAATAATGGCCGAGCAATTGGTTTATTCATCAATGAACGTTTCATTAACATACCAGCGCAAATTTCAGTGCCATTATTCGAAAATTTGCACAAAGAAGTGCTGGCGGCCAAACAAAAAGGGATGAGATTCAATTTTGGTTATTATTTGATGATTGTGAAGTTGTATCGTAAGGAAGCATGCAAAGGGAAGCAATCTGAGGACACTTTCACCAATGCCGAAGAAGAAGTGATATGTTCCAAAGCATTGAACTCATTTGAATATTCAGTAGCGGACGAGTGTGATGTGGGTATGAGTGGAGATTGGCTGGAAGGCGACGCTACGCTAACGCCCTACAGAAAAATTATTTTATTTGATGCGGAACAATTGCCCGGATTGATAGACGATATTCGAAATTTTATTAACGGCGTATAAATGCATATTTATGTATCTTATACAATTTTGTACATATGTATATCTAATAAAATATTTGTGTAGGGTTTTTTCCTAATAATAAAAATTATTTATTGTTAGGGAACTTTTTTGCGCAAGTATATACAGTAGTTCCAGCGCATAATCGGACAAAACTTTCTCCGATACAAATGTACTCCAAACTAGAAGAGGACTAGGGTAAATGTGTTATTTTTTCGGTTTTATTAACACTTCGTATTACCATCTCTCACAAATTCAAGAACTTTTTTAATGATGACGGTTAGTGTAAAAAGGAAGACAAAGATTTAGATATAGATATTTTCAACTGAACTTCTCATGGAATTTCGTTACTAAATTCTGGACAGTAGAATTACTTCTTCCTTTGATTTTTAAACCTTCTCCATTCAACTTAACCGCCTTCCATTTGGAACCATTTAAAAAATATCTTACCTACCAAACTCGTTTGAAACTGAATGCAATTTATGACTCGATAAGGCATGGAAAATTTGTATTTGTAATATAATGGGACTATTCCCGTCAATAAAACCGCACATACAACGCATTTACCCTATTAAGTTTTTAGTTTGGTGTACATTTATATCACTATACAGTGATTTATATCAAAGAAACCATAGTGTCCGGTTAGCCTTGCAGCCACTGTATTTAAAGCGAAGAACATGCAACACTGTTGCGAACAGCTGATTATGTATTAAAACGGGTGAAGGGTGCGTGAGCACAAACCGGCAAAATTTTGTACCTAGAGTTAGCCAATTTCTTTTTTATATTTAAATCGTGGATTACTCATAGCAGTTTTAGTTTTAAAGGTAAACTATTACATACATACATATGTAAAATAATTAAAGCCCAAAGTGCACGAATTTGACTAGAGTGAATCAACTTCCGAGACGCACTCAACAGGAATGTGTTCTGCAGTCTTCAGTTGAATAAGCGCAACTGATAAGCACACCATTATCGCGTGGCTCTCTTTGATTTTCATTCATTCGTAGTCTTAAGCTTCCAATTCGACTTCTATAAATGCAAAAGTCTTGCTCATAAACGCACTACTCGTTTCTTGTTTTACAGAGTTATTAATTCAATTGAAGCTTTAGTCAAACAGCGGCCGGCCAACGTTATTGTCTTACCGTTGCTGCATCGCGTTAAGATTCGTGACCAGTCAAAACACCAATAAAGAAGAAATCTTAGCCGTTAGAGAACGGTAGAAGCGGGCTGAAGTTGGAAGCGTTATTGTTGTAGCAGCATACCTGGCAATTATATAAGAGAGTGTGCAACATGGGAGTTGATCGGTAAGTTATGGCTGCATTTCCAGACATACATACATACATATACTGGGAGTTACACCCTCGCATTACGTACATAAAGATTTGCCAGCACAAATGGAAAACAATTTATCTTGTGTTAACTGTTGATACGAGTAGGGAGAGGTTTGCAGCTAACTTTCTCAAATAGACTGAATAGACAGAAGATAAGCTGGTATCATAAAAAATAATAACAAAAAAAATCTTAGTAGCAACCAGTTTTGCAGTGGTATTTGAATAGAATCGCTTGAAAAATATTGTATTGGAACATTCAGTTAGTCAGCAGTCGTTGACTTTGTCAGTTCGGTTTTTCAATTAAATATACCTCCTCTCCGGTTGTTAGTAAAATTGTTAATATGGTTGTTGATACGTGAGTATACATATATTTGATTTAATTGTTTGAGAACGAATGTAGACATCGCAAAACATTTGTGTAGAATATATTGATATTTCATTTATTTGAGGATGTAGTACATATGTACATACATAGTAGATAAAACAATCTTCGTCATACCCTTTGTTTTTGAGACAACAATATTTAGAAACTCTCAGTAGTTAGACAAGTTGCTATACAATAAAATAACAAATGCATTGTATAGGTAATACCATATTTGAATCGAATATTTTGATTAGCAACGTAGATACATACATATGTATGGATTTTACGATCTATTGTCTATTGTATAAATTGTATAATAAATTAATATGCAAGAGATTTATGCTATGCACGTATGTATGTACATATGTATGTACATATGTATGTACATATGTATGTACATATGTATGTAAATATAATATTAAATATTTTATGCATTCGATCAACAAAATACCAGCGGCAAGGGTTAACACATTTAGGAAATTTATGAAATTTAGGCAAATATTGTTAAAATACTCGGTATAAGGACATTTTTGCATCTTAATTATATTGGGAGTTAAATTGTGACCCTTGCAGAAAACGATTTTTAAATTTAAAATATTTGACATTTTTTGGAACTTTTGATGAAAAAAATCTTAATTTACAACTTCACATCAAAAAAAAAAAAAATAGATTAAATACAATATTTGACACAATTTCAAAAAGGAAAATGAAAAAATAAAAAGCAGAACGTTTGCTTTCAAATGTTTACAATATCGCCTTATTCAAGGCGGCGAAGGAGCACTCAGCTAAGAAAAAGACAATATCAACCAACCGAAATATGCACATCGAATCTTCCGTAAGTGGTAAGCGAAATATTTAAGCGGCTGCCAAATTACCAATACATGCATACAGTGGGACGAAAAAGTTTACGAACATTGATTTCAACTATGACATTCAAAATGGTTTCCATGTTGCGTGTGTTGCATCTTCATTTTCAATATAAACTTAAGTGTTGGTTTTGTACGTTATCTTCAATAAATCGTAACATTTTTTATATGAAAGAAAACCATCAGCAAAAAAAGTTACCCACAAACAACGGATGACTTTACCCGCTGCACTGTAATGTACTAAAATTAAATGGGCTATAAAACAGTATTCCCGAAAAATGTTTTAAAATCCTGACATTGGGCTGAGAATTTGTTGAATTCAATACAAAAATTTTAATTTTCATTTAATAGGTTTTATTGCAAAACTAGCAAATACCCGGCGTGTTTTGTTTCGTCTCAAAAAGTAGCATATTAGTAGCATTAGGGTGCCTACCAAAAACAGTTCCGGGTTTTCCACCGCAATTATAGAATTAATTTTGTCTTAGCACTTCCGCTGAAATATTTCGAAAAATAGTAAGAATTACTCGAGCTGGGTCTATTTGAAAATGTCTCCAAAAATTGAGTTTTATGTATAACCACTTTAGATTATAAAACAGCGTAAACTTCAAAGGTTGCTTAAAAAATTTAAAAATTTCCTCAACGCAAACAATGGTTTATTATGATGATTAGGTTGAACATATTTTTTGCTTAAACTGTTTTATGATCTGAGGTAATTTGTTGATAAAATATTTATAAAAAAAATCTAAAAATTAAGGTAATTTCAAATCGCTTCAGCTCACCTAAATCTTAATATGATTGCGAAATATTTTGGTTGATGTATTAGAATATAGTGAATTTTATTTTCCATCGGCAGTACCGATATTTGTTTTTGTATGGAGACTGATGCAACCTAATGTACATATTCTTAAAAAAATAAAAATAAAAATAAGTATGCCACTCTGCTGTTTTTTCGCAAATATTTCATTTAAACAAATTATGATTACAATTGGTTTAGTACTTTCCGAGTCAAATCGTTCGCTCTCCAGATAATTAATTTTATATAATACTATATACATATGTACATACATATGAGGATGTTTAATGAAGCATTAATGAAAAAAGATTTAAACATATGTTGAAAAAAAATTACTGTTCGTATATTGTTTTGACCCACTGTATGTACTTAAGTCGCTATAAATAAAAAGTTACAAAAAACGTATGAAATATATTTTTACAACTTGATTAACTTTATCTTTTTTTGAATTTACTCAGTGTACTAGATAAGATTTGATAAGTTATAAATTATCTTATTTTTTGTACATTTTTTATTGATGCTCGGTAATAATATGTGCTTAGTAATATATGATAAGCTATTTAAAGTGCTGCATAAAGCACAAGCTGTAATCCGTTCATTTATAACCAAATGAGAATACGATAACAATATGGGGTAGGCCGATCTAAATAGGGATAGATCGCCGAAACAAAAGCCCTCGGCCGGGTGATCCTAGGCATCTCCCTGAAAAAAATTACGATAACGACCGTGGGTGAATCCGTTCCTCACAGGGCGCGACTAGCCGCTACATCAACGACAACAGCGATAACAATATGGTTGTTACGACAGTCCGGTATACAATAACGGAACGATTTGGACCTATGTATTCGATATGCGGCAATTTTCAAAGATGACAACCCAGTTTTCAGATTAAGCTGCATATTTACAAAACCTTTTATTATTGAACCATGGAATAAACGTACATACATCAAAAGTAAAAGTAGATTTTTCTTAGACAAGGTGGATTTCATATAGACAAAATGTGCTTTGATTAATACGTTCATACTAGAAGTAAAAAAAATCCCACTGCTAGACCGATTGCCAAGGAAAAAGCAATGAAAATAGCAGGCAAATTGAGTGTACATATTTTGAATATAAATACAAACATAAGTAATAATAATAATAACAATACTAATACTAATACTAATATTTGAGTTTATTTGTTTTCATTACGCCTTCTTTCCGAACTGATAAAGCAATCGGCTGCATATCAATTGTTGTAAATCACAATAAAAAAAATATATGTATGTACAATGCGGCAATTGCGGCGTTTATTTTTAATAAGTTATTTGCGCAGATATGAGGATATGAATGAATGTGTGCAACAAAGCATTTAAATTCAGTTGCCATGCATATAAAACAAATTGAACATTTCCCACAAGAAAGTGTTGATTGCTTTGTTATAAACGCATACAATGTTGCACACGCTCACAAAGTTTGCATTAGCTATAGAGCGATTGAGACGCCTCCTCAATCTCAATTAAATTCACCTTGAACTTGCAAACACATTTAAGATAAATATCTCATTTAATTTCTCTTATATGTACATGAATATAATTTCCTACCGTTTGCTCTTAGATTGCTGCCATGCAGTGTCAAAATTGCCAAGCTGATTCAAAAGTCTAGCTGCGATGTACTCTGCATTATCGATCGTCAAGTGCCGGCTGAGTTGGTGGAGCAATTTAGCGAGTTTCGCGCATTCGATAAGGCATTTGATAGCGTCGTCTCATGCTTTAAATCGCACAAACTGGACTTGCCCATAGTTTATTCACCCGTACAAGAATTGACGGACTATCATGATGTGCGTACATATCAAAAAGCGGCGGCCAAGTCATTGGAGCGTGCCATTAAGGTGAGCTGAAATATTAAAACGATTGAAAGTGAACGCACTCACTAAAATTTATATTTTATTTTGCCAAATTTCTATAGGCTGGTTTCAAGTCGCCTCTGCTGGTGGTGCCAGCGAGCCAACGTTTCTCCAATGCCGAGCTTTGTACCGTGCTCGGTGCTTTGCATCAATTATATGTTGTAAGTAGCGATATATAGTTTTAATATACGGACTTGCATATAGTTAAAAAAAATCTTATTTTAAATTTATAAATTTTGCAATTTTCAGCCAATTCAACTGCGTGAGGATCTGCCTGATCAGGCGAAGCAAATAAAGGAATTATCTGTTTTGATAGCCTCGCCTAGAGCTGAGGATATTATAAAGGAAGCCATGGTTTTGGAGTCGGGCCGAATGGTTGCGCGCGATATTGGTGAGTTTATAAAAAAGTAAAATGTTTTTTGAACAATATCCTCTCGGTAGGTTTATATGATAACAGCAAATATACGGCGTACTTTGTTAGTCCTCAGAAAGTACAACCTACTCAATTTTATGTATTTGTGCATTGAAAACATTTATTTAAACACTTAAAAAAAAATATACTAATGTACATTAGGGTGTATCCCTAATTCATATTTCATAAGCTTTTTTTTATTTAGAAAACCGAAACCTTTGAATGCAATTTCAAATCGGTCCATTTAATCGTTATTTATTCATTTATTTTATTTTATAAATTTTTTTTTTGAAATCAAATTTGATTGATATTTTGTTTTTTTTTTTCAATAGAAAATAATCGTTACTCTTGGATTCAAAATTTTGCGATTATAATAAACACAAAAAAGTTTATCTGCGATGGCAAAGCCATCAAAAATTCGATTCATGTTTTATGATCGAAAAAAAATCACAAAATATCGGCCAAAAAAGATGGGAAAGTTTCAATAAAAGAATAACAGTTAGTTTTGTTCAAAAAAATAAAATTCACAAAATAACGATTATGTAATGATTTAAAACAAAAATCTTTTAAATAAAAATAGGGCCAAATTTCCATAGCATATGCCATTAGGATTAGATCGATATATTCGCGTTTTGTTTTAAACGAATTCTTCCCAATTAATTTTTTTGGCGAAAGGAGTTAGGGATAATGAGAAAACAAGCAATTTCCATACGGTTAGCGTGGCTGAGTGGTTGCGTGCTCGTCTAGCAACTCCGTGTACCATGGTTCAATGCCCGGTAAAGTCTAGAAAGAGAGTAGTCTGATGAGGAGATGTGGTGATCTCCGAAAAAGCAGCTATCACTTGTTGTTTTTCATAATATTCCCTAATTCAAACCTGGCATCAAGCTCTATAAATTATACAGACGTTTCATAAATATAAGGCCAAAAATAATAATAAAAAAACGATTATATTTGGTCCCTAAAATCATTATATTCTTGCTAAATATTTTGGTTGATGTCATAAAATATAATTAATTTTATAATTCCAATGGAAAAACACAACCAATTTTTTTTTACGGATACATCCTAATGTACCTATTCCTCACACACACACACACACACACACACCCACACACCCACACACACACACACACAAATAAGTAAGGCATTCCGTTGTCTTTCGCCTATGCTTCGTTTTAAACAAATAATAATTAAAATCTGTTCAGCACTTTCAGAACCAAAGCGTTGTAAACATTCTCCATACAATAATTTTTTATACAATAAGTATAGATTTTGTGCCTTTTATATTTTCTAAACGCATTTACGATATTCTTATTTTTATTTTCGCTTATTTTGCTTCTCTGTAACTGATCAAAGAGTTTATTATACATGTGCCTAAAAGTATGCAATAAAATGTTGATTGGTTTTTTGTATGATCGTAGGTGTTGGCGATCCAGAACGCATGGCGCCACCGCGCGTAGAAGACTACGTTAACAACGTGCTCTCATCGCTGAAGAAGGATGTAATTAGCGATTTGAACATTCTGCAAGAGGACTACCCGCTCTTCGCCGCAGTCAATCGTGCTGCAAATCAAGTTAGCCGCCATCGCGGTCGCATCATCTTCATGGAGTATGTGCCGCCACAGCCGGCACGCAAAACACTTATGCTGGTCGGTAAGGGTGTCACCTACGATACTGGTGGTGCCGATATCAAAGCTGGCGGTGTAATGGCTGGCATGTCACGCGATAAGTGCGGCGCAGCTGCTGTTGCTGGATTTATGCAGGTGATATATGCGCGTTTCCCCTTCCACCCCCCAAACATTCTCACTATATTTGAAAATTCTTCAGATTATTAATGAGCAAAAGCCGGCCGATGTTCATGTTTTAGCTGCTCTTTGCATGGTTCGCAATTCAGTAGGCGAGGAATCGTACGTGTCCGATGAGATTCATACGTCACGCGCCGGTGTGCGGATACGCGTTGGCAACACTGATGCCGAAGGACGCATGTGCATGGCGGATGCCTTGTGTCGCATGAAAGAGATCGCTATTGAACGCAAACTGGCTGATCCACATCTTTTCACTATCGCAACGTTAACTGGCCATGCTTGTATTTCAGCTGGTGATGGTTATTCCATTGCCATAGATAATAGTGTGGCACATAAGGCTGGGCATGCACGTTTGCTGCAAGAGACCGGTCAATCTTTTGGTGAGCCTTTCGAGGTATCTGTATTGCGTCCAGATGATTTCGATTTTAACAAGGGTAAAGTTATTGGTGAAGACATTGTGCAGGCCAATAATGCACCTTCGACACGCACGCCCCGAGGACATCAGGTAGAGGATGTGTGAAGTGTGTCCTAAGGATGCTTATAATTTTTGTTTTATTATATTTTAGATACCAGCCGCTTTTCTCATACAAGTTACTGGTTTAGATAAACATGGCTTAGACTCGAACTTGCCAATTAAATATACGCACATTGATATCGCTGCCAGTGCTTGTGTTTTCCCAGAGATACCAACTGCTGCACCGATTGTGGCGTTGGCAAAAACACATTTGTAGATTTAAGTTTGCATTTATAGAGCGTTGAACGCATTTGTATTGAAAATGAATTAAATTGTACTTATAACCACACATATTGAGATATGTAACTTTGTTAATGTTCTTTACCACTACGAAATATAATCACATCCGAAAAGTCAATTCATTATAATCTGTCGAGTTTTGAATATTGAAAATTGATTGCCCGAATAGCGCGTATTGTGACATCATTCAGTTACAGACTGGTGTTGCTTTTGTAGCGGCTATTATACCGTTGGCAAAATACAAGAGACTCACTGAGCGAAGCTCCAGACCTGTCGAAACACTGCACTTCGGACCGCCACGGGTGTTGATTGACCAAGCCCACCTCGTGATACCCGCATATTACTTATCTAGAATTGACCCTAACATACTGAGCATGTCCTATGTGTGAAGAGGCCCCGCATGATACTAACTACCTCTTAACATGCCCCCAAAAACCTACTGATCTATTACCCTTCTCACTCTGGTTCGACCTCGATGAAACAGCACGTTTTCTGGACCTAACATTAGATGATCTCGTTGACAATACTTGGTGAATCAACCGATCTTTACAGGGCTTAGTATAGCTTCTACAACAACATCAAAAACTCTGCAAGATCGGCTTAGCCGTGGAAGTTATCATCAAGCTAGTGACCAACAACCTCTCTTTGTCCTTGCCCCAGTTGCTGTCGGCTAGAGATTTGAAAACTCTTTTGCGGGTCTGTAATATATTGATGGTTGTTGTTGTTTAATCCTTCTCGGCTTGGATCTCGAGTCTCTGAAATATACCGACGATTGACGACCGCAATGGTAATTGGTGATCCATCAGACCTTGCGGGATAGGATGTTAGCGTTGCATGGCTTGCTGCATCAAAAGTCCTTGATGGATTCAACGCTACCGGACCCAGATGGTGTATGAAATAGGGGAGTAGCAGAGCTTGAAGTGCTTTCAAGATGTTGGCCACAAAGAGTTTCCAAATTTCCGGGAGGTATGCTATTCCTGCGGAACCCATATATTTTATAGCATCAACATACTTAACCAATTAGTAGGCTTTCATCTTTCCAATGTCTTCCTTAATTTAAGTCGGACTATTGGATTTGCCGTTTTACGCAGCCTTCTGGTCACCTTGCACCGAAGGTGGCAGTATGAACTGGTGGCCAAGATAGCTCGCGCATCCCTTCGAGTCCGAAGAAACGCGAACACCAAATGAGGTTCCTACTCGATCATCGGGCTTCACCGGATTGAACAAGGATCTCACGTTGGACCACAGCTTGGTTCTCCCATTTTTTTCGCTTGTAAAGATCCACCATCGTCCGAAATCGTAATATAAACTGGCAAAGGCGGTCACGCTAGTTGGAATTTCCGGAACTGTCCTGTCCAATCAGCCTTTTTAAATTTAATGAAGGTCCTACGACCCACGAAGATAAAGACGGCAGACCTGGCAGTCGAAATTGTTAGTCAGTATGGCAGTCCATTCCTAGCCATACGCTCTAGCTTTGGAGCCCGTTGCAGTTAATTTGGAATAGTTTGATCAATCTAAATTAATTCGTGGCGGTGGACGAGTGAGGCATAGGGAGGCTGTTCTCCTTGCCTTTGTTTTGCTGCCTGGGAGTGAAAGGGGGCAGCGCCGTTGGGGCGTATGGGGCTGCAGAGCTCTCCAATAAGAGACTAACGGGTAACCCGTTCACTCCACAGCCGAAACTGACGATTCGATAGGGAGGGGTATCAATAGCTGCTGGTTAACCCGCACACGGAGGTAGGAGCAGAAAGAGGTGGTTGGTTGGTTTGGGGGGGGAAGAGAGTGTGCTCCTTATGGCCGTGGAGGTATTTCTGGTGCTTGTTGATACCGGCACATTCGGCTAGATGTTTGGGGATGTAGACACTGCAGGGCAAATCTTAAGATGGCTTCATCAGTTGCACGTATTACACCGCCCGATGTGTAGTTAGGGTGGAGCCTTTTCTGGCAAAAGCAGAAAACGTATTGTGGGGCATTGACTCCAGCCAGCTCCAGATAAATGGATGTGCAACGCGTTGATCCATAGGTAATGAACGGCTTATAGCGTTGGCGAATCCAAATAGGGTATGATTGCCGAAACAACAACCGTTGGCCGGGTAAATCCCGAGGAACTTCCATGCTTAATTGGAACTGTCATTTCGACCGAGTTCTACCTAATACGTCCGTTGTTGTTGTTGTCGCAGCTATACTAAAGCCTGTAAATATCAGTTGTTCCACTTTGCTTGTCTCTATTCCAACTTATTTACTTTGATCTAGTATACTTCTACTTTACGCTTCTGTACTTTATTTTAATACTATTTTAATTAACATTGTTTAGCTTTACTTTTACTACAATTGCACCTTAATTTGTTTATTCTTTGATTTTCTATAATTTACGCTAATTTACTTCCATTTTACATGATTACCACTTTATTTTACTTTGCTTACTTCTACGTACCTTCCACTTAATGCTACTTACTTCTACTTCACTCTGGTTTACGTCTACTTCGTGTTATATCCTAAACTCTAATTCTACATTGATTTGCTTTACGTTGCTTTACTGTACCTAACCTAACTAACTTGCAACTTATTTGTGTTGTGTTTTTGTTTTTTTTACTACTAAAATTATTATGGTTCTTGCACCCATTCGAGGCGCAAGCGAACGCACAGCACTCATTCTTGGCCATATACCGTTAATCCGGCTTTTGAAAACTCGGTCAAGAGTGTCTTGTTCATGCTGTGATTGCATAATGTCCCGTTGTCCGTTGTCCGCCATTCGTTGTCCACTCCACGCTGTCCCTGATCGCGTTGCCTTGCCTTCGCAACACCCAACAAGCCGGCATACTTAAACCACCGTTTCTCGACAGACACTATGTTGTTTTCTTTGCTCATCTCCCTGCAGCCCGTCAGGTGATATTCATCGCGGTGTTGTTTTTTTTGTTTTTTGTTTTTGGCTTAGCTCGCCAACCTTTCTTTCTTTCGATTATTTTGCCGTTTGGTTTTCTGCTTTCTTTCGCTTTTTCCATAGGTCCACCTTGCTGCCCCGTTGCCTGGTCGTTGTCGTACAGAAGTTGGCAGCGCCATTTGGCTTTAAACGAGCGCAGTTTGGCTAACTCGCTGCGGCCGTTGTGTTGACTCGAATATTTATGCGAATTTATTTTGCTGTGCTTTCTTCCTTTGTTACCTCCTCCTCTTCCTCCTCGAGCTATCGCTCGGGAGGTTTGCTGATCTGCTACATTGCATTAACATTGAAGCAGTGGGCGATTTCATTGCAATATTTTATGGGCTAACATAGTGAGGGGTGGTCAGCGGTGATTCGGTAACTGGTGGAACTGTGTGACAATGACAACGAATTGTGTGATTCGTTCCAATTCATAACGGAATTGGCTTGTAATAAATATTGGCTGAGTTCCTACATACATATGTACGAATGTAACGGGTGGATTTTGAAATATATTTACCGTTAGTTGTGTCGAATGTCACATAAGTGGAGCTCATTGCCTACGGAGTCGCTACCAGAAGCATTTTTTTCGAATAATACAATATAATGATTCAATAATTATTATGAGACACTAACAAATTTATAAATTGATATTTAAATAAGTGTTGTTGAAATTAATGAGTTAGATAAACTCGGAATTTTATTTATGTAGATAAATCAGCTGATTGAAAGTCACATTTGTTTCGTTAAATTGAGAGGAAACCTACATATGTAAATTTTAATTGCTTGTGAATTAAAAAGTATAAACAATTAAAATATGTTATTATAGAAAACATCAGTCCTAGTAGTAATTAGCTATTACTGTGCTATATTGCCTATTGCCCGATTGTGCAATTTTTTTTCTTGCGTCTAACAATTGTAGTCGTATATCGTAGCAATAACTTTGAAAGGCGAATTGTTGCAAAAAGTGGAAAATGATTACTTGTTAACAAAAATGTTTAGATTAATAAATATGTAATTAATCTTCCTTACCTATTTTGTCGATTTTTGAAAAAATCGCAAGATAAATCTTTATCTTTCAACTTTAATTTGCTTTTAGAATCCAGAAGGCTTGTACTCTTCAATAAAAAATATAGGTAATACTAATATTATAAATACGAAAGACTGTGTGTGAGTATGGGTTTTTATAAAATTTTGCACATAAATAGCCCTTAAAACCTTATAGTCAAACAAATTAATAATCAAAATCACATATTCTTTTCTGACGTCTGGACAAATTTGGATAAGATTTTTCACAGATGTACATATATAGTCGGTTATATAGGTTACCATACTAACAATTTTTTAATGGGAGATGCCACCTTTTTAAAAGGTTAAGTTCAATGAGTGAAATCAAAAACTATAATATGGGTATCAACCGAAAAGGGTTCCCAAAAAAAGGGTTCCCCAAATATGAATAACCCGCCTCTAGCGTCACCTAGTGCATCCATTTTTGTCATAAAAGTATTTTTTTTGAATCGGGAATTCGTAAATACGAATTTTTTTTGGGTATCTCTTTTCCGAATATCTCTGCTCATGCGCCAGCTCCAGGGATGTATTTACCATATGGGCATCAGGGCCAGCTAACCAGGGGGCAAATTTCTTTAAAGTTAAACATCAACCATTTTTTATTTTTTGCTTTTTTTCTTACTTTCTTACTCGTTATTTGGACACAATTGAAAAATGTGGACATTACATGAACATAAACATACATATGAATTTTGTTACGTGACACACAGGGAGGGTAAATTTTGACAAAATTTAGTCTCACGTTGTCGAGAGTAAGAAAGCGAAAATGTGCGTCAATTATATTCGATCTCAAAAAATAACCAAAATAAGCGACAGATTTTTGGGATTGAAAAGGGCGGTATTCGGGCATTTGCTTGCGTCTAATAAATATATTGCTTAAATTTGGTTGAAATCCGTTCATCGATTTTTGAGCCAAGTCGTAACAAAGAAAACGGCTACATTTTTATACAAAGTGTCTCAGAGGGCAAAATTTTCGATTTTTTTGAGTACAATTTTTCTTTCACTGCTTGACAGAGGAACTGAATGGGCATAGTGCGCTGGGGAGGCGTCAGGCTAGTACCATATTTCTCTGTAAATGCTAAGTGACATGTCTTCAAATAAGTTGGTCAAACCAATTACGTACAAAGTCTAAATAAAATTCACCACTCAAAACCTTTGGCAGGTCAATGAGTCCAATAATTCTCCCTTTAAAATGGTACTGATCTTGTCTCATTAAATAAGGATTCTCGTATAATTTGGGAAGATTCATTAGCTTCCAAGATTTGGAGGACCGTACTTTTGGTCACTCCTGTGCTTGCTTCGATTTGACGTGTACTGCAGTACTCGGATTTCCTTCGACTGCTTGTATTAAGGCGCCCTCATAAGGAAAGGAAATGCTTATTGCTGTGTATTGATACAGCGTCAATTAAGTAGGACGACGTTTATAATTAAATCATGGTATCCATCCGTCTCCAAAAGGCCTCAAGTGGTATCACTCTCTGTCCCGCTCACTTTTCGTAAAATTACTCTCTCCGTCTCATTGAAACTATAGCTAAACAAAGTTACGACTTTAAGAAAACTCTTGGCACGTTACCATCGTTATGAGTAAGTAAAATTGTCCATAATTTCAGAAACAATGTAGCAAGTGTTAACCTTTTTGGAATCCGTATTAAAGGAGCCAACTTTCCAAATTATTTACCAGACTAGTGTGATATATTATTTTTCAGCAAAAAGTTTAGTTTTCACCCAAGTTAGAGCAGTTGGCTATAATTTTCAAACGATAATTTACAGAAGCATTACTCAAAACTACATTATAAAAATATTGGGGAAAAGTAAACATTTGGACTGCACGACATGAAGTTGCTTACATGCCGTGATCTCTGAATTTGGTATCCCTGCAAAACTGATACGGCTATGTAAAATGACGCTGAACAACACCACCACCTCAGTCAGAATTGGGAAGGACCTCTCCGAGCCGTTTGATACGAAACGAGGTTTCAGACAGAGTGACTCCCTGTCGTGGGACTTCTTTAACAGTGTGTTGGGAAGAAAATTCAAGCTAAGGTATTAAACCGATCAGCCCCCAAATGAACAGAAAAGGCCTCTCTCGGCGAACGAAATCCCGTGCTATTCTTTGGTTCAGAAGCATGGACGCTATCAACATCAGATAAGATGGCCCTTGGAGTGTTCGAGAGATAGATTCTCTGAAATATTTTTGGACCTTTACGTCTTTGCGACGGCGATTACCGCAGACGATGGAGACGGTGCATTGGTAACCAATAAGAAATCGTAAAAACATGAAAATAACCCGATTCATCATTAAACATACTATTAAATATATTATCCATTAAATACTCTTTAGAATTAATATTCTTTATTAAACAAATCTGCTTAAAATTAACTTAATTATAATTATCAAATAAACAAATACAAAAGTAATATTAATGAGTTATCAGTAACTCCGATTAGTTCAAATCTTTTGAATCCCAAAAGCCTGAGTCTGTACCTGAGCCAGAGCCAGCGCCAGGGGCCATAGCTCCTGCCCCTAGCGCTGTCACCGAAGTCGTGGCTAAAAATTATGAGGCAGTTCTGATAGTGTCTGCCTTTTTGGTTTTTACTGTTTGCTGTAGCGGCGAGTTGTTTTTGCTACCAGCTTGTCTGACTATGCGCTCCATAAAGAGTGAGAAAAACGGCTACAAAATAGCAAAATCAACAGCAACCGGAGCTGGAGCCGGAGCCAGAGCAACAGCAACAGCATGAAGTAAAAAAAGTACAAACAACAGCAACAACCGAAAGATCTGAAATGAATGCGGAAGTTTTTCTTGAGTTTCGTAACCAGCCGCCACATACGAAACTGCTACAATTGTTGCAATGCAGCACAACAACAACCCGTGCAGGTAACCAGGGATTCGGGTTGGCAGCCGTAATTGCAGCAATATGCGGCAGCAACTGAAACTGCAACTACAACTACAACTAAAATTGCAACTGCAACAGCTACACAAACACCAACACCATTGACGACCACTTAAAAGTCGTGGCAAGCGAACAAGAGACAAATATTAAACTAAATCTAATGTGAAATAGCCACAAACATTCATACATCTGACAAACGCACAACAATTGACAATCAACGCTAATGGATGGGCGGCATGCGGGGGTGATGCGACGCTATGACTTAGTCTACATAGAGACGAGTAGGCAGACGATGCGACGATGGTTTAAAATGCCGTCGCAGCTAGTTTGTGATGTGACACCAGCGACAGCGCTGTCGACAGTGTGGCTAGTGGGGGGGTGGCGGGAGGACGTAGAGTGGGTGGGGGACGAGTGCAAGCGGCGAAGCATGAGAAATCATCGGTCGAACGCAATGCAACAGCAGTCATTTGATTGCAGTGTGTAACATGAATGCGCAATCAGATATAAAATACATACATACATATCTACAAATGCACACACACACACATACACACATACAGCATGCACATACATACATACATACTATCCCATACAGTTGTAGTTGTTGAAAGTTATACTTAGAGTGGGGAAAAATAGAAAAATATTAATGCAACGCAAAAAAAAAAAAGCTGCATATGGCAAAAAAAAACTCATTTGGCAGCGGTGGGATTCGAACCCACGCCCCCGAAGAGACTGGTGCCTTAAACCAGCGCCTTAGACCGCTCGGCCACGCTACCCACTTGGCCCTCCATGCGCTAACAGCCAACACAAATGGCCGCTAGCCATAAGCGCACACCTACACACGCACACAACCACACAACCACACAACCACCCAGTAGCCACACATGCGATATTTTTAGAGGATAACTTGATGAGCGTGTGAATGAATTGCCGAATCGGTGTTTGCCGGTTGATTTGCGTCGATGGTGATTTAATTAGAGCGTTTAAAATTAAAATTGAACCACACAAAGGCGCACACAAACAACACAAACAACACAAACATATGCAAATCCATATTTATAAGTATAAAAGTTCAAAATAAATGCATACCCGTGGGTACGACGACTAAACGCAGACTGATGCCTGGGTGGCTGCTCCTCCACTGTCTAGAAGACCAGAAATGCACCTGCCATGACAGCCATCGTACTCTGTCCTCCTCTTCGCTGAGTCATTTGATATTGGTGAATATTCATCCATACATTCTTACCATGTGGTTGTCACTGATTTTTGGCAATACAAATTTTTGCCGCGTACGGCTCAAACATTTTCTCACAGCTCTTGCCTCGAAAAGGATATACTTAGGTATGTAAGTACCTGTACGCTTGTGCGAAAACTGCTGCAGAGCTTTGTGTTTAATCGAGTGTAAAACTATTGTTAACCATATCGCTCGTTCACGTCGTTGATGTTTTGAAACCGGCTTATAGTTGGCGTAGGAATTGAAATTTTGGAAGCTGCAACAGATGTTGGCTGCCTTCGACACTTCGACGGCGTCGTGGTGGTTCGAACGTTGCACTCTAGCCTCGAGCCTTTGCTCCCACCAGGATTCAATTTAATTTACACTCACAGCTAGTCTCATTCAGTGATTTTTTGTAGATGGTGTGAAGATGCGAACAACTGAGCTACACAGCAGAAGACGAGCTTGCCGATAGGACTTATACAAAAAAGTGGATTCATTTAAAGTACCAAATGTATTTAGATGCACTTCTGTGGATTTTTGGCATTGTTAGTGTTCGCTTCAAGCTCTATACTTACGTCCTGATTTCATTGAAAAAACAACAGAACACAGCAAAAATGTTCTTTATTTAGATGCCGCATTTTTTTTCCAAATTGTGTTTATTTTCCTCCCGATTGCGTAAATTAGTAAATATTTCTTAGGCGCCACTTCATTTCCATTTTTCTTTCTTTGATGACAGTTTTTCTTCAATTTAGCGAATATATAGCACACCAAATAGTGTTTAACAATCATAATCGCTCCAAGCAGGGAGTGGTAATACTCCTCACTCTTCTCTCCTTACATTCTTCACGACAAATTCTCACTCAAAAAAACACGGGTGAGCCTAAGAGTAATAGTAGTAACTAACAGCAGCATTAGTTCAAATAATAGTAGTAATTAATAGTAGGAATTCGTAAAAATAGTAGTAGAAATTAGTAGTAGAAATTAGAAAAAATAATAGTAATAATTAGTAGCAGAAATTAGGAAAAAAAGTAGTAGAAATTAGTAAAAATAGTAAAAGCAACTAGTAGTAGAAATTAGTAAACATAGCAGTAGAAATTAGTAACAATTTTTTTTAGTGCTTAGTAGTAGTGATGGTAATAGTAATTAGTAGTAGTGATTGTAGTAGTAGTTTTAGAGGTGAACCAGTCCCAAACTGCTAAAAGGTTCTGAAATGATCTCGAATTATCTTGTCTGAAAATAGTACCGAAACGGTCAAGAAATTGTCCTCAAATGGAAAGTTTGAAAAGAAAATAAAAAATTATGTGAATTCATTTTCGTAAATGCATGAAAACGAAGAAGAGAAGCGATTATTTGATACCCGATGACCATATAAAACTGACAACTAGTTTGAGCAAATTTTTCCGCTAATATAACCGATAGTTAAATATCATATATTGAAATCTCGAAATATCGATATTCGTTATTTACTTCCGAGTATCAGATTTGTAGCAAACTACATATATTTTTAAGGTCCTCATGAGCTTAGCTCATATAAATCTTCATATTTTTTCAAAATATTCTGACGGAGCGTTAAAACAAAGCAAATTTTTTAATACCGGTAGAAAACCAGCAACTCTTTTGGGTGAGACACCTTAATACACATACAAATGCATACTTTTCTATGTTGAAATCAAGTTTTAGTTTAAATAAATTGTTTCAATATACAAATACACCAAATTTAATCTGTTGCACTTTTGGGGGTTTCCGGTTACGTCGGATGATATATACCGATATTGTTTAAAAATATCGATACGATTGCAATCAATTGCACTGAGAAGTTTCTTTATATGTTTCCCTTTTATGTGAACCTCACTCCCGCAACAAAATGTTAATTAAAATTTGCAATTTTGAGATCATAATCTACAAAAGTCGTGTCGGCACATTGCAAATTTCTTTAAAGGAACGACCGAGGGTAGTGCAGAGAATTCAATATAATACACTTGTGCCATTAATAGAATTTTTATCTGTCTGCTAGTCTGTTTGCCTGTTTGAACTCGCTAATCTTTAATTGAACTAAAATATTTAATAATAGACAATTTTGCTCAGAATCATTTTCTTTTGAATCAAATTCTATTTTTTTCAACGGCAGTAACAAGGAGAATTTATAGAAGGTGATGGCATAAGAGCAGCTGATTTGATTTTTTTTTATTCACCTACATGTATTTTGTTTTTGCTTTTGCGTATGAGCTTTCAAAAGCCGTAAAAGCAAAAACAAAATATATTTAAATTTTGATAACTCTTACGCAGAAACAAAAACAAAATACATAGAAATTTTGTAGTTGTATTTATAACACCACCTTGTATGGATTCGCCTTGGGCAGTAATGTATGCGGGTGTTAATTTTTTGTTGTTGATTTTTTTTTTAATTTTCACGTTGGTATTGGCTAGTTTTGAATAAAGCAATTGAATTTAAATAGGCCTCTGCATCTTAATGGGAAGAGGGGAAAACGCGTGTATCTAGGTGTGAATCGATAAATCACTCTCGTCAACTGTGTAACAGTACATCGTCGATAACATCACCATAACCTCAAATAAAATTTTTTTTGGAAATATGTTTTGTAGTTCCGTGGCTTGTTTTAAATTACATACCCCAAAACATGGGGCATAGGCGTTACGGACATTCATCTACAATCTGATAGAATTCCAACAAGAAAATTAAATCCGGAAAAATTGCATTCAAATGAAGTACGTGGAGTTTAGTTAAATCATGCAATTCCAAAAGTCTCACGAGCTTAATGAACTAACTTAAAGGTTTATAGCGCTTAAAAAGGATATCGTTTTACACGACAGCGGACATTCATTCACATTTTCACACCACGTGCAAACCGTCTACATTGATCTGTTCCAAAATCTGGCCACACAAAGGCATGAGAGCGAAAACCCAATACGAGTATAAGAAAAAAATTAAGACATTTCACACGCCATATTTCGGTAGACACTTATTGTACTGAATCAATAAAATTATTTAATGTTTCGACGATTTTCTGCATAAACTAATAAATATCGAACATCTCACTGGCGCCTCACTAAAACATTAAAAAAAAAATAATAATACACACGTCCATACATATTACAAACTCGCTCAATCACCCAGGTTTTCATAGAAAAATGACAGCCGCATGAATGCTAGACGCCAACCATGACAATTGGCGGCACGGTCAATGCGACAATATTGCAACTAGCAACAATGCTGGCTATCGGAGGCAGAAAAACTACTTTCACTTTTATGCTGCGCGCCTTCGAACAACAAAAGAAATCACAGCAAATACAGTAGATAATCGAATGGACAATCAGCCAATAGCAGTTTGCCAAATGTGTGAGAGAGTGGACGCGCGGGAAAGTCCTGCACCATCCCGTCGTGATGGACCGCGGCGTTGCATGCCGCTCACGTCCCGCAACGTGTGGAGCGGTGCCATAATATTTGACACATCATAAATTCACTTAAAATTATGAACTTCATTTCTTTATCATAAATTTCATTGTTTTTACACCTTTATGACTATTTTGTTGTTGTTGTTGTTTTCCTATTGCCATTGCCACTATCATTGTAAGTGTTATTGTTGTTGTTGTTGTGCTAGTTACTTGTGTTGCATTGTATTTTCCATGTTCACGATCGTGTTTCTCGCATACCCACAACCACACCCACACCCACAACCGCACATCCACACAGCCGGTCACACAAACACACACCCTTTCAACTCGAGTTGGTGGCAAAAGGTTGTTATTTGAGTTTTTCGTTTTGTTCTTGCTTTTGTTTCAATTAGTTAGTTGTTGTTGTGGTTGTTGTTGTTTATGTTGTACGTATTGTAGAAATGCCATTGCTAATGAAGCGATAAAAAGCGGGTTTAAATGAAAATGTCAAGGTTTTAGCGCAATTGAAAATTTTGCTTCGCTACATTCGCGCCACCACCATTGAATTTTCCAAGACGTTTGTTGCACGTAGAGGTGCGCCTGACCTTGCCTGCCGTTTGCCTCCTCGTGCTCGAGTCGTTGTTGGGTGCCGCCACACGCTGTGTTCGGGCATTTTTATGCGGCGTTTTGCCAAAATGAAAATCTGAAAATTATGGACTTTTTTACTTTCACCGCCAACGTTGTGGGCTTGCAGATTTTTATTGCACTTTACTGTAGGTATTTACATATATACATTGCTATGTATGGATTTGGTATGCATTTATGTTTTCGTGTTTGTGGCAATTTTCGTATTGTTGACGGTTGGCATTACATGCTGGTTTTCGAGGCAGCGATCGATGGTGCGGTATTGCTCGCTCGTGAGGATTGACAATCAGTATGCGGGCTGCGAAGTTGCGTGCCGTTCAATTTACTTTAGGTGTTTCGTTTGTTGTTGCTTTCATGAACATTATTTTCACATTATCTTTTGTAATTTGTCGAACCATCTTTGTATGAAAATAATCTTTTTTGAATTCACCCCCCGCCAGCGCACTTAAAGGTGGTCCATAGTTTAGCTATTCTTCTTAACGAACACAAGAGCCGCATATTTTTCTTCGATGTGCTGATAAGAAAATAGCCAAATGTTTTTGGAAAATTGTCATAAATATTATGACACCTCACATCTGCTTTGGGTAATTGCGAAATACTGTGGTAATTAAGAGGTAAATACAAACTCACTTATGTACATACATAGTGCGACTGTTGGTATGTAATTCTTGTGCCAAATTAATAAAAATAATAATCTATTCTACTTATATTACATAGTAGAAAAAACCAGCAGATGTTGGCCTGCATATATCTATATATTAATTGCCCTTTGTATATGTAACCAAAAATGCGTTTGGGTTTCTGTCACATATTTATAACAGGACGTCTCAAACATCTAGGTATGCACTAAGTTGGTAACTAGAGCAGCTGATTTTATTGTTTTATTTTCAATCTTACGGCTTAAAATGCCAAATTAAATTTTTTATTTATATTCTGATTATTTTCATTGGCTTGCAATATAAATGTTTGAAACATTTGATAGTTGAAGCCGCAAAATCAAAAACAAAATATATGCACATTTTTGTTTTTATACTACTGCTACTACCTTACATGAATTTGCCTTGCTATGCACCTTGTCCTCGCCGAGACGAACAGTTTGACACTCATATTTTAGTATTTTATATGACGAAGAATTTAGTTAAATTTGACTTTAAAAACAGGTGGAAATCCTTTACCAAATATAAATCGTCTCCTCAGCAGAAAGTACTGTTTAATACCCGTATTTTAATATTTCATATTACCCATGTATATTTCAATTAAATTTAACTATTCAAACAAGTGGCAACCCTTTCCCAAGCATAAAATATACTTTACGATCTATTCTCCTACCTACCAAATATGTAGAGCCGTTCCTGAGAGGCTCGACCGCAAACACCGAGGTACGAGATATATAAGAAGATGAAAATAGATCGATGGTTTGTTCGGATGTTTAAAACTTGGAAATGGCTGGAGCCAATTGGGCAATTCTTTCTGCGGGCTTAAGAATAAAGAAAGTCGAAAAACTCTCAACAGGTGGCGCCATAGGCGCACATTTCATTATCCAGTTCAATTCAATTACAGTTTAACTCGCGGCCTTAAATCTCATACTGCCAAATGATAATTCGACAGATTTGAATAAGACTTGCCCCATTTGTATGGGGCAATTTTTAAAGGCACCTTTTTAATAGCAAAAATTCAATTAAAGTTATCAGGGAAATCAAATATTGCAATATGGGTATCAAACAAAAGCGGCATTTTCAAAATATTTCGAAATAGGTTTGCGTTAAATGAAGTTTTACAACATTGATGTCAAACTAAAGATTTAAGAAAGCTTCATTTCAAAAATATGTTTGTATAAGGTTCCCAGCGGCTTAAAAAATACAACTTTGTAAACTCATTCGCTTCTACCCCGGGCAGGTTTTAGGCATGGGGTTGTTTGCTTGGGGGAGGTTTGAAAGTTCGAATTTAATTGAAATGTACATAGGTTATATAAAACAATAAAATATGGGTATCAAATACTTCATTTCGCTAGAAAAAAGTTCATGGGTGTATTTTGGAGAGGGTTGCCACCTTTTTGAAACGTAAACTTTAAGGAAATTGTACACAAATATATATAAATTACTAAAATATGAGTGTCAAACGCTTCATTTCGGCGAGAACAAAGTTCATGTCTATACTTGAGAGAAGGTTGCCACCTGATGGAAAGTAAAATTTAATTAAACTATATACAAATTACATGTGAGATAAACCAAAATACTTTTTCTAGATTAATAAATAAAAAATAGGCACGACAACGTCTGTGGCGGCGGGGTGGAGTTGTTTCTAAAAACCGTATTGCAGTTAAATTTGGTTGAAATTCAAAATGAGTGTTTGCCAAATATGTAGATATAAATTTCATTTTTTTTATTTGCGCTGGATGGCTCTAAAAACCATATCTATGGTCGAATTCAAAACACGTGTTAACTTAAAAAAATATATTTGAAATCTAATCTAATTCAATAGGCAGCGCTGAAGTCGAGATATAAAATATGTAAATAAACATATAAAATCATAAACGCATTATCTAAATTTGAAGGTAATTGCGAAGTGCGCCGGACCAGCTAGTTTTTCTATAACTATTGATGTAATTGCTCCGTAATTAAGTAATTAAGTTTTAGTTTGAAAGAAAACGAAGTGTCATAATAAATTATTCTGAAACACGTAATATTAAAAATTAACTAGCACAGTTTTTCAAATTCGTAGCACGGGTATAAAAAGGCATTGAACCCAGAACGACGGCAAGCTGGGTATCTGAGGGAATTCGAAGAAAATAGTCTGCAATGAACTTATAGCAGTTATAACTATGAAACGATGAATTCTGATTTCTACTGCTTAAAACTTAACTGACGGTATTTGGCTGGAAAGTTTGAATGCATCCACCAGTGTGGAAGCAATTGACCGACAAAAGAAAATCACTTGGTCCAGTTTTTGCATCGATAAACCGCATAACTACTAAAGCGAAGAATTTGATTTCAATGCCCCATAGAAGTCCGTTAAAAAATACTGCTATTGATCTGCGGTAATTTTGCCTCATAACCAAGTCGCCACCATATTTGGTTGAATTGCAGTATTAACAATTTCAGGTGAACTATGTAACTTTGGGGAATCATATGGGTATAATTCTACCCATAAGATGAGAAAGCACATAACTCTTCTTACAAATTACCTGGTTTTTTTACATACCACTCAAAAGTAATCGATTTTGTTTAAAAATAGGTTTGTGACAAAGTCCAATCAGTTCGCTTGAAACTTTTTTATTGGGTATATAATTTATTTTACTTTTAAATTTTGGGTAGAATTCTACTCAAAGGTTAACGAACGGTTAAACGGGAAGCTCTGTCAAACATCTAGCACAGAATGTAAGCGCCAATTATTAATTTATTACGTCGTTTTTGTGCAATTTATTTCAAGTGTGCATTTTGTTTTTGCAACATTATTCCAAGAAAACATTTAAAATATTATTTAAAACCCCTACTAGCGCCATCAAAAGCTAAAAAAGCTTATATTCATAAATCAGCGCATTTGACACCACTCTCTTACGATCTGCAAATCTCTGCCTCGCGCTCTTCAATCGCTTTACTACTATATTAAAAGTATTCGTACCGATCTTGAAGAGTAACCCAACCGCGCTTGCCCTTTCGGCGCATCCGCTTTTCATAACCAACAAAACGTTCCAGCTCATTATAACCACCAAGCAGCCGCAGAGAACATCAAACAATGAGAAGGTGCAAACGACTCAGGTCGAACATTTTTATTTATTTTCTTACAGAGTTGAAAGGTTTTGGCAGAGGAACGCTAACTAACATCTTCTGGCAATGTTAAAATGCTGCCAAATGTTAAAATGCATGTTGCAAAAGCGGAAAAATACACAAATTCAATGTTGCGGAAACATAATCTTGTTGATAGGTATTTTCCGAATTAAAAAATTTAAAAAAGGAAATAATTTATTGAAAATTTACAAATTTATAATGTAATATAAACGAATTTCATATAATGGATCCTTTTATTAAAATTTATTTCAATATTTTCTTTTTCTAGTAACTGATGAAGTGAAATAATTCCAATTTAATTTTAATTAATATATATTTTTAAAATCTTTTTGTTTTAATATTAAATAATATGAAACATAATAGTTTAATAAAAGATTTTATTCCAATTTCTTTATATTACACATCTTAAACTATTTAAAAAAATTAAGACTTTTCAATAATTTTGTATATTTATTTGCAACGCAATAAAATCAGAAAAGGATGTGAAAAAGATTTCCAAAAATTTATGAAAGTTAATAAATAGTCGTATTTAATTTAAAAAAAAAATGCATAAAAATAGACATGGCACGAAAAAAAAGCTGGGATTCGAACTATGGGGCAAAAGCTAAAACATGCAATATGATAATGTGGCTGGCGACTATACGCGCTAAGCCACAGCAGACATTTTTCGGCATTCGCTTATACGGCTATTTATGCAAATCATAGCAATGTGTGTGCAAAGCAGAAGAAGAATTTACGAATCCAACTAAAAATGAAACAAAGAAGAAAAAGTAGTAACCCGAGAAAAAAACTGTTTTTTGCTTGCCAGCGGGGCAAGTAGAGACGGAAGAGGAGTTATGCAACAATTGTGGATAAGAGAAGGGTTGAAAGGGAAAGGGAACGGTAAGCAAAAGAATATGTATTCTTTTCTGTTTTTCGGCAATTTTTGTGCCGATGCGCCAATTGCGCGTGCACGTGTACGCAAATGAATTGATGTGCATTTGGACAAAAGATCTAGAATGTTCTAGAACATTCTAGAATGCCAGCAATTTGTCAGACTACGTTGGCAATTTGCATTATTGTCTGATATTGCGGTGTTGGAATTTTCAATGACCGTCGATGGTTTGTAAAATTGAAGATTTTAGCATTTTTGTGTTCGTCGCGAAGAAGATCGTTGAGGGGAACATTTGCGTGCGCGGGGAGATGAAATGCTTGCGCTTATGAATGAACGGCATTTGTGTTTAGGAATACGCGCACGCGTTTATGAATGAATTTTTTGTTGTTGTACATATGTAGTTTCAGATATTTTAGAATATTTGGCGCCAGCGCAGGCACAAGTGCAGCTGCGGTTGTGATTGCGCTGTGATTTGATTTACTTATGTACATACATAGATTAAGCGTAGGTCAAGGTTGAATATACATATGCACATGCACGTAAGTACATACATACATATATGTGTATGCATATGAATTTATGTATTTAGATATATGTTTGTAAGTAAATATGTACATAGATATGCATACATATGGATGTGTGCATATATGATTGCATACTTGATGATATATTAGTTATTTATGAAAAATGTAGTATTCTCTGGAAGTATACATATTTATATCAATATACATATGTACATACATACGTATGCATGTATGCTAGTGCAAGAATTTGCAAAAAAGCAAAAATCCAAATAAATTTTAAGTCAAAAGCGCGTGGCCAGGTTTCGAACTCGCGCAAAACGAAAGCATAAAGAATATTGCGATGCCTTTTAAAGCAACTGCACCACAGAACACAATTAAATTCATTGATCTGAATCGCTACTTGATTCAGTTTCCCGTGAATATTGTTTGCCAAGACAAATTTTTGATACAAATGAACAAATTTATAATATACTTATGTAGATCGCATATTATTTCGCATCTACAGAAAAAGGAAATCAACATAGGAAACCAAACCAAATATTAAATTGGAAGCAAACTCATAGTAATATTTATTATATGTATTATAAAAAATCATTTTAAACAATTTTTTTAATTAAACGAACATAAAAATTTAATAATCCATGTTTGTAAGTAAAAATATAAATATGCTTGGATATGTTATATTTAAAATTTTTTTCATTTTTTAAAATATTCATGATGTCATGATAAAAATACCATTTTATGCTTTTTTTCGTAAAAATTCAACAAATAATTTCTTTTTTCAACAAATTTGTTCTTTTATTTTAAGTGATTTCTCCTGAAAATTTTTGAAAAATTTAAACAAGGGTTAACGATTTATTAATTTCATAGTTTGTAAAAAAAAATTCCATGTACACTTGCTTTTTTTTTAATTTTGAAAAATATTCATAATGACTTGCAAGTAAAAATACTACATAAAGTGCATATGTACATACATATGTACAGTACATAAATACATTCATATGCAATTTAATTTTAATTATTTGTTTATATTTTTTTTTAAATTTGTAATTTTAATGAAGTTAACGGAAAGTTTTAAAAATAACTATTTTTTTTAATAATTTTTCCTGACAATTATTTTTGGAAACAAGATTTCAAATGTACGTACACATAAACATCTGCCACTTATCAACATTTCAGCAACAATTCAAACAGAGGAAAATGTTAATTCACATTTTTCATGCCTGTTAAGTCCAAAATTTAACATGTCGATTCCTTACCCGAAACCGTTCAGAATTCTTTTGGATCAAACCAAATTTTGCACCTTCTCATTGTTGTAAGTTCTCTGGTCCGATGTTCGCGATGTTGCTTTTGGTTTGTGGTTGTGGTAGTCTTGGTGCTTTTCGTTGGCTGCTGAGTCGTCGAGTAATACGTCACATGAGGTGAACGCACTCGCGGATGTTAGTGGGTCACTATTTGTACGGTCAACGAACTTTTGGCCGTTTGTAAATATACACGAAATGCGACGAATCGATCGCACTGAGCTACCCGAAACGCACACCACCTCTGTTGCCAACACCTCATCCATACCTTGGCTACTTACTTTCTGATATTTTCTTTTCCTTGATTTTAGCTACATACCTTTGTAAGTGCTGTTGCTACATAGTGCCATTGCTTTGATTGTTACTTGTTGGTAGCATTCGTACGAGTATTCCTTCTTGATTTTGCTGGCGCTGGATCTGCTTGTGATGTGATGTTGTGTTGATTGTTGTGGCGGCTTTCATGTATCCATAAAAAATTGTCTTCCACTTCTCGTTTTACTTTGGCGCTTTAACGTTGTAAGTGTAAAGTTGACTTACTGCAGCGAATGGGCTCGTGTGACCGCCGCTTGTGTTTCGTGGCGAAAGAGGCTGGGCGGCGGGTGGGTATGCACGCGCGCCTGCCAATACGTTCTCCCCAACCAAATGCCACGGCATGCAGCACCATGCTGTGCTACTCCAAGCTAAACGTTGCACGCCAGTCTTGTGTTCATCGGGAATGAAGATATCGGGAACGAGTTGATCTTATGACAGTGATCGCTGATGATCTTCAGCTTTGAATGATCATTTACATATGTACATACATACACACATACATATGTACGTATACATATGTGTATGTGTGTATGAGTGTATGAATAAAAATGTATGCACTCTGTGTATTTTTTACGCTGACCCTTTCGAAAATTGCGAACGAAGCGGCAAACTTTAGTAAAATATACAAGCGAAGGCATACATAAATGTAAGTAGCTATATTTATATGTATATGTAGGTAGTACGTACTGATATGATTTAAGCTTATTATATTCAGTTTTCGCACTCAATTATTAAAAAGTTGTCAGTGAGAATGAACTTTAATTACATTTCTCACTAATATAAATATATACGTTTATATTAGGGTGCCCCTTATATAAGTATATGAGCAAAAAATTTATTTAATTTAATTTAAAATGCATATCCCGGAAATATTTTTATATTACAAAAATATACACAAATTTAAAATTTCAGAGTTTTATTATTATGGGAACCCGTACCAACTTCACTTCACTATTTTGCCTGAGAGAATATATGACAACTTTTTCCTATTATTTGTAGACGCGTCCAGTGGATCAATGAAATGTATAAATAAATAATAAATAACCAACACTCATGCTTTTAATAACAGCCCTATTTCCTTGTAACCGACGAGCAAAAGAACGCTAAAATTTCCTTTAATTGCAAAAGCAACCCTGTCCGCATCTGCCATGCAACATGCCATTTGTTTTGTGCTATTTAAGGATGGAAAATAGTTGTGCTGGCATTTTTTAAGTTGATGTAGTTATAGATATAACAAATAAGAAAGAGTATAAGATCGGATGCAAGCGTACTCCAAATACCCAGCGCAAGTTTTTTTTAAATAAACTATACTTATTTAATTTATGCAATAAAATAAAATAAAGTGAGTCCTTTATAGGCGTCTTTATGAAATTTTTACATTAGCTGCATACGGTATCTGGGTCCAACATAGGGCATAGATAAGTTTGGAAAAGCGAGCGGTGTCACGCCCTCATGGCAGAGATAATTTGAATTCGTCTTATATCCGCAACTCTTCGGTACAGATGAATAATATTTCGATATACAATATGTTTTACACATAGATCAAACTGCATATTCGCTTTGGAAAAATATTGGCAGTGTCACGCCTAAATCCTTATAATCTTGCAACTATTTAATTCAGATGCACAATGGTTGGTAAAAACATCCTTTGTATCGGGCTATATATTACTTGTTTCGGGAAAAGGCGAACTCAAGCCCCCATATAAAACGAAAATACTATTCACCATATTTTCCCAACTAAGTAATTGAGACATACCAAGGTATAAAGAATATTGTAAGCCCAAAATCACTTTTCAATATCTAAAAAAATATGTAGGTATTTATTGGCGCGTTGAAGCAAGCCTACTTTGCTAGTAGAACATCATTTTGAAGCCTTAATCGTCGTGATTACTGATTCAAATATACGTAATGTGATAGAATTTGATAAAGAATTTTCGGAGGTAGGCCCATTTGTTCTAAGCTGGGCGATACCATGGTCTTTCCCAACATTTATGATTCCACGCATTTCATTCTCAAACCCAATCTTGTCTATCTAATGTGCGCAAATTACCCTGAAGATTGTTAATAAATACCAGATTTTTTTGATTTTTGTATTTTACCGTTATATGAGAGGTGGGCATGGTTTAAGTACGATTTTTACAACTGTCGAAATTTTTCTTATTGACTTGAAATGCAATGATTGTCCCAAATTTAGTGAAGTTTGGTGGCAAAGTTGAAGACATACAAAAATTTAATAGTTACCTAAATATCGCATTATATTTTATTTTTTGTAAATAACCGCTAAAAGAGGTGGGTGTAGTTTTTGTCAGATTTTAAAAATTTAGCTTACTAACTTCAAATGCAATACGTGTTACCTAATTTGGTAGAGTTTGCTCAAGTAGTTTGTGAGATGTAACTGTTCTTATAAAAAAGACGGGGCCATGCCCATTTCCCAAAAAATTACAGACGTATTGCTTATGCCTATATGTAAAATTTGAGCAAATTATCTTTACTGGTTACCGATACATCACATTCTTCGGATTTTCACAAAATGTTATGTTTATTATGCGATTATTATTATGCATGTCTATATCTATCTTGTTTGCTTTATGCTGTTATAAACAACAGTTAGAGGAAAATAAATAAAATAAATAAATAAAAATGGATTAGGTGTTAAACTGAAATTTCCTAGGAAATTTTTTAGGGTTCATTCACAATAGCGCAGTTTTTTCACTTCCCAAACACTACATCGCAGGTCGAATTTCATTTTATAGATGGCTCAACTGGCATTTTTTTCCGAGTTAGTGTTGTTGCTCTTCGTGCTATATCATATCCTACCTAGTGTTCTCTCTCCAGTCGGTTACAAAGAACCAGGCCTAATAGTAAGTATTTACCATAGTTACCATGCAAAGATTTTAATACTTTTTCATCAAATATGTTAAATCAGTTGCCAATATCGTACGATTTTTCACTTTTCAAAACGAGCTCGTAAATGCGGTTTGCAGTTTATATTAAACGACCTTTATTGGACAGCATCGTATCGTAGCACATTATTTATACCATTTCATTGAGCTCGCATTCTTGAAGTATGCTTGGAACTCCTAAAGCTTAGTACATCTCTGCCAAATACGGTACTTCTCGGTAACAACATTCAGCAGTCAGGTACCAATTCAGGTACCAATTCGCTATGCTAGTGATCATAGATAATTTCAGGTACATATATTGTTTCAAAATCCAGGTTTATATCTGCAGCTTTCTACATGGCGTACGAAATCGTTGTATTCGTATACTCATTTGACGTCTATCTAAAAGCGCAACTAACTTGGGTTGAACAAAATTTTTCCCACCTGTTCCCGCGGTTTTGTTTGACAAATCCTCAACGCACTTTCTGTGGAAAACCTGCACAATGAATAGTACGACTCTTCAGCTTCAGATGACAGCCTGAATGTTGTTGGCAGTCTCTCTGTGGTTCTAAAATAAATGTATTCTCTTCTAATTTCCACAAGCAAAGGCATCTACATATCCTCGCAATGCTTAAAAATATTTTTCGTTTTCTTACAATCTTTCTTGTAGATTTTGTCAAACTTGTTGAAGATGCAATGCTTTTTTAACACAATTTGGAACTGATGTTGTCGGTAGTTTTGCCTTTGCGCAGAATATGATATTTTCACGGATCAAAGATTAGCACATTCATTTGCAGTTAATTTAACTTCCCGTATATTAGGCAACAACTCTGCTAGAACCAGTTTATTTGACGGCAATTTTGCAAAAATCAGCCCTATCGCTGAATCCATCGTTGCACGATTTTCGGGAAGTTTACATATGTAAATGGCATCGCTGAGTTCGAATAGTTACGAGAGTTCGGACTATGTTGGATTCAGTGATGGCTCCGATTGCCTAATTACGCAGGTACGCGCCGATTATCTCATACGACAACTATGAACTTGTTTAGATGCAAGTCGGGTTGTCGTTTATGTAATGGTTTGAGAGCAAAAAAGCTGACGCATAATACAGGCGAATGGGGGATCCGGCGAATGGTGGATATATGGAAATTCGCCCAACAAAAGTGTACACCGAATTCCGTCCGAGTACCATTCGCGGCGATAGATTTATTTCTATTGCTGACGCCAGCGGCTACGTTGAAGTCAGATCAGAGTGACTACAATGCTTTCTTATTTCAATGTTTCTACTTAAAATGTTAACAATTCTATTGTTGTTTAAAAATAATAATTATTCCTATTGTTTTCATTTCTTCTATATGAATGCATTTCTTAATATACGATCACTATAACTTTGCGGATAGAAGCGGCACAATCAGTTGTTTTTTGAGTGTTTCGTTCGCTGCCACTTCAATTGGGTTAAAGTAAGCGAAATTACCCTGCGAACATTGGAAGTCGATGACGCTACGTTCGTCGAAATTCTCAATTAGCCGGTATTGTGCGCAAGCTATAATATGGCGTAATAAACATAATTAGCGGTAGTGCGCACTTTTTATTCTACCATTGGAAAATAAGTGGCACCCTAGTATATAAGTATTTATATGTATATATAATATAAAGTATGTATTCTTATCTAAGACTTATACTATAACCATCTCGAGATCATTGCAATACTACGAGTATTGTAAATATAAATATACAAATCAAATTTTGTTTCCTTCCCGCCAGTGGAGTATTTATCTATTAACAGACGTGCAGGTCGCACAGCGTGGTGACCGGTTGTGGAGCTCTTTCCTTGGAATTCCTCGGCCATGCCGCTCAGATCGCCTAGCAATTTGTGCCTCCAATTGACTAGCACTTGTCCATCGTCCACAATGTTTCGGCAGCATTGCATGCGGTAAACTGCATGATGCATCGCTGAGAAAACAATTTAACTTCTACATTTTTCATTCGCCTCCATTCGTGGCGGTTGGCTGGTTGGTTGGTACCATGGTGTTGCCAAAGTGATCACGCATGCGCAGTGTTGTCTTTTGTTGCCAACAGCAACTTAGTGCCGCCACCGCTGTTGAATTGCATTGCAATATATGAAAATCTATTTCCGCATTTTTTCCTGCTGCAGCATTTAAACCTATACGAATGAATTGTATGTATGTGCATATGTACATATGTATGTGTTTGTGGTTGCTTTGACTTTGAGTATGACTGTGAGTTTCCATTTTTCATTTAGTGGTATTGCATACATACTATTTGTATGTATCGTATTTGCTAAGCGCTTTGGTCTATTTTAATATGTGCCTGTCTATTTTGGTTAAAGTTTTCCTGGTGCTACCTCACAAATTGTTGCACACCCACACTCACAAAAGCATAAAGGTAAATATTAGTTATATTTCTATGTACCTATGTCAATTTATATTCATGCTTCGTTGCCGGCTCATTACCGCCTTGAATGTTATGAGTGTCATTTAGCTGTTTGGAAAATGTAACTAAGTGGTTATAATATTACACGGTATTAGGTAATTTTCATTACATGTCACTGATATACCAGAGCAAATGTGTTGTATAAGAATTTGTGAATGAGAATTCTCTTGTAGCTAATTAACTTTCTTTTGCTTATGTTTATTTAAAATAATAAATACGCTAATTGTTTTCATTCTTGGCATTTATATGATTATTGAGCTTCTACTTGAACTCTGAAGAAACCACCACAGTTAAAGCAAATATTTTCTGCTGTTAAACTACGTTAAAAAAGTATTTGCTCTTAATTCAAAAACTTTTTTTTAAAAATAATCTAAAGCTAAACCTTATTTTATTGCGCTAGATTGGTACGCAATTGACAATTTTCCACAATCAATTTGTGAGCGATAGAAGGCGTCGACAATCTTTTTCGACCAAAATTAAATAGTGCCTATAATCGGTAATACCCGGTTACACTATTGTGCTTGTTTGAATAACTTAAATCAAATGTTTTTGTGGCTTCGTAAATTACTTTCAGTATTTATTTTTTAAATCAGAAAACGTATATTTTATGTACAGAAATTGAAAATATTTGCTTCATTAATTAAACAAAAACAAAAACCAAAAATTGAAAAAAATAATAAAATGAGCAGAAAACGAAGCATATTTCGTGAAGTAGAAATACAACGTTTGTTTTTAAAAATAAGGACGCACTTCAGACGGTGGAATTTTCAGTAAATATTCCTTGTAGCAAACTTTGAATACCAATGAACAAAATTTGCCGACATCCCGCCGCTTGACAGGTCGTGAAGTCGACGTACTATTTGTTTTGATGGCAGACGAGGCATTTATACTGTACCAGAGGGAATTTAACTCTTTTTAAGGGGCAACACCCCTTCACCCGACTGTTTGAAACCTTGATTTTTTAGCCTTTCCCACCGTACCGAGTTGTTTTTTTGCATATGTGGGGTGACGCATCCTAATATATTTATTCTACAAAAAATAAGTATGTTTGTTTTCCGCAAAAATTATTAAAATCGGTTCAGTACTTTGAGAGCCAAAGCGTTACAAATATTTTTCATGTAAATTTTATATAGTATATAATATCGGGTCTTGCAATAGGAACGCTACAAAAGCTTTTTTTTTAATAAAACAAAAACGGTTTGGGATATGAATTAAATTCTTTATTCCTGTGAAAGTACATTCGATGCCATTATGTATGGAACTCGATTTCTTTTGCATGGACACCACGGGCACGCTTGCAGAAGTCCAGACGCTGAACCCAATTTTCGACGGTTTTCAAGCATAAATCGGCCGATACTGCTGCAATTTCACGTTCGATATTCGTACGAAGTTCATCAATCGCCACTGGCTTGTTGGCATAGACCATAGACTTGACGTAGCCCCACAGGAAATAGTCTAACGGCGTCAAATCGCAGGACCGAGGCGGCCAATTGGATTCACCAAATTTGGTTTTCAATAAATCGATTGTGACATTCGCTGTGTGACTTGTGGCGCCGTCCTGTTGGAACCACATATTGTCCAAGTCCATGTCATCCAATTCGGGCCAAAAATATTCGGTTATCATTGAGCGGTAGCGATTCCCATTCACAGTAACGTGCCGGTCTTGATCATCACGGAAGAAGTACGGCCCAATGACGCCGCCGGCCCATAAACCGCACCAAACCGTAATTTTTTCGGGATGCAATGTTGACTCATGGAGTACGTGTTGATTGCTGCCTGTCTATGTTTGCTTATTGCATATTTTGCTTATTGACGAAGCCATTCAGCCAGAAAGGACGACGACCATAAATTGGACGTAGCGCTCTTAAAGTTGAGGCCATTGGCTCCGAATTTTGGTAGTAACTTTTAATAATTTCGACTCACTGTTGGATCGTATATCTTTCCATGATGAAATGGCAAACCTTACTGAAGAGAAATGTCAAAAGAGCGGAGAAAAATATGGCTTCTTTTGCAGTCACTGTCGGCCTACTTTTGTGCGTCCCTATTGCAAGACCCTTTATTATACAATAATTATAGAAAAGAGAAAGGATAAGAAGAAGAAGATATTCGGTATCTCTAAGTAAAATATGACAAATCATTGGGTTTTAACGAATTATTGTAGTATTATGTACATTCAAGTATTTTAGTTTGATTTCTAGTGTATCTGTATATGTAAATTAGAAGAGGTACGAAAAAAAGTTAGCCATTACCACCCCTAGCTTAAAAGCTGGCATTATACTTTTAGCGAAGTTTAGGGGCAATTTGTAGTCTTGGCGTGTCCTAAAACGATCCAAATCGATTTTTTCATAACTTTCTTATTTATTACTCGATTCAAAAGTAATATCGTTGAAAATATAATATAATTTTGACTAAATACTTGATTGTTACGTTTTTATTTTAAAATCATAATTTCATAATATTTTTTAATTTTTTTTTACTCTACAACAAATGCTGCAGCTATTCAGCCTGCACCGAATCCACCACAAACTACTAAAAAAATAACGAACTAGGGAACTGGTGCGGTTTAAACGACAATAATTCAAATAACTCGAACAATCCATTTGGAACATACAGTCCGAAACTGTATGATGGTACTAGCAGTGGAAACAGAGGCTGTAGCAATGGTGGCTTCGCGATAGATTGGAACTCCGCGGACGACGCCATTTGCGAAAAATTCCAAATATTTTAGCCACGTCGGCTTGGCAAGGCAAATCTTTTAATTTAGATTAGTTAAAGCGTCAATTGACAGTTCAATTGGCTTTTTAATTAGTGTGGTATCAAATTGTTATAGGTTCAACTCTATCGCTAGATTTGATGCCGGAAGACGATCAATCGTTCAGCAAACACTATGCAATAAATTTATAATATACGTGAGTGGCCACGGCCCAGTGTGATTTTAATAATACGACGTCATTACTCGCCCAACAGCTGATTGGTAATATCGTAAAGTGGGCTTGTGCAAAGCGGAGTCTCTTATGCTACCAATCTTGCATACTAAATATGTGTGTATATTAATACTTGCCACCAATTTTGTTTCCAATTTTAATTATATAGCTAAACTTTCGGTTAGCAACGAAATGGTAAAAATTTCTCCAAATTTCTTTCGTATCAACTTCTTTTCGATCTACAATAGTTCGGCGGCATAAGAATTCACATGAACGCTACGATATTTCTTTATTTAGCACTGCTTTGTGTGATTTTTTTTGTTTTTTTTTTTTTTTTTTGGTTTTTGGCTATGCATGCGATGTTCGTGTCATATATAGCGCTTAATGCATTCCTAAGTGGCATAGGAAACTACAACAACACCTAGAATACCAAAAGCAGTGTGAACATTAGAAATAGCAGCAACGACAGCAAATGTCATTGATCTCTAGTTGTTGTACAAAAAATACAAACAGACAAATGTAACAATATGGGCTTAGAGTGCGGCAACGGTGATGATGGTGGTGATGGTGGTGGTGGTGGTGACAGCGACGTCGATAGCAACAACGCAAGTAACATTATTAGCAAAACTGTGGCGATAAAGTTCAGTAACCTTACGGGCGAGTATTCTAATAGATCTCTAAAAAACGCGCTCATACTCGTAAAAGCCAAATCATGCCTTAAATTGCAAAATGAAGATAAATTAATATGGTTAGCATGTCATGAATCTGCTTTCCATTCTATGTATTCGACATTTTCTTCTTCTAATTTCTCTATCGCTATCTATGTATCTATGTATGTATCATTGCTTTTTTTTTTGTTGTTGCTGCATTTGAGCAATCAGCTGCCCAGTGATTTTTTTTCACAATCACTTTCAAACACTGCGTACATTCAACCCAGCTGATTGTGAGTGAATTTTTGTTGAGCTTCTTCTTCCAACGCTGTCCGTGCAACTAAGCGACCGACCACCGAACCACAGCCCCCAACTATGTAGCACAGCTGGCTTCACTGCGAACAGTCAGCCACTGTTGCACTATGGTCCGGAATTAAATTTTTGGTGGAATAAAATAATTGGAGTTGCGATAACAATTTGACTTCTTTTAATAAAGGTAAGGGGAAAACTCAAAAATCATACAAATATCGATTTTTTTTAACGATACTCACTTTAGAAATCCCAAATATTTTTTAGAGTTATTGGCTCTAAAAACCAAAAAAAAATCAAAAGCTTGCAAATACCGGAGAACAGTTTTGAGGGTGTAAATATAAGTATATTGTTTGTTTTGCCCTTTATGACTAGACTGATTTTCAGCAATATCTTTAAAAATATTCAATTATTATTAATCGCTCAAAAAATTAATCATACATCGAATTATATTTTTTTGAACAGAAATAAAACTCGTTTTTCTACTGATATATTCTCGTTCAGAAATTATGATTTTTTTTTGTGAATTGATATTTTTTTATTAACAATAACAATTATTTTATGAGTTTTAGTTTTTGATAAAAAATAATCCTAATTTTTTGAATTTTGTGTTTTTTGATCAAAAATTCTCTTAAGTTTTTTTTTTGCACAAGAAAAACTCAAAAAGCCAGTCCGTCCGCCTTTCAATAACTGTTTCGTGCTATTTTTTCGATACATCCTCGCCAGTTTTTCAGCTAAATTATAAAATGTATCAAGGCTTAACACTTCCGGAAAAATATTAAAACTAACGTAAGCGTGAATAGTTTAAAAATTTCTCCAAAAACGGAGTTGTTTTATAACTAAAAATAGGGGTTTCAAAAAATTCCCTCAGATGATAAAACAGTTCAAACTTTAAATCATAATAATGAGATATATGATATTATTTTCAAATCGGTGCAGCTCTCAAAAATCTTAATATTTTTCGGAAATACTTTGTTGGAAGTCTCAAAGTATACTAATTTTTCTGATTAATTTATTTAGACAGCTTATGTTCAAATCCCTTGACTGCAATTTTCACAAAAATGATGTTCCCTGAATTTACTATTGGATTGCGATTGGTTCTAACACCAGAAAATAGTTCATTTGAAAATTGCAGATAAAGAGGGTATTGAATAAATGTTTTTAAATTATCTGTATAATTTATAGAGCTTGTGGCCAGGTCTGTATTAGGAATAATATGAGAAAACAACAATTTTTCAAATCTCACCACATCTGCTCATCAGACTTCTTTCTTTCTAGACTTTACCTGGCTTTGAACCATGGTACATGGGATTGCTAGGCAAGCACACAACCACTCAGCCACGCTAACTGTGTGAAAATTGTTTGTTTTTCTCACTATTCCTATCTCCAACCATGCCGCTATTAAGTGTGACTTTTCGGCACTCTGTGCTTAACGGGGTGGTCGGTATTGTTTGTTTTTACAAATCTACTCGTGTAAGCTTTTTGTTCGGCATGTACATAGTTTTGCTTTTTTAGGTTTGGTCATCCTTTATTATAATTATTTTTATTTTTGGCCTAATTTTTTATGAATCGTCTGTATAATTTATAGACCTTGTGGCCAGGTTTTTAAATTATGTTTTGTCATAATTGACAATAAATTGCCTTAATTTTTGTATTTTTCTTAGGACAAAATTTTGTTTGAACAAATGAAGCTTTTTCGCTTTTATTTAACATAAATTGTATTTTGTACCATAGTGCGCTGTTAGGAGTAATTTCATATGCAGACACACGCACAAAAAAAAATATTGTATGTACGAGCACACATACATACATATGTATGTAAATACTTGTATTTGTAAGTAGATAAAATTTGTATAAATCAGCTGTGTTCAAAGGGTCATATGCCTTGGTAAGACGACGGAAAAAAGGCAGCGACGGCAAACCAAATTTAAATTAATTTTATAGAAGCGCCATTGGCTTGTGTTATAAATAAGCTCAGAATCTCATTAATTCATCTTTTGAGATCAATCAGGTTATTTACAACTCCATTTATATATATACATATATATTTGAAAATATAGTTTCGGTTAGAATTCAATCAAACTTCATATATTAGAAATAAAAAAATTAAAAAATCAAAGTAATTGTTTTAATCTCACCATTTCTCATACAGATAATCTTAGCGTACTTCATCATGCAATAAAAATTGGCGGTTCACTGTTTAATATTCGAATATGATTCGATTCAATTGGTTTTTGGATATGGTGAAATAAACCGTACACTTAACCTAATAAGAAGTTTACGAATAAATTTGGATTTGAAGTGCTACGAAGTACACAATAGAGAAGTATTGTAAAACCTTTTCACCTTGGGGATGGAATATTCGCGGCAAAGCTTCAGGAAATTTAGCCAATAGGCACTTACCAAACCATCACCGCGAATGTCTTCGCACATGGGCCAAGGATATATATTATGCAAATTTAATGTGGATGCCTGCAAAACTCATATGAACGTTGCGGTGGTGCAATATGGGTTTGAAGGCAACGAGAGAGCTAAAGGCCACAAAAACCTTCGGACTCAACGACGTCTGCACGGTTCAGAACCTTTCTGTGGAACGACCAAGGGTTACATTGCAGAACTAATAAGAAGATTGGAGGAGTCTCGGTTTGTAACTCAATGGTCACCAAGAGGTTCACATATCTCTCTCGGAAGATCTCTGAACCTCAGTCGGGAGAGTTTAAAAACTCTAACTGGTTACCTCAGAGGCCACTGCAAGTTAAGATACCTTGTTTTCAAGACGGGGCTAGCTGAAAAAGTGGACCGTAAGTTTTGTGGGTTGGCTGATGAAATGCCAGAACAGATCATGGACCCACTCACCTGGGAGATCATCCAGATTCTGAAACATGCCAACCTCTAAAGTGGTAAACGTCTTAAGTAGCCTAGGATTGGAGTGAAAATGTCTACTATACGACAATCAACAACTTAGAATTGATCTTATTTTTAATTCTAATTCTAAGAACAATAACGCACTTATATTGTGTATAAATATATGAATTAAGTTTGATGATGTTTGATGGATGAAGAATAACCACCACAAATCCGAAAATAATCCGTTAGTTGCAATCTCAATGATTTATTTCATATCAAATAATCATCTGCTCAAATCCACCGCGATTCGCTTACCACCCATGAATGTAAATAATAAAACAAAAATTGTTCAAAGCCACAAAAACTATCAGCGCCAAGTTTTCGGCGATAACATCCAAGCACATAAATTGACGAATAAACGATTGTGTGACCAATGCAGCTGAGAGGTACAAACAACGACAAACATTACGATAAAGAGAAAGACAAAAGAATGCCGAAATTTCATGCGCGTTACAACGACGCAACGCATACGTAGCAACGCATGTACATATGTCTGGACTGTGGGGCGCGGGGCGGGGGGTAGGTTTAGGTGGTTGGGTAGAAGGAACTAAGCCATAATTTCTTCGATGTTTCTTTAATTTTCGGCATCAGTTCGACTTTCGACCAAAAAGCCATGCACATAAATACTTAATACATTTTTCAGGCAGTTGTTAAGTTTTCTGTTTGGACTGCTGGTCGGCTGGTCGGCGGTCGCTGGGCCAACTATGACTTTGTCGTAAAAGACATAAACCAACAATGACGTTGCCACTGGCGATGACGATAGCGTGGCGACGTTGCCCATAGTACCATAGTGCCGGTGCGCCAGTGTCAGTATTAGCGCGGCCATTCACCTTCAAAAAAAAAAAACCAACCCAACAGTCAAATAAAACAAAAAGTTTGGCGGCAAAGAGAAAAACCGAAAACTTCATTCTTGTAAACGAGTTGAAAAAAAAACAACATTGAAGTTGAAGAGTATCGGTACACGCCAACGACGTTTTCAACTGTTGGATACCATTTTGGGGTTTCGCACAAACTGAAAACCCCGCCATGGCCCCTCTTACATTAGCAAGACGACAGCTCGTAGGAGTTGCAATCACCGCTGCGCTGCAATGGACATTTTTCGATATTTTTTTGAGCAAGTAAATCAGCAAAAGTAAAAAATAAATAAAACACAGTTCAAGTCAGCCCTTGTAATGAACAAGCAGAATGCGAAAGGTACAAAGTTACTGCTATTGCTGGTCGGTCACTGTTTCTCACTTCTTTACTTGACTGACTTTTGCTGCAAAGGGCGTAGCATGGAGCATGTAAATAAGCAAGAAAGTAAGCTTTTGCCATTCCTAAAGTTCTTACGATACGAACGGCAAAAAGTGCCAAGACAGAGCGGCAACCACACAACACGATATAAATATACCGAAAATTTCGAACTCTCCTCCAACTCCCCAAACACACCAAATATCCCAACTGCGATGGCAATATTGGCGTTGTGTGTGTTGTTGTTGTTAGGTCGCTCAAGTGATTTTCATGTAACAAGTTGCGGCTGTCTGACAGACGACGACCCATCATCCCAGCTCCACACAGCCAACCACCAAAAGTTTAGTTGGCGAAACGTTCACGGGTGTAAGTAAGTCTGTAAAGGGCCTATATGGCCGCCGGACATTTTTTTGGCGAATGATACATGTCGGCGGCCAGTTCTTGATCAATCCCACCGCATGTTGCCAGCACATCAGCGCGGCACAAACATTTTCTTGTATGACAAATACTTATACATACATACATAGGCACATACACGCATACACATTTACATACATCTGTGTATGTGTTATGTGGCCATGCAGCGTAGAGATGAGTGTGGTATTGGTGGGCAACCATGCGGTGTTGATTTAATTAAAAATCATGTGAAGACATTAACTTTTCATGTTATTTGATTATTATGACCGCACGTACATAATTGAACATTAATTTAATTACGGTATTCAAGCGAAATTGTTCATGGGACACATTTAACGTAGGATGAGCATGTGTGCAGGCTTTGGGCGGTACTTGCTGCAATTGGTGGCGTGTTAGAGTAATAAGAAGAGCGAAGAGAGTACAGAAAGATGTACGTAGCTTTAAAATTACTTATACTTGTGTAGGTACTCTCTTACTCCAGCAGGATTACAACAGACATCCTGAGAAATATTTTGAAGTAATTTAGTACCGCAGAAAGCACCGCCCATTATGCCATTTTTCTCGAGAACAACAAATTTGTTTAATAAAAACTCTATTTTGATCTAAATGAACATTATCATTATCATTATCATTATCATTATCATTATCATTATCATTATCATTATCATTATCATTATCATTATCATTATCATTATCATTATCATTATCATTATCATTATCATTATCATTATCATTATCATTATCATTATCATTATCATTATCATTATCATTATCATTATCATTATCATTATCATTATCATTATCATTATCATTATCATTATCATTATCATTATCATTATCATTATCATTATCATTATCATTATCATTATCATTATCATTATCATTATCATTATCATTATCATTATCATTATCATTATCATTATCATTAACAGTAACGACTTTACTAAAATTTATTTATTTAGGAACAATTAAGCAAAATACACCTTCATAAGATCTCATCTCTTTTGTAAATCGCGGATCTTCGACGACTTCGTCAGAGCCACAGTGACGGAAAAAATAGAACATTTTGGTCGACGCTCTCGGGGCTCTTCCTCTACAGAAAAAATTAGCTTCCGAAATTTTCGGATCCACTTGGGAGTACAGACGTAAAGACAATTCAATCGTTCCATTCAGTTGGCATTCGTTTAATATTTGTGTTGGCTTTAGTTTACGCCGAAAACCGAAGAGAATCACAAAGCGAGTTTCTGTTTGCGTTGTTGGAGAAATTTTATCTGATCCATCCTCAGGTATTTTGCATTTTGCAAAGGGTTTGGTATATTAATTTTTCATTTTAAAGATTTAAGAGTCACCAACTAAGCGAACTTTTGTTAGTCCCCTCGTATAAAAAAAAACAAATAAACAATATAAAGGCGAATTGGCAACCTTCTCCTCAATTGTGATATCGGTTAAAATCATAAAATTTTTTTAATCAAACTATTCGCTAACTAAACTCTCTCAGTGGACATATTGCACTACACAAAATCCTGGAAAACATCAACTGCATCGATTTCGACATACTTAAATACATATGCATGTATCTTTCTGAGTTTTCTTTTTATCTTATGATTTTAGCGTTTTATATACGTGTACTTAGCATTGAATCCGATACTTTCGCTTAAAATGATTTTTTTTTTAAAGAAACTAGTTAATATAATCTTTCATCGGATATTTAAAAACAAGGGCTTAGTATTAATTCATATTTATTATAAATTCCATGTTTTGTGGCTGATAGGTGAGAAATAATTACATACTTATGTGCTTACGGAGTATGTATGTATTTTTGTACGTAAAACATGCATCCAAGTAATTAAATATATTTTATGTTGGTGCGATACGTTGATTTCATACTTATGTATTTATGACAAGATTGACAGAAAATATCTAAGCTGACTGGCTCATTAACTGGATGGCTGATTTCCTTCTATCGCTATGTCATAGGTGCTGCAAGCAGAGCTCGTAGGGGAGTTTTTCGAGGTTCAAACCGCCCCAGAGAAGTTTTAAATATAAGTTTACATTGCAACTGAAGTAACAGTCTGTTACAGAACACGAAGAAGATCGGTTTTCTAAATGCAAATCAAGAACTTCATTTAGGTGGCACTGTTCGCACGAAAAACTATTGAGTTTTTAGAAATATATCTGCTTTGTGTATATCTATGTGTATTAACCAATAAAGTTTCCATTATTTAAATTTTCTCTAACGTTTATTGCTTCAATTTATTTCATTTCTTTGCCATTTATTCACTTCATTATCATTTATTCGGTTATTATCAACTAATCAACAGTTGAAAGCTGAACGACGATAGTTTCGCTTGAAAACTCTACCCAGTCAGAAACACTCTAGATACAATCTAAAGTATGTACACTTTTTTTAATTATCCTAAACGTTTGCTCGCGCTCAAGATGCAATTTCTTAAAACGAAAACCTTCAAGACGATTCAAGGATTAAATTGTAACAATTTTGTCCAACGAGGTGGGTGAAACGTCACGAATCAGTCAAAATGTATCACCACTTACTTATGGGTTTCTATGAAGAATTTCTGCCATTTTGTACGATAAAATGAAACCACCCTCCCAAGAGGAAAACCTGCGCACGGGCCTGGCTGCAAGGAGTGATTAAAGAATCTTTCTTTAGAGAATATAATAATTCCGAATCCTGTACGGTTTGTACAATTAAAATAAAAACACAAAACCGATATTATATAAATTTTTGAACTTTACATTTTCTTATCCAGCAATACTCTTTACTGAGAAGAACTGCTTTATTGTTTTCCTTTACTTTTGCTTTCATTAAGAATTGCCATTTTAAGATCAATTTTTGAGTGACCTGTGCTCTGAGCTAGCACTTACCGTGTTTTTAGTTGAGTCAGTTAGTATTGTTAATTATTTGTTTAGTGGGAGGAAACGGATCAGCATCGGTATTTGTAAAATAAATTATAAATAAAAAATACCGAAATTGCGAAAAATATTTCTCTACTCATTTATTTTCGAAATTAAGAAATTTTTTTTATAAATAATTTAGTTGGCAAAATCCCGATCATTTTTACTGGTTTTAATCAAATATAAAAATGCTTAGCTGATATTTTCTTAGCCTCCACTACCCGTTCACTCTGTGTCTGTTGGTATCATTTTTTTTAGTAATGAAAGAACATCTCAAAAAGTTAATGGAAATATTTAATTCCAGGGCTCTCAAGTGCACTTTTTGAACTAGTTCTAAAATTAGCGATTTTCCAAGCTTTTTCTAATAACGGTCGCCCCTCGGCAGGCAATGGCAAAGCTCCGCTATTCAGGGTCGGCGTAAAACTGTAGGTTCCTCAATTTCTGTTACATCAAAACGCGTACCACAAATTGTAGGAAAAGATCGGCCAAACATCAAACTATGGTGTAAGTTCCAAATTATTATTAAATAGAGATTTGCATCGGTAAATAACTTCTAATTTCGTTCAGACCAGCAGTAGCTAAAAAAAACATAAAATACCTTGATTGTCGTTTTATGAATTTCCACTACATTTGAGATGAATAGTTCAAATTTTGTAGACACAAGTTGCTAGTTTTATATATAGCACATACTTGTAAATATGTTAGTATTTAAATGAAAATTGAAATTAGAAAAAACTGCTGGCATATTGAAATATTAATATGGAGTGTTGTACACTGCAATGGCAACTAGTTAGTACGAATATAAAATGAGTTGAGATAATGCACGTAATTAAATAGCATTCATTGGATCAGTACATATATCAAATATAAGTAGAGTCGAAGTAAAATCACAAACACAAAATCTATTCAATGCGAGCAAACGCCAATTGCAAACGCGAATATTGCGAATTGCATTGAAGTGCAAGCAGAGCGAATACCCAAAAGGTACATAAGTTAAAACAAAAATTGAAACAAAAAGCAAATGGCCAACTGGCAATCAAACCGGCGTCCAGCTCTGAAATATTGTGTGAATGAATTTTTGTTGTAGTCATTATGAAACAACAAGGAAGAACTGCGAGCGCAACAAAATCAATTCATAATAAGAGAAAGAAAAAACTGGCACACTCATTATTATTATTATTTTGAATTATAAACAGCATACGAATGGCTGCATGAACCCTGTAGTGAAAAGTCAATCTATGGAGTCGACAAAAATGAACTGATCCATGAACTGGTATTTAATGGCTAATAGTAACAGCGTCTCAGCGCCATCTTTCTTCGAAATTAAGATATTGCGAAGCCAAAATGAATAAGAGCAATTCGAGCGCATGACGGCGGTGGTGTCGTATGAAGACTGCCGCTCATGACGCTATGGATGGTAGCTGGAGTTACGGCTGGGAGGTTATGTATGTGGGGGTTTCAAACCAATTCAAGCCTCTCCACACCATAGTTCCGAACATGGTGCGCTCCCAGCCCGCTAAAATATTTTCAAGTAAAAACCAATGAGTGCATTCATACTGTCGGTAACAGTAAAGTTTTGGTCCGATCCCATTCCACTCACGTTGGGTATCAAACTAATTTTCTTGAGCGAGAGCGAACCTGGTTTGGCATGTAGCGAATGGTAAACCGTATAGTCAATTTTTTTTAAGTAAAACTTTCGTCGCATCACGAAGTCGGTAAGGACAATTTCGGCACTTATTCAGGACTATTTGAAGACAAGTCGTAACTTTCCATTTCGGCACTATTTTTGGAATAGATACACAGCATAATTTCGATACTACATCGGGGCTATTTTGTGACCCTATCAAGAATATTTAGTGAGCTTTCTCAAGACCATTTCGGAACTAATGTAGGGCCATTTCGGGGCTAGTGTGGGACTTCGAATTTCGACTCCGGGATCATTCGAAATTTAGTTCGGAACTGGTTCACCATTACATCTACTACTACTGCGACTACTACTAACTGCTGCTGTCGCTACTTTTATTACTGCTACTACTATTACTACAACTATTACTACTACTACTACTATTACCACTGCTACCATTAATACTACTAATAGAATACTACATCTACTACTACAAGGCGGCGCAAAAGTTGTCAGACCATGTTCTTTGGACTTCAATTTTGTTTACTCTGACTTATTTAAAAAGTCAAATCTGGAATTCTTGTAGGCCAGGGAATATCACCAAAATGCGATAACAAACGCTTTCCATGGTTACTTCAAACCAATTCCTTTTATTTTTGCCTTAAACATTTCATGAATGTACTGACATTCGCCACCACTAGCACGACGACTTTTGCGCCACCCTGTACTAACTCATGTGCGAATGGGCAATAATTTTCTCGGGTTTTATATTCTAAAAATAAGGAAACATATCTCAAGGGGCGTTTATAACTTTCCTGAATTTTCTGATTTAGTGTGATTCTAATTAATTTTTGCTCAAACATGCTCAAAAATACTTATAGTGCTATGGCGTCGATCCGCCCTAATGGTAAGTTATTACCGACTAAAAATTCAAAATTCATAGCAATTTAAAAATATGGTAAAACCAAAGCAAACCTCACACTACAATAAATACAGGTTTTGCATTTTTTTTACGGTTTGAGAAGTCGAATATGGGACCTTCTGATTGGCATGCTTCTTTAATCCTTTACCCCATCGACTATTCTGTACTAGTTCATCGAATTTTGTATTATATCGCTCTGCAAAAACAAAAAACAGTTGGCCACATTGAGAAAAAATAAAAGACGAAATTGAGTTGCTGGATAAACTGTTACTAAGATAGATTAGAAATCGTTAGTTTTACTACAGGGTTGTAAAATGTGTGCATACGAGACTAATATGAGTGCATATGTGTGTAGTACTTATGACAATATCTATATTTATAGTGTATAGGTAGATTTTGTACAAACGATTGTTTACAACAGAAACAGTTAGGTGAATATATTTGAAGTTTCAGTTTGAATTAAATGCTTTATGTATGTATGTATGTTTGAACTATTTTAATTGAAATTACAACTCATTATTGAGTTAACAAACGAATTACTGTGATAATTGTCAAATAAAAATTATAATTTTTATATGTTCACTATCGGAAAGGTAAGTCATTTATTAATAGGGCATACTATAATATTTAAAGACTGTTTACGTATGCAACTTCCGTGTTTTATAGTAATTCCAGTTTCAAACGATTTTTTCGATTGTTATTGAAAAATTATTACTATTTCTACCGATAAGTTTGCATTTAAGGTTAACTGTAGGACTTGGACATTGGACTTTGTAACGATAGGCGATTCGATAATCTGGACATTTAAGGCACAAGCAGGTTCAAACCCACAATTTTATTAAGCAAATGAGAGCGAAAGCGGATAGGTCCGGAAAATATAATGCTCGAAACCAATTACCCCAATTTGAGGATAAGAAGATCTCTAAATATCCATCCATAGCTCAGGAAACATCTCATCCATAGGGTTGAAAACGTAAGGAAAAATATACCTGCACTATTCTTATTTTCCTTTCTTTGACTAATAATTTGGTGAACATGTAGTTAGAGTTATCCGCTGAGGCAAATAACGTAGATTACGAAGAAGTTGCATCCCATCCCACCGTTCCTCTACCAGAAAATCTTGTATTATTTCACCATTTCAGAACTAATTTGACTTTTCCTGATTGATAATAGAATCTGATTTCATCCAATTGGTTTCAGATGTGCTGAAATAAGACAAAATTTATTGCCACAGGAAACGAAACGGCATGCAATTTTCTTGTAATCTACCTTCTTTGTAAATTACGTTCTTTGGCTGAGGTGGCTAATAATCTGGCGAAGGTATGGCATAGGTACCGGCTGAAATGGCTGATTCTACGAGTATGGTGACAATAACCTCAAAAGTTTGTGATTGTGTGAGGTGGTAATGCGGGTGGTGGTAGTGATGCAACTTCTCTGTTTTCTATGTTCTTTGGTGACGTTATTGATGATGGTTGCGAAAATCTAGTTTAAAATATAAAATGTAGTACAATAAAGTTTTAACAATTTTGTCAACTTACTTCTTTGTGCGAGTATATTAAGACGTTTCATAGAAAATGAGCTTGAATTTATGTATATATTTTTTTCTGTATTCTCCTTTTTCAGGGATTTATGTTTTTAATGAGAGTCCTGCTGTTTAATTCACACTCATTTAATGAAGGAAAGCAATTAGAGAAATATCCCAGAAATATGCATTGATATTGGTATTCAAAAAAAAAAACTAAGATTATGTTGAAATTTCTGGACAAACTGATTAGGGATGACTGCAGGGTAGTCCTTTTTCAATTATTTTGTTTCAATTTACTATTTTCTACCATTCATGCGCTCAGAAATCCCAAAGTTAGTTTCATAATAAAGTTAACACAAGTTACAGTTGCAACTCGAAATTAATGTATATTGATTCCAATAGTAAAACTAAGTATGTAGTTGACAAGCGTTCTAATTCTTGAATTGATATTTAGTGAATGATACTTACTACTTTAGGTTATGTGTTACATGATTAGCGACAGGTTGTTTCGAAGTGTGAAAGATTCGCGTTTCTTCCGCTCCACCGTCCTCGCATTGCGGTCAATCGAGTAAAATGAGACGCCAATATGCAGTCTTATGAGTTATTTCGAGGTGGGTCACGGCCTGAACAAATTTACAGTTTTATTTCGTTTAGATATAATGCTCAGAATTTGAACTGGTTAGGTAAATGGTATGATGACAATACAGAGCCTGAGTACTTCGTTGACTGCTATGAAGCTATTGCACACTGTGATAATCGACACAACGCAGATAAAGTTTTGGAAAAAATTCAAATTTCTAATATTATTTCAGTAATAGAGATTTTCGAAAAAAAAATGTTGAAGTGATTCTCTTCCAAAACGTTTTAAGAGAAGGTTGCCACTTGCTTAAAGGCAAATTAAGTTAAATTAATTGATTTAATAAAAATTTCCAATATGTCTGCAAAACTAAAAGTTTTAAGAATGCTTTGCATCCACAATATTTTCGAAAGTTTTGCCACCTAATTAAAAAAAAAAGTAATCAAAATTATAATAGGTTTAATTAAATATTATAATATGGGTGTCAGACGATGCAGGTTAAAAAATGTTTTATTACTTAAATTATTAAGCTAAAGAAAAAATAGCATGGCATGGGATCCAAGGGAGTAGGCTTAAGAAAACTTATTAATGACAATGTGTTTCAAGGATGTTGCCACCTATATAAAAATATTAATTTGATTAAAGGTCTAAGCTTACCGAATTATAACAGTACGTATACGCTAAGATTTTTGGAGAGGGTTGCCAGTTTATAGAGAACATCTATTCAATTTACTTAGTAAGATTACTGAGATTCTTCTATACTGGTGTAAATCTTAATAGATTTAAGGAAGCTTTAATTGAGAAATAAATTTGGAGAGGTTGCCACCGGTTTACAAAATTTCAAATCAACTAAATTTAAAAGATAAACAAAGCTTAATATACTGGTTTTAACTAATATACACTTAGGGAAACTTTGTCTCGAAAATATTTTGAGAAATTGCCAAGTGTTTGAAAATTAAATACAAAATTATTAATAACGTAAGTAAAAGCAGAAAAAGAGTTGCCACTTGTCCATAATAAAATGAAATTAATATGAACAACAGTTTTAGTATTAATAGTGCATTAATTAAGGCACATTTGAAAAGAATTGCCACCTATAAAAAAATTTAAAATATCTATGTATGGATAAAAAGACTTCTAAAATAAGAAAAGCAAGTAAGTTCAAACTGAATAAACGCATTAGGATGATTAGCAAATATCTCTTTCATCTTCTTGTATACCAGCTTCCAGTTCTGCTTTACAATACTAGAAGACGAAAACGAGACTTCTGACAAAAAATTCCGAACAAAGATTCCTATTTTTTAGAGGACATTTATACTTTATCGAATTTCATTGCGTTCAGTAATTTTATAATTTTATGCATACTTCCTTATTTTGCTATTGATGATTTATACAACCTGAATATATTTTTTATCATGCCATGCCAAAGTCGTTCAAAAATTTAATGATTTGCTGCAAGAAAAGCCGCATGCTCTCTACTATTTACTGCCATCCTAAGAAAATATACTTAGACGAAGATATACCTTAGTCTCTTAAATGTTCGCATGAGCATGTACAGTAGAGAACAGATAAGTGGTGTTGATTTCAATATTGTGTTTTATTACAATCAGTTTGTCGAATGGACTATGGCATGAGTGTTTTTCTAAATTAAAAATGAATTTTGATTCAACTTCCAAGGTTAACTTTTATTTAAATTTTTATTATCAAGAACGTTTTTAGAGCTTCAGAAGAAAAATTGTTTATATACAATAAGTAGGCAATTTTTTCATACAAAATTTACAAAAATACGACGGGAATAACAAAAGTTCGCTCAGTTGACTAGAAAAAAAGTTATTTTCGTATTTATTCTTAATCTTTGTCTATTTTTATCTTCTGTACATAATTGCCATTGACTTCAATAAAGTCTTGACTTTCAGTTATCAAGATCAGCAGTAACCGCATCAATTATACCCATGTTGCTGTTGAAGGGAGAGTCAAATTTCGTTTAATTTTTGTAAATAACCAGAAATCACAAGTTGCTGGATTCTAAGCCAGAAACCGCAATAAACTTACTCGTTATTTTATCATTGTGTGTAGTAAAAAATGGCAACGCTTCTTTAAGGTTTCCAACAATTTTTTATAAACTGTTGGTAAGCAGTCTTCGGCCTACTATTTTGAAGTTTGACCCATTTTCGACTTTAAAAAAGTGCCTCGGCCAAACATATTAAAAAACAAAAATTGCGAAAGGCATTAGAGCCTCTTTTTACGCCTCTTCTACAACTCGTGGAACCCTATGAACAGCCAAGGCATTCATCGGTAATAATTTCTTGTATCATTGCCGAGGCTTGTCCTCTACACAAAGATGCCCCGTCTGGAATTCTTGGAACTACATGGAAATAATGTGTGGAGACAATTCAATCGTTCCATATGATTAGCATTCATTAAATACTTATGCGGTAAATCGAAGGCAACCACAAGTCGGCTGTCTGTTGCGTTGGTGGTGGTGGAATTTCGTCTGATCCCCCTCAGTTATTTTGTGTTTTCTCGTCTCTGTTTTGGCCGTTTGCTCCAAAATTTAGAAAGAGGTCTCGTGAAATAATTGCAAAGGATGTGATGTTTTTATTTTTATTTTAAAATATTTGAAAGTCCTCTCTATTTACATGCTCATGTAATATCCTATGTAATATTAGTATCCCAGCAACCTTCTTTGGACAACCATTGTATAAATAATCGGAAAAATATGTATGCCTACTCAATTTGTGAAAAATTGCCCTTTCTACCTCAATTGAAATCAAGTTGTAAATACTCTCCACAAACACATCGATTTCTGTTCTGTGAATAAAGTAAACGATTCATTAAGTTTTCATAATCGCCGCATTAAATGTTCACAAATTGCAGCACTCTCACGAAGAGCACCAATTGATTGTTGAGAGTACCTACCAACTGTTTGTAAACAAATCGTTTCGAACTGAACATGGAAGAGATGAAAACTTGTAAACTGACATTCGCGCAGTCGGAGGCAATAAAAGCTCTTAATTATCACTAGCATTTGTAAAGTTATAAAAACGTTTTGTTATCGTTGGTTGCCGACCGGACATTGCTGACAGCTAAGTTGGCGCTGTGTTGGTGTTGAAGCGCGACATCTAGTCCCGCGAGCCAAACAAGTCGGCAATGATTACGATCGAGTCACAAATGCTCGCACTCTCGCGGATGCAACGCGCACAACAACAAACTATCGTCTTTCGCTCACTTTCTCCACATAGAATGGGCGCAATGGAATGGGTTGTGTAGAGCCTAAATACTGCTGCACACTTTCATGCAATACCAATGTGGTGGTGGGGCTGCCTACGCGCTCACTCTCTCTCTCTCTCTCTCTCACTTTCTGTCTCACTCTCTGTCGTGTTGCAACAAATTCTAAAAGTAAACACTGTTGACGCGGAAATCTTCCAACACAACGACACATTTTGTTAATCAGACTGAAGAGATGGGACCATAAATGGCGCTCAGCGGAAGACCAGGTTATGCTTCGCTGCTCATCTGTGCCCGTGTAAATATTGGCATAACTCGGTTAGTGTGTGTGTGTGTGTGCTTGTGTGTATGTGGTTTACGGGCGGGGTGGAGTCTGGTCTAGGCTCAACCACTCCACTTGAGCTGCGCTGGAGCTGAGCTGTGTGATCGTCGCGAGGCGGCAGTTGTGCAGCCACAGACAATCTGGGTCACATTTTGCCATTGAACCGGTGACGTCACGGCGGGGCAATGACCGCCAAGCTCGTGGAAGTAGCATTAGAAATAGTAAAAAAGATAGCGATGGCAGAAGAGCAATATCAATAGCAATGACTAGTGGTTTGTGTGCGATGATCGTTGTGTTGTATTTGTGGCTCTATACATGACCACAATGCGCATACATACAGACAGACAGATAGCTAGACAGACAGACATATTTTTATGTATTCTCGAGTAAAAAAATAAATAAATACATAGGAATAAAAGGCGCTGGTAGTGCTAGCACCTCAGATAGATAGCGCCGACATCATCACCAATAACAACAACAACAGCAACAACAATGGGGAATTTGTTGTAACTCAATGCTGCACACACACACTGGGCAGCAACCGTCGCGAATGGGCTGGCATCCATCCACAGCCGGGCATCCGTCTAGGAGTTGCAAGTAATCGCATCAAAGTGTCTCGCTTCACATCAGGTTTGGGTGTTACTCTGTTGTTGGTGATATTCTTCTACTTTTTCTTCTTCTGCTGCTGCTAACTTTTCCTCAATTTTTTTGTTTGCTGCTGCGCTCGCTGATTTTGCTTTTGTTGTTGCTAGTGACTATTTAAGCTTTTAAAGCACGAAGTGTTTGGTGTTGTTGTCGGTGTTGTTGTTGCTGCTTACATTGCTGCATCTAGACTTGTAACATTTATAATTGTTGTTATAGTTGTTGCTGTTGCCGCATGTACCACAGATTTTTCTTCTGTCAATATTGTTTGTAATATGAGTGCAGTAAATATTTGCGCCTGGCTGTGCCTCGAGCTAAACTTACTGCTGTGGAGAATTCTCTACCATATGTTATATACATACCTACATCCATAATGTACATCACACTAGTTAGCAATTGGCGCACTTGGACTTTGTACGATTATTTATTGTTTATTTTGTTTTTAATGGAGAATTTGAGTTTGAATTATCCGTAAAATGGAACCATGTATACTTAAGTGACAGTTAGTGTACCTAAATTTAAATTAAATTTAGCCGAACTCGATAAAACGACACTTTGAAACCAAAACATCATTTTTTAACTCATTACTGCAGAGTATTTGGAATATCTGTGAACATTACTTTTCGCGTCGAAACACCCTCTATCTTTTACAATAAAATGTTCAATTACTTAGGCAGAAATATTTAATAATAGCGATAATACTTCATACAATTTGAATAAAAAAGAAAACAAAATTAAATTTTCCTATTTTATAAATATGATTCGGTAATTAAAACAAAAATTCATGTCGAAGTAATTGAGCAGTGTAGATATTGCGAAATTATTGATTGCAATGGAACATTGTATGTATACTTGAATTTGTAATTGTTTTCTATAAGTAATTATTTAGTGCTTATGTTATTATCAAAGATATAGTTGTATCAAACAATGGCATTCATATTTTGTGTAGAAAACTATAATTTTTGTCATATCACATCAAAAAGCATAATGTTGAATATAAAATTTTAACATCCACGTAGAATATTGTAAAAGTTAAAGTAATTAATTGTACAGTGATTTGAATGGATGACTTAACTTATTCGTAATTGGTTGAAAACGATTTATTTTATGTTATTTCTAAAACAATATTTAATAATTGCATCCAGAATAAATCAAAAATTGTTTTAAATAATTATATTTAAATACGCAAAAACAAATTTCCGAAAGTGCTACGAATAATTTAAAAAAACGATTTAACGATATTCGCTATCGGCGGATCAGCTGTTGTCATTAGCTAGTCGACTATCGACAATTAAACGACAAACAAATTAAAAGTGCTTGAAATTGAAATTTAAATAAACTGCAAAATAGGCTATATATTCCTGATAGTCGGGGCTTTCCCCAAATCCATCGTAATCTGAACTGGTACATATGTGATTAAACGTATTCGTTCGTACAAAATCGGATTCAGTAATTGTATTTTCGCAGATTTCACGTCAATTCGGATTACGATGAATTCAGTGATAGCCACGGATATTTTGGTATGAATTACCGGACTTCATCCTTTTTAAGTCAACTTTTTTTTTTTAATTTGATACTATTAACTTTTATGTATTACACTATTTTTTTCTTTAATTTAAGTTCATTTGATTTAATTTTGTGCTTTTATTATAAACTTAATTTTTTGTTGCCAAATTCGAAACTTCTACGTGATAAATTTCAAATACTATTTTCTTTGAATTTCATAAAACTTATCTCTTTATAATAAAAGCTGCAAATAATGCTCCCATGTAATCTATTCGATTATTTTTATGTATGTATTTATGAAAAATTCGTATTTTATTTTCACGACGGATTTCCAGATCAGGTTTGATTTTATTTACATCAAGTTGGACTTATTTTTACATCAGGTATATTTGCTCATTCCTCAATTATATTTACATCTAGCCGGAGGGAAATGCACATTGGAAAGATAAGGGCAATATACATATATGCCATATTAAAGTGTTAGAGGAAGATGCAAAATAATTCACATACACAAATATTTACACCAGGTTTGCCATGTTGCTACTAAGGAACTGTGGAAATTTTGCTCTAAGACCTAATTGGGTTTTCAATTAGCAATGATGCTCAGATGATGGCTCAAATGGGTGGTACGAGTATTCTTCTTGTAGAGATAGAGATGTAATATTGTGTGAAATATTAAATTGTACTTTTATATTGCTAGGTTCTTGCAGCTTAGAGACCTTTTGCATCTGGTTGCAATCAATGACCCATAGCTGAGCAAGGAACAATAGATGTGATCCAAATTAAAAAATAAATAAATAAATATAAAAGCTTAAAGGCCTGGAGCACAACACGATTCATACATGTGGACCTACAACGCTGTAGTTTCGAAATTTTGAAAAAACAAACCTTGACGTAGTGTTTTTTAAATTTTAAGTTTCATTAATTCATTGAAAATAAATAAATATATTGCACATATTTAATTTAAACTATTCGAAAAACTAAAGATAAAACTAACTCAATACAATACCAAACAGCCTTCGATGAAATAACAAACAAACACAAAAAATATAACACCATACATATATACGGATGGGTCTGCTAGCAAAGGAAATGCAACATACAGCGTTATACATAAAAATGAAGTATTAAAGATCTCAAACCTTTCTCACTACAGTACAATTTTTTCTGCAGAAATTATTGCCTTGCACGAAGCCTTCAAGCTATCAAAGACTTCATACCACCAGTTACTGACCAAATATCCCGACTCGACATAATAAAACTAGTAAGATTGCGACTAGGTCACACCAAAATTACCCATGGCCACCACATGAACAACTCCAATCCTCCAACCTGCTCCTGCGACCCCGAAGTAATAATTACCATACCTCATTTGTTGCAACACTGCCCTAATTATTCTACCCGTAGAAACCAAGTCTTTGGCGAATTAGATCCCCTTTCAACCCTTTCAACCCTTTCTTCTCCTTCTAAAGTAAATACTCTTCTATTAATGAAGTTCCTTAAAACCACCAATCTCTATCTCCGCATTTAAACACTATGCATCCATACATACAAAAACGCACAATAATTAAAACACACAAATACCTAATAAAAAAAAATATGTATACTCACACACATACATATATGTATACAATATATTCAATTGGGAATGAAATTAAGCTTAAGGCCTAGTTGCTATAGCTTCATCTCAATTAGCTTATAACATTTATTGAGTAAGCTAATTTGTTATAAATAAATAAATAAATTTGCAGGTAATTCTGGATATTACTTGGAATTGTTGTCCAAATCGAAATTCCGGAATTTCGCTATAATTAAGCATTGCAATATATAAAAGCTTATAAAAAATTATTATTATAAATATTTGTAAATTGAAATGAACTAATATTTAATTTCACTTTGATCAAATATTTGTTTTTTTCTATTCCTTTTGGGTTTCGTTCATTTTGAGATTTAATTTGCCAAAGCACATTGAATAAACACAAAAAGGCAGCTGTTGAGTGTCGTTAAGAATAAGTTAGTGAATCGCACAATCGTTCCTGCAAACGACAAACATTGTCGACGAAATCGTCGGATCGTTTAAAGTTAGTGAATGACACTACAGGTACCGACCACATGGTAGTATCGAAACAACACTAGCCGTGGGACACAATCTGAAGTACCAGTTCTTGGTAGAAGGAGATAAAAACATGAATTCCGAGATAGCGGTTAAACAACTGGGAATTTTTTTTTAAATCTGATTTTTTTGTGCGATAATACAAATGTAACTATTAGATAGCAAAACTGTCATCGAAAGTCATCAACTTTAAGTAATATTAAACAAAAGTAACTACTTTTTATTTTATTCGAAAAAAATATGCATATATTTTATGCAGCGACACGCAACACATTAAAATGTTATCTGTTTACATGCCTAGCAACGAACAAATCTATATTGGGTTAATGTCGCTGCAATCATTAGCTTTTTTCTAAAATATCTATATATTTATAAATAAAATTATAGCAACAAAAACTACATACACAAAATGTAGCGAGCACATTCTAAAGCAATCCAAGCAAATAGAAATTGTTCGTTTGCAAATGCAGATACAAACATTCATCGTCATACATACAGACATACAAATGTAAATGTGTGCATGTGTATGTGTGCCCGTGCTGAGATAGATAGGAGTGTATAAATTAAGTAGCGTATTGGGCAGCAATTGGTATATGCGCCGAAATAGCTCAGTTGGGAGAGCGTTAGACTGAAGATCTAAAGGTCCCCGGTTCAATCCCGGGTTTCGGCAGACACAATTTTTTTATGGTTTCACAATGTTTTTTTTTTCTAATTGATATATACATACATATTGCAAAGAGAGGAGTATAATAATGACGCAAATAATTTATTATATTTTAAATATAACAAAAAATCCGATATACTGATATTCAGAATAAAAATTTACAATATTTAATAGACATTAGAAAAAAAAAATTTAGATGTGTATTAAGCATTGGAACCTAGTGTTTTCACAAATCTCAACCAAAATGAGTGTCGTTACTCAAAGTAACAAGGAATTATTTTCTCAACTTTTGACTTTGAAAATTTTCCGATTATTTTAAATACTCGACTGATATTTGGAAAAGTTTAAAATCTTGAAGACCTTCTAACACAATTTTGTATCTGAATCTTACCTCCGTTTGGTATTCTGTGTACACTTACTTATTACCGGTGAATTTTTTACCAGCATATTGGGTGGTAATAGCGACAAAATAAATGTTTATTTCCTTTTTGTAGTTTGGAATGCTTGTTTCACATATAGGCGTTAATAAAAAGTTTTAATTTTACATGTTCAATCTTATTTACAGTTGATTTTGCGCGAATTGTACGGAAAACTCGCAACAGTGCCCTGTGAAATAGGCTATATTCGGGATTTTTATACGACCAACTATTAACAGCGTTACCATTTCCGGGAGAATTGATGTAACTAGAAGTGGTTACAACTTTCGGTAATAAAATTTACAGGTAACAAGATGTTCGGTAACATGCATAATAGAGCCGTTACTCGCTTTCGTTGTTGTCTTTTCGGTACAAATACAGCGATCGGTTTTAAGCTAATGGAGGTCAAATCTAAATGGCAATATAACGAAATCTAAAAATTTTGTCGCTAGCTGGCGCAGAATGGTGGGGTTTTGTAAAAAGAAAATTTATGTATTTATTACTTGCATCAAAAAAAAAATAAGAGTGCAAAAAGTATACCCGCTAGGTGGCGCAGGAGTGCAGATATACATAAACCCACACTTATGGTCTGTTTTGGTTCATATACAAAATGTAAAAACTTACCAACTGAGCGATGGGAAAGTTATCCGGTTTGTGTGAAGAATATATGTACATAGTAAATTCATATGTGTGTACTTATTATATGACCGTTTATAGATCTTTTGATTTTAATTATTATTTAGAGTCTAACTAAAATATGTATTTTAAAACGGGCTAAAAATTATAAAATTATTATTGTTATTTTTTTTTAATGTCAATAGTAAAAGTGTACTGATCTATTATTGCATTATGGACTTTGTCACCGGCTCTACTGACCATTTGTACTGTAAAAACTTAACATGTGTTTATTAATGAAATTCTACTTATACCCTTAGCGACAACGATTTGTTACTAGATTCTAATAAAAAACTTTTTACAATATTTCGACAGTAGTATTATTGGAATGTGTACGAGTCAAAAATGGTTCATCTATTTGGTTAAGATTATATATTTTGTTAAAGAAATAATTAGTTAATTTTCATTAAAGGAAAAATGGGTATAGTTTTGGGAATTTTGTATTTTTGTCTGGGATTTTTTTTTTAGTTTAAAGCTTTTGTGTGACACGTCGTTCAATTCGTTTCTTATTACCTAATCAACACAACTTAGTAACAATTTTAAATGTTTCTTGTATTCTGTTATGTGTATTTATTTGTATCATATATTTATTGGTATCAAATTGATTTAAAATAAAAAAGGTGATTTTCTTCAAAGTTGGCTAAACTTTTCCGCATTTTGAGGTGATAAACAAAATTGTAGTATTTGCCAGCCGAGACGCCTCCGTTTTTAATTTGTTCAGAAGATTCGCTGAAAGTTGTTATAGCGTCTGAATTTTGAAAAATATATGTTGTATTACATTAATAAAATTAAATAAAAAATTTAAAACTTTGCTTAGCACATTTTTGGCCTAATATATCCGGTAATGCGGTAATCGCTTAGGTCTACAAATGCCGTAAAGGGGCCTAAAGCAGTCAAACAATAAGGTAATATGATATCTCTGATCTGAGAGACCTAGAGCTTGTTTTGTGCATAGGGGCAATATTGACTACTTTTGTATTACAAAATACCCCACTCGGGACTTAGTGGCGGCGCAGATTTACCACATACTTCGCTCGGCCAAATCATACTAGCTGCCTCAAGAGGGATTCAGAGATTGATTAAGTACTGCCAAGAGGCTAAAACTTGAGGTTGGTGGTAGACTTTTCCACAGGTCCCTGCGGACTGTGGAGCGATCTGCTTAGACTCAGACTATGGTCGACTGAGACATGTCGCTACTTCGACTCGGCCACAGAGAACCCGATGCACCTGCTATGCAACTGTGAAGAGATCTTGAGTAGAAGATAGAGATACCTAAGCTAACATAACACTTAGAAGGAACTTTTACGCTGGATATCACCAGCCATCATCTTACACTCTCTAAGGGCTCTTGGGTTAGACGAGTTTCTGTAAGGAGCAAAGGTCGCAAAGCAATTTAGGGTTGAAGTGCAAACTTCTGTACTATCTATCTATCTATAGAATTCACCTTGACTTTGGCAGAGTTAGGAAACCTTTTGAACCTTGGAAGTTAATTCGAAATGTACTTTTAAATTGGAAAATATAGCAGAGCGATGCACATTCTATTTTACACATAGTTGTCAAATGATTACAAAATATCAGCAGGCCATTGATTAGAGGATTTTCCACAGCTAAGCACAGAGCATCAATGACAGCTTGGCCTCAATCGAACACTTCAGCACCTAAATAATTCGCCTGCACCTTTGCTCTGCCACACTTTGTTGGTCATAATAAATTTCTAAGCGAACACTCAAATTGCACCCAAACAAAGTATTTCGTCCGGTTTACAAAACACGGACAGACACACACACTGTACGAGTACATTGCAGGCCAGGCCACACACCGCAATAAGTAATTGCAGCGCACGAGCGGATTGTAGTCATCGAATTTGGTTCAATAGGACAAACGGAGCACACTCACTCTGACAAGCCTAGCAAGCATACGAGTATATCTTGTGTTTTGACCTGCATATGTAGGCTCATAAAAGCGTAAATATCCGTTGAGAATCAAAAAACTAAAAATAAATATATAAAAACTAAAAAAACAAGTAGACACTGCCAGTTAGTCGATACAACGCGGCCAGCGTTCACGCGACATTTGCACCGATCGTCATCGTCAATGTGGGTTTGATGTGCGCTCGATGAATTCGTGAATTGACTGAATAAAATCGCAAGACCCTCCGCTCAATTTGAATTTAATGAAATTGTGTTGCACGCGCTGGACATGCATGCCACTGTGGCCAATACTTAGTAGCTGACACCGCTGCCACTCCTCGCATTGTCCCATTTCCATGTCCATTTAGCTATGCCAGGCAGACAGACGTGCAGTCAGTCAGGCTGTACAACCGACAGTTGCGCTCATTCATTTATTTTGCTGTATTGCTGTATTGCTGTTTACTGCTTTCTTTCCCATGTTGCTTTCTTAAGTCTTTTGTTTGCATGCGTGTGTATGTGAAAGAGTGTGTGTGTGTGTGTGTGGATTGTGTGGTGTGTGTGTGGCTGTTGGCATTTTGCGAAAATGTGTCAACAACTGCGTTAATAATGCGATTTGCATTTCTTCCTCACTACAGAGACACCTTTCGTTCCAGGCGCTACCCTCTTCATGTGCCAATTCTTATAATTTTATTTTTCATTGATTTGCGGACACGTTGATTGAGTGTTGACCATTTTTCGATTTTTCGTTTTTTTTTTTTTATTTTGCCTATTTATTGTATTCATTTACTATTTGTGTCTTTTACAAAAATCGTAAGCCACCTTTCAAGTGATTTATTTTTCAATGCTAGCGCATTTGCATGGCGGGGGCTACCGTGCGAGTGTGCGGAGTTATCAGCTGGTAGCAGCGAGTGCTCATATTCATATGTAGATATCTACATATGTAAATGTTTGTGCACACACACCCACATATGCATTTACCATATTTGATGACCAGTGGTGCATTAATTTCACGCTTTGATTTTCACCTTCGCGCGGCCACATATGCCACATATGCCACTTTTGTTTCCTTTTTGCACGAGCATTTTTTGCAGCTCTATTAAACTGGCCGCCTGAATGGGATTAATTTGACAATTGACCAATTCGAATAGAAAAGCCGCTTGCACCTTTTTGATGGATTAGTCGTTGATTCCAAATATGCTACATCTGAAATTGAATATGAGAGGAAGAGCTCCACGAGGAAAGGTGTTCCGAAGCTGTTCGCAATTTGTCTACGCTGAGCGTCAGTAGCATCTGGATGTGAAAGCCTGGCAGTAAAAGGTGGCCATATATATATATGTGATGTTGGCAACCCTGGGTGATGAAGGCAACCCTGTGTAAGACGGAGAAGGGAAGACAGACTGGAGAGAGATCATAAAAAGTGATTGAAGTCGTCGGAAGCTGAAAATCCGATTTTTTATTAATCAATCATTTTTTTTTAATAAATGTAACTTGGATTGAACCTACTTAAATAAATAACGTAAATATTTAAAACACAACAAGTTCCATTTTTACATATATGTATATATTTTGAATCGGTAAAAGGAGGTATGTGAAATGGAACGAACCAAAAGTGGGCATATAAAAATGGGCAGTAAAAAGGGAGCATGGAGTTAGCACACAGAAAAAATATTCCTTGGCACTTGCAAAAAATTGCATTTTGTATGGAAAAACTGCCTTAAGATTTGCGCTCCGATTCTTAAACTTTTCAGAACTTTTACCATCGTACCGATCTCGATGTTTGTTGATTGACTTAAAAATCCTAGAAAGCAGAAGATCCATTTTATCGTGTTCATTTCTTATTAGTATCATTACTGGGACTATTGATTGTTCTTTCCTTCTTAAGAAAATTCAGTTCAATGTTCCTTACAAGAATCTCCGCCAATTCGAAACCCTAAAAATTGGTTTTCCGAAACCCAATTATGGTATGAATGCTCCTATTTCTCGAGCAAGTGGTGATATAAATTTGTTCTTAAATTCTACAGGTGCTGATCTTATGTGGCCGCAAGCCACCTTAATGAATCAACTCAGGTCTTTTTTTTTCATAGTAATTACTATTGTACATTAGCTTAATTTAGTCTGTAAGAATTTGTGTATTCAAAGACTTTTCATACCAAATAAATAAATAAAATAAAAATGGCACCAATGACATGGTACCCTTAATATGAGTAAACGATTTTATCCAATTTAAGGAAGCTATTTTTTTTGTTCTTAGGGAAATTTGTTTTACTAATGTGTAGAGAATGAAAATTATGCAAGCATTACCGGAGAACATCAAACAAAAAATACTATAAACACTTGCAGCATTACCAATACTTTTCATTTTAATTGGTTTATTAATCACACATTTTGTAAAAAATATTCCCATTAACATCTGCACCTTATCAATATTTCGGCGGTGAAATGAAAATATAGCAGTTCTGGATTTCTTAGCCGAAACCGATCAGATTTCATTTGGTTCGAACCAAAATTTGCACCCTCTTATTGTTTTAAAATCTCTGGTAATGTCCTCAGGCAAAATCAATAAATTAATAATTAGAAAAACTTTGAAATAATGCATTTAAAGTTATTTATATCAATGGTTCCTTATAGCGTGATGAATTGACATATAACAAAAAATGATTTTGAAAAAAAAAAATTGTGTCGGGGGTTTTTATATTAATGTTCGTTTATAACATTAAGAACATCTCATATCAAACATCCTACTATTAATAAAATATATATTAATGCCTACATACATATGTATTTTATAATAAAACAGTAGAAAAGCTATATATGTACATTACAAATTTCTTTAAAAGAATGAATGAAAGCGATGCCGGCAATCACAGTATACATTAATCCAAGTAGGCAAAACAAAAAATGTGAATATGCTTATTTGACAATTTCTTTGATTGCATTGTTTGATAATTATTCAAAATTTTTCACTTGAGTTTATAATATAACATAATATAATAATGAATATTTCTTTTAGTTAACATTTTTTTGAAGTTACGTATTCGTAAAACAAAATAACGAGGGAATTAAAATGCAAAGCAATTCGTGTTTTTTTTTCAAGGTGCGCTAGATGCGCTGATGCAGTGTATACACTAAATATTAATTCTCAAAATAAAAACAGTGGTAAATCACATGTGGATCTTCATTGCCACCCATAGAACATACATATACATACATATGTATGTGCAAAACAATTTAAATCGGGTGATTTTTCTTCTTCAGGCGTGAAGCGCAAACGACTGTGTCCGGATGCAGTTCCTACACCGGATGCTAAGGCAAATTTTGAGAATCCGTAAGCGCAGTAACAGGAAATTGACTTTTGAAGATTGACCTATCGATTAGGACGTAAAACTAGTATAATGTAAAGGCGAAACTCTTTAATTTTCAACTAGACCTTTGTTCTAATACTAATTTCACGTTCAAAACGACAGCAGTTTTACATAAAATTTTTAGAAAACATATTTATGGAAACTAATGGGAGTAAAATTAGCAAAATACAAAATTTATGTGACATGTTAATAGAAACAAGTAAGGATTCATTTCCGTATAAAATATATGAGCGAAATTTTTAAACAAGAAATAACTGACTACAAATAAAAAGTTAATAAAATAGCAACGTAAATTAGTGAGGCTTATTAAAAAATTAAATTAGTATTCAATATAACCTCCAAAAGCCATAAATAGAATAGATCTAAAACGCTTCCTACAAAACAAAAGTCTAAGGATGTATTACTTTATGAAGCATTTTATTATAATTGAATTTGCAAGTTAAGTGATGGCACCGCACCGCAAGCTTTGTTATAAAAACACTGGCAAAAATATTGAGTAAATTTAGTTCCTCAAATTAATGATGCAATATTTTGAGCATGAACCTGGATTAAGGAAAAAGTTCTAATATTTCATTTATTTTTCATTTATTACTAATTGAGATAATTTTTCGTAATATAAAGGTAATAGTAACGCTTCCTACTAATTTCTAAGCAAAATATAAAACTCAAAAAGTGGCAACCAAAGCCACTGAAAGCAGATCAAGGAGTATATTACTTTACTTCTTATACACGTAAAATTTCTCCTGATTTTTTTAGTTAATTTTGGAAAATAATCGTTATTTGTTATCATATTAATTTTAACTCCACAGCTTTCTTATTCGCCATGAGAATATCAAAATTCAATATCACATTCAAGTAACAACAATTTCAGAATTGCTATCTTAAAAATATTTATAAAGAACACTACGATTATTTTCCCATTTGGATTTCACAAAGCATAGAACATTTAATAATATTTTTAATTTTAATTTTGAATATAAACGGCCTTCGCAATTCAAATTAACTTTTAAAAAGTCGCTTGTTTATTGTCAATATATGTACCTTCATGACAGAAATGGTTCCTTAGCTACAGAAACCACAAAAGATTTTCAACCTAATAGGAGATGTGAACCTTTGTTTACGACATCCGTCCGGGTTTAAAATGGCAATGCCTTAAAGGAATGGAAATAACTTGGCACTTGCATCATATGGCTTGATGTTTAGCCGAAGTGCTTCTACAATTTGTCCAATGCGTCTTGATCTTCTGCGGAAAATTGAGAAAAAGCTGTTATTGTTTAATTCTTCTGAAAATTAACTTTTCATTTCTTGTTGTAATTTTTTTTTGGAAATTAATTTAAGTTGTGTACAAAAGTACAAAATTAGTTAGAATTAAAAATATTTAGTGCAACAAGAAGTTGAAATATATTAAATCCTCGCATTACCTCAAACCAGCTCTTCGACAACAATTTGCATTTGAAGATTGGCATCTAGATGCAAGTTAAGCAAGAATAGGCTGTTATAGGCGAGTTTTCTCGCTGAGGCCGCCATCAAGGAAGCGGCTAACTAGTTTGACCCCTCTAAGGGAAGTAAACATCTACTCTGAACAGGGGGAATAGACTTGAAAATGACTTTGTAATAAAGGAGGTTTTCGAAGATCCTTTGGCCAACTGTCGGCTGCTCTTGAACTAATAGGCTTGCGATCAGCTGGGTCAGCACAAGGCAGCTGCTAAAGCTTGTAGGATTGCGAAGTCTTTTTTTTGCCAGAAGTATACCGGTGATGACTTTGGGAGCTTCTACGGTTGTTTAAGCCTCTCGTCAACAGTAAGCGAGCTAGCAGGGCACTGCCCACTAAAAATCCATATGGTGCACGCGCCTTGCCATTACTGCGGGTAATTATTTTGATTCCATTGAACTAATTTTTTAATATTTTTATGCTTACCTTTAAGCTCAAACTGTTTTATCATTTCAGGTAGTTTATTTGAACACAAATTAAAAATATTAAAAAGCTATTACTGATTCCTCACTTTAACAACTTTTTTCAACCAGGTAATTTATTTTAGTAAGTTTATTTAATAAGAAAAATAAAACAGTCAATAAGTAAAAGAAAAAAAAAATTATATGTTATTGGAAATTTTGAATTCGACTTTTCTGGGTTTTTATTTAAGGAACTGCATAAATATTTCTACGCCTCACTTATTTTATATTTCCTTTCAACCTTACTCCTATAGCAAACTACGACTGATTTGGTTTTTATACTTCTTTTCGGATTTCACTTTTTCTTTAAAAAAAATCTGCTAATTTGTTTAATTAACGGGGCAGATCTTCCGTTTCCTGTAGTTCGTATAGCAGCAGCAACTAAAGCAAATAAAAATGAAAACACGCCTATTCTAATAACCACAAATTTGAGTATGTATGACGACATAACACGATCAGCATATTCTTATTAGGCACGCAAAAACGCCACTGACAACGACCAACTGTCGATCAGGCAATCGCAGTCATTCAAAAGCGAAAGCAAAGTGACCGAACACAAAGATCAGTTTAACAGCCGGCAAAATTTCTTTGTGACAATCGAAGCATTGGATAACCACAACTTTGCGTGAGTCTGACGCAATTCACTCTGTTCACTATTCCACACTATAATATTTTCAGTATAAACGCAAAAGAAAAATATCAACAGTAGACAAAAAATCACCCCTCTACTCATTAGATGCAAAGTGAAGGAATCCTGCGCAGGACCCATGTGTCTTATTAAAAAAAAAAACTCATGCATATGCCCAAAAAATTAGAACGCACCCTCGCACGCGGCCGATAGCAGCCGGTTCCGCACTCCAAAGACAAGAAAAAAATCTAAAGTGATTAGATGATGCTTAGAAAAAATTGGACGCACATAAAAAACAAACTGTGTTTCCTCGCTCGATAAAACGTACGCTCTGTGGTGTGTTGAAGATCAGAATGATACGCAGACATGCTGCAATCGGGGCTCCGTGGCACCCTTGAACTCCGACAATAGCAGTAGAAATGAGTGAGTGCTACCTTTCACTTTTAGCGAATTGGTTTTTTGTTGCGTGGATTTGGCTGTTGTGCGCGTGGTTCCTTTTTTCTATTCTATCTTACATTTTTATATGAACTCAATACGTTGGAGTGGCGCTCCATGGCAATGCAGCAATTATGAGATGCTAGAGAGCAAAAAAGCGGTGCACACTCGCGCCAGTTTTCACTTTCATGCAACATTCAAATAAAATAAATGAATGAATTTAAAAAGCGAAATCTGTGAAAATGCTGCATTTCGCTTCCTCCGTAATTTTTTATAAATTTATTTTATGCTTCCTATTTTTTTTTGCGCAGGAATGAATTCGTTTGGGAGAGGCGTAACTAGATTGGTTGTGTAGCCAGCGCGCGCCAAAAAAAAAAATGTGTGGAAATACGCGAGATTGTGTGTAAATTGCATTTTTTTAAAATGAGAAAGCAGACGCACTCTTCTTCTCCTTTATACGCCTTCTATGAAGTCCTTTTTTTTCGTAGCCATACAGCATGTGTTTTGTGGTTTTTACGCTACGCTTTCTTTGGTGTTTTTTGTATTTTTTTGTTTTTTATATGAAATTTGAATAGCAAAAAAGGTGCAGAAAATCTTCTGTTGTGGCTAAGTTTTTTTTTTTTGTGTTTTATTTATATCTAAGATTTTTTGTTCTTTAATCTAAAGGATATTTGATATGATGGGCGCTCGTGCGGCCTCTAAGTCAGCGAATGTTTTCACCAGCTGATAAGTAATTTTTTGGAGCGCGTGCCAAAGGTGAATTTGGTTGTACGTATTATTTATATGGATATTGTTTTGATGTGATAGGAGTGCGCGGCTGTTACGAGTGAAGTGGTGACAGCTGTGCAATAGAAAAACATCAACAGTGAAAGTTAAGCTTTCGTATATGTACATATAATGAAATAGGTTAGAAAGAAGAATTATAAAGGATTTTCGGCTTCCAAATCTAAAGTAATGTATGGGCATTAGGTGGGTCCTTATTTTGGAATATCGAAAATATAGCAAGTGCTCGCTGGATATCTTTTTATTTTCAGGTAAATATTTCAGTCCAACTAGAGAACTTTTGGTAGTAACGAAAATAGTTTGAAAAACGAGAAATTGGTCGTTAAAGCAATATCTATATATATTCAGATGCCGCTTTTCATAAGAACTAAAATAGATTTAAACTGCTTTATAAAGTGACATTTTCATATGAATTTTCCACAAAAACCAGGAAGTAATACAAGTAATTAGTCATCACTAGGCATTTTGATCACTGCTTACCTAGCTGGGCACAACCAACTCCGTTCCAACTCAATTGACTGAATATTTCTCTGACCCTCTTCGGTCAGGCAAAAAAAAAATTTATCTCTGTACCCTTATTTTTAAATATTTCACTTAACTTGATTTTGTTGTTGTCGATAAAATATATTATGATCAATTTTACGTAAGGACATTAAATTCCCAGCATAGATCAGACCTTGAATCCAAAGTAATATCCGATTCAGCTGAAACTCAAAACCTATTGCATCAAAAAGTTACGTGCTTACGTGACGCAATAGTCGATATATTCGTAAAAACTTCATTTGGTTGAAAATCAAATCATATTCTACTTAGCATAAAAGAAATAAATGCAAATTAGAAAAGGTATGTAGGTTGCTTCTGCGAATTGTCAGACGAATATTTTTGGGCACCTTGTGTCAGCTAATGAAAGGATATCTAATTTTAGGTAACAGCCGGTTTTGGTACAGTGGGATAACTGTAAAACCCTGAAACCATTGAGCTCGTACTACTTACTAGAAAGTGCAAGCTTCCTCACTTGAAAATTAACTTACGAATTTCTTTCCTCAACCAAATACTGTATATAAAATTGGTTTCATTGGTGGTTTCACTGTAAAGTGGCAAGAGTCACACCCATTTTCAAAAGAAAATTTAACCCAAGCATTATTTTCGCCATAGACGAGTTTGTAGCATGTGCGCGCTTCATTCAAATCCTGAACCATTCGACGTTCGAAGTCAGCGTAAAACTGTAGGTCCCTCAATTTGTGTAGACGCACACCACAAATTGTAAGAGAAGCTCGCCAAACATCAAGCTATGTATGACGTAAGCGCCAAATTATTATTATAATTTTCATCAAACTAATCTTGTATATCAAATTTGTGCAAATTACTTTTTTAGTTAATGAAGTATGGTATTTTTGTTGTCCACATTTCTGTGTTTGGAACAATTGGTTCACACTCATATAGTAAGTTGTAATATTCAAGTATACATTTTTATTTTCGCAAAATACTATTGTGTGAGCGTGGTTATTATACGACTTCGCCCCTTATTATTTTTGTTGAGGCTAATTTAATTTTTAAAAAAGTTAATTAATTTCACGATCGTACTACAGATTTAACCATTTTTCTAATAGCTGTCAGCCTTCGAGTGCGGTGATTTGTTCTGTATTTCGTTAAACATTGCAAATGCTTTTTAACAAGGTAATAAGTGGCATGTGCCCAGTGGGTAAAAAGGTTTTTTTCTAAGATTTGACAGAAATATACTCTTTAACATCACGAATTTCGATGAGACAGTCTCTGACATCGTTTGTGAGCATTGCTATATTTTAAACGAATTTATTTATCGCTCTACTTTCCTCACTGCCTTACTGAGTGCTAGTGCACAATTATAAACTTAAGGTGAAATTTGACTTAAGTTTCTTGCTTTTAGGTAATAGGAGTTAGCAGTACATGGTTAGTTAAAAAGAAATAATAGTAGTAGATTTAATAGGAATTGTAGTAGAAATAATAAAAAATAATATAAGTAATTGTAGTAGCATTAGCACAAATAGTAGTTGAAATTTGTGCAAATAGTAATAGCAGTTAGTAGCAGCCTTAAATAGTGGTATAAATAATAAAAGTAATTAATAGTAGCATTAGAAAAACTAGTTGTAGAAAATAGCAAAAGTAGTATTGGTAATTGATAATAGTAATTGATGGTATTGAAAATAATAGTGGAAATTAGTAAAAATAGCATTAGCAATTAGTAATAGTAGTAGTAATAATTAGTAGGGTTAGAAAAAATAGTAGCATAAATTAGTAAAAGTAGTAGTAATAATTAGTACTGGCACTATTAAAAATAGTAGTAGATATTAGTAAAAAAGCAGTAGTATCAGAAGTAGTAGTACCGAGGCTACATAAGTATCTACACCTAGACCTTCAGAAGGCGATGTAAATTTCACTTTCATGCCGCCAAAGAAGTTTTACTTAAAAAATTCAATTGTGCTAGACCAAAAATTATTTTATTTTACATTGCTTCGTTTCACATTACTTTTTAACCAGACATGCATACCGAAGAAATTTTGCTCCTGATCTGATACGATTTAATTAAAATACCTATTCCCTTTAAAGAGAAAATAGCACGAAATTAGTGAAAGAACACGAACAAGTGAAAATAATGTGATTGACTTTTTTCTTAGATTTTCAACTATAACATAAATTAAAAAAAAAAAATGGAGAAATGTTAAACACAAACTCCTTTAACTCTTTGACATGAAGTGTTACCAAAAGTTTTGTCGAATAATATTTCTTATTAAACCCCATTTTTCCCCCTGGTGTACTTATTGCGAATTTAACTATATAAAAATACTTGTCTGATTTTAATTGGGCGCATACAATAGATAACTCACATAAAACAGCAGCGCTAGGCCCGTTCCTTTGTAACCGCATTGCAAAAGAGCACTGGGTAGGATGACAAAATGCATGTAAAGCAACAACCCTAACTCGGAAAAATATGCGAGTTGAGCCAACTCAGTAAAATGATATCCGAGCTGAAATGTAGTGTTGGGAAGTGAAAAAACTGCGCTATTGTGAATGAGCCGTAAGAGAATACGTGGGAAATTTCAGCTTAAGAGCTAATTCGTTTTTATTTGCATAGTATTTTTAATATATAGCTACATAAACCTAAAAACATTCATAAATAGCACAAACAGCAGGGTTGCTTTTGCAACTAAAAGAAAATTAGTCCGAGTTGTAGCGTTCTTTCGCAACTCGGGTACAAAGAAACGGACCTATTCTTATCGCACTTCACACGATAAACACCCGTACGCTCGCCCACGCTTTACAATTTAAATTATATAAGACATTTGTAGCTACATATGTATTTCACTTAGAATATCGCACATTTTCTTGAAAGGAATGGCATAACTAGAGCTTTGTGTGCTACTGAGAAACTAAGTATTCTCTATTATGTTATTCGTTGTCAACATTTTTTATGATTCCATGTTGCACTTTTTTATACGTACTACAGATATGTATGCATTTATTTGTTCTAAAATAGTATGTATATTTGCATATTTATTAATGCATTTGGAAATCACCTACAGAACACACACACATACACACATATAAACACATGCACCACATCCTTCATATAGATATCCGATAATATTACCAATGCTTTGTAAAATTTATAAACTAAAATACAATATTTACTATGTGCAAAAAACGCTTACAAGCGTTGTAAATTTTGGAAATTTTGTAGTACCACGTGGCTGTAAAAGGTATTAGGGCGACAGTAATGGCAGCTACCAAGCTACCGATGGAGGCTGCTGGAGGAACACACATATGCTATCCCCCGTGGATCCCTTTTGCAATGTACATACATACATACATACCGACACTACACATATATATGCGCGCATTATGGCGATGCTTCCAGAGATTGCGTCAATTATATAGCAACAAAGTATTGCAATCAGTTGCACCACCATAAAGGCGAGAGCAAACGGCAGCGGGATACCCACTTGGAGCTGTGTAGAATGGAGTGGATAATATAAACCGTACGCAAAAGATAGAGAGCGATTTAATGGAAAGAGTGTAGCATGAGGATGACAATGTATTGGATGAACTCTATCTGGTCTAATGCACCAATTTTAGCATCCTCTGCTCGTTCTTATCAAGCAACATGGTTGTAAGAGCCCAACCGGTACCTGGATTTCTGCAAATGGTTTGGGAATGGGGCAGATGTAGGCAATGGTTATCCACCGCGTAGTGCGCCTGCTCTAACATTACACAGGAAGCAGGAAGCTGTGCATAAGTGATAAGACTCTAGCAAAAAAATGTATACAATGTAGTAGCGATACTTCACATGCTACTAGTAATTGGTATTCGAATTTGTTCATAGCCCACTAACTATTTTGGTCTGATTGCCTGTTAGTAGAGTCTACAGATACTCTTTTTCTTGGGTAAAATTACAACGCCCACGCAAATTGTTTTTCCAACGTTACTTTCTCCTTAATATTTACATGTACTTTATGCGGCAAGAGTGTACCTAATAATAATGGTTCTGAGTAGCCGTAGATGTTGCCTGTAATGTGACCCCACATAATACTTGTATTTTTGTATAGCACACATCATGAATTGATAATGTCGCCGACCACGTGGGATTTGTGAACGACATCGCTCACATAGGAGGTACCATAAGGCCATGCGAATCGCTGCCGGCGTAGGTGCCACGTGTTCGGGTCGGTCGACTGCAGGCGCTGCACACAAATTCTTATCAGAGCGGCGACAGTATTAGGTGCACAAAATGGCGCAGCAAGTGGGTTGTGGTCTCGTGGTAAACAACCATAGCCACACATTAAGGCACCTACTTACTCGAAGGGTGTTGTGTGACGATGAAAGAAATATTCTTTGGCTATACAAACCAAAAAAAGAAAAGAACGTGCGAACGCCTAAGTGTAGGCAACTTGTGGTGAGTGTTCATATATTATTAATGGCAAAGGAAAACAATAAAAACGCTACAAGCATTCAAAAAAAAAAAAAAAAAAAAAAATGTGGCAAGGAGTGAAAACGTAAGCGACAGGCTACCCTCGCATACACCGATTCGTAAGTGCACGTGAACCCATTCGTGTATGTGCGTTCGTCTGAGCAAAATTGTGCAATGCGCATGTTTGCATTTCCACCCCACAATGGCGGCGTATCCTGCCCCACTTTCGCACACAAATGCACTTTTTTCATGTACTATACAAAAACGGCCGCACAATTCGGATTTGCCCACTTCAACGCCTAAAAGTATATTATCGTCAACTATGTACCTTCGCCAGTTTGCTGTGCGCCTGTTGAAAAACGACGTTGGTGACTTGACTGTTTTCACATTAAAATAACAAATTTATTACGCTCACATCCATCAAATGTACATACCGTGCGAATTTTATTACCCCTGTAGCCTTTTAGTACGTCATTTCTATTAGTGTGCTTTTAGGCGTTTATTGCACAGTTTTTTTTATTACTCGTAGATATGGGGTAGAGTATCTAATTTTCTAAACAACTCTCGGTAATGGTATTTCTAACCGTGAGCTATTTCCTAAAATTTCTATGCGAATATTATTTGAACAGGCAATGATGATGTAGAAGGAAGTTACTTTGCGCAGCAGATAAAAATTAGAAAATTCTTGCCTTACACCACTCAGTACTCGAATGTTGCGAGGCAGATGAAACAGCAGACATCATTGTATGTGGCGTCCTATGTGATGGAGTAGGGTCGTTAAATTGCGGCGAGCGTGCAACGTTTTTTGCTGAGTTTAGTTTGTTTGTTTTTGTGGCATTGCAGCCAGAGCTAGAATTCTCGTTTTTATGGCGCGAAGTACTTGCAATATTGTGCTGTTATCCTGTCGAAGTGTGACGAAAATGGAAATTTTTCGAACACGGTATGTGGCATTCGTTACATTATGCTGTACACGATGTGGTCCATATTTCGGGCATTTGTTTGTGAAGCTGTGCGTAATAGATTGGATGTTGGTATTATCTGGGAGATTTGTGTTGAAGCTTCATGTTAAGTTGAATTAATATTCTATATTTTTCTATTTGACACTCATTTCGGGTCAAATCAAATGGGGTAATCAAAAGCAGCAGTAGCATTTAAAGAGCACTGACTGTGGGAGCTAACGAGGTATTGGTTATGTTTTAAAAAATCAGCATGTTGAGAAAATGAGTGTTACAGAGTGCAATACGAACTCTTGACTCACATTCTTATCATTCTGCCGGCCGAAGCCTTTTCGCGAATATACAAAATTTAACTTTAATTTATGATTCCATACTAAGGAGTTTCGCGATTAAAAAATTATAAGAGTAAAGTGTAAAGAAAAATCAGTCTCCAACACAACCAGTTGCCTTAAACAAAACTTTACCGTTTTACACAATCTCATGATGCACAAAAAAGACGTGGTGACGGTAGCCAAATATGGCGTCCCATTTGACAAAACTAGTCGTCATAAGTTACAATGTCTACTTATACCATTTGCATGCATGCAAACTAAAGTAATATATATTTCCTTATTTAGATATTTTAGTATGCGAATACAGGGTGGCGGCGGATTTTTGCTGCATTAAGGACCTCTAATTACTTTTTTGTTGAGGAAGAAATAGCTTTTGTTTGATTTTTTGCTTGCTTTAAAAATAATTGAATTTAAATGCCCTTTTCCTTCGGTGATGTGACTGCGACATCTAATGTCAATCTCATCACAACAACTCTGGTTATGTGACAGTTGCTGGAACCAGACAGAGTTGAAAGCAATTCTTTTTCGCATCTTGGAATAAGGGTGTCCATTGACCATAACAGTAATGCCGTTTTCTTCAAAATGATCCGATAATGCACCTTGACGAGACAGCACACCACATTATGAAGCGGAGTCGATTAAATTTTCTCTCATAAAGTAGCTGTGGGTTAGATCCTAATTTGATTGTTCCAACCCTCAATTTTCCTAAAACATACGGATCTATGAATAATATCAAAATAAAATTGAACAGATTTCTTTCGAAGAAGTAAAGTTATTACGTTTCTTTTTTTTTTTTGGTGGCACCTACCATCAGCCACCCTGTAGTATTTCATGAGGTAAAAGGACAAAAAAAGCATTTTGCTAGGGGCAATGCTAGTAGATTTTCCAAATGCCGCAAAGAAACAAATTTTTCATGGTATGGTACTTTTAACCAAAAAAAAAAAATTATAATCGTAATAATAATATTATTTGCTGAACGTATATCGCCTAGTGTATTTTATTTTTATCACAAGAATAGTTTATTAGATTCATAGATATTTTATTGCATTTATAATGTCGAAGTCGGAGTATTGCTTTTACTGGAAATTATATTAATTTTTACTAGCTACTAGGTTTACAAAGAAAATGTTCTTTCATAAACTATTAAACTTTGTTTAAATTCGTCAATTTTCTTATCAGTTTTGAAAATGTTTATTTTAGTTGCGTAAACTTTCGTAGTAGTTTTCTAACACATTAAAAACAATCTAATTTTTTAAATAATAAAATCTAATTAATTGCCAATTTATTGCTTACTGGTATTTACCAAAGTATTACTAAAATTTCACCCTTTTTACGATAATTTAAAAATCGGTATCAAAAATGTACTCACTTCAAATGCGTGACCAAAATGAAGGGGCCTACAGACGTTACACTACTGACCTCATTTTTGTTTTATTTAAATTAAATTCAATTATTTGGCACGGTGGTAGAAAAGTGTAATGTGTGCCCACTGGCAATGAGCAAGATAACACAGGGAGGTTCCTAATAAAAAAAATACTCGCATTATATTTTTGTGCTGATAAAGTTTAAATTCAGTTAAAATTGAAAAAATGTTAGAATTTATTATTTCTCATATAATTGCAGAATTGCTAGTCAAATGTAACGTGCGTTATTTATTTTGTCTATCTAGTTTCCACAATCAAGAAATGCAAGTGTGAAAGGCCCAAATTTTCTTGCTTTGCTAATTTGTGGCATTTTTTTTCATATATTTGATATACAAAATTGAAATTTTTGTAACATCTATAGTGGTTTACTATGTGTCACTGTGACGGACATTCAGGCGAATATGACTAGATCGAGTCAGCTCGCTATCCTGATCATGGTTTGGTATACAGGGTACGATTCTATTACTTTTTACTTCATCTTCATGAATATCACGATTAAAAGTTAAGAATATATTTAATACTCAAAGTGTAATGTTTTAAATTTTTTTAAGTATCAACGGGTAACCTTGAAACTATTCGAAAACCACCATTAGACGGGCGTTCTTTGGATGTCACAGCATGATTTTCGAAAAATTTTAATTTCTTTAGATAAACAAAATTAAAAGATAAAAATTCCGATGTGTAGTTTTGATGCATCATCGTCTCAAAGAAATACATTTCCTGGTAAAATGGAAATTTGCCTTAAAAATATTCGTGTGATGATTTTTAACATTTTAAGTGCGTCTTAATGGAAAAACAAAAGCTGGGAACTACTAGCCTGAAGCTGTCGATAGTCGAAGTACAAATTACATTTTATTAAAAAGTACTGCCTATTTGTGCTACTATCAAACTCGCAAGCAAAGTAACAATAAACGATAAAACAATAATTTATAAAAAAATGAAACTATAGATAGTACTTAAAATTAACAATACTGCTATGGTAGTCAAAAACCATAGTATCGATAGTCCTATCAATTGTCCACTACTGGGAATGGCTTAATTCGGATTTAAGAGCAAACATTTTCCGGACTAAAATAGCACCACTGAAATCGCATGCTTCATAAAAGATGTTAATTTTATTCGAGGCAGCTACAAAAACCAACAGTAGTGCGATTCACTAACCTATTTTAACGATATTTGCATGGTTAACTCATCTTAACGAAAATTTTAACGATGTTCGCTATCTCCGGCTCAGCTGTTGTCGTTAGCTCGTCGATTATCGAAAACAAAACGCCAACAAATTTGATATTTCTAACTCAATCGAGAAAAGAGAAGTTCGTGATTTTGACTTTAGTAAAGGATGAACATTAAATGTCGTTTGAATATTTGGAATATGATTTATCGCAAGCTGATGAAGGAGTAAGCGCAACAAAAAGGGATCGACGTTTACTCCGGGTTATGGACAATCCTTTTCATTTGAATGCAACAGATTTTCAGAAGCTGTATCGGTTAACTCCAGACTTGGCTGAAGATCTAATTTTTCAGCATGACAGATTTCATATGACCCAAGTGGAGCGTCCAGCTGCTAAAGAAATGTTTGCTCCAGTGGCGTCACCTTTTGTGGGAAGCGCTATTGGGGCCGTCGATTATTCTCCTGTATCAATTTTGAAGTCCAAGAATCATGAGGAAGTTTATGCCATCCACCATATCTTCCATTCAATTAATGTGCAAATGGTAAAATCAAATTTGTATGAAGGATTCAAGTATAAAAACAGAAATATAGTTTATTTTTAATATATAGATAAATGATCCTAACTAAAAATTTTAAACATAAAATATAAATACGCTGGATCACAACACGATTCAAAATGGAGCGAATTTTGAAAACGAAAACCATAGCATATTTGCAAGTGATTCCGAATATTCCTGGGAGTCGAATTGATTAATATTCTACCAATTCACTGAGAGCAGAGTCCGAAATTCTACTACAGTGGAACATTGCAATATATAAAAAGAAATATAAATATTTGTTTTTTTTCACCCATTTTGGCATTTAATTTGACCATGATGCCACTTTTTTGCACTTTGAATAAATACAACGAAACAGCTGTTAAGTGTCGTTAAGAATAAGTTAGTGAATCGCAAAATCGTTAGTGCAAACGACAGATATTGTCGACAAAAATTGCGATTGTCGCATCGTTTATAGATAGAGATAGGCCTACACTGAGGGCGGTTTCTTTCCGTTTTCACTTTATTTCAATACTAACTCATACTAACTTTTTTGTGGATTATTCTAAATTATCATTTTAAAAATGGTCGAAATTAAAATCTGAAATGTGTACCAACGTTGGTAGAGTTCATCAAGTAGATATAAGATTTTATTATAAAATTGGCGCATTCCTTTCTCCAATCCAATCCTATCTATTAAATTTGAGCAAATTATCTTTACTGGTTACCGAGATATCGGATTATTTTTATTTTCACAAAACACCGTTATGAGGGCGTGGTAATTATCCGATCGCCTATTTGCAATACGAAAGTAACTTGGGTTCCGGGCAATGTGTACGCCAAGTTGCGTTGAGATAGCTCAATATTTACTCGAGTTATCCGACCGATGGACAGGTATGTATATTGATATATATATATAGTATATGTCTACATCTACCTCGATGGATTTATGTTGTTACAAACAACCTTTCGGTGACCAAAGTTATAATACCCTGAGCACCAGTGCGCTTGGGTATACAAAAAATCTGGAAAGTACATAAAACTTAAATGATACATATAGAAATATCGCTTCTCACAGGTAAATTGATAAAATGCAGAACAACAAATATACTAGCAAAGTATTTTCAAGATTTTTTGAAAGCTTTAAGGCTAAATATTAGTACACGAAAGGTAAGCAACCCGAAAAGCCCAAATTGAATTTAACAGTAACTATATGAATTGACTTTTGATTTTAACATTCTGTTTCAATTTGATATCTTAATGAATTTCGTATTTTGGTATACAAACAAATGTATAGATGAAACTTTTAGTCAAACATTTTTTCCCCCCACAAAACAGCAAGTTCCTAAAACGCTTAGTAAGCAAACTTTCCACTCAATTCTCTTTCTACTTTGGCCTCTAACCCTTTACCTGCTAGAATTTATTACACCCACTTTAGCTGTCTACCACTTCCAATATCCCATTGCAAATAAAGACAAACGCTTTTGGGCACGTACATACACATTCCCACTCACACATTCCCACTCACATGGTACGAGTACGCTTGTGTGGTTGTGTCCTCCAAAGTATAGATGCATTTGTATTCACATTTGGTTGTGGCGCTCTAATTGCTGTTCTACCCAAAGCAACAACACTTCAAATTCAACTATGAACGATGAAAAGTTGTTGGCTTTTTGTACTACGTCCAGCCGCCAAAATTACTGCAAGAATTTCAAACAAGGTCCGCCCGCCCAAGCGACTACAAGTAGATTACACAAAAAAAAAAAACAAAAAACATTACCGAACCTAAAAGCAGAGCGACACAGCAGTTATGTAAATACACAACGGATTGCTGCACAATGAAGAAGCGTTTCGAATGCGCTGCTAGCCTGGTGAAAAATACAAAAAGATTGATGACTTGACATTTTAATGATGTGTTAAGTGCCTCCTCGTAAAATCAACGAGAAAGTGTCGAATAAAATGCGCTCGTAGTTAGATAGATACATAGATAGATGCTAGCGTAGAAGAGCTACTAAATTTACTGAAAATATTCTTTTGATACGAGGCGAATTTTCAATGGATGTGAATAGCTCTGAGGTTTGGGTGTATTGGGGGAGTTATTTCTGGTAAAGCTTTGCTAGAAGTTTACTTAGCCGCCAAGTGTGAGTGCATATGAGTACAGATTTGGGCGGGCGTATGAGTGTTTTTTTTTGTAGTTGTTTCTGTCCAATCTAGATATTTTCTATTTGTCAAACCGATATTCTTTGCATCAGCCACCTGAGTCTGTTGGCCTGCTAAATGAACCCCAAAATGATATTTTTTTAATGCCTTACCGAGTGTGCTGCGAGGCGTTCATTCATTTGCATAACCAACACAGAGGGCATGTGTGTTTCCGCTTGCTGCTCAAAGCCATGAATCCGCTACATATGTATGTGCATAATATGTATATACACACACACATACAACGAAACGTAAATATGGCACATAAAAGCTAATGCTTAGACGATGATTCTACATTCTGCTTGTAAATTATAAACATCGCTCGTAGGCGTACTGTTACATGGTGGGCGTGGGCGGGTGTGTGCAACTTTGCGTTTCTGGCTATAGAAAGTTAATAAAAAACTTTTTCAAATATTTATACAAAAGCTGTCTGTCCGGGCGAAATGTGTGTTTATATTTGTGGGGCTGCTGCAACGCTCGTTAAAGTCCATACATTTTTATGCCACTTTCTCAACATTAAGTCGAAAACTCTGTCTAGCTGCTGGTAGCTGTGTACCTGTTACGATAAAGCCTTCAGTTGACTCTTTAAGACGCCATTTTGTTGCCAGCCGTGCTGCTGTGCTACACAGCTCTTCGTATGTGTGTCTGGTATAGGGATTTTGTGGCATATGCCACATGCGGTGCGCTTGAAAAGTCTTCAATTCTTTGATCGCCATATGTGCGAGCCGAATTTAGTTTAAATGAAAACAAAAAATATAACTTTAAGCTTAAAGCAAACGACCAGCAGACCAAACGGAAATACATATGCAGCTATAAAACTTACATAAATAATAAATGCGTTTACAAATTAATTGACTTTCCAGACAGCGCAACCTGGCCACCACACTGCCGACACACTGGTGACCACACATCGAATCCCCTCTCGGTACTTACAATAACTACATACGAGTTTTTGAATAGCCGAGTGGGTGACCCGACATTCTTTGTGTCACTGTTGGCGTCGGCGAGCTGCTTGCTTCCGCTTGCTGTGCAGCTGGTGTAAAACAGCGAAATTTAGCTGGAGCCGCTCTTTATCTCTTGTGGCACATCTAACAGAGCCTTATACTTCGCTTGCTTAGTTCAAAGGTTACGTGCCCCAAATGTATGCAGCGTTAAAAGTGAAAGTAACTTCTAGTCTAAACAAAGTTTTTCTAAGCAAATATTCGAGCAAATATTTTCTTACACAGACTGTGAACAAAAAAAGCGTACGTACCTTTCCGCTTATCCGCGGCGCGCCCGACAGACGCTCAGCATATTTGTGATTTACTTTTATTGTGGTATCTAATGGAATTCCAGCGGCATGCGAATGCGGAACTAACGCATTTTCTAACACCAGGCCAACAAATTGTGCCAGTAAGCAATGCCGGAAGTAAATTTTTTTTTTCTCTTGCAGTCTTCGTCTGCGGTGCCAAGCGACGAGCGCCAATTTCTTGCTCTTCTTACACGTGTGAAACAACAACAATGCCAAGCATACTAAACAAAGCCCAAAGCACACACCCACACACCAGTTGAGAGGCGAATCGATATCCTCGCGGCGCTTCATTCGTATGTTCATGTTGGAAGTGAAATTTTTTGTTAGCTGTCCTTACGTTTTACTTTGTTTTTGCAGTTGTTGGCGGTGAATTTCAGAAGGGCGCGCACATCCATTTGCAATGTGTACGTAGCCATTTCGCTACTTACTCCAACTTTTTACTCATTAGTTTGTTGTTAGAGGAATTTTGTTCGGTCTATAGCCGATTGAGTCGGTCGTATTTTGCTGTTGTCCTGTTGGGAAACTGTTTTGTAAGCTAGCTTTTTCCCACCAAAAGTTTATCGTACTCACTCACAATACTCCGCATGTCCTTATGAAAATTTACAAATTTGTTTGTTTGCATGGTGGTTTTAAATTTGGTTGTATTCGTATCGAACCGCTAAATTTTCGGCATTACGAGCTAACTTCGTGTGTCCTTCCAGTTGTTTGTTCGTCTGCTTTATGTATGTAAGTAGTCGAAATTTTACTTTTTGGTTCGATCTGCACGCCGGTTGTTCGTCAACCGAAAAATGTTTGACTGCATTTTTGTTTCTATATATAAACAGCCATATGAGATTTGTTAATTTATTATTTGTGTGACGTCAACAACCTTTGTTATTAGCCCGCGTAGGGTTCAAGATTTTTTGTTCACCTTTGTGTCATTTCTGTTTGCCTAACGTCAGTATTTTCGTGGTATCCAAAATGTTATCGCTAAACTGCTAAACTGCTAAAGTATGTAACTATTGAGTTCTTAGTGGAGTTGAAGAATGTATAAAATTTAGCTAAGTATGTATTTAATTTGTGTGCGCCGCGTTTCCATGGATGAGTGATAACATCCTGTTGATGTCTTTTGGCTTTGAGTTATAACACATAATGGTTTTCGTTTTGTTTCTTCACCGAATTTGTAAATATTATGGTGATTTTCTGATCTCAGTAACACTTGCTTAACGAATATTCATATATATTTTAGTAATATTAATAAAAAATAAATAGATTTTAACTTCTATCAGTAACAATTCTATAATAAATTTCCTTCAAGTGCTGTTATGCGTTGCCAATTGGAATATTCATAAAATCTTCGAAATGAATTGGGTTCAAATTCGATCAAAATACTAAGGCATTTAAAAAAGGAGATAAATTGTCAAAAAATGAGTATTTGTAATGGATATATATTTACACCTTTTCCAGTTTTAGTTAAGAAAAGCGCAATTTAAATTCAAAATTTCCATTTGAAAATTACGGTTCAGAATTTATGAATAATTTAAATTTAAAATTTAAATATGAAACTCATAAAGTTAAAACTCACATTCAGAATTTCCATTTTAAATACAGAAAGTCGCAATTCAAATTCAGAGCTTCCATTTCAATTTCATGAATTTTTATTTCAAACTAAGGAAATCACAATTCAAATACAGAAATTTTCATATGAAATTTGGTAAGTTACAATTCAAATTCCGAAATTTTCGTTTTAAATTCAGAATTTACATTTAAAATTCAGAATGTTCATTTAACATTTCATTGTAACTTTCTGAATTTGAAATGCAGCTTTCTGAACTAAATCTGAAAAAAGTGTGGGCAGTTATACAAAAATAAATAACTGTTTTTTAAGAAATGTAAGAAAATTGCGAAGAAATCCCTAACCACAACATCTAGGAAACTGGCTTTGTTAGTCAAGCCGATAGATATAAATTTCTGTACAATAAACGCAGAATTATAAAAAAAAGAAGATTTATCTTCAAAAAATATTATAAAATATTTGTGAAATAAGCAAAAAAATATAATGGAAGATCACAGTGTCTGAGATATGAAAGACTGTAAATTAAAATTAACATATTCCAGTATTAGCGCACCCAATTGACAAATATATTATTAGGATTGTACTCAAATGATCAAATGCTTTACTCGTTTTACGATATCACTAAAGTCTTAGCATTATTTCTAACACTGTACGTTTCCTGTCTAAAGGGCGTTCATTTAAAAGAGAACATGGTGTATGCTAACTTTATAAATTTAAAAATGTTTTTTTAAGTCTGGGTCTATTGAAAGTCTTGAACTTTATAACTCTCAATTTTAGTTGGCAGTTTCGTGTATATCAAATGTCTTTCCAAAAATTATGATTACAAATTTTGCAATTTTGATGCAAATTTGTTGAAGTTAAAAAATTCTCAACAGTCGCTGTAGGCGCTCATTTTGTTTTTCAGTTAAATTCAATTACAGTTCAATACGTGGCTTCACATCACATAGTGCTGAACAGATTTGACACGTATACATATAGTCCGTGGTATGGATTTCCACCGTTTTGAAAGCTTAATTTCAAGCAAAGTAATCAGTGAAATTAAATATTCCAATATGGGTTGAACCGAAAGGATAATTTTCAAAATATTTAGAAAGAAGTTTGCCACCAGTTTAAAGTTAAATTAAGTTAAATTATGGGTGTCAAACTCAAAGGTTTAACAAACTTAATTTCGAAAGTATATATGTAGAGGCGGATGCCTATTAAAAACTCAATTAAAATTATAACAAAGTAAGGAAAATTCAGATCTCAGCACTGAAAAGTATGAAGTGGGCTTAACATATTAATTAAATTGAATTTATACACAAAGCGAAAAGCATACATATTTAACCTAACGACATATTTAACTTAACTTAACGACATTACTAGAACCTGCAAAAATTCTTGTGATTTTAAATTTCAACAAATCCATCAAATTAAAAGAAAATGTCAAAAAAGAAAAGTGTATAGCCTAGGTTACTGAATTTATTTGATACAGGACAATGTAATTTAAACTCTGAGTTACTTATCTCTTTATTTATAAATTTAACTCTGGATTTCTCGCAAGTGAGCGTAAATGATATAACAGTATTTATACGAAAAATGCCTTTTTATAAGAAACAAATTTGGATGGAGGTTGGCACCTTTTTTCAAACGTTGATTCAATTGAATTAGAAAGTTAACTGCAATTCTTCAATACTGATGTTAAACGAAATGGTTTAAGACAGCTTTGTTTGAGAAATATTTTTTGAGAGAGTTTCCACATATTAAAAAAAACTTTAAATTAAATTAAAACTACTTGATAAATGTAGAATTACCATAGATATGAACCGAAAAAGTTTAAGCCTTCAAAAATGCTGCGGCGCTGTCAACTCTTTCAGAAATTAAGTACAAATTAATTATTAATGCAAGTAAAATCGTTTGCATAAAACCTTTTTGAAAACTGTTTACAAAAGAGCTGCCACATTGTCAAAATTAATGAAAATGATTATGTTTAAGTTGAAGAAAGAAAACAAAATTAAATGGATGTGAAACAAATATTGGTGAATGGTGATACTGGGACTTTGAAGTACCACTATCGTTTGATTACCATTCCAACAATAAATGTGATTTCGCAAAACTCGAATGGCAGGCCGCGTATTTGCCAATGACAAACAATTTTCGGCAACCATCCGTAATCGGCAAACATGAAAAAGGGCAAAATTTTTTTTAGAAAATAAAAATTTAAATGAAATATGGAGAGATTCCTAAATTCTTGTGGACGCGCTTGATTTGTGTGAAGTAATTTGCATGAAATTAAGTAATTTATGATGTAATTTCAATACAGTTATTCGTGCATTTTTATATCCGAATCTCATTTTTGTGAAAATTGCTGTTAGAGAGCATTGAATAGAACTTTTTAAATGCTCGATTTGTAGGTTCTAAGTCAATAGGATTCCAAACTAGGAAATAAATTAAAATTCACTATTACTCTTGTTAGATAGCTACTTGAAAACAGGGACCGAAAATAATGATTACTTCTAAATTTCAATGGAAAAATATCAAAATATATATTAAATACATGTTTTCATCCTCTGTGTGAATCCAATACGATTTAAAAAGTTTTGAGCGATATCTCTTAAACGAAAATTACAAATTATAATATTATAAACTTAAAATGGTGTAGAGTTTTTCTGCCAAAAAATAAGAAAAATACCCAAAAAATAAAATTTAAAGATAAAAGATTGCCAAGGAAGAGACAGAACTCACATAAAAACAGAACTCAGTAATTTTTAATTAATATTGACCGAAAATTGAAAATCTTAAAACAATGACTAGATATCAATTGTTTTGATAGAACTCATAATGATTACTTGAAAATCCTGGTACGAAAAAGTGTTTTTGGCATTTAAAAGGCATTTATCGTCCCCGTAAAAGCCAACTAGCTTAGGCTTGTGGATCACTCGACGTACAATGAATAATGCAAAGCAAAATCAGGCAAATATAATATATAAAGTTTTCATACGCCTTTACAAAGCAAAAATCGATTGTCAAAAACGCACATTGTTCTAGGTGGTTACGCTACTGGTAATAACACATTCACTCCATATGTAATACAAACCGAGCTAACCTTGCCTGAATATACCCTTTCTAGCAGATCCTATTCTCCCAATGCTTTTGCGCAACAAGGGTAACTTTCACTGATTTTTACATAGCACAAAAAGTACTAAGGCAGACGGCGCTAATGCAAACATTTTTATAAACAAAAATGGCACGCAGTGAAATAGTAAAGAAAAGTGAAAGTTTTGTAGTGTCTATACCAAGTAAAGAATTTGCAGAGCTACTCAGCTATTGTGCCCCTAAAAGCGCACTACGCGCAATCCTTTGGCGGGTTTTTTGTGTGTGTAGAAAGTTTTATAAAATGTGAATAGGGGTTGCTTGCGTTGCAGCTATGTGGTGGGAAACGAAAATGCCTGTGTGTGTGTGTGGTTTAGGGGTTGCAACTATTATTACAAGCTTTCGGCACACACTAACTAAGCTACACATGTGGCCAAGATGTGTGTAGTTTTTTTTTGTTGCTGGTTTTTTTGCTATAAGTGTGGAAACTCTTTGGCCGCTAGGGCGTATGAGTGCGCGATAGTTTTGTAAGCTTACGGATAGCTACTGGGCGCCTAGTGCAACGATATGGTAATATTGTTAGTTTTGAAACATAACTATTTTGATAATAGTTTTGCGCAAAGCCACGGGCACTACGTGAGTGAAGAGAAAAAAATATAAAACAAATAGAAAAAGAAAAAAGTAAAAATAGAAAAGTTAATGCCGCTTCCAATGCCAGGCAAAGGACAAATGAAATGCAACAATTTAAATGTCACCATTTTTCTTATTCTAATATCAAATGTTTCCAAAGAAATCCGCAGCTTCTTCTGTCGCTTTTGCTTCTGAGATCTTTTACTACTAACTTTGTATCAACTTCCCACCGGCAAGCTCCCAACACACCTCAACTCACATCACTTACATTCGCAAATAAATAAATAACTAAATTAATAATAATGCCGCATTATAAAACCTTACAGCACCTACTTCTTTTGCTGTTCGCCATGCTGTAATTTATGAAGGACGAAATATCCTGAGCGCCAAGTAGCGCGCCAGCAAGACGCTGCGTGCATGCTCTAAGCCAAACGTTCGGTTCGTTGTGTAATTTTGCAAACGAAATGTGCCAAAGCATTGCCCGCGTCGCGTGCTATTTAACTTCTATCGCTTACCTTGGGGCATAGGGGGGGCACTATATTTGCATAGAATGCTCACACCTGCCTTATCAGCCGCCCGGGATTTCTTTCAACCACCAACGCTAAATTTTTTATCAGGCACGTGCTGTCGTCCGATTAGAATGATTTGTCACGCTTTTGCCGCAGGTAAAAAAGCAAATGAATAAAAAACATTGTGATTTGTTGATAAAGATTGCATAATTTACCTGTGTCTAGCAGGCGTCCAGAATGCGCCGCATAGGTAGATAATATTTTTAAGACAAAAGGCGGCTCACAACACCTCAAACGGTTGAAATTAGAAATGAAAGCGGTGCAAGAAATACATTGAAGTCCTGCAGGATACTCCTACGAAGTCAACAAAAAAAGCCGCGATAGCAAATGAAATGCGGCCGTGAGGTGGGTGAGTTCAACGACAGCAGCAGCAGCAGCAGCAGCAGAGCAGTAGAAGGTTGAAGTGCTGAGCAGGAAAAATGCTGGTAGAATTTATGGAAACCTTAATACAGCAAATGTCGTAAGAATGTTCGCGATGGCAGAAGGAGTAGCAACAAAAGTAAACGCATGAGCAAGAAATATTTTTATGTTCCTCTGAGGAGCAAACACAATGCATACATACATGCATACATATAGGCATATGTATATATGTAATTTGTGTACATGCAATATGCCACTTTTACAATTTGCTCAGCTTTTATGTTTTGTTTGTTTGTTCCATTTCCACACTCTTTGTCACTTTCATTACATTTTACATTGTACTTCAACTTTTTTTGAATGCACAACATGCGCATGCACTTCGACATGTAATGCATGTAATTTTCTATGTTTGTATGTAGGCGTACTTTTACAAAACATACATACATTCATATTAGCAGCAATCTACATACATACACAATTTCTAAATTAACTAAATTGATATGCCGCCAACCAATTCCCTGAAAACATTCAGCGGCGCACACTCGCACATTCACCTGGGCATCTAACGCCGTACTGTCACGCCCGTAGCGTTAGAAATTTCTATGTCAAATGCGTGCAAGGAATTTCGATATTAGAAAGTGATAGGCGAACAGCGCCCAGCAATAGGCATTGACTGGCATTAGAACATTTGACAAAACAGCTGTTGGCGCGTGTTATACGCACACATGCACATAAACTATGTATGTATGTGTGTATACTATATGTATGTATGTATGTATGTGCATATAAGCTTTCAAAGTATTATCACACCCAAAAAGGAATTCATGCGCACAGCCAGCTCCCACATATGCGCTCGAATGTAGCATCCCCTCACACACACAGGCTAAGTACGTATGTATTTAAAGTGCAGTCACTGAAAGTTGAGGGTGGATTGCCATAGTGCTTTGGCGCTCAGACGTTGAAACTTTTTGTAAAGGCACTAGCTGGATGCCAGAGCTACGGTGAGGACGAGTAAGCCCTACAGTAAAAATGGGAGACAGTCATGCAAAGCGCGAGTTTCGCACGACAGATTGCTGGGCCGCCCCCGAACTGGTGATAAACGGTTGCAAAACGGGACAGTTGGTATACTGAAAAAGCAAAAAAAAGGTAAGAAAAATACTCCTTATTTTGATGTCACTTTTTCTTAAAATTGCAATACTTTCTCTCGATTGAGTAAAGATTTCTCCAAAATGAATAACAACCTACATAAAGCGAACTCGGTTTTCTCCAAAAGTGGTCAATATTCGTTCTTTCAATATATTTTTTTGCTCCAATCCAGATAATTTTTTTTGTGCTAACAGCGCCACAGTCTATTCTGCTAATTTCGAATTGTATATAGTACATACATACATATGTACACATATTAACTTCCAATAATATCTATATTCCGCTTTAAATGCATTTTGAAATAAACATATTTTTTTGGTCGATCCCTCAATGAAGAATATTTTTTATGAAAAAAAGTTAAATAACCAAATTTAGTTTAAAACTTAGTGTAAATCATTTCAATTGATGCAGCTATTGCAGCTGGTACCTCTGAGTTTTAGAGTGTTCACTTTTTTTTAATTGTTTTATTAGTTATTATTTTTAGCTAGATATACACTAAAAAAATAATTATATTTCTCGAACAGTTTGTTTTAGTAAAAAATTTGGGGTATTTTTAAATGTTTACTTTTCAAACAAGAGGCAACTCTATATTTAAAAATAATTTTTACATTAAAGTAAATATATCAATTGCAATGATTTTCTAAATCTTAAAAATATATCTGAAAATATGTCATAGCTTACATATGTAAATAAATTAGTGTAGTTTTTTAGATAAGACAGCTAAATACTTTTCGATTCAGACTACAGAGTAGGGGTCTTGCATTTAATAATGCTAAAATTTTGTTTTCGTATCTATACCGGAATAATTACATTATTTCCAACTAGAGAACGAACGATCTTCGACTTCGGCACCGGCTTCGGCTACGTTCGCCAACCAAAGTTTAATTCGGTTGTGGTTCGGCTTCGGCTAAAAAATAAGCGGACTTTGGCCGATCATTTGTCACTTTTGATTATTAAGATATGCTTATAAGATAATTATCTTTGGAAAAAAGTCAAATAAGCCTTTCGAATTTAAAGATTGCGATATGATTTGCAGAAATATTTAATACTGAAATAAATAATGCATTGCATAACGAATTGTACGCTTTTATGGCAGCCCATATTTTCTGTTGAAGGAAGTTGCTTTAAAAATCTTTCTCCTGTCAGCTTTACACCGATAGAGGGAATCGGTTACAAAAAAAAGTAACGATAGCCTATTCTATTATTTTTATATTACCATATAAAATTATTAAATTTTGAGCATTAAAAATATACGTTTTTTATTGTTAGTTTTACAAAATATCTATGTGCACATGTATGTACCTTTTTTAGTCAAAATTACAAAAATTTAGAATCTTTCACAATTAATTTTTTTATTGCAAGTTTCAAGTGGCTGAAAATTCTGGTTGATTTTTTTGCAGACAGTGTTCAGCATTTGCTTCCATACAAAAGTAAATTTTTTTGATGCCCAAAGGCTCAACACTGTCAGCCGAATTTTTCGTCCCTTAAAATTTGTACTTTGTTATCGAAATATTAAGTGGGCTACGAAACTGCATACCCAAAATATTTCTAAAATTCAAATTGAGAAGTTTGAAAATTATGTGAAACATTTTTGAAACTTGATTTATTTTTGAAATTTGAAAGTAATAGAATTTCACAAAAAAATCTGAAACTTGTATTTCTATAGTTTATGTTACACAATGCAAACTATACTTTTATAAAAAAATATAAACAATAAATAAGGAAACATACATTACATATTTTTTTTTTACGATACGAACTTACCCAGCTTACCCAACATTTTTATTTGAAATATTTTTCAATAGGTAACGTTCCTTTTTAAGATATTTCAATCCTCTTTCACATGATACCAATTTTTTTTTCTTTAATTTGGTTTAGCGGTTTGTTTTTTACTAGAAAAGGACTTTTTTCCGACTTAACGAATATTTGGCCAAGTTTTACTGTTATTACGGTATTAAAAAAAGCAAGAGCCCGGATTTTTCAATTCTTATTGCACTATTTTCCAACAGGTTGAAACAAATTAAATAAAATTCAAATAATTAGTTAAAAAAAAATAAATTTAAATTTAAATAATCCTTGGATCAAGGGATCATTGATAGATTGAAAACCCCTGTTATTTTCGGTTCCTGCTGTTTTCAACATTAAGCGTATGTGAATTTAAAAAAACCTTATTTTTTTAATTGTACATTGTGGCTTCTTTCAATAGCGTTATTTTCAATGCTCTGCTTTATCTCTTACTCTGATTTAGAACTATGCATTTTTGAACCACATCTGAACTAACTATTTTCGCATTAACCTTGAAGTATTTATTTTTTAACTAGTTTAGAAATACTAATTTTTTATAGGAAACCGCCATTTAAAAAAAAAACAGGTGAAAGTATTTCGTTGGGAGAGACCGAGAACCAGTGCCGGGCCACTTAACGAGCTAGTTTTGAACTAGCGCAATTTACTGCCGGGCATGCACAAGTATAAATCTAAATAAGTATATGTAAATATATAGGCGTGGGTGTGATTTCTTCGGCGAGCGTAACATGCTCCCCATATACCCAAAGCAGGATAATAACGACGACATTCTACCTGAACAATTTTTTTTTTGTTTTGGTAATAACTCAAGGAATTCGAAAGCATTTTCCCCACGCATTTACTATCTATCGAATGCAAATTGATAATCGCCTGGTAGTTTAGAACTTCGCTGCTAAACAACAGTTGGCATTATCGACTACCGTAAAGGAAAACTAAAAAATTAAAATTAATCAGTAGCGCACAATCGAGAAGGTCTATTTCATAGCACGAGTAGTCGCTTATATTGCTTTGCCAACTGCTATTCGCCTGGTGTTTAAGCTCAATTGGAGTTGGCCTTATTGACACTCGGATATTATGAACGTGGTATAAAGCACTTGGTATAAAGCGTCACAGTTAAGAAACAATAATTTTGTTATGCACTTTAGCTAAAAAGCGTATTTCTATTTGGTTTGGTTTAAAGTTTACAGAGGCTTTGCGGATATGAAACAAAAGCTTAATAAAGTTTTGGAACATCGCGCTTTCTACGCTCTTTACCACGCTACGTGTATTTAAAACAAAGCGAATTTCCTTCAAGTTCACGCAAAATTATGTGTGGTCCTTTTTTGGTGTGACACTGACGGAAGGAAAGATTTATGTACTGAAGTGCTTTTAATAGGACTCTAAATGAAATGGCTCATTTGGTTGTTTATTCCCATTGGTCAATGTACTCATATAGTCATAAAATGACATAATTAAATTTTAAAATTATTAGAACATCTTAGTTTATTGCTTTTACTTAACAATCATTAGCATTGGTAAAAATCTCTTAAAGTATTTTCTGCATTTATACCACTGTTTATAAATCGGTAATAAGCTGGGTTCATGGGTTCGTTCAAAAACAGCCGAATCACTTCGATTATTTCTATTTCCAGATTTTAGTTTTTCGCAAAACAAAAGTACACATTCAAAATATTCTGCGAGCTGCATTTACAAATGAAAAACTAACTATATTGAAATGACAATCAACGTAAATAAGAACGCCAACAAACTGGATTAGGAAATATACGGGAAGTCCACAGCCACAGACCCAGCAATCCATATCACATCAAGTCCTATCAACAACTCAAAAATTCATAATTTATACAGTTAATAACCAAACTTTAATGAATTCAAATCGCAAATGTATTACAAATGTTCATGACATTTTCGTTTTCATATTCATATTTTGTAACATTTCCTTTATTTTTTATACATTCTTTATTCCCTTATACCATGTTCACACGGCATTGAAAGCAAGTTGATTTGAAGAGGTGTTTCCAACAGCATTCCATCTTACTACTTAAATTTCGATGGCATTTCTCATTTTATTAACATTTTTTACTCTAAGCCAATCCGGTAGGCGTACTGCCCCGCAAAGCTTCAAAATAAAGCTTCGCCCTGTGCCTCACCAAGCAGTGCCGTTTTTCAAAAATATTTCAGTTTTTCTTCGGCCCTATTTCTTTTTATTATTGTTACTATTCCATTTTCTAAACTAGTGACAGCAAATCATCGATTTTTTTTTTGGGAAAAGTTATCGAACGCAGAGTTGCTAATGAAAATACAACGAAAATTATGTTTTCGAGATTATTCTAATTGGTTCGTAATACAGTTAGATAGTTTTTGCAGGGTGAAACTTGGACTTATTTTCACAGAATATCACAAATTAGCCATACAAAACTGGTTTTCATTGTCGTGTGGACTTGGTATTAGGCGTAGTGTGAATCAAGTTTTTAACGATTTATTTAAACTGCTGATCTGTATACCAAATATTTTCTGTATTTTTTTTAAGCGTATTGATATTAGTATTTGGTTTTTTGTATACTTTTGATTTTTAGTGTTCCCAGCGGGGTCGAACAAATCGAACGCTTTCAGTGACCGCTTCTACCCGACATTCATCGCATGAAAAATTAATAATCTTAGGACAAAGAAATGACTTTAGGCAATCATTTACCTTATTCTAAGTTTCGTCCAAATTAGCCTTTGTTTTTTTCATCGTTTCGGTTAATTTGGGCTTTTTGACAGGACGACGTCGTTTAAGGTTATTAGCAGAAACAATTCATTCCACGCTTTTCTAAGGAACGTCTTGTCCGTAATTATTTTACCAGTTCTTCTTCTTCGGCTTTCTTCTATTTTCCATAGCAATTTGTATCATTTTGCGCTTTGTCCTTTTCGTTATATTCGTTTTTCTTCCACTATTCTGTCGCCTACAAGTGTTTGGAATTGGCAACTAATCTAAGTTTTTATACTTTTTATTAAATTTAAATTTAATTTTAGTTAATTATGGCCTGCTCTAATCGTAATATATATTTATCTCAAATTTGTTAAGAAAACCCTAATAAAAATAGCAACGTAACACTTTAAAGATACAAAGGTGGAAAAGTCTGATATTTTGCAGCGTTTCTAGGGTATAGTATGTATAATCTCACTTGTAAATGTCAGTATAGCTGCAGGCAAACAGGTCAAAAAATAAAAAGATTCCTTGAACACATAAGGGATTACAATCTGGGTTGTTCCAGAGTCGAACTTTGCAAACCACAAGTTCGACAATAAATGTAAGCCGACGAACATTAAAAAAGCAGTCAAGGAACCACCTGTGTACAATAAAGGCCTACATCTGAGTATATTAGGGAATATGCTAACGGGGAAATAATAAATTAATAAATAACCAAATAAACACTGTATCCAATGTAATGTTCGAGCCCTTAAATCCACAAAGCACAGGAAGGTAAAAAGTAATCACCGACTTTTGTCTATTTGCACATACCACAAAAACAACATCTAACCTAGATGTCTAGAAAGGAACAGGAGGAACAATATGCTATCAACCCATGGAATACCTTACCTAGGCACTATATAGTGAGAAACCCTAAACAGATTCGTATGAGAACAAACGAAATAACACTATAAATATTAACAAAGAACTACGAACTAATCGGAGCTAAAACCGTAGGAACACAAAAACAAAATACATGTAAATTTCGTATTTATATTGCCATACAAGGTAATAGTATAAATTCGCTTTGATTTTGACTTAACATTTACTTAAAGGTAGAGAAGTTCTCTGAGTATATTATAACCTACTTTTTACTACTATAAGTAATTTTAAATTAAATAATGTACGTTGTAAAGTCCAATAGTTCCTGGCCTACCTCGTTTCTATATAATATACGAAACTTTAATTGCTTTAAATTACTAGACTTTTTTAGCAGCAATGAATGGACTTAAAAAAAAACAGCGCTTAAACAACAAAATTAAAATCGAACTGCTTTTTACCTACAATTATAAACCATATTGTTTCCTTGAAATCTTTAAAAAAAATAGATTGTATAAGTTGGTATACGCATTGTCACCAACTTAAATTGTATCCCTATGGCTTTACTTACTTACTTGGCGCTATATCCTCTTAAGATATTTTGACCGAGTTCAACAGGTTGCGCCAGAAATACCAAGTGACCTCGTCCTTTTCCACTTGGTTTCTCCAACTACTACCACCAGCTGGTACTGCGTCGAATACTTTCATGGTAGGAGCATTTTCTTCCATTCGCACGACATGCCCCTGGCACGACATTTGCCTGACCGGTTCAACTCTGCAGTTGGAATTTTCTTTTCTAACATAAGATTAAAGAAGTCGCAGGAAAGAGAAACCTCGTTTGATTTCAAACGGTTCGGATATGTTCTTCTCGATTTTGACGGAGCTGGGTGTGTTGCTCAACATCATTTTACATAGCCGTGTTAGTTTTGTTGGGATACCAGATTCAGACATTGCGGCAAATAGGCAGCTTCTTCTTGAGCTATAGAAAGCGGATTTGAAGTCGATAAAAAGATGGTGTGTGTCTATCTTCTTTCTCGGGTATTTTTCAAGATTTGGCGTTACGTGAATATTTGGTCGATGCTAGATTTGCAGGGTCTAAAGCCACACTGATAAGGTCCAATCAGTTCGTTCACGGTGGGCTTCAGTCGTTCATGACAGAATCTTATATGCTATGATTAGAATACTGATCCCGCGGTAGTTGGCGCATATTGCAGGATCGCCCTTTCTGTGGATTGGACAGAATACACTTAAATTCCAATCAGCAGGCATGCGTTCGTCCGACGATATTTTGCAAATGAGCTGGCGCATGTACTTTACCAGCCCCTAGCCGACGCCCTTGAATAGCTCAGTTGACAGTTCGTCAGCACCGTCTAGCTGCATTACTCCAGAATATACAAGGGCTAAGGATCTTTACTATAAATATCAGCGTAGTGTATAATTTAATTTTTTTAATGTATAAGTTATAATTTTTATAAAGAAATCATGATTTAAACGTTATTTTGTGATTTTTATATTATCGATCGAAAATAATCGTTATTCTTGAATTTTTATTTTTCCGAAAAAGCTTGATAGTTATTTATAAATTTTTATTTCCTCAATCAAGTTTGATGATTATTTTGTGGTTTTTATTTTTTCGATTAAGATTCATTGTTATTTTGTGATATTTTTTTCAATCATAATTGTTATGTATGTTGTGATCCAAAAATTGTAAATACAAGAATACCCTTTTTTTTTGATCCAGAAATAAAGATAAAAAGTACCGATCAAACTTGATCGAAAAAATAAAAGTTTAAAATTTAGAATAGCGATTATGCAATGATTTAGTAAAACAAAAAATTTTCTAAATAAAAATAGGGTATTATATTAGAGTTTTGTTTTGAACGGATTTTGCCTATTATTTTGCGATCCGAAAAATTCGAAATAACGGTTATTTTCTGTCCCTGTCGGAATGGTTTCTATTCACATTTCATGCCCAAAAATACGGTACGTATATATTTATTTTCAAGGACAGGCTTTCAAAACTCTATTGGACTTTGAACTTAATTTCTAGATTATCTCCGAATAATACTGTAAATATTTGATCAAGCACCTGCAACTCTTCGTAAACAAACAGATTTTGGCAAAGCATAAACATACACCCTTTATATGGAAAGGTGCAAAGCACTTTGCAACACGTGCCACATATGAAATCACCGCAATAAAACCCCAATACATAGACCCAAGCTGACGTTAATTTCCCTTCACCCCCCGCTTTGTGTACATTTACGCTTCGACAGCAAGCTAAAAATAGACATAATAATAATGAACTCACAAATGAGAACAAATTGGCCGAACTCCAAAGAAAAAAGCAAACATAAAGTAACAACAATAAATAAAAACAAATGCAAAATAGGCGGGGTTTTAGAATACCACATCGAATTCCGGGTTAGCAACCTGCTTTCGCAAACTGCACGCCTGGCAATAAAACATTTCTCAAGCTTTGAAGATACAAAGTAGTATTTCAAAAATGTTTTGAAGTTGTGAACGAGTGCACTTAAGGGCCTACTTAAGTAACGCAATTCAATTAGCAAGGATCAGTAAAGGCTAGACAGGTGTCGCGGATGCAAGCACGCTGAATATTTGCAATGCAAATGCAAATGAACGAGGTGATACGGAAGGTGGAACAAAAGGTGAGTCAGTTTATTTGCGGACGGCTGTCTTTTGCTTAGTAACATGCGCTGTGTGTGTTTGTGTAGTTCAACGACATTGTCAAAGTCACACTCGAAGGCAATGCTAATAGGTTAGCATAATTTCGGGCGCATAAACATGGAATTTGCACAATTCATTGATTTCAGCCGCACTTAGTGCATTTGGTAAATGTGTATTATACTTATAGTATACATTTACTCAATATATTGTGTTATAAATTTATTACGCTTGTTTGCAAACATTTTTGACACCGTTGTTATTTAGTCAATATTTGCCGCAGTTTTAGCAGCGGCGCAAAGTTTGCATGTGTGTTGAAAGCTGTTGGGTTGTTGTTGTAAACATATGAGAGAGATTGTGTTAAGCCGCTTATGTTTGCAACTGTAACTGTAACAGCTACCCACTTACATATAAAACGAAGACTATGCAACATGGAATTCATATAATATATACATATGTACTATAATTTCGTTTGCATTTAGCAGATGAACATTGTGGCATGTGAATGGATTCGTTGTAGACATGTTCGCACTCACAATACGAGTACTGCCATATGTATTGTACTTATATTTAATATATACAAATTCATACATATGCTGCTATTATTTACACTTGCAATGTAGTATCTAAATGTATAACTCTTTTTCGCTTTACTCCACCACACACATCCACCACAAACACTTGTGCAACACCGAACGCTGCTACAGCGTTGCATTTGATGTTGTCTCTTCAGACACACACACAAGCGTAGACATAAGTATATGAATTACGAATAGGTTCGCAGGATATGCGCGCAAGGTACAAAAACGCTTAACACAATACCCCTCTACACCCCTCTACAGCCCTCTACACCACTCTACACCATACAGCTATCATTCGCCTGCCGCCTGTGCTCCATTTACCTCACTCACTCACTCACTCACTCACTCACCCACCCACCCAGTCATTCATTCACTCGCAGCGTCACTGATACTGCCAGCGAGGCAAGCGGCATTCCATGTATCAATGCCACATTTAGCGCATGTAATATACTTGTTACCGTTATTTGTTTACTTATATTGCTATCGCTACTGCTATTACTATATTTTCCACACATACTATTGCACATTTTATGAGCAGCTTTGTTCAAAAGTAAACACTTGGCCTCAACAGCAGCCGCCAGTCAGAGTTGTAAATATGACTGAGCCTTATTTGCTATGAATTCTACTAGCGGTCTCGCACAAAATGGCCAAGTAGTACACAGTCACATTTTAATACTACTGCAGTTGGAATGGTACACACACAGTACACACAGTACACACATTACATATTTACCATACATACGGGCACATCATATATATTTAAATGCGCTTCCTGCGTTGAGTAGTCGCATTTGTTTACTTGCCATCATTCACCACCATCACCTCTTTAATGCCATTCATATTTTTGTACTCATATACTTACATACATATGCACTATATGTTTCTCGGCGGCTAGCTCTGGTGTTTTTTCAGTTTTTCTATAGCTTGTTTGAATGGGCCTATTGTTTTGAAAAGGCTAACACCTCTGCCCACAACGCACAGTGAGACAACGCCGGCATTAAATACAAGGAGTCATTGTAGAGCTCTGAAATTTTGCACAGGTTATTTTTGAGACAATTCCAGTTTAAAAAAAAATTAAGAAAATTCGCCCACTTTTACGCCCACCTGCCATACAGTCGAAATTTGTAAAATGCCGTATTGTCCGTAATACTTTAGGAATAACTTTCAATTTTGGTATACTTGAATGTTATATAGTTACAAACATTATTTGAAATAAAAATTGAACTTTGGCCCACTTTTAACCCCATCACCCATACTACCTCAACATAAAAAGTGTTTCTTTCATTGAACCTTTTAAAATACTCTATTTTCCTGCCAGGCGACAAGCGGCACTACAATATAAAAATTAAACTAACCACATTAGAAAGTGATCATAACACAACTTAGATAAGAACAATATCTTGCACTATCAATTTAAATTAAAAATTATGAAACTATCTAACCCAAAGTCAATGACCTTCAACAAAATTATCTATCAAATTAATAACGTAAATAAAATTTATGTAAACAAGAATATTTTTATTAAAACATAAATGATCTTTAAAGCATAATTCTGAATAACTAACAAAAAACAAATGTAATTTATTACTATTCTCTTGCACAATAAGTGAATAGTAAACAATTAAAAAAAATAAAAGTAAAAAGTTGTAAACATGCTATTGCATGCTAACATACATACGTATAGCGACAGAATGTGCGCGTTACGTACTTTTTGTAGTTTTTTGTATGTTTAATGTGCTTTTGCAAACTTTTGCTATATGTCCTCTACTTTAAATTAAAGCTGAGACTTCAAACTTTCATTTGGTATAAGTCTGCACCTAGGGCGAGGGGCTGCTCTATATTTCCTAGGCCATTGAAAATGCAAAATGTTCAATTTTTGCACCACAATTCTGTTGTTAAGAAAAAAAAAATTGCGTTTTTTTTTTTAAATTTATTTTTTCATTTACTCATTCTACAATAACTAAATTAATTAAAAAAATACTTTAAAGCTACATTTATAATGTATTTTTATTTTAATAAGCTTTTGATTATTACATATTGAACTAACATATTTCAAGCGCGTTGGCATACCTCAACTTTGACTTGCTCTAGACCAAAAAGTAATGAAGTTATGAGGCTGAAATTTCAGGGAATTGTTACTCATATATCTGTTAATATACTGTGAAAATTTCGTCCAAATTGGACGACACGTCAAAAACCATTTTTTGCCGCGGTTACTATTGGGCTGTCTCACTGTGCAACGTAATGATTTTATGCTTAACTTTTGTTGTAAGTATCAGTACATATGTACAATATTTTAACTAAAAAAAAGTAGTCGTTGAATACCATTTAAAATAACCTTTTTTATTTAGCACAGTTGAAAAAAAATTGTATTAAAATATGCCGCCTGTAGCGTGTGCGTGTGCTAGTTATAAATTCATCTCTGTCACACCTTGGCAGATGATAGGAAACCTCCAAGTGGATTTCTGCCAACGAAAAGGATTGCGACTGTAATCATCTACCGATCTGGATCGGCCTAAAACTATATGTGTGGGACACCACAAGTTTTTGGAGAAGTTCGGCGAAACATCGAGCTCTATGATGTAAGAGCCAAATAAATATAAATGTTATATTAAAAGAAAAATTAAGTTTCACCAGTATTATCCAAGGATGATTCACAACAGCTCAGTTTTTTTTCTATTTATTTTCAATTTATTTTCAATGGGCCCCTTTTATTGTAACCGACTTGCAAAAGAACGCTGCAGCTCGGATAAAAGTTCCATTTTTTGTTGAAAAAGCAACCCTGTTAGCATCTTTCATGAAACATGAGATTTGTTTAGTGCTATAAAGGTAAATGGGTGTTTATAAAGGTAAAATAGGTTTGCTGGCAAATTGTTTGTTGATCTGAATATATACCTACTTAAAAATACTATGCAAATAGAAACGGATTAAGTGTTAAAATGAAATTTCCCTTATATTTCGGTAGGGCTCATTCACAATAGCACAGTTTTTTCACTTCCCAACACTAAATCCCAGCTCGGTTATCATTTTAACGAGTTGGCTCTACTGGCATATTTTTCCGAGGTAGTGTTGTTGTTTTGCATCTCCGTTACAAAGAAACGGGCCTTACATATATGGCTTATCTGTTCTTTGCCAATGCGCTATGTCGTCGGCATTCGAAAATAGCAGAAAATGGGGTAAATAGTTCCGATATAAATAATTGTTAAAATTATTTTACGAATTATCGTTCGTGATGTCCACAAAATTTGTAAGGAAGGGGAGATTGAAAGAGCAAAATTACATTTGATTTTGAGGGGAAGTTGCAAATTCATGCTACGAAAATTTTTCCCAGCACAAATTGACAAGCAAGAAAGACAGTTGATTTTAGCATTAGAGTTAACAGATTACAAAATTTGCAAAAACATAAATAACATATATGTACATATGTTTCTGTTCCTAAGAAAGTAAGAATTATGAATTATGTTACTGGCTAATTCTTACTGGCTTTTGATCCTAATGACTTCACCAAATGTTAAAAATTTTATTTCATTACCAATCGTGCGCCGCTAGACTTCAAAAAACACAACGCACTAAATATTGTGCATTTGTGCAATAATTTATTTAAATAAATGTGGGGGTAATTTAAAGAAATATATGTACAATGCACATTAGTGTGCCTACACAAGAAGAGTCGCGGGTATTGAGATTTACGTGAGCTGAATCGATTTAAAAATATCTTCGAAAATGGAGTTTTTTAAAAACATATTTTATATATGTTAATTTGTTACGGAGCGCTTGAGTCGAGATATTAAGAAAATCTGTATTTATAATGCGATGTTGTTGAAATTAGAAACGTATAATGGGTGTGCGCAGATAAATATTTTTACGAAGAATGGAACCGCCAGGTGAGTTATCCAAAAAAAATCCGTACTTTTGGTTCGATTTTGATGACATTATAAAAGTAAGCTGCAGCTGCGATGAGAAATACTTTTATAACCCGAAATTGAAAACACATATATTTGTATGTATACAAATCAATTAAATGGCTGTGTAGTCGAAATCTCGAAAAAATCGATATTTATAGTTCCGCCGCTTTGTGTAGTTAAAAGCGATGCCTCTTAGCTGTAGTCGAGAACAAGTTGACTTTTAAGTTTGCTATAGTATGTGCTGCAATTTGTTTTCATTTGAAATTGTCACAAAAAATGTTCTCAAGTGTGCTGAATTTCACTATACCGTTTGTGAACCAAATTTGCAACGATCTGGCATGTACCGAAAATTGAAATCTCAAACTATCTCCCAGTTTGAAACCCCGACCACAGAATTGAAAAAACATGTCAATATTTTGCATATTTATTTATTAAAATTTTTGTATTTATTAAAATATATTAACTATTTTAAGGAAACTTTTAATTTCAGGCTCTAGTTATTTGATGTGTGTTCCGTCGACGCAGCCAATCCCTCCAACTATCTCCTATTTGCTACAAAAATGTAAATTAGACTGACCAACATTTCTTTCAAAAATTTCGACACCGTCATGTAACATGTGAATCCTTTCCGATGGAACGTTGGAAATCCTCTTCTGCAAGAAGAGTTCGTTTATTACGTGAATGCTGATTAGGCAGATTTGTATATGCAATTACATATATGTATGTATGTATTTGATGGAGGTAATATAAGTAGGAGGGAGGAGTTATAAATTACAAAATCTTAAAATGATCGGAGTTTCATTGGCGAATTTGGTGATCGTTGTTGATTTTATAGTTTTAGCAGAATAAAGAAGGCTAGGTAACTAATATACGAAAAGGAGAAATCAGTTTAATTAAAGGACCAAAAATAATCGTTATTTTGATTTATTCGGATAAACAGAATCCTTGACAAGAATTCGTTCAAGACAAAACACGAATAATCCCTATGGCGAATACTATTCGATTAGGAGATTATTTGTGTAATTTTTGTTTTTTCGATCGAAAATAAACGTTATTCCTCGATCTAATTTCTTTCGATCACATTCGATCGATATTTTATCGTCTTATATCGCGCTTATATGATCCGTAAATTTTATATCCAAGAATAACGATTGTTTTTATAAAATATGAGCTAAAATCACAAACTAACGATAAAATGTGATCGAAAATTTTTTAATCCAAGTACAACGATTTACCCATACCATGATTTTTTTTATAAATATTGAAACCATTATAATAATAATTGTTTTGTTCCCTTTTTTGAAATAATTGTGTTAAAAATAGGTAAGTTTATATTTATATCAATTCCCACTACACGGAGACAAATCTGAAATCTTCTAACCGCAGTTAATTGATTTTGAATTTTGACGGATGATTTTATATTTAGCGATTTTGTCAAGTTATAAACTACATTTTGTTTACTGAAGTACCCATATCGAAATCGCCTCTATAATATAACTCTACAAAAGCAATTTTGCAACAGAGTAACCATGGAAATTTTCTGAAAAGAGACATTTTACAGACAATTTTTGTTAAAAAAAAACTTAGGACTCTGCACGTCTGCGTTTTTGTTTTATTTGTACTAAAAGGTATGGGCATGTGTATCACAAGTACAATAATTAGAAGAGCTATAGCATTAATGTCTAAGGAAATTTTGTTCCTTATGAAAAATTTAGCATTTCATATTAACTTTTCGACCCAGCACTATCTCTTCTTCAGCCATTTTTTTATATTTTTCGAATGTATTTCTAGTTATTTTTTTTTAAGCGCTGCTGCTTTTTGAGAAGATTCGAATAAAATGATGAAACAGTAGTGCAAGGAAGGATGATTGGTTTAAATATAAATTGAAAAGCTTTTCAAAAATACGATGTCTCCTTACAGAAAAAATATCTAAATTTGTTGTACGGTGTAATTAATTTGAGTGCGACGAGCGATATTTAAAATTATGTAAAGGGTTTTTTTTTTAGACTGATAGAACTTTAAATTGAAATAAAACACATAAAAAGCTAAGTATGATGCCAGTTTTTTTTTATTTGAAAGACATTTTCATGACCTTCAATATTTAAAAACGATTTTTGGCATATGTCCGCCACGACTAGCTTTGCTGAATCGCCAAATTGCTCTCTCAACAAATCGATAGTTCGAGTGACAGTATGAGGCGTGGCACCGTCTTGTTGGAACCAAAATTCTTGCAGGTCGATGTTATGCAAATTTGGAAACAAATAATCGGTAATCATTGATCTGTAACGATCACCATTGACAGTAACATTCGCTCCGGGCTTGTTTTTAAAGAAATAAGGACCGATGATGCCTCCATCAACAGTTCGACGAATAAGCTGCTCTGATGCTCGATTATGTGGACCATAAAATCCACGAAGTGCTCTATAAGTTTGGCAAACTTGAACACTGATTTTTAAAATAAATTTCCACAATTTGTAAACGTTGTTGATGATTTGGCAATGCTTACTGAACAGAAATGTCAAAACGAAATGTCATTTACCAGCTGGCAAGTAACAGTCATCGCTATCGAAAGTTCTATCAGTCTAAAAAAACACCCGTTACATATATATTTGAAATTTGTATCTCTGTAATTCTCTCCTGAACACTTCTACCAATCTGCAACCGAAGAAAACAAAACTGGTAAAAGCTTAGGCGAATGAACTCCGAAGGAAAGTGAAAGTTGTGTGTTCTCCCGCGCGTCAGAATCAATTGGCAAAATGTTCCGGCTCGGTTCCAGTCGGTGAATTCAAAAGGTGGCGGGCGACGTGTGTGGTGTGGTAAAAGTTTATTGCGCTTTTAAGAATTTACAATAACAACCGGAGTTAGAAAAATATCGACAACAAAACAAATACATACATACTTAATTAGACATTTGCAGACAATGTTGTACAGAGCCAAGTCATGCGGTGTAAGTCGTCGCTGTACGCGAGTTCAGCAACCAGCAAAATCATTGCACTAACAGCTGCATCAGCGGGCAGCATTTTACTTTTGTTGGCGGTGGTGGTGTTGCATCTACATACATACATACATGCACACACACATATGCACATATGCACATACGTCCATATTACCTGCTGTTGCCGCTGTTTAGTCTCATTTATCTGACTTCCACATAAATGCAGAGTTCTATTGCTGGGAACAGCCTTTGTGCTGCTCCATTTAATGTCGTGATGGCATTGGCTTTTCCGCGACTGAGTCTGTCTATCTATGTATGCCGATTGCCAAGCTCGTGCCTACATTTATGCTTGTGTATGTATGTTTGTGTGTATATGTGTGCATACCCTGTTGGGAAAACCAATCAGACAGTCTAAATAATTTACCAATTCCTAAAGTAGTTAGAAGTCAACTGATTTGAAGCAAATGCATGTAAAGTTAATTATGTTGAGCTAATTTGCACCAAGTATATTTTTATGTAGCTATGTATATTATTTTAATTTTTCTGCGGTAAAATATATTTGCAATAAATTGGATGTTACTGTGGATATCCTTATAAAAATGTAATTAGTTGTATTAATTATTATTATATAAATATATACGAAAAATGACACTGAAGTTGGCACAACGCCGAATCCGGTTTGTCTCCAAACCAAACTTGACAGTGGACGACGAAAAATCGTCACAAAATACATATACTATTGTTGATGAAAGCTATAACTCAGCATGTTTTTAATCAATCCCTCCACTAGTTATATGTCGTCAAAACCGCATCGATTGGCTTTCAAACAAGATATGCAATGCTGACACTTATCAGTTAAATAAGTAAAACTGCGAAACCCCCCTCCCCATCTCAACACCCTAACCTTACCAAAAATTTAAGAAATGTATGTTTGAGCTCGGAAGGACAATTGAAATTTTTTGAAATTGTTTACCTGTAAAGCAGTGTAATTGAACAAGAAATCGACACTCATAATACTTTCGAGAATTGATATTCGAGATAGTGGTGTAACTATTTTTATCCTACTCTAAATTGAAATTAAAATTTATTTTTGATTAAACGAAAAATTAAAAACTTATAGTTACTGGAAAGTAAAAATATGTCAATATTATTTTTAATTAATTGTAAACGAACTGGTTTGAAGGTAGTTAGCAATTAGACTGATTTTAAAATAACTTGAAACAAATAGAATTTCAAATAAGTACTTAGTCGGAAATAAAAAAATAATATCGCAGCTGAAAAAAAAAATAATCATCATCTTCTTTCCCTTAAATATATTTAAAAGTAGTTGAAATCATATGCAGAGTCAGATAATTGACTTGCTCCTTGGACTTCACCTTTTTCATAAAGTTAGTTGCCTACAAGAAAAAATAAAGAATTTCAACCACTTTACGAGTACAGTAGTTGGTAAAAAAAAAGCTTTTTTTGAAGTTGCTTTTAGAGTAGCTATATTTTCTGCAGGGTAGATATGTACTTATATGTAGGAATGCAGCAATGCGCATTCGTGTCGTTGGGCTGCGCACGCGATCCCCTAGGGCGGCGGCTGTGCCTGTGGCTGGTACTATGTGACTCTGTAGCTGTGATTGTGTGCCACAAGCACTGGCACAATATTCCTAATTTATATGTTCATGGGCACACATGAGTACTCGTCGCTGATTCGTAGAAATCATATAATATCATCTACGATAGCCCAACAACCCAACCACCACTCGCCGCATTCGAAGCGCATTCGAAGCGCATTCGAAGCGCATGTGTGAGCCGTGTTTGCCAGTTTTCTGCATAAACTCCCGTGGATACATAGTACTCTATACAAATCTCAGCCTCACCGGGTGCTGTTCTTCATCCATTTGTTCTATAATCACATGCTTCGTGCGACGCAATTACTATTTAAGTACGTGCAATTACCAAACGAATTAGTGGCAAGAAAAAAAGCAATAGGAGGTGGTGCTTTTAAATGGCACTCATGCAATAGATCCCAACTACGGCTTCGGGGTGGTGTAGGTGAAAAGCGATCGCGGTGAGCGTGCGCGAAAAGGTATTGGAATTTCCGTATGTGTGTGATAATTTTTTAATGCTTCCGTCAACAGAAATCCATGACATATTATAATGTACGAGTATTACATAAGAAGAGTTATAACAAAATAAACGATTTAAAAATGACTAAAGAGGTATAAGGTCCGAGGAGTAGAAAGATTTACGTGTATCCAAAACAGATAAGTATTTTAGATGCTATAAAAATGGAAGTGAATTAATATCAAACACCGACATCTGGCTAATTAAAAGATACACGTACCATTCTAAAAACTGAACTCTCCAGAACTTCTTAATTTTTCAAACCAACCGTTTGTTTGGGCTAATAAAAACAAGCGTGTTCTTAGTTTTGTTTAATGGTCTTATGATTCGGTACGTCTTAAGTTAATAGGAATCTTGACACCAGGCTCGTTACTTGGTTACTTCACAGTTTTACATACATATATTTTGTTTTTGACGAGCGCATGGAGGAAGGTCGCGTACAGGACACCACTTTTGTTGGACTACCCCCGAACCGCCATATGGAGAAAAACTATGTGAATAGCCCTAGTTAATAAATCATGATGAGAAGTAATTTATTGAAATAAAATCGGAAATAACACGCTAAGATTTCCGAAAAAAATTGTTTAATATTGCATTTTTTCTCAATTTTGAAAACCGCTTTGAAAAGTTAATATGTAGTTCGAAAAAGTTAACTACGCTTGGGGAATTTCGGTTAACATTTTCGAGATTCTACTGTATCATGACTTAAGTAAAGTTGAAGATTTTTGGAATGATCTCAAAAACAGAAGATTTGCTTACTGCTCGACCACTGAAATAGTGTACTTACGCGCAGATTTGCAATAAAGCTAGGAGTAAATTTCAGGATGCTTTGAGAGCAAATTTTTAATATTATGCTTGCGAAAACGGTTAAAAGACTCATTAAAATAAGCCAAAAATCTTGCTTCAAAGACCTTCGAATTGGGCGGTGCTCACAAAGTGGTTATGAAAACGTAAGATTACCTAATACAGGCCCCAACTTGCCCGACGCTACTTAAAGAAGTAGTGGAAACTCTCTTCCCAAATCCGGGGCCCGGATTCCAACCGGTAAAATAAGATGAAATAGAAAGTGCGATTAATAAAATAAAAGACTACAAGACTTCTGGTCGCGGAGGAATACAGAATGTTGCCAGTAAAGTGGTGGCCGATGATTATTCTTCAGCACTTGTAAATGTTTTAAATATATGTCTCCAACTACGTTTGCTAGATTAGTGGCACATATAGTAGGTTATTATGTATGCAGTAACTGTTTGGAGGGCATAAGTATTGTTGTAAAAAATTTACTAGATTTTTAGACTTAGTGCCCTACGTATATGTAGCACTTTCCGGACAGTTTTATATGATGTAGCCCGTGAAATTTCTAGTATAATACCTGCCGAACTGCTTGCTAATAGAATCCACCGAACCTATATGACGACCCAAACCATAGACGGAGCGCTCTCAATACCCGAGATTGGGCCCGAACGCCAAATAATGCCTCATCCGATGGCATCACCTCTGGGTCTTTATCTGGATGCTGGACTTCCTGACTCATTCCGAGCATTGAAGCCTCGCTAGGCAGATCGCATGGCAAAGTAAGTTTGTATATAATTAAACTGCTGAGCGGCCGCGGTTGCCTCAGACAGTGCCTGTGCAAGTACGGTCAAGATTACACAACCACTTCTGTTTCATGTGACTGCCAAAAACATATTTTTTGAGAGCTCGTAGTTTTTACTTGAAAGAGAAAAAATAAATCTAAACTCACGTATGATAAATAGCAGTTAATTCTGGGATACGGTGAAAACTCTTAGTAAAGAAATAATGACAGAGCTAAGAAATAAAAGCAAGCATCAAGGCGCACACCACAAATTGTCGAAGAAGTTCGGCCAAACATCAAGCTATGATGTAGGCGTCAAAATATTATGTTATTATATTACCCTTTGGCAAACGCCCTTGAATCCTAAATGTGAATGGAGGTTTACGGAAAGGGCGTAGACATATTTTATGCCGCTGCTTCTGAATGAAATCCGAAAGTGGGCGGCGGTTTTATAGGAACACTCACTACATATCCCTCACTTTCCAAATATCCTGTGATGAAGGCGACAGCATCCCGGTAAAATGTTGGCCATGGAAGTAATTCTACAATGAAAAACTGTACACATATACATTTTTCCAAGGCCTAACATAAAAAAGGTGGTAACTGTTTGATTTTTTGGGAAGACTAAGTATTAAGCGAATTACTCAGGCGGGCAGTAAAAAAATAATAATTTTAGCAAACGTAATATGAGTCGTAAAATAACGCCCAAGATCTGAGTTTTACTTTCGAAAAGTATAAGGAGTTCTTATGATGAAAAAATTAAAACTCAAAAAAATTCGATTATTTTTTATCAAACAAAAAAAAAAAAAGTTAAAACTCATCAAATATGTAATAATTATTTTTAATTAAAGAACAACAATTCACAAAGACACTCGAGTTTTATTTGATCAAAAAATATAACTCGGTATATGAGTTTTTTGAACGAATTTTAGAAATATAAAAATAGTTATTAATTATAATTTTTACAGGTATAGCCCAGAGTTTTTGAACTCATAACAGATTCATAAACCACATGAAGTAGTATGTATAGATACATAATTATTATTTTTAATTAAAAAATAGCAATCTACAAAGAAAAACTAGTTTTAATTAATTTAAAAAAAAATATCACATGGTATACGACTTTTGTGCAATTAATAAAAATTTAAAAATAGTTATTAATATTAATTTTTACAAGATATGGCTCACAATTTTTGAAATCGTAATAGATTCATAGAGCTCATAGAGAACTATTTTCCGATAATTGAAAGCTTCTGATTTTTTTTATTTAAAATTTAAAAATAATCGTTTTTTCTTTTTTAAAAGCCATTATTTTGGAGCCAAAAAGAAAAAAATTAGGTTGCTTGCAAACAAGGGTGATTTTTGAAAATTGCCAGGTTGATGGTGTTATGGAAGACACTAGATATTCCAACAGGATGACGGGTTGAATAGATTTTTGCAAAATAAAATATTGCTTTGGTCAGGTTTTGGTGAAAACCACATAAGAAATTACTATATATGACTAAATTCTAATAAAAAACGAGACTACGCTTAAATAAATCTGCACTCAAATAAATATTAGAATAAAAAAGTATGCCAGTTTCGAATAAAAATATGAAGAAGTTCGCTAAACGATAATAATTCGAGTGAAACGACATAAATGGCGTTAATTTGATTTATTAATTTTTATTTTATTTTCAGATTTATGTGAGTATGAACATAGTAAGCTCTAAAGTTATGAGATTTCAAACATTTATGATAATAAACTTGTTTTATAATTAACAAAAAAGTATAGAGATAAGAGAGTACAAGCAATTAGTTGACTACCATGGTATATGTATAAAAGTTCCTACATATTTTCTACAGATGTATATATATATTCATATATTAAATATGTAGTTATATGTGCAAACAACAACAACAACAAGCAAATATGATAGGGCATGTTGCACGTGTAGCTTGTAAAGTTCTTTGAACTTTGCTGTAAAGTTACATGTCAAACACGTACACATCCACACATATACTTATAAATACATACATACTCACTTACGACGGACACATTTAACTAGATGCCGCGGTATGAGTGATGACAAATACAACAACAAAGAAATAAAGAAGATTTTCAAAACAAAAACAAAAAACAAATATACATTCAGTATAAAAATAGTTCAGTCAGCCTACGGAAGAGAAATCTGTTAAATGTCCCCTTTGAAATAAAATGCTCTTAAGTCAATACAGAATGAGCGCTCACCTAATATTGCACACATGCATAAATCTAAGGTGCTCAGTAGCGCACATTTTTCTCCGTAAGGTGAGTGCCTAAAAAAATATATAGCAACGACTTTCAATCAGCTAACTTACAAGCTCTTGCTCTTTGCTTGGCTATTGGGCGAACACGCTGTTGTAAGTTTGGCCGCAAGCTGTAGTATCGAATTGATCTCGCACTTTGACAGCAGCAGCAGCAAGAGCAGCTGATCGCGAACGAGTTTGTGGACATCCCAAGGCAGAGTAGTGTGGGTTTTTGGTTGAAGCGCCTGGACGCAACTACATAATCTCTTGTTGTGTTGTCTCGCAGCGTTGAGTAGATTGAGAGAAAATTCAGACGCCCTCCCTCCGAGCAGCATTACAACTTACAACATAGGATTTTTTGCGCTATTGCTACGAGCACTACCTCAGCTGTTGCTGCAACATTTGCAGTCTCCAATGCCGCTGCTGCTGCTGCTACTCTCCAGCAAGTTGTTGCGATCTCCACTGAGCGTTGCGATGAGTTAACTATTCGCTTTATATGCGGACGCACTCCGTTTCTACCGCATCTCGACGCAGACCGGCCCCCTTTCTTGTCGCTCCCGCTGCAGCTGTAGCCACAACAAATTCACAATAAAGCAAAATCAACTAGGTAGAAATGAAAAAAATCAAAACAAAGTTGAAATTTCTGTGGAGTTCATTCAACCTCGCCCCAGTGAACTTAGTTGAGGTTATTTTTACAACACCGATTCCTGCGTCCCCCTCCATTGCTCTGCAATTGTGAATTTCCAGCTTTGTTGGCTCCGAGGTTGTTGCAGCAGCCAACTGTGGCCCGCAGCATGCAAGTCAACCCACCTAACAGCCAGTCAGCCGGTTCACAAGCCAGCCAGTCAGTCATGCAGCAGCTTTTGCTTTGGCAGAGTGGCAATTTGGTCGGACGGCTGACTGGCTGGTTGGTTGGTTGGTTGGTTGGATTCATTGGATAGATGGATGATTGTTTTGTGCGCCGACTGGCTGGTTGTTATTCTGCTGCTTTTTGGCTTATGTATACAAACATACTTATAAACATGTGTGTGTGTGTGTGTTGCATGCAACACATACATATGTATGTAGTACTTGGCGCATAATCGTACATTTTTCTTTGCTTTTCTTGCTGCATTTCCCGGTTGTTGTCATTGTTGTTGGATAATTGTTGGCAGTTCGTTGTTGGTGCTTTGATTTTTTATATTTATTATTATTATTTTTCGTTGTTGTGCTTTGGAAATTTCTTGTCGGTCCGTTTTGGTTGCTTGTTGTTGGCATGTTGAGACAGCAGTAGGAACAAGCATAGCCGCTGCCTCCATTACATGCAACACTTTGTCTTTGCTTTGCTCTCATCATTCGCCTTTTTTTGTTGTTCACTGCAATTTTATACCTTGTGATGCACTACGTCGATCCACTGCCACCCTCTTCTCGCCCGGCCGACAGTAGAGTTAGGTATCTACAATGTATGTGTGTATGTATTGCGCGTTCGCTGATAGGGTGTCATATTTCAAAAACTCAAAACATGGTGAAAAGCGGTCCGAAAGTTTTCAAATTAATTAATGTTGCCGTAGTAAAAATGCTACAAAGTTTTCTTTAATGATCTCTCTTACTGGAAATAGATGCGGTTGTACAATTTTTACTCAATATAAAAGGTATGTACGAGGGGACCAACAAAAGTTAGATTAATTGGTGAGTTTTATATCTTTAAAACAAAAACGAAAAATATCAACGTTGATCCGACGAAATTCCACCAACAACGCAAAGAATTCGCTTTGCTTTCTTTCCTGTTTTCGAAGTAAACTAAAACCATTAAAAATATTCAGTAAATTCCAAATTGCATATGGAACGATTCCAACGTCTCAATGAACTCTTTCCAAGTATGTCCTATGGTTTTAGACGGGGTGTTTTTCTGTAGACAACTGGCCAACCAAAATCTTCCACTGAAGAAGTTACTGTGATTCCGGTGAAGTCCAAAGCTGATGAAGATCGACGACTGGCACAAGAGATGATTACTAATGAAGTGGACTTAAACGAAGGGTAGTCGTTACTGGTGACGGATCATGGACCTATAATATAAACACTGGTCTATATTGTGAAGCCCAGCAGGAGCAGATCCATCCATCAAAGCTAAGCAAAAAAAAAAAAAATATCAGCAACAAAAGAAATTAAAAGTTTACTTCGTTCGAACAAAATCGTAGCTGCTATTCTCGTGGAAGGGGTTAAACTGTAACTGCAAAACGGTATACCGAAGGCTGACTACCAAAAATTTTTAAAAACCTGTTGGAGACCGGAGCAACTTTTTACATCAAGACAACGCGCCAGCTCGCATAGCCAAATTAACAAGTAACCTTAATACGATCTTTGTTATCGAAGAAATACAATCAGTACCATATTTCCTAGATCTAGCGCCCTGTGGTTTCTGGTTATTACCATAAATTAAATGACAACACGGGCATAATTCATGCCATTGTAGCTGAACTTGTTAAGCTTAGAGAAAAGGATATAAAAGACTGTTTGGAAAAAGGGCAAATGCATTAAAGCCAATGGCGATTATGCAGATAATATACAAAAATCCACAAAAATTAAGAATAAGTATAAAATGCTTTTGTTTTATTTCTTTCTCTCTGCCCAATTAAGCGGACTTTTGTTAGTCCCCTCGTACATGTGTAGTGCTTTTTTGTCTCAAACGTTAAATTATCCTTTTTTTTCTTCAACAATATTTGTTACAACCGTTTTCGTGGTGGTTCGTCGATTTTACACCTGTACATAAACAAGAAATTATATATTTAAAATATGTAAATATATTGTATACATAAATGTGTGCATACATACATACGCACAAATATTTGCAATACAATTTTGTGCTTCTTTTTTTTTCTTCTTCACTGGTGAAATCGTTTTGCCACTCTTTGTTGTTATTTTGTGGTTCATATAGAAATGCAAATAAGTTTATGTTTGCCCTCCTTCGTCGTCTGCGCTGCTGTGTAATTTGGTTTCCTTATATTCATTTCCATGCTTGTTGCTTTAGCTCATGTTGGCTATTAAATTTTTTTATAGCTGTAGAGAAACTATTGGACAAAATGTAAACGATTTGAAGTAGAATATAAAATGTACTAAACTGGAGGCAGTCATGATGGGTGATGGGTTGATGTTTGAAAGCCAAACTACAAATTAAGAAATTAATAACTGATTTTTAAAGTGCAAAGCCATTGTCATCAAATAAAGTCCTCTCGATAAGTACTCGACATTTCTCGCGAGAACAGCGATGCCCGATATTGTATCGAAAGCTCGATTTCTCGATTTCTCAAGTACCGAAATACTCGAGAATGTGCGAGCTAAAATCGACATATAAATCATTCTAAAATATACTACTTTTTGCCCTACACTTCTGTAAGACGTATTTTCATTAATTTAGAGCTTCGTTTAGAGTAACCAATAGTGTCCGAAGTTCATATGTTTTGCATGAATTCGGATTTAGTTTTGCTTACGAAAACTTTTACTCCTTAGCAGATTTGAATAAGGATTTTAAAACAGTATACCAACTTAATCCTACACAATTTTATTTTCAATTAACTTCATTCAATTTTGCTATTCTACTGATTTTTTCACTATTGTTACTTAGCCGCCATGGCGTCCATACATTGAAAACTAAACCTAAAGCTGATATTGATGTAACTGATTGTTCTAACTACAAAAGCTAAAATCTTTTTAATGATGTAAATTTTTGTGAGCTAAATTTAATAGGATAAACCAATATTTGTATTGCAATTATATTTGTAAGGTGGCAAGCAATATTAAATATAATCCCAAGTTCCTCTGTAGTTGCATAAAATCAAAGAAGAACTGCTAAAATATACCAGCGGTGGAACGGCCTAATGGGGCATCAGCCAACTTCGCCTCCGAAGCTGCTAGTCCTTTTGCAGGATTTCTTACTTCTAATTTCATTTCTGGTAATTCAAATAACATTTTTTTTTTTGGATATAGATTTTCTAATTTAGATATTTACAACAATTTCGGGAGATTAAGTCTGACAGATGAGGATGTAGTTAATGCAGCTTCAGCTTTTCACAAACATTGATGTGACTGATTGCCCTTTTGAGGAATATTTTAACAGCTCACTGCGGGAGGTTTTCTAGATTACCGAAAATTCACTTTATACACCGCTCCTCCAAAGTGAAATTAAACACGATATTAAGAATTATACGTCGATTTCAAAGCTTTACTAATTTAGCAACTACTACGGAGAACTGTTTGGTAACCTTTCGAAAGAGATTCCAAATCGATGCAATTTAAAAGATATTTTGACCAGGTATTTGACTTGCAGGTTTAGACTTCTAACATTCTCAGTTTTTGATGTGGACTACAGCCTATCTAGATAATATATACTGTGCATTGCTTCTTCTATCTTCTATTCTATCCCTCAGAGTAGTGCCCTAAGACCGTCTTATTTTAGCTTTCCATAAATGAGATTTCCTTCTGTTTCACTAAATGTATTTTCTTCTATATGCAGATGTCCTGAAGATCTATCAAGAATTTATATATGGTCTGGTAAAACCAAATCCATTGTTTTTCCAATAAATGCCTTTGTAATCTGTATCTCGCGTTGAATAAGTCTGATCGTGTTACCCTATATGGCGTTTTGTGATTGCTTGTCTCAGTATTGTTTGAGCTCGTCTCAAAGATGGGCACCAGCAAAGGGACAATTTGCGAAATTTTACAGTTAGATAAAGGTGAGCCTGGCGGCTGAAAATGTGTAATTTTGATATCAAAGATGTTCTACGATATGGAAGGTCAATTCTCGAATATACCAATAAAAGAATCGAAATCCCCGAGTCCGACCTTCATGTAAGCTCTGCTACGATTTCCCAGGAGCTAAACATTGACAAAAGACTTTTGGAACTATTTAAATAAGGCTGGTCAATAGGAGAGCTATTGTATTTCATCACGACAATGCCGGGGCACGTCGACAGTGACTCGCTGGTAGCTCCGGGAGCTTGTTTGGGCGGTTCTTATGCATACCCTTTATAGTCCGGACTTGACACCTGCTCTTGTTTATGGCGAATGATTTTGTTGGTGAAAAAAAACCCTCAAGAGAAGCTTACGAAAATCGACTGACCCAGTTCTTTGCCAATAGGGACGATAGTTTCTATGAGAGGGTCATTATGGAATTACCTTCAAACTAGCAACAATTCTAACTAAGCCAAATAAAAGCTTCAATTTAATTAAAAAATAATGGATTTCTTTTTTCTAGACCTAATATGTCTGCTCGTTACAACATCAATTCCGTGCTTTAAAATTTCAATGCCAAGGTTCGAAGGTAAAATATATTTGGTCACACTATAGGAAAATACGAATACTCCGCCATCGGAAATTGTTTGTTCGTTACGCCCGAAAAAATTAATGGTACGATGAGGCAGCGAAGGGAACAGATCTGGAGAGTAGCGAGGGCAAAACGGAGTACTGCTACTAATTAAAAATTATGGTAATAGCCACCAAGACTTAATTGTCTCTAGGCAGCCATACTACTCTGCCGTAAGGTGCGAAAGATGAGCAAATAGCAAATGGTAGTGAAGTCTCATTTGTTTAAGGGCTTCATAACTGACATATCGGCAGGAAGAGTAGTCTTAATATTTGCGATTAGGAATATACATTACTTATAGACCGCAACAAAAATTTAAAAAATGGGATTTTTTTGTGGCACCCTGTAAAACTCGCTAAATTAATTTTTTTTTTATGGAAACCTATCATGTAAAACGCAGTTTTTCCATGGAGCTTGTTTTTGTATTAAACTGTCTTGAATACAGGGTGTTTTTTAAGAAAAAAGTTTCATAAAAACTAAGTTTGACATGATTCATAAAATTCGAAGATCAAGTAGGGAACTTATAGGACAAAATAAATTTAGCTGTTTTTACAGAGTGCCGAAAAAATATTGCTTCAATTTTTTTAATAGTCACAACTGAAGTATTCAACCCCGAGGGGAACATTATCAACTTTTTTTACGATATGGTCTAATATACAAATTTAGCAATTGAATAATCGAAGCGCAATATTTATACAAATAACCGATATTCCACCATTATATATCAACTTACTATGATGAAAGTTTGATGTACCGAAAACTTCCACATCTTCTACCTCATCTACACCATATCTTCACTTGCCCCCCAGTTAGAACTCATGAATAACGTTTCACAAGACACACATCCCTTCTGAGCGCTTTTCGAAATGCAAATTTTAAATAAGAATATTCCTTTAGCCCATGTGCACGTTGCAACAACTGAATGCATCGAAAAGTTCAATGCCCAATGCTTAGCCATGGACTTTTACTCCACTTTTGACAACGTGATCATCCATCCAAAAGTGCTCGTAGGCCACCAATGCAACATGAATTTGCATTTCCGCGCCTGAAACAACCAACAACACTAATCGAGAATCAAACATCAAACACATGCAACAATTGCAAAACGTTTTGGGGCAGTGCTGGGCCATATTGCTACACATGTGACAAACGCTTGGCGCGTAAGATGCTAATTTGAATGCAACAAAAACAACGTAGAATGAAAAACAAAAACAGAATTGTACTTTAAAGTTCCAGCGATTCGTAAGTACTATGTAAATTTCTTATTCAAATCAGTGAATAGATTCGTATAGCCCAGTAGTAGTGCAAATACTCGTAAAACTTTTAAGAACAAAGTGGGGATTGAGATGACAGAATAAAAAAAATGAGTCACGTTTGCTCCCACAATGCTGATAGTGTTTCGACATGGCATGGGGACTAACAAAAGTTCTCTTAGTAAGTGATTCTTAAATATTTAAAATAAATCAAATAATATCAATTTGCAATTGTTTTACGGGCCCTCGTTCTAAATTTCAAAATAGTTGGTTAAAATGGAGACGAGAAAACGTAAAATAACTGAGGATGTATCAAACGAAATTTCACCAACAACGTAAACAGAAATTCGTCTTGCACCTCTCTTCGGTTTTCGGTGTAAACTAAGCAACCACATGAATACCAAATTCTAGTCGGAACGATTGCACCAACTTTACATAATATTTCCAAGTGGTTCCGAAGATGCAAGACGGGAATTTTTTTTTGCAGAGGGCAAGCCCCGAGAATAATGTCACTGTGGCTCTAATGATGATTGCTGATGAATTGAACTTAAAGATCATGACTGATACACGATAAAATTTGTTCGACGAGGTTCCACGAATTTTAGATGACACCCAAAAAGAGATGCGAGGTCATTTTGCTAAATTTTTCCAAAATAAATACTCGGTCTTTAACAGCAATGCAGAAATAATTGACTGTTTTGAGAAGTGGGCCTATAAGCTTAAGAAATGCATTGAAATCCGTATCGAGACAGAAGTAAAATTTCCTTGTTGTAGTAGAAAATAAAGAAGGTAGTCGTAGTAATTAGTAGTGGCATTAGTAAAAATAGTGGTAGAAATTATTAGTACAATTAGTAAAAATTGTGGTTGAAATAGTAAAAATAGTGGTCGTATTTAGTAGTAGCATTAGTAAAAATAGTGGTAAAAATTAGTAAAAATATTGGTAGAAAGTAACGAAAATGGTGGTAGAAATTAGTAGTAGCGTTAATAAAAAATTGGTAGAAATAAGTAAAAATATTGATTTCTATTACTATTTTCACTAATGGTACTACTTTAAAATCAGTAAAAATAGTGGTAGGAATTAGTAGTAGGACTAGAAACAATAGGGGTTGAAATTAGTAAATACCGTGGTAGTAAGTCGATTCTGACGCGGCTTTCGTTACACGATGTAAAAAATCACTGTCGCTAAAGAAGTTTTACTTCAATCACGGTATTTTGTGTTTTTCTGATAAATTCAGCAGACATTTGTTAGTCCCCTCGCTTGTATGTATAGTTTAGTAAAAATATGCCGATCAATTTGAATCATAATGCAAATGTTGTCTACAAATACATATTTTTTTCATTAATCCAATTCATACTCGTTTGATTTATGCCAGCCAGTTACGGTTACCAATTTTTACTCAATGAAATTTTTACAGTTGACTTAATTGATTTGTTATCTATGCGGCGCAGCGCGGCGGTTACATGATGACATCCTGTTGTGCCAATAATGCTGTATGCATATGGGTGGAAAAATTTCAAACAACTTTATTGTCATATCCAAGATAAATACATACATATGTACATATGTGTGTTCAGCAGCGATAACGTAAACGAATCGTAACAGCAGCGGTAGCAGCAGCAGCAGCAGCCGCAGCCTCCGTCATGTTTGCGGCATGCAATCTCAGCGGTCAAACGGTCAATGGCCTTACACAAGCGTTACGCACTAGGCGATCGCACCACCATCTCCATATACATATATACTTAGCCATACACATACAAACATGTAACGAATGTGTGTGTAGCTCTTTACATTTGGTTGCATGCGTTGCAATCTTACTAAGCGCATATTTGCATTTGCATCGCTGAAATTAAACGCACACACAGCTGATATGATCGCCATTGGTGTACTCCTATGTAAATAAAATTTATAAATATATCGATCGGCCTGTACACACACATACATATAAATATTTAGATGAATATGTTCGCAAATTATGAGATGATGATGCTGATACTGATTGCCTGCCAGCTTACTCTCACGCCCAACGCCCAATAAAAAGTTTGGTTGCACGAGTTAGGCGATCATTCAACAAATCAAAATCATACACAATATTCTCAATTAAATAAGCACCGATTTGTGCTGGTTTTTGTAAACAAATTAATGTAATTTAAAAGTCCGGACACACTATCGTAATTTATGGCTAATTCTTAATTTATGAGCAAATTACTAAATGAAACTAAGTAATTTCCTCTTGTAAGATCTGTCAATAAATTATGATAAAATGGGGTGTTTTATAAGAGATCAAAAACAAAATCCCGAACAAATCAATGTTGGTTCTAAATTGTATCGATAATAATCGATAAATGTCTTCTCCCATAATAAAATTGGGCGATGCATTTTGAAATATTAGCTTTTTACTCAACTGTTTCTTGATTTTGACTGGCTCTAAAAGCTGTCTTTTATGAGCGTAAATTTAAAAAGAGGATATTAATAAAATTTAAATATTTGTATTAAAAACGTAGTGAATATCAGAAATTTTTTTCTTTGATCAAAGGACTAAGCATCCCTGTGGCTACAGAGCTTTCAATACAAATTAGGATTGGCGAGTATTCACGTGCTTGGATTATGCGAAGTAATTTGGATAAAAATACGTAATTTGCGTATTAGTGTATTCGGCATATAATATATGAAGCACTGGCTACACTTTCTATTTCTATTATACCTTTTATAAAGATGAAATTTTACTATAACTTTGGTCCGATTTTTGTAAGTATATAGTAAAAAAGAAGAGACAAATCCATACCTAAGTATATCGAAATTATCAGTACCATTCAAGGTGACTGTCGGACTGCCTGTTTGAACGCAAACTATCCCGACAGTTTTTGAGATACCTGACTGAAACTGGGTACGCAGATGTATTTCTGTAATGTATTAAATATTTGTCTGATAATGGCCTGATCGGACATTGTAAAGCAGATATAAAACCGATTGTTCAGATGTGAGGCTTTCCATTATAACTCCTGCACTAAAGCGGATAAGAACATGAAATTTGGCACTCCTCAAACTATGTATATATCAAGTATCCACTTAAAATTATTGAAATCAGTTACCTTTGTGATGAATGTGAGAATCGAGCCACTATGACTTATAAGTTTTATAACTGATTTGTCAGATATGAGGTTTTACTTTGAATCTCCCATATTTACACAATTAAAACCGTGAAATTGTGTAAACTATTTACTTACAAATCATACAAGGTCTACAGAGAAGATCATCCAGAATAGATTTTGGTTGGAGACCTTAAAGTTTATGCCATTCTTTGGAATGCGACTGAGCTAACAGGCATTACAATAACACACGAAACCTCTTACAATGACTTGTACTTTTTAGTTCTAGTGCTTAATTCATTATATTTTCATATACATTACATTTTCATAAAATCTATTTATCACACTTTACTTTATATGCAACTGCAAAGCACAAGACAGCACTTTTTTACTTGTTTTTCATTTTTGTTTTAATCCATTTGTATTTATCAAATCCCATCTGAAGAAGAGCTACGTTTTGTTAGACAAGCCGAAGAACAGAGTGAACTCAATGAGAGCTTAGGTGGTGTACCATAAGGTAGTGCCATAGGTCCCACACTATACCTACTCTACAAATACGATCTGCCCATTGGGACTTTTGCTGATGATACTGCTGTTTTACCCTCATTTAGCTTTGCTCAATCTTCAAGGAGGTCTTTGACTGACTAAAAAAAAGGCGAATTAAGTAAAATTAAACTAAATCTGTTCAGATGAGTTTCACCCTTAATAGAGAAGTCTGTCTACTCGTAAAACTGAATGATATCAATATACCCTAGACTAAATTAAGATTCAGCGGCTACGATAACTAGATGATGTTATTTGTATAGAAAAAAATCGTTTAGTCTTGCGAGTATTCAACGTGGCATTAGGAAGTCCAAGTAGAGCGAATTTCGGTTCACTTGGTGTCTCTAGTTGGCGCCTGTTAACAAGGCAGGCGTGCTATTTTCGAGTTGGTCAAAATTATCCAAAATCACCCATGTAGTTATAGTGCCAATTAAGAAGATGAAATTAAATCGGCACAAGTCCAACAATATAATTTCAATAGAGTATCTCTCCTTGGCAGATTCATGTATGCCCTGTCGACTATTCCTTAGTAACCTTAGATCGCAGTCAGTGGCCAGAAAATATGCGGAGCGATCGAAAGAGCCGTCATTATGCTATTAATCGCGTTCGAACATTAAAGGCCATTGCATCCTACTACCTGACTCTTTCCAATTTACCTCAATTTTAGGTGTACTGATAGCTCTTTCAAAATCCTCCAACCTTTCCGTCCAATTACGCAACGCCCACATATCTCCTCGGCGGAGTTTAAAATTTCCATAGCACATTATATTTTTTAATGTGAAGCAATAACCCAACCGTGCCAAACAATAACTAATAGACAGAATCCTTTATCTTACATGCAGGTGAATAAATTTCGCAAGTGTTTTCAAAATAAATGAAGAAGAAATGGCTACTCAGAACCGACTACCCCATAACCATTTCAACTGCCGGCCTTCATTTCCTGGCAAAAAAGAAGATTCACGGCAGTCTTCAAAGTTTTCTCAGAAGAGCTTCATGGCTGCTAATAGCTTCATATATTAAAGAAGAGACAGTTAATAGAGCTATTTAGAATATTATAAATATTTAAGTAGATGGGATGGATTTATTAAAATCGATTGAAAAATAATTTTTGTACTGTCAACAAAGAAGTCGTAAGCTAAAATTTAGAAAATCCTATTGAGCAAATCAAGCAAATCTTGGTCAAACAAACTCGGAGGCATTTAATATAAAATTAATTTTGATTAACGCTGATTTGAAGAAATCTACCACCAACAAACCAGTAGCCACCACACACGAATTCAAAGTAGCACGCACAGTCACAAAGTCAACAACAACAAAAGCGGTTAAACGCACCTACCTGTCTGTCTGCCTATGAAATTGCAATGGCAGCAAATTTAATTAACCCATTATAGCTAACCCGCAATTAATATCAAAAATGCGGCAACCAAAGAGTAAGCAAAGTCAGTAAGTATATATGTATGTACATGTGTGTGTGTGTGTGTGTGTGTGTTTTTGTTTGACTACTCAGCGACACAGAAAGCCAAGTGGCCCACAAGAGAACAGAACAGCAGAACAACAGAACAGGCACAGGAATGGCGCACCCATAGCTGCAGGAAAAACAAAAACAAGTAAATATTCAGAACAGAAATGCAACAAGTAGAAAATGGGCACAGTCAGAAGAAGAAGCAGAAGAATAGACAGCAACAGGACGCGTAGGGTGAGAGGGGACCAACTTCACAACATTGTTGCCTTGATGGCCGAAACGAAGTCTTTTGTTTCAGCGGCCACCAGCGTCAGCGTCAAAGGGATGTGCGGTGAGGTTACACCGGTCCGTGTTAACTTTCGTTAATCGTTCCACGCAAAATGCCATCTATGGGTACGCATGCGCGTAGTGTGGTGCAATGCGACAACCGGGCGCCCAAGAATTAAGAATTGAGGGCGGCAGGGAATGGCGACCCAAATTGTTGAGTGGCATTTAAAAGCGACTTTGTTATGTTATTGATATGGCTGTTATTTTTTATTTTTATTTTTTCATTTTCATTTTTCTTTTCTTTTCGTTTTGTATACCATTTTTCAGCATTTTGTAGATTGGAAGGAATGCTCGAATGTGTTAGCAAGCGTACGCTTTGAAATACCCAGCACGCATGCGCGCTTCTGCATTCGCTTATTCTTCTTGCAGCATTTCCAACTAAAAGCAATTAAAATGCACTTAATGCACTGCTGTGGTTGTAGCAAAAGGGCTTCGAAAATCGTAAATGCATTTTGATATAGACTTACCTACATTTGTATGTGTGTATGTATATACATATGTATGTATATATGTATTGTAAAATTTTAAGCTCAAAGGGGAAGAAAAGAACTAAAGAATGCAGAAGAAAGCGAATAATACATTATTATTAAATTTTAAGGAGAGATCAGTAAAACGTACAAATTTTATTACACAATTCATAGCTACAATCGTACGCTAGTAAATATGTACGCATTAGGGATGGTAATGCCGGGGATCTCCAAAATTTTTTATGTACCGAAAATCCGGAATTGTTTGCAAGTAATCCCAGGATTTTCGAGATCTTAAATTTCTTCTTCTTTTTAATTTGTTCATCTGAAATGGAGTGAGACAAATTTCCATTATTTAACTGTCAATATTTTATTAAGTATTAATTCTGTAATTTGGGCTTTATAATAGAGCTTAAAGTTTGTAATTTATTTATGAACTATTAAAACAAGAATGTTTAACTGTTCGGCTCGGCAAGAAGAGTCATATCTAACCTTATGTGGGTTGCCACCCGTTTGAAATCTCGAATTTAATCAAATTATACACAATTTACATGAATTATTAAAGTTAATTAAATTTTATGTTTTTTGTTGACCAAGCAAGCATAGTTTTGTAATTAATTTAATAAATATGATTTAACATAACACTTTGTGGAAATTATCAAAATTAAAATTTTTTGATTGATTTTTATTTTTATATTTTTACATAAATCAATATACATATTTAATCCCTACCATTGAGCTTGTACTTGGTTAAAAAATATGGGAATTTATTAAAAAAAAAGACAAAAAACAAATACAATTGTTAAGTTTTAGGTTTTCCGTTTTTATCAGATTTGTTTACGTCAAAGTATTACCAAATGCTCAAACTTTAGCTATTGGCTAATTTTTTTTTGTGTGAAATATTAACCGAAAATAATCGTTATTTTGATTTTTTGGATGATAAAATCATTGGCAAATATTCGTTCCAAATAAAACTCGAATATATCGATTTCCTTCTTATGACAAATGCTATAGAAATCTGTGGTTGTGATTTTTATTTTTTCGACCAAAAATAATCGGTACTCGTTGGTTTTAATTTTTCCAGTCACATTTGATGGATAGTTTTTGATTTTTATTTTTTCGATCAAAAATAATCGTTATTCTTGGATTTAAAATTTTCCGATCATGTTTAATCGATAATTTGTAATTTTCGTTATTTTTGTATTTACAATTTTTCGATCATAATAAAAGCAAATAAGTTTATCGGCAATAACAATAATATGTTCTATGAATCGAAAAAATATCGAGGAAATACAATAAAAAAAACAAAAAATCCAAGTATAACGATTATTTTTGATCGCAAATATAGACATAAAAAATATCTATTAAATATAATCGTAAAAGTAAAATCCCAATTATATTGATTACTTTTTATCGACAAAATAAAAATCATCGGCCCCTGTTTAAACCCAATTTATTAGTTATTTATTTTATGGTAGAAGAGCTTTTTGAAAGATATTGATGTAATTTTTTTCGAATTAGGTTATTACAAAATAATGAATTTCTAAATCCCGACACTAATCCCATGATCCCGAGATCGTAAAAATTTGAAAAAATCACTATCCCGCTTATATGCATACCCAAAATATTTAATTTTAATTTTTGATGGTTACTACTTTGTGGCTTCTCAAAATTCAGAACGTTGCGTCTTAGCCGCGCCTGAAATCAATTTCAAACAGCCCGCACGCCATATCAACTAACACTTTTACATACGCGCATTTACATATGTGCATACATATGTATGTATGTGTGCGTGTGAGTTAGTGTGTGCGTTGTGTGGCTTGTCAATTAACATTTTATCGTACGGCAGCATCGAAAAAGTAGGTTAACCGTTATTTACCGAAGTGTTATACCTTAAAAAAAAATGCGTCAGCGTTATCGTCACGTCAAAGTTAAAGAATTTTCAATTCTACAATTTGTCAGTTTGGTGAAATGCCGCGAGCTTGTAAGCTATATTAGGTACACATCCATATATGTGCGTGTGTGTGTGTGTGTGTGTGTGTAGGAAGTGTTAAAAACACAATAAACAGACAATCGATGTGTAGCGATGAGGCACATAGTGCATGTAAAGTGGGGCGTGCAGGCGCTGGAGCTTCTCAGTTGATCAGAGCTATCCGTTGAAAGGCAACTAAAAGTCACAAATGTGAACAAAACCGCACTTGCAGAGCACCGTTACTGATACACAAACACACACACACACAGACACAAATGTACATACATGCACACATAAGTACGGCAAGGTAAATGTGTGCTTTCTTCTGGTATTATTTTATTGACTTCGGCCAATTTAAAGAAAGCTAAGAAGAGGATGAAGAAGAAGTGTAAAAACCGGTAAGTTAAAGAAGAAAGGGTCTGCTGCTCGAGCATTTGTGCTATATACTTACATATATTTACCTTTGTAAACTGATATCAATGTATGTATGTATGTGTGTCAATTTCTTCAACATTTCATGTAGTACATATGGACAGATCTTTGTTTGTACAACGCGTCACACACTACCGCTAACGGCTATAACGGTCTCAAAGCCACAGCCTCGGCCTCAGCCTCAACTACAGCTGAAATATAACAGCAAACGGGCCTGGAGTAGCAGCAGCAGCAGCAACAGCGGCGGCGGCGGTCGGGCAAAGCGGCTTAGATGGACCGTAATAATAAATGATCAGAGAGCTTGGCTGGAAAGTGGGGCAAAGCCATTAAATTTTACATTTCCGTGTGTAGTTGTGTACAGAGTAGAACTGACACATATGCACATACATACATACATACGAGTGTGTGTGTGTGTGTCTGTATTTAAGTACATACGCACTTAGTAAATGGTATATACATACATATGTACATACATGTATTTGTGTGCGGGAAATGCATGCAGTTAAAAGTGTGAATATGCTCTTGAATTTCATGATATTCTTTTTTTCGTACATTTTTTGTAAAACTTCTGTTCGATTTTTTGCTATACAAACAGCATATAAACTAAAATATGGAATTTTATACAAAATTTATAAAAACTCAAAGTTTCAAACTGTTAGTTGAAAAAAGTTTCCAAAACCATTATTTAAAAAAAATAAAATAAAAAGATTTTTTAGCTATTCTAGATTTGCATACTAAATACATGAGCTACAAAACTGCATACACAAAATTGTCTAAAAATTTGAATTTAAAGTTTAAAATTTTGATAGACGTTTGTTGAAGGTTCAAACATTTTGCACAAAATTTGAATTCTGATTTACGAGGGACTAACAAAAGCTCGTTTAGTTGACCAGAAAAAAAACAAAACAATTATTTTCGTGTATATTCTTAATCTTCGTTTGTTTTATCTTCCCGACATAATCGCCATTGATATCAGCGCATTCTCTTCTCAAAACTGTATTCAGAATCTTAGCAAGATCAACATTAACCATATGAATTATCTCCGCTTTGGTCTCAAATACCTCTTATCTAAAATTTCGTTTAATTTTTGGAAATAACCAGAAATTACCAGGTGTTAGCCCAGGAGACTATGGAGATGGCCATATTTTTCGATGCCAGAGATCGCAAAACAGTTATTCCTTCGATTAGCAGTGTGAGACGGTGCGTTGTCATGATGAAAAAAATAGATTGGCAAATCTTTTGGTTTCCAAAAAATTTTTGAAAACTTGTGCTAAGCAGCCATCGGTATACCATTTTGCAATTACCGTTTGACCTTTTTTCCAGGGGAATAGGAACTACGATGTTTGAACCGGGAAGTAAATTGGTATCACTACTTTCGGGTTTGTTCCTATTCCTTTCGGGTGGGTTTGTACCATTGACTGGTGTTGGGTTTCCGAATCGTTGTTACAGAACCAAGATTTGTAACATCTTTACTAAAGACTAGAGTGCTAGACTGTCCATTTTCGAATTTATTTAGGAAAAATTTTGAAAAATGCACTCTAACCTCTTTTTGGGCCTCATTTAGAATTTATGGAACTCTTCGAACAGATTTCTTTGCGAATCTCAGATGTTTACTTGATATTCGCGATGCAGCCCAATTCATCGGCAATCATCCCTAGTGTGAATCGCTAATCTTCCTCCACGTTGGACTTCACCAGAGCGTTGTCAGTTAAAGATTTTGTTCGACCCTCACTGAACTTGACGTCTACAGAAAAATGTCTCTTCTGGAATCTTTGGAAATAATCTGCAGACGGTGCAATCGTTTCAGTTAATTTAAAACTAAAGCCGAGAATGGAAGAGAATCTGCGGATAGTAATTTCTGTTTGCATTTTCTCGTCTCCATTTTAATCGATCGTTCCGAAATTCGAAAGCAATGGCAAAGGATTTGGTATTTTTCTTTTTATTTTAAATATTCAAGAATCACCAACTAAGCGAACTTTTGATAGGCCCTCGACGCGCTTTTTGTTATAGTACGAACAAAAGTTTGAAATTATGAATTGTGTGACTTTTGTTATACCACTAGGTATAGTTTTATAAAATAATTTACGAAAAAATATTGTGATTAAACAGGTTGCGCATACTATAAAAAATCCGTGCACCTTTCGGCATTCTTTTTTCTCTTTTCCTTTTGGCAGTAGAAAGAGAATGGGAGTCATTCTATTTTGAAATCAACTATTCACATCGTTGCTCTGTCGACTTTGCCAGCTGTTCTCAACTGAATCTTTTTGAAGAAAGATAAGTTGTCATCGTGAGATTTTAAAATTTTAAATATTGATTCAAAAATGATTGAATTGAGAACGGCAACTTCAAATTTCAATAATTCGGGAAAATACCATCCAAATACCAATTGGAGATGATCTTTTGAATCTAAATTTCACTTGCTTATCATCCCCCAAAATAAAGTTAGCAGTTTTGGAAGGATCTCCTAACCGGGTGCATTTAGACCTTTCGTTAAAATAAAGTTAACTAACCATTAATCTGGCCATTCGCGGGATACCCGGTTTTAATTCTCAGCCGGGTATGTAACATGAAGGAAAACATAAATGTTTTTCCTAACTTTGGTAGATCCACGGCGGAAATAGTAAATCTCCGAGTGCATTTCTGGCATCGAAACTGTAGGGGCCTGAGGAATTCTGGTAGAAGTTTTCTGCACGCACATTCTCGAATATCTCGTTACACGAGAAATCGAGTGCTCGATACAAACTCGATTATCGCCTTTCTCGCGTGAGCTGTCGAGTACTTGTCGATACGAGTGCGTGTCCGCTTAGGTTGTGAAATGCGAACGATAATATTTTGGTTAGACCTTATGTACTGACTGAACGATCATTTGAAACATAGCATAGCATACTTTGTATGAGCAAAGTAACAAAACTCCTACAATACAACACATGCACAGTATAATACCATAATTAAATTGAGTATAGAGAAGCTCGCGAGCCTTACGAGCAACTCACGATACACGAGATAATCACGGCAAAGCGGTCCCCTCGAGTAATTGTAACAAATCTAAAGTAGACCTAAAGTCAAAGCCTGGTCTGAGTATTGGGCAAAAATCTCGAACATTTGCTCATCTTCCATTTCTTCTTCAATCATTTGGATGGGCATTCTCGTTCACTTTATGGAGTTTACGCTCCTTCTTGCACTTCGAAAGTTTAAAGCCTTTGAATTTTGTATTTTTTCCTTAACTCGCAAAGCAAAACTAAAAAGAACAACAGTCAAATTAAAAAGGAATCAAAAGCTTTAAAAAGGTGTGCGCCACCAAATCATTGATACAAGCAGAAGCCACACTAACAACACCAACCACAACAGCAACAATGCAAACAATAGCAACGTTTCATGCAGTCACGTTGGCAGATCAGCAATCAAAAATCGACCAACAACTGGGGGCAATAAGACTCTCATCCAAGGGACTAAGCTAAGTTAATGGCTGCTACATTCGATATTGTAGCCCATTCTGGTCGTTATTTACTGTAAGCACTTGCCGTTTTCTTCTTCTTATTTTTTCCGCTGCCACTGCCGCTGTACAACGGTTGTGTATTGTATTGGGGAAATGTTGCTCAATGTATGTACTTCGCTTCTGTGTCGCCAATGAAGATCGACATCGGAGTTGGAAGGAGTCGAGTTGGTGGCAGAGCCAAAGACAATGCTACCGTGGCCGCTGCGACGACTGCATTGCTGCTATTGCCGTGGCTAATGTACATATTTTGTTGCTGTTCGTAGTGTTGTTGATTCAGCAGTGAGCGTATATGAAGTCTTCCTGGTATTGACCTGAATTTAGGTCACTCGAACGTTTCCCGTTGCAACTGTTCATTTTAGGCTTTTTTTCAATGGCTCTGAATCAGACGATGCTTTTAGTCGTTGGACTCTGTTCTTCATGGGATTTTCAATACTTGTTTTTAAAGTGGTGGATGCGAAAGAAAGATGGAAAATGAGGATGAGTATTACATGCGAATGTGTGTGTGTGTGTGTGTGTGTGTGTGCGAGTGAGTGTGAATGTTTGTAGCAGGCTGTGCGCTTTGTTAAAAAAACTGTCTCTACCCCCAGCCAAGAGCGGTGCAGGCGAGCATTGATTTATCTTTAGGCGCTGACGAAATTTCTTGTTGTAAATACATGTACATGATTAGTACATGTGTGTGTATGTGTGTACAGGTATTCAAATACACATACTATATTTATGTATGTAAATATGTTCATACATACATACATATGCTATCTGAGTGCAAGCGCTTGTGTATTGGCTAATATCGATGCGTGTGGATTCCGCAATTGCAACTTACAGCGCTTGGTCTTTGCATTGGTGTTTGATTTGTTTGATGTTTGCGGCAGCTAATTTATTATCACTACGAGTATACGCCACGCTGACGTTTGTAATCTGTTTTTGTTTTTATTTTAAATGATTTTTTTTGGCAGTTTTTGGAGAATTCTCTTGTGCTGCGTTCTCGTGGACATTTTTTGGCATATTTTGGCAGTGGGAATTTTGTGTAAATAACGGTATTTTGTCGCAAACTGCTATCTGCTCAGTGAATTCTTGGTAATACCTACATTGACAGTGTTTACAGTGGGCATAAATACTGCATTGCAGATTTTAATGGAGATAATGTGAAAGCAAATCAAAAAAAAAAAAAAAAACAGTAAGAAGGATTAAAAATTAAAACAAAAGAAATTCAAATTCTTGTGCCTTGAGTTTAAGTTCAAAATATGTTGTGTTATTTCAAACAATACTCGTTTATTTCGATCGAAACCGCAACTATCAGCGCAGAGTATTTATATTTCAAGTTTTCCAGACATAAACTTGAAAATACGGTTGTAAATAAAAACAACGTTCGCTGAAAATGTCTGCACTTGGTCAGTGGCAAGGTGAAAAAAAAGTTTGAAAACTATTTAAGATTCGGCCATAACCAACTATTATATTTATACCCACAGCTTGCATTTTCTAAGTGGGGTTTGTTCGTATTTTTGTTTATCGCGCTTTTGCTAGTAGAGCGTCAATTTCAAAAAAAAAAATCAAAAACCCGAGAAAATGGCTTCAATGTTCTATGCTCAAATGTATTTTAAATTTACAAAATTTAATAATGATACATACGAACGAATGGAATACTCAAATTTCAATTCTACTTATATAGAATTATTTTATGTTTAAAGATAGAAACAATTTTAAACATCAATAGTAATGGAATAGTAAACAACGCCGTTTAAGCAAGAGAGATTTAATTGCTTGAAGAAATGCTGAATGGAAACCAATACAGCTTTTGAATTAAAATGTTATAACAGATTTTATCATAACAAGTTTTCGAAGTTTTATCAAAAGTTGTATCAAAGAGTTTTCGGTCGACATTCGAACCCGGGGGTACACCGAAATAAGCGCGCACACATGCTACACACTCGTCGAAAGCTTTGTAATGGATCGGTAAATAAGCATAAAACTGGGCATAATGGTCGTAATTTTTTAGTCATCAGGGAAAATCTTTGATGAAAATGCTTTCATAAATATTATTAATAGTAGCCTAGGAAAAATGGCCCACAAAGAGCCAAAATACCTTCGATATCCGTTTAGGTAAAAAAATTTAATTCAAAGCTATCCCACGGAATATCGTCTGCGGAAATACTTAAAGAGACAAGATTAAGCAACTAACTTTTATCAGACGACTTTTATCACTGTCGTCAGCGTCCGGCAGACTCCTGCCTTGCCGCACAAGCTGATCAGCTTCACAATTACCCTATATGTCGCAATGACCGAGAACCCTCACAATATACGGAGGAAAAGTCTCAGTAATCACGTTAAGAGATTGACGGTATTCCGCCAATTCCTACCCTTGATGTCAGCAATATTTTTTCTTTCGTATATGATGACCGCCTGGCTGTCAATGAAAATTATAGATTTCTACACCGGGGTCATGGCATGCTGTACTAGTGATGTGACCTTTAAAATTGCGATAAGATCAGGGTGAAATACGCTGTAAAAATCAGATAGACGGAAGCTGAAAGTTATGTTCAACTATACCGAAAATACCCTAACATTATCACTCCCCTCAAGCTTGGACCCATTCGTTTACAAATTGGTGGTTCCGCTTTTCCTAACTGCGTCCAATCTTCACCCATCCCTTTCGTCCAGGTTGTCCATGAATTTCGTATCGGTCGAACCGGTCGGAAGCACGTAGTCGGTTTTCGTAGGCAGTCCTGTGAGTTCGGGCATTATTGAACTGTGACCGATATAAGGATTTGCCCATTTCCTAATTGAATTAAGTATATAAAGCATTAGCATATAAGTCTACCGGGAGGAAATTATGTAGCGCCCTATGCGCCTTAGTGGATGTCGTTTTCTTAGCTCCACAACTGCCGTATAGATACAAGCAAAAATCTTCGTTTCCAAGACCCAGTTCTTGCCTATTGCTCTACTGTATGACTGAACCATCGTCGTGGTTTTCGTGCACTGGGTATAAAAGCAACAAGACTGTTAGCAAAACTAGCGTCAACATTTTACTTGAAAGATATGTACACGTGCGCCCCTGGGCATGAACCATCACTGTCGCCATTTCTGTCCATTCAGCAATTTTTGACGAAGGTGTTTTCGCATTTTGTTTTACTACATTTACTTATAGCTAGAGCACTCAAAATGTAGTTACATGTGTGTATCTGTTTAGTTATGTTCTCTTAAGCATTTTATTTTATTTATTTATCTGTTTCACAGTTTTTGTTAATTTTCATGTTATGTTAATACAATTTGCAAAAGTGCAAAAAATATATACATATAGTACTTGAGCTTTTCTTCTTTTGCTACGCTTTCTGTTTGTTTATTTCATTTCTTTCAATTGTATTAAATGACAGAAAAGTATTTGTATTCACAGAGTTGACCCATTTTATCGCTTTCACGTTTGGTATTTTGCTAATTTATTTGCTTGGTCGTTAGGAGAATCTTTTTATATATATATAATGTGGAAAGAAAAAGCAAATAATAAATTTTGTAAACAGGTTCAGAAAGATTATTTTTTGTTAAAAGTAATATTTGCTTAAAGCAAAGTTATTGGGATTACCTTGTTTGAAAAAAAAATGCTAACGAATGCCAAAGTAAGTCAAGATTTACTGATTCTGCACATCGTGGAAATAAACACAGTTACTTTTATCAACATCTTTAGTGACTTCGATGGTGGTAGTAGTTATTTGGTAATTTGTATTGTAGTTATAGTTTTTAGAAGGTAACTGCACTTCAAATTTTTTACAGAAACCATCTATGTTGTTATACATGCGATCGCTGTTAGAGTGTTATACTTTTTCGTAGATTTTTTGAACCGAAAATGTAAATGATTTCGAAAATACAAAAATATTAGACGTGGAGAAAAAAGAGAGGACAAGATTAACATTAGAAGGGCTGAGAATACAACAACAAATACGACACACTATGAATTTTAAGGAGGACGTAGACAATATAAACTGCGCATACAGAACAGCAATAACGAGTGATAGATAAACAGAGAGACAAAAACGTAGTGTACAATTCAATATGTGGAGTTTTATTTTTATTTTCGTTTTTATATTTTTATTTGTTTTGATGTTGTTACTGTTTTCAATGTAATTAAAAATGTAAGTGCAATTATTGTTGTAAGCAAAAATATTGTTATTTTGTTAACACTTGTTTTTATGTTTTATGTACAATAAAATGCAGACTCCCTGATGAAGGCGCGGAAGACGCCGAAACGCGTAGGAGAAAAAAAGAAACTTTTTGTTTGCTTTTAATAATTACCGACCGAAAAGCTCCTAAAGCATCCCAATTGGAAATTCAACTTTGGTCCCAAGAAAAATGTAAATGTTTTCAATTTATTTACAATTCTTTAAAAAATTGATCAATATTATTATCAATAAGAAGCATACAAACGAAAATGCAAATGTGCAATAGTTTTGTTTTTAAAGTTTTTGTAATTTTGTTCATCTAACGGTTGTTTGTTTATTTATTGACACGTAAGACTTGCTTGAAATTTTGCGGTGTGAAACCGCTACAACTTAATTAGTATTTCGTTTCTCGAAATTTCAATTTCCAATAATGCACCATAAAATTTCAATTAGCAAAAATCACTTCATTTTTGCACCACTCTTGCAAATATTGCTTACCTAATTTGTTAAGGAAACTAAATCATCTTTCGTTACCAATAATTTTCGCAGACGCAACTAGCCATGCCTAAAACGCTTAAGAACAAAAGAAAGAAAACAAAAACCACATTAGTTACACTTAGAAACCATTTCGGTAATTTCGCCAAGGGGAACATCCAAAATCAGCACAACACGTGCTAATAACCTTTTTGTCCTTTGTCAACGAGCAAATAAGTGACTTGGCAAATATATTTTTATTGTAAATACATTAGGAGGATAATGCAAGCGCACATGCCAAAAATATACAAATAGCTAAGCGGAAAAATAAATAGCCCACCACTGTGTATTTAAAAATGTCAGGTCAAAAAGAACAATAGGAAAATATGTTCACCTGATTTATTAAGTTGTTGGTAACAGCAGATGTGGACCGAAAAAAACACAATTTTAACATACACTCAGCATTAAAAGTCTGCGCACATGGTAACTATAAAGTTATTCCAATCCAAAAGAAATCTTTGAAAAATATTACGCCCAACATCAAACCACTTGAAGCGTCAACCTAACCGAATAGCGTACTTGGGCAGGGTGCTCACACTCCTCCAACTTTCATACAAATTTTAATACCCTCGAGCCTGTCGCTCTGCTAGTGCTCCCTCTATAGAAACCTACTTATATTTTGGTGAATTCGAGTCCGACGTGTCAGGTAAATTTTCAGGCTTGAACAAAATAAAGTGATTTAGTTTAAATAAAAAATTTCTTCATACGAGTGAAAAATACCTACATCAGATCCCATAAGTGCTCTATAGGATTTAGGTCTGGTAATTGTGGCGACGTTCGAAGCTGTTTGGGAACATTGTAAGGCAACCAAAGCATAACAATGTCAGCCGTGTACTTTGGGTCGTAGTCCTGTGGGAAGTAATAGTCATTGACTAGGCCCAATTCTTTTCTTTTGGCGTACACTTTTACAGTCTTTAATTCCAAAGACACAAGACTTGCTCTCGCCTGTGAAAATGACGTTCTCCCAAAACTCACGGGGCTGAAATAAACAAGAAGAATTTAAAATTCCAATTCGCATGGTTATAGAAGTTTCCTAGGTGAACTTGCTAGCTGCTAAAGATGGAGCATACTGCCGTATTTGCATTATATTTGCTCAGATAACTGGCTTCAAAGACTGGAAAAAACGAAAAAATATAACTTCAAACTGATATCTGAAAATAAGCGAAATGACATCTGAAGTGAGATTGACCAAAGCTGCAAATGGCTGCAAACTAAAAGCAGATAGAAGCTGGCGTCCATCATTCGAGCGGTCTTATTCTATGGCAGACAAGGACTTGCACTTCGAGGACGTCGAGATGATGGACGTTTATTTATTTCCATAAATGCCAGTAGACAACGATGGTAATTTCAAAGCACTTCTTCGTCTTGTCGTGGAGAGCGGAGATCTCGCTCTATACAATAATTTGAAGACTGCATATTTTACAATATATATTATCGGCAGTCCATTTTCAACTCAGAATACAGAGAACTGCTGACAATTCTAACAAAATGTACAGCACTTAAAAGAAGATTAGGACAAAACTGTTGATGTCTTTCGGGAAATATGGCCGACCGATGTTCCTGAACTGATTGAAGCTTTAAAATTGGGCATGAAGATATGCAAGAGTTAAAACGATTGATATGCAAGGCATTGCTTTTCTACTACCTTTTCAGAACGGCGTTCAAATTAGTACCCAGATTATCTTCCTTCTTAAATGCAACCTAACAAGGCAGTCGAAAACCACAAATGTCAAACCCTTAATAATTTAATCATGATAATAAAGCTTAACGTAACATTGCACAGAAAAAATTTGCATAGGGATTGTGAGCCTCGGAGGTGTACGCATACTTTTTATGCTGAGTGTATGGAGTTTTTTTTTCTCGTTTTACATTGGCTACTCAACCAACTCAAGCATTCATTTCCATTCCCTTGCCACAAAAACTGGTTAACCCTTGTAAAGGACAGTTACCACAGCTACTCCAGTAGCAATTGAGGCCGATACTACCTGTTTTGAAACTATTAAATATTTGCTTTTGCTTAAAGAAGCATTCAAATCTCATTTCGTTGTACAAAAGGTTGATATTTTTACCAGCTAATCCGCATATTAATGAAGCTGAGCGGCAGTAGCAAACACAAAGATATGAATTGGAAAAAGGATGAAGGATGCGCGTAAACGTACAATATTGTAGGTGTGTGTGTGTGTGTGTGTGCTTATGTTAAACATCAACCAACGGCGGTTTTGTCTTGACAACGGTCTACGTTGAAGCTAAAACGGCACACAGCTCGCCGACAACTGCGGTTGGCATTTAACCTTTCACTGACTAAACAGGATGCAACTCAATTGTGGCTTAATGTAGTGGGTGTGCATGGCAATGTGCAGTGATTTAGCATTAATTGCCACTTTTGACAGTTTTTACCGAGAAACGAGCACATAATTCTTTTTCGCACAAAAGCGACCGTAAAAATATTGCAAGGCTGTGTACGTGTGAGGCAAATTGCGTTTGTTGCAACAAAAATTTTAAATTACTACTGCTCTGTTTTTTTTGAGGACTCTTTTTAAATTTTAAAGAATAATGTGCATAAAAATTGTGAGATGTGAAATGTGAAGAGCATCTGGAAACCAACCTTGTCAATTTTAGGCAAAAATAACACTTGCATTCAATGCGGACATTTCCTAGCATTGCACATTAACGCCAAGTAAAAGCCAAGGAAATATAAATCCTTTAATTTTATTGCTGACAAAATACAAAATGCATTGGGGCATAAAAAATCTGCTTAAGGATTTCCGGAAGCGTACAAGCTGTTCAAGATGATTTTCTTTTTATCATGTTTTTTTAAATTTTTATTTGTATTTCCCTCTCTTTGGCTTCTCCTTTCGCCTTCCTTATGGCACGAGTGCTAAGGGCGTCAACGCGCACGCGCTGTACCAAAATTAAAGCATCGAGCGACGGTTCGAAAGGGGAAACACAGCTTGCCATCGTGATCGTGCAACGATCGATAAGTGCCAATCAAGCTGGCGCGACGTAAAGCGCGTGGCTGTATGTACTATGTATGCGTGTGTGTGTGTGTGTGTGTATGTATGTGAGAGGGTCTGAAAGAAAGCGAACCTCCATTGTTGGTGAATTCAGGTATGCAACAAACAAAACAATTTACTTTACTTTACTTTTATACCGCCAATATTTTGCCGTTTTACGTTTATTAATCTAACTGTTCCGCCACTTGGTATACTCGTAGCATTTTATTTGCATAACATTTTCCAAGACAGCTACTTCACCTTCTGTTGCATGCAGAGCCAGCCGTTAGCGCCGTCGCTATACGCCGGAAGCTGAAAGTAAAAACAAATCAACCGCAGCATTGCAAAGTAAATAATATCTACCAATCTGCATTTTCCGTACGATTTTCGATTTCACTGCGACGTCACCGCCAGCCACTGTGGTTGCATGTCAGTCATTTCCCTATCATTATAATTTGATATCCTTAATTTCATTCAACTTCACGTGTGCGTGTTTGTACTTTCCTACATTTTCCACTTCCTTCATCTGCTGCTGCCCCGTGCGAATGCGGCCGCTGACACGCGCTACATATTCGCGCTGTGCGCTGTTTTGAAAATTTGATTGACGCAACAAACAAATTCTTTCTAGCTTTTTTTTTATAATTACCACGTACACTGCGTACTTTGCGTTGGGGCCAGTTGTGTGTAGCTAAGCGCGGTTTGAAAATTTTTTTTGGATTTTTTTTTTTATTATTGAAACAACTGCTGTCGCTGATTATTTTGTGTTGTTTTATGTTAGGCATTTGTTTTTCTTGCTTTGATAGTTGTTGCTGTTATTGTAGCACCTTCGCCTATTTTGTTTTCATATTTCACTTTTTATTTAAATTTTTTTCTTATATTAATTTGCTTTGTAATTCGATCGCAATTGAGTTTTGCTTTCAGTTCTTCTGAATGATGAGTTGCATTCAGTATTGGGATTCACTTTTGATTTCTCAGCTGACGTTTATTTGCTTTGATGATGCAATGTTGAATGCAAAACCGTTTAACGTGAGCTAATATCAGTTTTATTTGAATGAAAGTGCAGATTTCATAAATCGAAAATTTTCGGCTTATTTTCTAGGCAAAAGAGGAAATGAAATAGAAAACTGTCGAACGCGTGTGCAAATTGCAAGGACTATTCCAAATTCAGTGTGTCGATAGTTAAATTTTGAAAATTGTTATGCTCTTGAGCTGAAAACGAATCAAACAAAGTTAATAAATTCCATGATACCTTATAATATTTGTATCATGATAAATTCAATAGCATCAAACTGTTACCTTGTCTGAGAACTTCTCTATGCGTCTTGGTTATGGAATTTTAGTAAAATCGTCGTAATTTATTGAAACAAAAATTTGTGGATTACATTTGAAAGATACAAAGAAGTTATTATGTATGGTAAAATCTGTTTCGAAACAATTTCGCTACGGAGAGCAATTTGTTGGAGATGACTTCCAAATATATGGAAAAACTTTTAAAAAATGGTAGTGTCCTATAAAAATTTTCTCCAGAGAAATTGTCGCCATAAGGAATTTCGTTATAGAGAACTTCAACTGTAATTGTAATTTATTTATACCATTCATATAGCATTAATTTTGCTTATCCGAAAGTTAATACCTAAATCGTATCATTCATATAGGAGAACTTCTGCTCTGTAATAATTCGCTTAATAATTCTTCTTACTGATTTTTGACTTGCAAGATTTGTAGTAATATCTTCAAATCATTTCGCGAAATAGTGTTCTAGCCAATATTTTTTTTTCTGTGCTAATAACAAAATGTGTTTCTCTCATTTTTGAGGATGACTTTTCGGTAGTATAACTTCTTACCATCATAGAGAGTTACGAGTATAACGGAGAATGAGTTCCGAATTGGCAAATGAAGAACTGCAGAAATACTCCAAGAGCATCTAGATTCAATTTGGCATCATAAAAACTGTTGTCGCTAAGTTTTTTTCGCGGTTAGGGCTAGATATGTTCTACATTTGTCAGTGTGGAAACCATTCATTATTTATTTTCGTACCTCTCAATGTTGGTATTTTAACTGATTTAATTATGAATATTTCAAATTATTTTTTCCCTGCTTTTAAGTCTTTCTTATAAGCCTCAATTTATTATTATTGTTATTACTTTATTTATAATTCATTAATTTCTTCTTTTTTTTTTGTCAGAGCGCACGGTGCGACGTCTTTCTTTGATGTGAAGACCACGCGAATAAACCACAAACAGTTCCTGCATTCAAAACCGAAATCCAATGATGGAATATCCCCAAATTTCTGTAAAATTTCATAGAAACGCCTGGGCCACTGGCCGGATATTTTATGTGATTTGAAAGTTTTCATAAAAAAGAGTCAATCTCTTGAGGCGCCTTCATAATGAGGTGATGGAGGGAGAAACAGTTTGGCATACGATTTTAAGTTCAACTACGAAATATTTGGGGCTATATGCAATCTGATCTAGAAAGCCATTCGCCAAAGACGCTCGCGAGCTGAAAAAAGTAGCATGGATCTCACATTTGTTTTATTTGTCACTGTTTACCGAAATAGGCATAAACTGTTTTGAATTTTCATAAAAGCAATGAAGTAAATCGAAATTTTTGTACAGCTCACGACGAGAAAAACAGATACTTTAAATGTTTTGCTCATGAGTTTTCTTAAGCATAGAAATAGGAATATGTAACTAGCTTTTGGAGATATTTGGATTTATTAAGAGTAAAAAGTTACTAAGTTCACAAAAAATCATAAGAAAATTAAACGCCCTTTACAGATGTTAAATCAATAATTTTTGAGACTCGTTCGGTAAACAGCAAACCTAATAATTATTTTTGTATTTTTATTAATATAAATATTATTAACAAGTTTCGACATTTAATATATTCCTTTTTAATTATTAGTTAATTTTTTAGTGCATTTAGTTCATTCTACAATAAAACCCGTATAAACCCAAGCTTTAAACTGTGTGCAAATTTTTATAAAATTTAACACTTTCATCAATTTTTAAGTTCGAATTTTTAGAAAATTTTTGTGTATGCAGATTTATGGAACAGTACAATAAAGTGCAAATTTAATCGCCTTGCTCTTTTATATTTTTTTTTATTTATGGTGCTGCTAATTTTCTGCATATGACGAGTAAACCTTCCACTCTTTTATAAGAAAGGAAATAACTAGCACCGTAACATAAAAAAAAACAATTATCAAAAACCAATACGGTTATAGTATTGTAGTGTTAACTCTAATATACTAATCTATACTCAAAAGCACTTGCCTGAAAATTTTAGTTGAAAATTTCATCGAAATATTTCGGAAGTTATAGCTATTAACTTTTTTGCGAAATTGTTTGATGAAGTTTTTTTTGGCATTTTTATTTTTTTATTTTTTATAAATTTTTGCTTTGGAAAAGTTATTAACATTTTTGAAAATGTAATTGACATCTCAATTATAGTACATTCTATTAAAAATCATTTTCAAAGAAAAAAACGACGCTATACAATGAGACGAAAGTTACTCACGTACTGTTTTTGATGCGGAGCGTATTTTCATTCCCAAAAGTTGAGAAATGCTAAAACCAATGGTAAGTCTATTTCTTAATAAAGACTTGCCCATTCTCGGTACTGACCGAGTACTTGTTTTCACGTGTCGAGGAACAAAAAGTACTCGGTATTTGGCAGAAATTCTTCTAAGTACTGATATCGGAACATCACTACCAATAGACCATTGGTACTCTTTAGTGGTCAGACCGCACCCAAACTGAATTTCTGGAAGTGGCAAGTAACTTTATAGTTGCAACACACTTCCCGGAATGCATTCCAAAAGGACCACTTGGCCCTATCAACGTTTAGTGCATACAAATCTCCAGTTCAGGATAGCATCAAAAGCATTGGTATCATTTGCAGCAAGAGCTTGTTATGATTTCTGCAACAGTCTTTAGAATATTGAGACTTTATATACATATATACATAGACTATTGCCTGCTCCCCTAACTTAGAATGAAGTTGAAGTGGTATTCATTCCCAAAGTGTGGAAAAATTTTGAAAATTAAAATTTTGGGACTAATTATTTCGGAACCATTTCAGGATAATTTCGGGACCATTTAAAGATCAGATCCGAACTACTTGCGAGCAACATAGCTTCACACGTGTTTTTTTTTACATTGAATTTTTTTTTGTGACGGAAAATCCGTATCACATCTCCGAAGAACGACTTGAGCAACGTTGGGAAACTATGCAAACGGTTTTACTTGAAAAAATATATCTTCTAACGAAACGCATCCGAAGAGAATAGCAGTTTTTCTTTGAAAAATAAGCCACTTATATTCATACACAGTATGTTTCGCAAAACAGACTCCACTGTAAAATTAAAAAAAAATTATTACATTTTATTTTATTTCCAATACCCAATGCGCGCTGCAGTTAAAATGACGTTCACTACCGATTGTTGTCTACAATATCTGAAAATAATCTAGGAACAGATCTAGGCAAATTATTTTAGCGTCCTATCGAGTTGTTTTGTTGTAGACATTTTTCCCACCACGAATCTTCGCTTCCATTAGAACCCACACATTTTCAATTGAATTTGCATCCGGATTTTGTGAAGGCCAATTAAGCCTTTTAGACTTGAATAGTTTAATCCGATATTTTGTGTAATTGTCTTCTCGAATGGCGTAATTATTGATATTCGGTACATAAAGTTTGGCCGCAGACTATAGCAAACATTTTTCCTCTAGTTTCTTCATAAACTTTGAGTCGAGATTTTGTGTACAGACAGTCAAAGTACCGAATTGCTTTTCAGAAAAACATTGGGCCTTGGCAGGGTGTTTAACAGATAATTTAACAAACTTAATATGTATCTCTACCAATCCAAACTTTTATTAGTTACAAACAACAAAAGAGGATTTATCTGTAAATATCACTTTGCTCCAATCACGGCCCAAATTCTTCATTGCACATGCTTGGTCTTGAAGTGTGCTCAGATTTCTGATGTCTGATTCTCTCAATCTCCGTCTGATTTAAGAATGATATAATGCAAGATTGGACTTCTCGCTGCGAAGTGACATATCCCAAATTAAGAAAACAAACAAAACGGGAGATAGAAAACGAATAACTTTCAATATGTCAGTTAGAAACGTGTATTAATTTGGGAAAGTGTAAAAGTATGATTTGTAGGCCGAGGTTTAATAAATAATTCTACAAAAAATTTAAAAAAAAGTTTCTCCTTGTCACCCATTTGTGAAAAAGGCTTAGCCCACTTGTAGTGCCCAAATCGGCAAAATCTAAGTAGCCGTACCACTGACAGCGACACCTTCTGTATGCAGTCCCCTGAGGTATGATTGTACAAATCGACACGTCTATATTTTTTGGCGTACGAGTTTGTTTCGCTTGGCTTAGGCTAGGGGTAGGATTTTCTGTGAATAATTTTGTAATGTCACAATCTTCGGGTGTTCAGGTAGTTTTGATCAAACTCTTGTCAGACTTTGCATCGACATTGCCCTCAACCCCGTATTGACGGATCCACTTCAGCTGTGGATATTTTCGGACCTTTGCGATGACTTACGAGGATTACTACTTCATTTATCACTAATTGCCTTTTAAAGTAGCCACTTCGAAACACAACGCAAAAGTGAAGTGCTCACTGCACTGCGTAATTAGAATTTAAATGTATCCTAAAATTTGCTACTTTATTGTTTGAGTTATCTCTATACTCTGCATACCATATTTGGCAGATCTGTTTTGGTCAACACACGGTATATGGGACACCCTGTACATGCATACATATGCATGTTTGTATGTATGCTTAGTAGGTGGAGTTATGCGTAGGCTTTTTTTCCTAAATGGTTTCCTTCAAATGCTAACAGCAGAACGAATGTCTCGCAAGAAAGGATCTTAAAACACACACATCATACGCGCTTGCGTTTGGATGAAAAGAAACAGAAGAACAAAAGACAAAAACAACAAACGAATCAAAATGAGTGAACCTAAATCGAAATGAACCAATAAGAAATTTGGTGCTTCAGAACCGTTTCCTAAATAGTGGTGACTACCTGAGTCGATTAGTAGGCAAGGCGATTTCAGCATTTAACACACAACATCACATACAAAAGTACTAAAAAGAATAATCATTATGTGATAAGACGCAAAATACCGACAGTGGCCGAAACAGCTGCTTCTGAATGAAACTGAGACCGTGGCTGAGATCAAGACCGCGAACGAGGTCTAGTCTCGGGCATATACAAATCTATAGACAGGTTTATATATATGCACACACATAGTGGACGTGCACTACGAAGCATCGGCAACAAAAACAACAACAACAATAACTACATATGTACAAATACACATCAAAAAATCACAAGTCATTTGCGAGCAGAACAGCGCCACATATCCATACACGGGCGGCCAACTTTGTAAAACCAAATGAAATGAGTCGTCCCACGCGCATACATCGATGCAACGATGGGTTAGCTGTCGCTGGTGTGTAGATAGAAGAGCTGCTCTCGGCACAAGATTAATGCAGCACAATCACGATCATACAAATTCCAATACACTGCTCTCGTTCTAGCCAACTACACGGCTTCAACATATCAACTAAGAGAATGTTCCCCAGATCAGCTGAGAAAATCCCGCCAAGAGAGTGAAAGAGATGGTATGAAGAAATATGCAGCAATCGGTGACAATCAGCGGCAGCTACCTCGACGGTAGGCTGCAGTCAGTGATAAGAGTACCGGCATCTCGCTCACCTGGAGCCGGCCGGCTGAGTGTACAACAGCTGCCGATGTTTGTATGAATGGCACCATCAGACTCTTTTGTAAACTCAACGAATACATGTAGAATGAAGTAATGGAAGGCGTCGAGGTGGATCCGTGCTCTATAGCGGGAATGCAAGCGCCACACATACACCAACTTACCTGGTTCACCTTTTGCATTGGACGGCTCTCTCGTTCACTCGCAATTCTCCAAGCGTGGCAGGCGCTCCACTATGCTATCGGCTGTGTGTTGGTGAGAGTGGCTGGAGGAAGATCGCTATTAGTGTATTTATCGGTCGACAGCTGCGTCGCCAACGCTGACAGCATGAAATTGCACGAAACATTTGGGAGCGCGGAGAATTTAAGCTTACGACTTGACGAAAATCACAACACAAGATCGACATCGTTCGACGAGTCAAGACCATTTGAGTGTTAAAACTTAGTGCCGAAAATTTTGAGACAGAGAAATACGTGCGAAGAGTTAAATTTGTTATTTATAAAAAAAACGAAAAATCATAATTAATTAAGAGATTAGCACATCTCAAAAACGCGCATAGCAAGAATCCTTATGAATCATAAAAATTTCAAATAAATGTTAAGAGACAAACGCTTTGCGAAGCTGCGATCAAAAAACAAAAAAAAAAACTAACCGTGTAACAAAGGCATTAAATCATCTAATAATATTTACAAACAAAAGACTACAATTCAAAGAATTTAATGGATTTTAAGTGTCAGTGACTTCTTTAAACAAAGCACACAAATCGACGAGCCGACGTTCGCAAACACAAAAATTTACAAACTCTGTTAAGCAAAGATAGACGGAACGTGTGTAGCAGAAGAATTACGACGGCGGCATAGAACCGAACTGACAAGTCCACACAACGAGCCTAATCGACCCAACCATAAGCACAGCTTCAAAAGCTAAAGAACGCTGTTAAACACTACAAGTATTTGTTGCTATTTTTTTCCGCAAAAAATTTTTGTTGGCTTTTGTGATAATCAAAAAAAAAATAAAATAAAATAATAAACTCACTACAAAAGGCCGGCGACAAAACGACAATTGAAAAAATAATAAAATCCAAACAACTGGAGAAGCGTAAAGAAAAACCATACAGTCTTCGTATAAATATTTTGAATATAAATATTTCCATAAAATAACAACATAATGGCTGAATATTTGGATCCCACTGGCCAATACTGAGGTGCGTTGTAACCAGAATTAGAAACAGAAGTAGCTAAGTTTTTACTAAGCAACAGCAGCAGCAAGAGGAGAGGAGAGGATAGAACGACGTCAGCAGACACGTTCATAGACACGATTGGCGATCAGCTGTTTTCGAGCACACGCGCGCGTAAAAGGCAGGCGATAAGCGAAAGAGCAGATAAGGCAGAATATTACAACGTCAAATTGTTGGTAGATATTTGTGTATTTTTTTTTTTATATTTGATTTGATTTGATACTCTGTTAAAATGGCTGATTATTTAGATCCAACTGGTCAATACTAGAAATAGATAATTTGAATTATTTTGCTAGACGTCAATTGAGTAAACTTGCTTTAATAAACAAGTTATTAAATATTTTAAATTAATTATTGTATTTAAATTATTATTAAAAATATCAACAAATATGGATATCACACTCGATCCCACTGGCACCTACTAATTTCGCCACAAATCGGCAAAAAATTTGTGCAAGTTATTTTGCCAACAAATTTCGAGAAACCTTATAAAAGCAACAACAGCATCTACTTTGTGTTGAGTTTTGCCATTTTTAGAAAGCAAACAAAATTTTGCGAATTTCTTCTTTTGTTCAACCGCAAAGACAAAACAACAAATTTTATCAAAATGACCATACTTGATCCCACTGGCACCTACCTGCGACCGCCCACTAGCAGTACCAATTCGCCCACAAAATCCTCAGCCTTAGCCTCAACCGCATCCGCCTCTGCTACGCGACGTTTCGGCCAACCGTCGAACTGCTATCTCGATCCCACGGGCCAGTACTGAGCTTTCGTGGCGAGGAGATTAGCGTGTAGCGGAGGGTTGAGAAACAGAACCGCCTATATGCAATAGGGAAATTTCACCATTGTTGCCTTAGCTTACAACAACAATAGTATCAAGCAAAAAGAAAAATAGACAAATAGTAAAACTTGTACATTTCATCTTGTTGTATTTTTGTAAGCGTTGTGAAAGCGTGGCAAACAGGAGCTCGCTCAAACCCACACACACACACACACGCGCGCGAATCAAACAAAAAATCAGAAAACAAAAATTCATTTGATTCGACGTGCGGCAAAGGCATCGTTTTTTGTTTTTTTTTCCCCCTCCTTCTGAGATGCACTGCAATTTGACTGAGGCCACAGCGGCCAGCTTTGCCGCCTCCGCCACCACCGGCGCTGCGATTGGGCTAGCCGCCGTTCAGGTCGCTTTGGCCGGTGTTGCCGCGGAGGCGGATGGCGCTCTGTGGCTACGTGTGCCCGGCCGCGAGGATACATCCAGCTGTCGCCGCAGAAGAAAGTTTTCCAGCGAATTAAATAAAGCTATTTTTTCTATGAATTGGAAGAACTGAAAATTTATATACATATGTATATACATACATACATACATATATGCATATATACACGTATGCGTATTTATGAGTAATCTTTAATTTATTAGTTGCATAATTATTTATTTTAATATTCGTTTCTCGCGTTTGGCTAACTTTGCTATTTTAAGTGTAACAAAATTTACTTTTAAAATTCATACGAAAGAAATACGAACTCATGCACACAAAATATTTATGATATACATAGTATGTGTATTAAGTATGCCCGATGCCCGATATCCGCTAAATATTTGTAATAGTTTAATAGACAATTTTTTTTTATGTAAACGTAAAGTTTAAAGCCAATAAATAAATAAATAAATAAATAAATATGTATTCTCGTTTCTTAAGCCACACACACATTGTTACAAAATGAAAAATAGATCAATGGATATACATACATACATACATAGTTACACAATTATATTCCTAATGTCGATAATCGAGTTTTCCTATTTAGCAAACACACACACATACATACTTAGACATAATAATGCATCATTTTTGGTTTTTTTTTTTAATTTCTTCATACAAGCGGCGTTTTGAAAGTATATTCAAAAGTATTAAATATTTAGTGTCATATTATGGAGAGCCAATGTTTTGTCATTTTGAAAAAAAAAAAAAAATTATTTATTTTAAACCAACTCTTATGATGGTAAACAAATTTTTTTCGTTATGTTATAAACTCTGCATTTAACTTTTAATTTTTATTATAATTTTTTTTCACTCACTTTTTAAGTGAACTTTGTATTTTTTTTTTTTTGCTTTTTAATAAATTTAGGTAACGCCTAATTTATTAACAAACCGTTTTACACATTACATTAAATATTCAAATATTGAATTTTTAAACTGAATTCAAACACATATCAAAGGATAATATTGATATTAATAAAGTGTTGTATATAAATTGTTAATGTCAAGCATTATTCATACTCATTGAAAAAATAAAAATAATACAAATATTGTGCTAGTGGTTTCGCAAATATTTATGTGTTTTATATAATTACATAGTATATTTATAGCAAATTACTATACGTACTTGTTTAAAGGCAGTACGTTCATTTGATTTTAGTCTAAGCACCACAATAAATAAATGAAACAATTTATATGTATTGAAATATTTATATCTAAACCCAATGTGAGAAAAACAAAAAAAATATACACACATATATCTAAAAATAATTTTATTCCAAAAAACAAAAAATTGTTCTTTTCTTTCTTTGTTTATCTTTATTTAAAAAAAAATTGGAATTGCATTTGACCCACACGCGTAAGTATAAACTTCTACATCCATTAGATCTTAGCGAATTGCAGACCAGAAACAAAATTTGAAGTTGGATAAAAGCGTGCGGATCGGTACATTTTGCTAGTAGCTCTTAAGCTGCCTCAAAGCTTACCTGCTCAATTAGAACGACAAATTTGCTTGGTGCCCACTAGTGAGGAAAAATCATTTCATACACGAGAGGAAATTCTTATTCCAGTCAGTCAAATCTTTTTCTGAAATGAAAAAGCACAGACACTTGATGCAAAATCATCAAACATGGCATATTGAAAGCAGGGACTTTAAATACGGTATTCAAAAGATTGCTTTCAACCCGAGCTGTTCTTTTAATGATTAATAACACGGTGCTACAAAAAAAAAAAAAAAAAAAAAATTGCATGTAATTTTTCTGTCATGTAGTAGAAAGGTCTAAAAAATAATTTTGACATTAGGAAAATTTCATTAACTCCTACAAAATCCAAAGTAGTTTTTAAACCAAAGCCACCACAAATATTTTTTCGGGTTTGTCTGAATCTTGGCTTTTGGTTCATAGAGTCAATAGTATTCAAATTGACTTCAACTTTTAAAAATCGATTAGATTATCAGAAGCCGCTGAAAACTGTCCAAATTATTACGGGTGTTCTGATTCATCATCGCGATTTGCAGTTTTTTCATTACAACTTTAGGTGGGATGTATTATTTAAAATTTTGCTAACACTAAAATAATTTTTAGGCTTACTCTAGCACCTCTACTACATGACATAAAAAGTGCATGGTGCAACTTGCTTTAGTGGCACCGCTTAACCGTTATTTCTACTTTTTCGTTTAATATTATTAAAAATAATCAGAAAATAATTATAGATTTAACCATTTGAAGAAAAAATTTTAAAATAATCAAAAAAAAAACAAACTAATGTTCATTACTTGTCCAATAAATTTATTTCTTGGTATTGCATTTAATTCATAATATGTATATTTTTCTACGTTGAAACAAAAATTTGTTTTTAAATAAATTTTTTCAGTGCACAAATACATATAAAACCAAATGCGCTTTACTTCTTAAGGGCGTAACGAAGTACGCCGGTGATTTGCAAGTAATAAATAGCAATAATAAAATTGCCAAATATGTATTATTTTTTCACTATCGAATGCTTTTACAATACTTCAGGTAATTGCGATTTAAGGTAAACGTATCGATATATAGAATATATTGTTTAACAATATCGATACGATGATATCGACGCATTTTTTTCATTTCCTTTCATCCCCGTTATAGAATTTAGATATTCTCAAACCCGATGATTCTAACTGATTCTAACTGATTCGTTAATCCCACCACACTGCAGAATATTAAATTTTTTCTTACATATGTGAACTTCGAGACTCACGTTAGGAGTTTCACATTTGTCGTTCTGGGATTTCCAACTTTTTTTTAGCCATCGTATATCATTTTTATTAGTTTTATTAGAAGCTTGCAGAACACGAATGAGCTATTACCAAAATTACACATACAAACATGGTTACCAACGTTTTGATATTCGAAAACCAGAGACTGCAAAGAAAAATATAGAGGAGGAAAACCTTTTGCATATATTCAGTTCAGTTCAGATTCCACCACCTCAACATTCACTAAAAAATTTTTAATTCGCTCAATAGGTGCTTGTTACAAAAAAAAAACAACAAAACAAAATTCACAACTCGCATGAAGAAGTGTCTAAGGAGTAACTGTTTTGACGGTGCATTTTTTGTGCCTTTACAATTAGTAGTATATCTTTTAATAAGCCAATTTTAGCGAAAAACTCATCACCGTTAACTACTATTTCCATAAAATTCACTATTTGAAAAGTATTTTCAAAATATAATAGCTCGAGCAAAGCAGATGGTGAGCAAATGTTATAAAAGGAATCGTCGCTGAAAACAATAAATTTTTTCAGCATAAAACATTCCTTTTCAAATAAAGCTCTGCCAAATGCTTGTCTATGTTTTAGTAAATATACTTAAGGTTCAAAAAATCTTTTTCTATTCTGTAATTGAATTAATTGTTTAGTTTTATAAATATTTAATAAACTTCTGTAACATTTTGCATACCATATTTGCATTTGCATTCGGTGGGTCCCTGGTTCAAGTTCTGGCCGGGGCCAAGCAACATCAAAAATTATAGAAAAAGTTTTTTCTAATAGCGGTCACCCCTCGGCAGGCAATGGTAAACCTCCGAGTGTTTTTCTGCCATGAAAAAACTTCTCACAAAAACACTTTCGTCGTTCGGAGTCGGCGTAAAACTGTGGGTTCCTGAATTTGCATTACAACATCAGCACGCACACCACAAATGGTAGTAGAAGTTCGGCCGAAATCGCTTAAGTGGTTATAGCGCCAAGTAAATAAATAAATAAATTCAAAATTATTTGCATTTAACTTTATATATTTGTTAAACAGACTCGTAATAGTATGTACAAAATAAATATACGTTTTGGCTAACACAAAAAATTTGAACACGAGAGTATTGACTTCAGATTTTCCCTATTTCATGAAATATTTTCTTAACCCAGTCCAATTATGAGGTACTCTATTAACCCCTGAAAGCAATGTGCAAAATTTTGCGGATACCTGCCTTGACAAATTCTGATATTTTGATTCGACGCATTCAATAACATGTTTTAAATGGGGCATTATTTTTGCACCTTGATTATTTATGCTATATTTTGCAGTATTTGGCGAGAAAAATTAATTTTTATTTTCAAATCAATATTCATGGTTATTAATAGCAACGTACTGAGCTTAAAGTATGCTCACCAAATTACCCGGTTTATTTATTTATTTAATTGAAATTTATTTGATTAAAATACAATGAAAAAAATATTATTATATTTGCCCAGCAAACATATTGGGAGCACTTAGAATTTATGAGCCCAAAAGGAGTCCAATTTTTAACATAGAAATATGATCATCAAATTCTTTAGCTCATATACAAGCCGCTAAAATTTGAATTGAATTTTGTACCAACAAAATTTTTTATGATACATTTTTTATCTACATATGTATAGAGCATGTAAAGTAATAGTGTTCCCGACTGCTAGCTTGTTTTGAAAAGCAACTTTAAATTATTTCCTAAGCCAATTTTGGAAGCCATTGCGAGTCAGAAATGAGTATAAAACGAAATCAAAAAGAGTCATAAGGTCTAGAGCAAGAATCCGAAATGAGCTATATATGATGATAGTCATTTAAAATGCAATTTGCCAGAATTATCATGGTTTTGTTAAAGGGCGATCTACTATTTCCAATCTTGCTATTTTTACAGATTATTACATTAAAGGTTTAGAGGCTTGGGTATCAAATTGATACAGTATTTACTGACTTTGCAAATGCGTTTAATAAGGTGTCCCATAAACTCTTACTTAGTAAATTATTTACAACCACTGGGCTTTCTATCCACGTTCCTAGAATCATTAAAATCATATCTAAAGGGAAGGCACAGTAGCCTAACATAACATCGCGCTCTTTTCATGCAAATTCAGGACCTCCTCAAGGCAGGATACTTGGGCCTATTATTTTTAATCCTTGCCATTTGTATAAGCTCTTGAAATTTCTTTTATATGCTGCTGATCTCAAAGTTGATTCGATTAGAAGGGGTCACGAGAATTGTGTGTGTTTTCAATCTGATTTAGATATCGTCTACCTAGAGTATCAAGTCAAATAAATAAATTTTTCCTAAATATCGATAAATCTTTTCATATGATTTATTCTTGAAAACTGAATAAATTGAGTTCATCTAATGAGATTGCTGGCACTAAACTGATATTAGTAGATCATATTAAAGATGATAAAGGTGCATATTTTGACTTTAAACACACATTTATTGTGCATACTAATTTCGTTGTTGCAAACTCCTACTCCTCACTTGCACTTTGTCATCGTAATAGCTCTGATTTTTCTTGCCCATACACCCTTAAAAAACTTTATATTGCTTTTGGTAAGTCTCGTTTCGAATATGACGTATTTTTCATACTACGAATATAAACAGAAATGAGTGCAAAAAACTTTGATCAAGTCTACACTAAGACGTCTTAACTTAATGGAACCTACATATGTCTTCCTATAATTCACGTTGCATACTCCAAAATCTGGAATTGCTTGAGGATAGGAGAAAATATCAATCCTGGTCTTTCAATGTTCAATGTTCCATCTCATATATTGATTGCCCCGAAATATTTCGGAGAATATCGGTCAATGTTTATGTACATTCTAGAAAATCGAACTATACTATGAGTGCACCTATTGGGGGCGCCCTCAGGAAAATGAATCACTTCAGTAAAATGGTTGATATAGATCTTTCACTCCCAGAAGTTGTTCTAAAAAGCGCAATCTCAAACTAACTTAATTAATTTATTAAAAATTTAAATATAAATTGTGATTTAGGCGTAGTCAAACTTTGTATTCATTGACTGAATAGTACAAATAAATACAAAAATTGTATAGCGAATGGCGTTCTCTGAACAAACTAGTTTCCAACTAGTCAGATAAACTTCACAAAAACTAGTCAGATAAACTTCACAAATCGACGATAAATTTTAGCTACTTGGAACTTGGACTTTATTACACTAATGGTGGTTTTGTTTCTACCAAAAAATTTTGAACTTCCACGATGTAACATTTGTTCAATGTTGCACCCAACCCTCTAAAAGTGCATTCCCTTTCCCTTTTCTTCTCGTCAAAATAAAAATTAATGCATAGACATACCGACAATACATACGCAGGGCACCACAAATGCGAATTTGTTTGCCTTATTTGAGTGTGGCATTTTAAGAAACGAACACAGAATTTTTTCACCTGTTTGTATTTATTTTAGAATCGAACACGAAAAAAGAAGAGGACACTGAAATTGCGAATTTTTCGGTAGAAACCAAGGCGAATTTATATATTTATTCACCTACATGTATTTTGTTTTTGCTTTTGCGTGTGAGATTTCAAAAGCCGTAAAAGCAAAAACAAAATGTATTTAAGTTTTGACAACTATTACGCAGAAACAAAAACAAAATACATAGGAATTTTGTAGTTGTATTTATAACACCACCTTGTATGGATTCGCCTTGGTAGAAACGAAATCACCATAAAACTTTAGGGGCGCTATTAAACTGCATACCTAGAATCAAGGCGAATTCATATAAGGTGTAGTTACTATAGCAGCCGATTTGATTTTTTTTTATTCATCTTCATGTATTTTGTTTTTGTACCTATAACACCACCTTATATGAATTCGTGTTGCCTAGAATTTTCATAAAAATTCAAATTAAAAAGTTACAAAATTGTATGAAATTTTGGTGAGACTTTTCTATTTTTTTTCTGCAAAGTTTGAAATTTGGATTTATACGATATACTTAAGTTATTCAATGAGCTTGACTTTTATAAAAACAAAAAATGAAAAACACAAATTAACCACAGAAGAGATACAACTGGGCTAAGTGTCAAGCCTCTATTTTTTCACATACATAGTTCTACACCAATTTTCGAATAGTTCAATTTGTTGCAAAGCATAAAACATAGACGACTACATTTTAATGTAATTTCTTTTTTAGCTTTCCTTTTTGCTGTTGCCTGCAATGTTGTTGCTGATGTAAACATTGCCCAGGCTACATGTTGCCCACACAGCGCTAAGCGACACAACAAAGCGAAGGATGGCCAAGCTGCAGAATGACGGTGAGAAGATGCCTGTTGGCAACAAAAAGCGCGTGCGTACAATTGCCAGGGAACTGGCAGTATTAGAGGCATTTCAGGCAGGCAGCAACAAGAGCAACAACAATGCGACGGCAACTCTCGACGGTGGCAGCAGTTGCATCGGCAGCAGCAACATCATACTCAACAATTTTTAAAAACAACAAGTAATACAAAGTTATTGCAAACTCAAACAAGCAAGTAAATACATATGCACACACATTTAGTAAGGAACAAATCTACTACATACTAACTACATATAGGGAGGCTGTTCCTGCATTCGCCGCATATGAGTTAAGATGAATTGAGAAAAATAAATGAAAGACAATATTGAAGAGAAACAAAAGCCCGTGTTATGGCAAACAAGCAAAGCATTTAAAATTGTTGTTCTACAACAACACGGCTACAGCGCACGGCCGTCCAAAAGCAACAACACGCGGAAGAGGCAGCATTCAAGTAGTACGAGGTGGAAATTGTCGCATTAAATTACGTACAGCATTTTCCATGCCTATGACTTCACCTTGCCGCAGGCGCAAAACATATTCACATACATACACTCTTGCCCACACATACATACGTATGTGTATAAATTTAGTACACACATATGTACAAATGTATTTGTAACTAGATGTCTGCCAAGTTAAAATATAATCCCAGCAAGCACTGGCATCTATTTTGTAAGTCCTTGAGAAAATCATATTTATTTTTGTATTCTACTAATAACAAACTTCACTAATAATTAATAGACTTTTCTAAGTTATTTTCATTTAAAGAAAAGACTTACAAAACAAGTAAATCTATGTAGTTCATATATAAAAATCTCGTGTCACCCCTCCGAAATTTGTGAAATTTCGTATGTGTATTCGGTAGATATGAAAATAGGGCGTAAATTATATTTTCTGCTTGGGAGAAGCTTGCCAGCTGTTCTAAAAGACGAATTTAATTAATTTATACACAAGTAATATGAAATATTAAAATATGGGTGTCACGCGGTTAATTTCTGCAGGAAGGTTTATAGCTATCTTTTACGAGAGTTGCCACCTGTTTTCAAAGTCGAATTTAGTGCAATTATAGATAAGTACTACGAAATATTAAACTAGGGTTGTTAAACGGTTGCTGGAGAGATGATTTATACTATCTTTATTTGGAAAATGGTGGCCACCTGTTTGTAAAGTCGCATTTAATTAAATTCTAGACAAGTTTTATGAAATATTAAAATATGGTTGCCAACTCTTTTGTTTCGCTAAAAAAGTAGTATATATGAAAAGTCGAATCCAATTTATTAAACACAGGTATATAAAATGTAAATATTAGTCGGTTCGACTCGACAAGGGAAGAGTTTATGCCTATATTTTGGATAGGGTTGCCACCTGTTTGTTAAAAGTAATCTTTAAGTCTGGATTTAAATTTAATTTAATCGATATTTTGTGATTTTTTTTTCGATCAGAAATAATCGTTATTATTGTATTTATAATAATAAACGCAAACAAGTTTATCAGCGATGACAATAATGTGTTTATAATCAAACAAAAATATCGATCAAATAAGATTGGAAATTCAAGAATAGCGAATATATTTGATCGGAAAAATATAAACGAAAAAATAAGGAAGAAACTTGATAAAAACATAAAAATTTAAAAATAGCAATGAAACTTGATAAAAAAATAAGAATTATAAAAAAAAAACGATTAAACTTGATCGAAAAAATAAAAACCACAAAATAACTATTAAATCGTAATTTTTTTAATGAAAATTATAACCGTTACTGTTCCTGGTTTATGGTTAAAAAATAAAGAACATTTCGTTAAATACAAGAAAATAGCAAACAGCCGCTTTTTTAAAGACAGCATAATTTTAAATATGATAAAAAAGAAAAAAAATTAAAAATTTGTCTAAATGCGGGCAATTTTTCAACTTTGAGCGGCTCTAAAGTTATGTTTTCTTATTCTCTGAAAAATCATTTATTACACAAGTCTATTCCATTTATAGAACGCTTTTGCGACAGAGACGCCAAAGTGCGGCGGCCGAATAATAAATAAATAAATTAAGAATTTCTGAATGATAAGCCCAACTAGACTCACAAAAACGTTAAACGTTGAACAAGAAAAACGACAACTATTATATTTTGCAATTAATAAAATACAAACGATAAAATCAATATTATTACAACAGCAACAATGTATGCAACAGACCAGCATAAAAACAATTTAAAATTAATTACAAAAACAAAATAAATCATACAAATAATTACAAATGGGTTCGATATGAGCGCTCATAAGTATATAATCCATGTACATAACAACGTATGTACATATGTGTGTATGTATGTACATATGTATGTATGTATGGGCGAGTATGTAATAAGCCGTGCGCAAAATTGGAACGCATTCGGATCGATAAATGCAACTGCAGTAATAACACCAGCCATGCCACAAGAATTCCAGTAACAACACCAAAAACCGAATGTGAATTTTATAAAAAAGAACATAAACAACAACAACAGTAACAACAACTATTCAGTGCATGCGGAAGTAAAAGTTCAACGCTCGTTTGTGCTCCACAAGTGATTAGGTCAATAATAACACAAAATTACAATAAAAAAAACATTAAAACACTTACCCACACACACTTACCACAATTGCCAACCAAATGCACAATTGGAAGCAACAACACACATACATATATATATATGTACATATTTATGTTGCAAAAAGAAGCTATTGGCAACAAAACCAAAAACCATCCAGGCCAGGCCAACAGGCCGAGTCACCCGATCCACTGATCAAACCAAACGAACAGACGATAGGTACGAGGAATGACATAGCTTAGCGCTAGAACGGAGCGCAAATTAAAAACAAAAGCCCAGCAAAAACAGCATGAGGACAAACAAAAAATCTGGCAGCAGCCACAGCGAGAAAAATTGATTGCAACCAACAGCCAACAGCCAGCAGCCAGCAGCCAAGAGCCAACGGCCGCCAATCGGGTTGCAGCATGTTGCTTGCCTGACATCGAACCGGCTAGCCTTCTAGCCAAGTGGTAGGAGTGGTGGTGGTGGTGGTGATGGTGGCGGCAGTCAACCAGCCAAGCCGTCAGGCGCGTCATGGCCAATATGACTGGCGATTGTGGCGCAGAATGTGTGTGAGAATGCGGCACAATTTCCCCTCAAGTGCAATGTCACGGTGGCGCTGCAAAAACAACAACGCCGCCACTACCAATGCCTTTGCCCCAACACCGGAAGGTAACAGCAACAGCAACAAAAACAAAGCGTCGCACAATAACTCAGCATACAATTCTCTTGCTGTGGCGTTCAAGCGCACTGAGAATATTGTCGTGCAGTTGCAGCTGCCGTCACAGAGTTGCACGTTTAGAATGCGCTTTCAATGCTCCCAATGCGCTCATCTCAGCAGCTTGAGCTTTTTTCGCGCGCAAAAGAGCAGCTCTATGCCGCGCCGTTGAGCTTTCCGCGCAGCAACTCTTAAGATAGCTTAGAACAATGCGTTGTTTTGGTGGTGGTGGTGTTGGTGAATGTTTAAAGTTGGCTGACAGCTGTAAACGGTTGCACCTCGAATGTATAGCACCGGGGTGGGGGCTTATTTAGCATCAGACTTTCATGTGTGTCTTTTTTTGTTGCAATGCAGGAAGTACGACGACTTCTAAAAATAGCTCGCTTTTACACACACACATGCGCGCGAATTGCTATTTTGCCAGCAATGACAAGTGCGAGCGGCTATGTATCTAACGTATTTGATATTCCAGCGGCGCTCACTCACACACTCACGTCACAAAGCGCATATTCGCTCGCATGCTCTGCAACTCACACTTTGTTTGTTGTTTATTGTTTTTATTGTTATTGTTATATGGGCGCGTTGTGCATATTTATTATAACAGTGTGAAGTTCAGGGCGATCTTCTAATCAGCTTTGACGGTGCTGCTGCCGCCACTGCTCCAAGCGTAATTTTCAAATGCCACTGCATTATTACTGCAATATGTAGATATGTACTCGGGTGTGTGCGTATGTGTAATTTAATTTGTATTGTTTTATTTTTGTCGCGCCAAGGTTGTAACGCCGAGCTTTGTAAGCGCCTTTGCATTCGCATTCGCACATAAATCGGTACATTAGGCGGCCGTCTGGGGAATTTGCCGCCAAACAAAAGTGCAAACACCCATTTGCATGTTTATCTTTGTTGTTGTTGTTGTTGCCGCTGTTGTTGCTGTTGCCGCTGCTTTGCGCGCATACACATAGCACAAGCCTTTTCATAACCGGAAACAGCACATTCATTCAGTGCAATCTGCTTTGGTCGCCCGCCCGCCGGCCCGCTATGTTTCGCTCACTGACGTATGCGGTAGAGTGTTGCCAGATGGCCGTTAGGAATGACGACCATAGCTCAAACCCCTGTAAATTGAGGAGTTGTATAGAGAATGAAATTGGACGGTTAGGTAAAATCAAGAAAAGTACTATGCGATCAGCTGTTGCAACAAAGTAAACAAAAATTGTACTTTGTGAATTTGTTGGCGAAAAATATTAAAGCAAATTTTTAGCATTTTACAGCATTTGACCGAAATAAACTTTTAATTGACTGCCTTTCATTTTTTGGATTATTATTTTTAATTTGAAAGAAAACTATTTGCGGTTTTTACAGGAAACATCTTTTTTCATCCCGTACTTTTTAGTTGTTGCCTTCTTTTTACAGCATCTTACATAAAAGGTACCCGGTCAGAACAAATTCCCTTAGAGTTTACAAGTATGAGCTTTCAGGCGATTTTTTTTCCAATTTCCTACACACTTATACTTCTTTCCTATATCTGTAAGTTGAGAAAATAAAAATCGTCGATTTTCATGATTGCTTTGGTGAAAAAGAAATTCCTCATGGGTTTTGAAAAGTGAAATCTTATGAAGAATGTGCTGATTTTTCTGCGGTTTTCGCAGCTCTTTCAAAATTTACCTAAGAACTTTGTTTCTACCTCATTCGTTGGGAAATGTTGAAATCATTTTTTCAAAAATTAATTTGAACAAAGCCACAGCTTTGAAGCGCATTTAATTTCGCCATAATAATGTGCAACTCTCAAGTGGCTGAAAATTCTTGTTGGTTTTTGACATGGTTTTTTTTTAATTTTTCGTCTTTCGAACATCTTTCCATATAATGGATGGATTTTATATGAATTCCCATAAATTTTTATTTTTTTTTTGTACTGGCGGCCTTGCATATCTTCTCCTATATAAACAATATGCGTTAAATGGCAAAAAGTTTCCAAAACCAAAATTTCATAAAAATTTGAAATTTTAATTTACTTGTAGGTATGCTATTTTTATGAAACGAACTAAAGGTTGATAAAAAATTAACAGAAACGACTTAGCGTTAAAAGGAAGCAGTCAAAAATCACCATGTGATCAATTCTTTAAGTCACCGTTTATAAATAATAGTGTGCATATTCTAGGATTTAAATATTCACATGGACTCAGTTGGATAAATTATAGAAACGCGTCACTTTGACAAAATTTTTCTATTGTTTATTTAAAAAAAAAAATACAGCATGTGAATTAAGGGTTCTAAATTTACGCAAAAATTACAAAAATTAAAAAATTGTCACTACAAAAATAAGATTTTGATTGAGAATTTTCAGAAAAATTCTAAGTATGCAGTTAGTATAGCCCATTAAATTTGACTACTGTAAGTTGTCAGTTTCAAATGATTGAGAATTCGCGTTAATTTTTAATACTTCGTTTGCTTACGGTGCTAGGAATTTTCAAACTTATAAATAACATTTCGAAGACTTTATTATAAAACTATTATAAAAAGTTCTTAAAAATTATGTAAACAAAAAAAAAACGAAATGCCACTGTATATTAAAAGATTTTACATAAGTATTTTAAAGTTTTAAAACATCAATCAACATCAAGGTAAAGGTACATTTATTTACGTTTTTACCAAACTCATGTCGATTTAATTAAAAATAAAAGTACCCTCTTAAAGAATTACGACTATTTTTTTTTAACTGGTGCCATTTGAATGGCAGTTAACTTTTCATTATAGACATATATATGTATGTGTTCAATCATTCATACTTCGTTGAAACGACGATTTGGGTATCGAATTGATGATTTAATTTCTTTGTATCTGGCAACACTGATGCGGAATAGTCACTTTCAGCGTACGGAACTGCAGTCGCGAGCAAGGCGACCAACTCGTCCGCTATCGCCAAATATCATACATATCTACATATATACATATGTACATACATGAATACAAGCGCGTGGTGCAATGTGCAAGGCAAAGTGAATTGCAAAGTCATCTGATTTGTCAATCATTCGAGCGGAGTGCGCGAAGCGAGTTAGGCCCATACATACATACATACATACATCTATACATAGTATGAACAATAATAATAGGTGCAATTGCAATGCTACACGTATTAGTGTTTGAAATTGAAAAATACGCATTGCATATCAATGTGTAAAATTAAATGTATGAATTGCCTGCAAGCAGGTAGTTATCAATTAGCAAATAATTTGTTGCTGAGTAAAAAGCTCGTTATAGATAAATATTAGCACAATGCCTAGCGATTTCGTTACATTTTCTCGTTTTTTTTTTTCAGAGGTCAGCTCGAAATGCACTTACAATTTGCACATACACACACGCACACATAATTGAGTCACTTTCTAAATATATGTACCTACATACATACACATATCGAAATTAGATAAACTAATTGAATAAATGATTGAGGCAGTGAGATAATAGCGCAGCGCCAGGTAGGTAGGTTATTTCCCCTTTTAATAAAAGTGATTTCCTTGTGTCAGCCAATTATGATTTTATGTAAAAATAAAATGTATAGTTAGTGATGTAATTAAGCAATGGATATTTTGCGAAATTCGGGTAAGTATAAGGTCGTCCAACTTTACAGGTTTGCGGCCATCAGAGTCATAGATAATATGATACGCAAGCGTCCACTAAACTCGTGGTTTGAGCTGGCAACAAAGCAAAATCAGGGTGCTGATGAACAGCTGGTACGCGAAAACTGAGCTGCCAATGGTTATAAATAAAATCCACCACTTTCCATCCCGAAAACATTTTGTGTTCTTATCACAAAAAATAATATAAAGAATTGAACTAGTAAAATCACCAAAATTCCTCAATGAATGCCCACATGTGTACCAGTTCAGGACAATTTCAGGACGAATTCTTGCAATAGGAACGCTACAAAAGTTTTTTTTTAAATAAAACAAAAACGGTTTGGGGTATGAATTAAATTCTTTATTCCTGTGAAAGTACATTCGATGCGATTATGTATGGAACTCGATTTCTTTTGCATGGACACCACGGGCACGCTTGCCGAAGTCCAGACGCTGAACCCAATTTTCGACGGTTTTCAAGCATAAATCGGCCGATACTGCTGCAATTTCACGTTCGATATTCGTACGAAGTTCATTCATCGTCGCTGGCTTGTTGGCATAGACCATAGACTTGACGTAGCCTCACAGGACATTCGCTGTGTGGCTTGTGGCGCCGTCCAGTTGGAACCACATATTGTCCAAGTCCATATCATCCACTTCGGGCCAAAAATATTCGGTTATCACTGAGCGGTAGCGATTCCCATTCACAGTAACGTGCCGGTCTTGATCATCACGAAAGAAGTACGGCCCAATGACGCCGCCGGCCCATACCAAACCGCACCAAACCGTATTTTTTTCGGGATGCAATGTTGACTCATGGAGTACGTGTGAGTTGCTGCCTGTCCAATAACGCATTACCATTCAGCCAGAAATGACGACGACCATAAATTGGACGTAGTGCTCTTAAAGTTGAGGCCATTGACTCTGAATTTCGGTAGTAAATTTTAATAATTTCGACTCGTTGTTGGATCGTATATCTTTCCAAGATGAAATGGCAAACCTTACTGAAGAGAAATGTCAAAACAGCTGGGAAAAAATGGCGTCGTTTGATGTCACTATCGGTCTACTTTTGTAGCGTCGCTATTGCAAGACACTTTATATTTCGCGACCATTTTTCGACTTATCTGTAGTTCGGGATTGGTTCGCTACTACAACTACTACTAACTACCACTACTACTAATTACCATTGCTACTACTACTAGTAACTACTCCTACTACAATTACTTATTACTACTACTACTACTACTAACTGAAATTACTACTAACTACTATTAGGTTAGGTTAGGTTACTACCTCTACAGCTATTAATTACCACTACTACTAATTTCTACGACTATCACTACGACTAGCAATGCTACTACTACTAATTACTAATACTACTTTTACTAATTTCTACTTGCTTGATCGTTTTACGAACTTCTCCTACAATATGTAGCGCAAATTGAGTGGCGTACATTTTTACGCCGACTCCGAACACCAATGATTTTTGTGAGAAGTTAATTTCAAGACAGAAATACATTTGGGGGTTTGCCAATGCCTACTGAGGGGCGTCCGCTCTTAGAAAAAACTGTTTCTATAATTTTTGATGTTACTTGTCCCGGCCAGGATTTGAACCCGGGACTCACCGAATGAAGAGCGACAAAATACAAAGTCGGCTTCGGTGGCAGCAAATTTATCGTTGGCTTGTTGGACCAAGCATCCGTTCTCTAAGCCTAGCTTAGAAGTGATCTGCTGCAAATTCGATTTTAGAATATCCGCTGTATCAGTGCAAATTGCTTTCTGAAATCTTTTCTGGGCTCCCTTTGCAATTTTCGAGGAATTAATGTAACGTTTTTCTCTGTCAGTTGACTTCGGTGGGCATCCTGAGCGCGGCGTGAAAGCAGATAACCCAATCGGTTTATAGTTTTTGATAACTCCTTGAACTATACTACTATTTCAGCCAGAGTTTTATAATGATATCTTTTCGCCGGAACTTGTTGGATCCATTTACTAAAATAGACCAAGTATACCTGCAAATGCTTTTTATTAAATTTTATTTTGAAGCTTAAGAGTGGAAACCCCGTATTTTGTGCAGAAGCGATGACACTTTTTACGGCTACGGTTTTTTCTTTTAAAAGCACATTAAATAGCTGACTAAGATAACGAAATTAAAAAAAAAAATTAGTTTTTTACGGTTCTTAGTATTCACAGGTAATAATAATCCGCAGCAGGACCTGTACGTTAACTATTTTGACAAGTTTAAGTTTTTCAGAATTTAAGCAGATTACTATCGCATATTTTTATTGGCATTTTCTCTTTATTGATATAGATATCGCACTGGCCGGATCGAAGACAAAGATGAATATGTGTATATATGTAGAAGGGTATACCTAAAAAAATAAGAACTACCAATCCAAAGGCGGACGGTTGGTCACCTTAAATAATCTCGTTTAGTTGTACCTCATATTGTAATCAGATTATTCTAATCATAATCTATAGCCACTTTCAAAAAATGTGAATACCAAATTTTTCCCACATAGTTTAGTAAATTGAAATTCCAAACGTTTCTCAGTTAAACCTACCTAATATATGTAAATTGCGAACTTTCACCAACATTTTTTATAAGACAGTTATTTACAATAAATCCTATTTTCATACTATTTTGTTTCCAGTGGAAGTTCCCCAAGACATTCAAAACTTACACGGTTATTGCACCAGCCTTTACAGTTCTCTGCTTTTGCCATCAATTCGAAAGAGTAATCAACACTTTACTACGACTCTAGATTTTTCTTGCGACGAGAAAGTTTAACCTACTTTCGATTGTTTTGTGTATTTCTTTCGCAATACCCAAAGACAATGGAGTTCTTTGAACTTCTTTTTTCGTGAGCTTTCCAGAAGTGGTTGAACTCACTTGTTTATAACCCGAGCAAATTAATGAAATGAAATTAAAAAAAAAACCGATTTATTTATTTGCACTCATTGCATCGGCGTCGCATATCGCATTTCGGCCAGAAGTCAGCTAGTTTTGGTGTTGGCATTTAAGTAGACAAATAGCTATTTGAATTTAATTAGACAATTATGTTTATAAGCATGTAGGTATACATACATACACATACATACATCTATATACAAAATGTACCCTGTAGGAATGAAATTAGCTTTCAAGTCATTTACAAACTACTTTCTCCCCAATGGCAACTAATTCCCTACTACGAAGCAAGATATAAAAAAAAATGTTAATTATTTTTTAGTTTAGTAGCTTGTAGAATAACACACAGTTGAAGAGTTAATTAATCCTTTTGAAGGTATAAAATAAGACGGACTTGCAAATTTTTCTGCCTATATATTATAATTTCAAATTTATGACGACAAAAACGGAACTTTTTTTTGTCTTGATAAAAAATAATGTCAAAATATACAAGAGTTGTAAAATTTTTACAAAAAATTGTTTGTGTACACCCGTGTAACGGCACTGTGAATAGATGAAAAAACTTAAACCATTTAGTGTGCACCCAAGTGAAGAAGTGTTTAATGTTATAAAAACGTTTAATTTTGAAATAAAATTTCATATTTTCTGTTATTTTCAATTGCATATTTTATCACGCATCAAAGAAAAATACCCAACTCTGTACAGATGGAAAAACTGAACTTATATTTTCGCATCGTTTAAACTCGCCTTTTTAAGAATTGGGAAAGAAAATTCTGCACTTTTTGTACAATTTCGAGAAAATTACATTATATTATGAGCTATTGATGTGATATCTTTTAAAATTTCTAAAATTAGTAAATATTGAATATGATGTGGATAAAACAGATTTGCAATAAATTTGTTCACAGAAAACCTATGTTTTATATGTTAATTTATATTATATTTTCTGTGTTTTTCGAACATTATACGTACAATTATTCTTAGTTTTTTCTATTCTATTCTATTCTTAGTTTAGCTAAAACTTCGCTTGGCGGTGAAAGCTGTTTATGCAAACTATCATTATTTTCGATCCATTATTTTTGAAGTTATAATTTTTCAGGCCTTAAATTCAAAAATCGAAAACATAGGAAGGTGGTCTTAAACTTCGAATTCAAAATGTTAAGTTTCAAATTTTTTGAAGTTAATGACCATTGGCAAAACCTGGTGGGAAATTTAAAAATAAATTTTGACCAAAATTGTATAAAAAGATTTCCGTTTATTTGAGAACTAGATTTTTAAGTTGCAATAACGAATTCCCAAAACTTGTAGATGAAAATAAGAAAATAAAAAAAACAATCAGTCGTGGTTTTTATTACAGTATAAAAAGATTATTTATAGGGAAGTCTCGTATATTTTTAATAATGATTTGAAATATTATAGCATTGATATAAATATGAGAAATAAGTATTGTTTTAATATAATCAGAGTGAGCAGTCGTTGTTAATACTCACATTTTTTCAAAACTTGAAAAACAAATTTATTATGCGTCTGAATTTGTTTATTGAAACTATCTTTTCTTTTGTATCAAGCAACGAACTGATTTATTTGGCATGGCGATTTCACAAGAAGCAGCTAATTACCCTAACAGGCATATGTTTTCAATTACTATACTTGTTATTTAATTTCAACAATTTAAAAACGCATCCATTTCTAATTAGCACGCCAAATGGCTCACACTGTATTTGTATTAAATTAGTTTAAGAGTAGTTAACAAAAAATTAGTTTTTATTTGCAGTCGGTCAAAGCGAAACTTGCACAGTTTCTTTTTATACATACATTCTCAATGTTTTTCTTAAAATTTTTGTAAAATTCACTTTGGTTCAAAATATATTTTTATCCAATAATAATTTCAAACATAGTACAAAATTCAAAAATGCTGCAAACTAAAGAAAAATAGCCAGCAAATTTTGTGTCTGCAGTTTTAGAAAAATTCCTCGAATGCAATTTTGTAGCCCATTACATTTTAGTAGAATAAAGAGCAAGTTTCAAGTGACTAAAAATTTCCGATGATTTGATAATTTTTTTCGGCGGTAGTATCACTTTTTTCTCTATATAAAAATAAATTTTGTGCACGCGTTATATGGAGAAAAATTAACGAAAATAAACGGTAGTATCGAACCTCTTGACCCTTGCACTTTACTCTACTGTATTGAGTACAAAACCGCCTAAATATTTTTCAATTTCGGGTGGTAATTTTTTTACATTAACAGAATACAAAGTATAGAATAAAGTATATTTTAAAACAAACTAAATTTAACACAAATTTGTAGAAACCCCGTGTGAGTGTTTAAAAAAAAGTCAATGTACGAGTTTTGCTTTGGATGCCTGGATGTTGTTTCATGAAATTGATTAGTTTCCTTCCGACAGGGTACATTTTTACGCATACGTGCATTTACTACGTACTTACTTTATTTACAGCAGACTTACAAAAATGACGCCCCACGGCACTCGAATCGGTTCACCCAATGGAGCCCCCACATGTCGCCGCCGCTCGCCACTGCACCGCCCTTTTTCCGTTAATGGCGCAGCGAGAAACGTTCACGCGTGAGCTTGTGGAACTTTCTGAGCAAGTTTTTTTAGTTTTAAAATTGCTGAGAAAACGTGATTGAAAAAACTGTTGTGTGTTTTGTTTTGTTTTTTTTTTTTTTGAGAAAGCGTTTACGCATCAAATTCGATTTCTACGAGCGGAGCGAGCGTATCCAAGTCATTCACCTCGTCCATCGAACGGCTAAATTGCGTTCGCCAGCAAGTTTTCGGCAAAAAGAGCTACGGAAATACAAAGCTCATGCATACATACATCCATACATACGAAGCGTAAAAAACATACAAACATACACGCTATGGCAGCCACAATAAAAGCCAACGCCAACAAAAAGTCAGCAAATAGCTACAAGTTGGCTTAAATGAAATCGATTCACCACCAGCAATAACAACAACAACAACACTAATGCTGAAAATAACGGCGTCAGCTGCAGCAGCGGCAGAGATAACGGTAGTCGTAGTAACGCGATCACTACTACAACAATTAAAATGCAGGCGAAAAAAGCAGTGCTTGTAGATCCAACTATGGACGGACACATTGATTGAGCGAAAAGTAGAGGAAAGAGGAATCATAATAAAAAAAACAAACACACAAATCAACTGAGAAATGTACCGTTGGAATTTCTTTCTCCTTCTTCTCTTTCACGTACGTACGAGTACCTACACTATCGCCGCGAATTGACTTCTAGCTCTGCTGCTTAGCGCGCTGCTGGTTAGCTCTTAGCTTGTGTTGAATAGTTGGTCGGTCGATTGGTTAGTTTGTTGGTTAAAATGTAGGTCAAGTTATAATAAGCCAAAAATTATGTTAATGTGGGCTATACATTTCTATGTGTGTATGTGTGTGTGTTCACACTATCGCTCTCACTGTCAGCATTATTGCTGAATGTTCGTGTGGTACATATGGAGATCAAGAAGCAAACGGAAAGAGGAAGATGCTGTTTTTTTTTAGAAAATCATACATATTTATATATATAATAAATAGCAACACTTAAGATAGTATAATAAGTTGGAATTTTAAAATGTCGTGAATGATTAAAAAGTGGGGAATTCTATGAATATACTACATATGTACTATGTATAACTATATGTACATATGTATGTTCAGCTATGTCCAAAATGATAGGATATGTTGAAATAAAATATATAGTAAATATACTTAGATTTGATTCCTACTATGGTTGTAGAATACTAGATCAATCACCTATTTATTACTAACTGTAATTATATTGTTTAATTTACTCAAAATCCAATTGGCCAAAAAAATAGAAACAAATTGTGTCAACGGATATAAAAATTATTTTTATTATTAAAATTATTGTTGTCATAGAAAAGCTTCTATTTTTGATAACGTCAGTTATTCTTTCAGGCATAGAGTCCACAAATTTGCGACATTTATCAACTGGAATTTTATACCACGTGTCCTCCTACACAATTTTCCACAATTAAGCTGAGTTTAAAGATGAATATTTTGCAACTTCAACTTTTATGTCTTGTGCATAAGTTCTCAATCGGATGATTGAGACGGTCAATACAAAAGATCAATTTTTTTTAAGTGAAACCATTTCATATATTTGGCGGTATGCTTAGGATCGTTATCCTGCTAAAAACGCCACTTTAAAGGCATGTTTTCCTCAACCCACGGGAACATTGTGTTGGCTAAAATATCCGCACAACTTTCTTTTATCATTTTCCCATCTATGCAAAAGATTTGGCCCACTTCATACCACCATAAACAGCCCCACAACAGGATACTTCCGCCACCGTACTTTACAGTGGGTTTCGTATATACTGGATTGTATGCTTCGCCAGGAGGACGGCGAACAAACTTTTCACCATCCATTCCAGACAAAGTAATTTTGGTTTTGACACTCCAAAGCATATTTCGACACTGAATGCTTGCTCTAAAAGTAATACTTTCCTGTATATATTATATCGTAGCCCATAACATGCAACTTTGTTGATGTATTTTTATTTTCAATCGAATTTTTATCGGTATCCTCGCCCGAAGGTTATGTTCTACCAAGATTAGCCTAATCGTTCTTACACTAACATGAAATCCTGTAGAGTCGCTCAGCTCATGTGACGAAAAAAAACGGATTCGACTTAGCCATCCTCATTACCAAGTTTTTACCAGAAGGGCTCTCTTTTTGCGGTCGACCTCGGTTCTCCACAGTTTTTTAGCGTGAAGCGCTGTAAATGCCTTTTTCGGTGATGACTTAGTGATTTCGGCGATATCTTTTATGGATTTGCCACTCTGAGAAACTTGATCATGTCTCGTTCGGTAGAAATAAGATGCTTCCCCATTTCGTGGAACTGGACAGGTGAAAATCAACACTACTATTAAACAGCAAATATTTACTCAATTTTATAATTGTCATTTTAATTATAAAATATTTCTTGTTTGGTTTCTATTATTTTGGCCAAATGGATTTTGAATAAATCAAACAATAAGAATACAGTTTGAAATGCAGAAACTGTTGAATAATGATTTAAAGCGGAATAAATAGGTAATTGATCCAGTGGTGCGCAATCACGTTTAGAATAAAATCTAAGCATGTGTACTATATATTTTACTTCAATATATACTATCATGTACGATGCTTCTATTTATTTGGCCATAGCTTTATCTACAGTACGATTATCCGTAAATGCAGCAAGACAATTTTTACATCAGTAGTGCGATTCACTAATTTGTTTTAACGATATTCGCATGGTTAACTCATCTTAGCGATTATTTTAACCATATTCGCCATCGCCACATCCGCGGTTGTCGTTAGCTAGTCAATTATCGTAAGCCAAACGACAACAAATTTGATGTTGTTAATACAATCGATAAAAGAAAAATTCATGATTTCATTTGCATGCAATGTTTAATATACGTATGAAGTATCACAAGGTGAGGAAGAAGTAAGCCCATACAACAGTGGATTGGCGATTGCTCCAGGTTGTAGGTAGTTAATGCAATCTACTATGCAATTCTAAGTTCTCATTTCATTATGCTAGGTTCTAATTGCTTTGATATGATGGTTACAATTAACGACCCTAAGGTGAAAAATGGGCAGTAACTGTGAGCGAAAGATGTAGGGTACATCGTATTAATGTTTAGTTTAAAAGACGTACATAAGTTCCCCATGAGTCAAGTGGAGCTTCAGGATACACCTAATGATTGTGCTCATATTTCAATCCTGAAGTCCCATGACTACCGCAAATGGTAAACACAAAAACGTTTACCTAGGATTCAAGTAAAAAAACACAAATATAGTTTATTTTAATTTATAATACAATATATGTCGACATAATTCGGAAACCATGGCATGTTTTTAATTGGTAAGTTTCGTTATTTAATTGAAAATTACTAAATATAAATGATTTAATTTAAAACAACTCCAAAAACTATTTGCAGGAGATTCTGGATATTCATTTATTCATTTGTCTTCCTGTTTTTTCTTTGTGTTTTTAACCCATTTTGATATTTAATTTGACAAAGATGCCACTATTTAGTACTTTGAATAAATACAATAAGACAGCTATTATGTGTCGTCAATTTTTTTTTAGTAAATCCCTAGTTATTTCAAACGACAAATTTTGTCGACAAAAATTGTGATTGTCGGAACGTTTGCAGTTAATGAATCGCACTACAGATTTCCTAAACCTGAACCCACTATAGTCACACATTAATTTTGGATGTATAGTGATACCTTCGCCTATAGTAGTATCGATAATGGGTATTAGATAAAATAGAATTAGTATTTATTTGTTGCAGCCTTCATAAAGTAATCTTAAAATTCGGCGCCTGTACGACGCGCCTTAACCATCTCTAATCGAGATCAAAATTTATGTGGACTACCTTAATGTTTTTTAAATTACTTTTGGAGCTTTTTAGTGCATAGCTATCATTGAACAAGTCATTTATGTAAATATGCACCGACTGTGCTTGCCAACTGGATTAGTGTTTACCCTTAACTTGTGATAAACAAGACAAACTTACAAAAATTTATTTTCAAAAGTATTCGGGTAATTTCACAAAAATTTTCACATGATTCAACAAATTTTTTTTAAACCATTAAAAATTTTGTTTGAACAAGTTGAAAAATATCAATATATGTAGCATCACCAAAGAAACTGTAGAATTATTGCGCTGGCCATCATCGACTCAGTGGGCAAGAACAAAGAAAAAAGACATTTAAATTTTGATGAAAATATTTTAAATTACACTTATGTTAAAATATTTACAAAATTTGAAAATAGAAAATAGCAGTTATACGGATTTTACTATGGAATGCGCTGTCGTATAGTTATGATAAGCACCAAACATTGGGGATTTAGGGGATTCACAAGATGTCGTAACGTGTCGTAATATTACAAAATCACAAAATCATACCATTTGAAACCACCTTTAATTTTATTTCGTGTTGTTATTGTTTATGCAGATATGAACTTATGACTTTACGACTCGTTTTAAATCCCCTAATTGCCTATTATTTAAATTGAATCATTGTACACTTAAATAATACGTTAGTATGTAGTAATAGGAAATGTTTTCTCTTACCATTGTCAGAAATAAAATTTATTTTTTACTAAAATCGAGAGCAAAAAACTATTATATTTTAAACTATACTCCGTACTGAATAAACATCGAAATCTCGCCAATCGAGCAAAAATCTTCTCTTTACACGTTGACCTAAGTCACCTTGAGTCGATATAACTGGATGAATTTATTTAAAACACCTATGAAACCAGCTGTCATTTAAAGGAGCCCGAAAAGTATTAAACCTCCGTTTTTTTTAATTAAAAATATTCATACATATGTGTATACTTATGCCGAGACCTAATCCTCAAGTTTGATCAGAACCTTGGCAAATATGTTAGAGTACTTTTACGTTATTATTTTTTTTTTGAAATATTTAATTTAATTTACTTTAAAATTGGGCAGCTTAAATAATATACATATATATATATAAACCTGAAATGTTTCGCAAATTTGTAGCGAAATACTTTTAATTAAGTGTTCATATTATGCCCAAAATTACTGATCCAGAAAACCTATTTTTACGCCACTAAATCTGAATAATGTTCAAAAGCTTTTAACAGTTTTCTTAATGTTCAACGGATGCCATTTCAGCCAACCAACAAATAAGGGCATATTAAAATACGTACAGGTTTTATTGCATATAATTTGTTTCTTTTGTCAACGTATCATAAAATTCAGGAAGTATGTACCGATTTCAGCACAAACGCAAACTTATTGGGTCTCTCCCAGCAATCGTTTTGTATAAAAAAAAAAAAAAAAAAACTTAAATCAGTTGAGAATTGATCCTCTAACCTTGTCGCCGCAGCTACATACATACATACATACATACGTAGCGACGTCATTTAGCTGACCATCAGCTGCAAAGCCACTTCGCCGTTCACATCGTTGCCTCGTTAAGTCGCCGATGTGAGTTAACTTGACTGCGCGCGTCAACGAACAAGCTGATTAATCAAACCACTTCTTGAGCGACTTTCACTTAGAAAGTTCTGTTTGCCGTTATGTGCAAATGTGCGTATGTATGTATGTGTGTGTGCGTGTTAACACTTTGTTTCTTCAGCTGTTTACAAGCAAAAAATGTGTAGTAGTAGATATTTGTATTGTTATGCGTATCAGTTTGTTGTTTTTTTTTCTTTTTTTTTGATTTTGAGGTCTCTCGCGTATGCCTCGTTGTCGTCGTTCGCTGCCTGTTTTCGACAAGTGGTTATTTGTCTGCGCTACTGTCTCGACTCTTTCATTGCTCTCTCCGCGTCCATTCATCTTTACTTAACTCGTTTCGTGCGCTGCCATCACCTACCATCCTTCCTTCCTCACACTCTACATCCACATCCACCACTATACTTTGAATAAACAAAAACAAATCGGTCGCCTTTCTACGGCAAAGTGGGTCAGTAGTGCCACCGTTCAATGATGCGTAATTGTTGACCGCAAAGACGTCGTGGTCAGCGGCGACGCAAGTAGTAGAAGAAGAGCTGAGCGGTGCAAATATGAAAAATGAAATAAACTTTAAGAAAACCATAAAAGCAAGGTCCCAAAGTTGTCATCAATGGCACTATGTTTGTGAATGTGGAAAAGTATCGAATTTAAATTAATTATTTGGCCATACAAAATATAAGGGATTCCGAAAATTTATACGAGCTTATCAGATCAGTTAAATTAAAAAAAAGTTAAGGAAGTTTTTGATTACAAGATGGAGCGCAGAAAAAATGTACATATGAGATATGGTTACCTATGGAAGCAAATTAAAATTCAGCGGCCCAAATTTAACTAATTAACGACTGTTTTCTTTGACACTGGTTTATATTAGCCATGGTTAGCCGCTAATCGACCCCGAAAGCTTAACTGGCAAAATTGTTGACAGATGGCACTAGCCGATTTTTTTTCATTTCCAAAATCTCTAACTTAGTTCCGATCAAACGCTTAATCAGACATTGAGTTTACGGCCATAATTGATTTAACACGTTTGAAAATCTGCTCGACACAAGTTCTGATGCAAACATTACTTAACAGACAGCCATAATTACATATATACATATGTAAGTCTAAAATCGAAAAAAGGAATATATAATTTCGGATACCTGGCCGCCGTGACTAGAGCGCATACGCCGTTATCTGGAATTCCAGTTGCCGATCACTTTTTCAAGCAATGGGAGGAACCGTATCTCGGAAATGAAACTTCCCGAAACACAGCCTGTCTTATTGAAGTGAAACTTCTTATGGAGCTTTGGAGATGGTTGTGCAAATTGTTTTATTATTATTTACTATTTTGTTATTTATTACCACGCACGCCTAATCGGCTAGCCAGATTTGGATAAGATTTTACACATAGCACATGACATGAGATGGATTAGCTTAAATTATTTTTTTAAAAGAGGGTTGCCACCTGTTTAAATAGCCAAATGCAGGGGCCTTAACAGAAAAAATTTATATCACAAAAATATCATAACGAGCATAACGATGTATGATTTTTATTTTTTTCGATCAAAAATAATCGTTATGCTTGTATTTGATAAATAAAACGATCATAAAACAAATTAGTTGGGGGCAACAATAATATGTTTTATGATCGAAAAAAATGTCACAAAATTTCGAACAAATATGATCGAAAAATTTTAAATACAAGACGATTAGTTTTTGGAGCAAAAATAAAAATCACAAGATAACGGTTATGCAATGATTTTGAACAACAAATCTTCAGATTTGTATAGCATGTGACATAAGGATTAGATCGATATATTCGAGTTTTGTTTTGCAAGATTACTTGCCAATGGTTTTTTGATCCGAGAATATTAAAATGATTATTATTACCGCTACCTGGTTGAGTGAAATTAAATTAATTAGATAAAGCATACGTATGTATATTGCAATATGCGAGTCTGACGAGGAAAGTATATTTTTGTAAATAAAGAGGTTTACTGAGATGGCTTAACATAATTGTGGTACAAAAATTCGCTGCCACCTCTTTCAAATTTCAATTCAATTAACCCAATAATGTAAATAAAATACAATTGAGCGATAATATTAATATGTTAGCTCAAGGCCAGAATAAGGAAAAGTATATTGGATAAAAGACAACAACAGTCAGAAGTGGTAGAAATTATAGCTATTTCGGAGATCACCAAATCTCCTCATCAGATTTCTTTCATGACTCCACCGGGAATTGGATTTCAAATTAACAAGGTTAAGGAGAGTTTGATTTTGAAAAATACTTTTTGTGAGAGTTGCCAATCGTTTAGAAAGACAAATACTAATTAATTAATAAATTAAGTTTAAACGAAATAGTTTAATACTTATGGGAAACGAAAGACAGCGTAATAACTATATTCGAAAATATATTGTATGCGTTTTATATTCTGAAATTTTTCTTGCGAAGGTCCACTTTTGCGTATATGTCAAAGATATGAATCGAAATCTAACAAATAGTAACAACAATCTCCCCCACTATGCTATTTGTGTTAAAAAAAAAAGCAAAAACATAAGTCAGTATTCGAAAAAACCACATTACCCACATGTAAAAAGTAGCCGTTTTCTTTGTTACAACTTGGCTCAAAAATCGATGAACGAAGTTCAACTAAATTTAGGCTGTATACTCCCTAGACCTGTGGCACAGACATAGTCTATATTTCAATACGTTATGTGGCGCATGAGTCGAGATATTCCGAAAATCCGTATTTTTATAACAAGTAAATACTTTTATGGAAAATAGGTTGCGCTAGCGGCGAGTTATTCAGAAAATCTGTACATATAACCTAATTTTGATGAAATCAAAAACGTAAATTCGGGTGCGATGGGCTATACTTCTATGAAAAATAGATCCGACAGGTGATGCTACATAGAATCGAATTATTCAGAATAGCCGTTTTTATGATCCGATTTTTATTAAATTAGAAAAATATAATGGCGATGCGACGAGAAGGATAAGGCTCTGGAATAGAAAATCCGTAATTTGGTCCCATTATTAATGATATTAGAAAATTGTGCTGCCGGAACGATTAGAAATGGTTTTACAATTCGTCTTCGATGACATTGAAAACATATGTATACTATATTTGTAGCACAAAAATATGTATAAAAATCTATTGTATCGATCTTTAGTCGAGATTTCTAGAAAAAGCATATTTATAGTTTGACTTAGTACAAGTCTAATAAGCTGTGCAAACTTGCAAACAATGCTCATTAGACGTAGTCGAGAAACGGTTGACCCTTAAGGTAGTTGCAGCGGTTTTTGGCAAATATCCCGTTGAAAGTTACATATGTCGTAAAACAGCAGGGTACTTACGGAGTTTTCGGAGCTTCCTAGTCTGATGGATTACGAACTGCCGATCCCTACCCTCACTGCAGCCTTCACGACCCTCCTAACCCAAAAGTGGTATGGGTTCCAGGCCATTACGAAATAAAGGTGGACTGTAAAGGCTATGGACTCACGCGACTCGACAATAAAGTACCTGCTGAAAATATATGTATGTAAGTAATGAAATAGGTATACAATTACAAATTTGCGAGTTACTTGCTTTGTGACCTAAACTTAGTTCTAAAAGCGCAGCATAACAAGCATAACCCGTCAACATGACTGCATCTGTCATAGCTGGGCACCAATTGATTTTTGAACATGCCTGTCGATTCCGCGTACGATTGCATGGTTTCTGTAGAAGTTGGCTAGACGAAGCCGAGGAGGCCACGTCAGTGCCTCGCTCTATCCATACGAAGAGTCTCCACTTTAGATAAACAATTCTTCTATAACTTGGATGACCTTAGATGAACGGAAATCAGTGATCTTCTAAAATTTCCAAAGTTCCAAAAGGTTTTAAGGGAAATTGGGAAATGTTGACCCTCGTGCGGTATCACAATGGGCCTTGAGCCTCAAGACAACCGTAACAACCTAACCTCACCTAACCTAACATACATAGTTAAGCCATCACTGGAATTTTTTTAAATTCACGAAACGAAAGTTGCTCGGCTTTTATTTCCTGTTCCACATGCCTATACCGATGTACACTTCTAATCCGAACCACTGACAGTTTAAGCAATAAAACCAAATGAGTTTGGCGGCTAGCCAAATATGTAAATGCCAATGTATGTATGTGTAAAACGCATACTCTAACACAGGCCCATGTAAACTTGTAAGTGTGTGTGCAAATGCCAACTTAATTAACTCAATATGCAATGCCCTTCTTAAATTCGGAAATAGTGTTACGCGCCAAATTGGACAAGCCGCCAAATGAAGAAATGAAAAAAGCCGTTTTTGCCGGTGCGTATGAGTGACGTCCATCGTCAATCGTCAAACGTCAAATGTCAAAAGACAAATTTAAATATCAAAAGGCTGCAACGGAATTCGCGTGCAAAACCACGAATTTTATACAACCCCACAAAGCAATGCAACTGAAACACCTTGCCTGTATTTCTCGCAGTGTTCGAAAGTTTGTTTATAAATTTGTGTTGTTATTATCTAGCGATTTTCAATTTCATTTGACATCCATTAAATGAACAAATAAACAAACAATAAGCTATCGAAGCGACGACAACCAAAACAACAACAGCAACAACAACAACGGCGGCATTCATGTAGAAAAAGCAAAAGTTTGAAATTGAAAACCGCTATCCGACGCAAATACGCTCACGCCGCGGTAAAGGTCAATGACATGGACTACTGGCCGTTCGACTATCGAAGTGTTGTTGTTTTAATGCTTTAGCGGCTATGAAAAACATGTATGAATTCACTTTCTATTCCATTGAAAAATCGTTCGAAATGTAAAAAATGTGAGCGCAAAAAAGCAACAATGACACTGCAACAACAGCAGCTACTACGAGTATGTGAAATCAAATAAAAGCGACAACAAGCGACAGCTTGACGGAGCGGGGTGGTAGGGTGGGGTGTGAGGTGCAGCGAAAACAACGAAAGTGGTAAGCAACTAAGCCAACGACACAAAAAAAAACACACAAAAGAGACCATCATTCAGCGGCAGCCAATGTGCGCCACTCATTCACAATAGCACCAGCGTTAGCGGCTGCCACTTAGGTGATATTGCTGTTATTGTTGCTGTTGTTGTTGGTCTTCAAGCCACATAATTATCTACGGAAACTGCAACACAGCCAGCAATAGAGACACTTCAGGCCGTGCCTGGGCTGTGTCCGCTATTGCTTTACGCTTTTCGCTGCAGCTTAAATTGTTATTTGCCGCATATATCTTGGCTTAACGCCGCATACTTTTTATTCCCACATTTGTTTGTTTTTCGTGCCGCCAAGTCGACGAGTTTCACCCAAAGCAATAAAGTTAAAACAGCCAATAAACGAAATGCACAAATGAAAGCAACAACGTCCAGCATCAACAACTGTGGTTTGGCGCTGCTTCACTACAGCAATGCTGCTATTCGAATTGACACTTTGGCGCATGCGCATGCGCAGCGCTCACTTGAGATTTGACATACAACAAACATAAGGCATTGCTAGTTGTCATAAACATACATCAGTTTGAGGAGATTTGCATATCTCATTTCACAAAATATCTTTCAATAGTTTCTCTAATTTGAATGCGCCATAAAAATAGTTTGGTTTTAGATACAACTCAAAAATTTGTGCCATTAACAAAGCCTCAAAACACCAATATAATTTGGTTTTTGATACATATTTGACCTAATCATTTTGTTAAGTCATCTACAGCATCCCACACTTTCAACTTTATTATTGGTTTTTGTTTTTGTTTTATCTTTTTTTTCAATTTTAATTCGCTGTTTGTTTCTTTATTACTTACCAGATTATAACTTTTATTGTAAATTCACGTGCTGACAACCAGCGGCAATTATGAACACAAATACCGTAACAAGTATCTATAGTTGTGAAAAATTTTTACTATTTTGCTTTTCGTTTCAGTTTTTCGTTTTTTCGCTTTGCTTTTCTTCGTCATTTAATTGTTACTCGGCACGTTCGCAGGCATTTGAAACTTGGCCAAGTCAAGTGTTTGCAAAAAATGTGTACTTTTGCAACAAATTCCTAGCATTTGTTGTCAATTTTTTTATTTACGTTACGCATGCGACATTGATGACTAATTTTGGAAAGTATCCATTAATAAAATTTTTTCCATATTTGTGGTGATGCTGGGCGTATGAGTGATACGTATTTATAATATATGTTAATTACAAAATTCAACATTTAAGTAGCACACATCAAAATCAATGCGTCTCAATTATAACTGATCGAAATTCAGTTGTTTTTTTTTTTGTTTTTTTTTTTTGAAAAACTAGTTGATACCTGTGACTTCATTTGCGCAGCTTACTACTTATCCATTAACTTATAGAAGGCGTTAAAAGCTAAGAAGGTGCTTTGATGAATTTAAAAACAAAAATCTCAGTAAAAATAAGATCAACTCTACAGTTAGCAGGAATTTTTGAAATCATTTTCAATGGGCTAAAACTTAAGAGTAAACCATATTTTGCCTATGACTAAGCAGAATAGTATCTAAATCGGACTATATAGGTATTTCTAATCGAATCACAGCCTATTTTCGAATACCACCATTATCGGACGATAAATACGAATTTTCTGAACAACTCGATCTAGCGCATCTATTTTTCGTAAACTTATTTATTGTTGCACCCCCATTATACGTGTCTAATTTAATCAAAATCGGATCATAAGTAGGGATTTTCTGAATAACTCCCCTCTAGCGCCACCTAGCGCATGTATTTTTTATAAAAGTACTAGCTGACCCGAGGCTCTTCGCTTCACCATACAAATACGAGTACATGTTTTGAAATTCAATTAAACTGAACTGTAAATTGGGATCCAGCGTCTGTCGGCTAATTATACTTATAACGATTACTTAATCGGAATGTAAATGAGGTTCTAGAGATATCACGGCTCCAGCGCCACCTATCTGTTCAATTTACAACTAAAATCTTTATATTTATTTATCTATTACATGCTTGAATTGAAATTAAACGGGCTGTAAATATAATTTTTGGAAATATCTCGGCACAAGCGCCACCTATCGGAATTTTGTGCAAGATGTACCTTTACAAACACATCCTATAAATTTGGGTTCAATTAGTTAAATATATACCATATATTGCATTACGGTTTCTCTTACATAAAACTTGTGTATAATTAAATTAAATTTGACATTTCAAACAGATGGTAACTCTCTCAAAAATATACATATGAGCCTTGGCTTACCAAGGCGAACGGTTTGGCACTCTTGAATATTTTATACACTTGTTCAATTTGACTTTTCAAACATGTGGCAACTCCCTTCTCAACGAAACGAACCATTTGACACCGATATTTTAATATCTCATGCAACTTGTGCGTAATTTAATTCAATTCCACCGAATATAGGTATGAAATTTCTTATTTAATCGAATTTGACAATTCAAACAGGTGGCAACAATCTCCCAAGTGACCTATACTCATATCTGCCAAGTATACATACAAAATTTCATAAAAATCTGTCGAGCCATTTCGGAGGAGTCCGATAAGATTTACTTATTGTTATCACACCAACACCATACCTGTGTAATATCAAAATCGAACAAAAGTACTGATTTTCTGAATACCTCGACTCATACGCCAAATAACGGATTAAAATATAGTCTATCTTTCACACAAAAACCTAAGATTCACGACCAAAAAATTTGTGAAATATAGTTTGAGAAGGAAATTATTATTTAGCTTAGCGTCCGCCTTGGTCCATTTGTGTTTTTTTGTTTGAGTTTTTTCGATTAAGTTCATGCGATGATATAAACCCAGGTTACCCTGTGAATGGTTAAAAAAAATTTAATTTTTCTTTAATACGTCAACCAGTACTAATAAAATTATACCGATGTTTTATTTGATAAAAAAAAAATTATTTTTATTGAACACGAGACCAGTTTTTATTAGGGAATAATATGAGAAAACAACGATTTTTAAAAAAGGTCAAACAAAGCAGACTTTTTTCTCTCTAGACTTCACCAAGGTTTGAACCATAGTACATGGAGTTGCTGGGCGACCATTCAACCACTCAGCCATGCTAATCGTGTGGAAATAGCTTGCTTTTTGATTATCCCTATCTCCAAAACTTGGATCGAGCTTTATAAATTACACTTGTTTCTAACATATAAGGCCAAAAATAATACAATAATTGTAATAAAAAAAGTTTTTTTATGCACATACTTAGCTTTACGACAAGAAAATACGATTGTACTTATTTTTACTCAACTGGCGAGACAGCAAATGAGATCATCTGGATGTTTGAGTTAGTTTTGCATACTGTTTTGAGGAGTCGATGTATATGTATAGGTATATAGTATTTTCCGTCAACACTTGTCAAACTTGGTTTGGTGTCGATACAGAACGAAAAACCTGAGGTGGGACCTTTGAAAAGAAATGTCAAGTTTGTGCGGATGCTTTAATGTTAAGTTAGTAGAAGAGTCTTCTCGACAGAGCTCCCTGAAACTTAGTAGTATTTTCCACACCGTAGCACCCATCGCCGATGAAACAGCCGACTGAGTTCTGACCAGTGGAACACGTGAGACATATGACAATAACACGGACATCGAAAAGTACCTAACTTCATAAGTACACTGCAAGTTCATCTGAATACTGAGTGAGTTTGTGACTATGTTACTTCCGTTTCGAAGGCTAAACAAGGTTGCTAGCTTGTTAAAAATCTGAATTAATTTCAACTAATTAGTTAACGGTTATATTGCAGTGTTGCTATGCAATAAGAGAGGTTAGATGTACGAAAATTTTTTCAAAATGAAGTTCCACCTGTTTAGAAGGGTTGATTGAATTTAATCGGTAAGTCAACGGAAATGCTACCATTACTGAAATTTAAAAAAAAACTTCATTTTGGGAACATATTTCGAAGCGATTGCCACCTGTTCAGAAAGTTAAATTAAATTAATAAGTTCTATGAATCTATGAATAATTAAAGCATTGGTGTAAATGCAAGGGTTTATGAAAGCGTAATTTTAGAAAAATTTATTATTTAAAAAAAGTATTAATATTGGTGTGAAGCGAGAGGATTTATACTAAAAGGTTTTGAGATGAGGTCGCCACTTTTAAAAAATGTTCATTCAATTAAAGTTTTTCAATTAAAGTTGTAAGGTTATAGAAAGTTCAATTTCAAAAATGCTTTCGAGATAAATAAAGCATTGCAAATCAGGTGTGAACCGATAGAGCTTTGGAAAAGTTTAGTCTAAAAAAATGCTTGAGCGGTTGCGAAACTTATAAATTATAACAATATTAGATTAATATAAAAGGAAATCTTCCCTGTCGGAAATCAAAGTACTTTAAAAGCAATTTAAAAAGTACTTTTTTCCAACTACAAGTAGTTTAAATTCGTTCTTTTTTCTTGTAATCAACTAACTTTATTAACATGGCGAGGTCCTAGGAGCAAGTCAATTATCCGACTCTGCATTTGATTTCAACTACTTTCAAATATATTTGGCTGAAAGAATATCAAAATTACTTTTTTTCCAACTGCAATAGAATGTGTTTAGTTCCAGCTATTTTCAAATTGCTTTGCTTCCAACTATTTTAAAATCTATTTGTTTCCAACTATTTTTATTTATACCTGCCTTTTTCCAACTTTTTAAAAATAAGCTTATTTTATAGTTTTATATATAAAATTTATTTACATATTGTATTTTTTTGTTTTAAATAAAATATGAATTCAGTTCATTGTTCAAAGAAACTTAACCTAACGTAGACATCATTTTTATTTATGCTAATTTAGTGTAGTTTTTTTTTCATACACTCTTCGTAAAAGTGTTGTTTTTTTACAGCTTGAATCGCCTTACGAAGTATTTCCTCGGGATCCTCGTTTCCAATACAAAATGCAAATTATGTTAATACACATATATGTATGTAAGTATACATATGTATGTATATACTGTAATGAACATAAAATCTTTTTTATATGAGTTTATAGGTAAATATGAATTATATTTTTTGGATTGATTGTATTCGTCGATTGATTTATTAAGGAATATGCGGTTTTAATTTTTTGAAAAGATTCTTAGCTAAAAAAAATTAATTAACTTCCGAATTTCTCGTCACTAGAACTTTTTTTAATTATTTTTTATTACGCTGAGTTAAATAAATGAAGAACTAAAGATTCGCACGCTGCATTTGCTTCAAAGCAGTTGATTTCCAACTACTTTAAAATTGGTTAATTTTTCAGACTGTCTGCTTTTTCCCGACAGGGTTAGTATGTGCTTTTTTTCGACAACTTTGAAACTTGGCTTTTTATAGCTTTGAGTAGATTGAAATCCATCGTTATTGGTTTAATATTAACAAACAAGTTTTTGATGTCTCGAAGTCAATGAATGCCCAATTTCAGCCCAATTTCAGCCCACTGTGAGCTGCTTCAACTTTTAGGTTATAACAAAAAATCAAACAAACCACCATCTTTTCTTTTATTAATTATGTCTATGTATTTATGACTTATGCAAATATTGGGCTTTTCCAACATCGGCTGGTGGAAAATAGAATGCTAGATAAGAATATAAATAAAGTATTTAGTTAAAGCTGTCGATCATAAATCAAATGTGTCCATGCGTCTGCATGTGTGTAGGTGAATATTGATGTATTTGGCCACACTTGCATTTGTATTGTTTAAGACTTGTCGCATAAAATTACACGACTGGAGTTTGCCATTTTATTGGTTATCACACACATGCCATCCAAGATATGGCTACGGCTGCCCACGCAGCGACACTACAACCCTAGAAAAAAAACGCATCTCAAATAAAAAAAAAAACAAAATGCAACGCACTGCGCGACACCTTAATGGGCCAGCAGGAGTAAATGGGCTAACATTTGTAGGCCAAATTATGCCACAAAAGCACGTACCTTCGTAGCATGCCTCCTGCCACAATGATTATACTTGCAACAACAACGACAACAACAACAGCACTTGGTCAAACAGCAAACTTACAAAACCCATATACGAGCAGTACTACCTACTTATTGTTCGGTATTAGGTTTGTTTGCTCGCCACATTGTTTGGTTGGTATATATTTTTAGCCAAACTGCAGGCCAAGTTTATAATAATCGAAACAGCGTGGCTTTTGTGGCCGCATTAGATGGAATTTGTGCGCTTGGAGGCGCACACAGTAGAATTGCTAATTTGGCATTCTTCTGTTAGTCCACAAAAGAGTCCACAGCAAGTGGGACTACCGGTGATTTGGCGTGCATGGATTGGTGGAGTCGAGTGTGGCCGTGTTGCGATTGCGCAAAAGCACTGCTGCATAATAATGCAATCATAAAACAAAATACTCATACCTACTCGCATTAGCCAAACTAGGTGTGGAAAAAAAAGTGCAACTAAAAATCAACGCGCGTATGAGAATCCATGCCAATATTGCTCGTGAAGTAGTCAGAAAAGTAAAAGGGCCGGCTGAGTGCGTGCAAAGTGCAAGTGAACAGTGTATGCAGAAAAGTGAAAAGTGAGTAGGGAAAATATGTGCAAGCCTTTATGCGCATAATAATGAAAATCACGCACTTGTTGGGGCTCAGCTGAGTTAGCGCTTTCTGTGCATAAAACAGAAAACAATAAAAATATCCACCAACACTTGCATTTTTAGCTTCTAGCTTCTATTATTGTTAGACATCTCCTCTTTTACTTCTCACAGGTTTTCAGAAGCCTACTTATTGCTTTTTGCTTATTTTCTCCTTTTGAACTACTAAAACTTGCAATATTTGCGGCACGTCGCCACCAAGTGTCAGCGTTCACTACGTAACATAGTTTGGCCGGCCCGCTGGTGGTACGTCGACGTTTGGACGTTCACACTTTCACGTTTAGTGGCGTTTGGCCGCAAATATTCTATGGCCGCTCGTTTTCTGGTCGCGTTCGTATCTATCTAAAATCAGAGAAGACGAACATTAGTTATAGTTTTTTCCCCCCCGGTGCATTTCAGGACATTGTGTCTATTGGTCAAGACATGCAAATTATTGTGCGTAAATAAAGGGTATTTCAATAAGAGGATAATTTAAGATTTCGAGAAATTTTTCAACTGTCAATACAGCAAGGGACAGTGGCATTCGATAGATGAGTGCTAGAAATGCATTACCTACCAAACACGTCTTTTTGACGCTAGTTATATAGGGACTATTTCAGGACTATTTCGAGTTCATTTCAAGATCTTTTGGGACCATTTCCAGACTGGTTTTGGACTGGTATGGAATTCGTTCGAACCTTTAAAGACCAGTTTAGGACTCTTTTGGAACTATTTCAGCACCACTTCGGGGCGCTTTCAAAACTAGTTGATTCGAGACCATTACAAGACAATTTCGGGTCCATTTCACGTCGGGACCATTTGAAGACTGTGTATGGATTAGTTTGGAGCTGGTTCGAAACCGAGATTAGCACGGGGATATTTCGGGACTAGTTTGGAACATTTTTAAGACTAGGTATTTCAGAACCGGCCGCCGTAGCCGAGTTTGTAACGAGTACTCGCTTCATTCGGTGGGTCTCGGGTTCAAATCCTGGCCGGGGCAAGTACAGGCAATGGCAAACCTCAGAGTGCTTTGCTGCCATGAAAAACATTTCTCATAAAAAACATCAGCCGTTCGGAGTTGGCGTAAAACTGTAGGTTCCTCAGTTTGTGTTACAACATCAAGACGCACACCACAAATTGTAGGAGAAGTTCGGCCAAAATCGCTTAAGTGCCAATTACGTAAGTAGGTATTTCGAGATCATTTCAAGACTATTTCAGTACCAGTTTGGTATCACATTTCGGAAGCAGCTTGCGACTAGTTCGGGATGACTTTAGTACATATCCTATATAAATGTAAAGCAGTGTTGCTAATTTGAAACCCAAAAATGTGTATGGTATTTCACACATTCTTCTCTCTATCTCTTTATGGAATCGGCAAAGAAGTTTTACTTCTGGTTTGGGTACTTGGCGTGGACGCTCTTATTGAATGTACATATGTACATACGTATGAAGTATTATTAAAATAATGGCTACCCTGTAGAAAAAATCTTAATGGGTGCTATTTAATCTTCACTGTATCAATAACGAATTTCTTACATGTGAGAACCTAACCCACCACGCATCATTTGTAAACCTTATTTTCATCTTTTAGAGTATAAAATAAGGTAAAGGCCAGCGACTGGCGACGTTTGGCACTGATCTAAATATAGAAAACAGCAGTGTTGCCCTACAAAATAGCCAAATTTAAATTGGTCTTAACTATCACTAAAAACAGCTTTGTAACTTTAACTAAGTTTAAATTTAAACCGAATTTAAGTAGCTAGAGTTTGAACTCAGTTTAAGCTGACCCTTAATGCTGTGTATATTTTTGGGTAATAATTTCGAAAAATAATTTGGATGATTGAGTTGAAATGCTAGTGTGCATTTTTCGTGAAACTTTTACTCATTTCATTTAAATAGTTTGTTAAAACTTTGGAAGCTACGCTATCTCCGTGATAACTATTTTTGAATATATCCTATGGCCTTAAATCAAACAATCAAGAAGTCGGACAAAGTGAGCAAAAATTTGTATTTCTCTAGTTTTCTTTAACACTATTACTTACCTTCTTTTACATACATATGTACATAAAAATTAGAGGAAATGAAATTCAATATTCCAGAGTTTTCCCAAAGTTGAACTATTCATTTTACAAATTAACTAGACCAACCTAAAAATTACAGATTTTCCTTCAGGGCTGTAAGCACTAGATACATATATACTAATGTAACTGTACATGTTTATATGTTTGTGTATGTAAAGCTAAAATAATTGATGGACTTAGATTTGTTTTGGGAAAGTCTTTACATGAATGAAAATTGACCCCACAACTGTCTATGAATACAAAATGACGGCTATAAATAAAAATCAATTAGTAAAATGATAATATTCACATATCAACACATTTTGCATATTCCTACATATTTGTATACTTATGTATGTATGTATATAAAAAAAGTAAATAAGTACAAGAAAGAAAAAAAATTATGTTTTAACATACATTTATTAATTTAATTTAAAAAAAAACTGAAAACTAACGAAATGTAATGCAATACGAAAAATATAATATACTAAGTATGTACTTATATAGTTTAATATAATAATAATTTTTCGCTTAAATGTTGTTGTTGTTGTTATAACGGTTCAACCATGGTCGTTATCATCAAACTCATCTAGGGGGAGGCCCAAGAAACGCGCAGTTTCGACAGAGTCGGACCAAAGGGGAAGTGGGGGTTAGATGAGTCGGTTTTATAGAACATGTGAAAAGATGAGCGGTATCGTGCGGGGAGTTATCACATGCCGGCCACACATTAAGTATGTCTGGATTCATTCTGGACAGGTAGGAGTTTAACCTGCTACAATATCCAGAACGTAGTTGAGCCAAAGTGGCGCGGTATTCGCGAGGCAGCTGAAGCTCCTCCTCTGCCATGGGTGGTGGGTTGACCCCGAGGACGTCATTCACAGGGCGAAAGTTGATGAAGGTGGTGATTGTCTCTCGGTGAATGTCGTTTAAGACTACCCGGTAGGCAGCAGCATCCTGTCTATCGGTGGCGACTGGATCTCGTCGGACATATCAAGGAGATGCCCCTGACGTGTCTCGGAGGTGGATCCTAATCAAGCAGATACCCGTTAGGGTGGCCACTGCGGTGGCAGCCGACGAGAAACTGCTTAGTGAGCATAAAGTTGTGCTCCATAACTGGGAGCATTGCAGCCTCATGGTGTATGTGTTCGACACGAGACCTCAGAAAGCATCCCGTTGCCGTCTGGAGTGCTGCGTTCTGGGTAGCCTGTAGTTTCATCCATTGGGTCCTGCTTGTCTCAGGCGATCAACTTGGAGCGGCATAGTTTAAAATCGACCATCCAATCCCCTTGTATGTTGCCCACAACGTTTCTTTGTCTTTGTCGCAAGTGCTGCTGGCTAGCGACTTGAGGACTTTGTTGCGGTTCTGTACTTTATTGACGACCGCAGTTGTGTGCGTAGAGAAAGAGGCCAGGCTGTTAAACGTAGCACCAAAGATTTTTGGGTAGTTTACTGTCGGAGCAGGTGTTCCGTCCACATGTATGTTTAATTGCAGCCTGACTTCCTTCGTCCAGGTGATAAATAGTCCACCGCTTCAGACCCTGTGGGAGAGTTGATGTCTCAACGTCTTCGAGAAGGGTTGAGTGATTGACCGTATCAAAAGCCTTTGATAGGCCCAACGCCACTAAGACGGTTCTCTCACAGGGACGGTTACGGTTGAGGCCACGAATCTCCTGAGTGTTTATGATGTTTTTTTTCGCTTAAATCATTTAGCTCGATGTGTTGTACAATTGCGGGTGCAAGCTTCTTGATGTTGTACGACAAATTGGGGCCTACAGTTTTACGCCGACTCCGAACGGCGAATGATTTTTGTGCGAAGTTTTTTCATGACAGAAATACACTCGTAGGTTTTCCTTTGTCTGCCGAAAGGTGGCTTCTAGAATTCGTTAATATATTACTATAGCATGTACCGTTAAAGTATCGTTAGCAAAAAACCTCTTTTAACTAAGTATCGATCATATAAGAAAACCAAATTTTCGAAAAAATAATAAAAGTCTCTTGATAATTATTATAGCTGAATACAATTATTTTAAGTCATCGATAATTATTACTTTGAGACTTATATTATATAAGTCTTTTGAGTGAGATATATTTTCTAAGTCATTGGTAACTTGTATATTGTATCATTTTATATATATTATAAAAGTCATTCCATAATAACTATGAGTGGGGACAAATTTTTAAGTCTTTCTGTGTACTACTTCGGGACTGGTTCAAGACCATTTCGGGACTGGTTAGAAAATGATCTCGAACGAGTACCAAAATTAGCATGAGCTTTTTTCGAAATGATTACAAAATAATTCATTATTGTTTCGGAAATAATTCCGTATTTCAATATTTCTTACTCGTAATTATTATGTAATTTTATAATAGGGGTATTCATCTAAAGTTATAAACTACTGGCAAGGGTATAAAACTCGTAAATAAATCGGTTTTCCATCCAAATTTTTATATGTTTAAGCGTTTATACGATTATAGGGGTCCATTACACGTTCAGATGAATCCCCTTAATATATGACTCGAGATAAAAGTCTTTAGAAGATTTGAAAAATTTATCTCACTTATAATTATTATGGGAAGACTTTTATATTATACTCGTAAGTATTAAAATAGCAGTTGTCGAGGACTTAAACCTTTTTTTTCCTTTTAATATATTTTACTTTTATAATAAGTATAGATCTCAAAGAAATTGTTATTGATTATTTAAAAAAAAATATCACTCATAATTATAAAGGAGAGACTTAAAATTTCGGTCTGAAAATAACAGTTACCGCTGACTTAAAAATTGCTATCATGCTACAGCAATTATTGATTGATTTTTATTATTTTCTCCTATATTAACTAGTTATGTCACTGAAAAACTGAAAATTTTTTTCTTGGTCCATTTATCTGGGTAAAAAAACAAAAACTTTAATTACGAGTATAGGCCCATTTTTCTTTGTATCGAGGTTTTGTTATTCTATAAATGTAACGAAACTATAGATTTAAAAAAAATATATATATCGAGGTTTCTCTTTGTAATAAAAAAAAAAAACAAGCAAATTAAAAAAAAAAATTTTTTTCAGAGTTGCTGTAGGTTTCAAGATTTCCAGGCTTACTTAAGTTTTCAATATTAGGTCATTAGGCTTATTTAATGCTCTCACATTTTATAAATACATATGTACATATGTGAGAGTTATATTTTCTTAAATTAATAGAAGAGCAAGTCAAATATATTGAATTTTAGCAAGCTATTTAAATGGATCTACATCTACTCCACGCATAGGATTATTTTTAAATATTTGCAAATTAGATAACATTTACTTTCCAAATGCTTACAGATCAGCTTGTCACATAAATTATTATTATTTACATGGTACTTATAAATTGATACGCACTTCACTTAGCTGGTTTATTTATGAAAATGCAAATTTATTTAATAACATTAATTCTTCGAATATTATTTCCATTGGTCATAAAAATATGCAAATTTCTGCACACGATTATACACGAATATATATGTAGGTATATGTTTCTAATAGGCGGCAATGCAAATGCAGATAATACAAACTTACAGTGATGGTCATAATATATCCAACTACTATTAGCATTTTTATTATATATTTTTATATATTGTAATTTATATGTATTTGTTATTTGTGAAATATGTTTAATAGTAATATAAAATATCAATAATAAAAAATAATATACACACTCATTCACTTACAAAGTTTCAATTGTAATATTGAGCAGTTCCATAGGAAATGTGGTAGAATGGTGAATAACAGATTACTAATTACTAAAACTATTTTTTACTAATGCTACTATTAATTACTGCTACTATTATTACTAATCTCTACTCCTTTTTTTCACTAATGCTACTACAAATTACTACCACTATTTTTACTTGTTTCAATTAATGGTATTAGTAATTACTACTATTATTTTTTCTAATTTCTACTACGATAACTGCTATTATTTTTACTAATTTCTATTACGAGTGTTTTGAAATAACAAAAAACACCTCTTTAAAAATTGTATTAAAGTATTTATTTGTGAAAGTCCAGGATTTTCCTTGCATTAATTCTGAACAATAAAAAATTAATGTGGGAATAAATTATTAACAAAACACAAATAATTTTGTTGTATTTAATTTTTAATAATACAGGGTTTTTCAATAGGGGCGCTACAAAAGTTTTTTTTAAATCAAACGAAAATGGTTTGGGATATGAATTAAATTCTTTATTCCTGTGAAAGTACATTCGATGCTATTATGTATAGAGCTTGATTTGTTTTGCATGTACACCACGGGCACGCTTGTAGAAGTCCAGACGCTGAACTCAATTTTCGACGCTTTTCAAGCATAAATCGGCCGATACTGCTGCAATTTCACGCTTGTTGGCATAGACCATAGACTTGACGTAGCCCCACAGGAAATACTCGTAGTCTAACGGCGTCAAACCGCACGACCGAGGCGGCCAATTAACTGGGCCATTTCGTGAGATAACACGTTCACCAAACTTGGTTTTCAATAAATCGATTGTGACATTCGCTGTGTGGCTTGTGGCGCCGTCCTGTTGGAACCACATATTGTCCAAGTCCATATCATCCAATTCGGGCCAAAAATATTCGGTTATCATTGAGCGGTAGCGATTCCCATCACAGTAACGTGCCGGTCTGGATCATCACGGAAGAAGTACGGCCGAATGACGCCGCCGGTCCATAAACCGCACCAAACCGTAATTTTTTCGGGATGCAATGCTGACTCATGGAGTGCGTGTGTATTGCTAGGCAGCAAGTCCAATAATGCATATTTTGCTTATTGACGAAGCCATTCAGCCAGAAATAATGACGACCATAAATTGGACGTAGCGCTCTTAAAGTTGAGGCCATTGACTCCGAATTTCGGTAGTAAATTTTAATAATTTCGACTCGTTGTTAGATCGTATATCTTTCCAAGATGAAATGGCAAACCTTACTGAAGAGAAATGTCAAAAGAGCGGGAAAAATTATGGCGTCGTTCGCTATTTTGTAGCATCCCTATTGAAAAATCCGTTATAAACATTTGGCATTTTCCCTAAAGTTTAATGTAAATGAGTTTTCTTGTCGAATTAATAGTTTTTAAAATTAATTATATTATTAATATTTTTAAAATTTTCAATCGCAAATATCTTGTAAAATAAAAAATAAATGCAAAATTAGTTATCACAGTTATTTAGCACTCCAAGTACTAAAAATATACACTAGATATTCATTGGCGCAGCCAAGGGAGGGTGCTGAGGTTGGGGGTCATAACTTCTGTATCCAGTGGATACAGTTGGCAACCCTGTAAACCCCAAAACCTGCAAACCCAGGGTTCGATTTCAGAGGAAACGTAATATAAGCTCAGACTACCTAAACTCAGTTTATATTTAAACTCAGCATAAACTACAGAGCTACTTTTCATAGAGGGGCTGCACACAATACAATTTCGGTACACAGAGCAACAGCTGTTGTTGGTTTACACATTCCTTGATATATATAATATACTTAAAAAATGTAACCCTGTCCAAAAATAAATAAAATGCCCGGGAGAAGTTATCATTTTTCCACAAAGGAAAGCAACTTTTTACTAGAAGAATGGAATGTAGAAAGAAAGAAATTTTTATTGAAGTGTAAACAAAAACCAAACAGGGAATAAATTCTGAAAAGATGTAAGTGCAGAACGATATAGAGGTAGAGTTCAATACGCAATTTGGGCAAGTTCGAACTATGCTTATTTCCGCGTCATTACAGTCACTTTCGTCAGAGGAAATCTCCATTTTTAGGTTAAAATTACAAGAAGCGAGCTTTTGAGTGTTTTTTATTGAATTTTTAACTTACAAAGCCGACGAGGCAACCGAACAGAAGATTAGTTAAACTCAGAGACATAACTATTATAAAAGAAAACAGTATAAATGAATCAATAATTATTATATTAGGATACAAATTTTTCTATAAATATTATTTTAAGACTTATATTATAAAAGTCTTTCATTATAGTTATCTGCGAGATAAATATTTTGAATTCTGCAAAGACTTTTATTTTGGGACTTATGTTATAAAAATCTTCTCATAATAATTGTGAGTAAGAAAAAACATGTTGACGTCTTGAAGTACGGGGATTTTTAGGATCGATGCGGAATTAGGTCGGCACTTATTCGGGACTACTTCGAAATATTTTCGGGGCCAGTTCGTGATCACTTCTAAACTCCTTCGGTACTGTTTTGAGCTTCGATATAGTTCCGTTTTTTTTTTAAATAATTTGTGTCACTTTTTTTCTTATCGAAATTAGGATGACTTTTTTAAAACTGAATGGTCAAATAATTATTATTCTAGATCTCTGGTTAAACTCGGTTTAACCCTTGCTTCTATGGCTCAGTTATGCTGTTTATTTATATTAGCCAACATGTTGGCTCTTGAAGATAGATATTTTACTGTCCCTAATACTCTGCACCATTACGCTGCTTGCATTCTTAGTTGTTTTTTTTTTTTTTTTTTTTTGTTATTAACTACCCATAGGGGATTTTTAGTTAATTTGATAATAATAAATGAACTTGTTCCAATTTCCCATTGTGATATTTGCTGATCGTGTCCCCCACGTTTTCTATCTCAAAATTTAAAATTTTATAATGTGAAAATATGAGGTTAATGAAAAGTTTGAGATAAAATTTGCTTCTAAAACATTTAAAGTAATTAAATTTAAAAAAAAGAAATGTTAATACAATGCTTTAAAAATCGGTCACTCCGATTTCTTGTACAGATACTGGCACAAATGACGATAACTCAAAAATGCAGAATAATTCTTAAAATGTTCTGAAATATGTAAATATTAGAATCACAAAGATTATTCGTTTATGGTTTTCACACATCAGTCTAGTTGCATATAATATGATCCACACTGTATATAAGTATCTATATATGTAGGTATGTATGCATATTTAAACATTTAACCATAAATATGTCAGATTGTGTATAAGGTTCCACAACACTGTCGTCATACACACATATTGAACATACATACATATCTACATATTTATATAATGGCTATAAAAAGAAGCAGCAAACAGAAGAAGAGGTTTATCAAAAACTCCGCACGCATTATCATCGTTCGTATGTTGATTAAAAAGCGACGAAAAGAAGCCCGAATTATATACATATACAAACTTATATACATACATACATACATACACAAACATTTTGACTGCTTAGAAAGCTCGTATGGAAAATGTGATCATCATAAACGAGCATGGGCGAAACGAGCGATCTAACTAACTGGGCAAACAGCCAAGCAGCCAGTCGCGCAGCTCATTTAACTGAATTTGATAGTAAACTGTGACATCACAAATCAACAGAAAAAAGTTCAATGCACTCTTCTATGTTAAATCGTTTCACCCAAGTTAAATTTGCTCGCACGAATTATGCGACAAAAAGACAAATTAAAAACTAAAAACGCCGAAACTATTTAGGTTTAAAATTTTAACATTAAATAGACAGTTTATTGCATTTGGAAAAAAATGAAGAAGACAAAGAAGACTATTAGTAATTTTTCAACGGTTGTATTACAGGTAAGATAAGATAAGAAAATTTTATTGAAACATGATGGCACTTTTTTCTGAAAGGTCTACGAAAAAATTATTTCAAACCAAACTTTGTTTAGTGGAAACAAAGCCATTCCTTTTATTTTCAAAGAATTCTACGAAAAAAATTATTTTGGAGTTTAAATCAAAGTTAATAAAACTTTTCTCGAAATTTTTCTATAATGAGGAAATGAAGATTACCATTCACTTTCTTCAGCAGCGCAGATTTGTAAAAACAAAAACAGCTGACTTTTCAGAAAAATAGTTGCCTTCAACACAGCTTAACTTTGTAAGTTTCGTGTTAAAAATAATTTACTTATATGGACATTATTATTAGGTTCCAAGATATTAGTTTTCCAAAAACCTATCTGAACTATTAGAAGTCATATTCAGCATTTCCGCCACTCCATGATTGTAAAGCTAACTTAATATCGAATGTGGAAAAGCCACGTGAGGCGTGTGTGGGGTATTTGCAAAAGTTGTTTAAAAAAATGGGTCGAACCGAAGCCAAAACGAAAATTTTTGAAGATACAAAATAATAAATAATCAATGTGTTACTAATAGTTTTAGAATTTTATTTTGGTTATTATAAATTTGGTAATATTTTTTACGGATTACGCGCGTACCACCTCGTGCCCAACCGACCGATGCCCATAATGGAAACATTCAAGACTGATCTGTAACCATTCAATGGGGGTCGTGAACATGAGAATTTAAAGGGGCCCCATACCGACCCCCTAAATGACAAAGGCAATAAAAATGGAAAATCTCAAAATTTTCTCTTCTGCTCAAAAACTTACTTTGTAGAGGGATCAGTTGACTATATTTTTTATCGATTAGTAAAATGTAGGTGTTGTGAAGTTCAGGCAAATATGAAAGTCCACTTTTAGGACGTACTCAAAAATGGTGTTCCGAAACCGACCTCCACATGGTCCGAAACCGACCCCCTATTTCTTAGCTGAAACCCGCAAGGAAAAGTATGATATTGAATTTTTAATTGTAAGGAGCAAGAAAAATTCAATAATACAGAATAAAATTGAATGACTTCACCATTTAAAAAAAAAGTTTTAAACGGTCATCCAGAAAAAAAAATTAATGTGTGAAATAAAGGATGCCGTATTAAATCAGTCTGATTTTATTAGAGACAATTTTTGGGTGTCACGATTCCATGAGATTAGACAGTCGGCATGGTATGGTACAACCGGTCGGTATGGGTCCACTCTACCCTACTATTGATATTGGGCGCGTTCAGCAAACTGAGCGCTCAGTAAACATGTGCTGTGATCCCATATTTGAGAGCGTAAAATTCTTATGCAACATGTTTTCCCTAATCAATTAGTTGTAATAAAGCAGGGAAAAATTAAAATTTAAAACTATTTTTAATTCAATACGCTGGTGATGGCAATTCACATATGTATATATTTGACGAAAAATTAGTAAATTAATAATCAGCTGTAATTTGACATTTGAAGTAGCAGTACGTTCAATAAAAGTTAACGCTCAGTAAAAGCGCTGACTGAAGATATTTGCTGAGTGCTCAGTTCGCTGATCTCTGAGCGTGAATGGCAGAAACTATTTCTAAACTGATTCAAGCGTATCTATATATACCTAATATCGAGGACTCCAAATCACCGAAATATATTCCAGAATAGGTCTGACTGAGATGGGAACCAGAATTTTCATTGAATTCTTTTTCCCAACGGTTCATAAATGGCAATATGTATTTTTCTTGGGCTACACACAAACTGGAATTTCTTCAGGTTGAGTGGCATGCCATTAGTATCACACCATTTTCCCAGATAAGTGAGGTCACTTTTCATCGGTTGTGGTATAAGTATGGAACAGTTTAACATCATCGGCGTACATCAAAATCTTTGAATATTTTACTGCATTTGGCGGATCATTGATAAGAGGTAAAAACAGAATCGGGCCCAGATGGCAACCCCGATACCCACCGACTATTAAATGCAGCATTTTAGTTTCTATGCGACAAATATGAAGATATCCAATACAATACGCTAAGATTTGTGGAATTCCAATTTTATCAAGCAAATACAGAAATAATTAGTGCAGCACTCTGTCGAGAGCATTACTAAAGTCTGTGTTACGACAACTCCTTATGAATTATTAGGAATTCTTATTAGATTTAGTCTTACGCCATGCTGCCAGCAATCAATGGTAGATGAAATTTAATGAGATATTGTCTCCGTTATTGTGGGCTGCAGTAACCTGGTAATAGCGGTGAGCTTTGCTATACCGCTGTAATTTACTACACTTGATCTACTTGCGAAAGAACGACCTGTTTCAAATATTCTGTGAAAAGCTTTGTGTTATCTTGGTCCGTTTTAAGATTTCAAGAAGAGCGAAAAGATCTGTAGCAGAAATAGACGGAAAATTGATGGCATTAAATGGTTGCGAGTGGTAAGGAGAATATTTAAAAATTGTTTGGCTGTTATCGGAATAGTTCGATTTGAAAAAATTTGGAAACACTTCCGAAACTCTCGCATCATTAGCTGAGCTCTCTGTGCTGATTTTACGTTTAGAATTAACAAAAGTTTTAGGGTTAATATTTTGATTAATTGCTTTTATTCAATACATTATATTTTTGTCCGAGAATTGAATATTTAGGTCCATTAATGAATTGGTAAACCGAATTTTTTGTAGAGCTTAGAATATTTCTAGTTTCTAACTGTTTCAATTATTTAGTAATCAAAAAAACATTTAGCTTTCCATCAAATTCTGGATGCTGTACTACACAATTTTTAAACAGATTAGTTAAAATTTTGTTAAACTACTTCATGAATATTTCTGTCGAATTGGGGCAAAATCACACGATCCAACTTCTTACTTGCAAAATTAATTTTATTGAACAAAACTTAAAGGATAACGAAATGGGAGAGCAGAATGATAATTTATAAAAATTCAATTAGCAAAAAATTGAAAATTAAATGAAATAATAAATTTAAATTGAAAACGTTCGGCTTTTTTGCCGCAGCCGACCCGAAATACAACAGAACTTTGATGGTTTAACCCGGTGCCGAAATCCGGTCGTTCTCTAAAGAGCCTAATAAAAACTATAAAAACTCGTTTATCTGGCCGAAATCGACACGAACATTGTCGTACGTAAATTTGCGAGTCGCACCACAGGTATTGTACATTTTCGTGTCGTCTTCATATCTAAATCGCTTTTTGTAGTACCAAAATTAAAAAAAAAAATGTTTTCTGAACACTATGAAAAAAATCGATCTGAATGTGTTACGTTCCGTGTTGCCGTTGTGCGACTAAAGGGGAAATTTGATTATTCTAGTTGTCAATACCCTTTGCCCCGACTTTTTAATATTTGAATTGCTTGAGCCTTTTCCAAAATTATATCCGCCTTTGAACCCTTGCTCAAGGGTTATTTAAGAAAACGAAAAAACAAAACCATGCCAAAAAATGACATTCGAAAAAATCCATATTTTAAAAGTTATAAAGGAAATGCAACTCTTCTCCTTGCAGGGACTCGATTTCTGTGCAGCTTTACAATTCTCACGGAAGTAGAAAGTTATACGGCTTCGAGATCTGAGTTCATGAAAACAAAAACAAAATACATATGAACTTCGAGAATTATAGCTGTATAAGCAAATATTGCATTTATACTTCCCCTACTACCTGCTCAATGTGCCTCGGCTTGCGTCGCTATTTTAATATTAAATTGAACAGTGGAGAGTTCTAGAAGCGAAAACTTTTTATATACATAGTACTAGAAAATTAGATATATCTGAACTGAACTTGATTTTATTTTATTTTTTGCTTCAGACATGTAACAAAAATTAGAGTCAAATCCTCAAATTTCATCTTTTATTAAGTTAGCAACGCCAAACCCAAATATGGTGCCCCTATCTTTATTTTCCCTTTTTGGACTTTCTGAAATTTCTCAACGGTAACACTGGTTACGTTGCATATGGAATTGAGTGTCCTGCAAACCTACCTTTCCTTTCGTTTCCATAACATGACCAGAGCGGCAATAAAAGTACATAAATTAAATTTACTACTCAAGTAAATATTTGCACATCCCTTTTCCCTCTAAACACTGGTAAAACTTCTGAAGCCGCTAAATATCTACGTACTAAATATATCTAAACGCCACATGATTCTAAACTCTACTTTATGTAAGTTCATGAAATGCAAAAAAAAGCATGTGCCCAATGTAAAAGAGGAAACTCCAGAACTGAAGCTAACAATAAGCAGAGAACGTCATCAACAAAAATTCAATCGACAAATGATGGAAGCTCTGGCAAATCGACAAGCAAAGTTCACTGTACTGTAGCTTAGCCGGCACAAGCGCTTCGGAATCTATTAAAAAAGGTGTCGGCGACGATTAACATTTTGCCACAGCGCACTTTTCTATTCAGCACGAATTTAAATAACAAAATGCAACAACAGCAATGGCAACATACTCGCATACAAGAACTGATGGCAAATGTAAAAATAAATAAATAAATATTTTTGAAGAAATGCAAAAATACAACTTGGAATAACAATTTGAAACAAATGCAAATGCAAATAAGTGAACCTGCGAATTACCCTCGATCCAAACGTTGCACCGAGGCTGAACTGAAAATTATTTATATTTCAACATTTTCAACTTGTTTAAAATCTTTGCCACGCAAGAACTCCCAAAGCTATTTGGGATTTGAAAAACATTGTCGTTTGCAAGCAATTGTAGTGTGCGGATTTCATACGAGTACGAGGCTAATAAAAAAATTGTCCATAGATCAAAAATCTTCCGCTTAGATACAAATCTCAGCACGTGATTCTCGTACGCGCTGCAGTTGGCTATTTTCAGTCGATGTGCACATCATACAGAATTCTTGCCCCTTTTGTTAATATTTTTTGTTTTTATTTTTATACTTAATCTTTTCTATCACATTTTGAAAACCACCATGAGACGCCTCAACCATTTGAAATTTGAGTTACATAGTGCGAGTATAGCACCACAATCGTCATACCTAAAGCCAAAAGACGGACAAATAGGCATGCTACCCAATTCAACCAAATGGCAGCCAACTCGTAGACACAACGCAAACTGCCAAAATGCTTTAACATTACCAGCAAACTATGCGCACCTTGGCGGGTTGGACTGATGGAAAAAGAAGCTACAGCGAAAAGAGTTCATTGAACTGCCATATATTTGAGCTTTTTAATTCCATTTTTAGATTTTTGTTTGTTGTGTTTTTGTTTTATTTGTTTTTATTTCTGTATGTATTTCATTTTAGTTTTAATTTGGTTTTTGGCTTGCCACTTCGCTCTCTCTCACGTAGTTTGTTACCATAGATTACCTTAATTTATATCAGACAGCCGGTAACACAAGACACCAACAAATCACCATCTGCTCATTCGGAGGGAGGGCGCACGAGTAGAGTGGGTAAAACTTACTTATATTTATTTGACTATTTACACCCGAGCGCTGTAGTGCCCTGGGTTTTATAATTTTGTTCACTTCACGATTACACGGAAGACAAATAAACGGAACTAGGCAGTTTTGGAATTGGGCGGTGGTTAAACCAAATAGTTATAACTCTGAGAGTATATGAGCAAACTCCACCATAAGCATAATTTCGAAATTTATTAAAATCGTACCAAAACCACACCGCCCACCTCTCATTTAACGGTAGTTAAAAAAAATCCAAACAAGCGATATTCCACTAACTATAAACGGTAATTTGAATTAATACACAGAATCGGGTTGAAGAGAGAAAGACGGGGGTTAAAACAATAGTGTGTAAAATGGCCCACCTTAGAGCAAATTTGTATATCTCCGAAACGACTTTATCAAACTCTAGAATTTTTTGTGCACGTTTCGCATTTGATTAAATAATAACGGTAAATTATAAAATCAAAAAATTTTCTCAAATTTTATATACAAGATTCGGCTTGAGAATGAAAGGCATGAAATCAAAAACGCGCACCTTGGAGCAAATTTGTAGTTATATCTCCGAACCTTATCTGTTATATTCTACCAAATTGGAATAATTTTCATTTTACTAAATAATGTAGGGAATTCTTTCCAATTTGGTGCAAAGGATTTATATAGGCAGAGAAATATTAAAATATCAAAATCCTTAAAAATGGGTGTCTGTACGTTAAAATCATATTAATGAAATTTTTTTTTTAATATCGTTTAAGCTTTTAAAATGTTGTTTATTGGCCTACCCTTCTTGCTTTGCTGCGCCAATAAAGTTGTAGTTTTTTTAGATAATAAATAGGTATTTAATAACAGTGGTTTTGGGTAAAAAATATTCTTTATAATATAGATAAAAATAATTAAAATTTTCTCCTCCATGGGGCGTGACATCGCCCACTTTTCCGAAATTATACATATCCTATTTATGTTGAGCCCGCGGATCACATGAGCCTATTGCAAAAAATTCATAAGGATCGGTTGAGCTCGGAATTGCATCCGGATTTTCCAACTATCCGGTTAAACTGAATATTTGAGTAATGAAATGCAACATAGATCAAATAAATAAATGGGTAATAGAGTTGCGTTATTCCATTTCCATTTCCATATTTCTCTATTTAATGTAACTTGTGTAATATAATTAAATTTGACTTTTTATGCAGGTGGCAACCCTATCCGAAATATAGGCATGAACCATTTCCTTGTCGATACCAACCGTTTGTCAATCATATTAATATTTTATATACCTGTGTATAATGAAATTGAATTTGACTTTTTAAATAGGTGGCAATCCTGTTAAAAATTTATCTATGTCTAAACTATGTTTTAGCTAATCGAAAGAGTTGATGTTAATATTTCATATAACTTGTGTATAATTTAATTAAATTCGACTTTTCAAACAGTTGGCAACCCTTATAGAAATTAGCTATCAACCTCCTTACCGAGAAGAACCATTTGACACCCATATTTTACTACTTCATATAACTTGTGCCCTCTACCAAGTAAGTAAAACTATGTCTATATCTTTTCTAGGGTAGAAACCAATAACTCTTCATAATGTCAGCTAATTACGCTCTGCGGATAAAAAATTATAAGGACACAAACAAACAGATAATCGGATTTATATAACCAGTATTCATAAAAATAATAGTGAGCTGTATTGACAAGTTTTGATAATGTGGTATCTCTTTTTTTAATTACTTTTCATTTAAGTACAGATAATTATGTAGTCGAAATTCCAAACTTTCTAGAAAAAATTCAACAAGTTCAAAAAAAAATTAATAAACATTTCTAGCTTTTTAGCTCGAATATTTAGAAAATCTTCGATTATGCAGTTTTGTAGCCCTTTCAATTTTCCCATAATAAAGTAAGTTTCCAGTGGCTAGAATATCTTGTAGATTTTTGATATTTTTTTTGGTGACTGTGTTGAATCTTTCGTTAGCTGATATTTTTTTTTAAATTTGTTGAATTTTTCTAGAAAGTTTGAAACGTCGACTTGCTTGTTTTTGTTATAGAATTCTCTATATATTTATTTTTAATTATAATTAGAATTAAATAATGAAAGATAACATCGTCACTACATTTCACTATTATTTTTGTGAACATAACTAAATACAGTCTAATTAGTTTTATTGAAATAAAAACTTGCGCTGGGTATTTAAAGTTCGGTTGCATCCGAACTTAGACTCATCCTTACTTGTTTATATTTTTTGTGTGAATTTTATGTGTCATCTCTAAATTCATGGTTAGCATTCATTTCAAGTGCTTGGTTATTAAAACATATCCTAAGCAGTAATTTCTTGATTTGAATTTTTAAAAGGGCAAAAATGCTGTTCGTATGAAATTAAAATGAAACCCTTCCAGCGTGTTCATCTAATTCACTTATTTATTAAAGAATGATGAGATCATAATACATTCCAATTCGTTTCCTCTAACGGGAAACGTTACGCCTTTTGGAAAAAAACGATAGTTATATGTATCGAATGTAAGTAACTCTGATGATAGGATAGAAAAGTGAAGTAGACGGCCTTTTTCATTTCACATACGTATTTACGTACATAAATATATAAGTATTTTAAGCCTTAACACAAATCGTTAGCACAATAAAGAATTCAATAATTATTTTCAATTTGAATAGATTACTTCAATGTAAATGACCCGCTACATAAATTTCAAAAAATCAACACGTCCGATTTATCCGAGTGTTCGTTTAAAAGAGAGGGCAATGTAAGAATCAACTGATTCTAAAGTCGATAGCGTGCTCATATTTTGAAAATTTTTGACGAGTGTACTAAAATAACCAATTGTCAAATATATGTTTCGCATGCCAGAAGATTCAATAACTGTACAATAGTCACAGAATTACACAATCAGGAGGAGACCTGACATAAACCTTGTCGAAAACTAGTCGAGGTTTTTGAAACGGTAACCTGCAGACTTTGGCAGTCGGCCCAAAAGGCATATAGAAACATAGCCGGCACGTTAAGGAAGAATTAAACGCTAGATATGCCACCAGGAGCTGGATTCGGCAACGCATTTAGACTGAAAGTTGTGTGCACTCGCATTGTGCGATTTAGCAATTAGGAAAGTGAGTTTTATAAGCTGTTTCCATCATCTCGAAATTGCCCGATTTCAGAAGGATTATAAATTTCAGCACAAATTGCGCCTGGATTACCAATTTGGCCATCCAAAAATCTGTCGGCTGAAATTTCGAATGAAGCACAATTTCAGCCAAATTGTAATGAATTTAACTCAATTTCACCTGTGCAACTCACTAATTTACTTATTGTGATTGTTAGATAAGAAATCAGATGAGAAACACCATAAACGTAACACCCATTTTAACTATCAAAAGTGGTATTTGTGAAACATGAAATTGTGTTATATCAAATACAACTATGCCAAAGGAAAATATAAAGCGAACCTGTAAATCTCAGCGTGAGCTTCGCTCAGAAATCAAGGTGCAAGCTCTAATCGAATCTTGGTAGGACAAAATTGGTAAACCAGCAACTGTTAATGAAATTACAATTAGACTTAAGGTGAATGTTTAAACAGTCATTATTTCAACATGAATTTGAGTATTGAAACTACGAAATTTCGAGCTCGTGGAATCGGTCGAAGTCGAAGCTTCTCTTGAGGCAAATTTTTCACCAGCGAAATGATTCGCAATAGACAGAAACAGGTACGAAGTAATCACTTGGTGCCAGGTCCGAACTATAAGGTCACTGTCGAGTCACTATCAATATGTGTGGCCTAGCGTTATACTCATGAAACACAATTCTTCTTCTGTTGGTCATAGCTGGCCGCATCTGGGCAACTACTTCTTTCAGACGGTTTCGGACAGTACAGGTCCGAATTAAGTGTTTGGCCGTAGCTTCTACAGCTCATAGTAGATGATTCCCTGCCGATCCCACTGAACATATGTATATCAAATCTTCGTGATGGTCAAACCTGGCTTGGTCACCGTTTGCTTTGGCCACTTTTCATCACCAATAACCATCTGCTTCAGAAATGGATCGATTTTGTTAAGATTGAGCAACAAATCGCAGATGAAAATTCGGTCAATCAGAACCCATAGATTGAGCTTCTTTTTGTATACAGTCTTATTTAAATGGTTCCAAATAGTTGTTTGTGCAATTTTTAGCTCCTGGGCAATCGAAACATTTCTCGAAGATTTCCATTATTTTTTCGATACTTTCGACAATTGACCTTCCAGAACGTGGTGCATCTTTGATATCAGAAGTACCGAAGCGGAATCGACGAAACCAAAATTGCGCGGGATTTGCACCATTCACATATTCAGCCGCCTGGCTAGCATTATCGAAAAAAAACTGTAAAATATTTCGTATTTTCTCTTTCCGGGTGTCTATTTTTGACGCTTGCTCAAGCAACACTGTATCAAACAATCACAAAAATGTCTGAGAAATAAAAAACAATATCTCCAATTTTGGTTTTGTTCGCTTGTAAATTTATGGGAATAATTTGTTCACATGCAATTGGCGATAGGGCTGAATATTCCTTAAATTATTCACAATCGCATTTGTAAAATATTTTTCGTTACTTTTTGTTTAAAATTTAGTTAATTCTATAAAAAAAAAAACCTTATAAATGCAAATTTCAAACATAGTAAAAAAAAATTAAGCGAACTAAAAAATGGCGACTAAATTTCAAGCGTATTAATATAAATCAGATTTTTCAGAAAAACTTTGAATATGATATTTCGTAGCCCCTTTTTTTTCTATATTATATTTTTATAGAAAGTGCAAGTTTAAAGATACTAAAAATTCGCATTGATTTTTGAAAGTTTTTTTTTTCGCTGACGGTGTTGCGCATTTTTTTGCATACAAAAAAAAGAATAATACAAAAGCTAAATAATGAATCAATTATTAAAAAGTTAAAGTTTCTCTACCCAGTACCAACACTCGAGCAATGAAGTTGTGTCATATATTTTTTATTTTGTTCCATTTGTTGAAATTATTATTTTCAAACATTATTAAATCCTGCTGCAAAGTTTCATTATAAATAAAATTAACAAATTGAAAGAATGTGTCATAATTAACTTATTTAATTTGTTGGTTTTGTTCTGCAGTGTGCATTCCATTCCTTCTTGTTCATATTTAGTTTCCCAGATAGCGTAACCAACATTTAAATATTATTTATTCCATTTATGTACCTTGGTAAATATAAGTCATCATATATCAAATACGCATACACATACAAATAATATATAGGAATTTGCAACTACTACATCTAAGAAGTTTATCGTAGACTTCTCTATGCCAACGATGCAAATTTAATAATGTCGATTTCGTAATTAAAAATATTGATTTACTTCGAATGTATGACAGCGTCTTTAATGAAGTGATGCTGTTTCTTAATTAAGAATTTGATGACAAATTGTACAACGCATTTGTGTTACGGGAAGATTTGTTAACAACGTAAACGTTTACAAATATAATTATAATATTATAAAAAAGTGATTTATTTTTAGTAAATTAAGGAAACATTTACACACACATGCATTAGACTGGGTCGAGAACAAAATTTTGTAAATGCTATAAAAAAAAAACCAACTGACACTGAAGATGGCACAAAGCCGAAACCGGTTAGTGTCTAAACAAAATTTGACAAAAGATGACGGAAAATCATTCAATTTTACATAAATTTTGGGGAAAACAAAATACCACCAAACAAAACAGATATATGTATGTTCCCCTAAAATAGCTGACACGACCAGTAAACTCAATTTCTTCAAAAGACTCCTCGTTTCCGAAAACCTCTGGCTAATCACTTCAAAAGCGGTGCAAATGAAAAATTGTGGGCGTTCGAGAAAAAGGTGGCGCATAATATTCGATTTTCTTCACATTGCATTTGTAGTTGTTATATGAGAATAATATATTTTTAAATGAACAAAATATGTATCAGGAATGGGACGCATAATTGGATATGAAAAAGATATAGATGAAGATATATTTGAAGTATGGATGGATGTTGGCATATCCCAGCTGGCTTCAATTCACCATATTTTTGAATTTAGCTTTGACAATTGTTCGTCCATTTCTATGATAATAACAAAGTTATAAATTACAATCGATTTTATTGCATATGTAAGCGTTTTAAAAAAATTTAGCAAAAAAAAGTGTAATTTTTTCAAAGGTCTCTCAACTTTTCCATTCCAATATTTTTATCAAAAAATATATTTATTTAATGTAAAGAATTTGTTTCCGTTACGTCCAAGAGAAATGTTGGGACTTTACTAACTTGATTCAGTCCCTCAACATTACAGTCAATTATGAAACGGAACAACAACAACAAAATCTATGGACAAAACTTACATCTTTGAAATTGTCAATCATAATTGATTCAAAATATTCTTAGACATAGTTTGAAACAGTGGCAGCTATAATAAGGGGGTCCTCTACTCTCGAGGACCGAAATTGGGCTGGTTTTTTTGGGAATAAATTGCAAAGGATCTGCTGAATAGATTTTGATTTTATTTTTATTTTGGAGCTAAATGTTTTGACATTTAAATTTTAATGTCGAAGACCAAAAAAAACATTGGCAACCTTGAAACACCATTGATTACATTGATGTTGAAACCGCATGAGTCCCGCTTAAATAAAATTGTGGCCAGTTGGGTAATCTGCAAACAGAAAATTGATATTTGCAGTCATTATAAAAAGTTACGTTGGCTATGTTTTCCCGAGAGAGATTTTTTTTTATTTGGCAAATTGTAAAATTTACGACATTTTTTGACACATGAGAGGCTATAAAAAATGAACAAAAAAAAAACAAAATTTTGCAAATCATACTCGGGAAAATATAGCGGTATGTTTACTGAATGATTTAAAAACGAAATTATTGAAATCGAACCAAGACTTTTATGAAAAGTATTATTCGGTAGCTAAAAAAAACCAGTACGTTCGGAAAAACGCATTTGCAGATAAATTATGGTGTATAACTTCAATGTAGTAGCTTACATTTCGGATACCAGAAACGAAGGCGATTTTTAGGAAAACCTTTCTGTGGCGTCTCCTCATATATATAGATTGAAATTGAAGGAAAAAATCTATTTTTTGAAACCGCCAGAGTAGAAGAGACCCTTTAATCAAACAGACAAATCAAAGGATTGTTCACATTACCTTAACCCATAACTGATCAATGACAATGATGGTACCCAATGCAACTTAAAGTCAGCTTTTAGGTCAAAATTTAAAAATTTTTTTTTTTATAATAGTTTTTTTCTTATTTGCTGTTATTTGAGGCAAACTATTTTCGTCGAAGCCCAAACCAAATTTTCTAATTTTCCAGTAAAATGTTTGATTATTTTAACTTTGAATTTTAGGCAAATAGCATTTTTGTTTTCAGATTTCAGATTTAGAAAAAAAGGCGATTTTTCTAACTTTTATAACTTCTCTTGCTGGCTACAATCACCATTTTTGCAAATTAATAAAGTTTTTTTTTGATTAAGGAAAAACAGCTAATATAATTAAAAGAATTTTATTTAAATTACTGCATTGTTTGCGTAAAAATATTCAATTTTAAAATACTATATACTTTTCGCATATAAAGTACGATAAAATAAATTTGGGTTTATAGAAAAAAAATTCAAATAAAAATCCTCAAGCCGGTAGCTAATTTTAGTTGTTGGAAACCATGGCCATCTGGTGTCCAAAACACTGAGCCGACTAAGGAGCAAAAGGTTGTTGTTATTGTAGCAGGATAAAACATTCACCATAAACTTATTGTATGTTTTACTAATAATTAACTTATTGGGAGTATTGCTGAGCTGACCGTCCTTTGCTAAATACTCCTAATATAAATCGTGGTCGTTCCGGTATCGTAGAACCAATTGTTGTGCTCTTAGGTTGGGTTACCTCGTTGGGCACCATAGTCATATTGGTCTTCCTACAAATTATAAAGAAATGGAATTCATAGTTTTATTTACAAAGAAAGAAATATATTATATAAATTATTTTATTTACATTTTTACAAACAAAAATCAAGAAACAATACGAAATTGAAGATGAAAAAGATCACAATGACATTACGTTCCAAAGAGCAATACTGCGATCTTTCACGACAATACCTCCAATAACGGAGAGAGGCTGATTGACTTCGCCGCATTACGGAGCATGGTAGCGAGTAGTACCAGATACCAGCATCGAAGCTCTACACGAATCATCTGATTGGATATTATCGTATGGCATCAGTTCAGGCAAGTCCAGCATTGACCAAATATTTGCAGACCGTCAAATTCTGGAAAATACTCTTGATAGGCAAATCGATACATATTTTCGATGACTTCAAAATCGCTTTTGATAGCACGACGAGAAGTTTCCTTTGGGACGTTAAGTCTTAATTTGGAATCGCCGCACTCTACCGCTGTGCAGAGTGACGTTAAGCAAACCCTTTAGTTCCGTGCTGACTGGAAAGGTCCTCTCCGAGCTGATCGAGACCAAGAAAGGGATTCCACAAGGTGACTCACTTTTCTACCTTATTTCTGATGTTTGAAAGCGTAATACGTGCTGCAAATCTGAATCGCAACGCCACCATATATACCAAAAGTGGGATGCACAGCATAACCATTAGCGCAGTTTTCTTCAATTTAGAGAAGGGGGCAAAAGAGATTGGGTGAGCGGTGAACGAGGGCAAATCACATTATGTGAAGGATTTTGTATACTTAGAATCCAGCATAAACACCATCAGCAATGTCTGCCTTGAGATCAAGCGAAGAATAACTCTTGTCAAGATGACCTACTTTGGACTCGGCAGAAAATTCAAAATTTCGTTCCACAAATCGCTCATCATGCACGTACTTTTATATGGCGCAGAAGCATGGACGATATTAAACAAAGATGAGACGGTTTGAGGGGTTTTCGAGGGAACCACCCTCCGTAAGATATATGGCTCTGTTCGCGTGACGACGAGTACCGAAGAAAATATAATGATAAACTGTGCGAGCTCTATAATGGCATGGGCATAGTCAAACTCGTAAAAATGCGACGTTTTTCGGTAGTTTGAACATGTCGGAGAATGCTTCGGTGAAAAGCTCCTACGACAGCCATAGATGGACAAAGGGCGTATACGGTCAAAATGCAAGGACCAAAGGCAGAAGGACCTGCCTACACTTTGAGTGATCACGGTGTACTGAATACTGAAGGTGACGCCTTTAGAAGTACCGCTACTTTGGTTTTGCCGGGTTTGACAATTCTCAACTTCAACTAGACAAAGCTTTTTTCACAAATTAAGAAAAAGAGACATTTTTTTTAGTATTTTGGTAATTTATTTATTAAATGTCTGCCTATAAATTCATACTTTTACACTTTAGAACAATTAGAACACGTTTTTCAATGAAATATTGGAAGTTGTTCAATTTTCTCTCTCCCGTATTCTTGTTTACTAAAGGCGAGATCTGTCATTTCACCGCGGGAAGGCGCAATCTTGTATTCTATCATTCTTGTTGAGTGATTAATTGAGGCAAGTAGAGAGGTCCCATCCGACAAACGGTTGTAGTGGCAATTTAAAAGAAGAAGACATTGCGTTTATGCCTGCATTTTTGCGTTAAAGCGTGAAGTGGCAAAAAAGAAAAATGAGTGGAAAGTAAATTGTCAAGCAGTTTTCAATTTCACAGATTTCGCTTAGGCGTAAACATGTGTTCAAATTTTTTCACGGAAACAGGTTTTCAATGTCGGTCCTAACATGGCATAAGGGAGAACGCTGTTTTTAAATTATTAGAAAACCAGAGGGCACACTATAATATGGCATACCATATCTTAAGCACAAATAAAATGTGGATTTAAATGTGAAAACTTTTTACTTTTTTGAACGCTTTGGTTAAAGTGAACTCTCTTGGTTTTAATTTTTAATATTTATTTATGCATTATAACAACCAGGCTGATCATCTAATGCATATGATAAAAAAATTAAAAACATTGACGGTAGTTTCATATATAATATATGCGAATATATTTTGCGATATAAGCTTTTTTCACCGCTCTCTATTAACTGCTAACGGCGCTTCAAGTACGGCGTAACTTAACTCTATTTTGGATTTTTGTCGCGTGTTTCCTTGTACGCTATTGATTTTCTCTTCGACTTCAAATGAAAAATTTTACATTTTTAATTTTTTACGTGTATGAAAAAAATTTCCTACATTTGTTTTTCCCCACTCATATTTTGTGTTGTGTAAAAAAAAAAAACAAAGTGTATAATAACACAAACGGCAAGTAGAAGGCAGCATGCGATCGTTCGATCGAATTCACTTGTTTTTCAATGCATTTGTTTTTAATTTCGCATTTTGTAGGAAATTGTGTATGATACTGTACGTCTGCCGGCGCGTTTATGTGTTCGTAGACATGTGTGTAATTAATTTGTAACTTAACGTTATTAGGGTGCAAACAGACTATGCGACTAAGTGATTGTGGTAACTGTATTAAAAGTATTTTTCTAAAAATTTGTATATTGTACATAGAAGTATTTTAAATTTCTCATAACCTATTTGGCATTTTTGCTATATTTGTTACCCCATATTCGACCTTCAAGGAATCAGTTCTGTGTTACCTATTGCTATTGATTTTTATTCGTACTGTTATCATTAATTGATCTTAAAACCAATCGGATGATCAAAACTGAATAGAAGGACTATACCTTCAAAATTACTGTGGGCTGACTTAAATGATATGCCAACTGAATTTTATTAACTTCTATGTCAATTATAAGTTGATTTGCGGTTAGATACTAATACAAAAAAACGTTCAGTTCAGAAATTCTCATTCGATAAATGTTTATAAAATATTTCTAGTTTATACTACAACAAAAACTATATACGCGTTCACAGTTTCAAACTCCATACTATATACAAAATTAGGAAAATTTAGAGCATCCGCTTTTAAATTTCAAGTTTTTAAATAATAATTTTCATAAACATGTTGAGTGTGCATTTTTATAGCTCATTTTTGCCGATATTCGGCATTTTAGTTTTATCTTAACAAAGAATGTAGATTACAAAGAAGTTGTATCACTCCCACCGTTCCTCTAACAGAAAATCTTGTTTAATGCTAATTGATAATAGAATCTCATTAGATCCAATTGGTTTTTGGTGTGGTGAGATTGGACGAAAATTATTGCCTCCGAACAGGAAACGTCGTTCATCTTGAGACTTTTAATTAGATAATTTTATTGTGATTTGAAATAATTTCGGTATTCAGTAAGCGACAGTCTGATACAATTTCACCAAAAACTGTGGTAAAAATCAGCTGATGGTGGGTTCCAGCTAAAGATGTACAGTCCCACTCAATACAAATGTGTGGTATTCCTCTTTAAAAATGAAAACAATATGGTTATTTTAAAATTAACATTGAAATTCTGAATTTGACATTTTACGTGATCCAATTATTTAAAATCCCAGAGAAAATTAAACAATTAACAATCGATAATCATCTACATATGTATATACGCATTAGACCAAGTTAAGTAAATGTAAACCAAAAGTGTTTTTAGTACGTTTATTTGTTTCAAAATAAAAGTTGTATCTTTTACAGAATTAAGACAAAATGTGGCGAACGACCAAGAAGCACATCGTCAAATTTTTCACATTTTTCTCATTTGGTTTGTTTTGTGACTTGCTGAAAGCCAGCTGCCAAATTATTGACTTTATTTTGGGACGTCTAACTGAATACCGAATAGTCTCAAAATCGCCACAGAAATTAGTGACTAAAGGCTGCTTAGAGAGTGCCGCCATTCTTTTAGTTTATTAAATTTAACTCGTTCCCATCGGACATAAATTGCTCTTCGTACAAAATTTCTGACAAATGACAGCTACGTCGGATTTGAGCATAGCGATTCTACGTTTCGGCGCTCAATCGAACTTAAGACGGATTTTAACATACGGTGAGCGCCATTATAATAAAATACAGCAAAGTAATATATAAGTAAAACCTTGCTGTTAATTTATTACTAAACTGATAGTTTAAGGACTAGAAGTTTTTATGTTTTAAATATCTGGAAAAATGCATGCGATTGATTGGAGTTTTTAATACGACGCCATATATCATATATTTTTATTGTTTTTTTTTAATGAAATTTTTGTGGCCTTCTATCCAAATACGACATTTTTTCAATATTGGTTTGCTCTGCGTATAATTTTGTATAGTTCGTTATAAATTTTGAACACTCTTTATGCCTAATATATAAGCACATATAATGCATTTCATGCGGTCAATAATAATCCATAATGTAACCTTTTAGTAAATTCAGCTAACAACAAATTCAGACACACATTGTTCCTAGTACCAGCCGTTTTAATCCCAAATCTAGTGTTAAAACCTAAACCCATCAATTAATTAATAAATATCGGTCTCGATGTGTTGAAGTTTATACTCGTAGAATCGTAGCTATCATATTTTAAATCACTTTCCGCATACAACTTGCTTACAATATTTATATTCTGCAAGCACCTTAGTATTTTACAGTTTTTCGTTTTATGCTTCCTTGAAATGCGTCGACGTCGTCGTAGACCCGTTGCCACTGCCATTTGTGCTCGCTTGCATTCAATTATAATTACATTCCTACTATTGTAATTACCTGTTTGTAGTGTATACTGTTTTTCATTATTGTAGTTAGTAGTAGTTGGTGACTTTGTTGCACTCATTGCATTGCATTGCATTGTGTTGCGTAATAGCCTGACTATAGTACTACGAGTAGTAGTGAGAAAAGGCACATAAGGCGGTAGTAGCGCAAATAAATTTTGATCAATCTATTAGTCGTTCGTTAGCAAGCGAATATTGATTTGTTATCAGTCGAATGAATGCCGGCTGAAAATTTCAGCTGTAGTTTTCGGATGCGTTTTCTTTTGAAATTAATAGTTAATAGAATGAGGTAAGTGATGTGGTACTGTTATTTGGCTACCTATGAGCCATATTTTAAATTTTTGATGCGATTTCTTCCCAACCAATTTGATGGGGGGAGTTGGTTCTCAATTTGTCTTGCAACTATACTTTTCTTAAATGTTCGGGCAAACCTTATTTGTCAACCGATTTTGATTATTACTTTCCATGATAATGATAATGATAATGATATTGATAGAGATAATGATAATGATAATGATAATGATAATGATAATGATAATGATAATGATAATGATAATGATAATGATAATGATAATGATAATGATAATGATAATGATAATGATAATGATAATGATAATGATAATGATAATGATAATGATAATGATAATGATAATGATAATGATAATGATAATGATAATGATAATGATAATGATAATGATAATGATAATGATAATGATAATGATAATGATAATGATAATGATAATGATAATGATAATGATAATGATAATGATAATGATAATGATAATGATAATGATAATGATAATGATAATGATAATGATAATGATAATGATAATGATAATGATAATGATAATGATAATGATAATGATAATGATAATGATAATGATAATGATAATGATAATGATAATGATAATGATAATGATAAAGCCAAAATTTAATTTTTTAAAACCAAGCAATTATGTACATATATACTCAATAGTTATCAAATGTAATAATTTTATTGTAAAATAGAATATGCGATTTGGAAAAGGGCACATCTCGTATATTTCGACAAATGAATGTAATATAAATGCTGTCTTGGGTATATTATGATTGAAAAAGTTACAACTTTGGTATTTATATTACTGTTAATGCCACAGCTTTTAATATATCAAAATAAATCAAGAACATTTGGCGAAGTAAGCTCAAAACATTGTATACTTAATGGCATGCCTTAAGAGCATTCAATCTTTCCAAAGTAAAAGTTACTTGAAGTAGCTTACCAAGTCAAACTGACCTAGCTTACTTATATTATGGCAAAGTGCAGACATTAGTGCTGGAAAATTATCGATAGTATTCACATTCGATGGCGATGGTGTAAATTATTCGATTTTACCGATATTATCGAAAGTTTTTACATTTTCAGAGTACTACCCTGTAAAGAACCAAATAACTATTTGGTAACACATTTATAATGGTGCTTATGACAAACAAATTTTTATTTTCAAAATTGTTGGAAAGTATGTGTTTCAATTGAAAAAAAATGTTAATCAAATTAAAGTATTTCACACAAACAAAATAGAAACCTTTAACGGCGCTAATTTATTAAAATAAAAACAAAAGAAGTTATTATGATTTTAACGTACCAATTTTTATTTGCTAAGTATTTTTCTCCTTAATTAAATTCTTTATACCAAATTTGAAAGAATTCACGACATGGTTTAGAGAACTAGTATATATTTTGATTTGTGATAAATTACCGGCATATGAAAAGTGAATGTGGCTTTAATCTGAGTGCACTAATTTTCGAAATGCATAGTGTACATAACGTGGTAGAATTTAGCAAAGAAGTTTCGAAGATGCACCTATTCGCTCTAAGTTGGTTCGCTCAAACCCAATCTTGACTATCAAATTTGAGCAAATTACCTTGTATAGTTAATAAATATCGGATTTTTTTTTTTAGATTTTTGCATTTTACCGTTATATGAGTAGAAAGCGTGGTTTTGTATGACTTATACAAATTTGAAAATTGTGCTTACTGACTTGGAATGCAAGACGTATACTAAGTTCTGTAGAGGTTGATAACGTTGTTTCAGAGATATATGTATATATTTATTTGCTCTATAGTGGGCGGTGGCACGCCCATTAAAAAAACATTATTCGGAATATTTTTTCTTCCCCCTCCCCACTCCTGCATATGAAATTTGAGCAAATTAGTTTTGATAGTTACCTAAATGTCACCCACGGATAGACGAACAGACAGAGAGTCAATGAGTCAATTTCGCAATTGATTCCAAGAATTTTTGTATATATATTTCTATAATGATCTTGGTTGCTTTATGTTTTTACAAAGGTGAAAAAAATTAAAATATTTGACTTGAATTGTCTTTGGCAATAGGAAAATGGAAAGCAACAACAGATCACATATCGTTTTGCACAGCGGCTGAGTTCTTGCCTTGCGGCATGACGGCCAGGAATTGAATCCTGGCGAAGTCTAGAAAGATAAAGACGTGGTATTAAGCTCACACCTTATTGTTGATATAAATAAAATCAGGTCATAAACTTGATATGCAATAGCTATTGTTTTCCAAGCCAAAAATGAAATTTAAGCAATAATTTTTATAGTATTTATGTATAAATTTAATAAACGATAGTTACTATTTTATAAATAGATCCACTAATTGTTTATTTTTAATCTAAAGAATTAAATTTCTGTTAGAATTATTTATAAAGTGAAATATTATTTTTATTTTTCTTGCACTTTTATTATGTATGTACCCGTATATACCCTGTACACACTCCATATATTTTTTTCAATTGCATTTATGGTCAGTTAATTTTGCATTAAAACAATGAGTCGGCGTTGCTGACCAAATGTTTAATATCTCTAGAAGTGTTTGTATGAATATAATAAGTGTATTCATAAGTAGATACATACATAGATGTATGTAATATGTATGTGTGCGTAAATCGAGCAATTGTCTGGACTTGTGGGCCGTACAATGGACCGGAAATCATTGTAAAACAAGCACACAATTTAATAATCACCGTTGCAATCGTAAAATTCACATAACAGTAGACGCTTTGCAAAAAAACAAAAGAAAACAAAAATAGTTTATTGATACACTTATGCTTTGTAAATCTGTGCAAATAGTTATTGTAGATATCTACATATGTACATACAATATGTGATAATTCCGCATAACTTTATATGCAGAATGCCCAAATGCGTTCAATGGAAATTAATTCGTCTGCATGTTTTTATTATCTCACCTCAACTTATGTACATAGCTAGTGTTAAGTAATAAAAATCAAAGCAAATTACATATCAATAACTATCATCCTACGCATATTCAAATATTTATGTACGAGTATATGTGCACACACATTCACGTGTACTTTTTCATATTCGTAAGTATTTATTATTGCATTCGTTTGACGCAGGTTGCACAGTGTTTCCAAACTTCAGTCGAAAAAGCATAATATCTCTAAATTTTTGTCGCTTTCGATTCAGTCAACCAGTAAGCGACTTACGCCTAGTACTCTGTTCCCGTTTCACTCAAAATGAGCTGTTAAATCGCAATTCCGCGACAAGTGTATATTGTTTTCGCGCTGTGAATAGGCCACAACATTTTGGCAACATGATGCCAGCAACATTTTTTGACAGCTTTTAAATCGCATTGGCCATTTACCCCCTAAGCTGAAGGGCTGACAAAACTCATCAATCTGACAGTTGTCAGGTGTACTGCGCGTAAAACTGTGAGGCAAAAACGGGTTCCAGCCTCTAATGATGACAACAATCGTTCTATGTAGTGGTTATGTCCTTCTGTCAAGTTGATAAGTTTTGACATACATTTACTTTTATGCGGCATCTTATGCATGTTGCTAGCGGATTTCGGTTGTGAAGTTATTACTAGCCTTTAGCGAAGAAAATACCCATCTCCCATAATTTGTTGTTGCTTTTCCAAACGCATTGTTTGAATAAAAAATATACCAATTCTTTCAGATGTTTTATAGATTCCAACGTCATTTTAGAACTATTGCACTCAACGCTATTCATTCTTGCGCTTTAAAATATATTTCTTTGACAATCAGTCGTGAATTGCCTGGATTCGTACGTAAAAACAACCGACTTCGAAAACATTTTTCTTACTTCAAGCGATTTTTATATTTTGTATGAATATGAAATGGTATTTCTGATAACTTTGGTCGATTTTTGTAAGCATAAGAAAAAGAAGAGATACGTAAACCCTTACCCAAGTATAGCAAAATTATCAGAGCGTCGAGCTGACTCGCTTTAGTCATGTTCGTGTGTTTGTCCGTCTGACTATTTGAACTAGCCTCTGAACGCAATTTTGGGGACAGATGTATTTTTCTATTTTACCTCCCAATATAAAGTAAAAAAAAAAAAAAATTAAAATCGGATCACTATAACTAATCACTAAAATATGGGATTTTGTTTTAAACTCAGTCGTGCAAAGTTTATTGAGAAAATTACCAAGAATGCCTTTCTTTACTTACTGTTACTTTACAATTTCCTCATTTTATTGCGTTTTATTTTATATGAGAAAAATACCTTGTATTAAAAATTTGAATATGCCACTAAAAATGCTGGAAAAAAATAAGGTTAATTTTTTTATGTTGAGGAAAAGGCATGAATACTTTGGAGAGCCGAAGGCACTCCTTTCTTTTCGAATTGATGGTGGATGAACATGAAGAATTTCCATTTCTTTAAGGAATTATGCAACTCCCACTAGAGAGGTTGGGGTTTTCTTAAGCAAATTTCACTTTTCTCAGTGGTTTTTTTCATAAACAAAGTTTCATAGATGGTTCTCATTTTTGATAAAAATAACGTAAAATAACAAAAATTGTTCCAGCTTGCTAACTGATTTAGTTGTGAAGATATTTACATACTTCAAAGAAAAACAACAGCCACTTCAAAGTTATTGACACTTTCTAATTAAAAAATGTGTGCCTTCAAAACACTTCAATGACAGTATAAGTAGACATAACGACACGCAAATAAAGTGTGAGATTAATTTTAGTTTTTCTTTTTTTACGTTCACTAGTTGCCATTTAATTTTCCAAAGCCAATTGCGATTTTTCCTTAAGCATCACACTCACATTACTACACTCGTGTACACACACACACACACACACACAGAGAGAGAGTGCGTCCGATGTACATTTTATTCAAATGAGATTGTACTGATTCTACATAATTATAAGTTGCATATTTAACTTTAATTAATTGAGATAAAATTGTTAATTGCAATTGAGCTGTAAATAGAAAATAAATAAATAAATATCTACGCTGTATGCATAGAATGGCATAATATTAATTAAGACATTTTTATAAATGAGAGTGGATGCGGAATTAATGTTGTTTCATTCTATTTTTTTCCTCATTGATTTGTAAGTGTGGATGTGTAGGTGTTTGTGTACTTATTATTTTTACAACAAACGCGGGCAGCACTTCTTTGATTAGGAGAGGTATTATTTTATTATGTTTTGATTTCTGTTTTCTACTTTTTACAGTACAACTGTCGCGAATTATATGCTCGTAATTGCGATAATTAATGCACAGAATCGAAAGTGAAATATCGCATCAACATTTGAATAAAATATAAATTTATTCGCCGTTCGAGCCGCATCTATTTATTGAGAATCGTTTCAGATGCGGTTCGGTTAGTATGTGTGTGTGTGTGTGTGTGTTTGTATGTATCGATGATCGCAGCCAGACGGTCAGGCAGTCAACCTGACAACTAACCAGACAGCCACCACAGCTTCTGCTGCCAGCAACCCCCACTGGTCACAGCAGTTTACACGCACACACACACACACACACACACGCTGGTAGATACCCTGTTGGAAATAGAATAACTTTAAGAGCAATTTAAAAAAGCACTTTTTTCCAACTACAAGTGGTTGAAAATCTTTCTTTTTTCTCTTTTCTGTTGTAAGCAACCAACTTTATTAACATGGCGATGCAAGTAGGACGCAAGTCAATTATTTGACGCTGCATTTGATTTAAATATATGTGACAAAAAGAACATCAATATTAATGTTTTTATTTCTAACTATTCGAAATTCCGTTTTTTTAACTGTTTAAAAATTAATCTACCGACTCTTTTCAAACCTATTTGTCTCCAATTATTTAGAAATCTATAATTAAGTCTTCTTTATAGTAACTATAAAGTGTTTGTTTTTCTTTAAACAATTTAATTTCAATTCACAGGCAAAAATTCCAAAAAGTTCAGGTAAAGGCGAGATTAGTATAGCTGAGTTATAGGTAGCTGGTCAAAATTAAACTTTTCTTTAACTTTGGTATTACATTTTTTTCAGAATTATTGTAGCTTTTTTATTTCCTAACCTTGTATTAAAAAATAACTAAAACAAAAAATTAAAAAATGACAAAAATTTAAAAAAAAAATTAAAAAAAAAAACAGTTTCATCTCTGCATATTTTAAACTAAATTATATATTTGGCTAGAATTTATTTTGAATGAAATAAACTAATTTTTAAATCGGTAAATTTTTTAGATTGTCTGCTTTTTTCCCGACAAGGTATCCACACAAATGCCTAGTCAGCAACAGAATCACAAGGTATTTCAAAACATGTGATCTTCCGTGCATACATCCAGTTTACTTCAACACAATCTTGCGCTTTGACGAATTTTGCTCCAGCCATACAGCTTTTCTGCCTACTTGCCGTCTTTTATGCGCTCTTGGGCTCCAAAATATAGCTAAGCTTTTCTTAGAGATTAGAATTACTGGTTTAGAAGATAAATAGCTCAAAGTTCGTCAATACAACAAACAAACACTCTTTTAGGAACATTTCTACACTCAACAACAAAACTCCCCTTGCAGGTATTATCAAAAACAGAGAAAATTAATTTTGAATTATTTTGTTAATATATTTCACTATCTAGTAGAGAACGACCGAACATCGATTGGGGGTTTCCCTACAACTTAGGCAAAGTGAAAGGTACCTTGGGTTTTGTTGGGCAACAAATTTTCATTGAAGCTTTACATCGAGGAGAGGGTGAGGAAGGCCACAGTGGCACTCCACACGTACAAAAGGATGATGGGCTGTATACTTGGGGTCAATCGCCTGCATTGTCGCACTGGATTCTTACGGTTGTTGTTAGACCCGTACTTTTCTACAGCGGCTTGGTCTGGTAGACATACCTGAAAAGATTGGAAAGCGGCTATAGGCCTGCAATGATCAGTATTACGGGAGTCATGTGCAGCAAACAGACGGCAGCACTTTATATGATATTGCACTTCCTCTTCGGACCTGGTAGCAAGGAGCATAGCGTTAACGTATTACTATATGCCTTGTAGCCAGCATGCTTTAGCTTATTTGATCACAGCAGCTTCAATGACCGGACTAATAGAGCAGTGTCTAAGCTTCAAGAGGTCTCTAGAAGCTGCGATGAAGGTAGCTGTGTGGCGTGAGTGATTGAAGATGATAAATAGCATCACGCAAATATACACTGACGGTTTTATATAGAAGCAGGGAGTAGGAACAGCGGTATAATGTCCAGAATTGTAGTTAAGCGGATCCTTTGGTTACCGAATGACTGCAAACTGAAATTCTAGCCTTATCGAAAACAGCATGGTTAATAATGGATGCCCCCCTGACAAGTAAGCGTAATGTATATTGACGGTCAGTACGGTGGCAGTGGAGTGGTTGGCAACGCCTAGAGCCGTGCACCTATACTAGGTTCCACGCCACAAGAAAGACGCTTTACTCGATGACACATAAATGGTAGAGGTGGCAATCTCCTTAAGCGCCGTCAGCCATTCAAACGAATTGCGAATGTTTCCGCAAGTAGACATACTGTGTGACAAATACAAGGCTGTAGAGTAGCAAAAATTATGTGCAGGTCCTATGTCAACAAGCTCAACACCCTCTTGTTATCACTCATTAAAAAGGACTCACTGTTCCTATTTCCCATTTGCAGGAAGTGTGACAACTAGACAAAATCATAGAACACGTAATCTGTGTACACTCAGCGGTGAGGCAGCTGTCCCAATTGAATCAACGAGATTATTAGAGCTTTCCAAAAGAGCATGAATATTCTCCATTAAAAATACTGGTCATTGAGCAAGATCATCTGATCTCTGGTAACACTATGAACGCACTCAATATTATATTATAGGTGGTAACTAAAGCGCAGGATATTCTGCAAAGTATATTAGCTCGAAAAGATTTTCTACAACAAATGAAGAGTGCATTTTTAAGAAAGAATAGAAGGATGGGTACAAAAGGATGGGCACAAAATATTAACTTTTAATATTTCAATATTGATATCATTCCAAAGTTGTATAGGAGTATATTAATTAAAAGAAAAATAAATAGGTTTGTCAAAGGTTTTAGAAGAAAGAGTAAACGTACAAGCTATGAATTATACATATATGTATGTTTGTACATATACCAGATATAATTTTGTTATGAGTATAATTAATTAACCGAAAAATAGCATATACGAATCTATTTTCTATACAATTATTTTGTCTAGCAAAGTTAAGGTTTTAGAGAGTGTGCTGAAAAGAAATAATACTTGCTGTTTGCTATCAAAACATTAATTAATTAAATACTAAGAAATTTGCGTAAGAATATAATTGAATGGAATACTTAAAATATGTTCAAATTAGATAAAACAAACATTTTAAATAAAGCTTTGATATACAAATTTTAAATAATTTTCTAAGGTAAGTTCTTATAAGTAATCTATGATTTGTCTCATGTTTTGCTTAAGGGAAGTTTTTATTAGGTTAACTTGACGTATCGAGCAACATTTTCCAGGGGATGATTGGTGGTTAATGGCACAGTATGGAGTTGGATGTAAATTCTAACAGGTTTTTGTGTTTTAATTATTAGACATTTTCTAAAATTCTTTAAATACTGTTAGTTATTTTTAGCTTTAAAACTAATCAAATGTTTGTTGCCCATCTTTCATTGAATCTTCTTTGACAGTTTTATTATTCTTTAGACGCATTTTATATTTAAAAAAATACCATACTTACACTCCACTCTACTTATCGCAAGGTACTCTCGTACAGGGATCGGAAAATTTGATGTATATTCCCTTGTCAAGTTTGGTATGGAGACAAACCGGTTTTGGCACAACGCCGTGACTGGTTTGTCTCGAAACAACTTGGCAAAGGATGATGGAAAATCGGTCGGAAAAACAGAAGATAAAAAGAAACAGGATCGGAAAATTCTGTAACTGCAAATGTACATATGTAGTTTATATTACTTTGCTTTAATTATTTTTGATAAAACCATCAATCAAATCTCACTTGGCATATATTTTCTACTTTATAAGCTTTCAAATACTTATTGAACTCAACTCTTTTTTCCAAAGTGATGCCACCTATTTATAATTCATAAAAAGATGTTTGAAAAGTGTTTAATTCTAGACAATTTCTTAATCGCGCTGCTGGTTTCCTAAAAAGTGAAAATTACAAAATTGCGAAAGTAAGCACATTAGAAACTTGGACTTATTATTTAATTAGGCGGAACGTGAGCTAGGTCCATCTAATGTGTACCCTGAAAAAAAAAATAGCTGGTCGATAGGAAACAGCTACCAAAAGAAAGAAAACTAGGAATGAAATATGAAATATTTTAAATATTGAGAACTATTTATTTAGGATTTTATTCATTTCGAAAAGGCCTTTACTCAATCGGGAGAATATAACGGGGATTGAAAAAAAATATATATCTAAATAGAGAATATTTTTTGTCGTGCCTCTGTTTTTTTTTTTCAATGTTTAAACTACTCTTGCATCAATCAGTTTTGTTCCGTTTGAATTACAGCAATTTAAAGTTTTGTCAAATGCACCAACCACCATTGATTTTGTTTGTAATCACTCCAAAGATATCTACGAGTAAAAACGTTGGACAAAAGTTAAAAAAAAAACAGATTGCGCGTTTAATATTTATTGCCAATTATGTGGCCTGTTTCCGAACAGGTCGGCTAAGAATGCAAATTGGCAACAATGCCTGCACATGTGCGCATGTATGTGTGTATATGTGTGTATGTATTTATATGAAAAAATGCATGTGAAATATTTACTTATGTTTGTGTGCAATTTGCCTGCCGCTAGCCTTGAAAAGAGGTAGCTTCAAAACAATTAGGTGACATATTTGTCGAAAAAAAACATGTTTAGAAATTTTGCAATAAATTCATGAAATAAGTACTTTAAAAATTTATCATAATTCATTGTACCTATTTTGTACAACAAAATACCGGCTTTCACGTATCGACCAAAAGTGATTAGCATTTGCTAGCGATTGGCATTGAATGGGATAATCATTTTAGATTTTTTTTAAAGGCATTCTAAAAATATTGCATTTATTTGAATTTATTAGTCGTTGTAAAGATGCAGCTATGTATGTATGGCTTTGCTAAGTTACATGCCAAAGCTCGTACTATTAAATTAAAATCGTCGTGGTAAAATTATTAACAATTTTCTTGAAAAAAGACACTAAGACTTAAAGAATGCTCCAAATATTATCAAAGTTCAATAATGCCAGCTGTACTCGAGGCAGTATCTGTAGATCAAATGCAATAATCACGTGTATTTTTTTTTCTGCATTAAGCCAATGAAATGTCAACAAAACGACGAACACCATCAATCAAATCGCACCAATAAATAATAATGATAAGATGTGACGTAAAATGTAAACAAATTTGTCAGCTCAGCGGGTTTTCAAATGATAAAGTTCAAAGTAGCTACACTGCTCTAGGCATTTATTTTCAATAGTGTCTAGTGTCCATAGGGTAAGCAAAAAGTTCCCATAGGTGGCGCTGGAACCGAGATATCTCTAAACTCCGTATTCACAGTCCGACTTGATTCAAATTCAAAAAACGTATTAGCATACATTATATTAGCGTACATGTGTATGTAAATATAAATATTTTATTTTATAATTTTCACGACAGGGGCCGCTAGAGCCAAGATATTTCTAATGCCCTTATTCATCGTATTCAAATAGATTAAAATTTGAGAATTACAATGTCTATGGTGTAGCCAATCGCGTCGGGTCAGCCAGTTTTATATAAAATATAAGAATCCAGTGTAACAGCTCTGCAATAAAATGCCAAACTAATCAGCAAATATTTGGGTTTATGAACTTGTATCTAATGTTGGGAGTCACCCCAATTTGAAAGTCACTGTGTCTCAGCACCATTTGTTTTCAAATACGAGTAGTCGATCTTGCAAAGCCAAAATAAAACCACAAGTAATGCAAAACCTGATCAAGGTCTGCCCTATCTCTTTAGTTTTATGTGTGTACCTAGTAAATTCACATTTTGATTTATATTAAAATTAGAGATCGACCGAGTTTCGGCTTCGGTCATGTTCGGCAACATCGTTTCTTTCGGTTTCGGTTCGGCTTAGGCAATGATAAAATCTGCATTTTAGCTGGGCATTTGCCAATTTTTATTAATTTAAAAATAGATACAAGTTTTATATTTCAAGGGTTTATCTTTGGAAATAGTCTTCTGAAAGAAATTATTCGTTATATAACGAATTCGACGCTTTTCTCCATGGGCATCTGCTGTCAAGAAATTGTGAGATTTTTTAATACGTTTTGAAACCCTTACTTTTTGTTGATAAAAATTGCTTTAAAATATCTACCTGCTTCACCTTCAACTGTGTCTAGTGAACAATTGGTCAGCGTTGTTCTTAAAGGTCGAGCATTAACAATTCATCAACAATTCAAAATTTGTAGTCAGAGTTTTTAGACAAATTTTGGAAAAGTTTGAAATCTCGTGTTATATGGTTTTTTATAGCATGAGCTATATTTTGACAAAAAATTAACGAAAAAGTTTTAGCATAAAAAACATAGTAAATATTTTAAAAGGATTTGCCGTGCCAATAATTTTTTCCAACACTGGACCAAAAAACGCCGCAACTCGTACAAAATTTCCTTTATTGCAAAACCCAACCCTGTTCGCACCTTTCACGAAAGATCCGATTTGTTTAGTGCTATTTACGAACGGAAAATAGTTGTGCCGGCAATTTTTGGATTTATGTAGTTATATATTTAAAAGTACTATGTCAATAAAAAGAATTAGGTCTTATATCTAAATTTCCCATGTATTTTCTTAGAGCTATTTCACAATAGCGCATTTTTTCACTTCCCAACACTACATCTCAGGTCGGATATCATTTAACCGAGTTGGCTCAACTCGCATATTTTTGCGAGTTAATGTTGTTGCTTTACATGCATTTCGTTATCCTACCTATTGTTCCTTTGCAACTAAGTTACAAAGAAACTGGCCCATAGTATGAATTTTATTTTTTGATGAACTGGAATGTACGTGATTGAAACTAATGTACATTTTTTTGATAACAATAAAAAATCTACTATTTGTAAAAATTCGTAGAAATGTTCGGTTCGGTTTCGACCGAAATTGGCCGAACTTCTTTGCGATTCTGTTCGGCTCTAAAAACAGTGTTGGGTTGTTCTATAATTAAAACTTTTAACAATTCACGTGCCTTCTCAAAATTTGAAAACAATTTTTTTTATTCACCTATTTTTGCATGTACGCTCGTATTTTACATATTAATGTATATATTTATTATTTGTCTATTATTCAGTTTATTTATGAGATTAGCTTCATTTAGTAAAAATTCGAAACAAGTATTTTTTTTCTTGTTATTGTCTCTCGGTGTTCTAGGTTTATGTATGGATGTATGTGTGCACAAACATGTTACTTATGAGGCAACTAGAATGGGCGCAAAAAAAAGCAAATAATAATCCTCAAAAACGCGTTTATAATTGCATTTGAAACATTGGTACTAATTCAAAATTTTAGTGAAACAAAATATTTTTTGTATATTTTTGCTAGCACTTTATCAGCTCCTCGATATCAATAAAATCGGAAAATATATTTAAGGTAGCCATATTTTCAAAGTTTCGATGCACCATTGTTTGGTTCGAAGTATTTGCATTTGAATATTTATTTACTATCCAACCTGTTTATTGGTGATAGTTTCCATAGCAACAAACATTGATGAACAGGTTCACCTTTGCTATTTTGCTGACTCATCCACCCAATAAAATAAAATCATCTCACCTTTAATTCGCTGTAAGCAATATCCCAATATACAAAAGACTGGAGATCAATATTATCAATATAATCAATATATCATATGTTATTCTAAATTTATGAGCAAACGACGATGAAATTAAGTAATTTCTCCTTGCCAAATCTGTCAATAAAAATAAAAAGAAGATGAAATGAGATATTTCACCATACCAATCAAGACCTTGATCAAGAACCAATCAGTATCGGCTCAAAAATTTATCGATAATAATCGAAAGATGTGTTCTCCCATAACCAAACTGGGCAATGCATTTTGAAATATTAGCATTCACTCAACTGTTCCTTGATTTTTAATTTCATGATCGTAAATTAAAAAAAAAAAAGAAGCAGGCTGTGTCAGAGACATGGCCATTAAGTTTAACGTAGAATACGCCATCCGATAAGACAGAAAACATATGTAACAATAAATGATAAATAATACAAGCAAATGAATTTCTTTATTTGATAGTTACTTTGGATGATATACATAAGCTTATGATAGGAAAAATAGGATAAAAATGTTTTTAAATTATCAATTAAATTTCTCGCAAAAACGAAGTCAATGGCTGTTATCAATAGTAAAGATAAATGATAAATAACATACGCGAATCAATTTTATTATTTTTTTTGCAGTGCTTGGCAGCATTTTCTCTTCTTTTACTCTACTTTAACTTGCCCGCCTAAAATTATGCAATACAAAGAAAGGGCTGCACGAGTACATTTAAATCGCCCAACAGCAAACACTCAACCAAACACCACACACATATTTGTGTGCATGTGTTTATACAATTTTCATTTGAGAAATTTAAATATTAGGAAGATATCAACCAACATGAAATGTATGTCAACCGAAAGCTAACATCTTCATTTGACTACAAAAAAACAAAAAAAAAAAATTTATCGAGCCGTTTCCTTATAATTAAAGAAATAGAGATTACAACAATAAAAACCTGACATTGGTGCCCATACCGTAAGGTAAGACGTATTCTACGCCAAAAGATATTATAACAACAAAATTTAAATACAATATATTAAAAACGTGCACAGTCCTTAACATTTTTGCTTTTGATCGAAGTCCTACACAACCCTTTGGTTACAGAGCTGCCAAGATATATTAGGAATGGCATGTAGGGACGTACTTGGAATAATCGAAGTAGTATGAATGAAAATAAGTAATTTTCAATGTAATGTGAACATGATCTTATAATAAGCTTACAAATTGTATGCCTTTGTCTTGAACAAGGATTTGGAATTGATTAACAAAGACTATCGCAGCAATTGTTAAAATAATGGAAAGGACCCCTCGTGGCTATAATCCGTTAAATTCCTTCAGTTAACGATAAAAAACCTGTATTTTAATAATAGAATAATTTTCAAAATAATCAAAAACACACCATCAAAAATTGACTTTACTCACGCAATAGCGTCCGCATTAAAATTACGTAATCTAAAATCGTGGCTCCAACCAAGCTAGACTATACTAGCAAATACCAGGCATACTTTCATCTCAGATTATAAAATAGTTTAAGCTAAAAAGTTCTCCATAAAAATATTTAACTTTTTTTCATGCAATTTTTTATGCTGTCATTTGACCTTTTTTGATTTTTGATTGGTGTAGGAAACTCTTGAATAACTCAGCCAAAAACTGACCGATTTAAAACTATAATGTAAAATTATATTTGGGTTTTTCCTTTTTTTCAAAACTGCGTTGAACAAATTTTTAAATATTTTTAAAATTCAAGTAATCCGTAAATCGGTACAGCTCACCTAAACCTTAGAAGTATTTTGGACGATGTCTTAAAATACAAATCAGTACCAATTTTTTTTTGTATGGATATATATTTTAAAAATATAAAAATATATATTTTTCAAACAACTAAACTAAAATTTTCCACAAATGTGTCATTTTAAGAAATAATTATTTAAATCGGTTCAGTACTTTTAGAATATATATCTATATTTAATATTTTTCGATTTTGCAGTAGATATAATAAAATTTTTACTGAAAGAAAAATACTTATCTGCGGATCTAGATATAAAACCTATAAATCCACAAATAAAATAATTTTTTAGTGTTACTTTGTATAATTATTGTAATTTAATAAAAGTATTAATTTATTTATGTGCTATCTTAATTCGATAATAAATTTATTTCTACACCTACCAACATTAAGTTTTCAATTAAATTAGTTTTAACAAATTTTCCGTACAAGAATCTGTATAATTTTAAAAACTTAAATAATTCAGTGGAAATCGCAAAATCGAATTTAAACACTGAATTTCACAATTTTAGAAAAAATAAAAAAAAATAGTTTGTAACTAATTAAGAAGGTTTAAACGAAATGCTTGGTTAATCTTTTAATTTCTTACGATTTCGTGATAGTTATTATAAACAAATATTAACTAAATATTCACTCGATCTTCGAACTTTCTTGCTGGAAATAACTTTTAACATGCACACTTCAAACTTCCACTGATACACTTGATAAAAACAACAACAACAACTGGAAAATAATTGTGTTAACTATGAGTTTCTCAATGATAGTTAATATAATTTTGATAGGTAAATGCAGACCTTGTTCTCAAATAATATTGCACCTCGCTGGTCAGATGGTTTATTGGGATGTTACATAACTACTACTACACACACACACACACACACACACACATACATACATGTAAATTTCTAACTATATCCATTTAGTATACGCACATCGATGGCTTAAAGCTCTATGTCATCCCAAAGGCAAATGTTGTTGTAGCTGATGTAGTAGAAGACATCGGCGAAAACGCAATGGCAAAGCATTCCCGTCACCTTGGGCAATAAATCAAAAACCCAACATCTTTTAGCCACTTTTCAACTATGTCTTTTCTTTTTTTCCTTTTTTTTTTTATTAGTAAGCTTTTGAGATTGTTCTTGTTGTACGAGTAATGAAATCATGCTTTTAGTGTTGTTTTAATGGGCATTTGATTTGCTATAAAAAAAAAACATTTACCGCGCCCTCTTTGCTCGATGACAAACTAGTTTCGTTTTTTCTTTGCCTTATTATTCAATTTGCTTTGTTTTATTGCATTTTTATGTTTTGCGTAGTAAAAATTGATTTTATTACAATTATTAATATTTAACACGCTCTAACTACGCCACATTGCGATCGAATTATAAGTGAGTAGTTAGCTCGTATCTAGGCTTGTAACACGTACGGTTGGATGTGTGCAAAAATGTCTAAGCACAACCGGGATCAGGTTGGTATAAAAGATTCTTAAGAAGAGGTTTTTCCAAATAAAAAAATTATACGATGAGATTTTGCTTTTTATTACAGGTTGTTCAAGGTATTTATTACAAATATTTTTTTAGAAATGTATACATAAATATTTTATAAGATTATCTAATGTATTTTCGTAATTACAATTTGGAATGGCGGATACTAACATTTTGCAATGAAAGGTCGAGGGTTTAAATAAGATGCGTGAGATAATGCTATTGTACAATTGAGGGCATACTAGAACTACTTCATATTTTGAAAAACCGAATTTATAATCCAGATCGATTAAAACGCAAATGTGAAAAGTTTTTCCTAACATTCGGCTGGACAAGGACCACGATATTGGTCGAAATGTATCGATATGGAACTCATTCAAAGTATCTCTCTGAAACGATCGGATACCTGAAAGAAATATCGAATTAAATGAACTCGAAACCCAAAATATCAATACTAAATTAAAAGTGAATTTCAATAACAATTTCTTACATTTTAAGCCTGGTACGGACCTGCCCAGAAAACGGCATGCATTTATTTCTTGTATGTTAGTAGTACCAGAGAAATTTTGTTGTCTTTCTCTTTCTTTACAAAAAACAGGTATCGATACTTTTACTTGGAATTAGTATCGAAAGGAAGTACTGATATCTGAAAAATATCGAATACTTTTGGATATGAATGGATTCCGTAAGAAACTGAGCTAACCTTTTTTTTTAAGGTGCAACTGTTATTTAAAACAAATAATTCATTGATAAGGACAGCAGTCCTGCCCCACACCACATATCGTTGAAACTGTTAATCCTATTGGTGTCAGCCTGAAAGTATGCATATAAAAATTATAACAGTTTTGATATCTTCGCAATAAACGAATGGTTGTCTGCCGTCGAGTGGCGGTTTTGTATATAATTAATATTTTAGACAAATGTTTATTCTTTTTTACACTCCCCAAGAATATAAGTTTTCCCAAATGTCTACCCTTGAACCGATTTCTGCAAGACTGTATAAATATAGAGACACTTCGTCATCTCTCCAAAGCCTTTTCTTCTTAGATGGAAACCTTTGTGGTATTACCGGCAGTTGAAGTCATACTTAGCCACTTCTTCAAAGTATAATAGTTTTAATTAGAATAATTTTTCTATTTCACAACTACTTTTCTCCAGACTAGCTAATCAGATGGCTTTTAAATTTTCTGGACTGGGCTACGTTGAATACTTTAGTTTCTTTAAGATAATATATATGTACCTATATATTTTTTTTTTTTGTAATCAACTCTTTGCACCCTACTCTTTTTCTTCTTTATAACAAAGCTAAGTAGTTCCCACCTGCTTAAAGCTGAAATGAGCAACTCGTCGTATTTCATAAAAATTATTTTCAATGAGATTGACTACTTTAAAGATGTATAAAATAAAATGAAAGGGAAAGAAAATAAATAGAAACAATAAAAGTAATGGTAGAAACAAAATGATACCAAAAAATATTTAAAAAGTAATTCAGCAGCATATACTTTCCGAAGCAAAATTGCTTTGTATCGGGGTTCGATACGAGTATTATTTTTTCGATACCTACTCAGTATTGGATTTATAATGGCCATTTCTCTAGTTTGCTTTTTTTGAATTTATGAAAATGAATTCACAAATTTTTTTTAATGTTTTCTTGTGAAACACACGCTCTTTCTCCTTGTCCGTTTGTTCTTTACCTTTGTTTGTAGGAGTGTGCGTATGTGCAATCGATGCATTTTTTTCGATATGGTCAGGCATTGTTTGCTGAGTACTTGATTGAAAAATATCGATATAACAATTACTTGGTATCGAACGAACTGTATAGAGTATGTACTTGTATTTACTTGTATCCTCTTATCCCTACTAAATATTATTCGCTAACGTTTTCAGCGCGCAGAATAATTGAATTACACAGTGAATTTTCCATCAAGTTGAATCGTCTAGACTTTGACGCCTTCTCGTGATTTTCGATTGCAATAAACCCGCGATAAAGCACAGGGCGATCCATACTGGGATTAGCAGTAAAACAAAATTTGCTATCGTATCCGGTTTCGATACGAGTAACTTTTCCGCTACAAAATTACTTGTTATCGAACGAAAAGTATCGAGTATCATCCCTAAACTAGCAATAGGTTTATTAAATGAAATTTTTCGCTTATTACTTAACCAGCCTATATGCAAAAAATTATACCAACATTATATAACTCCATAAATCTACTTCCCTCTTATTTCAAAATACAGTTACTCGTACTTGCTCCTTAAGTTACATCAACCAAAGCCGTCAAGTGGATAACCTTCACGCTTCTAATGATGATGATGATGTTCGCGTCTAGCCATAGCCATGCCAGCCAGTAATCAGACGTTGGGGAATTGAATGATTTTACAAAAGTGATATTGAAACATATTTGCACATAAATATTTCTGTATGTATGTATGTGTGTACATATGTATGTGTTAAGTAGCATGCTTGTGGAAAAGAAGGAGAGCAGTAATGCAAACTTATATTACATTGAAACATACATACATACATACATTGGAACAAATCCATATGCAAATATTGATGCAAACATATCCAATGTGACAACTACGCAATGTAATTCATTTGTGACTTTTTTATGCGAAAAGCGACTATGGTTTTTTTTTTTTTTGTTTTGCTCAAACACAGTTCTGTTTCACGAAATAAATTACACGATTAATCGCTTCCACCAGCAAATCAACAACAATTATTGTCACAGCAAGTGGCGTTGCAACAAGCTGTGCACGAACAATTAAGCGCCATTCAGCCGCAACAAGTGCACAATGCTGCGTAGTCAGTTCGTAGCTGCACAAACTGCACCATCGTCTCCCCAATCTTGGAAGCCAGTTAGATATTCAAATCAACAATATTCCGCATAGAATTTTTAGCAACAAAATAAGGGTATTCTCGATCTATTGCTCATTGTCTAGATGGCAAGCTTTTTGCAACCTTGTGTCAGCTGTTATTTCATTTTTAACCATACAAAAAATGAATTCTCGATTTGATCCGCCCCTTGCTATTTATGCTCATGTCACGTATCGATAATACCCCTAATGTAGTGCATTTTCTCGAAAATCAAGATGGAGATAATAGAAAGGTGGAATTTGATAGAATTTTCCCCCTTAGTTGAAATATATATTCATATGTATATCTTTCGAATTCGTCTTTATATTTCGTGAATTCTCAGTGACGATGTAAGACGTGCAAACAGATGCAGACGGTGTATCTCTTAGCCTTCTCAAAAACTGCCCTTCTCTTATTAAGCCAATGACATTAATCTTTAATAAATCACTAAAAAGCACATTGCGCCAATTTTCAAAAGTGGAAATAAAAACGATGTCACAAATTGCAGGTCCATAGTGAAGGAAAAAATGTCTTGGGAATAGAAATAAAGCATTTAAAAAATGTGTTTAAAGCGGAACTAACTTTACCGTTGCTTCCCGTTTTGGACTGCCTGCCACAGCATAGCTAATTCAAATCATTGAAATACATTAAATATATATATTAAGAGTACCACAACCACTGGGTGCTCCCGCCTGCCGTTGGAAAACCCAGATGTACTAATCATAAGTTGACATAATTTGCATGCCAAATAATCTCGAGCTTAATGAGCGAAATACATGATTATTCGATCAGCGGATGGCAAGCGTTTCTCCAAATAATACTCTGCATTTTTTCAACATATACATATGTACGTAGTAAGTTCTAAAAGTGTCTGACCTGAACATCAGTTAACGTGCCAATGAAGCATAGTATTTTACCGTGAATGTTGTGCCTTTGAAATCCACCAGTAAAATTCTTATGGAATCCCATAAGATTATAGCCCATGATTCAATAAAAGAATAATATGTAAAACACAAAGCAAAAGAGGATATAATTTGACGTACATACCTTGGTTCAAATGAAGAGCACAGCTTCTATCAATATAACCGATAACTGATATCGCTTGATCATCTTTTTCGAAGATTAACTTATATTTGTTTAGCCGCATTGAGCTTCCATGGTTGCATCGACAAGAATCATCGAATTTGAAAATCTTTCTACCGGCCTTCAGAAAGAGTTAAAAAACGAGCGCATCACACTATCTTGATTTTGAACAGCGGAAAGAAGCTTTGGCGCCCATCTGCGCTATTCATATCAACTGACTTCTTCTCTTCCCAAAAGAAATTGGGTCGCCCATAAAAAAACGGGTGCGAAGAAATACGAAAGGAGAGAGTGAGCTCAATACTTGGTTAGGTTAGGTTATAGTGGCTGTCCTTGCGCCATTACATAGGCTGTGGGCTCACTTCGGCCCATTTGGGCCCATTGTTATACCAGTTGAGCTGTATGTGTCCTCCGTTCTCCTAAAAAAGGATCAAATCAGAAACGCAAGAGATCGTTTACGACTGCTAATTGCAAATGCGAATATACACTTTTTACACTCGTTAAAGAAAGGCAATAGCAAAGGCAGTGTATTCAATGCTTCTCATCTCCTGCTCGTTACGACAGCGGCAACAAAAATCATTTTCGGGAAAGCCCATGCGTTCCCATAAGACAATGGCTAGTTATAATGCCTAGTAGGAGGCGTCATTTCATATTGATTATACTGAGGGATCTATCTTTGTCTACTCTAGGTCAGAACTGACGGTCTAAATATATCCCACCGATGGGGGTGTTGGCCCTTCTTGCCTTTGATAGCTCAAGGACATTGGCCTTCCACCAGAGTCTGCAAGAAGATAGCGGTATTGCGGCATCATGAGAGGTAGTTATGACCGTCAGTGATGTATCCGCTCTTCCTAGTAAGCAGCTGTTCCCAGGGGTTCATGTTAGATACGTGTTCTTTTGGGCTGCCAACTCGTTGAGAAGTTTTCTACACTCGATCACAGATTTGACAATATTACGCAGCAATCGAGCGATTTAATAGCAGCTTCACTATCGGAGAAGACATTTATTGATTAAGTGCCGAATTTATCAGTCAGCTTCTTTTATTGCTATGAGCTCAGCCTGAAAGCTGCTGCAGTGATCAGGCAGTTGGAAGCGAGAGATATTGACACTATATTCCACTTCCGACTCTATCGTACAATTTAGAGCCGTCAGTGCAAAGTACTGTAGTATTGGAATATCACCCGATAACTGCGTCTTCTTCGTAGTCACTCCTCGGAGGAATTCTTATGATGAAATTTTTTGTCTGCGCGATAACTGGAGTGCCGAGATCAGTTCGCCCGAAATTAGCAGCGCAACCATTCAAAATTTTAGAGCGGCCAAATATTGTGTCACTCCAACTTGTAGTTTTTCATACAGACCTGCAGGCAGAAGTTTTAGTACGGTATGGTTTCGAGAGCTCTGGTGGGCGTTTTGGGTAAAGCTCCTGTAACTAGCCCACACGCCCCCTTTGTACCGCGGTAAGTTTGTGTTAAATATAGATTTCTCTAACGACGTATGCTCTATCCTAAGTTTTACGCTTTTCGAATTTATTCTCACTAAATTTAATTACATTCAAGTATTCAATATCTTCGGCAATCCTAATCTGGATAAGCCATTTGCTTTTTGACCCTACTGCATACATACTTACATTTATTTACATTTATCAATCCACAATTGATTTCATTATGCAATTCGTCACAGGCAAATATGGGCCTGTAAAAAATAAACTACTCTTAGAAACACACACACATACATACATACAAATGTTCATTAAAACATGAATGTGTGAATAAATGCAAATTTATATTTAATATTTTCTGCAAACAATTTGTTGTCATTATTCTCTCATTTCTTCGTCATGTTTGAAGTTTCTCTTTCCCCCCTTTATTTTTATTAGTGACATTTTGACTCGCAAAAACACCCCCACAAAAGTCGCATGTCACACAATCAACATATCTGTCACTTGGTCGCTCTGTTATTTATTTATTTTTATTTATTTTTTTTATTTTTCCCGGCGCAAACAAGTCTGTTGCTGCTCTGTGATGCTCAACTGAACTTATCATACGAGCTGAAAATCGCAAACATTAATCTCAGGCGGAAATTAAGTAATGAATTAATATTTAATGTCGCACAATTTGTAAGCGTTTGACTGGCGGGCGGTGAGTGTAAGGTATTTGTAGTTTGAAGAATGAATGAATGAAATAGTCTGTATGCTGTACTCGTATGGGAGGAGAGCATCAAATTAACTACACCGGATGCATTTTTAGTGTATGAAGTGTGTACGAATATGTTGACCGGAAAAGGCTGTGACGTTCAAGTCTGGAAGTGTCGTACATATTTTATTTAGCTTGGCGATTGTGAAGAAAATGATATGGGAACGCATATGTAGCATAGCGGTCACCGTAGCCGAGTGCGTAGCGTCTTCGCGCTTAATTCGGGGTGTCCCATGTTCGCATCCTGGCCGGGCAAGTAGCATGAGAAATTATAGAAGAGTTTTTTCTAATAGCGGTCACCTCCTCGGCGACAAAAATCATTTGCGCTTGGGAGTCGGATAGTGACTGTCGATTTTCTTCCCTCGGCTCTTTTCCACGACTTTGCATATCGTGAATATCTTAGATCTGATAGATTTGCCTGGTCTAAAGCCACACTGACAAGGCCCAATTAGTTTGTCCACAATTGGTTTCAGTCCTTCACACGGTATTGTCGCTAGAACCTTGTATAAAATGTTAAGTAGGCTAATCCAATTTAAGTGCATTAGGTTCGGAACCAAGCAAGGTAACTAGATGGATATACAATTTTTAATGATTTCTTAAATTCATAGGTTCATTAGGATTGCAGATAGTTACAAGAAAAAGTTGTCACAATGAGATATCGCTGTAAGCTAATCGCTGACAGGACTCGTTACTATATGTGATGCGGCTGCTGACTACGAAAAAGCCCTGCCTTTTCTTACAGTCCATCCAAAAGCCATGTATCCCATTTTTGCAGTAATCAGCTACAATTTTATTCACGTGTCCAGAATTTATAAGGAATTCTGGCCCCCATCATCACCCCGCCCTTAACACTTAGATTTCTGAAATATGACTGATAATTTCAAACCTTCTTTTTACTAAATGGATAAAGTTCTATTTCTTAATTATTTTTCATTATAGATATATAAAGCTTTGTATATAAGTAAAACGGTAAAGATAGTCCCATCCACATCTACCGTTAAAGCAAAAATGTCGGAGCAAGCCCACTAGGTTTGACAAACGACGGTTCTGGAGCTTAATGGAAAACCTCTGATTGAAGTCACACGGAAGTCGTGAACTACTTGAGCCGTATTCAAAAAAATCATGCTGCCCACTTCCGGGAGAATGGCATTCAGAAACTTTCCCCATTTGCGTAGAATTCTACGTACCCCATAAATTTTTCATATTTAAAGCAACCTAAATTTTCAGAAAGCAAAATCCTAGCCAATGTGTGAATCTCAGAAGTGATGTGGACACTTCTGCCGAAATCTGATAAGCTTCTAAGATTTGCTTCCAATAGAATGCAAACAAGTTTTTTGCATTTGCTCCTAAATGCATGACCACAATTAACAAAATAAAATAATAAACATCAGATTAAATTCCATTAATATGTAATTGAAAGAACAAAGGCAATCTTAATACGTAAGTATTTTAATATTTATGTATGTTATGCATATATTTTAAATCCAGAATATTTCTATTTACAATTTCATGTCCATACATATATTAATCACTGGGGTGAAGTGCCAAAAATGAAATAATTAAAAGCAAAAAAAAAATGAATATGGACTTAAAAAAATATGTGCGAAAAGAAGATTAAGTTTTTTTTTCTCTTATTTAACGAGTTGTGCGGCGAACAAACTTTAGGATTGCAAGGTCAACTGCACAAATGCAGATAAGACACTAAGAATTCATTAAATTAAATTCAAGTTCACAAACAAGAGCCAGCACAACCACATGCCGGTCAATATAAATCAATTGGCTAAGATTTTAGAACAATCTTGTTTTTGGCAACTTAATTTTTTGTTGCCATTTGCGGATTCTATTTTGGATTTTTGCAAATTTGCGACGCTTGTGTGAGACTTGTGCTAATTATTGAATTTAATCAAAATTTGGAATTTATTGCTGTTTCGCGATTTTTTTCTTCTTTGATTTGTACTCAAAATACTGGAATAATTATCTTTACAAGTAAAATGAAAAAAAAAAAAATTAATCGAAATGGAAGACAAGTTTAGGCCGCAAACACTTTCGCGATTACATAATCGACATAAATTCTGTACTTAAAAAATTTATTATTTTTAGCTGCATTCCAAATGAAAGTGAAATGCATTCAATTTTTTGTGGCTTCGTTGCCAACCCAATAATTGCACTGTTGTTATTATTATTGTTGTTGCGTAAATCCCGAATACCGTCGCACAAAAAAATGCAATCCAGGTAATTTTAAAATAAAAAGTTTGCAAATTCGGCGTTAAAAATAAACGCACAAAAATACCAAGCGAAAAGCCGATTTGCTGACGTTGTTTGCCACAAACAGCATTTGGTGTAAATTGCTTGCGAGCCAGGCCCCCCTGTCATCGACATTTCCAGGCGTGAAAATCGTATTTTTAAATGAGATGTTTGAAGTGTTATAGTGATTTACACTAAAAGAAATAAAACCCAGTGTGGTTATGAAGCCGTTTTAGCTAGCAGCCGGAGAGGCGTGGCAATGAAGCCACTAGATTAAGACCTTTGCCTTACACTTCAGTTCCAATGCAATTGACCATTGAATATTTCCGAATTTTTAATGCAGACAATCTTGTGGTATAGCTTTGCTTGTTTGTCCGCTCATACAGTGCGGTACAACAACAAAAATGCCCACTAACCAATTGTACGCGCAATGACAGTGAGAATCGGTAAGAATTACAACAAATACATAGTTTTAACATTCAGTCCAGCAAGCGAATTCACTCAGCTGCTTTCTCAACTCCACCTTATATGAATTCGCTTTGCAACTGATATTTATTTACTTTTTTGAAATTGTGTATTATATTGTGTCTATAGATTTTCTTAAACGGAATTTTTTATCAAAATGTATTTTTTGTATTAAACACTTTCTTCTTACTTATCTACGGTAATATAAAATTGATTATATGTAAAATGTTTCTAACAATTTGGCTCTCAAAGTACAATACCGATTTTAATAATACTTTTTTTTTAAATGAAACCAAAGCGAATTCACATAAGGTGTAGTTACTTAAGGCGAATTTATACAAGGTGATAGCCTCCCATGAGCTGAATGCTTGTTCTTTTTTCCAAGCCCGCTGGGTTGTTTTGTTTACACAAACAAAATACATGAGCAAACTGAGCGAATTCGGTTTTTGACATTTCACACGCAAAACTACACAAACAAAATACCCAGCGGATTCGCCTTATTTATCTTGCTATCACCTTCTATGGATTCGCCTTGGTGTAGTTACTATAGCAGCCGATTTGATTTTTTTATTCCCCTACATGTATGTATTTTGTTTTTGCATTTGCGAATGAGCTTTCAAAAGCCGTAAAACCAAAAACAAAATGTATATAAATTTTCACATCTCTTAGGCAAAAGCAAAAACAAAATACATAGGAATTTCGTAGTTGTATTTATAACACCAACTTATATGAATTTGAGCGGCATACTTCCATTTTCCATTTTTAAAGGCAATATATATATGTATGTACATTAGCTTGGGAATTATAAAATTTATTATATTTTAAGACATCAAGCAAAATATTTCGCAATAATTTTAAAATTTAAGTAAACTTAACCAATTTGAAATTTTCTCCAGTTTAGGGTTTTTAATAAATAAAAATAGTTCTCAACAATATTTGTTGAATTCAAGGCCAGTGCCAAGAGGAAAGTATTAGAAAAATAGCAACAACAGTCAGAGCGCTAGAAATTATAGTTACTATTTCGGAAATCACCACATCTCCTCATCAGATTTAAAGGGTGGTTAAATTTTAAGTGCCGATGTTGAATGTGAACCACACCTAAACGTCAAGTTTTTTTCTGCATTTCATTTGACATTTCTCAATTTCAGACTAACTCAATTTGAACATGGAAAGATTCACAATCGCGCAACGTGTTAAAGTTATTCAGGCTTATTATGAAAATGGGCGTTCAAATGAAAATGCATATTGTGCATTCTCGAAGAAAATCATCTTCAGTGATGAGGCACATTTTCACCTCAGTGGATTCGTCAATAAGCAGAATTGCCGCATTTGGGCGAATGATAATCCAAGAGTGATTGTCGAAAAACCAATCCACCCACAAAGAGTGACTGTTTGGTGCGGTTTATGGGGTCAAGAGCTAAAGTATGAGATAATTCGGTACATTAACGGCATGGAACCTCAATTATGCCTCAGCGTCATCGAAAATTTGGACTATCGGATGGTGGTGTGCCACTGAGGTCGGACATTTGGCCGAGATTTTGTTCCATACATAATTGAACCACACCATATTATCATAATAAAAAGAAATTACAATAATTTCCAAAATAATTTGTGTTTTATTTAAAATCAACATCGGCCCTTAAAATTTAACCACCCTGTATTTCCACACTCTGTCCGCTTTGCTCAGCAGGCTGCGTATTTGGCCGGCAAGTCGGAGGTTGCGAATTCAAAACACGGTCAGCCCGTATAAAAAGAAATCAAATGCGGGAATGTCATTGTTTTCTTTTCGAAAGATTTTTTAAATATTTTTATCCAGAAATTTTAAGCTTGAAGTGCTAAGCTATTTTCATTTACAAAAAACTCAATTTTTGGAGACATTTTCAAATCAATTCTGCTCACGTAAGCCTTAATATTTTTCGAAGTGCTTTGACGGAAATCTTAAATAATATAACAATATAATAAATTTTCTTAAGATGAACCCAAGTGTTCTTGAAAAAATGCATAAAAATTTAATATGTTGTGCTTTTTGAGACGTAACGAAGTGTACCAAATTTGGTAGAGTTTGATAAAATAATTTTGACTCTAAAGCGGGCGATACGTTGGATATTTTCTTTGTTTGTCTCTTCAACCTGGTAGTTACTAAAATATCGCTAATTTTTCTGAATAACCGTTATATGAGAGGTGGTCGTGATTTTTGTACGATTTCTATAACTCTCGAAATTATGCCCTAAAATACTTATTGCCTTTGACTGTTGTCCAAAGCATTAAATGGTGACAGCGAAAGTGGCGCCAGAAAATATAAAGATCTCGAACCCTAAATTACTGAAAACGGCACTCACATCTCGTCACCCGACCTCGGTGAAGTTCGGATAGCTCTAACCAATCCACAATCCACAAGAAAAGTGTGCCTTTAGACCTGGCAATACTACCATAAACCAGATATTCACGATACGCCAAATATTGGAGAATACCCGTGAGGAAAGGATCGACATACATACACCATCTCTTTCTTGGCCTTCGACATTATGAGAAAGAGTTTTACAAGGTTTTTCAATAGGAACGCACAAAAGTTTTTTTTAAATAAAACAAAAACGGTTTGACATCTGAATTAAATTCTTTATTCCTGTGAAAGTACATTCGATGCCATTATGTTTGGAACTCTATTTCTTTTGAATGGGCACCACGGGCACGCTTGCAGAAGTCCAGACGCTGAACCCAATTTTCGACAGGTTTCAAGCATAAATCGGCCGATACTGCTGCAATTTCACGTTCGATATTCGTACGAAGTTCATCAATCGTCGCTGGCTTGTTGGCATAGACCATAGACTTGACGTAGCCCCACGGGAAATACTCGTAGTCTAACGGCGTCAAATCGCATAACCGTGGCGGCTAATTGACTGGGCCATTTCGTGAGATAACACGTTTACCATACTTGGTTTTCGATAATCGATTGTGACATTCGCTGTGTGGCTTGTGGCGCCGTCCTGTTGGAATCACATATTGTCCAAGTCCATATCATCCAATTCGGGCCAAAACTATTCGGTTATCATTGAGCGGTAGCGATTCCCATTCACAGTAACGTGCCGGTCTTGATCATCACGGAAGAAGTACGACCCAATGACGCCGCCGGCCCATAAACCGCAAATATGGTGTCGTTTGCTGTCACTATCGGTCTACTTTTGTAGCGTCCTTATTGAAAAACTCTTTATATATGCCACGAAGTCTGAATTTGGTAGCACTGCTAAACTAATACGGCTATATGTAAATTAGCGTTGGGCAAAACCACCAGTTTCGTAAAAATTTTGAATACCTCTCCGAACCGCGGTTTCAAACAGGGTGACATCGGATGGCATGGCCTTGAAAGTATTAACCGTGGTATCCGCTGGTGGTGGGAAAGCCACGTTGAAAATGTATTGGCCTCACTTATAGGTCACTGGCCCCAGTTAGCAAAGCATAAATAAAGTAGTTTCGAAGTTGTATCCGTAACCCACTTACTCCTTCTCCATCTCAATCCTGTATATCAAAATTTTTGTAAATTGGTTTTTGAATTATCGCATTCTTTTGATTTTCTCAAAACACCGTTATGTGCGCATCGTCATTCTCCGTTTTCGCCTATTTTCAATACCACGACCTACCTAGGCAATTTGTGTACGAAGTTCTGTTGGGATATCTCAATATTTACCGCGTCCGGCGTTTACAAAATCTATAAACTATAAAACTCGAACTTCTATTCGCCATTGTTCGCCATCGATTACGATAGCACGCCACCCTGTGCACTTAGTCTGCTGTTGTTCTCGAGCATGTCGTTGGCCTGTCTTCTCTATGATTCATGGGACCTGTACGCAAGTGTCTTTCGGCCTGAGAGCTCGCATGCTGCAGCCGCATTATTCTGCAATGTTTGTTGCAATTAATATATACAGACAGTGCATATGTACATACCCACGTACATATGTACATACATATTAGCGAGTTATGCAGACCGGCATTTATCTAACTAAATTATAAATGGCATACAAACAACAACAAAACGCTAGTATAATGAAGAAATAAAATTAAAACGCGCACACCTAATCCTCCAGCGAGCATTCATGCTACTTTTCAGCTAACCACCTTAGTTGATTACCCCACCCCAGACTCCCGCTAGCCCACCAATTGCGTATTCGCAGCCGGGCCGCCATAGTGCAGCGATTACCGTTGGTAACATTCTTATGTATGTAGACTTAATTTCAATTTTATAACACGTTCTCATGGTCAACATGATACTTTTATTATTGACAGTTGGCCACCATGCCCCTTACACCTGCCCACAATGCCACTGTCACTAAACAACAACAACAACAAAAAAAAAAAAAAGAAAACATGGCTTATTTACCATTAGCGTTTATATAACTACGTCTAATGCACATCGACATGCCAGCATCCAATCCCCCTCCTTTCCTGCCGCTTGCTTGTTTGCTTTACGTATTGCATTTTTATTTTCCATGTCGTATTTTGCATGAAATTATTATGTTTTTCAAAGGAGGAGGAAACAACTCTGATGTCAACAGTTCGGTTAATTGCAATCGCCTTTGGTATAAATAAAACACAAACACAGAATGTCTTGCATTTGTTTTAAATTAGAAAATGCTCTAATTTGCAAGCTACCCACTTACGAGTAGGTTTATTTATTATGTGTGCGACTAAATAGTTGCCGGCGAGCACTTGCACTAACATTCTTACATATTTATGTATGGTTATATGTACATATGTATGTGTGTGTGTGTGTGTATTTAAACAAATCAGTCGATCAATGCTTTTACCTATTTCCAGACACGGACATTGCGATGAGGTCATCTCGCTAAATTTCAATTGTCTGCTTCAACGGACGTCCCAGATGTTGCAGCGGCAAGCTGCTGTGATTCCCAAAGCTACTACTAAGCTACTGATTCTATCACGATTTTCACCAATCGCCAAAGCAATAAATTACAATTTGTATGTTTGTGTAACAAACATGTGGAACAGCGATGATGGACAGGTGGACGGCTGGACGGTTGAACGGTTGGACAGTTGGACATGAAGTGCAGTTAGCGGATTCGTTCGATTTGCGGAACTTTCTCCACTGGTTTGGGTCAAATTTGATGAGGTAATAGATCTTAATTTAGTCGCAGTTAGCGACGCAGTAGCGTACAGAGGATTAAGGAGAGGTAGTCATTTCAAGCTGACTTTTTACTTACAGATATTATTTTTTCGATCTATTTATTTGTATCAACAATAATTTTTATGAGCTCGAGTTCAATTTTAATAGAAAAAATTATAGAAAAAAGAACAATGGTGCATATGAACCGTGTATTTTGAAATTGGGGTAAGTCGATAAAAGTTTCAGAAGATTGAAATTTTTTGAAAATTAACAACAGTGGATTTACCAAGGAATCACAATACCAGTTTGCCGAAGTCGATAGATGATTGCATATCGAACAAAACACTTTCTTCTATCAGATACAGATGATTATTCAGTTTCAAAAAAATTCACAAAGCGTTAGATTAAAAGAGAAATTTGTGTTAACATTCCTAGTTTTAGAATATTTGTAAAACTCAAGATCGATAACTAGAGGTAGGTACATGATGCATATCTGAGTTTGTCATAGGTAAATTACATTCTTTTAAAGAAAATCTTACACTTTTATTTACTAAAAAATATCAAATATAAAGTGCGTCCAAGGTTATTATGAAGGCAGTTAATTTGCGTAATATCGATACTTTCTAAGTATATTTAACTTTGTCTATTGGCATCACATGCGACAAGAGAAGATTTGGAAATAGTTTAATTAATAATAATTTTAATTATTTCTTGAGCCTATTTTTATGTGAATTTTTCATTTCTCTAGAAAGCTGGTTACTTAGCTTAAACGGAAAAATTTAAAAAAACCAGACTTGCCCAAGGCACATTGAACAGGTAATATCAGTAGAGCAAATAACGCAATTGCATGTATTTTAATTTTGACTTAAATAAGACGCTGAAATGTCAATAGAAACTATCGCACAACTAATCAAATCGGAGCAATAAAGAAAAACTTGCCCCGTTTTAAAAATAAATTACTTATAGCTTAGTACGAGTATATCGCAATTAACACTAGACTGCGAATTATTTCGTGCGCTTCTTGAGGATTGAGATATTTTAACTTCACTGTTGAATAAATAACTATTCCTATCGCTTTTAAAACAACTTGACTTTTGATTAAAAAAAAACCAAAAACTTAACTGATTTACCAATTAATTTTTTGTTTTACATTTTTTTGATGTTTGTGAATGAAGCCATAATATTTAAAATTCGGATCACTTCGAAGCTGGCGTGAAAAGGGTCTCCCACAGCAAAATCACAAAAGAACGCTCCAAATATGGTGGGAACAGGATGTTGATGATTATTTTTTTTTGGGTTTAATTTTTGTCTAACTTCTTGTTAGAATTTTGCGCGTTTTCTAATACATTTTAGTTTTAAAATATTCTAACAGCACTTCGTCAAGGTTATCTTCGGTTGATTTACGGCGTCCTTTTTCAAAAATTATAGCCGAATAGAAGAGTCCGCATGGCGTCTTTGCTGGTTATCAGAGCGAGCTTCTTGGAACGCATAACATATTCATTTAAGGAGTCCTATATCATGGATGGGCACACTGCATTACTAGCAGCAGTAATCAGTGAAATTTTACAGATAATGAAATTTAATTCGCATTACCAATACACTTTTACTGATTACTGAAAAAATTGCAGTAAATTTTTTTTTTTACTGATTACTAAATGCAATTTTCGTAAAAATACCGATAATATAATTTGATTTGCACTATCAGTAATATTTTTACTGTTTACTGAAAATAGTTACTGAATTATTAAAGAAAATGCCAAGGCAAAAATTCAGCGATTCAAATTTTGAATGTTTTAATAATGAATAACAATTGCAAAATAAATGTTTAAAAAAATAAAATATTTGCATTTCCTTTAAAAATTCATTAAATCTAGTGGTTGGGTATTGATCAAGGCGAATTCAAATAAGGTGATGGGAAGGCAAATTCATAATGCATAGACACGCATTTTTCAATTTTAGGATGTCATGGGTAAAGGAAAAATACAAACATAGTGAAAGAAGAAGACATCAGCTTCATCGGATATTCATTTTTAACCACCTTAAAATATTTGCAGTAAACAAAATAAATATATATATAGAATGACAACAGTTTTCCAATTGAATATATTTTCCTGCAGTTTTTTAGTAATCACTAAAAGTTTGCTGTCCATCTATGACCTATATGCACACCTTTTTTTGAATGAAGTACTAATAACAGTTTTTTCTCCTTTGGAGCCTAACTAAGAGCGTCAGATCACCCCACAGGAGTCCTTATTGTGTATCTTATGGACTCCGCTGCTCGGCTTGGTTCTCTTTACAAATAAAAATAACATGACCAAGTTTCAGCTTCCATCATTGTGCCCCTAATAGTGCCCCCACGCATCGATGTCAACTTACCATAATGTAACGATGAGGTTAAGTACCTGGGTGTTTCCTTGAACAGGAAGCTAACCTGTAAACGCATCCAAAACCCCAACTGTTGGATAGGCCATCAGCTCTGACCAAGTGTAGTATAATCAATATGGAACGGCGCCTCCTAGACTGAAGTTTGTCAACGATGATGCCACTCCTACCTCAGCTGTAATATTTAACTTTGCAGTGTTAGAAAAAAGTCAAAGTTTGAGGATCGAAAGTATTTCCCATTCAGTGACATTTTTCATCGCTTCCCACTACACACAAAGAGAAATCAGAACAAAAACATTGTGTATGCTCGTAAAAGAAAAATTAAATTAAAACAGATAACAATCCGCAATAACAACAATGTAATTGACCTCTTTCAATGCAACATTGCAGTAAGAAGAGTAAGAGACATAATTTACAAAACGCAAAATAAAATAAAAGGAAGCTATATTAATGGGCTTGAAGAGAATACGCGCGTCGCCGACTGGCACTGCCACTGGCACTGGCACTGACAGTGGAACTGGGCGCTGGGTGCTGATTGGAGATTACATACAAACAATCGTACATACATATTTACATAAGTGCATACTAGTTTGCGCCAGCCACCGACCACCGACCACCGACCACTCGAGATAATGGAAACTTTATTTAATGTAATTTACAGCAGCAAATAAAAAATCAACAGAAAATCGGGTGAACTTTACATACATATACTTGATAATGCGTCGCACAATGGGCCTGCAAATCAGAAAAGTTGGCAGAAACTAATTTTTTTGAAAATGAAGGCTTATACTTTTCATTTGAAACATTGATTTTTCATGATCTATGTTAGGTTAGGTTAGGCTTGAATGGCTGGGGAGAGAGAGACATCTCCTGCACTTAGCCCAAAACTAGGCTCATTGTGATGTTATATGTAAACTACCTTACACTACCTTAATGTTGCTTCGCTCACCCGAGATCAAACTAATTCGTTAGCGTAATGCACTTTGAGACTGCTCTTATTTTGATTTCCGATATTTTCGCAAGATGTTTCTTCTGCTAAGTGCTGGGCAATGACAGATATGCTGCTATGCACTCTTCTCTTCCTCTTCGCATTTACAACTGCGACAGCAGTCCGGGACGCTCACTCTCAAGAATTCTTTGAAGAATGGAAATCATAAAGGGCCATCGTGAGCCTAGCAGTTTCAAATAACGGAAGGTTTATTCCCATACATACTAAATGTCTCAATCATCAGGTGAGGCATAGATGGCAGCGAAGCGACCTCAAGAAGCTAAGTGTCAAATTTTTGTGACATTTCGCCGACTAGTTTACGAGTTACAGTCGTTTGACTGAAACTACTTTTGCTTTTGTGAAAAAATGGATTCATAGATTGAAATGGATTTCGTGTATTGAAAGAGATCACTATCAGATGATGTACGTATGTGCGATATAAATAACTCCGAGAGCGCAGCGCATTCCAGAAAATTAATTAAAAAGTTGAACGCAAAATGAATGGCGCACTTTCTTTTGGGCTACGAGTTGTTTTCCCATCTACCGATTCAAATTTTTCCAGAGGTGTCAAAATGTTGGAAGACAGTGAAGAAATATGTACCGCCCGAATAATAAAATGAATTCTGATTAAAGAGATTGTTTTAACATTCTCCACTGATGAACTAATTGCACCTATAGTTCAGAAATTGTTAGTGTTTAAAAAAATAAATATATTATACATTTCTATGTATGTATGTGAGATATAAACTAAAATTATATAATTGATGTAGATTAACTGAATAAACTCATGTCTTAATTCTGTTCAGCAGTTTCTTCTCAACAAAAAAAAAGTTACGTTCTGCCTTCGAATATATCAATATAATCCGTACTCCATATGCCAGATCCAAATCAGACCTTATTTTTATTAGCATATTTTTTTTTGTTTTAAATCATTGCATAATTGTTATTTTGTGAGTTTGATTTTTTCGATCATACGTGATCGATAATTTTTAGGTGTTTTTCTCGATCAAGTTTGATGATCATTTTTTAATTTTTATTTTATCGATAAAGTTTTATCAATATTTTGTGATTTTTTTTCGATCATAAAACTCATGCGATTCGTATTATTGGTGTTTTTGCTATTGTTATCATCGCCAAAAACAAAATTTTTTGCGTTTATTATGATCGAAAAATTTTAAATCCAAGAATAAAGACAATTTTTGATCGAAAAATTAAGAATCACAAAATATCGATCAAATATCATCGGAAACAATTAAATCCAAGAATAAAGATTATTTTTTATCGAACTATCTTTCCAAATTAAAAAATAACAATCAAACTTGATCGTAAAAGTAAAGCTCACAAAATCATTATTTTTTAAATTAAAACTATGAACGTTACGGTCTCCGGTATTAGTAGAAAAGACACATCTGGTAAAGCCTAAAAATTTCCGTTGTGGGCCTAATTTGTTTTTGAAATTTAGTACAATTAGTTATCTTATAGAGAAGAATCAATGTGCCGATTTTTTCGTCATGCCAACCCACTGTGCATTGCAGGCTTTACTACAAAAAAATAAAATAGAACTGAACAAATAAATGTATACCTACTATGCACCGACTGATATAAAAATTAAATAAAACTGTAGTTACAATCACAATCGAGATTTCTCTGTTCCGCGATTGTGCAGCAAAAGTGCAAGAACAACAACAAACGCAGAAATCCGCATTAACGCAGCAAAAGTGAGTGCAATGAACCGCGGACAGATAAAAAAAAGTGCGTATACAGTTGACTTAGTCAAATACACAAACATCGACAGAAATGTAAACTTGCATACACATATAGCTTTATATATATATGTAGTATATTGGCATTGCAATTATTATCGCACTTAAAAAATTTGGATTTTGCATTTTAAAAAAATATGCGACCTATTTTAATTTCACCTCTTAAAAACATTGAATGTCATTTGACGTATTCGTAAAAGCAAATGATGTTCCGCCTATCAGCATGGTTGGCCTAGATTCTAGCAAACAATAAACATACATACATTATGTATGTATATAGGTAAAAATGAGTTCTACTTATTTTGTTTGCAGACCCATTGCCTTATCAGTGCTATTCAGACACACACACACACATACACCCCCAAAGATTTGTATATCTATGTATGCAGAGCACTTACATATTTGCTGATATTTTGATTGTATTCGCACTGATCATGAAATTGCGACCGCGTTTGCACACACAAAGGTCATATTCATAAACCGCAATGCGCGTAAACTAGACCCAATTTATTTGTAGCACAATCAAATGAGACAATGAACAAAACAGCTGAGCCATCAAAAACAAACAAACATTTTTTTTTTTGTTGTTAATAAAAACAACGCGGCATTGATAGAAACGGCACAAATGTTTCCATTTAAGCGAAATTGAATCAAATTAGTTTGGCGAAATAAATAAAGTTTTTGAAAGCGGGTGGGCGCGGAGATGCAGGAAGGATTCCAGCATGCCTGAGGGTGACGGCGTATTGTGGGTTGGTTTACAAGGTTGGACGACTAGTCGACCCACTAAATCAGCGCATCAGAGCTACATATATCCCTGTAGAGTAGCTCAAATGTTGAGAAAATGCAGTTTTCAAATGTACTTACTCGGCCAATTACATAAACATAGCGATATGTGCGGATGATGCATAAACAAAATGCATTCGTTAGGTAATTATGTCTGTACGCCTGTACATACACTTGTGATCACGAAATTAGTAGCAAAATGTATTGGCAATTTTTTATTTTCTTATTTAATTTTTGTATGCACTTGTGTACTAAAACTATTAAAAAAAAAAATTTGACAAATTTGAAACAATTTGGAATTATAAAATTTATTATGATTTAAGACTACCAATGAAATATTTTGACAAATATTAAGAACTGGGTTGATTGAAATGTGTCTTAAAAAATTTAGTTTTTTAAACAAAAATATTTTTTTTTAAATAAAAAAAAAACTCTTTAGATTATAAAACAGTTATAAAACAGGTAAGCTTAAAAGTTCTGCTCAAAAATATTTTAAAAATTCTTCAATATTTTAAAAAATTATTTTTATTTATAAAAAAACCCCCAAAAATGTAATACCTATAACGAATTTTATACCCGTGATGAAAAAAACTGGAACCAAAAATATAAGCAAAGGAAAGCTCGAATATATCGTCCTTATTCTTATACTATATGCCAGCAAAATCAAATATGATCGGAAAATTTTAAATCCAAGAATTGAGATTTTTTTCGAAAAAATAAAAATCACAAAATACACTAGTTTACACAATAAAGTGATTCTTAAAAAAGTGTTTTCGAGACTAATTGTAGTTCGGTGAATACGAAAATGAATTTCATTTATTTTTCGAAAGGCACGTTTTCGAGTTACAGGCAAAAACACAGTTTCCTAGCACTTTTTGTAGTTAGTTGTAGTTTTGTAGTGGATAACCCAAAACGTATATATGTAGATGACGTTTTAAAAATAGATTTAGCCTTGTTTCGTTAATATATCCCTCTCGAAAGTGTACTTTTTGAGTTACAGGTGATTATATAAAAAAACACAAAAATAAGGACTTTTATTATTAAAAAAATATTTAAAAATGTATAAAAGACATGCAATTTTATTACAAATATAATTTAAATATTCAAACTTCGAAAGCCCCTTTGCAAACAAAGAAACGATATAAAACACCGAAACACAAAAACCATTTTTGGAACCTACATTTGAAGAAATATCACATTATATGGATCTGTGTGCTGATTCTTAAAACGGTACCCACATTTTTCCATCACTTCTAGATTTTAAGATACAGGGTCTTGAAGGTTGTTTATGAATTTGTGCCAACCTAGGTAGGCGGCCGGCATAGCCGAATGTAGTGTGCGCGGGCTTCATTCGGTCATTCGGTGAGTACCGGTTCAAAAACTGACCGGGGCAAGTAACATCAAATATTATAGAAAAGCTTTTTCTAATAGTGGTCGCCCCTTGGCAGGCAATGGCGAGCCTCCGAGTGTCTTCTGCCATGACAAAAAACTTCTCGCAAAGTCATTTGCCGTTCGGGGTCGGCGTAAAACTGTAGGTTCCTGAATTTGAATTACAAAGCCAAGACGCATACCACAATTTATAGATTTTCGGCCAAACAGCAAGCTATGATGTAAGTGCCAAATTATTATTATTATTATTATTATTTACTTTGTAATAACTTTTATATTTTACCTTTAAAACGATGTCCATAGAAGAAGAATTAGTTTCAACAAAATTTTTACAAATCCACATATGTATTTAAAAAATTGGGACTACAATTTCTAACTTTTTAATGGCAATTTTAAGAAATTTTCTTGGATACGCAGTGTTGTAGGACATTAAACTTTACTAGAATAAAGTGCAAGCTTCAAGTAGATAAAACTGCTGAGTGTTTTGTGATAATTTTTTTTATTTTTTTGCTGACGGTGTTCAGCATTTTCCTCCATACAAAAGAAAATTTGTTTCATGCACTATGTGAGGAAAAGAAAATTAATTGAGCTATAAATTGCATACTCAAAAAAAAAAATTATTAAAATATGGATTAAAAGTTAAAAATTTTGATTAAATGTTATATAAATTTGTCGAATTTTTATAAATTTTCTAGAAAGTTTTTTTTATGAAGTTAACTATATTTTTATAGCAAGACCAATTAACATTAAATAACGAAAGACAAAATTGTCAATACATTTCGCTGCTATTTTCGTGCACTTAACTGTATATACACATATGTAAGTATATATATACTATATACATACATACTTGTTTGACATGCTGCGCCCCTCAGCGCACATATCGTATGAGCAACATTGAACTTGATCGTTCAAAAGGTGTTGTGCGTTATTCATATGCTCAATTTACTGCTTCACTTGCCTATTGTAACTATTAAATTATATGCTCAATTTTATTTGCATACATATATGTACGTATGTATGTATGTGTGTACGTACATATAAACATCACGGCATCTACACATACGAGCTTGGCTTTGAGCGTTTCGTTTTGACATAAATATTGTCATTCCTGTATCAAATACTTGTAAATTGATTTTGAATTTGAAAACAGTTAAAAAAAACAATGTATGTATGTATGTATGTATGTTGTAAGTAGGTCTTAGTTGTATTTATAAAATTTATGAAAAAAAATGTTTTTTTTCTTTGAAAATTGCACTTAATTTTTGAATGACACGGTGGTTGGAAAACTAGTGAGAAATTCGACAATTTCTAACTTAGAGTGGTACTAAAACTATCTAACTAGTTTAGGTTCAAGTGGATGTCACTTCGAAACGGCCGCGAAGAGCGGCATTTGGCCCGTCTGGTCCAATGCGATGCCACAGAAGGGCGGAGCTCTTACTTCGCTGCCTTCTTGCCATCCCCTAAACTTAAATCAATACGTGGTGTTAATGAAATGCTCAAAACTAAGGAGACTAACAGAATCTTAAGTCTGCTAAGTATTTAAAGAAGTATTTTCCAAAGACGTGGTGTCGCAAGAACGTCTACACTCTCCACTTCCTTTTCATCTCCGCAGCTGCGTAAAAAAAGGTTGGGCGGTGGGCCCATCCTGGTATCGTATAAGGACATGAGTAAAAATTTGTGAAGTGGGTCACCATTTTTCGAAGATCAAGCCTTTTTTGTGGAAATTAATTTTTCTGGCTGGTAGCCAGCCATTATGCCCATCATTGAATGATGGAGTAACGGTCGACATGTACTAGTAACCAGGATATTCTATCCTCGATCTTTAGCTAAATTTCTGATAGGAAGATTCTGCGACACACCTGATGTTTGCAGTTTCAATAAATGCCGTTATTAGTCGGTGCTCATAAGAAGATGAGGTTTGCCTACCCTTTGGATCGAATTTGTTGGAGGTAATTTGGTATCCTCCTAGCCCGCTCATCTGCGGCGCATTTTTCGGGGAACGACGAATACTACGCTCTAAATTGTTAAACCAACTCGTTTAGGAAAGACGAAATTGGAGGTCAGCCTATTGAATCACAGCATCATTGCGTTTATATAGGCTCAGATTTATTTTTTTATTTTTTTGTAATTTTTATCAAAATTTGTTTAATTATCATAAATTTTGCGTAAAGTTTAAGAATTTTGGTTTTTGCTAGATAAAAACACTACACTGACCAGTAATTGGTATTTTTGGTACCCAAGCTAACCCAACCCAACCTCGGCATAAATTTCGTTTGGAGCTACCGAGTTGAGTGGCCCTTCAAAATCCATGGCATCTGTTTACATATTCAAAGATCTTGTATTTTCGGCGCTACAACTTCATCAATCTCTTAAAACCGCGTTTCTCCTTCTGTCTACACTGTGTCCTAATTATGTAATCAGCTCCAATGAGAACTGCGGACTATTTTAAATTCATCGATATTTGATTAATCTAAATAGTTGATATGATTACCTTCTGTGTTCACTTCGTCGTGACATATTTTTTATAAATAATAATAACACTAGACTTTTTCTTTAGCGTTTTGTGCATTAAATTTCTGCTTCGCCTGAAAGGATGGGATGATTATTTGTTAGGGTTTTTTCTCACATCGAGGACTCTCCAGTTTCACAAAAAACCGAAAGATTGTTAATACATTAATATAAATGTAAATACCGTTTTCCAAATTCGTTTGAGAGCCAAGACCAAAATATTGAACGTCTATGCAGACAGAAATGCATACATCAATTTGGGGTAAGTCTCTTAATGTTGTTTTACACCGACTCTGGACGGCAGGTGATTTTTTTGAAAAGTGTTTCTAAAGCAAAAATGTTTTCGGATGTTTTCTATTGCTATTAGCATTTTCTATGTTTTCATATTTTTTTTGTAGTCGTGTCATTGTAGTCAGATAACTTTTTTTTCTCTAAACGATTGGCAGGCAAACATCATCCCTTTTAAGTGTTTAAAAAATTAGCAAAATCGGTACGAATGCACTTTTCATTTTCTATTATCCCATTTTTTTCGACTGATTGTATTGAGGCAATTTCTTTCTGCAAATAATTTTTAATCAAATGTACAATCATAACGGGTATTCTTTTTAGACTGATAGAACTTTCGATAGGGATAGCTGTCACTTGACAGCTGGTAAATGACATTTCGTTTTGACATTTCGGTTCAGTAAGCATTGACAAATCATCAAATTTACTTTAAAAGTCAGTGGTTCTGTTCGCCAAACTTATAGAGCACTTCATGAATTTTATGGTCTCTTGATGAATTTCGAACAACATTTACTCTACTCGATGAAAAACCAACAACAAGACAAAGAACTGTACGTACAGAAGAAAATATTGGGGCTGTGAGTGATAGTGTTGGAGAAGATCCGAATTTGTCTATTCGCCGCCGTGCTCATCAAGCTGGACTTTGTCCATCAATTTGAATTCAAAATTGGACTGATCGCATTCGATTCGCCAAAGCTAGTCGTGGCGGACATATGCCAGAAATCGTTTTTAAATATTAAATGTCATGAAAATATCTTTCAAATAAAAAAAATTTGGCATCATACTTCATTTTCTATGAGTTTTATTTCAGTTTAAAGTTCTATCAGTCTAATAAAAATCACTCTTTATTAGGAAAAAAGGCGGACTTCAAGCGATTGAGAAGACAATAATAATTAGAAAATATTTATTAACTAATGCAAAAATAGTAAAATTTTAAAAATAAAGAAATGAACTGGCAGGCAAAGACCATAATTTTTAATTTAAAAAATTAGCAGAATCGGTACTAATAATTTAAAAAAAAAATTAAATATTATTTGTATGTACATATTTCGAATTTCAAAATATTATTTATTTTTTTATTGTTTGAAGAATGAAGAGCTTGGGTAAATTATAAGTCATGCCTTTTATTTTAATTTAATATACCTATCAATTTCTTATTTTTCAGAGTCTACAAAAGTTGGGAGAACAGAAATGCCTTCAAGAAATGAAACTAAGTAGCCAAGTGTATGTAAAATTATGCACCTCTCTACCCTAAGCTTCATAAACTATGCATGCGTGTGTATGTAGCCTAATTGTGTAGCTTGGTCTCGGCCAACTCATCCGCATGTAAACTTAATCATAAAAATTTTCATATTATTGGATTATTCATTGATCTTTTCATAAAATCTTTGGAATTTGTGCAACTAAAGTAAAACCAAAAAATAAAACAAAGCAAATTAAGCAATAGGCATTTTGGACCCACGAATGCGCTCGAGTTAAATAAAAGTACAATTCTAAATCGCATTCCCACATGCAACTCGCAATCAATCAAATCACAAAAAATTGAAATTCATACTAAAGCAATTCAGCCAAATCGGCCAAATTGGACACGAATAAGTAACGCATTAAAAACGCTTATACTTATAAATACAAGTATTTTGCACAACTATTCTTTAGGCGTGCGGGTTTTTTGTTTTTTGTTTTTTTATTACCAGCAAAACATCAGCAATTTTTGTAATAGGCATTTAATTTTATTTAAACTGCTCGATAAGTTTTGTGCTTTTGGGTTGGCCAAACCGAAACGCAAAAAAAAGACAAACAAAACAATTCTACATCCCCCAAAATTTATTACTATGAAATGATATGTTTTTGATAAAAAGCGAAAAATCTGCATTTAAATGCAATTTATAAAAGGGATCGGGATGTGCTGGTGGAATTTGTGGTTAAAAAAATTCAATCGCAACAACAACAACAGCACATGTGCACAAATATTGTAGAATTTATTGGAATTATATGTTATTTGTACAGCTTAAAACAGAAAAAACGAAAAAAACGCCACCACAGCACTGACAATCAGCAAAACGCGGCGCAACGATTAGAAATGTTTTATAAAAATTCTAGCAAAGAACATTGCGTTTGCGTTTGTATAAAAAAAAAAAAAATGATCACAACGCACACCATTGCCGCAAAAGTAAAGGTTCTAACGTGACTGGTCAGCGCGGAACTTCACGGCACGTCACGGAAAAACATTTCGGGTGCCTGACGTTTGTTGCTGCTAAAATGTGAATGTGTTTTTTTCATCTATTTATGAATTTTTTTCCCATTCAAGTGGGTGTACGTGTGAGTGTATGCTAACAAATTAATGGTGGGATCATTTCTTCTGTTGCATTAAAATGCTTTGACGGGCACCCTTCGTTGCTTGGCCTGATTCGGCTACTGTACTCCATAATTTTGTGAGGGTGCCGCCAAACGGCGTTCGTTCTTCAATTTTTCTTCTGCTTCATCTGCTTATTCTTCTTCTTCTTGAGACTTTAGCAAAGCCATAGAACCTCTCTGTTCTGTCTGACCGCGGCATCGACTGACAGACCAATTTGACCAATGCAGCGAGTGACGGAGTGAATGACGTCTGCTATAAAAAAGCGACTGTGTGTATTTAAAAACTGTTTTTTGTTTTTGCTATTAATTTTAGTTTGATTGGTATTTTTGAATAGATCATTCATTGGCGAGGCGGCAGAGTTGCTCAAAATCGTTCCAAGCATCAAGCCACAGACAGCAGGACATGAATGCAAGCTACAAAAGTTCAAGGATTTTCATTATGGATCGATCGATCGAGTAGACCAGACGTGCCAATGGGTCAGTGAACCTATGGAAGGTGAGCTAAATTGCCGGAAATACATAGTTATTAAAAAAATCGAATGCTATACCATTATTCGAAAACTCTTAAATGTAATTAAATCGCTTTTATATCTACCTATGCGCATACATACAAAGATTCATATAAAAAGGAAGTGCCATAATTTTTGCTTTTAATTTTCTATATTTTCTTTGTGCGTGTGGCGTGTGCCAAATGTCTCAGCATCAGCTGCTGTCAGAAGTTGTTTAATCCTTTGTGTATTTTTCCCGCGCTCGGCTGACTATGAGAAACTCCCCTTTGTTGGCATCCAAATCCATTGATCACTCGCTCTTCAATAACTCAATACCACTTCAGGTGACACTTTTACTATCGTAGTGATTTCTAATGCAACTCCAAAACAGATGTCAATCAGAAATCAATGCCAAGCAACTACTTTTGACACTTGTAAGGGCGTGGCACACGGTGTGTCTGTTTAACGCGCTGTTTTCGTTCGACACATGATGCAAGGTTGCCTATAGGGGGTTATGTCAAAAGGGTTGATTTTCAGATCATTAACAATAAAACGATTTTAGCAAGGAACAAATGTAATTTGAGATTTTTTGGCATATCTTATTGTGCACATAGTGCGTATGTGTGTAGAGAATTATAAGAACGTACTTGATTTACCTGAAAAGGAAAGTGAATGTGTAAATAACAAATGTTCATGTAATGTTGTATTGCACCGTTTTTATTTTTTTTGTTGAAAGTCCAGTCTTAACTATGAATTATTTAGGTTTTACCCGTCTCCTTCACACATTTGATGTTTTTATCTGTATTAGTTTCGTATAGTAGTACTAGCCTCGGTTCATATCAATTGTTTATTTTCTAATTTGTGCCGCCCATACTTTTACAAGGAGGAAGAGTCCCGGAAAACAGCATACAAACGTTGTTTGGTTACCGCCGGTATATTCCCCTCTTTTTTCAAAAATTTAATCACAGCTCGTCACTCAATTTTATGCATTTCGAACTTTAATCGGCAGTCGGAATTTATTACACTTGGGTGATTCACGAATTACGAACTACACCAACACTGCATATATCACCGGCAAACCTAGCAGCCAGCGACCTAGCGTTCTCAACTGCCCTAAGACTCTATGCCTCGAGTTCAGAACGTACGGTCACACCCGGATAGCGTCCTCTCTAACTGGATGATCGGACTAAGTCATCACGTGTCTGAACTTCGATAGGTCTCTTGGGGCTACAATAGAGGTTAATGGATAGCGCAGGGGTGTGAGGATGATGCGAAGAACGACACACATATTCACGAACGGGTCTAAAATGGAAAAGAGAGTTGGAGATGCGGTCTAGTGCCTAGAACCCGAGATCTGTAATTCTTACAAGCTGCCGGATCACTGCAATATTTTTCAAGCAGAAATCCTAACCGTGAAGAAAGCGGATAAGCTAATATCAGATTTTCAACCAGCTGGCAGGTGGATTAACATCTACTGCTACAGTCAGGCAGTCATCAAGTCCCTGCTCCCGTACAGTACCTGCTCTAAAAGCGTAGTAGACCGTAAAGAAGCTGTGGACAGGTAGGCTATGTTCAAAACCGTGCACCTCTATTGGGTCCCGGGTCATAAGGATGTAGAAGGAAATGAAAGCGCAGACGACCTTGTCGAACAGGGTGTCTATCTAGAAGACTGAATCAGTGAGGAGATGCCGATCTCATTGCAACCAATCAAACGATCGCACGAACTGTATACATATCAGCAAGCAGAGGGGTAAATCATGTGCAATTCATACGATATTAAGCTCACGAACGTTTTACTTTCTCTGAAAAGAGAGGACTCCAGACAGGTCTTTGCCTCTGGGCCGTGCATGCCGCTAAATTGGGTGTGGTAAGAGATAAAAGTTGCAGAAAATGCATGATGCAGAATGCAGAATGAAACGGTGGAACATATTATATGTGAATGTCCAGCATTGGACAGACGACGTTTTAAGATACTGGTCGAAGCAAGATTGTATGATCTGCAGTCGGCCGCTGACTTCACTTCGCCAAGGCGATGGCTATGTTCTTCGACAACGCTACTGGCTCATAAAACAAAGGTCGTATGATTTTCGGGTAACACAAAGTGCCGACTTAGTCTATGTGAGGCCTCTCGTTGGGTCAGCCAGCTTAACCTAACCTAACCTGGGTGATTCACAAGATGACCTAATGTAGCATTCATACACTCATAAAATTTTGGAAATTAGAATTGTTATAATGTACAACTATATCTATGTAACACGGAAATAAAAAACGTTAAATTATTATTGTTGGTTCGTAACGAAAAGTCAAGTCATTTAATGACATTAAAGGTTTGTATGCTCTGAGAGATTTTCATCGAACGCTATGCAATCTGCCTCTTATTCTAAAAAGTTACCCTCAAGTTGGCTTTGGCTCCCAAAACATAAAATAATTGATTGAAATTTTTAAAAAGTTTTAAACTATTCCCATACTATTACGAAACCAGTCCCGAATACTTTTTAATTGGTCCCGAAGTTGTTCCAAACAAGCCTCAAACCATTCCCGTACTAGATCCAAATCAGTTCTAAACTAGTCCCTAACTGTGGTCGAGGTCATCCAAAACTAGTCCCGGGCTGGCTCGAACTACTCACAAAATAGTCATGAAATAGGTCCAAAACAGTTTTGAAATCATCCCGAAATTATCGTGAAATGATACCAAAAAGAACCAGTTTCAAAATTGTCCTAAAGCTATCCCGAACTACTGCCGAAATGGTCTGGAAAAAGAGTCCTTGATAATCTTAAAATAATCCCAAAATTATCCTGTAATAGTCCCGAAATAACAAGTCCCAAAATTGTCCGGAAGTGGCCCAGAGCTAGTCCCCAAATGGGCCTGAACTAATGCCGAAATGGTCCAAGCAGGATGTGTACATATGTGCGGTTTACATAATTATGTAAATTATAATTTGCCCGGCTCATATGGCTAGTGAAAAATTTGACAAGCAATTGGAAATTTTTGACAACTAGCAGAATGAACCGGAAGACCGAAACGAGAATTTGTATTCAAAGAACATAGATTATGGCAAGAACTCTCGTCTAAATCGCCACACACCAAAACAAATTGGATCTCATCACATTCTAATAGCAAGCAGCAAAAGTCAAATTAGTTCTAGTATTGTGAATTGGACGAGGTTTTCTGTTAGAGGAACGGTGGAATGGGATGCAACTTCTTTGTAATCTACGGTCTTTGATATGCATATATACATACGAAAACTAAGCGAATGTGCAATAATTTGGCAAAAAGTGGAAATAGCTATCGTACTTGTAAATATAAAATTATTTTGTTAGTAATTAGTTAGAAATTTTACATTAAAATCAAAAACAGCATTAAGCCATTGGTTACGGTTCACACATCTTAACAAGCAACTCCGCAGTTTTGGAAAGTTGTTGTTATACATATTTACATTCACATGTACGTATGGAGAGCGATATGATAGCGGTATATTTGTTTTATCTCATAAGAGCGTCGTGTTGCGACTTTGTGACGCGACGTTGAAAAATTACCATTATGCCGCTAAAGAAGTTGTACTTCAATAATTAAAATAAATTAGTTCACTGTTTTAAAAAATTAATATGCGTTATTATATAAGTACAATTTAGCGGAATTTCGCTACCTTTTTACAAAAAAGGGATTAAGTTATTCCCCTTTCCCTCCTGCTTCCAAAGGACCTACTTACAACCCTTTTAGAAATTGAATCATAATCGAATCCTAACCACGAAAAAAATGTGCAAAATTTTCTGTTGTGCAGTATTATTCAGTGAAAACTCTTTCCGAAAATGCTTGAATATTAGCCAAAAACTTGCATAAGAACAGACATTCTGAATCATAAACCCAGATGATGAAATATCGAGCATAGTGAAACAATAACTAAGTAATTACAAACAAAGATAAAATTTCGATGTTCTCCAACACCCACAGTTGAAATCAGAGCAACTTTTTTCCGCACACATCTTTCCTCTTAGCTCAATCACAAACTTAAAGATACATATACTCTGGCGATGAGGATTTCTGCGATAAGCCGCTTTTCTCACATTCAGAAGGTGAAAACGAAAACCAGTTAGCGGCAGCGGCAGCAGCAGCAGTTCCAAGTAACGAAAATTAAAGAATCTGTGTAACCGTCGCGAGCGAATAAAACTAAGAAGCACAAAGTCCCAAACAATGAACTCCAATGTAGTTGATCCATGGTAAGAAAACTTTCACTGCCACTTGTAAGCACCGCAATTACACTTGCAACAAATCGGTACACAGCAATAAAAGTGTAGACAGAAACAGAAAATCAAAATAGCAACAATAACAACAATAACATCGATCCAACGATGCAACGAACTGAAGAAAAGATAAACATCCGCCTGCATTGAAGCTGTGGGAATTGCAGTCATGAAAAAAGTCTTGTCCGAAGATCCGGAATGAGCCGCCTTTAGTTCGCACAACTCATTCAAGCGTCAAATGAAAAGGCTATACAACATAAACGGTGACAGAGCCGCTGCCGGTGTTTTATCGGCATTGTGCAGCGTTGAGCAAGGCGCTGGAGAAAAGCAAGTATTTATTAAAGTTAGGCAGCGTGCGAAAGTGAAATCGCAAACGCCCGCAGCGAACGCTTGTCTGCGGTGGAGACTTGACGGTGCCGGTTGGTGCTCACGTGTGCCCCTCCTTTCCAGCAAAAACCGGTAACCAACTTGTGTACTTTTCTTGCAAACGGGTGCTAAAGACGCACACTGAGTTTTCTAAAAAAAAAAAACAAAGCTTCGCGCGAAAGTCTGAATGAAAGTGACAATCTGGTGCGGGCAATGACCTTCCAACAGCCATCACGGCAGGCACTGTAGCGTCACAAAAGTAACGCGCAAATTAATAGCCGCATAAGCTCACCGCCATGCCAATGTGGCGACAGGTAACGGGTGTAATAGGCAGTCGCAGTCGCAGTCGAACGCTTAACACGTGATTACATGCCACTCTATTCAACCATTGCGGTAATGGCGGCGGCATAGGGTAAACGGTAAGCGGCAACGTTTAGTTGCGAACCACCTATCCCAATTGCATGTCACTATGCGGCTCGGAAATACCGGTGTGCCAATTAACCACCTTAAAAGTAATTAATATAAACCACAATTTTAATACCCTGACACAAAGTATACCAGGTAAGGGAAACGATTATGCCTTGGTGTACGTAGCGGGTCGTGGGCGGCAGACGGCAGACTGCGGGCGACGGGTAATAATGAATAATTTATACAAACAAATTAACTGCATAATTCTAATAGAAAATAATGGGCTAACTAATTGAGACACTGCAGTTGGCTAGCCGATTGGCAGGCGGCCACAGCGATGTAGCCTAGTGTTGCCAGAAATGTTGAGCAATTCTTCGCCATTCATGACCGCAGCTATCCCCAAATAACTCCATTTTTGTAAAAAAAAAAAAACAAATCTCAATTTAAATCCCGTTAAAATCTTTGTTTTACTCTACTTTTCATTCCCGCATTTCTCAATTGAAATAAAACCGCATGGCATTTTGTTCGGCGGCCTAAATTCATTCTACAAAATTAAATTAGCCTGCCCTCTCCAAATGAAATAAGTTCGCAGGGCCTTTAGTCCATTAATGCAAAGAGCATTTAACTACTAACTACCTACTTTTCTACTACTTTTTCTTCGCAAATGCAACCTTACAAGACAGTCGAAGAACACACGCCCATAATTATCCAACCTTTGAATCATGAACGAAGTACTACATTTTTGAAATTCGAGTATTCCCAACTTTATTTTTAGGGTATACATTGCCCGTTATCTTTAAAATTCTTTTATTCTGTTTGTTACATTTGATACACCAAAGTGAGAAACTAACGTAACAAACTATATAAAATATATGACTGTAAGCCTTACTTAAGATGTACGTACTCCCGCGATTTTCTATTATCGGCTACTAGTAATAAATGAAGAAAATAAAATAAATATTTCATAGGTTGAAAGTGTTGCCAATGAATTTTAAAAACTCTGAAGTGCATTGCTATGCATTCTTTATATTACATCTGGCAACCCTGCGCCCCAATGAAATCGAAAGTGGCATCTGAGTTAGTAGTTCGCAAGTGGTGAGCAAATAAGCGAACGGACGACTGTAAATGGTGAGACGTCTGGCGCGTCTGTTGGCAGTCTCCAGCGATGTCGATTTTTTTTATATTTTTTTTATTTACTATGTATTTAAAAGGTGGGTAGGGCGGATTGACGTCACATCAGCAGGCGTACGTTGATATACATATAATAAATAATATTTATGAACAAGTGGTGCGCTTGCGAGCGGTCAGCACGCTCAGACAGTGTTGTCGCGTGGTTAACGCAGACAACAACTGCTATTTATAGCAAAAACAAAAAAGCTCACCATTTGAATGTAAAATATTTGCGCAGGCGCTCTCGATTCCTCAATACAATCTGTGATATCGATGTAAATAAGAAGCAAAAGCAGCGACGTGATGTAGCGCTCCTTAAATGTTTCAATTCATGACCTTCCCCATCTATCGATCTGCATAGCAACTTACATACATATGGACATCCGGACAGATATTTTGCATGAAGCTTAATTACAAATTGATTGCTCTCGTGCAACAGCGGTACATTAAGTATTGGCAAAAGATTATATAATATGTATTTATTTATGTACATTAGGATGCATCACTCCTTCTATAAAACAAAACCGGTATTGCTTTTCCCTCGAAACTATACAATTCGTTTTACATATTTAAACACACGAATTCATAAAAAAAAATTAAGAAGACTTTAACTGCTTTATAACTCGAAAATTTGTATGAAATTATAAATTTAAGAAGCTCTTTATAATTTGTTTTATTTTTTCTGAACAACAAAAATTCTTCGGAAAATATTCATCCATGGTGTAACGCGATCGTGCCTTTTGGGTGGTTTGCTGCCAGGGGGTCATCGGGAACGGAGAGTCAGCGGCACGTTAAAATCCCTAGAGTAAAGGCGGTCGGCGAGGACTCGGACCTAGAAAGCGGAGAATGCAGCGCGGTTTCTTTAAACGCAGCACGTGAGAGGGAGCTAAAGGAAATTCGAAACCCATTAGCCGAGCGCGTAATATACAAGGCAAGAGTGCCCTGTTGCAATAAAAGGCTGTGCTGGGTATCCTGCATGGCTTGGGAGCCATGGGAGCCATGGTTGGCCCTATCGACCGGTAGAAGGAGCTTCTAGCTTGGGACAGAGAAGTGTTCAAAGCAAGCAGGAAACAGCTCGGGGTACTGCAACAGAATCGAGGAGATGCAGGCAAAAGTTCGGAGAGACAAAAAGCTAATAGTATTAAGCGAGAAACTCATAGAGGGCGGTACCGAAGCACGGTGGCGACGAAAATCCGTCAACCTCCAGGACCGTCTTAGTTAGTTAGTTAAGGCGCGTGGGTGGGGAGTTCGAAGCGAGCTATTGTTAAGCTCAGTGACATCGGGAGACAGTTTCTGACCGTGGGCTTATTAGATAAAAGCGAGCCCTATGGACAGAACCGAAAGGCTGAGGTCTGTAGAGAGAGAGCTGATCAGAAGAATGCGCGAGGAGCCAGGGAAACCGATACCTTCCTGGAGATGGTTTAAAAGGTAAAACACATTAAATACAATGACGATTCAACGCTCAGCTGACTAAAGGGGGTGGTTCGAATACTGGAAAGACAGGGTGCAACAAGCTTAGAGGTGGTGGATAGATCTCTGATACCAACGATACCAAAGGCGATCTGTGATGGCTGCAGAATTACATCCTTCAGATAAACAAAGATGCAGAAGACCGGTTGTGCCCAGTGCATGGCCAGATGTCTTGCGATTAAAGAAGAGGAATCACCGAGACGATAACCTCAACACTCAAGGGGCAGGGCATGTCGAGAAAGGTTTTAGTCTTGAAGGGTTGACTGGCCTAAAACAAGCGATATGAATACAAGAGATGGAAATGTTCTAATGAGAGCTGCAATCTAGGCAAATAAGGATCTATACTCATTTATGTTGTCTAATTACGGTACTGAGGGCTCGGTGACAATGGAACTTGAAAACCAATGTGACGAACAAACAAGAGTTATAATAGATAAACTTTTTATATAAAGTAGGCACTTTGTTTTATTTTAGACGTCTGGTGAGCCTAGAAAAAGGTATGGTGTGAGAGCAATGAAAAATTACAATTCTGCCGATTTTACTAGAAAAGTACAATGAATGCAGGGTACGGGATATTACTCTCATTGTCTGCATTATACGACGACATTATTGTGCACTATAGCACTAACTCAGCAGATTGGAATTTCAGTGCTGGTGAGGGCTCAGTGGATGAATCTATTTACCAGCCTTCAGATTATGATATCTGAGGTTTCTTGAAAATAAATTACATATATCCTATAACTCGAAGTCTCTATAAGTTGAACATTTTCATTGGATAGAAGTGATTAGAGTTATAGAAGTACGTTTGTAGTGTATATGTATGTATGTAAAAAATGTTGTTAGAAATTTTTAACTTTTTATATATTATAAGAAAAATTTGTGTTATACAGTTTTGTAGATCACTCAATTTTAGTTCAGTGAATTGAAAATTTTAGTTGCTGAAAATATCGGTTTAACTGTTTTGTTGAGGGTTTTCCGTATCTCTCTCAAAGATCGTAACGATTCTAACATTAATTAAAAAGCTTGGTTTTGATCCTTGTTTTTATATTTTATTCGGAAAAATAAACTTAATTTGTGGGCACTTGCTTTGAGAAAACGCCACAAATTAAGTTTTGTTTTCTGAGTGTTAAATAAAACTCATTGCATAACGATTACTTTACAAGCAAAATATACATATAACTAAAAAAAAATAACGATATAGCTGGATTTTTAAAAATAAAATTAAAAAAGTAAAAATCACTGGCACTGGAGGGAGCCCGTCTAACAAGGAGTATGTTGTTTTACTCCTAATACATTTCGCATTTCTCTTTCTGCGTAATTTTTTTAATTGAAATTTGAAAAACAATCGTTATATTTACGTAACAGTTTTGATTTTTTAGAACAAAAATCATTATTTAATCATTATTTTGTGATTTTTATTTTTCCGATCAAATTTCGAGGGTTAATTTTGTTTGATTCTAGAAGAACCAAAAAGCTTGCTTTTAAAAAAACAATATAAAAATAATAATGTAACAATTAAAAATTATCATAAAAATATAGATAGAAAAATTACATTTCAATTATGATTTTAAAATAAGTATATGTACTTCAAAATAACGATTATTTTCGACCTCGGTTTTTATATGTAAAAAGGGGGGTAACAATACCGGTGGAAGAAATTATCAAAAATCATCGCGAATTTTTCGCCACCTAAAACTTGCACCCTATTGTACTAGTATTGTATTGAATTTTTGTGTGAAATTTGGACTTACATACATATATGGTTTTTATTATAGAATGAGAAATATTTTGATAAAAAATTAACGAAAAAGTCTTGACATGAGAATATCAAAAAAATAATTACTGTGTCAATATTCTTTTCCAGCGCTGTATTTACTTTATTTTTTTTTTTAATTGACTTGTGTTTATTTGTTTATTTGATTCATTTTTTTTTAATCTTTTATTATTTAATCCAGGGTTGGCAGCGTTACCATTTGCGTCAGAATTGCCGTTACAAGAAATGATGTAAATTTTCGGTAATAAGAGTTGATAATAACCATAATAAAATAAAAACTAATAACGATAGTTATCAATTATTTATGTATGTGTGTATGTATGTATGTATGTAAGTAAGTATTTATGCATATTTGAATAGATTAAGTTGTGCATTATTTCCCTCTTCCGCACTACACTTAGTTGCGTGAACTTTGCACATTAATTATTTATTATTTATTATTTATATGTAACTGATAAAATTTTGCATCAAGTAAGGCTGGCGCCAAACATCGCCTAACGCTTGGCACCCTTTTCTAAAAATCTCCACAATTAATTAGCTCAGCAGGTTATTAAAATGCGCATAATTTGTCATCGATCTTTGACATGCTGTCTTTTAGCTAATTTCCATAATTAGCCATCAGCTGACACCTCAGTGATTGACAGATTTGCTCGCTTTTCGCTTGCTCTAATCTAAAATGTCACCACCACCACTACGTCTCTACATTCATACATTCCGGATGCGATATCTTTGGTCGCTTGCTGTTTTTATTTTTCATTGCAGCAGCGACTGCCTACAATTTATATATAAAACAAATATTTTATTTCTTTTTTATTTGCCATAAACTACTGGCCACTTTCCCGCCGCTGTGCCGTTGCGCCTTTGAACGGTCTACTCATTCATTGTTGCCTTCATTCATTCATTCGTTCTGCAGAATACGAGCACTTTATTATTTTTCCTGTTAGCGTGGGCGTTTTGTCGCGCTCTTTAACGAATAAAAATTGATTGATAGTGCAAAAACTATGTGAAGGGATTTTTGCAAATGAATTGAAATTTGTATGAGCCGATCGTTAACTGACCGCAAGTGAGAGGGATTTTAAAGCGGAAATTGCAATTCCATGCACTTATGGAATAGAAATCTATGGAAAGTTGGTATGTAATTACATATATCTGAAGTCATACATCTACGCATACATAGAAGATTATTTTTTGTATCACGTTGGAAACATTTAATTGCTGTTCTTTAAAAGAAAAAGCAACTTTTGTTGAAAATGTACTTAACTAGTAGCAAAGTTAAAACGATATATAAAAGTACCTCGAAAGACGTTGCTTGATGTACATTTTGGTTATTGAGAAATAAATATTGCATATTTTTAGGCACTGCGCAAAAAGTTTTACACTACGAACTAGTAGTTTACGTTGAATTTATTTCCTATTTTAATTTATAAATTTCAATAAGAAGCCGCACATGAGTTTATAAGTTAGAATCATCCTTTGCATCTTCTTGGCACTTACTGTAAAAATAACATAAATACATATGTGAGAAATCGAGCAAAAATCAAAAACCTATTAAATACTTACTCATCTTTCCTTGCAATCAGACAGACATTTTCCAGCGTCACATCCCGTTCCACATAATACTTTAGCATTGCTTCAAATCCATGCTCTTTCAAATATTGCAGCCGTCCATAGTCAAGCACACGTTTGCACATATCGCCAACCCGTTCGCGTTCCGCCAAAGTCAGTCGTTTCGTTAAATTCGCATCAACCACATCTTCTGGCTTTTGCGCTTGCTCCTCTAGCGCGCGTCTACGTTCACGACTCATGCCCGTTCCACAAATGGCCCAACTCGCCATTTTCGTAATAACTGTAAAGTCTCGACTCGCCAGCCCGTTCGCTTGGAAGAAAGTTTTGCCTACATAGGCCTGCCAATCGCAGCGATGATGGCAACAAAGTGCTATGAGTATATACTCCGTGATAGGCGTTTTGATGGCGTCATCTTTACAACTAGGTTGTGTAATGCAACGTAATGTCAAATCTGTAGCAGCGCCACATAGATGTTTCGATACCGCTACACAACGTTGAGTGCATCGCAACTGTTCCAGGCCGCTCATTCGAAAGTCGGCAATATCCGCACGTATACGATGCACTAGAGACCTATCCTCGATCTTGTTGTCCTTTTTGTGACGAAGCGACATGCGGTCAACGAGCACTACCTGCGAAGCGGGTAACTTCTCTAGCAGCTGCGATAGGTAAAACGCTAGCTGACCTTTACCGGCGCCAAACTCTATATAACTTGTACTTTCTTGCAACTGTTGTTCACTGTCGAGAATGCCTAAAAGTGCTGATGCCTGTACTAGGTGTTTTCTTGTCTCAGCACCATACTCAGATTTCGACAATTCCGCCCCCAACAATTGATGCTGCAGAAGCAGAGGCTCTATGGTATTTTCCACAAACTTTGCATAAATGTCTTTTACATTTGCTACTATCTTATAGAATTCTTCATCGGATAAATCTTGAATCCTAATATTGCTGCAATTGGATGTTTCGTCTGCTCCCATATTGGCATTGATGCCCTTCACTATGTAAGCTGGGGAGTCACCTTTGTCGCGCGCATTACAAATCTTTAGATGTTTTTGTAATATTTTCTTAAAAACTGTATGTTTTGAATCCAATGGGCATGGGATGCGCTCATCATCATCACATACCTCAGACTGTTGCGTTAATTCAGAATTAGCTTGGGGTTGGTGCTCTCCACAATACTTTTGGCCAGCCTTCACTGTCATTTTACAAAATCGTTTCTTGCGTTGCACCCAATGTGCACAATTTGAACTATTTTCACCGGCATTGTCATTTAATTTAATCTTTTTTGCCTCGACTTCAGAACGCATTTCCTTGTTTATTTTTAATCAGTTTGTTTTTGGGAAATCAACAACAAATCACATTCTCTCTGAAAATGTCAAAAACCAGCTGTGAAGGATAATCAGCTGTAAATGAACCAGATGCTTATTTTACTCAGAGAACGTAAATAATAACTAATTTACGAGCTCCCATTTTACTACCGAAGGATTGAAAACATACAAATACCCCTTTAACTAAAATGTTATAAACAAAATATTTATTACATATATACATATATATTTAATCAATATTGAACATTGTGAATGAATAGAAGTGAGAAGTCTTCTAAATTCAAAATGGCGGTGACTGATATTAAATGTCGCGAATAGCCAATATTAAGTGTCAAACATAGAAATTCGCACAATGAAATTGTGCACAATTTTTGGTTTTTAAAGTCTCAACATTGAAAAAAACACTAGCTGCAGACATCCATAAAGATAATGAAACAATTCGTTCTAAATAGGTGTAGGGAGTTAATGATTATTAGGTGCGTACACGTACAAAATTATCCAGTAACTTGCCAGTAACTAAATTTTAGAGCGTAAGCAAAATTTGCTCTCAGTGAGAGAAACTTGCAAGAAAGTAAGAAAACGCAAAACCAGTAAGAACTTGCAAGTTTTTCTGACAGCTGATTCTTGTTTGGCGCGCAAATCAAACAAAAAGAAAAAGTTTAATATTTTGCAATTTAAAAACTTATTAATATTATAAATCTATTGTAAAATGGAAAATAATAACAAAAAAAGTATCGAAATAACATGTTCTCCTGGAACATTTAAAAAAGTGCAGTGCTATTTGCAGTCACTCCGGCCGAAGGGGCACCACCATCTTCGCAAACACACGGATTCCGGCCCTCTTCCTAATATATTAACATAATGATCTTCACAAACATTTTTACGTATATATATTTACTCACTTTTTCCATTTTTCACCTTTTTAAATTAAAATAATTGCAATTTTTAATATTTGCTTTCTTTTTGTGATCGACCAAATACTTGCAATCAGCTGTTTTCCGTACTGGCAAATTGTTACGAGTAAAAATTTATCCAGTAAAAACTTGTAACTTCCCCTCCAAAGAACTGTCATTTTCGCTCTCTCAATTTCCCCAACTTTGCAAGTTTCTTGCAAGTTTTTGCGTAAGAAAACGCCAAAAGATGATAATTCGTAACAATTGTTACGAACTATCATAAACTCGTACGTAGAAAAACACTACTATTTATACAAGCGATATTCCTGGTAAATGTATACATTTTTATGGCCCCTCCCTCCTATAAACGAATAAAAATTCTGCGCGGGTGAATGTCCGGCTATGAAGAATTACACTGTATTTGCATTCGTATACAAATTTGAATACGTTTCTCTTAAAAGAAAACACGGAAGACAATTGCCTGAAATTTTACTGCTGATTTATATTGGGGATCTCCTCGATCGTGCTTAAAAAATACATATTTATTTATTTTTCTTGCACTTTAATTTGGCTGGTAACACCGTCGAGCTCTTAACCTTTGGACCTGTCATTTGCTGCAGGGTGGCCAATAATAACTTTGAACCAATCTTGTTTTTGTAGCCTGGTGGAGGAGTTAAGTTTATTAAATTCATTTATTTTGTTAATTGCATATTTTATTAAATTTGTGGGTATCGACTTCAATATGACTCGTGTCCTTGTTGGTGTAAAGCGTGTGATAGACTATGCGGTGAAAGTATGTTAAATATCGAAGTATATTTTGTAATACAAATACTGTTTGCTTTTCAATTCTTATCAACTATTTTGTGGCATTTGCGTAATCAGCAGCGCAGCATCTGCCTAGAGACAATGTTTCATCAACTGTTCGACCTTTGATTAGCATGATAATAATAATATTTTGTTTCAGATACGAGTCAAGCCTGACAAGACCGGTGTGGTCACCGAAGGAGTCAAACATTCAATGAACCCTTTCGACGAAATTGCAGTGGAAGAGGCAATCAAACTGAAGGAAAAGAAAATCGCCACTGAAGTCATAGCCGTATCGGTAGGGCCAACACAATCGCAGGAAGTGATACGAACTGCGCTGGCAATGGGTGCCGATCGTGGCGTGCATGTTGAGGTTTCGGCCAAAGAATACGATTTATTGCAACCAATTCACGTATCCAAGATTCTAGCGAAATTGGCGTTGGATGAGAAAGCCGACTTGGTGATCCTGGGTAAACAAGCCATTGATGATGATAGCAATCAGACTGCACAAATGACAGCAGCCGTGCTAGATTGGCCACAAGCAACATTTTGTAATAAGGTAGAAAAAACCGATGCGGGTTTGACTATAACACGTGAAATTGACGGTGGTCTGGAGACTATAAAAACTAAAGTTCCTGCAGTGCTTAGCGCCGATTTGCGCCTGAATACACCACGTTACGCTACGTTGCCAAACATAATGAAGGCGAAGAAGAAGCCTTTGAAGAAAACGACACCGAAAGACTTGGGAGTCGACACAACACCACGCATCGATATTGTATCAGTTGAGGAGCCACCAGTGCGCCAAGCTGGCGCTGTAGTGGCGGATGTAGATGCGTTGATTGCCAAGCTGAAAGAAGGTGGCCACATCTAAACACGAATGCTGTTATACACCGACCAAGAGAGAAATTCTAAACGTGCATTTAAAAATGATATTTCCCCATTTTATTAAATTTTTTTATTTTGTACTTCCAAAAACTGATAGATAAATTTAGAAAATACCCAACCCCTAATTGAAAAGTGTGCATGTGCTCCTGAATTTGTGAGGAAAACATATAAAGTGGAAAATAAATTCATGTATTCGTATCGAATTCGGAGCAGCTAATTATGCGTCTACCGTGATTTTTCTTTAACTTGTTTATTTTTGTGCCAAACCGTCTGAGTCGTGCCAATTTAGTCTCAGCGAACTATTTAATTCAATATCATTGTCATCTAATTAAGTGAAAAACGACAATTTGTTGTATCTTCCCCATAAACGGCAGCATCTCGAGGTCAATATCTTGAACACAAAACGTTTAAGGAATTTTCTCGGTGCAAACAAAAAAAAAAAAGAAAAAAATGTTTTAATATCAAATCGCTTTTATTCGTATTGTGAGCTTACAAACATGGCAGTCTACCTTATATACATACATATTGCATGTATGTATCTATAAGAATGCGATTGTGGAAAAAATTTATGTATAGTAGTAGTACAAAATTGGAATAATAGATGTAAGTCATACGAATATAAAAATATCTAACGGCTACTGGTAATACTTAGAAAGTAGCTTGTTCTATGCAATACTTAGTTTCGTTCCTGACGTCATCCAAATAATTTAATTTGGGACGTTTTCTTTTTTTTTTTTTTTTTGACATAAAAATCCACATGCATATAACGGAACGAATAAATGCATATTTTCTATAAGATAAAATATATGAGTATATTAATTGTTTGAAAAAAAAAAACACCAAATGTCCAATACAAAATCGTAGCATATAAAACTTTAAGACTTAAGTTGAGAGAGCAGTAGACGGTTAGATTAGATAGATATATCTTCGTTGAGAATCAAATATTGTACTTATCGCAATGCTGTCTTATCACTGAAGCGCAAAATACGCGTGAGCATTGTTGTAATGCATGGTATCTGTTTTTGTTGGTGCATTTCTGGATTGTCAGGAGTGCAAGATTCGAAGTCAACCGCCACCCGTTGGCATACGAATGTTAATAGCGTGAGGATATCCAAACGTTTACCATTAGCCGCCAATTCTGCGCAGAGTGACTGCATGAACCAAGAGCCACGCGTAGTATTGCGCCATGAGTAGAATCCCGGTATAGTAGAGTAAGCAATCAGAAAGTCGGCATGCAAGGGAATTTTATAGCTCATCGATGATTCGCCATCGGTTTCGGTACGTCCCGCGCGTTTCATTGTTACACCCGGATCGAGTCGATCACCTTGACAGGCTTGTATGAAAAATAGTTTGGGTTTGCCTCCCAAGCTCGGGCAGTGTTGGGGTGTAAAGTACGCCCATATTTGATCCAATTTGTATTGCACATCCTTTGCGTAGATGTAGCCAAGTTCGCCATGTGACAGTATGGCTATCAAAATGCAATCGTTGTCCCTGTGATCCTGCTGTGAAGCCAATTCTATATGTTGTTTCAATTGTTTCAAATTGCAATCCTTGTATACTTTTACATCGAAGTCAAGCTGCTTTAACACACGCGATAGATTATCACAGTCGACATTCGTGCCAGCGCGTGACTTTAATGTGGGTACCTCGAAGTTTTCGTGATTGAATATAAGCGCCATTCCGCGACTCTTGTGACGCATATTGTATTCAGCTGCATGTCGATCGGTTACCATGCGTGCAGTATAACTGTGGTAACTGCTACCAAAACCATTGGCCAATTGACCGATAGCACCACTGCCTGTGGCGCCACCAACACCACTAGCGCCAGTGTAATAACCGCTACCACTTGGTGCTGCAGATGATGAACCAAGCGAACCGAAGGCGTCAGTTAGGTCGTTGGTTGTACCAACTTGATCCTCAGAAACGCTCATTGTGATGAAATTGCTAACTTCACCTTTCGTATTGATGTCACAAAAAAGGATTTGATCCTAGGTAAACCGAAATAAAACACTTTCGGGCCTATTGACGCGGATGAGTCACTGTACTTTTATTGTATTTGACCAGCACTTTGTTTAAGTTGAAGAGAAAAGCAACGAGTTTTCGCGTCCAGTCGTTTGTGTAGCCTGTTGTATTTTGATGCTTTTTGGCTGCAGGCAGATCTATACGAACGCTTGCATTTTCCTTTTGTTTGCCATTTTAATGCAGCTGTCAAAATGTGAATCACATGGTTGCATGCGGAATGCCAGAAAATTTTAGAAGACTTCGAACTATTCGATCGAATATATTTTCGTGAACACGCCAGTTGGATTTACTATAACAAAAATACAAAAATTTATATGCGGCAAACGTTTATGCAGAATATTTTATGCTGTTACAAAAAAAAGATAACATCGAATGTATTTTAAACTAATAATTCGCATTTACAATGGATTTACGATACGATATCATATCGATATTTTGTACTCGATACTTTAAAGTTTAAACACTTTTACCCCAAGTTTTTTTTCCAAATCTGGTGGGGTTTTCATCATTTGGACGGCGAATAATGAAATAAAGCTAAATATATATAATCCCTATAACATTTTAAGGTGGGCCGTATATGTCCCAATAATGCCAATAATGTCCCATTATGCGATTATAGTCTGCAATACATACATATCTACTGGACAATAAACTTCTAATTTTGAACCATCTTATTGTTTCGGCAAACTTTAGTTGGAGTAGGCATATGACAGTTAGAAACAAGTAGGACTTCTTTCGAATCCATCCATCGAGTGGCCATCACACCATCGCAGTTTATTTGGAATTGACTTTCTGAAAGTTTTAGATATCCATTAAAGACAGGGGTTTCTTTACGCCTTCGAATATATGTACATATGTACATACATATGTACCAATCGCAGGGAATGGTATGGTCTTGAGCAAAGCCATTGAGGTGAAAAAGCTATCAAATGCTAGAACAACATTTTGTTTACGAATGCCTGCTGTTAAATTTTCTACAATTCGTTCTCCCAGAGTGCCATTTAGATAAGAGGATGGGTCTCTTCCAGTACATAAATTCAAGTCATAAGTATGCTCTGTTTTGGCATCACAGCGCAACCTTAATTGTATGCCTCTCTTTATTGGTTTCAAACGCATACATATGTATGTATATTGTTTCAAACTCGACCGACCCTTGAATTTTGCCATACACTCATCTATGGATTGCACATTGCTTTCACTTCGACCTGCTGGGAATGTTGTTTTGATGCATGATACAACTTCTGATATATAATAATCCTTAGCAGTATTATCGGGCTTATTACAATCATTGAAGTACATCTTGGACATAAATAAAGTGAAACGGTAGCGAGAAATACTCTTTTTTTATCATATCGTTCCCCATAGATACATTTTTACTAAAGTGACTCCTAAAAAAAGAATTATTTCGTACTCATCCGTAAGAGCACGCCTTGCAGATTTTTCTCTGTTTAGTGTTTGAATTCTTTGGTTGGTGTACTGTGTAATACGTATGTATGTATATATAGACTTTTTGGAAATATTTTTCGAATAATGTCGAACTCTTTAGCGCCATGAGGAAAGTCAATAAGAACTTCAGCCTCTTTCTCTACGGGCATTTTATACTTTGGTTCGAAAGTGACGTCGTCGCCAAACATTGTCCTACTACATTTATTACATTTATCTTTTCCAACGAATTTAATCCAAAAAGGATATTTTTCTTCACCTTTTAAAGCTCAGTAGTATTTTAAACCCCCAGTAAACAATAGAAAATATTTGATGCTTACAATGAAAGATCCAGCTTATAGAAAGTCCTTGAAAACTCGACCTATATCAAAGTGGTATCAACTTGAATTAAAGCGCCTGCTATTAACATAAACTATCAAGGGGTTTATCAGAAGTTTACTGGGAAGTTGTTTAAAAAAACTGCCGACTTCACCTAATCGATTAATTGGTTCCTTTTGACTAATAAAGGCCCGGAAACACTACGACGAAATTACTTATTTTCGTCCAAATTACTTCACATAAACCAAGTGCGTTTACACTTTTCATGCCATCTTGGCATCTCAGTAGCCACAGTAATCGTTTCTCTGATCAATGGAAAAATGTGAGAGATTTTGTACATTTTCAATATATCAATTTTTATTGGGATAATATCGGGGTTTTTGTTTTTAAATTGCAATCACTGAAGATGGCTTAAGAAGGCAGTACAAATCCAGAAACTGTTGAACGAAAAGCTAATATTTCAAACACTGATTTGTTCGCGAATTGGTTCTTCATTTATTATATACTCGTAATACCTCACTTCATGGTAATTTATTGCCAGGTTTTACAAGGCGATATTCTTAATTTCACTGTAATTATATTATAAATTAAGAATGAGCCATAATGTCCGGACTTTAAACTACTACTTGCGACAATGTTATGGCAACTCAAATCGACCCGAGCTTTGTTAATGTTTTCTGAAAGTATACCTATCCAGTAATAGAACAATAAATATGTAGTTCCATATAATAATTAGATAACAGCTCTATCAACTTTAAATTTTTATGTTAATGAAGGAGAACATAAATAAATATTGTATATTTCATGTATTTTGTTTTATTCTGTAAACTTTTATGCTCTTTGTATATAAATTTTCTTTAAGAAGACACCTAGTTAAATTTTCCAAAAAATAATATTTTAATACTCTAACGACTTTCCAAATAAGTTTTTTGAGGGGTTTCTTTAAGTAAGGACCAAAACAACTCTTTTAGGTGGGGCTAATAATACAAATCCGCTTTTGGGCTACCGCAGAGTGTTACTGGAGTTTAGCAAACTACAATAGACATGGAGTAAGTTGATTCCAAAAATAAAAGTATTTATATTTTTTTATATTTGTATTACTTAAATGTACTGTCTATCTTATATGAAATGCACTCGCATTAGAATATATAAAGGTTTTAAAAAAAAATTTTTTTCCACATCGTAAACTACTGGTATTCAAACCGTAGCTCGCTTCCATTGCAATTCCGTTCGATCCATTCATCGAAGCGCTTCGATTCCTCTGTTGACAAATAATTCTGCCAATCGCCAATTTCACCTTTCCGAATGAATTTACTTTCTTCGCTGCGACAAGTACTGTCGATATTATTATTTTGGCCATCGGCGACTTTTTGCAGCAGAGGCTCCAAATTCACAGCAGGATTCGCCTGCATTTTATCAAATTTCAAATGATCACAAATGCGTGTTAAGTCTTCGTCGGTCAGTTGATAGCCGACATCGAGAAATTTAGCACAACGTCGTATAATTTTCGGTAAATCTCGTTTCATGTCCTCGTACTTCAAAAACAATATATTCGGCTCATTACGGCGTTGCCAGAAAGGTAAAACGTGATTCCAGTAGGAACCCATTGGCGAGCGCTCCTCCAGAAATAGTTCAAGGAAATCCTCGAATGGACCTTTCAAACCGTGCACCAACTTGCAGTAGTAATAAAAGGAGACGCAAAGGTCTTTAGGATTGCGTGCAGTGTAAATGATCTGAAAAATGGGACAAGCGATTACAGAAAAAAGTGTGTGAATAATTTGAAATCCACTTACTTTTGGTTTGATACTTTCGAAACCGCGCGGCAGCAAATCCCAAGTGAGATGCGAACGACCGAATCGTGGACGTGGCATATCCCGCATAACATTAACGGTGTTTCCAATGGAGTTTCTATACACAAAAAACAAATTGAATATGTTTGCGAGCCAACACAGTTCTTGGTTCAACTTACGAGACCCACTCATAATGGTCCTCACTAAAAAGCGCAGACAACTCAATCAATGGCGAACGTAACTGCTGCATCTGCTTAGCGCCCTCGAAGTCCAATTTATTGCCCAACAACCAAATCATTTCCTGTGCCCAGGTCGAACCAGTGCGCGGATAGGAAATCATCCACACATCATCTTCGTAAATTGGTAATTCCCGTATAGATTCCGCCATATTCATGAATTTTCGTGGCACAACGACATGTCCCGGAAGCACTTCAATGAAACACTCCTTCTTCGGAAAGAGTGCATCAATGCGCACGGCAATATCCTTATCCAATTCTTTAAATGTCAGTTGCATTTTGTGTGTGTGTGTGTGTCTGTTGGCTTTCGAGAAGCGCAGGACTTGTCACATGCGTTAGCTTTGAAGTCTTGCTTATAACTGTTGCAGTTGGTGGCCACAGTGCAACTTCGAAATGGGGAAATCTTTGCACTCACTGCCATGTTGCAGCTTATGGGTAGGTAGGCAGGAGGTGATGCCGGTGCATTTGCAGCAAAATGCCTTCATGCACTTGTGTGTGTAGTGTCTACGCTTTGTACGAAGTCGGTGGAAATGACAGTGAAAGCAGAAGAGGTTCATGCAAGGCATTGGCTTTTCAATTAAATTTTCCGCAGTTACGCTTAGAGCGACTGCTATTGGATTCACCACAAACCGGTTGAAATTGCAGGTGACCATAAATAGTATATTGTATGTGGATATGTAAGTGCGGAGATATATAATTACAGATTAGCTATGTATAAATCAGGAACTGCTCGCTATGAAAGCTTGGTACTCCTCCCACAATGTAGTTGCCTTTAAATTTGTAATTTTTGGTCGATCGCAGTAATTCATGGTCTACGGCTTACCTAAAATCTTTGGTGTTCGGTGCTCAAAAAAAAAAAATATTTTTTTACCTGAATTAAGTATTGAGTAGAGGATTTAATTATCCCTTAGAAATCTTGCAGTTAAAGCAATATATATATTATTTTCAAAAATTGAGGAAATAATGCAGTACTAACTTTTCCCGGACTGCTGAAAAACGGAAGTGGATGCGCTAGTTTCATAGATATTGGTTGCAGATGCCAAATACTACTGGCCCAACAGCTTTATAGCTATACATATAAGTGAACTGTAAAACGCTTATAATTTTTTGTTCAATTAACCAGGGGTTAGAGGTAGGGTATCGGTCTTACGACTCAAATATGATTTGACTCAAGGGCAGACAGCCCGACGTTGTCAGTTTGCACCAGGTTCTATTTATGTACATAGTATAAGATTGATCAGGCAATGTGGCTGTCTTCAGATAGAAAAGCTAGAAACCATCTCAGTCAAGTTGAGCTAGAGGGAAAGTTTACTGCTTGTCTTTTAAGTCATGGCTCCGAAGAGCAAACATCACTAGCAATAGGATAATATTTCTTCGTTCTACCTACCGCTCCTACGTAAGCATATACCCACGAAATATTTCCATGGCATCAGATACTATAAATTTTACGTCCACATGAAGTCCTCAAAAAGTAAAATCACGCTCAATAAAATTATATTATTTGGTTGCCATTAGGTCAAATTTATGACGACAAAATATGACAAAAATTGACAACCGTAGGCATTTTATATTTTTGCATTGACGTCATATTGACATATGACAAAATGTGGGCTGTTTTCATTCAACTGACAACATTTGACGTCAAAGTTTACCCAATGAAAACTAAGCATAATTATTACTTACATTGAATTACTGCATTGAATTATTTTGAAAACCATACATAGCCTACCAGCCGCGATTTGAACCAGCGATATCAGCGATATAATGGGTGTTATTTTTAGACGTGTGGTTTTAAAGGAGGCAATACTTTTTTCGGAATTGGTCTTTTTGAGAGCTGATACTTGATTCATACTCAGTTTGGTTTGCCATTTCATAATAAACAGACTTACTTTGGAATAACGTTTGCAAATTGTCTAAATTTATTACCAACATAATGGTTCGGTTCGCGCGACGCATCACGCGCTGCATCCAATATTCGGTCGGTTCGGATGAAGCTCACTTTTGGTTGGATGGGTACGTTAATGAACAAAGTTGTCGTATTTGAAGTGGTTGATAATCCACAAGCCATTATTGAGACGCCGTTACATCCTCAACAAGTCACTGTTTGGTATGCTCTATGGGCAAAGGGAGTCATTGGTCCATATTTTTTCAAAAATCAAGACGGGCATTAAGTTACATTCAATAGGGGACACTATAGAGCCATGACTAAAGATTTTTTCGTGTCTGAATTGGAAGATGTTGATATGGACGACCTTTGGTTAACGAAACAATACATTTATTGAAGGAAACTTTTGGTGAACGCATCATCTCGCGTCGTGGGCCTGTGGCGTGGCCTCAAAGATCGTGGGATTTAACACCGCTGGACTCCTTTCGTTTATCCTTATAATAAAACTAAATTCTTGGCCAAAATATTAAACTATATGCGTCTTATTTCTTCTGGAAAACCACATGCATAAAAAATAAAATTGCACTACATCACGGTAGTAATTTGTGAGCGGTGTACTTATTTGCGCTTTAATTTTGTCTTTGAAATTTTCTAAAATATTTGGTAGATGGCACTAGGATGCAATTACCGCCAAATTGCTATGACTACCTCCAATAAATACCAGTTCATAAACTTTTCCCTGCAGGGGCTCTTCTCATTTACGCCTACACATCTCTGTCTGTATACAGACCACAATGGCACAAATTTTTTCCGCTTATAAAAAGTAGGTAAACGATTTGCATAAGGTCTGTGTTTTGACCTCTTTTGCAGCGCGGATAAAACCGAAAAATGCGTACTTACTTCGGGTTTCCTTTCGAAACTCAAGCTCCATACTTTGTCGTTCTTCATATACTACGTATGTATGTATGTACGTACGTACGTATATATCGAAACTCATTTAATTTGTGTATGTCTGAATGTCCAAGTACACTCACGCTTTGCCAATGCTTAAAAAAAAAATTCAAATTGCTAAAAAGCGGTATTCTGAAAGAAAGTAGGTAAGTTAAGCCACACACAAAATAAACAACCTGAGTCACTGCAACCGCTTGATTCGAGTGGATTTGCGGTGGAAAGCGCTGGCTACACACACGCAACCGGATATACATATAGCCGCCTTATATATTTAGTACACACGAGTATATACATATGTACATATCTACATTGTTTGTTTGGATGTTGTAGCGAAATGGTACTTAGTGCCACAATACGGAACACTGACGTGTATCTTACCATCCATCGGGTATTAAACAACAACTCCGTTCTCAATGAATGGCGCTTGCCAAAGTGCAATTCCACTCAAGTGCAGGCAAACTTAGAGTAGCGCTTCTCGCCGTTTGCTATGCAGCTGTGTTTTGAGTCCGAACGATGGCTGAAGAAATGATTCGCATTTACCTGCTGCTCAGTGGAAAGAAAGTTCCTAAGAAAGTATAACGTATCTGAGCGCGTAGCAGTAGTTAGTCTTCTTGCCAACTAAACGGACGCTTTAGCGCATGCGCGGTGCTAACTTTTAAATATAATAATTTACCTAACTTGTTGTATATTTTGATTTGCGGTTCTCTTTACGGTTGCGTGTTTTGCATATACTTACCTGAGATTTTGGTGCCACGGATGTGATACAAAAGTTTACAAACAAAGTTATATGGTTATTACGTTTGTAGCTGTCGTGCGCAGTCTCGGTCAGTCGACAAAAGTCAGTAGCGTGTAGCAAGTCCAAAATATATAGGAGACTTTGTGTGTTTGCGTGCGAATTGTGAAAGTTAAATTAAGCGTTGTTGCAATCCATTATGCTGTGCCTAAGGAAAGCTGTTTTGCTGCTGGCCCTGGCATGCGCGAACTTATCCTTCTCCCACTCGACCAGCCAACAGCAAGATGATTCGAATCCATTGCTTGATATGGCCTCGATGTTCATACAAGAGGCGTTAAACGGCCAAACGGGTAATGGTGGTGTGGGTGCGGGTGGTGGTGCAGGCGGCGGTGGTGCTGGTCTCGCGGGTGTCGCTTCGCTTATAGGCAGCATTATGCAGGCTAACGGTGGTGGCGGCTCTGCCGGCCAGGGCAAGTCAGGTGCATCCGGAGCTATGCAAATCTTGTCCGGTATTGGCAGTTTACTTGCCAATGCGGGTCAAAATGGTGCACGTTCTGGTGGTGGTGGAGGTGGGTTTGATCCGGCCATCATCGGCAATGTTCTCGAAATGTTCACCAACAGTGAATCCGACTCGGATGATGCGGCTGCCGGTGCTCGCAGTCAGGGTGGCAACGATGCCGGTATTGGTCTGGATTCCATACTTCAAATTGCCTCGGTGTTCATGAATGCCAACAACGGTGGCGGTCGCCAGCAACATCAGCATCAACAGCAGCGACGCTCTGTACCTGATAGTCCAAATGTCCATCAGAATGAAGTTGATACGGACACTGAGGATAATGGTGGTTTTATGAGTCTGCTGCCATTGGTAATGCAGGCGGTTAGTTCGTTTGCCGGACCTGAGGGACAGCAGACGCAAGAAAAGCACAAGGGTCACGCCTGGGTGTTGCCACCATTCTTGGAGCATTTACATGTAGTGTGGGATCATTTTTCGAACTCGGAACTTGCCGATGCGCTCTACGAAAAGTCGGGTGTTAATAAAATATTAAAGGTAGGACTTCGAGTTGAGTTTTCATCATATTCTCCATAATCGAATAATGTTTGATTCTTTATGATGTGCAGGGATTCAAAGGACGCGATGGTAAATTAGACTATGACAAGCTTTTCGATTCGCTGAACAACCAGTCATTCCGCAGACGTTGGATTAAGTCGGCGACACTCTACTTGGCCGATTGGGCAAGCTATTTAGCAAATCCGGAAGTTTATCTCAAGTAAGTGTTTTCCAAGTAATACAGAGTGGTTTAAAAAATTAAGATAATGTTCCTATACTCTCAACTTCTATTTGGGCGACATTACAACAAAAGGCATGTACATAAGTATATTTATAATTATGACCAATCTTTTGATTTCTATACTGGGTACCTTCAAGTGCAGGTGTATCTCGCAGAAACTACCGTTAGTACAGCTGATTACTAAGCCCATAAACATGCTAGTTTTCAAATGAGCGCTTGAGTAGTCGTGTGAGTAGCACAGACTTTCTGGTTACTCATTTCATTCTCTCAAACTTAAAAAGAAAGCAAAGAGTGTTTATTCTTTTACAGATCCACTCAGAGTCACCTTTCTTTTTTCATTCTCACATCGGTATTTACACATTTTTTCCCCACCGGTTTTTGATGTTCTTTTCTTTTTATTTTCGATATCTCTTCGGTCTCCTTGACTTTGTCACTTACTCATACATACCACGATATAAGTTTGCCATTAGCAAAGTGTTGACCTACTTTTCGACTTGCTTGTCTTGCCTGCTAGAACCGGTGCGTTAAAGACATGGTTCGTCTCGCATGCATTGCAGTGCGACTCAATCAGTGCGCGTCTCGAAAGGCACCAGCCCAATGCCTTACTTTGTCACCGAAGGCACTAAAAGCTGGGCTTTAGTTTAAAATTTATGTTTAGTTGTTACAGTTATTCAATTCGCGATAAGTTCTTCAATTCATATTTACTAATAAAAGAAAATAGATATATCTTTTTGTCACGATTCGTTTAGTGATACAAAATGAAATGGGTTCGGATGAAGTGTTCACCCTTGAACATAGAAGAGATTGTTAGTCTTATGCATGGACGGTTGCAAATGTTTGGTATTTGTTTACTTGAATAAAGTTTTCCTTTTTTGGAAGATATTCTTTGTTGGAATAATTTTAAAATAAATACTTAATTCCCTTCCCCTTCCTAAAGACATAGTTCGTAAAACAGACTAAAGATTTTTAAGTTTCTTCTTCAAATATTTAGAGAAGATTTTTATTACTTCTTCTAAGGTTCTGATGCAATTCGTAATCTAAACGATCGCCGCATTATCGCAGTTTTGATTTAGAGGAACCATTAGTTAAACTCGCACTGAAAATCTGGCCTTAAGGTTGGGGTTGCTTTGCATGAGTATTCTGACGAACTTTTGCTTTTTGCTTTGTCGTATTTCGACGAATTCGTTCGAAAAAGTAATCCTGGTCTTCTAATGAAAGTTTTTACTTTGGTTGCAAATTGAACAAAAAGTAAACCAACTCGCCCAAGCAAGTTGTTTAGTTGTTTAGCTTTAGTTTTCTTTTAGAGGGATATTGTATATTTAGTAAGTATAAGTAGTAAGTTTTGTGTTCGATAATAGTTTATATATGATAAGAACAACAACAACAGAGATATTCCTCGACAAACGTTACTTCCAATCTTTGTTTCGCCAAAATACAATCACGAGAATTGAATTACTTTGTGATATATTCAAATGAAATACTCTAAAACTTTTGTGGGTTGTCCGACATGTCTTTAAAACCCGTTTGGAACTACCCGCTATCGTCTCTTTTGGAACACATGTAGACGTATTTTGTTTTTCCACTTACCAACAATAACTTATAATAACTTAATTAGTGGTCTTTAAAGAAAAAGAAAGTTATAATTTTCGTCTATATTTGCTGGTAGAGAAAAACGTTTTGACTATCAGAAAACGCACAGTGTAATCACATTGCTTAGACGAACAGTTCGTCGGAGTGAAAATTCCTCAGAAAAGATTTAACGATACCAGCCTAAATTAACCGATATAGATACATACATATGTTCAGAGAGAATAGAAATATTGAGATGACAAAACTTGGTACACATAATAATCTTCACCCAAGGTAGGTTCGTATTAAAAAACGAAATCCGATTATATCCCTGCCAAAATCACGCTGTTTGTGAAAATAAAAAAAAATCGATATTTATTAACTTTAAAAGATAATATATCTATATTTAACCAAGTGACAGAGATCACTATTCTTCTTCGTAGAAGCAAAAACAGTTAGAGATGGCACGATTAATCGAAGGCCCGGTTATAATCGATTATTTTCTTTCGGTTAACGATTAATAAAAACTGATTGTTTCTTTTCGATTCAGTTAATCGAAAATTTTTCAAAATAATCGATCAACCGATAATGCATCAAAATTAAGTATTTAAAAATTGGCACTCTATCCACCCATTAATATTAAAGGCCAACAAATATAATTTCCTGGATGCATTGAATAAAAGAAACCGCGCCAGACCGTTATCAACATGTTTTTTTTAACAAACAATGGAAATTGTTAGCAACTTGAAACTTACACTTTATTACACTAGAATTTAATAAGCTATGAAACAGCATACCAAGAATTGCTCTGAAAATTATTTTTAATAAAAAAACTAGCAAACATAAAATAATCAAAAGAGGAATAGCCAAAAATGGTCAACATACGTGCCCAAAGCGAGTTCTATCGCTACGGAAAAACGAAATAGACAGCGAAACATTTGTCAAAACTGTTAAATTCTTAAATTATTTCCTTAAGAATAAATTTTTGCAAATCTTATAAAATGTTAAGAGTATTCGTTGACATATGAATACTTAAACGTGACTAAATTATTATGTTGCTTTGTTGCTTTCTGCAATAAATATTCTAACAAAGATGAAAGAATAAAAATAAAAATTTATTATATATGTATGTACTTAAAGAAATTGGGTCTACACTGGTTTAAACATTAAAAGCACTGAATTCGTGGCTTAAGTTTACATAATTTAACAACAAACAAATAAAACAATTAATTTTTTATAACTTTTAAAATGGTTTTAAATTTTTTCCGTGGAGAGATTATCGGTTAATTTCGTAAGATTAATCGCAATTAATAACCAAATGCTTTCGATGAATTACTAACTGATTAATCGGTTAATCAATCTTTTTTACCATCACCAAGGATAGTGTCTCCACTTAATATTGTATTGTAAATATCGGAAACATATATGTAACTACATTTTAAATTAAATTCATTTTAATTTTTGAAAATAAACATTTAAAAGGATTATTAAATTGGTACTTTAAGGCGAAAGCCTATTCAAATATACCTACTATTCGAATATAATTGCTCTTCGTTTCGAACCACAGAGTAACGATCCTTGTAGCTTCTGGTCAGTTTTCGAACGAAATATTATTTGCACTTGAGGACTGAGAGGTACAGCTAGCTGTCTGACTTCGCGACCTTCCTTCCTGTGTCTCTAAAACTCCACTCCAGCAAGCAATATTTTTTGAATTTGAATTGGTTCAGAATCTTAGAATTGTAAACTTAATGTATTTCTTTCCCTATCAAATAATAAAAATTTTAAATAAATAGCTGTGAATGGTAAATGATTGCAATAAATATCATTTCTGAAAATTTCAGAAATAAACGAAGTAGCTACAAAGTTTCGCCACCGATGCAACACATCATCTTTCTGTAGTCAACTCTTTTTTTGTCCGTTGGCTAATTTCACGATTTATTTGGAGAAACACTTTCTAGTAGCCCATAACTGAATGAAGGGAAGCACAAAATTACTTTTTATATAATTCAAACTGGCTTTCACTTTGGCTGAGAGCGAAATGCTATAAATTACCCTTTATTATATATGAATATACAAACATGAAATTACATGCATACTTATTTACCTATGAAAATATTGTACATATGTATGTAGATATGTATGTATCTTTGTACTTAACTTATTTACGATTGCCTTTTATTTTCATTTTCTCAGCGCCTTTAAATTTTTTTAAATGTTTTTTTCGGCTATCTTTATTATATTCTTTCTTTTGCTACCTACCATACACAGATATTTCCAGACAGCGCAATTGATGTTCAACGGATTCCTCAAAGCTCAAGGTTATCCAAAGATTACCTACTTCGATCCCAGCCGCGCCAGTGAGACCATCTCCAATTTGTTCGATCATGTTGCCAAGCACCATCTCAACGTAAAGATCGACGCGCGTCAATATGTAAAACCGGCTGTGGGCTATGCCAAAGAATTATTGAAATTGGGTCAAGCGCGAGGTCTGCTGCAGTTCAATGCTACCGAACTGAGTGACAAACTAACCGATACACTCAATTTGGAGGTGAGTAGAAAAGTGAGACGAGGCGATGGGTTCATAGTATCTATGGGTGGAGTAGAAATCACCAAAGAGGGGAGAAGTTAAGGGATTGACAAATATGAGGTGAGAAATTCCAAAGCAAAATAAAAAGAAAATCGAAACTTTATTATAATAAAAGTAACACGCATTGCAGTGGCCATTAACTACGAAAGTTAGGTGCTAATAGGAATTTTAATAAGGCTGCTCATTTTTTGGCCTTTTACAAAATGTGGGTATCGGATTATTTGAAAAATATTGATTTGAAAAACCGGTGCGCAAGTTTTATATTGAGAAAAGTTAAGATGGTTCGGTTATATTTTCAGATATTTGTCATGCCTTTTAGTTATAAATGTAAGCGATTAATGCAATTAAACTATTTTTTTATGAGAATTGGTCAGATTTTGTGTTAAACTTTTATCCAAACAAAAAACAGATACTAAAATATACGACAATCGCGTGTTTGAAGAAATTGATAAAAGATGGGTAGAGATATCCATATAGATATAACATATTAAACTTGAATTTTTTGTTATTCTTGTCCAATTTACGTTGTTCGGTCCTAATCCAGCAGTTGAACGAGTTTTCTCAATCCCAAATGATTTAGGAGTACATTAAAAAAATATATGAATTGAAGTAAAAAAGCTATGGAGAAGCGATGAGATTGAAAAGGTTTTTAAAAAATATTTACTACTTTTGGAGAAGAAAGATTTAATTTATGTAGGTTTTTATTTATCATGTAGAAACTTTCACTAAATCGGTAGAAAATATCGCAATTTGAAGAAAAGATGTCGACATCAGAATAAAACACCATTTTTGTAGGCGTCTTTTTTTCAGTGTAGTGAGAATTGTAGATTGAATGTTGATACTCTAATATTCAAAGCGGGCTTGCGCGTACTTTTCTGACAAATCGGAGGTTGTGAATTCAACCCCGGGTAGAGTCTAGAATGAAATCTGATGAGGATATGTGGTAATCCCCTAAATAGCAGCTATAATTTCTAGCGCTCTGACTGTTGTTGCCTTTTTCTAAAATTTTCGTAATCAAACCTGGCCTTGAGCTTACAAATCATTGTTGATATAAATTAATTAACACATGTATTTAATTTTTATGTACAAAACAAAATTTACAAAATTAAATTTGTCCAAAAACTGCTGATTTTTATTTAGCTTCATTTGCATAGCGCCTAATATTTTCTAATAATTTTTTAAAAGTCAATTTAGTTTTACGTTTTTTTGATCATCTGGTCACGCTGGGGCTTTGAATTTTTAAAAGGCCATATAACACAATTTCGAAGTTCATAGTGACATTTAAATTTTGTTTAGTTCCGGGTTGGTATTTGAATTATGGAATGGGATTTGCAGTTTGCCAGTGAAAATAATCCATCAATTTAGAGATCAACTCATTTTGATTTCATTTCTAAAATAAGTTCTTTTAATTATTTTTTTCTATATAGGTCATCGAACCCGTTCTCAAAGTTCATCGCGCCTACAGATTTATTTTGAAATCGCCACAATGTGATCGTTACGTGCTTTGTGAATTAAATTCGTCGGAGCAGAATGCAGCTGGCAATGCGCGTGGCCTGATTTCAGGTGTTAGTCCGAAAATCGTGAAAATCGGCAGCATGGGAGCAAGTATATTCATTAGCACCGAAACTGGCACACCATTCTGGACATTGTTTGGCGTGATAAACGCGCCCAATAACTGTGAGGTAAGTACTACGAATCAATTAGCATGCGGCGGAGTCAGAACCATCCTCACAACACGTAAAGAATGTGACACACTTTACGTTTTTTTTAAGTTGATTAAACAATTTTGATAATGATTACAGTTACTTCGCACATATTTGTATAAACTACATACATACCATATATAACTGTACATTTGTATGTATATTAACAACTAGGGCATGTGCTTACGTGTTATTCTGTTTTGTCCATTCTTTCCAGGTCAAATATCCAGTAGATTGTAGTGGTTTCCACGAGGGCGAGGCTAAAGTGACCACTGAGTATTTGCACAACGAGTTGTGAGGTGAGAGATGGTGGAGTGTAAGAAAGGAAGCTGTGGATGTGATGTTGATCTACAAAGCTGCAATCGGAATGCGAATTGATTGTGGCGGTATAGTTTTAGTTAAAATTAGTTAGATTTACATTGTATTTTAAAAATATTTAGCAGACTTTAGGAAAATATAACTGATATACATTTGTATGTTTGAATAACAGTACTGCTTTTGTTTTCATTTGGAAATAGCTGAGTTTTCAAAAATGTGTGGCATATACCAAGGCGAATGATGGCAGTAAGCAGCGGATTTCTTTCTCCGTCGTACATCAAAGGCCAAATTTATGTGTTTGTTGTAACACTAATTGTCATTGTGCGTATATGTTTGTGTGTGTAATTGTTGCTTATGTACGTTTAATACCATTTTTTTATGAATTCGCCTTACCAGGTGCCGACGTCAGTCTTATTAGGTCAAACAGGCATACCAAAAACTTGTTCTCATTGTCTTAACCCACAAATGATCACTGCAATAATGGGGCCAGATAAAAATATAAATTTTGCTTTCAGTTCATAATTTTTAAAGTTGTTTATTACGAATTTGATGGAAATTTAGTTTGTGGTTTAAAAACTTAATACAAAAATTTATTCTAAATTTTAAGAAAGTTTTTTTTTGATTTCTCACATTTTGTTAAGAAATATTCACTTATATTTGGAATATTGTTTATAATTTATTTTTCTAAAACCAAATTTTGAACACAATTTCTGATTATCGGTTTTTTAATCTAATTGGTTGACCCAGTACACGTAGTTTCATTTGAAATTTCCCCTTTTAAATCAAATTTCTTTAGAATAAATCCAGCTTCTTGATGTGAATCCATTGCAACAATATTTATTAAACTAGAATTTCGGTTAAGATTGCAGTCTTCTTTGTTTTCCAGAAATAAAGTCTTTATCATCAAAATCTGTTGTGTCAAGAGTCTAAAAAGATTATATTTCAAGTTTGTTAATGACTCTTTTAAAAGTACAACGTACATCCTCATTTTTTGTTCAATATTGTTCTGTGTATGGTACCCTATTTATTGGCATTTTCGTTTGTTTTTATTTAGAAAAATTGAATTTCATATTTTTGGAGCTCAACTAGATTGCCTTGTTCAAACTTCGAATGACGAGTTTGTAAATTATATTTCATTTAACGGTTGAGGAAAATTGACATAACAATACTGCCGATTGACAGCGTTGTCGTCTCTATTTAACATACATTCTTTAAACACTTTGGTATTTAATATTCTCTTTGAGAACGTTACCAGTTCAAAAAAAATTAATAAATCATCAATTTTATTACTCAGTTCATAAATCAGTTTACCACATCGTGAATGACACGCACCAATCAATTAAAAATATTATTATGATCAAAATTGCTCTAGCTGCGATCCATGATTAAATAATTTAAGTAAACAGTAAACAGTTTTCTCGCTCCCTCTTGACAATAGCGACTCCCTTAGCACGGCGTCTTGTTACTAAATCGTCAAATTTACGTACAAATTGGAGTAAAAGCAACAAATATTTCTATGTTCTCTTCGAATAAAAGATTTAAATTGCATCTTGGATGATATTTATAACAATTTTTGCTTAGGTAGATAACATTAGTGTAAGGGAGTGTCAAAACTCGAATGCCACTAGTTAGGGAATAGCGATACATGAAAATATAGATATTTTTGTGTAAAAAAAGTGAATAAATACGTCAATATTTTTAGTTTCGAAATATCGATATTCGTTATTCTTCAATTTTTCGAAATGTTTTGAAGTTATAAAACATATTCAATTTTATAATTCCGGTGGGAAATCCACAGCTTTTTGGAAAAACACCATAATATGCATACATATATATGTATGTATTTATATTTTTCTAAGTTGAAGTTTCTTAAATAAATTGTTTCTCTACTCAAATACCTATATCAAATTTAATACGTCGGGTATTTGCTAGCAATAAATAAAATAGTAAAACATTCAAATACGCAATATTTTTTCACTATCGAATAGTTTTACAATGCATTAGGTAATTTCGCTTTGCGGTAAAGATATCGATATATCGGCATTTTTACTTAGCGGAAATCGATATTGTTCAAAAATATCGATACAATATATGTATATCGATATATTTTTCTAGATTCCCATCCCTATCACAATCACAAATTTGCAATCAAATGAATTCCTCGAAAATGATAGAGCAAATACAATAATCGCATATGTTTTATTTCTGCCTTAACCCACTAAAGTGTCAAAAAAACCTCCATATAACCAATCAAATCGCGGCCATAAAAAAATACTGTAAAATGTAAGTAAAGTTTGAAAATTCGGCGGCTTGTTAAAATGAAAAAATAAATCGAAGTAGTTAACTCTCCTGTTTCAATTTGCCTTGGTAGAAATGTTTAGCACACTCTTCAAGTTTTTATTTTGTTATATTTAATATTTGAGTTTGACAGGGTTTGTTTTTTTTTTTTTTTGGTTTTTATTCCAGCAGTGTTTAATCATCTCAAAAAGTAATTGATTATAAATTAAATACAGTATAACGGCTAAAGTTATCAGCTACATACGTTCATAATTATAGAGAGTAACTATCTACATTATCATTGACATTGAAAGCTTTGCTCTTTCTTTGTTGGAAATCGAGTCCATAACGCTACATACTACCTATATTAAATAAAGTTGTTCATTTCTTCATGTTTTTGCACACCCAGTCCATGCCATCCTGCAATGGGGGAAACAAAGCAAAGTAATGCGAAATTGCCATAGATGTGCATACATACTATATTTTCATTTATTTCTATTCTACGTATGCGAATACTTTATATACATATTGTACATATGTACTCACCTTAATGCCTGTGCCGTCGACGGCTGAGCAACCGATTATCTGCCAGGTGCGCTCCTCCAAACGCACCAATTGCACCACTTCGGCCACTTCAGATGCTGTAAGTGCATTTGGTAGATCCTGTTTGTTGGCGAATACCAACAACGGCACCTGTTTGAGACGATTGTCCATCAGTAATTCGAATAGCTCGCGGCCAGTTTCAGATAAACGTTCGCGATCTGTGCAATCAATTACATAAATCTGTGCAGAAAGAAGAGGGAAGGGGAGAAAGTCAATACATATTTTATTTCTGTGCTAATTTGTTTGTTGTTGTGGTTGTTTTTGTTTGTTTGTACCAATACATCCGTGTTCGCAAAGTAGTTTTTCCAGTAAGGCCGTATTTTCCACTGGCCGCCAATGTCCCAGACATTGAGTTTGAAACCGTCGGCAGCCACGGATTTGATATTGAAACCAGCTGTTGGCGTTACCTGTGGCAAATATGCGAAAATATATAAAATATTGCACATAATATATACATAATATATACATACATATTTGGTATGTATGTATAAACATAGTGGTATCATTCGTTAAATGCTTCATAAATAATTTACCGTAGAGATTTCTTCAGATGCCAATTGCTTTAGAATTGTCGTCTTGCCTGCATTATCTAAGCCAAGTAACAGTATTCTGGCTTCCTTGTCGGTACTGGGCCGCAGTTTTCGTAGCAATGATAATAAACCCTGTAGTGCAAAAAAAAGAGAGTACAAAATTTTAATTAAGTTTTAAAAATTTAATAAAGCAAAGAGTAGGCAAGTTAACGAAATTGGTTAGTATTTGAAATAAATATTTGAGTAAGTAAATAAGTCTAGTATTTCCCAATTAATTCCTTTAACTTAAGCTAACCCCAGTCAGTGTGATACAACCTCATATATAATATATAATTTAACTGAAATTTCAAAAATTTAAAGATGATTTCTGAAATGCATTACTGCTACTAGAATAGCATTAGTAAAATCGAGACTTAAGATCTTTTATTTCTCTATTGCTGTTATTGCTAAAACCATATAGTCAATATAATACTGTTTGCCACTTCCGTTTATTAATTTATTTTTAATAATTTTGTATAAAAGCATAGATCATTACGTACATATAATATATAAACCATATAAATCAAACTTTAACAGCCGGTTTCAACAAAACATTTTTTTGTTGATAAATATAATTTAAATCCAATGGCGAAACCAAAAGTTATCAAATTTCTATTAAATTGGTTGGAAAAATAGTAAAGAAAATGTGTTTCTAAATCATTTCTATTACATTTTTTTAAATTGAATATTTTAGCATAAGTAGCATTTTGATAAAACACATGCGTGGGTTTACTGCTTAACCATCAATGCGTTGAAACAGACAAACATACAGACAGTAATTCTAAAAATGATTCAATCATATTTTATTACACTTTCTACATCATCTTCTGCCATTTTTTAAGAAATTTTCAATTGACAACTTTTCTACAGTTTTATTATAGTACATATAGTTAGATAGATAGCTAGGTAGAAAAATATAGATAAAAATTATACAGACAGTGCAAAACTCCGCATTTTGTAAATACGATGCAATTTTATTTCCACCTTTACTATATGCTTATTTTGGGGTCGGAAATAGTTTGCTACTCGTTTTGCTATAACGAAAGCAATTTTTGAAAGAGAAGGGCCGATCATGTTTAGCAATTTCTTCGCCATGTTGATTGTGTAGATCTCTGCTTAGAAAGAGAGACCTTATTATAGTACATATGTAGTATAGGTAAAAATTTAAATAATATTTATTTTATTCTTAAAAGTAATCGAGCTATTTTTTTTATCCACCACATAAGGGCAATCCGTGGGATCGAACCTAAGGTACTAAAATTAAATATATAATTTTCTGTCGATCAGATTGAACTGAAATTCTTCTATTTTGGTTATTTTTATGGTATTATTATCTAGGTATGACTACCATTAAGGTAAGAATTTGTGACACTAAAGGGTGAAGATGATTAGCTAGCTGATAGATTGAAATTAAAAGGTAGAATTCCAATTATAATTTTACCAAAAATACCACCACAGAAAAGTGAGAAATCAGAATAGGATATAATAACACCTAAAAAGTTTTCCAGATATGCAAATTTAAAAAAAAAACACGTGCACCTAAGTGCGCAAGTCAGAAGTGAAACTTACATATTTGCTGATTCTCTAAAAAGATAGGGAGGGGAATGTGAGAAAGACTATACCCACAGCTGATGAGCATATACTACATATATATCTGTGACAATAGTAATAACTTCCAACAAACACTTATTTTTGAGTAATTTAAAAAATCCAATTTCAAATAAAAATTTACTGACTTAAATGAAGCACTAAAGATAATATTAATATTTGTATATTCAATCTGAACAATTTAGAAGTAGATGAATTCAAAACTCACAGAACTCGACTTTAGTTGTTATTCCTATATATCAATTTTCGTTTCTGTTCATTCCGAACTAGTTCAGTCCCAAATCAGTTCCCAACTTCTCTCGCACGAAAAACAAACCATTGCAACTATTTCCAAACTAGTGCTTCACTAGTCTCGCACTATACGGCAGCAGTCCTGAACCAGTTTCGAAGTGGCCTCGAAATGGTCCAAAACCAGTCCCGACCACAAGTCGAAAAAGTCAAGAACTAGACTCAAAGTGGTCTTGAACTAGTCTTCAACTGCGCCCGAAGTCATTCCAAACAGGTACCGAGCTGCAAAATAAGTAGTCCTGACATTGTTCCGAAAAGATACTGAACTAGTCCCGAAATTCTCCCGAACTGCCCTGAAATTGTCTTCGAACTAGTCCCGAACTACTCGCCAAATAGGCGACCCAGAAATAGTTTTGAAATGGTCCCCAACTAGTACCAAAATGAAATTATCCTGAAATTAACCCGAATTAACTAGTTCCAGAACTGTCCCGAAGGGGCCCAGAACTAGTCCCCAAATGGTTCCGAGTTTTATATGTATATATACATATATGTACATATGCATGTTCACATGTACTTATAAAGTGTCGCGAGTTCGCAAATTTGCGATGTTGAAAAATCACACTCATGCCGTTAAAGAAGTGTATGAAGTCGTGCAGAGTAGATGTCGAATGTGCATACTTTTTTGAAAGAAAAACTGTACCTTCAATTTTTGAAAGCTTTCGATTTTATTACTGCGTCATAAATACAAAATATTAGCTTACACTAACTTAGGTATGTATGTCCCGGGTGTTTTTCTGATTCCTACTAAAAACTCTTTACTCATTTATTTAATGTAATCGTTTATAAAAATGGAATTATGTAATAAGTAACTCTATTAATTTTTTTATATTAAAGAAGATTGATATTGAATCGATTTATTCATTCACAAAATACAGAATAATTCATCTTCGGTTTAATAACTATGCACTCTACGGCTAGGCGCGATAAAGGAACTACGAAAAGTTTCCACTTTATTTGTTTAATCGCCATTTGCGGGTAAATATATTTGACGGTTTTTTATTTTTCTTTCAATGGCTTAGTGCAGCAAATTCACATATTCTCATTTCTATTTCCATTTTCATCATTAATCAAGTAAAAAAAAGCTATGTGGACGCATGGCTTACAGCTACGGGGATGCACCGCAAAAGCCAACATCTCCATGAACAAAGTTCTTAGACGTATAAAAAATGCACTCTGGTACATAAGGAATGAATATCTCCATATGTATATATCTCCAAATATCAATAGTCTCTGATACGAACTAACAAATTATAATAATAACAATTTTTTTTACCGAAATATGGCATTGTCGAGATATGTATGTACTATATTCGGGAGGCTGTTGTATTGTTGTTGTAACAGCATAAAACATTCCACATAAAATTTTGGGGAATGCTGCTGAAGTGACAGTCCTTGGCCGGATAGAAATCCGGGTCGTTCCGGTATCGTACAACCGACTGTCGTGGGAACGTATTCGGGAGGCCCATACGATTTCGTTCAAAGATATGTTCATATAGTGTTTTTATAAAGATACAATTTTAGGCAATTCCTATACAATGCAATACATAGTTAATTGTAAAATTGTAGATACGCGGGTTTGCTTCCATTTTGACGTGTGTTAATGTTTTAATAAAATTTCTAAAACGTTGCACTTAACTATCGCCGAATATATACATATGTATATTTACATATATATATTTATATGTATATAATTATATAAATGCAATATACATACACAAGGCGTTATTGAAATGTGAAATAAAAATCAATAAAAACTGCATCCCTTAATATTCGAAGTCTAACCCGTAGGCACCAAAACTACCTGAATAGCATTAATTTTTCTATTCTTGGGGAAACGAAGATTAAGCTGAGAAAATAATTTGTGGTTATCACTCGCACAAATACGCTCAGACTTTTCTTAAATTTTATTAATCAGACAGGGTTTCATTCAATGCAAATTTACGAAACATTCTTTATGTCATTGAAAAAGTTAATTTTTTTTTATTCCTTTTTCTTATATTTGTAAGAAATTATATTTTTAAGATCAGATGCTTTCGGGTAATTTCCTTTTTTGTTTTTGCGATTGTTTTGTAATTAGTCTCACTTATCCAGTAATGAAAATAAGAGTTTTATTTACTATAACGTCTCATTGATTTTCGAATAATATGCCATTAACGACTGTAAATTTTACTTCCGCCTATTTTCACCATTTCTCAACATAACTTCCACAAATGACATCCACACCGATGTGGATAACAATTGCTTTGACAGTAGCGAACAGCTGTTACACTTTTATCAACATCGTTCTCTGGAATTGCGCTGGCCGTTCCGCTCTAGGAAGTTATTTCGTTTCCGTGACAACGCATCCGAAATAAACAAAAGAAAATTTGAATTGGTAAGTGATTTCACAATTTCCAATATCGCATTTTATTAGCGAATCATCCACACGGCGCGATTCGTAAAATGCATAGCAATTTACACTTCCATAACTAATTACCATTTTTTGAAGATATGCTGCGGCAGTTGGAAAGCTGTGGAATAGCTTGTCTCACGCTTAATAAAAATATAGCTTGTATTAAATATTAACGGAATGAGCGCGAATTATGTTAAGGGAAATACAACTGTTTCCATCGGCTAATGAATGTAGACTAACTGAGAGGGCAAACAACGGACGCACAACACCATTCATTATCTGTGACATTTGACTGTGCATGGAGGGAAGGTTTAGCTTACAAGTGAAAAGGGAGTAAGCTATAGTAGCAACAAAGCGGCTTGTAAATTTACAAAGGCCATGATGAGGCGTAGGTACATACATAGCTAGCGGGAAAATACAATGCTGCTCTATTTTTCTTGTTTGAACTGCGTATCTAACATCCGCTAATTTATTATATTTGTTTGTAGCTCTTACTCACATCTCTCCGCATGAGTAAGCTTCATTGACTACGTTCTTCGGAGAGACAAATTTTATTTAGTTTACTACAAATAATTGCAATGTTTGCTTTTTGCGGTTTCAATGGCTTTGGCCAGTTTGGCGCTGATCGTCAACGAAGCGTAAGCGCTTTTACAGGTGATGCATAGTGCTTTATGGTGTGATGTTTTTTCTATGTTGTATAATTTTAATTTTTTGTGTTTTTTTTCAGATATCGGTATAGAAAGTTTCACGACTGTTCAAAAAGCTACTTCGCTTGTAGCGGTTAGTTGGAGTTACACCGCCTACGCCACAGAAAATGAAGTCTTACTATGTGGATTCTTATCTAGTACACCAAATTCTACCACACGTGTCATAGTTCCAGATAGTATCGCCCAATTAGCTGCTTGCGATAGATTCTGTCTGGCGCTATGCAAAAATGGAAAATTATATAAAATTCGTCCCGAAACCGATGCAGAGTTAGAAGAGGTCAAGTTTGACATCGAAGTGCAAGCGTTGCCCTTGAAACGTACAATTTTTGGCGAACTGAAGGCAAGAATAGAATCAGATGAACAATTTCGTGTCACACATATCGCATGTGGCTCTAACATCACTGCGGCTGTTGGTGTAACGAATGCAGTTTATATTGTGCCTAGCAAAATTCATCAATTTCCAAAACATTTTCGTGTGCGACAGTTGGTTTGTGGATTTGAACATGCACTGCTGCTTAGCGCCAATGGTGATATTTACAGTTGGGGAAACGGGTTGTATGTAATTTCGACTTTTATATATATGTATTTATAAATTCTATAAGAAAATTGTGTTTACTTGCAGTCGCGGGCAATTGGGGCAAGATGTGCTGCGTGTGGAGGAGACGCCAACATTAATAGAAGCGCTCGCTGGCATTAAAGTAACTGGAATTTAAATTTAGCGCTGGACACTCATTAACTTTCTCAATTGCAGATAAATTGTATAGCTGCTGGCGGCTGGCATAGCGCTGCTATTTCCGCTTTCGGCGATCTTTATACATGGGGCTTCAATTCAAACGGTCAATTGGGTTTGCGAATATTTAAAACAACTGCGGCGGGGAATATTAAACAGCCTACAGTATTCACACTGCCACAGATTGTGGAAATACCAGAGTGTAAATGTGTGCGCTCAAAAAGTGCAGAAGGAATTGAGGAAACTGTAGAATGTGTACCTGTGAGAGTATATGCAGGTGCTCGCCATACAATTCTACAAATGAATTGTGGTGCATTGAGTGCTGCTGGTTGGAATACACATGGCCAATTGGGTTTGGAAGATAACAAAGAATATTGTGATAAATTTAAAAATATAGCAGGTGTTGAAGGAAAGCTAGATGAATTACAAATAGTTTGCAGCGCTTGGTGTACTGTAATTACTAATAGTAGCTGACGATTAATTACTTTTATAAGGCAGGCCGATTCAACGTTTAAAGGCATCACCAAACACTTATTACAAGATTGTATTAGGTACCTAAGTATTTAAGCATTGACATTAAAAAAACTATAGTTGCTAACTCGCTTGAGTTTTTAAATAAAATAATTAAGGCATCTGAGTAATATCGAAACTTAATATGTATTTATATGAGTAATAATTGATTTCTATGAAATTTGATTGTAGCTGAGCGAGTACCGTATGAGAAACTGAGCCAGAGGAATTTTATGAAACGACATTAAAAATATTGTAATTATCAAATATGATGTAAAAAAATTATTTAAAAAAACACGAAAGTTTCTGAATGAATTTAAAAAAAATTACAAGAAGTTTGAATGGAAACCGGAACGACAACTCTTCCAGTAGTATTGCAGAATGAGTCGAATTTAATTGAGAAAACATCTGATACAATTGCGTTACGTTCAATAAGCGTCAAATGTACTTTCGATTAGTTGGTTGTACTTCAGAAATCGTTAAATATAAACTACAAAAGGACTAATTCCCTATTCTCATGCCAAATTACTAGTTTATTTATTTTGATTCAACTTGAGTTTTATTCATTCGTAATGTGGCATTTTTGTTGCGTATACATCCCTAACCACTTTTTGTTCATATGCCCTTGAAATTTTTCAATGAAAATTATAGAATGAATTGTTTTCAGTTTGAAAAAAATAAAAAAAAAATATTTAATACTTTCTCTGCAGTTAATTTTGACAGCTATTAGGATTTATTACGAAAAGAATTTTATTTCCTAAAAACTGTCAGCATTAAAACTATGTTTTCAATGTTACTTATAAAATAAGCAAAAGAATGTGACTACTTTAAGTGCATACTGTTAAAATTTACAAATATTTCTTGATTTAAATTGTACCCTCTCAATTAGCTTACCATTGTGTAACTGGTTTCTATATCTATAGTAAATTTTTACTTAGTGTTCATTTGGTATTTTACCATGGGCCAGTTAATTAAAAAAATTTCAAAAGATGTACGAAACCAACAGTACAAAGTATAATTAAACTATTTAAAACAAGTGGATATATGAATTATGCCAAAATAACCTGCTATACATCGAAAATAAAAGTCTACACATCGCGACATGTGTATGTTAAATTCTATTATTAAATAAACCCATCATCATTATGGTCGGAAAGAATCCGAAAGCAAGTAGGATGAGAATGGACCCCACTACAGTTGCATAAAATGCAGTACAACTATAGATAATATTTTCTTCAGTGAAGAACCTAAGTTCGAGTTATGCATTGGTGATTCTCGATTGCAGGTTATGTACACCAATAATGAAGTTTATTATTATTATGAATAAAAATGTATTTACATAATTCTTAAATAGGAATAAGTTAAAGTTACAAAACTTCGAAAGAAGTATTTATTTAACAAATTAATGCGCTGGGCAAAGAAAAAAATTGTTCAATTTTGCTTATCAACTTTTAAGACTCGATGAATGTTAAGTGCAGACAATCCCTTTAGTCGATTTTCACTCATGGTAGACCGGAGATAATTTTTCACTTGACGCAGTGTTGAAAAAGAACGTTAGTTTGTCTATGTCGTTACGATTTGATGAACATTAGGGAAAGTATTTTCGTTGCAGACATGAAATGCGTTAAGAGTTACGAATAAATCCAGATATGGTATGTAAGTAGAAATCCGATCATACTCTTCAATGTCGCTGGTATCCACATTGCGCCGATGAATCTGACAAGAAGTTATTCTAAGTTTCTTCACTTCGATATCGTATTCTTTACAAATCTAGCCGACTCGTTGGAATTAGCTGTCTAAGACCAACCCTAGCTTTTAGGCAATTTAAGTGCGGATAAGATTATTTATATCTAGCGAATATTTAGAAAATTTTATTCTAAGATGAGATAAAAAATTATTAACTATACGCTCATGCTACTTACATAAGTCGTATATCGGAACAAAGCTGACCTATAGCTCTGAATAATTTGTCACTAATGCGCTCGTTGAAGGAACAGACAGATTTTTAGAGCAATTTTTTCAACAAGTATTAGAAAATGTCACAATTTTTTGGCTGCGGATTGACTTTTTTCTAAAGAACAAGGCCGAAGCGGAAGTTCGGTCATTGCCTACCAATAACGCAAAACATAGGGTGTTTTTTTTTCAAATTAATAAAGTTGTCGAAAATTAATAAAATTTCAAAAACTTTACAGTCTAGTTGGTTAGTTAGGTTGTTGTGAAATGTTCTCTGCACAGTGCGGAAGTTGTTTATAATATTGTAGGTAACTTTCAGTTAGGACATAAAAGTTAACTAAAAGTGTGTTTTTTTCGTTGTCGATTAACGAATTGCTTATAGAGTACATACAATTATTTTGTCGCTGTTGTTGTTACAACACATAAACAGTATGCAAAATGTTCCATAAACTTTTTGGGAATCTTGCTGGAGTGAAAGTCCTAGAACCGACTGTCATGGGAATGATCACTTTCAGAAAAGTATTGGCACAGTAAGGTTTTTGTTTTATAATATTCGCCAATATTTTTTGAATGCTAAAACTTGTTCGGTAATTCTTTTTTTAATATAGGTCAATCTATAACAAAAAACCATATACATATTGATACATAAATCGAAATTTCACAAAAATTCTGCAAATTTAAGAAAATTGTCATCTAAATTTCGCACTTTTTTTAACACACTTTTTTCAAAAATTTCGAGTTCCTACCGGTACTGTTACACGTTTTCTTACATATAGATGCAAACATATTTACCAAATTAAATGATGTTTTGCATTCTTAGCATAATTTTAGATTCAAAAAGGAGTCTAGTCTGTTTTCTAACTTTCTTATAAAATACTTTTTGTGTTGAACATGATTGAATAGGATATTTATAGAACAATAATGCCTGATTTTTTACAACAACAAAAATGGTCTCAATCTTGGCTCCTTCTACATAGTTGCTTCTTTCCCATAATTTTCAGTTTTATTTTATTCTTTTCGGTATGAGAATTAATATCTAAATAATGCTTTTGATATTTTCGCACACACCTAAGTGTTGTAGAAAAACTTACATTGTGAGGCTATACTTTAAAGTTTATAATATTAACAATAATGTAATATATGAAATGTAATATTTTTTCGTTAAAACTTCTTTTATATAAAACTGAAACGAGAAAAATTTCAGTTGGTTACTTCAACTCTTTCCATCTTATTCGAACTATGTTGATTTGTGCACCATGGTTCGCAGGAAAGTAAAAAAAACTTTAAAAATTCTTATATAAAATGCCCTGCAATGCTATTCCTAATGTAGCCAATTATTAAACGGATGTGTAGCGGTTTGCCTAAAACTTCTTGTACCTTATTAATATTATTTTAACGTAATTTAAAATACATAGATGTGAAACTACAAACCTCAAATTGCGGTACTCTTTAAAACATCAACTTTGAATTAGCAAAAATATATCACATAACTAAAATAACTGTACAACTATTTAAATTCTAATGATATAAAGTACATAAACTAATAGCCTAATAGTCAAACCGCAAACATAGATAACTTTTCAAAATACCTCCCCTCGCTTGTGGCTACTCGAGCCTGTCGAGCTCGAAAGCAGCAACAGAGAGTGTAGAGGTTCAGTTGCAATGCAAAAACAAAGCAAAGAAAATATTGTTTAAGCTTAACATTGATACACAGGGTGTACATTAGGGTGACCCCACTAAAAGTAAAGTCGGAATTTTAGCACTAACTTTAATAAAATCGGACATTAATTGTATACATACCCTCGTCCATCATTCCTTACTCTCAAACTTTTGATAATATCATCGCAAGTATTTTATTTAATATCAATATTTGTACACAACTATGATGAATCTTAACAAGAATCTTTAATCTTTATAAAATGGTAATTAAAATATTAAATAGTAACTACTTTTCTTCAGAGAAAAAATTTTCCATAATTTTTAAATTGTAGAAATAAGTTTCTGTTATTTTACGTAATAATTATTTTGAACTAAAAACAAGTTTTACTTCCCTATAAGTGTTATTCATAATATAATCTTTTTTCCGTCCTTCACATATGCACACATTGGTTTTCGACTTTTTTGTTTTTGCATTGGTCGGTAAAATTCATTCTAAATATAACTTACAACTTTTATTATAGACTTATATTTTTTCCTAGTAAGAACTATTTTTAAGACAATTTTTTCCTGTTGCTCATAACTTTTACTTTCGGCCTTTTTATTTTTACGTTGCTCGGTAAGAGTTTTCCTCTATGCAAATTTCTTTCAGTTTCTCCCACTAGAAATATCCCTCTAACCTATCTGTTTCAAGGTGGCAGTAGCAGTGGTCTCACTACCTTCTAGTGGGGTAGTAATGGATGGGGATCAAAGCTGTATTATTGAAATTTAAGAATTCCAATACAGAAGTAACCAAGAATAAGAATTTTTTCGAAAAGATGTCTAAACATTTCTTTTATTATTAACTTTGTAGATGTGATCAACAGAAAATATTTGTAGATCTATTACAAAATAAAATTAAGCTTTTTTTTAAATTTCATCAATGATTTCATCAGCAATGTCATGATAGATTGCCAGGCAACTAAACCACTCAACTAAAAAACTATGAAAGAAGCGCCCGATTTGGAGTTGAAGTACTAGATACCGGTCATTAATTTAAGTCAGAGAGTATAGCAAAAGGTTCAATGTTGATAAATTTCTCAGTCACTTTGTCAATTTTAGCTGATTCCTTCCTAAAAAGAACCATTAACTCTCTAAACCCATATGTGCTCATAATTAGTACATCTTTCGTGAAAGTCCGTGATGTAAAAGTTCAGAAATGGTTTGAACACTGCGGAAGTTATATTCATATATTATACTAGTGATTCTTTCGAGCTTTGTTTCAGTTATTTTCTATATTTATTATACCATATTAATTATTAATTTATTATTTTGTTTTTGTTATATTTAATACTTTTTTCTCGCCTCTTCTTGAGCTCATCGCGTAAATCTTTGACCAGGTCTATAGCTTGCACTAAATTTATATTATTCTGCGGAAATTTTCGACTGAATGCCATGCAAGCTTATAACAAATTCAAAATTCATAGAATTTTTCTGCATTTTAGCATCTTTTTCGGTTGCAAAGCGTGAAAACAAATGGAAACACGAAAAAACCAATGACAGCTCCTTATTTCTTCGCCTATCAAGTAAGATTAAATCTCTTCAATGTTTCTGTTCTTAGAATTTCATAATGGTCATTTATGCTTTTCTCTAAATTTCCATTTTTTTGGGACAATTAAAGAATACTCTTATATTCATTACCTATGCTCGAATCCCCGACAAAGCAAAACGTGATACTAAGATTTAAGATATTAAATTCTATATTATTATTGTATGTATGTACATATATGTATATTATATATTATATTAATTTCGCCATGCTATTTTTTATCGACAGTCGTCGGGGGAATTTTAAAGCTTTTTGCAGTTTTTGAGATTTTGGGTGACCCGCAGAAATGGTAATATTAAAAATTGTTAAATAAATATTGATTTACTACTTTACTGATTTTTAAGGATTCTACAACTACTATACGAAAAAAGTGCGTTTCTCCAATTAAAATACATGGGAAACTTTGAGCGCGAGCTGTAAACATTTTTGGATTTAAAGAAAGGGTATTTTTTTTATCTAAGACAATCTTAGGGAATAATAGCAATGAAATAGCGTCTCAACTTTTTTTTTTATGCCGCGTTCGACCACCCTAATCAATTCGGAAGAAGTTGCTCACACGAAGAAGGCTGAATGGTTCTGGTGTGATCCGTATTGTTTTAGTAGAGAAACTATCCGATGCTGTGGTCTTCCCAAAAACCGTTTAAAACTTTTCGGCAACTGGAGATGTAGATTCCTAACTACATAAATATGTATGCACAATTCATACAACCGCAACTACAACAACAACTTCAGTTAGTTCGAGTTAGATGGTTTTTGCCCTGGTTGTTGTTCTATTCGATTTGTTGTTGTTTTCGCAATAGAAGGACAAAGTTTGGAAAATTATCAAATTTTCCATGCATTTTGCTGCGACTAACCAAACTAGAGGATTTTGGCGCAAAGCTGTTGTTGCAACACTAATAGCTGTGAAATGGCTTACAGCGGTTTGTATTTACTGTTACATTTGTTTTTACGAAGTTCGGCACAAAATTTGCCTGGCTCAATTTTAAGAGCACGAATGCAAAAATTAGAAGATTAAAATAATATTCATTAATATATTAAGTAGTAATAATCGTTATCCAATTTTTCAAACATTTTAATAATAATTTTACCAACATGTGTCTGTGATACATATTTTGATATTTATCCTGAGATTTTCACGTAATGATGCAACTTAAAAAGTTTCTCTAAACTTTATATTTCTGCAAACTTAGGCGCTTGGGAAAATGTAAACAATAAATTACACTGTGCAACTACCGACCCCAGCCCGCAATTTGTTAATATTTCCTGAAAGTATAGGTACCTATTCATTAATAAAATACTCGAAGGATTTGCAAACGTAGGCTTGAATTTTTTATTATTCCCCACTAGCGTTTTCATGTCCGGCCTAAGTGATTTTCAAAATAGTAGGGAAATGGTCAAAATATATGTCTGACCCAAATGACATATACAGTAAAATTTCACGGGAAATATTTTCGTGAAATATTTTAACCCAATAGCCCACACCTAAAGGTGTCGTTTGGCTCTTACTTCAATAAACCTTCCAGATCTTAGGAGCTTTTAAGGGTCTTAGTTTTTAATGGATAATATATACATACATATAAATTTATTTAACACAACCATATATTATTTTAACAATATATGACCTATGTAAACGACTTAAATTTGTTTAGAAGTATTACCTTTTTGTCAGATATTCTCGCTACAGGAAATAGTCCAAACTTAGCTACCTGGAGTAAAAGAATCATGTTACTGTTTAATATCAAGAAATGTTTTGACATGACAATTTCTAAATATCGAAAACTGATTAGTTCATCATATTCTCCTTTTGGTGCAAGCATTCCTACTGTTCATTAATTCGAGTGATGAACGAATGACTTTTGACTAGGTTTGAGGGTAAGACTCCTCACAGAGAAGAAGCGATCAATTTTGGAAACATACCGGTTAGTTTCGAGCTAAATCCAGCAATCCCATTAAAATATGTAGAGGAGAGTAAGCTTTCATGCCTTCTATCATCTTTGTGGCCAACAGTATCGAAGACGTTCGAAACAAAGACGGGTCTCATGCGGCCGTGTGATTCACCGGAGAGTTTCGGGCATTAAATGCAGTTTCTGTAGTCGTGATGTGCCTTCCACGGACACTATGTTCAAGTCGAAGTAATGCTGATATTTTTGTTTATTAAATATTGGTACATCAGATATTTGATTGTCACTCCGTTTCCAGGACTCAGTCTCACTAAACTTACCCACTTTTTCTATTAAATAATACCAGTATTTTTTATTTATTTTTCCATCAGCCGCCATTTATTCCACACACTTCTAAATTTACATAGGTTTTGCTCTCACAATATCAGATTGACCTTTGCAGCCACAACAAAACACCTTGCAATTGAATATATTCTCTGTTGTTTGTGTCGTGCAGTACTTTCGCTTTCGTTCAACCTACATTTGCCCAGCCCATCTCGCATGGAACGCATACATATATCTGACTACATACAAACATACACACACACATATGTACATACATACGTCCATATGTAGATATATAGACATACTGGGATGCCGTGTAGATAGAGTCTGTTTAGACAACCTGGCGTTGGCCGATGTCGAATTGCAGATGCACGACAACATGCAATTGCCATAGCGGCAATAACAACAACAGCAATAATAACAAGGAACACCATCATGCAACCATGCCACATGTGCGATACCGGCAATGTGCAACGTGCAACGTGCAACGGGCAACAGGCAACATTGCTCTAAGCACTCACACCGGCATCATGGTAAAGATGATCAGCGAGCGGTTGAGTGTAGCCACCATTTGGTCAACCGACCAGTTGCTTACAGGCGTTCTAGCCCCATCAACACCGGCAGCATCAGCAGCAACTCCTGCTAGCCCCACCCACACACACACACCCACACACACACACCCACACACACACACACACGCGTGATTGCATGAACTGCAGCTGCACGAATGAATTAGATGGAGCTTAGTGCTAATGCCGCTGGCGTTTTGTTTATGCTGAGCCAAATGCACGACACGACACGACACACATAACCATACACACATCTATGCTTGTACCTGGCGATTGCACAAATTTCATTTGTGGTTTTGTTGTTGTGGCTGCGCGCAAATTCATTCACAAAATTCGCAACAATGGTGGAGACGACGACGGCCACGCGAATCCAAGCCTAAACCGAAAAATTCCAATTGACTTTGGAATTTAGTTCATGGTCATTGTGATGTTAGAGTTATTCACAAACAAACACACACACACACACATAATGTTACATTCGTAAGTACGTAGATGTGTACGAATTTGGCTCACTGCGAGCCGCCCATTAGAATGACTGGGTGGCTGGATGGCCGACTTGTTGCTGGTAGCCTGGTTGTGGTTTGTCATGTTCATTTTTAGTTGATGCAATTTTCGTATCTTTTGTTGGTACATATGAATAGTATGTATAATATGTTCGTATGCATATAAATATATATGTTATATGTAGTAATATATGTATGTATTGCTTGTTTGTATTCTAAGCTGATTTGAAATGTTTGCAGTTGCGTTTAAATTTCCATGTGTGCATAATAGAATTATGTATTACGTTTAGCAGCAGAGTTCGATTTCACAAAATGTGTGAATAATTGGAGTTTTGCATTTAACATTATGCTTTGCATATAGGTGGGTAAAAATGTACATATGTATGTACATATGTAGGAGTATTAGTAGGAACAAATTCAATGTTAGATAATAAAAAAAAAAATACTATGTACATATGCCGCGTACATATACAATATATTTGTGTTTTATTATATAACAAATGCACATACCTACTGCATATAAATACTCTTAATAGTACATACAGACACGCTATATATTCGTGTGTATAGTAATTATATTTAACGAAATACTTATTTTTGATATATTTTTGATGGCTGAACGAAAGTAAAAATGTTTGTACTTATAATATTGGTACTAATCTGTACATATGTAAATAAATATGTGTTTAGGTGTACAAAATTAGCTTCCAAACACAAATGCATTTACGTACTATATAAACTCTCATAATGTAGTATGCAAATTAATTATGTATATACAATACTTTTTTTTTAATAAATTATTTACATGCAACTATTAACCTATTGCTGGATCACAGTACATAACTATAAATGTATGTACATACATATGTACACAATTGGATTTATATATAACAGCCGATGCAGGCTTGGGAATTTTTGCCCTACCACTAAATTGCACTACACAGCAAAAATACCACCTAAAATGCCCTATAAATCACAACAAAATATGGCGGATATCTCTATGGGGTTGTTTCAATAAGAACCCCTTCTGATTATGAGTGGATATGTTTTTTTAATTTAATCAGGAAGATAATCTATAAAACTAAGATGAAAACTTTTCAATGTAGTTAGGAAGGTGACCCGTAGAATTAAGATGAACTCCTTTTCAATAAAACCTACCCACTACGGTTGGGTTATAAATTTAATATGGAAGCCTCTCAATATAATTAAGAAGACGAGCTGTAGAATTAAGTTGAAAGAATTTTCTATAAAATTTAGTAGATAGGTTATACAACTAAGATGAAATCCCCTTCAATATATGTACATAACTAAGAAGAGAGTCCTGGTTTTCATTAGAATCTGGCTTTAATTTTTGAATTAAAATTTTTTAAGTACATTATTTTCTGAAAATAAACATTACACTGTTTTCTTAAACAGTTTCTTTTTTCAATTATGTCAGTTTTACTTAATAAGTTTATCTCTTTATGTATTATTATAGCAGGCTTTACATATTTGCTAATAATATAACAACAATTAAAATAAGTTTAAAAACTGCTGCTGCTAAATTATGCATAGAGTGGTAAGTGGCATTTCTCGAACTTTATTACAAGTTCAGACAGGACCTTTATTGCACAACCAACATTTTTAATATAAATTCACAAGAAAGACAACGATAGAAAAAGAGAACTACACTAGCGAGTTCCTGATATTTATTTTTGAAAACAATTGCAGCTTTACGGTCGGTAATATTTTAAAAGCAAACAAAACGTTTCTTTTTTCTCCTACGCGTTGGGGCGTGATGGTTAAACAGAGGGACAAAAAATTTGCGTGTTATTCAATATGTGGAGTTTTATTGTTATATTTTTGTTTGTTTTGATGTTGTTACTGTTATCAATGTAATTAAAAATACTTCCTGATGAAGGCGCGGAAAACGCCGAAACGCGTAGGAGAAAAAAGAAACGTTTTGTTTGCTTTTAAAATTTTACCGACCGAAAAGCTGCTAAAGCATCCCAATTGGAAATTCAACTTAGGTCCAAAGAAAAATACAATTATAAATTTATTCATAGAAAACTTCTGGAATAATAATTAAATAAATCAAAAGTTTTCATTTTGAAAATATAAAAATGCAAAAAATAATATGTATTTATAATATTAAACTAAAAAAAAATATAAAGTAGTTTACTCACAAAGTACATATGCATGTTGAGACGTTGAAAGTTAAATTTGAATTAAAAAGTGCTCTTTTAAAAGTGAATAGTTTTCCATAGTAATAAATTCAACAAATTAAGTAAAAACGAGAAAATCAACTCATTAATTTACTTTATATAATTTTTAACACACAGAAAAGAAATTTCTTCTTACAACCGCATATTTTTGAACAAAATTCCATAAAAATTATTAAACAAAAATGTATCTTAATTGTTTTCAGCCGTTTTCCTTTTCAATCAATTATATAGCTCCTCTCGCTCTCCTTAGCCGCTAAATCTTTTTAGACGTCGATCTCTTTAATTATAGGTAACTTTTTTACTCTGTGTACCACTGTCTATTCAGAGCATATTTTTTTCCATGGCGTCGAAACATTCCTCATTGTACCAATAAATTTTGTCGGGCTGGCTGAAAACCAATAACCTCTTCAGTGGTGGTACGTAATGAGGGGGAAATGCGGTCCCATTATGAGCAGATATCCGCTTGTTGAACATTGCTCTCAAAGAGCTGGAATGCATGTGGAGTCGCGAAACGGTCGGCTATCTGTTGTGATTGCAGCTTTCCTCATGTCACTGAGCGCGTTTTTTGCTGCACAGAGGCGCGTGCCAATCTTCTCTGCGACAAGATAATGATCCGAGTCGATGTTAGCTCCTCGAATAGTGCGCACGTCTAAAGTACTGGAAGTATGTCTTCCGTCTACCACAACATGATCAATAGGGGCGTGGGCGCAAATCAGCGAAATGTTGGAAAATTACGGTCTGATGCGGATTATCGCATCGTCTATGGCGCCACCTAGCGTAGTTATTTTTCATTGAAGTATTTTGTATTACATTAGCACCATACTTTTCTTTTAATATCATCAATACCGGGCAATAAAAACGGATTTTCTGAATATCTCGACCTATGCGCCCCCTGACGTATCAAAATATAGCCTATGTCCGTGCGATGGCTCTAAAGATGCTGTGCAAATGTGACGAAATCCCGTTCATGAGCTTTTGAGCCAAGTTGTAACAAAGAGAACGGCTAAATTTTTACATACATATGTATATATGTAGATAATTTGTTTTAGCTTATTTATTTGGAAATTAGTTATTGGAGAAAGCAGTCAAAGCGTTTGAAGTTATGGCTGCAATACATTTTCAAAATTTGTCGACAAAAAACACAAATTCCGTTTTATGTTTTACTTTCAAAACTTTGCGGTCATTAAAAAATTGATAATTCAAAATAAGCACTTGATAGTTGTTGACATTTGAAACTATAGTCAATTTAAGAATAAAATAGTGAATCGTTAACTGGCAAATTGCGTGCCTGAAAATAGTTGAAATTCACAAAAACGCACAAACACACTGTGTACGTAAGTAAATTTTACACAAAGCACTGAGTTAACGATTGCTACGACTAGCTATCGTTTCCCATATCCCACCTCACACCTACTTTTTACCTTTTGATCAATACAAAATACTTTTTACAGAACGTTGATGAAATTAAGTAATTTGCGGCAAAAGCGTTACTCACATTTTTAGTGTCAATAAAATTTAAGGCAATTTGCATTCCATGCACCACCATTCCCATGTATCTATTGCTTGGTGTACAGGCGTGTGTGTGTGTGTTTGGGGGGATGCGTGTTGAGGCTTAAAAAAAAAAGAAATAACCCGCTCTAAAATTACAACAATTTACGCATTATTTATTTATTTATGTATGTACATATTTATAAAGAAAGCGCCTATTTAAGTGTGCACATGCATTTATGTTTGTGGTAGTGGATGTGTGTGTGTGTGTGCGCGACCGGGCGTTGCGGATGGTGCCACAAAAGTGCGTGCGTGCTGTTTGTCAGTGTGTGAGTTTTACTAAAAACGCATTGACATAAAATTGCGCAAAAGGGTGTTCTTGTGGAAAATTTCCAATGTGGCGTGAAAAGAGCCTCGAAGGTGCATTTACACTCACAGACCAACACACAGATACACACACACGCATATATAGATATACATATATAATATGTATACACATTTAGAATTTATTTGCAGAATTGTATGGGCAAACAATAAAATAAGCCCAAGAGTGCATTGCACTGCCCCCTTCCAGTGTGCACAAAATGTCTATATTGCATAATAGGTTTGCATGTGTGCGTGTGTGTGTGTGTACTTGTGAGTGTGCGGATATCCACTGGGAATCGGGCTACGTGCTCCACTAAATATGCAACAAAAAAGTAACTTTGCCACACAATAAACTCAGAAACGAAATTAGTGCAATTTCTCACAGACACACACACACACACATATATGTATACATAAATACACACATGCATTTGAACGCCCATAAAAGCTGGCGAAAGGAGTGGAGCGAGCGGTCGAGCAAGTCGAATCGCCTGATGCGTCGTGGCATCGATGAGTTTAGAATGCGGCCAAACAAATCGAGCTGGTGCAGCAACTGGACGTGGCGGACACGAAAGGAGTGCGGAATCAAGCAAAGTGCGTAAGCAAGGCAAATGATGTGGGGTGGCCGAACTTATAACCGCACCTACATGGCAAGGTAAGGATGTATGTAGATATCTAAATTTGTATGTTTCCTAACTTTGTCGCGTTCGAGTAATTATATTATGTAAAGTTTAAAATAAAAGAAAATTTTACACATTACCACCGCTATTAAGAGTTGCATAAGTTACACAGGTCTACATATGTATTTCGATACCAATACACACACCCATGCATGTATAGCTCATAATATAATTTTGCTTTGTTTTTTATTTATACATTACACTAGCAGATCCAGCACGGTTCGCTACACACTACAAATAATGTTCTGAAATTGAACTGTGAATGGGTTTTAGAGATATTTCGGATCTAACGCCACCTATCGGTTAATTTTGAAATAAAATATTTGTATTATTGGAATAAAAACGGACTGTAAATAAAGGTATAATTTTCAACAAAATTTTCAAAATTTATATTTATATGGCTAACAGATGTTTCAAATTGTACTATAAATATGGTTTTTAGAACCATTTCGACACCAAAGCCACCTATCGGTATTTTTATTTGCACAAAAGAAATCTTTGTACACATATATTCTATAGATTTGAGCTCAATCGGTTCAGTAGTTTTCGAGTCTATAAACTACATAAACCTCTCTCAAAAATATAGGTATGCAGTTTGCCGCTCATATTTCAATATTTTTTATCCTTGAGTATAATTTGAATAAATTTGATTTTTAAAATAGGTGGCAACCCTCTACAAAATATAGATACGAATCTCCTCCTCGCCGATACGAACCGTTTGGCACACACATTTGAATACTTCATATAACTTGAGCATAATTTAATAAAATTCGACTCTGGAAACTAGTGGCAACCCTCTCGAAATAAATGCCACCTCATTCCAGGGCAACATTACGACCATATTGCCATGGACCCTGCGCAAACGAATGCATTTTGCATTATCAATTTAATTCATCGAACGCAATTTTTATGAATTATGCCAGTATTTCAGTGCCATGGAAGTATCACAATTTATTTTCCAGGATATTGGCAATGTGTTTACCAGTTTGTCGGAAGTACTTGCCTTTCTTGCTAATCTTTATTCCACATACATGTATTGATTTTTCAAAACTATCTTGATACATTCGTATTATTGTACTTGTTTTAACTGAAACAAAATTTTCGTTATTTTTTCGAAAAGTGGCAACTCGCAAGAATAAATATAAATATAGTTGAGATATCCCGATTTCCCTTATATCGTTAATAAATTTGTGTTTAATTTTCAAACAGTTGTCGGGTTTTGAGTGCGACTCTAACTCTGTTTGCCGTTTAAACTAAGTTTAAACGCACAGTGCAGTTTTCAGTCGAATATAAACCTACTTTAGGCTGTTTAACTAATCAGCTGTTCGGCGCCTTGTCGGCTTTGGTAGTTTAAACTTTATCTAAACGCATTCAAAATGTCATGCAATTCTAACTTCAAATGTGGATATTTCCTCTTGCGTATCTAAATGAAAATAAAAAACAGCTCTGTAGTTTATAGTCAGTTTAAATTTAAACCGTGTTGAAGTATTCTGAGTTCAAACTCGCACTGGAAAACTAACCCTAAGTTATCTTCAACCTCTATCAGTTCAATCCAGTTTGTTATGCTTCATTTATCTTATAAGTTCAGTTGAGTTAAGTTTTTGAAACCCACTCCAAATTCAATTTCTCGAAAAAAGTTTCCTTAAATCGCTTTCATTTTACACCAGCATAGTAACATTACAGTTACATTGCCAATTAAATTGTATCAAGGTTCCTTAAAAGGTGGTAACCCTCTGCAAAAATGTTTTCGAATAAACGATTCAATTTTACACCAATAATTTTATTCGGCATTAATGTTAGTGATTGATGTACATTATATTACTTTGAACAGGTGGCAACACTCTTTTAAAACATTTTCGTGATTAATTTATCTAAATGCCATTTGTATTCCATGCCGTTATATTTCCTTTAACTTAATATTTCAATGAAATTTACTTTTTAAAGCAGGTGACAATCCCCTCAAAAACTAGTTTCCCAATTGAAGTTTCTTAACGTCCTACTTTTGAGATCCATATTTCAATATTTGATTTAAATTAACAAAAATAATAGAATCATTTCTGCCATAAAAAACTTCTCCCAAAAATAATTTGCTCTTCGTAGTCGGCGTAAAACTGTAGGCCCCTCAATTTGTGTTACAACATCAAGACGCACACCGCAAATTGCAGAAGTTCGGCTAAACATCAAACTATATGGAGCGCAAAATTATTACGGTTATTATTAATTTTTTATAGAAATAAAGTTCATTATATAACAAAAATCATATAAATCAATATTTCAAAATTTGTACAAAATTCAACAAATTTAAAAAAAAATGTTATCGAATTTTGAATAAACAAAAAACTTTACCAAAAACTAAGGGTAATTTTTAGCCACTTAAAACTTATACCTTATTTTACTAAAACTAATTTGGCTACAAAACTGCATACGCGCAAAGTTTCTAAAAATTCTGATTGAAAATTTTGAAACTTTGATGAGAGTTTTTTATTTGTTGAGTTTTTGTGAATTATGTATAAAGTTTTGGTTTTTGCTACTGAATGAGCGGTATTTGTTTGAAAAACTTCCATGAAAAGAATTTTGAATGTTAAAAAAAAAAATCACGGTGTACGACTTTCTCTTTGAGCGACTTTATATTATAATTGAATGGGCTATAAACTGCATATCTAAAATTTCCTAATAATTCATAATTTGAAACTTTATTGGAAATTGGTTGAGTTTTATTAAATTTTGCAAAAATTTTCAAATTTGGGGTTTATCTGGTCTGTTGTAGAATAAACTAAATTTTTATAATAAATTTATTAAATTTAAATTGAGAAAATAAATTGGTCAAAATTTGCCAAGAAGCCGGATTTGTATTATTTTGGTCATTGGCAAATAAACTGCTTCCAACAAGCCATTTAAAAATCGAGTTTGCAGAGTTTGCATATCGTCGCCACCATGTTGAAGTAACAAATGTGAGGTAAGGAATTTTTCACATTCGACAATTGGTTGGTTTTACAGTGTACGTACATATTAAGAAAACCGTCGAATTGCGCACTTAGTAAATTCTTGGGATAAAAACTTCGCATCAGTGGAAAACGAAGTTAAAATACCGAATATTAAAAACCACATACCTACAGTTGTTTGAGCTAAGCAACTGCAATCATAGTTGCTTAATTTCTTGTTACTTTCTCATACAAATTCTTCGCTAAGAGAAGAGTAGGGCGAACAACGAAAAGGATGTGATCATCGCCTTGGAGTAGAAATTAATGACGTTGCCATTTTTATAAAAGCACAGGTCAAACCTGAAAAACAAGCCAAACTCCCTCGATTTCCTTTTCCGGCAATAAAATTGCATTATTTTGTATTGATTCGTTACGTTTCGGTAAAAATTTTTTCTTAAAGTTATTGGAGGATTTTACAAGTTGGACTGAAAGAAGTGCAAATTCCATAGGCACGTCGGCACGCAAGCACAGGAAAAGGAAACCGACACCACTTCGTGCGATTCTTATCGGCCACATACACACATTGCCAACTTTTATATTCACCACCTCGTACACCACTGCAGTTAACCAGAACTAGTTCCAAATTCAAAATTTGCTAAGCGGCAAGGTACTGGCGAGGAGTTCAACACGCGCCTGGCCCTAGAATGGCCTCGACAGATAAAAAAGCAACAGCAGTAAAACTAACGTACATATTTAGCATAACTGCCATTCTGGGCATTACCAATGCATTTAAGAGGTAAATGCAGAAAATTCTCTAGTTATATCGCTGGTATTGAATTGGGAATGACCATTTCAATAACTCCTGGGTGGTCTATGCGTTTGGATGTTCATATGTGTGCGTTCGCATATTTATGAAGAAACTTTAGGGTTCTAAAAGTGCGTATAATTTTGAAAAAAAAAACTTTGGCTGAAAGAATGCATATGGAATATTCACATACTTTATATTAGGGTGACTCAAATGGTTGTGTTCATAAAAAAGCAAAATATACTGATAGGTTTTGACCATGATATAAAAAATAGAAAGTAGTGCCACTTCACATTTTTTTTCGGGTATAGGTATGACGCCAATGCGAAAATATAAAATGGTACAATGTTGGCATTTTGTGTCATATTTTGTCGTCAAATATTTGACCTAATAAAAACCAAGCTTATGTTAAGAAGCAAACTACTAAGGACAGAAAAATTCACAAGTTTTCATCGAGAAGCCAATGCATCATCAGAAGGTGCCAGTTTTCTTTGAAGACGCTGCTGAAAATGTAGCCGTTTTCTTTGTTTAAAATTGACTCAAAACACGACTAACGATCGGGTAGTATTTTCCTTAGGACGGTGGCACGGGCATTGGCTATATTTTAATCCGCTAGGTGGCGCATGAGTAGGGATATTTATTATATTTTTACTAACCATCTGATTTTGATAAATTAGGTAATGTATTATGCAGATTTGGTAGATGGCTAGAGTCGAGTTATTTAAAATTTCTTATTTATGATCCGATTTGGAGGTGTGAATGAATATGATTGAAAATACTGCTACGAAAAATGGATCTGCTAGGTAACGTTAGTAGTCGAGATGTTCAGAAAATTCTAAGATAGTTACAGCTATTTTTTGCTGATATCTCATTCCAAATTATGCCAAAAACTACTGAGTCCTTACTGTGACAACGGAAAATTGTCTAAAAACATCAAAGCTGCAATTTGAGCTTCGAAAATCTGTTGCAAGTGCTAGTTTTCTATAAAAATCTAGGCAATTCTATAACAGAAACCATGTCAGCCGAGGTTTCAAAGTTTTTAGAAAATATTCGGGTATGTAGTTTTGTAGTCCATTCAACTTCAGAATAATAATGTGGAAGTTTCTGGTTCAGCCATTTATACCATAAAAATATATTTTTGTTGGTGTGTTAAGCTAAGTTTCTAACTTAAAAAGTGATGAAGAAATTTTCTCGTGTTAAATTTTATTGAAGTTGTATTCAGCTCTCATGGAACTGGGTACTTTTTTTAGTACGCTTTTTAAGAGAACTTGAAAATGGTAACAGAGGTTTGGCGAAGAAACATATATATATATATATGTATATATATACGTATATATTTCACATTCAAAATTAAATTCAACACAATTTATTATTTTATGAAACTGAAGTAAAACTCCTTTTATGAGTTATTTCCTTTTTTGTTTTGCGTAACAGTTTACTTGCACTTTTTATTTTCTTGACCGTAAGACTTTTATGATAATGACCCCATTTTTTTGTACCCTAGTTGCAAAAGAACACTAGGTAAGATAACAAATTGCATGTAAGCAACAACACTAACTCGGAAAATTTTGCGACTTCAGCCAAGTCGGTAAAATAATATCCAACCTGAGATGTAGTGTTGGAAGGTGAAAAAGCTACGCTATTGTGAATTAGCCCTATGAAAATATATGGAAAATTTAGATTTAAGACCTAATTCGTTTTTATTTGCATAGTATTTGTAAATATATAACGACATAAACCAAAAAATTGCCAGTATAACTATTTGCCGTTCCTAAATAACACTAAACAAATCGCAACATTTATGAAAGAGCCTAACAGGGTTGCTTTTGCAAATAAAGGAAATTTTATCCGAGTTGGAGTGTTCTTTTGCAGCTAGGTTACATTAAAACAGGCCCAATATAAAAAATGTCCTACATCCTATTTTGTAGTAAATCCAATTCCCACCTTATTAACATGAGAAAAACTGGAAAATGGATTAATGTGTGTATGCCAACTAAATTAATAGCGGAATAGCATTTGAAAAATAAAAAACCACGTTTAACTAAGTGCGCAAGTCTGAAGTAGTAGTGAAAATAGTAGTAGAAATTAGTAAAAATTATTGTAGCATTAATCAAAACAGTAGTAGAAATTAGTAAAAGTAGTAGTAGCAAAAAACAAAATAGTAGTAGCCATTAGTAGTAGCATTATTGAAAATAGTTGTAGAGTTATTTAGAATAGTAGTAGAAATAAGTAAAAATAGTAGTATAACTATTGAAAATAGTAGCAGAAATTAGTAAAGGTACTAATTACAATAATCAAAATGGTAGTAGTAATTAGTGTAGCATAAGTAAAAATAGTAGTAGAAATTAGTACGAAAAGTAGTAGCAATAATCAAAATAGTAGTAGTCATTAGTAGTAGCATTATTGTTAATAGTTGTAGAAATTAGTAAAAATAGTAGTAGAATTATTGAAAATGGTAGTAGAATTATTAAAAATTGTAGTAGAATTTAGTAAAAATATTAGTAGCAATAATCAAAATAGTAGTAGTAATTAGTTATAGCATTATTGAAAATAGTTTTAGAAATTAGTAAAAAATAGTAGTAATAGTATAGTCAAAAACATCACAGTGACAAAAACGATTACCTAATATTTTATTTTTTGAAATATTATGTAAAATCTATTCATTATTTTCCATTTCAAGCAAGTACTGATGGGTAAGGTTTTTCCTTGCTGTGAGATGGTACAAACAAAATTTTTTAAAACAAAATGTACATACATTTTTGAAGCGGCCTAATATATATATTTATGCACACATGTTTTCATAGATATATACATAAATACATACTTATATATATACATATATATATACATATGTACACACAACTTGCGTAGATGTATTAACGTTAGATTATTATGCGTGTCTGTCTGCATTTGCGAAACTGGTGAATTGGCAAGAGTTGAGCTCAAGGATCAGTTGGGGTGTTCAAAGGTTGTATTTAGTTATAGACATACTATAAGTACATACATATGTTGGTTATATACCAGATCTGTGTGCCAGCGACTGGTTTGGTGCTTATTTTAGGTGCAAAATTTCTAATCCTCATTTGGCTTGGTTTTCGTGCGTAATGAAAATATCGTAAAACTTTCTCAACACATTCTCCTACACATCAAATCAAAGAAACGCATGCATTTGCAACTAGGAGTATGCAAAAAAGTGCAATCATTCAACCATGCAAGGGTATAGCAGGCCACACAGTGCGTAACGACGCGTAATGAAGAGCGGAAGTTGTAGTTTTTTGGTGCGATTTATGCCTGGCAAGATAAGTATACGCACTTGCATTTACACACTTACGAACATATGCACACCCATACATACATACTCGTATATCTATATATACTACACATCTGCTTGTAAGCAAACGAATTTATTGCACTTTTGGAACCACTCCCTCCCTTTCGAATCTTTCTTGGCAAATGGCACGAAGTGCAATAGGTAGGTAGAGTACCTTTAAAGAAGCTTTTCGAACGGAAGTACAAATTTAGTGGAAGATTTATAGCGGAAGTTGAATTTAAATTCAATTGTAAAAACTCTGAATTATTTGAGTTGCGTAAAAAGTTATTTATTATCCTCGGCAGCTGCATTTTTACTTGCATATTCTATGTAGGAAGAATGCAAAAATTGTGCTTCGTAAACATATCTGATTATATTTGGATTTAGAAGTATGGTTGTACATTAATTTTTACCGTTATGTAAATTAATTGTACTCTTTAAAAAATATAAAGCTACAATAAAGTATTTTCAGGGGATTGGCTTCAAATATGTAGTCAATTAAATTGAATAATTGCATATCCACGGAAGGTTCAATTCATGCAATTTTTATTAATTTCTTCCACTATTTCTACTAATTTTTACTACTATTTTTAGTAATCCTATAACTAATTTCTACCACGATTTTTATTAATGCTACTACTAATTTTTACCACTATTTTTTTAACGCTCTACTAATTCCTACCATCATTTTTAATAATACTATTACCAATTTCTTCCACTATTTCTACAAATATTTACCACTATTTTTATTAATGCTACTACCAATTTCTACCACGATTTTAATTAATGCTACTACTAATTTCTACCGCTATTTTTTACTAATTTCTGCCACTATTGTTACTGATTTCTACCACTATTTCTACTAATTTTTACCACTATTTTTATTAACGCTCTACTAATTTCTACCATAATTTTTAATCATGCTATTACCAATTTCTACCACTATTTCTACTAATATTTACCACTATTTTTATTAATGCTACTACGAACTTCTACCACTATTTTAACTAATTTCTGCACTATTGTTACTGCCTTCTTCCACCATTTCTACTGATTTCTACCATAATTTTTTATTAATGTTACTACTAATTTCTACCACTATGTTTACTAATTTCTTTTACGATTTTACTAACTTCTACCATTATATTTACGAATTTCAACTACTATTGAAATTAATTTCTACCACTGTTTTCACCTTTCTATCACTATTTTTACTAATTCCTACCATTATTTTTACTAATGCTACTACTAATTACTACAACTACTATTATTAATTTCTACTACCACAAAGAAGTTTTACTTCTGGCTCGCGCAATTAGGTGCACGCGTGTTTTTTTCATAGGGTTATTTTATAACGTAGACAAATTCTTAAAATTAATGTTTAGGAACTTATGCAGAGCATATTTCAATATAATCATCTGTGTTAGTTGCTTAATTTTGCTTTTGCATAGGGCAGAACAAAACTACAGAGAAGGTGATAAATAGTTTCTTCTCCTTTGTACTTTTGAAGCTTCTGCTCTTTACATGAATTTTCTTTTAGTTTTCAGCTATTCGTAAAGACAGCTTTACAGAAATTCCCTTCTTGGATTTTATTTTATATGCTATCTATGTAGCTTAGGAGTAAGTAGAATATTTTTAGTATACTCGAAGTGATGCAACTCATTACAATAGTTGACACGGAAAAATTACTTCATTAGAAAATTGCCTTTTAGACTAATATTGGGTCGCTGAATACGAAAATTAATTTCATATATTTTTCCAAAGAAGTGTTTTCGAGATATAGGTAAAAACCCTGTTTTTGAGATCCTTTTGCAGTTCATGCTAAAAAACTCCATAACAGCAAATAAACCTCACCCTTTATCTACGTTTTACTCGTACGCTGGTATGCCGTTTGTATAAATCGGAGTAGTGCTTTTTGAGGTACTGCGGTCTAAATGCAAAAAATAAGGAAATTTTCGAGTTTTTTCGAAATCTTCATTTTTATTCACTCTTAGTAAATAAACTTTGTAAAAAAAATAACTAAAAATGCCTTGTTGAAGGAGAATTTCCTTTCAAAAATGTGAAACATAGAAGCAATTAAATTAGACAGAAAGTGTAAAAGTTATTACAACTTAAATAAACGGAGACAATCTACATTTTTGCTACAATCTCAGTTGAAAATCTGCCAAAACTTCTCATTTCACGGTGCCACAACCAGAATGTTAATTTAATGTAGTATCACATTTTATATGGATTTGGGTCCGCTGATTCATCACGTCTAGATTTTGAGGCACAGAATGTTGAAGTTTTTGCATAGGTTTGTCAAACACTGTTTTACGAATCGCAATTCTAAAAACTAAGCTGAGTTTGGATTTTCTAACTGCTAGAGTTGGTTGTATGCCACAAAATGGCTAAAAATATAAATTAATTTCATACAGTGTAGTTTTTTGCTTTGGTAATTTCGTAATTCTGATTTAATTTGGTGATTTTCGATCAGTATCTCAAATAAGATTTAGGCTTAAGCTTATTTATAACATAATATGGCTAAGATTTTTTTGGAGCTCGAAAACTAAACTACTTATTTTCTTTTAGTGAAGTAAAACACTTATCTTTACAGTTTTCAATTTTCAATCTTCTTAAAAATAAAAAAAAAATATATAATGGAGTTTTATACATTTTCACTTCCTACATTATTAACTTGTATTAATAAGAGTTCAGAATTCGCTAGTATAATTAAATAGATTATGACTTAACAAAAAAATTTTTACGTAGTTCCTGTGAAATACCTTCAAAGTGTAGAATACGTATCGATACTTTCTTTCGGTACTGTTTCCAAATAAATTTATCGATACCTTCTTAGTATTGTTTCATCCCTATATGTTGGAAATTATATTAAATTTTAGTTGCTACTTTTGCATTACTGCCCGAAAAATATCTCTAGTGATCGAAAATATCTCTTTCTCCCCAAATTCTGTAACTGAAGTAAAATGGCTGAAAATAAACAAATCTTTACTCGTGAAATTAGCCTTTTCTGTTTCAAGCGAAGATTGTAGGGAACAGATTCAATAATTATTAGATCATAACAGCAAAATGTAACATGAAAAAATACTTTCCTACTACCCGTTGTGCATACGTACGATGGCTGTTATTCAAATTTATTACGGACTTTTTTGTAAAGCTTTATTGGGGTACGTTGCACTAAAAAGATATTACCCATTTTTAGTAAAAGCTCAAGGTAAACTACTTAAGATATAAATAAAATATCTTGTTTTACGCTAATTGTTGGTAAACGAATTTTTTTATTGACTTTGAAGAAGTTTTTAAAACATTTCGATTCTCCCGTCTAATCAATGAAAACTGCAGAGTTTCTAAAATGGTGACTACGAATGAGTTTTCATTTCATTTAGTTTCTTGCGGGAGATTAATTTTTATGTTACCATAAACAAAGTAAATATCAGCGCTAAAAAATAACTTTGGTTAACAATTTTCTTTGCTGTAATATAAAGTTTTCATAATAGGAAATAAAAAAGTAACCCACGTCATTGTATTGGTTTGTAATTATGTAAATGCTGCTTAGCTACATTGGTAAACCTTCGGCTATAAAAATGCACTCGAGTGAGTAAATTATGAGCGGGTCATGTAAACACGGTTTTGTAGATTTTCCATATTAATTTATGGGCGTACATCAGCGCCGGCTTAAGGTTTTTTGTGGCCCAAAAACAAGCAGTACATAAGATCTGTTAAGACTGATTGACATGTTTCTGGCTAGATTTTTAAGCTGTGATCGAAATTTTGAATCAAAATGGCTCAGCTATATACTTTGTCAGACTTAGTTCTTGGAATTTACTGAAAACCAAGGAAAGAGCGTGCGATTTCACGTGCAACGCATACAGATCAGGTACTTAAAAAATCTCTATTTTTGGATTTCGCATGATTTGAGAATTGCCAAAAGAGAAGAAACAATGCGGACGTATAAATCAAAGATGTTGCATGAATGAAATTTTTCTTTGGCTAGAAATGGAAGCTTATTTCCCCAAACCACAAACCAATTGAATGAAATCAGATTCTTATCCGGTCTATCACTGAATCCATCCTAGTCCGAATTGCGAAAATGCGCTCACTGAAGCCGATTTACTACGATGAATACATTGAAAGTATCTGTCTACGAAAGGGAAAGTTTTTTTTTTTTTGACTCAGTAATAGCTCTCGAATATTAGTTAGCGAAAGTAAAATTTGTTTCAGTGAAAGCATGCAACTTCTTAGTAATCATAGAACGTAGATCCCAAGATCGAATTATACAATATATATCGATGTTTGGCCGGACCTCTCCTACAATTTGTGGGGTGCGTTTCGATGTTGTAACACAAATTGGTCCATAATACCTACGTACAAATCTAATAGCGAGGATGGGTGATGGGGAAACAGAGATTTACGGCATTATTTGACTTGAGAATCAGCGTCAAAGATAGCTATATATTTTTGCATATAAATTGTAAATTTTATTTAATGATTTGTAAATGTAAACGGCAATTCCCAAAATCAAAAGGCGTTGGAGTAAAATGAGAATCATACTCGGCTTAGGGAGCAAATTTTTCACAGCCGTAAAACCAAAATTATCGAAGTACCGCATAATAGTAAATGTAAAAACAAGATACATAAATAATTCTTTAAATAAAGTGGCAAACTGTCACTTTTCATTAAATTTTTAAATGTCAGATGTATTTTAAAACCTTTGAAAAATTTTGCTAGCATAATGTTGCCAAAATGTTGTGGCCTATTTACAATGAAACGGGAATACAGTACAATGTATAAAAGAAGTAGAGGGATATGCCCAAATGGGCGAAGGGTAATTTCCGCCACACATAGGCTTGACATGGTTTTGTGGCTGCGTTTTTCCATCAGCTTTTCGGGGTCCTCCTGAACTCGGAGCCCGGTAAGTTCGCCTTTCCTGTTAAAACGCCACTTATACTGCAATGTGATTGTAGGGATGAAACGCGTGGGAATACTGAGATAATATTATTATAAAAAAACAAAGCAAACAATTTAAATTGTTTTAATTAAGCGCCATAATTTCGCCGAAAAGATGAGGTACAACTGGAGTGGAAAAAAATTGGCTGCAAAACGAAACGAGGGGGTCACGGATAAATTTGCACGAAAAAACAAATTCAGGAAGCGCTCCACTGCATACCTATGCGTCTCTATGTCAGCACATCCAGCTCTGTGCACCGCCTAGGCATTTGCGAAAATTTCTGCGGTTGCTGTCAAATTACAATGCTAGATACGAACATACTTTGGGTTTTTTATTAGCTAGATGTTGATGATTTTATTTTTATTTTTGTTTTTGTTGCAATCTACATTAACCATAATTATATCTAGCAATTGTTTTTGTTGTTGTGTATATACATATTAAGAAAAACATAAGAGTTAGAGCGCTGAAAAAAAAAAACAAAACTGAATGCACGCGGCAAACGCAATTAAATGAACGATTTTTTGAGAATCACTTTAGATTTACAAAATTAAATGCAATGTAATGCAAATGTACAGTAGGTTGTGTTGAAGGGGGCGGAACAACAGCAACTACTATGCGCATATTTGCTGATTCTCAAGCATTTTTGCTTGCATAAACAGCAAGAAAGACGAAAAATTAACAACTAACTACCTGGTACAACAATCGCGTTGGAAACGGCAAAAAAACAAAATATCCACTGCCTACCTACAACAATAACGGCTGTGCATCGCAACATAATTTTGCGTCAACAATGTTGCCAACTCAACTGCAAATAATTGCAATGTACACAAAAAATTATGCGCCACTTCTTGCTGTTACCTAGGTACATACATAGAATATATGCGAATGTACGAATGTCTTTAGATAGTTAGATTGTTCGCTCGTCTATTTAGGTGGCTAAGTCATCCCAACAACAGCTCGTCACTCAGTCAACCAGTTGAGAGTTGAATTAGCCGTTTTTCCTTCAAATTCTATTCTAAATGTATTTAAGAGGGTATTAACAAAAGTTCGCTTAGTTGTCCAGCAAAAAAGAAGAAGAAATTATCATATTTACTCTTAATATTATTATTATTTTTTTTTTATCTTCTCTACATAATCACCATTGATTTCAATGCATTTCTTAAGCCTATAGATCTACTTCTTAGAAAAAGGTCTTCAAAATATTGTTTTTCGGAATTAACCGTATCAAATACCTCCTCGTTGCTGCTAAATACCTCTTCCCTCTCAAATCTCTTTACATTTTTGGAAATAACCAGAATCACAAGGTGGTAAATAGGGGAAATATGATGCTGTTCGCATTTCTGTGATGCCAAACAACGCAATAAAGTGACTGGTTATTTTAGCAACAATGTTAGATAACAAGATGCGCTTTCCTGCGTCGAAGTGACAGATCTCATAATAAGTAAACAATAATACCGGAGAAAGAAGAATGAATAACTTTCAATATTTCAGTGAGAAATTTGTGCGAAAAAAGATTGAGAGTAAAAAGATTATTTAAAGACAGAGATTTAATAAATATATTTACAAAATTCTAAAAAAGTGGCTATTTGTCCCATTTGTGAAAAAGCTTGTCTAGTTGCAGTTGAGAATCGTCAAAATCGGCAAAACCAAAGTAGCGGTATCTTTGAAGGCGTCTCCTTCTGTATTCAGTACACCATGTTAATTTTGTAGTGTTAGCTGACCCTGATGTACATAAAAAGTAGCACCGCAAATCCGGGTTTCAAAAAATGATTGAAAACTTTTGGTCAGCAGTCTTCGATATACAATTTTGCAGTTACCGTTTGGTCTTCGCCAGGGGAATACATAGCATTTATGATCTGCTCTCGGACGAAGTAAACTGCCATAATTACTTTTGTTACGGTTTTTTGTTGTTTAGCTTTTACGGCTGTTGTACAACATATCATGTACTGCTGCTTGGCTTCCGGATCATACTTATATAACATAGATTCGTCGCCAGTAACGACTACCCACTTTCGAATTTATTTAGGGAAAATTACGTAGAATGCACTGGACCCTCGTGTTGGGTCTCATTTCAAATTCGTCGAACCTACCGACACCCGCGACATAGCCAAATTTATCAACAATCAGCTCTTGTGTTCATCGTGGATCTCAGGCAACTTTGGACTTCACCATAGCTACAGTGACGTCATCAGCGAAAGATTTTGGTCAACCTTCTCGGGTCCGCTTTCTACCGAAATATGACCAATCTTCGTTTCATTTCCTGTGGCAAGAAATCTTGTCTTAATTCACCACACCAGAATCCAATTGCGGCCGCCGTAGTTGAGTGTGTAAAGTGTGCGCGCTTCATTCGGTAGATCCCGGGTTTGAATCCGAGGCAAGTAACATCAAAAATTATAGAAAAAGTTTTTTTCTAATAGCGGTCGCCCCTCGACAGGCAATGGCAAACCTCCGAGTGTATTTCTGCCATGAAAAAACTTCAAACAAAAACACATTCGCCGTTCGGAGTTGGCGTAAAACTGTAGGCCCCTCAATTTGTGTTACAGCATCAAGACGCACACCGCAAATTAAGTGATTAAGTAAGGATCCAATTGGATCAAATTAGATTCTAATATCAATCAGCAGAAGTCAAATTAGTTCTGGTATGGTGAAATAGGGCAAGATTTTATTTTAGAGGAATGGTGGAATGGGTGGAGTGATGCAACTTCTTTGTAATTTATGTATTTGATTGAATATTTTTAGTGGGCTTAGTTTACGCCGAAAACCGAAGAGAAACCCCATAGTGCTGTTAGTGGAATTTCGTCTGATCCATCCCAGCCTATTTTGCGTTTTCTCGTTAGTTTGTTGGTGACTAACTAACCAAACTTTTGTTAGCCCCCTCGTACGTAGGTATGCATCTGTCTATTTTACGTGTATGTATGTATGTAAAGTATGTGGGTACTTGTACATAATTTTAATTTCATTACAATTAGATGCGTGTACAAGTAGTGGTTAGTTGGGTAGTTAGGTAGGTAGGTGCATTGTTCGTAAGCTTTTGAATTTTAATGCTCAAATAACAAACTAAGCATTGAATTATAGTTTTTCGTTTAGCTACTGTTTCTACGCTAATTTGTATTCTATTCTATTATTAATAAAGTATTTTCTTCTTTCCTTCTTTGTGCAACCGATTGCAAATTTATGCGCAAAACATACATACCTAAATACATATATACATGCACATACACACATAGATACATACGAACATAACAACAAGGCGTCTACTCAAATTGAGCGTAATTTTAATGTAATTAATATTTTTAATTATACTACTAGCATGTTTTCCGATTTAGGATTTCTGTTGTTCACGCAGTCGCTGGTTGGGAAAGTAGGCTGCTTGACTTGACTTGTTAGCCACATTAACATTTACACCGATTTAATAGAAACTTAATTGCTTGACAAATGTTCCACACGCTAAATCTCTTCACAAGATTGGAATTTATGCAGACTTTTCTAGTGTTAATGACCATCTAATCAAGATGTTGGCTTTGGTGAAAAGATTATTTAAAAGTGCAAGAAATTATCGTTTTCGGTAGATAAAAATACGATATTTCAAAAGTCAAAGTTAATATTTTTTTTTGTTTTGAATTATCTCTAATTTTTTAAATTAAATATATATTTATTTTATATTTATTATTTTATTTGTTTTTATTTATTTGTATTTTTTTAGAACATCTAAACCATCCCACATAACCCAGGGTTCAAGAAACGAGCATTCATAGAGGAGGAATAAGGTCTGTAGTATGTCTTGTGAAACGAAATTGAAATATTTAGAACCTTCTCCAATTCCGCTACTCACAAGCTACGAGGGCAATGCTAAAGGAATGTATCTATAATTATTACTGAACGATCGAGCATCGATTTTTAGGGCCGAAACGAACATCCGCTTCGCTACATTCTACAAATACATACCCTGTAATTGAATCAAATTGAACTGTGAATTTTGGGGGTTTTAGAGATATTTCATTTCCAGCGCAGCCTGTCGGTTAAATTTTTTTTAAATTAAATACATGTTATGAATTTGAATTAAATCGGTCTGTAAATCAAGGTTTTATAGACATCGCGGCTCTAGCGCCATTTAATGGCGGTTAATGTTTTTTTAAATTAGCGAGAAATATCTCGACGCCAGCGCCACCTGTTGGGATGTTTTCTTACTCATAAGACAGGCTTGCAAACAAATCCTATATATTTAATTTCAATCATTTCAGTAGTTTCCGAGTCGGCCACCGTAGCCGAGTGTGTACCGTGTGCGCGCTTCATTCGGTGGGCTTCGGGTTCAAATCTTGGCCTGGACAATAGTGGATAATAGCGGTCGCCCCTCGGCAGGCAATGGCAAATCTCGGAGCGCATTTCTGCCATGAAAAAATTTCTCACAAAAAACATCCGCCGTTCGGAGTCGGCGTAAAACTGTAGGCCCCTCAATTTGTGTTATAACTTTACCACATATTTTGGGAGAAGTTCGGCCAAAATCGCTTAAGCGGTTATAGCGCCAATTCAGTAATTAAGTAAAGAAACTACATACCAACAAACACACAGAATATAGGGAAACCCGGCAGATGTTGACCTGCCTTTAATATTTGGGTAATTGTGTATAACTTAATAAAATTCAAAACAGGTGGCAACCGTATTTAACATGTAGCTATTAACTTCCTCCTAACGAATCGAACCCATATTTTACTATTTGAAATCACTTGTGCTTAATTTCATTTAATTCGATTTTTCAAGCAGGTGGCAGCTCTCTTCAAACAATATCAAGCTATAAACCTTCTTCCCAGTGAAACAAACAGTATTATATATATTTAAATATTTCATATAGATTATCTATATTTTAATTTAATTAGCTTTTTAACACATTTGACAACCGCCTTCAAAATAAACATATAAACTTTCTCCTAACGTAGTAAACAGTTTGACACCCATATTTTAATTTTTCATATATGTAACTTGTGTTTAATTTAATTAAATTCAGGGTTTCAAACAGGTGGCAACCCTCTCCCACAGAGAGGGTTTACGAAGTAAGAATTTGTTGTGGCATGTTTCGGAGGAACATCGTGACACGAGATTTATATATATGAAAAAAAAAATACCAATAGATGATATCCAACTTGCATACGATTCTTTTTATCGGATAAAGCCGAGCTGCATCTCATTAGACACACTCGATGGAGGAGGGCATAGATATGTTAAAGCAATTTTTTTCAACACAAAAAAAAATATTCAAAAAACATATGTAACTTGCTGACACTCCAAAATATTTAAGTTCATTGACCAAATAGCAGCCAAGTCGGGATTGAACAAATCTCCTGACCGTCACAATGAGCCTCCATGGTCCTTGAGTGAGCTAACAAAGCCACACTAACAATTTACGAGGGGCAGGCCTGCACTCAGAAGGGGAGTCTAGCGTAGAGTAATAATTTACTACTTTATATTTGTAGTCGTATCGTGACGCTAAAGTGTGACGCGTCCTTGAAAAATCACTCAAATGGCGCTAAAGAACTTTGACTTCGAAAATGTTAATATTATTCGTGAAATGACAAAGTAAGGTTGACATTTGACAAACCGTGAGATGCAACCATCCCTGACTTAGCATAGAAAATATATTGCATACAAATTTGGCTTCGGAGAGAATTTGTTTCTTTTGCACTTCGAATAATTTGACAATTGCCAAATATGTAAAAACAGTTGCTTGCTGAGCTTGATTTTCGTTCCCAATGAAAAAGCGGACTTGGTTTTATTGCTTTGTTGTTTCGCATATGTGTGCTTGTTTTATTTAACAAAAGAGTTGTGTTGGGACTTCGTGATGCGACGTTGAAAAATCATTATCATGCCGCTAAAGAAGTTTTACTTCAAAAATGCTTAGTAACTGAAAAAAATCTCACTCGCGAAATCTCCGCTGACTTCTGCCACAAACAAAAACTCAGAAGTACGAGTATATTAATATAACTGATTGAGGGAGGAATCGGCATGACTCACCCTGAGTAAAAATCCTTATTATTATTATTTTATTTAAAACGGTAATTGATTACATATTTAAATGGAAGTTTTTAGAACTGGAAAATGTTTATGGGATTTATATCAATAATGCGCCTCGTTAGTATTTTTCGATAATAAAATGACGAGTCCTCAATTTTATCAGGTCAATATCCCAAATTATATCAAAATCGGGCTGAATCAACAAGGGAAGTTCTAATTGGCCGGATGCTAAGCGCCAGGCAGTCAAATAACTAATCAGGCGTTCAAACAACAGCGCGACACAAATGCGGTGGTAAGAACGACAGCGTAGCAACCAAAGTAGCCGATTGATGCGCGGCCTATCTGCTACCACATCACTGCTGCTGTGGACGAGTAGGCCAAGCCAAAAGAGTTATTTACTTAGCCACAACAAATTCAAGACCAATTTTCGATTTCCCAGTGGCATGCTTAAAAAGACGTGAATGTATGTGAGGTGTTTGTGTGTGTGAGTTTGTATGTGTATATGTACATACATATGTATAAGATGTATGTATATGTGTATGTAGTTGTGTGCAAATATTTTAGCGAAAACGACAAACTTGTCAGAGTAGCCCAGCAAATTGATAGGAAGCTCAATCATGCCACACTGATTGCTTCAATCTAACCAACGTTCAGTAGCGTAAATGCTGTGGTAAAATGAAACTATTAAAACGAGTTTAGTTTAGTCAGAGGAGGTGGAGCCTTCGTTGAAAACGAAGTTAACAACCTCAAACCAACGAAATATCACTCGATCAGAAAGAATTTAAACTATCAAAAAAAAAAAAAAAATAAATAAATAAAACAAAAAATGAAGCTAAAGCTGAACAACAGTAACAACTATAAAAACATGTGCCACATACAATAATACCAACAAATTGTGGTTCTCCAACTAGCCAAACAGCTGTCCAGGAGCAGCTAGCGTTCAATAGTTTGCGTCTTGACCGGATGTAACGAAATTGCTCGCATCCATATCGGTAATTGGTGCAAAAGGTAATAGCAAAAGGAGCAAAAAATAAGAAAAAAAAACAAAGTATATATATAAAAAAATGAAAATGAAGTTAAAAGTAATGCAATGCAGAAAGATTAAAAAACTGGACGATGTAAAAAAGTATACAAATTTAATGGAATGTAAAGGAATTGCATGTAAACTAGCAAAATGTAAAAAAAGTTACAAGCAATCAAAAATGGTTTATGCTAAATTGCACACGTGTACTGGGATATATCAATGTTCTGTGTATGTGTGTATGTTTCTTTTACAGTTCATATTTTTATTCAATTTAAAGAAAAACGAAACCATTTAGCGTAATACATACTTTTCTTAGATGTTCTGTGCAGTAAAAATATGCAAAAAGTTTATGCTCTTTAAAAGCTCAAAGCTTTGTAATATATGTTCAAGATGTATAAAATAATGTTTGCTTTATTCTCTATTATATATTTTTTTCCAAAACATTTTAAAGTGTACTTTATAAAATTAAAAAAAAAAAATATAAGTAATTTTACTCATCAAAAGTGGTATAAATTTTGGAAATTGTAATATGTCGCAGATACAACGCAAATATTGCAAAATTTTTTTTAGAAAAATTGCAACGAAAAATAAATAAAAATAAAAACAACATTTGTCTTACTTTTCTACTTCCATCACATATTTAGCTGTTGCAGGTTTTTCGAAGTTTTGCGCTCACAAAACGTCAAAATTTGAGTTGCTCGAATGCTTTGCTCTTGCAGAAGTTGGCATATTTTTCAATCAATATGAAGCTTGGCAATAATTACGCAGTGGTGGAGACTCGGATAGCCCATATTTACACATTTACTCTGGTGTTATATCAATGAAATAGGTCTGTTTTCGTACTAAAAATACTGTAAAACTACAAGTTAGTGTTTTTGTAAAGCAAAAAACAACCATGCTCCTAATATAAGCGATTTGCGGCCAAAACTTATTTTTTACGTTCACGTCTGAAATGCCTATTGTTGTTCCGAACGAGTAAATACGGGTTAATACTAGAGCCTTCAATTTCTCGAGATTGCTCGATAAGCAATTTCTTGCGACAATCGCTTTCTCAGGAGCTTCTCAGTCATCGAGAATCTCGTAAGGATCGCGAGCCTCCTGATACTCAATTTCATTGTACGCATTTTTTTTTACTTTGCACTTCTTTTTAATTTAAACAATGAAACAATGGAATGAACTCGTCTCGATAATTACTTGGCATTTCTCGCGAGAACAGCGATAACCGAGATTGTATCGTGAACTCGATTCCTCGGTTTCTCGAAAATCAAAATACTAAATGTCTTATTGATTGAAGAGTAACCCTTTAGTAGAATGGGAAGATGTTAAAAACTATTTTTTAATTATTTATAAATTATCATAATACTATCTCTGGAAAAGGACGTGGCTTTACTGCGTTTGCCCAGTTGGCGCCGGTTACCAAGGCAAAGGAACGGCTGACGTGTTATATTGGACTCGGCCAGAATTGGTTATCTGTCAATGAAAAAGAAGAAGAATTCTTTCTGAAATCTGAATTAAACTTTTTCGAAATTGATTACAAAGGGCATAGTGTATATGATAACTTCTTCTTCTTATTTACTAACTAAATTTGTTTAGAATATTTTTTACTATGAATGATAATTCTCTCGATATCATCCCAAATTAATCCAGATTCATTTTTCATAAAACCAAAACCTCGTTTTCTAAAATTTTTAGTACTTTGTCTGAGGCATATAATGCGTTTTGCCACCACGAATAGTATTTTATTTTATTTGACTTGAACTTTTTCGTAATTGTATCCAATATAAGCCCAAAATTGTTTTAATTATTAATCTATCTATATAAAACTGGATCTTGGTTTGTTCTGATGCTTAACACTTGAAAACGACTGGACTAAATTAGATACCTTTTTCTGTGGGTTTGTTTGCTCGTATTTGCTGCACGAAGGTTTAAGAATAACAGATGAGTCGAAAAATTCTCAGCAGATGACAAATTTCGTTTGTCGGTTCAATTCAACTGCCGATCACACGTGGCGTTAAATAACGTATTTCTTAATGACGACTAAACAGATTTGGATAAGATTTGCTATATAAATACTTAATTGGGAGTTGCCACCATTTTAAAAGTCTAAATTCAACTAAAGTAATCAGTCAAATCAAATATTGTAATATGGGTATCGAAAACAACCTTCTTCGGTTTCAAATTATTTTGTGAGAAGGTTGCCACCTGTTTAAACGAAAATTAAGAATAATCAATAAGTGAAATTTAATTTTCCAATGTGAGTGTCAAACTGAATGGTTTAAGAAGCTTAATTTGAAAAAACAAAATTTTTGAAGAGAGCTGACACTTTTTTTCGAAAAGTGATTTAATGTAACTAGTAAGGTAACTGAAGTTTTTCAATAATGGTGTCGAACGAAAATGCTTTAAGTAATGTTTAAAAAATTTAAATTCAATTACAACTAGTTACAAGACAAATGAAGCATTAATATAACTATGAACTGAGAAAGGATAAAATGTTAAGCTTAGCCTCGAAAAAATTTTGAGAGGTCACCAACAATTTTAAAATTTAAATACAAATTAATGAATTGTGCAAGTGAAATCAGAATTTAAAGAACTTTTTCCAAATCATTTTACAAAAGAGTTGCCACCTTGCCAAAATTAAAGAAAATTTTTCTGTTTAAGTTAAAGAAAATATAACAAAATTAAAAAGTTATGATAAAGTCTTTGAATATGCTTCGAAATGACACATTTTTGAATATGATTGTGCCCTACAAACATTTTAAAAAATCTGCATGTACATATGTATGTGTACAAAAATTAGCTCCAAACGGCAAGGAGTTCCTTATACGAGTAGGAAAAGTATTGGATTGTTTTTATTTAGAAAACTAAAAAATATAATGAATTACAAGTTATTACATTTGTGGAGAAGTTGTTACACTAAAAATGCCATTTGAGATTAGAAAAGTAAAACAGTACAACACCGAAAGTTATCGCAAAGAATCGAGAGTAAAGCGTGCAAAACTTGTTTCGATTCGTACAAGCCTTTGACCGTTACCATGGTAGATGAATACAACATACTCGTATTTGTAATTCCGAACAAACAAGAGAAGTTAAAAGTAATATCACTGATCAGTAAAATCTGAACTAAAACGGTGAAAGAAAACAAGCATCGAATGTAATTTTCCTATCCCGTTTTTAATCAAAAATCACACCCAGACTTTTAGAACTCCTTCAGTATGCTTAACCAATAGCTCACTATATTATAGGCTATATTTTTTCTAGAGCTGTTTTTTTTTTTAGTTAAGAGCTCTACTGCTTTGTTTTTACTTAACGCACTTTCGTTGTTGTCCGTGTGGTACAAATCTTGGGACTAGGGGCTTGAAAGACCCCCTAGGTGGCGCTGTAGTCATGATATTTGTAAAACTCGAATTTCTGGCCCGATCTTTTTGAAATTCATAATATATATTAACACATATACATATATATATATATAAATTATTATTTTACGCTAGGTGACGCAGCAGTTCAGTCCAAACCGCATTTACCATGGTTTTTATACAAAATGTATAAACTTTGCTAATTTATAAAACAAAATTCTTCGCTTGATTATAGGCTAAAATCTATTATATAGTAAGCCGCTGATGACAATCAATGGAGGCATGTTACTATATATTTTTATTATTCGTAATTAGGACAGTGAAGCGGAAGGAGCCTACGACTGAAGCAAACGCTGGCAGACCGACAGACAAACCAGTTAACCAACACATCAGTGCTTTTCAATTGGACCATTCATCACCACCAGCAGCAATTTTAATACACAATTTGCGTTTTTTAAAGCTTTGGTTTTTAATTAAGAGTGATAACAAAAACAAACAACCTTTGCAGGTATAATGAAAATTGCAACAACGAAAAAAAATAAAGAAATAAAAAAATTCCATATAAAAAGTGGAAAAATGTGAGGAAAACAGTAAATATCAACAACAAAGCAAATTCAAAACAGGAAAGTTTACTTTTTCAAATTTGCAAAAATATTACAAAAGTCAAATTGAAATAGATACGCGTGAGTTAGTGCGTTTGTATGTAGCTATGTGAATGTTTGTGCTTGTGTGGGTGTGGGTGTGGGTGTGTGCGTGCAAACAGCCAACCAGTCGAGTCTGTCATTAATCCCTGCGTCCATTCAGTACGCATTTCTCTCCATCTGTCCATAATGCATGGCTACTCACGCAAGTGCCGCCGCACCCCCACTTCAAACCAACCCGCCTTCCATCCATTAACGGTTTTTGTACTTGTTGTAACATTTGCGGTGCATTGCATTGCATTGAGATGCGTTGCGTTGCTTTGCCTTGTCTGTTGATTAAAATTACGCATTTTTGCCACAGTAGTCAAATGTGGCAGAAGTGGCCGTTGGAGCGATGGGCCTGGTGGGGCTGCGGGGTGCCGGGGCAGCAGAAATTGCAGTGAATTTCATAAAATAAAAAATATTTATATAACATTCAAATAAGCACACACACACACCCACCTAAACTCCTATCAAATGCATTTGAACACTCGAGGCGCACGCACAGGATGCAGGATTGCAGCTGAGAACGAACTGTTACACCCACACATACAGACATTTGCAGTTCGCTGGCGAATTTGCTATAGCAGCGCTCACTTTGATACCTCAACCATGAGCCGCACTAGCCCACCGACCAACCAACCCAGCCGGCCGGCCCCTCCGGCTGCACGCGTATCTCCGCAGTGAGGAGTGCAGTCTAACAAATCAACAAACCGAGCGACGGAACGACCAACTGACAAAGCTAAAATAAAATATTTTTATAAGAGCAAAATGAATAAAAATAGAAAATTCAGTGCTCATTCCCTTTAGCCCCCTCCCCTCTGGTCTAACGCTCGGAATTAGATACGCAGCTAAACTTTTATCACCCACATCATCCTGATCTGCCCGGCGACCATAGTAGATGAGCTCCTTGCTTTATTCTCGTACGTCCGTCTGTTGCGTGAGTGCGTGCGTCTGCAGTCATCTCTCTATCCACTTCATTGCCTCGTGGGTGGCAATGTATTGCCGTTGTTGTTGTTATTGTTGCATTCATGCAAAAATCTACCTTAATTTGGGTTAATTATGATTTTTCTACTCTAGCAATATGTTTGTGGATGAGAAACTTTTCAACTTTTCAGCTCACTTTCTGGTACTCAGTGAGCCGGAATGAAATATGCAGCAAATTAACATATCCACATAAGCGCACTAATACATAGGCACGTACAGTGTGTTTCATAAAACAGATTTGCCAAACAGAGTAAATTTAAAATTTAAGTGGTTACTTCTGTATAGAAGCAATGCGTATCATTTATGAGAAGGGTTTTGAAGCCCCTCGAAAATGCCCACAACGGAGTACCTAGAACAGGAAAGTCACTTTGTTAGGAAGTGGAGCCATCAATTAAGGTTCAAGAAAATGTGACGAAAACTTTCGTACGGCTTTGACTAAAACTGCCTTTAGAACGGAAGATCGAACCCATACAAATTTGTAAAAAAAAATCCTACTCTTAGCCTAAGACAAGCGAAATAAAAGCGTACGACAAAAAAAATATACACGTTTCCATTTGTAAAATCTGTTGGAGGTTGAACGTCATCAGATCATCTGACATCAGAAATTGGAGCTCACTTCAAAAACTGCTTTTGACTGAAGCGCACAACTTTCGTGTTTTGGAAATATTCGAAGAATGCTTGGATTGGTTAAGGCACTACATTTGTTCAGAAGTATCTTAAACGCCGTTCCAAGGTCAGGGGCAGATCCATTTAGTACCAAAATTGTTTTGTAGGCAACATGTTTCTGGGAAGTAGGGGAAAAAGGATATTGTGGATACAGCCGCTATTGTGGACCAACTATTTAAAAAAAGCGACTATCATTCCGATTAACACTTACTCCAGATTTGAGGTATAAAATTATTTTCTCCCCTTAAGAATCGTTTCTGGATCCGCCCCTGACCAAGGTTCATGTTTACAGTACGAACGAAAACTTATTGGCTTCGATTGTCATTACACATAATATCGACGCAAAGTTTATGAACAAACTGTACGAAAAATGTTTGCTAAAGTCTGGGGTAAAACTTTTTGGATCGAATACTAATGATTGGATGCTTCGCAAAGTACGTTTGTAAACCCAATTGAAAATGTGTGGAGTCTAATGAAAGCGAAGATTTGGGGGAGAAAAATGTCTACAAACAACAACTTGCTAGGACGCTAAAAGAGTTTGGGGGGATCTGTCACCAGATTATGCTAGAAAACTAAGCGAAAGTTATTGAAGACGATGCCATGGTATTATAGAGGGCAATGGGGAGTGGAGGGCATACTACCAACAGCGTGCACTAGGTATTGGAAAATGTAGCACTTTTTCTTTAAAATTTTATAAATGAATCTGTTTTGAGAAACATACTGTAGATATGTACATATATTCATGGATTTTGATCGGTTGTTTAAAAAAAAATAATATTGGGTAATAGAGAGCTAATATTGGTACATATCTTATTGTAATTGTCTTGTTTTTCGTGCCCGAAATAACCCGGACTTTTTTCCAGGTACAAATGGACAAAGTGTCAAATTGTATATCTGCTTTTTTATGTTTCAGTCCAAATGCAGAATCGCAACAACAAAAACAAATGCAACAGGTGTGATTTTTTTGTATTTTCGTTTTTCTCATGGAAAGACAACTTTTCGCTTTCGCTCCAATTACCGAGCTCAGTTCGGGCAGTACGAGAAGGTTAAGATATAGTGAAAAAAGTATTCAAATTAGATTGTGTAATGAAACGACGTAGATCGTTTATCTCTGCTGAACCCAAATTCGCCAGGAATTCGAAGATGCTCGGGTGTAGGTATCTCCTGCTTACACTAAAAAAAACAGGGCCGTAGCAAAGGTAATGCTCAATATTTTCCTCCTCTTCTTATGCACGTTTCCAGGTTAGCTTTCTTTCCAAGCTAACATCCTGGTATTTAATCTCGTCTGTTAGAAAATTTGTTGTTAAATTTCAACTGAACATTATTTGGCCTCCGATGGTGTTGCTGAATTTTTTGGTATGCCTGGTGCTGCATTTAAAAATGTCGGATTAGTAAGGAGCGAAGGATTACCGTTCGTGAACGGAGCTGAAAGCTGATCATTTAAATCCCTCGATATTGATCGTCTCCGATGAACATTTGTTGCAGTGCTGTCAGGAATGGCGCCTCATCGCGATGTGCGGACTATGGCTGTTCTGAATTTTCTCTTTCAACCGAACGTTGAGCTAGGTGAACGATATGCGGAAAATTTTATACTTCCTATCTATACAAAACATTCTCCCTATATCATGGTATGGGGATGCATTTCAAAACACACCGGATTCCCTATTTATAAAAAATAGAGGGTATAGTAAATGTCAAAATATACGAATCTATTGTACTCAATGGGGTTGTATCCAGCTTGGAGTCCTTTACTGAAAACGAACCATATCCAATTTTTCAAGACTATTCAGCGCCACGCCATCGGGCCAAACTGCAAGTTTTATTATGAACCCTTTACCTATTCAACTAACAAAACTGAAGAAAAGTTTGGGCACAGGGTCACTAGATTGGCTAAGGAATAATCGGGACGTTAATCCAATAGAAAACGCTTGGGCAATATGGGCGCTAAAATTCGCAAAAACAAGCCTAAATCAATGATGGATCTATGAAAAACCATAGAAAAAGTATGGTATGAGGAAATTACGCCTGAATATTTAAAAACTTTATATAATTCTATGTTCAAGAATGTTGTGCAGCGTGTAAAAGTCGTACAGGGTGCCACAGCAATATAAAAAAAAAAACAAATTGTTTAAAATTTAGTCACATTTTCTATAATTTAAGTGTAAGTATTAACAAGAATAAACCACAATTTTGTTTTTCCAATTTGCCAATTTGTCAATATTTTTCCATGCGATCAAAAGCTGCAATAGAACAATAAAAGTATGCTGTATTTTTCAAACTAAACAAAAGAAAAAAAATATACCACTACTTACTAAAATTTGTGTGCCCATTTATTGAAATTAAATTAGCCAAACAAATTACCATAAAATTTTCACAAATATGTTAAGCATTTTGGAGTTATGAAGCTTAAAACTTCGAATTGTGAAAAAATGTGAATGCGGATTTTTTTGTTGCGCTGGGTGTACATAAATTTTATAGAAAAATTTTTAAGACAAGGCTCTTTGCTGTTGTGCAATTTGGTCAATAGGGGAAGATTAGGTGATTTATTTGAGAATGAATTTTCGCCTTGTCAAATGTATCGAATTAAAATTTATATCCTCATGAGGCGAATCGCAGTATTCTGAAAGCAGTTCACTTAGCCAGCACAGCATCGCAACAACAACAAGAGTCGACCACTGTAAAGATTCACCGAAGCGATGTTGAAATCTGCTTGACAACAACAAGGCAAAATATGTTATTTAAGTGGACCTTTTAATAAATTAACAAACCTAATTTGTTGCTATTAACTCAACACCAGCAGAGACACTTTAATGAGTGTAATAAAAACAATGGAATGCAAAATAGCAGCCAGTGCAGATATTAGCGGTTGTAGTAGTAGTAGTACACAACATTTGTGGCAAAAGGAAGCAACAATGACAATACTAACAAAAAAAAAAAAAAAAACATAGAAAAAAAAATACAGCAACACAAAACAATTTCAAAATTAAAATCAAATGCAAACTGCAAACTGCACGGAAATGCGAATTTTCAAGTTGTAAATTAAACAACAAAAAATGTGTATAGCAACAACAACAAAAATACCAATAGCAACAGCAACAAGCGTAAAGCGAAGCTCAGAGTTTTATGCAGCGAAAACAAAAAAAAAAAAGATGGAATTGTACTCAAAAAAGCTCCAAATGCACGCATAACGGTTTTGTTGTCTTGCTGTTGCAATACATCTACACTGCTGTTGCTCCCGCTGCTGCTGCTGCTGCTTCTGGCCGTTGCCGGTCAGATGGTGATGCCGTTTGTTGCACGGTTCGTTTGGTTGGTTGACTGGGAATTTTTTTTGCTGTTGCATTGTCGTTGCCTGGCTTGTTGTTGTTGTTGTTGTTGTTGTTGTTGTTGTTGTTAATATTGCATTGCAATGCGTTTAATTGTCATCAGTTGTGAATGCGTTGGCAAACAGATACAACCAACTTCAGCCATTCAGCCAGCCATAGCAGTTCAGTTGCTCGCACTGCTTCACTTTTTCACCGAGCATACGATTAATATGTAATTGTTGCTGTTGTAGCAAAATTGTTGTTGGCTTTGCGTTGGCCCAGGATTGCATTTGCAGTTAGGCGCAGCTCATCCTTAAAGCTAACAAAGTGCAACGCAGCCAGCGGCCCACAATTGATTGTTGCAAGAGCAACAGTGAGCGTGTGTGCGTGGGTGTATGCGTGGCATGCCACATCAACGAAATTGCGTACACAATTCAAATATATTAACAGCGAAATTGCCGTCCATCAAACAGATTTGAATGCGTCGTTGAAGCTGATCCGAAGTGATGCGTTGCATTTACAAATGGTCGGGCGTTTGTTTGCTAAAGGGGGTCGGGGGTGGCGCTGAATGGGCCGAGAAAAAATGCAAAATGAAAAAAAGTCAAATGAAAAAGTACGAAATCTGACATCTCCCACTGACAACAGTGGAAGCAGTAGCAACAACAACAACCACAACACATGGAGAACGGTAGCATCAGCAGCTGCAGCAACAACAAAACGCAACAAAATACACCCAGTAACCACTAGCAAATGCGGTTGCAACATGAACGAATTGCATGCGTGCGTTGCATGCAGCTCAGCATTGTTGGTGGCGGGAAAGTTTCGTCAGTCAGCCGCAACCAAAATCTCTTCATGCGTAAACCAGTGCGTTGTTTGCCATCGCATTGTTTTGCTTTTAATTTTCTGGATTTTTCATTTCGTTCATTTTTCGTTGCACTTTCCTGAACCAATCCCGTGCTCCGACCAACGCTCTACTCTACGCATTGTTGCTGAAGGATTTTTTCTCGTTTTTTGTTTGAAAAGCACTCAACTTTTGAATTGTTTCTATGATTTTCATTGTTTGTTGTTGCTGTGGTAGAATTTGGTTTGCGTGGTGCAGCGTGACAGCATTGACAGTTTGTTAGGGTAGTCGGATTGTTTGGACAGCGTTAGGAGTAGACACATTCATTTGGTGCAATTACCCATCTCCATCGGACGAGTTAACGGCAACGTTGACAGGAAGAGCAGAAGAGCAGAATAGTGCGTACCACTTCAACTCCCCCCCATAACGCACACACTTGATAATGCCAGTTTTGATGGTAGAAACATTTTGAGAATGTCCGCGCTCGTCAACGCCAACAAAGTCTTCATCCATCATTGTGACTGTTGGCGTAACTCTTGTCAAGTATCACTCCAATCCGCTAAATATCGGGGCTTTATTAAAGTTTAATAGTTTCGTTATGCCAGATTTCTACTGGGCGTTAGAGAAAGAAAATATGTAATAAGAAATTTGGATATTAAATAATTTACTTCACATTCAATGAAAAAAATAGCCATTGATTTGTTTCGACCTAAGGTATTTTTAAATGGCAACACATGTTTGTTGTTTCAATACAAACCAACGCAATGCAAATAAAACAAAACTACCGGTATTGAAATTATATGCAAATTAATTTGAATAGTTGAATATCTTTCGTTTGTCACTCATATTGTGGGCTAGGTTCAGTAATATTAATAATATACTTTAATATTTCAAACTTATGGCATCCTTTTAAAAAAATATATTCGTAAGAACATATTTCCTTTCATACCCATAATGCAATAATTTTGTTAACTTATTAATCGAGCTCAATTAACCTTTTTAAAAAGGTGGCAACCCTCTTCAAAAAAAATTGTCGCAATGAAGTTTTCCTAGACTTTTCTCGTTTGTCTTTAATATTGTCATAGTTGGCTTAACTTATTTATTGACGTATTTGTGAACTGAAACTTATGTTAAAATTTCAGCTAACATATTTCGAAAAATATTCAAATTTACATGGGCGGACGTTTGAAAATATCTCCGTAAATGAATTGTGTTTCTTTTTTAATATTTCTAAAAAAAAACCACTTGAGTCGATAAAACACAGTGAGCTTAAAAAGCCTGCTTTAAAATATTTAAAAGTTTGTTCAAAGAATTAATGATGAGCTCGCCGTTTCTTTGTACCCGAGTTGCAAAAGAACGCTCCAACTCGGATAAAACTTCCTTTAGTTGCAAAAGCAACCTTGTTGGGATTATTCATGAAATATGCGCTTTGTTTAGTGCTTTTTAAGGACGGACGTAGTTATATATTTAAAAATATTATGCAAATGAAAACGTATTAGGACTTAAACTCGAATTTCTCATGTATTTTCTTAGGACTAATTCACACTAGCGCAGTCTTTTCACGTCCCAACGCTACATCTCAGGTCGGAAATGATTTTACCTATTTGGCTCAACCCGCATATTTTTCCGAGTTAGAGTTGTTGCTTTACTTGCAATGCGTTATGCTACCTAGTGTTCTTTTGCAACTAGATTACCAAGAAACGGGCCCCTTATTGTATAATATTTTGATTGGTGTATTAAAATGTAAAGAATTTTATAATTTTGATGAAAAGCACGAGTGATCCACATTAACTCTACAAAAAATTAAAACATTATGTATGCCACTCTATCGTTTTTCACAAGGTTTTCATTAAAACAAATAGCTATTAAAATCGGTTACAAACAGTCTCCATATAATATATAATTTTATACTGTTACTGATTTCCTAAGTTATCGGTTGCTTTTTAAATTTCCTTGTGTTCCATCGCTCGATTGTTAAACAAAACTGTCAAACAGCTTAACATTATTACTCGTTTAATATCTGTACAACTCTTACTGTGCTAGCGATTTTTATACTAGTTTTCTGTGAACACTTTGCCTTCTACAACAACTCTGATTTCGCATTGGGAATCTTGGCAATCGAAATTTTCTGGCAGCTTCGCAACTTTCCTTGGTTTGTTTTGTCTTGCTATTCGCGTTCGTCACATTGCTCTCCACCTAAGTCGGATCGTGCCGATGCGGCATACTTCTAGTGCAAATGCTGCCAGACTTTCTGCATGAAATACTTAAATCTTGATTCTCAACCTTCTAATGGGTTTTTTTTATAACTTTGTACGGTCCTTCCCAGTTACATTGTAATTTGCATTTTTGGGACAACTCTCTGTTGTTTAGCAACAACAAATCTTTAGCTTTCAGAAGCAGTACCATCTTTGCTTTCCCAAATAACCTTATATAAACTTAAAGCTGTTCCATTGTGACCTGTACGCATTTGCGACTGGACTTTCCACCGACATTTCTGCTTTTGTTGGTTGTTTATTCAGCTCCAATCTATGCATAACAAGCGGCTGGAGTCAGATCTTGTGACGCCTTTACAACGCAAACTTCGTTTGTTCCATATTCTCTATGATCATTCGACCAAATAACTGCTGCCGACTTCTGTGGAATCTGTTGATTTTCCTCTAGGAAAACCCCCTTACTGCTGCAAGCGCTATCGTAACCCAATCCAAGTGCCACTTCCATGTTTTTTGTAAGTCGCAATCCTATTCTTAATGTCGTACCTGATACCTTGCCCAGCTAAGAAATCCACACCAATTATGAATTCGATAAAATTATGCACCACGTTCGAATTCCCAATTTTGATTTCGCTTACAGGTCTTCACCAGTTGCTGCTCGCAACTTTGCTCCAGTTAATGGTTTTCTAGCGCTATTGACCAAATTAGATCGAATTATGGAATGTGATTAGACCGTCTCTACAATCAATACAGGCTCTTTCCTGTCCACACGCCCCCCAACGTCAATTTGCGAGAAGGATATTATAGACACTCAGTTGTGGGAGCTAGCCCGTGCACCTTCTAGCTATGTAGCTCGTTTTAGTTTTACTGTTGATCTGATCTGGAGATTGTTTCATTCCCATCAGCTCTGCATTTGCGACCCCTTGAACTGTTCGGCCTGTTGCATCCTGCGCTATAGTTGCGTGCAACATCTCTCATTCTTCCACAATTAAAGTATTTTCCAGCACCATCAATGTTTTTTTGTTATCCTTCGAATGTCTCTAGAATTTAATTCGTCTGATGATCTGACGCGTTGAGCTTGGAAGCCAAGCCGTTTCCTGCGTCAAGACGTTTCAGTAAAGTCATTTTTGGAGTCGCATATGTAGCATTGACTTTTGCTCGTTCAAAATATTTTGAAATTTATAGCTATTAACTTTTTTCGAATTTGTTTGGATTTTATTTCTTTTCTCGCGATTGGTAATACTGATTATGATGTTTTCTTGCTATTTTAATTTTTTAATTTTTTTTTTAATTTTTTCTCTCTGAAAGCTATTAACATTTGTAAAAATATTATTGACTTCTTAATCGCTTTGAGATCGCTTTTTCTAATATTGTAGTGCAAACAAAAAAAAATTGGAGAAGGCACTGAGGCGAAATTTATGTATTTTGTAGGGAAAATGTGCAAAAGTTTCGCCGAGACATCCAACGCGCTAACTCTCATCGCTAAAGCTCATGCTCAAGCAAAGTATTTTCATATGCACATCAAAGTTTTCCATACAAAATTCATTGCGTGTCAAGAGAAAAAAGTAAATAACCTTCGTCTCATTGCCTTGCAAGAATTTAATTTTTTTGCAAATGATTTTTAATAGAATATCCTACAATATTAGGCAAAAACGCGATCTTTAAGCGATAGAAAATGGCAAGAAACTTTATAGTTTTTAAGAGTTTAGAAAATAAGATCCAAACAATTTCGAAAAAAGTGAATGCTGAATTATTTCGAATTTCGAAAAATTGTCAAACTTGTATTTTTTGCAGCGTTAGGAACCAGAAAAGTTCAATTTCATAAAAAAAAACTCGACCTTCGAAAAAATGGTGACCCGCTTTACAAATTTGTATTCTTGCAAAATTTGTTGTTACCTAGAAAAAACAGCTAATTCTGTTAAAATGTTGAAGAGAGGGTTAGCGATACCACAACCTGCGCCACCTTCTGTATTCTTTTCACCGTGGGTCTAATGTAAATACACGCTAAGTAATTCTACTCGTTTTCAATTAAATGCAATCAGCGTACAGTTTTAGATCACAGTTTAGACGTATACGTCGTAATTTCTATCATCTAAATAGGTAGGTATGTAGATCAACCACACTAATAAAAAAAGGAAGCGAATAAAGTGCATAATATACGGCCGCGCCTGATTCTTTGTATGCGTATGCGTGCACTTACAGTTGTTAGTTATCGTTTTTTAAGCATTCACATATCAAAATATGTATGTACAAAAGTTTGCCATGTGGTGTTCCAACTTTTCCAAGAACTCTTGCATCCCAAATCGACAAATGGTCATGACGCGCGCCCAGAATACTCACTCACTCACACGAGTTCCAGATGAAATACTACGCGCGCTATGCCAAAGCTTAGATGCTTTTTGATCAACAATTAAATATTCTTACCAAATGAACACAAAGAGGCTTTAGCTTAGATCGATGATGAAAAACAATAAAATATACATACGTATTTACAATAGCAGCAAATGACATGACATGATTAGAGAAAGAGAAGGAGAATGAGAATGAGAATGAGAGATATCTATATTGTACATTGTAATAAAACTAACTAATTCCAGTTGCGATTTCAAATGAAAACCTAATTATAAAATCACAAAACAAGTTAACAGCAACGATCAGCGAGCGACAAGTTGCTTTTGGAACGGCGCTGCAATGCTGCTGCACGCCGCCACGCAATTGGCGACAACTGAGCAAAACTTAAGAATAATTATGAGCTGAGTTAAAAATGCATTTAAGCCACATCGTTAATGGCAACATTAGTGAAATAGGAAAGTGCGCTTTTTATGTATTGTTTGCTAACAATACATACCAATTGATATGTGACATCGCAGTACGAATATATTTGTTGTAAATATGTATGTATGTATAAAGTCTAAGCGCTTATCGAGCGCGCCTCGGTGGACAAGCGAACGGAATCGCGAACGGCAGCAAAGCGGCGTTTTCAGCATTTTTAGTTAATTTACCAAGAAAGCATTTGAAATTCTTAAAAGTAGCGTTTTTTTAATGCAGCGCTACTGTTGTTGTTGTTCTTTGTTTTTTCCTTTTGCATTTGCTGTTAATGCCATCTTGTCATCAACTTGCCATTGGCTGGCAAAACATTTCTGGCTGTTGCAGTGTGGTAGCTTAGTGCTGTAGCAACAACAAAAGCAAGAACTAGAGAAACGGTTGTCAACAAAATACTACTGAAAATCACGTCGATCATTTATGGCATTTTATTTAGCGGTTGTAAATGTTGCATGCACACTAAATGTTTGTTAGTCTTAGTTACCCAGTTGGCAAGAAGGGTATCACTTACTTCACAGTGGATCAGTTACGACCTTCGCAAGATGTTTGCGCTGTTATCATTAGAAAACAAGACCGATAGTTCTCTCTTTGTCTATTTGACATCATCCACCTATTCGGTGACGAAATAAAAGCGGTTTACACAAACAATGCTAACAAAACTTTCAATCGCTCTGTCGTTCGCTCGTTTCTTCCTCTTCTTTTTTTGCTCTCTCATTATTACGTCACTGTCAGTTGCTTTCAGCGCGGAAGCCGTAATCTTGATTTAAAATACATACATAGTTACTTTTTCGTCCGCCGCTAATGCGCTAAGATTTAAAAATCTTGTACACAATCTGATCCACATTGGAATGATTTTCGGTCACCCCTTGCTAAGTTTGGTTTGCAGACAAACCGGTTTCGGCGTTGTGCCATCTTCAGTGGCATTTTTCGTTCTGTGACGTCTACTTTTTTTGCGTACACCATACCTTGTCTTATTTCACCATACCAGAACTAATTTGACTTTTACTGATTGATATTAGAATATGATTCGTTGCAATTGGTTTGTGGTCTAAGGGTTCGTGTTATAGAAGCCCCACATCTAAACACCTCAGTTACTCTATGTGCGCCCATGTGCTAAACAAATTTGTTTTTTTTTTCGCGGTAGTTACTATGATATGTTAAGGCAGTAATTTTGTCCTTTTGGGATGATTTGTGTTGGTGCTGTATGTTGTTTTCTTTCGTTGTTTCGATATGTTGGTAGCTCGGTTAATTAAAATGATAGAAGTCGGAGGCGAACGGATAGAATGAGGGCGAGCAGTCGCGCAACCTTTGCAATAAAAATTCTTCCGAATTTAGCTGGCTGTATACCGCCCTATGCAATTTGAAACAATTCATGGCACTCCACGCACTGAATTTTTTTGGTTCAACCTTCAACCTTATGGCCACAAGAGCAAGGTATTATTTATCATAGATAAAATATAAATTTAGGAAATTTTAAAGTTCACAAGAGTCACTATGCCATTTAGAAATTAAATTAAACTTTAAACTTTAAAAGTCACTTTCACATTCCACTTGGCAAATCTTTCGCAAATATTTCCGTTTTTATTTTTTCCGCTTTTTTTGGAGCGTCATGATTCCTTCTAACTTTATCCACCATATCTTTTTTGTTTCCAATATTTTTATTTTCGCAAGGCAACGATGTGGTTAAACTCATACTTAGCTGTCAATTGAAATTATCTTACCCTACTTCACCTTCAAATTCATTCTCTTAGAATTTGGTAATTGCAGTTTGGAAAACGCTGATGATAATTCGCTTAGTTCGATTTTATTGACCTTACCTCGGCAGCCTGGACTATCTTTTCCCAAATCAGGTCAAAGAAAATGTCTACACTATTGAGTGAATTTGCGCGGAGAACTCAGTTCTAATTAACACTGCTCCATGTCATTTTAAACAACCATAAAAATTGTGCGGCCTAATCTGTAACTAGAAATATTGAATCGGAGCGTCGAAGACATTAAAAGTTACCGGGGTTTGGTCGTTTGGGTTACCTGACAAAAAACCGAATGCTTGAGTAAATACGCTATGGATGTGTATGTGTGTAAATGAACATTTGTTAGCTAACTAATAGATGCGACAGTGCGTTCGAAATTGTTGGCGCAATTTATTTATGACATTTTTTCGCCATTACCGCACGGCTCAGCTACTGCAAACCTGGATGTCGTTGGTCCTAAGTATCGCCACCGTTGGCCAACGGATGGTGATTGCATTTATTTTTATATACCTACATACATATGTATTGTATGTATGTACAGACGTTGTCGAAAAAATAAGAACTAAATAAAAACTTTTAGCATGCTACTAAAAAAGTTGTTGTAATATAAATCAAAGTTTTAGAGATACCGAAGGGCATTTTTTATGCTGCCAACATTGTTGGTTTAAGTCCGCATTAACGTGTTCGAAGTAATTAAAAAATTTAGTTGGCAACTGCAATGTTCGTCTTCAGCTGAGATTTCCCCTTATTTGAATTTAATGGTATTTATTTGCGCATCGGAAGCTAGAATTATGAAGAATTAGAAAATGGCTCGGGGAAACATTTAGGTCGAAAACTAATGTGAAGGGATGCTTTTCGTGGAATGGTGTTGGTCGCCTAACTAAAAGCACATACCAAAAATATTGGAAGGTTTAATGCTTGCTAGTATTAACTTCACATCCACGAAATTCCGCCAGTAACCAAAATTATTGAGACGCCTCGGCCTCAAAAGATTCCACATAAAAGTAAATGTAAATAAATAACACATAAACCCTTCCTTAAATGATCTATCACTTTTCACGTGATTTTAAAAGGGCAATGCATTTTCAAGGTATGAAAAAATGTTGCCAAGATGCTGTGACCTTTTCACGGTGTGAACAGAGTACAACTTTGCCGTGGAAATGTAGTGGAATTTCACGGCAATCAGTAGAATTGGGATTTCTCCAGTCTCTATTCTTCGGTAGGCTTCTCAGATCCATCCAAAAGTGTCAGGAAGATTTGTCGAGGATAAATGAAGTCTCATTCCCACCTTTTCCCATATCCTTTTCTCCTATCCCTTATTCCCTTCATTATTCCCAGTCCTTGAGTGCAATGGGCAAATATGCTTGAGTGCTGGGAACCCCTACTTTGGATTTCCGGCCTACCTCAATTCCATTGCATCCCATTCCATACCATTCTAACTTTTACTGTCCACACCGCGGTTTGAGGTTTGCAATTCATATAAGGTGTTAGCGATTTAAAAAAAAATATAAGAACTCCATGCATTTGTATTTGTTTTTGAATGAAGTGAATATCAGAGAAAAGTCCAAAACAACAATAAATAAAGCGTGAATTTTCCAATTCGAACGAAAATAGAAAGTGAAAATGTAAACAAAACACACAATGTTGACATTTTCATTGCAAAGGGGATGGTAGAACAAGTATTCAGCAGCCCCCCTTGTTCACTGTAGTTTGACAGTTGTTTTCACAAACAGATTGCGCAAATTAGGACTGCAAAGGAAATTTAAATGTGATCTTCTCGATGACGAGATTTCCAAATCACTTCAATCTTGCCAAATAAAGTGGATTGGCAAGATAGTTACGATAATTACGATAATTTTGATAACTACAAGATTAAGTATCTGTCAGAATGAAAAGGGCGACCTAATAACCGACATCCAGAGAACACTCAAATTGTGGAGGGAGGACAGGGGAAAACAGCGAAGGAAACTCGAATAGCAATAACGGAGCTACAAAACAATAAGGCAGCTGGTGCTGATGGACTGCCAGCAGAGTTATTCAAGTGCGGCTGGCGGCGAGGGCCTGGTAAAGCACCAGCTCATTTGCAAAATATGATCGGATGAACGCATGCCAGCTAATTGGAAGTTAAGAGCACTCCATCTAATCCACAAAAAGGGCGATCCTGCAATATGCGCCAACTACCGCGGGATCAGTTTCCTTAGCATAGCACATAAAGTTTTGTCGAGCGAATTGTGTGAACGACTGAAGCCTATCGTTGTTCTTATTTTGTCGAACACGCCTGTATGTGGATATCTTTGTATGTGTGCATAAATTTGTAAGCACTGCTGCAGCTTGACCAATTCTGTGGTTGCAATCATGATGTAATGTGGAGTGAATGAGTATTAGACAAAAAACCGTCAACAGCTATTGCAACAACAAAAGAGGGCGGTTGTAGTTAGTTAGCTACCAACAGATGCTGCTAAAAACTAACCACGGTAACAACATACAAATGCGCTTACATGCCGCAGCAACAACAACAGCAAAAGCAACAATAATTACAGAAATGCCTAAAGTAAGCATAGCAAAACTAGCAATAGCAGGCAACAACAAGAACAACAATTGACCAGACTTGGTCTTTTAGGCGTCGTCGCAGAGGCCAAAGTCATGTCTCAAAGTCAAAGCCAAGTTCCATATTCATCACTTGTTGCATTAACAACAACAACAACAATACTTTAAGTAGCCACCGTGAATCGGCCATAGCTGGTTGTACTGTTTTTGCGATAATTATTGCTGTTGTTGCTGCTCCGGCTGTACATATTCTCTGTTGTGTTGTCTATGGAGACCCCTTGAGCATCGCGCGATTTTACGATTTTGTGTGGCTGTATGTGATTACTTGTTGTAACTGCCTTTCCTGCTGTTGTTGTTGGTGGCGTGGCTGCTGCTTATTTGATTTATAAAAAAAAAAAAAAACAAATCAAGCAAAGTGTACAAAAACGCTTTAAAATCCAGTTTAGAAGCCAAAACTGGATTTCCTAGAAAACGATTTATTGTCGCCGTCGCTGTCGCTGTCGTTGTCGTTGTCGTCGACTGGCCGCCACAGTGACTGCTATTGCTGCTATGCACTACTGTTTTTCTTACCAATCACGCTTTTGGCTTTGTTGTTGTTGGCTATTTCGCCACCATTACTCTATTGACGATTCGATGATTTGGTATTCCGCATTTCAATTCGTCGAATTTTAATGAAACAAACGCGTTCTGTCACCGCCACCACAGTTGCATTGCAATCGCTTGTCATGCCAATATTGTAGCTTGGTGGGCCGTGCGGGCGTTCGCTTACTAGTCGAATTAAATATTCTAAATACAAAAGAAATTGCGCCTTTTCCTTCGGCCCCCTAGCGACCACCACACGCTGTTTAGATTACGGTGCTCCACTGCTGTCGTGTTTTAGATGTAAATACTTGTAGTTTTTGTTTGTCTGCTACGCCACATACAGCCTGCTCCCTATCAGTCTAATTGCCGCTGCCACGTTCTTGTCTCTCCTCATAGCTACGAGTAGTCTTGTGTGGAATAGGTTGCACTTTGCAAAGCACGGCCTTTCAATTTCATCATTTTCAAAGAGGAAAAATTTCTAATTCACTCTAAAATTAATTTTGACACAATATTAAACAAAATATGCGATGTTTCCCCAAAATATCTAAAATTTGTTTCAGTTATTATCAGGTACTGAAAATAATGATTAATTTAAGATTTTCAATGAAAAAAATTAAAAGCCTCCAAAGACCGTTGAACAATTTTGAGTATATGTACATTTGCATATTTTTTCCAGAGATCCAGAGTAAACATTTTTTGACCGTTGAGTTTTAAGAAAGACACCCTAATTTTGATACAAATTATAAAAGTCGTTTGATAATAAATTTGAGTGAGATACATTTTTTAAGTTATCGATAACTATTATTTCGAGACTTATATATTAAAAGGATTTGCATAATAATTAAGAGCATTATCTCGACAGTTGGAGCTATTTCGGAACCACTTCGGGATTAGTTCGGAACCAGTTCAAATCTTTTCAGGAACAGTTCGTATGCAGTTCGGGATCACTTCTGGATTATTGTAGTTAAGGACTTCACTGACTTAGGCTCTCATAATTGTTTTTTGACGTAAAATCGCTAGTGGTCTAAATTACTTTTATAATATAAGGCTTTAAATAATAATTATAGTCGACTCGAAAAAATTGTTTAACAATATTTATTGACAAACTTTTATGCTTTTCTCGCATAATAGTTACGACTGTATGAATCTGTTGCGATTTTCGTAGCGATATGAAAACTATAATAAGTTCAATTTTTTTGATAAAATATAGAACTACAATAATTTTTCAAGTGTGACTTTATCGCTTTCTTTTTTGTTTTTATTAAAAGTAATAATTGTTTCATGAGTTTAATCATTTTTAAAGTTTTGCTTTGCTCCTTATTTTTGTAGTTAAATTTTTTTGTTCGAAAGTAAAACTCAGTTCTTGAGCTTTATTTTATCTCTTTGAAAGAAAAATTAATTTTTGAATTTTATGTTTTTTCTGCAGATGGAAGAACTCAAAACGCCTCACTGGCTTTCTAACAGTGTACTGCTAAATTTAAGTAAGTATTTTTGAGGAACTCGCAGGATAAGAAATACTTTTACGCAAAATGGAACCGCTAGGTGGCGCTGGAGGTAAGTTATTCGGAAAATCTTTATTTATGATCCGATTTTGATCAAATTAGAAACGGATAATGGGGTGGGATGAGAAATACTTTTACAAAAAATGAAGCCGCTAGATGGTGCTAAAATCGAGAGACTCGAAAACCCCGTTTTAAAGTCCGATATTGATGATATTAGAAAAATATGCTCCAAGTGCGCTTAGAAATGCCTTTTTAGTTTGATTTAGATTAAATTGAAAAAAAAAAAACAAATATATACGTGTACTACATATATATTATATTTGCAAATAATATTGAAAATAAAAATCCAATAGATGGAAATTTAAAAAAATTATTTTCGATGTCAATATCAACATGAAGGAATAACCTTACTTCCAGTATCTGTTTTGGACGTCAAAAGGTGATATGTTACCAAATGCAGTAGGTGACTTAGACCTTTATATTATCTTTGATATATTTGAAAAATCGACTGGCTTGAATATTGAAAAATTCTAGTCTTCATATTATGAATGTAGTTTAATTTTTCAAAGATCTGATTTGAAAATAAAAGCTTATGTAAATCAAATTCCTAACTTCTAAACATAAGTATTTTTGTAATATAAATTGTATGTTCCTTTAAGTTTAGATGCCCAACAACGACTAATGGCGGGAAACCATCTGAGTAGGCCACGGCTGAAAGCCGTTAATTTGTTTTGGTTTCAATCTGAAATCGCAAAGCTTACCTTTAAAATAACTGGAAATTTTATTGTTAAAATTTATTATTCTGACAAAAAATTTATTACACAAAATTATTATTTTTAATTTAAAAAACAAAAAACAATTAAGAAATAAATATTATTTGAAAAAACTGCATTCGAAACAAAATTTTTATTTATGTTCAGGAACGTTAAATTCGATACATAATTCGGCTATCTGGTTCGTTAATTTTTTAAAGTTTTGCAGCAATAAAATTAGCCCATTCGCTGGGGTTCCGATTCACATTTGCAGCCATTTTCTGTTCTAGGAATTAAAATTTTTTTGATTGCTTTTGTTATTCAGCTGTTATTGCCATCTCCTGTGCCGAAGGACCTTGAATGCGCTGTGTCATCTGCTAAAATTGGCAACAACTCTGTGTACCAAATTTCTATCGAATACCTTTAACTCTGAGGGAGTAGTTTGCACATTTTGGATTTGGACATTTGGTTTACTTAAGTATCGGTCTATCTCTTATACTTATTATTCTAACAATCAGCGGACCATACTTAGTTATAATCCCACTTGAGGAATAAAAAATTCGCTGGCGGCAGAGGCAACTTACATTTATGGTGTACCAAATACTTCATTGAAGATTTGCGATATAGCATATAAGACATATAATACATTTTGAGCAGAAGTTTGCGGAATGTGCAGCGGCAATTATTTTGGATTTTGCAAACCTCTTAAAAAAGCTATTTATTTCAAAATAGAGAAATTTTTTTTATGAACTTTCTATTGAAGTTGCTGAAAAAGTTTGAATGCGAAAGGCAGTTGTTGCTTTAGTTCACAAATTATATAAATTTGAGGACCTAGTAACGAAACCACCTCTATAAAACATTCCATGTATTCCCTACCTAAGAAAAGAAGGAGGCACTTAGGTTGAAGAAGAATGAACTTGAAATGGTACTTTCGAAAAGCGACCGCAACGGGTTTAGTTTTGATACAAAGAATAAAGATTTTTATATTTTCGGTCGCATTCCATCGTTATTTTTTAGTTTAATTTTTTTGATAATATTTTTTCGAAAATTTTCTCGATAAAAAATAATCGTTTTCTGGGTTTAAAATTTTTCGATCATAATAAATGCAAGCAAATTTGTAGGCGATAATAATAATATAAACAACAACAATAATACGATTTATGTTTCATGATCGACAAATTAAAAATCACAAAATACCGATCAAATTTGATCTAAGAAATAAAAATTTGAAAAAGCGAAAAAACTTTATCGAAAAAATAAAAATCACAAAATAACGATTATGCAATGATTTAAAAAAAAACTCTTTCTAAATTAAAATAAGGCCAGTTTTGCATAGCATATGGTATAAGGATTAGATCGATATATTGAAGTTTTCTTTTTAAACGAATTCTTCCCAATTATTTTTTTATGCGAAAGAATCAAGATAACAATTATGTTCAACCCTTCTTTTCGAAGTCTCCAAAAAATATAACATCCAAATCGTTAATTTTGTATCCAAAAGTTTGGCACTTAGGAGGCGTTAAGCTAAATTGCTTATTAATCCAAGTAATACTACAAAACATAAGAACTTACAGCTCTAATCCCACAATTAAGCCGATTGCGAAACTGAAGCTCCAGTTAGTGCGCTTCACAATATAACCCAATTATTTACATGCAAACCTATGCTTTGTTTTTTTTTTAATATGCAAGTAGCAAATACATTCACACATACATAGATGTGTACTTACTTAAGTGCAGACCTTCTTGTGTAAGCGAATAGAGTCCTATTGTGAATGTGTTGATTTGTGTCATTGGGATCATAAAAAATCAGACAATTGAATGTAACAACTTAATAGGTGTTGGCATAAATTGCCACGACTACAAATGGATTTATAACCATTGTTAACAGATTGTAAAATGGCAATGAATGCAGCGAGTGAACGAATGCAGCGAGTGTATATGGGTGTGTGTGTGTGCGTGTGTGTGTGGATGTGAGTGAGCCACGCGACCAACAAGAAAGACCATGCCACCATGCCACCATGCCACCAAGGCGCTAAGACACCCAGGCACAGAGGTAGACATAACCAAGCGCACGGCCAAAACAGCCAACAACAACTACGTTAGGCGACAGCGCATAGCAGCCTCACGATGCTCGACGGAGATGACGGAGCTGCTAAGGAAATAAAAACGAACAAAGCGTGGTGTAGAAATGGACAGACAGTTGGAGCAATAGACAGCCGCGGCAACGAAGAACAGTTGCCTTTGGCAACAACAAAGGCTATGCAGAAGCTGCAGAAGTTCTGGCATGATGCGTCGCTATGGTACGTTGTGAAAGGGGCGGACCCGCGTCTGCAATGGTACTGGCGGTGGCAGTGACGGTGGTGCTGGTGGCTGTGACGGTGGCGATGTTGGTGTGTAAGGTCGCAAAGGTGATATCTGCGCTGATTGAGATATGTAAACATTATTTAAACAGTAGCAGCAATGGCAACAACAACAACAACCGAATGTGTGCAACATGGCCAAGTTGCATTGTATAAGTACATTACCAATAAACAGAAGCAACAATTGCAACTGGCAACAACAACGCAGAGGTTGCTGCACAACACAACTCTGGTAACGATCGTAGAGCTATGGAAATTGAATGGGCACATTAAGGCTGCGCATGCGCACCAACGCGTGGCGAATAACGACGCACAGCACAAGCGGCGCACCATATTACGAGTTGCGAGTTGCGAGTTGCGAGCAGTGTACACTGCAAGATGACGGAGTGGTAGCCGCAGGCATCTCCAGCCCAACGCATGGCTAGCAACACTGCTCTCGTCTAATAACGGCGGCAATTGTGGCAGCTTATTCTTGGGAAGTGCAAACACTTTGCCACTTGATTGCTGTATTTGAGGATGCACTCACTGTCTGCCTCATTCCATATGTTGCTACTTTGTTGCAAATGCGGCACTTCCGATTTGCATGAGTTGATTAGTGCACAATGCGACCGAAAGGTGTTGCCCGTTCATCTTATTGCCAATTGTGGCTACAGTGGGTGGACAGCCGCGTGCCGTGCATATTCGTGAAAGTGTGAAGGTGAGCTATTTGGTTTTGAAGTGCAGCTGTAACGGAGATGGAGATTGATGAAACCACATTAGCTGGCAACAAGTCTTTCGTAGGGAGTTTCGAAATGCATGATATATAGTATTGGCGAGTAGAAATCTTATGCAATTAATTTATTCAATGCCATTAAATAGCTGGTACATTACCGATTTGGCTAAATGAAAATTTTAATAGCAACTACTCTTCTACCGCCTATTTTATATGCTGGGATACAGCTCAATAGGAGTGTAAGGCCCAACATCAAAAATGGATAAATCAGTAGCTAGATGACAACTATTTCAACTTATAATCCAGTTCATCAGTTCAGTTTTTTGAAGAATCAAAAACTAAATGATTTGATTGTGGCTCATTAGGAGACCAAATATATTGTGAACTACACAGCGCCATGTTTTACGGTATGCCGGCCGGAGAGTGAATAAGGCGCGATCCGAGATACTTTTGTCTTAGTCTGGCATCGGAATGGCATTGAGTAAAAAGTGCTGAGCTATTTCCATCTCCTCATTCTCCAAAGAGCTGCCGATTGGACAGTGCCATGCCAGCACCCCCATAGTTAATGAGAGATTTGGCTTGTATTACCGTAGAAGCTCCTCCCGTAACCATCTCCGCTCTATTTTTGGCCAAAAACACGCCACGATGCTGCGTGTTCTAGTACCTGTCCAGCGCTTACCAAACCGAAAAGTAACTTGGTTCGGAAGTCCTTTTCTGGCTAATTCATCTGCTTTACAATCCCTCGTTATATCCCGGAGAAATACTCTAAAGCTCTTGAAAAAGAAGCCATTAATCTAATTTCCGCTTGGCTGTCGGAATAAATTTTGACTTCCCTTACAAGGGTCTAAGCAGCTACTCGGCTGTTGGTGGACACCGAAACCTTAAACACGCTGTTAGTGATCTGGCAGCCTAAATTTTTGTCTTAGACAGAGTTACAATAACCCCTATTCATTTGTAATAGCGTATATTTTGTTTCATTCATAATGCTTTAAAATACCAATTGACTTAAAATTATGATCAACACGAGGAGCACTAAATAAGTATTTATACTGGCCAAGAAAATGAAAGAAAATGGTCGGAGAAAACGGTTCTATTGGTTTTCAAAATGTTCTCCACCGCTTTGCCCACAGTAAACACAAAAATACCGTGACGTGCATTGCGTTCCTACTGGTTGTCCATGAAACGTCAAAAACGCGTGAATGAAAAGGAAGACAATTTTTGTGGGGCTTTGTTGTTAGTCGTATAATGATTCTCATTTGTATGAAAAAAAATCGATAATTTTCTTTGAATTCGATGTTTTGCGTGTCTTGATGAAACGCCATTTGTCATCATGAGTCATTCCTGCGAATAAATAAGCGACCATTCGAAGAAATGTCTCAAGAAAAATTACAAAGTTGTAACCAGATTATTTTTAAAAAAATAGCTAAAGAATCAAACTTATAAAAAAAAAATTAAAAAATTAAAGCGAATTCATATAAGGTGTAGTTATTATAGCAGCCGATTTGATTTTTTTTATTCACCTACATACATGTATTTTGTTTTTGCTTTTGCGTATGAGCTTTCAAAAGCCGTTAAAGCCAACACAAAAAGTATGTAAGTTTTGACAACTCTTACGTAAACGCAAAAACAAATTACATGGGAATTTTGTAGTTGTACTTATAATACCACCTAGTATGAATTCGCCTTGAATTAAATTTTGAAATTAATTTTTATTTGTCAAACGCAGTTAAATAATATACACTTCAAGTAATCATAAGATTTTTATTTGTAAAAATATATCTATACATACATCAAATGTATGCAAAAATGATCGGTCTAGAAAAGGGGAACATTACTCTATGCATGCTGCACATTTTCCAAAGAAGCATGTACAATTCATGGCCATTTAGATTTTTCACTTTGGATGTTTTACTTGGATGATCGCTCCAAAGAGAAAACTATAAATCGTCATTTATTTTTGTTTTAAATAAAGGGAGTACTTAAAATAAAACTGAATGTAAAAAACTTGTAATTGAATTTATTTTTTCAGAGGGTCAGAAATTATGGATTCTTATAATATATGTTCCCATATATTTATTTGAAAAAGAACTAATTTCTTTGTATAAATCCACATGTTTATTAAATTTGAAATCGTCATTTATAATAGAGGTAAAATTTTGATATATTATCAGGAACAGCATACTAAAATTCATTATCGTCTTTCAGATACCCAGTTTTCTATACTGTATTTTCTAGTTACCGAAATGCATGACTTAATGAAACTTGGATGCACGAAACCGCATCTGTTTAACATATTATTTTTCATACAAAAAGTTGTCCGGATACCTGATGATGGATAAACTCTGTTTTTCAGCAGCTTTTATTGTAATATTATGAGCGAACAACGTTTGGGCCACACTTTGCTATTAGAAACTATAGGTATAAAATTTTTTTTCCGCTGCGTGCTGCTAAGCGCAAATGGCACGTGCACCGCGCTTGATATTCGTTCGGCTTCAATCCTGGCATGAGTTGGATTTTGTAAGCCCGCAAACCAAGATCCTTCCGCAAAATCTTCCATAAAGTGGATGAGCACAGCTCCAATTGTTGCGCGCGATGGCGGATGGAATCATTCGGATCTTCTTCGATACTCTGCTCCACAGAAGCAATAGTGTCTTCGGTGAGCACTGTACGGCGTCTTTGAGGATGTGCATTATCCACTACAGTAAACGTGGCTCGAAACCGATCCATGGTTGCTCGAATTACCAACTCTTCTGGACAATTACGTGGACCGAATATTGGACAGTTATCAAAAATACCAACTCCGAAACAAGTATTGTCTCATTAAAAATTTCACATCTAAAAACAAATACCCTTTAAATCCTTATGTTCATACGCATCAGGTGTTCCACATGTTATACATACCAAGTCCCTTTGATTACATTTGACTTTGGTTGAACGCTGCTGCATATGCTGAGGTTTAAGAAGGAGTTGTGAAACCCTGAATAGAAAGTATATGCATTACGCCTAACGCTTTCACAAAAGCCCACGAAATTTTAATTCTTTAAATAACACATAAGGAGCCGTTGTTGGGCAAAGTACTAGTGCCAATAAATATCCCTATAATTATTTTGATTCTCTAAGAGTTGAGTTCAGCAGAATGGGGTTGAGAAGCACTGAATACAATTTTATTTAATAAACATATATCCTATAAGTCGCTTACTTCACTTTAAGAAATTCAATACAATTTTTTATAAAATATACGAATACAAGTTTTAAAGACGAAGTGTACAAATGCATGTACTAAAAAATGTTTGTCAAAAATTATCCGGTTTGTTAAAGTCTTGTTAAAAATTTGCTATCTGTGACCAACAAGATCAAATCTGACCAAATCTCTAAGTACTCACACCCACACTCACACACACACATTCATATGCACTGGCATATAATTCCCTAATCGTATGACATTGCAGCATAGTAAATTTAGCTTCCTTATCACCACATTTTGTTGCATGCAATGTGTTATGCCACTAAAAAGCGATTCGGTTAAATTTCAAAACCTGTTGTTAACCGTTGCTCATTTCGGCGTTCCATTCACTTAGACTACGGCGAAGGATATGTCTGGTGACCAGGCAAATGAAACATTTCGAAATGTCCAATTATGCTAAACTTCCTAATTTTATTGTGGCTCCGTCTAATGCGAAACTGCCTACCGGCTGGCTGGCTGTCTGTCTGTCTGTCTGTCTGGCCAACAACTGGAAACACCTGTTGCTGTCACTAAAAGAGTTCGGATGCGATGTACATACATAATGTTTGAATGTGCTTTTTGGTTGTCTAGCAAAATTGGGAACTTGTTGCGAGATTAGGCGGCCATACAGACGGACAGCACAGAACAATCGTCCGACCCGTTGACTGCTCAGTGGTTGGCTGTCTGGCTAGCTGGATGGCGATGACGTTCCAGTGGCATCATGTTATTTCATAATAAGCTTAGATAGTTTGTCATGGCTGGGATTTAGTTAATCGTCAATATGTGGAAAAACTTCACAATTCGGTGGCTGAAGTTGTGGCGGTTGTTGGACTTGCAGTTGAAGTTGATGACAATTATTGTTTGCTTTTGTGTTGCCTGCAGACACCCGGCTGAGTGGAGTGTGAAATTGCAGCTGCCGCCGCATTTTCGAGTGCGGTAATTTAACATTGGATTGTTCAAGGCATTCATCCGCATCTGGCTGCTCGGATATATTGTTGTCTTGTGGCTAAACTAAACAGCTTTTCTTGGAGTTTTTTAATTATAGGGGGCATTATAGGAGTATTTTAATTATAGAAGAAGTTATATCAGTATTTTGGTGTTATTTTGCTAAGCTGTGTCGTCACCCAATTTATCAAAATTAAAGAGTTAAGTTTTAAATAGCCATCTTAAGGTCATTATAAAAAACTATATAAATATACCGTTAAGTTTTAAGAAAGTCATCCTAATTTTGATAAGAACTATAAAAGTCTTTTGATAATAATTCTGAGTGATACAAATGTTTTAAGTTATCGATATTTATTATTTGGAGACTTATATTATAAAAGTCATTCCATTTATTATGTCTTTGCATAATAATTACAATTAAGACGGCTTTCTTTAATTCTTGAAACTCGGAACTATTTCGGGACCCAATATTGTACCGAACTAGTACAGAAGTGATTCCCACAATCAATCTCGAACTAATCCCGAAATGACCCTAGGGAAGACTTAATCAAGTTTTTTTTCGATCACAATTATTAAACTTTTTAAATATAAATCTTTTAAGCCTTAAAAATATTTATCGCGCTAAGAACTATTATGAGAAGACTTTTATAATGTAAATCTTTAAATAATGGTTATAGACTACTCGAAAAATTTGTATTTAAAAAAAATACTTATTAATTAACTTTTACACTTCTCTATGGTGGGCGCGGGAAACGGTACCCGCTGGGATGGTCTTCTAAAATTCTCGGCCGATACGAATGGAAAATAATCCAGCATAAACACCACTAGTAATGTCACCTTGTATATTAAGCTGGGATCGGTATGAAAACTAAAGCTCTATGTCGAATAACGAAAGTTTCGGTTCATAAATCTCTAATGCCTTCCGTCCTTTTATATGACACAGACAGTGGACAATATCGAACAAAAAATGGAAGGTTTTGAGAGTATTCAAGAGAGCCATTCTACGTAGGATCCATGCCCCTGGTAGCGAGGGCGACAGATACCGATGATTATAAAATGACATGGACACAGTCAAACGCATACAAATTCAACAATTGCACTGGTTTGGATATGTCTTGTGGACTATGATGCAAAACTCCTCTGAAACATTTCGACACTCGCAACAAAGTAACGTCGTGGTATGTTTCGAGGCATAAGGGATTTGACGGCAACAAAAGCGCTAATGATATCGCACAACTTGGGTCGCGGCGACGGTTTTATGATGCAGAGCCATTCTGAGAAATATCTAAGGGTTACAATGCAGAACTAATAAAAAATGGGGAAAGTCTTGGTTTGCAAGTCGCTGGTGCAATACCAAGAGTAGAAGGCAATCCAAGATATTCCCATCTGCTTCTCGGAAAATCTCTGAACGGCTTCTGAATCTCAGCCGGGAGAGTTTAAGATACTATCTTTTTAAGATGGATATAACTGTAGAAGCGGACTGGAAGTTTTGTGAGTAGCCTGACGCAGAGCGAGAGCATATATTGTGTGATTGGACGTGTGCTATATAAAGTACGAGTATAAGCAGGCACCGAAAGTAATCGCAATTTAGATTTTTTCGGATCATAAAATCAGTTCAAAACAAGACGCGAATATATCGATACAATCTTTATCCCACGTTCTACACAAATCTGATCTTATTTTTATTTAGAAGATTTTTTTTGTTTTAATTCACTGCATAATCGCAATTTTGTGATTTTTATTTTTTCGATCAAAAATAATCGTTATTCTTGGATTTCTATTTTTTCGATCAATTTTGAACGTTATTTTTGAATTTTTATTTTTCGACCAAAATACTCATTATTCTTGAATTCCAATCATACATATTTGATCGATATTTTGTAAGTTTTATTTTTTCGATCAGATATAATCGTTGTGTTTGTATCTACAATCTTTCGATCATAATAAATTTGTCGGCAATGACAATAATGGGTTTTATGATCGAAAAATTTTAAATCCAAGAATAACGATTATTTTTGATCGAACAAATCAAAATGTAATGGAATACTAAATAGTTCTTATTTTAGTTACTTTTAACTTAGTCACTCACGATATGACAATTACTTTGAATTCATTTAATATTGCTACGTGTTAAAAAACAATGTAAATTATTTAAGGAGGTAATACAAAGGACCAAAAGAAGCAAAAAAGGCAACATGTGGTCGGCAACTATTGTAAGTTATTCGTTTCTGAAACATTTATTTCCAATTACCTATTTATTTATTATGTACAAATAAATAAATAAAAACACAAAGTTTTATAATATGTACAAAGTATTCTGCTTCTTCTTTCAAGCAGGCACGACATCTTTGTCTGAAGGATATAGCAACTCGAGCGAAAACTCCTCTAGTGGGTCATTTCATACTAAGCGGGTTTGGAGATATATTGGAAAATTTATGCAAGCCATCTAGTTATCTTGCCGAATTGAATATTGAGATGCTCGCCAGTCCATGAGAAGCTCGGGAGAAATTGCTTCTCGAGTAATCTCGATAAATCTAAGGCTCTAACATGCAAGTAATAAATTAGCTAAAAAAAACTGAAGGCGTACTCTTTTCGCAATCCGTTGGCGAGTGATGAATCGATGGTGCAACTGTCATAAGTTAAGTAGAATGTCAGCAATAAAATAGAGCTGTCATAAATAACATATATTTGGTAGCACTTAATGAGCGTCTTGGAATCACTGATTTATTTGACAGTATAATGCTGACGCGCGCTCTTTTTTCAAACACTTAATTAAACTAATTTTAGGTTTCCACTGTTGTTGTGGTTGCAGCGGCTAATACACCCTTCTAGATAAGCATACCCATGGTCGTTATCATCAAACTCATCTAAAAGGAGGCATAGGAAAAAACCGGTTTCGATAGGTTTGGACCATCGGGAGAGGGGGTTAGATGCGCGGGTTTTTTGGGGTATGTAAATAGGTGATTGGTATCGTACGGAGATTCTCGACATACCGGACGTTCATATGCGATATCGGGGTAGATATTGGATAAGTATGAGTTTAGCCAGGTAGATCGGCTGTTTGAAAGTTCCTATTTGGGTGCCCCATTTGGTGACATCCCTTCACAGGAAGCATGGAAGCCTCTTGGTGAAGGTGTGCCTCAGGCGAAATTCGAAAACATCCCGTTATAGTCTGGAGCGCGGCGTTCTGAGACGTCTGTAGCTTCATCCAGTGTCCCCTACTGGTCCCCAGCGTCCAAATTGGTGCAGCATAGTTTACAACCGCCCGACCAATCGAATTGTATGTTGCCAACAACGCAAGTGCTGCCGGTGAGTGATTTGAGGACCTTGCTGAAGCTCTGCACTTTAGTGACGATATGGGACTCTCTGTTTAACTCATCTCAATTTTGAGTTCGCATCTCTCTGACGACTGTCGACCACACAGGGAACTGGCAGCTCACCGCTTCAGGCCTTGTGGGGGGTTGTTGTCTCCACGTCAACTAGTAGCGCTGCGGTGCCAACTGAAACAGTCGGTTCTACGTACCGGAACGATCCGTGTATACCCGTCCAAAGACTGTTGATTCGGCAACATAGCCCTGTTTAGATCAGCCAAACCCATTAGGTTTCCGTTCATTTACGCCGCTGATGTGGATGATTCAGGCATCAATACAAAATGAGATATGTATTTAGTTGTTTTTGTTTCCAATGTAATGTACGCGCATCACAAACGACAAACCGAAAAAATTTGCGAGCATTGAATGTAACGACATCGAACAGTTCAATGTTATGTCACCATATTCGGCAGTACTTAATCTTGTTAGCTCACTTTGTTGTTGCTTTCACACATAAATTGTTAAACAATCTAGCATATCCATTTAAACGAGTTGGCTTGCAGTTCCATGTTTATTAAGACTTCCTTGCTCCATTTGGTTCACACTATTATCATCTTCAATAATTTTAATAATTTTTTTAACACCCTGTATTTATGAGGTACATATATGCATATGCAAACTTGTTGTTGTCGTTGTAGCTATGATTGCTATTGCTGTACTGAAAATGCCATTTTATAGCCGAAATGTCGGCATTGGCATAGTACCAGCCAATTAATCACTCTTCGCCCGCAAGCCGAACCAGCACTCGCAATTGCCGGTTGTCGGATGCAGTGACTACTCCTTTCGTTGCCCCAGCTACCGCCTGTTTGTTGCATTTTGTCCGTTGCATGCATATTTTGGTCTCACTTTCATGCATCCAAATCAAGTTCGCGTTCTCTTCTTCGAAAAGAAATAAGAGAACCCGAAAAATGAAGCCACACGAATTTTTGAGTGCAAATGGAAGACAATTTGCCAACCATGAAAAAAAGTAGAATCAGTAAGAGGGTCTCAAAATATGGCAGCGACGCCTGCGTGCTGCTTACCACGACGGCACAGAGCGCAGTTGCACTGACGCTGCAAATGTTTTTTTTTGTTTTTTGGTTTTTTGTTTTTGTTTTATGATTCGTTGCGTACGTCACGTGTTGCTGATGATGTAGTTGCTTTTGTTGGTGTTGTCACTGAACTGAGTAGCTGCCACTGAGTGCATTTTGTGATCTCATAATTTCTCATGTTTTTTGGTAGCGTTTACCGCGTTTCTCGCTGCATTTTGCGTCGTTCAAAGCACTCTTCTCCGCGTTAGGCTCTTCGCTTCCTTTTCTACAAAGTGAGTCGACATTTTTTGTGTTTTCTTTTTGTCGACGTACTATGCTTTCGGCTGATTCGTCAATTTTATATGCATTTTGCTTTCATTAGTCGTTGATTGTTTTTATGACTGCAGTTCTTTGGCGCTGTAGTTCTGTCGTTGGGGTATTTTTGCAGTTGTTGTTTTTCAATACATTGTTGTTGTTATTGTTGTTGGCGCTCATTTGCAGTAATTTGCGCGCCCTGTCCTCACCGATCTGTCCCGGCATGCATGGCCGACCGACTGTCAGGCGCAGTGAGCGTCCAGAGCGCGCGCCCGCAAACAAAATAATGTTGGTGGGCTTGGCAGAACTCAAACGAACATACGAAGAACCTTGAGGACGGTCAGTGACCAAGCAAATGAATTTTGTACGAAATTTTTGTAGGTTCAATTGGGTCGGCTGGTTTTCTTTCTTGCTTCGTTCTTTCGCTGTCGTTGAGTTTTTGTGATTATTTTTTCGGTTATGGTTTTGGTTTTAGTTTCGTTTTATTTTCAGTTTGTTGAACTGAAGTTCATTTGCTAGTCTTGTGTTTACTTATGTTACTCTTTTGTTTTGCTTTCAATTTCATGGCTTCGTATTTTTAATTTGAGTAACTTAAAAATTGCCAATAAGTTATTCTGATCGTGGCACTAGCGGCGAATAAGTAGCATGGATTTAATGTTCTTTGAATTAGACGGCTACATGGGGACACTATGACTAATTTCTTTTATATAAGAAAAATTAATACCTAAGACTAATTTTTAAAATGATCAGTAGTGCGACTCACTAACTTTAAACGATACGACAATCGACGATTTGTCGACAATATTTGTCATTTGCATGAACGATTGTGCGATTCACTAACTTATTCTTAACGACACTTAACAGCTCTCTCACTGTAGCGGGTTTTTATTGTATTTGAATAGAGTGAAATAAGATACTAGTTTATTTCAATGCATGCAAATATTTACAATTATTTTTATATATTGCAATGTTCCATTGTGGCGGAATTTCGAACTCCACTCTGAGAGATTTGGCAGAAGAGTCATCAACTCTACTCCAAGGAATATCCAGAATTACCTGTAGGTAGTTTTTGGAATAGTTTTGAATCAAACTATTTGTATTTAGTAATTTTCAATGAATTAATGAAACTAACCAGAAAAAAACCTGATATGGTTTACGTTTTCAAAATTCACTCAAATAAGAGGATTGTTGTGCTCCAGGGTATTTAGGTTTTATATTTAAAATTTGTGCACATTGATTAAATGGTAGCTATGCCACAATAGTGCCTCTCATAAAAGGTGACGACGCTAAATCAAACATTTCTTTAGCTGCTTGACGCTCTCCTTGGGTCATAGGCAACCTCTCTTTTAGGTGGAACAATGAATAATAAAAATAATACATCCGGATGACTGGCTCAAGGATATTCCCAATCGCTCTCCTACGGGTCGTTGATAGCAACCAGTTGCGAAGAATCTCAAAGCCGCTAGAACCTAGCAATATAAAAGTAAAATTTAAAATTGCATATAGGCTTAAAGATTACAAGAGCTACTTTTTTCTCATTCGATAATGCTGTTATTCTGGAGCCTCTTATTTGGTCGCCAAATCGAGAAATTGGGTCTTCAGCCAAGTCTGCCAAGGAGCCTCGTCACCTTGTGATAAGTCATATTCCATATATTCAGACGACATTAGTTAATGTTCCTTTCTTTTAATTTCAAGAAAACAAATCAGCAAGTTTTAAATTTATCCTTTATTTAAGTTGAAATCACAAATTTCTTTCGCTCGATTGAGTTAACTGTATTAAATGTCGTTTAGTTTTCGATTAGTTAACGGCAATATCTGATTCGGCGATAGCGAATATCATTAAAAAATGGGTGCTGAATAACAACATCGCTTAAATTTTCGATGAGATGAGTTAACGATGCGAATATCGTTAAAATAAGTTAATGAATCGAACTATTGCCCTATGATTGATGAAAACTTGACCAATTTCTATTACTTGTATACTGAAATATACGATACTAAAAATGAAATTTAGTACAACTTTCCGTATGAACAAGGAAATATATTTATGTTCTTAGCCGTTTCCTTTTTCTTATGGCAAAGTCACTCTGACAAACAAACTGATATATATAGAGCATATGAAAACGCTGAATAGCAACGTGACGCTAGAGATGTGACGACTTCCCTAATACCCCTCATTCCAAATTCCAATTGGGCGGAACCTATTCGTCCACACTTTTTGGTTCGGGCTTTTGGATCTACTTCAGAACATACATATATGTAGTAGGTCTTTTTCAGTATTTCTATTTGAGAGACGTTGAATAGGGAACTAGGGAGGGTTTAAATATGTGTATTTTATACACCATTGACTTCTTAAATGCCCATCCCTTAATTATATCAACATTTTTGAATGACACTTCTATTATCTGTGCTAATTCAGATCCTAACCAAGTTACAAGTACACTACATGAATATTAAAAAATACTTGAATTATGGCTTGCCACTTTGGGAATCCAAACTAACGAAAGCAATATCCAGGCCTTAGTTGAGCCAGAGTGATGCGGGACTCTCGAAACTGCTGAAGCTCTTCGACTGGGTGGTGGTCTACTCCAATAACAGCGTTCACAGGACGGGAGTTCATGAAGGTGGTGATTGACTCACGGTGAATGCTATTCAGAGCCTGGCATACAGACCATCGGATCCAGTGGTTGACTGGTGAATGACTGGACGTGCCTAGGAGGCGGCTCCGCTTTTGCAGGTTTCTGTTTGTACGTCCCGTTCGGTGGCATCCAATCAGGAATTGCTTGCTCAGCGGGATGATACGCTTCTTAACCAGGAGCATACACACCTCCTGATGGAAGCTGTGTTCTACTGGTCTCCGGCATCCAAATTGGGCAGCATAGTTTACAACCAGCCGACCAATCGCCTTGTACGTTTCTTTGTCTTTGACTCAAGCTCTGTACCTTATTGCCAATTGCGGTTATGTGCGCAGAAAAGAAGAGCAGGCTGTCGACGATAACCGTGGTTAACAGTTGGGATGGGAGCTCCATCAACATTAGTGTTGAGTTCCAGTCTGACCACCTATGTTCTTGTTGTGAATAAGGTCGCCGAGAACTTAACTGGAGTTAAGTGAGTTAAGTTCTCGAACAATTATGAGTTACGAGACGATGGTGACTCCCTCTGGCGGTTGAGGGAGCTTTGAGGTGTAGAAGTTAAACGGCATCGGGTAGAGAACACCACCCTGTGCGTTTATTATCTGTATCCGGTGCAATATAGCATGGAGACTGATCCGAAGAAAGATGGAAACAGTAGTTTGATTCACGGCAAGACCCTTGGTTAAAACGAAATCAATAATCTCATAGCCTCTAAGCATTTTGTATTATCCTGCACAAATTTCTTCGCTTGGATGTATGCCATTGGATGTAATGCACTTTTTGCTGGGATTAAAAAAATTGACAATTTTACCTTCTAATTTGAACCTATTTATTTGCGTCTCTCGATATTTTGGGATTCTCATTAGTGTTATGAAACAAAGTAGCCATGGTGCGCACTTAGAACTAATTTAATTTTGACTTCAATAGTCTTCACATTGTAACCGCTAACTTTCTGATACCGAAGACCACTAACCGTATTCTCTAGATAACAACTAGCAATCAGTTATCGCATACCGACTCAGGAACCTCAACAACAACAACTATTTTTATGGCTAGTAATAAAAGCATTTTCATTTTCATCATTACAAGCTTCTGTTTTTTGTGGATTTGTAAATTTTATAATTGACATCGGTTTCGCTTTCGTCAGCCGACAGTCGACAGTCGACATTGTAGACTTCTGTGACGTGCAAATAAAAATTTTTGGTTGCTTACTTTTTCGTAACGAAACTTCTTCCACACAGCTATTTTAGTTAATTTCAATTTGAAGTCTGCTATTTGGCAGTGAATAGCCGACGACTGTGTTTTATTATTCGTACGAGTTCATGTCAGTCGCCTGCGCATTTAGCTTGCCTTGTGAATAGACCACGCTCGCTCTTCGTCCCTCTGAGCGATGTAATGGGTTGTTCCCTCTTGCAATTTTCGTTTCTTTCATTACTTGCGTCGAGCCGGTTTCGGATGGATTTCGTTAGCTGCTTGTTGTTTGCCGTTGTTTTTCCTTTTTGTATATTTTTAGCTCCGAATTTTCAGTTTCGGCCGGTTCGGCAACCCATTCGCCTGGCCTGCTGGCCTGGTCTGTCACTTTGCCTCTTCACCGCGTCCCATGGTGCAGTGTTGCTGTTGCTGTGGCACCAGGCATCCTGTTCATGCCACTCGACATCAACTCAACAACAACACCGACAGCCACGGCCAATGTACGCTCGACTGGGGTAGGCCTATAAATCTACTCCACTGCCATAATTTTTTCGATATTCGTTTTGGGCTGTAATTTTGTGGCCGCGTGCGTGTGTGTGTGTGTGTGATCTCGTGTGCGGCGCGCAAATTGCGTCCGCTAGCCGTGCCCCACATAGCACCGTTTACGCCGCCACCATCCAAACGTTGTTGCCGATCTTTGGTCGCCTTTCGTTTTCGAGACTGTTTATATTTGTTGTTGATATTGAATTTTCATTTGTCAAGGCCAGGCGGGCGTTGAACTACGTGTGTGCGCGCAATTTGGACGTGCGGTTGGCGTCGCTGCTGTCGTCTTGATTTTTGAGTGCATTCAAATTTGAATGTTGCGGCGCGCGGTCGGTTTGGTAGTCGCGAATTTTTGAGCAAGTAGTATGGACATATTTATGAAAATGGGTATTGGTGTGTGCGTATGTGTGTGTTGTGTAAGTATGCGTTTTGGCAATAAACAGAATTACAACGATAACAGCAACAATTGCCTTCAAAACGCTGTGGCAATGGCAGTGGCAGTGGCTGTGACTGTGGTGGCAGCCGTTTCGACCGATGTTGTTGAAATAAAAATGAAATTATGGGGGAACCGTGACGTGGCAGTGGCATCGAGTGCACTGAAGTGTGCAATTAAGTTTTTTGTCCATGTGGCTCTCCATTTGTGGTGTTCTCTCCCCACACCGTAATCGCTACGTCAGCTACTCCGTAAACTTGCTGCGCTTTTTTTTCGTAATCTATTGCAGTGTGGGGCTGTTTGATGTAATATTATAGTGATATTGTAATTTGCTTAAAGCAACAACAACAACACCAACAGTAGTAGTGGTGGTGGTGGTGGTGTGGAATAGGTGGTAGTCATATTTGCAGCTTGCGGTGGCTGTACATCAAACTGCATCGCACGTGTATGTGTGTGTGTGTGTGTAATATTCACGTTGCTGCAAGTGTTTTGATCGATTGCAATTTGGGATCGGCGATCTCGTTGCAGAATCTCAGACATCGCCACAACCACAGCACCATCGCATCAACGAAAAACTTGAAAATTTATAATGGACTTGCAAATTGTGTGTTCATATTTTAGCGATTGGCTAGAGGAAGTTCTGTGCAACAAAAAAATTGGTCCCCATATTTCGTTGTTACAAGTCGTCGTCTCTTCGATGTTTTTTGACTTTGACTTAAGCATTTAAGATTCTGTTTTGTTTTTTCAGCGACATTAATTGCATTCGCTGCACTTTGGCGTTAAATTTTAAAATGGATCTCAATAAAGGGTAACGGTGTACTATTACAAAAAAAAAACTGAAAATGCTACTACATTGCTGTAATTCATTTTAACACCTTTGATCTGCTCTGGGAAAATAGTAACCGGATGCGCGCACTTACATAGTAAACTTAAGTAGGTATGTAGTATGTGTGTACCGAACTCAGCAAAGGATCCAGTGGGAAAGAGTTGGTTTTAATGCTGCTATTATGTAATTAAGAAACTCAAAAAATGGGTTTTTATTATAAAGTCGCACACACACCTATTTCCAGAGTATAAATCAAAAGCAATCAATGAAATGTACTAAAAAATTAAGTATGTCTTTTTTTGGCTTTCTAAATACCTTCTTTGATAAAATAATAACTGAACTTTGTCGATTGTCTACCCCAATTAGAAAAAATGGCTGGTAAGACGTATTTTATATTCAGATAGCTTTTTTTTTTGTGGGAGATTTGAACCACAAACTTCCGCTTTTTTTTTGAGGATGTCGCAGGATCATATCAGGATTGGTTTCTGTCGTACATTTTCAATTGCTATCGCTAATCAATACTCAAATCAGCTGTTTGATTGATGTCTTGAAATTTACTCTCATTTCAAATAACCGAAAACAATCGTTATTTTCAGTTTTTCGATAAAAAATAATCGTTATTCTTGGATTTTTACTTTTCGATCATATTTAATGGATATTTTGTGATATTTTTTTTCGATCATATGTTTTGAACGCTCTTCTCGATTTATTACCGATAGAAATCTTATTTCAAAACTCAGCTGATAACAGCGCTATTAGACTGCGTGTCTTGGGGTTCTGGAAAGAACGAACTTTCAGGCTTAGCTCCATTCTCAACGCACTTCCGCCTGAAATTAGGGCGCGAACCACATATCCCGTACGAAATTTCTAGGTCCAATGGACTGCTCTCAGGGGAGGGGTCAATCATTAGATTGCTTATCTGCTTTTACGGATGGGTCAAAGATGGAATGTGGATTCGGAGTAGGGATTTTCATTTAGGAATATAATCAAAAATGATACTTCCGCCTGCTGGAGCATGCAAGCGGAAACGTTTGCAATAAAGGATGCAGTTAGATGCATAATGCAAAATAATAAATATCTTCTAAGACATCCAAGCGGCTATTCAGGCACTATCTTCTGCCTCGGTCAATCGAAACTAGTGGATGAGTGTGGAAGAAAACCTGACCTCGATTTCTGACATGTTTGAGGTTACCCCAATATGGGTCCCGAGGCTTAGGGACATTTGCGGTAATTAACCAGCGGATGAACTGGCGAGATCTGGCTCTACATTGATGTGGCGATGTACATTGGTGCCTCGCTCAGAGAGTTAAAAAGCAGAAATGCCAAATTTTACTACTCAAGAGCTAAGCAGAGGTGGAACTGAACATAATCGTATAGGATTACCCGCCAGTTTGGAATGCATGCCGAAAGAATTGGCTTACCCTACAAATGGCTCTGTCGTAACTGTGAGGTCACGGGCTCTAGAACACCTTTTCAGACCTTAATCAAAATTGTGGCTGCTATTGTTTTGATGCTACTTTTTTCACTATTGATCACTATGAAAATGCAAACAAATTTTGACAGCTGCCATTACTGCGCGGCGCTCGCTCTTGTTCTTCTTAATTTGCGCTATAACCGCCTAGGCGATTTTGGCCAACTTCCACATAGAGCGTCAGTAGCTTCTCTGCTTTGCTAACTGACGCCAGCTGGATACATCATGTAAAGTCCTTCTCCACTTGGTATTTACAACGTAGAAGAGACCTTCGTCTTCCTCTGCCGCTACCAGCGGATATTTAGCCAACACCGCCGCAGAATCTCCATTCGCTGTACCATACCGCTGTCGTTATAAAGCTCATACAACTCATAGTTCCATCTTTCTCTCAAACACTCCAAGAACCATCTCATCCGATGTTGACACTGTCCATGCTGCAGCACCATACAATAGAACGGGCGTGGTGAGGGACTTATAGTGTGGTTTTGGTTCGTCGAGAAAGGGTTTTACTGCGCAATTGCATACTCAGCCCAAAGTAGCACTTGTTGGCAAGAGAGATTCTTCGTTGGGTTTCGAGGCCGATATTTTTGTTGGACCTTCACTTTTCTAAAATTGTAACTGCGCCTTTGCAGCCGAATAAAAAACCAAAATATAGGCCAGGCAATTTTTAGCAAATCGGATACAATTTTAGCTTTAACATTTTAGCAATAGCGAAAGCTAGAATCGGGCTCGCGTCGTCTGCGTGGTCTTGAACAGCAGCCATACATTAAAGCACCTAACACCGTCCCATCAATAGCGGCACTTTTGGGTATTATTAGTAGAAAAAAACATCATAAACTTCGTTGATACGCGTAACTGACTGACAGTCGTAGTGGACAATAATGCATTGCAATTAGTCAAATTGCATAGGAATTAAACGCGATGTGGACAAGCAACATTTTATCGGAATAAAGTTGCCGCCAACGCAGTGGATCAATGCGGCACCAAAGCACACCAATCTACATCAACCTACCAAGCGATCACTGATCACGAAACGACAGGCTGCCAATGCTCTGACTGCCAATACGCACACTTTGAAGAGCTGTTGACATTGACAATAACAAAAATTAATCAATCGCTAGCGAATACGGGAATAGTTGAAGGAGAAATATGTATATGCAGTGAAGAAGTATTTGACGAAATGAAAGACTTATTCGCTTACTTAAAACAAAAAAAAAAACATTTTTGAGCGGCACTCGTGCCAGCAAAAGATTCAATGAGACGGACAACATCAGCAGCAGCAAAAAAAGTAAACGCACTGCAGAAATGGCAACAAAAAAAAACGACGTATATATATGTTCATAGTAAGGAAGACATTATTTTAAGCGGGTGTATTGTTTTTAAGACTTCCCCCCAACAACAAATACACGTACCTAGATGATAGCGAAAACTGCCGGCGGAAGGTTCATTGACAACATTGGCAAAGTGTCCACCAACATTTGTGGATAGGCCAGCGATCGAATTTGAATTTGGTAAATGCTCTACCGTAGCAGCATTTGTTGTTTGTGTCGTTCGAGAATAGAACACGATGTTGCGCATGCGCAGCTGGTACAAGTAAGTAGACGCGTTGTGCATACTGAAACGTTTCAGCATGTTAATTTTCTCCGAGAAATGTAAATTGCAACGGCCGTCCATAAGAATTTTGCTAGCAAATTTTCTACAATGACGCAGGACTCTATACGAAGCAAAAAAAAAAAAAAAAAAAAAAAAAACATAAACCGCGTATGCGAATGCGAATGGGTGAATCGGCAACTATAAAAAGGGTGGCGGCCAGGAACGTTTGATGCCAAGTAGAAGAGTAGAAAGAAGTAAAAATAAATGGAATAGAACTTGAATAGCTGCATTTGACATTTCCTCTTGTCAAATGTCAACTGTTCTTTGTGCAGCGGGGAAAAGAAGGATGGTTAGATTAGCAGTAAGTCAGGCGTTTGCTGTACACATCTGACGATACGAATATTATGCAACGGGCAGTGGTGTTATGTAATAATAAATTGTGTGATTTATAAATATTCGTAAGAGTGAAGGATAATGCTGCAATGCTGCTAGAATTGTTTGTAAATCAGAGGTGAACATAGTTTAATTTAGTCGAGGGCTAATTTGCGCTTTTAGTGAATTTTATAATTTAAGTAAACTTTTGGGTATCCCTTGCTAAAGCAAACAAAGTTTTTAGATCGGCAACTCTCTTCGAACATTTCTCTAGACTAACAACTGACTTTGAAATTATCGTAGAGGCATGGTAATTTTCACCCAAACAATCCTCACACTTTGTTTAACCCTCCCGATCTTTTAACAAATCCCAACAGCCCTTTCAGTGCGACCACATCTCAGTCGTTCAGATCTGTGAAAAATCGGTCACCCAGAGAGCTGTGTCCTTGTGCGTAGCTTGACATTCGATTTGGAAAATTTCAGCAGAATCTGTGTTCTTCTCCCATTGAGGGCTGGTTAAAGTGAACATTCTATCAACGTGCGAGAGCAGGAGTCTCAACAGGGGTTGTATGCTTGAGTCGGGTTCCCTTAGCCTTGGCTCGCCTCCTCTTTTCACACATTCATCCGCTTCTAAGTTTGCTGATATGCTACTGCACCAGTATGGGTAGAGATATCCTCGACTGGCACGAATGCAAATCTAGTTAGTCGTTGTCGACTGTAGAGCCTGACTGTCTACAACAAAACCAAGATTTGAAGGGGGAAGGCTCATTATGTCTACCAATTTTGCCGCTATGCCAATTGCAAAGATTTTAGTTTGGATCCCGCTTAGAGCTAAAGTTGATTTCGGCTAGTTGATAGTCAGATCTTTCTTGTTCCACCCCCACTCGGTTTAGGATAGAAGCAGGACCCCTGCCTCTGAGTATTAGAGGACCCTTGGCTGCTGAGCATCTCAAATAAATATCTATGGTTGCTAAATCCAGGAGTGGCTCTGGCGTCGCTTGAGGAGTCGTATGTAATGAGCCTGTTATTTACAGATATGCCATCCGTTACACTTTGGCGCAGATAGGATTTGACGTCGGCTGCCTCCCATCAGCTGCAATGGATAATGCACGGTCGCTTACCCCGGTCTTTCTCAACTATACTCTTGCAGATGTACAGCGTGTTAGGTGTCTATATTATCCGCTCTTCCACGTTTCTTTTTCATGATAGTTTAGAGTCTAGAAGTTTGGGTTTTTTGGCCGAAACCGAACCGAACCGAACTTTGCAGACTGTTTGGTCCAAAGCTGAAGCCAAAATGCGACCTTTGTCTGCAAATAATGAATATATCCACTGAAATTTGTGATAAGTTGCGTGACCCAATGATGCCAATAATTACCGATTCATTCATGGGGAATATCCAAAAATTCGATATATCGGTGAAGAGGTGTAAGGAAACCCATCGAGTTTGAATGAAATAAAGAAATCGGGTACTCCTAAGGTATATAATAAGTCTATATATATTTCGTAGTGCACGCTTAAATTATGTTACATACATTTTGTTTATTGTAATTGCTTCGCCAAGCTTCCTTTCTTTACCTGCCTATAGAACAAAATCAAAGATTCAAACCAGCTCCACTGGCTACCACAGTGCTTCTCAAGAAATTCAGCTGAATAATTTGACAAATCAACAAAAAATCTGATGAGCTGCAAATGTCCGGACTGGACGAAGCGGCGGGTTGTGAAGCAGAAAAGTGGCTGGGCGAATGAACGTTGGCATTTTTAAATGAGCATTTTGTGTGCTTTTTGTTGCAGAGCGTTGCGTTGCGTTGCATCGCAATGCCCGGCTGACTTTGGTTTGGCTTGATGTTTGGTTCGGGTTTCCGTTGATATTTTTATTTTGTTTTTATTTTTGTTAGTCTTTCCTGTTTTTGTTGTGCGCATTCGTTGTTTTCATGTTGATCTGCCACTTTTTGCTGACACCACCGCTGCCGCTGCAAGGCTCTCTGTTCCCAGGCCAAATATATATTCGTTCGATCGTTCGTACACCAATACATACACATACATAGCTGTGTGAGCGATGAACTTCCTATCATTCTCATCATCAACGCCCGGCAGCTAACACAGTAGCTGTGCCACAGCAGCAGCGTTGGCAAGGTGGGCAGTGGCTATGCCGCAGCATCATTATCACCGAATCACTGCTGGATGCCGCCGAACCCGCCTCCCCAACAGTGGAAACTACTCGTCATCATTGCACCGCCACATCGCCGCAGTCATCAAATAATGGAGCGGACAAAGGCAGAGATTGCGCCAAAGCAAACACCGATCGACCGCAATGTGATCGCCATCACGGCCAGAGATCGCAGGGAATAGAAAATGAATATTCTTAGATGCAGCGGACGGCAATTGGCAACGCGTTGGCTACAATTCCGTTCGGTGCTGACCCAGCACAATACAGCCGTTGTTGCGTCGTTTGCGTCCACTGGCGATTTGTTTTGTTTGGTGTTGTTGTTGCTGTTGGGCAACTTACAAAAAATGTAGCAAATGTTTGTGAAATATTTTCGTTGATACCATGGACGTGAACACATTGCGTTCCCAATCACCAGAGTCTGGCTACTGTCTTGTACTTGCAATATTTTGTGGCACCTTTTGAGTTGACGCTTATTCTGTCTTTAATTTTAGCATTTGCTTTGTGTGTGTGGCGCGTTAAAAATTGCATCGTTTAAAAAGGGCGACCATCCTCGGTGGGGCATAGGAGGGACTAAACACAAATTGACTTTTAATGACCGACGTTATGGGGCAAGTTTTGATTGGATGCATAAAAAACAAACAAAACTAAACGAAAACTACAAAAATATAACGTTACGGGCTTATGAACAGGCCCGTACGAGTTTTTATTACTTTTTTCGAAACTGACTTTCAAACATATTCATAATATACCTATCATATAAATCTGACACAAATCGGACAATAAATGTAGAAATTTCTAGCTGATACCCACGGCTTCGTCAGCGTAGTTTTATACTTTTGCATAAGCAGCCGACTTTTAGAGCTCTTTCAAATGCAGTTTTCATAAACTCTTTTTCATATACTACCCGCGATTTCGTTCGCTTGGCATTCGGCTTAACGTTATGAATTCGAATGTAACAGAAAAGGAAATAAATAATTTCCCCAAAGGTACTAACTTTTCATTAAATTTTCTGCTTCATAATTGCCGATTACGATTGGTTGCCGATACTTTTTTATCATTGCCAACTACGCAGTATCCCATTCAGGTGAAACCTAATTTATTGTTCGAAATGCACAACGTAATCAAACGATGCTGGCATTTAGAAGTCTCATTTTCATGATTAAGTTTTCTTAAGCCTTTTTACTTTGAATCCCATGCCATACATTTCCTTTAACTTAATTAACCAATTTTGTTTACTTTTTTAAGTAGGATGCAGCCTTCTCCAAGGTATTTTCAAAATAAAGGTTTCTTAAAACTTCGTATTTATCGGTCAAGCCGTCATCGATATGTGATTTACCTTATTAATTTTTTGGACTATAAACTTTTTAACAACTCCAACAACCAATTTTTATATAAATACGTCGAACATACCCACACATTCACTCACACACACATTATTTATAATATGAGTCGAATTGATTTTATCAGAAATGTATTTAATTTTGGAAACGAGACAACTCTTTTATAAACGGCTTTATATGTTTATGTGAAATATACTTATTTTTAGGTAATTTTCAAACAGTTAGCAACACCTGAGACTAAGACCTCAGACTAAGTTTTCCTAAACTTTTGGCGTAGAATACGTCTTACCTTACGGTATGGGCACCAATGTCAGGTTTTTATTGTTGTAATCTCTATTTCTTTAATTTTAAGGAAACGGCTCGATTAATTTTTTTTTTTTTTTTTTGGTAGTCAAATGAAGATGTTAGCTTTCGTTTGACATACATTTCATGTTGGCTGATATCTTCCTAATATTTAAATTTCTCAAATGAAAATTGTATAAACACATGCACACAAATATGTGTGTGGTGTTTGGTTGAGTGTTTGCTGTTGGGCGATTTAAATTTACTCGTGCAGCCCTTTCTTTGTATTGCATAATTTTAGGCGGGCAAGTTAAAGTAAAAAAAATAATAAAATAAAGCAAAAAAAAATAATAAAATTGATTCGCGTATGTTATTTATCATTTATCTTTACTATTGATAACAGCCATTGACTTCGTTTTTGCGAGAAATTTAATTGATAATTTAAAAACATTTTTATCCTATTTTTCCTATCATAAGCTTATGTACATATATCATCCAAAGTAACTATCAAATAAAGAAATTCATTTGCTTGTATTATTTATCATTTATTGTTACATATGTTTTCTGTCTTATCGGATGGCGTATTCTACGTTAAACTTAATGGCCGTGTCTCTGACACAGCCTGCTTCTTTTTTTCAGTTCAAAACAGTTCCTTGCGAATTTAGTTGAATTTAAATTTTTTAAACAGGTTTCAATCTTCTATATTTCTCGAAAATAGCTTCCTTAAAAGTTTTTCCTTTGACACCAGTATAGTGGAATTTCCGTTATGGTACCAATTAGTTTGAATCAACGGGATTTAAAAGGCGGCAATTCTTATCAAACATTTTTTCGTATAAACTCTTTCGTTTTAGAGTAATACTGTTATATTTCAATTAACTTACAAATAGCATGAACTAGATATTTTTAAACATGCAGAACACTCCGTAAATATATTTTCATAAATAATTTTGTAAACCTTATTTCTTTAACCCTCTCTAAAAGAGTCCCCAAAATGAAGCTTTCCCAAACTCTTTCCCTTGATACCCGGGCTCCAGTATTTGATTTAACTTATTATAATTTCAATTCATTTTTTAAACGGGTGGCAACCCTTTCGAAAAGTATTTTTGAAATTAAGTTTTCTTAAAACTTTTTGTTTGGCATATATTGTAAAGTGTCATTTATTTTTTAATTTACTTTAATTTGCATTTAAACAGGTGGCAACCTTCCATCAAAACATTTAGAAAGTGAAGCTTTTTCATTTAATTTCCATATAACCTTTTTTGATTTCATTTATTGCTTTATGTAAATTTAGCCCTTTAGCAGGTGGCAACTCCATATAACGGATTATACATAAGCCAAATCTTATGCAGACCTATCTCAAGGTGTTAACGTAGGGCATATACAATTTATGTGTGAATTTTCCGTCCAGCCGTTTCGGTCTGAAAAGGTAGTAAAATTCTCACACACACACACACAAACTTTCACATTTATAATAATAGTAGGATACATACATATATGGATAGACAACAAAAATTTTAAGTCCACAAAGAATATGGATTTTCTGTACTGGACGTCCCACTAGGCTATTTTTAAGGAAAACGGTTCGCAATAAAATTTTTTGGAAAATTCACACTCCTTGCAATATTTTTAGATTTCCACAGTAATTTTTTGTGAAAGCTTCGTTCGGTGGGTCTCGGGTTCGAATCCAGACCGGGGTTTGTAACAGCACTCATATTTTAATATTTCATGAAGCTTGTGAATATTTTAACTAAATTTGAATTTAAAAAAAAAACAGGTGGGAACGCTCTCCCTGGCATAAAATATACTTAACGGCCTATTCTCTTACCCCTAAATATATAAAAACAAACTGCAAACACTATGACACGAGATTTTTATAAATATATACTATTACTACGTTATATTCTGGGACATAGTTTTAGGCGCAGTAAATCTGACAACTGTCAAGTTTTGTCAGGTCGTCAGCATAGGGCGGTTTATTTGTATCTGTTAGGTGGTGAATGAGGAGATTGTTGAAATTATAGCCGTATAATGGTGGTGCGACGAGAAATACTTTTACGACAAATTTAAATACGAATTTTTTAAATTTAAATAAACAATATCTCATTTAAAATTTCAAAAGTCAAACGACGACTTCCAGTACACAAATGCAGTAGTTTACTCCCCATGCAACATACACTGTAATTGTTCTCTAAACGACAGCTGCTCCGTTGCGCAACGCGCCTTAAAACTTCCTTACTGTGCCGCAACTGGGTATCGAAGTGGGAATGGTGCGCTGCCTTAAGTGCCGCCGTACGTTCCATACTGGTAGCAAATATTGTTAATGTCTTCTAAATCGACGCATTTCCAAATACCAAAAGAACACTTCATAGCGACACGAAGCGCGGCCGACAAACTAGTGCGGCGCATGAGACGCAGTTGATTTCAAGAAGTTTGAGCAACAACAAAAACTTCATCAAAATAGAAAAACGTTGAAAAATCGTTTGGAATATAAATGCTGAGAACAGCAACAATAAAACGAACACCAACTGGTTAATAGATAAATGCGCAGCGAAAGATGTAGAGACGTTCCAGAGATTAGAAAGGAAGCTGCAGACCAGCGTTGTCCAGTAGACACCGAACGGAAGGCGCGTCGAGCAATCGAATATTTGCGCGTGTGGATGCGTTTTTCACATGAAAAACAAATGTGACGAGCTGTAGGAAGTAGCAGCGGTATGAAGATATTCAATGGCAAAAACATTTTCAAGCCAAAAAAAAAAAAAAATAAGCCAAAGAAGAAAGAACAAACGAATGCAACATTAGTCAAACACAAATAAAGTTAGTTGTTGCCGTTGCCGCTCTGCTACCAATTGCCATTCACTTCAACCTTGTATTGTATCTAAACATATCGACGTGTATTTGTCTACAATGTTGCGCAGGAGCACAAACTGCTAACGCTATGGATGGGAGAAGTTACCTATGTACGTACATAGATGCTCAGGTGGCCGGGGCCGCAAGGGGCAAGTTAGAATTATGCGTAAATAATGAATAAACATGTGGCGAATTTGTTGTTAACAACAAACACACATACAACAACTGCAAACCAAGTCCATACAGATGTACACAGTATATTACAAAAGTATTATGACGAATCTTTGTAGGAACATAGCAACAGCAGTTAGTAGAGAAATCGTCGGGCAGGAACGTCAACATGGGCATCAACTAAGATACCAAACGCCAAACACCAACCACCAAACAGCAGACTACACAACACAAACTACAAACTACAAACAATCGACCACAGACTACAGACCCAACCTCCAATGGCCAGAGGCGGCGATTAGTCGCGAGGGATTTCACCAAAAGTTAAGACATAAGAATACAATCGTACATACATACCTAAAAGTTAGTAGAAGATAGCAGTTAAAGTGTTGATTTTAATGATTATTTGAGAATAAAGATGAGAGTTGAGGAGGAGAACTTTGAGCTGCCGATGCCGGTAGTCGAGCGCGGTTTGTTGCTTATGGTTTATTGGTGAAAAAGGTCGGGTATATCTGAAACTTTATTCTAGATAGTTTAATCAAAGCACGTAGATTACAAAGAAGTTGCACTGTTCCTCAAACAGAAAATCTAGTCTTGTTTCACCAGACCAATACCAATTAGACTTTTGCTGATTGATTTGATAAAATTGGACAACATTTCTTGCCACAAGTTGCCATGCAACTTCTTCGTAATCTACGCTTTATGGTTTAATATTAATAAAATAATATTATGGTGCATTCATCATATAGCTTGGTCGAGCTGCGTCACAAATTGAGGGGCCTATAATTTTTGTGGGCAGCTGCCGAGGGCGACTGCTATTTGGCTATTGTACATAAGGTTTTTTTTTTATAATTTGAACCCGAAACCACTATTGCTGCTGTGGAGAAGAGTATCGAAGAAACCCGAATTGAGTCCATCCGCCATCGCGCGCAACAATTGGAACTGTGCCCATCCAATTTATGGAAGATTTTGCGGAAGGAGCTTGGTTTGCGGGCTTACAAAACCCAACTCGTGGAAGAATTGAAGCACGTTCGGTGAATGGCCCCAAACCTCGATGGCCAATTATCTCGATTTTCACAAGAAAATTTTGTTCAGCGATGAATCTCACTTTTGGTTGAATGGGTACGTTAATAAACAAAATTGTTGCATTTGGAGTGTTGATAATTAAAACCCATTGTTTTGACGCCGTTACCTCATTAAAAATTCATTGTTTAGTTTGCTCTATCGGCAGAGGGAATCATTGGTCCATATTTCTTCAAGAATCAAGCCGGCCATAACATTACAACCAATGCGGAACGCTATAGAGCCATGATTAATGATTTTGTTGTGCCTGAATTGGACGATGTTCACGTAGACGACCTTTGGTCCAAATCAGACGGTGCTACATGCCATAAAGCCAATGAAATAATAAATTTAGTAAGCGCATTATCTCGCGTCGTGGGCCTGTGTCGTGACCTCCAAGATTGTACGGTTTAACACCGCTGGACTATTGAGGTTATGTTAAGTCACTTACCTACACCTTTGAAGAGAATATTGGTCGAGTTATTGTTGACATGCGGCTCCAGTTCCTTGCAAATGCGGCCAAAATTTGGGCCTCTCGGCTGGAGTTTATTCAACCCAGCCGCGAGTTGACTTCTTCTTAAAAAACACACCCTTTACAAAAAAGTTCCCTGTGCCAAGAATTTTCGTCCAATTTCATCACATCAGAAACCAATTGGATCTAATAAGATTCTAATATCACTCAGCAAAAGTCTAATTACTTCCAGTATGATTAAATTGGTCGAGATTTTCTGTTTGGGGAACGGTGGGAGTGATGCAACTTCTATGTAATCTACGTTCGTTAATTCAGTGCGAGGTTTTTTCCTATATGGTTATTTAGCGCATTAACGATAAACTTTTCTTTTATGAAACCTACGACAACTTATGAAACATACCCAAACTTTTTTGTTCAATGGATGACTTATTGGTAAAAAAATTAAATTTTACTTAGTTCATACGGCAAACCTTCTTAGCTAAAACTATCAGTACGAGTAGGTATCGATACTTTATTTCGATATTGCATCGTATCGGAACAATAAAACAAAAACCTAATAGTAAAGTTTAAACCAAATCATATTCGATAATAGTTATTAACGATATACCGTTGGTCTCAAACAATTATCGATAGTCAGACTATCGACAATTTCGCAGCTCTAGCTTCTAAAGTACCTCAAATACTTAACGGGCAGCCGTTGTGATAATCCAGTGATACTACTATTAACTATCAACTAATACCTTAATTTCTTATCATGTAGATGACCAGATTCAAGAGAAGATTAAACTGAAAGTAAAAAAAAAACATCAAACTTATTTGAAAATGATTGAAAATTGAAAATGCCGACGGAACAACGCTGTAATTGGTCATCACGAAACTTTTAAACGTAACTAGATGGAGAAGGTGTCTCCAGCCAAGTTGAAGATGAAATTTCGACCTTTAATTTCTTTATTTTTTTTAACCACAAAATAAATTTCTTATATTTGGGTCACCTTGTATATTTGGAACATTTCCAGAAAGAATAAACAAATACCCACCACACTAAAGATGCTAATATGTAGGTGGCTTACAGTGACAAATAACCAGAAATATAGTCGCCTTCATAGGATTTACAGTCGATTAATGAAATGAGAACCAAATAACGAACAAATCAGTGCCGGCTCTAAAATAAAACTGAACGATGCATTTTGAAATATCAGCATTCCAGGCAACTGTTCCTTGATTTTTGTTGTCTCTAGAAACTTTCTTTTTAGGAAAAGATATTATCACAATAAAATTTAAGTACGTAAAAAATTTGCACAATCTCATACATTGATCAAAGGTAATCAAAGAACTAAGTAACCTCGTGGCTACAGAGCTGTCAAGATAAATTAAAAAGGACAAGTGTGAACACACTTGGTTTATGTGAAGTGATTTGAACGAAACTAAGTAATTTAGATTGTTGCGTGTCTGAACTTTTAGATCGATCTATCGAAACGTGAAAATCCTTGTAGCTATGTGTCTACTGAGACTTTTTTTTATGAAATATTCCACTTAAGACTGATATGAAAAATAATATATTTCGAAGCACCATCACTTAGATTAACTTTATTTGGCATTTGTAGACAATTTCCTGTTGGCTATTTCATTTATGTGATCCCTCGTTCATACATTCCCATTTGGTATGCTGAATTCAAACTGAGTACGAGTATTTTCCACTTGAAATTCATGAAAGAAAAACTTTTTGCCGTAACATTAAAGATTATATAAAACGAGCGTGTTGCAATGCCATTTGGCTTTGGTCAATGACGTCTTTGGCTATTTGCCGTTGCTGTCCTTTTTCGTGTCTTCGCTGTGGCTGATGTTGTTGTTATTATTGTGCAGTTGATGATGTGCCTGATGATGATAATTCTAAGTTGCAGACATTGCCAACAAAAACTTTCGTTTCAGCACAACAACAAAAGTCAAGCTGGCGTTTTCGAAGCAATGGCGGTCGGTGCATTTCGTAAATGCGTTGATGAAAAAAGTGGCAAGTTTTTCGGTTGCATTTGAGAGATGAACATGGAGTCGAAAGTATGGCAAAAAAAAACCAAATTGACCACAACAAATAACAATAACAAACATAGTGGTGGTAATGCTAAGAGCAAACATGAAACAGCGGCAACAAATGACGACAGCAGCTGCAACACAAAATTGTGCACCGCGCGCCGCTTATAGCTGAGCAGCTTACCTTAGTGAAAATGGAATAGAAGGGGTGATAGAGGAGTCTACTCTACGGCAGGCAGCAGGCAACGAACAGCCGCAGGAGGAAATGACAACATATTACTATAAAGTTGGTAAAAATACGTGCGACGACATTCCACCGCGCCACCTCTGTTGCTGAGCTGCTGTTGCTGAGTTGCTGTTGCTTGGTGTAGTAGGTTGATGATTTTTTTTTGTTGTGCAAGCAACATTCGTATGCCTTCTACTGCTGCTACGTTTTTTTCTAGCCTCAGCTGACTTTCCTACGCAGGATTGTTTTGCAATTGAATGTCTTTGTTGTTGTGTGGAAATTTTTTAACAAACTCTTCTTGATGTTTACTATTCGAATTTAGTAGAAGCATCAAATTGGCAGCAGCAGAAGCTGAATATAAGCAACCAACCGAACCGACAATGCTGAATTTGCTGAACGGTAGCAACAAGTTGCCAAGCCGCTACTTAAATGCCACAACGGAAGCTACTGGCATAGCAGCGGCAGTTTCGTCATCACCACCGCCACCACCGCCACTTTCTCGCCCGCGGCAGCTACACAAAAACGCCCCGCTGATTTTGTGCTGCTTTGTTGTGCGGCTGCCGTCTTTGCTTCGGCTGCGTGCTGGTTTTGACTTTGTGCGCGGTGTTTAGATTCTAAATTGTCGAGAAAAATTGGCATCTCGCTGCTCTTGTTTTTGCGCGACTCTACCACAATTCACTGCCACTGCTGCACTTAAATTTGTATTGTTGTTGTTGCAATAGCTGCTGGCAGCGGGGCATATTTTTTTATTCGCCTATAGTTTTGCTGGATGATAGCAACAGGAAATGCGCAGTTCTATGGCCGCGCAATAGACTTGAACTCTGCCAAACTGTCAGACAAGAAGGCAGGCAGGCAAGCAAGCAGCCAAACAGCCAAGCAGCCAAGCAGCCACGCAGCCATCACCATCACTGCCATCACCATCACTGCCATCGTAATTTTCGTGGAAGTTGACAGGAAGAGCAACCGTTGAGAAATATGTGTACATCAAAACAAAATTCTATTCCCAATTTATGAGATTTCCTGAGGATCTACCTAATAGAAGCTTATCTACAATACGTATGTAAACTTATTGGTCAAAGGAAATTGTAAGCTTTGTTTAAAGGGGGGCATCGGCCAAATTTTTTTTATGCTTCGATTACCGACTACACCTTATCTTTGCTGACGTCGTTGGCTACTTGATGTCGCAGTAGAAAGAAGCGAAGCGGTGACAAAACGAAGTACTTCCTGTCTTAAAAAAAAAGAGTCAGCGCATTCGCGTTTTGGATCCATCAACACTGTTGATAATTACAATTTGTATTTAAATTTTGATGTTGGTTTTTAGCTAAACCTTCCGCTAGATGGCGCTAAATAACGTTTTTGCGGCTTTTACGGCTATGGACTGTCATTCTAACATGAAATGCTCATTGTAACGTCGCCTATCATGACTTTGATAATGAAACCGATATCAGAAATTAATTTTTTTTTGAAAAACCTCAAAAAATAAAAATTCTACGAGTGTAAGTTTTAGGTAAAAGATAACTCCAAAAATCGAATCCTAGTTAAAAAAAAACCTATAAGAATAATAACTTTCTCGAAGAATTCTTGAAACAAACATTATCTAATCGAATTTTAAAAAATTTCTTCGTGTTAACAGGGTATTCTGAAACCAATTTTCAATACTTATAAAACAAGCAGATTTAAGGCGAAAAGTTATATCGGACTTTTGTTATAGGAGGTGTAAACTTGCATTCACTTTTGGTTTCATCAAATACGTAGAATCTTGTTACACTGTGCTATCATTAATGATGGAAAACTATCGATGGTGTTATCGATAGCATCAATAGTTCTATTTTACCATCACTATCACAAAAATCCACATTTGAGAGAATTCAGTGGTTGTGTTCACCATGTACGGCTGTTTGGCTCTCGGTGCATTTGACAGAAACAGCTGTGGTTGACGTCACATTGATGCAATTGTTGATGAAGTACAGTAATCGCCAAGTATATCGGTTGCTTATATAGCGAACGCTTTGTATAACGAATATTTATATTTAAATGCATTGGTATCTCTAAATAGCGAATGTTTCAAAAATATATATTCTATATAACGAACGTTCGTTTGGCTATTTGTATAAAAAAATATGTTTTTAAATTTATTGAAGACGAATATGGTATGAGGTACCAGCCCGCTGTTTACAAAGTTAATTTAAATTACAACAAGAAAAGTCAAGTATTGTGATATGAATCTCTAACGAAGAACGGTGTGGGATTCAAAGGAAGTAGGTTTAACATTTCAATATAAGTTAAACTAATTGAAACAAACCATCGAAGTCGAATTATAAAAAGCATTTCTAATCGTACTTGCAGCATATTTTAAATGTCATCAATAATTCAGCGGTTTTTGAACCAAGTTGTAACAAAGAAACAGTATTGATGCGAAAGGAAACCGAAAATATTTTTGGAGAGGGCTGCTACCTTTTTTTCGGACGTTAATTTAATCTAGTTAGCAAGGTTACTGTAATTCTTCAATACTGGAGTCAAAACGAAAAAGTTATAGGAATATAATTATGGAGAATTCCATATCACTGACATACTGGCTTGATTTATATAACCACTCGAATTATTATTAGAATAGTCAGCAAATACCTGTAAACATTAGATGGTGACAACGAGACTTCGAAATGAGGTTATCGTTTGATTTCGTTGTGGATTTCTATTAAGCCCGAATGGCAGATTACGCAGTGCCCCATGACAAACAAGTTTCAGCGACCAACAGTAACCGGCAAATTAAAAAAAGGGGTGTGTTTTTTTATATAATAAAAGTAGTTACATTTAGCGAAATTATACTCGTATATTCCCTTTTCTGTAGTATTCGAATTCATAACATTAAATATATTTATATATTTAAAATTACTAAGGAACATATTTCGGTATTTTTGAACATAATTAAAATAAAGTTAACAACATAAAAATAAATAAATAATAATACCAATAGTCGAAATTATGAATACCGTCTGAGGTAATCGCGAGAAAATTATGTATCTACACATGTGTGTATTTATATGTAGGAATGTACATTATATTGTAGATATGTATTGAAGTCAACTCACATACATACATACACACATACATACATATAGATATTATATTTAGATGCATATTCACAAAAAACCTTACTCTCTTTCGAGCTTAGATACTTTTTTCAACTTGGAAAGCTACAATAATACATACACACATATTTCATATAGAATGTGCATAGCTGGGGAATTCTTGCAGTTCGCTGTCGATACAAATTTTGCATAAAAATGTGCAAAAAAGGAGAAAAAGAAATGAATTAAAACATTTGAGAATGTAAAACTGCCGCAATGCACGCTCAGCAAGCGCTGTTGCCCCGTTGGTTGGTTGGTGTTACACTTGGTTTCGATTTTTTTGCCATTTTTTTTTTTTTGCCAGCTGCTCGCTCGCCAACGCCCGTTCTTGGTCTCGCTGGAAATTTTAATTAATCTCATAACTTTATGCAACCGAGAAGTAACACAATTTAACGCTCATGCGGCAAGGCAGCGTAGCGCAAGTTGGGCGGATTAGGCTAAGCACATAGTAGGGCGACGGGTATAGCGTAGATTTCACTGCGGCTGGACATACTTAGTAAAGAGCAGAGCGTCGTTAGAGCTTTTTAAAAATTTTCTTTTCCCCGCTATGATTTATGCCTTTCCCTATTTTTGTTCAATTTTAGTGTTTGACGTGAAGATAATGGAATATGTAATAAAAAAAATTAATCGGTACTGATGAATTAATTAATTCCAACAAATCCATTATTACAACCAAAAAAAAAAAACGTACCAAAATTTTGTATCAAATGTATCCGTTTAATTCTTCGCTTGATGCTTTACTATGATTTGAGCGACTCATTGCCCTTTCCACGCTTTGCTCGCCGCTCCGCTATGTGCTTAGCCTTAGTTGGCTGGCAGCGAGAAAAATACAGTTCTATTAGTAGTGGGTTGTGAAAAAATTGTGTTTCCCGTTTGTATGTGGATATAATGTAGATACATACAATACATACATATGTATATATGTATCTATATGTATGTAATAAAACGTACATATGTATTTTATTTTGTATTTTCTTTACTTCACCTTCATTAATTTGCTTAGCTTGATTTCAGTTTGAAGTACAATATTTTTGCATTTTTTACTTGTTTATTTAATTTTTGTGTTATTTCTAGGATATTTTATTACCACAAGGGTTATAACAATATTAATTATTAAAAGCGAGAGATTGCATTTATTTTATATTTTTTTGAACTCAATTAAACTCTTTAAAATTAGTATCTATATTTAAGTGCTCCCGAGTTTAGCTCAGTGCCATTAATTTTAGCTACTAAACATTTATTCTTCATAGGTTTGTTTTATTTTCTTGACACAATTTCGAATTGTAGCCCTAAGCACATAGTTATTAAAAATGTAACACAAGCCATGAATGACAGATAAACTCTGCAACGATTTATATAAATAAAAATATACTCCATCAATTTCCAATGCAGTTCAACAAATGCGTATAATTTCCATCACGAAATTGATATCATAAATTTTGTGTTTTAAGTTCGTTCAGTTTCGTCACTCAAAAATTTCACTCCAATAAAATGTTTTAATTGATATTAGATATCGCTCGCGGCTTCGCGCGCTTAGCTCGATTTAAGGTTATGAATTCAGAAAATGGAATAAATAATTTCATAGAAGGTAATAGCTTTTAAATCATTTTTGCTATTGGTTTTTAATATTTTATTATCTAAAAAAAAAAATCAAATAGCTACAACTTTTTTGTCATTGGCAACTGCACAGTATGCTATGCCATTTCTTAAGCCTACATACTTCGTATTCCATACCGTTATATTTCTTTGAATTTAATAATCTAATTTAATTTACATTTTTAAAAGGTTACAATCCTTCCCAAAGTTTTTTAAAAATAAAGCTTCCTTAAAACTCCTTCGTATGAGAGCCACATTCCAATAGTTCATTTAATTATTATTTTATTTAATTTTTTAAATAGGTGGCAACTCTCACCAGAAATACTTTTGAAATTAAGCTTTGTTAAAACTTTTAGGTAGGCGCAAATGTTGTAAGATATCATTTCATTTAACGTAATTTACCTTTAAACAGATGGCAGCCTTCTTTCAAACTATTTTGCAATATTTGACTTCACTCATTTGTTTAAATGAATTTACTATTTTAAATAGGTGGCATCTCCTTTTAGAAAACTGCCGATATTGCAACAAATGTAACGGACTATAAATGTGCCTTATTATTAACTAATTGATGTAGTTGACTTTTTTGACGACCCGTTTGAAAATATTTATGTGTGTTAACAAACCCTCAACATTTTTCGATATTAAGTTTTTCTAAACCGCTGCTCGTTCAGAACAGTCTGGTAACGCTTCATTTAGCTTATAAATTAAGTAGCATAAATTTTAACAGGTGGCAACCCTATCCGAATATATTTCACAAAAAGTGCTTCCGTAAACTATTTCGTTTAAAACTAGTATTGTAGGATTTCCGTTACCTTACAAATGAATTTGAATCGACGATCTTTAAAAGGTGGCAACTCTCTTTAAAAATGTTTTCTTATAAAAGCTTTATTTTTAGGGTAATACCGCTACATTTCAGTAAGCTGAAAAATTGGATTAAATTAAAGTTTTTATACACGTGTCTAAGCATACGGCAACTCCGACATGCCCGACAGCCATCTTGACATTCTGAGTTCAAGTAAGATTATTCGCGAACAAAGACGTACCAGTAACTTTACCCACGTAATTTCCAATATTAGTTTATAACTATACTTTCAATAATAAATTCCACTTTAATTAAATAAAAGAAGTTTGAAGCAGAACGTGTACGAGTTTTTATGGTTTTTACTTCTTTTACGTGACAACAGTCTTTAAATATTTTTCCATGATTAAGTTGTTTTAAGCCAACTTCCTTTAAATCCCATGCCGTTTGAACTATCAAGTTCATTTAGTTTACTTGTTTAATGTGGTGAAAACCCTCTCCCTAAACGGCAGTGATAAGACCTATTCTCTTCTACGGGGGTGGTGACACTAAGCAAAACCTTGTCACAAGCCAAGATGGAGTGAGTACAGCGCACGGCTTCCATGCTGGAGCGCTACCCTCTACACCTACTAAATTTCTGGAAGTTATTTTAAATCTTCCACCGTTGGAAGTAAATTTCTGGCTAGTTGTAGTGGCGCCAGGCTTAACCCGATCCAGCCATGTAAATAGCTAAAGCACGGGCATGGGAAGATCCTGGAAGCTCTTCCTAATGCACTAAGGAAGATAGATGCCATAGCCCTAGACCCAGAGTCGTCTGCTGCCTTTACAGATAGTTCCAAATCCAACGAAAGAGCGGCCAACGGGATTCACTCCAGCGAATTAGCGCTGGACCTCAGCTTTTGCTTAACGGACTACTGGAACGCACCTGTCGGATTACCAGACAAGTCTGGCCAAAGGTTGACGTAAAGCGATTCAAAGCGCTGATCCGCCTGGACCGACAACCTCTCAGACTAATGGTTGGAGTAAACACTTATGGGTACATACGGGAAGAGATTGTGATGCATAACTAACGATTTCTGCCGAACCTGCAGGGACAAAGTGGAAATGGAACGCATCGAACAAGTCCAAGACTCGAAACCAATTCCAAAAGGGGTATTTTCAAAACTGTTTGGCCGACCTGAGCTCGGCAAGCACTCCCGATCTTCTGTGCTACGTAAGGCGCACTCGGAAAGAAGAAGAAAACGTAGTAGCCCCCGCAGCGGTATCACAACGGGCTTTGTCGCGCTACGTGCGTATCCGTGGACCTGCATTGTTGCAACCGCTCTAACCTAACCTAACCTAACCTAACCTAACCTTGTATTTGTTTATTTTATGCAGCTCTGTTTATTCTGCTAAGCCAGGAAAATTTGATTTTGCTTCCTGTACCTGGAATAAAACTTGTTTCAAATAATAATTTCATTCTAGCCCATTTTTCAAGTCTGTTCAATAAACCGGGCCTGAAAAACTAGTAAACAATTATATTCATCATATTTGATTTATAATTGCTTATTTACTTGCTGCCTGTAGGTAGAGCCTGATACCGTTAATTGCCTTTTGATATAAATATTTATAAATTTTAATAATGCCTTTCATTTTCCGGACTCCTTTGTCGCTCTCACTCTCTCTAGCTTGAATTTAGCGGTATCCCATTCCCCGCAAAGGGCGCGCTAAGTTGACGTTGTTATTACTTTTTTTTTTTTTGTATTACTCTCTCTGATAATTCATTTCACAACAAATAACAAAATGCTAATTGCAGTAAGTAAACAATTCTGCACAAAGCCATAGACAAATTTTCGAATAAAACCAGTTTCTGTATCATCATTTAACTTTGTTTTTTTGTTTGTTTTTTTTTTTAGATGATGCATAATATCTACCTAAATCCAGGCACACAATGCATGAATATTCAGCAAATACCAGTGGAACCAATAAACAAACAAAATGGCTCAAACTCGGCAAATAGCCCCATTCGGCGGCGCATTATACTCTTTGAGTGTGTAATGATATGCAGGAACAATACAAAACCACACAAACACACACACACACACACATGTGCATGCACTTCGATTGTATTGTCAAAACAAACAGTCGAGTCGCTGACGTTTGGAGCGACATATTGAAAAACTGTAATTAAAAATGATGTCGTTATTATTCGCGTACAGCAGAAATGCTTCCTCCTAAACAGAAAGAAATAAAGAAAAGACAACAAAAATGCAAAAAGTGCAAAAAATGCAAAAATGCAACAAAAAAAAAAACGGTACTAACAGAATTGGCTACAAAAAAAAAAACAAAAAAAAGCCACATATGTCATACCCATAGCGGTAAGTGCACTGCTCGCATATTCTATTGTCCCACTACTTACATACATACAAATATATGCTTGTGGTGTTGTATTTGTATGCCCACAGCCTTCGGCGGCGCAAAATACCGAATAATAATGGCGACGGCATTGTATGACATGAGCTAATTAAATATGATTTACTATTAACCGGCGTTAATATGCCGACGTTTTTCCGACATGCAAAAGCGCTGTGCTAAAATTGCAACTAAAAGTGGAGAAAATGGAAAACATTAACGAAATGCAAAAGCAGCATTTAGCAAAAAAAAACAAAACAAAAAAACACAAAAACAACAACAAAAAATGTGAATGAATTAAACAAAAAATTAAAAAGTTAGACAAAGCTCGAACGGCTGCCACTCTGCTGCTACTTCCACACCCTATGAAATGGGAAACAATTTTCTATTACGAGCAATCGTATGCCAGTGTTGCAGGCAAGTTGAGCAGATTTTTTTTTTTTAATTTTAATTTTTGTGTACTTTTTTTAACATATTTTTTATTTAGCTTTTGCCTGCGCTTGCCAAAGTTTACTGCCACTTCCTTTTGTCATTTTTATCCGAAATACAAAAGAACCCAGGATAAACAGTCAAAGAGCATGTTTGACGGCAATAAAGTCATATGTCAGTGCCACAGCTATCTGCCGCATGCCACATGTCGCTTGCAACAGCACATTGACACGACAAAAAATACACTAACACTTAGCACTATTTTGGTCTTTGGTCGCCGTGCCGTGCCCAGCCCTGCTCTACCTCACCAACACTTTTCGCCCAACCGCTAATGCTATTTTGAGCTTTGAAATTTTTCTGTAGAATTTTTAGTTTGCAATTGTCATAAATTGTTGTTATTACCATTGTCGCCCCATTACTATTGTTGTTGTTACACTAATGGCATTGTCAAAAAGCTGCAGCATTAAGTCAAAAACAAAACAAAAGCAGAAAAACGCGCACATATGGGAAAAGAGCACCAACACAAAAAGCATTGAACAAACGTACAGCAGATTGCAAACCGCTGAGCGGCCCCAAAATCACTGCTTAGCATGGCATAATAGCTAGGCTGGACTCGGCGGTGGCGGATGGCAGATGGGTGTTGAGTTTTTTAAGCGGCGCTAACTGTAGCTAAACGCTCCTGGTGTATTGCTATGTTTTCCGTTTGCCTGCCCGCCTGCCCGCCTCCCCGCCTGCCTGCCAGCCTGCCAGTTCTAATTATTAATTCATCGCTTAAATGCCACATTTGGTGGCAAATGTGACGACTGGTGGTTATTTCTGTGGCAAAATGTTGTTGCATGCAGTGCACAAATTTTCATTCGCTTGAGCGATATATAGCAAGGATTGCTGGATAAAACGAATATCATCGCTTAATGGTAGCAACGTGGCCACCATTTCACACCTTGCCACACACCTTGCCACATGGCCCAATGAACTCTTCGGTATTGGCCACTAATGCCATTAGTATGGGAACACTATGAGTGCAATTTTTGTGACTGCAAAACCAATCATGTTGTCACCTCCCTGCCAATAAAAAAATTTCCAAAAAAGTGCTCAAATTCTGAACAGCAGACTGCGCGTGATGATTTGCACTAATATGTAGTAGACACAAATGCAAAGTGTATGTGGATGTGCTAGGTGTAGTATATGTGCAGAATGACCAAATGCTTACTTTGTACTGCCGTGATTTTTTCCATTTTTACCTTGCGCTTTTTCGTCGATTTGACAAGAATTTTATAATGAACGGAAACTAAAATTTACTTCGCTATGGCAGTGCATTTTGTAGCATACCTCGGGGCGCTTTTTTTTCATGGCCCATGTTCGACTGGTGTTTTTGAGTGACACGATGTGTTGTCTGTCATTAAACGTTTCGATATTGTTGAAAGCTCAGCGGCGCCATTTTATGACACTAAAGAGATGTTCGAAAACTGATTGAATAGCAAATTTATCGATTTAAGTTGCGTTTTTAGTGATTAGCGTGATTTAGGATTGTATGTGCTTAGATATGTCATAACTTAGGTACTGATTATTTTTATCAGCTTAAAGGAATCGATTATTAATAAAAATATGCTTATGTCTACTAAAATGCTCAGCAGAACGATTTGGGAAATTTGTTGCGCTGCTATGTCTGCATTTTCTTCCATCCGTTAGTGTGTACGATAACTGTAGCAAACATTTATATACATACGTACATATTTACACATCTTATCGACACTTGATATAGTATGTAGCTGGTGTCAAATTATGATAACGGTGCCATCTATATACTTATATAAAATTGAAGTCATTTCCTTTGCAACAACTTAGCTCAAAAACCTATGAACGGATTTCAATCAAACTTCAACTGTATATTCCTTAGGTCCGTGGCACAGACATAGACTGTATTTTATTCCATTAGGTGCGCGAATTCAGATATTCAGAAGAATACAGATATAAAAAATTCTTTTATGAAAAAAATGCACTGGGTGGCGCTATAGGCGAGTCATTCAGAAAATCCATATTTATGGTCCGCTGTTGATGTTATTAGAAAAGTATGTTGCAGGTGCGATTAGAAATAGTTTTATAGCCCGACTTAGATGACATTGTATGATTTTCATAATTATTCTCATATATACTGCATACCTATACTATGTTTACAAAAAATAGTACAGCCATAAATATTTTATGAGAAAACAGTAAAAGTTAATCAATAATTATTATAGTAAGGTACAAATCTACAAAGACTTTTTAAAGTCCTCTCATAATAGTTATCGTCGAGATAAATATTTTTAAAACTTTAAAGACTCTTATTTTGTGATCTATATTTTAAAATCGTCTCATAACAATTACCAGCGATATTAACTTTTTCAAGTCTTCAAACACTTTTATTTCCAGATTTATAATAATTATGAGTGAGAAAAAATTTTTAAATCTTAAAGGACGGGACTTTTTAGGACCTATAGGTCTCAAAATAATTTTTATTGTAGTTTTACAAAATTGTTCTCACTCATAGTTATTATGAAAAGCTATTTATAATATACGTTTTAAAATAATAAATATGGATAGCTTAAAAAAGTTGTCGCTTTCATAATTATTATCAAAATACCTTTATAATTCTTATCAAGATAAGGATGACTTTTTTAAAGCTCAACTGTCCTGTAATTATTATTGTGGATCTCTGAGGTAACAAGTACAAGAACACATTCGATGGCTCTGTAGTCAAAATTTCTGGAAGTCCACGTTTGTGGTTCGCCTTAGTTCAAATCTATTAAGCTTTGTGTTTTTAAGCAGTTAAAATAATGTCTTTCACTCAAAGTCGACAAAAAGTTGGCCCTTAAGGGGTTATATATGTACAAAGTTGGGGCTCAAAAAATCGAAAATATTTTTATTGCATATTCTAAAAGTACATACTTCATAGAATATCAGCGCGAAATTTCATCCAGATCGGATCACTAGATTCGAAATTACAGCCGTTCGCAGCGAACTGGACCCATCCATAATTAACTTAAAACAAAACTTAAAACGCAATTATCTCGGAATGGCATTTTTTGAAAAGTACCGTTGCCGTTCACACGATAACTCAAAAACTTATAAACCGATTATCATAATTTTTTTTTATAATTATTCGTATTTACAATCTTGTGCACTTGAACGATCGTTTTTGAATCCGAAAATTTTCGATTTTTTGCAATAAATTTTTTTTTTGAATTTTTGAGCAACAAAAAAATTGACTTTTTGAAAACCATGAATTTTTTTCAGAAAAAAAATTTTTTTTTGGAAGTCGGTTCATTCAAGTACACAAGAATACATTTCTCTTCAATAATTATTGTACCTTTTTGATTTCAGTTGAGCGGTTCGGCTTGGAGAGTGTGAACGGCAAGGCTCTACAGAAAAAACACGCTTCGGGAGATGGGCTCTAACTCGGAAAATTTTAAATATTTTTTTGAAATTTAACTTGTTTTTTTTTCTTCAATAATACTACCAATAAACTGTCTTTCGCTTTATTGAATAAAATTTGCAAAAAACCTTTAAAAAAATCACGAACTTAGCTCACTTTTTCACCTCAACTTTGTATATAACCCCTTAAGGTAGTTGCAGCTGTTTTCGACGTTAGGGTCGACTTCATATTTACTATAATTATAGAATATTTTTCGAAAATGCATAATATATTTAACCATACTAAATACTCGTAATTAAAACTTTGAAAGATAGATAGGGTACCCTCCACCAAACCCTGAATTAAATAAGTATGATTTAAAGGAGGAAATGGATTTAAAAGATTAAAAAATCAAATGAATGTTATTTCGTAAAACCTTTTCAAAAATATACTACCGAAATTTCAAAACCCTTAAAAAGTTATTACCGATTGAGTTGCCGTCAGACTGACAGTTCATTTTTTTCTTAAAATTATTAAAAAGGGTAAATTTTTAAAAAAGGTATAAAATCAGATTGTACGTCCACACCCCTCTAACTTACAGTATTTTCAAATTGGTTTCAAACAATACAAATCTGTTAAAATTATTGCTAAATTTTATAAAAGCTGTTTGTACTTTCTTGTCGATTACTCTTTCGCTAATAAGAAATAAATAAATAAATTGAAAACTGGCCATTACAAAAAAATATATCATAAATTTGAATGCAATAATTCAGGTGAGAGCTAATTAAATAATCAACTCTGTTAAGTAGGTACACAATTATTAATTATGTGGCTTTAACGTTAAAATATTTGTCTTAGCTTAATTTTTTTTCTGTAACGTATAACTTTGCGTGTTCGAAAGTTTAAAGCGCCTTAAAAATTTGAAAGAAAACAGTAATTTGGCCAACTTTCATACAATTCAATACATTTTAGTTAATTTTTAATAGTTCTCAAAACGCATTAAAAAACAACTACATAAAAAAGTACCTTTAGAAGCTAAATGGTATAAAAAAATATTGCAAGCATCCTTTTCTTACATGCACCAAATATCCTGCACTCAGAACAGGACATACCTACCGATAATAATTTGAATAACTTGTGTTTTATTAAATCAAAAATATTTCCTAAATTAAATACTAAATATTTTTCATGTTAAGGTTTTAGTAAGCGCTCTCCACAAGTGCCTCCGACTTTTCTTTTGCTTTGTGGACAAGGGCAACGTAAAAAAGCTTGCGCTGCTGCGAAAATGTACCGCTGCTGTCCATGCCTAGTTCGAACCTTTCTCTTCCTCCACTGATCAGTTTTGATAATCAAACAAAGTTCAACAAACCGGTTTCGATATGATGCCACGTTCAATGTTAAGTTTCGTTATCGCCAAAACAAATTTGATAAGGGATAAAGGAAAATCGTTCCCAAACTCATCATCTTATACCATGCCGAAAGAAACAACCACGAACCAAGAAACAAGTTTTGTAAATTTAGGCTGTTTTATCAACTCAAATGCTTTTTATTTAACCTTCATCCAGTCTTTGGGTCAGTTTGACCCAAATTTTAAATTTAGCTGCTTATAATTTGGTATCTTTTCTGCAATAGAGGCTTATTTGTTGACGTATAAAGTTCGTGTTGTTACAAAAATATATCGAAAAATAATGGATGTCTTACTTTTTGATCAATATCCAAGTTATGATTCAGATTCATTTGATGCAACCGATGATACAGATTATTATATTATACTTTACTTTATATTTGAAAAACCAGTGTAATTTAATTGAGCTTTATTATAAAATATTCCATAATAAAAAACTGGCCTCGAGCTCAATAAAATTACACTAGGTAATCACGATTATTATTTGCCAGAAGAAACTGAAGTTGAAAGTGATTTTGAAGATGGTGAAGATTCCGACACCGAATATACGTCACAATACTTGAGAGAATAAGCCGTTTTATGCTTATCGAAAGGCACAACAATTGAATATCCGAAAGATCCATTGCCTGTTGCTCGCCCAGTTGTTTCCCGTGCTGTGGATTTGCAATTAAATAAATTTTTTACGGTTTATTGACTTTTTCCCCTACATATTAGCCAGCAGCAGAGAGGGAATAAGGTTAGCTAGTAATTAATTATTCAATTGGGCCAAACCGCAAATTTGAAACGTATTTTGTTTGCTAATCTTGTGATTAACGTTCAATAATTAGATTTAATTAAGTTTAATCTTATTACGGTCAACTAATTTGAATCGTGAATCATTTTAATTTTTAATTTTTAATCATTAATCCCATTAACTGTTTGCCAACACTTCTTTCAAGTTACTGATGAGCATAAATAAAAAAAAAAGAAGAAATATTTTTGCGCTTAGCACTCATCGGAAAACTGCAACCCTTTGTAAGGGGAAGTGGAGTGGTAGTGGTAGAGGTAGTGAAGCCTCTTTGGATAACCCTTTTCCTGGCAAATAATTTCAAGTTTCGAGTGCTAATTAAATATGAATACAAGTGGCTATGCTACGCAGTCGCCAAAGCAGCCTAATCAAAGTGGACCAATCATTATTTTTTCACAAAAATCTAATTTTATTATTTGAACAAACAAAGTAGATACTTCTAATCTGCACGCAACGCTTCGATACTTCAACAACTTATGAAAAACATATGTGCGTTCATATTCATATTTATGTTTGACTGATTTGAATTTTTTACTATATGAACACCCACACATAGAAATGTACAGTATTTCTCGGATATGACTACCGTAAAAAATTTGCAAAATTACGATCTTATAAACTGGGAGTGGATTTATGAAAATTTCGCTTATTGGCACTTTTGGCGCATATATTGGAAACATCGGCTAGTGCTCTCCATGCAAACTAAATTTGATGAAAAATGCTCATTAACTTTCACTACAAAAAAAATTTAATGTAGTGTTTACAAATCCTGTGAATGTTGATCACTTTGTAACTTTGTACAAGCAAAAATCAAAATTAGCTCATACAAATTGACCGAATTTATACAATTTCCTGTGCTTATATGTAGGGCGCTAATAACCGAGAAATACTGTATATATTTAAAATGGTAAATATTTTTGCCCTATGCTTTGGTTATAGTTGTCAGGGCGTATACGTAATTTTCAATTGATTTTCAAGCACATATACTTACACAAAGAAGTTCACATATATAGCAACACAAATACACACCCTACTGCGGTTAGGTGACCACATGAGGTAAAGTTACTAGTTCAGAGATAAGATATAACAGTACCTGACTTGTAATGTGACGAGGGACACTGGATATTAAAAAATTCCAATTTCTGCTGGCAGACGAACTTCGTTTTTTGTTTTTGTTTTACGACAGTGTGGAACTTAAATCCGAAATAAACTTCCTACTGGGTTTCGGCTAATACCGGTAATTGAAGAAAACGTGATTGCGAAGAAACTCGCAAAAAAGGGAGCACCAACTCCCTTAATAGGTCCAGAACTCTTCTGCGCTATAGGAAAGGGGGCAATATCTCTTCGGCCCAAAAAGAGGAGGAAGCCAGCAGAGAGCTGTACTGGAAAAATTGGAGATTTGGAGTACTTTAAGGTGCCTTATAGTTTATACAAACTGAAACACGTTAAAGATAGCATGGGCTCATCAGAGAATAACATAAGAATTATTATGAGAATTCTTACAGGTCACTGCAGGCTGAACTATCACCTGACTAAAATGTGAATTTACTCGGTTGAATGCTGGAGATTCTGAAGAGTAGAAAAGGAAACTACAAGACACATTGTGGAGCAGTATCCCGCACTGATGCATAACCGCAAATGGAATCTGGGTGAATATCTAATAGCGGCTTACAGTATGCATTCCAGAGATTTAGAGGCAATACTAAATTTTATCTCGGATGCTGGATTAAAGATCTCAATGTCACAGTTATCAATCTACAACAATAATAATAATACTTGGGCATGCCGCAGAATCCGACTCGGAATTGGTTTTTATCGGAAAGGTAAGCCGATGGCGTTTTCATTTGGGTTCGCGAATTTCTATCGGAATTTGCTTTTTCGAACATGAGCAAAACCGATATTCGAATTAGCTGTTCTATTGAGGTACTGAAATTTGACGCTTACTTTTAAAAGATTGAGAATTTTTAAAATTTTTCCTGTTTTGCCAATAAGAGAAGAAAGAAAGATATACTTATATAATATAATACTTAGCTTACGAGAGAAATCCTAAACTTTTATCAAATACCAGAATGAAAAATGGGAACCAAATAACTACCAAACGCTCTTTGAACTTAATTTCGTTTATTTATTAGTATATGTTTAGGCACACAATATATGTACAAATGTATGTATGTATATAATTGTAGACTTGTGTTGATAAAAATGGTAGCAAAATGTATTGACAATTTTGTCTTTCTTAATTTAGTTTGAGTTATTTCAAGGCAAATTCATATAACGTGTAGTTACTATAGTAGTCGATTTGATTTTTTTTATTCGCCTACATGTATTTTGTTTTGGCTTTTGCGTATGAGCTTTCAAGAACCGTAAAAGCAAAAACAAAATATATGTAAACTTTGACAACTGTTACGCAAAAGCAAAAACAAAATAAATGGGAAGTTTTTAATTGTACTCATAACACCACCTTATATGAATTCGACTTGACTCATTTATTATAAAAACATAGATGATTTAATAAAAACCATTTAGATCGGCGCATCATTCTTTCGAGAAAATTATAAAAATCAAACAAATTAAAAAAAAAATTCATTCAAATTTTTAAATTTCTAATCAAAAATTTTTTTAATGAATAAATAAATTAATCATGTTAATATTAAAACAAGAATTGCCTTTTGTTCAAAATATGCCCATATTTTATGAGAAGTATCAGCTACATCACATAAAAAAATCTCAAATAAGCAAAAACAGTAGAGTTCGAATGACCTGTTTACATCCGATAGCAAAACTGACAAACTTGAATTCTGCGACACCTAAAACAGATAAAAAAAAAAAAAAATTCTATCATAAAAACCGATAACATCGGATTGCGCGACACCTAATGAAAAAAAGTTGATAACGAGAAGATAAAACCTCCGGTCGTCTAAGTACCAATCGTCCCAGTACTGCCGCCATGGAGGTGGTCTGAGCACTAAGGTCTTCGTTCAATACATTCCTGATACAGTCCGTAGGAAGTTGCACTATCATCTGTTATTTGGCAATTCTGCCAATTTTGTATGTGACGCTAAAATAAAAAACACTATTAAGACTATAAGGAGGTCTGAGAGAACAAGTTTCCACGACGAGCCTATGCTTCGATTAATGCACCAAATTTCGTATTGGAATGGCGGTCTGTAAGGACTAGTTCCAAAGCCGCATTGCGTAGGGGGTTTATAATGGACTCAATTCCAAGTCGCGCCTACGTCTGTACGAAGATCTGCGGAGTTATTCCGCGCGACGCAATTTCGTTAAAATGGTGCTCGCCATATTGCAAACAATGAACTAAATTTCTTTTTGCGCAAGCATAGTATCGACGAGGTTTTCCTCAGTTAGTGACCTTTCCATCTCCATACACAAGATATCCTTTTAGATTTTAAACTTCGAACAGGCGATAAAGCAGTGCTCAGCGACTTTAAAAATGAATTTTGCACAGAAGGGCCAGAAGGGGTCGTGCTCCTGCTTAAATCTACCTAAATTTGATTTGAAGCAGCCATGTTCCGTCAGTATTTAGATTAGGTGGAAATTCACTCTCCCTTGTCGTCTACTTATCCACACCTTGATTTCAAGGCTATCAAGCGGCACGTCCCACGACCAATGCTTCCGCGACTCCATCTTTCTGGAACCTATTACTCTTTCTGGTACGTTCATGGTTCAGATCCCTCTAACCCCCTAGTGCAGAAGCCGCACCATACTTTAATACCGCAGAGTCGATATATTTATTTATTTATTTATTCAATCAATCAACAGACAATATGCTTACAGACTATATGTAGTGATATCTATTGCATTACAAAATAAATATCTAAAAAAAAAAAATTTATAATAAGCATTAAAGCAAGTGTCTTACATGCAAACTCTTAAAACTAAACTTTGTATAACAAAAATCACACCCCAATGCAGAGGAAAAGGCATTAAATTGTGAAAGTGTTCTCCTTAGAGGAGCATTTATTGCATAAAGAGTTCTAGCAACGCCCACAAAAAACGATTCATTGCAACGAAGAATCCGTGAGGGCACGTTAAAGCTAACTTTCATAAGAAGATATGAGCAATCAATGGAACCAGTAATGATATCAAACAGAACGCACATCGACAGCATAGTACGCCTCGACTCCAATGTCATGAGATTTATTAGTAAACAACGTGAGCGATAAGACGGAATAGGGTCTAGAAAATTTAACGACCGTAAAGCAAAGCGTTTAAAAGCTTTCTGAACATACTCCAATCTATTAATATATACCGCATGGAAAGGCCTCCAAACAAAAACCGCATACTCCAACCTAGACCGCACTAAAGAAGAATACAATAGTTTGAGAGTATAGGGATCAGAGAACGAAGAACAGTTACGACGTATAAAAGCTAACATCGCATACGCTTTAGAAATAACAAAATTTATGTGAGTGACGAAGCTCAGTTTGGGGTCAAAATAAATTCCCAAGTCTTTGAATTCAATCAACTTTTTTAGCGGAACGTTTGAAATACAGTATGACGTAGCAGTAGTACCAAGAATCCTAGAATAAGTGGTAAAATGACACTTATTAACGTTAAGAAATAAGCTATTACGACCACACCAATGGTAGAGGTTGGCAAGCTCACTTTGCAAAATTAAAGAATCTTCTAGGCATTTTATTACATGATAAATCTTTAAGTCATCCGCATGTAGAAAAAAATTGCATTTAGAAAAGCCTGAAGTTATATCGTTAATGACCAAACAAATAGCAAGGGCCCCAGAACGCTGCCCTGGGGAACACCAGACGAAGCTACGAAAGAAAAAGACAACACACCGTCAAGATGAACGACACAACGCCTGTCGTCTAAGTAGGATGAGATCCACTTTAAAAAATTAGAATGAAAGCCTAGGCCAAGCAGTTTGGCCAATAGATTTCGATGGGATACCCTGTCAAAAGCCTTAGAAAAATCAGTGTAAACCGCATCAATTTGGAATCCTTTCTGAAAAGTATCCAAACAGTCTTCCGTGAAAACAGCTAGATTTGTAAAAGTCGATCTACCCGGAACGAATCCGTGCTGTTGCGGACAGAGTAGATGTTTTACAGCAAAATAAATTTTATCTTTTACTATACACTCAAACAGTTTTGAGACTGTGGTAAGCTTTGAGATTGGTCTGTAATTTTCGATATCATTTTTATTTCCGCTTTTTAGTATAGGTGTGATAAATGTCAATTTCCAAGCATCAATAAAAACTCCAACAGACAAAGTCATGTTAAAAATATGTCTTAAAGGTATAATCAAAGAAGCACAATTTTTCAATAGAATAGCTGAGAGACCATCAGCCTCAGTTGCTGTTGACATTTTTAGCTTATCAATGCCGTTAGTGATATCCAAATCCGTCAAGCATAGGTTTCCAAAATTAACTGAAGTGTCTAAATTTGAGAGGAGATCTTCAGGTATACAATCATTAGAATTATCAGATGCATAATTCGACGAAAAAAAAATCAGCAAATAGATTAGCCGCTTCTGACAAAGAAATAGCAGAATGGCCTCTAAGCTGAACCGATGTAGGTATAACTGAGCAATTATTTTTTGACTTAATGTAGCTCCAAAAGAATTTTGGATTACTTTTAATGTTATTTTCAATTTTACTAATATAACCTCGATACAGAGATCCATTAAGCTTATTAAATTCAGTTCTGTAATATACGTAGCGCTGATGGAAACTGACGTTATTAGAATGCTTGTGCTTTTTATAAAACTTATTTCTCAAGTGCTATTAAGTGCTTTGAAATAGATTTGCGCCTAGGTTCCTAACGGCTGGCAGACCAACTGCAAAAATTTGTTCGGACTTATGTCTCAAGTGTATACATTGGGATAAATAAGGGGTAGCTACCCACGGCCATTATAGGCAGATTGAGCGGTGGAACTGGTATTGTGGAAAAAGGAAGTCATCTTTAACCAATTTTGGGCTAGAGAAGCTTACTGCAAGGACTTTCCCTATACATATAAATTTATCCATAAATTTTTCGAAAGCAATTTTCGCCCATTCGTCTATTGGCGAGTGAGTATTGGCTATTTTCAATTGATTTGCATTGAACCAAAATGCAATAGAAAGAGTTATTTTTTTAATTATTTGTGCTTAGCTGATTTTCTATAGGATGTGCGTGAATGAATACAGCTATATGCAAACACACACACACATATGTACATATGTGCATACAAATTTTTATGTAATCATACACGTGCCATTTGTGCGTAAATTACGAGATTGCAAGTGCTGGTCTTTTCCGCATCGTAACTTCGAAATAGATTAGCGTATTGTATGTGGTTGGGGAAAAGTGAATAATTTTTGCCTGCTTTGGTTTTAGCGATTGTTATTGGCTATCAATGGGTTCAATGGAGAGATGCACTCTCACAGCACGAAATTAATTACTTATTCAAAACTGACCAAAGCTTGTGAGTGAAATGAATATCAAGAGCCACGAGTTTTTAAGAGCACCATTGAATTAGGAAAACCAAATAAACTTAATTGAACTCATATAAAATATTACTAATGATTGCCTGTCTCGCCATAAATCGCCAAACTGAGGTTCATGTCTTAACATATAAGAATCAATATATGGTAGAATCACGGAAAAAGCTTTTCGCAAAGTGTCTGCTAAAAAGAGCGATGAATCAATTATCGAGCAAGATGCGAGTATTCCATAATATCTAGTGATCCCGAAATAGTTCCGTCTTCCAAGACTTAAAGCAAATTTTCTTACGCATAATTATTATACAAAGACTTTTATAATATAAGTCGCAAAATAAAAGTCTTTGAAATTCGTACAAAATCTATCTCGCTGCAAATTATTTTGAAAAGCCTTTAATAATATAAATCTTAAAGCAATAGTTATCGATAACAAAAAAAAAAAAAAAATATTTGTCTCACTCATAAATGTTTTTAAAAGACTTATACTTAATTCTCATCAAAGATGACTTTTTCAAAACTCAATTATTATTATGGATCTCTGAAATAAACGATAATGAAAGGAAACGCATTAAAAGCGTGTTATTTTCAATATTCCATGTTTATTATGGTATTTTGTTAATAATTCGCCAAAGTTAATTACCATTGGGACATTTCAGTTAATTTCTTCGATATTCTACTGCATTACCTGCTTTTCCATACACACCATACAATTCGGTATACATATACCCAAATATTTTAATATTAGTTGGCAAAAATTCTTCCACTAAATAGCTTTGAACGCTGGTAACGTTGGAAATGTGCCGAGTTTTTCATTAATAGTTTCTTCATTAATAGTATTGAGATTATTGGGGATATTTTAGCAATAAATCTAATAACTAAGTCATATCTTATCATAGGCGCAGCTTAATAAACGTTATTTCGGAAATTTTTTTTCTACTTAAAATTTGATGAAAAATTCGAGTTCACTTTATATATCAAAGTTAATAACTTGAGCTAAAACAAACAACTACAGTAGGAACATGCCTTTGAGTGACCTTTGCAAATTTTATAGTAGAATTGTTATTGTTTGAAATCTGTTGGGACCACAGGAAAACTTAATAATATCTTTATAAGTAGTGAATTTATAGAAGTGTTGAATTTTACATACAAACCAAGCTTTGCATAGGGTATTTAGATACTATGGTTTCGGATGTCACTTTTTCCATAAATGAGTCTGTATGCTGACAGAAAGGTAACTTGTTGAAGTCAGACTATTATGCTTGATACTTCTGGATTTTGAACAGATTCGGCGCAGGGATGGTTATCGTGGGATTCCGGGATTCCAGTCTCTTTAAGCACTGTAAATCCCAAGATTACTTGCCAAAAATTTCGCGATTTTCGGGGTTTTTAATTAAATTTTTTGGAAACGTTTCGGGTGTGCTTTGTGGCCCATTAAATTGTAATACAATAAGGAGAAAGACCCGAATTTACCGCTGATTTAATCATTTTTGTTTTTGGAAACGATCTTCCCATTGTTCTTGTAGGGTTGCAGGGCTCTTGTTTAAAAGGCAATAGCGGGATATTCGACTAGTCGATTAACAATATTTTAGGTGGTTGATAATCTAAAAGCAAGTATTCGACTAAGCGCTCACCATCAAGTAGGTTGAAAACCGAGTAACCGAAATTATTCGAATAGTGACAGTTTTCACAATAAATTCATAGAAACTTTATAAAAGCGTTAGATGAATTTTGTCAATAAGCATACAAAAAAAGAAAATAACTAGTCGGGAAATCGAAAATTAACGATTAGTCGACTTGTTGTTCGTAGTCGGTTGGTCGAAGAAGAGGAAAGGAAATGGTTTGTCGATTATGTGAAGTTGATTATTTTTTTAAACAACTTTTGCTGAACGACTAACCGGCTAGTTGGTTATTCGATTAGTCGATTAACAAGAGCGCTAATAAATTGTGCATGATTAAAATATATGTGAACTTTTTTAAACAAAAAAATACAAGTGAAACAATTTAAGTTTTGCGTGAAGTGTTACACCTTAAGTTTCTTTATACTAAATGCGTAAAATTTAACTATTACGGTTTATTTGCTTATGTATAAAATAATTCTCACAAAAAACATTTTTATATAATTTATATACACATTTAAGTCTTATGTAAAGGGTGTTTTTTTAGATGTGGGGTTTTCAATGAGACAATACCCTTTTCGGAGTTGGTCTTTTTTCGCGCGTCGCACGTTCGGTGAAGGGGCCCGAAATCAGATGGCGGCCGGTTCCGATTTTCTCTTTTGGTTGAATTGTCGCATTTGGAGTGTTGATAAAATCAAAAAATCTCTGTTTGGTGTCACTGTTTGGTGTGGTCTATGGGCAGAGCAAATCATTGGCCCATATTTCTTCAATGATTTGGTGAGCATATTATCTCGCGCCGTGGGCCTGTGGCGTGACTTCCAAGATCGTGCGATCTAACACCGCTGGACTATTTTTTGTACATGTGCGACTTCACGTACGCAGATAAGCCCGGGTCTCTCGACTGGAATTTATTCGAGCCAGCCGCGGTAGTCCGTTTCCCAAAATCATTTTTAAAACATAATGGCAAACTCTTATCTCTATAATAGAGCTAAACTTCTGGCAATAACATTAAATTATATGCGTTTTATTTCTTCTTGAAAACCAAAAGTCTAAAAAACAATATTTATTTTATGGTATGAAAGCTTTTCAAGCAATATTGAATATAATGAACTTTTAAAACCGCACTAATCCCGGAATCACGGGATCGTGAAAATCGAAAAAATGCTATCCCTAGTACGTTGTTTTGAATAATTTTTACCCACCTTAAAAGCAAAAATGCTCGTACTTTTCGATATTGACATAGTTTTTAAGTAAGCTCAGATCTTACGAGAATTTGTTGTATTGGAGTTAAGCCATCATCCTAGATTCGATGAGCAACAACTCCTTTCTATGATTTCATAGAATCATGACACTAAAAATCTTTACCACAACTAGGCGCACTCAAATATTCCCTTTGTAATTTATGTATGACGAAAGCATTTTGGAACCAGAACAAGCAAGAAAGGTCAGTTTCAAATCATGTGGTCTCATCTCACTATCCAAAAATCTGCAAAGCTACATTATTTCGATATATTACAATAATAACCTTGAACTCGCCCTCAGAATATTTTTGCCCCTTTAGCGTTGATGACTTCGTTCTATGAAAATGCGTTTTTTTCACACACAATAACAAAACTCATACACATTATGTAAGACGTTGGGCGTCGAAAATCAAAACGTAAAAAATTTGTCATTAACGTCTTTGGAGTAACCGAAATGCAACGCGACGCAATGCAGTCAAGTCAACTCAAGTGTAGTCGAAGTCGCGTCGACTCACAATCAGCCAAACAATGAATGTGTAGTGTATTTTGCCGGCCAGTGTGGAGCAATGCAGCAGCAGCACAACAACAAAAACAACAGCAAACATAGCAAAAGCATCAATAGCAAGAACAATGAGATTTTGTTATATTCGAATGTGCGGCAAAGCAATAGGAAAGATGGGTAGCTAAGGGGACAGCGACGTGCACGTTGTGGCAAACTGAAAACTGAAAATGCATCGCACGGCATCGTATGACATCCATCGCTTCGCATCAGAGCGTATCGTGCGGCAAGCGTCTTAATTCCATAGCAAAATGCAACAAATGCAGCTGGAAAATGTTGGTAGGTTAGGACGGCGGCTGTTTGCCTGTTGCCGTTTATGTTGGTTGTTCTTGTTCTACGGTTGCATGCGTGCGTGCATGTGTCCCGACCCTTTGCCTTTGCTTTTGCATCACACACGCTACACACACACACACATCATTACATCACATTACAATACATCGCTTCACATCGAATCGCATTGGCACGCATCGCAGCGACCGCAGCTCGACTGCAGCAGAAGATCCAACGAAGCTATGATTGCGCACCTTTTGTACTTTACGCTGATGTGAGACTACATAGATGTTGATGACGATGACGACGACGACGATGATGATGTTGATGTTGATGTTGATGGGATGTTGATGGCGCTGGCCGTGGCGACGGTGACAGCGGTGACTTTGGTGACTCGGTTCGGGCTTCTCAAATTGCAGTCACTGCCACTGTTGCAGTCGGCGAGTCACTGACCGATTATGTTACTCTGAAAACCAGTCATTATTCCACGTAACTTGGTCGTAAACTATTTTTCTAGTCTTTGGAAAAAATATTTTACTTACTTGTGAATTTGTGTGCCCGTTTTTTGCACGAATTCACACACGCACACTGTGATAAATATGCGAAAACCTATTGAGTTGATGTGAGGAGGAATGGAAAGGAAGTACTTACCTCTTCTTTACCGCAGCACTACGAGGGAGATGCATAGCTGAGCGTTGTGGAGAAGGGGTGGAGAAGAGAAAGAGAACAACATATTGCTAATAATGCGTGGTAAATAGAAAATATGATGTTTCTGTTGTTCCCGAACACACACACACACACACACATACAAACAAACACACATATGTACATATGTGCTTTTTCGTGAGTTGCGCTTATTTCTGTACGTGTAGTAGTAGTTTCGACAAAGTCTAATGGTGAATCGATGAAACTCAGATGTGAAGCACAAGATGGAGGTGATGATTATGATAAATATAAAGGTGAAGGCAAATATGTGGGGGAATATGAACTTGAGGACAAAGGCAAAGTTAAAGCGAGGTAGGGAGAAATAAAAAGAAATAAATATAAACAGGAATGTAAAGGTTGCGATAGACATAAAATTAAGATCGGAATGTCGATTAGGTTGAATGTGATGAAGGATTTGAAGGATAAGGTTAAAAGGAAGTTGAAAACAAATAAGAAGAATATGTGCCTATGTAGATAAGAAAGTAATGAAAGTTATGGGGAAAGTATAGAAGATGAAATATATTCATAGAACATTTTAACCCTTTAGCGCCCAGCGCCATTTTGACCTTAACTTCCATAAAGTCCTAAAAGAAAACAAAAAATTTATAAGTCTTTGGGAAACGCAAATATTTGCTAAGATCGCTAAGATTTTTAAAGTAACAAATAAAAGGAGGGACTAGAACTGATACCAATTTTTCGAAACTAGAACTTTCAATTACGGCATGATAAGTTAACGAACTAAGTAATTGTTTCATGTGCAAACACCTTCTAAAAAGCAATCGCAAGAAAGTTTGTCTGAATTGAATATTTTTAATTCGATATTACCTATGGGTACCCGGTTTCAGAGCGATACTTTTATTGAATGCCATCTCGATATTTTCGGCCCGATATCGTGTTGCTAGTTATTTATATAAAGTTTTTTCCTGAGGCGTCACCTAGTAGAGTTTTCTGAAGAATATTTTCAAGAAGACTTTAATCATCCAATGACTTTACACATTTTTTTTTGGGTTTTAATATTTCTGCAAAAATATTTCTTTTGAAATTCGACAACATATTTCTGAACCTTTCTTTTTGCTCAGACACATATTTTAATAATTTTTGTCACTTTTTAAAAACACCTTATATTGCGTAACGCGATTTTCGATCATTTTAGACCCCCCCATGTCACACTTTCAGAAAAAATTGTTTTTATTATTCGTAAAATAAAAAACAATGTTAATTGATATATGTTATATATTAGGCAAATTGATATCACATGTCACAAATCGCAACTTTCCTCGTCTAAAATTAAAGCCCAGGTTCGGCCGAGAGACATAAACATTGAAGAAATGCTATTTTATGCAAAAAATAAAATATTTTTATTAATACTGGGCTCATTTTTCCTTCATCCGTGATTTTATTACCAACGTTAGTAAAGCAGATTCATAGTGTTGCATACGACGAACGTATTCTATGCTTTTCATTTTTCACAAGCTACTTTGGATTTGACCATAAATAATTGATTTCCTATTATCATCAGTAAAGCCGCTGCCTCTAAATAAAGCTATAGCTAATGACATGAAGCAACACTGCGTTATTTCCTTTTGCTCAAAATGGGCTTTCTTGTAGCTGGCACTGCAAACCCGATTTCAAATTCCACGTCCAAGTGTGATGAATCGGGCTTATATGAAGGATCTAAAGCTGGAACACCACATATGCCTTTTTATGATAATCCTCAAAAGTTAAATTAGTGCAATTGTATGAGAACACCTCCACAAATAAAGCCCAAAAAACCAAGAACGCCTAAGCTAGCAAAATTTTAAACTTTTCCCAGGCATTACAGACTCTAGTGATAAATAGTTCTGGTGCACCTAAATACGGCAACGAAGTGATCGATAAGCCTTCTAACGTTGTTTGCAAATTTGGCAAAAAGTTAAGGCAATCAAAAGAATTGAAACTTTTGATAATATATGCCCTTGAGGTGGGTCTCCAACATAATAAACTAATTAAAAATGTTTGCAACAAGAAGATTCATAGATTTTTAATCGATAAATTACTTGGTTGGAAATCTTCTCTATACTTTTAGGTCTGTTCAGTGAATGCACTAAAAGTGTAGAGCATTAAAGAAAAACATCTGACAGAGCTCAAAGAAATTTAGGGGAAAGTCCCTAACGAACGAAAAACAGCGTAGTTCGTCTATATAAAGCAAAAATAAATAAAATTTTACATTCGGCGAAGAAAACTCTATATTTTTAATTTTTGCTTTCTTTTGTTTAATTTTTCCTGTGATTTGATAAAATGAACATTTTGCGGATAAATTTTATTTGTTAAACTTATCGTTTGGAGTTGCCAAATTCTAACGACCGAAAACCCGGACCGGAGTTCTAACATAAACTCCCTGGGAGTTTGTCTGATTGTTGATCGACGATATCCACCACCCATTCGGGAATTGTAATCTTTCTGCTGTTGTGTTGGTCAATCAGAAAAGCATTGAGGTGATGATTTGAATCAAAAACACCCATTTCCAAATTTTAAGTGTCTACTGATATACATATTTCCATAATTTTATATTACATTTTTTACATTACATTTTTTCAAAAAAAAAAAATGAACGCACCTACTTTTTGACCGTCAACTATTAAGTACATAAATCAATGGTAAGTTATTTTAAAATACCTCAAACTGAAATCTATGTATAGCTAGGATTTAGTTTTAGATTCCTATTTTCTTTTTAGGTCATTTGCTTAAAAATCCTTTTTTCCAATTTGCTATATGCTTTTCACATTTCTTCTTACCCGAACAGTTTGACCCACCCTAACTAAAAATTTTGCTCTAGTATTTTTTAAATAGCCTTTTGGTAATGTTTCGAATGTTGCTGACACTGTTGACTTTTTGCTATGTTGTTGCACCAAGTCAGCTATGTACATACATTAACCGATGGTGGTAGTGACAATAGTGATGGTGATGGCGCTGACAACAGCAATGCAACAATGTAAGACGTCAATAATAATTATAAAAACAGCAGCAAACATTTCACCAGTACAGGTTAAACAAAAACTTAACCACCAGCTGGGTATATAAACTTACACGAATATAATGCAGGTATGTATGTATGCATGTGTGTATGTAAATTTGTATGTACTTAGGTGCCCAAATGCATAACCTTCTTTGATGCGTCGTGGCATGAATTTTAGTAATGAATTGACGCAAGCGTGGTAAATGCCGCTTTGCCTTCGAATAGCGCCAACAACGCGTCAACTGTTGCTGCAGCGTAAAAATAAATACGGAAGAAAATTATCTTTGTAATTTGTTAGTGGCGTTGCAATTTCTTTGATTGGGGTTTAATTTTTTGATTTTGTAGGCTCCTGACTGTCAATGCAAATAAAGAGGAAACAGGAGTCTGATCGTACCCTAATAATGATGGGGCCTTGGAGGTAGCGATTACCTCAGTCTTTTTTATTTTTAGTCACTACAGTGGACAGGCAGACAAAATCAGAAGGACACAGCATGGATAATTTGATCCTTTGATGCAACTGTCGACAAAACTTTAATTTGTTGGACCTTTCCCAAAATTATTGGCTATTTTTGCACTGTTTTAAAGATTATTGCAGGATATGTTAAAAGAACCATGCTATTAAAAAAATATTGTCTACTTTACATACGAAAAAATGCAAAACTTAAAACTACTCTGTTTCTCCATTTCTGTGTGTTTGAAGGCAGACCTGTTGCATGCAAAGCCAGTCCCACTATTTTATTTGTAAATTGAACAGAGGAACAATCTAGCAGGGAAAGCAAGTTGTTTGGCTCTAGCTGAGCCGGCGCGCTTCGCTACACCCAAGAAATACATGTTCTGACTTTGAATCAAATCGGACTTTAAATACGGGTTTTAGAGATATCCACCACCTATCGGTACAATAAACATCATTGCAGATACATCCTTCGAATACCAGTTCAATTGGTTCAATAGATTTCGAGTCCATAAACTACATACCAACAGACACACAGTGCGTTTTTATACAGGAGGAAAACTTGTGAATCTGATTTTGAATTTAACATTGATGTACAATAAATAAATTCCTAGCAATTTGACTCGATTTTTTTACTTTTTATTTGAAGATTTTATTTGCAGATATGTAGCCAGAAAAATGTGCACTGCCAGCCCAGCTGCAATCGGGGTCTGACCAAAGCCACATAACTTCCTTGGCCAGTAGAGTGAATATTCCCATTAAATCGGATCCCATTTGGGTCTATAGCAGTTTTCCCTAGCAGGAGCTAGAGTTCTTAAAATGTTGCTGGTAGGACGTGCTGGAAGTCTAGACTCGGTTACCATAGTTAGTCTTTCCAAATTAACTTGTAATTTGTTCTAAAATCATAAAATCTAAACATAAAAATTTAATCTCTGTATCAGATGATATGATCTAAAATTATTTTATGAATATTAAATATATACATACATTTTTATTTTAAGGGGTACCGTGATGAAAATGTATCATAAGGGATATAATAACTTAGGTTGTACTGAAATAGGATATCATAATTTGATGAGCTGAGGGTAGAGCGCTGTGCTGATTTTCAGTAGAGCGGTGAAATAAAGAACAAACAATTGGATATTTTATTTAAAATAATTCATGGAAACCAACTAACCGCCTCAATTTGCATTGAAGATCACCAAATAAAAGGGAGCAACGGCTTCATTAAACTTCAGAGATGTAGAAGATTTTAGCAGAGCTTTTTGACGATAGCGATAAGTTAGGGTTGCCACCACTTGGCGAACAGAATGAACATGATTAATATTTAACAAAAAAGATATAATGTTACATTTAGAACGAATATCGGTAAGTTTAATATTAAGCAATCGATTTACAAATTCTTCCCTTTTTCATCTTCTTGGATATATCCGGCTTTAAAGCCATTTTGCTTTTCGTTGTGAGCTACTGATGCTTAGCATTCCTATATCTTCTTACAACTTATTTATATTCAGATATTTGCGAATATTTGCATTTTTTTATGTACCACGGTGCTTCGCGTATGTTTCGCAATATTTTTGGCTGTAATTTAAATGCATTTGAAGCTTTTGCGCATAGAGATCTGCTGGAAGGAGGTTCATTAGAACTGAGCTTTAGTAGAAGTCGTTTTCATTGTAGTCAGAGTTGATGTACTTTCATTTTGAGCGCATCTTACCAAACGACTACATCGTAGAAGAGTATTTGTTTTTTCCATATCCGTTTTTCAATATTTAATTCCTTCACTGAAAAATATAATATAAAAATTTTTTATTTATTTTGAGTAAAGGTTCCTTCAATAGAAACCTACATACTTAAAATGAAATTGAAATAGTAAATATTTCTTAAGTGCTGTTTCATTTCCATTTTGTTTTATTTTGGTAGTTGTTTTTCTTCAATCCAGATAAGTATTTTTTAGGTATACGACGATTAGACTTTTTTTATTTCGATTGTTTCATCAGCATTAAGTCACTATTTAATTAACCATTATTACTAAAATCTTCAGTATCGAAAGATGCCCGCCCGTGACAATAACAGAAATATCGATAACACAAACCGAGCTATTCCTCCGTTGGTGAGATTTCACTATAGGAACACTTCTGGAAATTTTCATGCAAAGACGTCGTAGTATTCTTATTAAAACCAATTTTAATATCTAAATCTAGAGCAACACCTAGAGAGAACGATTTAGGGTGCAACGATTGTTCAGTGGTATCGATAATTTTATGCAGAGCTGATTCCTTTTACAGAATTAGCTTCGTTTTACGGATGGGTCATTGGATTGCTTCGATGCACCAGCTATTTCTTAACTCAAATTATGTGCCTTATAATTTTTTGGAAATATAATTGGAATATAATAAAGGCAGCAACTTAAGGCTAATATCTTTTGGTGTTTAATTCCAGGCGCCTGCAAGTGAAACAAACAAGGCCATTGTTATGCTGGTGGCTTGATTTCAAGATGATACTGTATGCCATAAAATATGTAGAAATATAACAACGCCTCGCAAAACTACAACGCCAAATAGTAAATACATAAAAAAGAATTTTAATTCAAGATGATGGATTATTCAAATAACTTTGGAAAAGTCAAATTGGCGTACGCAAAAAATTAATTCATTTACAATGCAAATGAAAAGAAAAATACGATCGGCACAAATGTTGTAGCAGCAGGCAGCAGGCAGCAGACAGCCGATAAAGAGTTCCAAGTTCATAGATATATAAAAACTGCATCTGCTAGCTGATTGGCAGATATTTTACAAAATAATTAGGCAGCAAAGTGCCGATCAAGTACAATTCGAAAAAAAAACGAATGCAGTGGAAAAAATTGTTGCCTTCATTGCACGCAATGCTTCTAAATATATGCATGCATATACAGGGTGTGCCAAAATTATGCACTTTATGTTTTAAGAGCCGCAAGAGAGAACTTTGCCCAGAACTAACTTTCGTAGTAAAAATTAGCAGCGTAAGGGGGATTTTTCAACGTCGTGTCACAAAGCTGCGAAATGGCCTTCACACAAACTCGCATATGTATTTGTAACAGCACTAACAACAACAAATAAAACAGCAACAACAAAACCAAGGTCAGCAACAAAACCAATCCCGAATTTTCATTGTCAACCCCAACAAGAACAACTTCTCCCTAAAGGCAAATTTTTTTTGAAATGTCGTATGAATCTCAGTATTAGTCACATGTGGCCCCTGGGCATATCATTTCACGAATATTTAGATATGTGTGAAGTGATTTTTTAAGGTCATTAAAACAATCATACGCATCGCTTGTAATTGATGAGACGAGCAAGACCATTTGGACTACTTGGGGGCAATTTTGGGACTAGTTATTTCGGGTACATTTCAGAATTATTTCGTGACTATTTTGTCACCTTTTTCAAGCCACTTCGTTTGGGACTACTTCTTTTGAGACAATTTCATGACTATTTGCTGTCCATTTCTGGACTATTTCGGTTTAATTCTAGGACTATCTCAGAACCGTTTTCAAGACTAGTCCAAGATCAGTTCGGAACTATTTCTAGCCTATTTCTTTCGGGAACATTTCAGGACTCTTTTGGGATCATTTCGGGACTTTTTTTAAGACCTTTTCGGGGCAAGTTCGGGATCAGTTCGTTACTATTTTGAGGATATTTCAGTTCGGGACCTTTTCTGGACTAGTCGAGATCAGCTCGGAACTAGTTTGAGATGACTTTGGGCACAGTTGAGGACAAGTTCTGGACTGATTTGAATCTATTTCGGGACTGGTTTGGGACAACTTCGGAACCATAAATACATACTGATATGCTCAACAGAAGTGTTGCCGGTTTCAAACCTAAAAATGGGTATAGTCTTTCTTACATTTCCCTATCTATTTTTGTATTGAGTTGGCAAAGAAGTGATATTTCTGGTTCGCGGACTTTGTTTTTTTTTTCAAACAAAATTTAAGCCTTTTTCATCGAGATAAGCTCATTTAAAACTTAATCAGTTAAGATTAATTGGCATAGTCGACAGATAAACGTTGCGATTGCTTTACTTCAAAATTTAATAAATCGACGGGATAGCGTCACCCAGCAAATTTGAAAACGAATTATCGATTCAAAATTTCTCTGTGCACTATTTTTGGGTACCCTGTATTAATTTGAACACTCACAGAAGAGCTGCAGCACTCCCGTCTATACGAATGGAAAGCCATGTAGTAGCAAAATATGCGGTCTAAATAAAATGTATAGTTTTAGACTGGCCCATTTGTGACTGTCCACAAACAAAGAAACACGGAATTCAAAGTGAGACAGTTGTGTTTGGGTAGCATATAAATAGATAGATAGCAACCTAATCCAGAGAAAATGGAAGTAAAAAGGCGTGACTACTAAAAGATCAAAGAATATCGGACCATGAACAGAGCTCTTATTGTGAACCAGTGTCGTTCCAAAGTGAACCACTTCTGTGCTAGACGTGGCAAAGAAAGGCTTATTGCCGCGCTTTAAATGCACATACATACAATAACTTTATACCAACAAAGCACTGCGCCCTCATTATTCAATGCGTACGAAAATTGTCTGCGTGTGTAAGTGTACATATATTTTTCAAATAGAAACGAAAATAAATGCATCAAGGATATCACGCACCCTTTCAAGAAGTATGTGAATATGCAAGTGAATTCGCAATATTCAAATATACCGACATATAAATAAGTGTGTGTGTGTATGTGTGTGTGAGTGTGTGAGTTTTCACGCAGCACACAAAATGCGTGAGCAGGCCCAGTTGCATGGCGTTTGTATTAAACTTTTCAGCAGTTGGCAGCGAGAAAAAAGAATTGGGTGAAATTATAACACAACGCAGCTTGCTGCTACCCATTCCATAGAATGGAGGATACCCGTATAGAAGTTTTGTTGCGGAGGTGAGGTCAGGTGACTGCTACCTCATGGCCAAATGACGGACCAGACCATCCTATTTGCACGGGAAATTTATTAAAGTGAATGTGCATGCAAGATTTCTCACCGCATATCATACGCTCCATCAAAGCTGCCAATAGAGGGCAATATTTACGTGTGTATGTACATATGTGTGCGTGGTGTACACTGAAAATATTTATATGTGGAAGGTTAAGCAGACTTGCCATTGGGTGCAACTTGCAGCAGAATTATAAGAATTTCGGAGACATGCTTTCGCGATTTATAGACTCGATAAGAACTAGCGAATTTCGTACTATTTCTGTAGTCTAACAAGTACGACGAATTGAAATTTCCCTGCGGTATCTTGCTGATTTAACTAATTTAGTATTTAATTTTAGTATCGCAAGTGAAGTAAGTCCTTACTGTAATGAACATTGGGAAGAATAGTTTCAAAAAGAGTTTAAGGTCAACAGCTCGTAACTTCTGCGAAATAATGGGTTTAAAATTTAAAAAGTGTTTTAAGATATCTGCAAAAAATTTAAAAAATCAACATTTACTCTGAGCGTTGTGCATAACATAATTCAATGTCTATAGAATTAGCTTCTACAATCAGCCTCAGAAACGTTCACTAAGTTAGTTATAATGTTCACTTAACGAATGAACTTAAATCCATTCATTCAAGATTTTTCCGAGGCTTGCAATTAAAGTCTTTGTTTACATTTTTTCAATGTCTATTACAGAACTTGCTTTTTTTTGAAACTTAAATTACATCATATTAGACAAAAATTAATGTTTTGTATTAAAAAGATAGAAGTTCATAAAATTATTATGTAAATGAATTTCGTATCTTATAACAACCAATTGCGTGTATAAAGAGAACTAATAATGTTTTTCTTTTGACTAGGTAGATGACTGATGGCGGCATTAACCCTTCCCTTCACCCGATCTGCATGAAGTTCGAATAGAAATAACGCGGCTACGGAACAAAAAAAGCCACTGGAGTTGATGGGTTACCAGTTGAGCTATTCAAACTAATTTTCAGAATATCATCGGACGAATGCATGCCCACTAATTGGAACTTAAGTGGGCTCTCCCCAGTCCACAAGAATGGTGATTCTGCAATATGCGCCAACTATCGCGTGATCAGCCTGCTAAATATTTCATATATGGTTTGAGCGAATTGTGCAAAAGACTGAAGCCAATCGTCAACGAACTTATTGGACTTTATCAGTGTGGCTTTAGAGCTGGTAAATCTACCATCGACCAGATATTCACGATACGCCAATTATTGGGAAATACCAGTGAGAAGATCGACTTACACGATTTATTTGATGACTTTAAATCAGCTTTCGACAACACGTGAAGAAGCTGTCTATATGCGCCGAAGTCTGAATTTGGTGTCCTTGCAAAATTATTACGGCTATGTAAAATGCAGTTGGGCAACTCCACCAACTTAGTTTAAAGGACCCCTCCGAGCCGTTTGATACCAACCGAGGTTACAGGCTGGGTAAGACCCTATCGTGCGACCTCCTTAACATTACGTTGAAGAAAAATAGAATTCAAGCTGCAGAGTTAAACCGGTCAGATATTATTTTTAATAAAAGTGTGCAACTGCTGGCATATGTCGAGGACATCGACGTCATCAAATAAACAGTTAGCGCATTCGCGTCTAGAAATAGTGGAGGAATTTGTTTATCTTAAACCTACCGTCATCGCGAATCTCTCTTGGGAACACGTGCTACTTTGGACTGAGTAAGCGATAGTGCAGTAGTCTCTAATCATATCCTCGCTCTTGTATGGCGCAGAAGCATGCCCTCTATAGACATAGCATGAGATGGCCCTTGGAGTGCTCGAGAGAAGATTATCCGAAAGATCATGTCGTACATATAGGCGAAAATTCTCCAACATTTAAAATATTCCTATTTTGTGGTGTCTGACGAAGAAAATACCCCCTCTTAGTTGGAAAAATCAGGTGGATAAGGATTTGGCTTTTACTTGAGGTCTCTTGCTGGAGTCAGTTAGCAAAGCAAGGAAACGTATACCGTGGATTTGAAAATTATTTTTCAAATAACGCATGAAAATCAAACGTTTTTTACGTGAACGATAAAGTTATGGCAATCAATAGTATTGAAATAAAGCAAAGAAATGAATAAACCTCCATATATTTTCCAAACATATGAGAGCTTTTACAATTACTCGACTAATTCGACTATTTCACTAACAAATTGAAATGGCTAATAGTTTTGAAGTTATAGTCAAAAATATCGCGAAATAGCATGAAATTGTTTACTTTTTTTACACCGCTTGTGGCATAACGTAAGTTTTTAGAACTGCGATTCGTAAAAAAATTTTGAAAACAATTGAGGAAAAGTCGACCTCAGTGTGCACAAACTCATGAAAAACATTCAACACACTGTATCTCAAAATCTAGATGCGTTGAATAAATTTGGGAACTATTTTCAGAGTGAGGGGCCGAAATCTATATAAAATATGACATATCTTCCAATGAACATTTGTGCTGTTGCACCATAAAACATAAAATTTAACAGATTTGCGCCTGAAAAAGCGAATGTAGCAAAATTTTAAAGTGACCACTTTTATGTAATTTATAATAACTATTACATTTGCTGATTCTCCAGAGTTTTGTAATAAAATAGTTGTCCACCAAAATATTGTAAACTATTCTTTTACACACAGTTTATCAATAAAAAAGTGCGAACTTAAAAAACGCTACTCCGATTTATAGAAAGTATCTTTAAAGCGATAAGCATAGAAGGTTAGTTCTGATTGCTACTTTGGCGGTTTTTGATAATAACTGCAAAAGAAATCAAAGTCATTCTCACGCTCACCGATTTTTTTAATAAGTACCACTCACTCAAATATTCGTATACTAATGTTATACGAGTATATTCAAAACTATGAACAACAAAATTCTGGTTCTTTTAGTTGGAACCTGAATTGCTGGGAACTGTTCTCGCCAAATATAACATTAAACCAAAAAAAAAAAAAAATATACGTTAATCATTCCAAACCAAACCAAACAATAACAAAAATTGTGATTCATTAATTATCTTACTCAGAGGCGCACAGAGAAAATTTTTTTTGGAGGGGATTTTTTGCTAATTCAATTTTAAAAAAGAAAATTAATTCTAGAATATGATTAAAGTTTTAAGATTTTGGACGGGGTTTGAACCCGAAAACTAAACCGAAAACCTCGCTTTGAGTGCGCCAGTGCTGTTAATATAAGAACCAAGTTTTAACACCGAAATTGTTCATCCAATTTAAATCAGATTTTGTGAGTGTATATTGTTGTCTGCCAATTAATAGATAGAGTACGTTAAGAACGAAAAGGTGGCCATCTGTTGACAAGAAAACTATTTTTAATTTTAGTATTTCAACAAAATTTGTGTTCTTTTCTAGATTGCTCTGCTAAAACGCCAAGTGACGTCATTGTTGTGATATAATTTTTTTTTCAACAAATGTTTTTTTCGCAGACTCCACATCAGCAATCTCTTCATTATTGCTTCTTCGCACTATTTCAGTTCTATTTAATTTATGAGATCTGAATAAATCTATCTAGCATTCGCAAAGCCCCTTATGCCACCATATATCTTCAGCACAATAAATACTTGTCACGGCCGTCATGTCCCTGCACCTATACGTACTATAACTCGTGGATGTAGGTCCTACTTTCTTATGGTATGGAGAGAATTTGCCACCTTACAAAATTCTTTGCCTGTTTACAATAAATTACGATTTCTCTAAGTGCATATGTCCTATGTATATTCGTGCAAAAATAAATAGACTTGAAAATCATTAAAAATGTTTGCCTCATTTCGCTACGTAGCCGCCGTAGATTAGGGAGGTTTAGATTGCATCAACTTTTTTTTTTTTTTGTTGTAAGCAAAGTTAGGCCATAATGCATCTGGTTGGCGAGAGTTTGAGTGCGGATCAATATCCTTTTATATGCCAAATATGGTGTGCAATGTGTGAGTGCGTATGAGTGCGCATGTATGTGTGAGCCCATGTGGTGGTCACGTCCATCAGCCGTAGGATGTGGGACGCTTAGCAAAAAACGCAAAAACAAAATAAGGTAAAATGGAAAAAACGCATAAAAAGTCGAAAGGAAATAGAAAAAAAAAATTCAAAAGTGCGTAACTGCGTTGCCAGCAAATGAACCTGAGTGAATGCACGTGCATGTAATTACAATTCATAGTACATATTACACATACATACAGACATGCATCGATGAGATACCGTTGTATGTATGGGTGCAATGGTTTGGTCAGTGGCTTATTTTGCACTGCAAAAAGCCATTAAAGCGGATCGTAAAAAAGGCAAATGCCAATGCAGGCCAGCATTCAATTCAATTGGTTGTCAGCAGCATTAGTCCTTCGTCCTTTATGTGTGTATGAGTGTATGTATGTATGTTTGTTGCGTTGCATCTGCCGCAAGGCAAATGCCTCACCAACCTCTGCCACCCTACATATTTCCGCCTTATCTTGCCTTTTTATTTAAGCCTAGTAGTAGTAGTGTAAATGTACATTTGCTACCCCCCCATTGTTGCTGCTTCCCTTGTTGCTGTGCTAATTTGTTGTTTTCTTCTGCTATGCCACCACACTTGAGTGAGTTATTAGCGCAGATGGGTTAGTGTACAACAACAACAATAAATGGTATAAAAACTAACAAAATTGCCTGGAATTTAGTTTAGCTGCATTTAGTTTTGGTTGAGTTGCTTTCGCTCAGTTCAATTTAGTTTGATTCGGTTCAATTTAGTTTAGTTTAGTTTAGTTCAGTTTGATGTGTCTGCCTTTCGACCGCCAATTTCTCGGTCTATTCCAATCGGTTGTCCGTCGGTCTGTCTTTAGCTGGTGCGTCCGCTGAACGCCTGATGAGCGGCGTTCGGTTATTGCCCTTTCGACAAATAACGCACTCACGCAAATACGCATTATTAACACAGAAACGAATGCAACACACACACACACACACACACACACACACATTTGCTTACATTTTCAATTAGGGCGAGCTCAGTTCGTGTCCCTTTACTCACTCTGGATTTCCTCCACTTGCTTTAACTATATATTTTATTCCTTTATACTTTCCACCATTGCCTGCATGCAGGTGTGTGTGTGTGTCGCATATTCTTACAGGATTTGTTGCTCTTGTGCAAATCTTTTGCTTAGATTTTGTCCGACTTCCTTTTTATTCTTTTTATGTAGTTATGTATATTTTTTTCTATATTTATTTACTTATTCAAATTCGTCTTGGGGTTTTCTTTGATGCCAGCTTTGGAAACTTCTTAGATACGTTTTGTTATATTTAGATTAATAGATTGTTTGGTTGCTTTTGTAGATTAATGGCCGCTGGCGTTTTTCTACCCTGGTACTCGAATGCATACAATGTGTTGTAATTTACAGTGCACTGCAGTGGTACAAAAAATGTTCGAATTTTTATGGCTGATTTTTATTTAAAAACTTTCAATGATTTTTTTTAGCTTCAAGCCCGGACACTTTACAACATAAATTACTTTTTTCGTCCAAAATTCTTCGCATAACCCAAGTACGTTCACACTTTTCATTTCTAATTTATCTTGACAGTTCTGCAGCCGCAGCGTTGCTTAGTTCTTGGATCAAAGGGAACATAGTTTGATGAATTTATATTTGGTTGTGATAATATAGTTTTTTTTCAACTTGCGATCACCAGAGCCAGTAAAATTCAAAGAACAGTTGAGTGAAATGTTGATATTTTCAAAATGCATCGTCAATTTAGAGCCGACACTGATTTGTTCGTGATACGGTTCTTGATTTATTATAAAATACGTAATTTCATCTTAATTTATTGCCAGATTTTACAAGGCGACGTTATTTGGTTTCATCGTAATTTGTTCATAAAGTAAGAAAGAACACTAAATTGCGATAGTGTGTGCTGGCTGTTAAAGCTAGTTTTTTATCTGGAAGTTATTGGAAAGAGCAAAATAAAAGTCATCATAAAAAACTAGATCCGAAATAATCTTGAAATAATCCTGAAATAGTAATGGTTTCGAAACCGCTTCGAAGTGGATCTAAACTAGTCCCGAACTGATTCCCAAATAGTCTTAAAATGGACACGAGATGATTTTGAAATAGTTTCAACAACTGGCCCCGAAATGATCCCGAAATCGTCTTGGAAATCGTCTCGAAACCGTTTCGAAATAATCCTGTAAATATTCAGAAATAGTCTTGAAATGCTTCTGCAATTATCCCAAAAACTAGTCCCGAAATTTTCCGTAAGTGGTCTTGAACTCGTGTCAAAATGGTCCCGAAATGGTTTTTTAAACGGAGAACTGAAAGGGTTTTAAATCAAATGTCATATCATTTGAGATTTTGGGGATTCTTGGGATCAGAACATATTTTGCTCCTGATTTACCTGTGAGAATTGGCGATTCAATAATATTGGGTTACAATTTATTTAGAGCAAGTCTGGTTCCATTGCACAAGCGAGTTGGATTTATATTTCGGTGAAGAATTATGGGAACACCAATTTTGGTAGCATTCAAGATAGATCTAAGCAAATTAAACAACCAATCAGATAGATAGAAATCTCATTAACGTTGTCCATTGATTTTGTTATAATTTTAAGCAGCCAAAGTAGCACAATCGCAAAACAATTGTTGTTTTGGGAATCGATTTCAATCCGTTGGAAAACCTTATTAATTAGTTCTTCAATTGATGTCATATTGATACAAAAATTTGGTGGTATTTTACAAACATAATTTTGAAAAGCTTTTCTTATGAAACACCTAAACTTTAGTTTCTTCAGATTGAGCGGCATGCCATTAGCATCGCACCAGTTTACTTTACTTTATTTCCAGATACAAGATAGTTTGCTGCCAATTACTTTGTCGTTTAAATACTATGCAAACAATTTCTCTACTGTGGCTCCATTCTGTCGGCAGTCCATGGAAGAAGTCTGACCGCAAATCTTTGAGTCGCTTCATCCATAAAACATATTAAATTTTATGTATTTGTGTACTGCAATGATTTATTTAAAAACAAAATTGGGGTCCACTTAAAAATATACAGATATACATATGTACATTAGGGCGCTTCACCAAAACCAGTTGTGGGGATTTTCGTCAAAATTATTTCGAAAAATATTAAAATTTTCGTGAGCTGGAACGATTTCAAAACTTCTCGAAAAATAGAGCTTTTATAAATTAAGTGAATTTTTTTTAATATTAGAATATGAAACCTATTTAAAAATTTGTTCAAGGCAATCACAATAAGGATTATAAATTTAATGGGGAAGGAAATGCATTCCCACTGATAAGTTATTAGTTTATATCGGTCATGTTTTGAATGAGCTATTCAGGTTTTCCTTAAACCAATTTTTAAAAAAGGTCAAAGACAGCATCCAAGATTTCATTATTAAGATTCCGTTGCACTAATTTTTAATAATTTTTATCCAGAACTTCTGAGCATAAATTGTTTAATAATTTTTTTTTTCATCTAGTTATTTTTTGGTCAAGCTTGACGTTATTGTATAACTTTTTTTTTTTATATCAAAACTAATTTTTCGATTATAGTAATATGAAAATAATATGCCCGATAAAAACAAACATCACAAAATATCCATCAAATAAAATCGAAAGATTTTATATCCAAGAAGAACGATTATTTTTGATCGAAAAAATAAAAATCAAAAAATATCGATCAAATATAACATAAAAACAAGTATCTTTAATCGAAAAAATAAAAATTAATTAAAAATGACAATTAACGATCAAATTGATCAGAAAAAGAAAAATCACAATGTAACGATTAAATCATGATTTTTTATATAAAAATTATAATTGTTACGGGGACTGGTTTTAATTTATAAAAAAATCCAAAAATGATACATACATTTCCCACCAGCCAAGCTCACCTAAATCTTAATATTAATGCAAAATATTTTAGTGGAAGTCTGCCAGCAATCTTCCATAAATTAAAAAAAAAATAATAAGTATGTCACTCTAATGTTTTTCGAAAATGGTACATTAAAAAATCAATTATTAAAAGCGGATCAGAATATTCTACATATAATCAATTTTGTATAATAGGTATGGATATTTTCACAGATTTATCCGGCTATAATCTTACGATATATGTACTTATTACTTTCAATTGAGTGTTTTTGTTTTTATTCTCGATTTGTAAATTTGTGATGTAATTCATGCCACGGTACGATTACCTTAAGCTCTTGCATCTCATTAGCTCACATTTGGATGCCAATCGGCCATAACCCCTTCAGTATTTTCGATTACAAATCGTACACTTATTAAAATGTGTTAATGTTTGTAAGTATCGGCAAATACTTTTAAGTGTATTTAGTATGTATGGATTAGTGTTTGTCCGCTTGTATGTATGTGTGTGTGTACATGACGCATCTAGCCTTTGAGCCATTCGATATCCGTTGTAAAAAGTACAGCTGCGTACGGTAAAAAAAAAATGAAATGAAATGCAACGAAATGAAAAGAGTTAGGTGGCCATTTGTGCACACACATTGCGCTCCAGCTTGTTTGGCAAATACTAACGATGTGTGTATGTGCATGTGAGTGTGTGTGTGTGTTTATAGATGTAGGTGCTGGCGAACATGGAATGCCAGTCAGCCAATAGGATGTGGAGGGGCCCAGTCCGCAGCTAGCGACCAACCCCAACTGCCAAAACATTGTGGCGTCTTTAACTTTGACAGCTGAGTGCATGGCACAATCACACATACATACACACATACGCACACGCATGCATACATATGTACAAAATGTGACTCTAAAGTGTGTGTGCGGATGTTTGAATATTTCTTTTACTGCACATTTCTAGGCGCACCCCCAAAATCGCCTCAAAGTTTAGTATTAGCACAACAACTACAACTACAAACACAGCAACATTTTGAACCTACTGGGGCAATGTGTATTTGTTTTGTTTTTGTTATTATTTGTGTACCATTCTCGGTGCATTTTGTGTGCGCCAATCAACGCTGCCAAAGCGAGGTCAGCGAGCGTTAGATATTTATTTGTGCGTGTGCTGTTTGTTAGCTTTGCCGAGGGTGTGCGAGCCATTCTGCGTTGTTGTAAATTTATTGTAGTTAGCTTGTTGTTGCTGTAATTGCGCAAAATCAACATTCGACGTTTTCGCAATTTTTCGTACTTTCGTTACGCATTTTTCGTAGCGCAACGCAATTCGTTCTGTTTCCGTCATCCCACTCCAACTTCAGCTCGCCCCCCCATAGTTGCTAGCGAAGAATTGAAATGTGCGTATGCGGTGAGGTCGTGTGTTCGATACGAGTATAAATAACTGTATGTGGGTACTCGTAATTTTCTGTTCTGTATTTACTGTGGTGATATTTGCATGTTGCCAATGCGTGTGCGTTTGGCTGTGAATGGGGGTTTGTGTGTATGTGATTGTGTATGTGCTGTAACTGTTGTATGGTCAATTAAATCCGTTATTGGCCGCTCAATTAAAGTTTGGAAAATATGACTTTCACAATTGATTCCACGAATGTTGGCATAATGAGCAGGGGAGCATAAAGGGCAGCCAGGAAGTTAGAAAGTTGAAAAATTACATTGAATCGTACATCTGATCACATGCTATATACAAACTTCAAACTTTGTATAAAATTTATAAAAATTCAATAAATCTTCGTAAAATTTCCAAATTTAAAAAAAAAACTTTTGGATATGCAGTTGGTAGTCATTTGATTTTAGTTCAATAAAGTGCAAGTCGAAGTCTATTAAAATTCCGATTAATTTTTGAAAATTTTGTTAAGTTTTGATTTTGGAACATTTTCCATTTCAAGCATCTAGCATCAGAGCTCCAGTACAAAAAAAAATAACACAAATTAACGTGAATTCAGACTGAGAAATTATGCTGAAATTAAAAGGGCTGTGAAACTCTAAACCCTGCCTTAAAACTCTAATGATAAAATTTGAAAATTTGATTCAAATTTTTTGAATTGTTATAAATTTTTTAAAAAGTTTTAAACTTTAACTCACTGCTTTTTATCAGGGACCGAAACTGCTCACTTATTTCGGATGAAAAAATAACTGGGATGAATTGGTCCGAAACAAAACTCGAATATATCGATCGATATAGAAGATTTTTTGTTTTAAATCATTACATAATCGTTATTTTGTGATATTTATTTCTTTGACCAGTTGTGTTCGATATTTTGTGATCTTAGTTTTTCTCGATCGATAAAATATAAATTACAAAACATCGATCAAATTTAAATATAAATTAAAACTTAACGATCAAACTTGTTCGACAAACTTAAATTCACAAAATACCCATTAAGTGTGATCGGAAAAACTTAAATCCAATAATAACATTTATTTTTGATCCAAAAAAAATGAAAAAAAAATTAAAATTAAAAAATTACGATCGAACTTGTTCGAGAAAATTAAAATCACAAAAAATCGATCAAATCCAAAAAGTAAAAATAAATAAATAAGCTTGATCGAAAAACTCATGATCAAAAAATATCGATTAAATACGATCGGAACAATTGAAATTAAATTGATCCAAAAATGAAAATCACAAAATATGAATCAAATTTGGAATATAAGTTAAAATTTAACGATCAAACTTGATCCAAAAACTTAAAATGACAAAACACCCATTAAGTGTGATCGGAGAAACTCAAATCCAGTAAAACAATTTATTTTTGATAAAATAAAATCACAAAATATCGAAAAAATTAAAATCATAAAATATTGATTAAATGCATCGGAAAAACTTACATCCAGGAATAACAATTAGATCTGATCCAAAAAATTTAAATCACAAAATATCGATCACATTTGATCGAAAACCTAAAAATTTAAAAATAGCGATTAAATTTTATCGAAAAAATTCAAATCAAAAAAACAGCGATCAAATGCGAGCGGAAAAATTTAGATCCAATAATTAAAATTATTTTTGATCCAACAAATAAAAGCATATAATTAAACTTAATCCAACAAATTAGAATTACAGAATATTCATCAAATGTGATCGGAGAAACGTACATAAAAAATATTGATCAGATGTGTTCGAAAAAAGAAATCACAAAATATCGATTAAATGAGATGGGGAAAATTTTACTTAAAAAATAACGATTATTTTTTGTCAAAATATCGATCGAATTTGACTCAAAAAATACAAATGTACAATAAAAATAACAAAATCAAACGTAATCGAAAAAATCACGAAATAATGATTAGATCATGATTTTTTTTTTTAATAAAAATTATAAACGGTCACTTCTTTTTCTTATAGAATGAACTAAGGTTTTATACAAATTAACAAAAAGGGTTTAGCGTCCAAAAATTTGTAAAAAATCAAAATGTGATCAGTTAGGTTAGTAAGCGAATGTAGGGTGACAATTCGAATGTAAAAATAACATTTATTCATTCTTTTTCATTTTAGCTACATTCATATGGCTTATTTATAGTAAAAATTAAACGAAAGTAAATTTCTTTTCTTTATTTCTGAAAAACTACTCTATTGTTGATTGTTAATGCAGAATGAAAATATATACATATATGTATGTATGGGTTTTCAGTATTGAAGTAAAAGTATTGAATGCTTCTTTTTTGTTATGTTTGTTGTATGTTTTAGATACATAAGCGCTGCTTCTATTTGCAAAATAGAATTTCCTAAAATTTACTTAAAGTTAATTCGAATTAAATTAACTTAGTTTTATATTTAACATTCTTAGTTGGCGAACGAGTGAATCCACTACAACTTCGGCAAACCATCTCACCCAAAAGCAGAGATTAAGTAACTTAACAGAAGCCGATTGTACATTCACCCTCCTATACCACCAAAACCTTTCGGACGACAATGACAATGACAAGCCTGGTAATTTGAGAACTGTGCAGTCCGCCGCAAATAAAACAAAACATCGACAAAAAATGTCACAAAAAATAATAAAAGAAATCCAAATAAAATACAAAGGCTTTACTTGAAAAAATACGTAGCAAGCGTAATGCAAAACAAAGTCGAGTTCACACACACCAACACAGAAGCACGAATGTCGATACATACATGCACACATACATGCATACAAATATGAAGGTATTACTAGCAAATAAAAACGCCTAAAAAGATTGTACGCCGTCTTGTCAAAAGCCTAAACCGACGTAGCGCGTCGACTTTGGAGGCTTCCTTCCTTGCTCGACAACAATAAGAACAACATGGAAAGCATGTATGTATGTATGTATGTAACTTACCACACACAACATATTACTTGGTAAGGTAGGTTCGGTTTCGTTTGGTATTCGCCGGTTGCGTTCTGTCAGAGTTGTTTTGCGCTTAACTGCATGGTTGTTTTTTGTTATTATTGTTGTTGTTGCTGTTGTTGGTGTTGTGGTTTTAGTTTGCTATAGCAATTGTGGGAGAAAGGTGTAGCTGAGATGTTCGTGGTGGTGTTTGTATTTTGCTTGAGGCTTTGTTTGACAGCAGCAGCTGGGACAGCCGTGCTCGCCTGGCTAGAAAAGCATTTTTTCACTTATAAATATGTACACACACACACGCACACATATGTACATAGTAGATGCGAGTGTAAGTATGTTGGGTAACGAAATGATTTTGATTTATGAACGAAAAATGTCATTGAACTGGTATTTACGAATGAGACGAGAAATGCCGCATTTTTCGCATTTTCGCAAGTAAGGATGGGAAGCATTTTTAATTGTTTTTTTTTTACCAACAGTTTGAATAAGTAGTTAGTACTGGTGTCTTTTGTATCATGAGTTTAAAATCTTATGTTTTTCGATCGATAGGCCACCGTTATCAAATTGTTATTTATATTAAAGCAGGGATGGAAAATTATAGTTATTTCTGATAATTGCCATTGAAAAATTCACTAAGAAATAAATGTTCTACAACCAAGTGTAGTATACCAATCGATTTCTTATTTCACTGAGAATGAAACTTTAAAATATTTTTTTTTACAGTTTTTTTGCAAAACTTAAAAAAGTAACAGTTATTTTTGATTTAAGTTCTCGTCATCGATATAAATCATTCATTTACTTTTATTTTTTAAGTCATACTTATAAAATTAATTTAAATTTTTCGCAGAAAATAAATTGTTGGGGGAACCAAAAAAATATTAAAAAATTACTATTTTTTATAATTTTTAAAAATTGTTGTTTTGGATTTGTAAAATAAAAATCGAAAAAAACAGTTATTTAATTAGTAATTAAATAAAACTTACAAATTAATCGTTAATGAGCGACATTTATAATAAACATTGTAACTGTTACGGTCCCTGTAAAGTATTTTTTAAATTTCTTTGCAAACGTTCAAGCACACAAATTATTTAATTAATGTAATTTGATAAATCCTTACAGTTGATGACGTTTCTTCTGAACCTTTTTTAGCCTCTTTGGGAGTTCAGCAAGGAAGTATTTTGGGCCCCATGGTATTCTTTTTATTCATTATTGATATATTGTTTTTCTTTGGACAAATTTTATTATATGCTGATGACTTAAAAATATATTCCGAGGCAAATAGTGCAACCGATATGAAGAACCATCTAACAATGGTAGATAATCTATTTCTTTGGTGTAAGAAGTTTCACGTCTCACCAAACATACAAAAATGCTTTTAAATAACTTTTTCTAAAATTCGTAACGTTAAATATAACTCTTATTCTATTTTGAATGCAATACTAAAGCCTGTTGCGGAAAATAGAAGCCTTGGAGTTGTATTTGATTCTAATTCTTCTCTTAATGGTCACATTAATTTTATTATTTCTACATCTTGCTTGGTTTACGGTTTTGCTCGAATTTTACAAAGGCCTTTATGGGCTAAAACTACTTTTTTCATCTTCTGTTCGATCTGGCCTGGAATATGTTGCGTTTATTTGCGTTTTATTAGTTTTGTATAGACAGACTTAAATCAGTTTAATAGGTTGCTCTTCCTTCTTTGAAACAATTCACGTGTGCTTCTTATTAGTCTCCAACGTCTTGAAACGCGAATAACTATTCTTGGTGTTTTCTTTTGTTTTGCAAAATATTAAATTTATTGTACCACTTAGAACATTACGTGATCTTAGTACCTTCTATCCAGATAAAGTCCAGACAAATTAAGCGAATTCTGTCTGCCTTGACTTTTCATTATCGAAAGATTATTTACCACCTTTGTTATACTGCGCCTTTTAATACATTAGAGTAATTTGTTTATTCGTTATTGTTAAGGTTTTGTATAATCTGCATGGAATGTTAACTCTTGATTTAAGTATTCAGTAAGAATTTTGTTAATTGATCTTATGGAATAAATATAAATATATCAGGGACCGGTACAAATGAATCCGAAACTTGTATTTTTAGACAGAGTCGAAGAACCTTCTGTATGAGTTTTGAAGAGAACCCAGTCACAGTACATTGGGTATACTTCGGTATAAAGAAGTTATCTTTTCTGTATTTAGTTGAAGCACGGGCGCACCAATTTCAATTCCACATTGTTGGTGTTGGACAGAGTGCATGAAAAGATACAGTTATATCTTACTCAGGGGTGGATTTACCAAACGGTGTCTTGGTGCTGCCCAGGGGGGCAAATTTCAAACAAAATTTAAAATTAACATTTTTTTTGTTTTTTTTCTTACTTTCTTGCCCGTCTCGCGCGGGTAAGGACACCCATCCTACACGTCTCGTTATTATCACATATCATTATTTCCACAGCCACCATTTATCACGCTTAGTCGAGCATTCAAATAATTGGCTTCACACCTGTTAATATTTTAAAAACTTATATTATTAACAAGCAAACTGCCTTTTTTCTATCAACTTAGGCTTTAATAAATAAAAAAAATAATCGAACAAGACTAAAAAAAATTTTGGGTTCATTTTTTTTTTTAACAAAATTTAGTGTCACGTATTTTATGGATCGTCCCGAAGAACACATTGTCGGGATTAAGCGAAAATGTGCGTTAATTATTTTCGATCTCTAGAAAACTAAAAACAAAAAAGGTCGACAGATATTTTAAATTGAAAAGCACGGCATTTTGGTCTTTGCATAAGGCGGAAATTTAGGTAAATCTGGCCCTGATCTTACTTGGATATTTAAGTGGCACTACGACCAGCAATACGAAATCATTCCGTTTACAAGCCAGCATAGCCGTCATTCACAGCCCAAATTTGTAATTCTTGGCAAGAGAGTTTCTGCTTTTGATTTCTAGGCTGGCATTATTATTCGTGTTAATGTTGTTGCCAAAGTAAATAAAGTCCTAGAGTTATATCTGTGGCACGACCACTGACTCCTTATTTGACGACAGGATTAAGATGGGAATTTGAACTGATTCTGGCTGAAGTCTTTATATCCCAGTGCAAGTGGAAATGGAGTGAAAATAAAACCAAACAAAATTCTTATTCAGTGCCACATGATAATTACATAAGTTCATATTTCATTTTTGAACCATACAATTTTTGAGATTATTTTGATGCAATTTTATTGAAGTTAATGAAAAACATGACCATTAGGCAGATATGTTTAAGAAAAGAGCCCAAGGAAAATGTTCTATATTTTGATGTCGCAATTTTTTCCGCCTAATTACGATATTTTCTCTCCATTGGATAAAGGTTTCTACAAATTGAATAAAAACCAATACGAATTCATATAAGGTGGTGTTATAAGTAAAACAACAAAATCCCCATGTATTTTGATTTTGCTTTTTCGTAAGCGTTGTCAAAATTTATGTACATTTTCTTTTTTGTGTTTACGGCTTTTGAATCCTCATACGCAAAAGCAAAAACAAAATACAAGTATGGGAATAAAAAAATGAAATTGGCTTCTATAGTAACAACACCTTATATGAATTCGCCTTAAAAAACCTACATTCATATATTGTCATCTGTTAGTAAATTTTTCTTTATCTAAATAATTTCATTTCCATTTTTCGTTCTGTTGATAGCTGTTTTTCTTCGATAACTTTGTTTTTGTATGTAAAATTTAAATATTTTATTTAAGGCTCCAGTATAAACTAAATGAATGATTATGCATTTACACCTTTCGACTGCTATAGCAAAAAATTTAATTTAAACAATTCTCGTTTGCTTTCCTTTTTTCTAATGTCGCCAGTTTGAAGCCAATGTATGGGTCTAAAGCTGTTTTTGGTTCCAGTTCAATCTGGTAAGGTTAAAAAAAGAATTTGTTAGCATTTAAAATATAAAAAAAAAAAATATTTATAAACCCATAAAACTATGTTGTCTCAGAATAAAAAAAGGGTTGTTTAAGTGATTAACGAAATATTAAAAGAGAGCACGTTCATTTTTGTCAAAACTGAAGAACGGCATTTTGTAACAGCCTAAAGGAGTCGAGTTGGATATAAGTATGTGCAGAATTAAAAAAGAAATTGATTAAGCAATGTCTGTATAACCATTCGTCCTTGAAAAAAATTCACTAGTAAAAAATTGGTTGGTATTGGAGGAGTGCAAAATTTTTTAAAGTACACAAATTTTATTATTTCTGCAACTGCATGATATAACTTGCCTAAATGCAATAGGAATGGAAACAAAAAAGTGGATCTTAAAAACTTCCAAAACGGCGGAAACTGCTTTTTCCATTGCTTTTGGTATTTCGCTTTTCGTTTCTCATCATACTAAATTTCCCTTCACTTTTTCGTATTTAAAAAAAAATCGGGGTATACATAAAGACCAGTTTCACCCGAGCTTAGACACTTCTTTATTTGTTATGCATTAATTTATATTCGCAAGCAAAACCTACAGGTCATCAAAAACAAATAAACACAAAACGAACAACGAACAACGAAAACAAAAACCAAAACCATTGAAAATGTTCAGTTCACTGAGTCAACCGTGCATCTAAATGAAATTCGATGGATTGGGAATTAATTCCTTTGACAAAATAAACATGTAAATAAAAACGATGAAAAAAATAAGAATGAATATGCAAAGAACTCGACTAGGTATGTAACAGCGAAATAACACAATTGATATTTAAAGAGACACAGCGCGAAAAGACGGAGAGATAAGACCAAAATGTAGAGAGACAGAGTAAGCTATTGCTAAATGAGGAGCAGACAACCAACGGTAGCGATAGAGCGGCATGGAGAAAGAAAAAAACTGAATACTCCCATATCCTGCCCTACCTAATATGCGAATTATTGTGGTATTCATTGGTTAGAATTAATCTACATGTTTTACATATACATATGGAAAGAAATATATTATATACACACACACATACATAGTATACAAATGAGCGCGCTCTGTCATTATTGGTTTTGTGCGTTTTTTTGTTAACGAAATTCCTTTTCCATGACATATGTATAGTAGAACTGGCCTGCAGAGAAATACTTCTATTCAAAGCTAGTGGTCTTGTAATGAATTTGTAGCTATATTTGCTTTTGGTACTATCTTTATATTACAAAAACTGGAGAAGTAATAACCCATTAATATTTTCTGCCACCATAATTTAGCTCTATAGAAGTTAAGACTTCAGGTATTAAAACTGAGATTGAGAAATTATGTGGATAACATACAAGATATCATACTCCCAAATCCCACAGGACGATTTTTGACAAAATAGATTCTGCAAAATGGCCAGAGCTATGAAAACCAAACAAATTTCATAAATTTAGCATAAACATCGTATCAAAGGTAAAACACTGAACTTGAAGATATATCTCTTAGTGCAAAATTAAAACACCTGTAGTGCGATTCCCTAACTTATTTTATATTCACATGATTAACTCATCGTAACGAAAATTTTAACGATATTCGCTATTAAACAACAATTTTTTAACGATATTCGCTATCACCGAATCAGCTGTTGTCGCTAGCTAGTCGATTATCGAAAACTAAACGACAACAAGTTTGATGATTTTAACTCAATCCCTTTCATTTGAATGCAACAGAATTTCAGAAGCTTTATCGGTTATCACCAGACTTTGCTGATCATCTAACTTTGCAGGCTCCAGAACAACCGCAATATCGACTGAGAAACCTTTGGTGGTAGGCACTATTGTACTCATGTATCAATTTTGGCGCCAAGAATAATGAGGAGGCTTATGTCAACCAAAACGAAAGCAATGGCATGTTTTCAGGTGATTCCTTAGAGTCGAGTTGATGGCTCTTCTACCAAATCACTCAGGACAGAGTCCGAAATTCCGCTACAATGGACATTGCAATACATAAAAACAATTATAAATATTTGTAATTTGAAATAACCTAGTATCTTATTTCCCTTTAATCAAATATAATAAAAACGCGGTTACATTTATATTCGGTGACACGCATTAATTTATTTTTTCCATTCCATTCCTTTTTGTGTTTTTCACCCATTTTGTCATTTAGTTTCACCAAGATGCCACTCTTTAGTACTTTGAATAAATAAAATGAGACAGCTGTTAATTGTCGTTAAGAATAAGTTAGTGAATCGCACATTCATTACTGCAAACGACAAATATTATCGATAAAAAATGCGATTGTCGAATCGTTTAAAGTTAGTGAATCGCACTACTTGTCTTCATTTGCGCATTGTCAACACAAAATTCTTCTGTAGTATTTCCCACTACTTTACGTATAGAAAGTGGAGCAAGGCCATTAATTTAAATATTTTTTTTTTTTAAATCAACGGAAACGACAATTTTGCACTTTGTAAACAAAACAGCGAGTTGTAATTTCCAAGTTCGATTTTCACTAGCTGTTTCGATGTGGAATTTATTTCGGGCGGAATTCATAATACTCGTAACCTTGATCACTTACGGGCGAATTTTATTTTCAGCGGAATTCAGAATAAGGCCAAAAATTAAATATTTGCATTCACGGAGCCAACTACAGTGTTAAGCTGACTCTGAAATATGTTTGACTTTATTTACGCCCTTACCAGCCGAAAACCATGCGCTATTAGGGAAATTTTTCATGTAATTCGGTGTTTTATGTTTTGATCGGAACTTGAACCGTGGCACTCCAAGTGATAGCATGCACTCGTTACACGATCGGCCATAGCAGTCGAGTTTTATATGGCTAAAAAGTGATATTTTCTCAAATAGAACTCCAAACTTCTTGCTGGGGTCTATTTTGATCTACCAAAACCAATGCATACAAACACATACATATAGCCATATTATACCAATAACTCACATACGTATTTGAATTTTATTTAATTTTTTTTGTTTTTGGTGCTACAGGTCGTATGCGGGGTCACTGCACCCTCCGATGTTTGCACTTTTGTTATACATTTGGCTCAAGTTTGACTCATTCCTGATTTTTTTCGCCCTTGTCTGGCTATTGTTGTTACCTTTGTAATTATTTTCATCATTTTCTACACCCAAATAACTCCTACCGAAAAATGAATAGCCACAGCAGGGCAACCATCAGCCTCTGGGGGTGTGTGGTTTTGTGCTTTGACGTCACAAAAACCTACTTCTCCTTCGCATTTAACACCAACGTGTGTACACAAAATATGCACTAGCTTCCATGTCCTTGCACGCATGTGTGTGTGTGGTATTTCCCTGTGCATTAAAATATATCAGTTACCCAAGCGTGTGCCTTCAAACGCTCAACAATGCCAAAAAGTACCAAAAAAATGTAGATTCATTGATTACCGCTGCTTTATGACTCTGATCCATGGCCATCGTTTTTTTTTTGTTTTTTGTTTTTGGCTCGCAGTCTTTGTTTTTGGCAACTTTGCGCCGTAATTAGAAAATCGTCCAGCAACTATAGTAACTTTCAGAAAGTTGGAGCTGCTTGGAGCTACTGTAGAAACTTCATGTCAAACTTCAGTAGTCATCAAAATATTTTGGAGTCTTTTGTCCCGCTTTTTTCTCTCTCATTTTTTAGTGCACTCTTCATAAGGCTCCGTCAACTCTAAATGCCTCGAGACTCCTTGAAGCAACATGCTTTTCGCCTTTTTCTATTTTATTATTTTTTTTGTGTTTTTTTTTTTTGGTTGGGATTTCTTGTACATTTACGTGTTGAAGTGGCGAGAGTAGGCTCTATTACCACTTCAAAGGCAACAAAGACATTGTCTCCTTTTTTGGTTGACAGGAAGACAACAACTACGACACCATAATTTTCAGATGCATATGAATTAAGCATGCGAACAGTGGACACCATCAGGATAATATAACAAGATAAAACTGGCGTTTTTATTATTGCACTGTAACAGTCGGCTAGATAAAGTAGGTGCAACTGCGAATGTTGATGATGATTTGAAAATTATAGACAATTTTTTTCTAATGGTGGTCGCCCTTCTACTGACAATGGCAAATCTCCGAGCTTCTCACAAAAATCATTTGTCGTTCGGAGTCGGCGTAAAACTGTAAGCCGCTCAATATATGTTGTGGCTTAAGTTCGGCTAAACATCAAAACTATGGTATAAGCGGCTTCCACTAGCTCAGCTCTCCAGAGACGACATCATCAGGGTGATAAATTTCGAGAGTAAATTTAATATTGAACAGGGAAACAAAGCCACATGGACCATGACCACATTACACAGTACACTGACGGCTCTAAAACTCCGGAAGGCATAGACGCCGGAGTCTTTGGGCTCAGAACGCACTTGTCGGTACCAATGGGAAGGATACCAATCAGCTTCTCTTCGCATTGATGCTGCCGACGGCAAGCCGATACTTTTTCGATGTATCTCATAATTGGCACTACAAACGTTTGTCAGTTTCGAACCAGACGAAAGAACTTAACTAATTTCCTCTCCCCCTTGCAGAGTTGCGCCAATTATTCATATAAAGTGTTGATCGGTCTTTCTGTTCTCGGTCCTTCCATTGTGTTAGTTTGCACCCTTTCGTTTGTTGTCCACTTACGTTCACCAAGTCTCTGGATTTCTTCACCGGAGCATCATCAGCCATAAGTACGAAATGTCAAGGACAGCGTAATCATAGAATTATTATACGTTCGACTATATTCATGCCATTATAAAGCCCGCACAGTTCCCTATTCCATCTTCTTCGGCACCAGTCGCCCTCGCAAATAATCATCATGAAAGTCTCCAAATCCTTTTCTTGTTTGTTCAAAATTGTTCACGTAATTTTAAGGGGACTTCTTTCAATTGAAGTCTGAAAGAAGTGGCTCATGGCTTCATCTTCTTCGAGTTTTATGCTAGATTCTAAGTGTGCCACTTCAAAGTTATAACTGTCAACAGTGTGTTCTCCATGAAAAAATTAAATGAAAGCGAATTATACTTTTGACGACCAATATATCAAATGCCACAACCAACTCGTATGGGTAACGGCTGAAAGGGAATAAGCTTTAGTTGAACTAAGTGTCCAGCAAGCGAGCTTCTGTTTTGGATCAAGCAGATCACTGTATACATAGAGGTGCATAATTTTTCTCTGCCAGCAATAGGATGTGCATTGCGTGTAGACCCCGTCGCTCAAAGAAATCCATCTTCAACTTAGAGGAGACCTTTGTCTTCTTTTGCCACCACCAGCGTCTAAGCGTTGAATACTTTCGCCATATATAGCTTATAACACTCATCATTCCATCATATGTGGCATTCGCCATCGCAAAGACGTAAAGGTTTCTGTTGAACACTCCAATGCTTCTGCGCCATGCGCGGGTACGATGAGAGACTTAGAGGGTGTTCGGGTTTTCGTACATGTACTTCGCAATTGCCTTGTTCTGTACTACGCAGGTGCCGACTCAAACAAAAGTTGCACTTATTGGCAAGAGAGATTCTTCGTTAGATTTCGAGTTCTAAAATCTAATCTGGTGGCAGCAACAGCTATGGACCGTTGAAATGTTCAAAAAAATTGTCACACTAAGAGAAGAGAAGTAGGTTTTAGTCCACAGTCCCACCAATCACCGTACCACATTTTGTCAACTTCGCTCAACACTTGATGAATTCGTTGACTAATTCGACGGCCACTTCTCTCAAACCACCCACCCATATCCACTCTCTACACACTCGCTGATGCCTACTAAGTAAGCTACATGGCGAGTTGTCAGCCCTTCGAAATGTCATGATGATGAGCGGCTTAAAAATTCCAACACTTCGCGCTGCAGCGGCAAAGTGTTCGTGCGCCCAAAGCGTGTGGCGTCGGTGTATGATTAAAGCGCTTATGTATTTTTTGTAATTGTTTGTGTTTTTTTTCCTTCTCATTACCATTTTCATGTAAGTACATAGAAACATGCTCAATGTGCCAAGTTACAATCTGACAGTTTCGTTTTGGTTACTTTTGCAATCGTTGCATTTTGTTTTTTTTTTTTGTTTGCTCGCAACTTTTTTGTAACTCAACTCAGCAACATTTTGGTCTTCTTGTTTTCTATTTTGCGATTCGGTTTCTTCCGCTTGCTTTTCTAATGAAGGACTTCAAATGTACTTTTTCTTTAGGTTCTTTAGGGTTTCCTGTCTGCAGCATTAGCATGAGTCTGAATGGTTGCCTGGCTGTTTGGCTGTTTGGCTGCTTGGCTGCCTGGCGAGCTGAATGGCTGAATTTCTGACTGCCACCAGCTCGCTTGGTTGTTTCGCTACCTGACTGGGAAGAGGGTGGAAGGGGGATGTGAAATGTACAAGTTAGTACTCATATTTTCTGGCTTTTCAATTTGTTTTTCTACAATTTTTGCATATTTGTTTTGTTTTTGTTTGTCTTATTTTTTGTGGCCCTTTTTGAGAATCTAGAAAGTTTCTTTCCGCATTTTGCTACTCATTTTATTTTTGCATTCTTTCTCATTTTGGCGGTGGCTTGTCTCCATTCATGCTTCGAGCTAATATGTTGTGTGTCAATGTGGTACGATGGCGCAAAATATGTCGCATGTAGCATGTAGCAAGTAGTACGTGGCATGTAAAGCTTTGGTAGCATGGTACGTGGCTTTTCAATGTCACTTGAGATGTGAGTGAAGTATGTGACAATAATGTCTGGCGAGTCAGTCGTTAAGCTGCTGACGCGGCCGGTGCTGGTGCTGGTGCTGGTGCTGGTGCTGGCTGGCATTGCCGCCTCAGCATATGAAGTTTCAAAAGTTCCTCAAAACAGTTTTAGGCACTCACCGAAAGCACTCACCTCTGTTGAATTGCAGAGTAGGCGAAAAAATGTAAAGATAGGTGGTAGGTTGGTGGAATATGTTGTGAGTTGATATCATTGTGCCATTATTTCTATGTGGCAAGCGCCGTTGCAAAGTCAAATAAGCTTTTGTTGTCTGTCACATGTTTGCTTTGTTTTGAGGCGACATTTTTTCATCTTATTTTGTGGCTAAATAACGACAGTAATAAGCTTTGCTAAATGTCTATTTTTATAGAATCAAAAAAAAAAACAATATGTGGGGCTGTTGCTAGCGGCTTTAAAAAATCTCGGTATTTATGATAAAAATATCAGGTTGAGTTACAGCAACAGCTTACCTCACGCTGGCTTTGGTTTTAATAAACCTCTAGTTTTGCCCAAATTTATTTTGTTTATCGCGAAAATTGAGCAGATGTTGGTTAGGGGTTTCGGATTCTCGCTTATCTAAAATGTGTACTACAAGGTTTATTGTTATGAGTATTAAATAATTTCAAATTAAAATTTAAAATTTAATACACTGCGAACTCAGATTTTAAACAACAATATTGGGATCAGTTGTATTTTTTTTAGCGTATTACCCCTTTAAAAATGTTAGATGCTACGCTACACACCATCTTTAGTCTGGGATGGAATTGAGGCAGGAAATACGAAATCGAATTTCCAAGCACTCAGGTATAGTTGACCATTGGACGCAAGGGGTATAAAAAACGGTGGAGATGTGACTTCATGTCTTCTCGGCAATTCAGCCAGATTATTTGATGAATCAGAGAAGCTTATCGGAAGATGGTTGTTTTCATTATCAAGTCCACTGCCTTAAATATAGCAAATATCTCCGATTGGTATACCGTTGTGATTTTACCTAAAGCGCAAAAGTATCAGAAATCGCCATGCAGGTGCAACCTGGTCCATTTCGACTTTCTCTCTTGGATCCGTCAGTGTAAAAAGTTGTCACCCCATTTTTTTATTTGGGACTAAAGACTAAGTTACAAATTAGTAAAACAAAAATTAAAAACAAAAAATATTGTACGAGTTTTATATTCCAGTACGTTGGCGTATGAGCAACAGATAACTGTATTCATATTAAAAGTAACAAATATTTAAGGTAAGAGCGTTTATAAAACCTGCAATTTTTCCCTTCAAAAGTTTTCTGTCATTTCGATTCGTATAGTTTGCGCAACCGGTCAACAAACGAAGACAAAAACAAAAGAGTTATTGATTCTGGCTCAGAATTAAAATAGAGCAAATATTCAAACGATGGAGAACATCGAAGCTTCCAAGTTCTTCTTATACTAATTCTGAAAGTTTCGATCATAGTTCCGGTGAACAAAGTAAAGAAGGCTATAAAAGCTGAAGAACTTAGGGGACACAATACTCTTCTAAATATGGGGGAAAGAGCCAGACATGCAGACGGGCATGGCTAAATCGAATCAGCTCGTGGTCTTGATCATATATTGAAGTGGAAATCATTAACTAATAATAAATTTAAATTTTAAGAACATTTAAAATATATAGATTACTAAATTGCTAAATAAATTGGTATTACGCAAATATTTTGGAAGAATATATCCAACACTTTAAATATTGACCAACGATCTTCTTCACAACGAGCGACACACTGATCGATAAATTGAAGAAAATGTAAAGCAGAGCAATTTGATTTTTCTTAAAAAAGCTTTCCAATACCATAAAGAAAGGTAGGTTTCCAGAATGTCTGAATGATAGTCTTCGATATATAAATGAAACCCACTTATAATGGGTTTAGACTGCCATCATATAGAACAGAAGTGGGCAAAAATAAAATATATTCTATAAGGTATTACAATTCTTTAATGAACACCCGCCTCCGATGAAAACTTGCGATAGTTTTCTCAGATTCAAGAGGCTTCTTATTGAACACTGCAAGACACCGCCTATTAATTAAGCGGGATTCACCTAAAAAATAATATTGTCCAGCTCATCGCCCAAACGGTGTAGGAGTGGAAATTCGGCTTTTCCATCCTACGCCAGGAAATAAATCGGAACCTCGGACGTTCCGACCACTTTTTCAGCTAAGCTCCACAGCAACAAAAGCAATCGTGTGCAGAACCAGTTTTAGAGTTCGATGTTACATCTTCAACAGTGTACCATATAAAATTCTTATAATGCAATTATACAAAATTTCGTATCTGCATTTTTTTTTAGATCAATTACACTATGCGATAATTTTGAGCATTTCAACAAATGCAAGAGACTTGATTTCACCCTCATCATTTCAAGAATGTCTGTGTTTTTCTTGGGTTACGTCGCACTATTTTTTTAATTGGGTTTTAAAGCTTTGAGGTTATTTTTTATACTTATATAATATATTTAAATTTTTATCAAATCCATCATCTTGTCGTCCTTTCTTCAAAAAAAAAAAACAAAAAACATTTTGTCACCAGATGTCTCATTACAATAATTAAAAATTTAATAAGTTAAAAATTAATGGCAATTTTTAGATAGTTAAAACTTCCAGTTTGTTATACTAAAAATTGATAAACTTATTTTTAAAAAATCGTTTTCTCTGAAAGCTGTATTTTTGCTACTAAGCTTTCACCGACGCCCCTGTTTTGCATTTTTACTGTTCCTATTTCCTGAACTTATCTAATATACGGCAACTCAAACAACTCACCATTTAGTAATTTTTTTTAGAATATTTCAGGGATCGTAACGGTTATAATTTCTTTAAAACAATCATGATTTAATCAATAGTTTCTTATTTTTTGTTTTTTGATGAAGCTACATATTTTTCGATCGAATTTGATAGATCTTTTTTTAGTTTTAAATTTTTCTAACTAAAATATTATTTATTTATTTACAATTTTTCGATCATAATAAATGCAATCAAATTTGGCGACGATGACAGTAATAGCAACAGGACCAATAATACGATTTATTTTTTATGATATGCAAACTAAAAATCACAAAATATCGATCAAATTTGATTGGAAAAAGAAAAATTAAAATGTTATTATTAGACTCGAAGATTAAATTAAAATCTCAAAATATCGAACACTTGTGGTCGAAAATTTAAAAATCACCAAATAAAAAAAAAGTAAAAAAAACGTTACGTTTCCTCTAAAAGTAAGGTCAAATTTGCATATCATACATATGTCACACGGTCTAGATAGACATATTGGAGTTTTGTTTTGGTGGACTTTTCAATAATTTTTTTTTCCAACAAATTGAAAATAGCGATTTTTTCGGTCGCTACAATTTTTACAATATTTTGCACGTTATGTCTGTTTCGCTAATGTATAATAAAACCTTAGTTTGTAAAATAACAAAAAAATATAAATTGGCATTGCAAACTTTAATGAAACTTATGAAAATTCCCCGAATTTACATAAATATTTGAAACTTCCTAATTTGAATTTTTCGAAAACTTTTGGGTATTAGACTTGTGGCTAATTTTTGTAGATCATTTAATAATGTGGCATAATGTTGTGGAAGTCTGAAGAGGCAAACAATTCCGGTTGGCGCCTTTTTTGGAATTTTAGTCAAATACACTTTTTTCCACATAACGGATGGAATATATTTTTAAGCTCGCTCTTGGTCTTGCCCATTTTGTGCCATATAAACTACATGCGTTAAATAAATAAAAAAAGTTTCCGATACCAAAATTTAAAAAATTGTCAAAAGTAAACGCATTTCTAGCCTCCAACCTAGCTTAAAATTGAATTGGCTTGAATATTTAACATAAAAAATTTTTTTTAAAATTTAAAATGCATAGCAAAGTCTTAGGCTTATTCGGCTCTATAGATACTGTGCCTAGTAGACAAAAGCGCGCATTCTTGAATGCTTAAATGCGTTCGCAAAAACACAATAAATTTTGCATGACCAAATAGTAACACACAAACATACGTACACGGCCAAGAACGCATTTTTGCACTCATTAACCCTTTCATAACCCGCGTTGCAGTGGCAGTGGCAGCGCAGCACAGCGGAAACCGAAAAATGTGCAAATATAAAGCGAAATATGCACATTCGCAAAAACAGAGAAGTAGCTTACAAAACTCTCATTCCAACTCCACCAGAGTTTGTTCCATCAACTACATACATAGCTGATGATTCAAAAGGGGGAATCGATGTGTTGCTAAACAGGCATTTTGTTTTTGGCTCTTTTTGTGTTCACTGCTTTAGAGCGAAAAGCGATGGGGATTGGTGGGGAGCTAGGACTTTGCGAATGGTGAGCCCAAATCGGAATTTGCGACAAAAATATGTATGTATGTGTATATACAAAAGACGTGCAAACAGAAACACACACATACGCGAGTGAAGCCGATAAGAAAGCCATACGCATAAAAATTGCATTTGTAGATTTGTATCTATGTGCGTGTGTGTGTGCGTGTGAGGGCATTGTAGTCATGCAAAAAATTTGAAATGCACATTCGGGGAACGAAGCTGAAAATTTGCACTGCAACAACAACAAAAACAACAACGACAACAATAAAGGCACGCACAACCACTCACTCACTCAACTCAACTCACTCCCAGAAATCTACAAAACTTACACACACGAACGAACATATTTAATCGTTAATTTTTCGTATGCAACACGGGGCAGTGCAACAATACAAAGCAATAACAACAAATTATATGTTAATAAAAAAAAAACTTGAACAATTGAACAAAAACTCCAATAGCAACAACAACAAAATCAAGCCATATAATGTAAGTTCATTTAGCAGCAGCGGCAGCAGCAGCAGCAGCAATAGCAACAAAACCACAGCTGGAACCACTTAGTTGACAAGGTCAGTGAACCTGGCCCAGCGCAATTTTGGTTGTCGTAGGTTAGGGACAGGCAGCAATAAAACGACGACCACAACGTCAACGCCGACAACGCATACGTACGCTGAGACATCGAATGAGCAGCCGAAAAAAGTGCAGCAGCTACATTAATATATGAACACAACAAAACCCATGTTATATGACTGACAAAAAACGCAAACGCATACACACACGCACACACACACATGCACTTGCAATACAGGCCAGGCATACATACAGAGATATTTAAAAATGTAACCCAATAAGCTTTTCTCAGCGCTCGACAGTGGCACGGCGGGCTCTTTCAGGCTGTTGTTGTTGTAGTAGCCCCCATAACATTTTTGGGGGAATGCTGCTGAAGTGAAAGTCCTTGGCCGGTTATAAATCTTGGTCGTTCCAATATCGTAGAACCGACTGCTGTGAGAACGGGCTCCTTCAGGTCTTGCTATTCGGTTGCGGCAGGCGGGGTTCCCAAATGGACATTGCACAAAACTAGCTCTGTCTACAAATGCAGCTGGCCTGCTAGGTTTTTTCTCTGTCGATCTTTTGAATAGTGCTGGGTTTTTCTATTGATTTATTAATTGTACGTTTTGCTGTTTCACCTTCAAAAAAATTTAGGAAGCAAGTTCACAAAGGCTTGCCGCAGGAAAAAATTTAATTGGAGCCAAACTTGTCCGCCGAACGATGTGTGTTTTGCATCTGGTAAATTCCGATACGAATGCGCCAATATCGTTGAGCCACTTGGCCCATTTAAGCAAAATTGAGCTACCTACATATGCTCCTATGTAATGCAGAACTGGAGTAGAATAACGTCCTACTGGAGGACGTCCGACGACAACCGAAAGTAATGCCATAAATTCTGTTACAAAGTTTACAATGCATACATAGAGGACAAATTCGAAGAAAGAAGTGCCATTATTTTTTATTATAATTTATATGCAGTGTCTACTCATTTATAAAATCAGTTGCGGTGATTGCTTTACACCATAAGCTTCTCAAAAAACTTAATATTTCGAGAATGTTTGTTTACTGCACTATTGATTGTTTTTCCCAAACAGTTGAGAACCGAAAGAGAAGTGGACGCCTCGCGTGGTGCGAACCAATTCAGCTATAAAACTTTTCTCGAACGCATTCGTAGAAATCCCCTAAGAAAATAGAAAATTATGTCAAGGGAAATAAAATATTATTCCAAGGGTTCAACAGGGTCACCATCCTGCTGCTGCAATGGCTTGGCGGTGAGTCTCCTGTAAAGGCGTTACACCACTTCACTTATGAGAAAAAGGGGTTAAAACACACACAGCAGTTACGCAATACTCTCTTCGATGGAGAGCATTGATTCTGCATAACCAATCCAGCAGTGACTTAAATTCAATATTCCTAGTTTCATAACTGCAGATGATTGGCCGTCTGGAAATCCAGATTTGGATATATTGGACTACAGTTTGTGGTCAGAGTTGGAGAATATATGTCGAATACCACACAAAGATTTGGAGAGTCTCAAAAAATCTTTGGTTCGAGCAGCGTCGTCAATACCTATAGAAATTGTGCGTGCTGCTATTGATCAATGGCCGAATAGTTTGAGGGCTTGTGTGAAAGCAAAAGGTGAGCATTTCGAATAAAATTTTGTAAAAATTTATCAAAGTTCAATTTTTATAACGACCTGAACTAGTAACAGAACTTATGACAGGGCTAAGTATTCAAAAGTTATTAGAATTTATAACGAAATTGATTAAGCTATGTCTGTCTGTCCGTCCTACCGCCCGTCCGCCCGTACATGGGTCAGATAACTAAAGAGAATGTAGTTTTGTGGAAAGGAATGATAATTTGCTCAAATTTGATACAAAGGATTGAATTGCGGAACAATGTACGTGTATAAATTTTTTTCCTTTAAAAGAGCGTGACACCGCCAACTTTATTAGATAAACTAATTGACCAAACTCTATCAATTTTGATACACAAATTGAATTTGAAATCAAGCAAAATTTTGAAAATTCTTAAAATCGGACAAAAGTCACGCCCACCGCTCATATAACGGTAATTTTCGAAAATAAAAGAATGCCATATTTAGGTAGCTGATCAAGAAAATTTTCTCAAATTTAATATTGAAAATGAGGTTATATAAGCAAATATAATGAAATGAAATTTTGAATTAGGCATGGCACCGCCCACTTCGCCACCAAAATTCACCAAATTTGGTGCACATTGCATTTCAAGCAAATAAACAAAATTTTGAAAATTGTAAGAATAGTACAAAACCACGTCCACTTCTCACATAACGGTACACGGGAATTTGCTTAAATTTGATAGACAATATTGGGTTGGAGAATGAAATGTCTGGAATCATAAGGGTTGGGAATGGTCATGGTAGCGGCCACCTTAGAGCAAATTCTGCCACAATACGTACATTGCGCCTTTCTAGTCAGAATTTCGAAAATTATAGAAATAAGACTTAAACTATGCTCATCCTCTCACAGAACTCCTATTTACAGCAAATTAAAATATAATATAATTTTTTTTGAAAAAATATATACAAATTATAATAAGTTAAATCAAATATTGAAATATGGTTGATACCCATAGGAGGTTTAAGAAAGCTTTAGTTTGAAAATACTTTTGAAGACGGTTGCTACCTGCTTAAAAAAGTAAATTAAACTAAATTATTAAGTTAAAATAAATCTTACGCTAAGGTATTCAACTTAATAATGATTAAAAGTTTAGCGAATGGTGCCACCTTTTTAAATATATCAATCAATTAAACTTTTAAGCTTAGTGAAATATAACCGTATTGGTGTGAATAGAGAAATATTTTTGAAGTGGGCTGCCACTTTTTAAAGATAATTAGTTTAATTTAATTAATAATTAGACTTTATTGGTATCAAAAGAAAAAAAGTGTAGCAAAATTGAATTCGAGAAATATACTTGGAAAGGGTTGCCATCTGTGCAAATAATTTAAATTAGACTAAATTTAAAAGATAAATGAAACAGTAAAATGTTGGTATAAAGTGATAGATTTAGTATACGAAAGGTTGCCACCTGTTTGTAATTTAAATACAAATTTATAATATATAACGTAAGTGGAGTGATGATATCTCCTCACGTTATACATACATATTATGTGAGCGAAAAGTTGTTTTCTTCTAATTAAATTATTTATTATTTAACTAAATAAACTCTTATGTGCATATTTTTTACTGTTTTAATTTTAAACGTGATGCCTCTCCGCCTCATGCTAATGTTTACTGGGCTATTTGTAAGCAAACAAAAAATATCACCAACAACACAACTAAAGCGTCAGCGAAGTAATAATAAGTAATAACAACAAATAAAAAATCGTTCACCAGTTAAGCAATGGCCAGTGCAGTGCACCAACACAAAAATTTACGAATAACAAAAAGTAAAAAGCCAAAAAAATTTAGTAAATAAAAAAAGTAAAATAAAGAAGAATACAGCTATTAATATGAGTAAAGCAAAAATTGAAAAAACAAAAAACAAAACAAAACAACCTAGAACCAACCAAACAAATATTACTCATACACGAATAGTAGCGTCCGGGGAACGCAGAAAGAAGCAACATTTGTGAGCGAACGTTGATACTGAGGGCAAGCCGAAGAGAGCGGCGTTCAAGAAGGTCCTATCCACCAAACCGACAAAAGACAACCAGCAACTTGGTTGGGCTTCCCATTGGGCCGGCAATGCTGCCAGTGCACAGCTGCTGGCTGGCCGACCAAAAACGCGGTCCGTCAGTTAGACACTAAGTCACTCAGTACAAACCAGCGAGAGGGCTTACGAAAGGGATCAGAGGCGGGCGGCCGGGCGGACGGTCGGTCGGCAGAACAACAGAGTGATAGAGCCAAGCAACCAAGCAGCCAAGCAGCCAAGCAGCCGGCACTGTCCAGTGTGTTGTGGTGTGGTGTGGCTTTTGCGTTGCCGATAGAGTGGAATGACACGCAGCTGTAAGTCGCGACTGGCGTTGTGTTCCAATGGCTTCATCGCACGTTCATATGCACGTGTGTGTGTGCGTGTGTGTGTGTGTGTGTGTGTGTATGGCTATGCGTATGAATGTATTTTTGTGGCTGTGTATGTGTGTCATGCGTTCGTTCACGATAAAGGCACACTCGAGCAAACAGCAGTTCAAAAATCACAAATTGCAAATAATAATAAAATGTCAACTTGTTTTTCGTCTTTTTTTTTTTTGTTGCACATATGTATGTACATGTGGATGTGTGTGTGTATATAAATGACAAATAAGCAATTGCAAGTATTGTTCTTTATGTTGCATTTTTCTTTGTTTTTTGTTTTGGGTTCTCCAACTATTATCAGCATTTTTTTGTGAGTAATGACAGTTTCAAATTTCGCCAGTGACGTTGATGATGGCCAACATGTGGTGGTCGTCGTCGGCTACTCGCTGACTGCGAAGCCAATAATGTTGATGATTACTGCAATGATGAGCACTGTTGTTGTCTACACCCGGTTGTTGTTTTTATTATTGGCAATTGCAATGATAATGATGCTTCTTGTCGCTTTGACAAATGTTTCATACACCGCATACGAAATTACAATACATACATATATCGTATCGTATTGTACTATCTGGCAACACCATAAGCGCAAAATGGAGAAGAATTAGTGAGTTTGTGTGCATCTGTTGGGTGGTTTGAGTGTTGGACTTTTTTGCTTATTGCACTTCAATATTTTGCACGAACCTGAAAAAACCGCAAATCAATCGAAGCGAGTGATCTGATCTTCGGTGACACAAAACTTGTTGAAAGTAATATTGAAACCGCAACGCCAAAGCTGGAAATGTCAATGTTGAGATTTTTAAATATAGATTTGCATTTTATTTGTCTGCATTGGATAAGGTCAAGAAATTGTGAAGCAGTGCGATGAAGTGTAAAAAGTATGAAGTAGATGTGGAAAGACACCAACTGAATTTATTCATTTTCAGCAGTTGCATAGCAAATAAAAACTTTAGAAGCTGAGAGGCATCTACATACATACTTATATACTTTGTTTTTTATTTTAAACAAATTTTGAAAAATCGTAAAAAACATGGACTGGACATTACTTTCTTATCCTGGTAATAGTTAATATATGTATGAGTATTATTTGTTATCTACAACCAGTGTTGCCGTGAGAATTTTCTAAAAAGGGATCATAGGCAAATAAAAGTCACCATTTTTTATTGCATATTTATTTATTTATTTTATTCTACTAGCCCTAGCCCGTTAATAATTCAGCGGTAATAGGTTACAATAAGTTATTACAAATAAAATCAAAAAAATTATAATTAAAGCAATATCTACTTATGCCAATCAAAATCAGCAGTAGGCATTAAAAGGCAGGTGCGTTAGAATCCTTGGAGAGTCAATTTCGTCATCGCAAATATCTTTGGCCAAGGAAATACCATTTTGCTTGCAAGATTGGTGTAGTTAAGAATTCTACATCTAAGAATCCTGAATAGTGAGAGTTCATAGCTTCGAATGAGTAAAACCGCCGAAGAGCGTACTATGTGAAACACCGCTGAACACTTTAACTCCAGTTGAAGTGTCAGACAGAGTTGGATCCCCATAAAATGCAGATTCAATATTTCCAATATTAAGTTAATCAGACAAGTACAGAGGCTTTTTAGTATAAGCGGATTTCAAAAATATTTTGGATTACCTTTAATGGAATCAAGTTTAGAGTTCACTGACACATAACCCCTATAGAAGTCGAATTTTAATTTGGAGTCTAGATAAATCGCTAGGTCCGTCACTAGAGCTGGGCGGTTAAAAGAGTCAGTGCCATTATAAGTATAGCAAAATTGTTCCACTAAAATACATAGATAATATTGCACTTCGAGAAGTTTCACGTTAAGACATTTCGATTACAGCAAGGCGTAAAAAAAATGTCCAGCTGGAAATTAGGGTAAACGCAAGAATCTTATTCTACAAAATATCTTCATGCCATCTGTTTACAAAGTTAGTAAATATTACTACATTTATAGAAATAGATCTTCCCGGAAAGAACCCGAGCTGCGCAAAAACAAGATGGGTCCCAAAAGCATTAAATATCCAAGGATTGGTCAGTTTATCTAACGTTTTAGCTGTGTTCGAATTTGTAGCTAGTTTTTGAACACATTTCTTTTGAAGCTTTCATATTTAGTTTAGAATATATTCTCAAAATTCTAAATATTTGCTTTTTGTATGCAACAGAGTTATACCCTATGCAGTATTACTACAGACCGTATCATAGAAAAAAAGTTTGAGCACTTACCTTGTGAGGATTTCAAAAATGGCAAATCGTTTGCGGGCAATTTGCAACTACATATAATTTCTCTATTTCAGTATCTTACACCCTGTCTGCAATACTCATTTAAAAAAATTAAAGTACGGAAAAACGACTTTATTTAATTTACTTCCTTTGTCACAACAATTTTAAAAAAGAGGTTTTATACCAAGATCTTTTTAAGGAATCAGCCAAATATGATTGTCAATTAATTGTTAAAAATTCTCACTCAGATTTGAGTTGATGCTTAAATCTGACAAATTTACATCACACTTTTACAATCACATTTCAAATGACCCAGTGACTTTGATACAAACACCATATATAATAAAGCGCGGCAGGTACAACCTTCTAACATATTTATGTAGGTATTACAATGTGCAATAAAGTCGACAACGCAAATATATTTATGTGCATGCATATAAACCATGTAATGAAGCAGACTATTTCAAGACAATCCCCACCAGTTCTATTCCAAATACTTACGAATGTTAACTTTTATATAGGCAGTTATGTATGTATGTACAGCCGTTGAAAAATACTTAAGAACGATATCCAATCGTTACTGTTTCCCAGTTTTTTCAATAAAGTCGCCAAATTATCTTGAATATTATGCTTTATTTTATAAATGGATAATGTTGTTAGGCTGTATCAGTCTTTTACTCGAACAAATAATACAAAATTTTACTTCAGCTATAAAAATTTAACATAAAGAGAAAACTAAATGAGAAAAATACTTAGGAACGATTCAAAATCTTGCTAAAATCATAAAAATTCAGAGAACTAAAGTGAAATTGATTATTAATATTTTGTTGCAAAGCCTTTTTGCTTTATTACAGCTGCACAACACCGTTGCATTGAACTTATTAGGTTCCTACATCATTCAATTGGAATGGATTCCCATGCTCTCTTGACGATTTCAAACAGTTGGCCCAAATTGGTGATATTTTGTGTACTTATTGCATTTTTCACGTCGTTCCATAGATGTTCAATTGGATTTAGGTCAGCGCTTGATGATGCCCAATCTAGAACCGTTATCGAATTGTCGTGAAAAAATTTGTTTGCAACTCGAGAGGTATGCTTTGGGTCATTGTCCTGTTGGAATTTCCATATAACCGGTAAATTCTCTTCAGCATATGGGAGCATTACGTTTTGGAGTATGTCCACATATTTGATCGCGTCCATTATACCATCAATGCGATGAATTGGTCCCACACCGTTCCAGGAAAAGCAACCCCAAACCATAATTTGACTAGTAGTCTACTCACACAAAATGTGAGTGAAATTTGCGATAGCCTTTTTATACTTTCTTCCATTAGCATTTACTTTGCGAATAAACTTAGCTGCTACCTTATTTAATAATAATAAATTAATTTGTGCAGTTCATGAAAAAAAACCAAAAGTTATTATTATTTCGAACTTAAAACGCCTTGCATGCTTCACGTATGTAGGTTAGGTTAACGAGGCTGCTCCTATTAGCTCACATGGACCCCCACATTATATTCAAAAACCGAACGGCAACTTCGTAGTTATAAACTACAAAGCGTCGCGTGCTGGCCAATCCCTCCTCCATCTCCTTATCCTAAAGCAGCTGCCGCAGTTGGGCTTGATACTGATATTGAGGTGCAACGCATTAGACGGTGCCCTGCCAGTACCCCAAAGTTGTGGCTTTGATAACTGTAGAAGCTCCCGTGACCTCCTCCGGTCTTCATTTGACCAAAAAACCTCGCGACCTGACACGCTCTAGTAGCTGCTTGCGCTTGGTAGCAAACCCATTCGTACAGAAACAACCAAGAGGTGGCCAGAGGAACTCCGAAAAGATTCCTGCTTAGAAAGTTCGCCGGGGTAAACTCATCTGCTTCACAATTAGTTTACGAAGAAACTCTCCGAAGCTCTCGAAAGAGAACTCAGACCATTATTAACCACGTTCGATCGCAGCGTTATTGTGTACTTATGTCTTATGTATTACGAGTATGTCGCACTGGTAAGCAACTATTCGATCGCTTCCTTGATGGCTGCCACCTCCACCTGAAAGATGCTGGTTAGTGATCTGGTAGCCTAAATGTTTGTATTAGACAGAGTTCTCGGTAGTTGACTCCACCTCCAACCCTCCCATCAAGATTTGATCCATCCGTGAACCTGTTCTATAGCCCTCGGTGACACACGTCGCGCCCGTGCAAATCGTACCTAGAAGGAATGAGAATATCAAAGTATACCTTGAGAGCGGTAGTGGGCACGCAATGGGCCGTATGGCCGGGAAGGAGTCGAAACTTTGTAAGATCCTCGAATGACCACAATCCGCTTTACATAAAAATTCAAAAAAGCTGGTTGTCAAGTGTGAGATGCGGGTAAATAATGCATTTTTTAATACATGCCACTAGGTAGTAGAACATTAATCTACCTCCACGGCTGTTCCACTGCGCTCCCACCAATTCAAGACCGACCAGTTGGAATAGCCATATGTAGTAGTCAGGTAATGTGTAGTTTTCCTTAACACATCTCGTCATGTTTTTTTTTTGTGTATTGTATTTAATATTTCTATGTATGTGGATGGCTTTGAAGCATCCAAAGCCGTCTACGGTTCATTAAATTAGGAAGGAAGGAATAAACAGGCGCCCTGTGACAATCGCACACACCTACAGTTATATGTATGAATTCATGTATGGATGGGCGAATGATTACTGGCACGAGTGTCAATGTGTAGGTATATCCTCGTCGGTTGCTCACCAGAGTTGCCAGATCACTACAATCGCAAATCGCTCAAATCGTCATTTCAATGAAGTATGCAACTTTTTACATTAATTTTTTTGAAAAAATTGGTTAAATATATTTTTCTGTAATTTAACAACACAACGTGATAAATTATCTTCCTTCTTTCAAATAATTTAGCAGCTATTTCAGAAAACTTAAAAACCTACTTTTTAAACCTATAAAATACTTAAAATAAATATATTGTTTTACACATTTTTTCATACGGTGGTGGAAAAAATAATAGAAACCCAATATTTTGACAAGTTTTGGCAAACTTTTTTAACTTATTTTATTCTCAATAATTAATTGTAAAAATACAGCTCATTACATAAGAACAGCAAATATATAAACATTCGAGACGTTGTTGCTACGAAAATGTGAATATTCAATAAAGAAATCACAACAACAGAACTTTGAGACAAATTCCAAGTATGAAGTTTTATAACCCAATACTTTTTGCATTTTTTAATATAATAGAAATATTTGTATAGGAATGAAAATTCCTACCAATGTAAGAACTCCACAAGCAAGCAAAATATTAAAAAAACAAAGCCATGACTTTATCCTAATAATTTAATGTGCTATAAAAACCCATACCTAGAATTTTTCTGAAAATTCCTAATACAATTTTTTTGCTTGATAAATAGATATTGAATTTTTAAATTTTTTTTACGCAGATATTTAAACTTGTTGATTTGTGTAAAACAATTAAAAAACTAAATAACCAATAACAATAGCATTTCATTTATGGTATCAATATTTAAAAGATTTTCTTTTCCAATTTATGTTTTGCCGACTCGAGGTCAAGGTACTGTACATAGCTCCACGACGGTCAGTGCGGACGTGTAAATCATTTGCCCTTAAGACGGTTACCGCAGTATAACCGAAATATATTGGAGAAAGTAAATCATTTGTTTTTACTAACACCAAACACCCCTTGACCTCGAGCCGGCTAAAAACACAAATTAAAATTGGAAGGGTCGCTAAAAATTTATTACGAGTTTCTTTTCTATTAAGCAAACTACTAAAATCGAAAAATCTTAGTTCTCTGAACTTACACATTTAGGTCATGATTCAATAATTGAAAATTGGATAATTATTGACGACTGCCTTGCAGGGTTGCATTTTGAGAAACTTAAATTTGTTATTTCGAATAAAAAATGAACTAAATATATAAAGTAGCTTAAAAGCTATTGTGATTGTTCATATTTGCTAAGGCCTGCATTTGCTCTCTACATCTATGCCAAAATGTTTATTGTTAGTAGTTTCTATAAGGCTGCGAGCGGGAGCGAGACAACTGCATAGTTATCCAATCATCTATTATTGAATCATGCATTTAGGTATTAAGTAATAAAGTTGGCCGAAAACTCGACAGCCTATATTTCAAATTAATTATTGATGTACATTTTTATCTTTCAACGATTTCTGAAATCTTAATTTTAACCATTGAAATCATGATTCAATTATTCAAGGTTCTGTAAATATTGACAGCTAAATTTTGATGCTACTCAATCTAGAGTTGTATTTTGGAATTACGGAGTATATAGCAATATAGAATTTTGGAAGTCTACCTTGATATCTTAAAATAGTATGGACAAATTATGTACATAGTAGTTTATATTGAAATTTATTGATTAATTTGATATAAAGAAGTAAGTCGACGTAGCCTCTATACCTTTGTGAATACAAAAAATTTAAATTTATTTTATTACTATAATTGCGTAATGATATCCAATTTCAGAATAGTATTTATATTTCTCAAATAAAATAAAATGCCATAAAATAAAAAAATTGTGAAGTAAAATCTCGTATCCAAAAAATCAGTGGTATGGGTACTATACATTATAAAGCACCGAAATGGATGTATTGCTTAGTTCACCTTGTAAAATTGATAAGTAAATAGTCACAAAATTTCAGTTTTTAAAAAAGTCACGTATCTAAATTATCAAAGCTACTAGTTATAGTGGCCTGACCTCGAGGATACTCAATTGGATACTTTTTATGAAACCTGTTAAGTTTTTATTACTAATCGTAATCATTAGTAATCTGATTACTTTGTATTTGAGAGTGAAATAATTGATTATCTTGGTCCAAACTAGATTACGTAATGATTACAATTACAAATAATCAAAAATAATCAGGATTACTCTTGATTACTAAAAAGAATCAAAATGAATCAAATTAAATAATTGATTATTTTCACGGATTCTTTTTGATTATTTTCATTCCAAAATACCAAACAACTTTTCTCTTTTTGCTTTTTTTTTCATTTTTAAGACATTTTATTTTTAACAAATAAATATATTAAAGACAAAATAAAAAAATATAATAACAAAAATTTAACAAAATTCATTTATAACAAAATAACAACAAAAATATACACTAATTCCATTTAGAATTTGCTTTCAATAAAACCAATTTCTCAAATGATAAGTCCGACATTGACTGGCGCCTTGGACTGTTCACTACCCCGCAAAGGAAAATAGCCTCTCTACTGGTGCTGGGGATGTCAGGGGGGTGTTAAAAGCAACAAAAGCTTCTTTTAGACTGCTATGTTTTTCCAAAAAAAAATATGTATATATATATATGTAATAATATTATATATACATATACATATGTACATATATGCATATACATATAGTTACACAAAAAAACAACTTTAAAAAATTTACAAAAGAAATGTCTTCAAAATAAAAATAAAAATAAAAAAGTTGTTTGGTATTTTGGATTGAAAATAATCAAAAATAATCAAAAACAATCCTGAATAGAATCAATTAATTATTTTAATTATTTTTGATTCTTTTTTATTCTTTTCAGTAATCTAGAGTAATCCTGATTATTTTTTGATTATTTGTAGTCGTAATCATTGCGTAATCCCAATAACAAAGGCACAATTAAATAATAATTACAATTCTTTTTAGAAAATAATCTAACTGATTACTAATTGTAATCATAATTTAACAGCATTGCTTTCTATACGTGATAAGTGAAAGGAGTGCTAAAATTAATGATGTTAGCTTATTTAGCGTAGGAATTATAACACAAAAGCTCCAATCAGAGCAATACCGCAACTATGTATATGTGTCGTTTCCGAAAATTATTAACACATGACGATTTAAAACTACTTCTCCTACCTATTTCTAGTCGGAAGCTAAGAAACTTTAGATTTATGAGCCAATTTGCCAGGTGGGAAAGAAACAACTGCTTATTTAGAAAACCTTTTATTATTGAACCATGCATTGAAATCATCCAATCGCCATTCGTAGTTGAAAATCATAGAAATAACGACGGCTTCGTTCATCTGGCAACACTGTTGCTTACTTGGTCATTTGCTTGGTAATTGCAAATAGCATTTATTGGCAAAGTGTTGTTGCTTTTGTAATTTGTTTTTATGTTTGTCGGCTGGCGTCGGTAGTGCAAGCAACGCATTGGCGCCAAAACATTCGGCAACACATGCTGCCAAGCTGCCGCAGCCAACATCGCCCAAATGCCCAAAAGCCAAGGCATCGCGCCACTACATGCCACAAATTGTGGACCAATGGAGCCAAAATGCCGATGCCAACAGCCCGACACACAAGTGGACGGACAGATGCAGACATTGAGAGCTGGGAGCTGGGAGCTGGGATGCGGGAGGGGCTGCGAAGTGTTGGCATGCAACAACGTGTAATAATGTCTATATGGTGGAAATTTGCATTAGAAGCCAGTGTGGCAGTAAAGTTGCAACCGTGCGTATGTTGGGTTGTATGCTCACATAACGCAATGGCTAAAAATGGCAACGGCGGCTAGAATTGTGTGCCAATGTGTAGCTGTGCCACGGTCAATGTCAGCTGCGCCAGCAAACCCAGTGGCAGTAGTCGTGGCACACAAGAAACGAACTTGCATCAATGGTGGCTGACAGACAGCTGATGGGATGCAGCTGCAATATTGGCAACATGCATCGTGCGGCCAAAAATAGACCAACTACGGCAAGCAGGGCAATTGCATAGGCAGCAATGCTGAATGGAAGCAACGAAAATTGATCGAAATTGGGTGCCAAGGCTAGCTAGCGGTGAGGAATTGTTGCCGCTCAACAAGACGTGCAGGTTAAACGAAGTTAAGGAAGCTACAAATGGCTAAGTTTATCGGCAACGAGTGAATTGTAGAAAATTGTGCGGGAATGATGTTGGAAATTGTACAACGTACAACAAATACATAAATGGGTGCAACAACATTCATACACTATTTGCTATTATGTTTCCTTTGTGGGCAATCGTTGGTCTGTGAGTGTGCAAATTGATGTACGACATGTGTGAGTAGATTCCGTGCAACTAAACTAATGTTGCCCGCATTGGTGAAGGACGATTATAGGACACTAACAAAATGCTAACCATCTTGGCACCCCTGCCGCAAAATAGGCAAATAATGGCAATGGACTAGAGCAGCAGTTGAATGAAAAATTTAGTACAGAATGTTAGTGTAGATTACAGAATGAAGAATCAGCCTCTGCAACTACTGGCAATTGGCCATTCAACTTGTTGTTGTAATAGGATTTTCGGTTGCCACAAAGCCAAAGCCAAAAATAAGCTCAGCAACTGCACCAGCAATAACAGCAACGGCAACAGCAACAGCAAACGAAAACGAAAGTTGCATACGAAGTCACGAAGCCTTGCCTATGCCACACAATAATAATCACCAACTACAACAATAATCGCTGGTGTGCAACAGCAAGCGCAACAAGTACCATGGAATGAGCAGCAGTAGGAGCAGCAGCAGAAGCAGCACGATTTGCAGCTGCCACAATAGCCTAGAGTAGTTTCCAGCTGCCACAGATAGCACGCGGACACAACTGTTCGTTCGTATTGCTTTGCCACATAATCGCAATCGCAATATCAACGTTCTATGCATTTACAACGATGTCGTTTCGCCCCGCAGTTGGCATTGAAATTGCAATTACTCTCACTTAGACTGGATCTGCGAGGCAGCCCACGCGCAGCCTCATGCCCCAGTGTGTGCACTACCGTGAATTGTTGTTGCTTTGTGGCATGCTACATCCATCGCGCAACAATTCTGTGCATGCAGGTACTTACATCTGTATGTGTGTGTGTGTGTGTGTGTGAGTGTGCGTACGATTGTACATAGGCCACTGGGTAACAGTTCGTGCGGTTCGTGCGCCAGCTGTGCCACATGATGGTGGCTTCCGCGACTACCCGTTCTTGTCACTGCCACAAGTAGTCGCCCAGTCGCCCAGTTGTTGTTTTGGCCTTCTCGCCTTTGGCTGATTTTGGCACCACAATCAGATATGTACCCAATCGTAAAGCGTGCACTTAAAAAATTCGACCATCAATGCCGCGTCTTGTAACTGTGCATAAAATGTATGCAATTTGGTAGAGAGTCGCGGAAAGGTGGTATTGTGCCTTTAAAAAGACTCTTCGCCATTTCTAATACGGGAATGAGTCTATATTTCGGGTTGGGAAATTCATAAACAAATTTGAAACAAGATACTGTCGAAAATATCCGCACAAACGCCTTTGCTCCTCGGTGTCGACATGAAACTGTAAATATTTTGGAAATCGGTGCGGCACTGACCTTTCTAGAGCAAATAGGTATATCTTCGAACCGATGTAATCAAACACTACCAAATTTGATACACATATTGTATTTGAAGCAAAATTTCAAAAATTGTAAAAACCACGCTCACTTCTGATGTAACGGTGAATGACAAAAATAAAACAAAAAACTATATTTTCGTAACTATTAAAGATAATTTATACATAATCCTTATGCAGAATGAGGTTGACGAGCACAATACGGGGGCTACAAAAAAAAAAGTTTGAAAATTGGCGTGGCATCGCTCTTTTTAAAACAAATAAGTATATCTGAGAAAATACCTGAGCATTGGCGTACCCAAGGGGGAGTTTTGGGGTTCAAACCCCTACCAAAAATCCTCAAACTGTAGTACTATTTTCAAAATTATTTTCTTTTTTTTTTATATTAAATTAGCGTAAACCGACCCCCGAACAAATATTTTTCTGTGTGCGCCACTGCCTGAGCATAATTTCGAAATTTATTAAAATCGGAACAAAACTACTCAAACTTCTCATTGAACGGTAATTTACACTAATGCTAAAAATGGATATTGCAGTAACTATAACTGGTAATTTTTATTCCGTTGAAAAGAGACTGCGGTTAAAAAGAATTATGTAAACTGGGCGTGGGAAATTTTGTACACGCATTGCATTTCAGGTCAGTAAGCAAAATTTTGAAATTTATAAATTCGGACCGTAATTTACAAAAATTAAAAAACTAAAAACTTTAGTAGCTAGTAGTGCACGATGGGGTGGGAAGACGAAAATATGGAATTAAAAATGTTTAGAAATTGAATGTTTGGGTTAGCCCGACCCAATATAAACCAAATTGGTACGCCACCGAAATTACATTATGAAAATCTATCAAATTTAGCACACGCTTGTAATTTCAATTCAATAACTATAATTTTGAAAATTTTTCAAATCGGATATAGTAACAATAAAAAGTAATTTATTCAAATTTGATCACAATCCAGTACCTATCTCAAAAGAGTATATCTGTTTTTCAAAAAAAAAATTATAAGTTCAAAAAAAAATTTATATACTAGAGATTCGATTAGATTGTAGTTCGAAAATTCTATTTTCTGGTAACAAGTTTAAAAAAAAAATGCGCTCTTGAAAAAATTGCATTTTGAAAAAACTTTTCACTTTCTTTTTATTATGAAGTAAATAATTTATAATAAAAATTTATTTTAGTTTCATTTTATCTTAAAGTGGCAACAGTTACTGATATTTGAGTTACAAAAATTAGAAAACGACTTTTGATAAAGTTATGGGCATTTGAAAATAAAATTTCACAATCATCTTGAGCAAAAAGTTTTTACTTCCTCAATATGAAGAATTTAGAATTGCTAAATATTGATTATAAATTTGACTTATATTACTTATTTTTTAATAAGTAAATAGCTAATGAATTATCATTATTTGCATCCTTCAATAATTTCATAGTACAACAGCCATTTTCGGATGCAATGATACTAAATATTTCTAAACCCCAAAGGCTTTAAGAAAATTATTAAATTCAACCGAAAAATGTAGCCACATAATGGCAAAAAATTTAATTTTTAAAAGTGTATTTTGCTACATCGGAGCATAGATGCAATTTTTACGAATAACTCTGCACCTGCGCCACCAAGCGACTGAATTTTTGCATTACATTGCATTCTTATAGTCAGAAAACTGAAAATTTTGCTAGCTCAAAAGAAAGTGTAGAATTGATCGCACCACACAGTAACAACGAAAGCGGCAAGTTTAGACAAAATTTACTCCTAGTCCTACGCATTGAAATGAGCGAGGAATAGAAAAAATGTGTTCGGGGTTTTGTTCTTATCTTATGACTCTCTTATGTCTGTGATGTAAAATACTCTCAGTTAAAGCCTTTTTTAAATTCGAGTCATGGTATGTTATTATCTTCTTTGGTTGTTTTAATATTTTGTATTATTTGTGAGTATTTTAATTCCCAATTTTTGCACATAAACAAAAATATATAAAAAGTAAATATAGAAAAAATCAAAAGTAATCAAATTGCTTTCTCGAATTAATTTAAAATACCTGCTTTTGATATGATTTGATTTTATCAGTTATAATCACTTGGGTTTTAAAAACAGCCAAAATTTTAATCATTAACTACTAATTACTAATTAAATTATAACTTTGACGCTCTGCAATAAAAGAAAAAATTCTTCATATTTTAGTCGAAAGAAATATTTACATCTATATATCCTTAACAGCCACAGTATCTTCATCTTTATCTATACTTATTATATAAAATTGATTATATGGCAAATGTTTGTAACAGTTTAACAATTAAAGAACTGAACCAATTTTAATAGTTATTTCTTTTAAATTAATAATTTTATAAGAACAATAGAATGACAGTTTCTTCTTTTTTTTATTGAGAATATTTATATTAGGGAACATTATTCCCCCTTTAAAAAGTATCGGTACTGTTTTTCCAATCAGAATTATAAAATGAATTATATAAGACACTTATCAAAATATTTCGCAATAATATTAAGATTTAGACGAGCAGGACCGATTTGAAAGTACTTCATTTTTGTAGTTTAAAAAAAAAACAGTTTTTTTTAGTATGCTTTAAAGAACATTTCCTCGGATCAGAAACCGCCTTAATCTTAAATGTTCTGCATTTAAAAACAAGCTGTTACCAACGTGCGCCGATAGGCTTTAATATTTTGTTTTTGTTTTTGTTAAAAAAGTAAACTCAACAACAAAAATTAAACAGTGGCATACGTTGATGCCGTTGAAAACTAACATTTGTTTCAAAAGAAAATGATTCTAAACCATATCTACAAAAATCTGTTTTATAATAAATCTATGTATTATATTACGTCTAGTCAGCAGTTAAGGACTTATGAAAATCCTTTTAGTAGTTTCAGAGATTAGTGAGTTTAAACAGACAAAGAGGCAGACAAAAATTCTAAAAATGGTTCAAATAAATCAGCCAAAACTGATTTGGAGTAGTAACATATCATTGCAATATTTTTTTCACTATTTCTATTTATAAAAATAATACCACTTACGTACCAATTTTTCAAAAATCTTCTTGTTATAATTCCGTTGAAATTTTTTTTTTTTTATTTTAGAGACCTTAGTAGACCTTTTGTTTCATTATCGCAAGTGGTTTGTTCTTAAATATTTAAAAAATTTATATTTATTTTCAAAAAACTCCATTTTTTAATAGATTTTTAAATCGATCTAGCCAATGTAGACCTTAATATTTTTCGAAATCGATGGAAGACTTAAATAAGTTTTATAAATCTGTATGCATTTTTGAGGCATGGGATTTGCTATGTATGTGTGTAGAATGTTTGTAAAAGTAGGAGTATCACCTTCATTCTACCAGTATCTATGTGTATTCTATTTTTCTATTAATTTCATTGAAGAATGGACTTAAATTTCCAGATCTATTAAAATCAATGTTGCCAGATTCAGAGTTCTAACAGCAAATTATGGTTTTCTAGACAAGCTTGCAATTTTCTTAAACTACCTCATATTGAAACTTATGAATATAAAATAAAATATCTTTAATTTTTTGCATTTATTTCTATTTGAATTTCGCTAGTCCATAATTACCTTCTATAACTGATATGAGGGTAAATTTTGAAGACCAAACTAGGCGAATGAGGTGCAGCGTTTCTTCTTTTCGCTATCCTTTACATTCCAGTCGCTAAAGCAAATCTGGAAAGAATCAATTTAAATAAAACAAAAATAAGAAATAAATTCGAAATTCCAGCACCCTCTCTTCAGATTGTGCTAAATTTGAGGAATATAAAAACGTTGTTTGGTTAAGTCTAATTTAAACAGTTTATATAATTTTATTTAAAATGTATATGTTGTCATTATTTATGTTTAATAAAATTAAAAAAAAAAACTAAAATTTTCTAAAAAACATCTCTTCATTTTAGATGTTACAGCTTTCTAATTGAAGATACCGTTTTTTTTTAATTCACAATTTTTTTTATATAAAATATTTGGCAGATAGTTTGATTTGGTTATTAATATTATAACGCTTACATCGTAGCTTGTTTTTCTACTGAGTTTCTTCTAAAAATTGTTGCCTACTCTGAATGGCAGATGCTTTTGGCGATGGAAATATATGACAGAAATACAACTGATATTAGAAAAAACACTTTTTCTAAGATTTTTTGATGTTACGCACTCCGGTCGAGATATTAACCTGGGCACACTGGCTACAGCTGTCGCCTTTTATATCAGGTATAATTAATAGGTATCCCCGTGGAACATAATACGTCAATGATATGTGTAAGTATGTATAGTAAATGTATGAACATTTCATTTATTAGCAAATGAAGCGAATAAAAGAACCTAAGACACCAGTCGACGTGCCGCAAATATAGCTATAGAACTTAAAAGAGTAGAGTGGAGAAAATTATAAAATGAAGCTCATTCGAAGTGGGAGGAGGGAGAGAGAGTGTGAGGCAGTCGTGCAAGATGAAGGGGATCCACAAGAGGATAACAGCACATCACACATTTACATACATACTGCATCTACATCTATATACTACATCTAAGTCTGTCAAAGCACTGCATATGCCGGCACTTGTAGCTGGTGATAAAAAAAAAACTAAACGCAAAAAATTAAGAAAGATGCAATGAACAGGAATGAATACTAAATAGAAGTGAAAACCAAAACCATTTAATACCGAATAGAAAATAAAGCGGACAACGAAATACAAAACCCAATAAATGCAGCCGTCTGACAGACGCACTCACTGAACAATTCACTAATACAGAGACGCAACGGCCCAAACACACACACACACTCAACACACTCAACATACTCAATACATGAACTGCACGCCCCCATACAAGCAAGCGTACCCTCAAAAAGTCTAGCAGCTTTATCCGCTATGCAAGTGCGCATGCACAAATGCACCCAAACGAATCAAACGAATGGCAACGTGTAACGAAATTCTAACGTTTCTGCACACTTTCACGAAATTGTTGAAAATTGCGACTTCAATAAGGTTAATGTCCTCCAAAACATAATGTAACGAAAAAGTGGAAAAGTGGAAAAGTGGAAAAGCTCCCCCTTACATCACAGGCCAACTTAGCCTCAGTCACCTTCAACATCAACCACAACAGCAACAACAACAGCGACAGCAAGCCAGCTAGCCAGCCAGCCACTTGATGACGCGCCACATTCTAATGGCTCGAACGGCGAATGAGTGAGTGACAGTCTGAGTTCTCGCAACATATATATAAATATATTTATGTATGTGCAACATTTATCGTTACAAATATACCTACATATGTACATAGTACATCATCCTCCACGCCCGACCTGAGAGAGCGACAAGTCGGTGAACCAGGCGGCACGGCTCTAAGTTAGACACTACCGGTAGCCGAATATGTAGATGACTGACTGACTGACAAGTGGTGGTTGGGCGGCGTGTGCTATCGCTTGCGTTTATGCTAGAGACTCCTCAAACAAGCCGCCGCTTATGACTGCCGCAACGACAGTGACAATTGTTGGTGACTGTGACGATGATGGTGACAGCGCTGGCGATGATGACGGTGACGGTGACGGTGACTGTGACTCTGACGATGACGATGACTTGGTTGTGTTGTTGGTGTCGGTAAAGTCTTCGGCGGCGACATGTTGCAACAATAGTGCCGAGTCGACACAACCACTTGACGCTTCCGTAGCGCACATGAATGAATGAATGAATGGGGCAAACATTTTGAGGGCGACACATTCTATGCAGTACGAGTATTCGTCTCGTACACAGCGCACATTTTGTATTTGTATGGACGTGTGTGTGTGTGCGTGTAAGTTTGGTGCATATGTTCCTCACCATGTGTTTAACATAACTGTTTAAATATGTGGCAATTTGGCTTTGTTGGGGACAAGATGAATCTCTAATTATGGTAAGCGGCGGTTTCGGTAGATTTCATTTACATTTCTGAGTTACATCCGCACGCACAAACATATTTAGTAAATGCATGTACATAAATATGTTATTCTAAATTTTCCTAGTCGATGCAGTAAATTTAAATTGTGTTAAGTTTAACTTTTCCACGCCTCATAGTTCTGCGGGTGGCAAATTTCGGTATTGTAATTAAACTCAAAAGGATTTTGTATAAAAAGTGTGCTTTACCGAATTTTTAATGTAAGTTCCTCGATTTATTCGATTTCCTTTCAGTAAAATTACTTAATTGGTCAATTTTGTCATTTGCCACTGGAGCAAATCCTTTTTTCTACCAACACTATGGCAGTCAATGTCTTTTTAAGACCCAGCAATTTTCAATGGCTGATGAAATTTAGTCGAACGAAATTTGTGTCTACCTCGAAATTGTGGGTGGTGATGTCGATACCGTAAGCTGTTCCAACGAATTCCGATACTCGCGATTCTCACTGGTTATAATGGAAGTAACGGAACGGAATAAGCTGTCGCTTAATAATCTATTACATGTAAAATCGTAACCAAACGCGACGAATTGTAAATATTTATTGATTTTAGATTGTTTCGCCTTTCGGCTATTTTATAGTTGTTTATTGTGACTAGAGCCTTCGATTTCACGAGAAATAATTTTTCTTGAGCTAAACGAATTAATATCAAAGTCTTAGATTTCTCGATACTGATCAAAAGGCAATTTCTCGCAGACTGCTATTTCGTGTATCGAGATTCTCATGAGGCGCGCGAGCCTCCCCGACACTCAATTTATATGTATGGTATATGCGCAGTATTGCACGATTTTCATTACTTTGCACTTGTGCGTGATGTTTGTTGTGTAGTAAGCTATGTTTCAAATAATCGTTCAGTCAATATAAACACATAAGTTCTAACTAACACTTCCTCGTTCTCATTAACTCATAAATGTATGCGATCGTTTCATTTTTGATCGTTCATGATTTTTTCTACTTTAAATAATGAAATTTTGATTTGGTTGGTTGTTTATTTGGTTGCAAGACATTTGAGTATCGAAATACTCGAGAATGTAGGAGTATAAATTGAAACCCCAAACTCTGGCAATGCAAACCATACATTTATTATTCGATAAACTTTGCTGAGTATAAGTAGAACCTTTTACTTTGTCTACCATTCGTAAGAAAATTACATATTCCCCGCTGTTTCTAACGTTATTGTCTTAACGCCACGTACCATTACTAATATAACTGGCATACAATTTGTTCCGTTGGGTTGTGCCCCGAGTCCGTGTCGTTAATTCTATTATAACCTTTCTTTATAAGTTCTTTAAGTCGTCTCAAGTACACGACGAAAAAATGTAGAGATGTTATCAAAGTATAATATATAAGTATTACTGACAAAATTCGGTACTGTTGCGACAGCGAAATGTGAAAAAATTAAAATTAAAAGGAGCTATAGTGCTAATCATAACTACACGACAGAGATTTTTTAAGAAGCGACGCATTATTTCTAATTTTTTAATTGTCATTAGTTTCTTCGGAACTTCAAACTTTTTTATTTGAACTTTTAGAAAGTTTTTGGATATACACTTTGTAGCCCTTTCAATTTGAATCAGGGCAGACTGACTGCTGGATGCAGGGTACATATCTAATAATATAATACCATAAAATAAGATAAACTAAAATTGAATTAAAACAGTGTTTAATTCTACAGTTTTTCAAAGGGACAAGGGATGACGGAAAATCGTTCCAATAAATATCCAAATGAAAAAAATTAATTAAATTGTCAAAATAACTTGAAATAAAAAAAAAATAAAAAATAAATAAAAAAATAAATAAATTGAACTAAAATCAAATACATTAAATTAAAATTAATTAAACAAAAAAAGTGATATACTATAAATTTAACAAAACATTAAAACAAAATCAAACAAAGAAGAATCAAAGAAATTTTAATAAATAAAAAACATAACAGAAAATTAAATGTAGTAAAATGAAATGAAACGAGTTAAAATATTTAAAAATGTAATAAAATTTAATCAACTTACAATGTGAAATAAAAAAAAAGTAAAAAAAAAACTAAATTGAAGGAAAAAATAAAATTAAATTAAATTAAACGGATAAAAGGAATACATAGGCAATTTTAAAATGAAGTAAAATATAGTGAAATGAAATGTATCCGGTTTCATTAAATTGAATAAATAATAAAAAAAATAAAAAAATAATAATAAAAATTAAAATATAAAAAAAATTAAATATAATGAAATGACGGAAAACGATATCAAGAGAAATATATTTCAAAATAAAATAAAGTAAGTAAAAAATTAAACAAAAATTTAAATAAATAACAAAAACTAAAATCTAAAGCATGATAAAATAAAATGAAAGGAAATAACACAAAATTAATCAATTGAAAATAAATTAAAATATAATAGATTTAAATAAAATGCAATGAATCAGAATAATATTCAAATTAAAGTAGTATAAAATAAAATTTAATGAAGTTATATCAAATTATATAGAAAATACGACACAAATTTATTTTATGTGAAGGAATTCATACTCAAAAATTCTGAACTCATTGCCACCTTTGTGTTGGATTATAGAAGATTTTTTTCTTAAAATGTCGAGTGACTTTTGAGGCTGAAGTTAAAAGAGATTAGCTTCGATGAAGTTGATCAAGCAGCGCTTATACAATAACAACGTTTGATACGGCTAGTCTTGAAGTGATCTAAAGAATAATAAATTTAACATGCCATAAGAAAGGCTTGGAAAATTTCTGAACGCGACTAATGGCGGTTTTTTTTCTGGAAATAATATTGCCCTATTTGTTTTTTCTCAGCCCTTTCACAGGGTTCCGTGTTCATTTCTCAAAGTATTGCCCTCTGACTAGGCAAAAGTGCAATATTTTCTACTAATATAGCCATTTTGCAGGACGGCAGGTAACCTTAGGTAAATGTTACAATATAAAAATATAAACATTTATTTTAGAGAAAAGAAAACACAATAAATTGCATTAGCGGTTATAAAAACGGTGAGGAAGAGTACTTACAAAATACCTGATATAATTCGATTTGGGCTAATTATTCCGAATTGTTTGAAACGTTTGTTTACCTTGCTCGGTTGCAAAATTTGTTCCTTGCTCACAAGGCGAATTTATAGAAGGGGCTGATTTCATTTTTTTTAAATTAAATTTCGCTTGGATTTGTTTAGAGATTGTCAAAATGAATATTGGTTTACACTAAAAGTTTCGATTTTGTAAATAAATAATTGCTTACACTGATGAGCAAAACCGGCCAAAGTGATATAATGCAAGGTTTTTCGTTAATTTTATCTCGTTTCGTTAATTTTATATAATTTTATATAAAAGTATAGATCATACTAAAACAAAATCAAAGTTTCAAGCCTTATACAGAATTTATAAACACTCAACATATTTTCATCACTTCAATTTTTTAGAAGAATCCTTAGACATATTGTGGGTATGCACTTTTATAGCCTATTTAGTTTGAAATGGCTACAAACTACCGTGGATTTTTTAAAGTTTTTTTTTTTAATTTTGTCCTTGACAACTTTTGATGCGAAAATTAAATAAGCCATAAAACTACATCATTGGAAAATTTATAAAAACTCTTCTAAAAAATTTTAAAATCGAAAGGAACATTTTTTTGAGTTTTCACAAACTTTCTATTAAGTTTGAGGCATTAATTTGCAGGGTTTTTGTTATAACATGAACTAGTTTGTACATACAATTAACAACAAAAAAATATATCATAAAAAAATCCTTGTTAATATTTGGCCCGTTTCTTTATAACCTAGTTACAAAAGAACACTTGGAAGGATAACGAATTGCATGTAAAGCAGCAACACCAACTCGGAAAAATATGCGAGTTGAGCCAACTCGTAAAACTGATATCCGACCAGAGATGTAGTGTTGGGAAGTGAAAAAACTGCGCTATTGTGAATGAGCCCGAAACAATTACATAGGAAATTTCAATTTAACACCAAAACCGGCTTTATTTATATAGCATTTTCAAACATATAACTAAATCAACAAAAAATTTGCCATAACATCTATTTTCCATTCTTAAATAGCACTAATGAGATCGCATGTTTTATGAAAGATGCTAACAGGGTTGCTCTTGCAACTAAAAGAAATGTTATCCGAGCTGGAGCGTTCCTTTGCAACTTGGGTACAAAGAAATGGGCTTATTGTAAAAGGATCACATAATTCGACCGCATTTGTTGTTGTTGTTGTTGTAAAAGCATACGATATTCTTCATAACCTTAGCGCTTTTGCTCGCCACTGTATGTTTGTTTGTTTTCTATTTTCTCAATTCGCACAACAAATTCGCCTTAGACAGATTTTGACAATTGCTACACCAAAAACCAAAACCAAAATATTTATACATATGTAAATTTTATGAATGAATTTCTGTTGCCATTGCCACCACCTTACTGAGTGCCCCTTGCAAGGCGAATTCATATAAGGTGAAGTTGATCCAGCAGTTGATTGAATTCGCTTGGTGAACGTTTGTTGTTAAATATATTGTCATTATGCATATAATTTGTTAAAGTAAATTTTTGTTTTGTGTGATAACACCAACTGATATGAATTTTCGACTTTTACTTCTATGCGCTTAAAACCTATTTTTTTCAAGATAACAATAGCTGTGGTCCCACAACCTCTAGAGTCGCGAAAACGTCAAAACGAAAAGGTTGAAAATAAAAGTTATGAATAACGAAAAAAATCTAGGTTTGGAAATAACTTTTATAAAGTAACATACATCTTTCTTTATTGACTACGGCTAAAATTTTAAACCTCAAAAAAAAAAAAATCATAACAGTTATTTAGGGCCCCTGCTTATTGCAATATTTCTTCATAGCCAAATTTTGATGAATTTATTTTAAATCGCATTAATATACTATGTACATATGAACATATGTATGTATGTACATAAACAAACACTCATTTATGGATTTACGTTTTGTATTGCTTTTGATTCTGACCTAGACCAATGGTGTTTGCGTTGACGCAGCACATTTGGAAAACATTTATGTTAATGCCAATTTAATTGAGTGAGTATACAGTGGGAAGAATATGATGAACAAATAAGCCCAAACAACTGTATTTCGTACACACACCTTTGAGTATAAACAGACATAGTTTATATGTACGAATGTAGGTGAGTATTTTGGCTACGCTGAAGCTATGTATGCAAATCGCTCGCCCGCATAGCAACATTGTTTTGGTAGGTACATTGCATCGAGTTTTTGTTGTTTTTTTTTTTTGCCTTTCTGCTTTGCTAAGTAGCTTTCGTTATTATCGTGTGCTTGCTGTTGTTGTTTTCGCTCGCATCGCATACGTACATATATATTTAGGTATTTTTGGCAATTTCCATTTATACCCTCGCTTTCGACTGCTTGACATTCCAAGCCAGCCGCTTGCTATTTTCGCTGCCATACTTTTATCGCTGTTATTTGTTTATTTAATTTTATTTCTTTGGCTGTCAAGCGTTCTGTTGTTGCGTTCTGAATGTGTCCCCGCGTATAGCATTTCTAGAGGGTTGTGCGAGTTAGCGAGATCATTGACTCGAATGTTTTGTCTCAAAATGCGATAAAGTGTAGGAAATTATTCGTTTAATGACAATAATGTGCGAACGAAGCAATAAGAAATCAATGAAATGCGAATGAAACGGGGCAGTTTCAGATGTGAACGAAATTAACTTACGACTATTATTGCCATACATTTGATTTATTGGGTAAATACCCGGCAGTGAAATTTACTAGCTCTAAATGGGTTCGATTCATGAGACGATGCTTCTTAGAGTGATCTAAGGCTAAGGGGAACTAGAAGTCTGGAAAGAACGTGCGTTTAGCGTTGGGCACATACTACAGTCTGTCAGCGATCCGGAGCACCATGCCATTCACGGTAACGAAAAGGCCGATGAGCTAGCTGGGAACGTTTCCGCCCTAGATACCTCAGAGACCGTAGAGGTTCTTGCTACTTTGAGCCTCATTAGGAGTAGGAAAAATAACTTAGAATCGTATAGGATATGCAAGAGCCAAAATGTCTTCTATTCTCATTAAGATGAATCGGACGGACGTTTCCAGGCTAACCACTTTTTTGACAGGGCTCTAGGCACTGGGTACTCATGCTGCCAGAATAAGATAACAACGCAATGCTTACTGCTCTAGGTGCGGATGAAGTGGTGGAACTCTTCTCGCGACATGAGTATAGTATAGGCCCGCGGAACTGGATTTAGATTTCTGGCCAAATCCAATTTTGGAAACCTTAATGTGTTGGGTAACGTAGATACAAAAAATTTGCTGAAGTTTTTAAAATCCACTTGCGGGATCTAAGGCGATGCAAGAGATTTCTCCTCTTTTCCCTTCCCTTCGTTCTTTGCTTAATCTCTGCTTCGATGGCGAGTATGTGGTATTCAAATGGCATGTGGTATTCACGCGCCACTCTACCGTGTGAGGCAGAAATTTTTTAAATATTTAATTTGATTTTGTTGCTATGGGAAACAATTAATTTTATTATACTTATTTTGAAATTATTGTGAGTTTAATTAATTTTAAAATTTATTTTCTATTATTACAGAATAACTTACATCTAATGTAGCTTTTGAAGTTCACATAATCGCAACTCGAACCAGCGTCCTTAGTGGCAATCATCACACTACACGATGGCAGTTACTGTTGAACGAGGAATTTTCGATATGAAATTGGTTATTTCAATTATCGATATTTTACGATCCGATGATAATCGATATTTTTCGGGTCGATTTATCGAAGAGATCTTTATTTTATTCTGAATATCGATATTTGAATTGAAATTTTACATTTTTAAATAAAGGGTAGTTAAATTTTAAGTGTCGATGTTGAATGTGAACCACACCTGCATTTCATTTGACATTTCTCAATTTCAGACTAACTCAATTTGAACATAGAAAGATACACAATCGAGCAATGTGTTAAAGTTATTCAGGCTTATTATCAAGAAATGGTAACAGTGGATGATCAATTTTCGAAGAAAATCATCTTCAGTGATGAGGCACATTTTCACCTCAGTGGATTCGTCAATAAGCAGAATTGCCACATTTGGGCGAATGATAATCCAAGAGTGATTGTCGAAAAACCAATGCACCCACAAAGAGTCACTGTTTGGTGCGGTTTATGGGCTGGCGGCATCATCAGGCCGTATTTTTTTTCCAAAATGAGGCCGGCCAGACAGTTACTGTGAATGGTGTTCGCTATCGTGAGATGATAACGAACTTTTTATGGCCCGAATTGGAGCATATGGATGTGGACGATATGTGGTTCCAACAGGATGGCGCCATTTGCCACACAGCCAACGAAACAATGGCTCTTTTGCGCGACAAATTCAATGGCCGTGTTATCCCACGTGGTGGCGATGTCAATTGGCCACCAAGATCAAATCTTTGAGGTTATTTGAAAGAAAAGGTGTACTTCAATAAGCCAGAAACAATTTAAGAGCTAAAGGAGGAGATAGTTCGGCACATTAACGGCATAGAACCTCAATTATGCCTCAGCGTCATCGAAAATTTGGACCATCGGATGGTGGTGTACCGCCGAGGTCGCGGCGGACATTTGGCCGATATTTTGTTCCATACATAATTGAACCATATTATCATAATAAAAAGAAATTACAATAATTTCAAAAATAATTTGTGTTTTATTCAAAATCAACATCGGCCCTTAAAATTTAACCACCTGTTCATACATTCACATCGCTTGGTTTTGTTTTCTTTATATGTCTACATTTAATTATTTACGCTGACTCAAAATTTATTTATTTTCCCCAATAATAAACACAGAAAAGAACAAAATTGTAAACTTAGCAATAATTTAGTATTTAAGAAAGAAATTTGTCTTGGTGATACTGCCTCGATAAAAAATCAAACACAAATTCATTGAAGGACAAAAGAGTCCATTCAATAAACATTTGGTGACCCCTAGTTCTTCTTATAGAACATACAAAACACGCAACCTCGCGAATTACGTCAGATCCTGCAACATTAAACAGGATCAACGTATCGATTTGCTGCAAAAATTGGATAGTTGTCCACACAGCAATCAACAATATTCATTGGGGTCCTGCAAATAATCAGGATCAACAAAGCTACCAGCAACCGCAAAGGAATTTTGGAATTTTCGCAACATATCAGGACCAACTCTTGGGGACGCAGAAACCGTAGAGGACTCAATCAACTCGCAACCGCTAATCTACAGTCAGGAAACCAATCAACGGATCATCTGTGCATTGTGCTAGCTTCAGAAGATGGCAGAAGAAAAAATCAGTATGGACGTATTGGCTCAATCCCAACGCGAAACGGGTGATGTCATACAGGGAATCATAAAAAATTATAAGAAGGACTCCCAGTCCAGGAAGACCCTAGAGTACTATAAGGAACGCCTTAGGAGGTTGAATAGCGCATGGGCGGATTTCGAGACAACTGACAACAAAATACGTTGTCTTGAAAATCCACCATTAGACCACGATTATTTTGTCAGTAATTACTACACTGACATAGCTGCGCTCGTGGAAAAATACAGGCAGGAATTGGAGTCGGCAATGATGCAAACACCGGTTAACCAGCAAAAAGGTCCAACCGCAACAAAAACGCCCAATCCAGAAGCAGAGTATCAACATCAAGAACTGGCCGCCGCTAAGTCAACTATAACAATGGCAATGACACAAGCTCATCATCAGCCTCCACAAATTCAACAGCAGGCTATGTCTTCCCCAACACCTACTCCATCCGCAAGAGCTTCGCAAATTACCTTATCCATTAGAAGACAAAACGTAATGATATCGTCTCTAAAACGGGTAATCACAACGGACCCAACAGCAACAAACATGAAATTGAAAGAGAAGCTATGGGAACAGATCCAGGAGCTACATTTCTCAATTTGGGAAAACTGTGCCAACCCACTCGAAGAAGGATATGACATGGACTCTTACACGGATCTAGAAAACATGGTGATACAAAACTTCAAACATACAACAGTGCCTACAGCACAATACAGGGCAGAGTGTGCACAAACAAACGTGCTGCCACTTCCCAAAATTACAATTCCGAAATTCGACGGGAATTATTTGAAATGGCCTGCGTTCGCTGATCTGTTTTCACAGTTGGTAGTCAACCAAAACATTCCCGTTGTGCAGAAAATATGGTATCTCAAGGCGAACGTAACCGGTGAAGCTGAAAAACTCATCAGCCATCTTTCCGCCACAGCTGATAATTATGAGACAGCCTGGAAAGCATTACAAGACCGGTACAACAACAAGCGTGTACTGGTATCAACACTAATGCAGAAACTAATCGATCAGCCGTCATCTGGGACGTCAGCAGCCTCCATAAAACAGCTACATGATGTCACTCAAGAGTGTCTGCATGCCCTCAACAATATAGGGGTGGACACTTCTTCATGGAGTCCAATGCTGCTTCATCTTCTCATAAAAAAGTTAGATCGAGGTCTTCACTCGCAATATGAAAAAACAATAGAAAATCCAAAGGAATTGCAGCATGTGAGCCAATTCCTAGAATTTCTAGAGACCCGGTTTCAATCAATGGAAGCCATGGGGCAGAAGGAAAAAGGGTCAGCCAAGTCGTGCGCTTCAGCAGCTTCAACAAACCAAGGCAATGCTGCATGCACGCTATGCAACGATGGCGCTCACAAACTATTTCAGTGCCAGACCTTTTTGAAATTAAAACCCTCGGAGCGGCTTAACTACACACAAAGGCAAAAATGTTGTGTAAACTGCTTACGTACGGGACATTCAGCAAAACAATGCATTTCACGATGTTGCATGAAGTGCAATAAAAAACACAACACACTGTTGCATTTGGACAACAAGCAAGAGTCCTCAAACAAAAAGGACAATCAAAAGGTATCATCAGCCGCATCATCTAAAACAGCAGGGGGCGCAGGGCCTTCATCTTCAACGTCATCATCTCAGGCGACCAACGACATAGAAGCTACCTCATTAGCAGCATCTAATAATCAACAAGCAAGTTCGTACGTGCTACTTAGCACAGCAGTTGTGAAAATACAAGCAGATGGAACGGAGGTGGAATGCCGTGCTTTACTCGACTCCGGATCACAAGTCAATTTCATCACGGAACGTCTAGTAAAACGGCTCGGCATTTCCAGACAGATTTCGAATATAAGCATCAATGGAATCGGTTCAACAAACACAAAGACAAGGCACCGAGTAAATGTAGGACTCAAATCCCGAATTAACAAGTATTCGACGCGACTTGAGGCCTTTGTTCTGCCGCGTATATTGTCACCACAACCATCACAGTTCATCAATACTGACAAATGGCCACTACCCAAAAATGTGGCACTCGCTGATCCAGCTTTCAACCGCCCCGATAGAATCGACATTCTGCTGGGCGCAGAACACTATCACGACTTGCTAGCGATCGGGCAAATAAAATTGGCAAATCAGCTTCCAACAATGCAGAACACTGTATTCGGATGGATAATTTCTGGAAAAATACAGGAGGAACAATCCAACAATCTGACGTGCGGAATATGCACCACTGATGAATCACTTGATGCTTCCATCGCCCGACTTTGGGAACTAGAAGAGATCAAAACATCCAGTAAACCAATGTCCATCGAAGATAAACTATGCGAAAATCACTTCGAACAACACACCATAAAAGATAATCAAAATCGATTTGTGGTGCAGATTCCTTTCCATCAAGGTCCTGAGGCTTTAGGTGACTCACACGGAATCGCAATCAATCGCTTCTTTTCTCTGGAACGGCGATTGCAGAAAACTCCGGAATTAAAAGCTCAATATGCTAATTTCATGGAAGAATACGAGAAGCTGGGACACATGACAAAGATACCAGCAGAAGCGATTCGCTCTCCAAACTATTTCATCCCACATCACTGCGTGCAACGACCGGAAAGCTCAACTACAAAGCTTCGGGTCGTATTTGATGCTTCAGCAAAAACTTCATCGGGACACTCACTGAATGACCTAATGTACACAGGTCCAACTGTTCAAAGTGACTTGTTCTCCATACTACTGCGGTTCAGGTTGCCCAAATATGTGTTCACAACTGATATCGAGAAGATGTACCGACAAATACTCGTCTCGCCTAAGGATCGTCATCTTCAATTAATCATTTGGCGAAAGGAACCCTCGCAACCCATAACGTACTATCAACTAAACACAGTTACGTATGGCACCAGAGCGGCACCATACTTAGCAACAAAATGCCTGCAACAGGTGGCCAAGGAAAACACGATGCGGTACCCGCTCGCGTCGCAGTTTCTCCAAGAGAACTTCTACGTCGATGATGGTCTGGGTGGATCCGATAGCCTGGTGACAGCGTTAACACTACAACAGCAACTCATACAAGTCATGAAGGAGAGTGGCTTTAACCTACGCAAATGGTGTGCCAATAACCCACAATTGTTGCAGAACATTTCGCAAGGAGATCAAGAAGTCAATTTAGATTTTGAAAACTCAAAGGCGGATTCGATCAAAACGTTAGGCCTCACCTGGCTCCCAAAGGATGACACCTTCTGCGTAAAGGTCAACATTGACTCGGTTCGGCGAATCACTAAACGATCGGTCACATCCGATCTAGCAAGGCTTTTTGATCCTTTGGGGTTATTATCGCCAGTCATAGTAACAGCAAAAGTATTTATACAAGAGTTATGGAAATTAAAATTTGACTGGGATCAGTCGCTACCAGAATCGTTACACACTAAATGGGCTACCTTCAGAAACGACCTGAACGCGTTAAAAACTCTTCGGGTATCGCGGCACATTGGTAAGGGAAAGGTGCCCCAGTCGATGCAACTACACATATTCACCGATGCATCACAAAAAGCGTACGGCGCAGTGGCATACATCCAATCCACATTCAAGGATGGAACAACCATGACTCGAATTCTTTGCGCAAAATCTCGGGTCGCCCCTCTTAAACGACAAACCATACCAAGGTTGGAACTCTGCGCGGCAGTACTTGGAGCTCAGCTTGCATCAAGAATCAAAACTGATCTTCAGTTAACATGTCCTGTCTGGTTCTGGACCGACTCAGAGATCGTTCTGGCCTGGATTAACTCATTATCTGCCGCCTTTCATACATTTGTGGCAAACAGACTTGCAATCATTCAAGAGTCAACCCAAGCAGATCAATGGCGTCATGTTGCCTCAAAAAGTAATCCAGCTGATGTTTTATCTCGCGGGATTTCACCTGCCGCTCTAAAAGATTGTGCACTTTGGTTCTGTGGCCCTCTGTTTCTACACGGAAACGAGTCGATGTGGCCACCCACATACAACTTACAATTGGCAATCCCAACGGAACTAGAAAAAAAACGTAAGGCGCCTGAGGCTCTTGTCACTTCAGTAGCTTCATCTGACTTTATGTATCTAATAAGACACAACAACTCATTTGCCCGTCTACAACGCATTATAGCTTACATGCTGCGTTTCAGTAATCGATGCAGGCGCAAGGAGATCAATCAACAGACTCAGTGCGCACTTACCACAATCGAACTAGACACTGCCCTGATGTACATAGTCAGGCGGATGCAAGATTCGGACTTCAAGGAAGAGATTGACCAGCTAAAAAAAATATCAAGAATTGCGCGGAACAAGCAATTTACGCAACTTATCACCATTCCTGGACAACTTCGGCTTACTACGCGTTGGAGGTCGTCTTGAAGAATCGTCGTTGCCATTCGACTCAAAACATCAATTGTTAATTCCCTATAATGACCCAATTTCAAAACTCATCTTTGAAATGGTCCATCAGGAGAATAAGCATTGTGGAGCGCAAACTCTGCTGGGAATCGTACGACAGCGCTTCTGGCCACTGAAAGGAAAAATCATGGCTCGAGCTACTGTTCACCGTTGCATAAGATGTAGCAGAGCTAAGCCAGTACTGTTCAACCAAGTCATGGGAAACCTGCCTTCAACACGGGTAACACCAGCACGACCGTTCATCAATACCGGAGTTGACTACTGTGGCCCTCTAACAGTCCACTACAAGCTGCGGGGAAAAAGGCCACATAAGGCGTACATTGCAGTCTTTTGCTGCTTCGCGACAAAGGCTGTGCACCTAGAATTAGTGAGCGACCTCACAACTGAGGCCTTCATAGGAGCCCTCAAAAGATTCATTGGACGACGAGGCCACTGCCAAAGATTATATTGTGATAACGCAACAAATTTTGTTGGAGCGAAAAATAAGCTACCAGAGCTGTCAGAGGTCATACACACCCCTGCTGCACAAGAAGCCATTACAAACGCCTGCAACAACAAGGGGATCCAGTTCAATTTCATCCCGCCAAGAGCACCACACTTTGGTGGCCTCTGGGAAGCGGCTGTCAAATCAGCCAAGCATCTTCTGGTAAGAAGCGCAGCAAATGCTTCCCTAACCTATGAGGAACTTGAAACATTAATTGTAGAAATCGAGGCAATACTGAATTCAAGGCCCATTTCTCCAATGTCAAACGATCCAAATGACATAGGCGCGCTGACCCCGGGACATTTTCTGATCGGTGAACCACTCACGGCCCAAGTTGACGCACAAGCAAAGCCAGCAGCGTCGAGCCTGGCCACTAGATGGAAACTGGTCTCCCAACTTAAGCATCAGTTCTGGACCAGATGGTCCCGAGACTATCTAAATGAATTGCAGTATCGCAACAAATGGCAAGAGCAGTCGAAAAATCTTGAACCAGGGTCCATTGTCATCATCAAAGAAGATAATGCTCCAGTAATGCAGTGGCCACTAGGGCGTGTCGCAAGGACATACAGAGGAAAAGACAACACAGTTAGAGTTGCAGATGTAAAAACAGCCTCCGGTATGCTCAAAAGAGCCATTCACTATCTAGCACCACTGCAGAGACTCAAACAAGACACCACTAGCGAGGAACAACTAACCACGTCGCAGCCATTTGACACAGATGAGGAAGAGGAACAAGCTTCGCCAACTTCACAAGACGAGCGTCCAAGCAGGAAAAAACGAAAGACAGTCACCTCCAGTGTCATGATGACCATGTTCGTTGCATTATTAGCGCTTCCACTAATCTGCAACGCGAATAAAATAGAAATAACTAAGTTTCAACCAAACATAGGCATACATTTTGAAGGCATCGGCACAATACGAATTTCACGATCAGAATGGAAAATCATAACATATTATGAATTACAACCGTACTGGCAAGAAATGCAGACCTTCACAAAGGGGACTGCATCCCTAAAGCATCTATGTACCCTCGTATCTCAAAAAACAACATGTATAAACGTTCTCCAAAGTCTCCAATTTGGCTTCTCAGATCTTAGAGATGGAAACACTTTACTCAAGAACAACAGAAATAAACGCGGTGCAATAAATATCGTGGGAAATGTTGCCAACTCATTGTTTGGGGTACTGGATTCAACCTATGCTGAACAAATGTCGAACACCATCGAACAGATCAAGGAAGATGAAACTTATCTAATGCAGCTGTTAAAAAACCAGACCTCATTCATAGATTCAACCCTCAACATCTTTAAACAAGATGAAACCCAGATCCAGAGCAAATTCGACAACCTCGACGAGCAATTAAACAGAATTGACTCCAGGTTACGCGACAACGAACAAGAAACCCATGAACTTAAGTTAATCCAAAGTTTTGTTCTACTAGCTACACAATTGTCATTGATGTCAGCAAGACTACATCGAACACAAACAGCAATAATTACGGCATTGTCTGATTCTCAACATGGCAAGATCAGCCCACTACTGCTGTCACCATTACAACTTCAAGCCGAGCTGATACAAGTGAGAAATCACTTGCCGTCAACACTACAACTACCAGTCAATCAGGACAATCTGCTTCAGCTCTATAAAATCATGAACGTGAAGGGAGGAATTGCAAACAATCACATAATTTTCCATATAACAATTCCTCTATGTGATCCAGAGACGTTGGAACTTTTTAAACTGCATCCGATACCAGCTCTTCTCCACAACACGATGACAGCTATCCAGCCATGCAGTCAAATCATCGCCATAAACGCTCATCGAGATGAATATTATGCGTTGACTGAACAGCAATGGGCATCTTGCACACCATTAACAGAAGATGAAGTCTTATGCTCAAGCATGCAGTCTAAATTCAATTCAGATGCAGCCAAATGCCTATGTGAAATTTCGTTACTGAACAATGTCACTAGTACCAACTGCACCGTAACTCCTTTTGTAGAAAACACATCACTCATTCAATTGAACCACAACAATCAATGGATGTACACCATGCCGCACTCAACCCCTATGACCGCCGTGTGCAGCCAAGAACACATTCGACTCAATCTACAGGGCACTGGACTCATAAAAATAAGCCCAGACTGCACACTCAAATACAAAGCTATGTTCATTCAGGGACACGAAATCTATTCAACGTCCCTACACACATCATATACTGCTACTGCCAACATGAGTGAAATTAATTACCCAACCGAAGAAGAAGTCAGCAGTATTCACCTCAAAAAGTACATAGATCATATAAAAAATATATCGGATATCCAACAAGAATTACACCAACAGGTACTAACTGATCTACCTCAACAACTGACTCACATAAAAAGACACCATGCAGCAGTAGCTTACGCCGCCCTTCTTCTTACAATCGGAGTCATCATTGCGACAATCTACCAGAAGCTACAAAGTAGAAGAAGAAAAATAGGTCAACAAACCTCACCAGCAGCAATTTGCCAGCATGCAGCGTCATCAGAATTTACAGTAACAGTAGCTTGAATAACAAAGAAACAAATTAAACCAAAAGAACATTATTTTTTGTTTTTCAAATACTTGTATCGTCTAGTTACGGGGTCAGGAACATTCGAGCCATTGAAAATATCAAATATCAATGCAATGTAATTTTGTCGAGCATAGCTCAACGGCGGGGAGCATGTTCATACATTCACATCGCTTGGTTTTGTTTTCTTTATATGTCTACATTTAATTATTTACGCTGACTCAAATTTTATTTATTTTCCCCAATAATAAACACAGAAAAGAACAAAATTGTAAACTTAGCAATAATTTAGTATTTAAGAAAGAAATTTGTCTTGGTGATACTGCCTCGATAAAAAATCAAACACAAATTCATTGAAGGACAAAAGAGTCCATTCAATAAACACCACCCTTTACAAAAGCGGCAGACTGTAGTACTTGAAAAATTGTATTTGGCAATAGGAAGAAGAAGAAAAATCAGCAACAGTAATCTGCGTATTACATGGTCAAAGTGCTTGCGTGCTGGCCATATACGAGTATTCCGTGGAGGACATGGGTTCGAATCTCATGGTAGTCTAGTAAGAAGAAGTCTGATGAGGAGATGTGGTGTGGAGATCTCCAAAATAGCAGCTATAACCTCTGCCGCTGTATTTGTTGCTTTTTCAAATAAGTTCCAAACAAAAATTATTGTTAATAAAAATAATTCATTTTAAAACTAAATATCTGCAGGTGATTCCGGATACCTCTTGGAGCCGAAGTTGATGACTTCCCATCCAATGCCATTCTAATCCGATATCTAAATAAACTAATGTATTATTTTACTTACTTTGGTCAAATATAATAAAAACGCGCTCAAAATTATAATTATGTTTTACTCTGCCTTTGTCTATTCCTCTTTGTGGCTTTCGCCTATTTTTACATCTGGTTTGATAAAAATGCCACTCTTTGTCACTTTGAATAAATGAGCTGTTATAAATGAAAGTGGTGTCAATCCACTTTTTGAGGGTAAATAAATTTTAGTTAAGTATTGACAGCCTCTTTTAAAGTTTCTTAAATTACATTCAAGGGGCAAGGTTTCTTAAAAACCTAATCGAAACCATTTCATCTTACACTCTTATCGAAAAAATATTTTTTTTAAAGTGGTTACGCTTTCATCACCACCATAAAGATATGTACTTGTCAAAAGTTTAAATTATTGACTATAAAATTCTAATAAAAAGAGAATCTTTAAAATAAGATTAAAGTTATAATTATGAAACTAAATACTCCATTTAAAATAATTTTTTTTATTTGGAAAGTAGGAAAACCGAAACATCTCAACTATATTACTATGTTTCAAATTTGTATTTTTGTTTGAGGTTAGTTCCTTCATGCCTAGCTAACTGTAAATTAGTTATACTAATAAAATATTTTATTTTTTTATTTTTTTTTTGCTATGGCATTAAACGATTCGAATTATTAGTTTGGCGTTTATTTGTGATTTTTCTTATTTCGTACGCATTTAAGTTAACGAATGATTGCGTTTCTTTTTTTACAAATAAAATTTCCATATCAGTGTGTAAAAACATTGACATATAAATGAATTTATATTTGTTTTAGAATTTGTTAGTTTTGAATGTGGTGCAAGGCTATTCGTGGGTAAAGAATCATAGTTCTTTCGTTAGGAACTCTAATATTAATTGCATAATAAAACATGATGCAATTACATTATAAAAAATGTCACCTGGATTTATTAACATTTAGCAAAACTTTTAAATTGTTTCATCTCGATATTAAAAAAAATAAACACGCGTGTGCCTAAGTGCGTGAGCCAGAAGTACAACTTCTGCGTAGCGGTAGAAATAGTGGTGGAAAATATTAAAATTAGTGGTAGATATTAGTAGTACCATTAGTAAAAATAGTGGTAGAAATTAGTAAAAACAGTGGTAGAAATTAGTAGTAGTATTAGTAAAAAATTGGCGTAGGAATTATTAAAATTAGTGGTAGTAATTAGTAGTACCATAAGTAAAAATAGTGGTAGACACTAGTAAAATATTGGAAGAAATTAGTAAAAAATAGCGATAAAAATAAGTACAAAGTGTGGTAGAAATGAGTAAAAAGTAGTGGTAGAATTGAGTAAAAATAGTTGTAGAATTAGTAATAGCAATAGTGGTAAAAATTAGTAAAGCGATTCTGACGCCTTTTTCGTTATACCACTTACATCCACAACAGCTCCAATCCAGCTGTTAAATCTCGCTTAGAATAAGTTAGTGAATCGCACAAGCGTTACAGCAAAATATGTCGACAAAAATTGCGATTTCCGGATCGCTTAAAGTTAGAGAGGTTCAAAATGGAATCAAACTTTAGGCAAATAAGTAAACCTTGGGAGTCAAGGCAAAAAAAAAACAACTACAGATTTGCAAATTTACTTTTCTTCAAGAACGATGGCTTAAGCAAATGAGCAATCGAAAATTCGTCAAACTTCTTGGCTAATCGGACGTACCACCTAGCTGCATATGTAGACATGTATTAAATACGTATCTATACTCACATGAACCTGCATGCGTGCATGTCAAAATACAATATCTACCGCTCTCTGGAAGCAGTCAGTCAAATAACATCGCAAACAAAAAAAAATACAACAACAAACAAAGCGGCTTTATTCCAACACCATCGAAACGTCCCGCCGAGCTAACTCTGCTTCTCTCCCAAGTCCCTATATACTTTTCCATTTCCTTTCAACAATTTTTTCGTTCGTCTTCAGCTACTAAATACTTCGTCCGCCACAATTCTGTCGTTACGTCCCTTTGTTTTGATTGTGCATGAAACGCACATCAACTGCACGTACGCACATCCATCCAGCGCCTCGAAACGCTCAATATATGTACTTACTCCATTTCACCGCCTTCCACATCTACCGCCTTCTATACCATTTGTGCCCCCCATACATACAACAGCTCCAAGAGGCGTTGCGGGTTTGTTGTCTTTGTTTGTTTCTTTTCGTAATTCTACTTTGCAGTTTTGGTGCATTTTTCGGTTTCGATTTCGTTGTTGTCATCGTGCGTCTTCGCCTCGTCCCCGCTTTAGTCGGCCATCCGTCCTACAAACCATTCGTACCACTTTATTCCTTTGTGTTTGCGCCTTTCCAACTACGCTTTAGTCATTGGCGTTGTTGATGGTTGTGGTTGTTGCTGTTGCAGTTGTCACCGGTTCAATGAACGCCGTTTGTTGTGCGTCAACGCAAGCAGTAGCAGTGGTAGCGTTCGACGTCGATGATGACGAAGCAAGCGCTCTGCGTCTCAAGCGTCCTGTTGCCCCATAGCCCTAATACCCCAATATCACCATCTCCACCACCACCACCACCACCACGTCCGATAGCTCTAGCACTGGGGGCTACCGCTTTTACTGGCTTGTCGTCAGAAATAAACGAACCGCATGAAATCGCAACGATTTGAGCGAAATGAGCTCATTGCGGCTGCTTGGTGGCGGCTGACTGCCTCACTGCCTGACTGCCTGACTGGCTGACTGGCCGAGACCCAGCAGATGCCAATGACCAGCTGCGACGCCGATGAGGGAGCCTGCATCAGCCGAAAAATGTTTGGCCTTGGTCAGGGATTTGCGAGTTATTTTTAATTTTGCTGCTCTTTTCGTTTTTATTATGTTTTCATTTCATTTCGTTTGCTGCTTTGTTAAAAGCGTTTTTTGGATGTGTTTCATTGGTTGTGAGCTAACACATACGTACATGCACATGGAATCGTAAGCGCACATGTGTATGTAAATATGGTTATATGTATGTATGTGTGTGTTTTGTTTATTTGACTGAAAGACGTTGTAGCTGTTGTCACTGTGCTTCTGTTTGGGGCAGGGCATGCCAGCTTGAAGGTTTCGTTAGCAATCAGTGTAATAAATACTCACATAAATATCCATATTCATACATTCGAAAGTATACTCATATATTATTAGTATGTGTACTTATACCAACAATACGCTGGCGCACGAGAATAGCGATTTTTTTTTTTTGTAATTAAGGCATGAAACTTGGGGCTAATGAGTTTGTTAACTGGTAGTAAAATTCCGGTGTATTTCAGGATCAATCAGAGGAAAGGAGCTTTTATTTATATGATAGTTTAATTTTGAAGCGTTGAAGCTTATTATTGTTGTTGTCGTTGTAGCGGCCAGCTACACCGTGCTAAATCAGTGTATCCAGGGGGTTAAAGGGCGCCTGTTAATAGGTGACTGCTGTCGTGCGAGATATCTCCAAATGTCATGCATACGTTGGCAATGTCGGGTCAATTCACGCGGCGGCGGGAGCTCCTCCTCTGCAATGGTTTGTATCGAACTACAGTATTCACCGGGCGAGATTTAGCGAAGCTGGTAATTTTTTCTCGGTGAATGCTGCTTACAGCCTGACTGTACGCTGTCAGATCTGGTGCTTCTTAACTGGAAGTATGCACGTTGTGACTCTGGCGGCATTAGATGGCATCTTGTCCCAGTCCGAAAATCGGACAGACGATGGTGACTCCCTCTGCTTCTGGAGATTGCGGATACTAGGAGTTGTAGTAGTTAAACAGAGAAGGACAGATATTCCCATCCTGTAGAACCCATCGTTTAACTCTACTTAACTTGGATGTAGCAGTTCATCTATGTAGCCTTTCATCTATTTAAGATTACTAGGCCGATCCTATCACAGGGGCGCCTATAATCAAGGCCGTGGTTCACGTGCATTTTAATGGAATTGAGTTCTGTGACCCTTCCTGAAGTCATGTTGACGCTTAGCCGGGGGGTATGTGAAATACGGGAGCAACAGAGCAACAATTACCTTCGCCGCCAGTGAGTTCAGGAAGATTGGCCGATAGAATTCTCACTTGTCGGTTGGTTTCCTCCTCTTTCACCTCTCCACAAGTGATAGTAAAGAGCGCGCTAGTTTTTAGCGATTCGCGCATCCTCCTGGTCACTCTTAGGTTGGCCTTATTCACCGAAGGGTGCCAAATAAATTATCGGCTCTCTCGCGCTTCCCTTCCAACCCGATAAAGAGCTGTTACTGAATAATATTTGAACCTAGCAAACAAATGTCAATGGGTTGGATAACGGCGCAGTGTTATAAGGCCATCGGCAATAACGCCATATGGCTTTATTTCACATTTAAATGTGGCGTTATTGCCGATGGCCTTATACCACTGTGCCTTGGATAACCAAATCTTACCCACATCCGCGGTGAGGTTAGAGGTCTGGATGTTCTTACCACTTAACCAGCAAATATTGATCTACAAATATATCGATACTTTTGCCATTCGATATATAACTTTGAAACAATATTTCTAAGAATTGAGTACTAGAACCCTGGTATCGTATCGAATTCGCGAATAAAAATTATTTACAGAAGCATATTTTAATATGTCAATCAGGTGGAGTGTAAATAGCATGAAGGAACATAAAGATAATATCAACGTCACGCTGTAAGTTAATCCCTTTACAATTTTAGGTGAGGTGAGTCCTGTGCTGCCAGGCTTTATAAATTTAAATTTTGCATTACTACCTGGCACGGTTAAAATTGGTTTTCCGATGCAGAGTGCATTCTTGTGCAATAGTTTTAATTAATAGATGAAATTAAGCTTATAGTTCCAAAACTTTATAAGTGATACTAAGTGATGAAAAGATGATTCCACCTCGTCATGCTCCAAGCAGCTGCGACAAAGAGGGTCGGAGACTATATTCAACCTAACTGCATGAATACCTATTTAACAATGCCAGAGTTATCGCTCTTTTAGCGCCCGAAGTTCTTTTGAACAGCAACGGCCCATCATCGGCCAGAGGGCCTTTCCAAATCTGCATGTCGTGGTATTTTCCCAGCGCTCACTGAACCGATATAGCGCCAGTATGGCCAATAAAAGACTGCAGGGCTTCCACCCTCTCCTTAACTGCAGATAACCTCAAGGTTGCTATGGTCCAGCTTCCAAATCGATCTGAATCTATATGAAAGTATTCAGAGGCGTGTGAAAGCGAGGTCAGGTAGTCCCTGAATAGCCTCGACTATTAAATACCATTAGTAGGTGAGGTTCAGAATCGACTTTCCGTAGATTATATTGTATTAGAAACTGGATTGTAGTGCCGAACCTCTATAATCTGTAATTTATACTTTTCTGCAATAAACTCGTATGACTTTTTTTTAGGGTGCACGACTGTGAATGCGATTCATACATGTTTGACTAAAAAAATCTTGCATTTATGTGAAGTTTGACTGCGTTCGATAGCGCAATTTGACACCTATTTGTCCCTGTTAAAATATGAAGCACTTTTAATTAGTAACATAACTATAACCGTTCCTGTATTGATAACCTCCTGAAGTTGAGTCATACACAAAGTTTATTTTTTAATTCACAGATATACCTCTCGTACAATTCCATATTTCGTCTTGCGTTTTTTTTTTTTTGTATTGTGGTCGTCGGCGCTGGCCTCGAGGGTGAAACGCTCGAATGCAACTCAGTAAACTTGGCTGGCGTCTAAATGCCTGATTTGATTTCGGCGGCTAAAAGAATATGGGACGTTCTGCTAATGTCTAGCCCATAGAATTTGCGGGTATTCACAAAAGTACATGGACATATAACAAGTGAAACAAAATGACGAACAAAAAATGAGAAATAAAAAGTGTTTTGCATCAACAAAATAAAATGCGAAAAATATTTAACATTCTGTCAACAAAATAAAGAGCTCGAAATGGTTGAAAGACTGATAAGTCTCTTGGCCATGGATGGGTGCGTCAATCCGTTTCTACATGCACGCAGCCTACTTGTCGCATCGCTCTGTATTTGTTCGCGGGACAGGGGACTGACTGCCAGTAAAAGTTTCGCCTTGGCTTAGGCAATTGAACTGGATAATTCGTCAGGCGAACAGTGGCAGCGAGCAGCCGGCACTTCTTGTCACGAGCAGAGGAGTACTTAAATGTTAAGATACGCAAAGGCGTACCAAGAATTTCTGCCTCTAAGTGCAATATGTATAGTAAATATGCTCGTACTTGTAATATTTGCAATTTACGAGTACTTTGGAATTTTTTCGATAACAAAGTTTACACAAAAAAGAGAGAGAATATAGCAGCAGAAACAACAAAAAACAAACAAAAAAAAAACTGAAAAAGCGATAAATGATAAACCGAACCGAAAAAACAACAAAAAAAAATCTACTAAAATAATCGCAATATGGGAAGCACATTGCACTTTTGTTATTGGCATTGTAGTTGAAGTTGTGTTTGCAGTTGTTGTTGTTGTTGTTGTTTCTGTTGCTGCTGTGGTGTTTACCCAATGTGAGTTGTGATAAAAACGGGATTTTGCATTGTTCTGTAATTTTATTTTGTCATTTTTTAATTTTTATTATATTTTATATTTTATTTCTAGACATGAAATTTATCGCGCAAAAAGTGCTAAAAACCAAGCACACAAGCACACAAACAAAGAAACAAACACACACACACACACACAAACACATACTGACTATACTAAAAAAGTTCAACTCGAGCGATAAGAGACTGACAAAGGCGAAATTATCTGTAGTACTGTTACTTGCCTTTACTGGGTGAATGTTTCTCATATTTATTTGTGCGAGTATACATTACACACATACACACACAAACATATATCGGGTGTTTTTTTTAGGGGTATAGAACTTCGAATTGAAATAAAACACAAGAAAATCGTTTTAAGGTCCATCAATTTGGCTTTATTGGAAGGATAATTTTATGCCATTAATGTTTAAATATGATTTCGGGCATGTGGCCGCCGCGGCTGGCTCGAATAAAGCCAATTCTACAGGTCCAATTTTCAACCGCTTTTTCGAGCATATGGGGCCGTATGTCGGCAATAACGCCACGAATGTTGGCTTCCAATTCCCCTAACGTTTCTGGTTTGTTGGCGTAGACGAGCGACTTCACATATCCCCAAAGAAAATAATCCAATGGTGTCAAATCACACGATCTTGGTGGCCAATTTACAGGTCCATTCCGCGAAATTATGCGCTCATCGAATGTTTCCTTCAATAAATCGATTGTGACGTGCGCTGTGTGGCATGTAGCGCCGTCTTGTTGGAACCACAACTCATCCACATTCATGCCATCCAATTCGGGAACAAAATAGTCGGCTATCATGGCTCTATACCGGTCTCCATTAACGGTAACTGCCTCTCCAGCATTATTGCGGAAGAAGTATGGCCCAATGACTCCACCAGCCCATAGAGCACACCAAACAGTCAGTTTTTGTGGATGTAATGGCGTTTCAAGGGTCTCATGTGGATTCTCTTCACTCCAAATGCGGCAATTTTGCTTCTTGACGTAGCCATTCAACCAAAAATGAGCCTCATCACTGAACAAAATTTTGCGATGAAAATCAGCATCGAGATCAATCTCATTTTCGGCCCATACACCAAAATCACGACGCATTGCATGGTCTCGCGGCTTTAATTCTTGCACAAGCTGGATCTTGTAAGGTCGCAAGCCAAGATCTTTGCGCAAAACCTTCCATAAAGTTGATGGACAAAGCTCCAATTGCTGTGCACGGTGGCGAATCGATTCATTCGGGTCCTCTTCAACACTTTGCTCTACAGCGGCAATTGTTTCTTCGGTGCGCACTGTTCGACGTCTCTGCGGATGCGTATTATCACATAGAGTAAACGTAGTGCGAAAACGATCCATGGTTAACCGAATTAATTGCTCTGATGGACGATTATGTCGACCATAAAATTGACGGAGCTCGCGGTAAACTTCGCGAACTGAACCATTATTTTCGAAATAAATTTGCACGATTTGCAAGCGTTGTTCTTTTGTCAACCTGTTCATGATGAAATGGCAAACCAAACTGAACATAAATGACATTAGAGTTGCCAGATTTGACCACAAAATGCCAGTTTTATCTCTATTCGAAAAACAAACCTGTAAAAAAAACACCCGATACATGCATATATGTATATAAAACTACTTACATAAATATAGTAAATCATGTCGCCGTAAGAAGTGCAATTGGCCAGAGTTTGTTGCACTCCAAACCAACCAACCGGCATTCGACGAGAGCTTCATTGGCGTAAATATTTTCATATTTTATTAATTAAAATATTTGTTGTCCAACTGCCGGTGATGGCTGCTCTTCCAATCACTGACATTCCCTACCTGCCCCAATGTAATTTATATTCCCCCAACAGGCAAGTTATATAACTCAAAAAAAAAAAAACTAAAAAAAACAACGCACAACACCTAACACCCAGAGCAAGTTGAGAAATATTGTTCATAAGACATTAAAAAAAAAAAAATTCAACACAAAAATGAAGTATTTAATTTTCATTTTGTTGGTTGGCAGGTTGGTTTGCAGAATTTATTAAATCATATTCACCCAATGTCGAGTTGCGTGTTAACTTGCAAATAATTCATTTAGGATCTACCATTTGCCACTTATTGCACAATTTTATGACAATTTAGTTGCACTTAATTTGCTGTAGTCGGTGATAGTTTTTCATTTGCGTTTTTCATTCGTTGCGCTTCAATTTTTTTTGTTATCATCATAGCTACGTTTCTTCTCATCACTAATTTCTCATCTACAACGATTGAGCAGACGGACGAAAGTTCTAACTAGCAGCGGAAATATGCTGGCTGATGATTAGAAGTGATGAGAAAAATTCCATCTTCGGTATTCATGTACAATACAAATAGATAGAAAAAGTCACCACTGATGATTCCATAAATTTTTGTTACGCAAAATAGTAGTTGAAAATTAATCAAAATGTGATAAATTTTTCTAGAATACTTGTTACGCAATCCTGAAGGAGATGACCGCTTATTTATTTATTTTATTGTAGTATTTCGGTAAGTATACTGAAAAGCAATTCAAATTTATTGCAAAAGGTCATACAAATAAACCTCCAATCTTCTGGAAATCTGTCAAATAATAAGACGAAATTAAGTATTGCATTCTTGGAATTAAATGAAGGCGGACTTTGCGGGCGAAAAACTAGCACAGTTTTTCGGGGCATAATTAATAATGTTTTGACTGAAAAGCAGGGCGATGCTAGATCTCTCGAGGTGTGACTTTCAATAGTTAGTGAATAAATTTGACATTGTGTTTTCAGAATTTTGTGTACCAAGTGAAACCTTGTTTGCTTAAATCGAAAAGTGCATGTATTTTTCTTTTGTTGGTACTTTGGGCGGGGGCAGTGTTATTGGGCCGCTGTTTCAGGTCTGTTTCGTAAAATCAATTGTGTCGGTATTTCATGCTTACTCCAAATTACTTTGTTATTTCTCAATTTATAAAAATGCTTCTATATGAACTTCGCTAAAACATCTAAAATTTTTACAACTAACTATCACATTTCAAATGAACAACTCGTTTCTCTTAGTGATTTTGTTGATCTTTATGTCGGTTATGACTCTGAACTCACCTTTGTTAAACCCATATGCTATATTCTTCCGAAGGCACACTTTCTCCGAAGGCATGCGAAGGATTTTAAGGGTCCCTGTGCTAGAATAACTCTCTTTAAAACTCGTGTTACTTCAAAACTAGAATATACAGCCGTTATCTTGAGTCTTTTTTATAGTTGTTATTCATTTGGTATTGAAGGAGTTCAGAGCAAAATTATTCGGTTTGCCCAGCAGCCGCTTCGTTTCATTGACCCAATTCCACACTATACGGCCTACTGTAAGCGCATTGATTTGAATCCTCTTGACTGTAGAACACACGGCCATTTCCTTATTTTTGCTTACGATTTTATTGCTGGATTCATTGATTATCTGGAATTACTTGAGCATATCGGTTGCAATGTCCCTAACCATTTGATATTACTAAAGCTAAAGCTAAATATTAAGGACAAGCTCCGATTTGGAGGGCTTTAACTGAAATTAATAAAATTTCTATATTGCAAAATTAAAGTTATTCGATCAGTTTAATTTTCTGTAGGTTCAGGAAATTAAACCACAGAGCATAAGCGCATAAATCACACGCTTACTAAACAGGCAAACTAACTTTCAGAACCTGAGTCCTGAAGGAATGGCCGATAATAGCGTCGGGAGATTTCAATCATCTGCTCGGTGGGCTGAGTACAGAAGGTGGCGCTGTCAGTGATACCGCTACATGGTTTCGCCGATTTTGACAGTTCTCAAGCACAAGATAATACATTTTTTCTTTTCGCTTACAAGTGAGCAGCAAATAGTCACCCTTTTTAGTATTTTGCTGATTTATTTATTAAATCTCTTTCTGTAAATTATATTTTTATACTTTAGCAAAATGAAGTCATGTTCCAGGTGTTGAGATATATCACTCACCGCTCAAACCATCGGTCTGATACCCAGATGCTGTAAAAGGATTTTTCGAGCAATATCTTTGCCTATTTCGAGCTGTTCTAAGTCCCAAACTGAGAAGCGATCACGAAGCGAATGGTCGGTCATGTGGCTCCAATTGCTGAGTTAGTTGGGCTTTGTAAGGAAATTATCTGAAGTATTTATGCAAAATTTGCCTGATGTGAAAATATTGAGTTGTTGAGAACAATGGCGAGCTGAACTCCCAGAACAGAGTTCACTCCCTCTGTACTAGAGGGAATGAAATATGCCACATCTTTGTAGGGTATATACATATGTATGATCTTCGGTCTAAATGCTAATAATCCAAAGCACATTTCTGAGAATTTACTTGTACGTATGTATGTATGTCAATTTTGATTGTTACTTCCTCAAAGTGATCACCTAATTTCCACATTTATAAATCATGTTCATCTCCGTTACCTTCATGCTCCGACACACTGTACACCTAATCGCACACACATACTCATACACATATTATAAGTATTATCCAGTTCTAAGTGCCAAAGATTTGCAATCTTTTTCCGACTTCCTGTTTCCGTTAGCGCCTATTTCTAACAACACCAAAGTAATATTTAGTGTAGCCGCTGTCATCCTCCTTACAGCACCAATTGCCAACCGGCGCGTTTTTCCGCACAACTAAATCAATTCAAACAGCAGCCTAAGTAAATGAAACCAAATCATACCAATTCAGGTATTTCCAAACAAAACTAAACCAAACTGTATCGAATGAACAAAAACCGTTGCCTTGATTTAGCTATTTCCTGTGTACTGTTCCTGTTACCGTGGCCGCCACTTAATGCCGCTGCTGCTAACAACAGATCGGCTAACTGATTTCCTAAACAATCTACCAACATTTTATCCATTTAATAGCCAAACATCAGTTGATGCCGGTGCCGGTGCTTGTGGCTACAACATAAGAACGGAAGTGCTTCCAGAACTTGTTGCGTGAGAGAAAGAACATGCCCACAATAGCGGCGACGGCGGCGGCGGCAGCTCTTGGCCGGGAAAGACAAAGCTTGTAACAACAGCCCCAATATTAACTGGTAAATAAGCGCGAGCAACAAGTGGAATTGGTTTAAGTAACTCGTCGCTTCCGAGTTTGCTTAGGTGTGCGTGCGAGTCTGAGTGTGTAGATATGTATGCGATAATGTTGGTAGTGGCCGCACAAGTTTGGCACAATTGCTCAACATGTTGGCAAAAAAAAAAACAGAACAGCAACAGTAACAACAGCTATTTAGATTGACAATTTTAATGACAGGAAAAATTCCATCAATGCACCAACTACTGAAATTGTAACAATCTGCTAAACACATAAATACATATTTTGCTTTTGTTATTAATAAGTTAACACAGATATGATGCCGGCTAAGCGGAATCAAATAATCATTGGTTTGGTATCAGGAAAGTATGCAGTATTTGGTGACATCTGATTCGAGTTACCCAAGTAAGCACACACATTGGGGGTGTTATGTGTGACGGTCGTGTAGTTTGTGGTTTTCAAAAAAAGGATCGCTCCTTGGCAAAGAAATGTAATTTTGAAAAACACATTACCTTTAGAAATACTCTCGCAAGGTTTATACATATATCCGGACTAACACCGAAATGTCAAAGTTGCTCAAAATTTTCTAACGAATTTTAATGAGTCACAGAGTATTTTGTGACCTTATTTAGTTCGGGTATTTTTTACTTCCAAATTTGAAATAACTGCCGAATTTTTTACACTTCCTTAGAAAGTTTGCTATTCTCACTGCCTTATGCTGATGCCCTGACAAAACTAACGAACCTTACAATTGTCAGCTTAGCTGCGCCTAAATTTATGCCACATAATATAACGTTGTTGTCATGTACTTTGTGGGATATAAGAACTACAACGACTGTTGTCATCATTAGAAGGCTGAGACCCAATTTTATGAACAGATACACCGGTTTCTGCAAATTTGCGCTATACTTCCAGTTCTCAGGTTTAAAAAGATTAAAAACTTATTTCCTCAACAGGACTGTAGTAGAGCGATTGAATGGATAGGCGCTACTCAAGATTTACAGCGATATGGGAATCAGCAGTTGGAATGGACTTAACCCTTTATATATATATTGCCATTTATTCAACTTTGATTTCGTTGATACATAAAAAAAAAACAAATAAATAAAATATAAAACTTAAATTACATTGCATCAAGGTGGATCCATAGAAGGTGATAGCAAGACAGCCAAGGCGAATCCGTTATGTCTTTTATTTGTGCAATTTTGCGAGCGAAATGTCAAAATCTGAATTCGACCCGTATTGCTTACGTATTTTGTTTGTATAAACAAAGCAGCCCAGCGAATGGGGAAAGAAGAACAAGCATTGCGATCTTGGGATGCTATGACCTTTTATGGATTCGCCTTGCATTTCATTACTCATAATTTGATTATATCATACATTTTTAATTTTGATCTCATACCAACTAATTTTTCTGTTTCCGTCTCTATCAATTTCTGTAAGTTTTCGGTCATTGCCCTAAGCGCCAAAGTGAGCAGTAAGTGAAAAGAAGTTTTTATTGCATGTGGATGTGGCGAATTTAGATTTAGTAAGGATACTTTTTGAAAGTTGGAAAGATATGATAAATAAAAGGCAATGGAATAAAGGGGTAGAAAACTCAGAAAGAAATGGGTAAGTGGTACATAAGAAATTATTCCACTGACGGTAATGTGGGCTGCATGTTCATTGCCTTAGGTTTTCGTTTTTTATTTTTAATTTGAAAGAAAACTGTTTCATGTGTTTACAGAACAAAGGCTTTCTTGTGTTCCTGTACTTTTTGATTATTACTCTCTTTTTACTCTTACTCCAGAGAGTAATTTTACTATTTGACAGTTTTATAAGATTTTATAGAAATAGTACTGGATCAGAGCCAGAGTAGTGATTGAAAAATAAGAAAAATTGAACGAAATGTAAGCATCACTATTTTATTTATTATATTTATTTGCCAAAAAACGTTGTGAGGCCGTCGGAAAAAATTTTACGATTTGTGGAAAAACGCAGTAAAATTCACTGAGGCTTGAACATAAAACGATTTTTATTGTTTGAATTTGTAAGTCCTTCTATTTCAACGTACATCTAAGTATACAATGGCATTTAAAAAGCTATAATCATTAGATAAGCGATTTATAAAGTTAATGGAGAAGAAAGTAATTTATGTGCTTTTATCGTTTGACCGATCCCGCACCACTTTCGAATGAAAAATGTCAAGAAATCTGCTCCGTTACTGCTATCTATCTATATTTTTACTTACATACAACTTTCTTGAATACTCCTACACCACGAAATTGAAAACCCAAATCAAATAACTTTATATAATTTTTGAACAAAGTTTGAAAATTTTATATATTTATAAAAAAAGGTGGTAAATTTTTTGAGTAACTCTATAATAGTAAAATTCATACTGCAGCAAAACCATGTAGATCAAAGCAATTTACTAAGCTCAACAAATTTTCATCACAATCACTTCATAATTGCACTTTAACTTAAAATAAAAAGAGGCGTAAAATTGCATAGCCATAAATTATCAGAACAATCTGATTAAAAAGTGTAAAATTCTGAAAAAAACGCCATCCGTTCTTTCCAACAGAAAAGTGAACAACCAAAAAGGGAAAACTTTTCTTTAAATTTTTTCAGTGAAATTTTAAGTTAGTTAAAAAAAATAAGGACGCCCCTAATGGACTCAAATACATGTGTGTACCTATTTATATTAAATATTAACAGAACTGTATGCATTTCTGGAGTATACCTGTCATCTGCGGAAGATAATTCTTTGCGGATGCAACTATTTAAGTTGAACATGCTCCGGTTTTTTAATTAAATAGTTGGCATATTAGTTGCAAAGAAGAAATTATGCGGTTCAAGCAAGTTTAGCAATAAGTAGAATGTTCCGCTACAGAAAAATAAGAAAATATTCAAATAGCGACAAGCGCACATATTTACGAGCACACCTAGATTTTAGTTCGAAATATTTCCTCAAGTTATTACCATCTTTTACACGAAACATTAACCCATATGACGCTGAAAATATCGAATGTTACAAAAATTGGGCATGGGTAAAATATACTAATGTTTTTTTTTTAGATATTTGGAATCTCGAAATACCGATATTCGGTATTTAATTCTGAGTATTAAATTTGTATCAAATTCGATACTTGTTAAGGTTTTTGTGAGCCCAGTTCACGTGAATATTTATATTCTAGGAATATTTTGCCAGAAGTCTTAATACTTTCGGAATTTTATAAATCGGGTGGGAAAACCTCAACTTATTGTGGTTGGCACCCTAATGCACACATATACATATGTATATTTTTCTAGATTGAACCCAAGTTTTTTTAAATAGTTTGTTTCAGTACACAAATATAACAACTTTATTACATTGTACTTTTGGAGGTTTAACAAAGTACGCCGGGTATTTGTAAAACTAAAAAACTATCAAATATTTATTATTTTTTGTACTTTCGAATATTAAAATAATATTTTAGGTAATTGTGCCTTGACGTCAAAAAAGCGATACATATAAATATCGATACTTTTACTCTGAATATATTGTCGATATATTTTTTCATTTGCTCATCCCTAACAAAAATGATTTCACTTTTGCAGAATTTATTTTAGGCTGCTTATGGTAATGCTGTGAAAAATATTGCTGATTAACCCCAATTAGATACTCTGAATGCTGCTAAAATTTTCATTTCATAATTTTAATGCAGTTGGGCCTACCCCTTTCTCTGCGCCTATCGTAGACCCTTAATTATGTGTTCTACACGTCAATCTTTATGAAAACCTTTACAGTTGATAGGTCCATCACCTATTTTATTCATTGCTGCAACAATACAATTGATCCTTCTGCTCAACAGTCCAATCGCCATCTCATCTGATGTTGCCAGTGTCTCTATTTCTCCGTCAAATGAGAAATTGAGGCCCTTATTATGAGTTGCATTCGATCTTCGACTGCAGTCGAAAGAGCTGATCGAACGAATTTTCGTTTGGTATTATGACGCCCATTCGTTGAATTTCGATAAATTTCGATATTTTGACTATTCACAATGACACTCTTCTGCCAGTTGTGATTAAGAATAAAATATATACTTGTGTGTCGGCATTGTAAACGAAAAAATTAAAGTGAAAAATATTGATAATAAAGTGAAAATATTGATAATCCAAATAAAAGAAAAAGAAAAACATGACTAGCACAGAATTTTGGTTCGAAGATTCTTCAGATGAAGAGGAAAGATTGCTGGAACTAGCCAGAAATAGAAAACGTTTGAGAGATGCTTCCAATCCCTTGGAAATGAATTCTACTGCGTGAGTTCAGCTCTTAAAATAAGTTAAACTTTTTGTAACAATTATAAATTTTTTTTTCAGATTTATAAAAAAACTTCCGACTGTCTGTCGTTTCTTTTTTTAAATAATACATTCTTCTCGTGTACTTTTCTGTTTCTATGGCACTTTTTTTAATTTGCTTCAACGTTGAGATCATGGATTCGTAAAATGTCTTCTGGGCATTCGCTTGCGCTTCTAATAATGTAAGCCTGTCCGTCTTGCCACTTTTTTTTCTATAATTGCCGCGTGGTCTTTCTTCGCCAGATACATCACAAACGGCAGGCACATTATTTGTATCCAAATTTTCATTTCCGTCAGAGATTGCAATTGTGGGACTCACTCCTATCACTTCTTGGCACGGATCCTCTATAACAACTCCTAAGCCGTGTTCTTGTCCTGGTGGATTCACACTCGTATCGAACTCCAACAATGCAATAATGGCCTCTTCAATATTTGTGAACATATTTAGCCTATTTGGCCCACCGCCAGTTGCGCGATATTCCGCTTTGTTTTCCGACATTTTCTTTTTTGTTTTCGACTTCATGTCGGCCCACACCTGAAAATAACAAAAACTTTAAACTATTTCTGCTAAAAACATATGTAAAGTTGTTTAAACTACCTTGATCCACTTTGCTGACGTTCTAACGGGTGGTCCTATACAATTGGATCTTTGTGCAAACTGCCTTTGCTACTTGAGGATTTCCCTCCATTAATGAAACCAGTTGTTGTTGTTGTTGTTGTAGCGGCTAGTCGCGCCCCGTAAAGAGCGGATTCACCCATGGTCGTTGTCGTCAAACTCATCTAGGGGGAGGCCCAGGAAACGTGCAGTTTCGACAGGGTTGGACCAGAGGGAGAGGGGGGTTAGATGAGTGGGTTTGAGAGGGCATGTGAATAGGTGGTTGGTGTCGTGCGAAGAATCTCTACATGCCGGACATGTGTTGGGTATGTCGGGGTTGATTCTGGATAAGTAGGAGTTGAGCCTGCTACAGTATCCAGATCGTAGTTGTGCCAGAGTGACGCGGGACTCGCGGGGCAGCAGGGACTCCTCATCTGCTACAGGTGGTGGTTGGGCTCCGATGACTGCATTTGCCTGGCGGGAGTCAATGATGTTCGTGACTGTGTCTCTGTGGATGTTGCTTAGGACCCGCCGGTACGCCTCCGGATCCAGCGGTTGTGTGATAAGTGGCTGGATCTCGTCCTTTAGTTCTAGTAGATGTCTTCTAATGTGCCTGGGGGGCAGTTCCACGGCAAGCAGGTGCCCGTTTGGATGCCCCGAGCGGTGACATCCAGCAAGGAACTGCTTGCTGAGCATGAGGTTGTGCTCCTTAACTCGGAGCACATTGACCTCTTGGTGGAGATGCTCCTCAGGCGACATCAGAAGACATCCCGTCACCGTGCGGAGTGCGGCGTTCTGGCAGGTCTGCAGCTTCGTCCATTGTGTCCTGCTGGTTCACGGCGACCAAACTGGCGCAGCATTGTTTATTACCGGCCGGCCAATCGCCTTGTATGTTGCCAACAACGTTTCTTTGTCTTTGCCCCAAGAGCTGCCGGCGAGCGACTTGAGGACATTGTTGCGGCTCTGTACTCTATTGGCGATTGCGGTAGTGTGCGCGGAGAAGGAGAGCAGGCTGTCGAAAGTCACCCCCAGAATCTTCGGGTGGTTAACCGTCGGAATGGGGGTGCCATCGATGTGGATGTTAAGATCCAGCCTGACCTCCTTTGTCCAGGTGGTAAAAAGGGTCGCCGAGGACTTGGCAGGGGACAGCGCCAGGTTTCTGCTAGTGAAAAATTGGGCAAGATCCGAGAGATATCCGTTCACGTTCAAACACAGATCATCAATTGCATTGCCGGTTGCCATTATCGAGCAATCATCAGCATAGGAGACAATCGTGACTCCCTCTGGCGGTTGAGGGAGCTTGGAGATGTAGTGATTAAACAGTAATGGGGACAGGACGCCACCCTGCGGTACCCCTTGTTTAATCCTCCTTGGTTTCGATGTTGTATCTCTAAACCATACCGATGATTGACGACCACACAGGTAATTCGCGGTCCACCGTTTCAGTCCCTGCGGGAGAGTTGATGATTCCACGTCAGCTAGTAGCGTGGAGTGGCTAACTGTGTCGAAAGCTTTCGACAGATCCAACGCTACTAGGACGGTTCTCTCGCAGGGGCGGTTTTGGTTAAGACCACGGTTCACCTGCGTGTTTATGGCATTAAGTGCTGTTGTTGTGCTGTGCACTTTCCGGAAGCCATGTTGATGCTTAGCTGACCCAAGGTGGTATGCATAGTACGGGAGGAGTAGGGCCTCAAGTATCTTTATAGGAATCACCCTTGTCGGCCGGTTTCCCTGGTTTCAGTAGTGGGACCACCTTCCCAACCTTCCAGATGTCTGGAATGATGAGGGTGGCCATAGACAAATTGAGGATCCCGGTGAGGAACTCAACTCCCGCGGGGCCTAAATTCTTCAGCATCAACACGCTTAGCCCGTCAGGGCCAATGGCCTTGGAGGCTTTCGCCTTCCCGATGACCTCCTTTACCTCGCCACAAGTGAAGGTAAGAGGCGCGCTGTTGTTCGGTAATTTGCGCAGCCTCCTGGTCACCTTCCGCTTGGTCCTATCCCCCGAAGGATGCAGTATAAACTGTCGGCTAAAATAGCTCGCGCATCTCTTCGGGTCCGACTAGGCACGATCCCCGAATGAAATTTCCACTCGGTCGTCGTGCTTCGTCGGGTTGGATAAGGACTTCACGGTAGACCAAAGCTTACCAACACCCGTGACCAGGTTACAGGACTTCAGATGCTCCTCCCACTTGTTCCGCTTGTGTTGGTCTACCAGCCTCCGAATCTCCACGTTTAAATCCTGAATGTTAGGATTACGGGGATCGGAGCGGCGAAAGTGGTCGCGTTCGTTCGCTAGAGCGGCCGCTTCAGCCGGGAAGTTGGGACGGATCTCAGGGATCCTCCCTGCCGGAATGAAGCGGGCCGCAGCTGACGCAACCACCTTGCGGAACTTATGTTCGCCTTTTCGAACGTCGGTGGGAGCGGGAAGAGACCTGAAGGCATTTTCGGTGAACTCCGCGAACCTGACCCAGTCAGCCTTTTTAAAGTTGATATAGGTCCGATGGTCCGCGGAGACAAAGTCAGCAGGTCTGTCAATCGAGATGATTATAGGTAGGTGGTCTGATGCAAGCGATAGCATAGGTCGCCACGTTATGCTATTTATCAGACCTGCGCTAGCTATCGTTAGGTCAGGCGAGCTGCTGCAACTACCCATAATCCTGGTGGGGGCATCATCATTCATCGTGCAGAATGTCGAATCGTCTATCTGCTCTGCCAAATCGTTTCCCCTCCGATCAGCTGGTAGGCTTGAATGCCAGAGATCGTGGTGCGCATTAAAGTCACCTACTACCAATCGGTTTTCACCTCTGAGGAGCGCACCTATGTCAGGGTGATATCCTGCCGGGCAGCAGGTGACAGGGGGTATATAAATATTAAATATTTCGAGCTCGACATCGCCTGACCGGACAGCTATTCCTTGACATTCTAAGGTAGTGTCCCTGCGGTCGATGTCTTCTTCAATAAGACGATACTGCACTGTGTGATGGGTGATGAATGCTAAGCCACCACCATTACCTCGCTCGCAATCCTTACGATGCACATTGTAGCCGTTGCAACTCAACAGAGTTGAGTTGCTGTGCAGTTTCGTTTCTTGGATCGCAGCTATTGACAGATTATGCCGACTCATAAAGTCGGTTATCTCCTCAATCTTGCCCTGCAGCCCATTGCAGTTCAGCTGAAGGAGTCTCGTTTGCCTCGGTAGAGTCGTCGCGGAGTGGGGTGTGAGGGAAGGGTGATGTTGCCCACCTGGACCCTGCTGCACATGCAATGGCACGTTGGGCTGCCTTATGGTGTTGTTTGGCAGCGCCGCCACTGGCGCGTGCGGTTGCAAGGCTCTACAACAGGGAGCCAGGTAGTCACCCGACCATTCACGTGTGGTGCGCAGGCCAGAACACACTCGAAAGTGACACCAGCCTTGGCACGAATTGCACCTGACTGATGCCGCATTCCGGTATATCCTAGCCTGACACACGGAACAGACTGTGTGGGGTACCAGGAGCTGCTGGCTATTCCCCACACGGGGGGCGACCATGTTGTTGTGTGCTCCTGCGAACCGTAGAGGTTCTGCCGGTGCTAGGCACCGGTGCACTAGGTGCAACTAGGGGAGCCGTAGAGGCTATGAATCCAGTCGTTCCAGTTGCTGTTTGGTACTCACAACCTTTGACCTGCATAAAATTAACACAAATAGTTTAAATTTTATGTTAAATAGCAAAAAAGTAGAAAATAATCACAAAAAACTTACATTTTTATTAATTTTCACACAATTCGATACGGCGTCGAAAGCAAAATCTTGTTCGATGAAAAATTAGATACACAGCGAAATTTTCGACAGCGATGCGCCCTCATAATAAGAAATTGAAATTCGATCTTCGATTTTCGATAACCAGTGAAGATCGAATATCGAATTTCGCTCATAATAGGGGCCTGAGACACGTCTGATGAGAAACTTATAAAATATGCTTTTGGTTTTTCGGAAGGGTACATTTTAGGCAGTGATCAGCAATTAATTAATTTCAGCCAAATATTACCACGCCTCTTTTCCCAATGGATTATTTTAATTGTTTTCACTTTGTGTACGTTTCCCATAGAAAAATATTCTTTTCTAACACAAAAAAAAAAAAAAAAATTGAGAATCGCACTACAAGTCTATACTGAATTATGTCTTGTAATAGGACTAAACTACTTTATTCTAGTATGTTATAATAAGTGTAGCATGTTATCATAAGTTTGCTTTCATATTTTCCATATTTTATTTGGTATATAAGCTTTATAATAAGGTAATTACTCTCCATGTAATGCCTTATTATAAGAACTTATATAAGCCTCCTTTATATTGACTATACACTTCAGGCATAAGAGTTCCCCTTAAAGAGACAGAGAGGGCAAATCTTGTGAATTGATGATATCATGTTGTGAAAAATCTGGTGAATTTTGTGAAGTGACTGTGGAGAAAATTACACTGCGGAAAAAAATTTTGCGGTCGGAGATTTTTAAGTCGATTTAGGGTAATTTGGTGGCGCTGATTACGAAAATAATATCAGTTTCGTCGAATTGGTTCTAGTTTTTTCAGATAAAGATTTTTAAATAATTCACGAAAAAACCTAATTAAAAATACCAATATGGATTTAAATAATATTTTTATTGCGCGCCTGTATAAAAATAATACAAAAATAAAAAAAAATATATTCTTTTCATTAATTAATTTAAAAAAAATTACAAAAAAATTTTTCTGTAGGACCTCCTATGATGTTGTTGCTCAGGACAATCCCGTATTAAGTTCCAGCAGTAGTTTGCCATCATGTGGTCGTCCCATCGACCTTGGTATCTTTCTTCCAATATTTTTATATCCTGGTGGAACCGTTCACCTTGCTCCTCACTGTAATCGCCAAGGTTGTCCGGGAATTTGTCTAAACGACTATGTAAGTAATGTAATTTAATGCTCATTTTAGCTCCAAGTTTGCGAAAATTGAGAAGCATATCAGCAACTAGTTTTGTATAGACTGGTGATTTATGATTTCCCAAAAAATTTTTGACTACATTAACAAAGCTTAGCCAGGCTTCAGATTCAATTTGTGACATATGGTTTAAGAATTCAGTGTCCTTTAGAAGGATACGAATTTGAGGACCATCGAAGACTCCTGATTTTAATTTTTCCATACTAAGGACTGGAAATTTTTTGCACATATATTCGAAACAGTCACCTGTCTTATCAAGGGCTTGGATGAACTGTTTCATTAGCCCAAGCTTGATTTGAAGTGGTGGAAGAATGATTTTTTCTCGGCTTATCAGTTGATCATGAACCACATTTGCTGTTCCTACCTCCATATTTTCTCTCACCGGCCAGTCCTTTCTAATCCAATGTTCATTTCTTGCACGACTGTCCCATAAACATATAAAACAGGGGTATTTAGTATACCCACTTTGTTGGCCCAATAAAAAATTAACCATCTTCAAGTCCACGCATACTGACCACTTATGTTGTGCATACCAAATCTTTGCAAAAAAAATTTTTAGATTTTCGTATTCTTCTTTTAGTTTGGTACTATGACCGATTCGAACCGAAGCAAGTTTATTTCCATTGTGTAGCAACACACTAACAAAAAAACTAAATATAACAAAAATTATTGAGGAATAATTAAATTAATACAACTGGAACTGGGTCACATAATTTTTAGTCATTAATTTCTTAAGTTTCGTTTATCTCAAGAACTAGAGCCAATCCAAAAAAGTAAAAACACAGTTCGTAAGCCTGCTACTAATGTTAATAAAAACTATTAACAAAATCATGACCACAGGTTTTTTTTTTAATTTTTGTTACGCAGTGTTATCTTTAACATTGTACGTGAAATTGCAGTATTTCTATCTTGCTCACTCTAGCACACAGCATTTGTAGTACAGAAAATTCAAAAAACAAGGTGTATTGTAAATTTTTTAAATTTCAGGGGCAACTGGTTAGCTCTGGCCGTCAGGGTGCGTAGGTTCAATCAACTTCAAGTGACTAACCGAATTAGAGTGGTTACGTTATGTATAGAAGCGTTTGTTGGGAATGGGAAGAATAATTATTGTAACCAACAAGTCAATATACTCGTACAGTCATATTTGTTTTAAAAATCACAAGTAAACAAACTGACTGGTAAGTATCAGTTTGAGTAGTGTAAGTATTTATTTGCGTGTAAATCCCTACAGAATATCGTTGTTCTCCCCATACAACCCACACACACACACACACACTCGTACACACACTTATCGAGGTAAATAAACACAAAATGCCTTCAACTTTTGCGAACTGTAAAAATGTAGCAGGAAAATGAGAGTAAAACCAAGACTAGAATGAACGCAAATGCGAATATAAACAAAAAAAGTACATGAATAACAAAAAAAAAAAAAAAATGCACAAATTAATAAAAGTGAAAATATAGCGAAATTCACAGAAAAAGTCTTCAAAGTGATTGCAACACAACAACAGTCATTGCCGCTGTCGCGTCGCCTAAGAATTATCAGAATGTAAACAACTAACAATGTATGTACATTTGTTGTGAATGGCCGAACGTTCGCCGAGTTATTTTTGGCGGGGGTTTGGTGAAGGGGCACTGCGAGGTCGAGTGAAGGGAATGATGAGACTACCCCAATGCGTGGTGTATTGAGCTGACACCTCGCCGCTGCAACTCGCTGCGCACGTCCGAAATCACAAAGTTCTTTGACTGATTTTGTGAGGCCTTGGACTGGGGTATACACACAGGCGTCCTCTGCGGCGCACCGCCGCCTCCATCATCATCAGCGCCAGCGCTATGGAGTGACCAAAGCACGAGGAGACATAGCGCTGGAAAATATCAACGTCCTCACAAGCAAACACGCAGTCAGGTATACACATATACAAAATCTCTCTGTGTGTGTGTGTGTGTGTGTGTTAGTGTAGCCAACGCAAGTGGGCACGAAATTAATTCATTACAATTCATTTGGTTAGCGAATTCATGGCTCTGGCCATCTACTGCCGTTGCGGTCCACTGGAAGATGCGACGCCACCGGCTAGCGGCCGCAGAAAGTAGAATATGCATCGAAAAACTGACAGCTGCCCGGCATGAGGGTTGAGGTGTGGCTGAGGCTGAGGCTGAGGCTGACGCTGACTGTGTAAGCCAAATAAGAATATGACAACTGTTGATGATTGAGCAAGTAAAGCGATTTTGCATATTGATTTGTCATAAAAATATAAGAAATGCGTAAAATCAAAAATAAAAGAATGCTGCTCGCAACCACAGTAAGATTGATGAGAGATCAGGGTGTGTAAATGATGGGAGTGGAGTTCGAGTACACTAGGTAGAAAAAGTTTTCGCTCATAATTCCGTGAATTTGCTATTATCAAATAGGTGCTAATAATATTAAATTAAATACGAAACTTTAAAAATTTTTGTTGTTCATTCATTTAGGAAGGTGGACAGAAGTTAGCTGCCATGACTTCTTCTGATAATAGAGTTTTACGGGTTAAGCCTGAGCATACGAGAATTACTATTTTAGCGGGGCTAAATAAATAAAATGTTTGGTTACGAAATAAATTTATTATTATATTAAGTTTTAAGAAAAAACGTTTTAATTTTACGATTTAGAGCTCATGATATTCGATTAATGGAATATTCCCGGTTACCTTATTCCTTCGATCCTTGACACGGGTATAGACTATATTTTAATCCGTTAGGTGGCGGATGGGTCGGATATTCAGAAAATCTTTATTTATGAGCCGATTTAGAAGAAATTAGAAACGTACAATGGGAGTGCGGGGGAAAACAGTTTTGCGTATAATGGATCCGCTGGGTGGCGCAAGAATCAAATTATTCAGAAAATTCATATTCATGGTCTGCCACTGATGATATTAGAAAGGTATGGGTGCAATAACAAAATACATACTTTTAACATAAAATGAATGAATACCGCTACCTAGCTAGAGGCGAGTTATCTAGAAAATCTATTTTGATCCGTTTTTGATCAAATTGGAAACTTATAATGTGGGCGCGACGAGAGGTATTGCTACTAAAAATTAATCCGCTAGATGGCGCTAGAATAGAAAATCCATATTTATGGGTCGATACTGATGATATGATGATAGAAAAGTGCGTGGCAGGTGCGATTAGAAACGCATCTGATGTAAGTGTTTGGAAACGTAATTTGCAACGCAGACCAAAATGTATCAAAATATTCTCACAAAAAAATTTTACCTTGAGTTTTTCATTTGATTTTCCTTGAATTTTTATAAAAATAAAGTAAATTTTGTAACGAAAACCATACACAGTAATGTTCCGCACTTTGCACAAAATTTATAAAAATGAAACTAATTTTCATCTAAATTTCAAACTTTTTAATCACAATTTCTACACATTTTTCGAGTATGCAGTTTGGTAGCCCATTCAATTCTACTAATACTATTCTAAAAAGCCTCGATTGAGCTCTTCTTCTTCATAAACAAAAACAAAAATCAGGCATTCGTTGTGAAGGAACGTCGTCGCAAACGTAAAATTGTCAAAAATAACGTTCAAATTCGAGTTACTTGAGACATACACTTTATGCTGCGTACTAAAATTGAATCAGCCTCAGCTTACTCTAAAAGTGTTCAAAAATTCTGATTAAAGTCTTTGAAGTTTAGGTGAAAATTTGTGGAATTTTTATAAATTTTGTGCAAAGTGGGGCAACATTACTTTGTATGGTTTTTTTATACAATGAATTACATTTTTTTTAAATTCACAGAAAAACATTTTGGATGAAAAACATTTTGAATGACGTAAAAACTTTGAAAGCAAAATACCTTTGAGAGTAACTCTACCCGTGTTCATAGAAATAATTGAAACTTTGACAATTTTGTTTTTCATTATTACTTTTATAAAAATACAGATGATTCTATTACAAAACCCATGTAATTCGAAGTTTCAAACTTGCAAGAAAATTAAAAAAAATATTAAAAAATTTTAAAAACACTTAGAGAAATTTTTGGCCGTGCACTTTTTCTACCTAGTGTGCAGCCATGTGTACGTATGTAAATGAATCAGTTGCAGTTTATGGCTTTGTAAATAATCGACAAATGATTAACAGTACGAAAAGAACATTCTCAATTGAAGAACAAGAATACGCTTTGTTTTGTTGTATTAAGTAAGTGATTCCTCCATATGAAAAATTGGATTAAAAAAAAAACAGTCGCGCACTTATCTGTGAGACCAAATTCTCAATTTCAGATGATTTAGGGTTTGAAAATGCCCATTTTAGATATTTTTCATCGAAGCGCATTTGATGAGAGTGATTAGCGTTTTTGATTTGGCCTCTTGAAATGAAAAGATAAAACTTTCTTTATGTTCAGTAAATAATTTCAATGCATTTTTAAGAGAAGTAGTTGTACATCCTTAGCTAGATTTTCTCACAAATTTTACACTTTGCCTGATTTGTGTCAACTACGTTGAAATAGTTACATTTGGTCTTCGTTATAACTTCGATTGAAAACCATTCCAAACGATGGCGGAGTCGAAGGTGTAAAATCAAATAGAAGTTCCGAACATTCGTACCCGAACTCGAAGGTCGCTAAGAACCACAGTGTCTACATCTATACTTATTATATGAATTTCATTAATGATATGAATAATGTTTGTAACGCTTTACCTTTCAAAGTACTGAAGCGACTTTAATAAGAATTATTTTTAAATGAAATATTCGCGAAAAACAATAGTCAATCTATTACATGTTTTTTGAAGAATATGAATATTAGGGTGCATCCCTTCCTTTAAAAAACGAAAGGGTACTGCTTTCCATCGGAACCAGAAAACTCATTATGTCCTAAAATAGCAACTATAATGTTTCACAATAATATTATGATTGAGGGTAGCTGGACCGATTTAAAATTACTTAATTTTTTGTATTTGTTATGAATAAAAACTGTTTTTTTAAATATTAAAAAAAAAAAATTACCTGAGGCTATCAAACACTTTAAGCATGAAAATTTGCGCAACGGAATCATAATAATTTAAACTCTGTAGCTCTTTGCCTAATCTCTCAGTTTTTGAGATATCTGACTGAAACTTGTTACGCAGATGTATTTCTATAATGTAATAATCACTTCTACACTAAAACAAAGCAGCGAAGAGCGTAGTGCTTAACACTATGAATCATGCTATGAATAAAAAAAATGTTCACTGAAAATGATCAATATCGAGGCGCTGTCATTTATAGCTCCCATACAACTGATTGTTCAGATATGAGGTTTTACTTTAATGCTCTCATATTTAGACAGTAAACCCCGTAAAGTTTTTTTTTCTTAAAAATCGTACAATGTCTACTGAGAAAATCAGCAATATTGTGTTTTGTTTAGATACTTTTACATTTGTAGCATTCCTTGGAATCTGATTGAGAAAACTTGGACTTTATTCTCTACTAGAAGAATTTCCTGGTTGGTCTGGTTACTGAAAAGTTTTTTTTGTAGACATTACAATGGCATGAAGCCTCTTACAGTGGTGAGCATTACTGGATAAATTATAGTTCTAGCTCTTAATATCAATACATTTCCACACATATCCTATATTTCTTTCTTTAACAGTTACAGTTTTACAGTTTACTTTACCTTACTTTATTTTATATGCGAAAAATAATCACTTGGTGTCAGGTCCGGACTATAAGGTGGATGCATAAGAACCGTCCGCCCGACCAAACTCCCGGAGCTTCTGAGCTATCGATGCGGCCTAGCGTTGTTCAGATGGAACACACAGAGCGAAATGTCCTATAAATCAAAGAAACCCTTCTTATTACGACTGGGTATGTCTTTTCAATAAAATCAAGAAGGTAATCTGTAAAATTAAGATGACAATTTTTCAGTGTAATTAAGATGGTGACCCGTTGAATTACGATAAAAACCTTTTCAATAAAATTAAGAGGGGAATGTTGGTTTTCATTAGAATATTCTTTTAATTTTAATAGGCTGAAGATCTAATCAGTTTAAAATTATTGGCACCTACATTTTTTTAAGTAAATTATAGATAATAGAAATAATTTTAAGTACTGTTATATTATTATAAAAAGTTTTACATATGTATTGATTTATAAGATATAAGAAAAGTTAAAATAAGTATTTATAATAACTAGTGTTGCCAAATTTTGCGTATAATTAGTATGGCACGTGCCATTTCTTGAACATTAATACAAATTTAGACAGATAAAGGTATTAACTTTTGAAAATATTTATTCATAAGTAATATTTTATTTCTGAAATCGTATTTTATTTTTGAAAATCTATTCATTGCAAACTTCTGGAACAATAAATAAGTAAATCAAAAATTTTTATTTAATATTGATATTAAACTAAAAACAATATAAATAAGATTATTCATAAAATACAAACGTATGCACATATGTTAAGTCTTTAAAAACAAAACTTGAATTAAAAAGTTAGGTTATTTTAAAAATAAAAAGTTGTCCTTATTAATAAATTTAATAAGATTCTAGTAGAAATTATAGCATCTCCTTATTGATTTACTTTACAGGATTTTTAATAAAGAAAAACGTGGAGATTTCTTTTTACAATTGCATATTTTTGAACAAAATTCCAGCTGTTTTCCTTTTCAATAAATTTAGGAAGAATTTGAAACTAATGTTATCAAGATTTTCTAGTGAAAATTTCTTCGATTTTGTCCCCTCTGGCATTCCATCAAGCTTTTTTAGACGTCGATCTCTTTAATTACAGGTGAACTTTTTAGCTCTGTGCAGCTTCCAAACAGGTTAAGCGGTTCCAAACGGTTTTGTGCAATGTTTGCTCCTGGGCAATCGAAACAGAAGCCCTTAAAGGTATACATTTTATAATCCCGGCGGAAAAGTTGTGACTTTTTTTTTTAGTAAGGCACCTACATATTTAATATTTTTTAATTAAAACTAAGTTTTTTTAAAATAAATTGTTTCATAACAAAAGTACATGAAGTGCAATGCTTTATACTTGTCGAGGCTTAACAAAGTACGCGCGGTATCTGCTAGTAATAAATTCGTTTATTTTACACCAGTACAAATTCTCCGTTACAATTGCGAGATCATAAGAGTTAGGTCAGTTGGGTGAGAGGTCGGCGATTTTGGATTTAAGCCACTGATGAAAAAATGCTTATATCGTAATCGTAATTAAAGAAAAATCATATCTTATTTTACAATTTGAAATAAAATGAGTATAAGTATATATAGGTATGCTGACAATAAAAAGCACATTCACACATACATACAGAGATATGTATGCATTCACTTGCGTGTAGTTGAACGCATATGAAATATATCGACGCATAATTTCGCTCCACACAACTCACACATGCAAATCTTTATATCAAATACTGTCTCCTAGATAATGTTTTATATATTTTCTTTTTTTTCATTTTGGTTTTTTTCAAAACGAATTGTGTTGGTAAATTAATGCGTTGGCAAAAAGTGACAAAATAAAAGAAATGCAAATGAACTCAAAAAGAGGGGAGTGTTATAAAAAAAAGAATTGATATACAAAAGATTTAGCTTAAATACGCATGCACATTTGTGAGTGTGAGCGCGCGTCTATGCGTCTCTGTAGGAAAAACTTATATACACTTACATTAAGGCAACGGAGAGAGGAGTCATAACAACTAGCTGCTTAAATTCAATCTACACAGTATTGTATTTGACATTTTGTGTCCCCATATACATAAATTTTTACGTTAACCCTGTTTTCCTAGATCTAGATGGACATCGCTGAGATGGCTGATAACGCGAATACCGAACTTGGCGCGCAAAATATTGCTGAAACTTAAACCTGACCAAAATGGGCCAAGAATGCTTCAAAATTCAAACTAAACTCTCACTCAGAGAATCCTCACATGCAGTAGCTAGTTGGGTTTCAAACGACTGAACTTCTTTTCAATAAAAGTACATTTTGGGCTATACAACATAGACTTTGGAAATACTTAAGTTTGCATTACTTATTTCCCAGGGTTGTTCCATCGATTAAAAAAAAAACATCATATGGACCACCCTTTACACATACAAAGAACCATGTTTCTCTTATGTTTGACAATTAAAATCAGTTTTAACTTATACAACATTCCCACTGCACTGAAGTCAGGAATTTCGACCTCGAAACCTTAAAAACTTGTTAAAATGTTTTCACCGCACTTTCTTTGGATTTCGTTCACATTTGCTAATTTAACTTCATATTCGATCTTGCCCTTTTATACCTCGTCAAGAAGGTTTCCATCTTCCGGTGCCTAAACTCTACTTATAATGCTTTCTGTTGATTTTTGATTTTTACCTATTTTAAAATGTGTTGTTAATGAAGCGATCTTAAGGGTTGAACTTTTTAGTATCGAAAGGTTTGTTCGTTTTACAAAAGTGAGGGCTTCGAATGGCTTTCGTTGCAGTTTGCAATGGGAATAGAGCACTAATAACTCATCTAAAGTTCCACGGTCAGTCTTAGCCCAATTCTTAACTAAGAACTATGAGTCTAAAAGTCGTCAAAGTGGGAAGATTTCGATTTTATTTTAGTGTATTGTTAGAATAGGTGCTTACGATTAAGTTTTAACTCAGCATTTCTCTTTGACAATACTACTCATTAGAAGACACACCGATATGTACGAGTATATGAAAGTGTCACGGCCCGCCTCGTTTTATATTTTCATCGTTTTATAAATCATGCAAAACGAAGACAAAAGAAAAATAAGATATTGCCAATATTTTAACAAACGCCCACAATCGTATCAGCTTCAACAAGATAGGTACTAACATATTTGATTTCTACGAAATCATATCTAGGCCACATTTTACCCAAAGGTCTACGTAAAAGCCATAAGCACCTTCTGGGCTATTTATTTTAAGAAGAAAAGAGCTTGATGAGAATGCCTGAAAGAAAACAGTTCGGGACTAGTTCAGGACCATTATGACAACTTTGGGACTACTATTTCTGACAATTTCGGGATCATTTTGGGGAATAGTTTCACAGCTGAAGACTAGTTCACAGATTCGGAACTGGTTTGGGATAACTTCGTGACCAGTTCGAGACTAGTTCGGCACTAGTTTCGTAATAGCATGGGACTATTTAGTTTTAAACCACTTCGGCATTGGATTGGAACTGGTTTGTTACTCGTTCGCGTTGGAACTTCATCAGCAGTATTGCCACTTTCAAAACCAAGAAAGGGTATAGTCTTTCTCATGTCTATGTCTTTATGAAATTGGCAACAAAGTTTTACTTCAATTTTGAAATCGTTCTTTTTACCAACTACAAATATTATTTATATATTTACAAAAATTATTTTCCACATTTGTTAACATTTAAACCTTTCATTCCTCCTGTCAAATAATTCAAATGCCAGTTAGGGCTTTTTTATATTTCAACAACGATACTTTTATTGAAGAGTGTGAGCGTTCTTTGTTGGAAAAAATCCAACTCTCACCATAAAATTGTATTGAAAAATTAAACGCATTAATATGATGCTAAAATATTTGCATACTATAAGTATTGATGTTTTGTAACATTGAAATATGAATACTAGACAAGTAATTTGAAAATATGTATAGTAGTTGAAACCAGTAGATTTTCCTGCTGGCAACATATTCATAACCAGATGTGCGTACACACATACATACAAAACATACATACATACATACACCTATAAGCACGCATGCATTTGTCTGAATGACTTTTTAATAAAATTTCGCCAACGGCAGAGTTTTGTGTTAAATTACGAAATGCGAGCGCGAATGCGAACGTACTTTGTACGCGGCTTACACCAAGTCAGTTTCAATTCAGCGCCAACTGTTTCTTCTAGTTATTTTCATATTGCACACTGGGCTGGTGATAGGCGCAACGGATGGCGCATTTCAAAGAACGCCATAGGCGAAGCGTCCACACCAACGCGAATGAGAAGGGTGTCGACGCGATTTATGTAGGCCTACCTACCCTATGGACGCGCAGCCCCTCGCGACCTCTACACATTAATTTGCATGTATGGACGCACTTGTGATCTTGTGATTGTGTGAGTGCGTACGCAGCTTACGCAGCTTTCCTTTGGCATTTTTTCAACGCTATGACATTTTTTAATTTTTATTTTCCAAATGAGATTTTTTAGAATTTTTCATTGCCTTCGGCTTATTTTACATTTCTACTCGGTTTGACAAATAAATTTTGCAGCTCTGGCTTTTTTTTTTAATCCGCTCTAACGCCACATGCGTTTTTTCTCCAAGATTTTGTCGGATTTATGTGGCTTGGCAGCAAAGTACGTCAAATTTTAAGAACACATACGCACTTGATCCCTCAAAGGGGCTTTTCTATAAAAGATTTAAGTTAGAAGGTGATAGTGATAAGAGCGAATGAGTGTAGAGAGTAAGGTTGGGAATAGATATTTTTTTATATTATTTAAGTAATACTTTTTATACCCGAGCGCACCGGGTGTTATAACTTTGTTCACCTAACGGTTGTTCGTAACAGCTTAAAGCAACCATGATAGATATAGAGATATATTAACCCAAATACTCAGAATGAATAACGAAATTGATTAACCCATATCTGTCCGTCCACCCGTCTGTCTGTGCATCGCATAACCGGACTAAATATTGAGCTATCTCCACGAAACTTGGTATACATATTGTTCGGGACCCAAGGTAGGTTGGACTCAGTGTTGCCAGAACTTTTTGAAAGCAAGCTAAACACACGAAATAAAAATACTGAAAAAGAACAAATAAAAATGTATTTAAGTCTAAACATATATTGGCTTTATAAGCTTCAAAAATAATTTATTTTTAAAGTGCGAGGAAGTTTCTTCATACGTCAAATTAGTTCATATATTTGTATGTATTCAACTCATATGTAATACTTAAAATCATATTTGATATCTTCTCAGTAGATTGTAGAATATTCCCCTGATATAACTGTAATTGTTTCCTATGCATTTCGATAATATCTTTTTCAATAGTAAATAGTAAATTTATACTTTAAAAAAGGCCAAAAAAGGCTGAGGCTAAATTCAAATTTTCCGGCTAAAAGAATATAAAAAAGCTAGAAGCCGAAAGCCGAAAAAAGGCTAAAATGGCCAGTGTAGTTGGTATTGCGAATAGGAAAATTAATAACCACGCCCACATAACGGTGTTTTGTGAAAACAAAATAAGGCGATATCTCAGGAATATTGAAGATAATTTGCTCAAATTTGATGAATAGCACTGGGCTGGAGAAAAAAAAAATGCATGAGTAAACTTTTTTGGACGTGGCGCCCCCCACTTTAGAGCAAATACATAGGTATATCTCCGAAACTGTGTCACCAAACGACATCTCAAGTCAATAAGCAAAATTTGGAATGTTTTAAAAGTCGGACAAAAACCACACAAAAAAACAATTTGTTCAAATTTCATATGTATTGGTTGTGTTGGAAAACAAAATCTACGGAATTAAAATTTTTCGGTAATAGGCGTGGCACCGACCCACTTTAGAGCAAATAGGTACGTTTATCTCAGGAACTAAGTCATCTAACTTTACAAAATTTAGTATTTCTCTGGCATATCAAGTTAGTAAGCAAAATTTCGAAAATTATATCAGACGTACATATGTATGTATGTACCTCTCAAAATTTACAAAATCAAAAATCCGATATTTATTTGCCATGCAAGGAACGAGTAAGTTGCTCAAATTTGTTAGAAAATATTGGGTTTGAGAATGAAATGAATGGAATCATAAATCTTGGCAATGACGATGGTACCGCCCACCCTAGAACAAGTTATATACTTTGCATTGCATTTCATAAAGCTCGGTTGAGTACTTTGGATATATAAGACTAGTTGATACCAGCGACTTCATCTGTGTTGCTTACTATGCTGCTACGATGAGTTTAAAAGCAATGTCCCGTAGTCACACTAAAAATGAAATTGATTCCAAAGTTGGTATACATTTTTTTTAGATAATTTTCACTGGAATATTTTTCAAAAATAGCTGGAACTGCATCGAGCTTTAGATTGAACGAAAGTTGAACCACAAAAATGTTGTTTTTCTAGAAATTTCGATTACAGAACCATCCAATAAATTTGAATCAAATATTTTTATTTACATATCATCAATATTGCACCATAAATACGGATTTTCCAATCTAGCGCCACCTATCGGATGCATTTTTTGTAAAAGTACTTCAAGCCGCACCCGCAGTATATGTTTCTAATTTGATCAAAATCGAATCAAAAACACCTCTGGCGCTTCCTAGCGCTTCTATTTGTATATCATCAAAATCTGCTATCATCAAAATAGATAGACAAATGCGGATTTCCATAACAATTCGATTCTAGCATCATCTAGCGGATAGTTTCACATCGCGCGTCGATTATACGTTTCTTATTTTATTAAAATCGGATTATAAATAGAGATTTTTAGAATAACTCGCTTCTAGCGCCAACTGTCGCAATTATTTTTCACAAACGTATTTTTTATAGCATCAGCTCCATACCTTTCTAATGTCATCTGTATCACAACACAAATCGGATTTTTTGATTATATCGACTCATGCGCCCAATTAACGAATTAAAATATAGCCAATGTCGGTGCCATGGGGTCTAAAGAATATACAGTCCTAATATGGTTGAAATCCGTTCATCGGTTTTGTGCCAAGTTGTAACAAAGAAAACTGTTATATTTTTATACATAATATTAACTGTTTTCATTGCATACTCGTACAACAAACAAAAATTCATTTGAAATCAAAAAACATTTAAAGTTCGGTTGCACCTGAACTTATACTCTCTGCCTAACTTGTTTATGTGAAAACTCGCTAAAGTTGGCACCGGACCACCAATGAGAATACTGAACAAAGCGAATTCGTATTCGCCATTCACCGAAAACAGTTTACAATTTTCGTGTACCAACATTCATAAAAAAATTTTGTGAGTGTGTTTTGCTTGAACTACATAGAAAAACAAAAATAGCAAAAAATGCATAACGCTTACAAAGCGCGAAACTTAAAAGGTTAATTTTCCAATAAATCGAATATTAACCTTGAGTGCATTGCGAATTTTCACGAGCAACTAAAAAAACAACAGCAACAACAATGGCATTAATGCAGCAAAATGCAGCAAAACCAATTAAGAATAACAAAAGAAGCAACAAGAAGGAGCCAAGAAGAAATATGTACATTTTTTTAAAGATAGAAATGAAAACAAAATACACACATACATTAATTTTTTGTATGCTAGATGCACGCAAAACGCAACAAAATTAAGAAACAGAACAAATAAAGTCAAAGCACAATAACAAAAACAAAGCTAAGAATAATGAAAATACAGAAACAGCAGAACAATAGCAGCAAAAAAAAAGTGGAGAGGACACAACAAAGAGCATTGCACGAATATGTTGGTAGGTATTGAAGAAATATGCATGTATTGTACATATGTATGTATGTATGTGTATGAATAAATATGTATGCAAATATGCATGCTAAAAAATATGCACATATATGTAGGCAAAAGCACAAATATATTAAGAAAAGAACATTAATATTTTTTGTGTTGAACCTTGCTCTCAATTCGCGCTTGAATGCGCGCCGCTGCTGGCGTCCACAAGAAGCAGCGAACTCAGCAGCAGCAGCAGCAGCAGCAGCCGTCACGCATACAGAGCAATCTAGGAACGCACACACGTAAATGCATAAAGTTTTTGTTTTTTTATACAAATTTATTGTAACTAATATTCGGGAATCTGCATAAATGTGGCTACTTATATAACAATGACAGAAACCACCTAATAAAAGCTGGAAACAAATTCGATGAAATAAAATTTATCTACATATATGTAATATAATAAAATTGATGAAAAGGTGATACCGTATATTTAATATTTGTTTAAAAAAATGGTTGAACGTGATACAGGCGATGTAATAGAACACAATTGGGCCATTTTTAATATTTGCTTGTCTGTTGTCAGTTTGAACTCACTAATCTCCGAAAGTACTGAAGGGCTTTTCATGGGGCTTTAAGTTATGACTCACCATTTTCAATTGAAAATGGGAATAGTCAGTTATAAATGAGAAAGCGGCAGTTGAAAATGAGATGGCGTCAAATTTAAATGAGAAAGCGTCAATTGAAAATGATAATAGTCAGTTGGAAATAAGAAAGTATCTATTAAAAATAAAAGTATTGCAAATCAGAAGCAAATAACTAAAGGGAGTTTTTTTTTAGACTGTTAGAACTTTAAACAGAAATAAAACTCATAGAAAATGAAGTACGATGCCAAATTTTTTTTTTTTTTTAAAGATATTTTCATGACATTTAATATTTTAAAACGTTTTCTAGCATATGCCCGCCACGACTAGCTTTGTTGAATCGGATGCGATCAGTCCAGTTTTGAACCAATGGACAAAGTCCAACTTGGTGAGCACGGCGGCGAATAGACAAATTCGGATTTTCTCCAACACTATCACTTACAGCACTAATATTTTCTTCTGTACGTATAGTTCCTTTACTTGTTGTTGATTTTTCATCGAATAGAGTAAATGTTGTTAAAATTTATCAACGATTCAACGAATAAACTGCTCTGATGCTCGATTATGTGGACCATAAAATTCACGAAGTGCTCTATAAGTTTGGCGAACAGAACACTGATTTTTAAAGTAAATTTCCACAATTTGTAAACGTTGTTGCGGCGTCATTCTTTTCATGATGATTTGTCAATGCTTACTGAACAGAAATGTCAAAACGAAATGTCATTTACCAGCTGTCAACTGACAGCTATCCCTATCGAAAGTTCTATCAGTCTAAAAAAACACCCGGTACAATAAAATTTTGTACGTTAATTTATTGGTTGGCGAATGATGTCATCTTCATGGAACGATGATGCCTTTGGAAGTGCTCTTGCACATTTTCCTCCTGTAATAGTGATCTTTACTCCGTCCACGAGGTTTTCTGATTTTTGAAGACACTTACTTCGCATTTTCATTTGACGCTTTCTCATTTTCATCTTACTTTTTCGGCTTTTAGTTTGACGCTTGCTTATTTACAATTGACTATTCCGATATTCATTTTATGCTTTCGTAATTTAAAATTTCTAACCTTATTTAGTCTTACTAGTCTGACTAGTCTTATTTTCAATGGTCGCTTTCTGAATTGAAATTTACAATTCTTATTTTCAATCGACGTTTTCGCAGTTTAATTTAATACTTTCTCATTTATAATTGGAAATGGTGAAGTTACCTCGGTCATAACATATAATATATTTTATCTGTACATATATGTATGTATGTATGTATGTGAAATGAAGAAAAAACAATTTTCGTAGCTGTGTTCTAGAACGATTCTCTTTTCAATCAAATCTAATTTCCCAAAAACTTATTTTCTGTGAAAAATTAAAATGCTTTTTATAAGTATGGCTTAAAACATAAAAGTCCACGACTGATTAATATTGACGACTTTTATCAATAAAAGTCTTCAATAACTGTTATTTATGATTTTTAAAATAAAAATCGAAAATTAATTGTTATTGCAGACTTATAAAATAATTGTAATAAAAATTGTAACTGTTACGGTCCTTGGTATGTCGGTGTTTATTTTTTGTTGTTGGTTTTTTAAGCGTGGTAGTGCTTGCTTGGTATAGCTAATTTGAAATAAATGAAACAACTGAAGAACAGCAACTGCAATGACACTGACACATATGGATACTAATTTTATAAAGCAAACTGCTAAAAGCCTTTGAAGTTCAATCAAACCGTATTTTAAGAATTGAATGCGAGCGCCAAGCAAGCTGAAGGTAAGATTCACCAAAAGTCGGTCATACACACAAACATATGTGACATATGGCATTATGTACTCAATCGGACATAATTTGGCTTTTGCATCTCCAATTTTTTTTCCAAAATTTTGTATGTTATAGTTAGAGACCGACCGAACTTTGGTGGCCGAACATGGGAGGCCGGTTCGTTTCGGCTTTAGCCAAGAAAAAAACGCCGAACTTTGAGCAAAAATTTGTTAATTTTTATTGATTAGAAAATTGTAAAAAGTTGTTGTTTTAATAGCCTCCCTGATTTTTTTTGTGGTTTGCCTGATTTCGAGATATCTATTTTTAGTACATTTTTTTGTAATTCTTGTTTTGCAAACCCCTTTTTGGTATAAATTGAACAGATAATTTTAAACACATATTTCTATACAATTCTAAAATTTTTAATACAAATTACACATATTGATCGATATCTTAAAATACTTTTTCGAAAAAACGATCACCATTTTTTAATTTTAAAATTTCACGTTTTAGCTGAATAAACAAAAGAAGAGAGAAGAAGTACTGATTTTAGTCACATATTGCCAGTCTGCAAAATTATCAAGCCTGCGACTTAGCCAGCATCGGTATGGCTTAAAATCTTTTCACTTTCAGCGGATTTTTTAATTTAAAAATGCAGCATTGATGAATATGTTTACAGGTTTCCTCACAAAGCTTATCAGATTTGATCCAAGTGCATCCGCTAACATGGACTTTCGGAATATGCAGCATCTGTTGCATATTTGACTAATATTATCTATATTCTGAATAATTCGCTTCTAGCGCCATCTAGCGCCATATTTTTCGTCGCAGCCCCATTATACGTTAATCAAAATCGGAACATAAATAGAAATTTCCGGAATACATCGCTTCTAGCGCCACCTATCACATTAAAGTATTTCTTATCGCATCAGCAACATTTTTTTCTAATATCATCAAAATCGAATAATAAATGCAGATTTTCTGAATATCTTGATTCATGCACTACCTGGCGGATTAAAATAAAGCCCATGTCCATGTCACGGCACAAAATAGTTTGAGTCAGTTTCAGAATTTCTGTTAAATTTATGTTGTTATCGAATTTTCATTCCAATATTTCGACTCATTTTGGAGAAATATTTTTGCTTACTAAAAAAAGTTAATTACCAGTTGACATTTGCATCTAGAAGGGGGGGGCAAAGGATGGTTCAAGAGTGTGCCCTCTTTTGCCCTTGCGACTGCAATGCCAGCGGCGAGCAGCTAAATGAAGAGCGAATCAGATCAAGAGATGCAACTGTGAGCGTATAAATATGCAACTGAACTCACATATACACACACACACACATTCTCACACACCACTTGGGCTTTAAAGCAACATCTCAGGAATTAAATCAACATCCATTCGCCCAAGCATTCAGTAACTTTTGGCGCTGGGAAACCATGCAGTTATAGCTTCATAGACAGTGACTGCGTTTTATTTGACTGACGGTTGTTCGTTGCTGGTCGCTATCTGCTGGCAGCTGGATGTTGCTTTCTGTGGTAATGTCAAGTGTAAAGCAGCCATTAAGATACGCCATCACACATAATCGGGCACACATACTCTACACACACACACACACACTCATACGAATTTGAATCGCCCCCCCCCCCCCCAAAATGATGCACTAACACAAAGACATAAACGCAGAAATGCTTAGATTCCCTGCCAAAAATGCGACGAGTCAGAGATATGTCCGAGATGAGCAGCAGAGAAACATGCAACTAATGCCGCTTTGCTTCGCTTTGTATGGACTGAACAGTTCGCTTTCGTTCAAGCATGTTCTACGAAGATACTAATTGTACCCTTTTGTACCAGAGTATTAATGCAGAGTGGTCCCGATGGAACCAGTGCATTTTGTAGTTCAAAACTACAGATTGGTTTACTCATCAGAATGTTATAAGCCATTTTCTTTTACTCGCCGGCCATAGTACCTTTATACATTTTTTGCAGATCACCTTAACACTTAAAAATAAAAAAATAAATACTTTTAATCGTGCCCGTAAGGGATGAGTCGGATTAATTAATTGATTACTAATAATACTCCTTTGAGACTACTTGTGATTAATTGATGACCAATTATAACCAATTGAGACTAATCACGAAATACTCTATTTAGAGATTATATAAAATATACCCAATAAAAAAGTTTCAATCGAGTAGAAAATCGGTGATTTTGACACGCCACCGAGAGGGTATATTTTTTTGCAGAAACATTTCCTTGTGCAAACCCGTTTTATATACTCAAAATTAACCACTATCGGTCCATAAATAAGATTTTTTCGAAATTTCTCAACCCAGCCCCATCTACCGCGTATATTTTTTGCAAAAGCTTTTATCTTTGCATAACCAACTCACATACTAAATATGAACCTAATCGACCTATAAATACGAAATAACTCGACCACAGCGACACCTATGATGAGTGCTTCTATTTGAATTTTCATTGCCAAACTATCAAGTTTGACTATAGCCATCAAATACCAATTCATAAACTAGAATATTTGTTGACCAGTTTGGCTTTGCACTACAGGGTATTTAGTTGTGTGTATGCCCATGTGTTTGGTTGGTTGTGGTGAGTTTCAGCTTAATACACCACTGTGTTGAGTTTCTTACTATTGCCGAAATGCATTCTCACTATTGCTCATTAACACTCAAAATCTGCCGCTTTCCAATCCCCACTTTTTCGGCTGAATTCAGTCACGTTACGCTGCGTACCGGCGTAATCCAATTGGACAGTGTTCTAGATCGTGTAAGTTTTCGTTGAAATATCTTTTGAGCCTCTTCAAAAAGGAAACTCGATCATTAACAGAACTTTGACCAAAAGAATTGCCCGTTCTCGTGTAGGTAGAATTGGCGAGATGTTGCTTTTTAAAACCTATAATGCTTACATCCGGTTTTCTCCGAACCTGAGTGAACTCCAGAAAGCCCTCGGCTACAAAAAAACCCATTTGATCGCAGTTAAGATAAACTTTGCTATCCGCTCATTTCACAGGCAAACACGAAGAGTATCATCGCTGCCGATTTCATGGAATAAAGCTATATGTAATATGTTTGTCTGTTAGAGTGTACAAATTAGATCATTAGCTTCAGATACCGAATTTGAAGGTTCCAGTTATGAAAAATTCATATTCCTTCCGGGCCATCGTTTTACCTCACCAATATGACACTTGGAACTATTGCAAAGTTGACAGCAGAGGACGCGTCTCACCTAAAATTGGAATGGGATTAGCTTACAGCTATTTTCATTCCACCTAATTGAACCTAATCTAACTCTAACCGCGCAAAAATATTAGCGACATATTTTTTTTAAATTTTCCACTTGCTCCAGGAGCATTTCTATATCAAAAAGGAAAATGTCGATAAAAAGGTTTCCTGTATTTTTTTCAAGGTTGAAGCTCGTATTGTTTTGTAATTAATTTTCTTCGCAAATTCGTTACAATACTGGGGTTCAAGTACTCGATTTGAAAAAATATCGGTTTAAAAGCATCGAGTAAAAATATCGATACAAGTATCGTTTCAAAATTTGTGCCCCTTCTCTGAAGATGAGTGCTTCTATCGTACCAATTATTTTAAATAAATCCCGTTTAATACGTTGAGCACAATATAAAGACAAGACTACAAGCTGTCCAAAAGCTATATATACTTACATATATTAGTTTTAAACCGATCACAGCTAATTTTGGTCACGCTTTGTTTCCGTTAAACTAAATTTTAGTTTTTCCCCCGATTTCATCTAGACGTCATCACTGTAATATAATCGTTTGCTCTCAGACGATTACTTGACGCGACACCATTATTTTAACTCGCTGCCCTCTTGTGCATTCCATTCGCTTTCAGAATTTTGTTTCGCTTTTTGTCTGTACCTCACAACAACTTCTGCACGGCGCGGCGCGACGTGACGCGTTTACATCACTCATTAATTCTGCCCTGCGTCGCTATCGCTCTCGCTCCCCAGCCAAGCATAGAATTCGTCTGTCAGCCGTGCAGTCTAAGCCAAGTCCTCCCTTTAATGCATCTCCAAGTTGCATTCGCTGTGCCTGAAGTCCTTTTCCTTTCATTGCGCTCAATTTTAACTTGCTTGCTGGTTAGTGCTTTCTGTTGTACAGCGCATTTTTCAACTTTGCCGCTTTTTTGTTTTTGTTTTTTTTTTTTTTGTTGCTGCTGTTGTTGGCATCTCCAGACTTACCTCTCGTCTCGTTGCACTTTTACGTTGCTCTGCAACCAGATGTGTGTGTTTGTGAGTTTGTTCTTTCGGGAGTTTCTTCCCCATCCATTGCTTAGCGTATGTCTTCCTATTCGCCGTCCCCTTAGCCCGTTTTGCATATCAACAAGCTGAGTTGTTTTGTCGGTTTCGCTGCCGTTTTTTTTTTGTTTACCCCAAAAATGCTTTTAGAATTTTCGCTGTTTTTTGTTTGTCTGCAATTTTGTTGACAAGCAGCATTGTTCGCAAAGTTGCAATTGTGTTTATTGTCGGTGGGTTCTTGTTATTCGTAAGTTGGTGCGTTTTCTTGCCTGTTTTGCGATCGGAAGTGCAGCCGCAATGCAATTTTGTGCATTCAAGCGTGTTGTATTGTTGGCTGCCGTTGCCGTTGCTGTTGCCGTTGCCATTGCCATTTCACCGCTGCAACTTTATCCTTTGCCTGCATCGAATTGTTGGGTACGGAAGGGTTAGTTCTCAAAACCAAAAACAAAAAAAAAAGCAACAAAAAATACCACGAAAAAGTTCATTTGAAAGGAAAATAAATATAAAGCAGAGGCATCTATACACATTCACAAAGTTTTATTGGCATTTGATTAAGAAAAAAATATTTACTTTGCCTACAATTGTGGCAACACGCACTGTATTTAGCCTTTTTTTTTGTAGTGTTGCATCTGTGTGTGGTCGCATTGCCGCATATATCTTATCTTGTGCAAATAATGCAATAATGTCCTTGGCAAAATTCTACCTGCCTGCCAGCGGCCTCTTCGCGCTCCACTGATGATGCAAATGCATTTTTCACACAGCCACATTTCAAGTTGCATCAGTGCATCTTTTGCCACACAATTTATCTACAAACTAACTGTTACTATTGCCATCACTTAGAATTTGTAGCTGTGTATTTGCTGTTATTGTTGTTGTTTGTTTACTACTTAGATTCTTTCTTTTTTTGCCCTAAACTTCCACACATGACTTCACAATTGAAATACAACAACTCGCAACATAGTTCGCTCAATTATGCAAATGCCGTTGCAACTGTAGTTAATTTTACACACACACACACACATACACTCACCACTCGCACACACAAGAGGTAGCAAGGAACGTATGAGTCCATAATTGCATTGCCCTGACTTTGATGGCAGGGTCGCCAGCCAATTAACGGCTACAATGACATTCACTCAGGACTCGGTAAAGCGGCATTAGTGGGTCCAAAAAAGTTTTTAACTTCAATTGCTGTGCAATGAAGCTAAAAATTTTAATCTGTAAGTACAATTAAATTAAAATAAGCCAAAAATAACTATGCGCTGCGGTTAAACGGTCGGAAATTTGCTGTACAAATATTTTTTTTTCCGAAGCTTGTAGTAAAAAAAAGAAATAGTCCATTATTTACCCTGCCGGTACTTTGTGCTAAACGCATGCCCCAACTTGGCTGAGTTTACCAAAGGAAATGTACGGTAAAAGGGATAAAAAGATTTACTATGGTCTCTATGGAATATTTCCAACGCTTTTGGTAAGGAAATGTCGGGATATATTAATGTTTTTCAACAGCCGCAAAAACTATCTGATATACAAATGTGTATAATTTTTACTATACATTCCTAAGGTTGGTTATATTATATTAAATTTATTTACTTTCCCAAAGCGAGACGAAATTGTATGATGGAAAATCGAAAACACCCCTGCAACCGATATAAAGCATAGATTCCTAGTGTGCAGAAAATGTGACTACCGACTGATAACATACATTCTAAGTGTGCAGTTATTTATTATTATTGAATTTAATACGGTAGTGGATACAGTATAATTTTGTGTTTTTTGGCATCCTGACACTTCAGTGGAAAGTCACCGGTTGGCTTCCACGCGCCGAAGAAGGCTAAGCAAAAACTAATGTCTCGACAATTCTGCCTCCCGAGCAGACAAGTACGATCGTCAATGTCGATGTGGAAAACCCAGCTGGCGCCCTCGAACGGTTATCTTCCTTTCCTCGTGCGTTGCACGTGCTCGCATGCGTGCTTCGGTTTCTCCATAATGGACTTGGGGAAAAAAGAAGTACTCCTTCTGTCTTTACTATTTCCCTATGGCAGTACGAAACTTAGTTGGTAAAAACAAGGTTGCTTTCATTAGCACAAGTACGTAACTTCCCACAGGAAGTAATAGCATTTTCCGTAAGAAACCTCATTCCGAAGAAAAGTCCTCTCTTCGGTTTCAAGCGTTTTCTCGTTAAAGTAAGTACTCTGAGGGCTAACGAACGATTAGCACAATCCGGACTCAGTTATAAAGAACACCGTCCCGTTATTTCACCCAATTAATATCAATTTTTTATTTTTATCTTATTTGCATCCACCAACATCTTTTGCGTGCAGTACACTCGCTGATGTTTCAGATGTCCGCCAAGAATTTTGAATTCCCCGTTTGGAGCAGCAAACTAAAACCTTTATACGTTTCTGTACAGCCAGTAAGCTTCATAAACAAAGGGTCCAATCTCAAATAATTGCCGAACTTCCCCCAGAATGGTACACTCTGGCTATCCCCTTCGCGGCAACTAATGCAGACAGCGCGCTTAGATCAAATCATCTCAGCGTAGAACGGCAAACCTGTCTCTAAGGTTACGGCGCATCTACAATTGAGCTTTAGTCTCACAACTGAAGTATTAAGTGCAGCATTCTAACATTCGTTGGAGCACACAGAGCTCTGAACAAAGTTTTCGGAGTTTTAAAAGGAAGCCTCCAAAGACATTATATCCAGGTATTAACCCCAATTGGCTGTCAAAAGCTTTAAAACCCACCCACCTAAAATATGTAGCTGGCGAAGAGTTGTTCACGCTCTTACCAGGAATTGAGGCAATTTTGAATTCACGATCTTTATATCTCAGCTCAAATGATCATAATGATACTCTTGCCTCACCCCAGATCACTTCCTGAGAAATGCTCCACTCATGGCTCCTCCCGAAACTGGCATTGAAAACATTTATTAGTCAACCGCTGGGAAAAGCTAAACATTCTGCATCACCAGGTTAGGCGGAGATAGAAGGATAAAACCTGAAGAAACACCAAAAATGGCATAACAACATCCGCTGAACATGCCGAAAGAAGTTCAAATGGTGGTCATCAAAGACGAGCTCCTAACTCAAAATAGATGGCGGTTAGGACGCATTATGATAATTAATAATGAACCTGATGGGCGGGTTCAAGCCGCTGATGTCCGCACGCATCTTATTTAACTGGTTTTAGTGAAATGTTGTTGTATTTATTTACATATTGGATTCAAAAGATATCTACAGGAAACCTTACCTATTTCTAAATTTCATAACAATCGGTTTAAATCGAATCAGAGAAAACAAAAAATAGACGAAGTTCCATCATTAACGCCACAGAAATTCGACTTGTGGTTCTGGTTTACTTTCGGCCACTACAAAAATTCAATGAACGGCAAGTTATATATGGAACGATTGCACTGTCTCTGCAGACTATTTCTACGTAGTTCCGAAGATTCCAGATGGAATATTTTTCTACAGAGAACGAGCCCTGAGAAGTTCGGCCAAGATCTTCCACCAAAAACGTCAACGTGGATCTGGTGAAGTCCAAACTTGGCGAAGAAACGAAGAGTCCCGATTGGCACAAGAGATAATTGCTGATGTGTTGGGCTTGAATGTAATGGCTGTATCGCGAATATTAAGTAAACACCTGAGATACACAAATCAATCTGTTCGATGGGTTCCGCTAATTGAAGCCCAAAACGAGTCTAGCAACTTTAATTAAGTCTTGCTGGTTACGAATATTGGTCCCATAAGTACGATTCGAAAATAAAGCAGCTGTCCTTGGTATGGATCCCAACAGGAGCAAATCCACCCGTGAAAGCTAAGCAAAAAAAAAATCAGCAACTAAAGTAATGATGTCTGTTTGCTTCATCCGATCAGAAATTGTAGCTGCTACTCATCTCGAAAACAGCCAAAACGTAATTGTAAATTTTTATACTGAAGACTGACTAGCAAAAGTTTTAAAAAATTTGTTGGAAACCCGGATGAAAGAGGATTTGCGGCGCTACTTTTTTACAGTACGAGAACGCACAAGATCACATTGCTAAAAAAACGAGTAAGTTCACTGTGATCTTGGGCATCGCAGAAATATGAACAACCCCATATTTCTCAGATCTAGAACACTGTGATCTCTAGCTAGTTCAAAAAATTAAAAAAATTTGAGGGGAAAGATCTTTGACAGCAACACGGAGATATTTAATGCGGCTAATCCTGAACTTGATATTTAAGCTTAAAAGGCAAGATTTTGAAGACTGTTTTGAGAAGTGAATTTGGAAGATCAATGGCGATTATGTAGAGAAAATCAAAAAAGACGAAGATAAATGCCGGTATTCTATAACTTAGTCTGATCTCAAGTCACTAAATTTGAGACTTTCAATAGGAGACGTATTTCGTGACTTAAGACGATTTCGGTATTCAGTAAGCAACAGTCACAAAGAATTTCACTAAAGACTGTGGTGAAAATCGGCACAGACAATCAGCTGATGTTATGTTCAGACTCAATGAAAATGTGTTCATCGATAGCACATAACATACTCCTTCAATACTTTGTCAACAGCATTATTGATCTTAAAATAATATGGTGACCGTAAAGTTAGCGTAGAATTAAAAATATGTGTAAAAATTATAACTATCAACAATAGATAAATGCAGCTATTCATAAAAGTTCACATTCGATCAAAATACCAGAACAAGACACATAAGTAAATGTAAACAAATAGTGTCTTTTTTACTATCTGCATTGAAAATTTAGTCTTGTTTTTTCCAGATTTAAGCAAAATATAGCAAACGAGCCAGGGGCGGATCGATGACTATTTCATTTTCGCGTTTGTGCAATACTTTTCTCAATTTTTTTTTTGCGACCTGCTCAGGACTAATTGGCAAATTAGTGACTTTATTTTGATACATAGACCTTACTGAATACCGAATAATCTCAAAATCAACCACACAATCGAAAAGTCTCAATTAGTGATTATTGACAGCTTATAGAATACCGGCATAAGAATAAATGTGACAAGATTTTGGTTTGTTTTTTTTCGGGCCCCTTGTAAGTGCTTATTTCGGAAACAAAAATTATTGTCGCGATTTCGCAAATTACACCAAAATACTCATACACGTGAAACATATCACGAAAAATACATTTTCCACTTAACAAAAGCAATATCTCAATATCACTTCCAATTAATCATAACCGAATATATGTAGTATATACATATGTGGTATGAAAGTGAGTGCATTCAATATTAACTACCCTTAAGCTGCATTCTTCAACAACACACATGCCATGTAGTTGGTGTCATTTTTATTGAATGCACACTAGACTTAATTTGCATAAAATAAAGTAAAATAAAATCAACGAAAAGCCCAGCGAGAATTGCATTATAATGAGAAATAAAAAATGCAATGAAATATGGCATTAAAAAAAAACAACACTGTAAAAATGAGAAGTGAGAACAAAAGTGAGCGAGTCACAACAACGACAACGACAACAACCACAACATCCCAAACCGAAAGCACCGAAAACGGAGCCCCAAAAACACAAACTGCGACAGAAATGCATGCGGCGGTGAAGGTTGCCGCTTGACGGTCGACATCGAAATGCATTCGGCGGTGGCGGGTAGGGCGAGCTAAGCGAACGAGCGAGCTTGACGCTGTTGGCCGGTGGCGTGCCAAGCGTGTTTCCAGATGCATTTTTCAGTCTGTTTGTCGTCTACGGTTGTCGTTAGTTGCATGCAAACGTGTACGCCGCTTAGCACGAACGAAGTAGCCAAGTATTACCCGGCACGGAGTGAATGTAAAAAAAATACAAAAAAAAATTATTAAAATAAAAAAAAATTTGTTTCGTAATTTAACTATTATTTTTTGCAACAATTTTGTTTGCTTGCTGAATTTTGCAAATTTTCGTGTATTTATAAATTTTCTAAAATACTGCATTTAACCGCCATGCGATGCGTTCTTTAGTGGCGGCAGCAGTGTGTGAATCCGATGCTACCCGCGCCGCCGCAGCGACAGCCGCAGCAGCAGTGAGCTCACTGCCAGTGAACAATGCCGTGTGAAGCTCTGCAAAAGTGCAGCAGAAAAAAGTGCATTCGAAATGCAATTCGCCAAGAGTGAGTGCAGCTCACATATACCAACCAACCAACAAATAAGTCGCACGTGTGCGTCTGTATAAGTTTGCTCTTGCAATTTTTTTATAAAAATTCATTCAGCGTCACAACAGCGCACACGCACACACGCACACACACACACACGCACACACACACACACACCGAGGGCAGCGGTAGTGCGGTAGTGCATCTAGTGTGGTGAGTTTATTGTGATAAATTACAAATGTTCTGAGTGTTTTTTTTTCGCTTTGAGCTTTGAGTGATTCGTAGAGTTGAGTGGTTGAATATAACTGCTTTTTTTCACTAAAGTAGTGAGTAGAATTTCTCGTGTACAATAATTAAATAGCAAATAATTGGCGCGCTGACATTTTTTACACAACTATTCTATCAATTGGTCATGGACACCGCCAGTGTCTCTTAGTTCGCCAGCCAGCACCAGCACCAGCACCAGCTTATTTGGAGTTTGAGTGAAAGCGCGCAGCAGTCTCCTTCGCCGGCTATCCATCTACTCAACAACAGCTCTATGATTGTTGTTATTTTCCTGTCTTTTATAGCCGTGCATGTTTTCAAATTTATTGTTGTTGTTGTTGTTGCTGCACAAATGGCGGTGAGTTAGCATTGGCTCGACACATTTTTAAAATCTACCTACGCCAATTTGACGCTACAGTCAACGTCAGCAGCACTAGACAAGAACCCACAAATACCAACAGATTTATTCCTAACTTCATTTCTCGCAAACATTCTCTTTGGCGCTGTTTTCATTTACTCTTTGGTTGGCACATTTTTTGAGGAGTTGGCACTCCAAGTTGGTTTGCTTGCCATGGCGATTAAGTAAAATGCTAAATAAATATTTTAAGGCACTTTAATGCATTAATTATGGTGCGCTCACTTTCGTCGGCGCAATACTGTGGCTGTTGTTGGCTATAGTGTCTCTAAAAACACTTCGCCATTTTTTGTTTTTTACTGAGTATCATATTGCTCCTACTTTATCTATAATCTTGTAAATATATTAGAATAAACTACTACTGACGATGCCGTTCACGTTTAGGCGCAACTTTATTTTTTTTTACCGGCGCAGCAAAAAAAATTTTGAAATGATTATTAAGAAATGATCCGTTGAGTTTTGTTTAAAAAAACTAGGGATTTTTAAAGTTATTGCATTAAACTTTATTTTGAGGATGTCTTCCATAGAAAGCAAACAGAAAGTTAAAAAAAAAATACATACATATATTTACATAAAAATATCCTGTTTTAGGTGATGTAAGTTTCCTTAAGGTTCAATTATAGGTGCCATAACCATAACCATATAGAACAGCTGATCGAACCAACTTTATGGGCAACACTGTTTCCAATTAGTGGTGCCTTACCATAACGCCATGGTCATAACCATAACCATACCTATCAATTGAATTTTGGTTATGGGTATGACGTTATGGTATGGCACCTATAATTGAACCTTTAGGTTATAAGCCAAGTTATAGAACGGGCGCTAAGGATAGTCGATTCTTGGGCAACTTATGGCCCTTGGATTGAGCCCCGAGAAAACTAGTCTGGTGTTTTTCACTAACAAAAACAAATTGCCTGATTTCACTAAACCAAAGTTTCGAGGGATATAGGTCTGTCAGACAAAGTCTTGGTGTTATTCTGGAACCCAGACTTAATTGGAAACTAGAAATGTTAGGCCAAAAATGCCACACTGAATGTACACAGCTATAGTCCGACCCATACTCCCTTATGAGGCACTGGTCTGGTGGCCAGCCCTTATTAAGGATTACGTTGTTATGGATTACGTTGTTATGAAATTATGTTAAATTATTTATTATCGATAGGTATGTTTATTGAAAACCAAGCTTTTTCACCACCTCAACAATTTCATATGCTTTATTGTACAAATATATCTTAATTTTTTCTATTTATTTTCCTTTCATTTTATTTTATTTGCCTTGTCTGGATCCTTTCGGGCTTCGTTTATTGACTAAAAACCAATCAAGATGATTAGAATATGCCAGTATATACATATGAGAAACAATTGTAAAATAAAATAAATTTAGTTCATACGACATACCCTCAAAGCCAAAATTATCGTGACGAGTAGTTATATTACTTAAGATATGATACATACGTTTAAGTTAACGAAACTTTATTTTGATACTCATTTTGATTAAAAGCCTCGATACCTGCATAACATAGTTTCATTGCTAAAGAAGCATTTTCGAGATATTGGCAAAAAGCTGTGTTCTAGGTCATTTTACAGTTATTGCCCAAAAAAAACTCACCCTCCTTTGCGTTGAGCTACTACTTATGTCAATCGGAATAATACCCTTTTGAGTAACAGGCATTTCAATTCAATTTCTAATAACGAAAAAATTAATTATTTTCCAAAAAGCTTGAAAATGTCCTTATTTTTTTCGTTCGATTGGAGGTTTAAGCCTAAAAGTGCTCACCTATTGTGTAAAAGTAGCAGCGGAAGAACTTTCTAGATATCGCTAATTTTGTTCAGTTCAAAAATATTTATAATTTTCCACGAGACAATTCGTTTTCGTTACGGCCCGAAACTAAAAACACAGTTTACTTTTTTTATTTATATTAATTTTAAATAAGAACAACACTAACTGAAATTTCTAATCTTTCTAAGATAGGTGATTCCTCGTACGGGAACTACTTGGGGTTTAGCCGAACAAAGAGTGTTGTTTCAGCGATTTCCATAGCCAAACTTAAGTTGATTGTTAAGGCTCAAAATAGCAAATTGTTATTGGCAACTTAGAACATTCTCCAGGTTATGGCGGGAATGGTGACTAAAAACGAACGCAAATAGAAATTTTTACCGCGTTTAGGAGCATGGGGTCGACGAATTTCCTCTTTGGTGTATCCGTATAGGGAAACCAGATATTGACGTTAACAAAGATCGCATTTCGGCAGGGAAATCAGCCTGATAATCGGCACTATTCTCAAAAACTTAAGGCAGCGCGCAGGTGTCACTCCGAGCAAGGGTTAACGATGAAAAATTGGGCTGGGCTAGGGAAAAACATTTGAAAGCGGTCGAGGCTACTTATTACTTATTTGTGGCAAGCGTCATGTTGTTGCACTACAACACCTTAAGTTGTATGCCGAATCTGAACGGCAGGTGACTTTTGTGAAAAGCTTTTTTATGGCAGAAATAGACTCGGAGGTTTGACTAACGAGCGCCGACCGCTTCATAAAAAAGTCGTGGTAAAGTGGTAAAGCTTTACGCAAAGCAAGCTATCAAATCGATGAACCTACAATTCGGGTATGATAACAAAATCATTGATCAGTATAACCCGCTTGTGTCAGATTGGGTCTTCCGCGCTGAGAGCAACAGAAAGTCACGTAATAATAGCTAGAGAATGAGAGAGCAAAGAACAAATTCTAAAAGAACAGGAAGAAGCGCAGAAGGAGTGATCAAAGGAGAAAACGAAAAAAAAAGTTTTTTTGAGATTAATTATGTAAAATAAAGCAAACTTTTCTTATTTCATCAACGAATGGGTGGATGCAGCCAAATCGACAAAGCTAGTACTAGCGGTCGGCGGTAGGCGCAATCTTGTATTCCATCATTACTGCGTTGGGATGAATCTCGCAAGAACAGTGGTGGAGTTATGTCAAGTTCAAACTGATGAAGGGCATCTACTCGGAATAGACGCTGTATCGGCTGCAACCATGCTGATTTGGGTACGATTACCAAACTCAATAGTAGGTTCAGAGAATTGAGCTAATTTTACTAAAGCATACACCTCTTTGACATTTAAAAATTCAAAACATACATATACAAAAAGATTATCTTATTTTCGACTTGGTATGATAATAGTTCAAAACCTTGAAGAGAATGATTTTACTCAGTTCATTAGAACTTATTATTGGAGATCTTGACTGTCATTGTATGAAAGAAACTCTGCTAGAAGAGTTCTACATGCATCATTTTTCATAGCAACTACGAGAACAGCCGTATTTCACCGATTATAATGATTCGCGTCAGTCAACTTTTGTTAGACTCGTCAATAATAATTGAACTGGTGTCACCTAAGACCAAAATATTAAACACTTCAATGCAAATTCAAAAGTGGTGTATTTATCAAATACAACCTTTAAATAGGATTGACTCTCGCCCCTTGGTGTTTCTACAATCAATCCTCCTACCAATGAATTGACACTTCGAGATGGAATATTTTTGACGCTAACTGTGCTCAGAGCAAATTTATTTATTTTCTATATTCTCTTAGTGTTCATTTAATATTTACATTTGAGTCAGATTTTTCTTACTGATGTCTCTCTAGAATATTTTCGCCAGTTATTTTTGTATTGCCATTCGTGTGAATGTTGTTGTCTAAAACGTGCGTTGGAGTGGAGTAGAATTGGCTAAGCTATAGCTACAGCTACTACTAACCAAGCAATTGGAGAGCACACATACACACACACACGCACACGCGCGCGCACGCTGGCTTTTACACACAGGTGAATAAGTATGGATGTAAGTATGTATGTGTGCCTTGTAGAAAGAGTCCACCATTTGCACTAACACCTTAAAATACACACCAACATTGACGTTGGCAGCCAACACGTTTTTTGTAACTGCAGTTCTACCACAATTGGGGAGTTCGACGCCGTTGGCTTCGCTGCTGTTTACAACAGGAATTTCCTTACCACAGCGCTTACTTCTTCTCTACTTGCTGCAGTGTTTCTTTTTTTTTCAGTTCTACCTTCTTCGCAGTTCTAGCCGCGCTGTCCGCTTTGACGTCGATTACATTGAGCAGCTGCAGCTGCATCCTCGGTCGCCAATGTAGAATATGCTCAGTCACTCAGTTTGCAACTCGTCCAATTCTTCCAACGCTAGTAGCGCGGTGGTGCTCGCTCACCCGCTCACAATCACTATGTACACGGTGGTTCGAGCTCCCGAGTCCATTTGTTGATTATTGGCTCGTTTGTGCGCTCGCACGGATGCGCGAGTGGGACCCCAGCACAATTTGTTGGCGGCTTTTGTTGTAAGTATTATAGAGGTAGACGGAGCGTCCGACAGCGGCTCGGTATCGTTTTCGTAGTGGCGTCTCGGTGTATGTTTTTGTTGATATTCGTACAGTGGTCTCAATTGTCGCGCGCGGTGTTAATGTGCGAAAAGAAAAAAAAATCTTTATACATACATACATACATCCATACCAACAACATAAATACATACATATCTGTATATGTACATACATACATATAGACGACGTAGTAAGTGCGTTTGGTTGATGCGCTCCAGCTCCAGCTCCAGCTCCGGCTCCGGCTCCAGCTCCGCCACTAGCAACCGCAGCGGCAACAGCCAGGCTACCAGCTAGCAAGCGATACGATTCAATCCGATGTGCTTTTCCTGCTTCTGCTTCTTCGTTTTGCACAAAGCTACTGCAACTGCAATTACAATAGCTGTGCTTGTTCGTTCTAGTCGCCTGTCGCCCACCGTCTGCGGCCCTTCCTCAACGAACTGTGCTGCGCTGCTGTGTTTTTTTCTCATACGATTTGATAGTGTGGTAAATGGCCGGCGTTGGTTGCTGTCGTCATCGTTCGATGAAGGTGCGTTTCAATGCAATAGTAATAGCAACATATGTTAAGCAACAACAACAGCAGTGACACAAACAATTACATGAAAATAAACTGCAAATTGCAAGGCGCGTAACAAACGCATGTGGCAACGCCGCAAACGCCAAATAATTGGAGTGAATTGAACATTTACACGCAAAAAAAGTGAACAAATAAATTTCTAGTACATATGTACATAGTTCGTCGTAGGTTCTCCGATAAGCTAAGCAATTGTGCATATAAGAAAGTCATAAACAGAATAAGATAAAACGCGTAAAGGAAAAAGTGGGAATTCCTACATACATATGTAGTTTTACGTGAATATTCGAATCCAGTCAAAAATATTTAAAACTTCTTTTAATACGGAAGTCATCTACTTCATGTACATATGTATATGCGTCAATACGCTGTGCACTTGCAGTTATTCCGAAGTTTCTCAATCGCCAAAAATCACTTTAATAATATTGAAAATTCGCATTCCAATAATTCCGAACTATACTTAAAATAACAACGTGATTCAAGAGGTTTTAAAATAGCATGCATATTATTAAATTTTATTAATTCCGAAAATACTCCGAATTTTTCGGAGTAACTATCCCTAACTAAAATTATTATTTTTTTCCTTTTCTATAAATCTGTAATTATGCATATAACGTCATAAACAGAATAAGATAAAAAGTGTATAGGAAAACCAATCTTCGGAATTCCTATAAATATATGTACATACATATGTACATGTGTGTACGAAGGTTTGGGTAAATATAACAACCCTTCCAAAAATATTTTGAAACGGGAGCCATGCGCACTTTCGCCCATTTAAAAAATATTCAGAAGTTTTCGAATAAAAAATTTCAATGCAAAAATATTATTAAGAATTCCCATTCCAGTAATTTCGGAATAATTTTATAATTCTTAACAATAATCTGATTCTAACATATTTGAAATAATATGCATAATATTTTTTTTGTAATAACTCCGAAAATACTCCGAATTTTTCGGAGTATACATACTTAACGGAAATTCAAATTTGTTGTTTTAATATTTTCAAAATATCTATCCTTGTGCCCTAGTATAATACCAGACATGACTGAAAAATATTGCATAATTTTTTAAACTATTTTTTGTAACCCAAAAAATATGCAATGAACATACATAAATACATATTTTTCGCCAATGGCTCGCAACCGCTCAATGAAGCGCGAAAATTCCGAAATCCGGAGTTGCATAGCCCTATTCACGAGCATCCATACTATTAAACTTTGATGAGCCTTTGGTGGATTATCCATGAACTATTAATATTAATAGCCATGTTGCAACTCAATTTCAAGGCTACTTAAATTATGCGCCAATATTTTTACTAAGTACTTTTCTTTCACGAAAATTCTAGGCCACCAGTATCTAGAGAGTGCTTCGTTTTGAGTGAATTTTTCCTCCTGGTCATCATTGCCACTGAAAACTATAAAAAAAATTCAATGGCGTGAAAATGTGGCCTGCAAATTACCTTGAAAATCGGTTAGAAACGTATTCGCCGTAACCACAAATGCCAAAAGCAGCAGCAAAAAGTTATAGAAAAATAGATAGAGAAAAAGGTACACAAACACACACACACACACACACCCAAACCATCGTCAGCAGCAGCGGCAAAGTGCATTTGTATTAGCAACGAAAATTGAACAAAAATTGCATTTATGAAATTTGACATTGAATTTTTTTTCAACGACTTTATTTTTGTTTCTTTTCATGTACGGTTGGTCGGTCGGGCGGTCGGTTGGTCGGTCGGCTGCAATCGTTTGTTGGTTTGTCGATTTTTTGTAAAGTTTTCGTGCTTGGGAAAAAAAAAATGTAAAAAAAAAAACATGCGCTGAAGGCAACAACAAAATAATTGCAGTAACGACAAATGCACTTTTTGTAAATAATGACAACAACAAGAACAACGCACACAAAAAGCAAGAGGGGAAAAATGCTCATTTATTCACTCAGTTAATTGCAACGTTCTGTTTATTTATCAGCGTGCGTGTGTGTGTGTGTGTTTGCGTTGGTGTGGGTAGCAATGGCGCTCAGTTCAACTGCGGGTAAAGCCGCATTTGTGTGTATATGTGCGTGTGTGTGTGTGTCCATGGCTGTGTGAGTTACGAGCTTTGCGAGTGGTCTTTAGAGTGACGACGGTTCATGCCATGGCAGTCCAATAAAAATTGCACTCAGTCGCTCCAGCTGACAGCGTTCTACTAAGGCTTGACAATTTGCGTTAGTCGTCTGTCGTGGCTACCGCCGTCTTTCGCCGCCCTAGGACGCTGACTTTGCATGCCTCCTACTCCACCACTGCCCAAAAAGTACAAATTGTAAAGCGAGCGCATTTCCAGCTGTTCACTGAGTTCACGGAAAAACGACCGATTTTTCTAGAATTATTTGATAGGATGAAGTTTGTGTGTTGTTTGTTGGGCGGCATTAAATTCTTAAAACAAACAAATTTACAAATATGCAAAAGCAATTTGCAAGTGGCTGAAAACCTTATAGCTTCGTCGCATATTCGAAACGATTTTTGTTTTGTCTTCTTTTGAGTACTTCGTTTTGGATTTGAGGAAACCATACAAATTCCATTCGGACGCCATGGTCTAAAGTGGACTTTTTTTTTAATTTTTTTTTTATACTCTCCTTTTTAGTTTTGCTTCGTCTTGCTTTTGGTTTTGGTAGTTCAGTTGATTTGCGTTTGGGCAAGTTGTACATACTTATTTAAGTACATACATACAGAACATACGGACATACATATGTACATGCGAATATTAAATAACAGAAAAGAAAGGTTTGCATATCAGTTCCGGCTTGGGATATGCCGTAGTAATCGGGTTAATGCCTTCAACAGACTTGGTTCAGTCACATAAGATTGGGCTAGGTCAGGTTGTTGAAATTTCAATTTTAGTATGTTTGGAACTCAGTCTTGCATTATCTTAAGTAATAAGCATGGCTGAAGTAAGTGGCTAGTGAGTGCTTTGGAGTTTTCGAAATATTCGCGTAAATACACATGAGAACGTAAAAATAATCCAATGTTAATTTCAAAAACTATAGCTGCTTGCTATCCTCCGACAGCTGGTCATGTAGGGGCTTATATTTTTGTTTAGACGAAATTCAAATATGCTGTTTGTTGATTTAAATAAGGAGATACATATTTCTGCTTTTGGCTCGGATTCTCATTTTTTTTTGTCCACATAACAGACCTTTGTTGTGTAGGTAAAAATCGGTAGACTGCGAGTATTTTTTTTTAATGCTTTAAGTAAGAATGAAAGTTTAATAAATTTTTATTATTAAACCGATTTTATTTATTAAAAAAAGAAAAATTGACAATTTTTTTTAAAACGCAATTTCTCAAAACGTTTTTTTTCCTTTAAAATTTTTACCAACTTTCTATTTACAATCGAACTTAGGATTTGTAGGTGGGACCCAAGCTAGATCGGAGTTGAAGAATGTGATATTTCAGTAACGCGAAAAGATAATTTCTGTAAATTTGGCACACAGGAACGGATTAGAGACGGAAGTACATAGATGTAGTTCTTTTTTTTTTAAATGGGCGTGACACGCCTTCTTTAGAGCAAATTTATATATATCTATATATCCGAAACAAATTAACCAAACTCTATCAAATTTTGCACACACTTTATATTAAAACAAAACCGGTAAATTACAAAAATAAAAAAATTGATATTTTGCTACTATCAAAGATAATTTGCTCAAATTTACCATACAGCATGGATATCGGAAGGGAAACACATGAAGGCAAAACCTTTTGGAAATATGTGTGACACCTCCCACTTTAGAGAAAATTAGGAAATCGTCGAAAGTTCTTTATCAAACTCTACCAAATTTAGTCACATTTTGCATTGTGAAAATCGGCGAAAACCCACATCCACCTCCCATATTATGGTACAAATTACGGAGAGAGTGAAAAATTGCGAGTAACAGTGAAATTCTGGACATCAGTCATTTTTATTAAAAACAAGATGGTGATTTTATGGTTTATATTTTTATATTTTCATTCTCATAATCGCTCTGAAATATGTTTCCGAAAAATAATTTAAGAACTAACGCCATAGAGTTTTACAACATCATTACAAATATATTCAACAATAGTCAAAAAGTCTCTTTGGGCAGTGTTGGTAGAAGGACAAAAATAGCAAAATGCCCCACTTTCGCTATAATTCAATACAAATCGCTAATTTATTGTTGGAAGAAGAAAAAAGTAAACATTTTAAATTTGGCCGGTCACACATAGAAATATTTGAAGAAAAGTGGCAAATACTGGACCTCTTGTCAAAAATCGACTATACGACTATTCGAGAATTATATTCGATTAACCGTTCACTTTCGCCTCACCGCTCACCATCGAGTAGTTTGAAAATCTCTAATACTTAAAATAAATTCATTAAAAAACTTTATTGTAGTTGAAAACTAGTTTTGCCAATAAGCACAAATATTGAAACACATATAAAACTCAAATATGTATTGAAAGAAAACAACTAGTCGAAAAATCGAAAATGCATCACAGAAGTAACTTATATACTAAAGAAAATAAATCGAAAACGAACGGGTAGTCGATTAGTTGCTTATGGGCGGCTAGTTGAAAAAATCGAAAGCAAACGGTTTGTCGATTAGGTGAAGTCGACTATTATTTGAAACAAATTTTGCTAATCGATTAACCCATTAGTCGATTAACAATAGCTCTAGTAAATACCCTCGGGTTCTTATTCGGCATAGAAAAGCGTACTGTTCAATGGTAACCTATTTCGGATTTCCAAAGTACCATTTATTTATAAAATATATATTAGCAATCGAAGTAGATAGGTTGATTTCTTCCGCACATTTTTAGCAACTGAAGTATCTCCTCTTTCGCACGCTTTTGTAAATGAAACGCTGGGTCCATCTCTTCCGTTGCTAGAACTCGGTTCCTATGGTGTTAAATATAAAATATCATACAAATTTAATTTCACACTTACAAAACCAAATTGTAAAATATTTTACTTCAAATCGGGACTTATGTCGGTTGAACTTGTTCCGAAATAAGTAAGTTTTGCCAACAACATTGTTTTCGCAGTATTTTTTCAAAGCTACCTCTAATAAATTTTTTGCTTTTGGCACTCAATATAAGAAACGTTATTGAAACAACTTAAATACATTCAAAGTTTGATCTTTTTTAAAGCTAGCATAGTTTCCTTTTGAGAAGTTAACAATTTCTACTTCAGAAATTTTCAGCGCAGTAAGAGAAGGGCCTTCTTCAAGGTCCCAGAACATCTACATTACGCAATATGTTTTCGTAAAATATTTGATTTATTTTAATTGAAGTATTTCAAATCAAACCTCTTACTTGCATTTATATGATTGCAGTATTTAATTTTGTAATTTTTATTCCTACTTGCCATTCGGTTTAGCGAAAAGATGAATGTGCTTTCCATATAAGAAACTAAACCTATCGTACAACATTTTTTTTAAATTGAGATTTTCGGAGTAACTAATTTAGGTTTTGTAATACTAAAATTATTTTTTCATTTTGTACGGAGAATTTGAGTTGCTTAAGCAAAATGTATAGAGCAAAAGAGGCAGTCACTTTAGATACTGCCGTTAAGCTGAAAATCGGTGTTTGTGAATCGCCATATTGCCATGTGCCTGCAATAAAATTCGGGGGTACTGGTTTGTGGTGCTGAATAAACTTTGAATGCCATACTTCATATTAAAGTTTATTGATATTCCACATATGGCTCGCAGAAAATGCTAAATTCCGTTAATAGTCAGAAAGTTTATTTTAAAGTCATTACAAATTACATAATGTGACAAGCACACATGTACATAAATGCATAGCAATAAATATCATACGAGCCGAATTTCGATAATTAAAATCGATGCCACAAAGGTCAACAGATAGATCACTTTAATTTTAATGCAGTTCTCAATAAACTTATATAATCTAATTGTTGTTATTAAATGTGACCATAAAACGTTTTTAGTAGAGGTTGCATGAAGTTCAAAATGAAATAAAATAGTTATCTTTTAGATGTGATAATATTTTATTTCGAATGCACGTAGCAGGCTATTGCATGCAACTGCTGCCTATTTGTAAGGCAGATATTGTAAAAAAAAAAAATATAAAATACTGGTAAATCTAAATGGTATTTGCGAACCTTGGTCAAAGTTACTTTTACGAATAGAAGTTACTTGAAAAATATTGGCTGAAAAATATCTATGTGAATATACTATTAATTTCCTTTTTAAAACTGGGGATCTTTTTGAGCTTAGGGCGCCAAGTCGAAGTCTTTTTAAAAGGGCAAGGAGCAGTGGACTGCCATCAGACTGGGATTTGTATTTGCAAAGCTGACATCAGGAATGTCAAGCGGAACTCATGGAGGAGTTTCTGCGAAAATGCGGAGACACCTCTAAATTCAACCGAATTCTCCTGAGGTACCTGAGAGGCGAGGTAGGGAGTTGGAACATGAGCAGCGCGAAGTCTCTAGAGCCACTTCTCTCTACACATTTGTCTGCACGGGAAACATCCTACCTGGTTCCTTCGGATCAGCTGGTGTGGGCGATTAACCCGTTCCGGCTCTTCAAATCACCTGGGTCTGACGGTATATTTCCAGCACAGCTGCAAAAAGTGTTCTGTTGGCTTCCCGGCTGCCTACGCAAAGGCTTTATTCCTGAAAGCACCTACACTATTCCAAAGGCCCGCCCTCGCTAGGTGGCGCACGATATGGTTGAATATCTGGCTTTAATACTGGGTAGCAAACTTTCCTAGAAATATTACATTGAGAAAAGATCGAAGGAGGCCGTGGTGAAAAGCGCGTGGATCTCCCGCCTAAAGTTACTAAATGGTTATATGAGCAGCCTCTTACTTCTGTATGCGGTTCTTGTCTGGTGGCGTTCCCTGGAAAGAGTGCAAAGATTGGCGCTCATTGGAATCAGGGTGATCTTTCGGGATATTGGACACAAATTTGTGGTTCTTCGAGGGTTTACAAGGTTTCGACTTCATTCCGGCAACAACGGCCCATTGCATACCCATGGCTCCCAAGGCTTACTTTGGTATCGCCATTCCCTCTAGGGAGAGAATCGAAACTTGGTGGGAGCTTTGGAGGTAGATTATACTGCCGAAAACTCCGTATAAGGAACAAATTGAAGCTACAACAATAGTTAAGGTATTCCAGGTGGAGGTGTCCGTCAAAAAGAAGCGACCAAACGGTAAGCGAAGTGAATATTTGCTCCGCAGGCCAACCGGCGATCAGAGATATAAACTCAATTACACTGGGATCGAAAGTGATCCAGGATTGTCGGACTTCTTTTTCGAGGGCTTCGGGGTATTTATCCATCAAATTAGTCTGGGCGCCTGGGCACAGGGATATCCCGAGGAATTGTGAAGCAGATTAGATAGCAAGGCAAGGCTCACTTGAAAAGTACTTCTTAACGAAGTTACTTTTCGGAGTTCCTCTGGCCACCTGTCGGTTACTTCTAAACGAATGGACCTAAGATCAGAAGTAGAAGTAGAGAAGTAGGCCTAAAACCACTTAATACCAATTTATTCTAACCTAACCGTATCGCTAAATCGCAGTTGTCATAACTTTACAGCTCCTTGTCGTTTACTTAGCGCCAATAATCGAAAATAATTCTTATGGAGAGCGTAAAAAATATTCCTCACGAAATATTTCGAATCAACTTATTCACAAAAAAATCCTAAATTGAAATAAATTATAAAGGCCAACGCAAGTTTGTAAAAATTCCCGAGCTCTGTGCCGCTGCACAGTGGACGATTTTTGAATTTAAGACGATCAAAAATTTAGGCCAAGCGTTTTGCAAATCTGTTCACTGTCTCTCCCATAGATAACTGATATTTAAACGCCCCTGAATATAGGAAAAATTTTACATGTTATGTTGGAAAAGAGAATCTATGATAAATTAGCATACAAAATATACAAATTTATTCCGCACCTGTTTCAAGGCCATCAGATACAGTATTTGCCATTTGATTTTTTTTTTGCAATTTTACAATATCTGAAGTAATAGCTCAAGAGTTGCTCATAATGAAATGCAATTTCCTCAAATTTGTGCAACACCGGCAGACTTTGATTTCCTAATTCTTGAAAGGTGAAGCTTAAACGATGTGAAAATAAAAATGGTTTATGTGGGGGCCAGTGGACTCAAAAGATTTCGCCTGCGAAATTTTTTTTTTTTTTAGAAATTTACTGCAAAAATATAAACTCCGTTTTTTCAATTGAACAAAGTTACCCTTATTTGAAGCACGAAAAGATGCACAATGTAAATGGTAAAAAATTCGAAATTGTATTCAATAACAATATTGCAAAAATTCACTCGTACACTAAACATTGGTTCACATGCGCGTTCAGAAACCGTTAGCTTTTTTGATTAGGTGCTACCTACTATTAGCAGTCCCGTTACATAAATTTGTTTGAGGAAATTTTACAATTCTTGCATAAGTTGACGTTGTAATTTATAATCGGCAGCCAGATTTAAAAAAAAAACAAACAAAAATAATTTTTTTTTGTCATTCTAAATTCCAAAATCGTATACTGTGCGCTGGTAGAAAGTTTATCAACCTATATCTATTTACATATTCGAGTTTTTGAGTTAAAACATTACTGTTACTTTCAGATATTTTCATTTCAAATCGGCTAAATTAGAAAAATTTGCTACCACTTCAATGAAAACCACATACTTAACGTTCTTTGTAGAGCTACTATTTTATTGTATACATTTTCGATGCGCTACTCCACCCGCACACTTATGCATGTCATATGGTATATGAACATAGTATATGTATACTGTTGGATTATTTCGAATGTTTTATTATTGTTTATTACATTTTGTCAGCGAGTTTTTAATTAATTCAATTTTAATACGCAAAAAAGGCAAGGAACTACATACATACATATAAGTCGACTTTCTTATCGCGCGCAGTTGTGCCGCTGAAGAAGAGTCGAGAATTTTCAAGCAAATCAAAGCAAAGCGAAGCTAAGCGCACAGATAAATGCTTAGTATGATTTGTTGTATTCTTTGATTTTAATTGTGTTAATATTTCACTCACTTGTTTGTAATTTATTAAAGTGACAGCGTGAAAAATGCATTTCCTATTAATTCCAGAGAAAAGCCAATCTGACAGCGGCGGCGGCGACAGCGGCGAATTTCTTTGTCTGCGAATTTCGCCATAGACGTTTTCAGTTTCTGTTGTTTCTTTTTTTTTATATGCTGCAAAATTGCAAATAAATAGTTTGAAAATTATTTACTTCATATTACTGCAAATATGAAACTGTTCGAATGATTCACCTCTTTGCTGACTGACTGAGACCAATCGACGGACCGATAGACCGATAGACCGACCAACCGACCGACCAACCGACTGAGACAGTGAACGAGCGGCCTGCTTTGTTGACAGACAAGCTGACGGATTGTCGTGACAGTGTCCTTGTTGGCTGCGTCTACTCACGCTTGTTGTCATTGTCAGCGCTTTTTGTTATTCACCTTGTTGTTGCAATTGTTGTCAACTAAACAGTTGGAAAATTTCCACTTTTTTATATATTTGCACACACACCCTCACATGTATTCACACGTTCAACACTTAGATAGAAATTTTTGTGCTTATGAAACCTGACAACTTCCTTGTTTTTCGTTTTTCTTTGCAGCTCACCACAAAGCGAAGCATCTTGCAGCGGCTGGCTAGTTGAAGAGCTACATAGTTGACATATATCGCAAAAAAATTTGTATCGTCAGGAATTTTAATGCATGAAACACTTGACATTTCTACACAAATTTATGTGAGAACATCAAAAGATGCATTTGGTTTGTGTGTTGCATTTCAGCGCCATGACCACGAACGGATTTCAGTTGCCTTAATTTAACAGAAGTGCACCTTTCACTCGGAGACATATCCTGGTTGCGTTAATTTGATGAACCACACCAACACACACACACACACACGCACACACGCATACATACAAATAATTTTTGTTTTATGGAAGTGTTGCGGCCATTTGACAGCCACTTGTGATGAAAATATATTGTGAAACAATTTTAAAGTGATCTTAAAAGCATTTAAATGTAGTGAAGAAAAAAACTGAATTCATTTCCGGCCGCGTATGCGCTCAACAAAGAATAAATACTATTTTTATTACAATGAGGAAGAATAAACAAAGCATCGATAGAAGATAACTTTTGAAGTTAACAAAAAAAATTAAGGTAAGTGCAAGTCAATAAATTTGTAAGTTATTATTATTCACTAGGGAGGCTTTCGGCTGCATTTAAAAAAAGAAACCAGAAAAAAATAGAATTATTAATGCTGACTTAATATCGCTTGTTTTTTGGTTTTTGCAAATTACCGTTATATGAGAGGTGAGCCAAGCGTTTATTTATATTACAGATATTCTCAGGCTAATATTATAGTATATTTTGTTCTACCAAATTAATGCGACTTGTTCCAATATCTCATATAATTTCGAAGTAGCCATGCCTATATGTTGATAAAAAAAAGGTAGCTCATCTCTGCTCAAGAGGCGGCTTTTACCTATGTGAATGCGAAAATATTGAAATCAAATTTGTTTTTCATAATTCGTCATGCAAACAAAAAAAAAACATATTGGTGGCCATCAAAGTACGAACATGACATAAAAATGTAAGTTTTTAAGGGTTTAACCAAAATGTGTAACATTTGGTATTCCTTTACCCTAAATAGTCGAATATCATAAATAAATTAATTTATAAAAAATCTACATTAATAGTTGAAACAAAAATATGCGGAACTAGATTTTTGGTCAATGTTAAATAACCTTCTAATTAAAAAAAAAATCACACAAAAACTCTGAGAGTTTATGCTGAAAAAGTAAAAGGACACAGACTATAGATAAATGCAAAAAACAAAGCCAACTGACAAAATACGACACTCAATAAACATGGATGACTGAGTTGTATTGGTGTTATTCGAACTTTACATGTGAAACAACAACACTACCGATGCACAAATAATAAAAAAAAGTGGGCGTGAAACAGGGACGGAACACAACACTTATTTATGAAAACCGCCATTGAAAAATTCACTATTAAGGAAATGTTCTACAACCAAGTGTAATATAACAATCGATTTCTTGATTCATCGGGAATCTACGTAATTCTTATACAAAAATTTAAAGAAAATAACAGTTGTTTTTAATTTTTGTTTTATAAATCAAAAATAATAGTTATTGCGCACGCCGTAAAGCTTGCGAAACAAAAAAAAAATTAAAATTGAAACCAGAATTAAATGTGATTTTTTCCGATATAAATATGTAATTCTGAATACAGGACCTTTGTAAATAAAACTTGAACAATACACAGAGAACAATATGGAAAACACAAAGTAAAAACGATGCAGTTAGGCATAAGGTGTTTCAAAATAGGAAGCATGGCATCAGTTGCTATCACCATTAATTGATATGTCTTGGTTAGGGAGATGATTTTGTCTTTAAAGAGAGGTTTAGCGATACCACAATCTGCGTCACATTTTGTTTTCTATTCAGTGTGGGGTTAATGGGTTTTAAAATATGATGTAATGGAATTAATATTTTGGATGGGTTGACGTTTTCGAAGCTAGTCATTAGTTGGTCCATTCCATCCATTTTCCACTTTTAAATGTTATGAAAATAAGTTCTATAAGTGGTTGTTAAAAATTGTAACCAAAAATGTGGCTAAATTTAGATGAGTCATACTAAATATATTTGACAGTAAGGTAGATATATTTATTATTAAAACCTTATATGGCTCAACCCTCTGGAACATCAACTATATGTAGAAAACGCATACGAAAAAACATTTTAAAACCCGTTCAACAGATATATCATAAAATTTAAAGGAGCTAGTCTGGAACTTTGGTAGTTCATTAGTTGGCATTCCGGTAAACCTTTTAATTAGGGAGGTATTTTTTTTACCAAGTTTCGGTAGTCTGGTAAGAGGTTCATTTATTAAGACAAAACACAAAATAAAAACATTTTATTTCGGAAATAGGTACTTACTTAAAAAAATCAACTCACTTCGTCTACCACGCAATAAGCAAACCAATTTGAGCAAAACAATTTAGTTGCTGCGTTTCCAAGTAACCAAAAATTATGAGGCTTTCCAGTGTGGTACTTGCTACTCGTTAGCATAGTAGTTTTTTATTTTATAAAAAAGAAAATAAATAAAAACTATACTACCAAATAACGGAAAATTAAACACAGTCTTATTAGAGTTTTAAGATTTTAAAAAGATAAGATTCGACTACAATTAGGTGGGCTGCAAAGTTGTTCAAATTTTGTAGAGCTGTGTTGCAGATCTGAATGAGGCTTAAATATAACAGTATATCCCCCTTATATACCACTCTGGCTACGCCATTGATACGCATTAAATGATTCAAAATCACTGCTTGTTCGTCGATCACAAATTGCTTGAATGAGTCAGCTGCGAGTGATGATCGCTTTTTGTTCGGGCAAATGATGGGCTAGCCGAATTAAAGACGTAGGTATAGAATTCGGTAGCTTTGTGGTTTCCATAACACCTAAGTGTTTTCCTATTTCAGCAATGCACAACTTATTTTACTAAGTGTGAGTCAAACGAAAAAAATACCCCATCTGCCCCACTTCCGATTAACTCATCATATAAACATAAGGGGGTATTTAAATCGAAAATTACAAACATGCTGCCTTTAATTTACTCTACACTCATTTTGAAGGTTTCATTTTTCTTTGACAGCGAATATTGAATGAAAAAGTGATTACGAATTATTGGGAAACCATCAATCACAGTCTGTGTTGCACGGCATCAAATTAAATTATAGATGCATTTTCTTTTCTTTTTGTTAGTTACTTCAATTACTGCTCACATGCACCTACTATTGTTTATCAAATTTTTCACTAAAATGTAAACAAAGTGGCAAAGCAATGAAAATTAAATCAAAGCGAAATATTGGTTTTCCCCATAATGGAATTTTGTAGAATTATTAGATCTGGCGGCAACTGTATTCGTATTTGCACACAAATTGCAAATCAGTTATTTTTGCTGCCCTTTTTAATTTTTTGCACTTGCTTCGTTTTGGCCTTTGTCAAAACAAATAGATCTAATTGAATTTGCTGCAAAAAAATGGAAAAAGTGCTAAAATAACATAGTACATAGCTAAATACACATGCACACATATGCGTAGTGGATCCACACATTCATACATACATACAAACCTACGCCAAATACTAATAACCAATTGTGAAAGCAAACAGAAGGAAAATTTCGTTAGTTGACACTAAATGCATTTGGTCAACAAATTCCGTTTACGATACATAAACAAAAAAAATATTTTATGAATAAATAGAAAACAAAGTAAAAGAGCAGTTAAGTGCGAATTGTAATAAAATGAGAACACACAAACAAAAACAATACAACTTGCTCGAAAAAATTGGTTACGTTGCTAGCATAGTGCGAGTCTGCTAGTTAAAAAGCAACGAATTGTTGGTTGGTTGATTGCAGTGACGAGTAAAGAACTCCAATTAGAACCAACTGTATCACCTTTGGTTTAGCCCGTGGAGTTTAAAAACCTAAGCAACTCATTTGAATCCACGTTACCAAACTCTTCCAGGTTTTCAAAATGGGAAATCTCATTTTAGTTCTGCAGAGATCTGAACAGCTGAAAAGGAGATGTTGCACTCTTTCTGCCACACCTGGTGAGTTGGAGCTGCGGCAGTAGGTGTTGTGTTCCAATCCCATTCGGATAGTATGAGTACCCAGCGTCCGGTGACCGGTGAAAATTGCGGAAACGTCCGACCCATCCATTTTAATGAGAGTATACGAACTTTGCACCCTGCACGACTCTAAGTTCTTCCACTTGCAGTTAACCTTGTTCAGCTAGTGCTCGGAGATCCGTCCCCTGATAAGGCCCAGAGGCGCGAGCGCATCTGCGGCCTTTGAGATATTTTGGGCGGAATCATTTCGGGCCAACTCGATGGCCTTTTCGTTGCCGTGAATGTTTCGGTACCTTGTCATCCATATCTTTCCAGAGTACTAGTTGCTTTAGTCTTAAGCCACTCAGTGCAGCAGACTCGTTAGTGTAAAAACCTATTGGAGGCATGTGACAAATCAAGTGCAAGGCCTCCTTTGGACACGATCTCATTGCTTTAATGATCGCGGCGCAGGCCGACCGCTGTACCCTGCTTAGTTTCGTTGTGATATAGTTCACTTTAACGGCTTTCCACAAGATTAGCGAAACGTAAATTATAATTGGACGGGTTATCGCTTTATAGGTTCAGGTCATAAGTTCCGGACGTAGGCCTCATTTATTGCCTAGCTTTTTTTTTACTCGAGTAGAGAGCACTGAGTTCCGTGTTCAGTCTCCAGTTTAACTTAGAAGTCGGAATAACTCCCAAGTACTTCACAATAGATGAAAGAGTAAGGCTTTGCCCATTTAAAGAAGGTAGATTGATGTTAGGAATTTTCGGCATATGCAGCAACTTTAATTCCATTCCTCCTGACAAATAACCATTGGGGAGGAGCAAAACACCCCTGGCGTCCCTCGGTTGGGGTGTCTAATGGCCTTGCTACTGCGCTCAAAATCCGTATACACAGAACTAACAAAATCCATTTTACTAATAAGTTTTCAACCCCGAGATTGATGTGAGGCTGCTCAATCGCCTCTTAGCTGACATTGTCAAAGCTCCCATCTATCTATCTATCTGTCTAAGAAAGTAAGCCAGCATAAATTGCTTACTCTCCAGCGAGGCCTTCGCTGAATGCTCGACTTCGCTAAGCGCTCTTTCGGATATACCTGCTAGGCTGCAGATAACTCCGACATACCCAGCCGATTGCGAATGTGAATATCTACTAGTAATTGTTAGAATGTTTCTAATTGGGTTCGTCGCTGTAGAGATATCGAATAATGTCATAAGGTAAAAATTCAAATCTATATGAAACGGTTGGTTCTTAAAATTCTGATTACATTTCGCTAATAATTTTAGATGTACCGTTCCAAGCATACTTTTGAGGCGAAGTTTTTGATTGTGTATCAGAATTTTGCATGGGATCTTAATTCTTTTTTAACTATTTTGATATCTTAGTTGAGTTAATAAAGCTTACCGATCTAGTTGTCTCCAACAAATCTACGGGCACTTAAACGACTGACCTAATGATGATTTTCTTTACAATATGTAAATGCATATTTTTTTTTTATAAAAATATTTCAACTGCCTTCGAAATTTCTTGAAGCATTGTTTTTAGAAAAACTTGAATAACTCAGTCAAAACTTGTCCGATTTAGACTTATAATAATCATTGCCAAGGTATTTCCTTATATTTTTTTTGTGCAAATAATCCATTAGCGCTAGTTAAGTTTTTTACCTTTTAAGCTTACACTATTTTATCTTCTCAGATGGTTTTATTTTAATATTTAAAAATAATACTTTTATTGATAAACCCAGTTTTTGAGGAAATTTTCAAATCGACCTTAATATTTCGGCGAAAGTTTGAAATCAAAACAAATAAGGTAAAAATTTAAACCAATTTTTTTTCCAAAAAGTTGTTTCAGTACCAAACGTTGTATTTTTTAGAGCATCATTTGCTTATGTTCGTTCTACAACAAGGAAAATATAAATCAAAGGTTCAAACTTTATATTGCACAAAATGCATGAAAAATCAAAAATATTGCTTATAATTGGCACACTGTATAATAGTTCTATAAAATGTCTAGAAAACTTTTTTGTATGCAGTTTTGCAGCTCATTAATTTTAGCCTTAAGTTAGCCTTAGTTTATACGGAGATCTCATGGCCAGGCCTGGACGACGTCAAATCCGCGGTGCCCTTCCGGTGGCGTCGCGTGTTCGTACTAGGGATTTCACTTTTGGGAATTTTACTAATGACGGGATTTTCGGGATTATGTTGCGTGTGCCCCAATGTTAAAATTGATCAATACGAAATGTAGTAAGTGAAACAATAAGAAGGAAATAATATTTTTAGTAGTTAAGAGGACAAATTCATTTGTTTTCATAAACTAAAAAACAAACAAACTTAGGTATTCAATATATTGTAATTAAATGTTTGTACCAGAAGTACAAAGTTAGTTTTTTGAAGATGCTGCTGGTTTTTTGAAATTATTTTAGATCACTTCTACAGACCGATATAAAATAACTTTAATTCCGGAGGTTATACAATAATTGAACACAAATTGTTTAATAAAGAAGATTTGAAAGCGTTTGTTTGTATTGATTAAAGTGCGACCTCAAAAAAATTGAAGCATTACGTGTGTTATCCTCCAAGCGGGACCTAAATATATTGCATTCAAAGCCAATATTTGAGAAGCACCGTTCTGATTCAACACTTATTGGCTGGATTGTGGATATATATTGAAATGATTTCAACAGGCAATAGCTTCAATCAGAAGAGATATAAATTTCCTTAATCTAAACTACTACTTATCATACGACTTTCCATAAAATAAAGTTTTCGAACTATTAGCTAAGGATTTGTGTAATTTATCTGTGTTTCTCGTGGTACATAAGGTAAGATGAGATAGATAAACGCTAAAATTAAAAATATATTTTATAAAATGAAATTCTATAACTTTATGTTGCATATATGTATCTAAACTGAACTACTGTGTGTGTCACACATTTTCGGCTGCTATTTTTTCTAACTCCTAAATCAAAATTTTTCGCCAAACACAAGCTCAGCTGTTTTATAGTGGAGGGTGTTGTAAACGACGCTTCAAGCTCAATTAATAATACAACCACAGATTTACTAGTTGCATCTGATGTACACAAATTATACTCACCAATCCCGGGAAATCCCTCTCGTCTGAGTTCACGGTCATAGAAAGAGAAGGCCGACGATTTGGTCAGAGCCGTAGTTGCCTGCTATGCTTTGAAAATTAGGAATAGCTGAAAAAACATGTTACAGGAGAAGCAGCGTTTCAAAAGGCACTCCAAGTAGGTACTAATTGGGTCCTAGGCAACTCTACAACAAACAACCTTTCCGGGACTGAAACTGAGTAATATCGGGATTATTGAGACTCAACAAATGGCGGTATCCTTATTTGATATCCATAGTTCGTACACAAGACGTTGTTTTTGTTGTTGTTCTTGTAGCGGCTAGTCGCGCCCCGTAAAGAGCGGATTCACCCATGGTCGTTGTCGTCGAACTCATCTAGGGGGAGGCCCAGGAAACGTGCAGTTTCGACAGGGTTGGACCAGAGGGAGATGGGGGTTACATGAGTGGGATTGAGGGGGCATGTGAATAGGTGATTGGTGTCGTGCGGAGAATCTCCACATGCCGGACATGTGTTGGGTATGTCGGGGTTGATTCTGGATAGGAAGGAGTTGAGCCTGCTACAGTATTCAGATCGTAATTGTGCCAGAGTGACGCGGCTCCGATGACTGCATTTGCCTGGCGAGAGTCAATGGTGGTAGAGACTGTGTCTCTGTGGATGCTGCTTAGGACCCGCCGGTGCGTCTCCGGATCCAGTGGTTGCGTGATGAGTTGCTGGATCTCGTCCTTTAGTTCTAAAAGATGCCTTCTGATGTGCCTGGGGGGTAGCTCTACTGCAAGCAGTTGCCTATTTGGGTGCCCCAAACGGTGACATCCAGCAAGGAACTGCTTGCTGGGCATGAGGTTGTGCTCCTTAATGCGGAGCACGTTGACCTCTAGGTTGAGATGTTCCTCAGGTGACATCCTGTCACCGTGCGGAGTGCGGCGTTCTGGCAGGTCTGCAGCTTCATCCACTGTGTCCCGGCGACCACACTGGCGCAGCATAATTTATTACCGGCCGGCCAATCGCCTTGCATGTTGCCAACAACATTTCTTTGTCTTTGCCCCAAGAGCTGCCGGCGAGCGACTTGAGGACATTGTTGCGGCTCTGTACTCTATTGGCGATTGCAGTAGTGTGCGCGGAGAAGAAGAGCAGGCTGTCGAAAGTCACCCCCAGAATTTTCCGGTGATTAACCGTCGGAATGGGGGTGCCATCGATATGGATGTTGAGATCCAGCCTGACCTCCTTCATCCAGGTGGTGTACACATGACGTGTTGTTATTCGCTAGTCAAAGATTTTGTATGTCAATTATAGTATCTTGTTATGAGGGCTTATGTAATCCCGATTCCATATGTTCTATAAGCCTCAAAATATGGTTATAATACACCATCCTCTTTATATAATGCCTTATATAACCGTAACCGATAAACCTTATAAAACGAACAAACTACTCTAAATTACAACTTATTATACGACGCCATTTGCCGGTATGAGTTAGCGTAAAAGCAAGGCTCACACCAAAAATTTTAGAAGTTCGGTCAAACAACTAGCTATATGATGTGAGCGACAAAAATAATTTTAATAATTAAGACTTTATTATTAGGACTTATGTAAGACTTCTTTTGTATGACCAACAAACTGGGCCATACGGGTGCTTCTCAGAAGAGAGAAAGAGAGAGAGAGTGAGAGATAAACCCTTATGAACTGATGACATCAATACTGCTAAGAAATATTTCCTGGCTTCCCTTAAGCTAGAAATCCCACCAGTCTTTTCAGACATGTTCAGTTTTGGAAGGACTAGGACTCATGCATTAAACCACTTTTAGCTCTGTCGGATGTCCAAAAGTTTCTGTTCATTTGATTGCCTCAATTTTATGCAAAATGTTTATAAAATGTTGAAACAGCTGTATGACACTACAGTTTGATGCGCCAGGGAAAAGTAAAAAATTGGGCTACTGCGTGTTAGACTTTTCGGACTTTGGTCATTAAGGTATTCTCATATAACTGCAAAAAAGTTAAATTTGAAGCATAAGCATCATGTGTGGCATAAGACTGGTGTGAAGTTCTAGCTTTATAGTTATATTTCAGGAGTTCCATTATAAACCTTATGCGCAAGTATACTCTCATATATCAGTAGATGAAAACCCAAACAATTCCGCCTTTTATTTTAATGTTAAATTACGGCTTTTTCGGCCATGTTGCTTGTTGCTTGTGGCATGATGTCATAATTTTGCATGTGGCCGCATTTATTAAATTCTTCCCCATTTATTTCTACTTTTTTTTTGTTCTTTGCTCGGTTGGTGCAACAAAAATATGCAATCTCAATTTTTTGCGCCGATTTTTTCTCACTTTTGCTGATAAATTAGAAAGAGAGTTTCAAGTGTGTTAGTGAGTGCCTACGCTTCGTTCGAGGATGTAGGTAGAGGAAGTGAGCGCCGCGAGAGGTATGCGAAGTGTGTATGTACTAATGTATGTGAGTGGTGGGCTGTATGATGGGGTGGGCAAAATAAATTGGTTGCTGTGCAATTTTTTTTTACTATTCCACAATCGCCCTCCTTACATGCTGCTGCTGTCACTGCGCCACAAAATAAATTTATAATATAAAAACAAAAAAAAAACAAGTAAAATGAATAGATAGACGAAAAATAGACAAATGTGCGCTGTATGTGTGGGTGTGCGGGTGTATACAAAAAAAAAAAAAAAAACAGTGGAAAAACAAAAACATGCATTGTTTGTACAATCAGAAGTCAACTGTTGCCCCTGGCGCTGACAATGCCGTTGGTAGTGCAGTAATAGAATACTCACTCGTACAACTAACTGATGGTGATGACGATGGCCGTGGCGATGCCAGAGGCTGGTGCCGGTGTTAGCGTTAACTTTGTTGGCGTTCGAGTTGACGACAAACTGCCATCAGCCATGTATACCTGCAGATCAGTATGCGAGTATACGAGTATACATAAACTAATGTACATACATACATATGTACATAACCTTAAAAGTAGCCAAGCTTGGCTCTATATATATAATTCATTTACATATGTTTACTATATCCCCTTTCTTCTTCTTCCTTGCAATACACGCATCTACTTTTCTATGCACACGAATTTTTGCTACATTTTCAACAGCAACAACAGCAACCATAAAGATATATAGAACAGCTGTGACTGGAGCAGCAGGTGGTTGTGGGTCGGACGCATGCAACTCTGTCGACATTTTACACACACCAACAGAAGACCTGATGAATTGTTAGTTTTGCTGATACCTTTTACAGTTAGCACAGCACACCGCCACCCTTCTAATTGTAATCACACCACTTTTATGCCAATAAATATTTTTTTCCTTCATTATTTTGAACATTTTGCAACCTTTTCGCTATTTCCGCAACAATAAATCCGTTTTTTCCCTTGCTGCGCGAAAAAATACTACAATTACAACCGAGAGTGCGTAGGACAAGTAATATGATAGGATACATACATATATAAAAAGAAAACTGTAGTAAAAACTTAGGAGAAAAATATCAGATAATTAAAATCAATTATTGAGATCTAAGACAATAGAGTATAATAAAAGCGCACCTAACTAAGCCCTGACAACCCTCACAAAGAGAATACAAAAATTGCTAGAAAGAGCGTCAAAGTCTGGAGCTTGGCTTGGTATGTTAACCGCTTTGGGGCATTAAATGCCTTAACTAGAAAAAAACAAAGCAATCTAACGAATTCCGGTAGCAACTGCAGTCGAGTAACATAACCACAAACCTATACCCTAGCCTTGGCCCAACCTCTTTAACTAACCAAGCCAATATCAGTGAACTCCAACTCAAACTAAGTACAACTGAAAATCTCCACTCCTTCACCCATACAACCAACTGTCTTTCCACCTTGCACTCTCCCCGCCTATTGCATGTAGAGTTTTTCAGGATTTTTATAGTTCCTCTATTTCGTGCACCAACTATTTGGCGGCAATATCCTTCTGAGAGGAGATGACAGTATCGGCGCTCTCTTTGCCTAGTTTTACCTAAAATCAAACTACTTGCCATTCAACCACATTTACCCACAAAACAGATGAGTATTCGTACATCTTTCTTTTTCCTGCTTTCTTTCATGTACTATATAATGTGAGTGAAAATGCAATAACAACATTTGCCACATAGCTGGGGAGAATATCGTACGGGTGTGGGAAAATTATCGTTGCTTTTGTGCGAAAAAAAAAAATTAAAAATTATATAAAAACTTTGCACATACTTATGCCATTGGGAAGTTGATGTTGCTATTGTTGTTGTTGTTGTTGTTGTCTCTACATGCAACAGGCGGTTGTTGCCGGCAACTACACATCCACACACCCAAACACACACACACACACAAGACCAACGCATGTACGCCATATTGTACATAGAGAAATAATGTTTGGCTCAGTAGAAATATTAGTGCACTCTATGTACTTCCGATTCGTTGGGGCGTGGCAGTGTGCATATTAGTACTTAGTGTACTACAGAGAAGCTAGCGTGGAGATGGGAATGTTTCTTCTGTCGTTGCCTGCCGCTGCTGTTGCTGTTGCTGTTGCTCTTGCTGTTCCTGTTGTTGGTGATGGTGGCGGTGACGCTGGAAAATTGTCAAGTGCATAAATTTTGGATGGCAATTTTTTCCGCCATATGGTGCTACTGTCATCAGGTAAATTGCCTTTTCTCATAGTGCGGGCGGGAAAGATTAGATGGCATGGAATTACTTTCTCAAGAGGAATACCATAGCGATAAATAATAAAAATGTAACAATTAACTAAAAATAGAATATATCATCAAAAGGCAATTCTACCAAATTTTGAGACTAAAAGTAAATTTTTGACCCTCAGGAAATCAAGTATTTGTAGACGGCATAGGATAAAAACAACCTATGTAATTGTTTTTGTAAAAGCAGGAAGCTACGCAGTGAGACTTAATTAAATTGAAAAAATAAAAATTTAGCAAAAATCAGGCAGAGAGAAAAAACGAATTTGATAGTTAACCTAAAACTAATTTTTTGTTGGTCTAAAATTGTATTTCCGAGCAGCTTTTTAAAAATTGACCAAATTAGGCCGGCCTTAAATAGTCAGCAGTATGTTAAGTAGGGGGTTCTGTCTTTTCCTAATGAATTTCGCTCAGCTATTTTTTGTATTTTCGTAGGCAATCTCCAATTGTGGTATAGCAAAATTGGTCCTTTGATAAGTCGAACAAAAAGAGTGGCGAATGTGAAAATATTTTGGACAGACTCTAAAGCCAATCGAATGAAAATATAAATAAATAGATTTGCCATAACCAACAACAACCACACATTCATTGTACAAGCGGCAGGCTGTCGAACTTAAATGGAGTTGGGATATAGGAAGGTGGAAAAACTAACAACAGTTCGCATGCCCATTTGGATCACTAGCTGCATACTTTCCTGGTAAGGTTGAGGTTTTCAATTCAATCAGGCAGAGTTTTGAGCTCAAAAAAACTATTAAAGTAAAAGTTTTTGAATTTTTCTTCTTTTCCTTTGTAATTCCTAACTACAAAAGTGTTATCTATAAAATTATTATTTTTTTAATCTCAATTTGCTTCAAAAATTAGTCAAATTACCCATAGTGGTATGGTGGAATTTTGAAAGTAAGGGAAAAACAATATTATATTTCTATTATTTTTCTCTTTTATAAGGAGCTTCTTTACAGGCTTAATATGTTGAGTTTGTTTAAGCAAATTTCGAATCAAGTAAATTAAATCTGTTCACAAATAACAAAAATTGTCATTCCGCAGGAGAGCGGGATTTTTTCTTAATTCTGGCCGTACCATGAAGAGAACTAACTTTCATCAACTTAGTTTTCAGTGGAAGTATTGAAATAGATAAAATGACAATAAAAATATAGTTATTGGTTTGACTTCTTTTATCAGTATAAATTCAGTCAGGGCCCTTTGTTTCTCCCTAATTTATTTAACACAAAACCAATCTTAGCGATTAAGCTTTCAAATAAATGTAAATTATGGTTTTTTAGCATTAAGGCAATTAAATCGAGATAACAATGAAATATGATAAACATAATAACGGGGGCACAACTATAAAACAAAATATCACTCATACGACATGGCCTACTTTAATGAAATTTCGGCGTTTAAATCAAAGGGCATAATGAGTAGCAGGTTTAAGGTAAAGTAGATCTGCTTTATCAATTTTTTTCAAAAAATTTTGGGTAGGACTAAACTTGAAGTTCTAATAGAGAACGGCAAAAAAATAAGAAAAAAATAATAATAGAATTTTATTTAACTGGCGTATTTTTGTATCGAATTGTTTTAGACATACTCAGCTGTATTATTAATTACGCTAACGAACAAATAAATAACTTGTGCTTCTACTATCCCCTTTTCATGTAAGATTGGTCGCTTAGCTTGAAAATCGACATTATATCATTTCTGTTATGCAGTTTTCGTATGCAAAAAGATAAATATCGAAAAACAATTACGAAATTTTGCTATTCCACTAAATTCTAACAGCTAACTCCTTGAAAATACGAAAGCCATGTTAGAAAAATAAAACAAAGAAAGATGCGCTTAAAACAATTACATAATAGGGAATAATTTGATTGTTCTTTCTCTTTAATTAAAGTGGAAGAAAAGATTGAAATAAGTTATTATCCTGAAGCCATGCAATTTAATTTAAAAATTAATTTTATTAGTTTTATTTTAATATTTCTAATCCAAAATTTCAATGTTTTAAGTTATCATTCATAGAAATATTTATAACGGGAGAAAAACACGTGAAAAGTTTACTATGTCAAAGAACCCGAGTTGGGCTACATCTAATAGCTGTGAAAATTTGGATGCAAAATATTTGAAACATTTCTGAAATCCTAGCTGCGAGCAAAATAATAGCAATATTTATGAGTGAAATGAGCTCAGAATTTAAATTTTATTTAATAACTGCTTACTCGTAAAAGGATGTTAATAATTATTTAAAAGAAAATAGAAATATTGGTTTTATTGTGGCTTCCTAACCTGAAAATAAATTGCGAGGTAGACTGATATTTTACAATAACTTTTATATTTAGTGTTGTCTTAGATTTTTCAAAAGAAAAAGAATGAATTGGAGAATTTAATGAAATAGTAATATTTTTCCTTTACAGCTTTCGTAACAAATTTTTTTTACATATTTTATACATAATTAACATTTTTCGCTGCTATCGAAAACCATTTTATAAATATTTGTTTATTAAGTTTATTGAACGTGCAATAATTTAACAATATTACGTTTAATAACTAATAAAAGAAAATTATTAAGTCTAAAAAATATAATTCAAAAGATTAAAAAAAAAATTTACAAAGGAAACATCGATTAATCAATTACTTCGCAAGATTTCGTAAATTGCTTGACGGCCGACTTCACTTGGAAAACTTAGCTTTAAGCTGATGTTGCTATCGCTCTACAATTAATTTCGGTCGATATCGTCCAGAAATTGCTGATATTTTCCCATTTTAAGGAATCACCTACAATTCAACTGAAATTTCCAAAAATATAATTGCTTATTGCCCTTTCATGGTTAATTAATCAAAAAGAAAATAATCAGAGCGATAGATTTCTACTCAAAAAGACAATCATAACTAAAAAATTATAGCCTTAGTTAGGGCGGTGCTTTCTGAACAGACTTATGAGAAAAACTAATCTTAAAAAATTTTTACAAGCCAGTCAGCATTCTCAAAATCTTCTTATGGTAATTGACGGAAAAGGGTTACGTGTATTTTTAATTCAGAGAAAATGAGGAATAAATTTGGGGTGGTATGAGATGTATATAAAATACTACTAATACCGAAATTAATTATCTGTGTGAGAACTTAATTGACTTTTTGGTTTTTGGCTTTAAAAGAATGAATATTGAGCTTCAATAAATTGATACAACTTTTGCTGCGTTTAAATAATTAATAATACATAAATTTCTATTATAAGACAAACACAAGCGGTTCGCTCAATTCATTTCAGCATCGTTTCCGAGCGAGAGCATGAGAAATTGCATATGAGTTTGAGAAGTATGTACATATATTTATATTAGCGTCTATTTGTTTGTAAATAAGTTTAGCCTTCATTCATCAGACATGTTGACGCTGCACACCCAAAAGTCAGCGAAGTCAGCTCTTAAAGCTTGGCAGCCACAGGTGGTTGGTTGATTGGAAAAGTGGCGAAGAGTGAGCGGTAAATTTTTGCGATGGTTTCCCTAAATGCATAACTATATTAAGGGTTCATTTTACAGTTGTTCTGCACAATCTGTGACTTTATTTTTTTTTATAATTTTTTTTGTCGATTTTCATAGTAATAATAACAATAATGCGTCGAAAAAGCTAACGGAAATATCACAAGGGCAATTCACTTTTTCGAGCTATTGACTTTTCTAAGCCATAGAGGTAGACATAGATTTAGAGGAAATCAATTTTAATGAGCTCTCATCATTTATGAATTGGGGCTATCCACACTATTTTCGTTACTCTTGCGTTGCGTTAGTTGGCAGACCGGCAAAAGTGGTTTTCTGTGAAAGACCTTGCTGCGCTAATTAAGGTTTGTCTGGCAAACGGACATTCTACCAACAAAACTGAAGTGATAACCGGCCTGTTGCCGGTCAAACTGGCAACCTTGACAACTTTGGCACTTCGTTGCTTGGCGCTTCGGCACTTTTGTTAGATTTACAAAAACAAAATTTACGTAAAACTGCCAAGTAATAAAGTAAAGAGCTTGGTGTAATACAGGTCTTATGAACTTAGATTTATTTTTACCGAATTGTAATATCAATAAACAAAACTTAGATCGCGCTTTATTTTGTTGCCAAATAAACGATTGGTTTGAAAAATTCATAAGCTCAAGAAAGTAAACTCAAAAGTTAACTTAACTTAAAGTGATTCATTTTCGCACGAGTTAACTTTTTCGCGGGATAGCTACAGTTTTGGGCTGACTACGAACGGCAGATGATTTTTGAGAGAAGGGCCGAGGGCCAACGGTAATAGAAACAAAACTTTCTAAATTTTTTTTGATTTAAGGAACCCCGGCCAAAATTTGAACCCAGAACAATCCGCGTGATGCACAAAGAAGTCACACGCTCGACCCCAACTGCACTTTTCTTTTAAACTGAAAGCAACCTCTGATATAGAACTTATTGCACAAACGAGGTTTAAATATACGTAAAGTTTCCGTAAATATTTCTTCACAACGCTGCTTAAAATTTTAGTTAACCGCCGACAGGCATATAAAATGCATTTTTAGTTTTAGCTGCCAGCTGAACAAAAATTAAGAAAAAAAAAAACACTCTTGAACTAGAATTAAAATTTCTACGAAATTACTAACCCTCGCCATACCGGCGCGGCAGGTGGAATCGCAGCAGCTGCGGCGGTGAAGGCTTACAAATGTGAGTGCGAAGTAAAAAAAACAAAAAAATAGTCAGATTCAATGGAAAACCAGCTACAATAGCATAACTAGATATGCACGTAGTACTTACTTCAAGGAGGAGAAACAGCACAAGAAGTATGTTGGGTAGTTAAATGAAAAAACCTAGCAAAATAGTTTCGCTAGACTGCCACCGCTCGTTGCGCGCTCTCCTCAACATAGCCGCGCTCACTGCGCCACGGTGCGCTCATTTTGCTAACCCAGCCACTGTGTGAATGAATTTTGCAACAGGTGTGCACTAGTCGCCGTCGCCGCTGCCGTCACCCAAGTACAAAGCTACGTGCAGCGGCCTTCTCTCTACTCTCTACTCTATACTCCCTGCTCCATTGTTTTTGTAGCACATTCACCAACATATTTCCATATAATAATAATCCGCGCCGTTTTGTGCTTCCTATGTGGATTCCCTACCTTTTCTGTTCACTCTTACATTGCCATCTTCCACGACGACGCTGCTCATTGCTGCCACCACCACCGCCACCACTGTCATTGCCTCCTCCACTCCTCCTCAGCTCAGGGGTTCTCTGTAGCATCTGCATTTACAAAATGGGCTATTAAGGTGACCGTGAGTTGGCTTCATTCAGCGCCACTGAGACATTTATTCTTATTATGGCTTGGATGCATGTAGTGCAAATGTGTGTGTGTGTGTGTGTTGGTGTGCAATTTTTTACTGCAATTGTTGTTGCGCTACAGCATTATTGCCATTTTCGCTGCCACTATGGTAGGTTGTACGTTGCAATTTTTTCGGTTGCTTCTTTCAGTTGTTGTTGTTGTTGCTGTTGTTGGACTCACTATCATAACAATAAATGGCCGAAGAATGGCGTGGCACAAAACAGGCCATTATGTTGGCTATCAACGTGCTGCTGCTGTTATTGTTGCCACCGTCATAAGAATAACAATAATAAATACATACAAACATCGAAACTCATACATATATAGTAGACATATACATATATATAAATATTCTTAACGTCCTAGACCCTTTTTCACTCAATGCATTTCACACACCACAACACAACCACACAGAAAGTATGTAACAGGCAGGGTTAGGTGGTGGTGTTGGTGGTGATGGTGGTGGTGATGGTGGTGGTATTGGTGGCATGCAGTTAATGTGGCAAGTGCAGCAGGCATTCATAACTTTACAAGAAGCTACGTAGAGAACAATAAGTGGTAAATATGAACTGCAAATAAACGGCAGCGTCTTAATAACCGGTGAATGTTGCAAGTATACGCGTTTGCCTCAAATCGCCGGAACATAGCGCCATAGCACAGGCATTCCCTCCTCTAGTCTTCCGCCATTCGGTTGGCTCAACTGCCTGTTGCTTCTAGCCTCTCACTAAATTCATTGCTACTCTCTAGGTGTTTTGTGGATGTACAAATTGCCAAAGAAAATTTGTACTTTTTGCGAAAGCTTGGCAACGAAAATGCAAGCGGTAGCAACAAAAAGAGCGCCAGCAGTCAGCTCTGTTGTTTTTCATATCATTTACGGGCGAAGATCTTTCGACTTGCTGCAGCCGCTGCCATCTCGATTGGTTGTGCAACATTTTACTCTTGTCGCAATATCAGTAATATTGCCTTCTTCATTTCATTACTTCTGCAACCCAACGCTCCTCTTGCCATCAGATAATCTCGAATCTCGTCGGTCAGTGTTTTATTTTATGTAACCAATAATAGCACACACACACACAGGAACAATAACAACTACAACTACTACCACAAGAAAAAAACATTCACTACTTACGGTATGACGCTTTTCGTTATTGTAATCAATACGTATAGGAAATATTGAGCCGGGCTTTATTGCTGTTACTCTGTTTGTTGTGTGTTACGAATTTGCTTAAGATACGTTGCTAGGCGAATTCATAAAAGGTGTAGTTACTATAGCAGCCGATTTGATTTTTTTTTACTTACCAACATCACGGTGTACTGAATACTGAAGGTGACGCCTTTAGAAGTACTGCTACTTTGGTTTTGCCGGGTTTGACAATTCTCAACTTCAACTAGACAAAGCTTTTTTCACAAATTAGGAAAAATAGCCACTTTTTTTTAGTATTTTGCGAATTTATTTATTAAATGTCTGCCTATAAATTCATACTTTTACACTTTAGAACAATTAGTACACGTTTTTCAATGAAATATTGGAAGTTGTTCAATTTTCTCTCTCCCGTATTCTTGTTTACTAAAGGCGAGATCTGTCATTTCACCGCGGGAAGGCGCAATCTTGTATTCTATCATTCTTGCACCAACATGTATTTTGTTTTTGTTTTTGCATTTGAGCTTTCAAAAGCCGTAAAAGCAAAAAAAAAATTTATATAAATTTTGACAACTCTTACGGAAAAGAAAAAACAAAATGCATGGAAATTTTGTAATAAGTCGCCCTTATAAGTTGCGCTCAATTTAAAATTTTTCAGCTACAGTTTAAAAATTTTTTGTTGTTGAGTGATAGTTACCTGACAATTTTTTTTCTTTTGCTATTTTCAATTATTATATTTTCTTATACATAAGCATTTATCAGATATTGAATTAAACAAACCGTTTAGAAAATGACCAAAACAGGTCATACAGTGGCCAAGATTGGGCGCACTTTGGAAACGATTAGCGGCTAAATTTAGATTCTAACATCAATACATTTTTAAAAGCTCACATTCACACTTAGTCGTTCTGTGCTAAATTCTTGGCAGTCATGTTTTTTTTTAAAAAGGCTTAGCGAATTATTCCTAAAAATTGGCTATTTTAGGGCCGGTTTCTTAAAGGCTTAACGATTAGAACAAATTCGTCGGTTAACAGCCGTTTAATATTGCCAGACGATTGGCTGCTAGCCGATAAAAAACTGACATCTGACAGGCTTAAAAACATAACAGAAATTAATTTATTTTAATCTATAAGTATATTTTAATAATTACACTACTCGACAAATTTTGATCAACTTTAGTCTCCAAGAATAAAATAGTCCTTTCCTAAAGTGAAATTTTCTCCTGATTCCGAATATGACTTCCATTTTCTTGTGGCAGATCTAGTTTCCGAGATATCGGCGAAAATATGAAAATTCCCATTTTTGCAGAACACTACTTCATATAGGTACGGCAAAAATTTGTATTTTTCATTTTTTCGTTTTAAACTGTTGAATTATGCATTATACTAATTCCCATAAAAATGTCTTGCCTTCACCTCCCTCAAGTATCTTCAGTAGTTTGGCCACTATGCCAAAAAACGTTCAAAAAATGTTGAAAAAAAAACGAAATTTTTTACACAATTTCAGATTTAACCACTTTAAAATCGGAAAAATTCTATTGACGAAAAAAAGTTAGCCCTCCTATGTTGTAGGTAATTTAACTACGAAAATTTTAAGCATACCAGTACAACAATCGGACGTGCCATTGAAACTATAGCCCCGTTAACTTGCAAGCGTCTAGTATTACTCTGATAAAATTGGCGAGACATTTCATTTGGTCACTCTACCTTAGGGTCTAATAAATTTAAAAAGACATCAAGTATTTAATTGTCACTACTGTTTGTTGTAAATTTTGTTTTGCAAATTGTAGTGCAAATTTATACATACTATATCGGTAGATGTGTTTACGAAATGGCTTGTTGCAAAAGAGATTTTAAATGTAAAAATAATCCGGATGATTTTTGCTTTATTTGCGGACATTATATTTTCGGAAACTCAGCTCGGAAAATAACTAATTCTGTCAGAGATGCATACTTTCATTATTTCGGTTTCCGTGTAAAAAATCTCGATAAATCTTGGACACCTAATTTTATTTGCGCCTCCTCTAGATTAACTTTAATGAGATGGGTATCGGGTAAAGGTCATAACATGAAGTTTGGTGTTCCAATGATGTGGACTGAACCCTTTAACCACGACCAGTGCTATTTTTGCGTGATAGACCTTAAAGGTAAAACGAGAAAAAAGAGGAAATTAATAAGTTATCCAAATGTGGCATCAGCTAAAAAACCAAAACTACATGACCATACCTTACCCATACCTAGACCGCCTATAAGTTTTGAAGCCTCAAGCGAAAGTGACTCCGAAGCAGATAATTCAGAAAGTGGACAAGAAGGAGAGATCCCACATCGAGTCTCACAAGCCGAACTTAATGACTTGGTCAGAGATTTGAAATTATCGAAATTTGATAGCGAAGTTCTAGGATCTCGTTTGCAGCAATGGGGCAGCCTGGGCCCTTCGACAAGTACTTCCAAATTTCGAAATAGACACAAGACTTTCTCTTCTTTTTTTACTAAAAGTGAAAATATTTGCTACTGCAATGATGTTCAAGGTTTATTTGAAGCACTAAAATTAGAAAATAAAGTGGATGATTGGCGCTTGTTTATAGACAGTTCAAAGCATAGTTTAAAAGCAGCATTACTCCATAAAGGAAATTCGTTACCGTCAATACCAGTGGCACATTCTGAGAATACTAAAGAAACTTATTTAAGCATATCAAATTTACTTGAGCTCATTCAATATAAACAATTTAATTGGAAAATTTGTGCGGACTTAAAGGTAAGCAGTTTCGGTGGTACAGTTTAAAATAAATAGTATATGAAATACATCCTAGGTTGTAGCTATAGTTCTCGGACTTCAAGGAGGTTTCACTAAATATTGCTGTTTTCTCTGTCTTTGGGACAGCCGTGCTAGAGAAACCCATTATATTCAGGAAAACTCTCCACCAAGAGATGAGTACGAACCAGGTGCCTTCAATATCGCAAACCCGCCTTTAGTAAATCCCGAACGAGTTATTTTGCCAGCACTTCACATCAAATTAGGATTAATGAAAAATTTTGTAAAGGCTTTAAATAAGGACGCGCCATCCTTCCAGTACCTAACGAAATTTTTCCCTAAAATAACTCAAGCCAAATTAAAAGAAGGTATATTTGTTGGTCCGCAAATTAGAAAGTTGCTGAAAGACGAAAATTTTGCGAATCATTTATCATCGGTAGAAGCAGCGGCTTGGGACAGCTTTAAGCAAGTCGTTAGTGGGTTTCTTGGCAACAACAAAGATCCCAACTATAGAGAGATGGTCAAAGCCTTGTTGAAAAACTACAGTGCTATGAAATGCAACATGTCCCTCAAAATGCATTTTTTGCATTCACATTTGGATAATTTTCCCGCAAACCTAGGTGCTGAAAGTGATGAACAGGGTGAAAGGTTTCACCAAGACCCCATGATTTTTGAAAAGCGTTACCAAGGTTTTTGGAATGAAGAAATGATGGGAGATTATTGCTGGACAATAATACGGGAGACAAACCCAGAAAATTATAAACGGGTAGTTAGAAGTACCCACGTCCCTCACTATTGACCACCACGGTAAGATCGCTCAATTTGACTTTTTTAGATGTAGATATGTATGTATTTAATGTTGTTGTCGTTGTTGTTTTTTACTGAATTGCTGATTTATACTCATATTACTCAATTGAATACAGTTTAACGTGCAAACATATGTCTATAATAAAACGTTATAAAAAAATAAAAACCTAGTTTGAATAAAAATGTTCTCTATAAAAAAATTGTAGGATAGACGCTTGCAAGTTAACGGGGCTATAGTTTCAATGGCACGTCCGATTGTTGTACTGGTATGCTTAAAATTTTCGTAGTTAAATTACCTACAACATAGGAGGGCTAACTTTTTTTCGTCAATAGAATTTTTCCGATTTTAAAGTGGTTAAATCTGAAATTGTGTAAAAAATTTCGTTTTTTTTTCAACATTTTTTGAACGTTTTTTGGCATAGTGGCCAAACTACTGAAGATACTTGAGGGAGGTGAAGGCAAGACATTTTTATGGGAATTAGTATAATGCATAATTCAACAGTTTAAAACGAAAAAATGAAAAATACAAATTTTTGCCGTACCTATATGAAGTAGTGTTCTGCAAAAATGGGAATTTTCATATTTTCGCCGATATCTCGGAAACTAGATCTGCCACAAGAAAATGAAAGTCATATTCGGAATCAGGAGAAAATTTCACTTTAGGAAAGGCCTATTTTATTCTTGGAGATTTTTTTTGTCGAGTAGTGTTATATAACTAAATAACATATAAGGCTTCCTATTCTTTCCAGTTTTGGTTCGTCGCGTTTCATAAGAAAACCACTAGTATATGGAGTGCTAGTCAGTCAAAGTTACTGATAAATTCTCTTCTGTGCTGGTAAAATTTGGGAGGTAATTTTATTGATTCGGCAAACACAGTATTGTAAAATAAGACAAAAGGAAACAACAAATACCACAACCAAGACGAATTCATATTTGGTGGTATTAAAAGTATAAAAACAAAAATGTACATTAACGAATTATATGAGCAATGACAGTAAGAATTACAACAAATACATAATTGTGGCATTCCCTTCAGTTAGCGAATCGAATTAGCTGATTGGTTCACGCCGCTTTATTTCGATTCGCCTTGGCGACAGCTTAGCAAAAATCAGCTGTTCAGTTTACTTTTGTCTATGCACAATGCAACTTTTGTGAACTCTTTACTAAATTATTCACAATGATCGACCTAACCTGAGGTAAGCTAATCAGACCTTGGTGGAAAACCAATTCTCTGGTCCAAAAAAGAACTTAACCAGTATTTAAGAAACCGGTTTTGCAGGGCTGTGATCCATATTGTGAAAAGTCATTGTTGTTAGTTGTTCAACGGTACTTCTCAGAGTACGTTGAAGTCCCAAACACTGGAATCCCTGATATAATAGTCATGGGCATACTTTATCATAGGCTTTTCGATTTTGTAACCCTAAATCATTTTATGGTTTCGTAAACTCAAAGCGTAAGGTAAATGGTTTTCCTTCAAATATGAGGTATCAGAACACTGTGTCCAGCGACAATGAAGACATTGCTAACCTATTTGCACAATTCTTTGAGTCTAACTATTCCACTAAAGTCAATCTTCCCCCTTATAAATATCCATATTATCTATATACTAATAATTCGATTAATGTTCCAGTAATATCTTCTGAAGATGTATTATTTTATCTGAAATCTTTAAAAGAATCATTCAAGTACGGTCCTGATATGATTCCTACATGTATTCTTAAACAATTTGCTGATTATCTATATCTGCCTTTATCAAACTTGTTTAACTTGTCGCTAAAACAAGGTAATTTCCCGTCTGTTTGGAAAAAGTCTTTTATAATCCCTCTTCATAAAAGCGGCAATAGGTCTTCGATTGAAAATTACCGTGGAATAGCAAAGCTATCGGCAATTCCAAAACTATTTGAAGCAATTATTACTAATCAGTTAAAATATACGATCTCTTCATCAATCGCAAACTCTCAACACGGATTTTGTAAGGGCAAATCAACTATTACCAATTTACTGGAATTCACAACTCATGTTTCAAATGGTTTTAGAGAAAATATTCCAACAGATGTTGTATACACCGAGTTCAGTAAAGCTTTTGACAAAGTTTGTCACCCCTTACTCATCCACAAACTTGATCTGCTGGGCTTTCCACCCTCTCTCCTCCGCTGGATTTCTTCTTATCTACATGATAGATCTCAAATCGTTATATTCAAAAATGATTTTTCCAATGTCATTAATGTTACTTCGGGAGTTCCCCAAGGCAGCCATCTAGGCCCGATTCTGTTTTTGTTATTCATAAATGATATTACTACTGCAATAAGATATTCGAATATACTAATGTATGCTGATGATGTAAAACTTTTTAAATCATACGCTTCGATTGAAGAAAGAAATTTATTACAAATAGATATTAACAGCTTAGTTGATTGGTGCAACATAAATTATATGCCACTTACCCTTAAACAATGTAAATTTATGAGTTTTTCACGAAGAACTATTCAGCCAGCTTCTTACATAATAAATAACTATACTCTGGATCAAGTGTTTGACTTTGTTGACTTGGGAGTTACAATGGATTCCAAACTTAATTTCAATAGTCATGTTAATGCTATAGCTAATAAGGCTAGAGGGATGTTTGCCTTTATAAAAGGATGGTCAAAATAATTCAAGGGCCCATATGTAACAAAGGCTCTTTTTACAGCTTTAGTAAGACCTATGCTAGAATACGGTTCGATAGTTTGGAACCCACGTTATCAAGTTCACATTGATCGGCTGGAATCAATTCAAAAACAGTTCTTACTTTTTGCCCTAAGAGACTTTAGATGGGATTCTCGGCTTAATCTTCCTCATTATACTGATCGTTTGAAGCTAATAAATCTTCCTACTCTTTCCAGCCGTAGAGAAATGCTAGGCATAATATTCATTACTAAACTACTCACAGGGTCTATCGCAAGCACATTTCTTATTGCCGAAGTTAAACTTAATGTTCCTTCACGGATTTCAAGACACTTTAAACCTCTTTATTTAAAACAGTGTAAAACCAATTATGAATTAAATGAACCTTTCCGATGATTATGTCAAGATTTCAACTGTCTTTCCAGCACTTTTGATATTTCGGACTCACTTTTCACCATAAAAAGAGCTGTATTGTCCTTTCTCAATAAATGATTAACGGCGGTATAATATATATTTGATTCAGCTGATGAAGTTTTTTTCTATAGCTGAGCAGTTTTGGATCTCGACGCTTAACAAACTTTTTCCTTTTAACAACTCGGAACAAAAACAAAATTAATTATAAAAAAAAAAAAAAAAAAAAAAAAAGATCCGTACGTCATGCGGACTGTGCCCCTCGTGTCGGTTGGGCGGGAAAGAGGGTAACCGTTGGGCTTATTATTATTATCCAGAAATTCGCCGTAAAGTGAAGAAACAAGATTGGCCCAAAAATGTACTTAGCCAAAAACCTCACTACTTTGTTTTCCACAAGGAAAGCGTGGAAAGGGATATTCTGTTTTTGAGTATTAAATTTTCATAAATGCGACTACCTAATTCAGCGAGTGCTTTAGGTCAGTAAGATTTGCGCTACCTACGTATATGTGTTGTTGCTTTACATGTAATTTTCTATCTGCCCTAGGGTTTTTTTTTGCTAGTCGGTTACAAAACGCACAGCCGTACTGTAAGGAGAAATTAAAAAAAAATGTGTATGCTTTTTTAAGTGCAACAAAAAAAATACATACTCAGAATTTTGAATTGGCACTTAAAACGTTGGCTTAAGGTTGAAGCCAACATTTCCGATCAGTTAGAGCATACATTGGGTTTAATGACACATTTAAATCTATGGTCAAAATAATAGGATAGCGATATTTAGACCAGCTGTGACTATTTTTTTTCTTTTTATTTGTTTAGCCGTTATACAATAAACGTTGTATTTTCAGGTACTTTACCTGTACCGTGTACTACAAAACTTGAAAAATGCTTTATTTTTTTCAAGTTGCTTCAGTTCGGTTTTCGTGTTTCAAAGTAACAATGATTCGATCCGAGGTCCGAAAAGAGCGAAGGAGGCTCAGTTAAAGGCCTCCCAAAGTGCTGAACCGATTTTGATAACTATTTGTTTTTAAAGGAAACATTTGGAAAAAACTATAGAGTAATATATTAATTTATGTTTTATTTTTTGAAGAATATGTGAAATGAACGAGCACCGTTCCCCATAAAAAATAGGTACTGTTTTTCCATCAGAAGTATAAAATTTGTTAAATTTTAAGACAACAACAACAATATTACGCAATAATATTAAGATTTAGTTGAGCTGTACCGATTTCCTTTTTGGGGTTTTTATTAAAAAGAAAATTGTTGTAAAATAATTTTACAAAGAAATCACCTCATTTCTTCAACGGAGTCATAAAAATGAGATATGCCCATTCGTTGTACAGGAAGTTTTCCATCGTGATTTTGTATTATTCCCCATTGAAATGACAATAAAAAGACGAATTGATAATGATTTAAAAAAAATTTATTTTGAAAGTTGGATTTTGGAGCCGTCCTATATATAGGACATTGGGCGCATGGCATGCTATGACATCATGGAAATTATTTCCTGTGATATGTAACAAAACATTTTACATGTAATCCTATATTACATTTTTCGCACCTTGTTGTTGCCTTTTGATGGCAAGCGCCACACCTGGTTTGTTTATCTTGTGGAATTACCAAATGATCCATTCGATCATACCGCAAATCTTCGATGGAACTTTGTGAAGGGCGTCCTTTTTGATAGACATTACCTCTTTTATTTTGGGTGAGCAAAGTTGTCGCAATACTTCTTCTGAAAGATAATTGATCCATTGTTCCACCATTATGTTTATGTATCTGCCAGGCATTTTGAACAGCCATATCCACACAATGAGTTATGAGGGGAAAATACCATTTCTTACCTCTTATGGCAGTGTGGTAAAGACTAATATTTTGGTCTGAACGGTCAACCCCTCCCATGCTCTTATTGTAATATTTTACGACACATGGTTGTTCAACTTGTATGTACTTCTTTTCCTTTTGGGAGTAACGCTTGACCAAATTTGTGGGATTCACTCCGATTGCATTGGAACAAAAGGTCACGATATTATTGTCGTTCCACTTTATGAATATTATGTTGCTATCAGCAATTTTGATGAAATTGTAACTACCACGAGCACTTTTCTTCATATTCTTAGAATCAGTTAAAGTGCTTCCAGGAATACGATTCTCCCTCATTGTGCCCGTGCCGAAAATCTGTTTATTGGTAAGTTGTTCAAGTAGGGGGATTGAAGAAAAAAAATTATCAAAATACAAATGAAAATGTTGGTCGTTCCATTTTGACCTCAAAACGTCAGCATATTCTAGCACTACAGACGTTCCAACACCAAGGTCCTTATAAATTTCACTGATATTTGTGGAAGCACCTTGATAAGGTTCGAACCAGTTTATATAGCCTTGCCGAGTCGTACCAACCCACAGCTTGTAACCGTAGCGTATTGGTTTGCCATGGATATACTGCTTACAGCCGTGCCTTCCTGTATAAGGAACCATGGCTTCATCTACGCTATGATTTTCTTCAGTATATGCAGCTTCCATAAATTTTTTATTCAAGTGTGCAAACAATGGTCTTACTTTGGAAAATTTGTCAGACTGGTCTAAAGAATTGTTATCATTACAATGTATGTTGGAGATTATAAACTCGAATTTGTTTCTTGATATAGCTTCACAAACCAATTCGTTGCTGCAATCTTTCGAGCGTTCCCAGAACATTCTTCTTCTGGGGATTGGAATGTATCTACTAATAAGCAGTACTCCAATGAAACATTTCATTTCAAATATATCCACCTGCTGTGCTCTATTTCTTTGAGCTGCATACCTATTTGTCTCTCTTGTCAATATTTCAAATACCTCATCGTCAAATATTGAGTAAAAAAGAGCAGTAGGTGAATGAGGAGTAGGTGAATGAGTAGGTGAATGAGGAGCTTCATCAGTGTTTATAAACTCAGCATCTGCGCTAAAAACGTGTTCCTTCACGTAGTGATATTGTTTTCTTTTTTTACGATTCTTTTTCTTCTTTTGAGACTTTTTTACTTCAGACAATGGTATGTTATCATCAGAATCCCATTGATCATGCACATTGTATTTCGAAAATACTCCAACGCCGCTGATAATTTGTGAAGCTGGTAAATTATTTATATCAACATTATCTTCCTCGCCGGAATCCTCGTCGGTAACGTCTGCCTTTGCATTTGTTGGTGGGAATAGCGCTATGGTATCAAAATCTGTACTATCATCCTCCAAAAGGGCCAAAGCATCATGTAGAGAAAATCCCCTGAAAATGTATATGTAGTATATTATGTGCCCAATGTCCTACATGTAGGACACCACATTTTACGCTAATACAACAACTTCACTATAACACCAACAAACTTTTTCTATGTTTATAACAGTGGACGAATATTTCAAATATGCGAACTAAGACAAAAAAAACATTGATTTTTTATATTTGAATTAGCTAATTTTTACTTACCGTGCAAGGGTACCATAAAATTCCGACATTTTGAAAAAAGCACAAATTTGTAAATTAATTTCGCAGAAATGGTAGAGAAAACTAACTAAAACGAACTGTCGCCAGCAAGGTAGAGACAAAAACTAAGCACATAAGTACAATTAGCGGTTCTCGACAGTCCGTTACTCTTTATGTAAACAACTGAGTAGGTGGACTATATATAGGACATTGGGCATATCTGGGTTTTCGCAATACTTTGGTGGAAATTTTATAATTCCGGTAAAAAACCAAAATTTTTTGGAAAGACACCCATGCATATTTTTTCACGTGGAACTCAAATTTTTTTTTTTAAATATTCTAAATAGTTTCATAAAATTTAATATGCTGTACTTTTTGATGCGTAACAAAGAACGCCTATTATTAGGTAGAATTAAATAAATGAGTAGTAGCTAAACATTTCTGACTAGATTCTACGTACCTAAATATCGTAACAATTTCGTCAAATAGTCCATTAAGTAGCCGTGTGTGTTTCTTTCCATTATTTTCGATATTGACATGCTTGACAATTTTCTTAACTACTGTAAAATACTTAGCCACCTTAATTCCTCAATCTACAGCCCTAGCTACCACATAGTTATATTAATCTGTTTTCAAATATCCCTCAAAATCAACCAGCTTAGCAACAACACAAGCACCTACTTATTTATTTATTTGTACAAGTACTGATAATTCGCAGGCTATAATTTTTATATATCTACAATTCCACTATCTAATATTTTAGCAAAAAATAAAGAAAAAAGAAAGCAAGTCTTAACTAAAAATTTCACTATCACCACGTTGTTCTTTTAATGTACTTTCAGTTATTTTTAGCGAATCTAATTCGCAGGAAAACCACAACTACTCGCTCGTATCTTCTCGTATCTTCTGATTTCCCTCCCCACACTCTCTCACAATTCTCATTTGCTTTGCGTGTAGTTCCCAGTGCAGTTGTAAAGAACTAAAAATTATCAAATTTGCTAGAAAACACTTAAATATTTACAAGTGTTTTGATTGTTTTAGTTTTTTTTTCTTTTGCCAGTTCTTTTTTTTTCAGTTGCATTATCAGCGCATACAAAAAAGGGGTCACCTTCGCATTATCAAATTTCCCCCGAAATGATTTATTTTGCAAATATGTAACTCTTAAATTATCAGAAACAAAACAAAAAGAGGCATTGAATAAAGGAAAAACAAGCAAATGTTCAACACACATAAAATGCTGCAAAAATTAAGAAAAAAAATAAATAAAAATTCATAAATAGAAAAATAAACCTTATCTTCAAGCGTTGATGTGTGGCCTGATTTCGACATGCAATACGGCAGTGGCGCAGCGCCCAATTGCCGAGCTACGAAAAAAACAGTCAAACGACCAACATTCAACTGCCGCCGACCGATCGACGGACCGACTTACCGACGGACCGACATAGCCATCGACAATAAAAAACAAAAAAAAAATATAAAAAAAAACAAAAAAAGCAAGACAACCAACGACGAATTTTGTCATAAAAATTTTGCATTTGTCAGATAAGCAAAATTGGCGCAAATGAATTGGACGCGGAGCAGAAGATGCGAGGGAGTGGGATGGAGTACATAAGTAGAGTGGGGTGAAAGGAGATGGGAGCAGTTGGCGATAGAGGGTGTACGTTTGTGTTAGATTGCATTTGTCAGCGCTTCGTTGCAATTTCGTTTTTAATTTACACAAAAGTGCAAGAAAAACAACAACAACCAACCAATTAGTATACAGCGCGGCGCGATAGCTACACACCAAACATGGCAGATGAGTGGCCAGACTGTGGCGCGGGGCTGACGGCAATTTGTGAAATTAGATACTCTCGAAAATGCAACAAAAAACAAAATTCCAAACAATAGCAACAACAACAATATTAGAGCCAATCGCAAGACTGCGCATAATAGCAGAATAGTTTCAACTGTTGTTCTACTCGTAGAAAAATGTACGAAAAAAAAACAAAAAACAAACACAAAAAAACGAAAGGCAATGGAACAACAAAGCATATAATCTCGCAAATATGGAAAATAATACAAAATATTGCTACACAAAAAGTCCATCATTTAGCAGCCATACACGTACATATACAGTTGAACGCACACACACACACACACACACACACATAGCCAAAGTGCAATTTGTGTAAATGCCGAAAAAGGCGTATCAAAAGCGAGTTGAAATGAGCAAAAAAGAAGCCTGACAAATTGCACAAAAATGTGAAATACAAATGCGACTCGCCGCCGAAATGGCCGATTTGTTAGCAACGTGTGTGGTCCACGATTTTCTATTTATTTAACATATAAGCCGTCTAAGCAGTCACACGTGAGCTTTTCGTGGAAGCTTAGAAAAAAGATATCTACAATTGTTTTCATAAGTTATGATTATAGTTGGATTAAGAGTTTTGAGACATCTTGTTTATTTATTATGTGTGTAGAAATTTGAAATATTGTTCCTGAAAGCTGAAGTGAAAAGTTCATGATTGCTGAGGATCAATCTCATGAATGATCTATGAAACTAATTTACTGATTTTAAACAAAAACTTGTTTTATTAGTTTAAGGATTGAAGCAAAAATTTAAATGAATTTTATTTACATAAAGCGTAAATTTGTAGCAACTTAATTTTTGCACACATGATTAAAAAAAATTAAAAAATAATAGTAAGCTTATAATTTTTTGTTTTAAATAACCTATTTCATTTCATATCTTCCCAAATATCTTAATAAAAATTAGCATGAATTCATATACATATATTACCGGCCAAACAGACTATAAAAAAAGAGAATATTATTTTTTTGTGAACACAAAAAATTTACATGATAAATTTTTGAAATACCGAATGAGATGAATTCTTGATATTCTATACCAAGGCGAATTTATAGAAGGTGATGGCATAAGAGCAGCTGACTTGATTTTTTTTTATTCACCTACATGTATTTTGTTTTTGCTTTTGCATATGAGCTTTCAAGAGCCGTCAAAGCAAAAACAAAATGTTTTTAAATTTTGGCAACTCTTACGCAGAAACAAAAACAAAATACATAGGAATTTTTTTAGTTGTATTTATAACACCACCTTGTATGGATTAGCCTTGTTCTATACGTTCACATAAATTTATTGAAAACAAGAGAATTCAACTATTGCGGTCATCAAACGTAGACGTAAAAGCTTGGCTAATTTTGACGTAATTTGCTGAAAACGTTAAATCGTTCAACATATACGGTCGTAGTAATGCTTATTTTGTATGTCTAAATAATATAAAGTATGCATGCATTAGGGTGGGTTGAAAATCCGATTTCTTAGATTTTCATTGTTAATAACAAAAACATGGCTCATTATGCACCAAAAAAATAACGTACTAGAGATAAAAACTTTCGGTAAAAATACCTCAGCCGGTTTCGCCAACATTTTTATTTGAAATTCAGTTCCAATTTAATTTTAGTTTTCATTTTGATTTAACATTTTATTTTACCCTACTTTGATTTAAATTGAAGGAAAATTACAAAAAAAAAAGTAATATAATATTGTTAAAAAACTGTTTTATGTGAATATTTATCGTCATGTCAAGTGTAATGAAACTAAAAAATTATTTAAAAAAAACAACTTAAAAACAAAATTTGTGTCCACTCATTATCGCTTTTATTAGTAAAATAAAACTTACAGATTACTTATACAAAAATAAAATATTCAAGAAATCGCACGTTTCTACCAACCACGATGCATCGGAACGACAAGTTCAAAGCCGTTAAATGATGATTCGATGTTTGTTGTTTTTTTTTTTACATCTGCGTTCTGACCACGCAGTAGTCGTGACAAAAGTTGCTAACAATAACCAATTTACAGTACAACTTCTACATTTTGTTTGTACTAAATTTTATCATAGAAATTTAAATCATCAAGAAGGGTTAAATTTTTTCAGTTCCACAAAATCTTAAGTTTGGCGGAAACAAATTTAAAATTTTTGAAGTAAATCAACTAAAATTCATATTTTTCCATAAGCGAAACAAATACTTTGTTAAACTTGTCATATCAGTTGGCGGAAATCTCAAAGCGAAGCTGCAGATGGTAGACTTAAATTAAAAGTTAAATATTCGAACGTAGGCATTTAAATAAAATTTAAGTCGAACGGCGAAACCGAAAAAAACAAATTTCAATTAAGTTGCTTTTGTAAAACCGGCAGTTGTGCTCGCCCAAGTTAGTAGAACTGTAAACAAAATTTTTATTTTTTTTTTTTTTGGAACTGAATTTCCTATATATGTAGTTATATCATATTTAGCAAAAGTTTTCGTTAGAGTGGAATTAATAAAATTTTGTGTAAGTTGTGCCTGGAATCCAAATTGATGTGAAATATGTGAAAATAATTTAAATAAAAATGTGATCAGATTTGCTTGGCATATGGCATATTGACTAGATTGATTTATTCAAATTTTGGTATGAACAAATTCTTCCCAATGATTTTTATATCAGGCAAATACATAAAATAAATACGAAGAAGAAATTATTTTCGGTCTCTGATTTAGAAAATTACTAACAAAACTAGATTTAATCTTCAGCCTCCAGTTTCTTGGAATGGAGTGCCATGTAAAGAACTACTTCCCTTGCATCCACCTTCGGCTGATTACCTAACCGATTGCAGATATTTCCAACAAATTGAAAACTTGGCTGACTTTAAGGTTGTAAATTTGCATATGGATCTTATCTTGTACAAAATGTACGCACTTTACAAAATTTTGTCGTGTATGGTGCGTATACGTAACCTCAGTGCCAAGGTCCAAGTACAACAAGCAACACCTTCGACGATGGCAATTACGAATTGAGTTCAAAGTCACAATATAGGAGAGTAACGCGCAACTGCACTGAAGTCAGGTATATAATTTGGTAGGAAATAAATGTGCATATATCAAGAAACTTACGGGCAACTGACGTACTCGTACAAATATATAGATGTTTGTTTGAGATGCAAGGCTTTGAAAATGTGTGCTATGCAACTCTGTGCTAGTGTTAAGTGTTCATTTAAGCTAAGAGTGTGTCTGTGTATTGCTGTTACAGAGATGGCACGCTGTCGTAATTCGCAATGGAAGAACACCGGTCGAGTGTCAGTGGCGACATCGTCAATTGGCTACACCTTGATTTGGATATTGAAGAACGAAAACTCAAACAGCAGCACTGCCAACGCAACCAGCAACAACCAAAACTATAACACCAAAAACATTTGCAACTGCAATCCATACTAAACAAGAAATCGATAATATTTGCGAGCTGTTGAGCTGTTCTTTGTAAACAATTGAATAAACATTGACAGACTGACATTCTTATTTAGTTGATTTTTTCATATTGCTTTTTTTTATTATTTAGTTTTGCACCAACAAAAAAAAAAACAACAATCAACACAAATGCAGCTACGAAATGCAATTCCAGCGAAAATATCAAACGGCAAATTGTGCCAGGCGTACTAAAATTTCAGCAATTGCAGCTGAGCAGGGTGCGAGGCAACGCTGTCCTTGAGCTTATCACCTCACATGCGCACACGAGCAGTCACACACACACACACACACACACACAACAGCGTCAATAAACGCCAAGCGCAATAAAGCAAACAAACAAACGAAAAAAAAACAAAAAAAAAAGTCCAATAAATATCAACGGCATGTGCGACAATGCAACGCGAAAACCGAAAGCCAATTTGAGCAAATAGTCAAATTCAGAATTCGCATAAGCGGCAGTGCGCGCAACAGGCTGTTGTTGGTTGATGTCGGCCGATCGGCTATAGTCGACAATCGAGTCGCAGTCAATTTTCAAAATTTACATTTATTTATTTACAATTGAAACTGAATTGACGACGATTGGTTGGTGACGTTTTTGTTGATGTTTGAGCAGCTTGCAGTTTACAACCAGAGCAGATATAAGAAGCAGCCATTGCTGCTATGTACTGCGTCCGGCTGTCTGCCTACCTCTCGCTTTTCAGAATCATAAATACAATACAACTTATTTGACTATTGAAAATTAAAAAAAAAAAGAAAATTACTTGGGTATTTTGTGAATGCCACAATTGAACAGCTAAATACACAACCATTTCGTTGTATAATTAAAATTTATTTCAATATGTTTAGTTTACCTATATATAAAATTATTATTAACTATATCTCGACTTGAATTGGAAACACATACAAACAATCAAAAGCCAAACTGAAATACAAAAACTGCTTTCTTGCCTTTTTCTAAACTTTTTTGTTTTGTATATTTATATTTATTACTGGATTTTACCCGCAACTTCGATCACGTGGACTTCAGTTTAATATTTCGAATTCGAATGTAACAGAAAAGGAAATAAATAATTTCCCCAAAGGTAGCTGCTACTTTTAATTCGTTTTATGTTTTGTTCTTCATTTTTTATTACCTAAAAAAAATCGACTCCTACTCATAATTGCCGAATGCGGTTGGTTTCCGAAACTTTGGTTAATGGCAACTGCGTAGTCAGTCATACAATTTATTGTTAGAAATCTACAGCGTCATCAAACTATGGTGACATTTAAAAGCTTAATTTTCATGATTACTTTTTTTAAGTCAATTCCTTTGAATCTCATGCCATATATTTCAAAGTTTTTTTACCTAAGTGAGAACCTTCATTCAGGTATTTTCAAAATAAAGCTTTCTTAAAACTGCTTCGTATATGACCCTTATTTCATATTACGATTTAGTTTATTATATTTTAAATTGATTTTTTAAACCCTCTCCAAAAAGATTTCTGAAATTTAGTGCTCTCGTGTTTTTTTTTTAGTTTGACTCACATTGTAAGCTTTAAACAGATGGCAACCTTCTTTGAAAATGAAGCTTTATTCAACTCCTTTCGTTTAATACCCATATTGCAATATTTGACTTCATACCATTTGTTTAAATGAATTAACCTTTTAAATATGTGGCAATCCCTTTAATACAATTGGTGCTATTGTAGCAAACAAGACTTTATAGAGTGAAATATATGGATTTTTTTGTATGGGTGCCAATTCTACTTAAAAATGTGTCTTGATAGCTTATAACAATTGCATTTTATTACTTTTTAGTTCACTTAAGAATAATTTTGGAAAACCCGCAACTTTTTTATGACTTGCTTAAAAAAAAAGTTTGCTTTAATATTTGTAAATTTACGTGAGATATTTTGATTTCACTTACTTTATTTATTTCATCAGATTTAATTTTCAAACAGTTGGCAACCCCTCACAATTCTTCGAGACTAAGCTTTCTTTAACCTTTGTCAGTTCTAACCAGTATTGTTATGTTTCATTTATCTTATAAATTTAATTGAATGTAGAAAAAATGTATTTACTTCCTTGAACCCCATGCCGTGCTATTTCCGTTAAGTTTGATTTAAGTAACAGTTGTAATTAATTTTCTAAACCGCTGGTAATCGTCTCCAAACAAAATTTTTTGAAATTAAACTTTTCTTAACACTTTCAGTTTGGCACTCTGTTGTTAATTGCCATTTATTTTTGTAATTTGACTTAATTTACCTACAAAAATGCCAACCTTCTTTTAAAACAATCGAGAAATGAAGCTTTATTGAGCCTCTTTCATTTGATACCCATATTACAATATTTGGTTTCATTCCCAGTTTTTATTGAATAATATTTAATATTTGTCAAATTCTATCTAGATTTATCCAGTCGTCATACAGCAATAAGTGATTTAACTTATTTATTTAATTGACTACTATAAATTCTTTAACAGGTGGCAACCCTTCGTAAGATACGGCTTAAGTATTAATATAGGTTATAGGCTATTTGTGTGCTAAATTTTGTGCTATTCCATTATAAAAGTGAAACACTTATGCCTTCTGTATTTAATTTCAAACAATGTTTTTTAAGTTAGCATAAAAGTTCGGCATAAAAAGTAGTATACTTAATTTATAACCAATTGTAGCTCAGCTGTTCATCAACCCACTGATTCGGGATTGTTGTCAGCTCAAACCACGGAGTTTCGTATCAAATTATCTTTGATGCCGCGAAAAAAGTTTATTCAAAAATATCTATGTATATATTTCGCGAAATGATAATGCAAAAGCGACATATGATATGTCGTGTGATTCAGAAATCCCTTGGTTTGCATACAAACTATATTGCATGAAAATTCGGCCTTAAGGCAAAGTCATTACTGTAGGATGTCGAATAATTTGAGTTCTGTCAAATAAGGAAAACCAACTGCTTATCTTGAATAAAATTAAAATACGGGCTTAGTCTTCTTGATTTTGTTGTTGGCAATGTTGTTGTTGTATACATACACATTGTTTTTTTTTTATATAGCGGCTTGTCGCGATTACGTGATGCGACTGTGTGACGCGATGTTAGAAATCACTTTCATGCCCCTAAACAAGTTTTTAACTCAAAAGATAACCTTTCATTTGATATATAATTCGTAACAAAAAAATCTTCGACGCATGATATTTTATGGTAAGTTTCATTCGTAGGCCGCGTTTCAGAAAAAAAACTTGGCCGATTCAACTCTAGAAACGTATGGGTGCTCAAAATCATAACCCTCAATATTACCAATTCTCTTTTCTGCAGCAACACAAATAAATCAAATTTCTTACAATCCGTAAATCTACCTACATATATGTATTATTTATATATGTATATATATATAAAGTACTCTCTAATGTTAGAACTCACCTGGGAAATAGATATCAGGAAGATGAAACAATCGATGGTAAAAGATATCGGTGGATATTGACACATTTTGCGCAAAAAAAGTATGATTGTCGTCTGGTTTAAACAAGATGGGGCATCATACCACACGCCAATCCAGACAATGCAGTTTTGCACAAAAATTCACTAGACATGCAATACAGAAAAGAGGTCTCCAAGATCCTTCGATTGAACCCCTGAATTATCCCTCTGGACTTCTTTTTGAGAGGTTCTTTAAAGAGTAAAGTTCACGCGAGGTACCCGAAGGCCATTGATGAGCTCACGACTAGTATTCGTGCCGGGATAGCTTCCATACCGGCTGAGAAAATGAAGTCTAATGTTTATTTCAAAATTTACTTTACATTCTTATACCGAAGGAACTGATGGCGCACACTACTTATAACTCTCAGTCACAGAGTCATTCCACATACACAATTTAGAAATTATTTGAACACTAAAAAAACCTTCTAGAATTTGAGGTCAAGCGCGCTGGAAACCAACCTCAAGCTACAGAATGTGCGTTAACAATTTGCGAGCTCGTGGTTTATTTTCGAATCACTAAATGTTGATGAACAAATTGCCACTGCATGGCACAAACATCCACCTGTGTATAATACATATGTAGTATGTATCGGCGTCGTAGAAATTTGCACACTAATCAAAATCGCATTTGCATTACAATAATCTGTTCCATTCATAGTAACGCCGCAGTTTCATTCATGCAACAGATGCCACTGAAACTGCGCCATGCATAGAAAAATACACAAACATAAATACATATGCTGTGCTATGCCAACTACATTTGCACACATGCACATACATACATACATACATACTTGCACATGAATGTCAGCAGTAGATATGCAAGTGCATAAATATTGCATTACGGCAGGCAGTTTGCGCAGTGGGGTCGGTCAGAGCCGCTGGTCACGAAGCGTCCAGTGTTGCATTGCGTTTGCAGCTTGTGCGGATATTTTTGTATTTGTATTTGTATTTGTATTTGTGTTTGTACGAGTTTGTACTATTTGCCGGCATGCATGCCACTGATCGTGGCCCAGATATTGCTCAATAGCAACAACAAACTCAAATGGCAAAAAAAAAAACAACACTTGTGCCAAGAGTTGTGGCTTTGGTTGTTACTTATTTTTGTTTCGCTGCAATGGACAACATAAGAGTTACCTGCATTGCCAACTCAACTCCGTTGCCACCCAAATACGCCGATCGACGTAACAAATTTAAAATTTAATATTGAAACTGCGAAAAATGCCGTTCGACAGTTGGACGCAGCGCGCGTTCCGCTATCAGATCAGCAAGTATGTTTTGCTTCATTTTTTTTCATTTTTCCATTTTTGTTTAATTTTATTTTGCTATTGTTTTGGCGTTGCTGCCACAGTTTTATGCGAATTTGGCTAAAACCACTCGACCATTGGCTTTGACCGCTGTCATAGCAGATCAGTCATGCACTCAGCCACTCAGCCACTCAGCCAGTTAGCCATTTAGCCAATCAGCTATTCTAGCATTCAGTTGAGCTGACGAGCAAGTTCAAGTGCGAAAACTGTTATTTCCATCAGACGACTAGCAACAGAGCACGGTTGCTTGTATTCACCATGTTTGGCACTTTGATTTCCACTTTTCGGGCGAATCGACGCCGCAACATCGAATGATGAGTGTAATGTGACAAATGGAATCAACAAATGACAGCGAACAAGACGATTAATGTTCGGGCTTGCTTTATGGAAGCTGTCAGTTTCGATGGGAAATTATGATGGCGTTGTAGAATGACACTAATAGCCATTTAGTATGACCGGACTAAATAATGTTGTATGTGTGTGTATAGTATAAATATAAACTTACAGTTAAATTATATGATAACAAAAAAAAATTTAGAAATTCGGTATGTTCTTTTGGTATTTACTGATTTTAACTAGAAATTCTTAAAGGGTAGTCAACTACAGGGGAAGACCGGGACAGTTGCTCGACAGTCATGCTAAACATAGTGGATGACACTCTCCCCGCATTTGATAGTAAATTTTTAAATATTTTGGTACTCTAAGACTTCTCTCTGTCAATCTTAATAGGTATGTTTCTCTGTGACCGACCAGCAAAATATAGCTCCAAAGCGTATAAAATTTTCTTTTGGTTGAAAATGCAACCCTGTTGGCATATTTTCAATGCAGCATGTGATTTGTTAAGTGATATTTGAAAATGGAAAATAGTTGTGTAGGCAAATTGTTGGTTGATTTGGTTAATATTCCAAAGTACTTTGCAAACAAAAATGGATTGGATGGATTCTTACGAATGTTCTTAGGGTCATTCGCAATAGCGCAGTTTTTTCAGTTCGGATATCATTTTACCGAGTTAGCTCAACTCACATATTTTTCCGAGCTACTGTTGTTGCTTTACATTGCAATTCGTTGTCCTACCTAGTGTTCTTTTGTTAATCGGTTACAAAAAACGTGTTGTATAATATGCTCTTAAAATTGCTTAATGATGATCTAAATAAAATATCAATCCGGGCGAAAATCAACTGTCTTTATTTAAATTAAACCAAAATGCAGGTACTACCAATGTAGCATGATGCTTTCGACCGTACTAATTTAACCCCAATCTATCTGGGATACTCAGAAATCCAATTACAAACAATAGTAAATAACCTAGGATTTAAAATATCAAAACTAATATTATACTTTAATAAATCTGTGGCATACCAACCGATAAAAAACTTGAATTAGTGTAATTACCTTCCCTGAACTGGTAATTGAATGCTAAGAAATGAATCAAAAAATAAGTTTTATTTACCTTTAAATAATTCAGCTAGATTCATATATTCTGAAGGAAAGTTTGGTCACATTAGGCCGTACATTGAAAACGTTCTCGATTTAAGCTTTGAAAAATACCTAAAAATTTGAGATGTTTCTTTTTTCTTTTCAAAGTAATTAGATATGATTTCAGGAAATGAACCTTTGTTCAATATTCTCGCACTCATAATGTAGGGGTTTTCAATAGGAACGCTACAAAAGTTTTTTTAAATAAAACAAAAAGGGTTTGGGATATGAATTAAATTATTTATTCCTGCATAAATCGGCCGATACTGCTGCAATTTCCCGTTCGATATTCGTACGAAGCTCATCAATCGTCGCTGGCTTGTTGGCATAGACCATAGACTTGACGTAGCCCCACAGGAAATACTCGTAGTCTAACGACCGAGGCGGCCAATTGACTGGGCCATTTCGTGAGATAACAAGTTCACCAAACTTGGTTTTCAATAAATCGATTGTGACATTCGCTGTGTGGTTTGTGGCGCCGTCCTGTTACTACCACATATTGACCAAGTCCATATCATCCAATTCGGGCCAAAAATATTCGGTTATCATTGAGCGGTAGCGTGCCGGTCTTGATCATCACGAGTACGTGTGGATTGCTGCCTATCCAATAACGCATATTTTGCTTATTGAGGAAGCCATTCAGCCAGAAATGACGACGACCATAAATTGGACGTAGCGCTCTTAAAGTTGATGTCATTGACTGCGAATTTTGGTAGTAAATATTAATAATTTAGACTCGTTGTTGGATCGTATATCTTTCCATGATGAAATGGCAAACCTTACTGAAGAGAAATGTCAAAAGAGCGGTTAAAAATATGACGTCGTTTGCTGTCACTATCGGTCTACTTTTGTGCGTCCCTATTGCATGACCCTATATTATAGTCCCAAAATGTAAAACCTTAATGGTATCCAGACTGTTCTGTCATCCGACTATTACTCCAACTGGTCTTAAATAAAAACAAATTGGAGAAAATTGTAAAGCTTTTCTTACATTAAAATTTTTGATCCTTAACTCGTATTCAAAAATATTTAAAATAATTTTAAAATGTTAAAAACGAAGCATATTTTTTATCAAATACGAAGTATAAATTTACCAAAATTTAAAAGCGACTGTAAAAGTTATAAGTAAATACTTCTTCATTATGATATTAAGTTCCTATATTTTGCGGAGAAAATTTCAGTTGGAAAGAATTTTCTGACAGAAATTCCAACCAGTTAACGAGTTAACGACGCATTTAATCACTTTAGTAAAATTCTTATATTAATTTTACGCCATTCAAAATACTTGAAAAATCATTTCGGGAACGCTTTCATAATCTATTAAAGTAAATTCAATTGGTCAAGAAATCCATTAAAATTAATGAGTAACATTCGTAACGTTACATTAGTTGCTATTTGTAATTATTGTATAGTACTGAATAAGTTTAAAGCTTTGTTATTTGGATGTCATTTCGTGAACGCAAACATAAATCATTACTAAGGTTTTACTGAGCGTGGCATGTGGCGCCACTCGGTCTTTCCGTATACGTGTATATAGCACATCAATTCAGCATAATTTCGAAAACGCTGTTGTAAAAGGTGATTAGATTAAAATCATATAGTATTTTTTAATATAAAGATAATAGTAGCGGTCACTGTAACACAATCTTAAAAATATATAGCTTAACGTCGTAATACAAAAGCCTAAAGACAGGAACGTTCTATGAATGCATATGGTGCTCCCGAAAAGACTATGTTTATAAAATGTCAGTATTATCTGTGTCTGTTTACTTGAACTTTTTTTGCTATGGTGGTGGAGAGCGTGGTCGCCATAAAACATATCGTGCAATAAAACCAACAAAAGTTTTCAGATATGCATAAATCTGCCTGCAGTATAATCAATGAGCAAGGAATAAAGCTGACAACTCGAGTGGGTTTTTTATGATGTGGAAATATTTAAAAAGTAAAATGTCTACTTATTGCGACAAAAAATCTCTGATGAAGAAGGCTAATACTAAAATAAAGCCTTAAAAATATATATTAATTGTGAATAACGATTTCAAGAAATAAAAGAGAATATTTTATTAGTAAAGTGGTAAAGCTATACAAAAGTACACGACACCCACTACCATCATTTCGGAAACGTCGTCGTCGTTTTTTTGGTAAGATGTAAATACTTTTCGGGAAGGCTGAAAATTTTATATTTAAAAACTGAACGTTACATATTTTATATGTAGTTTGATTTAGTGTAGGATTGATGTATCATTATAGTCACATTCGAAATAAATGATATCCAATCTTTTTGGAATAAGCAAACAACTGACACCTTAAACAGTTTAATTAGGCTTAAGGTTTTTTTTTGTCAATATATACAGACTCTTTCACATTTTGACTATATTATTTTATTATATTTTAAATATATGTATATCTTGAATTATTTCTTTAAGTTTTAAAAACGTTCCCGAAATTGCCCTTCTAGTTCGTGATTCTTTAGTTTTGGCCATAAATTCTGAAGTATGTCATTTTGTGTTCTGCCCGGCCAAAAATTAACGACGACCTAATCGAATGCTTAAAAGTGTATAATTAATTTAATAATAAAGTCCATTTCTTTTATTTCTACTAAAACTAAATTTTCCACCTCCATCATTTTGGTCCTCACACAACAATACATTGTTTGTTTCCCCCACCGAATTCGCAAATGGCATATCCCTAATTTAAATAATTTGTAATTATTTTGGTTCAAGAAGAAATAATTAAATCTAAGAAGCATTTCCGGCAAAGTAATTACCCTTTAATAAGTGGCTTTAATTTGTGATTTTCAAACAGATGCGCGAACCAAACTAACATCAACCTCAATAAAGAGCGTAGAACAACAATAGCAACAACTTCAAAAATGTTAGAGCCTTAAACCAAAGGTATAAATATCTATCTGTGCATGGAGGAAAGGCGAAAAACACAAACTTTTTATGAAAAACAAATTCCACAAAAATTACCGGCACATCATAGGAGAAAATGAGGCATCACAAGTGCATCACAGTAGCTATGGCAGTGTCAGTGGTAGTGGAAGTAGCAAAAACAACAACAACAACAACATCAGCCCATTGCACGCTGCACGCTGCTGGCTAAAACAGTGGCAATGACTGTAGTTGGGAACATCAAAACGCCGTCCATCATAATCAACGTCATCATCAATGCAATTGCTGGGCACACACACGCATACACTCGGACAATATGTATGTATGTATGTGTGTGTGTGTGTGTGCACGTGCCTTCGCTGTGTGGCAGAATTGCTGGAAGCGCCAAACTAAAACAACTGAATTTGAAGTCGTCACAGCGTAGCGTAGTGCACTGCACTCGGCCGCCTGCTGCCCCGCAATGCATCCCCACCTTCCTTGGCTGTGTCGCAAGCTGTGGCCAAAGCCAAAAGCTATGGCCGTGACCATTACTTGTTCTTTACTATCTATGTATGTGTGTGTGTGTGTGTGTGTGTGTGTATGTGGCTTGTAATCTTAACAACTACATTCACCTTGCAATATACTTTGCCACGCCCCATTCAACTACTGCCCTTAGCGATAGGTACAAGCGCACTTACCTACCTTAATATAAATAACAGCGGCATTTTGCTCACCGCTTTGGTTGATGTTTGATTGTTGATGGTTGATGGTTGCTGGCAGTTGGCAGTTGGCTGTTGGTTGCATGTTGTTTTTTCATGGAAAACGCAACTTGAAAAATTTGCGGAAAAAGTGGTCAAACAGCTTCCAGTTTTAGTTGCGCGGTTTTTGAATGCCGCCAACCACCAATAGCAACAAAAACAATCGCCACAACAATAACTACAGTGGATGAAGCGAAAAAAAAAACAAAGCGAGCTTAGAACACTTGTGGCAACTGCCACTGCCATTGCCACTGCCACTGCCACTGTGGAACGCATCAGCGTTGGAGATCGCTGTAACAGCAACAGCAGAATTTTAACGAAAACGATGGCGGCAATGATTGCACTGACGTCGCCTGATGTTGTTGATGGCTGCTGGGTTGTTTGGCAAATCATGTAATACACATGTGAGCTAATGTTGTTGTTTGATTGTTGTTGGTTTTTTTGTTTTGTTGATGTGGCTATGTTTAGGCAACGCAGTCCAGCAATGTTCGCTTTGGGCGGCCGAATTACAAACTCACACAAGCTCAGCAAGGATGGGGCATTAATGGGATTTCACAAAAAAAAAGGCAAAATTAAATACAACAACAACACCAAATGTCGTTGGCAGCGCCTAATAGCTTACAAACAACTTTTTCGCAAGCTCTTTTTGAGCACTTAGTGAACGCTTTAACAAATAGTGGTTTCTAAAAACTAACTCGTTTTAGAAGAAATGCGATAAAAAAAGGATATTTTTGCTTTCTATGGAAATTTATGCAGATATGTTTCAAATTCTGTCACGAAGTTTATCCATTAAAATACAAATCTAATTTCTAAAACCCAAATTTTATGTATTCGGTGTATTCGGCTTCAAGTCAAGTTTGCGTTAATCACAATTAAGAATTAAAAGAAATTCTCTGATGACTTTTTTTTTTTTAGCAATTGTGTGGAAGAGATATAAATATTTGTAATGAATGCAAGCTTTGTATAAAATAATTGTATCCTTATCAAAGAACAGCTCAAACGTTTTGCCAGTTGTTTTAATCGGATGTCCGTCATCAGTGTTCACTTTTCATGTAGGTACTTAATTAGATTGTAAACTTTATCTGAAATCGAAAGCAGATTCGCTTGTCTTTTTTGTTGGTTACTTTTTGCTTCTTGAGAAAAGCATAAAAAAGGGCGATCTTGCTAATTGCACATCACAATCCAAACAACGTTTTTCTGGAAACTAGGCTAAATCAGAAGATGTTTTCGAAAACTATCCTTATTTGTACACGAGTTCTTGTACTTTTCGTAATTTGTTTGATTACTAAGCTTGGATTTTAAATGTCTGTTGACAAAAAATAATCGATTGTCAACATATTCAAATTACAAATTATAAACGCACCATATATTGTCAAAATTCTATAATTTATTTTCATTTCATTAAAGGTTATGCACAATTATAATAATTTAATAAATTTTCATCAAAATTGCTAGCTAAAAAAATTTTTTTTTAAATTTTCGAGAGCGCAGTTAAGTAGCCCATTAAAGTGTACTATATAAAACCGAGAAACTTGCCTTTTTTGCAAGGTTCTTGTCTTATTTTTTATAATTTTCGGAATACAATTTGGAAGTTTCGAGCAAATTACCTTTTATAGTTTCTAAACTATTGTATTTTTTGATTTTATGAAATAAATAACACGGATGGCATACAAATAAAAAGATTGTAATTGACTCAAAGTTCAGGGAAAGATTTTTGGGGTATTTTACGCAGACAGTCTTGGAGTTTTATCTGTTAGTTATTTTTATTATCTGCACTATTACATACAACTGATTATATGGAAAATGTTTGTAGCGCTTTCTTTTTTAAACAATAGAATTGCATACATATATTTTTAATATTTTTTTGAAGAAGATTTACATTAGGATACATCGCTTCCATTACACTAAAAATTGGTACTGTTTTCCCAACGGAATTATAACATTTATAAAATTTTATGACATACTCTAAAATATATCGCAATAATATTCATAACCAATATGAAACCAATCGACCGATTTGAAAAAACTTTAAGTTGTGCGGTTTTATATGTATATGCATATAAATTAATTTAAAAAAATATAATTTTCTAAAAAAAACCTCAAACAATAAAACAGCTTTAAGCAGGCCTTTTAAGCTTACACTGTTTTATTGTCTTGCTTTTCTTTTTTAATTATTTAAAAAAATATGTTTGTTAATAAAAATCTTCATTCTCTATATTTTAAATCTATATTTTTAAATCTATCCAACTCACGTATGTAAATCTTAATAGTTTTCGAAATATTTTGACGAAAGTCTTATAACATAATAAATTTAATAATTCCGGTGGAAAATCCGTAACTCTTCTTAGTGACCCACCCGAATACCGCTCGTTTCCTGGAAGCTCAGGATTATAGAGTTTTTCCCCAAAGAAGAGAGTATGCTGTGAAAACGCGGTGTTAAGGAAATCCCTACAACTTCGTTTCTATGACAAGGAAGATCCAGAATTTGTTAGGCATCTCATAAGGCGTCTCGGAGGCGATAGAAATTTTTATTTGCGGGGCTTTTAAATAGCTGCAGAATTGAAAATACGGCAGATGCTTAAATTCATCTAATCTAAGTGCCACCACGGCAGCTCGTTTTGTATAAATATTTATTTCTTTATTAATGCAACATTTCTGCCCAGTTGCTGGCAGATTTTCTAATTGTCAATTATTTTCTGCTATACCTCAACATCCTCAAACAAGTGCAAAATGGCCACAGGAAAAATTCATAGATAGGCTCATTTTTATATATGTACCTTCATATGTATTTGTGCATACATATAAGTATGTACTGCAAAAAAACAACAAACGCAATGCTAATAACCCTTTTTGTTGCTAAATTGCCACAATTTGCAATATTTATTTTTACAATTTTCAATTAAAAATCGTCTTTAAAATATGGCTGTATATATTCGTAGGCAATAGAGTGGAAGCAAAATGGCTGCATATCCATATACATATGTAGATCACTATCTATCTATCTAAATATATATATATATATATATATAATATTGATGTGTAATATGCATACCCCAATGAGCACACACACACACACACACACCAATGGAAGAGATCTGTGCGAGTGTAGAAAGACTAATTCGATTGCTTTATTTACATACCTACATTTGTTTTTTTTTTGCGCTCCATTGTCTTCTCTTCCACTTTACCCAGAGGTTCTTATTAGCTTTATTGACCGCCGGGCGCTTACAAATTGGAACAGTAACTCGTTGTTTCTTTCACCACCAACATACGAGTAGCCTAACAATTACATATCGAGTGAGAAAATAAGAACAACAATGTGGAGAACCAAAGCTATCACAATGTTTTGAAGGTTATTCAGCAGCTGCGACGTCATCCACATATGTATGAAATAAATAGTTAATACAACTACAATGAATTAATGGTAAAATAAATGTTGCTGCCACATTGCTGCTTTTGCCGCTGATATTGGTTAACTTGACATGGCCTACTAAAAGCAAACTATTTTTAATTTCAATTTAGCTGCAAACGTTGAAAATATTTGCAAAATGAAACTGCTTTCAGCGACTAAACGAGAAATGGTTTTGTATCAAAAATGTTACATTGAGTTTTTTTTACTGGATTTAGATATCTACTCCTATTTCTCTAGCTTTGTTTGTCAAGTTTATCTATTTATTTTAAACTATGTATATTTATAACTTTTCGCTCAAGTAAGCTATAATATATTTAAACAGTTTGTATTTCTATCATTTTGATTGTGTTTGATACCAACAATTGGGGGTTTTATACTATTTTAAACTTTAAGCGGCAGAAAACTGATCTATAGCATCCAAGGATTAATAAATAGTTAAAAACTTGATTATTTAATTATAAAATCATATGGGTCTTGCTTTAGGAATTTCTAAAAATTGAATTTGTCATCTAAAGCTAACAATTCACTACTGCTTCATAAGTTACAAACAAAATGTGTGCGTCCACGTGAAAAGGGCCCACTTCGGCGGTATTGGAGTTATGCATACAGGCGTCTTCCTGGTTGATTTCCGAACATTTTGAGACAAATTAGATCATCCTAACTGAAGAATTGAGGGAAATATTGAAATTTGAAGGTGAATATCCGAAAAATGACTAATTGAGAAAAATCAATTTGAAGTTGAAATTTGTCCCTTGTGGGCACTTTTCTTTTTTTTCAAAAAATAAAATTAATTACTTCTATTATACCTAGGAAGCTAAATTTGGTGTCATTCGACGCGTAAATGTATGCATATAGTTTCATAATAAACCATTATAAAAAATTCGATCCATGTATCGAAAAATCTATATATCTCGGAAATTAGATGCGACAAAGTGGGCCCTTTTCACGTGGACGCACACAAATATTTAGATTTGTTATGACAAAAAACACTTGAAGCTGATGCGAAATAAATTTCACTCGTTTCACGGAAAATGTACTTCGTAAAATATGGTCGCCGAACATGAAAATGAGTTTCATTTATTATTTCAAAACAATTTTTTTCAAGTTATAGGTTTCAAACCTGTTTTCTGCGTCTCCTTGCGGGTGGATGTTATTTTGAAACTCTGTTCGAGAAAATCATTTTTCATAATTTCCACGAAAATAACGCGCCGGATAAATGAAACTTTTGACACCAAAGCTATGTTTTCACAAAAATTAACTATGGACTATATTCAACTATATTCAAGAGGGTTATGCTCTCAGAATCAAAAGAACTTTCAGAGTATTTTTGCAGGCATTCGTTAGAGTGATGTTATTTTTTTAATTTTATTTTTTTGGAAAAAAATTCTTAACTTCATCAATTTCCAACAAATTTAGATGATTGAACACTCTTTCTATTTACAATCGACTGGACTTCAAAAATATTCACAGTTTAGAATTTATAATTTTTGGAAAGTGGCAAAGACATTGTATTGAGTTGGAAAAAGTGAAAAAAAGCAAAACATTTTGATTTTGGTCAAAAAATCTTTTTTAATTTTTTACACACATGTACATATAACAATTTATATACTATAAAAACATGCAATCATTGACCTTTTCAAATCCGTTTGAAAATTGTAAATCAGTTTAATAGACATTGACTCCAAAACTCGAAAACTTAATTTGTTAACAATAAATCAAAAGATTTTGGGGTAAGAAGTTTTTCAAACACCGTTTGGTTACGTACTAGACATGACCAACGACCTGCACTACGCCATTTGAAACGTGTAGAGTCACTGTAGCACGGTGTAATTAAAAATGTTAGGTAACTAGGTGTTGCTGGGGTTCGCCCGTCAATGTTAAGAAAAACATATAGCTACCATCGAGCAACTCCTTGAGAAGCTTAGAAAGAAGATATGTTATAAGGCAGTAAGTAAATGGTTCCAAGACCCCGAATAATAAGTTGAGTTGAACAAAATACGGTCGAATAGTAGGCATACCAGTGGATTCCTTTTGTTACGTTCTAATTTTGGATTATTCCTTAAGGCTTTCCATTTTATTTGGCGACACAAAAAAAAAGTGTTTTCGATGCTTCCTCCTCGTAAAAATGGGGCGAAAGGGGGGTTATACATATTTATAGTAAAGAGTAACGAAATAAGCGGTTTATAAATTTAGCTTAATTCTATGCATACATAAATTTTCTAATTACAATTTTTTTTTTAAAAACAACATATGTCTGTATGTAGAGATATCGCTGAAAAAAGCAGTATGGTATTTTCTATGGCATCTCTCTTGATCAAATAAGCCAATCAAACTCATTTCGAGCCTGAGTAATTTCTGAACAATGCCATTCCAAAAGTCAAGAAGGACAAAACTTCTCTCTAACTTAATAAAAATAAAAAATATCGATTGCAGTCGAAATTTTGAAATTTCGAAAGTTTGAAATTTCTTTGCGTAGTTGTGGCAAAAAAAAATCGATAAACTGTTAAGTTGGTTATAGGTTGTTTGCCATATGTCTCAGTAAAAAGTTTGACTATAAACTAAACTTAACTCAAACTCACATTTATTTCTTACTAGTTTTTAAAGTAAAACACTGAATTAGTTTTGTCAGATATCCACAGGTAATACTCCTATTCAAGAATATATACATATTAATGTGCGATAGAGATATTATCTTATTTTTTTGACTAAAAACTTTGCCTGTTAATGCTTATTTGTTTTCTGAATATTTTACTTCACTTTCCATTTTGCACATTTGCGGTTTGAATGGTTTCTAGATTGTGGTTATGTTTTTCTATATGGAGCATAAAAATTGCCCAATTTTGTAAGAGGGAAAAATGCCATCGTATTTGTAGTGTTCAATGTTGCTCAACATCCTTTTTCGAGGAAACAAATTTGGACTATGATAGCATGAAACAGATATATGCCATCGTTGCTATCATTTCGCCAGTTTTTAACTAAGGCCTTGACCAATAGTAGATATCAGATCGAAATATTTAAGTTAGAGCACGCACAAAAACTAGGGTGCCGAAAGGCTGTCACTAACTATTTTACAAAATGTGTCAAATTAAATGAAACTACAATTATTAATGTGATTGGAGCGTTTAAGTTGTGGTTTTGATTAAAAAAAAAGAGTGAATATGCCCTATTTTGAAAATATTGAAAGGGGCATTATAAAAGAATGCAAAAATATATAATAGACGATTTAATCCTTCTGATTTAGAAAAGTAAGACTTCTGTAGTTGATGTAGAGAGTTCAGATTTTTCACTTAAATTTTTAATTAATTTAATTTCGAGTATACTGTGTTTGTGATAGTTGCAAAGTTGTGGAAATTGTTTTTTTGAGCGGAATTTGCAAGTTCTTACTGGATAGCACGACTAATGTGAATATAAACACGAACATTTTTTACGCTGCATTTTTATTAAATTAATTTAAAGTATGTTTTTTTTTTGTGAAACTATCTTAATTGGGCCGACATGTATGCACATATTAAGCTTGTGACCATTTCGGCACTATTTCATGATCATTTCGGGATTATTTCGCCACTTTGTTCGGGAGCTGTTAAGAAGCAACTCAGAACCAGATCTAGTTCGGTATGGTTCGAGACTTCTTCGGCAAACGTACGGAGCTGGTTTGGGACAACTTCGGGACCATCTTATGGGTATCTAGTTCGGGACTGATTTCGTTATTGTATGAGACTAGCTTGTAACTAGTTAGTGATTGCTTTGGAATTATTAAATGGCTGGTTTGTTGCTTGTTCTACATTAGTTTGGTTTGGAATTGAACTAGCTCTGAATGAGCAGAAACGAAATTGGTTGCATGCATACATAAAATGTATATTCATATGTGTTTATCTGATCATTAGCGGTGTTGCCAGTTTCAAAGCCAAAAATGTATATAGTCTTTCTCACATTCCCCTCTTTATGCAATCGACAAGAAATTTTAATGAAACACATAATTTACTTATTTTATATCCAAAAACTTTACACTTAATTTTAATGTAATTATTTGCAAAAAAGTTTTTTTTTTTATTTTCAAAATGACATAAGTCCGCGTTTCAAGGATCTCTTTGAATAATTAGTTAGCTGCTTTTTTTTCTTTCAAAATAATTACGAACAAATAGCTTTCGCAACTAATTTTACAAGTATGCTCGATCTAAGCATTTTTAAATACTCGTAAAACGTATTTTTGGTATGCCGCAATGAGAAGTAAACTGCACTAGTCTAACAACAAAAACAACAGCAGCAGCAGCAACAGCAACAATCATTGTCTAAGTAGTCTAACAATCCGGTAATGTTACTGCTTTGTTTCAAGCCACTGTATTGCCTTCGATTTTATAAATAAGTTTTGCAAATATCAAGGCCAAGTACTGAGTTTTTCTCTAATGCATTTTAATTCGCACCGCGTAGTTGCTAAACAAACACCAACAACAACTTTTCGAACACCAGCGCTAGCAATGTGCGCCGTAAAAAAGAATTAAAAAAATTGGCAAATAGAAAAAATGAAATAAAATAAAATTAAGGAACACGAAATCTAGAATATGCGCATATCTTTGAAGATATAGACACATCGATGCATGAATGTGTGTGTGTGTGTGTGTGTGTGTGTGTGTGTGTGTCATATTTATTAGAAAAATCAAAATCGAGCTGGCGAAAATTAATCGTTGGATATATGTATTTATTTATGTATCTATCTATGTAAGCATGTAGATATGTAAAACTACAACACCAACAACAAAGCGCATACAATAACAATAAGTTGAAGTCAGGCAATTACAATCAGTTTGGGGCAAAGTTGGAAATGCAACCAGGCAGTCGCCACAATCAAGCGCTGCCGCCATTATCGCCACCAGTCCCGGCTCCGAGCCAATCATGGAACTGTGTTGCTCGTTTCGTTGCGTTCGCTGATTAGCTGCCAGATCGGTCGTTTCTGAGTTTCTGAGCGCAGCCAGCGAGTTACCAAAGACCAAAGTGCAAATTTCAAAATTAACAATTTTTTTTTCTTATTGCATTGCATACTTATTTACGCTCTTAATTGCAATTGTGCATGTGTGGATGTGTGATCGAATTTGGATAATATCCCTGGCGGAAAAAACTAATCAGTTGCACGAAAAAAAATATAAAAACTAATTTTTTAAGAACCACTTTTAAACTAATGAAAACTTAATGAAAATGCAGCCAGTTTGGTTTTTTTTTTATTTTCATTTGCCGTGCTAATTTAAAATGATTACATTTTAATATTGCTGAATTTAAATTTCAAGTAAAGTAATTGTGAATATATGCAAGATAGGGTAATTGGCTGATTCCTCAGTTTGTTGTAGGGCATGGCAATTAGTTGTCATTGTAAAAAAAGTAATTTGTAAATTATTTTAAAATTTGTTTAATTTCGCACAGGGATTATTTGTCGCACTTCGAATGCTCGCATTATTTTTTCTCACTTTGTGTATGTGTGTGTGTGCGATCATGTTGCTTTATATTGTATTTATATATGCCTGTAGGCAAATATGAAACAATTTTCGCTAATATATCCCTCAATGTACGCGAATTTACATTTGTAAGTTTGTAGTCGCAATTACACGGTTTGGAACACGTGCGTCAAGATCCAACGAATTCGAATGTGCATATCTAACAAGGTTACAATTCAAATATCGCTTCGTCTTTATTTGCACCGAATAAAAGAGCGCAGTAAAAATAAAGAACAATAGGAGGAAAATGATACTCATATAGATCTTAAAATCACCTAATAATTTACAAATAAAAAAAATATAAACGAAGTTTACACAAGGATCAATTTTGGCAGATTCAAAGTTTTAACTGTAAACTACAGTTTTCTAGGCAACCTCTCCACTTTCCTAAATTACCTTATAGTGCATAAAAATTGTTCTTTTTTCGAAATTTCTGATTTGAATGAATTAATTAAAATATGTTACATTTTTTCAATTAATTTTTTTGAATAAATATAAAAATATAAATCTTCGAGATTAGAAAATCTCTCGAAAGCTCTAGTATATGAATTCGGCTTATATTAACTCGCCTTCAATGCACCCCTTCATTCAAATATAAATTCACTGTGGCTTCGTTCGATATATCAGCTTGTTTGTCGTTTATTTGATTAAATTTGGTTGGCATTCCAGTCGATACAGCAAGTGTGGTATTAATTATTTAATAAAATTAAAATTATAAATAAATTAGAAATTCTAGTGGGTACTGTTTGGTATTTCAGGAACAAAAGATTTAAATAAACTTAACAAAGCTTAACATAGCGAAAAAAAGAAACAAAATGTGATTTAAATATTTCAGTTTATATACATTTTTTTGTTCACTTATAATTGTCTTAAAAGTTTTTAATTTTCTAAACAAATCACTTCGTTTTTCTTTGGTCGAACATAATTATTTTTTGTTGGAAATTTTGAGTTTTTGAAAACAAAATCTGGCAACACTAACATACAGAAATTCTTCATCGTATTCGCTTTCTTTTTATGTTGGTAATAGGTATATGTATTTTTTGTTTTCGTTTTCATTACTACCACCATTAAAATTAAAGCGTCCGCAATAGTCCAGAGTGTAGCAGTGTGCGCTCTCATCGACTTGTTAGAAGGTAAAACTATGGTGGGAAACATTTACCTCAAATACCGTTTCCGTTAGAGAGATTTTGAATTTTTGTAATGTACCTACTTAGCACAAATATATTACCTAGAAGCTTTTATTTTTTTTTTTACGAAATTTATTTACGATTTAAATCAAAACTACTGTGCGGAATTTTCATTTCGCAATTTTGTTGTTTTTTAAAAAATGGCAGTTTTTCAAAAATCATAGTGTGAACTAGAACTTCGATTTTGGTTTCGCCCATGTTCGGCCTCCTTACCTTACCCACAACCAGCTAAAAGTTCTAAGTGGAAGTTCCACGTAATCAAAAAGGGTGCGAATGTTGCTAAGACCAAACCTTAGCTTAATAGGTGGTAAAAAAAACAGCCCGCAAAGTATCCACGCAAATGCAATACGCGTCAATGGCATACAAAAAATTAAAAAATTTAGTTTCATAATAAATTTGTTCGTGCAAAATATATTCAACCTCAATATGGGTAGAAATCTACCCACTACTGCGGAAGATCCATATCGATTTTAAGATCAACGAACGGTTAAATCTCATATCTTTGCTAACAGCTAATTTGAGCTAAAATATTTGTAATATGTGTGAAAAATAATTGAAATTGGTTGGGCAATTGATTTGAAAAATACTCAATTAATTGCTGACTACTTTTTCTGCACTACAAGTTTACGATTTACGAACATCTTCGATGAATGATGACAAAGAATTTCGTGCATATTTTGCATTGCCTCCATATTTTTGAATAAAATATGTTCCATACTAAAGTAACAAATACGATCAAAATATTTTAAACTGATTTTAGTTCAGATTATGCTCAACTAGAGCTTAAGTTCAGCTTAAGATTAGTGGCTGAAATCAGCCCTAATCTTTTACATAAATCTGAATCTCACTCCGTGCAAGCGCCTAGGTCACGTTGCCTATTTGTGTCGACATTTTGGTCATCAATGTAAACCATTTTATTGATTTGCGAATTTCCTTGCATTTTGTCGTTGTTCGTGTTTTTAATTTTTTTGCAGTTATTGCTTTGCTGGTTGCTGTAATTCAACTTTGTTTTTATTATTGTTGTTGCTGTTGTATGGCTATTTGCACGCGCTGTCAGAACGATTTTTCCAAATTGAAATTTTAATTTCAAGTACGACGAGTTCAAATTACGCTTACCTTGAAATCTGGTTTTCTATCCGTTGTTGTTGTTTTTATTACTCATTTATTCTGTTGCCGTTGTAGACATGCAATTTTATGCAGTTTGTTTTTATTTTTTTTTTGTTTTTATTTTTCGTCGTTTCATTTCGTTCGTTTCGTTGTCTTTATTCTTGTTTTGTATTAATTTTTGTTGATTTTTTTTTTGTATGTAAAGTATACAGTATTTATGGAAATGTGCAAGAGTGTTGTTTTTGCAGTTGGTTAATTGGATAGTTGCTAATAAATGTATGATATTAGTGTTTTCGCTACTTAAATTGTTAGTGTTTAATATTATTGTTATAACTATTTTGCAGCTGTTGTAGCTTTGCGTCGATCTTGGCACGATTGAAAGTTACGATCTCATAAAAAAGGTAAATAACACGTTAAATACCAATTCTACAAATGCAGACTTTCGTATTGAAAAGTTGCGTCAAAATGCTTACGTAAATAATAAAAATAAGCATGGGAATGAGCAGATTTTTTGTTTGTTTTGTTTTTCAATGAAAATTAATCGGTTTTAATTACTCCAAGTATTTAAATAAATTAAATAGATAATTTATATTGCAACCGGTGCGCAGTGTGATATGGAAATGAGCTCTATGGGATACTTTTATAAAATGCTTCTGACGGAACTTCAACATAAAAGTACTCCTTTCCCGGAAATGATACCGGTAACATCCTTTTTTTAAATTGGTGTATAAAAAGTTATTAGGGGCTTATTTTTTCATTTTTGCTATTGATAGATTTCTTCAAAATACGTTTTGAGCCTAGATATACACGGATAGTAAAAGTGCTATTCCACAAATTATAGTTTGTAGCTCTCAAGAAATAAATGCCCGTAAATGTATTTCTTCAAAAAAATTTTAAGCAACGGCAAAGCACTTTTTCAATCAACAGAAGTAATGCAAAATATTATTTGCTATTTGCTTGAGAGCTGGATACTTAAATTGAGAATAAAAGTTCTCTAAAGTAAAGGAAATATTCTTTTATATAAATTATATCCCGAAAATGAAAATTTTTGAAACAAAAAATTATTGAACGAATTTATGAAAATACTCCAATGATTGAGTTTTGTTGATCAAAAACTCAAGTTATTTCCTTTCGTTTGGCATTTGCGAAACATTGGTGGATATCTTCTAACTTATTTGATTTACATTGATTTTTCAAACAACCCCATTTTAAACCATAATTTTTTTAGTATTGATAGTAACCTACAAAAGAGCAGAAGGGGCCTTGAACGTCGATACTATGTATGTACATATTATACATTAACTCATCCGATGTGTTGATAAATAATTGTATTATTTTATTTCGACCATTGAATAACAGATGGCGCTGGTCAAGTATTTACTCACCGCAGACACCTGACACATTTGAGTACAGTTAATATGTGTTTTTCTCAATTGCAATTTGTGGTTATTATTGCTAATAATTAGCTTTGATAGTATATCGTTTATTTATCCAAAAAACTAGGAGAAGGTGCTAGTTGGAATCCATAAAATTTCACCTAGCTGAAAATAGCTGCTATTATTTAATCGGTTGAATCTGCTGGGCATAGCCATTAATGCAAATAACTATCTGTATGTTCAGTCAAGCCTGTTCTACATTTCAATTCAAATCAAATTTTTCGGAACAGAATTGGATGGGTGTTTTTGATTTCGATTCCGATTCGGTCGGTTTGAAAAGTTGGAATAAAAAGTAGTTGGCAAATTAAACCCAAATATATAGTTCTTATGATTGAAAGTTCATATTATTGGGAAGATTTATAAGGATTGCTCTAATCTATATTTAATTAGTTTGATAAATCAGTATCAAAGAATTTCTATTTAAAAACTACTTAGATTAGTACAGTGAGTACGATCAGTATGAAACCGACCTCTTCTTGGTTCATTCACATCAACTATTTGTAAGCAAACTTCACTAACTAATTCGAAGCAAATCTAATATCTAATGAAATTAAAGAGTTTTTATAGTGTAAATTTATTTATAGTGCAAACGTGCTTGAGGTCTAGCTTTAGCTATATGCCCACGTGTAAGTCGACAATAGCCGGCATTTGCAAAAAGAAGAAAGCAATTTTAAAAGTGTTGCCATCCAGAAATCTGGGCCTTTGAAGAGAAGAGCCCTTACTCGTAAAAAAGGCGAGTATCATCGTAAAATTGGTTTGTACGTCAGCGCCAAAAAAATGTATACGAACTTTTTCGAAGATATTAGTTGCAGGTTAAAAAGTATTTCCAGGGAAAAAGCTTGCCAATAAAAGCTATTCGCTTAACAAAATTGTGGCAGTTTTGGGAAAAGAAGTTATTTCAGAGTTCCATACAAATTTTACTTTAAAATATGATGCGTGCCTTTTGAAGCTTGCCTGGGATACACCTAATGCAAACGTTCTATAAAAAAATTAGAAAGTGGTTTTGGAAAGTATTGATTCCATACAATCCAATAACAATGATGGCGATGAAAATATGCCATTAACCTTACTCGAGCAAAAGTTGAGTCAAAAAAGATATGAGATTGCTCAAGTTCCAAGTTCTTTTCGCAGATGCAAGTTTATAGAAAAAAATACTCGTCCAACTTATTCCGCGATCCAGAAGAAAACTTCTATGCCCCCTCTACAAAGAGATATAGAATTAAATAAGGGGGAGAGTTTTGTAAAACACCCTTTTTAGTTTTTTTTTAGTGTTAGCATGAGTGAAAATAGTAGTAGTAATTAAAAAAAATAGAAGTAATTAGTAGTAGCAAAAACAACAATAGTAGAAGCAAATAGAAAAAAATTTGGGTGTAATTAGTAGTAGCATTTGGAAAAATTGTAGTAAAATCAGCCAATATAGCAGTAGTACTATAGTACTAGCACAAGAAAAAATAGCAGTGGGAATTAGTTAAATTAGTAGTAGAACATATTCAAAATAGTAGTAGTAATAAGTACTAACCTTTTTCAAAATATTGATAGTGAATAATAGTTGCATTAGTAAAAAATATAAGTTAAAATAGTAGTAGTAATAATTACTAGCATTAGTAAAAATAGTAGCAGTAGTAGTCGAAATGACAGTAGTAGTAATTAAAAGTAGTAGTAATTAGTAGTTTTAGTAATAGCTATGTAGTAGTAGTAGTAGTAATTATTAATAGTGGCAGTTAGCACTAGTAGTAGAAGTTGTACGAGTAGTAGTAGTGCTAATAGTTAGCAGTAGTAGTAGTAGCAGTTGTTGTAGTGGTAAACACCTAAAAAATTGACTTGAAAACAAGATTGCGCCTTCCACGCTGAGAGCAACTAATAGTGACGTCATAATAGCTAGAGAAGGAGAGAACAGAGAAAAAATTCTACAAGAGAAGAGGAAGAAGCGGACAAACGGCAGAATGATTGAAAAGTTTTCTTAGCATTGTTTGTGTAAAATGTCTCGAATTCCGTCTCGAATAGGTGGATGCTATCTAGTCGACAAAGGGAGGACTAGCGGTCCGCGGAAGGCGCTATCTTGTATTATATCATTCTTGGCATGAGAACTGAATTTTATTTGTTGAAATTTTGTAACATAACTTACACCGAGTACGACATAGAAAAACGGAATTCAGCTGTGTTCAATGAGTTAATTTGCTAATTGATGATGATGCGAAACGATTGTCTATCGTAAGATGATATCGCTGTCGTAAACAATCAGATAGTCAAGAATTTAATGATAGATTCTGAAACTACTATAGTCCTTGGCAAAATTCATCTAATGGGCTGAAGTAAATACTACAGATACCAAGTACAAAAATCACTCACTCAACGCAGAAAACAGAGACCGTTATAACGGAAGTGACCGATCCGGGCTTAGGCGTGCACTAGTTACTAAATTTCACCCAGATTGCACTGTAATTTTGTTACAGTCTCTACAAAAATCAATGGAAATTTGGAAAAGTTAATGAGAGGAAAATTTAAAGTTTTAATGTAGCTTTTTTAACTTTGTTAAATTATCGTCAAAATTTGACAAAGAAAAATTTGTATGCTTTTATGCTTTATGATATTGAAGTTAAATATATATTTATAAAAAATTAACTACAAAAATTTAGGACGAAAGATATTGTCAATATTGTAAAAAATATCACTGCACGATTTAAACTGGGCACCACTGCATATTTTCCTAGCCATAGATTGCTGATTCTACCAAGACGTAGATATACTACATATTTGAGAAGTTAATAATAGTATATGTAAAATTTAAAAGAATTAAATCTATGTAGCAATTCTCACTTTTACATATCTACTTAATACACACATATTGGCATACTTATGTCTGTATGCCTGAATGTATGGACAATGAGCGAAGTTATATCAAATGAATCACAGCAGCTTTATAGTCATCACTACCATAAATTTAACAACTAAATGCAAGACGGAACAACAACAACAAAACAAAAACGCATAAACAAAAACCACCATAAATAAAAGACTAACTAACGAAAACCGGCAAAATTGCATTCGTTTCATTGCCGTCGTTTATCTAAGCGCTGGCAGTTGGTAAAATCCAAACGGCTTCAAATAACCAAATGCATACAAGTTCCAACACTGGCTAAGTTAGCAAAAAACAAAAAAACCAAAACAAAAAAACGAAAAGCGAAAATCGACACAAAAACAATAGCAAAGCAACGCAAAATGACACTCAGACGCGATTCGCTATGCTCTCATAAACATTGCAAACAAATATAAAGTTCGAGCAAACACAACAAAAAAAAAACATTGCGCCTGAAAAAATAGAGCCGAAAGGTGGGCTTAGAAGAGGGGCGGGCGGGCGCAGGTAAGAAGTGGAAAACTAAAACCACTGCAATTGCCTGGAACAATCAAAACGGCATGAGCAATGGCATTGACAATTGACAGAACAGTTAGAAAACAAGCGAATCTACATAGTATAAAAAAAAAATTGAAAGATGAAAAAATGGTTAAATACCAAAGTGTGGCCGTTGATGAAAAAGAGTGTGAAAACAAAGAAATCGCCTAAATTGAAACACTCAAAGCTGAGCCTTGTTGTTTAGTTGAAAAAATTAATAGTTTTTTGTTTGGCCAGAAATATCAGCAAATGTGCACGCATATTTTAAAACAATGAAACCTATAGTGCAGAATAGTTGACGCACACACACCCACACACACACACGTATGTATATAGGCTTGCACACATTGACAAAACTAAAAAACAAAAAGCCCCAGCTCGTCAAACGTTAAATATCAACAACAGCAGATAAGTGCAGCCGGGCGTTGCATGCCACACAAATACCTGCAGCAGAGCTTACAGGGTCGGGGCAGTTTTTTTTCCCCTTCTCTGTTTTGTTGCAATAGTGCTGGAGTTGCATTATTCGGTGGAAATAGCCGACGCTTTTATGTACCCTACAACAGAGAGAAGACTTTGTGACGACCAAACAGGACTAAATTAAGCAAAGATTTCCATATTTTGTTTTTTTTTTTGGACATGCAACTTTCTTTAATACAAGGGTTATTCTCTAGTCACTAAGCTGCTCCAGTTTTGTAAATAATTATGTAAAAACCTTTTAGCATGTGCGGGATCTGCGTCATGACAAAGGATTCCAATATCATTTGTAAACGTTGATATGGCCAAAGCGTTGGCTATTGGCAGTTCGCTGATATAAATAACATATAGGGGGTCTTGAACATTTTCTTGAGATAAACCTTTGTACATATACATATATGGTGGTTTTCAGTTATAACTGAATTTTGTCTGACTCTAAATTTTCACCCAAGCAGAAGTCTTTCAAGTAGTTTTTAATTTATATATGAGCCTTCTAACCAAATCTTATCAAATGCTTGAGAGACGTCTAAAAATACACCTTTGCAGTATTGTTTCCTTTCGAATGCTTTTCTAATTTCTAAGACAATTCTAAAGTGTTCAAATTTTCTTAAAGGTGTAATTTTTAAGAATTTATTCACTTCTTTTATACGCATTATTGTTTTTGTAAATGCTACATTAGTAAGGCGCATAAAAAACAGATTTCAGTATACAATGTATTTGCCTCACCAGAGACAATTTTAAAAATCAGTCAGGATTTTATATATGTTACAACACAGCAAAATATTGCTCGAAAATTAAGTGGTTTGGCTAAAATTTTTCTTTAAATCCACAAAGGTAAAACTGAGGTGTTTTTCAAATAATAATTACAAATATCTTAGAAATTGTTTGATACTGTTTTTAAAGGAATCTTACAAAATATTTATTTATCAATGTACGTTAAAAAATATTTGACCATTGCATAAATTCCGATGATATTTTTACAATTCATAGTTGGTAAAATTCTGTAGCCAAATGTACCACCAGCTACAATGGGCCGCCCTTCAGAATATCTATTTATAAGGTGTAGAAACTGGGTCAGCTAGGAACAAAAACAAATTTGCATCTGCATAGAAATAGTTTCAATTAAAACAGTGTTGATTTCTTTACGGCAACCATGCTACAATTTTACACACCACGATAGTCAAGCTGTATTCATTCTGTCAGATTTAACGAGCAGTTAACCGAGACTTAACTTAACTTACAAGAAGAATTGTCAACGTATGCTCGTCGATCTCATTTTGGACATTTAATTTTTTTTCAATTTTTTTGAGCTCAAGGTTTTAATTTGAAAAACATTGGAAGTTTGTTTGGATGTAGGAAGGTGGAAAGGCAGCAACAGTTCACATGTCCTCTTGGGTCATCGGTTACGTACTTGCCTGGCAAATCTAAGTTTGTGAGTCTAGAAAAAAATCTGATGAGGAGTTGGTGGTGATCTCAGAGAAAATAGCTATAATTCTACCGCTTTGACTGTTGCTGTTTGTTTGCAATGATTTGGAAATAAAAACCTGGCTTTGAGCTCAGAAATAATTATTGATTAAATAATTTTGATCTACATTTATTTTTAAAGTGTTACAAAAACGAAAATCCGGCAAGGAAAGATTTTCTTCCCGCTCTCAAATTAAAATAAAGCAGAAACTTCAGAGTCTAAAATCCAAAGATTCTGAAATTTCACGCGGTCCAGTTTTCTCAAACCACTTAACACAGATTAGCATACGTGTATTACATATTAATCAAGGTATGAATTAAGTTTAGAGTAACTGACCTTTTATTAACCTTAAATTGGTGAGAGATACCACATGAAGGGTATTCCAAATTCGTTGCCACCTACCGACACTGTCAAATTGCTGTTTAGAGCGCTCACCTTATGGGCGCACGAATTCAATTCAGCTGAAGTTGCTGACTGCCCTTGCCTGCTGTTTCTGTTTCTGTTTCTGTTCTGGTAGTGCACTCCTCAACGTCACTCCATCATCCTCCCCCTACCATATCGCTCAAAAAAAAAAAAAAATCGGCAACACCATTGCAATTGCAGTTTTTGTCGGCAATTGATGCTGTTGCTGTCGATTTGCTTCAGCTCGATGTTTGTTGGCTTCATCATTCACACTGCTTGCCTTCGCCGCTTCAATGTTGGCCACATTTTTTCGCTGAAAATTTTATTTCTGCCTATATTGTTGTTTTTATTGTTTCTAGCATTATTTTGCTGTCGTTGGTGGGCTTGCTTTTCGTCTATTTTTATACCACGTTTTGTTTGCTAGTGCATAGTAGATGTATACTTGAAAATTGGCAAATATTTGTTGTTTTTTATGCATGCAGCTACGATTTGATATTTTTCGAAACAAATATATACATATACATATGTATATACATACATACTTTTTATAGTAAGTAAATTTACAAAATATCTACACATATTCATACATAGTACATATGTATATGTAGTTTGCGTGTTTATATGTTCGGAATTCGTTTGGCCAGCCGCTTGATCTTGCTATTTGGAACTTGGCATACATTTGTATGTATTTGTGTTTGTATGAATGAACTGATACACATACAAACCCACACATACATGTGTACACACCTATGCAAATATCATCACTTTGTTTTAGTTGCTGCAGTTGCTGGTGGTGGGCTTGGTTTGCTTGGCTGGCTGCATTTTCGTTCAAAGCGACTCTTTGCATGGGCTTACTATTTCGCTAGTATTGAGTGTGTATGAGTGTGTGTGTGTGTGTGTGTGTCTGTTTAAATGTTTTGGAGTCAAGGTCTCTGCGCAGATTTTCTCGGGCATGGCCTAATGCATTTTTGGGCTTATTATTTTTGTTCGAATGTTTGCTTTTTTTTTTTTACTTTTTGCGCTGCGCGTTCTGTTGTTGGCTTCGGCAGTTTTGTCTTGCAGTTTGCCATTCGTAATGTTTACAAATTCTTGGCATTTGGCATATCAATTACGCTTGAATGAATGCGTGTGACTGTGTGTGTGTGTGTGCCTATCTCTCATGTGTAATTACTGTGGATTTGATTGTAATTCTATGCAATTGTCTCAGTTTTAAATTTCGAAAAAGTTGTAATTATTGAAAATGACAAATAAGTCAAAAATTTATTTACGTATGTACGTTTGCATGTGTGCGCTAGATTAATGTATCTTATGTACATATTTAAGTATTTCAAGCGTGAAGTGCACTTGAATGTGGAACACTGCGCTTAAATTCAAAAATGTGAAATAATTACAGTACTCCCATTTAGAACGAATGGGTTGTTTATTTTTAATTTATTTACACAGCTTGTGTTTTGACAATGTTCAACCTTTAAATACAAGAAAATTGAACCGAGCTCCTTTTTTATGCCCATTAAGCTTTACTAGATTCCATTTAGCACATACGTCATCGTTTTTAGCAAAACTACTACAATTATTCTTTGGGAGTTAAAAGAATGTCCGATTATTAGGATGATATTTGTATCGAAAAATTTGTATAAGTAGTCTGTGAGCACGAAATGTGTCCGGCTATTGTAGCTGACCTGTTATAGGCACTGTACACTATTAGAGGATTTCGAAAATGACGTAACGTCTTCTAATGTCATAAAATCGTACAATTTCAAAAATTCAAAATTACCTGTGGATATAAATTTTTATCTGCAATCCAACAATAACTTTAATATTTTATGATTTTATTACTTTACGACGTGTAATGATATCTTGTGAATCCCCTATATAACTGTGCGTATGTATATATATGTATATATATATATGTACATATGTAAGTATACCTGCAATTTAAATTTGTTTATCTTAAGATAATATATTTCAATACTTAATGAATCGGGAATTTTTTTTTATTTCTTAACCCTTAAATGACATACCGATTTTGTGTTTCAAAACTTGTGATTTTATTTGGTAGATAATTTCACCAAAGGTAATAACTTTTAATTCATTTTTAGCTTTTCGATTTTTATAATCTAAATAAAAACTCTAACCATACTTCTAAATTGCCGATTAAATATGACTGGTTGCTGAAATTTGTTTGTCATTGCCAACTGCGCAGTCTGCCATTCAGGGTTAATCCAACCCAATTTATTGTTAGAAATGAAAATCGCAATTAAACTATAGTCCCATTTAGAAGTCCCTCTATCGCCTTAAGGTTTTCAAAAGCTGCACCTCAATGCGATATAATATAAGTATGTGCAGTGTTGTAGGAATCAAGCAACTCTTTCAGTGTTATGGCAGTTTCAAAAATGATATTCCATGTTATTGACAATGTGTGGACCTAGTACCAATATGAAGAAGAGCTCTTTGCAAAAATGTGTCTTAATAAATGCACGTACTAAAACGAGTTTTTATAATTATTGAACTATATTACCTAGTTTCATTTACGTTTATAATAAATTTGTATATAATGTTCCAACAGCTGGCGACCCCTCACTATTTTTCGAGACTAAGTTTTCCTAAACCACTATGCGTTTAAACCAGGATAGCAATACAACATTTATCTTATAAATATAATTGAATTTGAATAATTGAAACAGGTGGCAACCTTCTCCAGATATATTTTTTACTGAACATTTCCTAACCCTTTCCCGTTCGGCAACAGTATAGTAGAAGTTTAGTTACTTACTTACTTACTTAATTGGCACTATAACCCTTTAAGCGATTTTGGCCGAACTTCTACAATTTGTGGTGTGTGTCTTGATATTGTAACACAAATTGAGGGACCTACAGTTTTGCGACGACTCCGAACGGCGAATGTTTTTTGTGTTTGCTTTTCCATGGCAGAAATACACTCAGAGATTTGCCATTGCCTGCCGGGAGGGGACCACTGTTAGAAAAAACTTTTTCCATAATATGTGGTGTTACTTGCCCTGGGCAGGATTCGAACCCGGGACTCACCGAATGACACACGCTACTTACTCGGCTACGGCGGCCGCCGTTACCTTACCACTTAAATAGAATCAACGTTCTTTAGCAGGTGGCAACCCTCAACTTAAATATTGTCGAATAAACGCATTCGTTTCACAACAAAACTGATATATTAAATTACAGTTTTTTAACAAGTGGCAACACTCTTTAAACATACTTTCTTTAACTTAACGATTTAATTTTATTCACTTTTTAAGTAAGTTCCCCGCATGCCAATATTTCCTTTGACATATATTTTTAATTATTTCTTTAACCATGTGGCAACTATTCCTAAAAATATTTTTGAAATTAAGATTTCTTAAAAGTTTTAACTTGGCGCCCATACTATAAAATGTCATTTGTTCTTAAATTTAACTTAATTTGCATATAAACAGGTGGCAACCTTTTTAAATGCATCGGGGAACGAAAGTTTTATTAAGCGTCTCTCATTTGATGCCCATATTGTGATATTTAATTCCATTCGGTGTTTTTTATGATAGCAGGGAACTCCCTTTGAGAAATTCGAAACGATGATAACCCTTATAAGGGATTATACCTGTATCTGTGCCAAACCTTATCCAGATCTATAAAGTCGTCATATAGCAATATGGGATTTAAGTTATTTATTTAATTGGCTATATGATGGCAACTCCGTGAAAATTTAATATGGCCGCCGTAGCTAAGTGTGTAGCGTATGCGCGCTTCATTCGGTGGAGCCCAGGTTCAAATCCTGGCCGGAACAAGTAACACCAAAATGTATAGAACAATTTTTTTCTGCCATGAAAAGCTTCTCAAACAAACATTCGCCGTTCGGAGTCGGCGTAAAACTGTGGGCCGTCCAATTTATGTTACAACATCAAGAGGCACACCACAAATTGCAGGAGAAGTTTGGCCAAATTCGCTTAAGTGGTTATAGCGCCAATTAAGCTAGTAAGTAGAAGTATTTCCATAATTTGGCAAATAAATACAACACATTTTCCTAATACTCTAACGATTCACCAGCGTAAATGTTATCTCTTTGAAAAACCAAATTGGCTTGATTGATTTCTACTGGAAAAGTTGTGTTTCTAATAAAGTTAATTTTCAGTTTGAAATAATCGCATTAATTTATTTCCATTCAAAGTCCTACACGTCTAAGAAACACACACACACACAATGTACTCATTGAAACAAGTGAGGGTATTATCTATGTATGCCTCTAAGTAGCGGAATTTACGTTCCAATTTAACACCAAAAGAAAAAAAGCACGAAAAACGTCAAAAACAATTACTATCTCATTTTCTAATCTCTGGCAAATGAGCCAACAAAAAGCCAAGTGCAAGCAAATCTTCTGCTCGTCGGTGTTCGTGTGAGTGGCGGTGCTAACGAAAACTAACAAAACACGCCACACTAACCTTCAACTTTCCACTAATTCAATGGTAAACATCTTCACGCTCATTATTAGGGTCAAGACTAATCGATAAAATGTAGCCGCGGCTAGAACAAAACTAAACGAGGCGATGAGCAGCAGTGCAGCAGAGCATCCATAGCCAACAGCAGCGAAAATAGCCGGCAACAACAACAACAGAGTTGCTAAAACAAAAAGGCAACAAATTGCAGTAACTAAAAAACCGCGAAAAATAGATACAAAACAAAAAACACAAATAAGCGCTTAAAAGAAAACTAGCAAACAAAAAAACGAGGAATCAGAAAAAATAGCCCTGCCAATTGTAATTTTCCACAAATCGCAAATTGCATAGAATAACAAAAACGCTTAGAATACAAAAACATAACAAAGTGTTGAGTCCAAATGCAAACCCGAATTCGAAATGAAATCAACAAACCGCTGCGCTCACAACGAAATACAAGCAACAAAAATATCAAACAAAAAACACAAAACAACAACGAGCAACGAGCAACGAGCAACGAGCAAACAACAAACAAGAATAACCCCGTCAGTTGAGCTGTCGGCGAGTAAGCCAAGAGCCAAGAGCCAAGTCCAAGTGTAAAATTGTGCAATAATCGTGGCACTGTTGCAACAACAACAACTAACAACAACTACGTCCATACATATGTATGTATGCCAAATGCATTAATGAATATGGCAATAGCAACCGCCAACAGGCTCCGAAAACAACATTTGCAACAATAGTAACAACAACAACAACCCCGCTGCCGCCGCCGCCGCCACTAACAACTGTTACACGCTGTCGTCGCGCAGTTTGCCTCGCCATTGAATGGATAAACTTAAACTTGTCTTTGGGGATTTGTAGGTGAGCTGCGCGGCCTCGAAGCAATGAAGAGGCGTGAATAAAGCCGAATCGATTGAGGTGCACATAGCTACAACCAAAGCCAGAGCCACTGCCACGACCTTCCTCCTGCGAGCAACTGGTTGCAGTGGCTATTATTGTTATAGCTTGTATCTTTGTTGTGTACAATATATGTGATTGTTGTTGCGATCATCATCGCGCTGCACATCGTTAGAAATGAAAATGTGCGCATGGGCGAACGAGCGCGAACAAGCGCCACACGCCACACGCCAAACTCCAAACGCCAAACGGCAACAGGCAGTCGCGCATGCGCACTCAAATCTACTGCGCTGCCGCCGCTGCCGCCGCCACCACCCAATCCACCATTGCTGTAATCGGAGTTTGCTGTTCGTCGCCATTGCCATTGAATGGCGTCGGCCGTCGCAAATGTGTGTTACTGGATCTCGGCTAACGCTGACATCGGCGCAGGCGCAGGCGCATTCGCGTTTTGGTTTCGATTTCGGTGCGCTTCCTGTGCACCGCTATGCTGCCGAAAGCTTGTTCGATTGTTCGCGCCCAAGCAAACAAACACATTTACATATAATGTTAGTGCTAACATACATACATACATACATACATACATAAAGCCACACATACATACATATGTACATGGAGTGTATTCGATTACAATGGCCATTCACTACTTGCCGCAGGCGGCTTGCACGATCACGGTAGTGCGGCAATTTTGCGTTGGTGGATTAGGATATGCCACAAAATCGACAATACGTAATAGCCTTGGATGTTTGTGTATGTGTATGTTTTAATGTGAAATCATGTAATCGCGTATTTACATTAGCATTTGCATTTACTGCTATGTATGAAGCAAAATGTTGCACATAAATACTAGTTGTTGTTTTTTCACCAACAGGCAGGTTTTCAGTGATAGAAGATTTTTTACTTTTTTAGTTTTGCTATGCTGTGGCAAAAGAGCGGATTGTGGTGATTCTGTTGTTGCCGCCGTTGGTACAGAATTTCATTGAGTGTTTTTTTTTTGCCTATTGCGGCTACATATATTAGCATTTTCAATTAACGATTACTTCCGTTAGCACTAAGTTCTTCGTTGATAAGTGAAAGAGATTGCCGGAAATAAATCTTGGACTTGAGGCTGTAGGTTGAAATTACGTAATTTTATTTCATTCAATTACCCTATTGTGTATATGTTTTCAATTACTATGTTTTTAAATGTTTCTAAATTCAACTTGAGAGAATGCGATATATATATATATATGCATATATTAAATCGCGGCTCCAGCGGCACATATCGATTAAATTTTCAAAATTTTTTTGTAGCTAACATGTGTTTGTAATTTGAATGAAATCGGGCTGTAAATATGGCTCTTAGAAATATTGCGACTACTGCGGCAACCATCGTTCCCATGTTAAAATAATAGAGTTCAATTTATGTGGCTGGCATGTTCGGAATTAGAATGAATCGGCCATAAATATTGTTTCCAGATATATCTCGTCTCCAGAACCAATTAAAAAAAAAATGTGTGCATAATTTAAATAAGCTTTACTTTTTAGACCGGAGGCAACCCTCTCTCGAAGAAACATATGCGCCTTGCCCGCGCAAGGCACTCATATTTTAATATTTTGCTCACCCGTATGTAATATAGTTAAATTTGACTTTCAAATAGGTGGCAGCTCTCTTCAAAATATATCTATAAACTTTCTCCTAATGAAACAAATGATTTGACACACATATTTTACGATTTCATATAATTTGTGTTTAATTTAATTTAATTCGAGGCTTTACGCAGGTGGCAACCCTCTTCAAAATATAATTAAGAAACTTCCCATCGGTGGCACGCCACCCATGTTTTAATATTTCATGTAACTTGTGTATATAAATAATACATCTTAGCTTGATGTTTGGCCGAATTTCTTCTCAAATCGAGAGTCCTACATTTTTACACCGTCTTCGAACAGAAAATGGTTTTTGCGAGAAGTGGGTTTGGCTTTGGTAACTTTTTATAGAGTTTTGGTAAAAAAATAAAAAAAACCTTATGGCAATACTGGCCGCAGCGATTATACCTGAAAATGGATAAAGTGGCTGTCTATCAAGGAACTAGCAGATACACTTGTCGTACCTTTCCATTGCACATTGGGATAAATGATCACTCTAGCGGAATAATATTAGTATCACAGTCGTTTCTTTTCCTATCTGCACCGCACTTTCAGGAACAGGTTTCTATATACATATTTTTTTTTTTGTGTATGCCTATTAATAAGTAGTATCGTCCCAATGTTTACCTAAAACCCATATTTTTGGGTATCGCTATTGTGTAGACTTTCAGGAATAAACGAAAATCCGATTTTTCAATAATTTGATTCTCTCATACGATTTCTAATTTAATTGTTCACACTCATATTGGAATATCGTTAATTATTTTATGTGTATGTTTGTCTTTAAATTTTAAATGAACTATAGTATTTAACAATATGTTTTTCAAAGAGACTATTCCGAATCTGTGCTATCAGTGTGCGTATATGAATCAAGAAGTTGCAGTTTATTATCACAACTAAGACTTTTAACTTCTTTGGTTGTTATCCCGTTTTGTTTTTTTCAAGAGCTTGGAGTAGGTTCTTGGTTTTTGAGGTTCAAGTAGAAAACTCTATTGCCGGTCGTCAAATTTTATTTAGAAGAATCCTTGTTTCGTTTTTCAAGCCAGTCGCCTACTGCAAGCTTTCCATATTTCCACTTACTTAAAAATAAACACTCTTCATTTTCTGCCCATTGTCCGACATTGCGCTTCATCATATTTCCTTTTTGTCAGTACTACGGCAATATATGTATGTGGCTCTCTACTGCCAACTTTTTTTAAACGTAATAGCTTCATGGCATAATACAATATTAGAAAAAGTTCCAATCTGCACACTGACCTCGTACCTACCAAATGGATTAAAAAAGTGACAGAAGCGTGTGGTCAATTTACATTCATATTGAATGGAATAAACAAAGTAAATAAAATACTTGTTTTTATTAAACATATATGTATCTTAAACTTGAACAAATTTCACTTCATTCGACAAATATGAAAATAATTTTGTTGTTTGCAATGCTCGTACTGCACTATATGAAATGGAGGAACAAAAATTATTGCTGAACCTGTTGAAACAAATGCTATGCTACAAAACTTAGAGTTTATTGAATATTGAAGTCAAAAGAAAACAAATTTAATTGGTAAACTCAATGAACTATTGGGAATCGAAAATATAATCAATAAATTTATATTAAAAAATAAATAATATAATAAAATAAAACAATTCCAAAGATTAAGAATTTGAATTAAAAGGACCTCGATTAACCATTTTACCCCTGTGCCTTGTCATGATTGTTATAATTACCGATTTAGATAAAATCATATATCGATTTCCTTATTGCCGAAGGCTATAATTAGTGTTATCGATATTGTTATCGTTTTCTTTGAAATACTTTTGTGTCAATGTAGAGTTTTTTTCATACGATTAAGCAAATTGATCTTCGCATACAAACTATTTACATTATGCGGTAAATTTTCATCTGTTAAACGATTTTCCACTAAATTTTTCATACTAAAACCAAAGGTATTTCGAAAAGGAAAGAATAGATATGTATGTATGTAGATATTTGTATGTATACCAAAGTCTGTAGGTGTGGCATGCCACATTCGGTTTGGCACTCGTCATTGAGTAAGTATGCAAATATGAGGAATATATGAATTTGTACGGATTTTTGTTACCTATTCATCCTTTTTAGGCAAAGACTATCAGAGCCACAGCGAAAGACAATAAACCTACCATTAACTTTAACACGCACATACTCATTCAATAACTGCATCTACCTGCATGCATTTTCAGTTCAATTCAGCTCAATTCAGTTCAGTTTTGTTCCGACGTTGTCGTTCACTATTGGCGCGTATGGTTTGTTCGGCGCCTTTATTACGGCCGTGTTCGTCTTTCAATATGCAACTCAATTCAGTTACGTAGATGGTTCGTTTTGCACGCGCCGCTTATTCCACCCAATCGCACCTGTTTCAATCTAACTGACGTGTCGGAGGAAATGTGCAAAACATTGCGAAACTTCTGTGGCAGTCGCAGCGTTGAGCAGCAGCAGCAGAGGCAAGAAACAATAACAAAACAAACACTATCGCTACATTCAGAAGCAACAGGAGTCGATTCGTCGTCCTTTCGGCGCTTTTGGGTTTGGTTCAGTTTTGGTTATTCAATTGTTGCTGCGGTGCCGTCAATGAATAGACCTCACTAGCACCCATCGCCATCGCCATCGTCACTGCCGTTAGTCATTGTCATTGTACTGCCCTGCGGGAGGTGTGGTTGTGGTCTATCTATGTACATACATACATACAAATATATATATATGTATTGTATGTATCTGTATTTGCGAGGACTGCCGCAACCCATATTCTATTCGCAGTGTTCACTCTATGCCAACAAGGCAAACGGCTTGTGTATTTGGCAATCGTTGCGGTCGTTTTGCAAAGTCATTTCGGTTGCTTTCTTTTAGTAATAAATTTATATGTGTCGGTGTCTGTGTGTGTGTTTGGCTGCGTTTATTGTGCACTACTCGTATCTGTTCGTGAGATTGAGTTGGTTCGAGGGCAACGACTTGTTGCGCTTTTGAATTCGGCTCCACGGTTTCCTTTTCTCGCCTCCGCTCATCCCTGTCACTTATTTTGTTCTTCCTCTTTGGAATGGCATTTTCTAGCTGTTGCCATCTACATACATACATATAATGTTGTTGTTGTTGCTATTGTTATTGTTGTTAATACAATTTTATAGCACAAGGACTTGTTGTGTCATTCCAGTACCGCTCATACCACTACGCTGCCACTCAATCACCTACTGACATTAAGGATGTGTTGCTCCTTTTGCTACTTAAATCTTATGGCCGGCGTCGTATTCAAATAATGAAGGTTTATTAAAGCTCCTTAAGTTATGCGTTTTGCATAAATTGTTTTATCATAATTGCATTAAAATTCAAGTTCTAAGAATTACAAATATTGTTATACGTTAAGCAAGAAAGAAAGTAAAACTAAGACTCTTTAAATTAAATGACAATTTAAATTTGCAGAAATATCAAAAAAGTGTGTTTATCTGAACAATATTAGCGCAATCATTCGTCAAACTTAACTTCTATGTATACTCCCACTAAAAGCTTTATATTTTATTTCATTAAAGAATTGATCAGAGCATATTGGATAAAAATAATATAAGTCACAATTGTCATCCGCGAAACTCGGCATTGGAAACACCAAGTGAAACTTCAATTTTAGTCCAGACTCGTCGGGATGCAGGAAGTAAATAGTTTCATCTACAACGGCATTCTTGTAGTCTACTCAATGCAACTGTCGGTTGAGCAAGTAATTTTAAATTTTCCACCGATGGATCTATATGGTAAATTTCTGGCTGGCTGTAGTATCGACAGGCTTAACGCGATCCAGCCGTTGAAAGAACTAAAGTACGAGCATGCAAAAGTCCTGGAAGCTCCTCCGAATATACTAAGGAAGATAAGTTACACTACACTATATTACAGATACACTAAACCGAGAGCAAAAAACAACGTCCAAAGTTGCCATAAAATGCAGAAATTCCCTCAATCTGCTCGCATCTAAGCTTTCCATGACTGTGACATGGGCCCATGGGTACAATGACATTCCCGAAAATTGCGCGACAGACGAGTTGGCAAGGGAAGGGACGGAATTACCTATGATAAATGCAGCACTAAAAGCGGGCATGCCTCTAACCTCCTGCAGATACAGTTTAAAGCAAAACTCATTGAGGAGGTGAATATCAGGTCTAACCTACCTGTCGGATTCCTAGATAAGTTTGGCGAAAGGTTGACGTAAAGCGATCTAAAGCGCAGATTCGCCTTGAGCGACCATCTCTCAGACTAATGGTTCGGATAATAACCGAACACTGCCTTATGGGCACACACCGGAAGAGATTGGGATGCCTAACTAATAGGAAGTGACAAACAAATTCATCGGCTAATAATATGTTTTATGATATATTGACATATTTTCCCTTCAGACGGCCAAATGAATCCCAATTATATTACATATTTTAAAATGAATCCAGATTTTTTATTACTGAAATCTTATACTTAGCTTACGTCTTTATAGTCCTTCCTGGTATGTAGAAATCAGGGACCGTAGGAACCAATAGGAAAAATTCGCGCAAAACGAAAGTCGAATATATCGATCTAATCCTTGTGTCATTTTCTATACAAATATTGTCTTATATTTATTAAAAAAATTTTTTGTTTTAAATCAGTCGTTGGTTTGTGATTTTTATTTCTTCGATCAAAAATGTTCGTTATTCTTGGATTTTTATTTTTTCGATCACGTGTCATCATTATTTTGGAATTTTATATTTTTTCGAACAAAAATAATCATTATTTTTGTATTCACAATTTTCGGATCATATTTGATCTATTACTCTTGATTTTAATTTTTTCAATCAAAAATAATTGTTATTCTTGTATTCACAATTTTTTGAACACAATGAACACAACAAAATTTATAGTAAAAAATATCACAAAATACATATTCGATCATATATGATGAGAAATCTAAGGGCGACCGAAATTTTAGAACCATAATTTCTTATTATATTTTTTTTTTACAATAGCCTATTTCTTTGTATAGTCCTCAAATAAAATTTTCTTTAAAAATACTAAAAAAAATGAAAAAAATAGGTGGTGGATTTATATTTATCACGTATTTTCTTAGAGATCATTCACAATAGCGCAGTATTCTTACTTCACGGCACTGCATCTCAGGTCGGATATCATTTTACCGAGTTTGCTCAACTCGCATATTTTTCCAAGTTTCTGTTGTTGCTTTATATGCAATTTGTCAACCTACCTAGTGTTCTTTTGCCCATCGGTTACAAAAAAACAGGCCTAATCTAATTTTGAACAAAAAACAAAAAATTCGTGCATCTACAATAACTTTGAATGTTTGGACACGCGCTTTTTTGTGTTACAAAGAGCGAAGTTCTAAGCGCCTGTATATTTTGATCACTCGATATACTATTTTGTTGTAATATAACAGCTTATGTTCATATATCCCTTCCTTATCTGTATTTATCAGATGTTCTTAAATTAATACAATTTATGTAAATCGCCCCCCATTTTTCCGTACTGGATTTGAGTTTTCTCTCGACGGCCCCGCTGATTCCACAATATTTGCTTCCCTTTACCCCGAAATCTTTCTCATTAATATTGGTTTTTCCAAATGATGCATCGTAATCGTATACCTAAATAGTTTCTAGTTACTATATCATTCCAGTTAAAAAGGTAACTAAAATTATTCCGCCACATTTATCACATTTGCAAATACATGTGCTTAAAAATACATTAAAACCCCATTTTAGATAATCAAACTGGTCCGTTGGCTAGCTGACTTTCCAGCTAAAATCACAAATAGAATAACTAAAAAAAAAAAAAAATTACCCGCATAACAGCTTTTCGTTTATATGTCGCGCATATCGAACAAAAACTGCAACAAAAAAAAACACAAAACAAAATAATATAGAGACAAACACATAGTAAAATGTTAATTTAAATGTTTATTGAATTTTAATTGCAACTGAAATCACAAAACTCCAAAGTGCATTGCAATAAAGCATACCCAGTTACATGTGCATGTCTGTATAGATATCTGTATGTTTCCTTTGCACTATTTATTTTCGTTTGCAAAAAAATTCCGCAGAATAGAAATCAAATAAATTCTAGTGCATTCATTAACATGCAAACAGTTTCCCAATTGACAGCAAATTGTTGACAAACCCAAATGAAATGGAAGAATAAAAAACAATCCGACAAATGCAAACAAAAAGGGGGAAAAATTGACTGCTGCGCCCCCGTGTGCAAATTTTAGCAGCGAAACACAAACGCTCTTTCTTCGGGCAGTGTCTGGGTTGGAATATTTTTGAGTGGTATTTTCGATGCTTATTCCCTTTAGTGCATACACTTTTAAAAGGTATTCTAAATTTCACGCTCTAATTTTATATACGTATTTTTAATTAATACAAGATTCTGCTTAATTAAGTTCGCAAATATTTTTTTTATATCCGCTGATGCCAAATTATATATAAAAATTTTCTGCGCAAATTTAATAAAAATTAATAAAAGAAAATGAACTCAAAACCTTTTCCCCTTCGTCATAAGTTAACAAATCGTAATTCAATTTATTAACCCTTCAATATTTTTCCTTTCTTTATGTTCGAAAATCTAAAAATGAGATTAGAGAAACGTTATATTTTTTTCCATTACCCCAATTTTTTTTTTCATTGATGTTGTAAATCAGAAATTGCCAAAAAAAATTGGCATAAAAAATCTCTAAAATGTAATTGGAAAAATTTGTAAAATTATAGCGGAATTTGAGTTAAAATCCTACTTTAACCCTCCATTTTATGATATGGCGTTTGCAGGCCATTCGATTTCCAAAGACGTATAACTCTTTTCTACATTAACTTGTAAAAAATCGATAACGATACGATATGCCGAAGGTTGACTGAATTTCATAACTATTTTCGATAGACATGAAACGGAAAAAATTGGGTTTACACAAGAACTTCATATGTTAGGTCACCACTTTTTCTATAGTCGTTCCTCACAGTTCAAATGATATATCGATTTGTCTAATTTGCTGTTTCATTCAATAAAATAAACCAAAAAAAAAATTAATTTCTATTGGCCTTGTGCCTTGTCGATGGGCATTGTGAAATCCAAACGATGTGGAAACTGCTAGCGTTCGAAACTGACGGTAAATCATTACATAATCCTTTTTTTTTTGTGATTCTTTTTGTTTTAATCACATTTGATCGTTAGTTTCTAATTTTTATATTTTCTTTCAACTTTGATCGATATTTTGTGATTTTTTTAATGAAAAAAATTGGTATTTTTGTATTTACATTTTATTTTTTCGATCATTAAACCTAAATCGCATTATGACGTTGCTGTTATTATTGTCACCGCCGACACACTTTTTTGCGGTTATTATGACTGAAAATTTTTACTTCCATGAAAAACGATTATAGTTGATGGATAAAATCGACTTGAGACTTGAGGCTTTATGCCGTCTAAAAGACGGTGGTTAGCCTAATATTTTTGTATCAGACAGAGTTCTCGGCAATATACTCTACTTCCAATCCTCCCATTAAGCTCCGATCCATCAGTGAACATGTACAGCAATCCCTGGTGCTACACATCGCACCCCTCTTAATCTTCTCTAGAAGGAATGGTGATACCAAAGAGTCCCTTCGGAGCCGTGGTGGGCACGCAATGGTCCGTGTGGTCGTGAGGAAGTCGAAATTATATAAAATTCTTGGATTACGAAAATGCGAGATGAATTTGCCTGCAGTGCTACGCGGCTTGATAGCGAGTTTGGCTATCAGAATTTTCTCCGCGTTGTCACTGATTCCAGTAAGAGCCGATCGTTGCACGCCTTCCACTTTACTTACCACGACAGTTTTCCTTAGCGAACCCCACCAGACGAGAACCCCGTATATGTAGGAGTACTAGTTTTACAACCAATCAAGAGCTTTAGGTGAGAGATCCCAGTGATTGCTGATGGCACCTCTATGACAGTACAAGGCAACCAATACTTTTTTCGATATTTTCTCAATCTTCTATTTCCATAGACGCTAGGAGTCTGTTCACGTTTTCCAAGGTTTACAGTGAGTTGGCAGTTACGAGCTCAACTGTTAAATGCACCTTGATATCCTATCATTGCTATACTCCTGAGAAATGCTTTCACCTCAAATTTAAGGAGCCCCTCGCTGTTCACCCTCCGTTACTGCGGCACTGCTCGCACGGACGCCACGCCACTTGTTGCTGCAATTTATCATAAATTAATTTAAACAAAATGCGGCAATTCGTCGCGGAATTAGAAATAGGCAACAATAGAAACAAAAACGAAATTTCTAAGTCGTTTCTTGTTAGTTTTCGCTATTTTTTATTTCTAACATGTACACATGTACCCACATACACAAACATATGTACACATGTGTACATATATACATATATGTACCATATGTAAGTGAAAACAAATGTGTGTATGTATGTATGTGCGCATAAATAAGTATTAATATTTTATTCATTCGCTTTTTTCGTTTGCTGTTCTTGTTTGCCCATTTTTGTGAGTTTCGCTTTATAGTTTTGCGTTTATGGCAACAATAACAACAAGAACATTTCAAATAAATTTAAAATAAACTAGACACGAAGAACAACATGAAAGATCTCTAGCTAGATCGTTTTATACGCGATGACTAGCAGAGATGGAGAGGCAGGCATGCCGAAAGTGACAAGCGCGCCACTGAGCAGCGAAAGCTTAAAGCTGAATAAAAAACTAGAAACAACAACCACAATAAATGCACAAATAAAATACAACCAACCTAAAACTATTAGAATAATAATGAGAGTGTGGCGGCAGAGCAGGCAGCAGCCACAGCTACAACAACAACAACGACAACAACAGCAAAGCGCCAACAAATTGCGGTTGCTGTAGCGGCGTTTATTGGCAGTATTGTTGTTGCTATTTGTAAACATGGGTGTGTTAAGCGGTGCTGCCGATGGGCGCGCAGGCGGTTGGCGGCGGCGGCGCTCCGTTGCCACGGTATTTTGTTTCCACATTCACCTTGAATTGCAAATCTGGTTTTTCGCTGCTTTTTTATGCAACTGGATTTTAATAAATATTTTTCGCGTTTTAATTTTGTTTTTTGTTTCTTTTTTTTTTGTGTGTTTTTACGTTTTTTATTAATTTATTTTTTATGCAATGCATTTCGCTTTATATTTTATTCATTGCTAGTTTTTTCGCGACAGCGATAGCGACTTGTACGAGTATTGCGTTGTTAGCATGCAACAAGACGCCTGTCACTTACACGCTTACTGGATTCTGTCCACCGCCCACACTCCGTTCACTCTCAGCGGCTGAGTTCGGCTGCAGCGGTCCAAAATAGAAATTATTCATTAGATTTGTTGGCTCTGTATCTAAGTTTGTACGATTATTTATTTATAAGATTAATTGCAGCGTGTAAAATATAATCATAATTTAATACTTTGCCTTTTCTCCCCAGATAAAACAACAGAAACAAAAACAAACGCGACTTAAATAGCAGCAATACATTCCATATAAAAAAAAAACGTTCCAAAACGCGTCAGCAATTCAGGAAGTAACGGAAATTTACACATACAAAGGCTTGCAACAAGGCTGCATTAGAAATCGAAAATACAATAAGTGTGCAGAAATGAAAATTTCCATAAACCAAATGTGTTCAAAAACCTTTTAAAAAGAAAGAAAATATATATTTTTTATAAAACAAAAACTTCAAAGTTAACTTGACATAAAAAAAATAAGAGAATCAAATTTCGCTGAGAGCGATTTAAATTTAACAATTTTGGCTATAAGTTATTCTCAAGAAGTAAAGAAATACGATATAAATTTCTACCAAACATTTAGTCATAGAAAAAGTGATTTACAGAACTACTACATTTCCCACCGACTCACCTAAAAAAAAACCTACAAAACAATAACGCCACAGTTTAGTCAAACGATTATAATAGCTGAAAAAGATATTAATTTTTGAATAACTGAAACAGTAGTGGAATCATGGCGGAATGCTCGTATGCCAGATGTCTACAGGAACGTCGCTTAATCAAACGTGAATTGATGAAATGGTCCAAGGATATGCTGCATATAGTAGGTAAGTGAATTATTCATGGAATTAAATTATTTAAAAAATACTTGTGTGCAGAGAATGGGTATGGTTTTTAGTCACAAGTCTTATTAAAAAAAAATGTATGTAAAATGATTTGATATTTATCTAAATATACTAGAAAAGGCCGAGAAACTTTATGCTGGCGAAATTTTTTTTATTAATTGCCCTTTCCATATGTAGCCAGAAAATGCATTTCGGTTTCTGTTACATAAAACAGGTGGCAACCCCTATTTAATATTTTAATTTTTAAAAAGGTGTCAACCGTTTTCAAAAATTATACCTCTAAACTTTCTGTTAGCGTAATAAATTGCTTCACAGCCAAATTTTATTACTATTTCTGCGTAATTCGACTGTCAAGCAGGTTGCAACCCTTTATATGCCAGAAGCCATCTGCTCAGCGAATCGATCACTTTCGCAAGCATATTTTCTTATTTTATAAAAGTTGTGTACAATTCAATAAAATTACACTTTTCAAATAAGTGCCAACCCGTTCCAAAATAAAGTTATAAACGTGCTGCTCGCCAAGACGTATTACTATATCAAATTCGACTTTTACAACATGTGGCAACCCTTACAAAACATAGGTACAAACCATTCTTCCGAGAAAAACCGGGTGTCATTTTATTTTAATATTTGATAAATTGGTTGCATTTTAATAAATTTTCACCTTTCAAACAGGCTCTCTAAGGCTTATCATACACTTTACGATCATCTATTCTCATGCCTACCATATATATGTATGTACATACATATGTACAAAATTTCATAAATATCAGTCGAGTTGTTTCGTAGATTTTTTTTTACATAAGAATGAAGCCTTAGGGTAAGGAGAGTCATAGAGTATATAATTTAAGTAAGGATAACTTTCAAAAAATATCAAAGAAATCGATCAGTAAGCGTGTTTTGGAAATCAATATTTTGAGTTAAAATATTTTAATTTTTTTTTTCAAATTTATATTCTAAAAGTATTTTGGAAAACAAGAATTTGAAAAACAAACAAAAAAAAAAGCTTTTAAACGACCAAAAATCAAGGATGTCCATCTCGATTGCTACTATAACAAAAAAAGCTATGAACCAAATCGGATATGCAAAATCCACACCCCCTTTTTCGGCTTTTGGGAGCGCCAATGCTTTTATGCAATATTTTCAACAATTATACATACATAGCCACGAATAAGGTTGCACACTAAAATTTTTGTACAACTATTTTTTAAGAAAATTTTCGTTTCAGACATTTTATTACATGCTAATTGGAAAAAAATTTCATTTCATATTCATGCAAATATGAATTCTATGGAATGCTTAGATTAAATGTTTTCAGCGGAACCCAATCATAAAAGTATAGCAACTTATTAAAATTAAGCAATAAATGTGTTTTGAGTACAGATTTTCTAAATATTGTTAGATATTTGTCCAAAATGAGTTACTACTCGAAAATGCATTGTGGGGGGAAGAGGGAAATAGCCCCTCCGAACTAATTAAAAAAAAAACGGATTCAATATAACCCAATTGCAATTTTTCTTCTAAAACAGTTTTAGAAGAAAAAAGAACAACTTTACTTGGAAAAAGTTCGAAACCCCCATTTTTTAAATACTCGTAACAATAATAAACAAGTAAAAGTACCTAAAGAAAATATCATAAATTTTGAATTTAAGGAAAGTGTTCAGTTCCACTTAATGTATTTATCCTATTAAAAATACAGAGTTCGTTAAATAAAGTATATTATTTTAAACAAATTAGAAATACCTGTGAGTTTTATTCAGCGATAGATAAATTGAAATTTTAAAAACATCGTCGTGGGCGGTTTTGGGACTTTAAAATTTAATGTTGGAATGTGTGTGGTTGGGGCCGAATATTTAGCTCATCTCTAGCTATAAGTAAATATTTGCAACAAAATGAATTAGTTTAATATATTCTAATGAAAAAGGCAGTAAATGTTAGCATTCAAGTTGAGTACTTCCTGGGTAAGCCAGATACTTTTAGAATTTACTAGTTGTTGGAAAATTAATAAATGTATTTGATATCAACTTGTTTGTAGTCGATGGAGTTAACAATTTAAAGGTTCGACTGCTTCGATATTTTGCGGGATACTTTTGGTTCAGCTTTACTTGAATTCTGTTTTTCCTCAAATGTCACCAAAGTCCTGAACTAAGATCTCCAATCTAAAACTTTCGATATTGCGCATATCCAAAACTAGCTGCTGGCGTGTAAATTTTTTTTAATCCATTCAACACTAAATCCAACACTTAGAATTCATCATCATTGAAGTAACATTTGCTCAAGTAGATTTTACCCCTGCGGATGCGTAGTATTTTTATTTCACTCCACTGCAACCAAATTGCAATTCAATTCAGTTTTAATTGCATTTTGGAAATGAATTTCGATATCAGTTACCGTTGCAGTGTAATCACATTTTGATAGCAGACGTACCCGAACTCACACAGACACACACATACCACATACGCAGTCAGTCCAATGCCTAGCAAATTCTCAACTAACACAGCAACCAACTGTACGTGCACAGAAATATTGGTAAGTATATAATTTACGAAGTAGTATGTTATATAGATAAGTTTTACAGGACATTTCCTATGCACTCATTTTTGCACTTAAAACGCTTACGACCCGAAACCGATCTACCACATTTCACAGCGTCACCACAAGCCGAGCGAAATTTATAGCTTAGCCTCATTACCTCGGCAATGGAATGTAATATCCATCAATATATTTTATGTATGTATGTAGGTAAGTATTAAATAGTGAAATGTATGGGAACATCTGTTGCAGCGTGTGTGTGTGTGTGTGTTTGGTTTTATCCCATTTCAGCCAATTTTTTCCAAGGATATTTCTCTTACGACCACATACCACTTTTTCGTTTTCACCAAACTGGTCTTGCGTAAATATATTTGCACATCCCATTTTGCTGTATTTTTCCCGCTATTTTCGCTGTGTGTGTGAATATAATTCTTTTTTTTTTTTGTATATCCATTCGCGATGGTTCTAAGTATTTACCTCCTCTGCATTCTCTTGAGTGGTCGCTTGGTTGGTTGGTTGGTTGGGTGAAAATACTTCTCGATATAAGCTCAATAATTTTAATTCCTCTTACCGCCACCAACCATCCTTACTCTACCCAAACTAACTTCGCTAATCCACTGAAAATGTGGAAAAAGAAAGATAATATAAAATTACGGGTATAAAATAAAAATGGCTGCAGCTATGGCTATTATACTAGTTATGTATGTGGGAAAAAAATTAAATAAATAACAACTTTTTATGCAACAGTTTTGTGGGGGATAATACTCGGAAGCGTTTCCAGTACAACCATCCCGACGCCTTCCTCCATTTGCTAGCCACTTTGACTGCTTGACGCATCCACAAAGATTGCATTAGTGGATGTGCTGCAATTTTCTTTTTTATCGGCGTTTCTTTCTTGTGGCCTTCGTTCACATTTTCATTTGTGTTTGTAGGGGAATGCGTATCCGGAACGTCATAGCCGTCGCTGGCTTTGCTGTTGTCACGCTCTCAGTTTGGCGAAAAAATTTCTCTCATTTTATCAACTCAAACCCAAATTGTGCCAACACTTCTCTTATATTTATATATGGCAATTTTTTCTTTTGTTCAATACACTGTTTTTTCCGGCTTCTCTTTCACTTGCGTTCGGCTACTATATGAAACCAAGAAATTTTATTTATTCCAAGATTCTTTGAATCTGTATATGTTGTTAGTACTGGCACTTTTTGGAAGAATTTGAAAAATTAAATTAAATTTCTGAGTTATCTGCTGGAAGTACTCAAATGTCAGCGCAACGCTTAAAGCCAGTTCTTGTGAGTTGTGCCTAAAACGAGAAAACATTTTATAAAGTCGAAAGTTAAAAGATTCTTCGCATAACCCTCCCAAAAATATGGGTATGCACTTGTGTATAATTTCCTTGAATTCGATTTTTTAAACAAGTGGTAATCCTCTATATGCTATAAGCTTTCTCCACAGCGAATCGAACAGTTTGGCAACCATGTTTTCATATTTCATATAGCTTGCATATAATTTAATTCAATTAAATTCGACTTTTCAAAGAGGTGTGAACTTTCTTGCTGAGCCGAACGCTTTGACACTAATAATGTCATGCACCTAGTGTAACTTTTAATAAAATTTGGATTTTCGAACAGGTGGCAACCTTCTTCCAAACGTTATATACATATATTTAAAATGTAACCTAATAATACGATGAAATTGTACCTCAAGCCTGTTAAATGCGGGATCGAAGCACGAAGCGAAAGCTAAAGAATCAAAATCGCATTGGAGATGATTAATCTGATGACGATTGAATATGAGATGACCGTCGCAGACAAGACGGAAAAAGAAATGAGGAACAAGACCGGAATGTCAGACTGAAGTAGAAGTTTACGATAACTATCGTGTGGGTGATGACGGAGTTGATGATGAATGCACCTCAATATAAAGGAACCAAAATTAGGGCATAATAAAGAATAGAGTTCGTGATATTCCGTCATTATCACAATTACCACAATGATAGCGCAAGCAGAACAAAAGAAGCTGATTCAAGAGTCAAGCCAAAAAGCAGCCCTGGTTCCGATGTACAGCCAAGAGCTGGACGCGATTAAACGCAATTATAGTAGGAGATTGAATTCATTCACAGTATATGGATTTGCAGGTAGAAAATATTTTGCAGCTATTTCGGGAGCTGGTAATTAAAAATAAAATTAAGATTAAAAAAAGTATTGATTTCACTCTTTATAAAAATTGAATTAAACAAGGCGAATTACTTATAATTTTATTAGGATTTTCCATTCCGCAATTTTGATAATACAGGGTGGGCCAAAAGAAACCAAGGGGTGTAAAAGTTTAATAACTTTCTCGTTTATTAATTTTTTTTTATTTTTTCTTTCAGAATTAAAACCTGCAGATCATTGGCAACGTCTAAATTTTGCAGTTAAATTTCAAGAGTTGGCCAGAAATGAAATCAACTTTATTAAAACTTGATTATGAGTGATGAAGCTCATTTTCATTTGAATGGCTTTGTTAATAAGCAGAACTGTAGGTTCTGGGGTTCTCAAAATCCAAGAGCCATTCATCAACGCCAATTGCACCGCATCAGGTGTACAGTATGGTGCTGCATCACATCTGAAAATGTCATTGGGCCTTACTTCTTCGAGAATGAAGATGGAAGTGCTGTAACCGTAAATGGAGAGCGGTATCGGTTTATGATAGAAAATTGTTTACGTCCTGCTCTTGAAAACAGACCTGGTATGTGGTTTCAGCAGGACGGAGCCACTGCCCATACTGCCCGAGACACAATGGCACTTTTAAGTCAAATTTTTAGAGGGCTAATAATTTCTAGAAATTCGGAAATTATTTGGCCAGCGCGATCGCCAGATTTGACACCACCCGACTATTTTCTTTGGGGTTACTTGAAGGATCGAGTGTATGTGAACAAGTCAGAGACAATCCTTGAACTCAAGGTAAACATGGTTGCAGAAATTCGAACGCTACAGCCACAAGTTTTGAAAAATGTTATGGAAAATGCTCTAAAAAGAGCCCATCCGTGGGAAGCTGAAAACGGTGGTCATTTAAGAGACATCATTTTTCATACTTAGTGTAAAAAAATTTCCCTTTTGTATATTATATAATCTGAAAGAAAAAATAAAAAAATTAATAAACGAAAAAGTTATTAAACTCTTACACCCCTTGGTTTCTTTTGGCCCACCCTGTATTAATAGCAGAGGCAAAAGCAAACACACGAAATTTGAATCTTTATACTGCTGCCATCACTTAATGTAAATTCGCCTTGTTTATTTCTTAAAGAAAATTTTACAGCAACGGGAAAGTATTTTTTCGAGAAACAGCAATAACGCAAAACAGTTCTTGCAATTTTTCTTTGTTGGTGGGGGAGATTCAGCATGTTAACAATAATTGTATGTTACGTATACGCAGTGCTGTACCATGTGGCTCCCAAAAATACCGAAGAAGATACCTGTTGCATGCGACGCCAGGGTGGCAATACAAATATGTGAGCTATTTCGTTTCTCAACGCAGATACGAGAGCAATTTGTTTAGGGTGAGTGATGCAAAGAAAAATACGAATTTTAGTGAATTTTTTTTTGTTTACTGAACTTGACTGCCAAATCGATTGGTATAAATCTGTAATACTTTGTTATAAATATTTGAACTTAGAGGCGATATTTAAATGTTTAAATATAATTGTGTTTTATACTCAGTGTGACTAAAATGGCAGCATTTCTCGGCTAGATATAGCTACTTTTATTTTCTTTTAGGCGGAAAGTTTTAATTCGGTCTCTAGCCATTGTTTAGCTTTTTCTTAAAAATGTAAATTTGATACTAATGAAATAAATGCCATCGAAATGCAATGGAAACAATTACACTTATGTCAAAGATATTACTGTTACTTATATAAAGTTTGCAATAGAACTGAGTGCAGAGGTTCGTAAATCTTAAAACGCGCTCGGCGAAAATTCTTTTGCTACCCTTTGTAGATTTGTTTTTTAACTTTTTCAATCTTACAAATCGCATTAACCACTCTTTTCACACATACCTCAATAAAAATTAGTCTAATAGAAAAAAAGCTAACTAACCCTTGAACTTATGCCGCGCCAAAAAAAAAACAATCAAATTTCTTGCACCCATAGCAAATATTTTCCACAACTATCGCTACATGTAAATCTCAAAAAAAAAAATGTTTATATACAATTTTTAAGGGGGAGATGTAACCACAGTTCTTCGAAAAAGAAAGCAACAGAAACCACAACCACTTGTTAGCAAATGCAGCAAGCTCATTATACCCGCCGGCCATGCCACCAAACTGGAAGCGTTTAGTTCGACTTGACAGGCATTTTTTAAATGCTTTTCGAAGATAGCAAAGTGGATAAATTGCTTTCATTATTATTTGTGCAGCTTATTTGTGTGTTGTAAATTTTCGTAGAGTCAGCGACAGCTACGGCTTCGACCATATTCTTTATATACTGCAATTTATATATATTATTTATTTTTTTTGTCTATTACTACAAAAACTTCAGAATTTTTTTTATCCCCTCACTTCAACAATATTAAACCCCGCACTCATTGGCTTAGTTATCCCGTCGTGCACACACACACACTCACACACTCACTCACACATATTCGCCCCCCCCCCTCATTTCCCCCTTACAAACTACATACTCGCTGATAAATCGACGAAAAAGATCTAACACATTTTTCCAGCGACAATTTTCGTTATATGTACTTAAATGAGCGCGGAGTGAGAGTAAATACCTTCAATTGCAAAAGGACCTGCAGCGCCGCTGAATCACTAACCGTGCTCAACAAAACACCCGCAGCCTCACATCCTAAATTGCCCACAATACTTCAGCTGACCCAAAGGATTCGTGTGCATTACCACCACTAACATAAATAGCAACAGCAGCAACGACAACAACACTGTCATTGCACGTTGTCGTCCGACGTGAAGGTCGGCAATGAAAGTCGAACAACGAAAGCATTGCCGACTCCCACATTTCGGGCGAAACGGCGGTGCCCGAAAGCACCGAAAGCACCGAAAGCGCCGAAAGAGATTTTCAACGGTTCCTACATATGTACTGTTTATACTTGAGTTTATTTCGGTTGGCGTTGAATGGAGTATATTTTGTTTGTTGCAGTTTTTTTTTTGTTAACGAATAACGTCGTCCACAAACTTCGTCGCTTTCGTAGCCTTCATCGTTGTCAGTCTGTTTACTGTGTCGTTTACTTCTTTAGTTTTTTATTTATTTTCGTTGATCAAAGGCGAAATGTGAGTGTGAGTATTGCATAAAATTCACTCATATTGTTGTTGTCGGCTGTAGCTATATTTGTATGAGGGGTCTTGGTTGGTTATACAAGTTGTGTACGTTGGCTTGAGTTGAACCGGCGCAAGCGTCTTTATCACGTAACAACGACCACTTGCGGATTCAGTAGAAGCGAAATAATATCTAGAAATAATGTAGGCGAGATGACTTGTATGCACAGATTATTAATTAAACTGCAGGTGGAGTGGGAGGGGGGCATTTGATCATAACACAATGTGGCTGAGCCTACAAAACTGAAGACATTTTTTAGAGTCCTTGGGCTTAGGCGGAAACATTCGAACTCAGACCTCACAAACCAACCGGCTACCTGTAAAAAATATGGTAATTAGGGATGGAACGATAATAGTAAATAAATGTAGATACTCGATAAATTTCGTTCGATATCAAGTAATTTTGGAATCGATACTTTTGAAATAAGTACTAGTATTGAAAAAAATTCTTGTACCGAAACCGGGTACTAAAAAAAAATTTGTCTCAGGTTTTATTTCCTTCGCTGTTACTCCTACTATGAATCTGCTTGTGCTTTATATCTACTTTATTCTTAGTGACGAATGTTAAGTACAGTTTCTTCAACGCAATTTATGTAAAGTCACAAGGCAGCTCTACTTCTTTCTCTTCTTGCTGAAAATATTAACGTAATGTTGAGCATAGGGAAAACTAGCTCTCTTGAATTGAACAAATGAACAAAGAATAAAAAGAGTTGAGAGCAAGAAGTTGATGGCTTTCTTAGGAAAATCTAAAAAATTCGAAATTGCCCAGCGCAGAAAATTGAAACGTCATCTTCATAACTAGGCAAGAGTAAGGTTGCTAATAAATGCAAAACTCTTCTAGTTCAAAGAAGTAGCCAACAATTGTTTCAACTTCCGGTTGTCCCACAAACAGCTCGCCAACGGCCAACGAAAAAAAGGCCTACGAAAGATGACGAACGAAGTGCTCCTATATTTAGCTATGCCTCACGGACGATAGTCTTCGGCTGATGGGAACAACTTCTATTCTTGAAAAACAAAACAAAATAAAAGTTTTTTCGCTGAAATGTTTAATTAATACATTATTTCCTAAAAATTTTTCCAAGATATTATCTGCGCTAAATACCGATCAACATTAAACATAGAGTTTTGCTATGTAATGGCATTGTATTTATTGTTCGGTTCTACGTAATTAACTTATATTATTCAAAGTTTAGGATTTCCAGAGGATGTTAATCTTACGACTTAAAAAAGCTAAACTTAACTTAGTTCGTACGGAATAGTTTCATAGCCAAAAGTATTCGATACGAGTAGATATCGATACATTAGATCCGATATTTTTTTAGGTATCGATACTTTCTTTCGATAATAGTTCCAAGTAAAACGTATCGTTTCATCCATAACGGGAATTATTTCATATGCAGACAAGTTTTCTGTAAAACGCTTTCAAACTGTGTGAGAGTTGAAGGAAACTTTACGAAATATATTTCCATTAATCAGCTATGTCTGTTAATCGATGTCTACTATTAAAGTGGAACACATCAGTAAACCGGAATTCAAGAGGAGCACCCAAGCTATTTTTTTTTTTGAACAGTAACCAAGCTCTAAAATTAATACAGTTTTCTTAAAGAAATAACACGCAATAGTTTGGGAGGCCAAAACCACAAATAACAATGACTGTAATATAATGCGCTCTAACGTCTTTGCCATCAGAACCTCTGCCTGCAACAGCAACAAGCAACAAGCGAGTTATATACCGCGAACGCTGCTATATTACAGGATACTTGCGGTACAGAGTGGGCGAACATGGCGGATGGTGAAGGTGTTGCCGACCAGCCGAAGACAACGAAGCAAGTAAAGACCATTTAAAAGAGAAAAAGAGAGTCGGAGAAAGTGCACTACAAACTTACACGAGAGTGTTAAATTGTACAAACGTAAGAAGATTGCATGCCACCAAGCGGAGGATTAGTGATGGGATGGCGATGGGACTGCAACTAGATTTGGTTGGGAACTGGAAGAATGAGTTGGACGCCGCTGTAGCTGGTGATAGCTGGAATGGGTTCTCTAAAGTTAATGTTTTTTGCACAATACTAGGTGGATACTATCTGCGCGCATTTGCGAGTGTGGGTGTATGGGTGTCTGTTTGCATTTGAGTTGTTTATAGTATTGCTATTTTGTTGGCCTTTTCCACACTATTACACTATTCTCTAATATACTATATCTACGTACGTACATACATACTGCCTCAAATATAACGAATTTTTTCAAACGGTTTTTAGGTTACATTTTTACGAGTCACTTTCGGCTGGTGGCTTCTTCGTTCGTGGCAGCTGCCTTTTAGGGTTTGCATTGGTTCTCACCAGCCAACTTCAAGCATCGTGTACCGATATCGTGGAAAAATATGCGCTAACAACAATATAAACAACAACAACGGGAATATGCTCAAAAATTAGAGTGAGCAAAACTAAACTATCGAAAAAGGCTGCTTGCTGCCTCATCGACGACAGCAACGAAAAGTGTTGCAAGCGGCAAGTGGCAGTGTACAACAACGCTCAGCTAGCTCATTGTGTGCGACGATAGAAATAACAACAATAACAACAAAAACAGCAACAACAACAACAATGGCTTGAAGTAAAAAAGAAAAACCTTAACAACAAGTTTGACTGTTAAAAATGTGCTGCCGAGTGAGACGCCACAAGTGGGTGGTGTTACGTACGCCATTGGTATGTGGCATGCAGCTGGTAGTAGGTGATGGCTGGCGCCTGCTGCGTCCCCCAATGTTGCATAGAAGTGGTTGTGCAACCAGGGTTGATTCGGTGCATAGCACTCAACGCTACAGCTAGATATGTTGTTTTTGGGTTGGTATTTGGGATTTTAGCAGAGCTTTGCTGTTGCTGATAGTGTGCGAGTTTCTTTTTTTTTGTTGTTGCCCCATATGGATGTGGTGGTGGCAGTGAGGGCGTCACCGTTGCGCGCCACATAGCCAAATGTTCGAATTTCAGCGCATACTAGTTCGGTTCAGTTCAGTTTGGTACGATTCACGTTTCACTGAGATATTTACCAAATGCGTGGATATGGGTGTGTAGTTTTGCTGCTTCATCATCTGCTCCGTCTTCTACCTTTTCCACCAATATTTTGGTCGTTTAGTTTTATTTGCTACTCGTTTGTTGCATTTTTTCTATTGCAATTTCGGTATTGGACAGTCTAAGTGGATGGTAGTGTGGCTACGAGGATCGATTGGAGGACGGTTGTATTCGGTATACGCCGGCATTTCTTTTGTCGAATTGGGACAACCCATCATTGGATGTGGTGGCACCTTTTGCAGCAACTAGGATGTGTGGCAATTGTTGGCAGGGCGGGAGGTAGCGTAGTCGCTTGAGTGTTGTCGTCATCGCTCAGTTCTCCGTCGCCCATTTTCGTCTTTGCTTGTATTGTAAACGAAGCTGTTGAGCGTTGAGTAGCGTTTAACTTTTGTATTTTGCGTTTTAGGTGGCCGAATAGCGTAATGCAATTCTGAATGTTACATTGCTAAGGTTGTGTAAGTCTGCGACAGCAAAAATGTGTTATCGCTGTGGCTATGTTGTGGCAGGGTAGTTACGCATCGGTGCCATATGTTTGAGTTTCCTGCGGTTATTTCATTGCAAATCAATTTGGCAAAGAAAAATCAAATAAGAAGAGATATTAAAAAGTCCTCAACTATACTCTAAAACTGATAGCAGAGCCTAAAGAAATGTGATTATTTTAAAGAAAGATGGTAACCAAATCGACAAAAAAAAGTCAAAGCCAATAGGTTTGCAACCAGGCCATTCGTTTTATCCTACCGCTTTCACTGAAAACAAAACACAAAATGACGTAAAAAAACTTTCCTTGTTTTCATTTCAAATTGCGATATTTTTTTCCAGATTACGTAAAATTTTCGTCAAAATGAATTTAAAGAATTAATAAGAAATATTTCCTAAGCGCCGTTTTATTCCCATTTTTTCTTTATTTTTATAGCTGTTTTTTTTTTAGTCCAAATCGTTATTTTTTAGCGTTTCTACAAAAAAAATAATGCTAAAAAGAGAAATTCATAAAAATATTTGAAATTGAAAATTTTTATTTAATTGTTCATGGGGTATATCACTTCACTTTACTAGACTCCTTTACAGGCCGTTTATGGCAGTTTACCAATAAAATTTTTTTAATGAAGTGATAGCCCAAAAATCGATACATACCATCATTTTAAAAACCTGTCCATACGAAAAATTTTAAAAGTGGGTTTTGGGCTCATGACTACTAACTCTAGATGACTTTTTTGGTATTTAAAGAAAATATTTATTTATAAAGCAGTGTTGTCGACTCATTGCACCTCCTAAAAGTTTCATACTTGACCATAGCATTTTTAGCTTTCTGGGTAATATCTTTCCGATAATACTCTGCTAAGTTGTTTTTACATATACAGGGTTAATATCCAACTTACTGCGCGAACTTCACTACTAATCGCTTGAACAAAAATATATAAATAACATTTAAGTTTAAAGTTTTTAAATTCTCGTCTTCCTTAAGAGTGTTAGTTCTTTCTTCTCCAAGTTGGATAAAGAATCGAAGCGAATGGGTTCGGGGTTGAACAAAACGAAGTACCGCGTGTTATCAAATAAACAATCAACGCGTAAGGCGCAGAGGCATGGATTCTCCGTAAGATTTACGGACACCTACGTCTTTGCGACGGCGAATACCGCAAACGATTAAACGATGAATGGTATGAGCTTTATAACGACAGTGACATAGTACAACGGATTAGCATTCAGCTGCTACGTTGTCTAGGTCATGTTGTACATATGGAGAAAATGCTCCAGCCCAGAAAGTATTTAATTCGCTGGAAATACCAGGCGGAGAAGGACTTGGTACATATGGGATCTCTAGCTGGCTTCAGTTTGCAAAGAAAAGGAGCGACTGGCGTGCTATGTAAAAATGGGTCAAAGAAGCCTAGGCAAAAATAATGAATTATTTTAAGTCACCCAAACTAAAATATTCTATATTTTCGACAATGCGAAACATTAAGACTTGATGTGGCTTCAAAAAATGTGCCTGAGATGTTTTGGGAGCCACTCTTGCGAACACCTTAATATGGTTTCGTTTGAAGGGCTCACCGGAGAGCCAAAAACAATGTGAATTTGACGAGCTTTGAAATCATGTCTTACAGTATCCGCAAAGTAGTTAATTGTAACCAAATCAATTACATAGGCGTGGTGGAATGGGATCCCATTAATCTGTTCATTTGGATTTTTTGAAGTCCGATTATCAATATTTAAGATGTTGGCCCAATGCAGGCTTGCTTTGCTCAACTTATTTTGAAAGCTTTTTTAGTATGGTATGATATCAATGCAATTACCTGTGAGTCTACAAACTTCAAGTATGTTAATTTCTATCCCTTTATAAGAGCAATGCAACATGGAAAACTCTTTATTATTTCCACGGATTGAAAATATCAAAACAAAGGCATAATTGCGTTCTAGCGTGGATTTCCAGAGACCTTTATATACTTATGATTTTTTTTTTTTAATCTACAAACCCACCTCATATTCCAAATACAATTTTGCGTTATTCGAAATTTTGAAGCGTTTGAAGTCATCTGGCTAACTTTCATACTTCTTGGTACATCCCAATTCAATATATTAGAGTTCACGATGTAATGCAAGAAAAGGAAATGTTCATTGGGTCTCACCATACATTTTCTTGTATGTATTTATTTCGACTAAGTGGCAACATTGGCCTTTACAAACGAGGATTCTTCCAAAACGTTAAGCTGGCGAAAAAAATTCGTGCATAAGGTAAGGCGTTTCGACACACACACACACACACACACGCACACGAGCACACACAAAATAAACTAGTGGTATGAGTACAAATGCAATCACAACAACAACAACAACAACCGCTGCTTGCCGTTAGGTTTATAGCACAAAACGCCAAAGAATGAGACTGAGAAATGTGCGAAAAAATGCATTAAAAAATAGAGCTAGCCGAGGTGTGAGGGCGAAGCCCAAAGTTCTTGTAAAATAATAGGACGGGGTTGAGATTGCCAGACGGACGTGCGAGAACGAATGCAAGGACGCGATGACGCTACGAATAATGTGTATGTGTGTGTGTGTGTGTGTGTGTGCGCGTGTGTGTGTTGGTATAGTTTTTGTGCAAAGTAAGGATGAGTAGACGAAAGTAGAATGCAATGTCGAACGTCGAAAAACGACAAACGAAAACCGAAAGGAAGTAGAACGTTAGCGATAGATAGAGTGGCGGTAAAAAGCAACGAAAGTACAGAAGAAGCTACATAGATGTGGCGGACAAAAAAGCAGTACGAGAGCTTGGCAACTAAGGTAGGTGGTAGTTTTAGGTGTGGGCTGGTTGCTTGCTGTTGGCAAACGACGAAAAACTTTTTGTCGTATAACGCGCGCGTAGTTATAGCGCAAAAAGGGAACTATGCGGCAAGAGGCAAATAAAAGAAGAATGACAAAAAAGAAGGTGGCTCTTGCATAGATTGCGGCTGGGCGGTAGTGGGGCGAAGCGAATGGCGGATGATGCAGAAAAATTCTGAAAAATTGAGACGAACGAAAAAATTTATTCGATTGGGTGGTCGGCGGACGAAATGAGCACTTGTTGTATTTGTTGCATTTCTTTTACCCCTCAGTGCAAACTACTTTTGGTTGTTGCATTTTTTTCTTGTTTTTTTGTTTCTTGTTTTTTTTGGCTACGAGGATAGGTGCGGTGCAGACGGTCGCACAACCTACATGCAACAGTCTGCATACACAGCTACATACAAACCGTACTACGAGTATGCTTAGAAAGTTATATTATATGAGCAGTGTGCCTTGACGTGGTGGCAGTTTGTGTGCGCGTCCAAGGATGCAAGAGACGAAAAATATAAAAATTCTATACAAATTGAAATGGGGTGCTGTGGGTGTGCAAAGACAGCGGGTTTGTCTGCACGTTGGCTACCTGCTGGTAGTAGTTGGCGGTGTTCCTGTTTGTGTGTCCCAATGCACAAGTAGCAACAATAGCAACAACAACAGCCACATTGACTCCTAAAAACAAAAAAAAGCAAAAAAAAAACCAACGCCAATGAGGAAACGGCGAAAAACTATATAAAAGTTTTTTGAAAAGTTTCGTGTGCTCGAAAAAAGTTTCGTCGTCGTTGTGCTCGTTGCAAGCAGCATTGACCGGCAGAATAGGGGTAATGGGGGAATGGCAGAAGCTTTGGCGTCAGCGCCACCTCATTGTATCGTATGCTGCTTGTTTTTGTGCCTGTGTGTGTGTGTGTGTTGGTGTCTGTTTTTGTGTGCGGCCTGTTGCATTGTGGCGCTTATTTTTCTTCTTTTCTGCTTCGACTACTTTTGGTGCTGCGCTGCAGTTTGGGGGCGACAATGCCATTTTTCGTAGTTTCCTCGAAAATGAATATATTTAGTATATAGTAGTAGTAGTAGTAGTAGTGGTAGTAGTAATATCATAGTGTGTATGTGCCTATGTAGTAACTATTGGTTTATTTGTGTGTGTGTGTGTGTGTGTAATATAGAAGTTTTTGCTAGTGCATAGCTACGACGGCGACGCAGGCTGCCTAGCTGGCTGCTAACTGCTGGCTGGCATTGTGCAACAAGTGAGTTTGGCAACAGCAACCAACCTAACAGGACGACAACGACTCGTCGTGAATTTAGCAACCAAAACCACTTGTAGTGTGCGCTTCAATACAACTACACTACATTGACTTTGTGTGCGGCATTTGCCACATGCTACAGCTCGTTAACTCGGCTCGTTGCTTTTTTTTTTTGTGTTTTTTTTGTTTTCTCTGCCGAAAAACTCTGCAAATTCGCACAAAATACAGCAGCAAGCAACAGATATTGCAAACATTTGATGTGCAATTTAACGGTGTTTATCTTGGCTTTTGCGTCAGTGTAATTGAGAGTGCCAATTGTATGGTGCATTTGACTTTTGTGCAACAGTTTTGTTAGCGGTATTGACATTTGCACACGCTTTGCAGTTGCCACTGACAATAGATACGTAATAGAAAACAGACAACTGTTGCTCCTTGCCGCCACAAGTTGATATTTCACATTCGTCATTTGCATGCTGTGGCATACATTTAGGTGAATGCGAGCACAAATACGCAACTGCAACAAATCGCATGAACTTCAAGTGAAGCTAAGTACGCAGATTACGCGCGTGTGTCTGTGTGCGTGTGTGAATTCGAAAGCTAGCAAAGTGACGTGTGGAACGACACATAACTCTCTGCAATGTCGTGCCAATGTCTCCAATCACAGCTGTTCACTTCCGGTATATACTTAACTTTTGGAATTAGAAGGCTGTGCATGTGTGTGTAAGATGCAATTAAAGAACACAATTAAGTGAATGAGCATAAATAAAGATACATACATTGAATTAAAATTTGGCAAGTGAAGTGCAAGGGAAAAACTATTTACTTAAAAACTATAAGCAAACAAAAAACTTTAGATAAATTACTACATCAAATCCGGGTTGGTCACTAATGGCTTTTAAAATAAGGTAAGTGTAGAAAAATAGTGAAAATTTTGCATATTAATAGTAATGTTTCTTTCAAGCTGTTGTTAGATTAGAGTTTATGTAATGCTTGAGTTGCATGCTTTTTAAGTTTTCAGTGCTGCTTAATATTCTACTGCAAGATTTATTGATCGCCTATTGTGAAAAGGTGTGCCATATGGCAACTGAATTTTTTTTATTAACTGTGATGTGAAAAATTATAAGGATTTTTGGGATTTTAACAGTTCAAAATTCAACGGTATATTTGCTTGCTCTTCTAAAAAAGCAAAAAAGGATATAATACGAAATGTATGAATTTCAATAAATAAAAGCAAAAAACAACATTAAAGCAATATTCAAATTCAGTTTCATTACCGAATCAATGTTAGAATAATGTAAATTTTTGATAATTTGTTTTCTGACAGGTGACTGACAACCTTCTTCCATACAAAAAAAATGTCAAACGTACTTTGTATGGAAGAAAATGCGTCACACCGACAGCAAAAAAAAGTTATCACAAATATGCGAAGATTTTTAGTTAATTTAGGCTGGCATTTTGTTATACTAAATTTTTTTGGCAATAAAACTGCATACTTACAATTTTTCTTTTAATTCTGATTACACAGAAATGAATTGAGTGAATGAATGAATGATGAAATTTTATAAAAATTTTAATTAAAAAGTTTGAAAACTTTAGGAAGTTTCGTTGAATTTTCCTATTTTTTTTTTACAAAATTTGAAATGTGAATTTTTACGGTGCTGGTTATATAATGAGCTATGCTTTTTATAAAAAATAAATAATAATGAAAAATAAAATAATAATAATAATAATAGCCAAAACTTGTAAAATGTCGTGTCACAATTTTATGGTTCGCCACTGAGTTGCATGCTTTTTAAGTTGATGACTGTTCCCAAAACTATGCCGAAAATGCTTGATTTAAAGCGCTCGAGAAATTAAACAAAAAATATAAATATGAATTTTTATCCATTACGAATTGAGTTCGGATTTGTATGCAAAACAAACAAACAAACTGCTGCTCATAATCTGTATATCAAACAAGGTAAGGTCTTCCTGCATCCTGCCGCCTCAAAATACTGGTTTTATAGAAATGCATATCTCCCTAATTAGAACACTCCCCTACAGGCACCTGCCGAAAATCTCGCTAAATCAATTTGATTAGCAGACGACGCTTTAAGGGAATTCGATGGAATGTTGCAAAGTTAAAAATCAGGTTTAGCATCGCTTATTCACCACTAAAAATAAGAAAAATGTAGGTGCTTAAAATAAATACAAAATAATTATAACTAACTTTCCCTTAGCCACTTCTTTGCATCCACTTCAATTATCCATCCGTTATCTTATTATATTGATTGATAAAACAAACGTGCTAACTCAAAGGACTAAAACTCATTTTTAATACCCTAAACTCAGCGCACAAATGGCTTCCTTAAAGGAAATATATATGCAAAATACAAAAGTACACTATAATTATTTCGTAAATAAGTATTACATTTTTTCAAAAAAATTTCTAGTAATTACTATTACTCCATTGCTAAATTTACGTATTTATAAAGTGCTCCTAATCTAAATAATGGTTTCATTTCTCTCCTCAACTTTGTCCCGTGTTTTTTGTACAGCAACAATAAACCCGAACTGTGGTTAATCAGATTAGACAGACGTCTCTTTAATACAATGGTAACTAGTACTCGTGTTTTAGAATTGATTATTTTGGCGCTAAATCGCAATAATAAATTAAAATTATTTTTTTTTTATATTCATGAAAGGTATGAAGGCTTCGGCTGGGCTGAACACAGCGCTTCATTTAATTGCTATAAATTATATTTTTGACAATTTGCTATATACCATAGAAATAAATTTGAGTCCTTTAAAAAAAAAATTAAACAAAAATATATAGGTATGTATATATATATATTATATAGTTAAAGCGAAAAACAGATTCACCACTATTTCCGCTAATCTGCTATTCTAAGATTATAAGCTTAATCAGTAACTAATATTGTTATATTTAGACCTATGCCTTTGCTTTCTATTTAACTGGTATTTAATTAATTAAGCTTGCAAACAAAAAATGATTACATTTCATATAGCGACTACTATTCACCACTGATATCGCGACTGCATTGGACAAATTATACCTTTATCGATTGGTGTCCTAGTTTCTAAGATATTATGATAGCCGTTTAAAAAAAAAATGAGTCGGAATGTTTAACTATCCAAGATAGACTCCTAAAAATTGCTAATTTTCGTTTTGTTTAAGCTATCCAATAATGTGACTTATTTAGAAGTGTCGCAGAAATTACTGTGTGCGTACTAAATTTGATTAAGATTTAGTCGCGGCGTCTGCTCTCAACGCTTACAGATTTTGGCTCTTATTATGAGTTGCATTCGATCTTCGACTGTGGTCAAAAGAGCTGATCGAACGAATTTTCTTTTGGTATTATGACACTTATTCGTTGAAGGCACTTAGCGCTATTGTGAAATTCATAATTAAATCAAATTAAATCGACTTTAAAGTTTGTTGAAGCTTAATTTGACTGTTAAGTTGAGTTTATTTTGACTAGGACTTCGCGCCGGTATTTCTACTAGCTGAAACCAGTGAAACCAGTCTTTGCAATGTCTTTTTAGTACGCACGACCTTGAACCTGCATAGTATTAGCAAAAGTAGTTTAAAAATAGTGTTTGATCTCCAAAAAGCAATGAAAAATCACAAATTTCTTACATTTTATACTTTCCGATCCAGTGTCGAAAACAAAGAACGTATATTACTAAGAAGTTGCTTAATTTTAGCGGATATGCCAACAGAATATTTGAGTTTATTTCACCATACCAGAACAAATTTGACGTTCACTGACAAATGTTAGAGTCTGTTTGTTTCCAACTGGTTTGTGGTGTGGTGACATTTCTTACCATAGGATAATTTCACTAATCCAACTTCTTTGTAATCTACGTTCTGTGATACCAGGTGGTGTTAAACGTACAACCACAAAAATGGGCACTGATAAATTATACGCACAATGGCAGTGGGAGTCAGTAGGAATTACAACAAACACCTACTTTGACATTCAGTGCAGCAAGCAAATTCGCCTCGAAACTTTTGCAGAGCTACACAAGGCGAATTCATATAAAGGGGCGTTAGAAGTACAACCAAGGCGAAGTTATAGAAGGTGGTGTCAAAAGAATAGCTATTTTGATTTTTTTCGTTTAAATTCACCACATCTTTGTGTAATAATAACAACACTAGCGAATGAAGCCGGTCGACTCAACTACCGTTGATTTTTTATAATGTTTTTTTTTTAATTTGAACCTGAGAAACTTTTGATACTACAATTGATAAAATTAAATTAAAAAATTAAATAATTAAAAAAATTCTTCTAAAAAGTTTTGAAATTTTGATGGGAATTTTCTGAGTTTTCAATATTTTTATTAAGTTTGAAACATCAAATTACGGGGTTTTTGTTATTTTTTAAAAAGAGATGATCATGAAAATCTGGCTAATATTGGAAGGAGGTCGCTATTCGACCGATTTTGCTCGCCACAGTATGTGTGTTTGTATTCTATTTTCTCAATTCGCCCAATAACTAATAACAAAATGTATTGCCAAGTTTTGAAAATGGTATTTGTTTTTAATCAATTTAAATTTTTTTTTTATAAGAGCTTAGGCAATTCTTCTTATATAGGTAACCACATATAATTCGAATTTTTAAACTTTCTTGAAAATTTATAAAAATTAAATACATAAAAAAGTATCGTACCAAAATTTCTAACTTTGTAATCCAAATATTTAGAAACCTTTTATGCTATTTTGTAGCCTCCTCAATTTTACTATAAAAAATCAAGTAGCTAGAATTTTTTTTTTGATTACCTTGTTGCGCCGTTTCTTCCATCTAACGGCCGAACAAAATTTGCTTTTGTATGGGAAGTATATGAAATATATTTTGCTATTAACAAAACTAAATAGCTGCTTACTTCTACAAAGCTCTCACCAATGTTTAAAGCTTTCTTAGACCTGACTAAGTTAAAGTTCATTTTGCATCTTAAAACTTCCGAGTACTACTGCTTTATACGGCTCATAACCTTCGCTTGAGTAAACTGAAGTGAATACTCAAAAACTTTATTCTATTTCATAAGACGAAAGTCAAAGAGTAAATTGATTTTAGTAACGCCCCGCTCCGCCTCCTCTTCCTCTCGCCTGCATCACGTAAATACCAAAATGCACAACAACATGAAAGTCAATAAAAAGTAATAGCCCCAATAACAGTTTACGTGCTCATGCAACAAATTCAACAAGTTGAACACATTAAACACGTGTGTAGATGCAACAGTGAAGACGTTGATGGCGTCACACCAAAAGTCGTCGAAAAGTCGTCGAAGTGTAAGTTTTAAGAAGTACTCGTACTTCTCTGCATCTACAACGGCGCTTCAAAGTTTGATGCAAACAAGCCAGTTGAGGCAACTAGTAAACGTGCAACTTGCGGATGCAACACTTCGCGTGACACTTGCAACGGGTTAAGCGATGGACTACACCGCTATGTTGAACGTAATGGCAAGGACACAATTCGAAGAAAATGCCAGTGTACAATATGGACGGAACTACTCGAAGGGTGGTAGAGGCAAAAAAAACCAAAAATAAACAACAAGTATCGAGTCGACAAGACATGAAAAATGAAATGAAAACTACTGCCGAGAAGTTGGAGGCTGACGCCTGAGACAAACAAACAACAAACGTAACCATTGGGTGCATATGGGAATGTGTGTGCGTATTGGTAAGGTATGTATGCATGTATGTATGTTTGTATGTATTTATGTTGTGTAGTTGAGAATCCCACACACGCATGCTCTCTAGGATATAAAGCGAATGAAAATAATAGTTACTGCAATGACAATGCTACTCAGGCAAAAGGCAAATGGGCAAAGAGGCAAAGAGGCAAGGTGATGTGGGATGGTGTGGTGAACCAAAAGTGCTTAATGTTACTTGCACTAACACACACAATAACAACAACAACAACAACAACAACATGTACAGTAACAGCATATTGCCAGCGCTGTCGTCTGTAGCCTGTCGCCTTTCATCTTTCGCATTGTCGCCAAGCAAGCCAAGTTGTGGTTGTGAATTTTCTTCTTAAGTTTTATTTTTTTTTTAACTTTTTTTTAAGTTTTTTGTAGTTGCAGTTTGCTCTGCTTACGCGCTGCGTTGTGCGAGCACACTTGTTGTACCTTATCCTTGTTTTTTTTTTCTTTTTCAAGTAAATTCGAGTGCGCTCAACAAGTGGCCGAAATGGAGCGACAAATGCCGAGACGAAAAAGGCAGCGACCAAAAAACTTTCTACTCAAACCATCTCATTTGTCGAGCATACTACATAACATATAATTGCCTAATGGCAAGTAGAAAATATGTAGGATATAATAAAATTTTGTATGTCTATAACAAACCAAAAGTTTGATTTTTCTTAGCTATTAGCTTTTTTGTATCATTTTTGCTGTGCAATGCTCCTATAACAATATTTCGCAGAGTTAGAGATTTGTTGTACGAGAAAAATTTAAAGAAAAAGATTGATATCAAAATATTTTGTAGCGTTGAGTAGTATTGAAGATTTTTTCTACAAAATGTACAATAATGTCTGAGAACACTTTCGAAATTGCGAAAGCGTACCAATGCAACAAATTCTGCCATAACTTTGAAGTTATTAAAAGTACAAAAAAACGGCAGCTCTTTGGCGGTCTCATGCTATGCACTATTCAATATAACACAATATAGATTCCACGATATAAGCTCAAATAGGATACGAAAAAGCGTTGCACTAAAAAATGTTGACCGTATGTACCTGTGTACTGAATTTGATAATGTTTATGTTTAAGCAAAAAGAAATTGTGATTACATATTTTTTTTATAGAAAATAATAAATAAAAAGGGAACATACATACACCTAAGAGTGCGCGTCGAAGTAAACTTGTGGTAGTAGTAGTAGTAGTAACAGTGGTTAGTAGTACTTAGCAATAATAGTAGTTAGTAGTATTAAGTAGTAGTAATTAGTAGAAACAATAGAAGAACTTTGTTAAAGTAGTAGTAGTAGCATTCGTGAAAATAGTGGTAGAAATTCGAAAAAATAGTAGTCGTAATATGAAGTAGTAGTAGCAAAAACAGTAGTACTAATTAGTAGCAGAATTAGTGAAAATAGTAGTAGAAATTAGTAAAAAGAGTGGTCGTGATTAGTACTACCATTAGTAAAAATAGTAGCAGTAATTAGTTGTACCATTAGTAAAAAATAGTAGTAGAAATTTGTAAACATAGTAGCAGTATTTGTAAAAATAGCGGTAGTAGTTTAAGTAATTAGTAGTTGTAGTCATGATAGACAGTAGTAGTGTTACAAGTTGTAGTACTAGTAATAAGTAGTAATAGTTGTTAGTGGTAGTAATTATAGTAGTAGGAAAAATAGTAGTAGCAGTAATTGTAGTGGTGAACCAGTCCCGAACTACTGAAAAGTCCTGAAATCGTCCCGAAGTATCTAATCCGAAAACAGTTCCGAAATGGTCCCAAGCTTCAAAAATATTTGTGTATGTATGTACTGATGGGCATAGTACATAATATATACATCTATTTGTATATTAGGGTGGGACAAATAGTTTTTAAAATTTAGGAAAATATTTTAATTATTTTAATCAATGAAATTTTTTGCAGTTGAAATACGATAATAGATCGACTTTTTAGTACTTTTGAAAATCACTGCCAAAAAAATTCCGCGGACTCGAAACTAATTTAAAAGGTATGCTTCCTTGAGCAATAATACTTGTTACGATACCAGAATCGCTATGATGCTTTAAACATTTTTAATTGACCCACTCTATGTATACATATATTAAATATTGATATGTCGCTAACCTAGTATATTGAATTCTCTAAAACCTTCGATTCTGTCATGCACTTTGATGTAGCAAGCTGCAGTGTTACTTTGGATTTGGGCACAGTGCGCTTGGTCTTATGAAAAACTAAATATCAGCCAGATTTCAACGAGTACGAATTGGTGCTGACGTTTCAAAACTGAAAGCGGTGACTGCTGGTGTACCCCAGGGTTCTATTCTTGGTCCGTTGCTTTTCAGTTTATTTTTAAATTATGTTTTCCACGTTTGCTGAACCGCAAATCTACATGCCTATGCAGATGACATCCAGTTTTACTTATCTGGACCTGTTAGTCAAGCCGAACGTCTTTTTACTAATGTTAATGTGGCGCTATCCACAATCTCCAGATGGGCGAGTGAAAATGGTATTTATTTAAATTGTACTAAATCTTGTGTGCTACCAATATATAACAAAAAAACCAAATACTTCAATTTCTTACCTCCGCTATATACTGACAATGAGCTTATAAAGATAGTTCGCAAAATAAGTAATTTAGGTTTTGTTATAAACTCTAATCTCACTTGTACTGATCATGTAAACAAAGTAGTAAGCAAGGCTTATGCCACACTGAGGAATGTACGGCAATCTGGATTCTATACCCCCTTGCAAATAAGACGTCGTATTGCTTTACTGCTAATTATCCCAATTACAACGTATTCTGACCTGATATATAATAAGCTGGCTAGTAGCTCTGCGCGTAAGGTTGAGGCATTCTTTAATAATGTGACGCGCTACGTTTACGGCTTATCAAGGTTTGGACATATTTCGCCAAGGAATCACCGAGTTTTAGGCTGTGAGATCTCGGAGTATCACAAGGCCAACAATTGTATATTGTTATATAAGCTTCTCACTTGGAAATCTCCTAACTATCTCTATGATAAGTTGTGCTTTACCATATCTGTCCGCATATTAGAGCTTATAGTCCCTTAGTTTACCTCATTGGTCTCAGCAAGCCATTTATTCGTTAACACAATCCGCATTTGGAACTCTATCCCTACCAATCTTATTGTACTAATTTGCCCTAATAAATAATTAATGAATAATGAATATGTTTTTTGATTTTTTTCATATAAGCGTCATGTCGTAGACTTCATGACGCGATATCGATGCGATGGGAAAAATCACTCTCATGCCGCTAAAGAAGTTTTACTTCAATAATTAGTTTGTCCTTTTTGTATTCCCGCAACCATGATACCCATACTGAAAATATTACTAATACGACGTGTACACCCGTCCAAGGTCTGACAAAATATTTTACTAAGACATTACATGTGAAGAATGAAATTTAATGAGCCCTCTTATTTTGTATTTTATTTTCCTTTAATGAAAAAATTCCATAAATTTTCCTATTACTTCAAAAATAAATTATGCTAAAATTCCACAATAGCCGCGATTGCCTAGCAAACGAAATTAGTAAATCGGTAGCCAAAATGTGGTTATATAAATACGTTAGTCCTTTCAATAGAGCATGTATGTATGTATCTATGTATGTATTTGGACACACATACACAAACGCAGTAATGATTGTTTATATGTATGCAGTATGTGCATCTATGCGCTAACAACAACGCTATGTCCATTCTAACTGCTTTCTGACTAAATATATGCAATAGTAGCAAATACAAACACACACACACCCACGTATGTTTGTGTAGATATTTACAATGCATCTAAGTAGTGCACATACATGCGCGCACAAATAATGCAATTGCTTTAACCATTTGCCGGTGGCATGCAACAGTTGTCTGTTTTGAATACAAACACTGTCATACTCTTCGCTTAGCTTCACACATACATACATATCTACGAGCGTGTGTGCGTGTGTGTGTGACGCTGGATGCTGCAGCAGATTTTTCGTTCGCATTATTACCACAAATGCTGACATTGTGTGAAACACTTACTCGCCTTTTTTTTGTTGTTATTGTTGTTTACGCAAGCGACGCTATTGCGGCTACAGCGTCGACAGCGCTGCGTTGTCGGTTTTTTGCGAATTTTCGGCACACTGCGCACCGCAGACATGCAAAACAAAACAAAAATCTAAAACTCAACTACCTACTACATATGCACATACATATACTGCAACAACAACAACAACAATGGGCGTACAAGTTGATGCAACAAGAGCAGCCACACGACGACAACGTGTGCAAATTTCGCCGAGAGGCATCCATTCGATGGCGCTTAGTTTCTAATTTGTTTATCAACAGGTGTCAGCGCTCACGCATGCACTCACACATATACACACATATACAAACGCATATGTATACATATGTGTTTGTTTGGATGTCGTGGTAAACATGTGTTTTGCGCTTGTTCATCTCGTTGTCGACTGCGGCACGCGCTCGTAAGGATTCAGGCGAGCATAAAGTAAACATCAATGCGCCCGAGTTTGTGTGGCTGTATGTGGCTATGTGTAGCTGTGTGTGCGTTTGGTGCGATGATACTTCTGCCGCCTCAACTTCTAATGCCGCATGCCACATATGTCACAAACATGCAACACAACAACCTTGCATTTCGGTGGGCGGAGGAAGGAGGCTGTTTTTGTTGTTGGAGAAACCTGAGGTACATGCCACATCACGACGTTTCTATGCACAATACATACATACACACATGCATACATGCATACATAGGTAAATGTGCATATGTATTTGTTATTTGTAGGTTGGCACATTGGATTTTCCAGGTTAGTTTGGCTGCGTCTTTTGCGTTTGTGGGGCACGTGCAGTGAAGTCTCTGCAGCACTTCTGCAAATGTACGAACCCATTTATGTAGTATATACATATGTATGTATAGTAAATACACATATACATATATGCACAATATTTATACAAATCTCACAGTTCACACGGGAAACTAACAAACCCCTTTTCTTACTTCATTTTTCGTTGATGTTATGCAACAAGTTTCTAAGGTAGCTTGAAGACAAATGTTGAGTGAATTTCGTATGGCAGCGAAAAGTTGTCCAATTTTTTGGTTTCCAAACAAATACATACATAAGTCTAAGCCCAGTGTCAAGACGACGCCATCCTTATTTGGCCAATTTTCAACTACGAATGACGAGTGGAAGATTTCAATGCATAAAATTATGATTTTACAAATTGTTGAACGAAAAACATTTACATCAATAATTTACTTAAAGTTTACATGGTCAATTTTCCAACAATTTTTAGTTTCAATTTCATACACACTTTAATTTTTTTCCTACATGTATAAGTTTAGAGAACAGAAAGTTTTCGATAGTTTGTTTGATGAAAAAGAAAATACTAGATATTGGTATATGCCATTCGGAAATTGTTGTCCAATGTAAAACGTACTAATCCGGTTTTTCGGTTTTCCTAACCTTTTTAAAATTTGTCTCACTCGTCTGCAAATATTGAATGCATTTCTTCGAAAACTAATTTGAACAGAAATAAATAAATAATAAATTATTTAAAACCAGACAGATAACACTAGTTTACAAATATTTTATTCTCGTTGAAAAAAATTTTTTATAATAATTTTGGATCGCTGTATACGCAAAGGAGCTTAACTTCCAAAGAAGTATTTTTGAGATATAAAAAACCAGCGTTTTCGCGGTCGTTTTGCAGTTATTGCCAAAAAACTTCAGAATAGCAAATAAACCTTACCTTCTATGGATATCGTTTTAAAGTACATTTAGCTTTTTTACGCTGTTATGGTTTTTGAGTAAATCAAAATAATACTATCTGTTACTGGCATCTAAATGCAAAACACATAAGCAAATTTTCGAACTTTTTTTGTGGATAAAGTTTGTAAAAATGTAATTAAAAATGTTTTGTGAAACAGAATTCCATTACAAAAGTTTGATGCATAAGAGCGTCTAAATTGAGCAGGAAATGTAAAAGTAATTTAAAGTTTTGATACGTCATAATTTTTGTTGAAAATTAGCCAAAATTTTTCATTTCATGGTGCAACAGCCAAAATCTACATTTGTTGTAATATCACATTTTACACATTTTCCATCACATCCAGATTTTGAGATATACAGTCCTGAAGGATTTTCATAGATTTCTCCCGACAAAGGTTAACTTTTCCCCTTTTATTATGTTTTCCAATACTGCTTTACGAGTCGCAATTTTAAAAACTGATTTTGATATCCAAAACTGTTACAGTCAGTTTTATTCCAAAATCAGTTTCCAAAATCGATACAGTTTCATACTTTTTCTAATTATTTTTTGCTATATTAGCCCAAAGCATTTTTTTTCGTGTAACCTATGTAATTTATCTCGTTTAGTAATATATGTGAATTAAGTTAACAGAAATACAGCAGGTCTGGGCATAGAATTTTTCTCTCATCCTAATTTGCTTTAGTATGAGAAAACACAAAATGAAATTTCCTCAAAGTCAGATTTTTTAACTCGACGCTCCTATGACCATTTAATAGCATTAGACGTGAGACCCTAGTGTTCGCCGATGGCCCCTATAATATTGCAAGGCAACCAGTAGCTTTTGCGATTTTTTCCAATATTCGGTTCCTATCCAGCAGTAAACCCAAATACTTAACCTTTTATCTGAAAGTTCAGGCTGAGCGCCACGAAAGCAAGTGAACGCTAAGGCTCTTGCACTTCCTGGTAGATATAATAGAGCTCGGATTTACAGGGTTTACAGAAAGTCCGAATTTTCGAGACCACCTGTTTATCACACTGAGGGTTTGATTCCCAGCCTACCTAGGGACTCTACTATAAGCACGGTTAACACATTATTAAAAGTCCTTTCGATATCGAAAAGTCCCGACACGCGAGAAATCCTTCGATGGACTTCACGAGACTTCACGATAGTGTACAGGGTAGATGCCACTGATATTTCCTTACAGTAGGCGATTCTCTCTCTGGCAGAATTACAATTCTTATTTCCACGTCAATTAGCTTCTAAAGTATTTAAAGATAAACGCTAAGATACTAATTGGTCTGAAATCCCCCGTTTATAGTTACAAAAAAAAAATCGAATTTTTCGATATTTGTAAATTACTCTAATTTGGAAGGTATGTATATAATTTTTGATTTCAAATGCAAGGTTCGTACCGAAGTGGTTTCGGAGATATAAGTATTTGCTCCAAGACCGACGCCTATTTAAAAAAAATTAAGCCACGTATTCATATCCTACGTAGGAATACTCCCAAAACTCCTTCATGTGGAGAGCTGACCCCTTGAAATGTTGGAAGTTAGTTATTAGTCTCACAAGGTCTATTCAGAAAATAACCAATGTCGGTGCTCTGAAAGATATAACAACTATACAACTGATTATTCAAATATGAAGTTTTACCCTAAACCTCCATAATTCGATTGAATTTTTATATGTATATGAAAAAAATAAATATTTATTCAAAATTTAATATTTTTACGCTAAAAACGCAGTAATAAATTAAAGTAGGAGGCACTTTCGTTACTTGTTAGGCATTAATAAGTTACCTCTATTAAAGCTTTCACTTTAAAACTAAAACTTCATTTTTTACACATGTATTATATAATGGCTAAAGTAGAATTTGGGAAATATTCTTCATAGTACTTTTTTATTTCAAACCCGTTTGGCTACAGCAAATTGTAATCAGATCGATTTGTATATCGTAAGTAATCATAAAAATTTAAATAAGTGGTTCGCTTATTTTTTTTTCATTTTTTCTCGGTGTTCCGAAAATGAAATTAGAAATCGGATAATTCTTGGCTTACTCTTAAAATACAAGTTATGGCGGCATATATTAAAATTTGATTTTAGATTCGTAATCAGAGATCCCAAAATCCTTATATAACCAAGCGTCTTAATTTCTCCCATTTATTTCCGCCATTTTGAATTTTTGAAATTTATATTTAGATTCCTAATCAGCGACCCCGAAAATAATTGATAACATAATTTATTGTTGGAAGTTGCAAATCTGGCCTTACTTTTATTTTATTAGACGATAAATCTTATAATTAGTGTTGTTGTTTTTATTGTCATCGCCGAAACATTTTTTTTACAGTTATCTATTGTATGTATGAATAACGATTATTGTTTATCAAATAAATAAAAATCACAAAATATCGATCACATTTCATCCAAAAATAAATTAATGAAAATTACGATAAATTTTTTATAAATATTATAACCGTTACGTTTTTAAGCTCTTCTATAACATTTATCACAAAATTGTTATATCTACCTGCTTTTCTGTCAGTAGGAGTTACAAACTAACTTATTTAATATGTTGTTAAAAGAAAACGCAATCTGTGTTTGACGGTGTCTCTAGAGACATATCTATTTAAACTAATAGTATCACATTTACTGTTGGTACTTTCGAACTATCGGCTGACAAATCTAGCCAATGTTTTTTTATACTTTATATAGCAGTCTTTTCTCAGCTTGTTTTCCAATATTTAAAGAAAAAAATGCACTTTAAATTGCGAACCGTTTTATTAAACCATTTTCACCTAAAACATAATTACAGACGAATTAACCCTGCTATAAATTTGGATATCGAATTTTTTAAATAAAAAATTTTTTTGTATTTGGTTGCTGCTTTTGGGGACACTGAAGTCAGAAAAATGTTGTCATTCGGGATTGTAGTGAATTCGTTGCTACTCTAGCGCCCCTTACGGTAAGAAACTGTTAAAACAAAGTTCAATAAGCTTGGCACTTTAGCTAATATTCTTTAGATAGCCTTTTCAATGGAAATCCTGACAGTTCTTCTTATGATCTAAATATATATATGAAACTAATCGCTTTAAATAATCGATTTTCTTTTTCAATAACTTGCAATCCGCTGCATGTTTTTTATACGTTTTTCTGATATGTAAAATTTTCATAAGCTAGGGAAATTTCTCTTCACTTTTGAACTTAGAAAAATTGGACTCCATTCAGATATTCATAATATTGATCAAGAAATAATTGCAGTAAATGCATTCAACAACTTCATTGCGAATTCACTTTAAGTTAAGAAACGCGCATCTTATGAAATATTTATCGATTGATTGCGACTACAACAACAGCAGTAAGGCATCACGCTCTATCTGAAACAAACACAAGCTTACTTACAACATACAAATACTTCAAATGCATAGGAATACTTACACTTTATGGGTTGCCGAAGAATATTGTACTTAAGATAAAAATGAAGATGAATCCCTCGAATTTGTGTCACCCTCAGTCGCCGCCAGCACAAAAACAAAAAATACAATTCTAGCAGAACGCAGAAGTACGCAAAGGTGTGCGACGAAATTGAAAGGAAGAAAAAATTACAGCAGTTCGTGTCATTGCATTACTCCAACCAGAAATGCACTGCACGAGACGAAGAGTAAGTGCACGCCTGCCGCAGACGAGATGTACATAGATATATTAGAGGAGAGGCTAGCCAAAAGCACTGGCTGAACGTTGTAAGATATTGCTGGGAAAAAAATTGATAAATGTTGGGGAGGTGATATCAAAAAAAAAAACGAAATAGTGCTAGACAAGACCATTTTTTCATCTGTTGGCATTTCTATATTCCGGTTGTTTGCACTTTTAATATCCAGAGGTAGCGAAAAATTCGGGAATTTTTTGTACATCCACATTTTGTTGTATGGATAAAGTCGCGTAGGAAGAGCGCGTAGCTGTGCTTGGGTTAATAACAGAACGGAGAATATTAATTTTTGTCTGTGTTTTCATTTCTGGGTGTGGCTTTATACAGAAATCATAACTATTTATGTATTTAAAGAGGGAAAAGTTATATGCGAAGTAAGTGAAGTAATTAAAAATGAATATTGATAGGAAATTTTAGATACTGAGTAATAAAATATGAGCAGAAAGTCTTATCATTCCTTAATTGATATAAAAATAAATTAAAGCTCTTTTATGTTTTATGATTATATTAATAAAAACAATACAATAATTTTAGAGTCAGATTAGGGTGCAGCAAAAAAAGGAAAGAGAGACACTAAGTAAGCAAACACAAACGTATTAATTTCAAACTGGGTGTTCCAGGCCCGTCGCGAGGACGGCGGCGGCCCCTGTAATTTGAAGAGCAAAAAAAAAAAAAGAAAAAAAAAAAGGTCATCTCCGAAATCAAAAAGAACAAGACCCAGACGCGTCTATAAATGTAGTACCACGCATTCCGTCAATCCGGCACTGTATCTATTATCAGCCGTACTTCCTTGCCTTTGCTTCAATTCTATATTGTTTAATACGTCGGATACTTCTCTTTCACATTTCCTTTTTTCGTTCTTGATAACGCTGATTCGTGTTTTTTACGTTCACAATAAACCGACAGGGCTTATTAATAATACTGTTCCAATTCAGCAAAATGCGCCGGACGAAGGAAAATAGTTGCAAGTGCACTGGCGAACATCATTCGCAAAAAATTTTTGATGACCGTTTTTTTTTTTTTTTTTTAGGTCGCGGGGCCCCGGGGGTGTTCCATCAGAAAATTACCAAGAAATATTGGATGCATCGCTTTGGCCTGCGAACGTAGGAGTCAGACCATTCCGTTTTTTTTTTTCAAAAACAGGCAGCTGAAACTCAACCAGTGTAATAGGTAATGGTTGTGATCGAACTGTTGATTCTAAGACGGAGTTGCAAATATACTATCAAAACATTTCGGGCGCTTAAGAACCAAATCAAATACGATTCTTCAATATAGTGCTCAGGAGACTTATGATGTTCTCGTCATTGTAGAGACCTGGTTGAATCCAGACTTCTGCGATAGTGAATTCTTTGACCCAAACTTGTACGATGTTTTCCGCAAAGATCGCGATTCAGTTAAAACTGGGTGTTCTAGAGGAGGCGGTGTTCTAATTGCCGTGAGACGAAAGTAACTTTTGCTTGGATATGTTATATATTATATAGAACGTTAAGCGAATAAGTCAAAATTTCAAATTTCATAGAGAATTTATAGGAATTGAAAAAAAGCTGTTAAAAATCAACCAGAATTCTTAGCCACTTCCCACTTATGAATTATTATGCTAAAATTGACTGCATAAACAAAAGTTTATTATATGTAATTAAAAAGTTTGAAATTTTGGTAAACCTTTGTCAATTTTTTATAAATTTTGTACAAAGCTTGATATTCTGTTTTATATATTTTTTTTGCTAAATTCTAAACCAAAGTTATATATTTAAAAAATAATAGAAAAAAATTAATATGTGGTCAATTGTTTGAGTCATTGTGCTTTTCCGTGAAGGTATTTCGATTAAAATTCTTATTAATAAACATGTTAAATTCAAACACAAAAATACCCAATAGCAGTGGCGGATTTAACGGTCAGCAAAAGAAGCATTTCCTGACTTGGCCCCCCATGCAGAAGGGCCCATGGTTGCTTCATTTACATATACGATTTTATTCATGTTCTTATAAAGAAGAAAGTATATATTTCTGAATATAAGCTCATCAAACAGTGCGATTACTTCAAATACCACAAAAATGCCAGAAGTTGGTTAGCCGAGTTTTTCATCCATTGCTGATAAACTGGGTTCGTCCTTGTTGCACTAGAATTACATTAAGCGTGAGACTGATAATGAAATATATAGTCAAGCACCTCATTATTTATTTTCGAAAATATACTTTTCCACAGTTATTTTGCTTTTTTTGTTTTTTTTTCAATCATTTTAATTACGTACAAAAATAATATTTCAGACCATTGTCATTGTAGAATGCATAAAACTGAAAGTTATCGTTTCAAAAGTGGGCTTCATTATATGCAATGGTTCAAAAATCGTAAATAATTCTTAAAATGTAGCGACTTCATCGCTTTTGACGTATAACAACAATCACAGTGCTTTTTACATTGTGTATCAACTATAAAAATAATTGATATCAATTAATTGATAATATTGATAGTAATTTGTAATAATTAATAATAATTTGATAATAATTGTATTAGGTGATGCGCGTTGAAATAATGAAGATTAATAATGATAATAATGAAGTTGAGGAAAAATGCAATACTAGAACTAATGGTCGATGGTTGCGGAAGAGCAATAATTTCACTGCACGCGGACAGCATGCAGTCGTTGCGTGTTGGTTAGATTTGGTAAGATCCCATTGACAGATGCAGACAGATGCGTCCTGCAATCCCTGGGTTTGAAGTCAATTTTATTTGTAACAACAATAACCTTATCAGAAAGGGCCGGGAAAGCCTGTGATGAGCTTTAGTAGGAGAAGTGTTCCGGAACTCAACTTACTCTGCTTCGCCCAATCAAAATAAGTACTGTTATAACAAAACTGTAATTTTTTGAATGTACTTTTCATACACGCGCGAGGGCGATGGTTATGGCTCCCGGTATAATAAGAGCTCATTAAAATCTGTCAAAAAATGTTGCACTATATTCATCACAGGCTTTTGGGAAATCACGCGTCATCATCTGCTTGCATTTTTTTTCTCATACCTTGTCTGTGCATGCTTCGACTGTGAAAAAAACTACAACAAAATTAAAATTAATGCAAAAAATATAGCGTCAAAGCTGCTTCACATTACTGTCAAGTGACGTAATAAAAATGCTTGATTTCTCTCACAATACATTAAAGAAGTTTCACGTTTGGCCGTTACCGCTTGTGCGTTTAACATCTGTTTTTGTATCATGAAATGAAAGATGAATAAAAGACAAATGGAAAGTAATAAATGTATCCCTCAATCCTAGTCTTCGAAAATTTATTGATTATATATACTCGTACTAGACTCGGTGAAAAATATCCAGGCAGAATTCAATATGTCATATCTCGGGTTAAAATGACGCAATATTTTATATTTTTATTTTTTTATTTTCTCCTTGTGACCATTCTTTGTGAATACGTAGATTCTGATGTACACAGCTGTTTACCCACCACTGCGCTCTATATTTTTGCGCCCTGATGTTTATTTGTATTAATATTATATTTTTAGATTCCAATTTCGTATTCATTATTCTGTTTTATTTTTCAAACAATTTTTCTTACTTACAATTCCTTAAAGGACAATAAACCCGGGCCCCCCAGTGAAATTGCTGACCGGGCCTCTTTTCTTAAATCCGCCACTGTCCAATAAGTGTGATCAAAAATATAAAAACCTATAACGATTGATTACTATTAAAAAAACATATAATTCATGCGATCACTATTTCCCATTTCATTAAAAAAATACTTGAGAAGAAGGATAAGCTTAGGAATATGATTAGGCACAATAAAGCCACAGCCGACAATGCTAGTTGAGTTCGACGGTTTCGCTGGCGAATGATTTAGGCCTTTGTTAACTGGCCCCCAAAGCATCGACCGCATTTTATGTGAAGGGAATGAAAAAGTGTATACAAAAACTCAATGAACATAATGCCGCCGTCCGAATATGCGCTGTAGCTCATACAACTCATTTTACCATTGTCATCCGAAGACGTAAAGATTCAAAAATCTTTTGAATAATTTTTCTCTCACACATCTCGAGGGCCATTTCATCCGATGTTCACAGCGTTCATTCTTCTGAGCCTTACAATAGCGCGCACATGATGAGAAACTTATAGAGTGTGGTTTTGATTCGTCGTTTGCCTACTCAGTTCAAAGTAGCTATTGTTGGATCAATTGCTGATTCCAGGAAAAACAAAGTACTCCACTTTTTCAAAATAGTAATTGTCAACAGCAATATTGAAGTCAAGATGCGAATGCGCTGACTGTTTTTTTTTTTTGATGACAGGAGGTACTTCGATTTGCTCGCGTTCACATCCAGATTCATTCGCTTCTTTAACCAGCTTGGAAAATGCAAAACTAACGGAAGGATGTTGAATCCAATTATGTCGATGTCATCAGCACAGGTGAACACTCTTCTGAGAGATAGTGCCAGACCGGTTTAATTTTGCATATCGAATTATTGTAAGGATAAAGAACTTACCTTGTTAGAGAGATACCAAATTCAGACATCACGGCGAATAGGCAACTTCTTCTCGTGCTGTCGAAAGGTGATTTGAAATCGACAGGTCTAAAATCACACTGCTAAGGTGTGGTAGTATTGGATCATCTTTCTTGTGGATTAAGCAGAGCACACTTCAATTTCAATCAGCGGGAATGCATCAGTGTCAGTTCTGTAGCCGCGTTATTGCTATCCACACTTCATCGAAGTCGGGTGACGGGATGTAAATGCCATCATCAGGGATTTGAATTCTGGATCTTCATCTTATCCAGCAACGCTTTCGCGAGGTTAGAAGGGAATAGAAATACTCCCTCCACAATTCAAGATAACTGTGCTTTGGACGTAAGTCACCAGGAACGTTCTTGTTCTTACAGAAATTTCCATGAAACTCGGTCTGCATAATTTAGAAAGAGTGAATGCCTTATTAGCCATAGATTAACAATCAGAGGGACCGCCTCATTTTGAGGGCAGTAGAAATAGAATAATACCCGGCAAACTTGACTAAACGTTGTGCCAGAGGGATTTGATAATGATAATCAAATTCAATTTATGCTATTGTTTGCAAAACCACAATATTTTTAATAAGATTAAATAATAATTTAAAAATTAATATAAAACATGCTTAAAATAAATCTCTATTCGTTTTATTAATAATAAATTGTAAAGTGAGTAAATTAAAACTAAGATCAAATACAACTACGGAACAAATATCAGCGAGAAATGTGATCGACATGCGCGAAGCGGCGGCTATCGATCGGACCAAAGAGTTGTCGACGACATTTCAATGGTGTTGCCCATTTGTGTCCATTTAAAAACCGTAATCATGCAATAATAAAAATGTTAACTGCCACACGTTGTTAGCCTTGTAAATTGGCAGCGGCCGCACTGGAGACGGACGAATGGACGGACGGACGGAGAAACGAACAACAGTTGGTGCAGCACTAAAATCAACAAAACAAAACAAGCGAAAGCCATATTCAATGCTTCAACAACAGCAGCAACAACGCCAACGAAATACACTGTACATCAGAACAGTAGTGAACAGAAATTGCTGTTATATTGTTATTGCAATTGTTGTTGCTGGTATTAATCTTGACTTGTAGAACATTAATACGGAAGCAAATTAAATGCCTGTTTCCATGCCGGCCTACAAGTACAACTATCACTTGGAGAACTACATATGTACGTACGAGCGAATACCCAATAAACACAGACACGAGATCGAGACGTACTCGAGAAAATAAATTTCTCGAATAGATATTTTTTGGACTTTAGCAGCTCTCTGAAAATCGACTAACCGAATTGTTCGAATAGTTATCCGAAATAAATTCATGAAAAACTTTATTATAGGGGACGCAAGTTTTCAAACATATATAAAAATCAAACATTTATTGAAAGAAAAGAAGAAGACGAAAAATCGAAAATGCAAGGTTAGCCGAGTAGTTGTGCATGGTCAGTTAATCGAAAAAGTCGAAAAGAAACGGTTAGTCGATTGTGTGAAGTCAACTATGTTTTTGAACAACTTTTGATACTCGCTCAACCGGTTAGTCGGTTAGTCGATTAACAAAAGCTCTAATTGGTAGCCATAGTGAATCAAGTTCTTTCTGCCCTACGCTTCAAATGGCAACGCAGACAATAAACATTAAAAGGGTTTTAAAGAATTTTATGGATGAAGGATCCACGAAATTCTATCAATATTAAGCAGGCACATTAAAGAAAAAACATCAAGTCACAAACAGCGTTGTGCCGAAAAAATCGAATCTAAATAAATACTTACGTATAAAAATTAATATTTTTTTTCAACAGTAAAAATTAAATATGTATTTCCAGAAGATAATAATGTCAGAATTCGCTAATCAGTATCTAGTCACTAATAGAGACTTTTGAGACTAGTTGGTATTCAGTAAGCTGTCTTATGACTCTAGATGCGGAAAAACCAGTCACTAAATTGTCAACTAGTCCTGAGCAGGTCACAAAAGGAAAAATGTAGAGCATTTATCTCTGATTTTAATTTTACTTTGAAAAAACCGCGAAAAATACTGGTAATATTTGCAGTTTTTGATAAATACGATTAAATTGAAATTTATTATCATCTAGCAATACTAGCATGGAAATTTTGACAAGCTTGACGAGCTAATCCATTCGAACATGGATAGTGATGAAATACGGTATTAATCGATTACTCACTTTTCTAACTTTAATACATGTATGTATGTGATAAATCGATTCAGATAAAAAGCTTATAAAACAAATGTATTAAACGTGACGTCTTGAGATGTGACTGAATTACTGAATACCGGCATGAATTTATTTCGCTCGTTTTTAACAAATTCTTAAATTATAATTGTAAAATTATTTGCAGATTGCCAGTACTTAGAATCCTATAAAACTTGAGTCGAAAACAATTACGGTCTAAAATCGCCAGCGAGCGGAAATCTCAAGTGGCTATCGAGTCAAAAAATAAAATATTCGACAAATTCAAAATTCTAGAACAGCCAATAATTCGAAAATAAGAAAATTCTCGAATGGCTAACGAACGAGAAACTAAAAATACTCGCGATAGTTCTAGCAAAGTAAACGAGGTTGCGTTGAATTCGTTGTGCTTATTGGGTGGTCGGTGCGTATGTCTGTCTGTCTGTCTGTCTCTCTTTATGTACGTTTGCATGTACATATGTCCGTACGAATAAGCAGATTTCGTTGGTGAGTGAATGAGCTCGTAAGCATACTGGCTGAAATTATTTCAACGGCAACAACAAATTGTTTTCTAAATGGTTCTAACTATTTCTACGTCTAAGTATTTACTTTTGTATGTTTCTATTTGTAGTTGTGTGTGTGTGTGTATTTTCATATTATACATATGTATGTACGTGACTCAGTGCGTGGCTGTGCTGGTTGGAGGCGATCGCCAACAGCTCCAATCTAAGCAGCTGTAGTTGGCATTTAGGTAAGTAAATAAGCCTAATCGGTGATAGTGACTGACGCGAGTAGACAAGTGTTGTTGACCAAATGTCTGCAACAGAGTGTCGATCAGTCAATGACACGACAGCAATTCGAGAACTAAACAACAGCAGAAGAATTTCAAAGAAATTACAGATTGGGATAAGAAATTCAATGTCATCATTCCGTTGGAGTGGGTTGGGCTTTAAGTTATTCTGCTCAAATTTTGATTATCATCTCACTTCCTTTTCGAGTATAACAAGTGGTAAAGGACTGTAGCTATTTTTTTAAATATATTTTTAGATTTATTTACAAAACACAACGTTTTTTTCGGCCATCAACTTAAAGGTCGGCTAAAACTCTGGAAAGCGTCTACCAAAATCGATTAGAGTTTGTCCTCCAGACGTAGAATGAGATGCGCATATCTCCCGAAGGAAATTCAGAGGAAGGTGTGATATCTTGAGGTCGTTTCAGTGTTGTTTTCAGTTACATATGTACATACATCCCATATATACAGTGATGAGAACAACTGGTCCCATGGTGACAATATTTACATTGTTCTTAACAACAGGTCGTTTGTATTAATTTTTTATAAAATTTTATTGCATATCAATTAAAATGTTAAACAAAATTTATTAAATATAAAAATTGCAGAAATTTCCATCAAAGCAAACTTTTTGGCTTGCACTTTTGTGCAACTCTGAAGTGGTTTAAATTCCAGTTGATTTAAAAAAATTTTTGGGAATGTTGGTTTTGGAAAATTCTTGGCATTTAACGTATCTAGTTTATAGCCAGAAGATATGCAAGGCCGCCATTAAAAACGAACAAAAATTAACTGGAATTTATATAAAATCAATCCGGTATATCCGTTATAAGTCCTGGAAAACCTTAAAATTAACAAAATTCGCTTCAAAATTGGAAAAAAAACCGGCCGACAACCTGCCGTTAGAACTCCAGAAATTGTGAAGAAAGTGCGCGAGCGCATTCATTCTGTTTCTTTCGAAAGATCGCTCCTTCTGCTCTTTATTGAGAAAGGCGTCAAAATTAATGTTAATTATTACGTAGAGGAGTTTTTAAAAGAGCATATTCTGACATAGGTCATGGATTTATTTGGCAAAGCGCGATTTTATTTCCATCAAGATTCTGCTACAACTCACAAGACTGAAATTGTCGAGAGCTGGTACAGAACCCTTTTTGCAGATTTTATTTCGCCATATCGTTCTCTTCCCCGACTCTGAATCCATTAAATTACTGCATACGTGGCTGCATGTTGGACAAAATAAAGGGCATGAAATCCTTGAAAATGGAGCAATTTAAATGATGCTAATAGAAGATATTGAATAATATACCGGACGAATTATCGCGTGTGGCCTGTGCTGCTTTTCCGAAAAGTTTGGAGCTGACGAAAAAGAACAACGAGGAAAGATTCGAAATTAATGATTGAGAGTAAGATAAAATGAGTGACAAAAAATTCGAATACTATGTACATATATTTTCTTGTCAAAATCCTAAGCTCTCTTTTATTTCTCAACAAAAAATTGTGTAACAATTATTCGTCATCACACTGTACATTTCCACATATGATGTATGTATGTACGTATGAAATTCAACAAAATAATAAACAAAAGGGCTCCACTCTATGGGACTGCCCGCAGCAGAACTGCAAGACGAACGGGAAGAGGTTAAGAGCAAATGCACAGCGCGAAGTAGTTATATTCAATAATAATTTTTGCATATTGTTCGCCGTCATGCATTCGTTTTCTCTTGCACTCATTTATTCATTGTTCGCTTAAGCGTTCCATTCGCTGTACGAAAATATACAAAATAAGTACACGAAAATTATTACAAAAAAAAAAAATATAAAAAAAACCAACTGAAGGCAGCAGCGAAAAATGTAAAAAAATCTAAAAAAAAAATAAAGAGTTTTTTGTGTGGCTTCATTGCCGTTTCGTTGCACTCGCAAATTGGCAATGAATGAAAACGATTGTGGACAACAACGCATGCAAGCACGCACGCACACCAGCACACATACGCGCATACACATGTACGAAGCGACACACACACACACACACATGGCATGCAAACGAGCTGTGAATTAAGTGCGCCGCATGCACCGCCACAAAACAATGCTCGAGGCAAACACACACACACACACACACACAATATATGTATGCACTTGCCGCCAGCGAGACCGGAGGGAGCACCACAGCCAGGCGGTTCGACAGTAGCAGCACAGCAGGGCAGCAGAAATTCACATAAGTCAACAGCCGCCAGACCTTACCCTAACATAACCTAACCCAACCCAAAATGACGCTACTTAGTGCGGCGACCCACCGACCGTCCAGTCGCAGCGGCGCGGGTATGGCTGGGAGTAGTGCAAAAGTGGAGTCGGTTCGAGCTCCACAAGCATGACGATGGGAGTTTTAAAACACGAAAATAATTCCAAATTAAACAAAGTATATTTGTCGGTTCTCTTTCACGCTCGTAGTTCAAAAAGTAAGTTTGGGTCAACACTTCTAGTACGCTATAAATTTGTCTCAAATAAATAAATTTTACAAAAAAAACATAAGAAAAAATATAAAATAGGAGAAGCGTTTTAGAAGAAACGAGCTTCTTCTGCAATCCAAATACAATGACATTTCGTTAATCCGAACTAACGAGATATTTTTTTCACATAATAAAATGCTATTCGAAAATAAACCAAGTGCCAGGATTTCAGAACAAAGTTAATTTTCATCAGGAAAGAATAATATTTGCCTCATTAAAATGATGATGGTTATTTCAAAAGATAATTTTGCAGTTTGTTATAAAATCTGTTCTGGAATGGTATGATGGTGTCATCGTTTTACTTCAAACTAAGTATATAATTATTGCTCAAACTCTCCATACTCTCCAGATTTGAGTGACTTGCGCCGTTTTAAAAGTGTGTAATTAAAATTCTCAGATAATCAGATTAGATAATCGTAGCATTTCTACTAATAGGAATGTCCAATTCGAGTACAAAGAAATTGTTATCGCTGAGTCCAAGTGAACTCGAAACAATGCTGTCAAACTCAAATGCCACATTTTGATGATTCCAAATGAGATGGCAAATAGTAAATAAACAATTTTTAATAAACAAACTGTGGCAACTTATTTTTTATAATATACTTGTAAAATAAGTTGCTGAAAATATGGATGTTTCGCGGAACACTTTTATTATTAAAACTGAGCGGAAAATTTTGAGGAATGTATTCAAACCCATAGAAATGGAAAAAATAGTGTGAGTACTTGCAAAAATTTATGCATATTTGCCTGGGAAATAAATTTATAAAAAATGTTCGTTTAAGCAAAGATACATTTGGTGTTTTGGAAGAAGATGGCAATAACTTTGATAGCCATCGTCGATAAATTCCAACCATCGATTGGCTTCTCTGTTTGGCAGCGACTTTGATGAACCAATGTAGCAATCTACATTTCCCAAAATTTTAAAATACCTATTTCTTACTTTGCACTCACGACTGTGCCCCAAATGAATACAAATTTAGAATTGACTTGGGATGAGAAATCAGAGGCTAATATGGAATTTTATAGGCGTAGGTTCCCCGATACAAACGATAGCAAATATTAACATTTGTGTGTATTTGTAACAATATACTTACATTTTCGAATTGTTTATTAATTTTTTGTATTAAAAATTCCCGCTTTTTATGGCTCTCCCTTAGCCAATACTAGTCGTAGAAAATTAGTACAAAACTCAAAGATTTGGCATTACGAACTGACTCTAAGATGGCACTGTATAAATTTTGAATTTATATTCGTGGCATTTCGAACTCAACGATTAGTTTTAGTAATTTTTGTTACACAATTTTTTTACCTTTAAATACTTAGTTGTAGAAACTCGTGCAGAAAATTAAAGAGCTATAAATAACTTATTGTAAACAACGCGTCATATATTCATTTCTTATTACTGGATAATTTGAATTATTAGATACCGCTCGGACCAGCGAATTGGCACTGAACTAAAAATTATTATCACAATTAAGCTTAAAATTTCCTGCTCTGTCATACTATGAAGGTGGGGAAGGAGGTACGCAAAGTTAGTTAGGAAAAGCTGCCTAGCATAAATCTTAAATAGGTATAAGAATATTTAACACGAAATAATATAAAATTCATTTGGAAGCTATTTTGAAGTTTGAAATACCAAACGCATCCCTGCAAAAAATGCAAAAAAGCTGGCTGTCAAAAAATGTTTTCTCACTCCAAACAGCAAATCCTCTGTGTGGTAAAGAATTTATAGTTCAACATAGAATTCAGTTTACTGTTTTTTATATCATTACTCGAAATTGTGACTATTGATTCGCAAATAATTTTGTAATCCTTTCTCTCTATTCGTGCGATTACAGTATGGAAACCATTACATGTGGAAATATTTATGAATTTTTCCAACAGAGAAATGCAGATTCGTTACTACTCAGTTATTTCTGCTCATTTCTGTTCACTCGACTCTAAAATTTAATATCTTCTGAATCATTGATCCAAAATCTCACCCAATTTCACTAAGGGCCGTTTACTCAACGTCTACTTTATATTGTTTTCCAGACGGCGATAGCTAACCGCCCGAAACCTTGAAATGACATTTTCCCTTTTTTTCAAAGTCTGTTTATCACCGTCCGATTTTTTTATTCATTGTGGATACTCAAAAAAACTTATTCACAAAATCTGCAGTGAGAATACAGAAAAATAATTTTTTAGTTCACTTTTGTCCGCTGTCAGTTTTGGATCTGATTAGCAGCAAAACGACAAATTATCCAACAAACTTAATCAGTAGTGCGATTCACTAACGTATTTTAACGATATTCGCATGGTTAACTCATCTTAATGAAAATTTTAACGATATTTGAAATAAACTAGTATCCTGTTTCACTTTAATCAAATATGTACAATACGGACACGCTCAAATTTATTACGACAGCATGCATTGATTTCTTTTTTTCCATTACTTTTTGTGTTTTTCGCTCATTTTGGCATTTCGTTTGACCAAGATGTCACGCTTTAGTACTTTGAATAAGTATAATGAGACAGCTGTTAAGTGTCGTTAGGAATAAGTTAGTGAATCGTACAACCGTTACTGAAAACGACAAATATTGTCGACAAACCTTGCGATTGTCCGACCGCCCAAAGTTAATGATTCGCACTACATATGTTCGACGACAGATGCACGCTCGTATCAGAACTTTGAGAAATCACTTAAAACCTCATCTACAAATTAAGCTCCGATTTACTGTTTAATCAAACTTTGAGAAACTGAATTATTAGGTCAACGAAACTACATAACGTAAGACGTCATTGAAGTAATAGCTATATCGAAATTCAATTTTTATACTCTATAGCAGTTTCGATATAGCCGAAGATAACTTTTTATTAAAATTGGTGTGTACACGTACTTTCTTAATACAAACCCCAAACAGTTTTTGAGAAAATTGGAAACGTTTTTTTTCACATATTTGTTAGTTTTTGAAGATAATTGAACTTTTTCAAATATATTAATTAAATTATATTATATGTATCTTGGTATTATCTACATAAATATTCTGCTAATTTAAATGAGTCTACGAATGAATTAGCTAAGAATTTCATTAACCACATAAGGCAATGAAAGCGACTAATTAGTCATCAATAACAAGAACAATGAATAATGGTACTTGAGTAGAAAATAACGCGATATTATATATGGAGTATAATCTAAAATCTAAAGCATACTTAATTTTATGCAAAATTTATTTTTCCAATTGGATTACATTTGAGCGATTTTGAATTTTCCGCGACTTGTGAAATTCAACTTATTTAAGGGAAATGGAAATGAAAAAACGAGACTAGTATTTTTCCATATTTCTCAGGTACTTCTTTATTCTTTTTTCCACAAAATTTCTTTGATAAGCCTAACTTATTCTTCAATGACCTTTAAAAGAAGTTTCGACGCCATGCACTAGCGTTGACTCTATGAAGATGCTATTCAAACTAATTAACAAACGTTGTACAAATTAATGTTAAAGAGAAAAAGGAAATTTACTTAACGAATAATGGTTTCGCGGATAAAAAAGACACAAACCACAGATGCATAACTTGAGATTCCCCCTACTACTAACCAAAATCCCTATTCGAGTTACGGCACTTTGACTGTGCTTATATTCGGTTTTCGTCTAAATATATTTTTGACATAAATTCTTACGTTATCTTTGAAAACAGCAAATGCAAACCAAATCACCTTTAGGCCTCAGCAATCGGAGAAATAGTGAGTAGGGGTGCATTTGAAAAGACATCCAATAGACGTAAGTGGCAGCTGGCAAACTAATAAAATTCCAACTGATTTTCTAATTATCTCAGCAATTCCTGTAATAGCACAGTCGTGTTCATTAGAGATCACGACCCGATTTCAATAAATAAAACATAATCAAAAAGAAAAACAATTAGAAGCGAAATGAAAAATAGAAAAATAAAAAGAGCAGCGCACAATGAAAGCTCAATATGCAATACGACCTACTCATAACTATAGCAGCTGATTCATAAACAGCTGCGTTGCCATTTCCCTATCACGTAGTCAAATTTATTTTAATAAAATGCAATCACCACCAAGTCATTATGAAATGAAATTCAAGTTCGAACCCAACCTTAAAGTGCTGAAATGCAATAAGACTGGGTGTACAAACAAACATATGAACATACTTAGTACATATAAACTATATTTATAATATTCTTATGTATATAGACAAATCTCAGTTGCAGTTAATTTGGTGAAGCGTTGCTTAAAGAAAATGTCATCCATTTGATATTGGCGATGCAAAACAAATTCAATTATTCATACTGTTTATTGAAACGCTTGAGGATGGCTCCTAATGTCGATTTCTCCGCTTGCAGTTTGATGAAAATTAGTTCTCGATTGCTTTATACAATTAATTATGTGGCGATCAGGGAATGGAGATTTGTAATTAAATGCATATTAATAGTTTTTATAGTAACCTTTCAATGCTCGTCACTAAGTTCATATCTTTGTTAGTGGCTTTTAGGAATGTCAAAACTTTGAGAATCTTGTAGAATCTAGGGTGGTCCTTAAATGTAGGAATACAAATTTTTACATAGAATTTACTAAACCTCAATTCCTACGTTAAAACGTCCTAGTAGTATCTACTGTCGAATATAATGCATACGAGTATAAATTTTGACCCCGACGGGAGGTGGATAAAGTTCAATATCCTCTACGGAGAAAATTAAAACTCTTGTTTTTCGAATCTAAAAATCATTGGGAAGAACTCGTTCAAAACAAAACTCGAATATATCGATCTAATCCTAAAAATTCTATACAAACATTACCTTATTTTTATTTAGCTGATTTCTTGTTTCAAAAAAAGTCGTTATTCTTGGATTTTTATTTATTAATTTTTATTTTTCGATCAAACATAATCGTTAGTCGTGGATTTAAATTTTTCCGATCATATTTGATCGATATTTTCTGATTTTTATTTTTTCAATCAAAACCAATCGTTTTTCTTTTATTTACTATTTTATGATCATAATAAACGTATAAAAAACATATCTCAAAATATCGATCAAAAATGATCGAAAAGTTTTAAATCCAAGAATAACCGTTCCTTTTTATCATTAAAAATAAATAAATACCGACCAAAAATAATCGGCAAAAATAAAGATCCAAAAACAAGGACGATTAAATCAAACATTTTTTTTATAAAAATGATAACCGTTACGGTTTCTGGCTTAAAATCAATAGTAGTAATCCCAACACCATATATATTTTTTTATATTTTTTTTTTATATTTTATAGCCAAAATCGATACTACTATAGTTTTTTTTTATTTAATAGCTAAATTCGATAATATTTATACTATAGTCAAACATATTACATATTAATTTAAAGGGCGTCATTCTTCATGGGACAATCTAAACTTTGACCTTGACCGTCTCCAATCGGCACCAAAATGTTTATATGATATCTTTGACTGTGGTATTACCGATTGATATGGTGGTCCATAAATGTTGGAACAAAATTTTCACATAAGATTTTCTAAACCTCAACTACTACTTAAGTCGAAGATATCACATATACGGATCAATTCTCAGATTCCTCTATGGAGACCCATAAATTCAAATTATTTGTTTTTTATTTAATACCTAAAATCAATTCTGGTATAGGCAAAATGATATTTGGCTTACAGATCACGCTTCTTTATTATACAGAGTTTTTGAAAATAAAGTGTTGCTCATATTTTGTTCAATGTATATTAGGACCAAGAGTTTGATGCTCGATTATTTCTAGCATACAAATAAAGTTTTTGCATCCTGTTTATTTTGCGATTTGACTAAGAAGATTTCCGAAAACATCAACAAATGAGTGCGGGTTTTAAAAAGCGCAAAATATACAAAAATCGATTTGAAGAGTGGAAGAGGGCAGGAAGAGAATCACACCGAAAAAGGTGGATAAGGTGATAGACCAGCTATTTGATAGTACTCCAACGATTGGCTTGAAGCGAGCAATGGGCAAATTATCGCAAAAATGAGTTGAAGTCCTAACAGGTTTATCCGATTCAGAGTTCTGAAATCAGACATCCGTTGCAGAAATACCATCTTAATATCTCTATTTGGCATCTAAACTGGTATAACGATAGCTGGAAGTGGAAACACTAGACTGACCAGGTCGAAGTCCGATAGCAAATATAATTGAAAATGTGTGGTCATTTATGAACTTAAAGCTTAGAATAAAAAAATAACAACAACAAAGGAGCAGATGTGTAGAGGGTTTAAATTAGAATATGCACAAAAATTGGATCAAAGTTGGAGCAGAACATACCAAGCCATTATTAACAACAACGCGAACTGGACAAAATATTACTAAAAATGCAAAAAAAAAACATTTCCACTCACTTTCGGAAAATATATGCAATTCATTTATATATCCGAGTTTGTGAGTTTTATTGTTAACAATTTTTCAGAACGCACTGTACGCATTTAAAGCTGATAAGTTTTGTTGTTTTAATGCAATTTTTTCTAAAAAAAAAAGTAATGAAATAATCTTTGAAACATGAAAATCCATCCAAAATAGCCAAAAAATATACAGCTGCGCCACCTATCGTAAGATTTGCGTAATATTAAGCAACCACCTGAATTCCAAAAAAAAAATATTTAAACGAATTTCATAACATTTTTCCTGTACTAATACACAGGTTATGGTTCTGAAATTTTGGGTCCCCTAAAAAGCCCGCGCCCGAAGGAGAATCTCCCCCCAAAAAAAAACTTATATTTTTAATGCTCTAAATTTAATATTTTATATTGTAATGTTAAAGCAAAAGCCTAACGGGGTTTCTACCTTGCAATAGATTCCGTAGATATATCAGTTTCAAGTTTGAAGCGTCTAACCCCACGAAAAGTAATTTTACTCATTCCATTAAGAAAGCCCTAAATGTGTTTTATATTCCTACATGTTCGCTGAAACTCCAAAAATACTTTTTAGTCCGATATGAGTGCTGATAACAAAATGAATAAAAAAAAAAAAAAACTATAACTACTTTTAATAAAGGAGAATTAAATGAATAAAAATTGCACACAATTACCGATAAGCGTAAAGATTTCGTCAAGCTATTGTACTTTTGTTGCTGTTAATTTTTGCTTTATTATTGTTTTTGTTGTCATTGCCTCATTGGCCTCAGTCATTATCATTCGCAATGTCTTATCACCAACAGCGAGCGATACATACATATATGACGCGCGGGAATGACGGCTGTTGCAGCGATGTGGGCTGTGGTGTGTGATATTGTTGTTGTTGGTATTGTTATTGTACTCTTTGTTGTTGGCAATTGTTTTATTACATCGCGGTGTTGTTGGGCAGCCTCTGCCAGAATGTAATTGTTTAACAGGCAGCAACAAGCTAAATAATAATAACAACAACAAAAACAACAACAGCAACAACAATATCAACACCACCCGTCGGCAATAAAATAAAATAAGCGCAAAGCAACTGTAAAAAAAATGAGATAATACCTTGAACGAGTGTCAAACAGGTCGTTGTCTGCCTGACGTCGCATTCGCAGAGTGGTAGCTGTCAACCAGGGAGCCAGGCAGAGAAGCAACCAGCCAGCTAGCCACCTAGCCACCGAGCCACAGAAGCTAGCGAACTGCCAGTGGCAGAGTACCGCGTTCGTCATTGTCATCGTCATCGTCACTGATTTTTCGTTTGCCCCCCTTTCCATTTCATTTCCCTACTTTTTAATGCTTTTGTTGTTGTAGCTACTGTTGCTATTGTCATTTTTATTATCATGTCAATTCGTTATTGCTCCTATTGTTGTTGTTGTGGTTCATTTTGAATGCCTACAGCATTTTGTCGACTTCGGATGATGATTACTGCGTTTTGGCTAATCTTTCGAAAATAAATTAAAATTTTATTTAAAAAAAAAAATATATATTTAAGCGGATTTATTGTTTTTCTACTTAGTACATATGGTTAGGATTACAAAGGCCCTAAGTGGTATTGGGGCGAGCTGTGCAAATTGATGCCGCTTAAAATCTGATTCTGAAATATTTTTGATTACATCTGTGGAAAAATACTGAATATTACTATATAGGAAAATATGTAGTTAGTATAAATCGTGTTAAGCTCAAACTTTAGGTTTCCTATTCAAATGTTATCGAAAAGATGTTTCAAAATCGTACAGATTTCTAAATTTCAGAGCACGCTTGTTAGTAAAGTATTTTAACCAATTGCGCAGTCAAATCACTTTTTGACTCTTCCACTCACTCGCCTCGCAATGCAGTTTGCAGTTTGCAGTCGCGCTTTTTGCTAATTTTGTTGTCGCCAATCACTCATTTGCTTGCAATTTGCTCGCCATTTGAACTCACTTGGCTTTGAGTAAGGTTCTCAAGTTGTGGTGGAGAAGCACCAATACATATTCACACATATAGCGCACGCACGCACACACACACAGAAAGTCAGTTGACTCTGTAACTCACCACACCGATTTTTAAATCAATTTGCACGAAATGCTCGCTTAATACAAACACAAGCAAATACGCTCTTTCACACACACACACACACACACATACTTGGTAAGCAAGCAGAGGAAATGCACTTTTTGGGGGCTGTCATATTTTTTTATTTATTTATAGAGCATAAGAAAAGCTGTCAATGTGAGAGCAACTGTCTTTGCTTTGGCTTTTTTTCTGCACTACGAATATTTTGAGTGTTTTACTTTGAGTAAACTTCTAGGCTTTGATGAAGCAGCTGTGAAGATTAGGTTAGCCCTATATATTGTTTGGAAATACCAATTAGTTTTTTTTTTTAAGAAATGATTTTCCAGATTTGGTTAAACAGATTTCTACTGATATTCGAAAAATTGTCTAAAGAAAGTGTTTGTTATCGAAATTTTTTTCAATGTTTAAAAAATTAGTCGTTTAATCGAGCATTTTAAAAGATTTATTCTACCGAAAAACTCGCGACATTTTAATAATTAGTTATATTAAATACGTAATTGTTTTTTTACCTTCTGTTTTATCGTAAAAACTCTGCCAATGTTTCATATTTGCTAAACTCAATACTCTTAGGCGTCAAGTGAATTTGTTGGTGATTTTTCATTTTTTTTTTTAATATTTGGGCTTACAAATACTTTTCTATATAACGAATCGATTTTATATAAATTCCCGCTAATAAAATCATATAAACTAGAAGAGTTAAATGGCAAAAAGTTTCCAAAACCAAAAGTTCCAAAATTAAAAAAAGGGCTTTTTAAGCCACTTTCAGACTTGCATATTATTTTGTTGAAATCAAATGAGCTCCAAAACTGCATACTGAAAAGTTTTCTAAAAATTCCGATTATAAAGTTTGAAATTTTTTTTGAATTTTTAAAAGTTTTGTACAATTTTTTAAATTAATATGCTTTTTGTAACAAAATGAGCTAAAGTTTATTAGAGACCGAAAAAAAATGATTTACCGTTAAAACAAACGAAAAAATATCACCATATCTCAGTCACTTTATTTATAAATCATTAGATAGGATCTTTAGAGGATCGTTCTACAGTTTGTTTCCAAAAAACCACCTATGTTCAAAACGCTAAAATAAGTTGTGATACTTTATCTACAAATTGGCATTCATAAATGAAAGGCGTATGTAGCTGGAAACTGTTCGCTTAAAGCAATTCTAACATTTAAAAAATTCTCACTACATCGCCGAAAAAATGCCTTGCAAAGAGTGCACTGCTATGTGTTTAAAATCTAAAAAATCATTAGAAAAAATTGAGGACCGGCTTACGTTTATGCCTCTGAAAAAATTGATTTGATTAAAGAGGAAACGGTTCTAGCCCATATCTACGAAAAATTGTTTTTTATTCATTTAATATACTGATTAAATTATGGCCGAGATTTCTATCTAGTCATCGGTTAATGCCTGATGAAGCCCAATCTTCAGTAGTTTCGAATATTAATGAGTTAAAACAGGCCAACAGATAAAATAGGTAAATTTTTCTGCGCCATAAAATCATTTATATTTAGTGATGGCAAAGCAATTTAATAACCGATTAATCGATTAATAATTATTGGAAAGAGTTCGGTTATTAATTACGATTAATCATAAGAAATTAACCGATTAACGGTCGTTTCTATTAGAACCGAAAAAAATAAAATAAAAAGCATTGGCTAGTAATAAAACACTGACCGCTTTATTTGTTCCTCGTTAAACTATGGAATCTTACGCTATAAATTCAGTGCCTTAAATTTTGAAATCAATGCAAAGTCAAATTTTTAAATTATACTTATATATTATATTGGAATTTTTAATCTTTCACTTTGAAAATACATAGAAAGTAAATGAATGCTCTTATTAATATTATAATAAAATAAAAACATTTTGTTTAAGGCTTAATTAATTTTTTCCCAGTTATCAATTACATTTCGTTTTAACTCTTAAACCGGCACATTGAGAAAGAAGCTACATATGTTTATTCGCCTTGAAGATATAAGGAGTCATTGCCCTTTCTCGTTAATTTCCATGCCAAAGTGGTGAGCCCTTACATTAAAATTATTATCACCAAGAAATGACGTTTCACTCACACTTCTACTTTCAGTCATTTCGTAGCAGAAATTAATATTCCATTTGTTCACCAATAAAAATACACAAATTGTGAGGAATAACTTGACTTATTGCGGCGTATTTTTCTCCACTTATTTGCACGGTCATAGCTTCCAACATTCTTAGGAAAAAGAAATTAGTTGTCTAATTTTCTCTTTGGTTATTGTTGTTATCATAGGTGTTGCTAAATTTGGGTTATATGTATATGAAATTAAGGGTTGATGCTTAAAATAATAGATTTTAAATTTTGTTTCAATGCATTTCAGTTTAAAAAAATAGTAATCTAAATAAAATAATTAAAAATATATATTGGATATCAAAAATTTTAATAGCCTCAGATACTGTCATTGGATTTTCGACTCTTCTGATTGTTTATGTCAGCGAAATCAGCGCCTGGTGAGATAAGACAATCATTTTGGCATCATTTTCATTACAAATTGTCTCATTGACCTCAGCAGAATTCCATTTTTCGATACCGTCGTCAGAATAAGTTAGGTCTATAAACTTAGATCTGCAAAAAGAATCTCATAAACAGTTTCATTTCTTCCTGCCGCAAACCTAGCCGGCGTAAGGGCAATGGCATATTTTAATCGTCGTCATTGCTATTGGATTTTATGGCATCATACTTACCAAAACCGATTTCCAACATTTTTCTATAACGCCTGCATTAACTTTATCAAAAGGAATCTTCACAGACAGGTAGATCGCACTTTTTAAAGTAAATCTTTTAATATCTTCTCTTTGAAACAGCTAGGGCCAAAAGATGTTTCCTGTTATGCAATTTTGTAATGCGAATAGCCAACTCAACTCTTTTTCCATAAGAAGCCCCGAATTTCTGGTTGGTAGCAAATTTTAAAATTGCTTTCTTCATTTTACTTTTGTCGACTTTGCAGTGCTTTATTACTTCGCCAACCTCTTTTAGTTCATTCTTTCATTCATTCATTCATTTATTGCCCAAAAATTACATAATTATGAATTAGGTTACATTTTATTTAATTATTCCTAACAAGCTAAATGCTTTTATCTAGGATTTGTAATCTTAACAGTGCGTATGCTTATAAAAACCTGCCATATTCTAGGCCTGTATAACTTAACTATATCTCAATATAATAACATTAACTATTTATATTTCTCCAAAAAGGGCATGAAAAGAAGAATATCATAATTTACTTAAAAGAAGAATAAATAGATTTTAGTTTTTGCTACAATATTGCACTTCTATTTTAAGTAAGATAGGTACTCACGCCTTATGGAATTCATTTTCGCATAAAGAATATCCACCCAAAAATGATAAACTCAAAACGACTAAATCCTCAACCCTAAAAATGTGACAAATGGCAAACGTACACAAGTATACCTCTCGTTTTCTAATTCGGGAGTTGCCCTTTTTGTTATTGAATTTGTCGTTGGTGTTTGAATTTGGATAAAATTCAAATTAAGATGTGTTCACTCTATAGAGAACCAGAATTGTTGTAAACCGATTATAACTGGTTTTTCGATTATAATCTTTCTTTAAAATATTTTCTTTAAAAATTCTGTCGCAGTTTTTTCCAATGTTTCGAAATTGCTTAACTGATTTCTTGGCATTTATAAAAATCTCACCTTAACGATATTATTTCTGTAAGTTTAGTTATTTTACAAAAATTTAACTCAAATTAAATGAGTGACATCTCTACACTACTATGTACATATGTACCATTATTCTCTGATAAATGCATTTAATTTTCGAAACCCAAAACCATTGCATAAAGTTTGCGCCTATTCGTGGCGCAAAATATAAATAAATACTCATTCTTATTAACGACGACAACTCATTACCAGAAGCTAGAAAGAACAGCATACCCGCAATCGAAAACAAGTTGCGCGTGTATGTGTATGTGTGTGCGTGTGCATGTTTGTGATAATAATTCGGAATGAGTGCAATGCGTGGCATGGTTTGAGTGCATTGAGTTCGACTTGCAATAGACAAGCGAGGCTTTTTCTATGCCAGGCAGATAGAACATAGAACGAGCTGGAGAAGACGCTCTTGAAAAAAATACTCAACTACAAAGCATAAGCTGAGGCATTGCAGAGGTTTTTCTAAGTTATGTCAAGATGACAAAGAGTGTAAAATTTTGCAATTCTCTTTCGCATTTTCTTAGCCACTCTGTGTAGGTAAAAATTACTGTAAGCTCAAAGTGAATTCTTTTCCACCCCACACTCAGCCTCAGAACGCAAACATGCAATTGTGTGCAAAAAAGTAAATGACGGCAATGAAGTCAACGTCGAAGTCGACTGCAGCAGCGCTGCTTGTGGTGAAAATTCATGCCTTGCTCGTAGAATGCCGCTGAAGTTGTAGAATGCGCGCGCGTGTAGTGGTGTCCCGCGTCAATGTGTGTCGCAATGCAGTCACCTGAGTGTGTGTGTGTGTGTGTGCTGGTATTATTTTGCTCACACACACACACACACACTCATACACACATAAACTAGCATGCGGTGTGTCCTTACGCTTTTTTACACCCCAACTACTCTGTCGCGGCGCTGCTAAATGGCAGAAATAAAAAATGGGTGAATTTTTTTTTAACTCAATTCTAGTGAGAGCGCGTGAGTGTGAGTGGGAGAGAGGAGCAAAGCAGAAAAGCGCAGTTGTTGGCGAGTGGGCTAGACTATTTGGTGGAGTGCAGGAAAATGAGTGAATGAGTTGTTGTGGATTGTTTGGCATGTTCTATGAATGATCGGACGGACGGACGCACGGGCTGCTGCCGGGTGAATGCGTGTGTGAGTGTGAGTTTGCGTGCATATGTGCAATTGGATTGGCGTTGGTAGTGGTAGTGGTGTGCCTTGTAAGCTTTGGCAATTTTTTCGCACTGCACACTGGAATGTTTCGCTGTATTTGTGAGTTTTTTATTTCTTCTTGCTTGATTCATTAGTGATTTGCGCTGGTGTGCGTCTGTTGTGGCAATTTTTCTGTTTTGTGAGCGCCAATGTTAGCTTCTGACAACCACAAATTCGTTTCTTTTTTTTTTTTAACAAAATTCATTGAGCGCATAGCTAACACTGCATTCGGTGCTAGGTTTGGAGCTCGAGAACTCAGCTGTGCGCGTTGCTTTGGCAGTTAATGCATTTTTTACGCGAAATTTCGTCTCTTGCTTAATTAGCGAGAGCTTTGTGGTCGGCGTAATGTGGCAAATGACTTTAGGAAGAACGGTGTGCAATGAGTAGCGCAGCCAGCGGGCATGACAGTTGTGACTTTTGAGACGGAGTTAGATTTTAAATGCTGACAACTAAATTAAAGTTATCCTGCTCACATCGTCGCTACATCTCACAGTGGCTTGCGTTTTGCACTGCTTGCATCTCCTTGCACTCTGCTCACATCCATTGTCATTAATATTGAAGCTCCCCATAAGTTTAAAAAAAAAATTGCATTCTCACTCACGTCTTTTTCTCTTTGTGTTCTGTAGCATGCGCTCTCTCGCGCTCTGCGCTCTGAGCAATTTGTAGTTGCAAATAACAACTTTTTTATTATTTAATGTTCCCGCATCGAGCGTTCTAGCCAGCATTGCATTGGTGGATATATGCGCGCCATACCACTGCATTTCTGCCTGCTCCGCCATCGCTGTTTTTTGTTATTTCATACTTTCATACTTTTCCTCGTCCTCCCCAACTGTCGCGGGAAGTGCAGCGCGCGCGTTCTGCTGCATTCTGCTCAACGTCCGTTGCTGCGCAGCGTCGAACTTTGTGCTTTGTGGTGTTGTGATATAATTTTTGCTGTCGAGTCTGCTCGGCAGTCGCAAAAACGCAACGCATCCGATATGCAACGGAACGCATTTTCGGACGCGGCCCGAGTCGATCCGAGTAGCGTCCGATCGCGCGTCCAACAATAGTAAAGAATTTAATTTTTTTTTGTTCACACTCATTTTGTTTAGTGTATTTTATTGTTTTTTATTTTTGCTTTTGTTTTACCACTGCTGGCTTTTTGTTGTTAAGTGTAAGTGCATTAGTATGGCGAGGCTGCTGTTCTGGAGTTGCTATTGTTGTTGTTGCTGCCGCTGTTGCCGTCGCTGATACCGCCGATTGCCGCTCAGCTGAGTTGCTATTTTAATAAACAAGTCACACAATTTTGCATTTTTCTCGCCATTGCCAACAACGCTCACTGCTGTCGCTTGCAACTCAACTACAATTCTAAATTGGCATTTTTTATTAAAATTTTTATTTTACAACAATTAAAAACACAACAACCGCCAGCGTCACTAGCGGCAAGCGAACGCGATAACGCCGCTCGAAAGGGAAAAAACAAAAACTTTTCAAGCGTAATGTAAGCGAACAACAATTGCAAAAATTATTTGTGTTGACGAAATTTGATTGCGAATTCGCGTGAGTGCAGTGGCCGCTTGCATTTGTGTGCGTGAGTGCGTAGAGTGCGTCCGCTGTCGACCGTCGACCATCAACCGTCCACTGGGCAGTGTGCGAGTGAATCTGTGTGCGTGTGTGTGTGCATGGGTGTGTATGTGTGCGCGCGCAAATGTGCATGTATGCAGGCAATTATGCACTTACTATATACGAGTGCGAGCTGCAGCAGCGGCAGCAACAGCGTCAATCAGCGGCAGCGACAATGGCAGCTACTCAAAAAAGAAGGAAATTGAATTTATTCTTTTGACGCGCGTCTGTCCGTCGCGAGCGCGCCATACTTCCGCTACTTGCGCGCTTGTTGCAATTCGCATTTCGCGTAAAATAAAAAAAAAAACAAAAAACAGTAAAAGTCCAGTAGTAAGAACAAGCGAGCTTTTAGTAATAACACCAGCCATAGCCACGTCAACATTGAAGTTGAAGTATCTGTTGCAACCTGCAGCAGCGCCATCATTTCATTGTCAGCCACCAACACTTGTCATGTAGACCTTCTGCGCCAGCCAGCAACAAAAAATTCGCGCTTTACGTAGTTCGCAATTTATTTTTTTGACAATTCTTTGAACGCGCGCTTATTTCGCCCTGCAGTGCATTCTAAGGTGGTGCTACTTCCCACTTCAGCCTCGAAGTTGGCGGGCAGTAACGCGACGCATCCCCACCAACTTCGACGCCAACGCCTCCACCGCCACCATCGCCATCGCCATCACCGTCCGCAGCCGCAATTCGCACAACTCACCATTCGCACGCAAAACGCCGCGCGTCGAACGCGTCGTGTACCGCGAACCAGCGCGCCGTCGCCACTCAAATTCTATTCTGTTCCGTTGTGCAGTCGCGTACGCGTACCGGCGCACCGTTGACGTTGTTACTATTACTATTATATTTGATGGCTATTTTTCACGTTATTTTCACGATTGTTACTTAATTTTACACTTGCCGTGGCGTGCCGTTTCGACTTTTTCCTGCTTTCTCGTCGCCTGCGTCGTTCTTTGAACAGTCGGTGATGGTGTGGCGTTAACAACGCGTCAACAAAATATTTAGTGCATTTTTTAACGTTATTGATTTTTTGTGATTTTAAGTTCAATAATAAATTTGAAAATTTTTCTGCAATAAAAATTCGATGATTTGATTGCACATAAAAAAAATTACAACAACAAAATAAATTTGTAGTGACCCTGCAACTGCAACTGGAATAAATTTAATAAATAACAAAATATTGAAATATCAAAATATATGGCAATGCTTAATTACATAGAGCGCCCATTTCGGATCTTATAGCGGAAATCTAGTCGCGAGTTTAAGTGTTTAACAATACAAATGCAGCCAATGTAATTAAATAAAAATCCAAACTAATTAAATAGCAAAAATTAAAGATTAAAACAAATTAGTTCTTATGCAAAATAAGGTGAAATATTTGGTGATAAAAATACACATTTTTAGGCAACGCTTCTGATAGAAAATGTGAACCAATAAAAAGTCGAATGGCGTTCAAAAATTTGTGCAACAATTTAAAAAACACTGTGAAAACTGAAAACGAAAATCTTGTTACAACAACGACAAATATTTGCAAGATTTTCTTAGAAATGTGGAAAAAATATAACATCTTAAATTCTAGGGAACATTTATTTTTTTCGAAATTCACTATTTTGTAGAGGTTTACCTATTTCAAAGTGCTGCTTGGCAAAACTTTTTAAAATTAGCAGCAAATTGTATAAAGAGTTAAATACAGAACGCATCTTAGTTGGGTACACTCAAAAATATAATAAAGTTATTAGCTAGACGCTGCCTCCGATTTTGTGTGTTCTACAACCAAGAACCTTCCTCATAAACAACACTTTTGGCGCAAAGCCATCAACAGGCGCGTAGAGAGCTAGTTTCCACTTTCATCAATTGAAGGCCTACTCCATTGCGCGATTAAACGAATCGCCAAAATTGTATTATAGAACCAAGAACCAAGAACTGTAGCTGATGGCTAAAAAAAAAGTTTTGGATCTCAGAGATTCACTCGATAAGAATTTTCTGTCATTTTATTTTCCTTGTTCCTCGATACTCATAGTGTGTTCAGTGACTACTGAACTACTGAACACTCATTAGGTCAGTTCGATGCCTGCACTAAAAGTGTAGAACAATACAGGTCAGAACAACAACAAAAACGGCCTCAATAAACGAAAACGGCGCAATTCATCTATATCACTCAAAAATGAATACAATCTTACATCCGGTGAAGAAACTTCCATCTTTTTAAAATTCAGTTTAAAATTTTTAGTTTTTCTTTCGTATTCCCACCAATCCAGCAATGCATTACTTAACCTAAAAAGCTGTTGGTTCTTCTACAAGGCAATCATCGAACAGACCTGCTCACTCGGATTCGGCTACTGATCAAGCAAAACAGTTTACTCCATGATTGTGAATTTATTAGAACTGGTGAAGAAATTTAAAACCATACATAGTTCCGAATCCGAATAAGTAATAATATATGGCAAACGGTATCTACTTCTATAAAAACAACATTTAATTTTATTACAAAATCGCTATTCCAACTTTTGAAAATATAGGTATGTACTTATTCAAATTTTTGGCAAGTTCTGGTTATATTGGAAATCAGGAATGGACTTTAAGGGTAGCTCGTATCGCGGTAGCTATAAATTAAAAATAAACTAAAATATGCGTTAAAAATGGTGTTATCATTTTCATAAGTGACAACAGATAATTAGAATTTGTTGCATATATCGCTTGTGTCGATTCGTGGTATACGCCTGGATATTCTACGTCTTAGAAATGCAGCTAATTTTTATTAGATGTTTTTCCCACTTTTTGGATTGTCTGTCGAAGGGCTACCGACCGCTATTAGAAAATATCAGCGATCCTCCTGTTTGAGATTAGAACCAGAACTCCCCGGATGATGGCACGCTCGTTACATACTTTGCTACGGCACCCGCCATACCTGGACTTGCCGAAATACTATTTGTGTTCTATAGAAATTTGAACCAATTGCATTAATAACGTTGAGGCTAAAATTGGCAATATTCTTTCTAAAAACTAATATACTTAGAGGGCAATTCTAGCAACTTTACTTCAATGCCCTACAATCTTTCGAAAGACAAAAATGTTTTGTATGACAAATGTCTATTCTGGTATTCATCTCCAAAGCTCTTTTCTGTTTTTCCGAAGACGAATTGAAATAAACGCTGAAAACAGCGAACCCGAACGAAAAATTTGACAACAAAATTTCATCAAGGCAAATCTTAAGTAAAATGTGTAAAAAAAATATTTAAAAAAATTAATCCAGCATTTTATTTCGCTTGCCAAAGTGTGCATCGAATCTCGCAATCTATCTAGGCGCCAAAATGAACAAAGTTTCCATGTTCTTATTGTCTTCCATCAGTTTTTTTGAAAAGAAGATTTTTATTTTTTGTCAAAAAAAAACCACGAATGTGCAAAGTAGAGCTTTATGTGTAAGATTTTTGTTCCAGAAAATAAACTGTCTCTACAATTGTCCTTCGCAAGACAATAAACTATATCTGACAGAATGGGCATCTTAAACAAATATTTGAAATATTTCTTTTTTTCAAAAGTTATAGTTTTAAATGGACTTAACAAATTAAAAAACAATGTTTTATTGGTCTAAATTAAAACAAAAAAATAAATTGTGGAACAGTCAACAAGCAGTCATGTTGGTATTGAGAACTTTTGGTTCTTGAGGTTGTAATTATGGTGACAAGCTTTTAATGAATTTTGGATGTAATTTTATCTTAGAATCGCGCCGAATTTACCGATTGAGTAAATTTTCTTCAAAATAAATAAAAACCTACATAAAATTAAATCTGTTTTACTACAAAAATTGTAAATATTTCTTCAGCGTCATTTCACTCCCACTTTTCTTTCTTTTGGTGGCTGTTTTACTTCAATACAGATTTTTTTTTTTGAGTGCATTGAATATAATGAATATTTGCATAAAGTTTCACTGATGTGCATTTCCGCTTTTTTAAGTCCACTTCTAAAAGTGAAGTTTTTTAAATCATATCTCGTCTTTATTTCGTTTTCTTTGTCAGCGCAGAATTTATTGCCATTAAATAGTTCTAAAAAAAAGTTTAAAAACTGTTTGTTAAATTTAACTGAAATACACATAAAAATAACAGTAATAATAATTTCGTTCTTGCATCAAATAGCTCGATGTTTAGCTGAACTTCTACTGGTGTTCGTCTACGCCTACTCCAAGTGACAAATGTTTTTTTGTGAGAAGTTTTTTCATGGGCTTTTATTAGAAGAAGAACGATTTTCTATAATCTTTTGTTGTTATTTGCTCCGGGCCTAATTTGAACTCTGGACACACGGAATGAAGCACGCAAACGATGCCCACTCGGCTACAGCGAGTAAAAATACCATAAATTTATCATTTAAAAAAACTGCATAGAGGGATTGTGAAAATTATATCGATGAAAATCGATTTCGGTTACTATTTTGACAAAATTAAGAGCTCTTTACATATTTTAGTTAATATTTCGATAAGCACTGATTTCTATCTCTAAGTTTATTTTCCCATCTCAAGTGTCTCGAAAAAGTTGTTCAAGTAGGACACCTTTAAATTTGTTTCCTCATAAATAGTTCTCGTTCTACTAAGGAAGTCTGAGCAACATTTTATTTGCCCGTTTAAGTTGAATTAATATTTTTGAAAATTTACCGCACAATGTCTGTTGAAATCCTCATGAATACAACATAAAAATTAAATGAATGAGTTTACAATAAGGAAAAAAATTAAGAAATTGTGGGTATTATATCCGAAAAACTCGATTTTGACTTATTTACTAATTCCTATAGAAAAATTTGTGCTCTTTTCATTTAAATTAATTGCGTTTCTGCCGCTTCATTTTTTTTTTTTACAAATGCGCTTCACAGAAGACCTCAGCTGATTAAAAACAACAAGAAAAATTTCACTGTAAGGGCTATGCTACATGAAAAGCTTGTTCCGCTTTACGTGGTAGGTTTATTTTGACAGCTAAATTTGAAAACATACAAATATATGAAGTTCCCCACATAAGCAACGCTGATGTCAAAGCGACGCTGAAGGTTCGCCAACTCTCACATTATCACTAGCGTTGAGCGTTAGCTGATTTTCACATTCCATTCATTCCTCTCATTCGCTTAGAAATAGACATTATATTTTCTACAGAAAAAGGTAAATGTAGAATCTAACCAAAATAAATTCTCTGGTTTCTATTTTTTTTTAACCTTTCGCAATGAAAAAAATGTGTGTTACCAATGCGTTTATTGTAGCATCCCTGTTTCGTTTCTCGCTTTTCAGACTAAGTTGCAAATGTCAGGCAAAGCAAAAGCTTTTTATGAGGCATCCGTTTAAGACTCAAGTGTATTTGCTCGAAACTGGTTACTAGGGAGTTTTTGGGGTCGCTGATTACAAATCAGCCATGAAATTTTCAAAAAGTTCAAAATGGCGCATTCTGCATTGTGGATGAGCCTCGAGGAACGAGAATCAAGCAAGTTATATATTTGATCTGCCATTGTGAGTTTTGAAAATATGAAGCCAGATTCGTAATCACCGACTCCAAAAAACCACAAATAGCTAGTTTTAAGCCAAACGAATATCAACGGCTAATCAATATTCTGACCTGGAATAAATTCCATAATCCCCACTTGGAAGTATTAATGTTCACCATGAATTTATCAACCAAATAGTTATGTTCAGGAAAACAAAAAGCTTTTGAGTAACCAGATTTATTACAAAAACTTCCATGAAAATTGTGAATCAAAGAATCTAAAGAAGTATAAAGCTAAATTTCAGTTATCCGAAGAAAAAAAATATTAGTAAATTACCTTGTTTGAAACCAAAATTGTTTCATTGTCGTATATTCTTAGTTATTATACTGTACTTCGAGAAATGCCCTTCAGATTTCTGGGGGACCATTTCATCGAACAACTGTACGACTTATGTAAGTGCGGTCGCACTGGAAGGGGTCTTGGATTTTGCCAAGCGATCTGATGGTTTAAGAGCGTCTAATGATAGCATCTCAATAGATCCAGGGCCACAAATTGAACTCTCCACGAGAGCAGCCCGTTTACCCCAATTTAACCTAACCTACTTAGTTATATTTGCTTAGGAAAAAAAAAATTCGAATTGAACAGAAATGCATAAAATATTATTATTTATTCAGGCGTAACTAGGAAAAAGATTTAGTCCACAAAAATGCAAGCCACGCTAAATCAAAATAGTCTGTAAAAAAATGTTGAAAAATTTTGTAACATTTACACTTTGTTTTACAATAGTTAGCAACAAACCTGGAAGAATTAACGAAAATAAGTAAATTTTAAACAAAGAATTTTCCCCGCTTTCACTCCAACTTGACCTTATCACCATCCGCTTCCCCCACCCACTCACCAAACACTGCAGCTGCAGTCTCCTAGACAATACATTTCTGTTATCTAAATTTGTATTAAAAGTACCTACTCTAAAAAAAATCGAGATACCACCCAGCGCACTTTAGCTTCCCACTGAACACGACTTTGCCGCCGGTATTTTTTCTCCTATTGTACTGTATTTTCTTCTTCGCAAAAATTCATAGTTTTCACAGTGAGGGAGCTATAGTACAACAGAGAATGGAGGAATGCCAGCAGTAGAGTTAATGACTGATTATTTCTTTCGTATTTTCACATCCCTTTTCGTGTTTAATTTATTTTAGCTCTTTTATTTTTAATTTTTTTTTCTTTGTTTTTTTTCGTTTTGTGTCTCCGTGTCTAGGTTTTGTTTTTGTACCTTGCCTTAAAAGTTCGCTACTTTTTCAGCTTCTTCAATTTCCGGCGGACTCCACACCAGACTTTTTATTTTCATTTTACCTTTTTCCCCAGTTGGTATTTCGCTTGGCTTTTCGGCTACGCAAATTACAATTTACTTTTGGCAACTTATTTCCTGTTACTCAGCTTTTTTTTTACTACTAATTCTCATTGCTTTCCTCTTCTCATCTCACTGTTTTCCCCCTCTAACTTCGCGTTACAGTAATTTGTTGCTTTCAATTTGGTTCATTCTTAGTTTGTGCAATTTTTTTCTTGTTTCTACTGACCACCTCTTTTGGGTGCTGTTCTCGTTATAAATATTCTTTCATTGGTTTTTTTTTTGATTTGTTGTGTTGCTTTTTGCTTTTAACACCGCGCTACCCCACGTCCAGACTGTGGTCTTCCTTTAATTATTCCCCAGTTTTTTTTTTGGGTAAATTCTAATGGTTTTTTGTTCGTAATTTTTGTGGTACTTATTTTCGCGATATCAGTGAGGTCAGTGCAGAAACAATCAGCGATGCTAATATAGAGTTTACAATTTTGGATTGCTGTGCATATTTATTAATTTAAAATAAATTTTAAATTATATAATTGTGATAATAAAATCGCTTGGGAAAAAATAAAAAGCAAAAATTATTTCACGAAGCAACTAAAAAGAAGAGAGCTCTTGTGACAGAGTATAAAAGAAAAACCAAAAAAATAATAAACTGCAGTGGTCAGCATTCATTTTTTAAAGCCTATGAAAACTTTTGGTTTCAATATTTTTTTTTTTTTGTTTTGCTAAAATCTTTCACTTGTTTACGTGAAATGTGCAGCAAGTAGCTGATTTCGTGATTTTACGGAGTGCGGAAATAAAATACAAAAAATAAAAAATAAAAACCCATGGAAAAAACCTGCCTAAATACAATCTTAAAATCTACGCATAAACACCAGAGACCTTCTAGCAAGCGCCACCCGCCCCACGGCCGCATGCACCTCGCGCACCTCCTACGCAAACGTTTTCGCGCGACAGATGCATTTCGAGGCGTTCAGCTCAAGTAAATGCGTGTCAATTTGACAAACAAAACGACGCGACAGAAAACTTTCAATGATTGCTATGCTTGTTTAGTTTATTATATTCATTTTTGGCTTATTATTTATGAAATATTAAAATAAGTGTGAGCATTAAATGGAATTCTCTAAATTTTGCTTATCCGCAGGTTTTTTGAAAACGAAACATTTTTGTTGAAAGCACACACACATACACATATTTTTGTTGAGTTTATGAAAAATATACAAAAATAATATAAAAAGTATATACAAACGAAATAATATACATATTATACAAAAATATTACCACAAAATAACAAAAAAAAACAAAACAAAACCAAAACAAAACAAGTTGGCATATGGAAATCAGTTTTTAAAATTTTACAAAGACACAAAACATAAAACATAAAGTGCAATCTAAGAGGAAATAACAAAAAAAAAAGTAAATAAATCAAATAACACCGAAAGCTACAACAACTAAAGACAAAGATCAGCAACAGCAACAGCAGCGAGCAGCAGCAGCAGCAGCAGCAACAGCAACAGCAACAGAGTGGCAACACTAAGGAAAAGCGTAATAATGCAAATAACATTTAAAAATCAAATTGAACAGAAAACAGAAACAACAAACATAGTTGCCAGATAATTAAAAAAGTAAATTACCTTTGCTTTTGAATTATTTTAATAAACAAAGAAAAAAAATCAACGCAAAATATATTTAAAAAAAAGTAAGAATACTGACAACAACAACACGCAGCAGCAGCAGCAGCAGCAGGCAGTAGGCGACTGCAGTGGTCGAAAGCTTTTCAGCGCGGCGTCGAGATATACACTATATATATTTATATATATAAATATATACATATGTACAACAACAACAGCAATAAGCAACAACAATAGCTGCAGCAGTCGTTTAATTAAGCAACACTTACGCGACTGGCCCATGGAAAAATTGGTAAATTTGTAAATCCATAGACATATTATATATACACACATATTAGTGAAATTTTAAACAAATATAAATTATATACACATATTATGTACATACATGTATGTGTATTAAAACTACATACATAACATAAGTGTATACAAATTTGATTATTATATACTTAGCGCGAGGTAATTTACCGACACATAGGTGGAAAGAAAATTGGTATCAAAATAAATACATAGACATTCCTATGTACGTAAGATTGTGCTTACATATCTATATTCCGCCATATGCATACATATGTGTACATTTATATATATATATACGAATATAATATAATAAAAAAATTAAAAAAAAAACTAAAAAAAAGAACATACACACTTTAATGGCAAATAGAATTAAAAAGTAGCAAATCTCAGGTTTAAGAAATGACTTTATGAAATAAATGACTTGTTAATATGAAAATTTTAATATCTCGCCATGCAAATATTTCATTTGTCACTTGATATACACCTACATATTTCCCAACTAAATATGAAGCCATTGTATGTCGTTTAGTCAAGCTAAACAGTAAAAAAAAGTATCAATTATCAAATTATTGATATTTTTTTAAGAAAGCACTCGGTATCGGACCATGTCGAAAATAAGTTATCGATTGTACATATACAACACATCCCTACAGACGATGAGAAAAAAACGAATGCTTATTGTTTAGGCTTCCACACGTAGCACGTATACATCAAAGAAAATATGAGTTCAATATTAGCTGCGGAACACAATAGTCAAACAGTGCATGTATTATAAGAAAATAAAGAATTTTGTGAATTCATTCTCATAAATGCAAAAAAGCGAAGTGGTCATTTGTTCCCCGGTGTTCATACAAAACTAACCGTCAACCTGGCCAACAGTTTGAATTAATTTTCCCGCTAATACAACCGATAATTATAGGTTTGTAGGTTAGGCTTCTTGCAGGGCAATGGATAAATACATCGATATTTTAAATCTCGAAATGACGATACACGATATTACTTCCGTGTATCGAATTTTTATCGAATTCGACATTTTTTAAGGTTTTTATGAATCCAGTTCACCCAAACTCCATTTTTTTAGAAATATTTTTTTGACGGAATTCTTAAAACATCACAAATTTTATAATTCCAGGGGAAAATTTGCTACTTTCGATACTAAATTCAGTCCCAACTTTTTATAAAACATAATTTGTTTGTCAATTAAAAAGTGTTTGCACTAGTACCAATTTCGTCTTTAGCTTGACATGCCGAATTTAAAAACTACAGTTTTGAAAACCCAGTACTTTTTCCGGCCCATCGTTTTAATTCACCAATATGACAGTTCGAACTTTAACAAAGTTGGCAACAGAGACCGCATTTCACCTATAATTGGATGGGTTTAACCTACAACGTGAACTTGATGCGCGCCTTCTATTCTTTATTATTTTTTTATTCCGCCTGATTGTTCTAAACTTATATTCGAGCCCTAACAGCGAAAAAATGTCAGTCAAAATTTTCTAGATGCTCCAGGGACAAAAAACAAGTCGCCTACCATATTTTGGGGTTTAAGTATTCAATTCCGAAAAATATCGGTTTAAAAGCATCGAGCAAAAAATATCGGTATCAAACGACAGCATGGTTTTTTTTTTAGAAATAAATTGTTAATAGAAATAGTTAATTAAAAATATAGTTAAATGAACCATTCTTTCATAATCTATGAATTTTCTTAAAGAGACACAGAGTTACCGATTTAAAAATATTGATTTTAGGATTGTATGCCGTTTCTACGAGAAATTTTTTCCCCCCCATATAAAATAACTGCATGGGAAATTTTAAGCGCTTTATATAACAAAATCCATATTAATTAGTACAGATTTCAAACTTTGTAAAAAATCACAAAAATCTCAAAGTTTCAAACTTTTCAATGATTGAATTCGGGAACCATAGCAGTTATAATTTTTATTTAAAAAAGTTATGAGTTAATCTCTATTTTGTAATTTTTATTTTTTGGAACAAAATGGTCGCTATTGTATCGTTATCATTATTAAAAATAGTCGTTATTCTTGGACTTAAAATCTTTGGATTATAATAATTGGTAAAAAATTTGCCGACAATGAAAATTATACCAACAACACAAATAATACAATTTATATTTTATGATCGAAAAAAAAATTATCTCAAAATATCAATGAAATATGATCGGAAAATTTTAAATCTGATAATTACTATTTTTTTACCGAAAAAATATCACTAAATATCGATAATAAAAATTGAAAAATTGCTATCAAATGTGAACAAACAACAAAATAAGAATTATTCAATGAGTTACAACAAAAAATCTTCCAAAAAAAGATCAGATAGCATATGGCATAAGGATTAGATCGATATATGTAAGTATGTATATAAGTTTAGCTTCGAACGAATTCTTCCCAATATTTTTTTTATCTGAAAAAATCAAATAGCGCTCCCCAGTATGAACAAAAGTTATTTCGTAAAATTAAAAATTAAAACAAAAATTATCAAAAAGCAACGGAAATTTTTAGCCACTTAAAACTTACACCTTATTAAATATACTAAAACTAAATGCCTTGGAGATTACGTGCTCGAAATTTGTGTAAAATTCTTATCGAAGTGTTAAAAATTTTGAAGACGTGTTTTTTTTTTAATTCTCTGAATTTTTGAAATCTGGTCTTACATGGTGTTTATTATAAAATCAGCTACATATATTTTGATAAAGCAGGAAAAATATTGAGAATCATATGGCAGAACAAAAAAAAAACATACTGCGCCAGAACTTTTTTACCGCACTGTAGATCGGAAGCACCAATAATACTCTACAGAATTATATTATCGATTTCAATTCTTGTTTGATAAACAAAAAAAAAATTATGAAATTAAAAACCAAATTCAGAGGCTGCCACAGCCCAAAATAGCATTATGCTTGTGTTAGTGTTATTTACTTAAAATTACATAAGTTTCTGTGCTTGCATTCGTACTCTATGTACATATGTTCGTGTGTGTGTGTGCGTACTGTGGCTTCACGCATCACTATATTGTTATATTTACTTATAGGCGCTCCCAAGTTCACAGAGCTTCGCCATATGCGTACATATGTATGTAGTATATTTTGTATGTGTCTGTCTTATGTGCCCACTTTTATATAAAAATACAATTATCTGTACATTCATATTTAACACAACAACAACAGCTAAAATATGGTCCACCAAGAAGGATACCAATAAAAAAACAACAAACAGCATTTTCAGAACAATTGAAAATTATCAACTACCACTACCACTACCACTACCACAAACAAACAAACAAACAGGATCGCCAGGAGAGCGTCAACAACGCAACAACACTTTTTTTTTTTAATAAACGAAATGAAATTTAAATGAAAAAATTTTATGTATCGGTATGTGTGCAAGTTTAATAAAAATGTGCAGATTTTCTCCGACATGCCACCAACAGTCCACACTTAATTGAAATTATAATTTACATGACCGTTCCATCCATATAATATCTATGTATGTGTGCATGTATGTGCTACTGTATATGTATTTTTTTTATGTGTGCGCAAAGCAGTGCTATTTGCATACATAGAAATATTCATGGAAACATTATTAATAAGCCTACCTCCCCTCCGCATTGCTAAATTCACCGAAATCCAACCCACCGCATATTTGGCTATACAAAGCACACATAAAATATATATGTATGTATGCACATTATATATACATATGTATATGCAGATATGTATATAGTATACTTATTTTCATTTTAATTTACCAAATGATCCGAAAATGCATTACGTCCATTCATCAGCAATAAAATTCTTCCACAACACACACACACACACACACACACATACGAGTCCCCTCACACATTTCAGTTGTTGTCCAACTGCAACTTTTTAATTTTTTCATTTGTTGTTGTACTGTTTACTGTGGAATTCCTGCTGTTGTTGGTTATTGTAGAACAACTACTCGAAAGGTTTTGCTGTATTGGCAATGGGAGATGTAAAAAAGTTCTGACTATGCGCCGACGATGCTGAGCCGAAAAAAAGTTGTTTCAGTCTCACCTATATATATATATATATATTTATACTTATATATCTACACACACAAAACTATGCATTTGTATAAGTTGGTATAAAAATTCTGTCTTTATATTAAAAAAAAACAAGAACAACATCGATAATTGAAAATTTACGGAACCAACATAATCACCCACCTCGAGAAAAATACTCATTAATTGTATTATTCTTTCGTTCGTTAATTTATGGAAATTTTGTTTAAGGTTCTTAGTTTCAAAATCACGATACTAATGCGAATGGATTCTTCTTCTTAATTGGCGCTATAACCGCCTAGGCGATTCTCCAAATTAGCACGCCTGTTGTTCCTTAAGAATTTGAATAAAGTCAGAGCTTTTTTTACTTCTAATAAAATAATAAATTTTAAGGTTTTAACTGTAATTTTTGTTATATTCTGGAAACAAAACCTTTAAATAAGAGGCAATAAAATCAAGTTTAGTTGAGAGCAATCAAGTTAACAAGCGTTCCAAGGCGAATTCATATAAGGTGATCTCATGAGCTGTAGGCATGTTCTTTTTTCATCAATTCGCTGGTATGCTTTGTTTTCACAAACAAAAAGACATGAGCAATACTGTGCGAAATTCAGATTTTGACATTTCACTCGCAAAATTACAAAGTACACCTTCTTTGAATCCACCTTGAAGTATTCTAAAAAGCTTTTGAAGCTAGAACTCGCTGCTGTTCAATTTAAAAAGCAAATATCTTTTTCTATTATCTCAAAGCCATATTAGCAAAAACCAAATACATGTAACTTGATTTGCCGTAAGGCGAAATCGCTCAGCTGTCCATCCAACTCCATCTTATTGCACAAAACAGGGTTGCAAAAAAACATAGAAATGGAGGCGGTGCGAAGGGAAGATTTGCTTATTATTTCACAAGTTTTGAGTGATGCATTTTTTCGTATTTACAGGAGGCAATGTTTTTGGCATCGTTCTGTTTAAATTTTCTAAAATAACCTCTGAAAAAGGAAAGCAAAGTCGCACATAATTTTGACAAAGCGTCAAAACCCAAAATTTTCAAAAGGTCGAACAAAAAGTATTGGCTGGGTATTTATCTTCCATACGTATAGCATTACCCAACCAACTTATTTAACTGCTGAATCTTAATCCGCTGTACTAAGTCAATGTCGATATGACGCTCATTCAGCTCATCATTTCATCGCCTGCGGTATTCGCCGTCGCAAATACGTAAAAATCTAACAATCTTTTGCAGAATCTTTCTCTCATCCGATGTGGTCAGCGTCCATGCTTCTGCGCCATGCAATAGCACGGGCATGAGGTGAGACTTATAGATCGTAGTTTTGGTTGGTCGAAAGAGGGCTTTGATGCGCAGTTGCCTACTCAGCGAAATTAGCTGTTGTTGGTTCCAAGAAAAGCAAAGTAATCTACTTTTTCCAAATTGCCAACAGTGACACGAAAGTCAGTCGCGAATTCGTTGACTGTTTATTTGTTGATAGGAGTTCCTTCATTTTGCGCTCTTTCACCGGCGGACCCATTCGCTTCGCATTTTTATTTAGCTTGGAAAATGCAGAAGTAACAGCGCGGTTGTTGATACCAGTGATGCCGATGATATCGACACACACCAGCAGTTAAACAGTCATATAAAATATGGTGCCTCATCGGTTTAATTCTGCAACTTGAATTATCTTTTCTCGCATAATGTTAAAGAAGTTGCACAAACAAGAGGCACCCTATCTGAAACCTCGTTTGGTATCAAACGACTCAGAGGGGTCCCTCCCAATTCTGACGGAGCTGGTGGGGTTGCTCAACGTCATTTTACATAGCCGTATTAGTTTTGCAGGGATACCAAATTCAGACAAATTTTTGCAGATGTATTTGTACATATTTGGAAATTTTCTCACAAGTGACCAAAGTGCGCCTATAGTTCTAGTGAGAAGTTTAAATTTATAAAGCATTTTTTGATTTGTTTATTAGTCCATAGTTGATATTTTAAAAACTTTGTTCAAATTTTGTAACTTTGATTTATTATTTGGTTTATGTTATTGAATGAAATATCTTATAAATAAAAATCTCGTCTCACGGTGTTTCGGTGGTCGAACTTCTCCGAAACGTAAAGAGAGTGGCCATCCGTTTTAAAAGTCCAATTTAATTCAAATATACAAAAGTTATACGAAATATTAAAATATGGGTGCCAAGCGGTTCGTCTCGGAAAGAAGATTAATAGCTACCTGTTAGGAGTGTTGCCACCTGTTTGAAATGTCGAATGAAGAGTTTATTAAATACATTTTAAATTTTTATATATTGTCCGTAATAGGATTTAACTTGCCTTTCAAACAGGTGGCAACGATATTCAAAGGGTGCTTATAAACTTTCCCCTAAGCAACCAAAAACATGTCTAAACCTTCCCGGGGTAAAAGCGAATAACTATTTAGAGCTTCTGTTTTTAAACAGGTGGCAACCCTATGCATGCATATATTTGAAATTAAACTTTCTAAAACTTTTCAGTTTTATCGGAAGATTTAATACAATTACTTATATACTTATACTTATTAATTTAGCTTAATTTATGTTTAAACAGGTGACAACTTTCCTACAAAATATTTTGAAAATTAAGCTTTCGTTTGATACCGATATTGGAAAATTTGGTTTTGCTGATAAATGGAATTGAATTTAAACTTTCAAAGAGATGGCAACTCCCATAAAAAAGCCTATAGGAGAACTCATACAACGAACTATTGTATATATGTAAGTAAATAGGTTTGTGGTATAACTTATCCAAATCTGTCCAGTCGCCATTTAGCAATATGTTATTTCACGTCACGTGTTGAACTACAATTGAATTAAACTGAAAAAGTAAATGTGCGCCTACAACGCCATCTATTGAGACTTCTTTGTATTGTATTTTTTCCTACACTTTCGCGTCGCAATTACGAAGAAGAAGTTTTAAGCATCCGCAGAATAATATAACTATTTTACCTTTATCAGACAAAAATTGTTCGATATCGAGTTTGGGTGAAAAATCAGTGAAAGTGGTGCATCAAAATTAACATCATAAGACTTTCATAACCAAACATTGATCCATATCTCTGAAACTAAATTACTTAGCGCTATGTGCCAATGCCAATCAACCATTCCAGTTTCCAAATCTGAAAATGTAACTGATAAATTAATGATACTGAACAAAAAACCCGTTATTAATAAGTAATGGAGGTAAGACAAGTTAGTATGGAGGGGCTCGTGGAAAGCTTTTGAACAAATGCATAGATTGATAATATTAATTCGAAAGTCTACCTCACTCCACAAATAGCTTAGTTTCACTTCCAATTTAAAATAAAATACAAGAAGTGGAATGCAAAAATAAAAATTTAAATTATTTTAATTTAATATCGGACTACCGCTATAGTTCTGAAAGTATTTATGTGCTGTTTACAAATTTAGGTACTGTAATGCGCACTTGAATTTACAATCAAACAGACATACGTACATATCTGTGAAATGTGTGAAATAGCCCATTGACATTGTCCTTCAAAATGACCGAAGAGTGAAAATGGGAACGACGACAAAGCAGAATATGCTGCGGCAAAAGATGTGAGGTGGCAGGGAATGGAGGGTATGGCAATACCAACAAAAACAAAGTATGTAGCACAAGTACGAAAGATCGGTGTTGCACCGACGTAAATATTAACAATAATACACAGCTTCGAATAGCGCCAACAACACAATACAACAAACAAAACTGTAAGGCGTAAAAAGCCAATGCAACGTCGAAATGAATTTATGATCACTTAAGTAAATATATTTTATGTACGTGCATACATACTGTAAGTTAGTAGTTCATGCGAAGGTGTGTGGCTGTGTGTGTGTGTGTGTGTGTGTGCGTTCGACTGACTGTTAACTTACAAACAATACGTTGACTGCGACGCTGCTGTAGTCGTTGTTATTGTTGGATTTGCTTTTTTGCTGCCGCTATCAGCCGGTCGGTCAGCTGGCCGCGGAGGAGGTTAAAATGGAGGTGAAGGTAATTCAGTCGGTCGGCGCAACGCAACTCACCGTCAACTCAACTCAAGTCAAGTGATCGCGTCGAAGGGACGGCAACAACAACAAGTAAGGTGAGCCACACTGTGTATATGTACATACATACATACAGATGTCAGTCGACGTTGTTCTGCGTGAATGCAACGAACGATCAGTAAACATTTGGGCTGTGTAAGGACACAAGTTCAAGAAACTAAGAAACAAAGGCATCACGATATATGTACATATGTGTGTGTGTACATTGTGCAAATGCACTTCCCAGTAGAAAAGGCAATCATGCTGTGAGCGATTATGTAGCAGTGACAATAAAGTTGTCACAATTGCGATTTTTTGATACAACTTAAAGCCGAAGAAAAGAACTTTGACATCACGTTGAAATTTTTGATACAATTTGCATCGAATAGAACGCTGTTTATATTTAGTTTTGCTTTTAGTTACACGGTCAAGTTCTGAAAATCGAAAAACAAGGAATTTCAAAATTGAGTACATTTCAAATTTTTCGAATTTCATCTGATAAACTTATTTTTTCTCAACAACATAACAACCTTGCCATTACTTTTTGTAATTTCGAAAAATCCAAAGGCAAAATGACATAAGGTGTGTCCACAAATTGCCAAACCAAAATAGTGTCACTCCAATTCTAAATAGAAAATTCCAGTGAATTTTCTCCGTTTCCCCATTTCTCATATCATTAATAAAAATTTGCGGAGACTTTTCCCTCTGTCCTTCTTTCACATAGGAACTTCGAAGTTAAAGGACGTTGGTGTCACGAATATCAGAAAAAGGGAGAGAATTAGTTTAAGTGTTTTGGGAGAGGTTTATCGAAATATTTGAAAGCGAATAGGGCAAGTATATTTGAAAATTTATTTGGACTTATTCCTCTTGATACCTTCAAGAACTAAGTTAAACAAATTATGTTCGAGTTCTTTATTTTCTCTCCATGTCTAGTTACAAATTCCGAATTTACAAATACTATATTAAAAATGTTTTTTTATTGGTTTTTCTGGGATGCATTTTTATCTGACATCTGCCACAATTTCGAAAAGTTAATTGATCATACCTGTTACGAAGCGAACAACAGGGAAAACGTCGTACAAAACAAGCTCTCTTTTAACATTGTGTATCCGAAGAGGAAATGGAACCTGTGCGCTCCCTAACTATTAAAAAATTAGTTATTATTTTAAATCAATACAATAGGAGCTCTCGAGATATTTAAATTTGAACAAATGCTATAAAAAACTTTATATTGGTAAAAAAGTTTAAAAAAGTTTAAAAAGAAACTAATAAACCAAGGCGTTATAAATATAACTACAAAATTCCTATGTATTTTGTTTTTGTTTCTGCGTAAGAGTTGTCAAAATTTAAATACGTTTTGTTTTTGCTTTTACGGCTTTTGAAAGCTCATACGCAAAAACAAAAACAAAATACATGTAGGTGAATAAAAAAAAAAAATCAAATCAGCTGCTCTTATGCCATCACCTTCTATAAATTCGCCTTGTAATAAACTATTACAAATTGTGGACGTCATATACATAGCAACCGATTTACAATGGACTCATTAAAAAAGCTGCCGACAGTTTTTTTCGGTGCGATTTCACGAATTCTGACCCTACATTCTAAATTGCCGAATAAATGATGGTGAATTATCCCGTCCCAGTTCACGTCTAATATCAATTTTTCTTAAACAATTTCATAAACGCTGTCCTTGAATCCACGGTTTGCAAATTTTAATTTAAAAAATTTAATCTGCTCTAAATAAAAACAAATGCATCAATAGAAGGTCACAAGTGACGAAAGCGGCGGTTGATCTTGTGGTTGCTTAAAATATCACTCTGTTTCTGTTCATCAAGGGATATTTTCTACTGGGTTATTGCAGCAACAAGACAACAAAATACAGTCATTGTGGAAGTAAGCACTTAACAAAAACAACAAAAACAACAACAACAACTAAAACTGATTGTACCGGGACTCATAATCGCAGTGGAACTAAAATATTTGAGTATGACCACTCGATAGGCGGCTGCAGCTAGCCACGCCGTCTTGTTATCGACGGAATTATAATGCAGTTATCCAACGACGTAAAAACGGCGCGCGTGTCAACTGATGTGACCTATCTTATGAGAACGTCATGTAAATGAGAATTCCCCACCCACGATGTAAAGTGGTACCGCTACTGTGGTTTTGTCGATTTTTCTCTTTCCATAATTCAAATTTTTACACCTTAGCAAAATCTAAACCCGTTTTTCACTGAAAAGCTGAATGTTGTCAACTTCAAATCATTCGGCTTTCCTCCAAATTCTTTGTTTACTTTTACTTCAGATATGTGATCATATCTCACTATTTACTCGAGTTATCCGATCGGATAAGCTGACAGAAGGGATGGCTGAATCGCTTACCCTATTCATTTTAAACATTTTGGTAAGCCTTATGTTACTTAAGAACTTAAGGACTAAAGCAATCGTATAATGGCAAATAACATGATTCCTTAAACTTCGGTGAGGAATAATGAAAAAAAAGTGTCGAACAAAAAAGGAGAGTCTATCGACTTCTTATTCAATCAAAAACAGAAGTATGTCAAACAAACCACCATTAGAGTATAAGGATCGGTAAAATGTGAACTGAATCGTCGAGTAGAATTAAGTACAGAATATGGATTTGCGATGAGGTTATTTAAATGACTTTGAAAGAAAATGTAGAGTCGAAAACTAGCTAACATCTATCAACATTCATATTAGCATTCAAATTAAATATGTTCTTTCCATCGCGTTACAATGCCGTTGTCATTTCTGCATAATTAAAACTTCCCTGGGTGCACAGTGGTGGGGCTTGAATGACGTGGCGGAATCAATTATTAAAAAGTGAAGAAAGATACAAAAAACCGTATTTATTTGTTAAATATTTTATATCTGGCAATCGAACTTCAATAATTAATCAATAAATGTAATGTGTTATATAATTTATAAAAAGATTTACTTTTTTCGATTATGAGTACAATAAACTTAAAATAAAATATAGAATTTCACAACACTGGTTAACGGTTTCCAGTAGAAATGTGTCAATTGATTGCTCTCTCTCTCTGTCTCTCACTTTGAAATTAAGAAAAAGTTAACTTAAAAATAATTGAAACGTTCTTGAAATAATTAAAAACTATTATCGTATATAGTGGATTACGGAAAGAGGATATATTTTGATTTCTCACATTTTACTATATATCAAAGATATAATGTATGGAATTTGAAGCGTTAAATATGAGCAAAACCACGTACGTGTGCATATTGGTCGATGGCCACATTGATTTATGGTTTCAACATTAGGCTCGTGTCTTTGTGCCCGATTTGCAAAAGAACGCTCCAACTCGGATAAAATTTGCTTTGGGTGCAACCCTGTTTCATGAAAGATGCGATTGGTTTTGTGCTATTGAAGAACGGAAAGTAGTTGTGCCGGCAATTTCTAGGTTTATGTAGTTATATATTTAAAAATACTATGCACATTAAAACGAACTGAAATTTTCCATGTATTTTCTTCCGGCTCATTCACAATAATGCAGGTTTTTCACCTCCCAACACTACATCTCAGGTCGGATAACATTTTACCGAGTTGGCTCAACTCGCACATTTTGCCGATGTAGTGTTCTTTTGCAAATCGGTTACAAAGAAACAGGCCCATTGTAGCCACGGCCAAGAATTTTTTTTTTTAATATTTTGTTTATCCGTTTATGCAAACGGTGGTGAGTAACCGCACCGCTGAGAAATTCGCGATCACTCACTTACGAAACTGCAAACAAACACAGTCGAGGCTTGCAATAACAGTTACATTGAAAATCCATATAGATTGATTGAAGCTTCGGTTATTTGTTTCGTATTTTTTGTGTTGTTATTTTCACTAAAAATAAGACAGTTGGCAATATGTATTTGCTGTGATGGTGAGCAGAGTGGAGCAAGGGAGGTGGAATTAATGCAACTGATTAAAGTCCACTAACTTGTAAATCTCAACTATCAAGCTCATATATTCTCCGAATTTCTAAAATTTCAATTGCCCTTTTAATGTAACAAAACTGAGTCATCCGTCCAGCGTGACTGGCAAAACTGAGATGTAATAAATATTAGTCGGAAGCCATAAAAAGTGTCTGTAGTAAATTGTAGTAAATATGTATAAGCGGTTGAGGCAAAAAGCAGCATGTGATTTATTATTGATATAACAGTAATATATAATTTTATTACAAAAAAAAAAAAAAATTAAAAAAAAACAAATTGTATGGATCGAAGTTTAAAAACAATGTAAAAAAATAGTTTGAAATATTGTCTCTCACTGGTTAATTGGAACAAATCCAATTCGTAAACTCTTATGTTAACACTGTTCAATATTGTTTTTAGCATAGTAAACCCTTGTCCAAGCCGCCGGGCAAACTTATTAAAAAAGAGCAAAAGTGAAAGCTATGGTAGGTATGCATTTCGCGCATTTACAACAAAACGTATTATTAATTTCATTAATTTGAACGACCAATGGGATTTGTAGATCCAAATATAGTTAGTTACTTAACGCTAGTTATAAATAGCAGACGAGGAGATGTCGCTTCAGTGCCCACGACAGTCGATTCTACCATACCGGAACGACCCGGATTTATATCCGGTCAAGAACTGTCACTTCAGCAGTATTCTCCAAAATTTTATAGGGAATTTTTTAGGCTGTTACAATAACAACAACATGTCGCCTCAGTCTCTGTTATGACCTGGGTATTACAGCAGATTAAACTTCTACCTATACAGGTCCTAACTAATGGAAAAACAAAAATTGGCTGACTCACATGATGTCGATATATATTTAGTTGGGTAATTATCTTCAGTTAAATGAAATTATTGCATCAAATAGATGTTTAACGGATTCTCATCGGTATCATAACATACACAAAATTTTCACACATGTAATTAATTTAGATAGCCCTAAATTCTTGCCAAATCGACAGATAGTTGACATTGAACATTTTTGGTTTGTAAGAATTTTTGTCAGACTCTTCTTTTATCATGTAACAAACTTCTACCAAAGTAGTTTTTTGATAGTATAGAAAATTACAAAATTCACCATCGATCTGCCTGTTATTTACATTTCCTGCATAAAAATATTTCAAATATTATAGTAAAAATAATAGTAATAAAATATTCAACGGAATGATAGTAATGCAATTATTGATGCTGTCTTTGGCGTGTTTGGAGATTGGTTTGAGAAAAACTTGAATAACTCGGCAGATTTGCACTAAAAATACATCATAAGATATTTACTCGCCCGCTTTATGCAAATAACCCCATTCAAGTCCCAAATTTCTTTCCACAAACCTCTTTCTTATAGTCCCGTTAAGAAAAAAATCAATATATTTAGGAAGACCCTTAAAGCTTAGACTTAACTACTCGAAATGTTTTTTTAATTAAAAAAAAACTATATATATATATTGTATAAAAAACTCCACATGAAAAAATTTGAAATCGATCCACCTCATGTAAATCTTATAACATAATGTACATACATACATATGTATATTTTTTACGCGGTTTAAATAAATGCATACAATTTAATATATTGACCTACTTTTTGGAGTGTAATTAAGTACTCCGGGTGTTTAGTATTTTGAAATATTTGTATTTTGTTTTAAAAGTCCACAAATCAAATGTGTATGTGCTTTGATATATGTGCCTATGATTATGAACTGTTTTTAATGAAAATGGAATTTTGTCTGAATTTTATATGAAAATGCTCTTTTCAAAGCTTAACCTTAATTGACTTAAACCATTTTTGAAACTAACTTAATGTCCTTTAAAGCAATAAAGAACGATGCGTTTTCTTTCAAACAATAACTGAAATAAAAATACTGGTATATTTTTGGTCTTCTTCTTTTGGATAAAAGATTCAAAAAGTGGAATTGAAAATCATCTAATAAAATTTTGTAGAACATTTTATGAGCTTAATTTTACAAGAATCTCATCCATTGAATTTGCAACCAAGAGACAGATTCACCAGCTATATTTTTTACTCTTCTTGTTATTGATTACTCTCAAGACTTCGTTGAAATAAAATTCGGCTTTTCGAAAAAATAATTTTGTATAAGTAATTTTTTTTTTTCGTTTCTATCAAACCAAAGTCACGGTCATTCGGTAGAAAGGAATGACCCAATATCAAAAATTTGGAGTCTACCGTGACATTTTGATATCGGAAAACTTACGTTGAACAAATTTAGCTAAAAATAATGTGGTGTGAAATAAGTGATAAACTATCCTTTTTTGTTTTTTTACTAGACCGCTTTCATAATTATGGGCACATCTATGTACTTATTTCTTTTATAAACTAATTTTGAAATTTTAACGATTTAAAAACCTTTGTACTTGTTCCACTGATTAGGGGCTTCTTACATTTACATTTACTTCGGCACTAAAAATTTACAAATACAAAGAATTGTAGTTTTGCAAAAATCTAATCTGCAACGAATTCGTTTTTGTACTCGTTGTTCTAGTTACATGTGAGTGAAAATCAGCAAAAAAAAATTACAAACTTTAACGATAAGTGCTAAGTAAATAGCTTAGTGCACACAAAATAGAACTAAAAAATTACACCAAACGCAAACAAAAAATCTGGCGATTATTTTAGTTTATACTTGCAATATAGTAACTTTTTCTATACGATAGCAAATAAATATATGTATGTGAATAAAATACCAAAAGCGGCAAGGTAATAATAGCAATAACAATGAAATTTCTTCATTCATTTATATAAAAATACTTCAAAAATATCAGCCGCCAAACCAAATAAAATCTAAACATTGAAAATGCATTTTTTTTCTAATTTCGCAGTTATGGTTGCAATACAAACAAAAAAAAGTGACAGCCACAATCGCACTGCTTCTTCTTCTTCTTCTTCGTCTTCTTCCACTTCTTCTTCTTCTTCTTACCCGCTATTGATAAGAATTAAAATTTCCGCTTTATTAGTTAGATTACTGGGAGTGGTGATGTTATTGATGTTATTGTAATGGTCATATATTATTTACACATTGTTTGCTAAAATTATCAATTTATTTTTATTGCTTACACATTCTGCTGCAAAATTATGTATTGCTGAATGTGTGATCGCATACTTTTCGATAATTCACGAAAAATTATGCCAGAAATGTACAAAAATATTGATATTTTTTAAATATAATATTTTACATTAATAAATCAAATCTTTTGTTTGTGATGCCGTCGGTACTCGGAAATTAGGTCACAATTATGTACGTCAGCGCATGCAATGACAGCCTTTACAGCAACAACATAGTTGACTGGGAAAATGAAGAAAAATTTTTGATAACTGCGCTCGGGTGACATCATACATATATCAAATGTTAATTTTTTAATTTAATTAAATGCCAGAAAGATGAGAATTAGTATTAACAAGTATTAAAAAAAAAATATTTAAATAGTACTTTTTAAATTACTGTATTTTTTGTTAGTTAATGCTACTACAAAAGACCAGCTAAAAGGCAAAAGTCAGTAACGCTGGCATTTGCGAATGGCACACGGTGAGTGAAGTATCTTTGTTCTGAGCACCAAAAAAAAAAGACTAACCAAACATACATACATATTTTGGAACAGTTCATCGGAAAAACAACTATAGCACTGCAATCTTCAGCGTGCATACAATGTCAATCTTAATACGAAGTTAATTTATTCCATAATAGCTATTTTACAATTTTTGTTAGTTAATTTTCAAAACTAAGTCATTTTTCTTTTCAATCAATATGGAACAATAAATAACACTGTCCGACAGTGATTTTATACTTTTGAAGCGACCTAGTAGAGATTGTTCATTTGGTCGAATAGTACACGAAACCACGTTCAAATTATTTGTAACACCCCCAAAATCTTTTTTTAAAGTCAAAAAAACGTTTTTTTAGTTTTTTCGTGTTAAAAATTCATTTAAAAAAAAAATTTCAATCGAATTGAAAATACTCAACGGTTTTGGATAGGTGAATGTCTACACTTTCGAAATATATATAGTGTTTTGTTAATTTGAAAAGAGTATGGCGTGTTTTTTACGCTAGAGGTTGAATTTTCCGCCCAATTTGCCTGTTTTTTCGATTTTGACGTCATTTTTTCGGCACTAATTGGAAATGAATGATCATTTTTGGTTATGTATCATCGACAGGCTATCACTACTTAAAGATACCAATTGATTTCTTTGAAAACGGACTTTAAGTTTTCAAGTTATGCAGCATAATCCAAAATCTAACATTTTGGTCTCAAGCGCCCTCCAGGGGTACCGGGTGTAAATGAAGAAATAGGCTGATTGTAAAGACATTATTTGATTTTCTAATAACAAATAGTCGTTTCTGTCGGTTGTTTGATCAATGATATCTATGTTATCATTAAATTTTACAATCATTTTTTTTTTTTCATAAGATACATTTTGGACGAACAATGGGTTTTGACATAGACAAAACTCTTATTAGATAGAACGATACATATTTGAAATGTTCTGCATTTGTTACAAATTAGCTTTAAGAGTTCACCCGCGGGTTTACGTTCTGAACCCCAAATGTAACAGAAAAGAAAATAAGTAATTACTTCTAAAGTACTAACTTTCAATTCATTTTTACTTTTCGTTTATAATTGTTTATTTTTTGAAACAAAAACCACCCCTAATTCACAATTTCCGATTACGGTTGGCTATTTTTTTCTAATTTATCAAATACACAGTCAGCCAATTTATTGTTATAAATTCCCAACGTAATCAAATGACAGTGATATTTAAAACTATCATTATCGCCTTCTACTGTTAATCAGCTGAATCAAAATTCGACATACATATATAAGCATAATATAATAATAATAATTCTTCCACACAATCCAATTAAAATAAAAGGAATAAAGGGAAGAATATATGAAATACAAGTGTTCTGCTTCTCCCCATATATCGCTCAAACTTTTAATACCAATGCAACAAAAAATGTTAACAGTTTTGATATCTGTGTAATATGTTATTCACGTGGATAAAATTTGGTAGGATAATGTCGTGCGACGAGCTTTTGTACATACAAGTTATAGTGGTCAATCGCTGTACCCGAGGGTGAGGTTACAACTTGCGAATTATTGCAAAATTAAAAAAAAGTTTCAGTTTCAAAGCTATGGCGTCCTTTCAATCTTTGAAAAAAATATCCGATAGGTTTTTGGATCTTTACATCTTTACGATGGCGAATCCCGCAGCCCTTATTTATTCAAAGGGGTGTCCGCAGGGGGAAGACGAAGGCCTCCTAACCGTTGGAAAGACTAGGTGGAGTATGCCTAGATGGATGTACATACATTATGATAGTTAGGCCGATAGTAACCTATGGAGCGGTGACGGGCCCCCAATGGCTAGCGTGCGATTGCATAACATGAGCTATGCGTACGTGTCCAACAAGATCAATGGAGTTGATTATAGACTTAACACCGCTTGAAAGATATAGCAAAACGAACCAAGCTTAACCTGGCTAAAGAAGGTTATAGAAAAGGGAAGGTCATATTATCGAAGATCATTAAGACGCTGAGCATATGGTTCTACTAGTTCAACTCCGCAGAGTCGATATCATCACGGTTACCGATTTCCAAAAGATGTTTAATATTAGGTTAGGAAACAAAGCAACATGGTGCAAACCCACAATAGAAGGATACCTCCTTGCCAGCTTGGAGCACTTCTAGACTTACTGTTCCAAAGCCCCGGAATGTTTAGGAGTTGATGTCTTTAGAAAAAATGGCTAGCATCTTAAAAATGAAGGTGTAAGCCATCCTAGTATGTGCGGAGGTCAACCTCAAGAGAAACTACTACGATGAACGAATAGTCATTTTAAGTGACAGCCAAGCAGCACTAAAGGCCCTAGTGTCGTATCAGGTAAAATCCTCCCTTGTGGTTAGCGCACAGAGAGGCTCAACTCTCTAGCAACTCGGGATCATATTCAGCTCCTTTGGCCTCGAGGGCAATGAGGAAGTTGATAGATTAGCTAGAGAAGCATATAATTTAAGGGATCAAGAATGGCAACTCGAGTCAAGGTTTTGCAGGTGAAGAGTCTATTGGGAGGATACAATAGTAAACTCTTTAAAGTTTTTGCAAGCTGTAAAATCACCTGTTGCTTCTGCGAATCGGCCCACTAGACCCCAATGCACCTGTTTTTCGATTGTGACGCTATCTCGAGAAGCCTACAGAAGTATCTAGATTCACATCACCCAGGGAAGGAACTTATACTCCTAAGGTAGTTGTGGACAAACAGGGTGCTGTAAAATCAGAGGGTACAAAGGATATAAAAGGTCGAAGTGCACGAGGCGCAAGTATATAGGTGAAGAAGGACTTGGTAGTTGGCGCAAGTTAGCGAGACAAATGAAAGACCTGCGTACTCTGTTGGAAACAACCAAAGGCACCTAGTCGGCTATAGCGCTAATTAAAAATTAGAAAAGGAGAACGTACTCTTGTATACAAAAGTAATTCATAATTAGTATAGCTTTGAAAAAAATAATTTATAGAGACAATTTAAAAGCTGAATGTATGTACCTTTAACACTTTGGATTTTATGTTTTTGCATTTTAATTTTATTTATCCCTCCCCTTGCGTCTTTTCTTTTTTTTTTTTTTGTTAAACCCTCGCCAACAAATCGATAAATCAACAAATATAGTGAAAAATTGACAACTTGCAAAAATGCGCATAAGATAATTGAAACGTGACTTTCTAAGGGTTTCTGTTGTGATCGGCGGCGACAGTGGCAACGTAACTGGGTCAGTTTGCCCGTCGGGTGCTGTCTACTATGGACTATGCCTTCAAAATACTATTATGAATCCAATGGCATATGTATCGTATGTGTCTATATATATATATATATATATATATGTGTGTGTGTGTGCATATGTAAGTACTAAACAATAATAAAGTGCATATTACAATTCGTATCATTTGCATGCACGAGTATCTACTATTAGTTGCTATGTACCTAGGTATGTATGTATGTATGTGCCTGTGTGTTAGTTTTAGTGTTTTCATGATAGACGGCAGTCAGTGGGTTTAGTAATTAAAATGATGCATGCATTATTAATATGACATTTTTGTGAAATTTTTACGATGCCAAAAGGCTATAAATGTGAATTTAAAATTTTTCAAAATTTAAATGCTCATAATTTTGCTAATAACTACTGCAGCTCCAGTTGTTTTTCTTACATATTTTTTTATTTGACTGCCTTTGATTAGTAGGGCTTTTGTCCCATGAGAAAATAATATATACTTTATATATAGACATATATATATATAAGTTAATATGATTTACTTATTTTTCCGTGTAAAATATTTTATTTATTTATATCTTACCTCGCCCCAACTAGCATATCAATCGAGTTTTATCTACGCATTTGTTGATTAATTTTGTAATCTTCCACATCGCAATTTCGGTTGATGTATATGAAGTAAGTTTCCCATATCGATTTATTGATAATCTTGCTAACGCAATAAAATTACGAAACTGCAAAATTATTAACGCAATTGCCGCACATCACGATTGCAAGGTTCGATTGCTGTCATAATGCAATGCAACTTCACCTGCATTTTACAGTTATATAGAGTTCAATGCTGATAAGAACGAAGTTATTTCGAAAATAGGGCTTTTTTGTGTGTACGATTATGGGCGCAGAAAGAGTGAGTAAGCGATGGGTATTGCATAAAAGAAGCAGCAAGAAGAATGAATATGTAAAGGCAATTCCAAATACATTCGCGTTTTATATTAATGGAAAAGAAAGTATTCCACTTATTGCTGTATTTCGTTGCTAAAACGTTTCTGAATATCAAATGTCTAACTATACATAAACTTTGATCTATTGGAGATCTATGATAAATCGACTGTGAAAAAACTGATTAAAACTTTAACTTCAAAAATCGTGAAAAATCTGTTGAGACGCGCTATGCAGAAATAACCACTTTCTCTCTGTACGTAAAATTGTCGTATATCTAACTTGCTCGCTCTAGCACAAAGTATTCTGATTGGAGTACGACAAAGTTCGAAAAACAAATTTTTAAGTGTGCGGTCGAGATGACTAAAAAGTTGTGAAGGTATGTGCATACTACATATTTCAATAAAATACATGGAAAATATTAAGTTTTCACTAAAACAACAACAGAAACCAAAGTGTTTTAAATAAAGTTAACTTAAGTTATTTGGGTAAAACTTGACGAATATTTCAGACTATTTAGTATTTAGCAGATTTTTGCTGTTGTAGTTTCTAAGTTACTACTCGTAGGTCCGTTTCTTTGAAACCGACTTGCAAAAGAACACTAAGTAGAATAAAGAATTGCATGTAAAGCAACAACACAAACTCCGAAAAATATGCGACTTGAGCCAACTCGGTAAACTGCTATCCGATTTGAGTGTTGTAAAGCAAAAACACCACTCCATTGTGGACGCGCCCTAAGAAACAACCTGAATTTCAATTTTTTTTTTTTATATACTTACAGTATTTTTTTTTAAATATATGTACAGTAAAAGCTCTCTTAAGCGGACACTAACGGTCGCAGCGATTTTGTCCGCCTAAGGGAAATGTCCGCTCAATAGAGCGTTTTACGGAAAATTAAAAAAGAAAACCAAATATGTAGAATGTTACCACCACTAAGGAAATAAATATGTTAATACATTTCAAAACATTTTGTAATAAATTTAGATTATTAAAGTAAAATATTCATGCACATATAAGAAATTCAGATTCATAAATCATAAACTTAAATGAAATTAGTATTAGATATTAGTACATATACAAAATTTAAAAAAAAATTGACGGATTGTTGATTGCTTTAGGTTGGTTTGCTTCCATCTCTAAAGACGTTAGTTGTTGATATGCAACAACATCACTTTTAGCAAACATTTTCAAGCGAGAAATTTGTTTGAATGCTTCATGATAATTATTAATTAGATCCGAGTCTTCCACAGCTACCTCCTCATCATTCACTTAAATCCTCTCCAGTATTAGTAACGCTTTCATAATCAATTTCCATTCTGTCATTTTCAGAGTATGCAACGTTATCAATATTTAAATAATCCTCTAATATAAAGTCACTAAGTTGTGCAATTTCATTTAAATTAAAGAGCCTTGCAAATGGAATATCATCCTCAAGCTCAAACAGTTCGACATTCGAATTTTGTATAAATCCAGATTTTCGGAAACAGTTTTCTATGTTTGACGCTTCAATTTTGTCCCAAGAAGCTTTAACAAAACACAGAGCATCAAGTACATTTATTTTTTTTTGATAATTCTGATGCGGATTTAGCTGTATCCATATTTAATAGCATATCTTTTATAATGAAGTTTCTGTATATGACTTTAAAATTTTGTATTATGCCCTGATCCATGGTTTGGCATATGGATGTTGTATTAGGAGGTAGAAACTCTAAAGTTATGTTTGTCAGGCAGATATCTCTGGGATGAGAGGCAGCATTATCTAAAAATAAAAGAATAGTTCTGTTGCGAGATTTCATTTTTGTGTCAAGTTGTCGTAACCACTCTGTCATAATTTCTCTTGTCATCCACGCGTTTTTGTTCGATTTACAATCGACTGGTAAATCGGCAATTTGTATGTGTTTAAAAGCTCTCGGGCGGGCCGCTTTTCCAATGACTAATAGCTTTTCTTTTTGTCCAACCATATTGACGCAAAACATAATAGTAAGTCTTTCCTTCGACAATTATTTTAGAGAACCAGTCATAGCACAACTTATTGACCTGGGAGCCCTTAGGTGTGAGAAAAATTCTTTTTTGGTTAATATTAAACCCAGACTTCCATTTAGCTTTGATGTCTTCTTTATTTTTGGTAATTGCTGCAGATTGCGTTTTTCCAATGCTAAACCTTAAGAAAATCGTTAGAATGAGTTGATGGCCGACCACTAAAAATACAAAAATGTTACCCCTTTGCAATATCACGCACATAAATTTTTTCTTTTTCTTGGAAATTTATTATTTCCATTTTTGCTTTTAAGGAGAGCACATTTCGCGATGCCTTTCTGATTAATAGTTGCACACAAGTGATCGCTTTCAACTAATGTTTATCAAAATAGTACAGCATAAAAAACCCATTTCTAAAGTAACAGTTAATCGCAGTAGCTGCGGCATTTTTTGCCTATGAACAAAATACGGGGAATCACAGCTTAACGCACATTACTTGTCTGACGCATGTTGCTAGCCACGGGAGTGAAAAGCAAAATCAAAGAACGTAGATTACAACGAAGTAGCACAAACCCTAAATTATGGTTGTATGCGTTTGCCGACCAATGATTTAAAAACTGGATAAAGCAAGACAAATGGTGAAGTTGAAGAGAGAGTTGTCCGCTCATGGGAGATGTTTCGTAATAAAAAAGTGTCCGCGTCCGTCCAAAGGAGCGTCCGCTTAAAGGAGCATGATTCCTTCCTGAAACAAGGGGAAAATTTTGGGACCAAGAAATTTGTCCGCTTAAGAGAGCTGTCCGGCTATAAGAGCTGCCCGCAAGGAGAGCTTTCACTGTATATCTAAATCAACCAAACATATTACATGATTCATAAAAGATGCCAACAGAGTTGCTTTTGCAGTTGAAGGAATTCTGAGATGAGCGCTCTTTTTGCAAGTCGGCTACAAAGAAACGGGCCTATTATTATTTTAGCAGAAATTCGTTTCGTGGCTTAAGCTAATTAGCCAGCTCTCACGTTCAAGAAATGACAAAAAAAGATTTTCTGCTATCGAAATTTCTTAAATCAGTTTGCAGCTTCCATATTTATTTCTTCAAGAAAATTGACAGCAGCAGCATAGCATTTTTTCAAACAACAGAAATGATGAAAAACTTCTCTTGCGATTTTTCTTTTATTTAATTTATTTTTAAAATATAGTTTAGTTTTATTGGAATTCGCTGCGCTGACAGCCACCGCATCATGTGGCGTATTTTTCAACGTAATGACGTTCGCAACTGATAAGCAGCGAGCAGAGTAGTAACCTAATTTTTAGTTCACACCTTCATAGAATCACATCTGAGAGTGTGAATTTGACGTGGATGTGGTAATAAATAGATATATTTATACTATGTTAGCATACGCGAATGTAGGTATATAAACATTTTTGTGCACTTTTTTTTCGAAACTAAAAAAGAAATCTATTAAACCATATCTGTCTGCCCGTCCAACCGTCTGCCGGACCGTGGACGCAAAAATTTAAATAATAAGTAGAAAATATCGGTAGTCAGCAAAAATATTTCGAAACATATTAAGGTTAACGTGACCTGGGCCGATTTGTATACGTAGCTTCAAATATAGACCATTTTTATAAATAAAAGTAGTTTTCTAAAGAATTTAAAAAAAAAAATCACCCCAAATCAGAAACTAGGTGAACCTTAAAAGATCTGCATAATATTTCAAAGGAATCCTAATAATTTAATTTCTTTGCAAATAAACGTAGTGACGTGTAAGTTTTTATTATTATTTTATGCAGAAACTTTAAACCTACACTGTCCATCATCATCAGGTGGTTTTTGGAGATATTTTTCAATCGGTATTGCTCCCGTAAAATAATAATATTTAATATTTAACAGAAATATTTTGGCAAAGTTTTAAAATATACTAGATTTTATAATACCGGTGGAAATCCCGCAAATTTTTTGTTAAGGCTCCTTAATGTGTATACATAGCCAAGCGTAATAGGCTCGTGAAAGGCTACTCTTGAAAATGTGTGAATTTGGATAATAATCACAGCTACTATACATGTAATAGCTTCTTTTTTTTGTCAAATCTACGAACAACGAAAGGGCAATTTTCTTGACTAAAATATACAAGATCAAATGAGACGGTCCATCTTTTTTTAAATAAAGCTGGTGCTGCTGACTTAATGAATGAATTGTATTATCAATCTACCAATGGTTCTGTTATGTATATTTTTTAAATTTTGAAAAGTTACCTCTTGTATTGGAAGTAACGGCGCAGTTGTTGAGGCCAATTATGTCGATATCGTCGGCATATGGCAGTAGTTGCACACTCTTGTAAAATTTAATTCTGCAGCTCGAATTGTGTTTTCCAACATAATGTTAAAAAAGTCGCACGGCGGGGAGTCAACCTGTCTGCAGCCTCGTTTGATAGCAAAAGGCTCGGAGTGGTCCTCCCCCATTCTGACTGAGCTGATGGTGTCACTCAGCGACATTTTACATAGTCGATTAGTTTTGCAGGAATACCAAATTCAGTCATTGCAGCATGTAGGAAACTCCTTCTCGTGCCGAAATTGGCAAAAGCTGATTTAAGGTCGACAAATGATGGTGTGTGGCGATCATCTCCTCACGGGTCTTTCCCAATATTTGGCGTAAATGCATATCTTTTCGATGGTATATTTACCAGGTCTAAAGCCACAATCTGATAAGGTCCAATCAGTTCGTTGATGGTTGGCATAAGTCTTATATGAATTGTTAAGGAGACTGATCCCGCGGTAGTTGGCGCATATTTCAAGATCACCATTTTTGTGAATTGGACACCGCACACATAAATGCCAATCATCGGACATGCATTCGTCCGATCATATTCTTGTAATGAGCCGGTGTATGTACGTTATCAGCTGTCCGTCAGCAAGGTTGAATACTCGTAGCTTAGCCGGTAACCCATCAACCTCAGTGGGTTTGTTGTTCCGTAGCCGCATTTTTGCTATTTGAACTTCATCGAGGTCGGGTGACGGGATGTTAATACCGTCATCAGTAACTTAGGGTTTGGGATCTTCAGCTTCTCCGGCGACGCATTTCCTGTTACGATTTATCAAAGTGGGGAAATGTTACCTCCACAATTTGGGTGTACTTTGGAGATCAGTCACCAGGTCGCCTCGGTCTTAAAACCTATCGTAAGTCGCCGCGCTTTTCCTGTTGGCTAGTATCTCATGCTCTTCGCACTCACGTATTTCGGCCTCTCTCTTCTTTCTGCGCCCGATCGCAGCGTGGCGCTTTAAGCAACATCTTTACTTTCCGTAGCGGCGGGACATTCCTCATCGTACCAGTTGTTTCTTCGGGGTCGCTGAAAGCCAATGACTTCCGGCGGTATGTAGTGATATAGAAATGTGCTCCCAATGCACGCGAATTCTGGTTTGCTGAGAAGTGCTCTTAGTTAGCAGGTGTGAGAGTCGAGTGGTAAAGTTAGTAGCTGTCTTTTGCGATTGCACCTTTCTGACGTTCGAGCCCCGACAAAGTCGATCAGTCTCGGTCCCTTGGCGGAGGGTTCATCATGGAGACTGTTGTTTACGATATTGTGATCAAAGGTCACTTCCGTACCCAACCTGGCATTGAAGTCGCCAAGCAGCCATTTACCATTCTGACTTTGCATCACTACATCATCGCCACTATTTTATTGCGTCATTAGATGTACATGTTGTCTTACAAAAAGAGAGCTGACACCTTTAGCTTCAGTCGCTATGTGCAAGAAACTCCCAGTCAAATTTAGAGCAATAATCGCCAACAATAACTTAACATGAACACCCCGTCCTTAACTCAGCTATGTTTGAAATGGTATTCAAAGTTCAAAAAGTATTATTTAATGGTCAGTCTTCAATGGTCATATTTGTAATACATATCTGCAAAATTTGTTTCAACTTTTTGTTAGAGCGAACGAAATACTGACAATAAAGAAAATTTTAAGTTACTTTAACTATTACATATTTTTTATTTAATACGAATTTTTACAAAAACTCGTTAACAATAAAACTATTATCTAAATCGGCTCTTTACCTTCTAACACTTCTTGCAACCAATCGTCATTCGAAGCCCACACAAAATCCATTTTCGCAAACAATAATTTGTAAATTTGGCAAACGTGTTGATACTACTCGGCATAAGATATCTACGTTCATATGTTTAACATGAATAGTTACATGCAAACAACAACAACAACAACAATAAAGCCTTAATGTAATCATCTCAACCCAGCCAGCCCCAATGCTCCTGCAGCCGGAGAAGCCAACTACAGAAGACGACCAGCAGCCGGTCAATACTCGTAGCATTAGCGACGCGCGATCGAACAAATTGCAGACGTAATAGTAATAGTTCTATTGCATTAAATCGAGTCTGTTGTTGACTATAAAATTGTGACCGCGTGCCTAGCTGCCTGTCCGGACAACAAGTGGTTAGCGCGTGCAACGTGCATCGTGCCATGAAATGAGACACTAATACATCTACATACGTCCATATACATATATACCACGTAAGTGCACATTTTCAAATGGTGCAAATGGTGCAACGTAGAAGGCGACGCTGGTGGCGAAGGTGCAACGGAGCAGTAGACAACAATGCAAAATCCAAGCAACACGAGTGCCGACAACATCATTGATGCAACAGCAAGTGCATCTGTTAAATTGCCGCCACACTCACTTGGCACATGGCGCACTAAGCTGCCGCAAAGCCAACGCCAGAGCAAAGGAAGTTGGTTGGAATGAACGAAGGCATTGGAAATGTGAATGCTGGAGTTGGTGATTGCGCAGGTCGTGGCGGTGACGGCGGCGAGGGTTCATTCATTGTTAGAAAATCGAAAGACGTAGACGGATGCAGAAGGAGCAGAAGACAACCGAAGTTAAATTGGAGAAAGGAGCATAGAAGGTGGCAAGGTGTTGTTTTGTGTATGCCACTACCACTCAAGTGCTGCTGCCGCAAATACAGCAACCATTGCAACTAGAAAATTGCTGCCTGTCGTTTGCTACACTTGCGGCAGCTTGATGTAGTTTTTGTTGTTGGTGCACGCGCAGCGACGACGGCACAAATAGAGGGCACTACTGCAAGCAAACGAAAAACACATGTTAATCTGCCTGCATTTATGTGCATGTATGTGTGTGTCTGTGTAGTCACCACACGCTTGCAGAACAAAGCCGCCACCAACAGCTGCAATATGGCGCGCGCAGATGTTGCATGGACGCCGCAAATGCAGATGCACTTGTTGGTTGCATGCTACGTGTATTGTTGTTATTGCTGTTGTTTTTGTTTTACTTGGCTATTGCACAGCTGCAAGATGCAAATTGCTGGCAGAGAGTAGCGAGCTCGCGCGCCCGCTATAACCGACCGATTGTAGTGTGGCATGCAGCATGCGGCTGGCTGGCTGGTTGGTTGGTCGGTTGGTAGTTGTGGCAGGTGAATTGCATGATTTTTTCAATGCAAAAGTCAAGTACGACAACATCACACAGAGCTGGGCAACAAACAAATCGCATCCGAATAGATTAAGGAAAGACACAGCGCAAGAGGGGTCCCCACAAATGGGGGGTGGGGGCACGGAGACGCATGAGTCTTTAGCCAAGTTTAATTTAGATCAACTCGCTATTGTTTGCGCTTGTGTGTGTGCCTATGAGTGTATGTGTTTATGTAGCGGCTAGCGTGGGGCGCCTAGAAAATAGAAAAAATAATACAGCTTTGGTTTTGTTGTTGTTGTTGCCGTTGGTGGCAAAGTGTTGCCGCGTGTAATGTGTCTGCATGCGGACCTAAACTAAACGTTCAATAGCAGCAATAAAAAATAATCACAAAATAGTAAATAAGCCAATTCATTGCACCAGCAACAACAACTTGAACAACAATAAAATATGTAAAATCACGAGACACCTGTTTCCGTTCGCCAAAGATTGGGCAGTTGGCCCCGGTAATTGGCGGCAAAATCGTTCGGATATATTTGCCTTTAAGATATTTTCCGTAGACAGAGGATCGATAAGCTAAACAGTAGAAAGAAATTAAGGTTTATATGTACTCGTACGAGTTTGTGCGTAAAACTAGAGAATTTGGTTTTTTTTTTGTATTGCAGCATTTTTTGTATGCTAAACCGGCGCATCCGTCAGTAGTTGCTTAAGTGACGCAACTTTGTTTGTGGCTTAAAGAGCTAATAACATTTTTCAATTCCAAATTTCCACTAAAATTCTATATATTTACTAGAAAACCCCGGCAGACGTCGTTCTGCTTATATTTTTAATTGCTCTTTGCATACCGAGCAACGCATATCGGTTTCTGTCACATTTACCAGGTGGCAACTCTCCCAGAAATATAGTTATGCACCTTGTTCTCGTCTAGGCAAACAGTCTAGCATTCATATTTTACATATAAACTTTCTCTTAGCGAAACAAATGGTTTGAACCCCTTATTTTACTATTTCATAAAACCTGTGTATTGTTTAACAAAAATCAACTTTTAAATTAGGTGGCAGCCTTCTTCAAAATAAAGCTAGCAACAACCAATCTTTTCAGCGTAACGAGCCGTTTAGTATTCATATTTTAACATTTTATACACTTGTACTAAATTTAACAAATTTCTGCTTTTCAAACAGGTGGCATCTCCCAAATTTATGAATGTATGAAACTGTTTCTCTCCGAAACAAATCCTTTGAGTCCCAATTTGAATATTTCATATAACTTTGGTGTAATTTAAGTCGATTTTTCAAACAGGTGGCAAGCCTCATAGAAGCTAACTATAAACCGTCTTTCCGAGAGAACCGCTTGAAATCCATATTTTAATATTTCATATAACTTGTGTATATTTTAATTAATTTTGATTTTCAAACGGGTGACAGCCATCTTCCAAGCATAAAATATACATATCAATCTATTCTCATAACTACCAAAAATACATACGTACAAAATTTTATGAAAACAAGCCCCCGTGACACGAGATTTTTATCATGACAGAGATTTAATAAATAAATCTGTAAAATACTCGACATAGTGAATCTACTGTAAACGAAAAAAGTTTTGCCTGCTTGCACTTGAGAATTGTCAAAGTAGCGGTACCATTGACGACACCACCTTTTTCGTGCACCGTGTGAAAATCGGCTACTTAAGTCTTGTTTTTACATTTTCGGACAAGATTTTGACAAATGAGCGTAAGACCGAAGGCTCTCTCAGGAAATACGGCCACCCTAAAAACCACATTTCTTGCCCGAAATAAAATGTCAATGATGTGAGGCCAGCAATACTGCATATATTAGAACTCCATTAAAACTAAAAAAAAAAATCTTTAAAAAAAAGCAGGCAGTTAAATTGGCATTTTCCTAGCTGCCATTTTTAACTCTATTTCACAATTTCATAAACCGAGTTACACCCTATTTTTTCAATGCAAAATTAAATTCTAAATCCAAATGTTGTCTCCGTTTTTTTTAAACATTTACATCGTTCAGAGAACGAAAAGGAATCAAAAATATACCTTTCTCGAGGCATGGCTCAAGCTTTAGGTAAATAGCTGTAAACTCAGAATTTATGGATAGATTTCTTGTAATACGATTTTCACAAGATTCGTTGGATATATCTTTTGAATGGGTATAAAGGAAATGGTGAGTTTTTTTCATATTTAATTTAAAAATGATATATATTAAATGACCACCGCCATTTAAATACCATTCTCATCAGTTTTATAGAAATTTTCAATTATTCTGGCAATAAGTTCTGGATTTCGGGACAGCTGTTCTTCTGAGAGCTTCCAGAATAAGGGATTTAGACTGGTGACTTCAAACCCCAATTGAAAGAAGTTTTCCATGATTAAATCTTGTGATCTAGTCGGTCAGTGAATTTCGACAAAACGCGACGTCAAACGATCTGTAAATATCCTAGAGAAGTATAACGTTCCATGGCACAAATTATGGTATTTCTGGTTCTTATAAGTTTGTAGTCCAAGATCTTTACCTAAAATTTTCTATAAAGTAGATGCGAATAACTGCTTTGTATGCAGAATATCTGCTGGAAATAGTCCTAATATTACGTCAAATTTACTTTCTGAAGGGGACTGAATGAGTATTTATGTTTTTTTGGAACAGGTAATAAAACGTTGGCCAAAATTAATTGGGATCCATCAACCGCAAACGCATGCGGATGAGAAAACTTTAAAACGGTTTTTTTTATCAGGGACTTGGAACTGCCATTAAATAATCTTTTTGTTTTTTTAATTGCAACATAACAGATCGAATGAAAGGAATTCCTATTTTTATTAGGATATCTCAAAGAAGCTGTTATTTTTTTGGTTTTAATTTAAATATTGGATATAAAAAACCTTTCATTATAATCTCTTAATTACAATTAAGAAAGTTTTGAAAACAATCTTAAAAGAAAATCAAAAAAACTCAGAAAAGCCAGCAAAATATTCTTAAAATTATCTTTTGGAACATCTTCGGTTTTTTCGGTATTTTTTTAAATTCATTTTTAAAATAAAGCTTTTTCATTGATAAGTTTTCGAATTATCTGAATCCCTACATTTTGTAAATTATGCCTAATATACAATTGAAAAATATCCGATGGAGCATGACTTGCCAAAAGTTTGCATCTGCGAAAATGTCAATAATCTGCTTTTTGAACCAAAATTTTATTCGAAATAGAACAAACTTCTTTCTTGTATCATTTAATGTACTATGCTCATAACAAACGTTTGAATCCAAACTTCAAACATTATGCGAAATTAGAAAAAGATTAACAATTACTTAAAATTTCAAAGTTTTTAAACAATTTAATTTCTTCCCTGTGACAAAATTCGTTTATATGGAGCAAATACTTGAAATATATTTTTTTATTACTTTTTTAAATTCTGATGCAAAATTTGAATTTGTGAGTTTTTATTTTAGAATGAGCTATATTTCTAATAAAAATACATAATAATAAAATTAAACAATTGCCCCATCGTCTCCGGTATTCGAGCATGTGACAAGTCTCAAAGGCGCATAGTTTCTTTCCACAAAATTTGAGCAAATAATTCTAACAATCTTATGCGTTACAATAAAATTTTGATCTTTGGACTTTGCTTGCCAATGCTTTGTAACCTACATATGTTATCTGAATTCTTAATTTTGGTTTTTTCATTGCATTCATTTCCACTTCCTCAGCTGTTACGAAGCGAACTTCTAACCAACGAGTAGCTTTCCTATCAAAATTTCTATAAACATTCAAACTCAACAAATGTCGCCATAATAAAAACTATGCTTAGTACATGCAAATAATTAGATACTTTTTCCGAATGCTCAAGTACGTGTGGGTATAAATACATATGTAGTATATGATAGTATAAGCAAACAAATGAATTCATACAAATGACGGTAAAATGAGGTGCTAAAATTTCAATATTTATTTATCCGAAAAACATTATCAACATTTGTTTGTGTGTTTATATGCACAGCCGTATTTAAATTTGTTTGTGCAATTCCACTAATGATTGTCACGCTTCGTGAAAAACAACACAAAGGCGTGAACGGGCAAATATCGATGTACATAGTAATATAAAATAAATATATACAATACATGCATACATGCATATACATATGTATGTGTATATACATATATATATATATATATATACATATATAGATGTAAATAAATAAATACGACTATCAATTAGTCGATTTTCATTGCAAATTTGACACATTTCGTCGCATTCTAGAAACATCCACTCGAATTCTAATCGAAATGAATCATAAATTTGACGTAACTCGAACAAATGCCAATGGAATAGTTTGAAGTGCAAATAAATTGTAGACAAAAGACGGTGGTTGCTGAAGTAGCGGGGCTAACCAATGACAACAAATTGGAGCTTTCAGCTTCCGATTACACAAATATTTTTTAGGTGCGCGCAGCTGACCAACACCAATCAAACCGACGACGCGTCGGAGAGGCAAATACATAAATCGAATGGACAGCCAAGTAGTCAGACAGAGCAACTAAGCGATCGATGTGCGAATTTTTGTGGCCTTCAGTGGCATCTGATAATGTGTGAGAGTTCTGGCGTACCGCAGCGCCTCAACTGCCTTTTATTTACAAAACGCATATTTTGCATTTCATTTAAAAACTAGCTGACCCGGTGCGATTTGCTACACCTTTCACAATGAGAGATTGCGATTATGATACGTAAATATTTATTCAACGTTGCGAAAAAGACATGGCTGAGTGCAAATCCCGGCTCCAGTGCCACCTTTCGGAACTTTTTTTTTACCAAGCCAAATATATCCCATGAGCGGGAGCTCAATCGGTCCATTAGTTTTCGAGTCTTCAATATGCTTGCCAATAGACATGCGCGGCCCAGAAAAACCTGGCCAAATTTCTTCTAACTGTATTTATTTATTAAATCGTAAGCAAAGAGATTTAATAAATAAAGCCAGAAACCCCATTTCGGTTAGTTTTACATATATTTTTCAAATAGGTGGCAACACCCCATGGAAATATAGATTGTCGTAAACCTTCTCTTCCGGTTTGACACCCAATTTTTAATATTTTAGCAGCTTGTGTATAATTTAAATAAGTTCGACTTTTCAAACAGGTAGCAACCCTCTCGAGCTTTGAACCTTGTTCTCGCCAAGACGAATCTTTTGGCGCTGATATTTTAATATTTTATACACTATAATTTAATTTGGCTTTTCAAACAGGTGGCAACCCTCTACACAATATGCGCATAAACCCCTACAGAAACGAACGGTTTGGCACCCATATTTTACTATTTCATATACATAGCTTGTGTAAATCTTAATTAAATTCGCCTTTTCAAACAGGTGGCAACCCTCTAAAAAATATAAATTGCAATAAACCTTCTCCTCAGTAAAACCTACCGTTTGACATCTATATTTTACTATTTCATGTAACTGTTGTGTAATTTAATGAATTTCGACTTTTCAAAACAGGTTTGCCACCTCTTTAAAATATACGTATATACTTTCACCTGGCGACTCGAACTCCTTGACTTCCATATTTTACTTGTGTATAATTTAATTTAATTCGACTTTTCAGGTATGCACGAACCGTATAATTTTTGTATTTTAATAATATATAAACTTCTGTGTAATTTAACGAAATCTTACTTTTCAAATAGGTGGCAACTCTCTCCACAATATAGCTTTAAACCTTCTCCTTAGAAAAGCAACCCTTTTAACGCCGATATTTTAATTTTATTTTAATATTTTCTAACCTGCGGCAACTCTCTCCGAAGCAAGCAAACACAATGAAATCATCCCGGGGTAGAAACTAATAACGATGCTTAATTTAGGTACATAAATCCGAGCTGGGGCAGTCAGTCAGTTTTTCACATTTTTGTATATTTATAAATTTTTATAATAATTAAATAAAATTCAAAAGAAAAAGCAAAGGCCAAGGTTCTCATTAGATATTCTCAGTTTGTGGTGGTGGTGCGTGATCTTTCGAGGCTGTTTCAATTATATATGTCTGCTTTCCGACTATATTTAAATTTATACTATATGTAAATATGTACAAAATATTTTTCGCCATTTATTATCGGCTCATCACTCGGCTGTCCAACCAAAAAAAAACACAAATGCCCATCTACTCGCTCGCTTTGCCTTTATCAAACATTCGTTATCATTTGCTTATCAGCGACACTATTTATACAAAATCCCACTCTTCTGAATCACATGCAAATTACCCTCCCCCCTCTTCAACCCCATCCGCTACCACTAGCCGCCTTACTCATTCCCGCAGTAATTAGTCGGCTCTAAAGCATTCACACGACACTAGCCGCTTCAACTTTCTTGCGAGCATATGCAATACATATGTATGTATGTATGTATTTATTTATTCGCTTGACGGATTTGTTGTTTTCAATTTCACTTCCAATCGCTATTGCAATTTTCAATACGTAAGCATTGGCGCGACCTTCGAAAAAATAAATTGCAAGGATTAAATTTCATTTTCAATTGACGCAAACGCAAAGAGGAAAACACAAATAATCATAAGATATCAGTTGCAGTAAACGATTGATTGAGTGCGAATGTGTGTGTGTGTGTGTGTGTGTATGTGTGTGAGTTGCCCACCTCCCAGACAAACCGGTCGCCAAGGTCTATTCAGCATTTGTTATTCATTATAAAATTATTAAATAGTAAACGAACTTAGCATTTTCCTCGTATGTAGTTCCGACGTCGGCAATTAATTATAGAGTAAATGCGTGTGGAATATTGAGAATAATCATTAAAAATTGTTTACCCACTTGGATTAAAGGTTATGGTAAATAGTTGAAGTCTTCCGGAAAAGAAATCTTAATTTTATTGGCTTTATGAAACCACAATTAAGCCAATACCATTTTATAGGGTCTTTGTTTGGTGGAACTCGCTGTAAAAGTTATCGAAATTAAGCAACGGATTGCGCTCATTGGTACCGGTGGCGTACTTTGGACCACACCCACTCTGACCTTCTAGGCTATGCTAAACGTGGTGTCTGTGGGCACTGCCAGCAAAGTTAATGCAGCTCATTCTCAGCCTACGGGCACTCTAAAACTCTTGCGAACTATGACTTCGCCCCTCAACAAAACTGATATTTGCTTGCCGATTCAGGCTCCGATATCTCATAGGCTCATATCACATCTCTCTAAGCGAAAAGTAGGAACAGGCTAGCGTTTGAAGCAGGGAATCGGTGAACATTTTTTATGAATGGATCGAAGTTGGACGGAAAGGTCGATGGTGGTGTTTTCTGCACGGATCTCTCCGTCCAACTATTATCCATCAACAGCTAGAGCCGTGATATATCTCCGAGTTGTTATTTGGCAGAATATACTAAACAATTAAATTCAAACAACCATATGATTTAGATCCCTTAATAGAACACCGCCTCCTCTCAAGCAGCCAGTTTTAACACCATCGCGGATTTACGCAATACTTCATACAGATTTAAATCGAAGAACTACTATCATAAAAGTAAGCCACGCGTCAACAATGGCAATGACATAATAAGATTCTTCAGAGCTAAACGTATGGGCAATATTTGATTTCGTTCTTAAGCAAGAAATATTGTAATAAAAGGCTTTTAGCCCATAAAGGCTCTCAGTATTTTTTTTATCTACAATCAAACAATGTCACATTGTTGGCGTTCGATCCACTCGCTTTTGAAAAAAAAACAAGGTGGCCTTATTCTAACATTAACTGGCCAAAGAGACCTCTCTTTCGATCGTCTCCGAGTATTTCCTTATCTTACTTATTTGGGTGCCACATCACAACTCATAGCCAGTAAACTGCAGTGCCCCCATGAGGTTACGGCTGGGACACCTTTAGCCGCCCCCACACTTCATTGTCGGCTTAGCGTTCGAGGAAACTCCGTGCGCTAATAAAGCAACAACTCTCGATCCTCGTCACCCAGTAGGTAGACTTTTATAACGTTAGACTTAATATAGTTCCTGACAATTTTTGTAGCAGCTGTTTGGATAACATTCAATGTTGTTATTACACATAGAGAACCTGTTAAAATCTGCCTCAAAGAGCTAGCAAGCTGCGTACTTTTAAGAATATTTCCACTTTGGATCTCACTGCTACGGCTCCCAGTTCTCTCCGGAGCAATGTGTTACGCACGTCCAACGACGTTAAAACTCAGGTGACATGGCAAAACATCCACCCGCAACTTTTAGTACAGATTGGTTAAAATACTCTATCATGAGCAGAGCATTGGCATGGTCTATTCTAAGGGTTCGGTGTAAATTTGGTCTTTACTGCAATGGGTTTCGATCAGAGGGGCTATTTTTAAGCCTCATCTCCTGAGCAGATCGAACTGTCCAAGACTCCTGGAACTGATCTTTCGGAGAATATGCTGGGAATGTTCACACGTACATAATCGTACATACTTTCCTTGAAATGATTGGGGGCAGTCCGGTGGGGAGCTGCATAAAAAAGTAAAAGCGGCTTTTCCATTCCAACCGACTAGGCAGCGCGGTTTTGCAACCTGTTGTTTCGGACCACATGCCTAACACGAAATCAACCGGTCGTGTGATTTGGAATTCCATCTATTCTAACTGTCTCAATAGTGCATTTCAATGTGCCCAAAGAGTCAAACTGGGATGGGTAAGGGATATGTTGATTGTGATGGAAAAGTGGCAGAGTTGCTGAGATACAAGACAGATGGTGATGCAACTTCCTACGTACTGGATCAGACTGTAACGGACGAAGAGTTTAGTGCTCAAACAACCTCTCGACGAAATAGTTGCGGGAAGTACTGGGGAATTGATACTTTGATAGTGGGGGGTTTAGCTCGGGTTCGGGGTATGGTTGTGGATGCTTCCTCCTCGTCAAAAACAAAAATTGTTTTTGATAAATTTTCTCCGTGCACCGCTCTCTCTTTCAGCAACGAAAGAAGAAAGCAATTGAACCCATAAAACTTCCGCAATCCAAGTGCATCACGTGAAAGTGAATAGCGAGGCGGCAGCATACCCGGCGCACACGCCATTCGTGTGCGCCAATTGTTGCTGGGCGTTATTTTGTAATTGACCAAATGGACGTGTAAATATTAGAAAAATTGCACATAAACTCGCCGACGAAAGCAATAAATGCGATTTACGATCAGACAAATCGCATAAACAGGCAATAACAACAAAACACCAACAACAAGGCGACAGTGTTCTCGAGAATAACAAACAACAAACAAATGCAACAACTACTCGTACATGACGCTTGCCAGTAGCGAGAGCCGGCAGCAACAGGTTGTCGACGACGATGCCGCCAAAAGTATGTCGGTGTGCCAACAGATTCAAATGCGTCGAATTAACCAGGAGGCCGTAAAATGTTCTAATTACCATAGCTACTGAAGATGACGATTATTAGCGTTGACTGGATGATGAGCCACCGAATGCGCTAATATAATGACATTAAATAATTATTTTTGTTAGACGATGATGATGACGATGCAGATGATGATTGTCATTTCCGTTGATGAATATTCGAATTGATGACTGATGACTGCGAAAGCGATAGTTGATGTCTGAAATTGTGAATATCGCGCGATTGTTTATTTGCAGTTGTGGTAAGGTGTCGTCAGCGTGCATTCCATTATGATTATTGTTGTTGTTGTCTTTGTTCTTTGAAATATTATTAAATTTTGTATAATGGATAGTTTGCTCGAGTGACGTCCGGTTGATGTGGCACCGGAAGAGCAAGGACACAAACAAGTTCCTGCTGCCACGAAAAAGCGCTGCCAATAGGGCTTGCAAAAAAAGTACAACAACTACGAAATACGAGTATGTATGCATTTATGTGCACGTTCACGCTGCAGTGAACACAGCCACGCCTAGCTTCTACTACAGGGCGGCCACACCTTAATAATCACTTTGCGGGAGAGCAAAGAAATTATTATCAAAATAGCATTCATGTATAACGCTGTTCAAAAAAATAAAGTGCAGGGATAATAAAAAAGAAAACACTAAACAAAATACCACGAGTGTTCTACGACGACTATCAGTGCTGTAAGGATTCACTGCGGCACCTTAAAAAGAAAATAATATTGCACTAAATAAGCTAGCGTATCAAACGTTTAGCAAGAAAAAGTCCCACTTTTCCTTTACCCCCTCCTCAATTGTACAATAAACGGAGCAGTTGGTTCGAACTCGGCACCACAAAATGGCGACTATAGCGAGTGACATAGTGCACCAACCCGCTGAGTGATGTTTTTTGTAATGACAAAATAAAAATTGGGAACACAGTGGCATATGGGAAGTAGCCAGTTATCGCAAGAAAGCTATCAATTTCGGGAAAGCTATTTACATCGTGAAAGTGAGGCATACTGAAAAATACTTTCGGTGTATCTGTAACGCTAACTTAATTTAAAAAAACAACTTTAATTAGATTCAACATAGTTCTAAAAATTTAAGATTTGCTGGGGGTTTTGACCCCCAAGAGCAAACCCACTCGGATCCCCCTCCATGTTTCGGATGTGCGAATGCTAAGCGCGAGTTCTGTCATCTCTTGTCAAATTTTCAGACAAAACAGACATTTTGTCATCTTCAGTGACAAGTAACGTTCGGAGAATACCAATAGATAGCGCCATAGTCGATTTATTGATAAATTGTATATTTATAGACCAATATGAATCGTTCATGAGCGCCATTTGTTGATTTTCTTTTCTGACATTAAACCTACCGATGTTGTGAGTTGGTCTTATTTTAGTTCAAAATATTGTATTTGCCAATAACTAGACCACAGCACCATCTGTCATGCCATCTGGCACAGTACCTAAAGTCTCCTTTTTTTGAACAAAATGTCCTGGTTCTCCCAACTGGGAGTACAGAGAATACTGGCGGGACATGTTGAGCTCGCAAAATGTCGTTTAGGTGGTTATTGCGAAACTTAAATAAGTCAGCAAGAGTCAAAGGGACTATATATCTTCCATAAGCTTCTTGTCTCCGCCAAACGCACACACGCAAATATTCGAATAAGTGTGGTATTGTAACCCGCCCTGTACTTTTTGTAACTTTAATTCGTGCGTTTGTTGGTTGTAGCCAATTGTTTGGTTTATTGCACTGGGTCAACAATATTTCTAATTGCAATTTAATCATCTTGGGCATTGGCCACACCGCCACATTCTTCCAGCCGTCCAGAAATAAATATACATATGTATTGTATATAAGTAAGTAAGTATGTACCTTCTTCACCCGCACAACGACTCGTTGCATTTAATTACTCAAATTGATCGCTGAGCTGTGTGGCACCTGTTAGGTAATTATATGTCTATGTATGTGTTTGTTTATTTGCGCTGTCTAACTGTGCATGTAAATGATGGTGTTATGTTACATTGGTGCAGTGGTGGTGGCTATTAAATGTTCGCTGGTAATAATTCTCCAGAATTTGTGTGAATTGTCATCATGGATCATCCGGTATAACCGTTACCAATTATTTATAATTTTAATTCTAAATTCGTCAAGGGAATTAAACAATTAGTTCGGGTAAATTGCAAAAAATATTGGCATACTTTTTCTAAACAAAAAAAAAGCAAAACCTTCTTGGAGAAAAATGTAACTAACCGAGTGTTAGTGTTCATTACAATGACATTCAAATGTGTATGTGTTTACTTTAGTTAAAAAGTGTTTATAGCCTCCTACACCCACATTCTTATATTAATCGACTATACTCAACATAAAAAATTGTCAAGATTGATGAAAACCGAATACCAAAGGAAGAAAAATGTGCGCTAAAATAATATGCACTATTTTTTAAGAAAAATATTTTATTTTATGCAGGTTTCTATTCCTTTTCCAAAGAGTAGAAAAATTAGAACACTACAAAAAAAACATGCGTCCACCTAAGTGAGCGAGCCAGAAGTTAAACTTCTGCGCCAATTCTACAAAGAGATAGAGAGCTAAATATGGGAGAGAGTTTCATAAGTCATCCTTTCTTTGATTCCTAATGTAGTGGTAGAAATACTACCACTATTAGTAGTAGAATTAACAAAAATACTAGTAGAAATTACTAAAAATAGTGGGAGTAATCAGTAGTAGTAGTAGAAGTAGGAGTATTGTTGGAGTGGTGAACCAGTATGGAACTACTGAAAGAAAATATGTAGTTCGAAAACAGTGCCGATACATTCCAGAACTTGTCCTCAAATGGTCCTGAACTAGTGCCGAAATGATCCCAAGCTCCAGTATTTACATATGTTTGCTTTTTCTCATCAACGCATCATGTCGTGACTTCTTGGTGCGATTCTGACGCAACCTTCGTTGTACGATATTCTGACGCGACTTTCGTTACGCGATGTAAAATTCACTGCCGCTAAAGAAGTTTTACTTAAAAATTTATCTGTATTGAAGAAATGCGGTTATCAGAAGAAATAAAAATGCGAATAAAATGGCGGTTAGAAAAAATGTACTACTTTCCAAAGAAGCAAATTTCATTTTATTGAGGTTTTTATTAATTTTGAAGAATCCCTTTACTCGATCAGTAGAAAATATCGCAATTTGAAGAAAAAGTTGCTTCAAAATAAGGCAAATGCTTCATAGGTTCTTTTTGTTTTTCAGTGTTTCAGTTTTTCATCGATTCTGTATTCACAGTGTTGACCCTAAATTTGCCTTAATTCGCTTTTAATTTTGTGTGAAAATGAGTTTTATGCCGCTTTCCTAATATCGTTATGTTCAGCGATTTGTAAAATCCCAGTGGGCAGAATATTTCCATATCAAATTTAAGGGTAAGATTTTTTTTCGAAGAAGTCTAAAGTTACAAGGCATTTAACGCAATCAGAATTCGAAAATAAAATTACGATTGTTTGAGCTCTTGAAAATAAAAGCAATTTGTCTTTGATTCGAAAAAGAGCTTGTTTCTTCGAGAAAGTAGTGGTTTTTGCGATTTTAAACGCATGCAGCGAAGTTTTCTTCGGCATCTGTTATACAAATTTCAAGCACACAAAAACTCGGTTGTACTATCCGTCCATATACATAGGAGTATATCGCTATCCCTAAGTATTGTCCCATAAAAAAATATAATCACGCAAGGCTGACGATCGTCCGAAACTTACAATTTAGGTTCTATTATTTTTCTTTATTTTCTGCTTCGGGGAAAAATCACCATGCAAGTTTAAAAAACATTACAAATAATTTATTTAAATTAATTTCCGTTTATCTCATACAGTGAATGTTTAATATAAAATGTTTCCTTTTTTTCATTACAGGTGAGTGCTTCTCTAAGATTTAAGTTGTTTGCGGAAGTTTGAAAAAAATTTAGTATACGTACACGAGCACCTACTCCAGGTTTGTATATTCATTGGAACCGTTTTTACTAAGGTATTTCGATTAAGGCAGCATTTAGTATACAAAATTAAACACATATCATTAGAAAGGCATTTTGATGTTGAGGCGAGTAAACTTAACCAAATTTTAAATTATTATGCTAATAATAATAACAATCAAACTAATTTCGGGCTTACACCATAGCTTAATGTTTAGCCGAATTTCTCCTACAATTAGTGGCATGTGTCTTGTTGTTTTAACCTAAATTGTGTGGGATCTATTGTTACGACTCCGAACAGAGAAGTTTTCCACGGCAGAAACGTAAATAACACAAGGTATAATAAAATAAAGCAAAGTAAAGTAAAATAAAATAAATAAAAATAAAATAAAATTATGATTGAAATTATAAAAATACATTAAATAAAATTAAAAAAAGTAAAACAAAATAAAATGCATTAAAATAATATAAAATTAAAAAAAAAATTAAATAAAGTAAATTTATTTAAATAAATAAAATAAAATAAAGTAAAATAATTAGAAAAATACTTATAAAAACTAAAATAAATTAAAATTAAATAAAAAATAATACAAAAAAAAATTAAATAGATTAAAAAGAAATTTAAAAAATTAAATAAAATATGTTAAGTTAAAAAACTTGAAGGAAATGAAATAATATACAAAATATTTAATCCAATGTAATGAAATAAAATAAATTAAAAAAAAAATAATAATATGAAACAAAATTACATTAAATAAAATAAAATAAAACAAAAATATATTGTAATACATCCATCGCTTTATTATTATATTGCAAAACAATTAATTTAAATTATATTAAAATAAATTGAATACAAGGAAACAAAATATAATATATACAATACAAAAAGCAAATGAACTGAATGAAATAAAATAAAATTTAGAAAAATCAATTGAAATGTAATGAAACAAAAGAAATTGAAAGAAACTAAATTGTAACAAACCCAAATATAGCGAAGTGAAATTAACCAAAATAAAATTAAATGAAATAAAATATAATTGTGTGATTCACAAAGTGTCACAATGTGGCATAAGTCATAAAGTCATAAAGTTTAAAAAGTACAAAATTGCTCAGTTTAAATTATTTGTTTCAATGCAATCCAAAAACATAACTTTTTAAATCTAAAATTTTGCGACTTTATGATTTATGACACCTTGTGAATCACCCAACTGTAATATAACCTATAATATAACGGTTCGCTTTTTTGTTGGTGTTGCTCATTTGGTTGCGATATTTTTTCGCACTCTGAAATTGTTTTTTGTCTGACAAAATTAAAAATCAAAAAAACAACAAGGTAAAGTAGTTACTCCGCCCTGCGCTCCACTCTATCAACATAGGACGAGTTCTACCCGTTGGCTTCTACCTCCTGCTGGGTTAGTGAACTTCATTCCAAAACTTAAAAATTTCAAGGCAATGAAAATCGATTTTGTTAAAGAATTCCGACAGTTGTAGTGGTTAATTGGAGCCGCTGGGAAAACAAAAATCTGAAAGATAGTGAAAAAGACATACATACAACTGAAAGAAGGTTTGGTTCCTTTTATTTTAGGTGTTTTTTTTTTGTAATGTATAAAAAAACCCCATTGATTTCCCACAAGAATACTAAATATTACAAGAACCCGATTTCCTTAAAAAATTGCACATTCTAAAGGAAATACTGTGAAATTTGATAATTTTTGTATGCAAATTTTTACGTAACTTCCTTTTACTAAAAAATGTTCATTGATTTCTTCCCGTATTTAACCACCGATGTAAAAAATGTCCATCACTGCTTTCAGCGTTTTACACGCAAGGTTCACAGTACTGCTTGTTTAATTTAAAATGTTCTACAAAAAATAGTCCGGGAAATAGCAAAAATCTCCCTGAAGTCTTGAACACTTAGGGCAGAGGTTGAGGCAAAATAAAGTGAACAAACCCACTTATATTCTTCTTTAAGATAGTAAGTAGATTTAACAATAATTACCTGCACACCACGAGAATATTTAACTTGTGACTAGAAACCGCAGCAAGCCTTTGATGGGCGATTAAGATGGGCAGTCGAGCCGTCAATTACATGCAATACTACTTATACAAAAATTACATAAATAAATTATTCTGGAAGGTGGCGGCGGTAGATTAACTAAATGCCGTGGGCGATTCAGTTGGCACGAAGCCAGGGCAGCGGTATTTGCATTAAAAAAAATTAGTATCTGAAAAAGGCAAAAAAAAAAAAATAAAAAACACAAAAATAAGGAGAACAAAGAAACTAAGTGTTGTTGTTGTTGTTTAAGAGAAAAAAGTCCTCCTATTTTGTATTTCAAGCTACCCGTAGGTAATTGTGTTGTTTTACGCATTTAGGAATTTGCTGATTGTTCTTTTCTTGTTGCAAATATTTTTGTATAAAATATTTCAATATTTTTTTTTTTTTTTACTTGGCATGCAAATTCCTTATAATTTATTATTTTGCAACTTCTATTTTGCACTTTGTTCAACTAAGCATTTGAAAATTTGTTGCTTGACTGTTGTTGTTGTGATTGTTGGACTGGAATAATTTAATTCCACTTTTTTATCTGCTTACAAAATAATTACAATATTTCCTGGTATTTATGAGATACGCATTTGAATAACAATTAATGCGCGCGCTCAAACGTACCCCCACACACACACACACACACATACCAGCGACCACATTTACATAGCCAATTGAGCATCTTGGCAACCTCCAAAGCGTACTAAGCGGCTATAGGCAAACCCATAAATATTCGCACACTAAGCTCGACAAAGACGAACAAAATTAATTTCGTCTTAAAAAGATACAATAAAATTAATGTGGAAATTAAATTAAGCAAAAAAAAACAGCAAGTTTTGCATAAAATTCAAGCGTAGAAATCGAAGCTGCAAAACTGCTGTGAATTGGGAAGCCACAAAAACAAAGAACGCAATTCGATCCATTTGAATATCACAAGTAGCGTCGAGTAGGGGTCGATAGAATGAATAAATCGAAAAAGCAAGATTCAATTTTCATTGCTATTGTTGCTATATTTTTTTTTTTTTGTTTTATGTTTTTTTTGCTGCTGCATAATTGCAAATTTTTATGCATGTAATATAGAAGCAGCCAATCAGCGAGTGCGAGATTTTAAATTACATTTTTCGTAGCTATTCTATCTATGTGCATTAGTGTTGTTCTTATTTGTATAGATAATTTAAAAAAATGCATCTGAAAGACCAAAGGAAAAAAATGGCAAGTGGTAGTTCACCCTTCTCAAAAGTTTTAATTAAAAAAATAAGAATTCAAAATTTTTTTCATTCCGATTCGTGATCCTTGCTAATCACAGTGATGGAACTTATCCACCCAAGGATGCGCTTAGCTGAACTCATGATCCAGATCTGAAGACTAGAGCTCTTATTAATCGACTAATCGGCTAACCAGTTAATCGATTAACAGAAGTTCTTTCAACGACTTCACATAATCGTATAACCGTTATTTGTTTTTTATATGTGTAATATTTGTACTTATTGACAAAACTCATTTTCCACTACAATAAAATTTGTATTAATTTATATTGAGTAACTGTCACTATTGAAATAATTTCCGTTAGTCGACTTTCGGACTAGTCGATGGAGAGCGATTAGTCGAAAAGTGAACGGTTAGTCAAATATGTACTTGCTACTCCATTTCAACCATCAAAAAATTTGCAGATCGACTAGTCGACTAATCGAATAGGTGAACAGTTGATTTTAAACAATAGCTCTACTTGAAAGAGAAGAACCAGTTCTCTGTTTAATTGCCCGAATAGCAGTAATTGACACCAAATTTTGCCGTGCTATTTCTGGTTGTGAAGATTGTAATCGGCTTGGGCGTTATCTTTAAAATTACACCTTTTGTTAGCTGATGCTAATTGCGTCCAGTAGACAATTCAGGCTAACGTAATACGATAATAACATAGATTCTATTGTATTTCTGAAAGCTTTCGTTATTTGATTTCTTTTCTTCTATTTAACATCCTTTTTAAGCTTAGAATTTAAATTAACTAGGATACGTTTAGTTTAAACTTCGTCAATATGTTTTGAGCCTCGGCAGCTAAAATTAACAAACTTTTCTAATGTAGTTTCATATATTGAACATTTTGCGATTGGAAAGTAAGTCATAATATTAAACTTCCCATACAAAAAGTTTTCAAACTCAGTATATGGTTTGAAAACGTATTAAGGGAATATTCTTTTAAAGAGCTAGAAAGATCACTTATTTTGCTTTCCTTGTTCCTCTGTACCAATTGAATTATTTATTTTTAGTTTACTATTATTTAACAATAGATAAAAATGCATTTGACATTTTTCAGAACACGGTATTTTAATGACGTAGTAGCCCAACTGGTTCTGTCAAATTTCCAGAACCTTGTTCGTTTTATGTCAGAAACTCGGTCTAATTACACTAGCCGACAAGAAATCTATCCTATGATATCTGATCATCATTACATATCTCAAATTTTCAAATTCATTTTTATAAAACCAATAGAATTTCCTATAATTTGTGTGAATAATATTTTCTAATCGAATTATTAACTGAGAAGCTATTCAGCGTACATCGATTATCTCGCAATTTTTTTTTACTAAAATTAAAAAAAAATACTTTCTGGTATCGAGGTATCGAAATATTTCAAAAACTGTGCTATTTTTCAATTCTAGCTCATATTCGAATTCAGCGGAAACCTATGTATTACAATTTATATAAAACCGTCGCAGGTCAATAAATTTCTAAAACTTGTTATTTTTTGTGTTATTGGTGCTAAAAACTTTGCTTTTTAATTTCACATTAAAGCCAAAATTAACGTCAACTTTCATATCATGATCCTGTTTATAGTTAAGCGCCTCACAAACCCCAGATTCTGCCTAAATAGTGAGGCAAACTATTTAGATTGTAATACACCTAAATAAATTGCATAAAATAAGAAAAAAAAATACTGTTTCGGGTTGCGCAAGACTACCGCAAAATTCTAAGTAATAAATTTTATACAATTTCATTTAAATTTGCGACAACAAAAACGGTTTTCTGATCAAAACCATACCAATGAAATTTTAGAATAGTTTATTCTTATCGTTAAATGAGCACAAAGTTAATCAACATCTTATTAAGTTCTACTTATTTATACTGATATAATATATGCAATAAAATAAGTGATATTTAAGATAAAACTGTGTTCCTCTATTTAAAACCATTCCCTCTCCTATTAAATGACTTCCGATCAGTTTCAAATTTCTGTAGTAGTTTTCTATTGGTAAAAAGCAACAAAGATGCATTTGGCCCTTGACAAATTTTCGATTATACCAAAAAAACGTGGCAGCCCTAATGTGCATAGTTGTTTTTTTTACTACTATTATTATTATTGCTACTGCAGCTGCACCACCGCTGTTCAATTTTTCTACAGACAATAAAATATTTCAATTTGATTGAAATTTATGCGCACAAAATGTGCGAATAAACAAGATTTCCATGCATGCGCTCTCGTACTAATATCATTGTTGTTGGTTGGAGTTTTATTGTGCTTTTTTTTATTATATACATACCTGCCTATGTTGTGGCAAATCGCAGTCGACTGTCATGGCCAGCACGCTGCAGTTCAAGGCGTTGAGTTGTAGATAAAGTGGAAAAGGCGTGGAAGTAGAAAACTGTAGTTTTTATTACGATTGAAAAAATTGGGAAACGAAAATAGGCATCACAAAGACGAAAAACTATAGCAAATTTACTTGTTAAAAACTAAAAAAAATATATGTACATGTAAAAAATATTTTTATTTGTAAAAAAATTTTTTTTTTCATATTTCCATTTATATTTCGCTTTTTTCGCTACAATCAATTGCGTTTCAATTTTGCATTTCAATTGGCTTTCAAAGCATTTTTCCAACTGTCTGCTTGAATGCAAAACAAGCTTGTCAAAATAAAATTAAATTCTAATAAGACACTCGAAACAAAAGAAAAATTTATAAACAATAAACTTGTAAATAGTTGCTTAATATTGTGTGTGTGTGTTTGTGTTCGTACAGCAACAACAACAGTTAACTGCAACAAATTGAGGCGCGCCCCATAGCTGCACCAATGTAACTAGAATTGACAACAACAACAGGCAATCAATAACGGCAGCAACTTTATTACAACAACACAAGTTATAGTAGCAAAGCAACTAAATACCTGGAAATAGCAACAAAAGAAAAAAACACACACACACACAAACAAAACACAACAAAATCAAGCCAACGAGCGTGCCGCCTGTGTGCACGTGGTTGTCAAACAGGCAGCTCAAATCAAAAAAAAAAAACAACAACAACAATAGTAATATAAATATCTACTATGCAGTTAAACAATCAGCTTTACACGCACACACACACACAGCCACACGCATTGCTAAAACAGAAAAAAGAAAAAAAATATTTTTTGCATGTAATATTTACGTACGTACACCTTCCACTCCACCATCCACCCGCTAGCTTGGTTAGCGTTAATATCCAACAATATCGAGGCTTAACAAGTTGCTGCAATTGTTATCGTTTTTTTTTTTTTTTGTTGTTTGCTTTTTGTTTTAGCTATAACTGCCTTAATTTTTTATCTATCTTTTATATCCATTCATTCCATTTTACCTCTTTCTTAAGTACACTAGCTCGTTTCTTAGTTAACGACGGTGGCGGCGGCGGCAACGGCAGCGGCAACGGCAGCGGCAGCGGCGACGACGGTAGTGCTGCATCACTGCACTGAGTTGCCATGAACTGGAAAACCTTGAAAACTTGACGGTGACTACAAAAATTTATTTTGTTCTTGTTGTTGCTGCTTTTGCCTGAGTTTTCCTCCGTTGTGTTGCTAATGAATTTTGTATGGCAATTTGTTGTATTTGTAGTTGAAATGTTTTGGGTGATTCGGCAAAGAATTTGCCACAAAACCGAACACGAATAAAAACAAAAAATTATTTGCCGTGGAAAAAATAGCATTTCGAACACTTCAAAGGTTTCAGATTGTGGTATGCCCCAAAATCCAGCAGTTCAAGAGATTTTCATATATACATAAATTCGTACGCGCCCAGGCCGTTTTCGCTGAGCTCAGCAATGCCAATTTTTCACCCAAGGACTTACATAACAGTTATAAGTTGTATCGCTAAAAAGTTACTTTTAAATGAGAAATATATTTTATTTCGCAGATAAGAGTTATTTCCCAATGTTTATCTTTTACGTTGCCTGATAACCATTATCTAGGAGACAGGCAACCGAAAGCCAGCAAGAGTTTTTTTTTACGTTGTCTGATATGCGTTGAAAGGAAAAAATATTGTTGAAGACGGAAATGATGAAGAACATATAGATGATGTAATTGAAAGTTAAGATAAAGATAAAGCAAAAGATAAGGCATAGCACAAGAGCAAAGATGAAATGAAATAACTCTTATCATACAACGAAAATGGGCAATAACTGTTGGACAAGCAATGTAAAAAACAAACATTCGAAAATAACTGTTATTTGCAACAAAAAAAATATTTATGGTCTAATAATTATTATGAAACAGCTTTTCCGTTAGATTTCAGAATCAGGGTAACGTTTCCAATTTGTAAATTCGGGATAAGAGTTACTTTCAGCTATGTAGGTGAGGCCTTCCTCTGTCAATGCCAGCGGGTATCGCCTCGAATGCTTACCCTCATGGATCGAATATTATTACTTGCATATGTATTATCGAATATATATTACTGAATTCTATATATTCCAGAATCTAAGGTAGAGGTCTAAAATTATCAATAGTGGGCGCCAACGATATCCTATCAATAGTTTTCGATAGTACACGCGAAAACTTATTTATGAAAAAAAAAATTTTGCGCAAGCAGCCACTTTACCGCTTTCAATATATTTGGCCAGATTTTTGTCTTGTAATTTTAAAAAACACTCCCACACCTAAATACAAGATTTTTAATTACATACTTACTCAAATATTCAAACTTTTGAGAATCCTTTCTTGCGCTTAATTCCTCCATGTCACTGTTCTTCACTTCAATGCATTAATCGGAATCTTGTGGTGCGGACTCTTGCATTCAGTTCCTAAACGTTTCGAATATTTTAAAATCAACATTGTCAATAAATTTGTAAGTTTATGCTTACCTTTCGTTAATTTCCTTTTTTGATGGTAAATCGAAAACTGAAGAACGTAAATTAGAAATTATCGAATACTATCGATAATACTAAAAACTCCCGATAGCTTCGCGATAGTCAAACACCATCGATAGTATCGATAGTTTCAGATACTCTCTAGGATACTCTAAAAGATCTTAGATAAGTTAGAGACATATATACTATGTCTTCGAAGGAAAACGGGGTTGCGTCTCTCTCCAAATGATGATATATAAATCAAAGATAATTAATACGGGCTACTGTTTCGTATAGACATGCTCCTTGTCGACAGGCTATCTAAAATAAATCTTTTCCCAATAACACCCCAACTCATGTATTTTCCATGTAAAGTGAGTGAGTGGGGTGAGTGCGGATATTATACTACTCGTTCGTTTCTGGTGAATTTGTTAAGCAATAATAACTAGTATATTGTGACATTCCAACTTATGTCTATATGTGTATTTTTTTTTTTAATATTTCCTTTCAAAGTACATTCATTGAATTTTTATAACATAAGCGAAGTGATGTAGAACGTAATAGGAGGAAAATTGTTTGATAAATATCTAAAGAGAACTTCTTCCTCAACTATTATTATTTGAAATTTTTAGTAGAAAAGAGGCTAACAAATATTTATTCTATAAGTACGATGAGGAAACCAAACAGCAGTCCGTGGTAAGGAAAACCCAGCAAGGGCAAATCCACCAGTAACAATTAAGCAATGAAAATCAGCAACAAAATTATTGGTCAATTTACTTCACCCGTTCAAAAGTCGTAGCTCTTATTCACCGGGAAAAGTTAACTTACCAAAAGTTTTCAAAAATATGTTGAGAAACCAGAAGAAAGAGGACCTTTTACATCACAACAACTCGTCAGCTCACACTACAAAAATAACGAGTAGATTTATTGTGATCTCTGGCATCGAAGAAATACGACCAGCCCTATATGCCCCGGACCTAGCACCTTGATTTATTAAAAAAAAAAATTATAGAAATTTGAGGTTATTTGATGCGGTCTATGTTGAACTTGATAAGCTTAAAAAGCACAATTTTGTAGACTGTTTTGAAACGGGAATCTGTATGTTTAAAAAATGCATGGAAACCAATGGCGATTAGGTAGAGAAGATAAAAACTAAACGAAGATTAAGATTAAATTCGAAAATAATATTTTGTTGTCTTTTTTTGGCGTGTACCTGATTTCATCACTCTACATTAATCTGGAGATCTTTCGTAAACTGCTTAAAAACGAAAAAAAAAATTAAGTGGATTCACATAGTATTAGAATTGAATAGTGGAATTCCTTTGCGTTTCTTGCTCCAAAGAAGTTTATTGATAATAAGTAGTCAAATCAATTTAGTACAGTAACATTCGATTTGTTCGCTGTAATAAAACGCGTCACCTTCTAATTGGCCAAGTGCATAGCTGCGATCAGTTACTACGAGTAGCTAGTCACCGACTGCCGACTGCCTTTTAGCAATCACAGCTAAGTGTCTGGCTGGCGTGTGTGGCCGATTGCACAAGTTGTCCGTCAATATTACAAACTGGCAAACTGGCAGTACGTCAGTCAAACAGACATCAGCAGTAGCAGCTAGAAGAAGAAGGGCAAATGAGGAGCGTGTTAGAAGTTGATGATACATCTGCGCTTGCCATAGGCGAGAAGCCCTACAGAAATTGCCAAGTGCATTTAATTGCATTTGAAGGCTTCGCACACACACACACACACACTGCTGTAAAATTTTTCGGTTGCAACGCAATAGCTCCAACACCAGCAGCAACAACAAAACATCGATGATCATCGAATGTGTAGCAAATGCCAAATTATTCGCTACCAGCTGCTGATGCGATGGCTCACACATACTGATGCACTCTATACATATGCAGCTGTTTGTGTGTGCATGCCGATTCATGAGAACTAGGGATGTCCAATCCCGGTATCCCGGCCATTTTTGAATTCCAAAAATCCCAAGATTTCATCACAAAATTCATTTGTGAAAAGAGTTGCTGTAATTGCAACATTGAATGAGCTTTAAGCTCTAAGCATCCTATGCAAAATGACCGACACGAGATACACAGAAAAAGAGTTATCTTGCGGAAACAACGCTAATAAAATCAACGACAAAGTTGAGTTACATGAGACAGTTAGCCTGAAGGATAAATTACATAGCAAGTTAGGGTCTAAATATAGAAGTCAATTGACGACTTTTGATTAATGAAATTGATATTGGTTTTTAATGGTGATGATAGAGGCTATTACCACCAAAACGCATTTCAACATTTATCCCCAATCTAGCCAATAAACTTTGAACCATTTTTATAGGCAAACAGTGTATAACTTTCAGAATTACAATTATTTTATATCGATATCGAAATGTGATCTTAAATAATATTTATAAAAGCAGCATCAACCATCATCAAATTTGAACTTGTGATGCAAATACTTTATTACAAAATATTGAAGGCTTTAGTTTGTAAAATTCTTTATCAAAAAAAAACGCACGTGCACCCGAGAGTCAGAAGTAAAATTTCTTTGTAGTAGCAGAAATTAATAAAAGTAGCAGTAGTAATTAGTAGTAGTACTAGTGAAAATAGTGGTAGAAATTAGTAAAAATAGTGGTAGAAAGTTGAAAAAATAGCGGTAGAAAGTAAAAGAAATAATGAAGAAATTAGCAAAAATAGTGGTAGAAATAAGTAAGCGCAAAGAAAAATAGTGGTAGGATTTAATAGTACCGTTGGCAAAAATAGTGGAAGAAGTTAAGCCATATAGTTGTGGAAATTAGTATAAATAGTCGTAGAAATTAGTAAAAATAGTCGTAGAAATTAGTTGTAACATTAATAAAAATAGTGGTAAAAAAAATTAGTAAAAAATAGTGGTAGAAATTACTATTAGGATTAGTAAAGATAGTATTAGACTTCTTGTGGTAGTAATTATTAGTAGCTTTAGCTAAAATAGTAGTAGAATTTATTAAAAATAGCGGAAGAAATAAGTCAAAATATTGGGAGAAATCACAAGTAGGATTAGTAAAAATAGTAAAAGGAATTAGTAGAAATAGCAATGGAAATTAATAAAAGTTGTAGTAGAACTTAGTTTTAATAGTGGTAGAAATTACTAGTAGTAGTTAGCTTAGTAAAAATATCAAAATTATGGTAGAAATTAGTAGAAATAGTGGTAGAAATGAGTAAAAATAACGGTAAAATTGTGTCAAAATATTGTTGGAAACTCGTAGCAGCACTAGTATCAATAGTGGTTGAAATTAGTAAATTTAGTGCTAGAAATTCATAAAACGATTCTGATGCGACTTTCGTTACGCGATGTAAAAAAAGCACTACTTCACAAAATTAATGTGCTATCTTATTAAATATCTGAATTATGAAAAATAAGATTTTTTTCTTAATGTTCTGCTTTAAAATATCTCAGTCTATTACATTCTACCACTTGAAACATTTTTTAACAATCAATTTTAATTTTGTGGCAGTTTCGGGATACCGGGATTACATAATATCTCCTCGAAAATCGTCAAAATTGACATCCCTAATGCTGACGCATTTGAAGCGGCTGAAATGTCGGAACCTTGTATTTTTGCTACACATAAATTTGTACATTGTATCTGCGTCATGTATGTATCTAATATTTCAATTCAAACACGCGTGTTTCCACACATTTGACGGACGCACGCGTGCGCATCTAATACATGAATCAAACACGCACACACACACACTCGTACACGGGAGGGCATTTGCCATTCTCGCCTGCTCAGTTGCAATTTATTAGTTTTTTTGCCTCTATTTTCCGATCTCAATTCTAATTATTTAATTCAAATTTTTCGTTTTCATTCAATTCTTCTGTTTTTTTTTTTGTTTTTGCATGTTCTTTTCTATGCACTGTGCATTTTTTCATGCCACTTTATTGTTCGTGCCGCTGTGCCCTGTGCAGCTCTGCACGTAATGTGATTTGTTCTCTTCCATGCACCTGTACTTTTGCATCTTCGTTGCTGCTAGCCAACCATAATTATTGCAATCATATTTTTTTTTCTATTCTTGTTTTTGCGCTTTGTTACCAACAGCCAGCAGCCAGCAACTATGTAGCTGATGTGCTGTTGTGGCAGCCGCACTAAGTGGCATTGTCAGAGACGCATCACTCATTCGAGCCAACGCTACGCATGCGGCAAGTGCAAGTGCAACGTGTGGCAAGTGCATTGGTTGACTGGGCGAGGAGCTGGTTGGTGTGGAGCTGGTTATGCTGAGCAATTGGAGCGCCCTAGTCATAGCGCAACTGCTGCTTGCCACAAATTATAAAATCAGCCTGACTTTGTTTGTGGCATTTTTACTGGCAGCCGCTCCGCCACCTCTCGCCAAGTTATATCCCTAACATTTAGGTTTTGCATGCAACTTAGAGAAATTGTGGCAAATTAAAAAGGCGTAGACAACAATACAATGTACATACGTAGTACATAGCTGTGGCAATGTGGCGCTTGTTGTAAAAAATGAAAACCTTGTTGCTGGTCTTATTATTTGCTTTGTTGCCGGCATTTCTGCCAGTTGTTGCCTTATTATTAAGTAAAATTTGATTTTGTTAATTAGTTTTCGTTGCTTTTAACTTTGCATTAAAAATCGCAGCGAAACTAAATAACCTAACAAACAATAATAATGAAAACAACAACAACAACAAGCACACTAACACAATATGCATAATAATTGCATGAGCGAATCAACTGCTACACACACACAGACACACACACACACACACACACGCACACATCTACATATGGGCATGCATAAATGTAAAGCGTAGCAGGAGTGCATATTGTATATGTAATTATGTTGCACTTGCTACTTGTGGTAATCAAAGAATTTTTTTGCGTTGGCCTAGTGCTACCATATGGTGGCCGATGTTCCTCCCTCAAACGTAAATAAATTTGCCTTCTCGTTTTTGTGTTTTGTTTGTTTGCTATGTTGCAATTATAACCAAATTAAAGCGCACAAAGTGCCTCCCAGTGGCTGGCTCCCAAGCGCAAGCCGACACCTGCCAGCTCCCAGCTCCCTGCTCCCTGCTTCCTGCCCCGTGCTCAATAACTCCCACGATCTGCGTGCATTTGCCCACCAATCTAAGTGATGGCAATGGAGTTCGGTTCTTTGGCTCATTTATTCCTCGGCATTTTTTTAATATTTTTTTTGAGCCAATCGAGAATATAATGTTTGCAAATGAACCTGCAACAAAGTGCAAATGCACACGCACTTGCGACTGGTCCAAACAAAAAAATGATGCCTCTATCTGTGATAGCTGTATGGCACGCACTTTTACATCTTTTTTTTTAGTTTTATTACAAATTATGTTACTTCCCATCTCTTCTACAACTAAATTGAATTGTCAGCTCAGATAAATTTTAATAAGCTCCACTCAGGGCGTGCAACGCCACCGGAAGTTAAGAAATGCATTTATCATTGGGAGATTGCGCGATATACTGATTTACATATGTATGTGTGTGTGTTTGTGTGTTTGTATATGTATTAAATGCTTATATTCGCTAAAGAATGTGTTATAATGTTATTTTGAAATGGACCTTAAAATTTTCATTATCGATGGCTCACTGGACTGAAATCTAAAAAAAAATGCTATTCAAAGATAAAAAGTTTGAATTCCTGACAAATCAACATTTTGTATTCGTGGGGTATTGAATTCCATAATTACGAAATAGCTGCACAATTTTCTAAAAATTTAATGGCAGGTTATTTTATTCTATAATAGCTGATGCCCGCATCCTTCGCGGCACCTAATGAGCTTGATTCGATAGTCGCATTCCCATATACCTTTTTACAAACCGCCCCTCCAACTAAAACAGACATTGTGTTATTGGATTTAAAACCCCTAGAACATTATTCATTTTCGGTCATTGCAGTAACTTGCTGTTTGGCGGACTGGCAAGCAACTCAATTCTACTTCTGTCAGAATAGCAAACCTATTGAATTCCATACCCTATTGTGTCTGGTTTCGTTCGAAGAATCCCGCGACTACTGTGCCACCTTTCGAGTCAAAATTTTTCTATTTTCTTGTCTGACACCATGTTGGGCATATTCGCGCGACACCTTTCAGGATTTTTATATGTCTAAAACTGTGGAATCCGTGCAGAATCCATAGCCGAAATTTAAAAAAAAAATTGAAGCAGGTGTTTTCGAGCTTTGCGAACAGAAAAAAACTACTTTCAATATATGTAAAAGAAATTATCAAAATCTCATGTTTAAAAATAAATATGTAAATCATGGAAGTGAACTTCCGGAGAGGACATTATAATCAAATACCTTAAATGAAAAATTTTAACAAGTCAATCAGCTGTCTTGAGCAAAACCGATGTATTTTTCGAAGAGAAAAATTATTAACCGGCGGATGGACTGCCTGTTAAATTTGTCGGCGGGATAAATATAACAGGCACTTTCGAAAATGAAAATGTGTTTAAAGAGGAGATAAATTTTAATATGCAGCCCGTAATCTGCTGAAATAACCACAATCGACTTTCGGATTTTTTTATATGGAATAAACTCATTCAATTTTTTCCCATTGAAACCGATTGATTAAAAAACGTAGTCTTTAGTCAGCGCAATCTGAAAACTAAAGGACGCCTCTCTATATGTGAATGTAATATATATGAATCCGCCTGCTTCCATTTTATTTCAAAGACTATGTACCAGCAAATTAACAGATTTTGTCGATTTGTTATATTATTCTCTTTTCCAGTTATATATGTAGGTAGGTAGATATCTCACTTCAATGACCTTTGGAGGAGCATTCTCTGTTTAACGCCAATTTGTGTTGTGGTTGCATTTTGTGTGCCCAATTCCATTTCGCACCTCGAAATCCGAAATATAACGCTAAATAGGTAGTTACGTCAAAAAGATATACACACATTGATATACATAGATACACACATACATACCAAGTTAGAAAATAAAACAACAACCAAACGTACATTCCGAACCTCACACTCAGTGTTGCCGCTACGTTAATAATTAAAGTAACCGCAAAAGTTTGAAAAATAGCAGAAAAATAAAATGTATCAGTTTCAACTGTCCGAACGACAGAATCAGCTACTTAACAACAGATATTGTTTACAAAAATCAGGTATGTATGTATTATCTCAATCGTGTGTAGTCTTTCTAACATTATAGCAAAGTATTTCCTCTTAGTTCTCTCCAACGGTGAAGCACGTGTGACGTCACATCCTAGACACTCTCCCAAATTTCAGATCAATTAGCATAATCTTGTATTCTATCGCTATTGGCTCATTACATTCATAACGTAAAACACAAGAGGGCATTGAAAGTACCTTTTTCTCACTTGTACCAGGTTACGTTTAGTTACTTTCTGTAGTTCTGTTTTAGAGAATTATGTAGATAAGAAAAGAATAATGCCTGGCTTAGAAAAAAAAAATCGAAGTAAATGAATTGGTACTACGAACTTCAATATCGGCAACATCATAATCGATACAACTAATCATATGGGCAATCTCGAATATCCAAATACTAACTGGAACTATTAATAAAAATTGCTAAAACCTCAGTACAGCACATTTTTGTTGTCGTATTTCACTGAAATTATTTATTTTAATACCGAAAATTTTAACAGTAAATGAAATAAAATGAAAAGAAATTAAATAGAACAAAATTTAAATTTATTGAAGCATGTAAAGTTGTCAAGGTGAGGGTTAAGCAGTGTTTTTTAATTATTTTCTGTTATCGATTGTCTTATATACGAAATGTAAATGTAAAAAATTTAAACTCCTTAGAACCAGAACGGTTTAATTTTTAACTAACCTGGTAACCTGGTAAAATTTCACATCAAGTTTGAAGAGTATAGTTCAGTTGCATATATTTACGACATTTAAATATTAACGATTTTTTAATAGCTAGAAGCCAAAAACTATACAAATTATTCTATGCGGCATCTACTTTCCTCTAGGCTGGATACGAAGATGGCGTATAAATTTGCTGGGCTGAATATTTTAGTTATTTCTAAGGAAAAATTGTTTGTTGTAATCAACTCTTCCCAAGATTTGCAATAGTGTCGGGTGGATTCCAAAACCAGCTTTCGATACCTACTTAGTATTTGGTTCAAAAGTAACTTATCATAAACAATTTTAAGTTGTTGAAAATATTTCTATATTTCCAGTCAAATTCCTCGTAACTCTCGAAATTTAAGTTAGAAATATAATCGTTTCGGATAAATTTATTTCAAAACGGCAACACTGCTCAAACTGAAACTTCCCACCCAAAAAAGGCAACAACATGGGCTACGAAAATAATAGCTAACAACAACAACATTAGCAACAACAAATAACAAAACCAGCGAAATAACCGAAGGCAAATGACGAAAATATCATCCAATGGCAGCGTAGTGAATGTGACGAACGCAAATTTGCGGCTACAATTAGCGACTTTTGTCGGTGATGGTGGGTTGGTGTTTGGTGTTTGTTTGTTCACAAAAACAACATCAACAACTACAACAACAGCGCCATGAACTATTCGGCTACGCTCACGTTTGTTGTTGTTGTTTCAGTTAGATTAGTTTTGTTGCTGTTGTTGTTTTTTTTTTTTTTGTTTTTGTTTTTTTTGTTTTTAGCAGCGCCAAGAATAAGCCAATTGTAGCTGGCTGACGAAGGCGGCCGCAGTTAAACAAAGGTAGGAACAGCGCAAAAACAACAGCGCCAACAAGTGCCAACAATAAAATATCAAATTCAGAAACAACAAAAACAAAAGCAAAAACCAAAGCTAAAGCTAAAACTAAAACCAGCTAAATAAATGCGATTGCAAAATACTTGGACCTCACCTTGAATGCACAAACGGCAATGCACCACACCGCCGCCCCACACAGTCGCCAAGTGTGACCAACACCACCACTAACACCACCACCACCACCACCGTCCCACTACTTCACCTTGAATCTACGGCATTTTGTGGTGCGAGTATAGAAATTCTCGATTTTGCTATTTACATATTTTTTTTGTTGTTTCTAGCTGCTACTTTTTAAGCGTTCTCCATGCAAATATATCTACTACATATAAAACACATTCGTAAAAATTACTCTTCACTATTGGAAATGTAGAATAAAAAAACAAAACGCTATAGAGTATAAATCAGCAATAAAAATATATAAAAAAAAAACTGCATCCCAATGAAAATAAATATGAAATGAATAGCGTAGAGAAGTCTAATAAAATTAAATCGAAAATAAATGTGTGGCGTGGCTTGGCTTGGCGTTTCCTCAAATTTCCTTAATAAATAACAAATGTCAACAATAATTTCATGAATGCAACAACAACAACAACAACACCAATTCAATGTGAAAATTTATTGCACAAACAACAAAAAACTCACATAAACATATTTAATAATAAATAATTGGAAATAATTGTAAATAACGAAAATAAAATGTACTTGAAAACAAAAAAAAACAAAATATGTATGTACTTAATTCGCTTCTATAAAAATCAGCATGAAGGCCAGCTAGTTGAAAGTCGGCACGAGTAGATGAGAGTGAGAGAAAGAAGTAAGGAGAGTTGTGGCAGAAAGTGGGAATTGAAACAAGTTATAGCGAAATTGTGAGAGAGAAAGAGAGAAGTTCGGCCACTGACGTCAATGGCGTACAACAGAATTAATCAATCATAGAATTTTCGAAAACTTTCGTGTAAGGGAAAATATTAGAATTTAAATTTTATGCCAATATCTGTAAGCTTTGACTAACTCTGAAAAGAATCCTCATAAATGTCCTCCGCTTTGATATTTGTCCTTTTGATATTTGTATTAGAAGTTATATGAATTATCTTGTGTGAATGCAAAAAAAAAAAACCTTGAGGATACGCTTACTCTAAAAAAATTCTACTCGAGCTTTTCTTATACAGCATTTTGATCTCATATCTAAGCCTTTTTTTTTTGCTTTACTGAATGAAACTATGTTTTTTGGTCGTCCATTTAGTAAACGCCTGGCATGTTTTGAGGTCGTACGAGTTATAAGTTTCCTATTCAAATAAGTTCTTTTTACACGGTGAAAGATTTCGGTGAAAAACGTTGAAAACCTACCAAAAGTATTGGCAGATAATCCATTTACGGGTAGTGTTGGATTTAATTTTGCATTGAACTAGAGCGCTGTTTTTGGATGTAAACATAAATTTCCAATACAATTTTAATGTTGGAATTTAACTTAAAGGTTTCAATGTTTCAGATTAAAGATAAAAAACAAAATTTCACAATTTTTAATATTGCATTTTAATCGCACCTCTTTAGTTGAACGTCGTACGCCAGAAGCTTTTCACAATATTTCCCTATCTCAACTATTTCACTTATCTGCGGAAAATCAGCAGATGAAATCCGCTACTACTAGTCGGAAGCTTTAATCTGATTGTTCACACTTTAAATATTAATTAAATTTCATACTCGTCTTTTTAATTATAACTACATTCACAATTATTTTCTACTCGCTACATAGTACACACACACATGACTCTATGATTTTATAAGTAAGTAATAAACGCCAATTCAGATAATCGTAATCTTAGCACAACTTTTAAAACAAAAAAAAAAAACAAAAAAGTTGTCTATAGCGTAGCCAATTGGCAGCCGTAGGTGCATAAAGATCACCGACCCTTGAACTGAACTGCTACAACATATTTTCAAAATACATCCAAACACACTCACACACACAGACTCACCACATATAGAGACAACACTAAACAGAGTAATGGTAGCAATAATAGAATTATAATTATAGTCGCGTTACGCTATTAAATACTGAAATAATAACAAATTTTCATTTTGCCACATTGACCAGTTCGTCGGGTGCAAATGCCAACCAACTAAACGCTAATAACTTAATAATTTCGTTTGTTTAGGAACAAAAAGCTGCAAAAAAAGGAGACAACAAAACCATTTCAATTACATAAATACAATATCTTAATTCATATACATATATATAATATATACAATTTCTACATGCATGCATAGCATATTTAGTAAATAAATTGTGTGCATTGGAAGTTTTTATTTGTCTCAATGGCTGAGCCAGAATAAATCTAGGAAATGTGCAATTTACTGGCATTAAAGTTACGGGATTTGTTTTTATTTTATTACTTTATTGTAATTTGTTTGCGCTACAAATACTTTAGATTTAATTTGCAAATGAGTTGGCAAATCTTTTACGAATAACTAATTCACATTGACAGCAAGTTTTGCATCTAAATAACTTGTATGCCTACATACCCTGCCGGAAAAAGCAGACAGTCTCAAAAATTAACCAATATATAAAAAGGAGTTGAAAATGAACTGGTTTAAAACGAAATGCATTGGGTGAATATTTAGTACTTCAATTATTTAATTGTGAATTTTTATGAAACTCAGCGCGAGAAGAACTGATTTAAAAAAATTCAAGTGAAGAAAAATCATAAAAAGTTCATTAATTTGAAATGTATTGTCGTTCAAACGGTGCATGATAAAAAAAAATATTTTCGGGTTTTCCAACGCATTTATCATGCCCCGCGTATACCAAAAATGTTATAATACATATCCTGCCTATAGATCTTCATATAATGCATTCTAAAGTAGTCATTGTAGCATCTCTTGCACGCCATGATCAGACAGGGCCCTTTGCGTTTCTAGTACCAGGAACTACGTCATATACACTGACGGTTCCAAAATGAAGCAAATTGTTAGCGCAGGGGAGAGGCAAAATCGTACTACATGACTTAATTGGCGTGGAGCCATCTTCTCAGATTGCCGGTCTTTCATATCGGCTCTGGCATCCTTCATAAACAAATCGAAGCTGGGTAAGCAATGCAGGACTCTTTTGAATGGAGTCTGCAACCAGCTCTCTGTAGATTTAATTTGGGTTCCTTGGATATCGCAACAACGCTGGAAACTAGGCAGACGATCAACTATGTGGGTAGAGAGGGTTCAATGACAATCTCAAATAAGGTGGCGGTCAAATTCCCAATAGGTTTAATAAACAAGAGCATTTTCCACCACATAAATTCTTCTAGCGAAGGGTAGGTCTAGCATCGCGAGACTCGTGGCAGTTACCACATGACAGAAGACCAGATAATGCCCGCAAAATTTACTTACACAGTTGAGCACCTTCTGTGTAGATGCCCGTCTCTAATGGGAAATCGTAAGGCAACTCTGGTGGCGTTTGAAAATATTCCGCTGCAGCCTTAATAAGATTCTAAAATTTATCAACTGCGCTAGTTGGTTTTAACGCATTAACCCGAGACTCTATGGTATAAAAACGGCAATCAGTTGCTAAGTGGGCGTTGAGCTCTTTCGCCGCCATTCTAACCTAACCTAACAATTCCACTGCAATTATAAAATATTTTAGGTTCTAAGACTTCCGTCAAAATATTTCGGAAAAATATTAAGATTTACGTGCGATGGCCGATTAGAAAATACCAAAAAAAATGGCATTATTATGATTTCGTTAAAAAAAAAAGAAATATTTTACTGCATACGCTTTATGTTTAAACTTTTCTATTATCTGAATTGTTATTTTTAAAAAATATTTTGTTGTATAAAACAAACTTATTGGAGGTATTTGCAAATCCGTCGAGCCCATGTAAATTTTTATATTTTTTCGAAATATTTGGGTGGAAGGCTTAAAATAAAATAGTTTGTATAATACCGATGGAAAAATTGTCGCTGTTACTTTTTTGCATCCTAATAGATATTTTTGAATACTTGAAAAGTATGGTATTGGAAAGTATCTTTTGGTCCACTTATGATAGATGTCCCCGTATTGAAATGCCGCATGAAATTTTAATACAACTCAAATTAAATGAAAAAATGGGTACTGAGATTTAATATTTTCTTTGCTTCTTATAATCAAGGCCGCCTCTATTTTGCCTATTTTTTGTCGCGTCCGCATATGAGAAATAAATCCAATATCCATATATCTGTTTATCAGAAAGTCCTCATATTGGAGAGTATTTTATATGCAAAAAAACATTTTTTATTCCCAAGAACAAGTCCGCTTATAACAGATGGTTGCTTATAAGAGCGACCGACTATGGGAGCTTTGAACATAGTTATAAAAAAAAAAATTTGTGTAGCTGGAAAAAAGAAATCCATTTGATGTTCTTTTAGCCAAATGCATTAGAAAGTAACTAGTTGCCACCAATTGCAGAATCGGATAATTGTAGTTGGCAAAAATTCTTTTTCAATTAATTTTAAAGTAGTTCAATTTCCGTTAGGCCATACATATGTACATACGTATGTATGTGAGTTCTCCAGCTAATTATCAAAATTAAATAGCTCTTAATAAAACTTAAATGTTGGGAGTCATGCGATTTCTAGAAAATCCGAAATTCTCCAGAAACTCAACATTGCAGTTTTTTGCAGCAAAATAATAAGAAAAAAGGCGCTGAAAAATAAAACAAACAATTTTTAATTTCATTTGAATAAAAATAAGTAGTCTAAAACTAATTGGGCATACAATTGCCAGTATGTGTGTGTGTGTGTGTGTGTGTGTGTGTGTGTGTGCCTACGTGTATAAGTGACCCTTAATCGCTGCAAGCAATTAATTTTATTAAATTTCACCTTTGCATCGACATTTGGGTTAGAATTTGAAATCACGCGCACATACAGACGATTGTATTAATAAAATGAATCAACAAAAACAAATTACTTTAATTGTTTATACATAGTAAGTATGGCGCATTTATTAAACTACTAATTATAACTAATGATTAATCGCTATCCAGTTAGTTAGAATAATGCCTGAATACAAAGTTATATGTAAAGACGCACGTAAACCAATTAAATTTGAGTTTGAAAAATAGCATGTGAATAGATACAAATAAATATGCCAAGCAATTTTTTTTTTTTTTTTTTTATATTTATTTGAGATACATTTTAAGCCAATGAGGAAAACATAGTTTTAATAAATGATTAAATGTCGACAAGACGAACAAACTGGTTTTACTACAAATATGTAGTTAGAAGGAAATTCAAGGAGATCATAACATTCGAATATATACATACATACATACATACTTACTGACTTAAAATATTTACGCAGTCAACATGTGCGAAAAATGTAATTCTTTAAAATGTTAATACAAAGAGGATTATATCCGACCGATTTTGAAGCGTCCATTAAAATTGTATATTCAACCAACCACTACTTTTGCATTTAATATACTCGATACAAATATGTGCAGTAGCTCCTGTGATTTTTTCTAGATAGTCACAATAATTTTCTTCAAATAAATGCGCTAGATGACGCTAGAGGCGAGTTATCCAGAAAATTCGTATTTATAATGAAATATTGATGGCAAAATAAATGATGGCAAAATAAATTATGACAAAAGTATGGTGATGGTAGAGTACTTTTATGAAAAATGAATACGCTAGAAAATTATCAAAAAAAAACTTTATAAAAGCCTATTAGATAGCTCTGTTTTTGAGATACAAAAAAATCAATATTATAAAGTTGACCGTTAGTCAGGTGCCGCTATATTTGGGGGATATCTCATTAAAAATTATCTTACAAAATTGGACATCATTCTTACTGTGGTCACGAGATATTGTTTTTAAATTCATTGAAGCTGAATTTTTAACTCGGCTGCCGATTTTTTAATGACAAGTACATTCTATAAATCCATATTTCAAACATTGTACACAATTCACACAAATTCGGCAAATTAAGAAAAATTATAATTTAAATTTCTAAACAGAGTTTTTAGAAAATGTGATGCAATTTTTTAGCTTACTTGATTTTAGTATGCACATACATATATAAAGTGCAAGTCTCAAGTGATTAGAAATTACCGCTGATTTTTCATAATTTTTTTCCACGGTAGTGCCTGAAAAAAAAGGCGCAACATATTCAACGGGAATTTTCTTACTTACTTACGTAATTGGCGCTATAACCGCTTAAGCGATTTTGGCCGAACTTCTCCTACAATTTGTGGTGTCCGTCTTGATGTTGTAACACAAATTGAGGGACCTACAGTTTTACGCCGAATCCAAACGGCTTGTGTGTTTTGTGAGAAGTTTTTTCATGGCAGGAATTCACTCGGAGGTTTGCCGTTGCCTGCCGAGGGGCGGCCGTTATTAGAAAAAACTTTTTCTATAATTTTTGGATGTTACTTGTCCTGGGGAATTTTAGTCACTTGAAATTGCATTTTATTCCACTAAAACTAAATAAGCTGCAAAATCTCATAATGAGTAAAGCCACGTCAAGTGATCCCCGAAAATTTCACTAAATTTTGGATTCCAGAAACAATTATTTTTTTATGAAGTGAATGTTATGCTTACATCGTTCCATTAATATTTTGCAAAAATTGGAATTATTGTTAAAGTTCTTAACAATCAAAAATTTGGGCACGATCAAATTAAAAAATTAATATCTCCTAAACTACAATAGATAATGAGATGAAACTTTCAGAGCTTATTGAAAAGTGTTTGCACTATTTTTCTCATTGAAAACAAACATTAAATTGTTATAAATAATTGGTTTTGCAATAATTTTTTTTAAACAATTGCAATTCTTAATGCTTTCTTCACGCTGTAAAAAAATGAAACTTATGCGGAATTGTGAAAAAAACGTTCACCTTTAATAATCTGTAAAAAATTTTTGTACTTTTTCTTCGTTCCAGAGATATTTAAATTTTTGTCACTCAATGCGCTCTCCGGTCGCTCCGGCGCGCTCGACTGGTCGCTGCTGTATACTCTAATTCATACTAAGCGCGTGGCACACCACGTCAGAAGCAATGCAAAGTTCTGTTAAAAATTTAGAAATTTAAATGGCAATTTTTTTAAATGTGCTGAATTTTGAATAGAATTTGAAATGTGGAGTTATATGGTTTTTATTATAGATTGAACAATATTTTTAATAAAAAACAATAGAAAAAATTTTCAAGAAAAACAATGTAATTGTTCAGAAAAGAATTCTAAGTTGAGTTCATCGTCCAATAAGGTCATAATAACATTTTTCGAAATTTCCGCAATGTGGTTCAAGTATGTGAATATCCACCGAAAGTCATATATACGATAATTTTTTGCCAAAATATTGTTTTTCAACGTTCCCGCTAGATGGCGCCAAAGGTTAAGGGTTTTTGTACACCCGTTTTTTAAGGTCCTATTCGGTTAACATTAGGCAGATGTCTGTATTCGAATTATTTATTTGCAATAGACTCACTATATATGAATCGATGTTTCTTTGCTAATATCTTGGAAATATTTTCGAGACATATACCAATCTTTACATTACCCGTAGTACTAAGAGCATATGCTAAATATATATGTATGTATGTAGTTGCACGAATTTCTCACGATACGATACCATATCGGTACTTTACCTAGGGCTTGGCAAATGAAAAAAACATATATATCGATGTATTTAGAGTAAAAAATGTACGATATTTTTCACCCAATACGCAATCATCTAAAATAATGTAAGAATATTCGATAGTGAAAAGAATAAAATACACTAGGAAATTTTATAATATTCATTTATTATTAGTACCTTGTTACGCCACCGAAAGGTACAACGTATTAAATTTGATGTATTTGAGTACTACTACTAAATATTTATTTAAAAAGTCTTTTACTCATTTTTTTCAAAAAAAAAATTACATCTTTGTAGCCCAGATTAAACCAACCAAATGGCCTGTGGCATAATTGTCCAATTTTATCAAATCGACCCACAAATACGGATTTGTTGAATAACTGGATTCAAGTGCCATCTGGCGAATTTATTTGGGGTACAAGTGTTTCACTTCGCACTCCCTGTTATAAGATTCCAATTTCAGGTTTGTCTACATATCTCGACTCAAGCGCCACCTAACGGATTAAAATATATAGCCTATTCCATAAATCTGTGGAATATGTAACTACTGTTCAACTTTGTTCGAAATGCTTTCATCGTTTTTAGATAATAATAGTATTTATTTTTTTAATTCTATTACAACTTACTGTTGGGCAGCTTTTTCGTCCGCTTTTATACTACCCGACCATTAGACGCATATTAATCGTCCGCACAATTGGCTCAGATATAAAATACGTTTATAAGTAATTTGTAATATTTGCTACTCGTTTTCTCTTCTTCTTCCTGTTTACACTTTCCATACACATTTTTAAACAATTAAAAAAAAAAATTAAAATAAAAAAAATTGCAAACCGGTTAAACAACTATGAAACGCTGACGCTGATGGCGTCGCCACATTTGACGTTGTCGACACCACCACTTGCGCCACCATCATTACTATTTTAACTACTTCAACGATATGCTCGAATTACTCGCCAATATCATTAAATCGTCGCATTCAAATTAGCAAAACAAACGAGTTTCCGAAAGCATATCATGTACTACTAATAGTTTAAAATTCTCAGTGCTTCAATTTGTTTTTAATTTTTTATGCGAGTTTATAAGACAAACACGTAATGTCGCCTAGTTGATCGGTTGATCGGTTGCTCTGTCGTGTCGCAGCTAATGTTTTGCTTGGCCTTGTCAAAGCACGCAGCGTATGCGGAATTAAAATTAAAATTTGGTGCTGCACACTGGCTGGCTGGCTGGTTGGTTAGCTGGTGGCCCGGTGTTTGACGGGCTAAGCAAAATGCAACTCTGTCGGCAAAAATGTACAGTACTATGCATTTGTATGTTTGTATGTGTCATAGTTGCGATGCAATTGTGTAAATGCAATAGGCAATACAATAACAACACCAACACCAACACCAAAGCGCACACTTTGGTTAATTTGAAATTTACATTTTTCTCAATTCCAAATCAATTGCTTTCGATTTCAAGGTTTTTTGCATTTTACACATTAATTCACATACGATTCTCTATTATTATTCTAAGCTGCATTATTTTTCCACATTTTTGTTTGTGTGCACGGCACCACAACTATTATTTATTTCAGTCATTTAGTTGGACCAGTCCACCGCTGGCAATTTATGTAAAATAAAAATAAAACAAATTTTTTTTAAGAATAAAAAATCACAAAAATTAAATTAAAGCTTAGCTCTAACGACATGCAGCAAGTTGTGATGCGGTACCCAGTAAAAATGTGACAACAGCGTCAGTGTCGATTTGCCGTGCAATGTCATGGAAGGCATGTGGTGTGCCAGGCGTGAGGTGAGTTGCAGCAGTGTAGTTGAAATCAGGTAGTGAGTGAGGTTTAGTTGTTGGAGACAGAGTTTTGCATTCAATTGGTTGAATTTCACAATTACACTCATTGTGAAAAACCAGTTGACCACAGAAATGTTTTCAATTTAATTATTAATTTCTTAGCAAAACAAGATGACGTAAATTCTTGAGAATTTGGAAATTCTTCCTAGTTTCAATTTATTTACTTAGAGTAAATTCGTGACTTGTAATGGGTTGGTTTAGCTATTGGGTTTGGAATAGCATGCGACTCAGTTATAAGGCGGGTTAACCGATTTGAGGTTGTACAGGGCGTATGAGTATTTTTTTTTTAACAAAACTGTGGGCGACATTAAATTGAAATATTTTTTACTTAATGTTCACAGGAAAATGCCTGCTTGCCAGTCGTATACCATATTTTTTAAATAGCTTTTACAAATTACAGAGACCGTAACGATTATAATTTTTAATAAAAAAATTAAGGTTTTATCTGATTCTTTCAAAATCAATTATTACCATTTTATTGTTTGGATAGAAAAGAATCATTGTTCTTCGATTTAAAATATGTCGATGGCAATAAACGCAAAAACAATTTTCGGTAATGGCAATAATAGAAAAACTCCGTTAATAGGATTTTTATTTTGTGATCGAAGTAAAATCACAAAATAACAATTATGATTTCAATCAAAAAATTTGCATAAGGTTTAGAACGATATATTCGAATTTTGATTTGAACGAATTCTTCCCAATGAGGTTTTTATCCGAAAAAATTAAAATATTATTATTGGTCTCTTCTTTTATTCCAATAATCTATACTTTGAAGACTCTAACCTTTAGTATTAAATTATAGACAATTAAATAAAATATTCAAATGTGGGTATCAATCCGTTTGATCGGTTGGCAGTTACATTTTGGAGACGGTTGCCACCTGCTTTATAAGTTTATTAAATATATATAGGATTTAAAATATCAATAGGATTGTCAAACGGTTCGTTTCATTAAACTCAAAGTTCATACCTATAATTTTAAGAGGGTTGCCACCTATTTGAAAAGTCAAATTGAACTAAATTATACATAAGTTATGTGTAAGAGAACTCGAAATCCGAATTCTGGTCACATTTCAAAAAATGCAATTAATAAAGGACGGTATTGTATATAAAAATACCCTGTGTGTCTGTAGATATGTAGTTCATAGACTCGAATTTATGCAGCTAAAACTTTTGGTATGCGTTTTCAAAGGTGTCTATTGTGCAAAACAAAAATTCCAATAGGTGGCATTGGTGTCGACCTATTTACAGTCCGCTTTGATTCAACTCCATATCGTGTACTAGTCACATAATTAGAATTATTTTATTTAAAAAAATAACCGGTGGATGGCACTGGATTCGAAATATCTGTAAAACCCATATTCAGAATTTTTGTTCGATTTGTCACATTTGCTTGAGAGATTTGCTATAGAGTACAAGTAGTAGTCATATTTTTATCACATTTGATATTTCAACAAATATGTAGTTTGTTATTTATTTATATCGAATATATTCAGCTCTTATAAAACTCAGTGGCCTCTTTTGTAGTGGGAAGTGCTGTTAACTTTTAAGCTTCGTTAAAAAAACGGTACAAACAAATGTAAGTATATTTGCAACGTGTTGCAACTTCAAAGTGCCTCAACTCGGCCACGTCATCATCAACATTTAACGTTAACAAGATTATTGATGATGGCATTCCCAATGGCATTTAGTTGGCCAAGGAGCAGACGTGAATGGTAGGCAACAGACAACAGAAAACAGACACTTGTTGGTGGCACCAGCCACAGCTTTTCTGCCTCTCTCTTCAGCAGGTTTTACAGTTCTTTTTTTGGCGATGTTTCCCATTTGCATCCAATTTTTTTTTGTTGGTTTTTTTTTTTTTTTGAAGGTGAAAAGCGCCAAAATTGTTCTCAACAAGCGCCGTTATTCATGCCACATATAGTACTTATGTGCGTGCCTCCATATACACCGAGTCATGGGCGGCTTACGTTTTTTCCACACATATTCGGTTGCTTGTTTGTTTATTTTGCATTTCATGTTGCCGCATGTTGCACAAAATAAACCAAATGAATGAAAAATAAGGCAAGCAAGAGCATCACCATCAACAGCCAAAATGCGAACTACGAACGGAAAGTGTGAAAACAATAAAGTTACGAGCGTTTTTATCCCACTATGAGGTGGCTGTTATTTTTTTCTTCTTATCGTTGGCGCATTCGCCGCCGTTGCATTTAAACTCACTTGCCACTTGCCACTTGTCTACTGTTGCACACTTTTTTGCGCTTCCCTTTTATATGTTACACACATGCACAGATGTATGTATGTATGTATGTATATGTACGGCGACTTGCCCCACGAAGTTGCGCTTATGAATTTTTATCCTTACGCCAGTTGAGACAGCCAAACAAAATAAAAAATAAAAAAAGAACAAGGAGGAAAACTTCCAAAAAATAAACAAAAATCGCTGTCGCCCTATGTGCAACAGATTTTTCACTTGCGGCAGTTTATGTCCGCGCCTGCCACTTCACGTATGTTTCGCTATTTATGTTGTTGTTGTTGCTGTTGATGTTGTTAGCCATTGCATACATTTTCGACACCACCGCGCAGCTTAAATGCGTTGAATTTATGCATGCTCCGACCAATGCCGCAATATATTAGGGTTGTACTTAAATGAAGGCGCAAAATTTTACATCCAATTTCCCAAACCTATAGTCGTAGATATCACATGCAAATTGTTGTTAACCACTGGACACAGAGCAAGTGAAGGCGTGGTGAGTTGGTTGGAAATTCGTTCATATGGTTTTTGAGGACCACCCTAATGTGCATGTACACAAATCCGGCGCCAGCCACTCATCCCAGTTCCAGCCGCTGATTTTTTTCTTTTTATTTTGCCTTTTTTGGCGATTTTTTTTCTTATTCATTTCAGTAAATTCCACTTATTTGCATTTATTTTTTTCGGCCCCTGCTTGAGCCTCCGCATGAGCTCACTTTCATGTGTAGCCGACTCTTGCAACATATTATTGCCACGAATTTTTTTACCAACTCTTTTGACGTTGTCTTTTTGCCGCAGCCGCTGTGTGTGTGTGTGTGTGTGACTCTTCGCTTGTTATGGGTTAATTTGCATGCATTGCGCGAGTACTGCAATCATTTGTGTGCATTTAACAGCACCAACGCGGAAACGACCACCGAGCCACCGTGCCACCATATGAATTGCCTTCTCCGCCTTCCGCAACTTCCCACCAGCGAAGGCACGGGGCGTATGAGTGATGGCCAAATAAGCCAGTCGGTGTCCACGACGCAAGCACAGCAATGCACAGCGCGAACCACTTGACACTTTGATGCGATGCGATTCTGGTATTTTAATTTTTTTCTGCTTCATTTTGGCTGCTTGTTTATCTCTATTTTTTTGGTTTTTTTTTGCGTTCACATTGCGAGGCATATGTTGCATGCCACGTAGGCCGTTTGCTTGCATTTTTTTCGGCAATGCACTTGCCGCATGCGAATAACTTGAATGCCAACGTGTGTGTGTGTGTGTGTGTGTGTGTGTGAGTGAGATTAAGGCGATCACTACGCTTGATTATCCCATCGAGAATGGTAGCTGCAGAGTGCAATGCACCACTTGCACCACATTGTTTGGCAGTTATTATCATTGCTGCCTGTAATCCTTCTGTGTTGATGTTGCTCCACTCCCACGCCCACTGCTGCTGCTGGTCTTTTGTATTTTGGTCATTTTGGTTGTGTTGGCTTTTGTGCTTGTTCTTCAATTAGTATCAAACAGTAGCAACTTCACAACAAAAACAACATCAACAACAACAACAACTGCTGCTACACATTTTCGGCACTCACACAGAAAAGTTAGGGACTGCAGCCAACAGGCAGCTTGGCGGCTAAGAGTCGTCACTTAACTTTGGTTACTTTTGGGTTTTTTGGATAACCGACAACAGTCAGTGACTAACAAGCTGCCTGCTGCCTCCTGCCACTCTTGACAGCTCCACCCAAAAATTTCACTCCTAATTGCAGCATCATGCACAGCACGTATTCTATGCCCAATTCATACAAGCATTGGTAAATGTTGGCACATGGGTGTGCGTTGCTATTCATATGGTAATCACTGCGTTCCCATGCAACCGCATTGAAAGAGGATACTTGTTGCCATAAACTGCCACTGTCTGTTGCTGTCTATGATGCTCCACTTCTGCTTTACTTTTGGCCAGTGAAGTTTCACTAACACTTCGTTTTCAGTAGAGAGGTAGAGAGTATTTTATGGCAGCTCACAGCAGTATTTGTGTGTGTGTATGTGTGTGTGTGCGTTTGATAGAAAATTTTGTGGTACCCTTTCATACGGGGAAAAGTGTTTGCTTTTGTTTTCGGCCATGCACTTAACTTCCTAACATAAGTGGGCACTTAAGTGCATCTAATTGGTTTAACACGCATTCATAGCGCCTAAATGACCAGCTTGAGATTTTGTTCGGGTCTATGTTTAGTTTTGGCCTGCTTGACTTTGGAAAAGCTATTTTAATTAGTTTGTTTTTTTTTTGGCAATTTCGCAGTCACTTGTTGAGGTTGGTTTGTGGTCATGCTTTGGTTGAAATCGAAATAGTTTTCTGTAGTAGCTAAGGACAAAATTAATGGAGAGATTATAGGAGTATATGTATATGTATAATGCGGTATCTGGTATAAAAATAATAAATGCATTGTTGGTATGCTTGAGATTTATTCACTTATTTTGTTTATTGAAAGTATATTTTGATTTTGGTAAAAGTGATAGCTCCCGCAATGGTACAAGAAGGTAGTTATATTTCAGTTTTTTGTTTTTTTTCTTTGTATTAAAACGCAGATTATTGACATTTCCCCAGATATAAACTTTTGGCAATCATATATTGGGCATTATTTACAAAATGGATGGTTTTATGCAACTCGAAAATTTATCAATGCAAACTTTTTAAGTAATTCAAATCTTTTTCAAACAACTTTTAAAAGGGTAGAGGAAGATGTTAAAGGAGACCGGTTCCAAAATATTTTGCTAGATTTTCTGAGTTTATTTTCTGTTTTAAGAATAGTTTCAAAATTGTTGTAGTTACAATTAACCCATTTTTTACAATGAAATGTTTTTTATACACAAAATTTAAATTACAATATAAAATAATAACGAATTCAGATCTGAGAAAAGTCTTACCCAAAAAAGTTTTAGAATTTTCCCACTTATTATTAGGATCATTGATTAATGGATACCAATTAATTTTGGCATACGGTTTATTATCTGCTCCAAAAACTTCAGAACTCAGAATTTAGTTTATGCACATAGATAGTTGCCCTTCCGAAAGTGAATTTGAATAAAATGAGCTGAGCTTACATACTTCAAGTAAGTCACACTCTTTAACACCTCATGCCAGCAGCAATTTTTTTATTTTTCATCTTTTTATTTCAAAAAAAAGAAACAAAAATGGTAAAAGGATTTTTTTCGACTATGGATAGTTGCACGAAATGTCATAATCTATTTACTTGTCGCATAGTTAATATGTGTCATAGTTCCCGTGATAGCATGATAGCACCCCTCGTTTTTTTTCATATAAATTCCCAAAGCGTAAATGACAGTTTTGTGAAGAGCGGAATCAATTTATCAGATATTAATATACACAATATACCTAAAGCGGTTAGATAATATTATTATTGTACAGATCTGATCAGCATTTAACATTCAAATCAGTTCAAAGTGTCCCATTTCAAGCAGTGCCGGCGCATGGAAAAATAGTTTCCTAATATCTATCGCCCCGACTGAAAATGGCAGACTTTCAAGAAGTTTTCTGAAATGAATAGGATTTTGATGAAAATTGCCAAAGGTGAAACTTTAGGTAACTCTGGCAAGATCGAGGCACGCAAGATCAATTTGAGGGCAAGTTCGGGCAAACAATGAGCCGCAAATTTTTCCCACCAATCATTTTAAGCTCATTTCTTTCAAAGGGGTGTTTTTTCTTTTTACAATTGTTATTTTAAATAAAAGTTTTCAGACAGGTTGCCAGCTTTTAGTTGTTAAGATATATTTGAGGTAATGAAATCTTGTTAAAAATGTGTGCTGGAAATAGTTTTTACAAAAATAATTAATATATTTTCATGAATTGTATTCGGAGGGAATACAAAAATTATTTAATGTATAATAAATTATAGCGAAATGTATCCGCTTCGGTTCGGTGTTTCATTTCAAGAGCCCCCGTAAGGCAAAATGAATCATACAAAAAATTTTGAGTGAACTGTAGGTGCCACTGGCTCTTAGTCAAAGGCTCTTAGTCAAAATGTCTGACAATATTTTTTTTAATTATTTAGAGAACGATGAATTTTTGAAAAAAATTATAGACAAATTTCGCCTTACTTATGAAAATGGCGGCAGGCAAGTATGATATTTATACTAGAAAGAAAGTATTTTTTTTTTATTTAACAAAACGATGCCTAGAAGGGTTCCTTGCTCCCTTATTCTGTGGCTTTGATAATGCCACTTTCAGTAGTTCTCAGCGTGGAAGGCGCCATTTTGTTTTTTACCACTCTCGGATCGTAGGCATTGTTGTAGACACATTAATTATCACAATAGTGATGAGGTAATTTTTGTGATTTGGTAAGAATAGGCGGGTTAAATTAATGTACATTTTTTTTATAACCATAATAAGAGTATTGATTTAAAAAAAACAAACATTTTTTTAATATGTTACACCTTGAACAATGGACGCAGATTACACCGAAGTTGTATTGCGTTTCTTTTTTTTTGTGGCAAGAATTTTCGTCCGGTTTCACCACACCCGAAGCCAATTGGATCTAATCGCATTTTAATATCCATCTACAAAACTCAAACTAGTTCTGGTATGGTAAAATTGGACGAGACTTTCGGTTAGAGGAACGGAGGCAGTGATGCAACTTCTTTGTAATCTATGTTCTTTGCCTAGAAAATATTTAACGCGGCTTCAGTTATGTTCGACCCTATCTGCTCAATACTTTAAAGTTCTTAAAAAAAGGTATGGAGTACTCGCCTGAAAACCATGAGGAAGAATGGGGTTTATATTATAGTTGAACTAAAGCAATGATTTCTTCGCTAAACACTTTTTTGTGGCCAGAAACATATAACTATTTTTTAAGTGCTTTTATTTCTAACCCAGCTAATAATTTCCCTCAGTTCCAATGCCTCCATTTAAACTAAACCAGGAAAAAGCATAACATTCAATACTGTCAAACATTGTACGCCCACAATACCTCCACATACAAAAACAGCTGTTTTATTTTAACGAAAAAAAACTGCAACTAAAACTCCAACAATATAGCTATTGAAATGTTTGTGGATGACAGTGAAATGCAATTTCCTGTGAAATATGCCTTAAAAAAGATTAACAGAAACGAAGGAACAAAATCGAAGTGAAATTCCAAAAAAGCAAAATTAAATTGCCGAGTACGCTTACAAATCCAAAAAATAGAAGAAAAAAAAAACGAAAAATGTAAAGCAACAAAACTAAAACAGCTCCACCATGAATGGATGGCATGAATGGCGATGGACATTTATTGTCAGCAATTGTTTTGTGGTCCATTGCACATGCCGACGAATTAAAATGATGCCATAGCTTGGGGGACGACAACGGAGCCGACCTGGCAGAAGGGAAGAGGGGCGGTGCAGCGCATTGCAGACAAATAAACAAAAATGTGTGAATAGTAGAGTTTCATGCACAAACATATATAGTATTTGTATTTGTACTAAAATAGTGTTATAACTCGCGCCAGCAATATGTGTGTGTGTGTGTGTGTTGAAGTTGCAGCAACAGGCTGTCGGATCCTAAAAGCGCACAACTAACACAAAACTAGTCAAACTAAAATGCTCAGCCTCTGATGCTACCCAATTCATTCATTGAATTCGGAAATTCAATTTACTCAAAACGTTATTATGCCAACAACAACAACAACAACAATAACACCACCAACAACAACGCTAACACATAAACAAGCATACATATAGGCGCACGAAGGCAAATGCCGCTTTGCGAACCAATCGGGTGCACAGGAAGAGTGAAAAATGTAAATAGTTTTAGTTGTGAGCGAACTAACATACTAACTATGGCAGTGTGTTGGTGTGTGTGTGTACAACAAACAGCCTGTTGCATGCAACAAATACAAACACCCAAACACACAACGTGCTAGCAAGCGGAGGATCCTAAGCCGACTGCCAGGAATAAATTTCGCTCAACAGAGCAAATTTCAGTTGCCGAGAATGTTGGTGTTGGAGTTGATGTTTTGTTTTTGTATTTTTTATGTTTTCTAGTGTATTGCAGATTGCTGTCGTTGTAGAGTTAAGTGAAGCGTAGAATGAATGGATGTTAAAATACTTTTGTCGAAGCAACGGCACCCAAAAAGACAAGAAGAATTGAGATTTTCCAACAAAAGCAAAAACAGAAACAACAACAATAAAAGAATATGTCACAACAAGTACAGGAATAGTCCAAAAAGCTTTTGCCAAAAAAGAACATTCTTGTAAATGTGCATTCAACTGGTGTGCATGTAGTTATAGTTATTAGAAAAGCAACAACAAGGAGCTCGTCGACTACAATAGAGCACCACAACAACTCGTTTACCAATAAAGATATAATTTTGATGCTGAAAACATTTGAAATTTTAATAGCATAACACGACGAGCAACAGCAAATAATAGTCAGCAGTTGGGTGCGTGCGGGCGTTACTGGCTGTGAGCGATGCTACAGCTCTATTTTCACAAATACTTATTGTATATTCTTTCGCCTGCGAATTGCGGACATTGACTAGGAGTTATGAAGCAACAAGTGGCATCAGCAAATAGTACGAATTTGTTGTGTAACTGCTGAGGATAAAACGGTGACGTTGCTACGCAATTTTAATGTAAATTAGATTGGAATGCTTTTTTAAGACAAGTTGAGTTGCTTTCAAAATCTGAGCTTAGGCTAAAGAATATGCTCCTAAGAAAATGTATTATTAAAGATATAAAGGCCTGAAACGTGGATATGTAAGTCTTCATAAAAGGCCTTTTTTATTAACTATTAGCTCATTCTATTTCGACCGATCTACTATTGCTAACCAATGCGCCTTGTAAAAGTTGGCTTCCAAAATTCCAAAATAAACAATAAAATCCAAAAAGGGCCAGTAAATTTGCCATTTACGAAGAAACTGAAAAAATGCAGGAAGAAATGAAACATAATATAAAAAAAAAGAAAGTTCAGCCTCCGGTCATTCAATAAATAAAATACATTTTTTTTTTTCTTTTATTACTGCCTGAATATGAATATTAATAATTGGATATATGCCTATGAATACCTTATATTGCATTAATTTTGTTAATTTTTTACTTCGTTATGTGGCCTATCTTTTCTGTTTCTTATATATTTTTCATAAAAAGTATACGCACGTTCTCATAAATATAATTCATACCGAAGAAAAACATACCAAGGATTTTTCCTTCGGTATAGCTACTAGATCTCTTAATAATCGCCTAGTTGAGTAATCGATTAATCGATTAGCAAAAGTTGTCTAAAAAAAATCAACTTCACACAATTGACTAACTGTTTCCGTTCGGCTTTTTCAACTAACCGACCAGAAGCAACTAGTCGACTAGCCGAACCAATAATTCTAGATTTTTCGACTAGTTATTTTTCTTTCAATATATTATTATTTTTTATACATGGGTGAATGCTTCCGCTTATTGAGAAAACTCCACTATAATGAAGTTTTTAAGGATTTATTGTGAGTAGCTATCACTATTCGAATAATTTCGGTTAGTCCATTTTTAGATTACTCAATGGTGTGCGGTTACTCGACAGTGAAGGTTAATCGAATACTTGCTATTCGACTATCAATCATCAAAAAAGTTGCTAATCGACTAGTCGACTAGTCAACAAACAACAAGTCAAATAACTCAATTGTATACATATATAAAATAAATCAAGTGAACAACCAATTTTTTTATATAAGAATAAAACCAACTAAAGTAGTTAAGGGATGTTATTTTAGAGGTATCATTTTTGGATTACGATTAAATGATCACAAATTGACTTTTAATATCTTACCATTATAAATTTCATTCCATTATTCCATACCATATATCTTATAAAGCGAATTAAATGCTGAATGGACGACAAAAAAATGAAGGCTACCCATTTGAAGCTGGACAATTTGAACAATACATAAATTAGAATTGCAAAAAAGTCATTCCGTTTATGCGTTGTCAGCGAATTTTTGCACAGAAAACTCAAAATAATGCCTTGGAAAAAAACAGAGCGACTTGATTGTCACCTTATTACAGGCTTTTCGCTTGAGGTATAAAATATAAACCAGTTTAGGAAATATGCGATAGATTCCGCTAAGGAGCTAAGAAAGTTGTATTCATCGCAATGCTTTCCACCCCCAGTTTACAAAATTTTTATTCACGCTTCCGACGCACTGGTATTGATTAGAGAGCTTTCTGAAGAAACTCGTTAGTCTAGTAACAAAAAAAATAGACATAATCCAGGCGCGTAGAATTTGACGCATTTCAAGAAATGTAAATATGTTTAATCGTTTGCTTTTAAGTTCAGATCCTTTAATAACAGGACAGCGCAAATTTGATTTACAAGCATAAATTCATTTTATTAAAATCTGCTATTGCTTTACACGATTAATTTTGTAACAATATTATTAATAATAATTTAGAGCTTACTTACACCATAGCTTGTTGTTTGGCAGATCTTCTCATACAATTTGTGCTGTACGTCTTGATGTTGTAACACAAATTGAGGGATCTGCAATTTTAAGCCGACTCCGAACGAAAAATGATTTTTGTGAGAAGTTTTTTCATGGCAGAAATACACTCGGAGGTTTGCCATTGCCTGCCGGGGAAGGACGACCGCTATTAGAAAAACCTTTTTTCTATAATTTTTGATGTTACTTGCCCCGGCCAGGATTCGAACCCGGAGCCCACCGAATGAAGCGCATATACACTACACTCCCGGCTAAGGCAATCACTTAGCATAATTATAATTTATTTTGGTTTTTTTTGAATATTAAGCGGCCTATTATTATTTTTTAATTATTACTCAACAGATAATAAGTTTGAAATTTTTTTGTTTTTAAATTCATTACTCAGTAATCGGGAGTGATATTTGCTGGGTTTGGAGTTGTTTAAATACGCCCATTTTATAACTAAACTAAAAAAGAACCCACACACGTTGTCCTGCTTATATTTATTTATTAATTGCCTTTTTTCGGACACACGCATTTCGACTTCTGCCACATATAACAGATGGCAACCTTCTCTGAAATATAGATATGCTCCTTGTCCACGCCCAGACGAGCGGTTTGACGCGCATATCGATGTGTATAATTTCATTAAATTCCCTCCTTAAAATATGTCTATAAACATTCTCCTACCGAAACGAACTGTTTGACACCCATGCGAGTATTTCACTATTTCATTTCACTTGTGAATAAATATATTAAATTTGTCATTTCAAACGCGGTGGAACCCTCTCTAAAATATAGCTATTCTTAACCCCTTTCCATAAAATATATGTTTGAACCATCTTCTCAGCGAAACGAATCGTTTGACACCGATATTTTAATATTTCATATGACTTGTGTTCAATTTCATTAAATTCCACATTTTAAACAGCTGGCAGCCCTCTGCCAAGCGTAAAATATACTTTGCAACCTATTCCCCCATCTACCAAGTATATATGAAAAATTTCTTGAAAATCGGTCGTGCCGTTTCAGTGGAGTTCGCCCACAAACACCGTGACACGAGATTTTTATATAAATATAAGATATTTGTCACATTTTTGTAATGCCATAACCAAAGTTGCACATTGATTTCTTTACTAGAAATAAATTTAGTCACCGACACCATATACATGCCCTACCATAAAAAATTTGCAAAAAATTTATGCTGAATTAAAAATTTAACTAACGATAGGTTACTAATAAAGTCGATAACATTTTACAACTTGTGGACAAAGGCTGGCTGTCCACCACAAATTACATGACAGCTTAGATGGGCAAAAAAACAAACTGTTTATTAAAAGCTTCAAAAATCAGAATTAGCTAATACAGAGAGTGTTGTGTTATATAATAACATTTTTGATATCCCACTGAAAACTTACTGCACCTGGCTTAAAGGTTTTGATAGAACCACCGCATACCGCAGACCTTGCACTGTTTGGTTATTATTATTTTTTTTGTTTTTTTTTGTGCTCGGTCTTTGCAAAACTTTCTGGAAGGGCAAAAAATTATGAACAGAAAAAATCACTCCGTCATGTTTTTTTGCCGATCAACCACAAAACTTTCTCACCGATAAAATCATGAGGCTACCTCAAAAATAGCAAAAGCGTTATAAACAATAATGTCAATATGTATTTGATAAAAATTGGTTTGCCAACAAAAAAGCATTTTGTTCAAAATTTACTAGTAAATCACCAGTCCTATTATTGCGTGTAATTAGTGAATTTCTAACTTTAATAATTCAACGGAGAAACGTTGAGTCGAAAAGCTGTAAATATAAATTTTACTCTTTTCCCCTTATATAGAGATAATATATATTCCTTAATTTCCATGTTTTAAGTTTGAAATTCGGGGGGAGAGGGGGATGTGGCAATATGCTTTTTAATCATAAATGATGTAATTTCACTCATACCTGACTTTACAGTAAAGTTTACTACGCTCGGTCAATTTTTATATAGTAAACTCAAAACACCAACAACAAACTTTTAATGGCTTCCCAGTACGGAGTCATTAAATTGTCATTATTTTCGACAAAATTGTCTTCCAAATACACAACAATAAATTATTGAATAGACAGTAAACTTTAAAACTTATGACCAGCCTACAAATAAAAGTTCAATCCTGCCACAACCCTTAACAAATACACTCTCACACACCCGCACACGCACACCCACACACGCACACCCACACACAAACACACAAGTATGCAATAAAACGACTGCCCCTACTCAACACACAACGCAATGAACAGCAAGCAGCCACGACGAACTGCATACGAAATTATTGCAACACATGCAACAACAACAACAACAATACTAACAGCAAGTGCAGTACATTGTAGCGCAACAACAATGCCAACAATGCAAGTAGCCAAAAGCCGAAACGATAAGCAACCGAAAAATGCCCAGCTTGCAACCAATCAAAATGCAACCGAAATGCAGCCCCCACAAATACTCGTTGCAATATATAGCAACTTGCAACAAAATAGAAAGAGACAACACACAAAGCCGACCAACCAATTTTTTGGATATATTCTTCCGCTACGATTATTATTAGTGAAATATTATTTCGTGCTGAAAACAAAAAAAATTGTATTTTTTCCATTTTTTGTTCTTAATTTTTTTATTTCGCTAATAGCAGCCAGTAACCAACTAACAGGCTTGGCAGCCCACGCTATGGCAGGAGTGGAAATTGTAAAGTAGATTTTTCGTTTTTTTTTTTTTTAGAAACACACAACAATGCGCTGCGGCCAATTTGAGTTAACCAAAATTGGAGTAGGAGAAATTAGAGTTAAGCAACCACGCTGGCAACGCAAACGCGACACTGGCATGCACTTCTTTCGACGTTGTATAGTACCACCATTTATTTCAACTCATTTTCGAATTTTTTACTATTTACAAACACAAAAGCAAAAATATGGAGTGAGTGAAACGTCATTAGTTGCATTCTGACATGGGGAGCTAACAAAAAAACAAAAACTGCCCACATTCATGTGCGTATATGGACCGATTAATATTTGAAGTTGTTTTTGTTTTTTTATTTATAATTCCGTGCAGTCCTTACAACGCCCCTGCTTGTCGTGTTCGCCCCTAGCCAGCAATATGGCAGTTGGTCAAATGTAATTTTTGTGAACCCACGGGGCGTATGAGTAACTTTAAATAGCAACGCGCTCTGCATTCATTTGGCAAAGGCAAGCAGCGTTGCCAGATGGGCGCCACCATTGTCATTTGAACGATTTGGACAAGATTTAATAAAATTTAATCATTTTACTTACTGCAACATTGAGCTACAGATGGGCTTATTAAAAAATTCGCTCTAATATATACAAATAAATAATAATCTATTATAGATTTCACATATTTTTCTGCACTCGAAAGTATTTTTGTGAAAATATCATTCAATATGTACATACATATATTACGTGCTGAAAAAAATTGTAGAAACTAGTTCTGTCAATTTTTCTTTCATTTATTTAACTTTTAATAATTTTTCATAAAATTCTATTTATAATATAAAAACAGCAAACAGATCTGCATATCAAATTTATATAAAAAATTATGAAAAATTCAGCGAATTCTCATAACCTTTGTTTTCGGTTTTTATTAAAAATGGCATTGTTTTCTACACATCCATATATATAAAATTTCGAGCGTATTAAAAACACTAAAATTTAATAAATCTGTTTCCACAATCTCTAGAAAAGAGTTTGTCATAAAAATCTTATTAATATTTTTTTTTCGCTTTTTGAAAAAAGTTTTAAAAATGAAATAAAAATAAAAAAATAAAACCTGCCAAAAGATAGAAATACGGAAAAATTTAAACTTTTTATTAGATTTTTTTTGTTTGCTTACGGCTCTAGGAATTTTCTCTCATATAAATAAAATTTCGTGAATTTAAAAAAAAAATTAAAATCATACATATTTAACATTTTCCAAAGTCCTTAAAAAAAAGTTCGTTTCAAAATTTTTTTTTTGTATCACCATATTCAGAAATTTGCTGTTTTATGTAATGAGCTGGAGTTGTATAAAAAGTTGTTAAAAATTAAATTAAAAAAAGTTCGAAAATTCAAAAAACTCGAAAAATTCAAAAAATTTTAAAATTTTGTATTAAAATTTTTTTGTTTGCTAACGGTACAAGGGATTTTCATCCATATAAATAAAACTTCGTGTATTTAAAAAAATACTGAAAATAAATGGGCTACATTCTTATATATTTCCAAAACCCTTTAAAAAAAACAGTTTGTTTTGAGAAGTTTTTCTTGGATCAACATATTCTGAAATTTGCTGTTTTATGTAATGAGCTGGAGTTGTATAAAAAGTTGTTAAAAATTAAATTAAAAAAAGTTCGAAAATTCAAAAAACTCGAAAAATTCAAAAAATTTTAGAATTTTGTATTAAAATTTTTTTGTTTGCTAACGGTACAAGGAATTTTCATCCATATAAATAAAACTTCGTGTATTTTAAAAAATACTGAAAATAAATGGGCTACATTCTTATATATTTCCAAAACCCTTTAAAAAAACAGTTTGTTTTGAGAAGTTTTTCTTGGATCAACATATTCTGAAATTTGCTATTTTATGTAATGAGCTAGAGTTTTATAAAAAGTTGTTAAAGAAAGAATTAACAAACAAAAAACAGAAAATTAGAAAAGTTCGATCATTTTTTTTTGTTTGTTTGCTTACGGTATAAATAAAATGTTGCGCATTTTAAAACGAGTTTGTTGTAAAAATTTCCTCATCTGTTTTTTTTTCTCAACAAAGTCTGAGATATGCTATTTTAATGAAACGGGCCAAAATTTTTTAAAAAGTTAATAAAAGTGACAAAAAGAAAAAATAAAAGATGCGAAAAGTTGATGACGATATTTGAAAAAGATTTGTACAATTTGAGAAATGTTTTGCTGGCAACACTGAATGCAGGCAACACTCGCGCATACGTATGTACTTCCTTTTTAGCTATGTATGTATGAATGTATAAGTATGTACTATGTGTGTATGTGTATGCGCATATATAAATTATTTGGAATTTTTTGTGCGTGCACATTTCACTCGCCTTGGTATGCCTGTTGGTCTGCGTGTACTCTCCATATTGTGTCCTTTCATTGCCCGGCACATTATGTAGACAAACCCCAAGACACAGTCGACAACAATGCACCGCTAACATCGCATTTACCACAAATTCAACCAACGTCAAGTTTTGCTTCGTGTTTTTTTTTTTTTGTATTTGTTCCATTCATTCTTTGTTCGTTTGCGCTCATGGGTATCTTTTATTGCATTTCGTTTCGTTTTACTACTCTTCACGTGTCAAATTTTGGTACGCTCTTTTGTAATCTATATTTATATTTATTTTTGTTATTTTGCTTTATCTACATATTCCTCTTCACTGCTTTGATTGCATTTGTGTTCCCTTTTTTTCTTTAGTTTAGAATGATGACTCGTTTTACTATCGAAAATTATATTTTACAAACAATTTGTCATTGCGTTAGGGCACATGTAGTATGGTGACAGTCACATTAACTGAAAACTGAAAACTGAAAACTGGGCATGACCACACACGAGCACATACATATAATATAATCACAGACGATCAGTTGCATGCCCAAAGCTGAACCCAGGCACATATGTAGATTGGTGTGTGTGTGTGTGTAATTAGAAATAAAATGCAATGAAGATTTGAAGCTACAACGCGAAAAATATAATAACTCATCTACGTAAAGAAATTTGCAACCTATTAGATAATTTTACGGCATTTTTTAATTTCTCAAATAATAAAAACAAATTTTGTGTCACTCTAGCAGAAGTCTTCAGAAAAACTTTTAACAGTTCAGGCTTAAAGTGTCGGCATTGGTTTTTGTTAGTTTCAATAGTTGGACGGATTTTATAGACAGGATTAACATATGTAAAGGGTATATTTCAAAGAGATTTACCAACTACTAAAAATGGGATACTATTTACTATAGAAGCAATTTTTTAAAGGGAGTTGCCACCTGTGTAGAAGGTTCAATTCATCTAAAACATTAAGTGAAATCAAATATTGCAATATGGGTATCAAATGAAGGAGTTTTAAACAATCGCCCTTTCCGAAATGGTTTAAAGATGGTTACCATATGTTTGAAAATAAATTTAGTAAACTTCATAACTCAATTGAAATTTTACACTACCAGTGACAATCTAAATGTTTTAAGAAATCTTCACTACACAAATGTGTTTGGAGAGGGTTGCCAGCTGTTTAAAAACCTAACTAAAATTATAGCAATCATTATTCTAATCAAAATTATAATAAGTTAAACTTAATATCAAAGTAAAGATCTGAACCGAAGTAGGGTTAGGAAAATACTTTAAGCGAGTGTTGCCGCCTGTTTCAAAAGTAAAGTAAATAAAATTATTAAGTTAATAATATAATTACCGCATGCAATTCAAAGAAAGTTGACTTCAGAAAACTGATTTACGGAAATGTTTTCAAATGTTTAGAGAATGTTGCCGCTTTTTTTAAAATATTAATTCAATTTACTTTCCAAGCTTACTGAAATATAACAGTGTTTGTGTGAAGCGAAAGAATTTATATAAAAACATTTTCGAAAAGGGTTACCTCCTGGTCGGAACGTTGATTCAATTTAATTGGTAAAGGAACTAAAATTCTGTTACAATGGTGTCAAAAGATGCCGGCTGAACGCAGTGTTCTTCGAAAAAAATGTACTTGGACTGTGCTGCTAGCCATTAAAAAAATTTAATACCATTTAATTTATGAGATAAATGAAGCATTACCATACTGGTTTGAACTAAAAGAGGTTTAGAACAGCTTAGTCTCGAAACTCCCTTTCCTACTTTCATCAAAGAAATTTTTTCACGAGGGGCAAGTTTTCCTTCATCCTATTGCATACATTGCCAATATCCAGAAATATAATTTTTGAAGTTTCCTTAACACTGAGACACTGGCTTAATTTATATAACCACCTTAATAAGTGCGGTAGGTTGATCAGCAAATAGATGTAGCATTGTGCATATCAGATCGACGTACAGATTTTCATTGGTTGATTGCTTTGCAAATTTCTAACAACAAATTTGGTTTCACTAAACCTGAATGACAGACTGCGCAATTGCCAATGACAAACAAGTAAACAAAAGTAATTGGCAATTATGAAGTAGGGGTAGATTAATAAACAATTACAAAAAAATAATGCAAATGAATTTAATGAAATTATTTATTTCCTGTTGTGTTTTATTAGAATTAAGAGCTTGTGGCCGAAGCCGTGGCTAAAAGCTAGTTTTAAAAACACAAATATTTTCATAACTTTCATTGCTAGACGATCATCGCTCTACATTTTTTAAATTATACATTTCAATGCTTTCATAAGTTTGAACTTATCGTCACTCTAGTCGCAGCAAGAAGTCTGACCTATAACTATCGGTTAAATTGATGGGAAAATTAACTGAAACTGTTGGTCAGTTTTCTATTGTATTGGTTTGTTTTGTACGGGAGTCTTAAAAAAGCATCACATCCCTTTTTCTGAATAATACACAAACAAATATGAAACTAAATTAAAAAAATTGAATCGCAAATAATTGTTATTTAGATTTTTTCGCATAAAAAACTCATTTGGAAGAATTCATTCAAAACAAAATTCGAATATGCCGATCTAACCTTTCTGGCACATTTTATGTAAATCTGACATTATTCTTTTCTAAATGATTTTTTTGCTTTAAATCAGTACATAATCATTATTTTGTGATCTAAATTTTTTTCGATCAAGCTTGGTCGTTATCTTTGATTTTTAGACGATCAAATTGGATCGATATTTAGGGGCTTTTATTTTCTGTTTCTATTATTAATTAAAAATAAAAAAAAGTATATCTAATCAAATGTGATCGTAAAATTTCGAATGAAAAAAGTAACGATTATTTTTTTATCGAAAAATAAAAATTAAAAAAAAGCGATTAAATTTGATGAAATAAATTTGAATCCAATTACAACGATTAAATCGTCATTTGTTTTAAAAGAAATTGTGGTTACACAGGTCCTGGAGAAATACAATAAAAGTTTTGTTTCGTAATTTATTTAATTATATATTTTGGGATTATACACATAAAATGTATGCTATTAACTATTAAAAATGTCACAATTTTTATTTTCTTTACATTTATGAAAACACACTCACTGAATTTGTTATTTTCTTATGAAACAAATATTCTCTGCCTGATTTGCTCATTCCAGGAATCTGAGTTTATATAATCGATAACTTCTTCTCGATATGGTCAGTCATTTTTTTGCTGGTGTCTTTGTGCACTTGCTCAAAAATTCGCAACTTGCGCTACGTTGGAATATTTGGGTTATAATAACTATAAGAATAATCGTAGTTCATCAATTATTCGAATAATCGAATAGCAGCACTCGATAGAAAATCGAACATTGGCAATCGCCAATCGATCGTTCGAACATTCAAACTATTCGTATAATTTTAAGAGCGCCATTAAATTGTCTATAGCAACTTATTGTTTCATAGACTGAATGGAGTGAATAAATAAATAATAATTACATTTTTTATATAGAGGACCAGAAATTTTGCACATTAAAGCCACATTCAAATGAAATTTCTACACAAATATACTCGTATATATTATTTGCATAACAGGCTGTCATTATTGTATGATTGTATGTAACGCATTGTTGGAGACGCTGTCACACCTACTTACTTTACAATTGCAACTAGTTATGCACAGACACCAACAAATACGAGTACATAAAATTCGTGCTATATAAATTTTTACTATATGCGGCTAGTTAAGTATATAGATAGAAATGTACGTCTTATATATTTATGTACTATTTTTTAATTTGTATATGTACATTTATATATTTATATATATATATCCGTAGACACACAAACATACAGATGTATATATAAATCGACATATATGTAGATATCCATTGTGTACTCTATGGTACGGTTTGACATTTCACTCGATTGTTGTTTGTATTATTGCTTTTCGCTTTTATAATTTTCGTACTTTGTTTTTGTTGCTGACATTTTTCTGCTATTTTTTTTTATTTATTTTTTGTTAAACGTTCCTGCTGGAAATGTCATGTCAGCAGGACGATGAGTAGATAAATGGATGAAAGGATGAAAGAACGACAACTTTAAAACGCACACTCATACAAATATGCACACAAATTTTCAAATCATATATGTACATATGTACGTAGAATAAAATAAAAACACATTCACACACATACATATAGATATGACATTACGTATCTATGTACATATGTAGTCATATACATAAATTTGGTACACCTAGATATAAAAGTGATTCTCCCTTCTCTGGCTTTTTTAATTCATGTTCATTTCCCATCATTTCCTTCGCTTGCGTGGGTGCTTACATGCGTAGCATGTATGTTTGGCGAACAGTGCTTTTTTCACTCATTTTCATGTTCGAAATCCTTTTTCGAATTATCGAAATTTCATAGCCGAAAGCAAGGCGTAAATGCGAAAGATGTCGTGGTAAGGGAACATAGCTTACGATTAATACAAATCAAAGTATAATTTAATAAATTCAGAATAATTAAAAAACTAGAATGTAATTTCTTTTGTTATTGAATTCACAAGCATTCGTTATAATTCAATCAAACATAAATAATTAAATACCCAAAAAATACTTGTCTATCCATATGGATTTTAACCTAAAATATCAACAGCTTTGCGTAGTGCAAAAAAAACGTTTTTTGGTTTTTTTGTACTTTTGTACTGACGAATATTCTTCCTGCTCACTTCAGTGAGGGAGAGAATACCTGCAAATGTGACAAAAATGTAATCCATATTTTATCCGCAACCTTTTCCATTATCGTACGCTTTTACGTAAATTTTGCTGTCTGGGCGTTTGAAATCCCTGCCCGCACTGCACACTGGTCTAAATGGTCGATCTTGCGGGGTGCAGTTTTTATCTTCTACATTTACTTTTTTAATTTATTACCAGGCATAGTTGCTGTTTATTACAAAAAAATATTTTTTCGTTTTTAAGATACTTTTACTCGTTTGGAAGTAGATAATGTTCTCAAAAAGTTACATTTTGTCAAAAAAAAAAAAAAATACAAAACGTAGGAGCTGATTTTGGAATTTTACGATTGCAATGAATCATATTAAAAAACAGAAAGGAATTAGCTTGAAAACGATTGAATTTCGAAAGTTCCTTTACGCGGAACTCTTGCAATAGTAATTCATCGGTTGCCCTTTTTTTTTATTTATAAATGTAATGTTTGGATGAACTGAAAACAAAATCATTAAATAAAAGGCAATAAAATCAAGTTCAGTTCAGCTAAATCAAATTTGCAAATACTATAAAAAGCTTACGATGATAAAACTTGCCCTCGTTGAATTTAAACAGAAAATAGCGTGGCAAGGTATGGCATATTAAACAGGTCCAACTGTCAAAGTTTATATGTATTTTGTTTTTGATTTGACGTTTCTACATAAACGTGAGGTGAAATCGCTCTGCTGTCCATCAAACTCCACCTTATATGAATTCTCCTTGGGACAAGCTTTGCACATAACAGGGTTTCCAACATAAACAGAAATCGACTCGGTGCCAGAAGAAAATTTGCATTTCCTTTATCTGTTTTAAGTAAAAAAAATTTTTTCGTATTCACAGAAGGAATTAGTTTTTTTTTCGACGCGGTTCTTTTTCTAAAATAATCACTGGAGCAGGTCAAAAGTCGCACATACTTTTGGGAAAGGGTCAAAAATTAAAATTTCAGAAAGTCGGGGCAAAAGGTATTGGCTTAAAATTGGTAAAATTTTTGTATTTATTCGCACAACGGCAGCACTGGCAGGGAAATTCAAAAAATTAAAAAAAAACCGATTGCGTTTTGCTGCTTCATAGATATCGAATGACACAAGAGATTTCGTACCGTTTGGTTAGGAAAATATGTGATGATAATTAGTGAAACAATTTATTTGTTGTTATACACTTAAACCCAATAGTGAGAATGCAGGTTTGTCTATTTAACTCAGAGTTGACCCGGAAAATTTTGAAATTTACTTGCAGTAGTTTACGAATCAACTCAGTGTTAAAAACATAAATATTTAACCTAGCAATTATTTAGGGTTAAATTGTTAAGTAGCTGACATTTTGTCATAAAAAAAGAAAAACTAAATTTGTCAAATAAATTTTTTGGAAATAAATAAAGAATTTGAAAGAATCGCTTTTTCCGATAATGATGAGGAATCCATCGAACTCCAATTATTTTAACAGAGTTTTGGCAAAGCGAAGCGATAATTTTCAATAAGTTAATGAACAAGCTTGCCAAGCATTTCGCTGTTGTACTAGATTCGGCAAAAATTATTTAGATTTTTTGATTTCAAATTTTAATAAATTCGTAAAATTCAAAAAAAAAGGAAAAAATGTCAAAAAAGAAAACGATGCCAGGCAATGTCTGAGTTATAAAATTAAAAGTGTAACTCCGAGTTAATTACTCCTTTATTTATAAATTTAAAACTAGATTTTCCGCAAGTAGGCCCTGTCGTGTATAATATTCAATATTTCACCAAAACCGAAATTAAATTTTTGTATTGATAAAAATAACGTTTATATGCATTCCTGCCCTAAAAAAAGAAGTGGCAGGCCTTTTCCCACAATTTGTATGTATTTCCCTCCCTTCGTAATAATTTGTGTTATTACATATAACTTATTATCTGGTATTATCTGCTCTGCTCTGGTACGCGCTGTGTGACAGGTGTAAAAAATTTAACATTTTACATTTAATTTAACATAATGAAGGGGCCCTTTTTACTTAACATTCCTAAATCTATCATTTTCGGTATTTTGCCCAGCTAGATTTGTGATGTGTACCATTGTGCGCCGCTCTCCTTAAATTAGCCATTTTTAGTTTTTTCCACATATTTTGTTCATTTTTATTTTATTCATTTTTTTTTTTTTTGTAATTCGCTGTTGGTCAATGAACATTTTATTTTTTTCATCCGATTGTACCATTTTATTTCATGCTTTTCGTATTTTAATTTCCTTTTGCTGGCTATCCTGCTATCCCGCACTGCACATGTTATTCGGCCGCAGCAGGAACAACAGCAACAACAAAAATGCCGGGCGTAACTTTAAAAGGCAACAGTAGCGTCAATGTTTGCGGTGGCGTCAATAAATATTAAATGTTGAGTCTTTCACATACGTACGCATGTAGATAAATATGTAAAGTAGATTAAAAAAAAACAAAAAAAAAATGCATACAAACTCACACGGTTACATTTGCAGGAAAAGCACTGAAAGTAGCGCCTGCAATTATGTTAATGTGTAGGTATGTAATTGAAATATATAGATGTGTTATATACATATCTGTTATATATAGAATTATGATGAAATTATATTGTATATATAATTCATATTTGCTCAAGAATGAAACAAAGCTAAATTTTTTTTAACTCCGAGAACTTTGTGGAAAGTATTTACCTATGTATATAAATATAAAATATAATGAAAATGTTTCAACAATTGTGTGTTTCATAAAACAGATTTGCGTGCTAAATTGTAAAGAAAAAGTGTGCAGAAAGCTATTACACTTTATTTTTGTTATGCCGTCCACTCTCCATTGTTGTCTATAATAGCGCCACATTTTTTGTAGCGTCTCCCAAATCTTCGCTCTCATTAGATCCCATGGATTTTCCATTGGGTTTGCATCCTGACTTTGTGAAGGCCCATCAAGCCTCCGGTGTTTTAGGTCATTCCCTTCTTGAAATATTCATTAATTTGTATTCGATCCATAAAGTTTTGCAGCAGACTTTACCAGACATTTTTCATATAGTTTGTTTCTAAACTCTGAGTGGCGGTTTTGTGTAAAGACAGTCTCTTTTCAGAATAACATCTGTAAACATGGTCCTTGGCTGGATGTTGAAAATCATACGAAGTAATTTAATAAGGAGATACTCTAATTATTACTAGAATTTAATTTTTTTTCAATAATGAAATCTTCATTATAAAAGAATGCTATTTTAATTCAAAATATATACTTTGTGAACAGTCTACTTTATAATGTTTTTAGTTTTATGTTATGAATATTATTCAGCGGCATTTTGTATTTTCAAAAATTAAAATTTTTGATTTACATACTTATTTAATATTCCAGAAGTTTTCAATGAGAGTAATAATAATATATCAATAATTAAATTTTTTATAATTATAAGTAAAACTAGTATAATTGAAAAAAAAAACAATTTAAAAAACAGTGAGATATTTATTTTCAGAAGATAAACTAAAAAAAAAAATTTGGTGGTAATAATTTCAAATTAATAAGATCATCGGTTTACTAAGATTAAGATGAGATTCTAATCAAAACCACAATTCCCTTCCTAATTATATTCAAAAGGTTTTCATCTTAGTTTTACAGGTTATCTACTAGATTTTGTTAAAAAAAAATTGCATCTTAATTCTATAGGGCACCTGCTAAATTATTTTCTTAGTTTTACAGATTTTATTACTGATTTTATTTATTAGAAAGAAAAAAAAAAATCCACTAAAATTTATTCTAATTTTATGGGGTGTTTCCCTCCGGGTACTATCCCAAACTTTCTTGCAGTAGTTCGAATCACTTTGATACAATCGTGTTCCGAATTCTCCCATATCCATGCTAATCGTTTTTGAATATGCGCTGCAGTCAAAATGGGTTTTTGAAGTGTGCTCCGATTTCTGATGTCAAGTTCGTCCATTCGTCGTCTGATTGCTAAGGCTAAGATTTTTTTTACAAATAATTTGTAATGGCTGCGTTTTTGAATTAGTTTTAATCAAACCTCTTCCAACCTTTTCATTGGCATTGAATTGACAGTTACAAAGTGATGTGACTATTTTAGGAACTTAGACGCTCCAGTTGTGGACATTCGCGGGGCTTCGGATTGACTTGCAAGGAGCATAGCTTCAAAATGCTCCATTGTCTCCGGTTTGTCTCCAAGCCAAAGCTGACAAGCGATGACGAAGAAAAATTAATTTTAATACTAAATATTAGAATAAAAATTTGTATATTGACCTTATCATAAAACACTATTGTCCTAACGAATCCCTTCAAGCAAATTTAAATAAATATAAAATTAATGTACATGCATAGAACTAACACAGATAATTTTAAAATTCCCGGAACAATTTAGATTGTAACGTTTACTTAGTTTATAGCTTCATTAGTTATTAAACTAAAATACAATTTTTTAACTTTTCCCAATTTTTCGAGTTCCAAATATGCCAGTAATTAGAGATCAAAAAAACATCCAAAAGTAGCATCTTTAAAAAAAACACAATAAGCAAGCATATTCAAAAGTTTCCATAATATTTACAAACTATGTACATACGTCAACTATTTAAACTTTAAATCTTTAACTTCCCATTCAACTCGTGCAATACCACACAAGCACACACACACACACACACACACACACACACACATAGACACACATAGAGATTTTCATATTTACGTATACATACACATAACCCAGACGGCCTAGACGACACTTAGCCAATATGAAGGGGGGCGAAAAAGCCAAGTAGAAGAAGAAGAAGAATAACAGCAAAAGCAATGCAGCAAAGTGCGTACGAGTCGAGAGTAAGAAATAAGCGCAATATGCGCGCCTATGTGTATGTGTGTTGTGCCACATAACGGTGCAATGCATTGAGAGCTAGTGCAGCGAACGACAGCATGCTTTTCGCCGCTTAACTGGCACAATTCGGTGCGCGATGCAACGGCGAATGGCAACGGATACAAAGTGCAATGTAAAATATGGAAAAACAGAAGAACCAGAAAAACAGAAAAACAGCGAACAGAAACGCATAGAAAATGGAGTAAAAAGCAAAAACTTAGTTCATCGGCAAACTGCAACTTTCTTCAACCACAACAACAAAAATGTAACAGCGACAACGCATTGGCAGCGGGAAGCGGGCGGCGGGCGGCGGGCGGCGGCATATACAAAAAAGCACAGCAGCAGCAAGCATGTGACATGCAACAACAACAACAACAACAACAAAAATATTTGCAACAAGAAATGAGTGCAACGTGCCAATGCAAATATACTATATGGGGTATTCCGCTGTCACGGGTGGGAAAATTGTTTACAAAAAAAAATGTCTAATAAAAATTTTATTGTATTCAACATACATATATCAATAGACAAAAAAAACTTAAATTAAATAAATTAGTTCCATAAATTCGAAGCGCATCTATTCTATCCTATCCGTGTCAATATTAAAACGCACAGTGGCGAGCAAGCCGATCGGTGAATATTAGCAAAGGTTTTCACAAAAAATTGTTTCTTTAATTTTACATAACAAACAGTATGTAAATTAATGTTACAAACTTTATACAAAATTTTTAAAAATTCAAAAAAATGTTCAGCAAAAACAAAGTTGGAAGAGTATTTGCAATGTTTACGGGTACGCAGTTTTATAGATTATTTGGTTTTAGTATAATAAAGTTTTAGCTTTAAGTGGCTGCAATCTACCGCTGATTTTTTTTTTAATTTTATAAAAATTTCGTTGAGTTGTAATAATTTTAAATGCCGACAATATTCTGGATTTTTGACTAAATTAAATACGTAGTTGTATAGGTGATATATGAAAAAAAAAACTTTAAAAAATTATAAAAAACCAACGCTCGTTTCTAGCCACTTCAAACTAGCACTATATTATACTAAAATTGAATAAGCTATAAAAATGCATACCCAAAAAATTTCTAAACATACTTTTAAAACATTTAAAAATTGTTGGAGTTTTTATAAATTCTGTATTAAGTTTGATATATTAATTTGCATAGTTTTTGTACAGTATAAACGTTCTTTCTATAAAATTAACAAACAACTTTTTCGCGGGAAACCTTGCTATTATTTAATAAAAACATCATCATTAATCCGGTTTTTCACATCAGCAATATAAGATATGGAATTGTTTATTTAATGTAAATATTAATTGCACACTAAATCTCTAAATCTCTCTATCAAAACGAAATCGGAGAAATCGTTTCTTAATTTTGTTAAAATGCCTCACACACTGATACAATTTTGTATGCAATTGCCCCACCCGTGACTATGGAATGCCCCATATGTCGGTATGGCTAGTGCGCCGCAACTTAAGGGAGCACACTAACATTTGATTGCAACCAAGCCCAGAACGCGCAGGGAAAAATGCATAAATGCCGCTACGAGAAAGTTTGCGACGACTTCAACAAAATATTGACGCACCGTCGGCCATGTGTAACACATTTGTATGCCGCTAACGACGACACGCATGTGGCGCCACCGCCACAAAGTCCCCAAACTAAAGCGAAACTAAATTCAGCAAACAACACAAACATATTTCTAACATATCGTATAAAGTATATTCATAGCCATAACTATGCATAAAACTTCAGCTGCTGCAGGAAAACGGAGCCAAGTTAAAAGGCGAGTGCAGTTAACCTCAGCGAGTGAAATAAAAAATTCTATTAAGCATACATTCAGGCGCTAGGCGGTGTAGACGTTTGAGCGCATATGTATGTATGTGCATTGTACTATATTCATATATATTATATATGCATATGTATATGTACATAATATGCGTGTGTATGCGTGTGCCAAAGCAAATAGGGACTTACTCTTTTTTTCCCCCAAGCATACGCCAAGGCGCAAACACGTCTAGTAATGTTGGTGATGAAGGTGATAATGATTGAGTTGTGTTGCCGAAGACACTGAATGCATCGAATGCACGCGCAGACATAGAGATGTGCATTCTATTTCTACTTACACACACACACGCACACATCTATAGCTGTCGGTGTCTGTGTGTGAGCTCTTCGACAGTAGGTTCGTATTATTGTGTACGCCTAGTCATATGCCCTGCGGACACTGGCGCGCTGGATGGGTGTTGGTAGGGGAGAAGCCCAACATCCACACGCAATGTGGCCGCCATTGCTGTCTGTTTTTTTTCTGGTACATATTTCTTTTTATATAGACTTGAGCTTGTGTGCGTGTATTATTAATTTTTTTTCACCGCCGCATAGGTGCGTTTCTATGTTTGCTTTTGTTGTTGCTGCCGCAAGTGCGTGCAATCCCAGTGAACCAAAATATGTCGCTTGATTTGTGAAGAAAAATGTAGCGATTGTATCAACTTGACATTGACAGCGCTCTGTACGCAATCCACCCAGTTGATGGAAATTGAAAATGAGGCAAGAAACGACACTAGTAGAATTTATTGAAATTGCGTTGTAACGCACACTAAATACAAAATATTTACGACCCAAAATTTGTTCCGCAAATTTACCATAAGTTTAATTAATAGAAAAGGCTGGCAATTTTTTTTCTTGTTGATACATTGTAGGGCCAAACAGTTGCTTGCCTTCCCAGATTAGATTTGTTTGAATGTGGCGTTAAGAACAAGATCTATTTTGCAGTTAAATCTGTAATCTGCTAATATAGGCATGGAGTTTCGTCCTTGGAATGGATTAAATCGTTGCACAAGAGAGTATTTTAAGGTTTCTATTATTTATCCTTTTTATCAATGATATTAACAATCGATTTTCCTTTTCGAATTACTTACTTGCTTTCCGCCAATGATCTGAAACTTTTCACCGGACTCAACTGATGCAATAAAACTTCAAGGGTGCCTGGATAAACTGAATTTATGTTTAGTTTGACTTAACCTTTTCATGTCAACACTTAGACTATTGCTAACAGTGCTCTAAAAAGGTATTAAAGAGTAAGGATCTTTCTAGTTATTTGACTCCAAGTTATCCTTCAATACTCATATTAATTTTAATCTTTCAAAATCGTACCCTGTTCTTGGCTTTATTCGGCGTAAGACTATGGAGTTTTCTTACCCATATACCCTTAAAGTGCTTTTTGTGGCTCTTGCTCATTTCCACTTGGAATATGCGGTAATAATTGGCCCCCAAATATGACTAACTGCCGATAGGTAGAACTGAACGCGTTAAAAATGTCTACTGTTCCGTCTTATGGCTCGCCGATAGTGGTAATTAGCTTTCAATATTGTTCACTTATAATATAAATAGCAGCATCATTGATTGCTCAATTTTACTTAATGCTTTAATGTTCCACAAGGAAGTCTCCAAAATGTTTACCCTTTTTATGGTGAAAGCTTCAGAACTGAATATGCACCGAATTCTAGAGCACATCTGGAATTTGATGATGTATCTACCTCAGATCAATTAGGCTTTTCTCTGCCTAAATCGACTTTTATTAAATCGCTTAATTTAATCGCTTAACTTGAATATTAATTTGTATTATAATAATTATCTCTATGTAATCCCATAATAAAAACTACTAAACTATTTCATTTAGTTACAAAGGTATATGTGTAATAAATTCAGACTGTCGATTAAATATTCGAAATGTATAGAATTCAATACCTAACTGTGATTTAGTTCCTTACAAAATATAAAAAGACTTTGGTGCAAAATCAAATTAAGTTTAGATGCTATGTAGGGGCATACTTTGTATACCACCGGTGTCTAAGAAAACAATTTCGTTTGGAAAGGGATTCCAGTGATGATGAGTAGAAAGCTAGGGGGCATTACCGATAAAAATGTCAAGTTTATGGAAGAAAGGTGATTAGACTTTCAAAAACAACAGTGCTTAGAATCCTACATAAACTTTTGGTATGAATAGAATCAACTTGTTGTCAAAACTTATTTCCGCTGCTCAAAAACCAGAATTATGATTGAAGTGCTCTACTTAGTTATTGTCTTTTTGTAAAAGCCGACAGAAAGAAGTTTTGTTTACCATTGTTGCTGATAAAAAAAATCATAGTTCTTTATCATAATTCTTTGCCCATATTCCTCTGCCCGAGTTTAGCACGATTCAAAAGAATTTTATTTACTATTACTTACAACACGATTACACAACACAACAGTAACCGGCAATTATTAATCTTTCTTTTTACATCATATGCGAGATGCCATGGAAGAAAAACGTCGAGGAGAACTGTCGGGACCAAGCGTTCATTATTTTATTAATCTATTTTGTGGTTTTTTAATGAGGAAAAACTCAAATTATTTTTTAAGGGTTTAGAAAAGTTAGTGAAATATTTATTAAGATAAAGAGATATTGATAAATTATACTTATCATTAATTTTACAGTTCAAGCCAGTATCTTTTGGACATTGATACATTTATTTTAGCTCGAATTTGAATGGGATCGCAGGGGCATTGCATTGCATTTTGACAACGTTTAAACAGATTGCGATTTCTGCAGTTTTTGTTCGAATTTAATTCAGTTTGATAATAGATTTTCAAAATTTCACTCAAAATTAAGTTTCACTTTGGCATAACATTTGTTTGATTGATTTAGTTGAAACTTTGCATGTGCATTCTAGATGTTCCAACACTTTTTTTTTTAGACTCTGCCAAGATTCTATAAAAAAAAAATCTACAGTTTTTGAATTGAGTGAGTTAGGTCTGATTAATCCAAACATTATTTAGCTAACATTCTTTAGTTAAGGTACTTTTGTATTTAAGGTGAAATATATCAACAGAGCTTTGGATCGAAGTAGGAGTAGATAGTTAAAATACTCTATACTATGTTCCGTCTTTTTCATAGTATGCGGAATTAAACTTTTGTGACTGGTCTAAGAGAAAGTATTTGGCAAATCCTAATACTATCTGGCAGAAAATCTGGGGCTAAAAAGACCTGAGTATACTTATTAGAAGATCTTCCGCAATTATTAATTTATTTCGGACACTGAGTTTTCAACTTGAATTTTCCAATTACATAATTAACCTAGTTTTCATTCGAAAAATAATATCCAGTGTTTCCACGGCAACCAGTACTGTGGCAGTGTTTATAAAAGTGGACTTTGGCAATGAGGTACGGCACCGCACAAAAACGAGACATTTTGAATTACTGTATAGAAATTTTATTAAATAGGTGTGGCACAATCACAAAACTTATCGCATATTTTCATAACTACTGCACCACAAACTTTAGTAATTTTAATAACTAGAGCCCTTATCATATTGACATTTGACTGCGTATTTATTTTCTTTTATTTAGTTCTTGTAATTTTTCTTGTAATTTTTTTTTTGAAACTTTTTGCGAAAAAATATCTAAAAATGTTGCTTAAAATTGCAATACTTTTAAACTGAGTTTTTTGAAAAATTTGGGTAACTGCAGCCACATGCATTTTTTTCTCATCGAATTCAATTTTTTCAAATTCTGAACTAAAGTAGACAAATGTTTAGCAGCATTTGTGGTTTGTTTTAAATTTGGCGTAATGATTGGAACTAGTTGTAGAATGAACTATATTTTTCGTTAAAAAGAAATTAAATAAAGAAAAGTATATAGTCAAAACTTTTCAACATGTAGTGGGATGGTACCATTTTCGGCAAAATCTTTAGTTTAAGCGCTTTATACTAAGCGCGCCAAAAAACGCAAATGGTTTTACATATAATCAGGTTTTTGCTGTATGGTTTTAGGCAATAATGATGACATGAGTTTTGGGATTGCGAAAGAATAGAGCTACATTTATCCGCAAAAAATGTATTTTATAAACTTCACAAAAAGAGAGTTGATTGCGAGAAATTAAGAAGGCATTATAAAGAAGTATACATACATACAAAACAAATTTTTTTTGTATACTTTGGTAATATGTCCACCTTTCTCTAATGCCAATAATTTAAGTGTCGTTCCAAAAGCATCGTAATTTTTGTTGGCAAAAGTTTTTGCCTCCAAAATACTCAAAATGGCAACATCCAGAGGGTTATATCTGGCGGAAATACGACCAAATTTGGTATGCTATTTTCCGATAGTTCCAAGTATATTTTGTCGAGCAAGGCGACATATTTCTGTATTGAAAAAACTTGTCACAAAAACCATTAGCTGTTCGGAGTTGGCATAAAACTTTAGACCCCTCAGTTTTTGTTACAACATCAAGACGCGCAACACAAATTGTTGAAGAAGTTTTGCTATATATCGAACTTTATGATGTAAGCGCAAAATCATTATTATTATTATTATTATTATGATTTTAAATTCTAGTAGATAGGGAGAAGGGACTTTTTCTGTTATTTAAATACCTCAACATTTATGTCCATTTATTTCCTGGGAACACCCTGGTTCAGAATTCCTCGTTTAAAACTAACTGAAAACCATCGTTGATGCTGTTTATTGTTGCACTTATTGTGATCGATTAAAGCGCGGAAGTGGAAAGCTTTGCACTACAAAAGAAAGTCAAATTTCCTTATATAAAAAGTGCGCACAGACTGGCTGCACCCACTGATCAAGTGAACATTAGCTCTACCATTTGCGCGTCAATTTCAGTCTGATCTCAAGCTCACCATCTACAAATAATACACAAATTACTCACTAAATTATTTCAGCCGTCAATGGTGGTAGCTGGAAAGATCAGAATTTTTATTTCCTGGCGTTGAAAATTAGAGTAAGAATTTAAAGTTCTCAAAGTTAATGACGCAAAATTTAAGGTTTTATGCAGCAAATATTTTTGTAGCGCTTTTTCGCAGGTTTATATTGGCTTGCAATGAGTATCCTGGAATTTTATAATTGTGCGTGTGGTCATATGTGTCAGTGTGTGCGTAAGTCACAAAAACAACCCCATTAACTTTTAGTTCATTTTCAATACGCAAAATGCGTATGTTTGCGTGAGCCAGTTTTCCTCTCAATTTTATTCCATTTTTTTCTTTCTTGTCATACATAAAAATTTGTTGGCTTTTTGAGAAGTTTGAGTTTCGAAAAGTCTACGAGGCCATTAACCCCAACAGTGCGCTGCCAGGCGAGTCGACCGAGTAACTAAATACATACTGATGGATGTCGAGTTTTGGCGGTTGGAGTGTTGACTTCTTGTTGTTGTTTTTATTTTTTTTAATTTGCCAGTAGCATTGGCGAATGCAGCCAGCTACAGCAAACCGCTTGCATTTCGCTTGCATTAATGCTATGCAACTTGGTTGCAAGCTGCCATTGTTGTTGTTGTAGGTTTTGCTTCCTCCTTTTATTTACACTTTTTTAGCATTTTCTCTGAATGCAATTCGTGAATATTTGCTTAGTCATCTGTGTGTGTGCGTAGCAAAAAAATTTAATTTTTATTCGAAACTTTTCCCGCTCGGAACGTTCAACTTGTTCCGGAATGAAAGGAAGCAGCGTGCTAAATGCCAAACGTGCAATGTGCAAATTGCAACTGCAGTGCAGTAAGACCTCCCACCAACACCACCAACACCACCGCCACCACCACCACCAGAGCAGGAGCAGCAGCAGGTAGTTAACTGCGACATGGCGCCATTGTGGGCGACGTCATCGCCGTAGTCGCCGCCATAGTCAGCAACTGTCGTTGCCTTCATTGCTAAACCGGTTGGCTCCCTGTTTTTTTCGTGGCCAAAAGTACACGCACGCTCGACACGCATGGCGGGTGGCGAAACGGCTTAGCAGGCTGTAGGCTGTGTGGCAGGTGCTCTACGGGCGCACCTCTTGGCTAAAATCCCACTCCTTTTTGCTGGCAGTAGAACTGTAGCCTTTGCCCTGCAACGGCAACGCGACTATAAGCTGCACTTCCTGTGTGCCACATAAAAAACAAAATCTGACTGCCTTTCTACCTAACGCAAATAAGCAACTTTCGCTGGGCCCATCTTTGCCAGCGCCTTGCCGCATGACTCGTAGAAGGAACTCACTGCGGCTAGGGTGGGCTGGAGGTCGAAATGCTTTGCTTGTTTGGCTAACTAACATAAAATACCCTTCGTTGTCCGCGCGTTTGCTACAAAGGCGTTTGCTTTGCGCCTCCTAAAGCTGAACGCTGCCCGCTGCTGTGCGTATTGGCTTAGCTCAGCGGCATGGAAGCGCCTGTGAATGTTCGTGAATGTGTGTGTTTGTGTGTGTGCCAGTGCATTCCATTAATACGCCTCATGCGTAACCAACATTTAACTACACGAATACTTACGCAAAATGCCCTGATTGCATTTGCATCGAAAGAAAACGGGCCTTAGCTTAACTGCGCAACTTCGTCGCTGCAATTTTTAATTTTTGATTTACCTGCTGGGCAAATTTCATACAATTTTCTTGGAGTGTGTGTACCACCGCCCCTTCTTTGCATTTCTCCCTTTATCCTGTTCTTGTGTGTGGCAAGTTTTAATTTTACTCACGCATGCATGGAATTTGGAGGATTTTTTTACTTCACCTCGCCGCACGCATCTTGTAATCCCTTCCCTTTCTATACTATTTGCTTGTTTTAATTCCACATCCATTTTGCTATTTTTTTTTTAATACTTTTTCTCTATTTTCAGAAATTTTCTCTGTACATTTTTGCTGCGTATCGTTGCTTTGATTGGTACTTGCCTCAAATTGCAGCCATTTTGCAATCATTCTGACATTTCCTACGATTTAATGATATTTTTAATTTGAGGGAATTCCATGAATAATTATAGTACAT